>CM046952.1:33373215-36011529 GCA_025698515.1 Gossypium sturtianum
AAAAGATAAGAATGAACAAGTAGAATATTTAAAATTAATAGAAGAACTTTATGAAAAACATAAAGATCTATTTACAAAATATAATTATCACTATATGTTAAATTATGATACTACAGAAGGTAGTAGTAGTTCTGATAATTCTAATGTAGATATTAATGTTACTAGTCATAATTCTGATGAAGAAAAAACTTCAACAGAAGAGGATGAAAATATAGAAATTCCTGAACCAATGGATACTGAACAACCAGATCCATATGATTATGAAATACCGAAACCTAGGGAAATTGATAAACAAGATCCTTATGGTAAAAGAAAGATAGATTCAGATCTTCAAACAGATGATTATCTGAGATCTATTAATAAAAATTATAAAAAGTTTGAAAACACAACTAGAATATTTGATAATCAATATTGGAAAAACCAATATTTACCTATTGAACTAAAACCAGTTCATTTTACTAATAAATTAGATAAAATATCTAATAATAAAAAAATAAAAGATAAACCAATAATTCAACAAATGAAACTTGGGAAAAAAGATATTATTACATTTTCACATTTCCAACCCAGGAAATATTATACTTATATTGAAATCTCGTTTCAGTTTAGAGAATATAATTCATATTCTTTAAATGCTCTATTAGATACAGGAGCTACAACTAGTAGCTGTAGAGAAAATGCTATTCCATCAGAAAAGTGGGAACTTATGAGAAATCCAATAAGAGCTGTTGGAGTAGATGGTAATGAAACTTTAATTCTTTTTAAAGCAAAAAATATACCAATCTACATAAACAATGTAAGATTTGTGATACCTAAAATATTATGTTTTCATGAAATGCATGGAGATATATTATTAGGTAATAATTTTATATATCAACATTTACCATTTTCTATTGATAAAAATTTTGTTATATTAACTATTGAAAAAACTTCAGTAGAAATACCTTTAGTTGAAAACCATAAATTAATTTGTGATAAAGATTTTTCACCTTCTAAGAAAGAACATGTTAAACAACTTGAAACAAATCATTGGTTGTTTAAAATATTAGAAAATAATTTTAGTGAAGAACCATTAAAATTATGGAAAAATAGTCCTAGATATTGTACTATTAAATTAGAAAATCCTAATAAAATTATTAGAGTAAAACCTATGATCTATACTAAACAAGATATAGATGAATTTGATATACAAATAAAAGAATTATTAGAAAAAGGATTAATAGAAGAAACTAATAGTCCACATTCTAGTCCTGCTTTTATGGTAAGAAACCATGCAGAAATAAAAAGAGGAAAAGCTAGAATGGTTATTAATTATAAAAGGTTAAATCAAAATACTATTTTTGATGGTTATTTTATTCCAAGAAAAGAAGTTTTAATAAATCAAGCTAAACAAGCAAAATATTTTAGTAAATTTGACTGTAAATCAGGATTCTGGCAAATTATGCTAACAGAAGAATCTAAACCATTAACAGCTTTTAGTGCTCCTAATGGACATTATCAATGGAGAGTAATGCCATTTGGACTCTGTAATGCACCACAAGTCTTCCAAAGATGGATGGACTCTATATTTAAAAAATATAAAAAATTCTGTGTCGTATATATATAGATGATATTTTAATATTTTCTGATACATTAGAAAATCATAGAAAACATCTAAATATTATATCTAGAGAATTCATAAAACATGGAATTATACTAAGTCCTAAGAAAATTGAATTAGAAAAAACTGAAATAGAATTCTTAGGATTAATATTATCTGCTGATGGTCTTAAACTCCAAGATCACATTATAGTAAAAATAAAAGAATTTCCTGAAAATATTGTTGATAAGAAACAAATTTTCAACAATTTTTAGGAATTGTTAATTATGGAAGAAATTTCTTTCCTAACTTATCTAAAAAATTAGATGAGTTATATGAAAAACTAAAAAGGAAAAACCTTTTGAATGGTCTAAAAGAGATTCGAGATATTATAAAAATATAAAATCTCAAATAAATTATATTCCTAAAGTTTATTTACCTAAACCAGTGATAAATTAATTCTAGAAACAGATGCCTCGAGAAAAAATTGGGGATGTGTTTTAAAAGCAAAAACAAATAATGAAGAATTAATTTGTGGATATAGTTCGGGAAAATTTAAACCAAATGAAATAAATTATGCTATCTATGAAAAAGAATTATTAGCAATAAAAAAAGGAATAAAAAAATTCTTAATATATTTAGCACCTGAACATTTTATTATAAAAACTGATAATCAAGCAGTTAAACAATTTCTAACTAACAAAAGCTTAGAAACTGTACCTAGAAGAATTAGATGGTATAATGAATTATGCCAATTTAATTTTGAAGTTATTAATAATATGATTGCTGATTTTCTTAGCAGGCCTTATGGATAGAGGTAAAAAACCTCTAGAAAATGTTGGAGAATGGACAACTGTCCATAAAAAACCCAACAAAGGGAAAACAATAAGTCCTAAACAAGGATTTATTACTATACCGCTCAAGTACCATTTTATCCTAATCAAGGATATTATGTACCATATCCAATGGTAAACCAATCATTCTAACACAATCACCAACCTGTGAGATTTTCTAATTGGTCTCAAGATCCAAATTCGGCATCACAAACCCAGATTATCTTTGAAATTATAAAACAAATGTAAGATTTGTTGAAACAACAACAAATTCCTGAAATCAAAGATTTTTATAATCCGTGATTACCTCGGAATATTATAATTTTATAAACAAAATATGGAAAACCCATATTTCGATCAAAGAGCAAATTTCAGAAAACTCTTACACAGTTTTCACAATTTTTAGTTGAAAAAACAACTAAAGAAAATGAATCTCATGATTTATTACTTAAATCATTTTATACAGAGATTGGGATGAAATCCTAATCGAATATATAGATATTAAGGAGATAAACAATCTTCTTGATATATTCCAATATTTTATTAATAAAGGAACAAACAAATCCTATTATTAATAAAATGTTTAGAATATGTCTATATAATAAATGTAGACAAATTCTACCACAAGAATTATTTTCAAAAATAGAGAGAGCTATTTGCAACCAAAGAAGCTCAATTTATAGAAACTTTTTCAAAATATTTTTTACAAGCTTATGTTTTTACTAATGATATAGGAGAACAATTTCCTACTATCAAATTTAGGCTTAATCATGAACCATTTGATATAACCAGTATTGAATGGGGATTTGTTAAAGAAATAACAGTCCAAAATCTTTCTTTTCATTTATTAAAAGATTTTCCTGCTATAGTAAAATCTAGATTAACAAATTTTGTTGATATAGATGATTTTGTCTATTATTTTCATATAGAAATATGTAGTTTCATAGGCATTGCTGAGAAAGAAAAATTTTATCAGCCATATCAAATTTGGAATCTTCGTACTATGTTTTCGGGAAAAGCCCTTTCAGTAGTAGAAGAAGACCAACAACACTTGGCAAAAATCATTGACAAGTGTTATAATAATTTTTCCAATTATCAAATCCAAGCCGGAATTGATATGATAACCATGGCCCAGCATCTTCTTCATCAAGAAACTTATTTATTCTGGACCGATGGAAAAAGAATTCTAGCATATGACACTGGAAGAACCCAGGAAGAAAGAAATAGAGAAGGCGTTCAATTATTAAAAAGATAGCGAGACATGGAGATAGATGATTATCCGCTAGCAACGGAGATCAAAGACACGTGGGAAAGCTGGAATACACCAGGTTCCTTCACGAGTCATTACACCTTGATGAAATCGAGGAGATGAATCGAGAAATATCCAAGAAGGATAAAGACAAATCCAAAAAAGGAGAAATTTAATTATTGGATGTGACAATCCATCACCATCCATAGAAGATGATGCAAGCAATGATGTAAGAAGTCATCAAGAAGTCATCAATGATGTAAGCAATGATGCAAACAGCAATTATTGCAAGAAAATTGTAGAAACAACTACATCAATTTTGTCGATTCGAAGGCTACGTAGAAGCAACTATCGAGCCAATAATAAAGTCATCCTTATCGGGATATCATGCGGACTTCAATTGTAAATAAATTAGAGTTTAGAATTTACACTATAAATAGGAGTTGTTGTAGCCTAAAGAAGGCATCGAAAAATAGAAATCGAAGAAACAGACTTTTCTGATGAAATAATAGATAAAATTACTAAAAATCATATTTCTAAAGAAGAAATTTATAAAATATCTAAGTTTAAAATATGGTCACAAAGACACATAGAAAAAATTAGCGGTAACACAATCGCTAAAGATACTAAAGGTGGATTAACAAATCCCTTTATTCACTAAGGATAAAATAAAAAGGATTAGGAAAAAATATCCTCAAAAGTTAGATACATACATTTAGGAATAATTATGATAACGATTAGAGCTTTATTTAGAAAAGGTCATGATATTCCTATTATAGCAAAGATTATTAGATAAAAGATTTGAAAATCCAATAAAAGCACTTATTGGAGGAATTCAATCTAATTTACATACAGGAGTTATAGGATTTAAAGTTAAACCAAATTACTTTATCTCTATAACAGACCTCTAATAGAAGAGTGTCTATGTCTTAGAATTCAGACAAAAATTACGATATTAGTGATTTAGTGAAGATCTAGCAATAATTTGGACTTCTATTAATGAATATACTAATACAAAGTTGAAGTAGAAATAAAAGAAATCAATAATAAAATAATTGAGCTTTTTGAGCCTAATAAGTTTACTACAGAAATACAACCAAAATTATTACATCTAAAAGATTTATCAATTCCAAAAGATTGGATGATAGAAAGGGTTAATAATGCAAGTACTTCTAAACCAATAAGTACTATAGAATATATGTCATCCGGTGACAAGTTATATTTTGAAAATAATCGATTACTAATACAGATGATAATTTAGTTTTACCCTCTAATTCTCAACCCAAGAGGAGGAGGATAATATAAGTACTTCGACACCAATAGGTATGAAAACAGTTCATATTCCTATTTTTCCTACTACACCTAGTAGAAATTCTAGAAACACTAGAATAGAAGATATACAATTTTCAGTAGAAGATATTATTAACAATAAATATATTCAAATTACATTGCATAATGAATATAAAAAATATTCTTTACATGCTTTATTAGATACAGAGAGCTACAACCGGTAGTTGTAAAAGAATGCTATTCCAGAAAAATATTGGAAACCTGTAAAAAAGACAATAAAAATTAATGGAGTAGATGGTAATAAAACCAATATCTATTATAAAGCAAAAAATATACCAATCTACATAAATAATGTTAGATTTAAAATTCCAAAAATATTATGTTTTCCTAATATGAATGGTGATATTTTATTGGGAAATAATTTTATAAATCAATATTTACCATTTTCTATTAATAAAAAATCGGTTATGTTATCTATAGAAAAAACTTCTATAGAAATCCCATTAGTAGAAAATCCTAAATTTATTTGTACTAATGATTGCTGAAATTCTTAGCAGGGCCTTATGGATAGAGGTAAAAACCTCTAGAAAATGTTGGAGAATGGACAACTGTCCATAAAAAACCCAACAAAGGGAAAACAATAAGTCCTAAACAAGGATTTATTACTATACTGCTCAAGTACCATTTTATCCTAATCAAGGATATTATGTACCATATCCAATGGTAAACCAATCATTCGAACACAATCACCAACCTGTGAGATTTTCTAATTGGTCTCAAGATCCAAATTCGCATCACAAACCAGTTATCTTTGAAATTATAAAACAAACAGAAGATTTGTTGAAACAACAACAAATTCCTGAAATTAAAGATTTTTATAATCCAGGATTACCTCTGGAATACTATAATTTTATAAACAAAATATGGAAAACCCATATTTACGATCAAAGAGCAAATTTCGAAAAACTCTTACACAATTTTCACAATTTTTAGTTGAAAAAACAACTAAAGAAAATGAATCTCATGATTTATTATTTAAATCATTTTATACAGAGATTGGGATGAAATCCTAATCGAATATATAGATATTAAGGAGATAAACAATCTTCTTGATATATTCCAATATTTTATTAATAAAGGAACAAACAGTCCTATTATTAATAAAATGTTTAGAATATGTCTATATAATAAATGTAGACAAATTCTACCACAAGAATTATTTTCAAAAATAGAGAGAGCTATTTGCAACCAAAGAAGCTCAATTTATAGAAACTTTTTCAAAATATTTTTACAAGCTTATGTTTTTACTAATGATATAGGAGAACAATTTCCTACTATCAAATTTAGGCTTAATCATGAACCATTTGATATAACCAGTATTGAATGGGGATTTGTTAAAGAAATAACAGTCCAAAATCTTTCTTTTCATTTATTAAAAGATTTTCCCTGCTATATTAAAATCTAGATTAACAAATTTTGTTGATATAGATGATTTTGTCTATTATTTTCATATAGAAATATGTAGTTTCATAGGTATTGCTGAGAAAGAAAAATTTTATCAGCCATATCAAATTTGGAATCTTAGTACTATGTTTTCGGGAAAAGCCCTTTCAGTAGTAGAAGAAGACCAACAACACTTGGCAAAAATCATTGACAAGTGTTATAATAATTTTTCCAATTATCAAATCCAAGCCGTAATTGATATGATAACCATGGCCCAAAGCATCTTCTTCATCAAGAAACTTATTTATTCTGGACCGATGGAAAAAGAATTCTAGCATATGACAATTGGAAGAACCGGGAAGAAAGAAATAGAGAAGGCTGTTCAGCTATTAAAAAGATAGCGGACATGGAGATAGATGATTATCCGCTAGCAACGGAGATCAAAGACACGTGGGAAAGCTGGAATACACCAGGTTCCTTCACGAGTCATTACACCTTGATGAAATCGAGGAGATGAATCTGAGAAATATCCAAGAAGGATAAAGACAAATCCAAAAAGGAGAAATTTAATTATTGGATGTGACAATCCATCACCATCCATAGAAGATGATGCAAGCAATGATGTAAGAAGTCATCAAGAAGTCATCAATGATGTAAGCAATGATGCAAACAGCAATTATTGCAAGAAAATTGTAGAAACAACTACATCAATTTTGTCAGATTCAGAAGGCTACGTAGAAGCAACTATCGAGCCAATAATAAAGTCATCCTTATCGGGATCTTCGTGCGGACTTCAATTGTAAATAAATTAGAGTTTAGAATTTACACTATAAATAGGAGTTGTTGTAGCCTAAAGAAGGCATCGAAAAATAGAAATAGCTTTTTAGAATTAGTGATTCTCTTGTATACTCTTTCTCTCAAGATATCAAGAGAAATCCTTCCTTTGTAAATTATCTACTATCTTCTCTTGTAAAATAAAATCTACGATATTATAATAGCCTTCCGTTTGTGCATAGATCCCTCCCTCCCCATGGAATTGGTATCAGAGGAGCCCCGGAGTAACGATTTCTGGAGTTCTAATATCGTAGTAATCATTGTAAGTTTCTATCTTTTATCTTCAATTCTGTTTGTTTTATTGTTGTTTTATCTTAAAACCCATATATCTGTGATTCTGTCTTCTTGTTGCCGTTTAGTCCGAGTGGGACGTTGTAGGCGTTGAGTGAAGACGTTTAAGACACAGACGGTTTTAGGTACCAGAGATAAAAACATGGAACAAATGGATTGTTTATACAAAGATAAAACTTGTAATCATACTATGCATATAGACTCTAAGAATGAAAATAATATTTGGCTCTTAGTAAAGGTATCAATAGTTTAATAGATATGACATCTATATATTTTAATAAATTATATACTAAGGTTAGTAAAATAGAAGAAAAAGTAGATAATATGGGAGAAGTAACTGATTTAGATTTGAATAACAAGTCTAAAGAACTTTTATCGATGTTAATAATAAATTAGATCAAGTTATTAATAATAATAATATAGAATCGGATTTAGATTTAGGACCTTTATATTATGGTAATAGTAATGTAATATTAGCTTTATCGGATGAAGATGAGTCTTGGATGAATCTTCTACCTATCATAATATTAAAAAGAAAAACAAAAAGAGAAAAAGTTAAAAACAAGAAAAATATGATTTTGAATCTTATAAAACTTTAATAGAACATTGGAAAAACCAATTTTCTAAAACAAAAGATAAGAATGAACAAGTAGAATATTTAAAATTAATAGAAGAACTTTATGAAAAACATAAAAATCTATTTACAAAATATAATTATCACTATATGTTAAATTATGATACTACGAAGGTAGTAGTAGTTACGATAATTCTAATGTAGATATTAATGTTACTAGTCATAATTCGATGAAGAAAAACTTCAACAGAAGAGGATGAAAATATAGAAATTCCTGAACCAATGGATACTGAAACAACCGGATCCATATGATTATGAAATACCAAACCTAGGGAAATTGATAAACAAGATCCTTATGGTAAAAGAAAGATAGATTCAGATCTTCAAACAGATGATTATCTTGAGATCTATTAATAAAAATTATAAAAAGTTTGAAAACACAACTAGAATATTTGATAATCAATATTGGAAAAACCAATATTTACCTATTGAACTAAAACCAGTTCATTTTACTAATAAATTAGATAAAATATCTAATAATAAAAAAATAAAAGATAAACCAATAATTCAACAAATGAAACTTGGGAAAAAAGATATTATTACATTTTCACATTTCCAACCCAGAAATATTATACTTATATTGAAATCTCGTTTCAGTTTAGAGAATATAATTCATATTCTTTAAATGCTCTATTAGATACAGGAGCTACAACTAGTAGCTGTAGAGAAAATGCTATTCCATCAGAAAAGTGGGAACTTATGAGAAATCCAATAAGAGCTGTTGGAGTAGATGGTAATGAAACTTTAATTCTTTTAAAGCAAAAATATACCAATCTACATAAACAATGTAAGATTTGTGATACCTAAAATATTATGTTTTCATGAAATGCATGGAGATATATTATTAGGTAATAATTTTATATATCAACATTTACCATTTTCTATTGATAAAAATTTTGTTATATTAACTATTGAAAAACTTCAGTAGAAATACCTTTAGTTGAAAACCATAAATTTATTTGTGATAAAGATTTTTCACCTTCTAAGAAAGAACATGTTAAACAACTTGAAACAAATCATTGGTTGTTTAAAATATTAGAAAATAATTTTAGTGAAGAACCATTAAAATTATGGAAAAATAGTCCTAGATATTGTACTATTAAATTAGAAAATCCTAATAAAATTATTAGAGTAAAACCTATGATCTATACTAAACAAGATATAGATGAATTTGATATACAAATAAAAGAATTATTAGAAAAAGGATTAATAGAAGAAACTAATAGTCCACATTCTAGTCCTGCTTTTATGGTAAGAAACCATGCAAAAAAAAAGAGGAAAAGCTAGAATGGTTATTAATTATAAAAGGTTAAATCAAAATACTATTTTTGATGGTTATTTTATTCAAGAAAAGAAGTTTTAATAAATCAAGCTAAACAAGCAAAATATTTTAGTAAATTTGATCATAAATCGAGATTACGGCAAATTATGCTAACAGTAGAATCTAAACCATTAACACTTTTAGTGCTCCTAATGGACATTATCAATGGAGAGTAATGCCATTTGGACTCTGTAATGCACCACAAGTCTTCCAAAGATGGATGGACTCTATATTTAAAAATATATAAAAATTTACGTGTCGTATATATAGATGATATTTTAATATTTTCTGATACATTAGAAAATCATAGAAAACATCTAAATATTATATCTAGAGAATTCATAAAACATGGAATTATACTAAGTCCTAAGAAAATTGAATTAGAAAAAACTGAAATAGAATTCTTAGGATTAATATTATCTGCTGATGGTCTTAAACTCCAAGATCACATTATAGTAAAAATAAAAGAATTTCCTGAAAATATTGTTGATAAGAAACAGCTTCAACAATTTTTAGGAATTGTTAATTATGGAAGAAATTTCTTTCCTAACTTATCTAAAAAATTAGATGAGTTATATGAAAAACTAAAAAAGGAAAAACCTTTTGAATGGTCTAAAAGAGATTCAGATATTATAAAAAATATAAAATCTGAAATAAATTATATTCCTAAAGTTTATTTACCTAAACCAGGTGATAAATTAATTCTAGAAACAGATGCCTCAGAAAAAAATTGGGGATGTGTTTTAAAAGCAAAAACAAATAATGAAGAATTAATTTGTGGATATAGTTCGGGAAAATTTAAACCAAATGAAATAAATTATGCTATCTATGAAAAAGAATTATTAGCAATAAAAAAAGGAATAAAAAAATTCTTAATATATTTAGCACCTGAACATTTTATTATAAAAACTGATAATCAAGCAGTTAAACAATTTCTAACTAACAAAAGCTTAGAAACTGTACCTAGAAGAATTAGATGGTATAATGAATTATGCCAATTTAATTTTGAAGTTATTTATATTAAAGGAACTAATAATATGATTGCTGATTTTCTTAGCGAGCCTTATGGATAGAGGTAAAAACCTCTAGAAAAGTTGGAGAATGGACAACTGTCATATAAAAACCCAACAAAGGGAAAACAATAAGTCCTAAACAAGGATTTATTACTATACCTGCTCAAGTACCATTTTATCCTAATCAAGGATATTATGTACCATATCCAATGGTAAACCAATCATTCGGAACACAATCACCAACCTAGGTGAGATTTTCTAATTGGTCTCAAGATCCAAATTCGGCATCACAAACCAGATTATCTTTGAAATTATAAAACAAATGTAAGATTTGTTGAAACAACAACAAATTCCTGAAATCAAAGATTTTTATAATCCGAGATTACCTCTGGAATATTATAATTTTATAAACAAAATATGGAAAACCCATATTTCGATCAAAGAGCAAATTTCGAAAAACTCTTACACAGTTTTCACAATTTTTAGTTGAAAAAACAACTAAAGAAAATGAATCTCATGATTTATTACTTAAATCATTTTATACAGAGAGATTGGGATGAAATCCTAATCGAATATATAGATATTAAGGAGATAAACAATCTTCTTGATATATTCCAATATTTTATTAATAAAGGAACAAACAGTCCTATTATTAATAAAATGTTTAGAATATGTCTATATAATAAATGTAGACAAATTCTACCACAAGAATTATTTTCAAAAATAGAGAGAGCTATTTGCAACCAAAGAAGCTCAATTTATAGAAACTTTTTCAAAATATTTTTACAAGCTTATGTTTTTACTAATGATATAGGAGAACAATTTCCTACTATCAAATTTAGGTTTAATCATGAACCATTTGATATAACCAGTATTGAATGGGGATTTGTTAAAGAAATAACAAATCCAAAATCTTTCTTTTCATTTATTAAAAGATTTTCCTGCTATAGTAAAATCTAGATTAACAAATTTTGTTGATATAGATGATTTTGTCTATTATTTTCATATAGAAATATGTAGTTTCATAGGTATTGCTTTGAGAAAGAAAAATTTTATCAGCCATATCAAATTTGGAATCTTCGTACTATGTTTTCGGGAAAAGCCCTTTCAGTAGTAGAAGAAGACCAACAACACTTGGCAAAAATCATTGACAAGTGTTATAATAATTTTTCCAATTATCAAATCCAAGCCGGAATTGATATGATAACCATGGCCCAGCATCTTCTTCATCAAGAAACTTATTTATTCTGGACCGATGGAAAAGAATTCTAGCATATGACACTGGAAGAACCCAGGAAGAAAGAAATAGAGAAGCTGTTCAGCTATTAAAAAAGATAGCAGACATGGAGATAGATGATTATCCGCTAGCAACGGAGATCAAAGACACGTGGGAAAGCTGGAATACACCAGGTTCCTTCACGAGTCATTACACCTTGATGAAATCGAGGAGATGAATCGAGAAATATCCAAGAAGGATAAAGACAAATCCAAAAAAGGAGAAATTTAATTATTGGATGTGACAATCCATCACCATCCATAGAAGATGATGCAAGCAATGATGTAAGAAGTCATCAAGAAGTCATCAATGATGTAAGCAATGATGCAAACAGCAATTATTGCAAGAAAATTGTAGAAACAACTACATCAATTTTGTCAGATTCAGAAGGCTACGTAGAAGCAACTATCGAGCCAATAATAAAGTCATCCTTATCGATGATATCTTATATGCGGACTTCAATTGTAAATAAATTAGAGTTTAGAATTTACACTATAAATAGGAGTTGTTGTAGCCTAAAAAGAAGGCATCGAAAAATAGAAATAGCTTTTTAGAATTAGTGATTCTCTTGTATACTCTTTCTCTCAAGATATCAAGAGAAATCCTTCCTTTGTAAATTATCTACTATCTTCTCTTGTAAAATAAAATCTACGATATTATTTTATTCCAAGAAAAGAAGTTTTAATAAATCAAGCTAAACAAGCAAAATATTTTAGTAAATTTGATCAAATCGAGATTACGGCAAATTATGCTAATGAGAAGAATCTAAACCATTAACACTTTTAGTGCTCCTAATGGACATTATCAATGGAGAGTAATGCCATTTGGACTCAGTAATGCACCACAAGTCTTCCAAAGATGGATGGACTCTATATTTAAAAAATATAAAAAATTACATGTCGTATATATAGATGATATTTTAATATTTTCTCGATACATTAGAAAATCATAGAAAACATCTAAATATTATATCTAGAGAATTCATAAAACATGGAATTATACTAAGTCCTAAGAAAATTGAATTAGAAAAAAGCTGAAATAGAATTCTTAGGATTAATATTATCTCATTGATGGTCTTAAACTCCAAGATCACATTATAGTAAAAATAAAAGAATTTCCTGAAAATATTGTTGATAAGAAACGGCTTCAACAATTTTAGGAATTGTTAATTATGGAAGAAATTTCTTTCCTAACTTATCTAAAAAATTAGATGAGTTATATGAAAAACTAAAAAGGAAAAACCTTTTGAATGGTCTAAAAGAGATTCGAGATATTATAAAAATATAAAATCTGAAATAAATTATATTCCTAAAGTTTATTTACCTAAACCAGTGATAAATTAATTCTAGAAACAGATGCCTCGAGAAAAAATTGGGGATGTGTTTTAAAAGCAAAAACAAATAATGAAGAATTAATTTGTGGATATAGTTCGGGAAAATTTAAACCAAATGAAATAAATTATGCTATCTATGAAAAAGAATTATTAGCAATAAAAAAAAGGAATAAAAAAATTCTTAATATATTTAGCACCTGAACATTTTATTATAAAAACTGATAATCAAGCAGTTAAACAATTTCTAACTAACAAAAGCTTAGAAACTGTACCTAGAAGAATTAGATGGTATAATGAATTATGCCAATTTAATTTTGAAGTTATTTATATTAAAGGAACTAATAATATGATTGCTGATTTTCTTAGCAGGCCTTATGGATAGAGGTAAAAACCTCTAGAAAAGTTGGAGAATGGACAATCGTCCATAAAAAACCCAACAAAGGGAAAACAATAAGTCCTAAACAAGGATTTATTACTATACCGCTCAAGTACCATTTTATCCTAATCAAGGATATTATGTACCATATCCAATGGTAAACCAATCATTCGGAACACAATCACCAACCCAGGTGAGATTTTCTAATTGGTCTCAAGATCCAAATTCGGCATCACAAACCAGTTATGCTGAAATTATAAAACAAACAGAAGATTTGTTGAAACAACAACAAATTCTGAAATTAAAGATTTTTATAATCCGGGATTACCTCTGGAATATTATAATTTTATAAACAAAATATGGAAAACCCATATTTACGATCAAAGAGCAAATTTGAAAAAAACTCTTACACAGTTTTCACAATTTTTAGTTGAAAAAACAACTAAAGAAAATGAATCTCATGATTTATTACTTAAATCATTTTATACAGAGATTGGGATGAAATCCTAATCGAATATATAGATATTAAGGAGATAAACAATCTTCTTGATATATTCCAATATTTTATTAATAAAGGAACAAACAGTCCTATTATTAATAAAATGTTTAGAATATGTCTATATAATAAATGTAGACAAATTCTACCACAAGAATTATTTTCAAAAATAGAGAGAGCTATTTGCAACCAGCAAGCTCAATTTATAGAAACTTTTTCAAAATATTTTTTTACAAGCTTATGTTTTTACTAATGATATAGGAGAACAATTTCCTACTATCAAATTTAGGCTTAATCATGAACCATTTGATATAACCAGTATTGAATGGGGATTTGTTAAAGAAATAACAGTCCAAAATCTTTCTTTTCATTTATTAAAAGATTTTCCTGCTATAGTAAAATCTAGATTAACAAATTTTGTTGATATAGATGATTTTGTCTATTATTTTCATATAGAAATATGTAGTTTCATAGGCATTGCTGAGAAAGAAAAATTTTATCAGCCATATCAAATTTGGAATCTTCGTACTATGTTTTCGGGAAAAGCCCTTTCAGTAGTAGAAGAAGACCAACAACACTTGGCAAAAATCATTGACAAGTGTTATAATAATTTTTCCAATTATCAAATCCAAGCCGGAATTGATATGATAACCATGGCCCAAAGATCTTCTTCATCAAGAAACTTATTTATTCGGGCCGATGGAAAAGAATTCTAGCATATGACAACTGGAAGAACCCAGAAGAAAGAAATAGAGAAGTCGTTCACTATTAAAAAGATAGCGGACATGGAGATAGATGATTATCCGCTAGCAACGGAGATCAAAGACACGTGGGAAAGCTGGAATACACGGTTCCTTCACGAGTCATTACACCTTGATGAAATCGAGGAGATGAATCTGAGAAATATCCAAGAAGGATAAAGACAAATCCAAAAAAGGAGAAATTTAATTATTGGATGTGACAATCCATCACCATCCATAGAAGATGATGCAAGCAATGATGTAAGAAGTCATCAAGAAGTCATCAATGATGTAAGCAATGATGCAAACAACAATTATTGCAAGAAAATTGTAGAAACAACTACATCAATTTTGTCGATTCGGAAGGCTACGTAGAAGCAACTATCGAGCCAATAATAAAGTCATCCTTATCGTGATATCATGCGGACTTCAATTGTAAATAAATTAGAGTTTAGAATTTACACTATAAATAGGAGTTGTTGTAGCCTAAAGAACATAATTTTTATCAGACTATCTTTACACCGCTCCCCTTAGTTTTTGTTCCACGGTGCACTCAAGATCGTCCATAATTCACTCCACCGCCTCAAACCAATATTCAGCGACATTTGGAGCTACACCGAGACACCTCAAAAAAACCTCAAAGACCACTTGATTTCAATCATTCCGATATCGACCCACGAGTGTTTGGCCCGTTCTAGCTCCGAAACCCTTTCAAGGACTCGCGGCATTGCTCGCGTCACCGCATTATCTTCTTCCATATGATTATGTGATCCCGTCTCACTTTCGAGTGGCGCGCAGTGCATCCATTTCCGGCATATGATCCGGCGCTTCGGTTGCGCCTCTAACACCTCGTCCTCTACCACGGCCACGTCTACCGCGTCCACGACCACGTCCTCTAGAGCTCATAATGTCTAATTCAATTTAATCTGGTTATGAGTTTTATGAATCAGTATACCATTTCGGTGTTTATTAACGATATTTTATAATATGAAAGAGTTAGAGTTGTTTTCGCAACCATATCCTATTGTCTCAATCTCTACGATTTCAACACCTAAAACTAGAAGTTCTAGAGTGTTTATTATGATCATATCACAATGATAATAAACAATCAATATACAGATACTTACTTGACTTGGCGCGGGATGCTCATGGTGCCATACTACCTTTAAATCAAAAGTCTAGAAATTTGAGTTGTTTCTCAAACAATTATCTTTGTTGAACCCAACCACAGCCGAGTTTTAAAACTAGCTCTGATACCATTAAATGTAACACCCCAAACCAGGTCTATGCGTTAAGACGAGATTTGGTTTGCCACACCGAACGAACATCCAAAATTCTTTAATGACTTAAGTAAGACAGTAACGTAAAACCTTTAGAAATAAAGTTTAATAAAAACTAAGTACAATGATTATGAATTAAGAAAAATACTTGTTTGAAATCTTATATATATATTAGTCAAAACCTTAACGTAGTTTTTATTTTTTAAAAGAATTTGAAAGAGATTGAAAAGTAATTTAGGTGTCCAAAAATTGTTATAAAACACAATATTTTTTTAAGAAAACTTTATAGATTTAACATAAGCCCATATTAAGAGTCTAAAAATAAAATTTAAATCCATCCACGCATAAAACAATCCATAAAAACATAATTAGAGGCCTTATTACATCATACCCAAAATAGTAATTAAAATAAGTAACTTAAATAAAGTTCATAGTTTATAAAACCCAAGCTCGTAGTATGGCCTCCACCAAGTCATCCCTACCCAAGTCCACATCAATTTCCATTACCCGAGATGGATAATAAAACGGGGTGAGTTACAAAGAACTCGATGTGTAACTCACTTACCATCATTGTTGGGCGGACCATCAAGGCATTAATTTGGGCTTGAGCCCAATTTGATTTTAACAATATAGCATGAGATAAAATAATTATAATGCATGTAAATATGAATTTCCCAACCAAGCCTAATTTCCATCCGCTAACACCCCCGTACCAACCAACACTGTAAAACCCTGATTTAGGGGCTATGCAATTTGAGTATAATTCAGGTGTTGGAAGATTTTTGGGGTGTTTTTGGATGTGTTTTAGAGTTTTAAGAATGCTCGGATGAAAGGGGAAGGCTTTGGAAAATTTTGGATTTTTAGTGTAAAAAGGGGAAATAGGGCAAGAAGGCCTTAAAATAAATTGGTGGAATTTAGGACACAAGAAACAGGTTGGGTGGAGTGGCATGGAGGTGCTGCTTGGAGCTTTGAAAGGGGCGCCTAAGGGAGCAGGGGTTGAGCTGCTAAGGCAGCAATTTTTGTTTTATTTTTGCGTCGACCAAAGGATTTGGGCTAAGTAGGCCTTAAAATAAATGGCAGTGTTGGTGGACATGAAAGTCCAATCGCGAAGTGGCTCTCATGCGCCACTTAGGCGAAGAAGGAGAGCAAGGGCGCTGGTTCGAGTGGGGCAACAACAGACATTTTGGCGTTTTATTTTTCATATGCGGTTATGGGCTTGAGATAAGAAGGGTTTAAAGATAAATGTTGGGGCCTTATGTCATGAAATACAATGTGGCCGAGTGGCACAGGGCTTTGGAGGAGAGGTGTGCAGCGGTGGTTCCAGTGTTCGAACCAAGAGAGTTGCGTTTTGGAGTTTAATTTTATTCTATTCTTTTTGGCAGCAAATTTGAAGGTGGGACGGCACATGGAGCTTCATTGGATAAGGATTAAACCAAGGTTGTTTAATCATTTTCTTTTATTTCTACTGGTGGATAGCTTTGTTAGTTTATTATTTTAGATAAATATAGGATTATTTTAGTTGGTTTTAAATTAGAAGTAAGAGATAATGGTCTGCTATTGGATTGGTTTTTTTAATAGGATTAGGTGATAAAATATGAGTTTAAATAGGAAAGGAAATTGGATTAGAATTAAAGAGGATTCGGTGGCACGGCCAAAGGTATTTGGGTGGTCTTTTGCTTTGTTTTTTTATTAAAGTGGTGATATTGGATGAAGTTTTATTATTAGTTTATTTATTTATCCGCTTAGTTATTTTAAGTATAGGATTATTATTATTATTTCTTTGGATTAAGTGGGGATAATTGTTGAAACCATTCAAGCTATTTTGAATAGATTAATATAGGAGTTGTTTAATTCAAATTAATTTGAATTAGTGGCCATAGGTGATGGCCAAACTTGGGTTCTTCTGTGGGGAGTAGCCGAATATTATTTAAGGGTGGTGTGCTCTTTTTTTCCAAATTTTAGTTCACTCTTCTTAATTTTACTTCTCCTTGATTTCCTTTTTATATTTTTATACTTTGTTGACCGAACCTCCAAGTAAATTTTAATTCTTTTTCTTTCTTGAAACCGAAAACCCCAAGCGATATATACCCTTGCCGATTTCTTCTTTGACCATTTAATCGGTGGTTGCTCTTTATTAATTCTCTTTTAATCCCTTGGTAGCTGAAACTTCTCCTCTCCTATTAGTTTGCACCTTGGCCGAATTCTAGGGGTGGTGTGGATTTCTTCTGATTCTTCTCCTCAACCGTGTTGGTAGTCGATTCGGTAAGTGGTGGTAAAGATCCATGTTGTAATTATTCTTTTATTATTCAAAGTGAAGGCTATTAAGGCTAATCATTTATGCGTTTTAGGGTGTGGTCGATTGCAAAAAGGACCATTCCGTAGTTCCGAAATTTGATTGGAAAACAAATCAACCCTTAAGTGGGAGATATGTGTTAACCCTTTGAGATTCGCTTGGTTTGGCCGAATGGCCTATGTTGCTCATCTTAGTGATTGGTTGGTGTAGGAGCAAGGATATTTAGGGACATAGATCAATTCTCCGGGATTCAAGATATTTTGGTAAGCAATATTTGGTAAAGGTTCAACATTTAGTTTATGACTTGGAGGTTTAACCCGTTTATCTGATTAAGCTTTTTGATGGAGACCAATACCAGTCAAGGAGGGCAAGAGAAAGCCCCTATCCCAAAGTTTAAGAAAAGAGCTATCTCAGCGGTTCGGGATTGGCCACCAGGGTGTGGGCCAGCAACAAAAAGCTATAGGCAGATAGCCGTAGTCTCGCTTAGCGATAGCGTCGAGGATCGAGAGTCTAGAACTCCAAGTAATAAGGTGTGTAGTTAGCCATTGTTTCCGGGTTTTGTGTGATATCTGCTTATGTTATATGCTTACTAATAAGTGCAGTGGTAAAAGTGTGATAGATACCCTTCAAGGGTATGACGAGGATCAGGTTAGTAACTAAGTGGTTGAAATATGACTATTGTTTTGTATGTGTGAATATGCCTATGATTACGAATAAAACATGTGCATGCATTATCATGATCAGTATTTTTATGTTGCATGTGCATGGGTGGGCTATGAAAGAAGGTGCGGGTGTACTTCGAGTACGTGGTTGATGTCAGCTTTGTGCTACATCGTGGATTGGCGCTGACTGAGGTCGCGTTGTGGATCTTTGCAATTTAGTTCGCGTGGTTACCTTGATTGATATCGGCTCTATGCCATATCGTGGCTTGGTGGATTCTTTGGGTGCTCCATCGTGGTTTGATGTTAGCTATACGCTACATCGTGGATGGCATTGGTTGCCTTTTTGAGAGGAAAAAAGGAGAGGGTGACTCGATAGTCCCCGGTGTGTGGTAAATTCGGATAAGGGGGTGTGTAGCGGATGGACCTTAGGATTGGGTTGGGTTTCATGTTGCATTGTTCCGTTGTGAAATGATATGGAAATGGGCCATGCCCAATATGACATGTGGAAAGGTATGTTTTGAGAACATACGTGGAAATGGGCCAAGCCCAACGATCGATGGATTGATGAGAAAAGGGCCTAGCCCAAAGCTTGAATATGATTTGATTGTGGGCCAAGCCAGTTGTGGTAATGTTTAAATGATTATATTTACATGCGCATTTTATAATTGGGTTGATTTGTGGCTAACATGTGGGTGGATATCGGTGGTTTAATTACACATCGAATCAGTATGACTCACCCAACTTTTTTTAAACATCGCAGGTGAGTCGTGATTAATGGACCGGGTTGGAGTAGATACAAAGGTGGCCATGCGAAGCGATTTTCATGCGTATAGACGTTTTAAATATTTTTATTTCAAGCATTTTAATTTGAAGTACTTGGATTAATTTATTTGATGTAATAAGGGCCACTTTTGATTTAAAGTACTCTATTTATGGTTGTTGAAGTTTATGTTTACTTAGAAGTATTTTTACAAATGATTTATATTATAATAACTTATAATAAAGTTTTAATTCGGATATTTTATATCAAGCTTATATTATTTAATAGATTTTAATTGGACATGGTTTCAAGAGATCACAGATTCTAAAGTTTTATTTTAAGTGTTAACAAATTTTCAACCGTTTCAGTAGTGACATACCAGATCCGGTCGGGCTTGTAGGCGGGTTTGGGGTGTTCTGATTTGATATCGAGCCGGTTCAAAACTCTCGCTTTGAGGGTTTTGGGCCCAAAAACGTTTCAAAATGGGCTGTTCAAAAATACGGGTTTTTATGAAATATTTTCGTGATTCGGCATGGCACTGTACCTCAGACCAAGTCGATCGTAAGTACATCGAATTTTGAAGTCTTTGTATTATTATGAATCATTATGGGCTTAGTTGGGCTCGTAGATTAGTGAACTAGGATCTGTTGAACCCTAGGACTAGTCTACTCAAACATATGCATAAGACTTAAAGACTATTAACAAACTCGTGAAGTAAGTCGCCAGGGTTAAGGTGTGGCAACTTTGTGTGCGCATGTCTAGGATTGGTATTCGGTGGGAGCTTGGTATTTAAGCGATCCGCGTGACTCACCTCCTCTCCACTCGAATCCTACAGTGCGTAGCTACGGTTCACCTTAACCAAGAGGACTTGTTCATAGGCTAAACCAATTATTAAAACCCAAAGGGATTTGCCTTCTTGTTTTAAAATCCTTAGTTTTAAAATTTCCAAAATTTACCCCTTTGGTTTGTAAACTCTAAATCTGATTTTGAAAGACGTTTTCTCGATTTACAAAATTATCAAAATGCCCCTAGTGGCAAAATTAATAAAATGCCTCTGTAGTGTAAATTCTTGTATTACCCTCAAACTTTTGTTAAAATGATTTTTACTTTGCAAAATACCAAAATCTTTAGTTTTCAAAATATCAAGATACTCCGATTTGGGGAAATTTACGAAAATACCCCTGTGTTAAAAATTACCAAAATGCCCCTGACTTTCAAAATTTCCGGTTTAACCCCAAGTTTAATAAAATTTTCTTACTTTGCAAAAGTACCCAATTTTCTGTATGGAAAAAATAATACCCCGACTTTGGAAATTTACAAAATTACCCTGGTTGACAAAAATTACCAAAATACCCCTGGTTTTCAAAATCCTGTTATATCTTCAATTTGTGAAATTTTCAAAAATACTCTTCAATTTTGGGAATTTCAAAAAGATCCTGACTTATTAAAGTTTTTGGAATCACTTTGGTTCATTACCGAAATACACCTATAGGAAAATGACGAAAATACCCCTGGGGTAGAAACGGGCAGAAATGTCCGAATAGTGAATGTGTGTGGTAGATACCACTGAATGTGCCTCTACTGAGGAAGGAACGTGGCTTCGTTGGGAAATGAAGGTGTCGCTAGTGATGAATGTGTTTTTGTTGATGAATGGATGTGTCCTTATGGATGAATGTGATATTCTGAAATAGAATAGGGAACTTGAACTGAAAATTTGTGTGATCGAAAGAACTACCTCTAGAAATTCTTTTCATAAAATTGTTCGCGGTTAAACAGTGGAACAAATACTAATGCATAAAACTCCTTAATCAGATTAAATCGCGACGATAGAGATGAGTTCTAAGGGACGCGGTAGAGGTAGATTGGCAGCATCGGAACCAGTAGGGTCTGGCCATGGGTCAGAAAGTGAAGTGCCGCCACCAGCAGTGGGCGCAGAGGAGCAAGATCAGATAGGTGAAGATGACGCAGTATCGCGGGCCATGTTACGAGTGCTAGAACGAGTAGCAGGAGCTAGTAGGGGAAACGGAACTCGAAAGTCAGTATCGGAAAGGCTTAGATTGAACGGAGCTGAGATCTTTAGAGGAGTGTCAGGAGTAGCTCCGAACGTAGCGGAGTATTGGCTAGAAGCAGTCGAGAGAATCATGGACGATTTGGACTGCACCAATAAAGAAAAGCTGAAGGGTGCTGTTTCGTTGCTTCGCGACGAAGCTTATCGTTGGTGGCTCACTGTCAAGCAAAGTGTACCGGCAGATCGATTGGATTGGGATTATTTTAAGGTTAAGTTTGAAGGAAAGTACGTAGGAGCCAGTTATTTGGACTCGCAAAGGAAAGCGTTTCTAAATCTAGTACAAGGGAATAAGTCGGTAGCGGAGTATGAAGCGGAATTCGTGCGACTTAGTCAGTACGCCAAGGGGATCGTGGCTCACGATTATGAAAGGAGTGTTCGATTCGAAGATGGGTCTGCGAGATGAGTTGCGGAGTTGATAGCTCATGAGAGAAAGGGACTTCGCCATTCTGGTTGAGAAAGCTCGGATCATTGAAGAGGTTAAGAAGACTATAAGAGAAAATCGAGAAAAGAATAGGAGCGAGAATAAGAGAAATGTTGGACCATCAGTATCGTTGGGTAATGCCCAGAAAAGACCAAGGACCGAGAGTTGAGAATACAGTACGTCCACCTATGCCAGTTGCTGAGAATCAGAATCGTATCTATGCTCGATGTGGAAGACCTCACACAGGAGAGTGTTGGGGAAATAGTAAGGAATGCTTTTGGTGTGGATCTAAGGCACATCTGGTTAAGAATTGTCCTCGAGCGACGAGGGGTCGTGGTTTAAGCCATGGAGGGAATGGTTCTAGTCAGAGTCAACCAAGGATGTGATAACGGGTAAGCTCCTTTGCTTTGGTACATGTTTTAATTGCTTTGCTTGCCTGTGAATTAGTTTTGGTGCTACTAAGAGAGGTGTTTCGAATTTTGAGCGCGAACTTAGAGATTGTGTAGGTACGATAGCCTTAGTAAGATCAGAGTGCGCAGCATAAGCGTAAGGTGGTAAGATAGGTTGTATGGACGCTTGTTAGTAAAGTAATTTCGAGGACGAAATTATTTTTAAGGAGGGTAGAATTGTAACACCACGATTTAGGGGCTATGCAATTTGAGTATAATTCAGTGTTGGAAGATTTTGGGGGTGTTTTTGGATGTGTTTTAGAGTTTTAAGAATGCTCGGATGAAAGGGAAGGCTTTGGAAAATTTTGGATTTTTAGTGTAAAAGGGAAATAGGGCAAGAAGGCCTTAAAATAAATTGGTGGAATTTAGGACACAAGAAACAGTTGGGTGGAGTGGCATGGAGGCGCTGCTTGGAGCTTTGAAAGGGGACGCCTAAGGGAGCAGGGGTTCGAGCTGCTAAGGCAGCAATTTTTGTTTTATTTTTGCGTCACCCAAAGGATCGGCTAAGTAGGCCTTAAAATAAATGGCTGTGGTTGGTGGACATGAAAGTCCAATCAAGCGAGTGGCTCTCATGCGCCACTTAGGCGCTCAAGGAGAGCAAGGGCGCTGGTTCGAGTGGGGGCAACAGACATTTTTTGGCGTTTTATTTTTCATATGCGGTTATGGGCTGAGATAAGAAGGGTTTAAAGATAAATGTTGGGGCCTTATGTCATGAAATACAATGTGGCCGAGTGGCCTGGGGCTTTGGAGGAGAGGTGTGCGATGAGTGGTTCCAGAGTTCGAACCAAGAGAGTTGCGTTTTGGAGTTTAATTTTATTCTATTCTTTTTGGCAAGCAAATTTGAAGGTGGGACGGCACATGGAGCTTCATTGGATAAGGATTAAACCAAGGTTGTTTAATCATTTTCTTTTATTTCTACTGGTGGATAGCTTTGTTAGTTTATTATTTTAGATAAATATAGGATTATTTTAGTTGGTTTTAAATTAGAAGTAAGAGATAATGGTCTGCTATTGGATTGGTTTTTTTAATAAGATTAGGTGATAAAATATGAGTTTAAATAGGAAAGGAAATTGGATTAGAATTAAAGAGGATTTGGTGGCCGGCCAAAGGTATTTGGGTGGTCTTTTGCTTTGTTTTTTTTTATTAAAGTGGTGATATTGGATGAAGTTTTATTATTAGTTTATTTATTTATCTGCTTAGTTATTTTAAGTATAGGATTATTATTATTTATTGGATTATGTGGGGATAATTGTTGAAACCATTCAAGCTATTTTGAATAGATTAATATAGGAGTTGTTTAATTCAAATTAATTTGAATTAGTGGCCATAGGTGATGGCCAAAACTTGGGTTCTTCTGTGGGGAGTAATAATATTATTTAAGGTGGTGTGCTCTTTTTTTCCAAATTTTAGTTCACTCTTCTTAATTTTACTTCTCCTTGATTTCCTTTTTATATTTTTATACTTTGTTGACCGAACCTCCAAGTAAATTTTAATTCTTTTCTTTCTTGAAACCGAAAACCCCAAGCAAATATACCCTTGCCGATTTCTTCTTTGACCATTTAATCGTGGTTGCTCTTTATTAATTCTCTTTTAATCCCTTGGTAGCCAAAACTTCTCCTCTCCTATTAGTTTGCACCTTGGCCGAATTCTAGGGGTGGTGTGGATTTCTTCGATTCTTCTCCTCAACCGTTGGTAGTCGATTCGGTAAGTGGTGGTAAAGATCCATGTTGTAATTATTCTTTTATTATTCGAAAGTCAAGGCTATTAAGGCTAATCATTTATGCGTTTTAGGGTGTGGTCGATTGCAAAAAGGACCATTCAGAGATCTGAGATTTGATTGGAAATCAAATCACCTTGAGGTGGGAGATATGTGTTAACCTTTGAGATTCGCTTGGTTTGGCCGAATGGCCTATGTTGCTCATCTTAGTGATTGGTTGGTGTAGGAGCAAGGATATTTAGGGACATAGATCAATTCTCCGGGATTCAAGATATTTTGGTAAGCAATATTTGGTAAAGGTTCAACATTTAGTTTATGACTTGGAGGTTTAACCCGTTTATCTGATTAAGCTTTTTGATGGAGACCAATACCAGTCAAGGAGGGCAAGAGAAAGCCCCTATCCCAAAGTTTAAGAAAAGAGCTGTCTCAGCGGTTCGGGATTGGCCACCAGGGTGTGGGCCAGCAACAGAAAGCTATAGGCAGATAGCCGTAGTCTCGCTTAGCGATAGCGTCGAGGATCGAGAGTCTAGAACTCCAAGTAATAAGGTGTGTAGTTAGCCATTGTTTCCGGGTTTTGTGTGATATCTGCTTATGTTATATGCTTACTAATAAGTGCAGTGGTAAAAGTGTGGTAGATACCCTTCAAGGGTATGACGAGGATCAGGTTAGTAACTAAGTGGTTGAAATATGACTATTGTTTTGTATGTGTGAATATGCCTATGATTACGAATAAAACATGTGCATGCATTATCATGGCTCGTATTTTATGTTGCATGTGCATGGGTGGGCTATGAAAGAAGGTGCGGGTACTTCTTGTGCGTGGTTGATGTCGACTTTGTGCTACATCGTGGATTGGCGCTGACTGAGGTCGCGTTGTGGATCTTTGCGATTTAGTTCGCGTGGTTACCTTGATTGATATCGGCTCTATGCCATATCGTGGCTTGGTGGATTGCTGGGTGCTCCATCGTGGTTTGATGTTAGCTATACGCTACATCGTGGATGGCATTGGTTGCCTTTTTGGAGGGAAAAGGAGAGGGTGACTCGATAGTCCCCTGGTGTGTGGTAGGCTGTGTAACACCCCAAACCCGGTCTATGCGTTTAGACAAGATTTGGTTTGTCACACCAATCATACATTCGTTTATTTTCACATGGTTAAGATAAAATAGTGCTACAAAACTTTTTGTTATAAAACCAATGTTCTTAAGAAAACTTAACATATTTGAGATAAAACCATATTAAGAGTTTAGAAATAAAATTTAAATCATCCACACAATAAAACCATAAAACATAATAAGAGGCCTTATTACATCAACCCAATAATAGCAATTAAAATAAAAACTTAAATAAAGTCATAGTTTATTAAAAACCCAAGTTTGTAGTATGGCCTCCACCAAGTCATCTCCTACCCAAGTCCACGTCAATTTCCATTACCCTAAATGGTTAATAAAATTTGGGTGAGTTACAAAGAACTCAGTGTGCAACTCACTTACCACCATTTTTAGGCCAGATCGTCAAGATATCATGCTGGGCTTGAGCCCATTAACAGATTTCAACCATACATCGTAAAGTAACATAATTTAAAGAGAAGAATGCATGAAATATGAATTTCCCAAACCAACCTAGTATCCATCCGCTAACACCCCCGTACCAACCAACACACCTGTGGGGATCAAGTCAACCCACCCCGCCAAACACACCAATCATGGGCTTAAAGCCCTTAAATAATTTTTGTAGTGCACTACCGAACTAGATTGTGACATTGTCACCGAACTAGAGGCATTTAGCCGAATTTGTGGCAGAGCCACCGAACTAGAGGCATTGAGCCATATTGTGGCAGAGCCACCGAACTAGAGGCAATGAGCCAAATTTGTGGCAACTGGCCATTCTTCTCTTCATATAACCCACCCCATGCAATCATGTGTATATAACAAATATAATCATATAACAGATTTTCATTAATCCATATCATCGGTGGGTTTATCAATTATACTTTTCATTAGGCTCATATAAACAATTTAACAACTAGCCCATTTAGTAGTTTAGTGACTTTGGCCCATTTTAGCCCAATTTATCGAAAACAGTATTTTTCGGCCCATTTAATCGAACTAGAGTATTATCGCCCATTTAATCGAACTAGAGTATTATCGCCCATTTAATCGAACTAGAGTATTATCGGCCCATTTAATCGAACTAGAGTATTATCGCCCATTTTATCAATTTAGCGATTTTTCGCATATTTCTTGGTTTTAACTTAGCTTTTCATGTATTTTCACAAAAGTATCAATTACTACATAATTTCCGAGTTTACCACTTTCACGATTTTATCGCAATACTTACGATTAGAAATCTAACTCGAAAATGAGTGTGAAGTTACACACCGGTTATGGAGAGAACTAAACTTTCCCGCTCTTCAACACCTATACGTATTGTGTTAATTAAAACACTATAATCTATAATAAAACCGATCTAAATATAGCGATCTAGAAATTTACCCTCGGATTTTCGTAAGACTTCTACTTGCGATTTTTCTCCGATCGATGATTCGCTAACCGAATCGAATCCACGAACAAATAATGGTTCGAGTACGAACGACTTCGAACAATTGATTTTCCTCGGTTGAACGTCCACAACCCGGTGGAAAATCCCGGATTCCCGAAATAGTCCTTTGCTTGTACTTAGGGGGAATAACAGAACCTCCCCTCTTCCGAAGGCTAAACACCGCCCTTTTCTTCCCTATTCTCGAATGTCACAAAATCGATTCCAACGATTTGTGTCACCCACGACTTCTTGATTCCAACTTCCGTTATCGCACTAAAGTTTAACAAAATAGACGTTAATAAAATGAACGTTTATTCTGATCTAATAAAGCCTTCAAACCACCATCAATATTCGGCTATAATCACTATTAACTAATCGAAACGAAAAGAATCTCTTACCTAATCTCCACGTCGAAAAAAAAAGAATTGAGAATGGTGGTTGATTGATGAAAGTTTCGGCTATGAAAGATTAAGGAGAAGAGAAAATAATTTGGCTTATAAACACTTTAGCATTCGGCCATGAAAGTGTAGGTGGAGAGAATTTCGATTGAAAAGAAATAAAATAAGAGAAAGATGATGATGATGTTGCTTTGATTTCAAAATGAATAGAAGAAAAAGAAAAGAAAAAGATGAGCTTGAGAGAGAGATGGATATTCGGCAATGGTGAGAGAAAAGAGAAAGAGAAAAGCTTTTGGTGTAGATGATTTTCGGCACTAATGAAAATAAGGCACAAAGAATACCAATTGATGTGCAAAATGACCAAATGGTCAAAAATTAACAAGGCTTACCAAGGATCAAATTCGCCAAGGGAGAGAGGTTGAGAGAATTTGCAAAACTATGCACAAAAAAAAAAAAATGACCAAAACAAAACCAAAATTCCTAGCCAACTATCACCAAAAATTCGGCTCCTTCTTTTGCCATGATGCCGTCCAAATGCATGGTCTAATGACCAAGATATTGTTTCCAAAATAATTCCTTGATTCTTGCCTCATATCTTCACACCTTTCCTTATTTTCTTGATACCCTTCCTTAAGTTCAAATTTTCCTTATTCCTTTGATATTCTAACCAAAAATAACAAGTCAACACCTTCCATATATGCTCTTGGCCGACACTTGCTATATTGGTGCATAAAAATTCAAAATAAAATTCACCTAGATGCTAAACATGGGATTCGAACCTTCAACCTCATGCACAAGCTCATGCGCCATCACCACTTGTCCAATAATTCATCTTATGCCTCACTTTGACACTTAAATTAATTTATGTGTCAAAGTCACTTAATCCACTTCCATAAATAATTTCTTAAAATTAATAATATTCCTTCTAAACAAATTTTAAATCCTTCTTCAGGACTATACTAACCACGAAAATAAATCAAAAAATTTTACTTTCTAGAATAATTACTCAAAGCACACATAGAAAATAAATTACTCCAATTTTCAGGGTGTTACAACTCTACCCCCCTAAAAGAAAATTTCGTCCTCGAAATTTACATGGCTGAAAAAGGTGAGGGTATTGTTGCCGAATTGCATCCTCAGGCTCCCACGTAGCTTCCTCCACTCCGTGGTTACGCCACAACACTTTGACCAACGGCACGATCTTCTTTCTTAGCACCTTCACGTCTCGGTCTAAGATTTCCACACGGTTCCTCCTCAAAAGACAAATCCAAATTCAACTCCACTTCTTCTACCGGTACTATGTGCGAAGGATCCGATCTATAGCGCCTCAACATGGACACATGAAAAACATTATGAATTTGACTCAATTCGGAGGTAACTCAATTTGATAGGCCATCGGACCAACTCGTTTCACCACACGATACGGTCCAATGTATCTAGGACTCAACTTGCCCTTCTTCCCGAATCGAATATCTTTTTCCAAGGTGAGACCTTCAGAAGACTTGATCTCCTACGGCATACTCGATCTCTTTACGCTTGATCCGCATACGACTTCTGTCTATCCAAGCTTCCTTTAACCGTGTTCGAATAACTTTCACTTTTTCTTCCGTTTGAAATCATCTCGAGTCCTAACAATCGCCGATCACCCAACTCACCCAACAAATAGGAGAACGACACCTACGACCATACAATGCCTCGTAGGGTGCCATCCGAATGCTAGATCGTAGTCATTTTGTTGTGCGCAAATTCCGCTAACGGTAGAAAATCCTCCCAACTACCTTTGAAGTCGATTACACATCCCTTAACATGTCTTCCGAATCTGAATCACTCTCTCCGATCGACCATCGATCGAGGATGAAAAGTCAGTACTAAAATTAAGCTTTGTACCCAAGGCTTCATGCAAAGCTTTCCAAAATCGAGATGTAAACCTAGGATCCCGATCCGATATAATCGATACAGGTACCCCATGCAACCTCACGATTTCGGATACATACAAATTTCGCCAACTTCGCAACGAGTAGTCCGTGCGCATCGGGTAGAAAATGAGCGAGTCTTCGTCAAACGATCAACAATTACCCAAACAAATTTTTCTTAGTAGGTGTTAAAGGTAACCCACTAACAAAATCCATTGTTATCCGCTCCCATTTCCAAAGAGGAATCTTAATCGGTTGCAAAAGACTGACGGCAATTGATGCTCCGCTTTCACTTGGCGACAAGTTAAGCATTTTCCCACAAATTCTCAAATCTCCGTTTCAATCCAGGCCACCAAAACCGCTCACGGAGATCCCGATACATCTTATTTCCTCCGGGATGCATAGCATAAGGACTACTATGCGCCTCACTTAAAATCATTTGCCTCGGATCTCAATCCTTAGGCATACTGCACCCTTTCACGAAAACACAATACACCTTCCGAATTTATTCCAAAATCCTCAATTTCACCATTTTCCACTTGTCGAAATAAAAGTCTCAACTTCTCATCTAAAATCTGTTTTTCCTTAATTTGTTCCAACCACATAGGCTTCACTTGAAATTCCGCTATCAAACTACCATCCTCATACAAACTCAAATGGGCAAACATAGCTCTCAAATCAGATACCACCTTACGACTTAATGCGTCCACCACTACATTAGCCTTTCCAGGATGATACTCAATTGAGAAATCATAGTCCTTTAACAGCTCCACCCATCTTCGTTGTCTCAAGTTTAACTCCTTCTGAGTAAGAAGATACTTAAGGCTCTTGTGGTCCGTATAGATGATAGACTTTTCACCATAGAGGTAATGCCTCCAAATCTTTAAGGCAAAGACCACTTCTTTGCTAACTCCAAATCATGAGTAGGGTAGTTCACTTGCGCGGTCTCAATTGACGAGAAGCGTAAGCTACAACTTTCCCACTTTGCATCAATACGCATCCTAAACCCGTATGTGACGCATCACAATAAATCTGTAAACTCCTTCCCACCTCAAAGTTGAATCAATACCGTAACCTGTTAAAACCTTCTTCACCGCTCGAAACTTTCTTGCGCTTATCACCCTTATAAACAACACTCCCTTCCGCAAAAGCTTAGTTAGAGGTGCAACAATCAATGAGAACCCCTCAACAAAGCGTCTATAATATCCACCAAACCCAAGAAACTCCGAATCTCATTTCTACCGACTTGGGTGGTTTCCAATCCAATACCGCCTCAATCTTCCGAGGATCCACCCTTATTCCTTGGTGATACCACATGACCCAAGAAAGTCACTTCTCTTAACCAAAATTCACATTTACCGAATTTGGCATACAATCTGATTATCTCAAGCACTTGCAATACAATCCGCAAATGCGAGTCATGTTCTTCTTCGCTCCTCGAATAAACCAGAATGTCATCTATGAATACCACCACAAACCGATCTAAGAATGGTTGAAAGACCCGGTTCATCATATCCATAAATGCAAATGGTGCATTGGTCAACCCAAACGGCATCACTAAAAACTCATAGTGTCCGTAACGGGTTCGAACGTTGTCTTGTGAATATCCGCTTCTTTCACCTTAAGCCGGTGGTAACCCGACCTTAAATCAATCTTGGAGAAAAGAAGCTCCTTCCATTGTTCAAACAGTCGTCAATCCTCGGCAGAGGGTACCGATTCTTGATCGTCACTTATTCAATTGCCTATAATCGATACACATACGCATTGACCCATCCTTCTTCTTAACAAACAAAACCGGTGCTCCCCACGGAGACACACTCTCGGTCGAATAAAACCCCGATCTAGCGGTTCTTGAATTTGGGCTTTAAGCTCAGACAACTCCTTCTGCCATTCTATAAGGAGCAATGGACACCGGGGCGATTCGGGCAAAAGCTCAATACCAAATTCCACTTCCCGATCCGAGGTACACCAGAAGTTCTTCAGAAAAACATCCAAAATTCCTTCACCGTTCTCACATCTTCCATCGATGACTCTTTGGCATCTAAAGCACTAATAAATGCTAAAAATGCTCCATATCCTTTTCGTACCAACTTCTCGCCTTTAACGCAGTAAATCACGTTTGTCAAGAAATTTCTCCGCTCGCCTATCATAACTATCTCCTTATCCTCCGCAGCTTCTTATCAACATCCGCTTTTCAAAGATACGGTCCAATTGAGCCCGTGCTTAACCAACCAATCCATGCCTGAATGATATCGACTCGCCAAAAGGCAATTCCATCAAATTTGCCAAGAATGTTTCTCCTTGAATAACTAAGGGCACGCGTCTCTAAACAGTTTATTAACCACCACCGATCGACCTAAGGGACTAATCACCCTCATCTCTTTATCGGAAATTTCGAGTCTAATTTCAAGTTTCCGATTATGGTGCTAGCAATGTACGAATGAGTAGAACCAATATCTATCAAGGCAATAACGGTACATCGTAAATGAAGAACGTGCAGCTTATCACATCAGTGCATTGCCATCCTCACGACGTCCGACCGCATACACCAATCCCGGTGTCCTTGCATCCGCGTTGCCTCTAGGACCATTGCCTCGACCAGCGCACCTTGACCACGTCCACTTCCATTACCACCACGACACGGTCCCCGACCTCTCGGTGGTTGCTTGAACTCCTCTTGCCGGTGGTGCATCAAGAGTACCGAACTTCTTGAGTTGTATCCATACGTCGAGGGCAACTCCTATATTAATGCTCCGTCGATCCACATTTATAGCAAGCACCCGCTTTCCTCCAACATTCTCCTAATGTCTTTTCCCACATTCAAAGACACAATCCCGACTGACGATTAACACTCATCGTGCTCTTCCTTGAGCTAGTTCCTCATTCCGGCCTCTTCAGAATCTTCTCGAAGAACCCGAATGCTTGAGATCTTTCTTGCCTCAAATTTGCTCCCCGATTTTGACGTTCGAGTTCTTAGCCTCTTCGGCTATCTTGGCCTTCTCCACAAGAGCGGCAAAGTTCTAACTTGTTGTGGGGCTATCGTAACCCGCAACTCGCCTTTCAAACCGTCTTGAAGCGCACACAACGCTCATGGTCCGTTGCCACTATCGCTCGAGCATAGCGACTCAAACGTAAGAACTCGACCTCATATCTCGCCACCGTCTTATTTCCTTGCACCAGTTCAAGAATTCCTTCCTTCGGGCATCCACATAGCTTGTTCCCACATATTTCCCTTGAAAGGAAGCCTTGAAAAATTCCCGCTTAATCAAAGCAACATCGCTGCCATCTCGGATAGTAAGCCACCATTGGTAAGCTTCGTCTCTCAACAAAGATACCGCTCCTCTTAACTTTTGTTCCACAAAGGTGCACTCAAGATCGCCCATAATTCGCCTCTCGCGCCTCAAGCCAATATTCAGCGACATTGGGAGCTACTACACGAGAGACACCTCTGAAAACCTCACTCCACTGGATTTCGGTCCGCTCCGATATCGACCCACGAGCGGTTGGTCCGGGCTCGATCCAAATGACCCTTTCAAGTACTCACGGCATTGCTCGTGTCACAAAGATTATCCTCTTCCATATGGTCGTGCGATCCCGTCTCACTCTCGAGTGACGCAGTGCATCCATTTCCGACATATGACCCGGCACATCGATTGCGCCCTAACACCTCGTCCTCTACCACGGCCACGCCTACCGCGGCCCACTCGACCACGCCCTCTAGTGCTCATGGCGACTAATTCGATTTAATCTGATTAAGAGTTTTATAAATCGTAATAATATTTCAGCTTGTTTATTAACGATGTCTTATGATATGAAAGAGATAGAGTGTTTTCGCATCAATATCCTATTGTCTCAATCTCTACGGTTTTAACACCTAAAACTAGAAGTTCTAGAGTGTTTCTTATAATCATATCACAATGATAATAAACATACAAAGATACTGAGATACTTACTTGACTTGGCGCGGGGATGCTCATGGTGCCATACTACCTTTAATCAAAACTCTAGAAATTATTTTCAAACAAATTTCTTTATTGAACCCAAACCACAAATGAGTTTTGAAACTGGGCTCGATACCACTAAATGTAACACCCCAAACCCGGTCTATGCGTTTAGACAAGATTTGGTTTGTCACACCAATCATACATTCGCTTATTTTCACATGGTTAAGATAAAATAGTGCTACAAAACTTTTGTTATAAAACCAATGTTCTTAAGAAAACTTAACATATTTGAGATAAAACCATATTAAGAGTTTAGAAATAAAATTTAAATCATCCACACAATAAAACCATAAAACATAATAAGAGGCCTTATTACATCAACCCAATAATAGCAATTAAAATAAAAACTTAAATAAAGTCATAGTTTATTAAAACCCAAGTTTGTAGTATGGCCTCCACCAAGTCATCTCCTACCCAAGTCCACGTCAATTTCCATTACCTGAAATGGTTAATAAAATTTGGGTGAGTTACAAAGAACTCAGTGTGCAACTCACTTACCACCATTTTTAGGCCAGATCGTCAAGATATCATGCTGGGCTTGAGCCCATTAACAGATTTCAACCATACATCGTAAAGTAACATAATTTAAAGAGAAGAATGCATGAAATATGAATTTCCCAAACCAACCTAGTATCCATCCGCTAACACCCCCGTACCAACCAACACACCTGTGGGGATCAAGTCAACCCACCCCGCCAAACACACCAATCATGGGCTTAAAGCCCTTAAATAATTTTTGTAGTGCACTACCGAACTAGATTGTGACATTGTCACCGAACTAGAGGCATTTAGCCGAATTTGTGGCAGAGCCACCGAACTAGAGGCATTGAGCCATATTGTGGCAGAGCCACCGAACTAGAGGCAATGAGCCAAATTTGTGGCAACTGGCCATTCTTCTCTTCATATAACCCACCCCATGCAATCATGTGTATATAACAAATATAATCATATAATGATTTTCATTAATCCATATCATCGGTGGGTTTATCAATTATACTTTTCATTAGGCTCATATAAACAATTTAACAACTAGCCCATTTAGTAGTTTAGTGACTTTGGCCCATTTTAGCCCAATTTATCGAAACAGTATTTTCGCCCATTTAATCGAACTAGAGTATTATCGCCCATTTAATCGAACTAGAGTATTATCGCCCATTTAATCGAACTAGAGTATTATCGCCCATTTAATCGAACTAGAGTATTATCGCCCATTTTATCAATTTAGCGCTTTTTCGCATATTTCTTGGTTTTAACCGCTTTTCATGTATTTTCACAAAAGTATCAATTACTACATAATTTCCGAGTTAACCACTTTCACGATTTTATCGCAATACTTACGATTAGAAATCTAACCCAAAATGAGTGTGAAGTTACACACCGGTTATGGAGAGAACTAAACTTTCCCGCTCTTCAACACCTATACGTATTGTGTTAATTAAAACACTATAATCTATAATAAAACCGATCTAAATATAGCGATCTAGAAATTTACCCTCGGATTTTCGTAAGACTTCTACTTGCGATTTTTCTCCGATCGATGATTCGCTAACTGAATCGAATCCACGAACAAATAATGGTTCGAGAGTACGAACGACTTTCAACAATTGATTTTCCTCGGTTGAACGTCCACAACCCGTGGAAAATCCTTGATTCCCGAAATAGTCCTTTGCTTGTACTTAGGGGAATAACGTAACCTCCCCTCTTCCGAAGGCTAAACACCGCCTTTTCTTCCCTATTCTCGAATGTCACAAAAATCGATTCCAACGATTTGTGTCACCCACGACTTCTTGATTCCAACTTCCGTTATCGCACTAAAGTTTAACAAAATAGACGTTAATAAAATGAACGCTTTATTCGATCTAATAAAGCCTTCAAACCACCATCAATATTCGGCTATAATCACTATTAACTAATCGAAACGAAAAAGAATCTCTTACCTAATCTCCACGTCGAAAGAAAGAATTGAGAATGGTGGTTGATTGATGAAAGTTTCGGCTATGAAAGATTAAGGAGAAGAGAAAATAATTTGGCTTATAAACACTTTAGCATTCGGCCATGAAAGTGTAGGTGGAGAGAATTTCGATTGAAAAGAAATAAAATAAGAGAAAGATGATGATGATGTTGCTTTGATTTCAAAATGAATAGAAGAAAAAGAAAAGAAAAAGATGAGCTTGAGAGAGAGATGGATATTCGGCAATGGTGAGAGAAAAGAGAAAGAGAAAAGCTTTTGGTGTAGATGATTTTCTAAGACTAATGAAAATAAGGCACAAAGAATACCAATTGATGTGCAAAAATGACCAAATGGTCAAAAATTAACAAGGCTTACCAAGGATCAAATTCGCCAAGGGAGAGAGGTTGAGAGAATTTGCAAAACTATGCACAAAAAAAAAAATGACCAAAACAAAACCAAAATTCCTAGCCAACTATCACCAAAAATTCGGCTCCCTTCTTTTGCCATGATGCCGTCCAAATGCATGGTCTAATGACCAAGATATTGTTTCCAAAATAATTCCTTGATTCTTGCCTCATATCTTCACACCTTTCCTTATTTTCTTGATACCCTTCCTTAAGTTCAAATTTTCCTTATTCCTTTGATATTCTAACCAAAAATAACAAGTCAACACCTTCCATATATGCTCTTGGCCGACACTTGCTATATTGGTGCATAAAAATTCAAAATAAAATTCACCTAGATGCTAAACATGGGATTCGAACCTTCAACCTCATGCACAAGCTCATGCGCCATCACCACTTGTCCAATAATTCATCTTATGCCTCACTTTGACACTTAAATTAATTTATGTGTCAAAGTCACTTAATCCACTTCCATAAATAATTTCTTAAAATTAATAATATTCCTTCTAAACAAATTTTAAATCCTTCTTCAGGACTATACTAACCACGAAAATAAATCAAAAAAATTTTACTTTCTAGAATAATTACTCAAAGCACACATAGAAAATAAATTACTCCAATTTTCAGGGTGTTACAGGCTGGATAAGGGGGTGTGTAGCGGATGGACCTTAGGATTGGGTTGGGTTTCATGTTGCATTGTTCCGTTGTGAAATGATATGGAAATGGGCCATGCCCAATATGACATGTGGAAAGGTATGTTTTGAGAACATACGTGGAAATGGGCCAAGCCCAAATGATCGATGGATTGATGAGAAAGGGCCTAGCCCAAAGGCTTGAATATGATTTGATTGTGGGCCAAGCCCAGTTGTGGTAATGTTTAAATGATTATATTTACATGCTGCATTTTATAATTGGGTTGATTTGTGGCTAACATGTGGGTGGATATCGGTGGTTTAATTACACATCGAATCGTATGACTCACCCAACTTTTTTTAAACATCGCAGTGAGTCGTGATTAATGGACCGGGTTGGAGTAGATACAAAGGTGGCCATGCGTAAGCATTTTCATGCGTAGTAGACGTTTTAAATATTTTTATTTCAAGCATTTTAATTTGAAGTACTTGGATTAATTTATTTGATGTAATAAGGGCCACTTTTGATTTAAAGTACTCTATTTAGGGTTGTTGAAGTTTATGTTTACTTAGAAGTATTTTTACAAATGATTTATATTATAATAACTTATAATAAAGTTTTAATTCGGATATTTTATATCAAGCTTATATTATTTAATAGATTTTAATTGGACATGGTTTCTAAGAGATCACAGATTCTAAAGTTTTATTTTAAGTGTTAACAAATTTTCAACCGTTTTCCGTAGTGACATACCAGATCCGGTCAGGGCTTGTGGGCCGGGTTTGGGGTGTTACAAACACACCTGTGGGGATCAAGTCAACCCACCCCGCCAAACACACCAATCGTAGGCATTAATCCTTTTTAATAATATTGTAGTGCACTACCGAACTAGATTGTGACATAGTCACCGAACTAGAGGCATTAAGCCAAAATTTGTGGCAGAGCCACCGAACTAGATACGTGGCCCGCAGCCTTTTCTTCTCTTCATCAAATCCCATCCCATGCAATTATGTATGAATAACAAACTTTAAATCATAAAAATTTTATCAAGTAACCCATAACACAAATGAGTCTTTAATAAAACCTTTCATTTGGGCCTATTAACAATATAGTATTAAACTTTGGCCCATATCTCGAACTAGAGGGTTTTTGGCCCATTAACGATCTAGCAAACTTTGGCCCATATTTATCGATCTAGCGCTTTTATGGCCCAATTTATCGATCTAGCGCTTTATGGCCCAATTTATCGATCTAGCGCTTTATGGCCCAATTTATCGATCTAGCAATTTTATGGCCTAATTTATCGATCTAGCGATTTTTCAGAAATTTCTCGGTTTATCCATTTTCATGCATTTACACAAAAGTACTAATTACTACAACATTTCCGATTTGGCCATTTTTACGATTTATCAAATTTCTTACGGTTTAGTATCTAACCCAAAGATAAGTGTGAAGTTACACACCGGTTATAGTGAGAACTAGACTTTCCCGCCGTCAACACCTATACGTATCACGATAATTAGAACACTATAATCTAATAATAAAACCGATCTAAACATAACGATCTAAAATTTACCCTCGGATTTTTGAACTACTTCCACTTGCGGTTTCTCCCCGATTGATGGTTCGTTAATAGAATCAAATCCACGAACAAATAATGGTTCGGGAGTACGAACTACTTCAAACAATTGATTCTCCTAGGATGAATGTCCACAACCCGGTGGAAATCCCAATTGTCAAAAGCAATCCTTTGTTTATACTTAGGGGGATTAACGGTACCACCCTTCTTTCGAACACTATACACGGCCCGTTTCTTCCCTATCTTGATTGTCTTCAATGACAAAGATCGTTAGCACATCCTAATAATATATATATCGATTATGACTAAAGGTTTTAAGAACGAGATTTCCTTACCACAAATATTCTTGTTCCACAAGGAGAATCGATCCAAGCGTTCTATGTCACTCACGACCACTTGATTTCCGATCTTCCGTTATCGCACTAAAGTATAACAAAAATAAACGCGTTAATAGAAGGAACATTTATTTCGATCTGAGAAAGCCTTCATACCACCATCAATATTCGCCATGACTACTTCTAACTAAACGAAACTAAAAGAATTCTTACCCTTTTGTCCACGGTTGAAAAGAAAGGATTGAAAATGATGTCTCTAAGTGATGGAGGATTCGGCTATGATAACAAAAAGAAAAGAGAAAAAATGATTCGCTATGGCTCACTAACATTCGGCCATAGATAAAAACAATGGAGAAAAGGATGAGTGAAAAGAAATAAAATATGAGAGAAGAGATGATAATGAAGATTCGGTTTTCAAAGAGAAGAAAAGAGAAAGAAAAAAAGATGTATTGGAGAGCAAGGTACATTCGGCAATGGAGAAAGATAACAAAAAGAGAGAGATGGTCTTTTTGGTACTAACACTTTCGGCACTAAGAAGAGGCACAAGAGAATATTCAAAAGATGAACAAAGAAAATGACCAAATGGTCAAAAGAATTAGGCTTTACCAAATGCACAAATTCGCCAAAGGAGAAAAGTTGAGAAAGGATTGCAAACTTTGCACATATGCTAAGAATGACCAAAAAGAGACTTCAAATCCTAGCCAAACTAACACCAAAATTCTGCTCCCCTAGACCAAATTGCAGTCCATATGCATGGTCAAATGGCCATGATTTTGTTTCCAAAACATTTTCCTTGATACTTGCCCTATGTCTCCATATCTTTCCAAATTTTCTTGATTCCCTACCAAAAATTCACTCTTACCTTATTCCTTTGATATACTAACCAAAATAACAAGGTCGACACTTACCATAAATAAGCTTGGCCGACACTTACCATAGAAGAGCAAAATAAAAGTTGTCAAAATGCCATCCAAGGGATTCGAACCACTCTCCTCATGCAATAACCCATGCGCCAACACCACTTTGCCATTTACTCATCTTATGCTACTTTTTAACACTTAATTTAACTTAAGTGTCAATGCCACTTGCTTCACTTTAATAAATTCTCAAACTAAAAATTATTCCATACCCGAATAATTCTATACTCTTCTTCCGAACTATAGTAGGCACAAAAAGAAATAAGAAAATTTTCCTTCATAATCTAAACACCAAAACATGCAATAAATCGATACTTGAATTTTAGGGTGTTACACATCACATGCCTGATGCCAACAAAAATCAGGCTCTCGATAATATTAAGGTAATAAAATGTGAATGTAATTTATAATACTTTAATTTAACCTTCATTTATATTAACTTTTTAAAAAAAAAATTCAGGGTAGATTTGCTTTAGAGGTCTCCGATGACTATGTTAAGAAGACGTTGGGTAAAAAATGGAGAGACAATAAAAGCGCCCTAAAAAAACAATATTTTAAGAAAGACATAAGCCTTTTACTTAAAAATCGCAAAATGTCCCACGGAATGTTGAGGTACCAATGGGAAGATCAAGTTAGATTCGGAATTCAAAGAAAGGAGAGGTATTACGTACTTTCAAAGTCTTAGAAATTTTTCGGTTTATCGTATTTACTATATAAATAATTCAAATCCCATTATGTAGGACCGTGAGCGAGTTGGAACAACCAAAGATGTAAATAACAATTCACGCATTACCTGGGTTCCGTAAGTTTGCTCGTAATGGAGAGGCGATGTATTATAATTTATTACTTCTTTCAAATATTAATGATTTATACTATTAAATTATATTTTTTCGCTATAATGTAGGAAGTTTCACAGTCAAAAAGTTGGACGCCTTCAACTTTTTGACATTACGCATAGGAAAAAGGATGGATCTCCGATGACATCCAAGGTCGGAGAAATTTTGGTATATTTATTTAATAAAATTTGATTTTTATAAATATTATTGTTTGTAGTTTTAAAATTCTAATTTTAAGTTATGTTCCATTCCTTTTTATTATATATTTCGTTTCTAACTCTTTTATTATTTTATTAGGATAAACTAAAGGAGAAGAAGGCGGAGTATGAAGCGGTTGCTTGTTCGACGATTCTGTTAATCTCGAGGAGATTGATAATGTAATTATTACGATGTTTTGGGTCCCGAAGGTACGCATCGCTTTCGATTGATAGTTTTGTTAATCTTGAGTATATTTATAATGAATTATCACTAATGTTTTGGGTCTTACAAGGTATGGTCGGGTTCGATGTCAAGGATCGTGTGTTACTCCGTCCCAATATTTTGGATCCGGCTCGGACAATACATGCCTTCCGGAGTCAATCTCGTCTTTGAAGTTCGAGACCGAAAGACCGGATATCTCTGATGGAAGCGAGCACACTGAGCAAATTTCTCACTTAGAGCGAGGCGCAGCGAGGAGGCGGAACAAATTTCTCAACTTAGAGCGGAGGCGCAGCCACAGGAGGCAGAGCGAGTAAAGTATGAAGAACTCCAACACACCACAGACTATGATGCAATGATTGTTCAGCAGCAAATGCAGAGGCCGCCTCTTAGACATTTCTTTTCTTATTGTAAGATTTTTTTTAACATTGTTATAGTTAAACATTATTGTAAGAATTGTTTGAATTATGCTTCATTTATTAATAAATATCATATATCTTTTACTAAATTTGAAGTATCATTTAGATTTACTGCTTTTACTGAGATTTAAATGTTTTATTTGCTACCTTCGGTTGGAATTATATGCAATTGTTGCTGTTTTTGGCTGGTTTTTAATGCAGGGAGGGTAGAATATTTGAAAAAAAGAGCATAGCAGATCTGTGCAAATTAGCGGCGTTTGTTTGAGAAGCGCCGCTAAAAGCCCCTACCTTTAGCGGCGTTTGTTTGGAAAGCGCCGCTAAAAGCCCCTACCTTTAGCGGCGTTTGTTTGGAAAGCGCCGCTAAAAGCCCATACCTTTAGCGGCATTTGTTTGGAAAGCGCCGCTAAAAGCCCATACCTTTAGCGGCATTTTTTTGGAAAGCGCCGCTAAAAGCCCCTACCTTTAGCGGCGTTTTTTGAAAGCGCCGCTAAAGGTATGGGCTTTTAGCGGCGCTTGTTTGAAAAAGCGCCGCTAAAGGTAGGTAGGGCCTCAGAGCGGCGCTTTTATTAAAAGCGCCGCTAAAGATCCCTACCTTTAGCGGCGTTTTTTTAAAAAACGCCGCTAAAAGCCCCCACCTGTAGCGGAGTTTTTTCATAACAAACGCCACTAACTTTTGCGGCGCTTTCTTTAGCGCGCGTTTGGCGCTTATGCGAAGCTACCTGCAAATACTATTAGTGGCGCTTAAAAACGCCGCTAAAAGCCCAAAAAAACGCCGCTAAAAGTCTGTTTTGGTGTAGTGGATTTAGTGTCGTGTACACATTGAGTCTGTTTGACTCACCCCGTTGAGGGAACATTTTTCGTGTGATGAATAAAGTGATGGACCGGGACTACAGAACTTGTGGTGGCCATGCTCAAGCATGAAGTTTATATTTTTGAGGACTCTTGAATTTATTTTAGTACTTTGAATTATTTTGGGAATTATTTGATGTAATAAGGCCATAAGGCCATAGTTGAATTACTTTACACTTATTTTTGTTTATTATGATTATGAATTTTATCTATTAAAATTTAATTAAAATTTCTTTTAAACTAAACCCTAAATATTTTGTCACTTAAGATAAAAGGGATTTCAATATAAAACCAACATGTTTTCAACACAAGCCCAACCCAAAACAATATTTTTCTTAAAATCACACAAGTTTTCCTAAGAACAAAAGAATTTTGAACCGGTTTACTTGAGGAACATACCAAATCTGGTCAAAGCTCGTGGGCCGGGTTTGGGGTGTTTCACATACATTTTCAGGTTTCCAAAAATGTTCATTTCTAACTTATTTTCACTCATTTCCGGGTTTCCAAAAATATTCAAAATTTATTCATAATACTTAAAACATGTCACTTCATACAATTAAACCGAAAATGCATAGGCCCTATTTTAGGATGTTACAGTATCAATAGTTTAATAGATATGACATCTATATATTTTAATAAATTATATACTAAGGTTAGTAAAATATAAGAAAAAGTAGATAATATGGGAGAAGTAACTGATTTAGATTTGAATAACAAGTCTAAAGAACTTTTATCAGATGTTAATTATAAATTAGATCAAGTTATTAATAATAATAATATAGAATCAGATTTAGATTTAGGACCTTTATATTATGGTAATAGTAATGTAATATTAGCTTTATCGGATGAAGATGAGTCTTCGGATGAATCTTCTACCTATCATAATATTAAAAAAGAAAAACTAAAAAGAGAAAAAGTTAAAAAACAAGAAAAATATGATTTTGACTCTTATAAGACTTTAATAGAACATTGGAAAACCTAATTTTCTAAAACAAAAGATAAGAATGAACAAGTAGAATATTTAAAATTAATAGAAGAACTTTATGAAAAACATAAAGATATATTTACAAAATAAAACCAATATCTATTATAAAGCAAAAAATATACCAATCTACATAAATAATGTTAGATTTATAATTCCAAAAATATTATGTTTTCCTAATATGAATGGTGATATTTTAATGGGAAATAATTTTATAAATCAATATTTACCATTTTCTATTGATAAAAAATCAGTTATGTTATCTATAGAAAAAACTTCTATAGAAATCCCATTAGTAGAAAATCCTAAATTTATTTGTACTTATGATTGCTGATTTTCTTAGCAGGCATTATGGATAGAGGTAAAAAACCTCTAGAAAAAGTTGGAGAATGGACAACTGTCCATAAAAAACCCAACAAAGGGAAAACAATAAGTCCTAAACATAATATTTTTGGAATTATAAATCTAACATTATTTATGTAGATTGATATATTTTTGCTTTATAATAGATATTGGTTTTATTACCATCTACTCCATTAATTTTTATTGTCTTTTTTACAGGTTTCCAATATTTTTCTAGAATAGCATTCTTTTTACAACTACTGGTTGTAGCTCCTATATCTAATAAAGCATGTAAAGAATATTTTTTATATTCATTATGCAATGTAATTTGAATATATTTATTGTTAATAATATCTTCTATTGAAAATTGTATATCTTCTATTCTAGTGTTTCTAGAATTTCTACTAGGTGTAGTAGGAAAAATAGGAATATGAACTGTTTTCATACCTATTGGTGTCGAAGTACTTATATTATCCTCCTCTTCTTCTAGTTGAGAATTAGAGGGTAAAACTAAATTATCATCTGTATTAGTAATCAGATTATTTTTAAAATATAACTTGTCCCCAGATGACATATATTCTATAGTGCTTACTGGTTTAGAAGTACTTGCATTGTTAACCTTTTCTATAAATTGAGCTTGCTGGTTGCAAATAGCTCTCTCTATTTTTGAAAATATTTCTTGTGGTAGAATTTGTCTACATTTATTATATAGACATATTCTAAACATTTTATTAATAATAGGACTGTTTGTTCCTTTATTAATAAAATATTGAAATATATCAAGAAGATTGTTTATCTCCTTAATATCTATATACTCGATTAGGATTTCATCCCAATCTCTGTATAAAACAGATTTAAGTAATAAATCATGAGATTCATTTTCTTTAGTTGTTTTTTCAACTAAAAATTGTGAAAACTGTGTAAGAGCTTTTCTGAAATTTGCTCTTTGATTAGAAATATGGGTTTTCCATATTTTGTTTATAAAATTATAATATTCTAGAGGTGTAACAACCCAAACCCGGCCCAAACATTACGACCGAATTTGATTTGCTACGGAGAAAAAAACTTTTTGAACACCATCCAGAACCAATTTTAAGTTTCGTTGAAAACCCCTTGTTTTTGGTTATCTTGCCAAAACTATACTTGGATTTAGTTTGGAAGTTTAATTAAGTCCGGTTATTATACAAATTTTAAGTGTGCCCGATGGCACGATAAAACATTTTCGTGTTAACTTAAGAAAACATGTGATTTCAATTCAGATTTAATAATATAGTTTAAAGTAAATATCCAACATATAAGAAATAACACAAATAAAGTTTATGGAGGCCTTATTACAACCAAAATAAAAATAACCAAATTTAAAGTTCAATAACTTTAAGTCCACTGCATGGCCACCTCGAGTCCAACCGGCTCCTCAACCGCCATCTACGAGTCACACTGAAAAATGTTAAAGGAGAAGGTGAGTCACCAAGACTCAGATATGTAACCCTTCCCCGCTTAAAAACAACATTTCATACACAACATATAACAGCTTAATATGCAGAGTATCGTGTGCCCAACCTAGCCAACCAAACGCCTTTGTCTACCCCATGTGGTACCAAACCACCGGTGACCGTAGTCACAATGTGTTACCAAAACACCGTGGTGCCAAACCACTTTGGTGACATATAGTCACAATGTGCTACCAAAGCACCGGTGTCCGTGAGACACAAATCGGGTGATGGGGCCAACCCATCGTGTGATACCAAATCACCGGCGCATTTATCCCATATCTCAAGTGGGGCCAACCCACGGTGGTGTTAACCACGAGGACAAGTCGCTATGAGGTACCAAACCTCTGAGGTACCAAACCTCCGGTGACATATAGTCACGATGTGTGTTACCAAAACACCGGTGCTCGTCAAGACGAAACATCACTGCCCCCTCCTCTCATATAACCCATAGTAGATAAACAGTTAACAATAGATCTCATGCATTCATCACATGTGTCAATAAGCCATGCTTCCCAAAAGCATTAAAGTAATCTCATCTTAACAGAGACTTACCGGGATCCTCACTTGTACCAAGTAAGGTACCAATCCGCATCTACATCAAGCGATTTACATACAAAATATATATATATAACACAACATTAACTGCTATAAGTGTGTATGTACACACCTGATATCGAAGATAGTCTTAATCCCGAAGAAAACCAATCGGCCACCCTCTAAGTCCTTGCCCCTATATTCGGCCAACTTATCAAGATTAGTGAAATGGCCATTCGGCCAAACCCAATGATTCTATAGGGTTATTGCTTGAACCCGAATCCTTACCTACTCGCTTTGAATACTAGTCTCAGCACCCAAATCACGAATCTGGTTCACAAACTATAATCGGTCAATGGACAATGTCAGTAGCCTTCGGCTTTAATCGAATACAAACTAAATGAAATCTTCTTACCACTACTTACCCAAGCCGATTATTAGAGAATAGGAGTTGGGATTGAGTACTTCAAAATCCCGGGATACCTAATGGAATCGGTTCCAAAGAAGAGAAATAGTTAGCCATTACCAACACCAAATCTCGGCTCTTCTCTTCACTCTGGTCGACAGAAATATAAGATTAAGAGAGGAAAGTTTCGGCCCTTCTTACCTTTACCAAATCGACTACCAAAAGAAATCCCGAAAAGTTCTGCACTACTTATGATATTCGGCCAAGAAGCTCCAATATAGAAAGGACTTTCGGCACAAGAAAAAGTTGGTAGATTCGGCTATGATGAAAGAAAAATAGTGGAGAGAAGGAAAGGTAGCAAGAGTTTCAAGCTAAAGGAGTTGGGAAAAGAAAAGAAAGGTTTTAGGGGATGTGCTTTCGGTTTTGGAGAGGATGGAGAAAAGAAAATAGCAAATGGAAGACTTTTTGGGAGGATTCGGCTGGTAGAGAAACAAAAGAGAATTTGACACTCCCTAGTACTCCTTGCCGTCCACTCTCCTTGCTTAAGGAGTTCAAATTCGGCACAACACCTAAAAATCCTCTTGGCCACTTATTTGATTTAATTCAACAATTTTGAATTAACAAAAAAAATAATCTCCTAATATTCCATCAATTATCCATGAATATCTTCTTATTAATACTATAATTAAACAAATAAAACTCTCCTATTATCCTTTGATACTAACACTTAATAAAAGAGTTTGAAGGGAGAAAAACTCTCCCACTTGTGCCGTCCAAATAAAGAGCAAAAAGGAGGATTTTGTGACTCGAACCAAGGCTCTCCCTTGTTCCTTGGTGGCGTCACATGCTAGCTCCTAAGTGGGCTTGCTTTGCCACTTATTCTAGGCTCATCCTATGTCCAATTTATCCCCATTTATTCTTATAACACCCACTTGCTAAGGCTCCCTTCCTTTTAAATTAAAAACTGAAATTTTTCTATCAAACCGGCACACTCAAAGCCTTAAATTAAGCTCTATTATTCCATAAATAATATCACAGCTGTTCATAATAAGAAAATACTTAAATTCTAAATAACCCCATTTTTGGGATGTTACAGCTTCTACCCCTAAAATAAATTTCGTCCTCGAAATTCCTTGATCAAAAGAGATGGGGGTATTGCTTGCACATCACCTCCTCGGGCTCCCACGTAGCTTCTTCCACTCCGTGGTTCCGCCATAGCACTTTCACTAAAGGCACTGCCTTCCTACGTAGAACCTTCACATCTCGGTCTACAATTTGAACCGGTTCCTCTTCAAAAGATAAATCCGAATTCACCTCAATCTCGCTCTCATCGCACAATGTGCGAAGGATCGACCGATACCGCCTCAAAGATTGACACATGAAATACGTCATGAATCGACTCGGCCTGCGGCGCTCTAGGCCGATAAGCCACTGTCCTACTCGCTTCACAACAATATATGGCCCGATGAACCTTGGGCTTAGCTTCCTTTCCGTCCAAATCTCAACACCTTTTTCCAAGGTGACACTTTCGAAAGACTTTGTCTCCCACAAAGATACTCCACTTCCTTGCGTTTGAGATCGGCATAAGACTTCGCCTATCCGACGCTTCCTTGAGACGAGACCTAATCACCTTGACTTTGTCTTCCGTCTCGGTTACCAATCTGGACCTGAACTTGTCTTTCCCCTAACTCCGTCCAACATGTAGGAGTACGGCACTTTCGTCCATATAGGGCCTCATATGGAGCCATTTGAATACTCGCTTGATAACTATTGTTATAAGCGAATTCCGCTAATGGTAGGTACTCTTCCCAACTACCACTAAAATCCAAGACACACCCTCTTAACATGTCTTCTAAAATCAGATCACCCTTTCCGATCATCCGTCGATTGTGGATGGAAAGCCGTCATCGAAATCTAACTGTGTACCCAAAGCTTGATGCAACGCTTTCCAAAACCTTGACGTGAATCTGGGATCCCTATCCGAGATAATCGATCATCGCACACCATGCAACCTTACTATTTCCCCATATACAAATTTCTTCGCTTAGCTTCGGAGTGAGTAATCCATTCTCACCGGCATGAAGTGAGCTGATTTAGTCGGCGATCCACAATTACCCAAATCGCATCCTTCTTGGTGGGCGTAAGGGGTAGCCCACTAACGAAATCCATGGTGATCCTCTCCCATTTCCATTGAGGATCTTTATCGGTTGAAGTAGTCCCGATGGTAATCGATGTTCACCTTAACTCGCTGGGCATGTCGACACTTTCCTACGAACTCAAGTTATCTCACGCTTCAACCTGTGCCACGAGCAACTAATTCGCGCAAATCTCCATACATCTTGCTTCCCCAGATGCATAGCGTATGGGCTGCTATGTGCATCTTGGAGAATTTTCTCGCTTAATTCTGTATCCCTTGGCATACATGCTCGTCCTGAAAACAAAGCACTCCATCACTAGACAGATCAGTACCCTTCCAAACCACCATCTTGAACTTGTACCTCATAGCGCCCAAGCCTTCATCCACTAACTTGCTTTTCCTTAATCTCTTCAATCCATGTTGGCTTTACTTGAAGTTCCGCCAAAAGACTCCCATCATCATACTGCACTCAACCGAGCGAACATTGCTCTTAAGTCTGCCACCACCTTCCGCTCAATCGCGGCTACCACATTAGCCTTACCGGATGGTACTTCGATTGAAACGATCGTAGTCCTTTAGTAGTTCAATCCACCGACGTTGTCTCGAGTTCGAGATCCTTCGAGTCGTAAGATACCTCAAGCTTTTGTGATCCGTGTAGACTATCGACTTCTCCCCATACGGTAATGTCTCCATATCTTGAGAGCGAAGACGCATCGCCGCTAACTCTAAGTCGTGAGTTGGGTAGTTAACCTCATGCGGTCTTAATCGACGGGATGCATAGGCTACTACCTTCCTCCTCAGATCAACACACATCCCAAACCGGTGTGAGATGCATCACAATAGATCGTGAATAACTTCCCCGCTTCAGTCGTACCAAAACCGAGCTTCCACAAAATCTTCCTCAACTTATCAAAGCTTTCTTGCTTTGCTTCTCCGTCCATACAAATGGGACACCTTTCCTTAGCAACTTAGTTAACGGCGCTGCTATTAGAGAGAATCCTTCCACGAATCTCCGATAGTACCTGCTAAACCCGAAAAACTTCAGTATTTCACCACCGACCTAGGTGGTTTCCACTCCAATACCTTCAATCTTGCGAGGGTCCACCCTAATTCCTTCAAATGACACTACATGACCTAAGAAAGCCACTTCCTAAGCCAAAATTCACACTTACCGAACTTGGCATATAACCGCTTCCCCTCAATACTTGCGTAACTATCCGTAAATGCTTGTCATGCTCCTCTTACATCCTTGAATAAACCAATATGTCGCCTATGAACACCACGACGAATTGGTCCAAGTACTATTGGAATACTCTATTCATCAAGTCCATAAATGCCGCCGGTGCATTGGTCAGCCCGAATGGCATCACCAAGAACTCGAAATGCCCATACCGAGTTCGGAATGCCATTTTGTGAACGCGACCTCCTTCACCTTTAATTGATGATATCCTCGACCTAAGGTCTATCTTCAAAACACCGAGGCACCCTTCAGGTTGATCAAACAAGTCGTCAATCCGAGGCAACGGATACTTGTTCTTGATCGTTAACTTGTTTAATCGACGGTAGTCGATGCACATCCGCATAGAACCGCCCTTCTTCTTGACAAACAACACAGCGCTCCCACACGGAGATATACTTGGTCGTATAAACCCTCTATCCAAGAGCTCCTCGAATTTGAGCCTTTAGCTCCACCAATTCCTTTGGTGCCATTCGGTATGGTGCTATGGACACAGTGCCGCCGGTGCAAGTCTATACCGACTTCGACTTCTCGATCCGAGGCAAACCTAAGTTCTTCCGGGAACACATCCGCAAATTCCCCAACCGTCCTGACCTTTCCAACTACTAACCCCTTAGCTTCCAAAGCACGATTTGAACCAAATACGCCTCACAACCCTTCTTGACCATCTTTTCAGCCTTCAAGGCAGACACTACATTGGATAGGTAATTCCTTCTATCTCCTATCATAACCACTTCCTCACCTTCAGCCGTCTTAAGAACCATGCGCTTGGCCGCGCAATCCAACCTTGCTTGGTACTTAACCAACCAATCCATACCGAGGATCAAATCGAACTCCCAAATGGTAGTTCCATCGGATCGACCACGAACACTACCCCTTGAAGTTCTAGGGTGCGCCTCTATATAGTCTATCTACGACTACGGAGTGACCTAAAGGGCTAACTACAGTCATCTCCCTAGAAGCAGTTTCAGAGTTTAGGTCCATAGTTCCTACCACACTACTAGCAATGTACGAGTGCGTCGAGCCCACATCAATCAATGCAACATAAGGAAAACCAAAATTAAAAACGTCTCGGGTTATAACATCCGGTGCGTCACCTTCCTCGCGACACCTCGCTGCGTAAAAACCAAGCCAGTGCCCTAGCCTGTGTTGCCCGAACCTCTCGCCTTGAGTTCCACGACCTCGGTTAGGACCGTTGTTTCCTCTTCCATTACCACGACGGTTTTGCCCCTCTGGCTGCTTCTTAGCTAGTTTCTGGGGACAATCCCTGACGCGATGCTCCAAAGACCCACACTCAAAACATCCTTTGTCACCGGTCCAATACCCTCCCCAATGGGTTTTTCCACAGCGATTGCACTGAGTCGGCCTCTCGATTAGCGATCGTGGGCCTTGCTTACTGATTGGGCCCACTTGGCCTAGCCTTTTTACGAGCACTACCGCTTGATCCAAAATTTTCGACCCAAAACCTCTCTTCGATTGTTCTTACTATAGCTCGCCTCCACCTCCTCCTTGATCCCTTCGGCTACCTTAGCCTTCTCCACTAGAGATGAGAACTCACGAACTCCTTTGTGGGGCAATCGGTAGCCTTAAATCATCTCTGAGTCCGTCCTCAAAGCGGACACAAATACTCATGTTCGATGACACGATGCCTCTCGCATACCTACTCACTTAAAAAAATTCTCGCCTCATATTCCGACACGGACATAGTTCCTTGCACTAATCCCGGAAAAGCCTTTCTCAAGCGTCGGTGTAGCCGTACCCACATACTTCTTCCGATAGGTGGTTCTAAAATACTCCCAAGTCAAATCATCTCGTAGCCCCATCTCGAACCGTAAGCCACCACCGATACGCTTCATCCTTTAGAAGCGACATCGCCTCTTTCGGCTTTTCTTCCTCGGTCAAAGTCAAGGTCATCCATGATTCTTTCTGGCTTGACTCTAGCCAGTATTCCACTGACCGGGTGCCACTCCTGACACACCTCGGAATACCTCCGCTCCGTTAGATCGGAGTCGCTCAGGACAGATTTCCGAGCTCCCACATTTCCACCAGCCCCACCACCATCTCCAAGACTCGCAACACGACTTGCGACACCGCCTCGCCACCGTGCGATCCGATCCGCCTCGCTCTAAAAGTAGGAGGTGGTGGTGGCGATGGTACCTCATTTTCGTAACCTTGTCCCGACTGACGGGTTCGGACACCGTCATCCTACCCCTACCACGTCCACTGGCGTCCACGTCCTCTAGAACTCATTCTATCTACCGCTTTTAACTCGATTAAGAAAAATTTTATGCGTTAGCATTTGTTTCACTTTATTACTCATGACGAAATTTTATGGATAAGGTTTAATCGAGAGATTCTTTCGAGCAAACAAAGTTTCGATTTCCTATCCTAGTTCACACAAAGAAGTTCATGCATCCATTCCTTAATACTTTCCATACCTATTCGCTCATCGGACATTTCTCGCCATTTCTAACCCAGGGGTATTTTCGTCTTTTTCCTACAGGGGTATTTTCGTAATTTTCCACAAGTCAAGTTTTTCGAGAAAAACATTGTAAAAGTGATGTTCTAGGACTTGAGAAAGTTATTGCACAAGTTTTGGAAACGTTAGGGTTTGTTGTTTCATTCTATTTCGAAAAACAAGGCTAATTCCCTTCTCGGGTTTTAATCATTGTGTTTAGCCTATGACCGAGCCCTCCCGGTCGGGGTGAACCAAAGCTACGCACTGTGCAATTCGAGTGAAGAGGAGGTGGGTCACGCGGACCGCTTAAATACCAAGCTCTCCGAACCTTTCTAGACATGCGCACAGAGGTTACCACACCACCGAGCCTTCCGAGTTAGGGTGAACCGAAAGCTACGCACTGGGTAGGATACTGCGAAGAGGAGGTGAGTCACGAGGACTGCTTAAATACCGTGCTCTTCCCGGATCCAATCCTAGACATGCGTCATGTGGGTTACCACACCCCTAGCTCATTGACTAAGTCATAGGTTGGTTTAGTTCCTTAAGTCTTATGTTCCGTTTGCGTTTGAGTAATCTAGCCTTAGGGTCCAAGTCCTCTAAGTCTATCTACGTTCCATGCTTCCTACCCTTCTACTGAATATAATTCACCAAGAGGTTTAGATATACTTACAGGCGGATTGGTGCTGAGACTCGGGCCATGTTTTGCTTAAAAACCCAAAAATCATACCATAAGGCCTACCAAAACATTTTTGGGCCTTGGGCCCCACAAACAGCTTTGAACTTGGCTCGATATTAATTCTGTAACAACCCAAACCCGGCCCAAACATTACGACCGAATTTGATTTGCTACGGAGAAAAAAACTTTTTGAACACCATCCAGAACCAATTTTAAGTTTCGTTGAAAACCCCTTGTTTTTGGTTATCTTGCCAAAACTATACTTGGATTTAGTTTGGAAGTTTAATTAAGTCCGGTTATTATACAAATTTCAAGTGTGCCCGATGGCACGATAAAACATTTTCGTGTTAACTTAAGAAAACATGTGATTTCAATTCAGATTTAATAATATAGTTTAAAGTAAATATCCAACATATAAGAAATAACACAAATAAAGTTTATGGAGGCCTTATTACAACCAAAATAAAAATAACCAAATTTAAAGTTCAATAACTTTAAGTCCACTGCATGGCCACCTCGAGTCCAACCGGCTCCTCAACCGCCATCTACGAGTCACCTGAAAAATGTTAAAGGAGAAGGTGAGTCACCAAGACTCAGTATGTAACCCTTCCCCCGTTTAAAAAAACAACATTTCATACACAACATATAACAGTTAATATGCAGAGTATCGTGTGCCCAACCTAGCCAACCAAACGCCTTTGTCTACCCCATGTGGTACCAAACCACTGGTGACCGTAGTCACAATGTGTTACCAAAACACTGGTGGTGCCAAACCACTGGTGACATATAGTCACAATGTGCTACAAAGCACTGGTGTCCGTAGAGACACAAATCGGGTGATGGGGCCAACCCATCGTGTGATACCAAATCACCGTGACGATCCCATATCTCAAGTGGGGCCAACCCACGGTGGTGTTAACCACGAGGACAAGTCGCTATGAGGTACCAAACCTCTGGAGGTACCAAACCTCTGGTGACATATAGTCACAGATGTGTTACCAAAACACTGTGCTCACAAAGACGAAACATCACGCCCCTCTCTCTCATATAACCCACAGTAGATAAACGATTAACAATAGATCTCATGCATTCATCACATGTGTCAATAAGCCATGCTTCCCAAAAGCATTAAAGTAATCTCATCTTAACAGAGACTTACCGGATCCTCACTTGTACCGTTAAGGTACCAATCCATATCTACATCAAGCGATTTACATACAAAATATATATATATAACACAACATTAATCGCTATAAGTGTGTATGTACACACCGATATCGATGATAGTCTTAATCCAAAGAAAACCAATCGGCCACCCTCTAAGTCCTTGCCCCTATATTCGGCCAACTTATCAAGATTAGTGAAATGGCCATTCGGCCAAACCCAATGATTCTATAGGGTTATTGCTTGAACCCGAATCCTTACCTACTCGCTTTGAATACTAGTCTCAGCACCCAAATCACGAATCGGTTCACAAACTATAATCGGTCAATGGACAATGTCAGTAGCCTTCGGCTTTAATCGAATACAAACTAAATGAAATCTTCTTACCACTACTTACCCAAGCCGATTATTAGAGAATAGGAGTTGGGATTGAGTACTTCAAAATCCCGGGATACCTAATGGAATCGGTTCCAAAGAAGAGAAATAGTTAGCCATTACCAACACCAAATCTCGGCTCTTCTCTTCACTCACGGGTCGATGAAATATAAGATTAAGAGAGAAAAGTTTCGGCCTTCTTACCTTCACCAAATCGACTACCAAAAGAAATCCCGAAAAGTTCTGCACTACTTATGATATTCGGCCAAGAAGCTCCAATATAGAAAGGACTTTCGGCACAAGAAAAAGTTGGTAGATTCGGCTATGATGAAAGAAAAAATAGTGGAGAGAAGGAAAGGTAGCAAGAGTTTCGGCTAAAGGAGTTGGGAAAAGAAAAGAAAGGTTTTAGGGGATGTGCTTTCGGTTTTGGAGAGGATGGAGAAAAGAAAATAGCAAATGGAAGACTTTTTGGGAGGATTCGGCTGGTAGAGAAACAAAAGAGAATTTGACACTCCCTAGTACTCCTTGCCGTCCACTCTCCTTGCTCAAGGAGTTCAAATTCGGCACAACACCTAAAAATCCTCTTGGCCACTTATTTGATTTAATTCCAACAATTTTGAATTAACAAAAAAAAAATAATCTCCTAATATTCCATCAATTATCCATGAATATCTTCTTATTAATACTATAATTAAACAAATAAAACTCTCCTATTATCCTTTGATACTAACACTTAATAAAAGAGTTTGAAGGAGAAAACTCTCCCACTTGTGCCGTCCCAAATAAAGAGCAAAAGGAGGATTTTGTGACTCAACCAAGGCTCTCCCTTGTTCCTTGGTGGCGTCACATGCTAGCTCCTAAGTGGGCTTGCTTTGCCACTTATTCTAGGCTCATCCTATGTCCAATTTATCCCCATTTATTCTTATAACACCCACTTGCTAAGGCTCCCTTCCTTTTTAAATTAAAAACTGAAATTTTTCTATCAAACCGGCACACTCAAAGCCTTAAATTAAGCTCTATTATTCCATAAATAATATCACAGCTGTTCATAATAAGAAAATACTTAAATTCTAAATAACCCCATTTTTGGGATGTTACAAGAGGTAATCCTGGATTATAAAAATCTTTAATTTCAGGAATTTGTTGTTGTTTCAACAAATCTTCTATTGTTTTATAATTTCAGCCATATCAAATGGTTCATGATTAACAAATTTTGTACGATATAGATGATCTGGTTGTTCAGTATCCATTGGTTCAGGAATTTCTGTAAATAGATCTTTCTCTTGATATTAATAAAATATTAAAATATTTTAATATTATAATATTAAATATTTTAATATACTATTATTTTATAATATTACAATTACATATATAGTGATGTACCAGAGATAAAAAAACATGGAACAAATGGATTGTTTATACAAAGATAAAACTTGTAATCATACTATGCATATAGACTCTAAGAATGAAAATAATATTTCGGCTCTTAGTAAAGGTATCAATAGTTTAATAGATATGACATCTATATATTTTAATAAATTATATACTAAGGCTAGTAAAATAGAAGAAAAAGTAGATAATACGGGAGAAGTAACTGATTTAGATTTGAATAACAAGTCTAAAGAACTTTTATCAGATGTTAATTATAAATTAGATCAAGTTATTAATAATAATAATATAGAATCAGATTTAGATTTAGGACCTTTATATTATAGTAATAGTAATGTAATATTAGCTTTATCGGATGAAGATGAGTCTTCGGATGAATCTTCTACCTATCATAATATTAAAAAAGAAAAACAAAAAAGAGAAAAAGTTAAAAAACAAGAAAAATATGATTTTGACTCTTATAAGACTTTAAGTCCATTCTCCAACTTTTTCTAGAGGTTTTTTACCTCTATCTATAAGGCCTGCTAAGAAAATCAGCAATCATATTGTTAGTTCCTTTAATATAAATAACTTCAAAATTAAATTGGCATAATTTGTTATACCATCTAATTCTTTTAGGTACAGTTTCTAAGCTTTTGTTAGTTAGAAATTGTTTAACTGCTTGATTATCAGTTTTTATAATAAAATGTTCAGGTGCTAAATATATTAAGAATTTTTTTATTCCTTTTTTTATTGCTAATAATTCTTTTTCATAGATAGCATAATTTATTTCATTTGGTTTAAATTTTCCCGAACTATATCCACAAATTAATTCTTCATTATTTGTTTTTGCTTTTAAAACACATCCCCAATTTTTTTCTGAGGCATCTGTTTCTAGAATTAATTTATCACCTGGTTTAGGTAAATAAACTTTAGGAATATAATTTATTTCAGATTTTATATTTTTTATAATATCTAAATCTCTTTTAGACCATTCAAAAGGTTTTTCCTTTTTTAGTTTTTCATATAACTCATCTAATTTTTTAGATAAGTTAGATTCACCTGTGTTTTCAGATTTTATCTCATTGGTAGCTATATAATCTGTTTGATTACCTATTATTCTAGTTGTGTTTTCAACCTTTTCATAATTTTTATTAATAGATCTCAAATAATCATCTGTTTGAAGATCTGAATCTATCTTTCTTTTACCATAAGGATCTTGTTTATCAATTTCCCTAGGTTTCGTATTTTTATAATCATATGGATCCAGTTTGTTCAAGTATCCATTGGTTCAGGAATTTCTATATTTTCATCCTCTTCTGTTGAAGTTTTTTCTTCATCAGAATTATGACTAGTGACATTAATATCTACATTAGAATTATTAGAACTACTACTACTTTCTGTAGTATCATAATTTAACATATAGTGATAATTATATTTTGTAAATAGATCTTTATGTTTTTCATAAAGTTCTTCTATTAATTTTAAATATTCTACTTGTTCATTCTTATCTTTTGTTTTAGAAAATTGGTTTTTCCAATGTTCTATTAAAGTCTTATAAGAGTCAAAATCATATTTTTCTTGTTTTTTAACTTTTTCTCTTTTTTGTTTTTCTTTTTTAATATTATGATAGGTAAGATTCATCCGAAGACTCATCTTCATCCGATAAAGCTAATATTACATTACTATTACCATAATATAAAGGTCCTAAATCTAAATCTGATTCTATATTATTATTAATAACTTGATCTAATTTATAATTAACATCTGATAAAAGTTCTTTAGACTTATTATTCAAATCTAAATCAGTTACTTCTCCCATATTATCTACTTTTTCTTCTATTTTACTAACCTTAGTATATAATTTATTAAAATATATAGATGTCATATCTATTAAACTATTGATACCTTTACTAAGAGCTGAAATATTATTTTCATTCTTAGAGTCTATATGCATAGTATGATTACAAGTTTTATCTTTGTATAAACAATCCATTTGTTCCATGTTTTTTATCTCTGGTACCTAAAATCGTCTGTGTCTTAAACGTCTTCACTCAAAGCCTACAACGTCCCACTCGGACTAAACGGCAACAAGAAGACAGAATCACAGATATATGGGTTTTAAGATAAAACAACAGTAAAACAAACAGAATTGAAGATAAAAGATAAAAACTTACAATGATAATCTCCATGTCGGCTATCTTTTTTAATAGCTGAACAGCTTCTCTATTTCTTTCTTCCTGGGTTCTTCCAGTGTCATATGCTAGAATTCTTTTTCCGTCGGTCCAGAATAAATAAGTTTCTTGATGAAGAAGATGCTGGGCCATGGTTATCATATCAATTACGGCTTGGATTTGATAATTGGAAAAATTATTATAACACTAGTCAATGATTTTTGCCAAGTGTTGTTGGTCTTCTTCTACTACTGAAAAGGCGTTTCCCGAAAACATAGTACGAATATTCCAAATTTGATATGGCTGATAAAATTTTTCTTTCTCAGCAATACCTATAAAACTACATATTTCTATATGAAAATAATAGACAAAATCATCTATATCAACAAAATTTGTTAATCTAGATTTTACCATAGCAGGAAAATCTTTTAATAAATGAAAAGAAAGATTTTGGACTGTTATTTCTTTAACAAATCCCCATACAATACTGGTTATATCAAATGGTTCATGATTAAGCCTAAATTTGATAGTAGGAAATTGTTCTCCTATATCATTAGTAAAAACATAAGCTTGTAAAAATATTTTGAAAAAGTTTCTATAAATTGAGCTTCTTTGGTTGCAAATAGCTCTCTCTATTTTTGAAAATATTTCTTGTGGTAGAATTTGTCTACATTTATTATATAGACATATTCTAAACATTTTATTAATAATAGGACTGTTTGTTCCTTTATTAATAAAATATTGGAATATATCAAGAAGATTGTTTATCTCCTTAATATCTATATATTCGATTAGGATTTCATCCCAATCTCTGAATAAAACAGATTTAAGTAATAAATCATGAGATTCATTTTCTTTAGTTGTTTTTTAACTAAAAATTGTGAAAACTGTGTAAGAGCTTTTCTGAAATTTGCTCTTTGATTAGAAATATGGGTTTTCCATATTTTGTTTATAAAATTATAATATTCCAGAGGTAATCCTGGATTATAAAAATCTTTAAGTTCATGAATTTGTTTGTAACACCCCAAACTCGGACAAGACACCACGCCCGAATCTGGCATGTTACGGGGAAAAACGTCTTTGAGTGACCAGATTTTTGAAAACTTATCCGAGTATATAGAAGAAACGAGTTGATTTCATTTAGCACTTCCAATAGTTTCTTAGTGCCATTTTGACACATTTTAGACTTAGTAGAAAATCAAGTTTGATTCGGAAATCATTTGAGTTTATTGTATAGCAAAACATAGCGAGATACCCGATGGTATAGTTTGAAACACATTGCGATCTAATTTTAAAAACGTTGTCTTTCCAAGTTTTAGTAAATTTCATGCCAAGTTATTTGTTAAGCAGGTTGAGAATCTAATTAAAACATAACCATCAAAAAAACGTAGTTTAAAGGCCTTTTACAAATCCAAATTAAAACCCAAATAACAGTAATTAAACTAAAGTACCCAAATGATAGAGTTGGAGTAAAACTTTATTAAGCATGGCATGAGCGCCTCGAGTCCATCCGGCTCCATGTCCGCGCCTACGGGTCACTGAAATGTCAAAGGAGAGGGTGAGTCGAATGACTCAAAGATGCATAAATCCGCTCCCGATGAAACAACATGCTAGCACACATCATACATAGCAACATAATTAATGCAACCCGATCCTAACCATCCGAATCGCCTTTTTCTACCTGTGTGGTACCAAACCACCGGTGGTGCCAAACCACTGGTGACATATAGTCACAATGTGTTACCAAAACACTGGTGTCCCAAAGACACAATGTGCTACCCAAGCACCGGTGACCGTAGTCACGATAATCGAATGATGGGGCCAACCCATCGTGTGATACCCAATCACTAGCAGATTTATCCCATATCTCAAAGTGGGGCCAACCCACGGTGGTGTTAACCACGGGGACAAGTCGCAATGAGGTGCCCAACCTCCGGTGTCCCAAAGACACAAATGTGCTACCAAAGCACTTTGGTGACCCAAAGTCACAAAGTGTGTTACCAAAACACTGGTGCTCACAAGACAAAATATCATGCTCCTCCACTCATATCACCCATCAACATACCATACTCATGTAATCATGCATATCATACAAATTATGCATATCATGCTAATATGTTTGACTCATGCCCCATATCACATACATACATAGTCATGATACCATATAGATCATCAAGTAATCTAGTAACAATATCGACTTACAGGATACGCACACATACCCCGTTTGGGTATCCAATAATCCATCATAACGCCATGATTTTAATAGGCAAACAGGTTTAATAACAATATTACTAAGTATGGGTGTGTTAGTTACACACCAGTAATCACGAGTCTAAAATCCCAACGAAACGATCTAAGTCCCTCGATTACTAGCTCCTACACTCGGCCAACACATAGGGGTTAGGCATCTATAACATTCGGCCATCATCAATTAACCAAAGGGGGTCAATATCCATCCCTTACCTTGAAGATGATTTGGTTTCCAACCAAACCTCGAACCAACAGTGGTTCTTTTGCTAATCGACCACCACCTAATAAGAAGAACCATTAATTCTTAATAGCTTGACTAAAAGAAACTAAACAAAAGACTAATGAGACACCTTCTTACCCAAATGACTACCCAACAATGGAGACTCCGCTTGACTGCCTTGAAGTCCCCGATGCCCTATAACACAATTGGTTCCATCACCAAACGATTAGCACTCACAACAAGGCCACATTTGGCTCTTAATTAACCAACATCGGCAATGCATAAAGAAGAAGGGAAATGACCATTCGGCCAATCACTTACCAGATTCCAAACGATTGAAACAAGGCCCCCAAATACCCCACTGATATTCGGCCAAGTGAACCACTAGAAGAAGGGACAGATTCGGCCAACACCTTGATCAAAAAGAAGGAAAGAATTCGGCCAACAAAACACTAAGAGAAGGGAGGTATTCGGCTTAGAACTCAGAAGTGCAACAAAGAAAATATGGTTTAAGAGATGAGAAGAAATCGGCCAACAGATGAGAAGGGTTCGGCTTGAGTGCTTAACACCCTACTTTCGGCTTTGTATGAGAATAAAAGAGAGTCTAGCAGAGGAGAAATGGAAAGAATGTATGGGGATTTTGGTTTAGGAACAAGGTAAGTTTAGGCTTGCACAATTAAAGAAAGAAGAAGAAAGTGTGAGAAAAAGTGATATAGGTTTCGACATACAAAATGAAGAGAAGAAGAAAATAGGGAGAAAAGCATTCGACCAACAACACCAAGTGTAGAAAACAAAAGCAAAAATTCGACAAGTATGCCTTTGGACCTACGGTTTGCAAAAGAAAGAAGGAGAGAACTCACTAGCAATTTCGGTTTGCCTTTTGCTACCTCCCAAGACCGATTGTGCACCCAAAATTCCCAAAAGAGTTTCGGCACAACCCCAAAGCCACACTACCAACCCAAGCCGTCCACTTCCCCCACTCCAACACCCCACAAATTCGGCCAAATCCCCCCATTCACTCACATCCACACATTCAAACCAACAAGACCAAGTCTCCCTCCTACAAATGCTCTCCACCTTTCATTTGAAAGGTATGACTTGGTCCAAGGTAGAATTTCACTAGTCTTCTACCTCTCCTCCATGACGTCCTAAAAAGAAGCCAAAATGGGGACTCTGCAGCTCGAACACTGGACCTCCTCCACAAGTAGATGACGCCACACCAAGCTCCCCATGTAGCGCATGCTTGCCACTAAGCTAGCTCCTCTTTTGTGCAACAAAACACCAAATAAAACTCTTATACCCCAGCTCCAACAGCTCCCCTGACTTAACACCCAAAAATCAAAATTTTCCCATTCACTCAGGCAAACACTTAGACTTCAATTAAGCCTCCAAAACATAGAAATAGCCACGCAGCACACTAGACACATGCAATATCATGCAACAACAAAATAGCCCCTAACCCGGGATATTACAGTTCTACCCCCCTTAAAAATAATTTCGACCTCGAAATTACCTGATCAAAAGAGTTGCGGGTATTGCTGTCTCATCATATCCTCGGGTTCCCACGTAGCTTCTTCTACGCCATGATTCCTAAGAAAGAACCTTAACCAAAGGCACGACTTCTTACGCAGAACCTTCACATCTCGATCAAGAATGCGCACGAGTTCCTCTTCCATGGTCAAATCTGGATTTACCTCGATCTCTTCCATTGCTACCACATGCGACGGATCTGAACGATACCTCCGAAGCATCGAAACATGGAAAACATCGTGAATCTGACTAAGCTCTGCTGGCAACTCAAGCTGATACGCTACTGGTCCAACTCGTCTCAATACCTTATACGGCCCAATAAACCTCGGACTTAGCTTGCCTTTCTTCCCTGTAACATCCCAAAAGCGGGGCTATTTGAAATTTCATTATGTTTCTTGTGTATGAACTGCTGTGTCATTATTTATGGAATGATAATGATTAAATTAAGACGTTGTGTTGGCTCGGTTTAATGGAAAAATTCAGTTTTTTTAACTTCTAACAGAAGGGAGCCTTGGTAAGTGGTGTTATAAGGATAAGAGTGGGTAATTTAACACAAAATAGGCCCCGTAAAGTGGCAAAAGAAGCCCACCTAAGGGCTAGAGATGACGCCACAAGGGGAACAAGGGAGCTTGTGTTCAAGTCACGAAAATCCTTTTTAGTTCTTTTTTTTTTGGACGGCACAAGGGGGAGAGTTTTCTCCCTTCAAACTCTTTTATTAGGTGTAAATATTAGAGGATAATAGAAGAGTTTTAATTATAATAATTAGGAGAAGATATTCAAGGATAATGGATGAGATATTGGGAGATTATTTTTTATTAATTCAAAGTGATTTGAATTAATTCAAATTAGTGGCCAAGAGAGAAGCAAGGAGTTGGCGAAATTTGAACTCCTCATGAGAGGAGTGGCGGCAATGCTACTAAGGGGGTGCGAATGGCTATAAAAGGAGCAACCTAGCACCTTTCTTTCTTTTCTTCATTTTTCTACTTGCCGAAAACCCTAGCCCTCCTCCTCTCAATCTTCTTTTATTTTTTCTTCCAGCCTCCCAAACCCATTTAGCCGAAACTTCTCTCCCTCTCATCCCCATTATTTTCCTTCCTTCAATAGCCGAATACACCCCCTTGAAGAACCGAATCTCGCACTCCTCCTTGGCAGCATTGTTAACCGAATACTAAAGGAAGTATAAGGCTCTTTGGAAGTTAGTTTGCAATCGGTTTGAGGAAGGTAAGAAGGGCCGAATTTTCCTCTTTTAATCTTGTATTTTTGTCGACTAAAGTGAAAAGAAAAGCCGAAATTTTGTGTTGGTAACGGCTAACCATTTATCTTCTTTGGAACCAATTCCACTAGGTATCCCGAATTTTGAAGTGCTTAATCCCAACTCCTATCCTCTAGTAATCGATTTGGTAAGTAATGGTAAGATTTACATTGGTTAGTTATTTGATATCCATTTAAGTAGAAGGCTACTAATGGGAGTTATGGCAATGGCCGATTGTAGGGGAGCAAAATAAATAGTTTGGTGGTGGTACTCAAGGGCATTAGGTAAGGCTTCCGGTTAAATCTTAACCCCTTTTGGGTATTTTGGTTTTGGCCGAATAGGCCTTTGGGGTACTAACTCCCATGTTTGGCGAATATAGGGGCAAAGACTTAAGTGTGGCCGACTTCTCTTTTCGGATTTAGACTCCTTGTTGGTGACAGGTGTGTACATACACACCATTTAACTTGTTAATTATGCTAAGTAATGTGATTGCTAACTTGATGTGTGTAGCAATGGCTTGAATACCATAACGGTATACGGGGTAACCTGGTAAGTACCTGTGCATATGATTGCTATTTTATGCTTTTGGGAAGCATCTTTGTGATAATACATATGATAAATCTATATGTGATTTATTGACTATGTGGGTTGATTGAGTGGAGAGGCGGTGTATTCGTCTTTGACGAGCACCAGTGCTTTGGTAGCACACTGTGACTATATGTCACCAGAGGTTTGGTACCTCCAGAGGTTTGGTACCTCATAGCGACTTGTCCCTGTGGTTAACACCACCGTGGGTTGGCCCCACTTGAGATATGGGATCGTCTGCCAGTGATTTGGTATCACACGCGATGGGTTGGCCCCATCACCGAATTGTGTCTGCGGACACGGTGCTTTGGTAGCACATTGTGACTATATGTCACGGTGGTTTGGCACCACCAGTGTTTTGGTAACACATCGTGACTACGGTCACCAGTGGTTTGGTACCACGTGGGGTAGACAAAGGTGTTTGGTTGGCTAGGTTGGGTACATGATACTTTGCTTAATTAATTTGTTATTTGATGTGTATGAAAATGCTTTAAAATGGGGAAGGGTTACATCTGGGTCTTGGTGACTCACCTTCTCCTTTAACATTTTTCAGTGACTCGTAGATGGCGGTTGAGGAGCCAGGTGGGACTCGAGCGGCCATGCAAAGGATTTTAATTTACTGAGAACTTTGAATTTGATAAATTCTATTTTGGGTTGTAATAAGGCCTCCATAACTATAGTTGCATTTTATTTTATTTTTTTTTATGTTGGATATCGACTTAAACTATGTCATTAAATTAAATTAAATCACATGTTTTCTTAAGTTAACACGTGGAAGTTTAAACGTGCCATCAGGTACACTTGAAACTTGTACAATAACCGATTTAATTAAAATTCCAAATTAGATCTAGGGTTAGCTTAGCAAGACAACCGAAAGAAAAAGAGTTTACAAAGGAAGTTAAATGTTTTTACGAAAGAGTGTTCACAAGGTTTTACTCATTAACAATCAAATTCGGTCGTGGTGTTTGGGGCCGGGTTTGGGTTGTTACAAATTGAATATCGAGCCCAGTTCAAAGCTCCTTGTGGGGCCCCAAGGCCCAAAAATGTTTTTGGTAGGCCTTATGGTATGATTTACGGGTTTTAAGCGGCATGGCCCGAGTCTCGGCACCCGATCCGCCCGGTAAGTACATCTAAACCTTTCTGTGAATTGTATTACAGTAGAAGGGTAGGAAGCATGGAACGTAGATAGACTTATAGGACTTGGACCCTAGGGTTAGATTACTCAAACACAACGAAGCATAAGACTTAAAGAACTAAACCAACCTATGACCTAGTCAATGAGCTAGGGTGTGGTAACCCCACATGCGCATGTCTAGGATTGGATCCGGAAGAGCTTGGTATTTAAGCGGTCCTCGTGACTCACCTCCTCTTCGCAGTATCCTACAGTGCGTAGCCGGTTCACCCTAACTCGGAAGGCTCAGTGGTGTGGTAACCTCTGTGCGCATGTCTAGAAAGGTTCAGTGAGAGCTTGGTATTTAAGCGGTCCGCGTGACCCACCTCCTCTTCACTTGAATTCTGCCTGGTGCGTAGCTTTGGTTCACCCTGACCAGGAAGGCTCGGTCATAGGCTAAAAACAATGATTAAAACCCAAAAAGGGAATTAGCCTTGTTTTTCAAAATAGAACGAGACAACAAGCCCTAATGTTTTCAAAACTTATCCAATAACCCTCTTAAACCCTAGAACACTAGGTATACCATGTTTTTCTCGGAAAACTTGACTTGTGAAAAATTACAAAAATACCCTTAGGAGTAAAATTACCAAAATGCCCCTGACCCATAAAATATTGATTCGACGGTTTTGCCCAAAAGTTTCAACTATTTTATTAAATATTCAATAACTTAGCCTTGGAAATCATCAGCAAAATATCTTGGTTCTGGAAAATTACGAAAATACCCACAGTAGGAAAAGACGAAAAATACCCACAGGTTAGAAGTGGGCCAAATGTCCGATGAGTGAATAGGTATGGAAAGTATTAAGGAATGGATGCATGGACTTCTTTGTGTGAACTAGGATAGGAAATCTGAAACGTTGTTTGCTCGAAAGAATCTCTCGATTAAACCTCATCCATAAAACTTCTTCGCGAGTAATAAAGTGAAACAAATGCTAACGCATAAAATTTTTTTAATCAGATTAAAGGCGCGGTAGATAGAATGAGTTCTAGAGGGCGTGGGCGCCGTGGGCGCGGTAGGGGTAGGATGACGGTGTCCGAACCCGTCAGTCGGGGACAAGGCTCGAGAAAATGAGGTACCACCACCACCACCACCACCTCCTACTTCTAGAGGCGAGGCCGGAGCGGGCCGGTGGCGAATCGGTATCGCAAGTCGTGTTGCGAGTCTTGGAGATGGTGGTGAAATTTGGTGGAAATGTTGGGCTCGGAAATCTGTCCCCGAGCGACTCGATCTAACGGAGCGGAGGTATTCCGAGGTGTGTCGGGAGTGGCACCCGGTCTGCGTGAGAATCTCGCTAGAGTCAACCGAGAGGATCATGGATGACCTTGACTTTGACCGATGAAGAGAAGCCGAAAGGCGATGTCGCTTCTAAAGGATGAAGCGTGCTCGGTGGTGGCTTACGGTTCGAGATGGGGCTACAGCCGATGATTTGACTTGGGAGTATTTCGAACCGCCTATCGAGAAAAAGTATGTGGGCACTAGCTACAGCTTGCCATGAGAGAAAGGCTTTTCTGGGGATTAGTTCAAGGAACTAAGTCCGTGTCGAATATGAGGCGGAATTTTTAAGGCTGAGTAGATATGCGAGAGGCATCGTGGCTCACGAACATGAGCGTTGTGTTCGCTTTGAGGACGGACTTGAGATGATCTAAGGTTCTTGATTGCCCCACAAAGAGTTCGTGAGTTCTCATCCTCGGTGGAGAAGGCTAAGGTAGCCGAGGGAATCAAGGAGACCGTGAGGCGAAATTATAGTAAGAACAATCGGAAGAGAAGTTTTGGGTCACCGGATCAAGCGGTAGTACTCGAGAAAAGGCTAGGCCAAGTGGGCCCAATCGAGCGACAAGGCCCACAACCGCTAATCAAAGGCCGACTCGGTGCAATCGTTGTGGAAAGACCCATTGGGGAGGATGTTGGGCGGTGATAAAGGATGCTTTGAGTGTGGGTCTTTGGAGCATCGCGTCGAGAGATTGTCCCCAAAAGCTAGCTAAGAAGCGACCGAAGGGCGAAACTGCACAAGATAGAAATGTAGGACCACGGAGGGTCGTGGTAATGGTAGAGGAACAACGGCCCCAACCGAGGTCGTGGAACTCAAGGTAGAGGTTCGAGGCAACACGAGGGCTAGGCAGCTGGCTTAGTCTATGCAGCAGCAAGGTGTCGCGAAGAAGAAGGTGACGCACCGGATGTCATAACCGATGCGTTTCTAATTTTTGGTTTTCCTTATGTTGCATTGATTGATGTGGGCTCGACACACTCATACATTGCTAGTAGTGTGGTAGGAACTATGGACCTAGACTGCAAACCGCTTCTAGGGAGATGACGTAGTTAGCCCCTTAGGTCACTCCGTGAGTCGTAGATAAACTCTATAGAGGCGTACCCCTAGAACTTCAAGGGGTAGTTTTTGTAGCCGATCTAATGGAACTACCATTTGGAGAGTTCGATTTGATCCTCGGTATGGATTGGTTGGTTAAGTACCAAGCAAGGTTGGATTTCTTGTGACCAAGCGCATGGTTCTTAAGGCGGTGGAAGGTGATGAAGTGGTTATGATAGGAGATAGGAGGAATTACCTATCCAACGTAGTGTCCGCCTTGAAGGTGAAAAGATGGTCAAGAAGGGTTGTGAGGCGTATTTGGTTCGAATCGTGCTTTGGAAGCTAAGGAGTTAGTAGTTGAAGAGGTCCGAACGGTTGGGGAATTTGTTGATGTGTTCCCGAGAAGAACTTCCGGTTTGCCTCCTGATCGAGAAGTCGAATTCGGTATAGATTTGCTACCCGGAACGGCACCTGTGTCTATAGCACCATACCGAATGGCACCAAAGGAATTGGTGGAGCTAAAGGCTCAAATTCAGGAGCTCTTGGATAGAGGATTTATACGACCAAGTATATCTCCGTGGGGAGCGCCTGTGTTGTTTGTCAAGAAGAAGGACGGTTCTATGCGGATGTGCATCGACTACCGTCAGTTAAATAAGTTGACGATCAAGAACAAGTATCCGTTGCCTCGGATTGACGACTTGTTCGATCAACTGAAGGGTGCCTCGGTGTTCTCGAAGATAGACCTTAGGTCAGGTTATCATCAACTTAGGGTAAAGGAGGCTGATGTTCACAAAACGGCATTTCGAACTCGGTATGGGCATTTTGAGTTCTTGGTAATGCCATTTGGGTTGACTAATGCGCCGGCGGCATTTATGGACTTGATGAACAGAGTATTCCAGCAGTACTTGGACCAGTTCGTCGTGGTATTCATAGACGACATATTGGTTTACTCAAAGACAGAAGAGGAGCATGACAAGCATTTACGGTTAGTTCTGCAAATATTGAGGGAGAAGCAGTTATATGCCAAATTCAGTAAGTGTGAATTTTGGCTGAAGGAGGTGGCTTTCTTAGGTCATGTAGTGTCAGCTGAAGGAATTAGAGTAGACCCCCGCAAGATTGAGGCAGTATTGGAGTGGAAACCGCCTAGGACGGTGGGTTGAAATCTGAGTTTTCTGGTTTAGCAGGATACTATCGGAGATTCGTGGAAGGATTCTCTCTAATAGCAGCGCCGTTGACTAAGTTGCTAAGGAAGGGTGTCCCATTTATATGGACGGAAAAGCAGCAAGAAAGCTTTGATAAGCTAAGGAAGATTTTGACGGAAGCTCCGGTTTTGGTACAGCCTGAAGCAGGAAAGTTATTCACAGTCTATTGTGATGCATCTCACACCGGTTTGGGGTGTGTATTGATGCAAGATGGGAAGGTAGTAGCCTATGCATCTCGTCGATTAAGATCGCATGAGGTTAACTACCCAACTCACGACTTAGTTAGTTAGCAATGTCGTCTTCGCTCTGAAGATATGGAGACATTACCCGTATGGAGAGAAGTCGACGGTCTACACGGATCATAAAAGCTTGAGGTATCTTCTCGACTCGAAAGATCTGAATCGAGATGGCGTCGATGGATTGAACTACTAAAGGACTATGATTGTTCAATCGAGTACCATCCGGAGTAAGGCTAATGTGGTAGCCGACGCATTGAGCCGGAAGGTGGTGACGGACTTGAGAGCAATGTTAAGCTCGGTTAAGTCCAGTATGATGATGGAAGTCTTTTGGCCGAGCTTCAAGTTAAGCCGACATGGATTGAGGAGATTAAAGAAAAGCGGTTAATAGATAAAGGCTTGAGTTCTAGGAGGGTACAAGTTCAAGACGGTGGTTTGGAAGGTGCACATCTGTCTAGTGAAGGAGCGCTTTGCTTTCAGGGCGAGTCTGTATGCCAAAGGATCCAGTTTAAGGCGAAAAATTCTCCAAGATGCACATAGCAGCCCATACGCTATGCACCACAGGGAAGCAAGATGTATGGAGATTTACTAAAACAGATTTTGGTGGCCGGGGTTGAAGCGTGAGATAACAGAGTTCGTAGGGAAGTGTCCGACGTGTCGGCGAGTTTAAGGCTGAACATCACCACCATCGGGACTACTTCAACCGATAAAGATCCTCAATGGAAATGGGAGAGGATCACCATGGATTTTGTTAGTGGGCTACCCTTACGCCCACTAAGAAGGATGCGATTTGGGTAATTGTGGATCGCCTAACTAAATCAGCTCACTTCATGCCTGGTGAGAGTGGATTACTCACTCGAAGCTAGCGAAGCTATATGTGGTGAAATAGTGAGGTTGCATGGCGTGCGATGTCGATTATCTCGGATAGGGATCCCGATTCACGTCAAGGTTTTGGAAAGCGTTGCATCAAGCTTTGGGTACACGGTTAGATTTCAAGATCACGGCTTTCCATCCACAATCGACGGACAATCGGAAAGGGTGATACAGAGTTTTAGAAGACATGTTAAGAGGTCGTGTCTTGGATTTTAGTGGTAGTTGGGAGGAGTACCTACCACTAGCGGAATTCGCTTATAACAATAGTTATCAAGCGAGTATTCAAATGGCTCCATACGAGGCCCTCTATGGACGAAAGTGTCGTACTCCTACATGTTGGACGGAGTTGGGAGAAAGACAAGTTAGGGTCCAGAACGGTAACCGAGACGGAAGACAAAGTCAAGGTGATTCGGACTCGCCTCAAGGAAGCGGCGGATAGGCGAAGTCTTATGCCGATCTCAAACGCAAGGAAGTGGAGTATGTGGGAGACAAAGTCTTTCTCGAAAGTGTCGCCTTGGAAAAAGGTGTTGAGATTTGGACGGAAGTGGAAGTTAAGCCCAAGGTACATTGGGCCATATCTTTGTTGTGAAGCGAGTAGGACCAAAGTGGCTTATCACCTAAAGTCGCTGTAGCAGAATCGAGTCGATTCATGACGTATTCCATGTATCAATCTTTGAGGCGGTATCGGTCGAGATCCTTCGCACGTTGTGCCGATGAGCGTAAATCGAAGTGAATCCAGGTTATCTTTTGAAGAGGAGCCGTTCGGATCTTAGACCGAGATGAGAAAGTTCTACGTAGGAAGTCGCCCCTTGGTGAAGGTGCGTGGCGGAACCATGGTATAGAGGAAGCTACGTGGGAACCCGAGGATGTAATGAGGCAAAGAATACCCCCACCTTTTCTAGTTAAGGAATTTCGAGGACGAAATTTATTTTAAGAGGTAGAATCGTAACATCCCAAAAGCGGGCTATTTGAAATTTCATTATGTTTCTTGTGTATGAACTAACATGTCATTATTTATGGAATGATAATGATTAAATTAAGACGTTGTGTTGGCTCGGTTTAATGGAAAAATTCAGTTTTTAACTTCTAATGAAGGAGCCTTGGTAAGTGGTGTTATAAGGATAAGAGTGGGTAATTTAACACAAAATAGGCCCCAGTAAAGTGGCAAAAAGAAGCCCACCTAAGGGCTAGAGATGACGCCACAAGGGGGAACAAGGAGCTTGTGTTCAAGTCACGGAAATCCCTTTTAGTTCTTTTTTTTTGACGGCACAAGGGGGAGAGTTTTTCTCCTTCAAACTCTTTTATTAGGTGTAAATATTAGAGGATAATAGAAGAGTTTTAATTATAATAATTAGGAGAAGATATTCAAGGATAATGGATGAGATATTGGGAGATTATTTTTATTAATTCAAAGTGATTTGAATTAATTCAAATTAGTGGCCAAGAGAGAAGCAAGGAGTTGGCAGAAATTTGAACTCCTCATGAGAGGAGTGGGCGTGAATGCTACTAAGGGGGTGCCGAATGGCTATAAAAGGAGCAACCTAGCACCTTTCTTTCTTTTCTTCATTTTTCTACTTGCCGAAAACCCTAGCCCTCCTCCTCTCAATCTTCTTTTATTTTTCTTCCAGCCTCCCAAACCCATTTAGCCGAAACTTCTCTCCTCTCATCCCCATTATTTTCCTTCCTTCAATAGCCGAATACACCCCCTTGAAGAACCGAATCTCGCACTCCTCCTTGGCGACATTGTTAACCGAATACTAAAGGAAGTATAAGGCTCTTTGGAAGTTAGTTTGCAATCGGTTTGAGGAAGGTAAGAAGGGCCGAATTTTCCTCTTTTAATCTTGTATTTTTGTCGACTAAAGTGAAAAGAAAAGCCGAAATTTTGTGTTGGTAACGGCTAACCATTTATCTTCTTTGGAACCAATTCCACTAGGTATCCCGGAATTTTGAAGTGCTTAATCCCAACTCCTATCCTCTAGTAATCGATTTGGTAAGTAATGGTAAGATTTACATTGGTTAGTTATTTGATATCCATTTAAGCCGAAGGCTACTAATGGGAGTTATGGCAATGGCCGATTGTAGGGGAGCAAAATAAATAGTTTGGTGACTGGTACTCAAGGGCATTAGGTAAGGCTTCCGGGTTAAATCTTAACCCCTTTTGGGTATTTTGTTTTGGGCCGAATAGGCCTTTGGGTACTAACTCCATGTTTGGCCGAATATAGGGGCAAAGACTTAGGTGTGGCCGACTTCTCTTTTCGGATTTAGACTCCTTGTTGGTGACAGGGTGTGTACATACACACCATTTAACTTGTTAATTATGCTAAGTAATGTGATTGCTAACTTGATGTGTGTAGCAATGGCTTGAATACCATAACGGTATACGGGGTAACCTGTAAGTACCTGTGCATATGATTGCTATTTTATGCTTTTGGGAAGCATGTTTGTGATAATACATATGATAAATCTATATGTGATTTATTGACTATGTGGGTTGATTGAGTGGAGGGGCGTGTATTCGTGGCGACGAGCACCGTTGCTTTGGTAGCACACTCGTGACTATATGTCACCAGAGGTTTGGTACCTCCGGAGGTTTGGTACCTCATAGCGACTTGTCCCCGTGGTTAACACCACCGTGGGTTGGCCCCACTTGAGATATGGGATCGTCTGCGCGTGATTTGGTATCACACGATGGGTTGGCCCCATCACCCGAATTGTGTCTGCGGACACCGATGCTTTGGTAGCACATTGTGACTATATGTCACCAGGTGGTTTGGCACCACCAAGTGTTTTGGTAACACATCGTGACTACGGTCACCAGTGGGTTTGGTACCACGTGGGGTAGACAAAGGTGTTTGGTTGGCTAGGTTGGGTACATGATACTTTGCTTAATTAATTTGTTATTTGATGTGTATGAAAATGCTTTAAAATGGGGAAGGGTTACATCTGGTCTTGGTGACTCACCTTCTCCTTTAACATTTTTCAGGTGACTCGTAGATGGCGGTTGAGGCCGGTGGGACTCGAGGCGGCCATGCAAAGGATTTTAATTTACGAACTTTGAATTTGATAAATTCTATTTTGGGTTGTAATAAGGCCTCCATAACTATAGTTGCATTTTATTTTATTTTTTTATGTTGGATATCGACTTAAACTATGTCATTAAATTAAATTAAATCACATGTTTTCTTAAGTTAACACGTGGAAGTTTAAACGTGCCATCGGGTACACTTGAAACTTGTACAATAACCGGATTTAATTAAAATTCCAAATTAGATCTAGGGTTAGCTTAGCAAGACAACCGAAAGAAAAAGAGTTTACAAAGGAAGTTAAATGTTTTTCTGAAAGAGTGTTCACAAGGTTTTACTCAGTAACAATCAAATTCGGTCGTGGTGTTTGGGCCGGGTTTGGGTTGTTACATTCCCGAACCTCAACACCTTCTTCCAAGGCGAGACCTTCAGGAACACTCGATCCCCCACAGCGAACTCTATATCTCTTCGCTTAAGATCGGCATAAGACTTCTGCCGGTCCGAAGCTTCCTTCAATCTAGACTGAATTAACTTAACCTTGTCTTCGGTCTCAGCAACCAACTCGGGTCCCAACAACTGACGTTCACCTAACTCCGTCCAACACGTAGGTGAGCGACATTTCCTACCATACAACGCCTCATACGGTGCCATCTTGATGCTCGCTTGGTAACTGTTGTTGTAGGCAAACTCAACTAATGGTAGAAACTCCTCCCAACTACCTCTGAAATCCAAGATACAACCTCTCAAATATCCCTCTAAGACCAATGACCCTTTCGATTGACCGTCGATCGCGGGTGAAAAGCCGTCTTTGAAATCCAAACGAGTACCCGTGAGCCCGATGCGGTGCTTTCCGAGAACCTTGACGTAAATCTAGGATCCCTATCCGAGATTATCGAAACTGGCACACCGTGCAACCTCACTATCTCTGACACATACAACTTCGCTAGCTTCTGAAGTGAGTAGTCAACCCTCACCGGAATAAAGTGAGCTGATTTAGTCGATCGATCCACCACTACCCAAATCGAATCTTTCTTGCTTGGCGTAAGCGGTAACCCACCGACGAAATCCATGGTTATCCTTTCCCACTTCCATCGAGGAATCTTCACAGTGAAGCAAACCCGACGGCAATCGATGTTCGGCCTTGACTCGCTGGGCAAGTCGACACTTCCCAACAACCTCTGTCACCCTCCTTCTTCAAGCCAGCCACCAAAATCGTTCTCTAAGATCCCTATACATCTTGCTACCTCCGGATGCATAGCATGAGGACTGCTATGTGCGTCCTCAAGAATCTTCGCCTCGACTCAACATCTTTAGGCATACAAGCCTTACCTTGAAAACACAGAACCCCATCACTGATAAGTCAGAACCCTCCAAACCACCATCCTCGCACTGCAACCTTCGCGCACTCGAACCTCATCCAATAATCAAGTTTCTCTCGATTTGCTCAACCTAAGTAGGCTTAACTCGCAACTCGCTGAATACTCCCATCGTCATACAAACTCAAATGGGCAAACAATGCTCTTAAGTCTCGAAACAACCTTACGGCTCAACGCGTGCGCCACCACGTTAGCCTTGCCCGGATGGTACTCAATCGAATAGTCGTAATCTTTCAGCAACTCAACCCATCTGCGTACGCCTCAAATTCAAATCCTTTTGAGTCGGTAGATACTTCGACTCTTGTGATCTCGTGTAGACTATCGATCTCTCTCCGCACAAGTAGTGCCTCCAAATCTTTAAAGCGAAGACCACAAACGCTAGCTCCAAGTCATGCGTCGAATAGTTGACCTCATATGGCCTCACTGTCGAGAAGCGTAAGCCACAACCTTACCTTCTTGCATCAAAGACACAACCTAAGCCCGTATGTGATGCATCGCAATAGATCGTGAATTCCTTACCACCTCAAAGTTGAATTAGAACCGGAGCCTCAGTCAAAATCTTCTTTAACTTATCGAAGCTTTCCTGCTGTTTCTCAGTCCATACAAACGGAACTTCTTTCCTCAGCAACTTGGTCATCGGCGCCGCTATCAACGAGAAACCCTCAACAAACCTTCGGTAGTATCCGGCCAAACCCAGAAAACTCCGAATCTCAGCCACTGACCTAGGCGGCTTCCAATCCAAAACTGCCTCAATCTTACGAGGATCTACTCGAATCCCCTCAGCCGACACTACATGACCCAAGAAAGTCACTTCTCTAAGCCAGAACTCACACTTACTGAACTTAGCATAGAGCTGCTTTTCCCTTAAAATCTGCAACACCACTCGCAAATGCTTATCATGCTCTTCCTCTGTCCTTGAGTACACCAAGATGTCGTCTATGAAAACCACGACGAACTGATCCGATCTCTGCCTGAAACACCCTATTCATCATGTCCATAAACGCCGCCGGTCGTTAGTCAACCCGAACGGCATTACGTAAATTCGTAGTGCCCATACCGAGTCCGAACGCTGTTTTATGGATATCCGCCTCCTTAACCTTTAATCGGTGATACCTGACCTCAAGTCGATCTTCGAGAATACCGCAAAGCACCTTCAAATTGATCAAACAAATCATCTATCCGTGGCAACGGATACTTGTTTTTAATCGTCGACTTGTTCAATCAAGCGGTAGTCTATACACATCCGCATCGTGCCATCTTTCTTCTTGACAAAGAGTACCTACGCACTTACCACGGCGAAACACTTGGCCTAATAAAACCTCGATCCAATAACTCTTGGATCGAGCCTTAAGCTCCACCAACTCTTTTGGCGCCATCCTATACGGAGCAATAGACACCGCGCAGATTCCGGTGTAGATCAATCCCGAACTCCACCTCGCGATCTGGCGGCAAACCCGAAGCTCCTCAGGAAAAACATCGAAGCAAACTCCTTAACTGCATGCGAACCTTCTCCACAAAGAGACTCCTTAGCCTCCAACGCATACACATGAACTACATACGCCTCACGGCCTTTCTCGACCATCTTCTCTGCTTTCAAAGCGGATACCACATTTGATAAGTAATCTCTCCTATTACCTATCATAGCCACCTCTTCACCCTCGACCGTCTTAAGAACCATGCGCTTGGCGCGCAATCCAACCTCGCCTGGTACTTGACCAACCAATCCATCCCAAGAATCGGATCGAACTCCCCAAACGGCAGCGGTTCCATCGGATCAGCAAAGAACACTACCCCTTGGAGTTCTAAGGGTACCTCTCTAAACAGCTTTATCTACTACTACAGAGTGACCTAGAGGGCTAATCACGGTCATCCGCCTAGAAGATATCTCGAGTCTAAATCCATGGTCTCTACTATACTCATCGGCAACATAAGAGTGCGTTGACCCCACATCAATCAAAGCGATATAAGGAGAACCAAAAATCAAAAACGTCACGGTTATGACGTCCCGGTGCGTCGCCCTCCTCTCTCGCGCCTCGCGAAGATACACTAATCCAGTGTCTAGCATCGAACTACTCGCACCTCTCGCCTCGGTGCTCCACGGCCCACCGTAACCATTACCACCTCTCGCCATTACCACGGCCCCTCTGCGGTGGCGGTCCATTACCTCTAAACTGACACGGCCCTACCTCTCGATCAATCCTAGCCAACCTACGCGGACAATCCTCACACGATGCTCCAGAGAACCACACTCGAAGCAACCTTTCCTCCAGATCCAGCCACCCCCAATGAGATTTCCAAATCGATCACATCATGGCGGTCCCCGCTTAGCAAAGAACAAACCTAGCGGTGGTTCGCCCACTCGGTCTAGCTCTCTTCTCATGGATTACTGACGATCCGTAAGACCCAAAGCTCCTCTTATGCCTATTTCTCGTCCATACCCCGCCTCATCGACTCCTTAACACCCTCGGCTACCTTAGCCTTCTCAACTAAGACAAAGAAAACTCGCTCCTGCCGAGGAGCAATCAGCGACCTCAAGTCGTCTCGCGACCATCCTCGAAACGAACACACCTCTCATGCTCGGTGGCCACAATGCCCCGGCATACCTACTCGGCTTCGGAACTCACCTGCGTACTCAAGAATGATTTACTCCCCGAACAAGCCTCGAAAAAGCCTTTCACTGAGTCGACATAACTAGCTCCGATGTATTTCCTTTGATATGCAAACTGAAATAATCCCATGTTAGATCCTCTGTTTGCCACACTTGTCTCGAACCGTGAGCCACCACCGATATGACTCATCCCGAGAAGCGATCGATGCCCTTCACTTCTCTTCACCATCAAGTCCAGATCATCCATGATCCGCTCGATCGCCTCCACCAATATTCAAGAATCTTTGGGAGCAACACCAGAAACACCTCGGAAGAATTCGGCCCCATTGGCCCGAAGTCGCCAGAACAGCATTTCCTAACTCCCCGCACCACCACCTACACCAGCTACTCTTTCCAACACTCGCAAAGATCGCTCAGACATCGCGTCGTCGCCCCGGGCCGATCTTGGAACTCACCACCTCCACCGGTGGCGAATCCAGATCTCATTTTCTCGAACCCCGACCAGATCCTACGGGCTCGTAAATCGTCATCCTACCACGACCTGCGTCCACGACCACGTCCACCTCTAGCGCTCATGACTAATCTTCCTACGTGATCTGATTAAGAATTTTTATGCATCGAAGATTTATTCCACTTGTTTAAAAGCAAGTCTTATGAATATTTTAAGAGGATTTGTTCTCGCGAGTTCACGTAATCCTATCGGTTTCAATCTCTAAAGTAGTATACTATTGCTATTCATCAAATCATATCACATCCAATCAATTCACAAGCAATAGTACGGGGTACTTACCTGGGCGAACTGGTGCCGGAGACTCGGTGCCATGCCTTTCAAACCATACTTTAAGAATAAACTAACAAAACAACCTTTTGAAAACATTTTTGGGCCTCAGGCCCACAAATTAGCTTTTGAACTTAGCTCTGATACCACAATTGTAACACCCCAAACTCGGACAAGACACCACGCCCGAATCTGGCATGTTACGGGGAAAAACGTCTTTGAGTGACCAGATTTTTGAAAACTTATCCGAGTATATAGAAGAAACGAATTGATTTCATTTAGCACTTCCAATAGTTTCTTAGTGCCATTTTGACACATTTTAGACTTAGTAGAAAATCAAGTTTGATTCGGAAATCATTTGAGTTTATTGTATAGCAAAACATAGCGAGATACCCGATGGTATAGTTTGAAACACATTGCGATCTAATTTTGAAAACGTTGTCTTTCCAAGTTTTAGTAAATTTCATGCCAAGTTATTTGTTAAGCAGGTTGAGAATCTAATTAAAACATAACCATCAAAAAACGTAGTTTAAAGGCCTTTTACAAATCCAAATTAAAACCCAAATAACAGTAATTAAACTAAAGTACCCAAATGATAGAGTTGGAGTAAAACTTTATTAAGCATGGCATGAGCGCCTCGAGTCCATCCCGGCTCCATGTCCGCGCCTACGGGTCACCTGAAATGTCAAAGGAGAGGGTGAGTCGAATGACTCAGTGCATAAATCCCGCTCCCGATGAAACAACATGCTAGCACACATCATACATAGCAACATAATTAATGCAACCCGATCCTAACCATCCGAATCGCCTTTTTCTACCCGTGTGGTACCAAACCACTTGGGTGGTGCCAAACCACCGTGACATATAGTCACAATGTGTTACTAAAACACCGGTGTCCCAAAGACACAATGTGCTACCCAAGCACCGGTGACCGTAGTCACGATAATCGAATGATGGGGCCAACCCATCGTGTGATACCCAATCACTAGCGATTTATCCCATATCTCAAAGTGGGGCCAACCCACGGTGGTGTTAACCACGAGGACAAGTCGCAATGAGGTGCCCAACCTCCGGTGTCCCAAAGACACAAATGTGCTACCAAAGCACCGGTGACCCAAAGTCACAAAGTGTGTTACCAAAACACTTTGGTGCTCACAAGGCAAAAATATCATGCTCCCTCCACTCATATCACCCATCAACATACCATACTCATGTAATCATGCATATCATACAAATTATGCATATCATGCTAATATGTTTGACTCATGCCCCATATCACATACATACATAGTCATGATACCATATAGATCATCGCAATCTAGTAACAATCTTGACTTACCCGGATACGTACACATACCCCGTTTGGGTATCCAATAATCCATCATACTGTCATGATTTTAATAGGCAAACAGGTTTAATAACAATATTACTAAGTATGGGTGTGTTAGTTACACACCTGGTAATCACGAGTCTAAAATCCCAACGAAACGATCTAAGTCCCTCGATTACTAGCTCCTACACTCACCAACACATAGGGGTTAGGCATCTATAACATTCGGCCATCATCAATTAACCAAAGGGGGTCAATATCCATCCCTTACCTTGAAGATGATTTGGTTTCCAACCAAACCTCGAACCAACAGTGGTTCTTTTGCTAATCGACCACCACCTAATAAGAAGAACCATTAATTCTTAATAGCTTGACTAAAAGAAACTAAACAAAAGACTAATGAGACACCTTCTTACCCAAATGACTACCCAACAATGGAGACTCGCAAGGATCGCCTTGAAGTCCCCGATGCCCTATAACACAATCGGTTCCATCACCAAACGATTAGCACTCACAACAAGGCCACATTCGGCTCTTAATTAACCAACATCGGCAATGCATAAAGAAGAAGGGAAATGACCATTCGACCAATCACTTACCAGATTCCAAACGATTGAAACAAGGCCTCCAAATACCCCACTGATATTCGGCCAAGTGAACCACTAGAAGAAGGGACAGATTCGGCCAACACCTTGATCAAAAAGAAGGAAAGAATTCGGCCAACAAAACACTAAGAGAAGGGAGGTATTCGGCTTAGAACTCGGATGCAACAAAGAAAAATATGGTTTAAGAGATGAGAAGAAATCGCCAACAGATGAGAAGGGTTCGGCTTGAGTGCTTAACACCCCTACTTTCGGCTTTGTATGAGAATAAAAGAGAGTCTAGCAGAGAGAAATGGAAAGAATGTATGGGGATTTTGGTTTAGGAACAAGGTAAGTTTCGGCTTGCACAATTAAAGAAAGAAGAAAAAAAGTGTGAGAAAAAGTGATATAGGTTTCAAACTTATACAAAATGAAGAGAAGAAGAAAATAGGAGAAAAGCATTCGCCAACAACACCAAGTGTAGAAAACAAAAGCAAAAATTCGACAAGTATGCCTTTGGACCTACGGTTTGCAAAAGAAAGAAGGAGAACTCACTAGCAATTTCGGTTTGCCTTTTGCTACCTCCCAAGACCGATTGTGCACCCAAAATCCCCCAAAGAGTTTCGACAACCCCAAAGCCACACTACCAACCCAAGCCGTCCACTTCCCCCACTCCAACACCCCACAAATTCGGCCAAATCCCCCCATTCACTCACATCCACACATTCAAACCAACAAGACCAAGTCTCCCTCCTACAAATGCTCTCCACCTTTCATTTGAAAGGTATGACTTGGTCCAAGGTAGAATTTCACTAGTCTTCTACCTCTCCTCCATGCCGTCCCAAAAAGAAGCCAAAATGGGGACTCTGCAGCTCGAACACTGGACCTCCTCCACAAGTAGATGACGCCACACCAAGCTCCCCATGTAGCGCATGCTTGCCACTAAGCTAGCTCCTCTTTTGTGCAACAAAACACCAAATAAAACTCTTATACCCCAGCTCCAACAACTCCCCTGACTTAACACCCAAAAATCAAAATTTTCCCATTCACTCAGGCAAACACTTAGACTTCAATTAAGCCCCCAAAACATAGAAATAGCCACGCAGCACACTAGACACATGCAATATCATGCAACAACAAAATAGCCCCTAACCCGGGATATTACATTGTTGTTGTTTCAACAAATCTTCTGTTTGTTTTATAATTTCAGCATAACTGGTTTGTGATGCCGATATTAAATATTATAATTACAAAGATATCTATATCTACATTGTAATATTTTAATATCTACATTGTAATATTATAATAATATTTAATATTTAATAATATTATATTTTATAATACTAAAATATTATATTATATTATAATATAATATTTTATATTCTAATATAAAGTAGTAGTAGTTCTATATCTATTTACAAAATATAATTATCACTATATGTTAAATTATGATACTACAGAAAGTAGTAGTAGTTCTAATAATTCTAATGTAGATATTAATGTCACTAGTCATAATTCTGATGAAGAAAAAACTTCAACAGAAGAGGATGAAAATATAGAAATTCCTGAACCAATGGATACTGAACAACCAGATCCATATGATTATGAAATACCGAAACCTAGGGAAACTGATAAACAAGATCCTTATGGTAAAAGAAAGATAGATTCAGATCTTCAAACAGATGATTATCTGAGATCTATTAATAAAAATTATGAAAAGGTTGAAAACACAACTAGAATATTTGATAATCAATATTGGAAAAACCAATATTTACCAATTGAACTAAAACCAATTCATTTTACTAATAAATTAGATAAAATATCTAAAAATACAAAAATAAAAGATAAACCAATAATTCAACAAATGAAACTTGGGAAAAAACATATTATTACATTTTCACATTTCCAACCCAGGAAATATTATACTTATATTGAAATTTCGTTTTAGTTTAGAGAATATAATTCATATTCTTTAAATGCTCTATTAGATACAGGAGCTACAACTAGTAGTCAGTGAGAGAAAATGCTATTCCATCGAAAAAGTGGGAACTTATGAGAAATCCAATAAGAGTCATTGGAGTAGATGGTAATGAAACTTTAATTCTTTTTAAAGCAAAAATATACCAATCTACATAAATAATGTAAGATTTGTGATACCTAAAATATTATGTTTTCATGAAATGCATGGAGATATATTATTAGGTAATAATTTTATATATCAACATTTACCATTTTCTATTGATAAAAATTTTGTTATATTAACTATTGAAAAAACTTCAGTAGAAATACCCTTAGTTGAAAACCATAAATTTATTTGTGATAAAGATTTTTCACCATCTAAGAAAGAACAAGTTAAACAACTTGAAACAAATCATCGGTTTTTTAAAATATTAGAAAATAATTTTAGTGAAGAACCATTAAAATTATGGAAAAATAGTCCTAGATATTGTACTATTAAATTAGAAAATCCTAATAAAATTATTAGAGTAAAACCTATGATCTATACTAAACAAGATATAGATGAATTTGATATACAAATAAAAGAATTATTAGAAAAAGGATTAAGAGAAGAAACTAATAGTCCACATTCTAGTCCTGCTTTTATGGTAAGAAACCATGCAGAAATAAAAAGAGGAAAAGCTAGAATGGTTATTAATTATAAAAGATTAAATCAAAATACTATTTTTGATGGTTATTTTATTCCAAGAAAAGAAGTTTTAATAAATCAAGCTAAACAAGCAAAATATTTTAGTAAATTTGACTGTAAATCAGGATTCTGGCAAATTATGCTAACAGAAGAATCTAAACCATTAACAGCTTTTAGTGCTCCTAATGAACATTATCAATGGAGAGTAATGCCATTTGGACTCTGTAATGCACCACAAGTCTTCCAAAGATGGATGGACTCTATATTTAATATCTATATCAATGTAGATATTATAAAATATTAAAATATTTTAATATTACACAGATAAAACTTGTAATCATACTATGCATATAGACTCTAAGAATGAAAATAATATTTCGGCTCTTAGTAAAGGTATCAATAGTTTAATAGATATGACATCTATATATTTTATTAAATTATATAATAAGGTTAGTAAAATAGAAGAAAAAGTAGATAATATGGGAGAAGTAACTGATTTAGATTTGAATAACAAGTCTAAAGAACTTTTATCAGATGTTAATTATAAATTAGATCAAGTTATTAATAATAATAATATAGAATCAGATTTAGATTTAGGACCTTTATATTATGGTAATAGTAATGTAATATTAGCTTTATCGGATGAAGATAAGTCTTCAGATGAATCTTCTACCTATCATAATATTAAAAAAGAAAAACAAAAAAGAGAAAATGTAACACCCTAAAATTTGAGTATCGATTATTGCATGATTTGGTGTTTAGATTATGAAGGAAAAATTTCTTATTATTTTTCGTGTTTATTATAGTCCTGAAGAAGAATTAGAATTATTTGGGGATGGAATAATTTTTAGTTTTTAAAATTTATTGAAGTGGAGCAAGTGGCATTGACACATAAGTTAATTAATGTGTCAAAGTGTAGCATAAGATGAGTATATGGCAAAGTGGTGTTGGCGCATGAGTTAGTGCATGAGGGAGAAGGTTCGAATCCCTTGTTTAGCATCTAGATGAATTTTATTTTTAATTTTTCTGCACATGTATAGCAAGTGTCGGCCAAGTGCATATATGGTAAGTGTTGACCTTGTTATTTTTAGTTAGTATATCAAAGGATTAAGGAAATTGTTAACTTATGGAAGGGAATCAAGAAATTAAGGAAAGATATGAAGATATGGGGCAAGTATCAAGGAAAAGGTTATGGAAATAAGATCATGGCCATTTGACCATGCGTAGGGACGGCAATTTGGTCTAGGGGGGAGCCGAATTTTTGGTGTTAGTTTGGCTAGGATTTGAATTCTCTTTTTGGTCATTCTTAGTTTTGTGCATAGTTTTGCAAATTCTCTCAACCTCTCTCCTTGGCCGAATTTGATCCTTGGTAAGCCTTGATTATTTTGACCATTTGGTCATTATTGCACATCATTTGGTATTCTTTTTGTGCCTTTTTCTCATTAGTGCCGAAATCACCTACATCAAAAGACCATTCATTTCTTTTCTCTCCTTCTCTCCATTGCCGAATGTGCCTTGATCTTAAACTCATCTCTTTCTTTCTCTTTTGTTTTCTTTGAAAACCGAATTATCATCATCCCTATTCTCTTATTTTGATTTCTTTTCAATCAATACTTTCTCCTTTAATCTCTTCATGGCGAATGTTAGTGTACCTTAACCGAACCATTTTCTTTTTTCTTTGATTCTTCATAGCCGAATATCTCTCTATTCATAAGCAACATTCTCAATCGTTTCTTTTCAACCGTGGAAAATAGGTAAGGGGTTCTTTTTCGTCTTCGATTAGTTTATAGTATTTGGCCGAATATTGATGGTGGTTTGAAGGCTTTCTTAGATCAAAATAAACGTTCATTCTATTAACGTTTATTTTTGTTATACTTTAGTGCGATAACGGAAGATTGGAAATCAAGAGGTCGTGTGTGACATAGAACACTTGGATCGATTTCCCTTGTGGAACAAGAATATTTGTGGTAAGGAAATCTTGTTCTCAAAGCCTTTAGTCATAATCGATATATATATATGATTAGGACGTGCTAACGATCTTTGTCTTTGAAGACAATCAATATAGGGAAGAAACGGGCCGTATATAGTGTTCGGAAGAAGGGTGGTACCATTAATCCCCTAAGTATAAACAAAGGATCAGATCGATGTCCGGGATTTCCACCGGTTGTGGACGTTCATCCGAGGAGAATCAATTGTTTGAAGTAGTTCGCATACTCCGAACCATTATTTGTTCGTGGATTTGATTCGGTTAACGAACCATCAATCGGGGAGAAACCGCAAGTGGAAGTAGTTCAAAAATCCGAGGGTAAATTTTAGATCGTTATGTTTAGATCGGTTTTATTATTAGATTATAATGATCATAAGTTATCGTGATATGTATAGGTGTTGACGAGCGGGAAAGTCTAGTTCTCACCATAACCAGTGTGTGTAACTTCACACTTATCTTTCGGGTTAGATACTAAACAAATGAAGTATTTTGATAAATCGTAAAAATGGCAAAATCGAAATTTATGTGATAATTAACACTTTTGTGTAAATGCATGAAAACGGTTAAAGTCGGAAAAATTACTAGATCGATAAATTGAGCGAACTATTTCTAGATCGATAAATTGGGCGAAATATTGCTAGATCGATAAATTGAACCGAAATATTGCTAGATCGATAAATTGAGCCGAAAATATTGCTAGATCGATAAATTGAGTCGAAATATCGCTAGATTGTTAAATTGGGCGAAAGATCGCTAGATCGATAAATTGGGCCATAAAAGCGCTAGATCAATAATATGGGCCAAAGTTTGCTAGATCGCTAATGGGCCAAAAACCTCTAGTTCGAGATATGGCCAAAGTTTAATACTATATTGTTAATAGGCCCAAATGAAAGGTTTTATTAAAAACTCATTTGTATTATGGGTTACTTGATAAATCATTTATGATTAAAGTTTGTTATTCATACATAAATGCATGGGATGGGATTTGAGGAAGAGAAGAAGTAAGGCTGTGGCCATGAATCTAGTTCGGTGGCTCATACAAATTTTGGCTTAATGCCTCTAGTTCGGTGACTATGTCACAATCTAGTTCGATAGTGCACTACAATATTATTTAAAAGGCTAAATGCCTACGATTGGTGTGTTTGGCGGGGTGGGTTGACTGGATCCCCACAGGTGTCTTTGGTTGAGTGCGGGGTGTGTAGCGGATGGAAATTAGGCTTGGTTGGGAAATTCATTTTACATGCATTTTAATATATTTTATTTCATTTTATATTGTTAAAGTTTGTAATTGGGCTCAAACCCAAATTAATGCCTTGATGGTCCGCCCAATAATGGTGGTAAGTGAGTTACACACTCGAGTTCTTTGTAACTCACCCCGTTTTATTATCCATCTCGGGTAATGGAAATTGATATGGACTTGGGCCGGGGATGACATGGTGGAGGCCATACTACGAGCGTGGGTTTTATAAACTATGAACTTTATTTAAGTTACTTATTTTAATTACTATTTTGGGTATGTTGTAATAAGGCCTCTAATTATGTTTTTATGGATTGTTTTTATGTGGGGATGGATTTCACTTTATTTTTAGACCAATTATGGGGCTTATGTTAAATCTATAAAGTTTCTTAAAAATATTGTGTTTTATAACAATTTTGGACACCTAATTTACTTTTCAATTTCTTTCAAATTCTTTTAAAAAAAAAAAACTGCGTTAAGGTTTTGACTAATATATATATAAGATTTCAACCAAGTATTTTTCTTAATTCATAATCATTGTACTTAGTTTTTATTAAACCTTATTTCTAAAGGCTTTGCATTACTGTTTTACTTAAATCATTAGAGAAATTTTGGATGTTCGTTCGGTGTGACAAACCAAATCTCGTCTTAACACATAGACCTGGTTTGGGGTGTTACATTTAATGGTATCAGAGCACAGTTTCAAAACTCGGCTGTGGTTTGGGTTCAATAATGATGTTTGTTTGAAAAACAATTCAAAATTTCTAGATTTTGATTTAAAGGTAGTATGGCACCATGAGCATCCCGCGCCAAGTCAAGTAAGTATCTGTATATCGATTGTTTATATTGTGATATGATCATAAGAAACACTCTAGAACTTCTAGTTTTAGGTGTTGAAAACCGTAGAGATTGAGACAATAGGATATGGTTGCGAAAACAACTCTATCTCTTTCATATCATAAAACATCATTAATAAACAACTGAAATAGTATTTTGATTCATAAAACTCTTAATCGTTTAAATCGGTCATTATGAGCTCTAGAGGGCGTGGTCGTGGGCGCGGTAGACGTGGCCGTGGTAGAGGACGCAGTGTTAGAGGTGCAACCGAAGCACCGGATCATATGCCGGAAATGGATGCACCTGCGTCACTCGAAAGTGAGACGGGATCACATAATCATATGGAAGAAGATAATACGGTGACGCGAACAATGCTACGAGTCCTTGAAAGGGTCATTGGGAGCTAGAACTGCGTACCAACGGCTCGTGGGTCGATATCGAACGTTTGAAATCAAGTGGTGCTTTGAGGTTTTCGAGAGGTGTCTCAAGTGTAGCTCCAAATGTCGCTGAATATTGGCTTGAGGCGGTGGAGCGAATTATGGACGATCTTGAGTGCAATCGTGGAAAAAAAATTAAGGAGCGCGTGTCCTTGTTAAGGGATGAAGCATACCAATGGTGGCTTCTTGTCAGAAGGCAATCAAAGTTTGCATTAGTTAATTGGGAATTCTTTAAAGTTTCCTTCCAAGGGAAATATGTAGGAACGAGTTATGTTGATGCGAAAGGAAGGAATTTCTCAAATCGGTCCAAGGGAATAAGACAAAGGCGACATATGAAGTCGAGTTTTTGCGCTTGAGTCGCTATGCTTGAACAATAGTGGCAGCAGATCATGAGCGTTGTGTACGCTTTGAGGATGGCTTGAACGATGAATTGCGGGTTTTGATAGCCCCACAACAAGTTAGAACTTTTGCCACGCTTGTGGAAAAGGCCAAGATAGCCGAAAAGGTTAAGAACTCGGAACGTCGAGAATCGAACGCAGGCTAGAGGCAAGAGAGATATGAAGTATTCGGGTTCTTCAAAAGGTTTACGAAGAGGCCTCGGAACGAGGAACCACTCAAGGAAGAACACCAGTAGTCGTGAATCGAGTCGAGATTGTGCCGATTGTGGGAAAAGGCATTCGGAGAGTCTTTGGAAGAAAACGGTGCTTGCTATAAATGCGGGTCGATGGATCATCAATATAGGAATTGCCCTCGTCGAATGGATACAACTCGGGAAGCTCGTAATACCGATGCACCACCGCAAGAGGAATTCAAAGCAACCACCGAGAGGTCGTGGACCGGTCGTGGTGGTAATGGGGTGGGCGTGGTCAAGGTGCGCGAATCGAGGCAATGGTCCTAGAGGCAACACGGATGCAAGACACCCGAGATTGGTATATGCGGTTAGACGCCGTGAGGATGGCAATGCACTGATGTGATAACGATGCGTTCTTCATTTTTGATGTACTGTTATTGCTTTGATAGATATTGGTTCTACCCATTCGTATATTGCTAGCACCATATCCGGAAACTTGAATTTAGACTCAAATTTCCGATAATGAGATGAAGGTAATTAGTCCTTTAGGACAATCGGTATTAGTAAATAAACTGTTTAGAGATGTGCCCTTAGAAATTCAAGGAGAAATATTTTTGGTAAATTTGATGGAATTGCCTTTTGGCGAGTTCGATATCATTTTGGGCATGGATTGGTTGGTTAAGCACCGGGCGAAATTGGATTGTCTTTGAAAAGCGGATGTCAATAAGGGCGGTGGAGGATAAAGAAATAATTATGATAGGCGGCGAAGGAATTACTTGGCAAATGTGGTATCCGCACTTAAGGCGAGAAAAGTTGGTGCGAAAAGGGTATGGAGCATTTTTAGCATTTATTAGTGCTTTAGATGCCAAAGAGTTTTCATGGAAGATGTGAGAACAATAAAAGGAATTTCTAGATGTATTTCTGAAGAACTTCCCGGTGTACCTCGGATCGGGAAGTGGAATTTGGTATTGAGCTTTTGCCCTAACTCCCAAAGTGTCCATTGCTCATTATAGAATGGCGTGAAGGAGTTGGCGGAGCTTAAAGCTCAAATTCAAGAATTGCTAGATCGAGGCTTTATTCGACCGAGTGTGTCTCCGTGGGAGCACCGGTTTTGTTTGTTAAGAAGAAAGATGGGTCGATGCGTATGTGTATTGACTACGAGCAATTAAATAAATTGACGATCAAGAATAGGTACCCTCTGCCAAGAATTGACGACTGTTTGATCAATTGAAGGGAGCTTGATTTTCTCAAAATTGATTTGAGATCGGGTTATCATCGACTTAAGGTGAAAGAAGCGGATATTCACAAGACGGCTTTCCAACTCGTTATGGACATTATGAGTTTTTGGTGATGCCGTTTGGGTTGACCAATGCACCAAATTGCATTTATGGATATGATGAACCGGGTCTTTCAACCATATTTAGACCGGTTTGTGGTGGTATTCATAGATGACATTCTCGTATATTCAAGGAATGAAGAAGAGCATGATTCGCATTTGCGAATTGTATTGCGATTACTTGAGATAATCAACTGTATGCCAAATTCGGTAAATGTGAATTCTGTTAAGGGAAGTGACTTTCTTGGGTCATGTGGTGTCACCAAGGAATAAGGGTGGATCCTCGGAAGATTGAGGTCAGATTGGATTGGAAACCACCAAAGTCGATGGTCGAGATTCGGAGTTTCTTGGGTTTGGCTGGTTACTATAGGCGCTTTGTTGAGGGTTTTTCGTTGATTGCTTTGCACCCTAACTAAGCTTTTGCGAAAGGGAGTACCGTTTATATGGACTGAAAAATAGCAAGAAAGTTTCGATGAATTGAAGAAGATTTTGTGAGCGCCAGTATTGATTCAACTTTGAGGCCGGAAAGGAGTTTACGATTTATTGTGATGCGTCGCATACGGGATTAGGTTGTGTATTGATGCAAAGTGGGAAAGTGGTAGCTTATGCTTCTCGTCGATTGAGACCGCACGAAGTAAACTACCCTACTTATGACTTGGAGTTAGGCTGCGGTAGTGTTTGCTCTAAAGATTTGGAGGCATTACCTCTACGGTGAAAAGTCTATCATCTATACGGATCACAAGAGTCTTAAGTATCTTCTTACTCGGAAGGAATTAAACTTGAGACAACGAAGATGGGTGGAGCTGTTAAAGGACTATGATTTCTCAATCGAGTATCATCCTCGAAAGCTAATGTGGTAGCGACGCGTTAAGTCGTAAGGTGGTATCTCGATTTGAGAGCAATGTTTGCCCATTTAAGTTTGTACGAGGATGATAGTCCGATAAGCGGAACTTCGGTGAAGCCTCCGTGGTTGGAGCAAATTAAGAAAAAGCAAATATTAGATGAAAAGTTGGGACCTTTACTTCAACAAGTTGAAAATGGAGGAATAGAGGATTTTGGTATAAACACGGAAGGTGTGTTGTGCTTTAAATGGAAAAGTCTCAGTATGCCTAAGGACTCGAGATCTGAGACAAATGATTCTACGAGAGGCGCATAGTAGCCCTTATGCTATGCACCCGGAGGAAATAAGATGTATCGGGATCTTCGTAAACAATATTGGTGGCGGGGGTTGAAGCGTGAGATTTACGAATTTGTGGGAAAATGTTTAACTTGTCGCCAAGTGAAGGCGGAACATCAATTGCCGTCGAGATTATTACAACCGGTAAAGATTCCTCTTTGGAAATGGGAGCGGATAACAATGGATTTTGTTAGTGGGTTACCTTTAACACCTACTAAGAAAAACTCTGTTTGGGTAATTGTTGATCGTTTGACGAAGATCGCTCATTTTCTACCGGTTAAATGCGGATTACTCGTTACGAGTTGGCTAAGCCATGCGTATCCGAAATCGTGAGGTTGCATGGGGTACTGCGTCTATTATATCGAGATAGGGATCCTAGGTTTACATCACGGTTTTGGAAAGCATTGTATGAAGCTTTGGGAACAAAGCTAAACTTCATCTGACTTTTCATCCTCGATCGGATGGTCAATCGAAAAGAGTAATTCAGATTCGGAAGACATGTTAAGGGGTTGTATAATCGACTTCAAAGGTAGTTGGGAGGATTTTCTACCATTGGCGAAATTTGCTTACAACAATAGCTATCGATCTAGCATTCGGATGGCACCCTACGAGGCATTATATGAAGTGTCGTAGGTGTCGTTCTCCTAGTTGTTGGACTGAATTGGGCGAACGACAGGATGTTAGGTCCAGAGCTGATCTCTGAAACGGATGAAAAAGTAAAAGCTATTCGAGCACGGTTAAAGGAAGCTTGGATAGACAAAAGTCGTATGCAGATCTGAAGCGTAGAAGTATCGAGTATGCTGTGGGGGATCAAGTGTTCTTGAAGGTCTCACCTTGGAAGAAGATTTTTAGGTTTGGGAAGAAGGGCAAATTGAGTCCTAGATACATTGGACCATATCGTGTGGTGAAGTGTGTTGGTCCAGTGGCCTATCAGATCGAATTACCTCCGGAGTTGAGTCAGATTCATAATGTTTTTCATGTTTCCATGCTGAGGCGCTATAGATCGGATCCTTCGCACATAGTACCGGTAGAAGAAGTGGAGTTGAAGTCAGACTTGTCTTTTGAGGAGGAACTAGTGGAAATCTTAGACCGAGATGTTAAGGTGCTAAGAAAGAAAACCGTGCCGTTGGTCAAGATTTTATGGCGTAACCACGGAGTGGAGGAAGCCACGTGGGAGCCTGAGGATGCAATTCGACAACAACACCCTCACCTTTTTCAACCAGGTAAATTTTGAGGACGAAATTTTTTTTTAGGAGGGTAGAGTTGTAACACCCTAAAATTTGAGTATCGATTATTGCATGATTTGGTGTTTAGATTATGAAGGAAAATTTTCTTATTATTTTTCGTGTTTATTATAGTCCTGAAGAAGAATTAGAATTATTCGGGGATGGAATAATTTTTAGTTTTTAAAATTTATTGAAGTGGAGCAAGTGGCATTGACACATAAGTTAATTAATGTGTCAAAGTGTAGCATAAGATGAGTATATGGCAAAGTGGTGTTGGCGCATGAGTTAGTGCATGAGGAGAAGGTTCGAATCCCTTGTTTAGCATCTAGATGAATTTTATTTTTAATTTTTCTGCACATGTATAGCAAGTGTCGGCCAAGTGCATATATGGTAAGTGTTGACCTTGTTATTTTTAGTTAGTATATCAAAGGATTAAGGAAATTGTTAACTTATGGAAGGGAATCAAGAAATTAAGGAAAGATATGAAGATATGGGGCAAGTATCAAGGAAAAGGTTATGGAAATAAGATCATGGCCATTTGACCATGCATAGGGACTGGCAATTTGGTCTAGGGGAGCCGAATTTTTGGTGTTAGTTTGGCTAGGATTTGAAGTCTCTTTTGGTCATTCTTAGTTTTGTGCATAGTTTTGCAAATTCTCTCAACCTCTCTCCCTTGGCCGAATTTGATCCTTGGTAAGCCTTGATTATTTTGACCATTTGGTCATTATTGCACATCATTTGGTATTCTTTTTGTGCCTTTTTCTCATTAGTGCCGAAATCACCTACATCAAAAGACCATTCCTTTCTTTTCTCTCCTTCTCTCCATTGCCGAATGTGCCTTGATCTTAAATTCATCTCTTTCTTTCTCTTTTGTTTTCTTTGAAAACCGAATTATCATCATCCCTATTCTCTTATTTTGATTTCTTTTCAATCAATACTTTCTCCTTTAATCTCTTCATGGCGAATGTTAGTGTACCTTAACCGAACCATTTTCTTTTTTTCTTTGATTCTTCATAGCCGAATATCTCTCTATTCATAAGCAACATTCTCAATCGTTTCTTTTCAACCGTGGAAAATAGGTAAGGGTTCTTTTTCGTCTTCGATTAGCTTATAGTATTTGGCCGAATATTGATGGTGGTTTGAAGGCTTTCTTAGATCAAAATAAACGTTCATTCTATTAACGTTTATTTTTGTTATACTTTAGTGCGATAACGGAAGATTGGAAATCAAGAGGTCGTGTGTGACATAGAACACTTGGATCGATTTCCCTTGTGGAACAAGAATATTTGTGGTAAGGAAATCTTGTTCTCAAAGCCTTTAGTCATAATCGATATATATATATATATGATTAGGACGTGCTAACGATCTTTGTCTTTGAAGACAATCAATATAGGAAAGAAACGGGCCGTATATAGTGTTCGAAGAAGGGTGGTACCATTAATCCCCTAAGTATATAAACAAAGGATCAGTATCGGCAATCCGGATTTCCACCGGTTGTGGGCGTTTATCCGAGGAGAATCAATTGTTTGAAGTAGTTCGTACTCCCGAACCATTATTTGTTCGTGGATTTGATTCGGTTAACGAACCATCAATCGGGAGAAACCGCAAGTGGAGGTAGTTCAAAAATCCGAGGGTAAATTTTAGATCGTTATGTTTAGATCGGTTTTATTATTAGATTATAATGATCATAAGTTATCGTGATATGTATAGGTGTTGACGAATGGGAAAGTCTAGTTCTCACCATAACCAGTGTGTAACTTCACACTTATCTTTCGGGTTAGATACTAAACGATAAGTATTTTGATAAATCGTAAAAATGGTAAAATCGAAATTTATGTGATAATTAACACTTTTGTGTAAATGCATGAAAACGGTTAAAGTCGGAAAAATTACTAGATCGATAAATTGAGCCGAAATATTTCTAGATCGATAAATTGAGCCGAAATATTGCTAGATCGATAAATTGAACCGAAATATTGCTAGATCGATAAATTGAGCCGAAATATTGCTAGATCGATAAATTGAGTCGAAATACTGCTAGATTGTTAAATTGGGCGAAAGATCGCTAGATCGATAAATTGGGCCATAAAACGCTAGATCGATAATATGGGCCAAAGTTTGCTAGATCGCTAATGGGCCAAAACCCTCTAGTTCGAGATATGGCCAAAGTTTAATACTATATTGTTAATAGGCCCAAATGAAAGGTTTTATTAAAAACTCATTTGTATTATGGGTTACTTGATAAATCATTTATGATTAAAGTTTGTTATTCATACATAAATGCATGGGATGGGATTTGAGGAAGAGAAGTAAGGCCTGTGGCCATGAATCTAGTTCGGTGGCTCACCACACAAATTTTGGCTTAATGCCTCTAGTTCGGTGACTATGTCACAATCTAGGTCGATGAGTGCACTACAATATTATTTAAAAGGCTAAATGCCTACGATTGGTGTGTTTGGCGGGGTGGGTTGACTGGATCCCCACAGGTGTCTTTGGTTGATGCGGGGTGTGTAGCGGATGGAAATTAGGCTTGGTTGGGAAATTCATTTTACATGTATTTTAATATATTTTATTTCATTTTATATTGTTAAAGTTTTTAATTGGGCTCAAACCCAAATTAATGCCTTGATGGTCTGGCCCAATAATGGTGGTTTGTGAGTTACACACTGAGTTCTTTGTAACTCACCCCGTTTTATTATCCATCTCAGGTAATGGAAATTGATGTGGACTTGGGCCGGGGATGACATGGTGGAGGCCATACTACGAGCGTGGGTTTTATAAACTATGAACTTTATTTAAGTTACTTATTTTAATTACTATTTTGGGTATGTTGTAATAAGGCCTCTAATTATGTTTTTATGGATTGTTTTTATGTGGGGATGGATTTCACTTTATTTTTAGACTGTTAATATGGGCTTATGTTAAATCTATCAAGTTTCTTAAAAATATTGTGTTTTATAACAATTTTGGACACCTAATTTACTTTTCAATTTCTTTCAAATTCTTTTAAAAAAAAACTGCGTTAAGGTTTTGACTAATATATATATAACATTTCAACCAAGTATTTTTCTTAATTCATAATCATTGTACTTAGTTTTTATTAAACCTTATTTCTAAAGGCTTTGCATTACTGTTTTACTTAAATCATTAGAGAAATTTTGGATGTTCGTTCGGTGTGACAAACCAAATCTCGTCTTAACGCATAGACCTGGTTTGGGGTGTTACAGAAAAAGTTAAAAAAACAAGAAAAATATGATTTTGACTCTTATAAGACTTTAATAGAACATTGGAAAAACCAATTTTCTAAAACAAAAGATAAGAATGAACAAGTAGAATATTTAAAATTAATAGAATAACTTTATGAAAAACATAATGATCTATTTACAAAATATAATTATTACTATATGTTAAATTATGATACTACAGAAAGTAGTAGTAGTTCTAATAATTCTAATGTAGATATTAATGTCACTAGTCATAATTCTGATGAAGAAAAAACTTCAACAGAAGAGGATGAAAATATAGAAATTCCTGAACCAATGGATACTGAACAACCAGATCCATATGATTATGAAATACCAAAACCTAGGGAAATTGATAAACAAGATCCTTATGGTAAAAGAAAGATAGATTCAGATCTTCAAAAAGATGATTATCTGAGATCTATTAATAAAAATTATGAAAAGGTTGAAAACACAACTAGAATAATAGGTAATCAAACAGATTATATAGCTACCAATGAGATAAAATCTGAAAACACAGGTGAATCTAGTCATCCTATATCTATACCATATAGGGTAGATGATTTAAATAAAAGAAGTGTTGCTCAAGGAGGAATATATTTAGATTTAACTAATATTCCTTTATCAGACTATGAAAAAACTATAGATGATTGGGCACAATCTATGACTATTGTTGTAAACAACAACAGTAATACTTGGTCAAAAGAAAAGTTTTTAAATTACTTCGTAGGAACATTTCAAGGAGATGTTCTACAATTTCTCAGACGATGGGAAGAATCTGAGAAAGGAAAAGAATAAAAAGGTCAACTTATTAATCAAATAAGTACTCCTAAAGATTTACTAAAAGGGTTAACTTGTGATAATTCCATGATTTGCTCTGATACCAATTACAGGGGGGAAGGGTATATGCACAAACGGAAGGCTATTATAATATCGTAGATTTTATTTTACAAGAGAAGATAGTAGATAATTTACAAAGGAAGGATTTCTCTTGATATCTTGAGAGAGAGAGAGTATACAATAGAATCACTAATTCTAAAAAGCTATTTCTATTTTTCGATGCCTTGTTTAGGCTACAACAATGCCTATTTATAGTAAAATTTCTAAACTCTAATTAATTTACATTTCAAATCCATACAATATCTTGGCTTGATGGTGTTTTTCACGTGGCCTTCTAATTCTGACAAAATTGATGTGGTTGTTTCCACTATCTTCTTGCAATAATTACTGCTTGCATCATTGCTTTCATCATCTTCTAGATGTATTGATGACTGCTTACATCATTGCTTGCATCATCTTTTATTTATGGATTTGGATAGCGATGGATTGTCACATCCAATATTTTAATATTTTAGTAATTATCTCTGTAAATCCAAAGAAGGATAAGGACAAATCCAAAAAATGAGATATTTTAAATATTGGATGTGACAATCCATCACTATCCAAATCCATAAATAAAAGATGATGCAAGCAATGATGTAAGCAGTCATCAATACATCTAGAAGATGATGAAAGCAATGATGCTAGCAACAATTATTGCAAGAAGATAGTAGAAACAACCACATCAATTTAGTCAGAATTAGAAGGCCACGTGGAAACAACCATCAAGCCAAGATACTGTGCGGACTTGAAATGTAAATTAATTAGAGTTTAGAAATTTTACTATAAATAGGCATTGTTGTAGCCTAAACAAGGCATCGAAAAATAGAAATAGCTTTTTAGAATTAGTGATTCTCTTGTATACTCTCTCTCTCTCAAGATATCAAGAGAAATCCTTCCTTTGTAAATTATCTACTATCTTCTCTTGTAAAATAAAATCTACGATATTATAATATTTTATAATATTATAATATTATAATATATTAATATCTACATTAGAATTATTAGAACTACTACTACTTTCTGTAGTATCATAATTTAACATATAGTGATAATTATATTTTGTAAATAGATCTTTATGTTTTTCATAAAGTTCTTCTATTAATTTTAAATATTCTACTTGTTCATTCTTATCTTTTGTTTTAGAAAATTGATTTTTCCAATGTTCTATTAAAGTCTTATAAGAGTCAAAATCATATTTTTCTTGTTTTTTAACTTTTTCTCTTTTTTGTTTTTCTTTTTTAATATTATGATAGATAGAAGATTCATCCGAAGACTCATCTTCATCCGATAAAGCTAATATTACATTACTATTACCATAATATAAAGGTCCTAAATCTAAATCTGATTTTATATTATTATTATTATTAACTTGATCTAATTTATAATTAACATCTGATAAAAGTTCTTTAGACTTGTTATTCAAATCTAAATCAGTTATTGGTATCCAATAAGAAATTTTATTTGGATAGATTAAAATTTCTTCATGAATATCAAAAGTTAAAAAATAATAGTATAGAATTTTGGAAAAACCAATATTTTCATAAATTACCACCACCTTGGCATGAGATTTGTATTAATAAATTACTTCATATATATATAAACATAGTCAAAATTCAGGAATAGAAATAGCAAATATAGACTCTATAGGTAATAGAATTAATTTTGCTAAAGAAAGAATAATTTTACATTGTCTACAAAGTAAGGCGGCTAAACAAGTCAAAAATAAATTAAGTTATAAATATTGTACCAAGATGTTAGAAAATGAATGGGAGTTTGGATGTAATCCTATACGTGGTTGTTTCCACTATCTTCTTGCAATAATTGCTGCTTGCATCATTTCTTTCATCATCTTCTAGATGTATTGATGACTGCTTACATCATTACTTGCATCATCTTTTATTTATGGATTTGGATAGTGATGAATTGTCACATCCAATATTTGAAATATCTCCTTTTTTGGATTTGTCCTTATCCTTCTTGGATATTTTGTAGATTCATTTCCTCGATTTCATCCAATAAAAGTTCTTTAGACTTGTTATTCAAATCTAAATCAGTTCTTTAGATTCATCTCCAGAAATCGTTACTCCGGGGCTCCTCTGATACCAACTAGAATAAAAAAGATCAGGATAGCCAATCCAGTTATATCTTGTCAAAATTAAAATTATGTGACATAAGATATTTAGAAGAATTTTCTAAAAAATTTCTTCATGAATATCAAAAGTTAAAAAATGATAGTATAGAATTTTGGAAAAACCAATATTTTCATAAATTACCACCACCTTGGGATGAGATTTGTAATAATAAATATACTTCATATATATATAAACATAGTCAAAATTCAGGAATAGAAATAGCAAATATAGACTCTATAGGTAATAGAATTAATTTTGCTAAAGAAATAATAATTTTACATTGTCTACAAAGTAAGGCGGCTAAACAAGTCAAAAATAAATTAAGTCATAAATATTGTACCAAGATGTTAGAAAATGAATGGGAGTTTGGATGTAATCCTATACGCCCTAAAACCTATAAAAAACACAAAAAATATAAATTAGCTAGATGGAAACCGAGTAATAAAAATTATACTCGTAATAATAATAATAATAAGAAAAAATTTGTTAGGAGAAAAACTTCTAATACTAAAAAACAAATTTGTAAATGTTTCATTTGTGATGAAGAAGGTCATATAGCAACAAATTGTCCTAACAAAGGAAAAAGTGCTAGAAAAATGATTAAAAATCTTGAAGAACAAGATTTAGAAGTATGTTTAAGTGAGGAAATCAATCCTACTGAAATAGTATATGAATTAATATCAGAAACAGATTACGATCTCGATTACGAAGATGAATATATTTTTATGTTAGGAACTAGTTCTAATAATCAATTAGAAGAAATTCCAAAATCTGAACAACAGAATATTAAATTAGGAAATTTAATCGGAGAAGAAACAAACTATTCTGATGAAATAATAGATAAAATTACTAAAAATCATATTTCTAAAGAAGAAATTTATAAAATATCTAAGTTTAAAATATGGTCACAAAGACACATAGAAAAAATTAGCGGTAACACAGTCGCTAAAGATACTAAAGGTGGATTAACAGAAATCCCTTTATTTACTAAGGATAAAATAAAAAGGATTAGGAAAAAATATCCTCAGGTTAGATATATACATTTAGGAATAATTATGATAACGATTAGAGCTTTATTTAGAAAAGGTCATGAAATTCCTATTATAGCAGTATTATTAGATAAAAGATTTGAAAATCCAATAAAAGCACTTATTGGAGGAATTCAATCTAATTTACATACAGGAGTTATAGGATTTATAGTAAAATATTATAACACTTGTCAATGATTTTTGCCAAGTGTTGTTGGTCTTCTTCTACTACTGAAAGGGCTTTTCCCGAAAACATAGAACGAATATTCCAAATTTGATATGGCTGATAAAATTTTTCTTTCTCAACAATACCTATAAAACTACATATTTTGTCACAATATTAGAGTTTAGAAATTTTACTATAAATAGGCAATGTTGTAGCCTAAACAAGGCATCGAAAAATAGAAATAGCTTTTTACAATTAGTGATTCTCTTGTATACTCTCTCTCTCAAGATTACCTATTATTCTAGTTGTGTTTTCAACCTTTTCATAATTTTTATTAATAGATCTTAGATAATCATCTGTTTGAAGATCTGAATCTATCTTTCTTTTACAATAAGGATCTTGTTTATCAATTTCCCTAGGTTTCGGTATTTCATAATCATATGGATCTGGTTGTTCAGTATCCATTCACTAATATCAGAATTTTTTGTCTGAATTCTAAGACATAGACACTCTTCTATTAGAGGGTCTGTTATAGAGATAAAGTAATTTGGTTTAACTTTAAATCCTATAACTCCTGTATGTAAATTAGATTGAATTCCTCCAATAAGTGCTTTTATTGGATTTGGAGTTTGTCTACAACAATGCCTATTTATAGTAAAATTTCTAAACAACCACAACAATGCCTATTTCTTCAAAAATTTTAATCGAGGAAATGAATCTACAAAATATCCAAGAAGGATAAGGACAAATCCAAAAAAAGAGATATTTCAAATATTGGATGTGACAATCCATTACTATCCAAATCCATAAATAAAAGATGATGCAAGCAATGATGTAAGCAGTCATCAATACATCTAGAAAATGATGAAAGCAATGATGCAAGCAGCAATTATTGCAAGAAGATAGTGGAAACAACCACATCAATTTTGTCAAAATTAGAAGGCCACGTGGAAACAGCCATCAAGCCAAGATACTGTACGGACTTGAAATGTAAATTAATTAGAGTTTAGAAATTTTACTATAAATAGGCATTGTTGTAGCCTAAACAAGGCATCGAAAAATAGAAATAGCTTTTTAGAATTAGTGATTCTCTTGTATACTCTCTCTCTCAAGATTACCTATTATTCTAGTTGTGTTTTCAACCTTTTCATAATTTTTATTAATAGATCTCAGATAATCATCTGTTTGAAGATCTGAATCTATCTTTCTTTTACCATAAGGATCTTGTTTATCAATTACCCTAGGTTTCGGTATTTCATAATCATATGGATCTGGTTGTTCAGTATCCATTGGTTCAGGAATTTCTATATTTTCATCCTCTTCTGTTGAGGTTTTTTCTTCATCAGAATTATGACTAGTGACATTAATATCTACATTAGAATTATTAGAACTACTACTACTTTCTGTAGTATCATAATTTAACATATAGTGATAATTATATTTTGTAAATAGATCATTATGTTTTTCATAAAGTTCTTCTATTAATTTTAAATATTCTACTTGTTCATTCTTATCTTTTGTTTTAGAAAATTGGTTTTTCCAATGTTCTATTAAAGTCTTATAAGAGTCAAAATCATATTTTTCTTGTTTTTTAACTTTTTCTCTTTTTTGTTTTTGTTTTTAATATTATGATAGGTAGAAGATTCATCCAAGACTCATCTTCATCCGATAAAGCTAATATTACATTACTATTACCATAATATAAAGGTCCTAAATCTTAATCGATTCTATATTATTATTATTAATAACTTGATCTAATTTATAATTAACATCTGATAAAAGTTCTTTAGACTTGTTATTCAAATCTAAATCGATTACTTCTCCCATATTATCTACTTTTTCTTCTATTTTACTAACCTTAGTATATAATTTATTAAAATATATAGATGTCATATCTATTAAACTATTGATACCTTTACTAAGAGCCGAAATATTATTTTCATTCTTAGAGTCTATATGCATAGTATGATTACAAGTTTTATCTTTGTATAAACAATCCATTTGTTCCATTTTTTTTATCTCTGGTACCTAAAACCATCTGTGTCTTAAACGTCTTCACTCAACGCCTACAACGTCCCACTCGGACTAAACGGCAACAAGAAGATAGAATCACAGATATATGGGTTTTAAGATAAAACAACAGTAAAACAAACAGAATTGAAGATAAAAGATAGAAACTTACAATGATAACTACGATATTAGAACTCCAGAAATCGTTACTCTAAGGCTCCTCTGATACCAATTACAGGGGGGAAGATCCTGATTTTAAATAATGTCTGATATGATAGGCACTGGTACCCCATGTAACCTCACAATCTCTGCTACATACAGCTTGGCTAACTTCTATAGTGAGTAATCAACACGAACCGGTATGAAGTGAGCAGACTTCGTCAACCGATCGACAATTACCCACACTGAATCTTTCCTAGTAGGCGTAAGAGGTAGCCCACTAACAAAATCCATCGTTATCCTCTCCCACTTCCAAAGTGGAATCTTCACTGGATATAGCAACCCCGAAGGCAACTGATGTTCCGCCTTCACCTGCAGACACGTCCAACACTTACTCCCACCGGGATGCATAGCGTATGGACTACTATGTGCCTCCTGCAGAATCCTCTATCTCAACTCGAAATCCTTTGGCATACAAACCTTTCCACGAAAGCACAATACTCTATCACTGTTCAGACCAAATCCTTCTGTCTCACCACCTTCCACTTGCTGAGGTCGAGAACTTAACAATTCGTCTGACGTCTGCTTCTTCTTAATCTGACATACCCATGAAGGCTTCACCTGAAGTTCGGCTAATAAACTTCCATCGTCATACAAACTGAGATGAGCAAACATTGCCCTCAAATCTGCTATTACCTTACGGCTCAACGCATCCGCCACTACGTTAGCTTTATTCGAGTGATACTCGATCGAGCAATCGTAGTCTTTCAACAATTCAGTCCACCTCCACTGCCTTAAATTCAACTCCTTCTGGGTAAGGAGATATTTTAGGCTCTTATGATCTGTGTAGATAATAGACTTCTCTCCGTACAGGTAATGTCTCCAAATCTTGAGAGCGAACACTACCGCAGCCTAACTCCGGATCATGTGTGGGATAGTTCACTTCATGCGGTCTTAGTTGCCGAGACGCATATGCTACCACTTTCCCCTCTTGCATCAACACACATCCTAACCCCGTGTGCGGCGGCTCACAATAGGCGACAAATCGCTTCCACCTCGAAGTTTGAATCAACACCGTGCCTCCATCGAGAATCTTCTTCAACTTCTCAAAGCTTTCCTGCTTGCTATCTCGTCCATACAAAAACTGCACCCCTTTTCGTAACAACTTGGTTAAAGGTGTAGCGATCAACGAAATCCTCAACAAACCTTCACGTAATACCCAGCTAAACCAAGGAAACTTCGAATTTGCACTCAGGACTTTGGTGGTTTCCAATCCAAAATAGCTTCAATCTTTTGGGGATCAACCTAATCCCTTCAATGGACACAACATGCCCTAAAAGTAACTTCCCTCAACAAAAATTCACACTTGCTTTGATTTGGCATACAGCTGCTCTCTCTCAAAGTCTGCAGAACAATCTGAAGATGCGAATCATACTCCTCTTTCGTCCTTGAATATACCAAGATATAGTCTATGAACACTATGACAAATCAGTCCAAGTAGGGTTGGAATACCCGGTTCATCTTATCCATAAATGCGGCTGGTGCATTCGTCAAACCAAATGGCATCACTAAGAACTCATAGTGACTATAACGAGTTCGAAAAGCAGTCTTATGAATATCCGCCTCCTTGACCTTAAGCTGATGGTACCCTGACCTCAAGTCTATCTTCGAGAAGACTGAAGTGCCTCGCAGCTGATCAAACAGGTCGTCAATTCTTGGCAATGGGTACTTGTTCTTAATCATCAACTTGTTCAATTGCCTGTATGTAACATCCCAAAATGGGCCTAGGAGAATTGGGCTCAATGGGCCTTAGGCGTAGTAGCGTTTAAATTTTTGGAGAACAAGAGACCGGCTTAAATGCTAGTTAGACCCATTGGATAAGTTATTTTGGAAGGTTAGAGGGCTTCTATGAAGTCCCGGGATCAAATATTAGCTTTGGGGAAATTTTGGTTTTAGGTGAAAAAAACCACGGAAGTTGGCGGTAGGCCTTAAGAATAAAATGTGGGAAAAAATGACACAAAGGAGTGTGTGGTGTAGTGGCAAAGTGACGCCACTTAGGGGACAAGGGAGTGACGCCAAAGGAAGGAAGGAGGTCCAAGGTTCAAGTCTTGGCTTTTGCATTTTGGTTTTCTTTTTACTTGGACCTCGAAATTTGGCTATAGATTTATATTTAGTTGCGCATGGTTTAAGACACAAGAGGAGCTTGTGGCCAAGTGGCTAGCAGCGTGGATTATGTTGCAAGGGAGCACAGGTTCGAATCTCATGAGAAGCAAAGGAGTATTTATTTTGCTTGTCCAGACGGGAAGAGTTTCATTGAATTTAAACTCTACTGACGAAGGATCCCACATCGGAAAGACACAAAGAATGAAGGTGAAGAGCTAGCTATATAAGGAGCATCCTAGGAGGAGAGTAAACACATCTTGGAGGCGTTTGGGCACAAGAGTGATCGGGCGCAGATTAGCCCCGAGTCCTATCGGTGTGTAACTCTCTCTACTCTAGTTGTAGAGCGGCAAATGCCGAAGTGCGGTCCGCGGCAATAGTAGCCACACAAGCGCGCGAGCGCGCGTGTGGGGCTTCGGCGCGATAGTTGAGGCCATCGATGGTATTCTCGTGGGTTGGGGTTGCTTGGGCCTCGATGGGTCGAAGTGGGCCCAATGGGCCCGTGGGCCCATATGAGTAAATTGTGCGATTGTGTAGTATATAGTGAACTAGACTAGGTGGAACTTATATACGTGGCTAGATTTGTGTTAGGTGGGCCACACGAGCGTGTGGGCCCGAATGGGCGAAATTGGGCTTTAGGCCCAATAGTCCATTCGACTGAGAAATGGTAGTTGGGTCGCTTCGGGGCGACATTGGGCCTTTGGAAAGGCCATTCCAGTACGAAATTACCGATATACCCTTGGTGGGTAAATTACGAAAATGCCCTTAGTAGGTAAAATTACGATTTTACCCTTAAAGGTTGATTAGCATGATTATGTTGTTTAGTTTTGGCGATTGTAGGGGAAGGCTTGATCTCGCATATCTCGGGTTGTGGCTAGTGCTCGAAAAGTGTTAAGGAATGGGGATCTAGTGCGTTAGATCTTGATCTACGGGATTTGATAGTCGCATTAGTAATCGTGTGTGTAAACTAACACACTTCTTGCTTTGTATATGTTTGATAAAGCGATTGATTGGTAAAACCGAAATAGTATGGTTGAGTGATATGATACCCTATGGGGTATGTGCACGTTCGTAAAGTCCGTTTCATTATGAGTATTGTTATTGATACATGATGTCATGATTTATGATGTATGTGCTATGAGATGCAACGTTAAACATGTTTGCATGATTTGAATACTATACATGAGTTGGTATGATGATGGGTGATATGAGTGGAGGGGGCAGTGATATTTTGTGCTTGACGAGCACCGTGTTTTGGTAACACAACTTTGTGACTTTGGGTCACGGAGGTTTGGCACCTCCAGAGGTTTGGCACCTCGCCTCGTCCCGTGGTTTTGCACCACAGTGGGTTGGCCCCACAAGGCGGTATTGAGGGATTGACGCCAGTGATTTGGTATCACACGATGGGTTGGCCCCATCACTCGATTTGTGTCTTCGGGCACCAGTGGTTTGGAACCACCAGTGATTTGGTATCACATTCGTGTCTTCGGACACCAGAGGTTTGGCACCTCATAGCGACTTGTCCTCGTGGTTAATTCCACCGTAGGTTGGCCCCACTTTGAGATATGGGATCGCTCGCGCGTGATTTGGTATCACACGATGGGTTGGCCCCATCATTGGATTTGTGACTTCGGTCACGGTGTTTTAGTAACACATTGTGACTATACGTCACCAGTGGTTTGGCACCACCAAAGGGTTTGGTACCACACGGGGTAGAAAAGGTGTATGGACGGTTAGGATTGGGTGCATATGATTGGGATGCATGATGATCATGATTATGTTTGTATGTGATATTTTGCTAATCCGGGAAAAAGGGTAGCACACTGAGTCCAGGTGACTCACCTTTTCCTTAACCATTTCGTAGTGCATAAAGTCGGGCCGGGATCGGAGAGGACAAGGTGGCCCATGCCGAAGATGATGTTCAATTATTTCATGCTTGATTTTGATATAAGTACTTTATTTGAATTGTTGGGTTGTAATAAAGGCCATTTTATGTTTTTGGTATTACTTTAACTATGGTTTATTCAAATTAAATTGCTACGTGAAAATGATTTATGGTTTGCAACCTATTTATTCAAATTGGATATTATAAACTAAAGTTTTAAAAATGAATGAGTTTAATAGCAAAGTTTTATTCCAAAGATATGTTTCCAAAATTCAGCAAACTACGATGTTTTATTTTAAATTAAGAAGATTTTCAACCGTCTTTTCCCAGTGACATAACCAGATTCGGTCGTAGTGAATGGACCGGGTTTGGGGATGTTACACTGTAGTCAATGCACATCCGCATCGACCCATCCTTTTTCTTGACAAATAACACCGGTGCTCCCCACGGAGACACACTTGGTCCAATAAAACCACGATCCAACAATTCCTGAATCAGAGCTTTAAGTTCTACTAGCTCCTTCGGCACCATCCTATATGGGGCAATGGACACCGAAGCTGTTCCCAAAAGAAGATCAATGCCGAACTCCACCTCGCGATCCGGAGGTAACCCTGGAAGCTCTTCTGGAAAAACATCCGAGAACTCTTTCACCGTTCTAACATCTCTTACAGACAATTCCTTGGCCTCCAAAGAACTAATGAAAGCTAAGAAAGCCTCACACCCTTTTCGCACCATCCTTTCAGCCTTTAATGCAGACACCACATTGGACAGGTAATTCCTTCTCTCACCTATTACCAACACCTCCTTATCTTCGAGAGACTTCAAAATCATGCGCTTAGCAGCACAATCCAAGTTTGCTCGATACTTAACTAACCAGTCCATGCCTAAAATCAAATCGAACTCACCGAACGGCAATTCCATCAAGTTAGCCGGGAAAACAACCCCTTGTACTTCTAAAGGCACACTCTTAAATAGTTTGTTTACCACTACAGATTGTCCTAAAAGGCTAATCACAGTCATTTCTCTAGAAGCAACCTCAAATTCTATATTCAAAGTTCCAGACACAGTACTAGCAACATACGAATGTGTAGACCCAATATCTATCAGTGCTGTAAAGGGTAAACCAAAAATAAGGAACGTACCAATTATGACGTCCGGTGCATCGCCATCCTCTCAGCATCTAGCTGCATAAACCAATCCAGGCTGTCTTGCATCTGTATTCCCAGCACCTCTGCCCGGTGCTCCACACCCTCGACCAAAACCATTTCTTCCTCTGGCCGGACCACGACCTCTTGGTGGTTGCTGCCCACCTCTTCCAGACTGTACATATCCCTGACCTACTGGCCGTGCCCTGTTCGGCTCTTATGGACAGTCCCTTACCAGATGATCTACAGATCCACACCTGTAACATCCTTTACTTCTTGCCCAACACTCCCTTGAATGATAATTCCCACATCTAGCACATGGTTGAGACCTACCAACGCGAAAACAAGCCGCTTTCGACCTACCCATCAAACTTAGGCCTCTTTTGGAAACTCCCAGCAGATCCTGACGACCCAAAATTCCTTTTATTCCTACCCCTATCCTTATCCCGATTCTGCCTCTCAGACGGCTTCACCTCTTCATCTATCTTAACCTTCTCAACCAGAGTAGCAAACTCCCTTTCTCATTGCGGAGCTATCAGTATTCGCAACTCGTCCCTCAGACCATCCTCAAATCGAACACAATGCTCGTGATCTGTTACAACGATACCCCGGGCATAACAGCTTAAACGCAGGAATTCTGCCTCATATTCAGCCACTGACTTATTCCCCTGGACCAAGTTTAAAAATGCTCTCCTCTGAGCGTCCATGTAACTTGTCCCAACATACTTTCCTTGGAATGCTGACTTAAAGAAGTCCCAGGTAATACGGTCCGCTAATGTACCATCTCTTACCGTGAGCCACCATTGGTATGCCTCGTCTCGAAGGAGGGACACTACTCCTTTCAACTTTTTCTCCGCAGTACAATCAAGATCGTCCATGATTCGTTCAACCGCTTCCAGCCAGTACTCAGCTACGTTAGGAGCCACACCAGAAATGCCCCTAAATATCTCAGCCCCATTAGCTCGGAGTCGCTCAGAAACAAATTTTTGAGCTACTGATCCCGTGCTTGCTCCAGCAACTCACTCCAAAACACGCAACATAGCTTGAGACACAGCATCGTCTCCACCAGTTTGGTCCTGAAATCCCGCTTCCGCAATTGGTGATGCCGGTACTTCACCTTTCGGCCCATGCCCTGATTTCGAGGGTTCAGCCTCAACACCGCGACCTCTACCACTGTCACGCATACCACGTCCACGTCCTCTAGCGCTCATGATTACGAATTCGACTTAATCTGATTCTAATTTTATGAGTTAGCATTTCTTCCACTGTTTATTACCGGACAGTCTTATGGAAATAGCATTAGAAGTAGTTTTCGCAAAAACATATTTCTAAAGGTCTCAGTTTCTAAAGTTGAATTTCTTAGAACTATCTATCACAATAAAAATTTTTCATAAGAATTCAAACAATAACCAGAAAACTTACAGTGCGGATTGGTGCCGGAGACTCGGGTGCCATACTTCCAGAAAACATGTATTTTTCTAAACCATATTCCAAACCAACTTTTGAAAACATTTTTAAACCCCAAACCCACAGCCAAGTTTTGCAACTTGGCTCTGATACCATAGTTGTAACACCCCAAACCCGGTCAATACGTTACGACCGAATCTGGTATGTTACAAGAAAGGTAGTTTTGAAATTTTCAACAAAACATCGTAATTTGGAAAAACTTTTCGTTTAGTGATTCCATCTTAAAGGTAATTTAAAATTTTGTTTGAAGATTTTCTTACCATCTTCTATTTAACAATGAACTAAAAATTCGTAAACGGTTTTGTTTCACAAAGGCCGAAATCAAGAAATTCTATAAATGTGACATTTGAAAATGATGTTGAGGTTTTAAGAAAATCTCCAGATTATTTAGCTTAAACCTTTAATCGCTTGTCATCTTTTGTTAATACTTTAAAAATATGATTGTTTATATTTTTATTTTAGGAAACTCCTTATTTGACAATTCATAAGATATGCAATAACCAATTTAAAGAAAAAACCCAAATTAAAGTTATGGATGCCTTATAACATTGCAAAATCCCAAAATTTAAGAAGTAAGTTTAAATAAGAAATGGAAGTTTACGAGAAAACAATGCATGGCCACCTCAAGCCCACCTCGGCTCCAAATCCGCAACTAGGGGTTACCTGCAAAATTAAGTAGAGGGGTGAGTCACCGAGACTCAGTGTGTAATTCCCCTTATAACGCTGTAACACCCCAAAACCCGGTCAATACACCACGACCGAATTTGGCATGTCACGAAGGAAAACGTTTCGAAGAAAATTGAGTTAACGATTAAATTTTAGTGAAAATTTCTTTATTATTCTATGTTTGTAGAAATCCAGTATAATAAGTTAAAAACTGATAATTTACTTTGAAATTCCGTAAATAAGTCTTCAATACTTAGTTGCAGATCCATAGATTAGAAAACCTTTTATAATTTTAAAAGAAACCCAAGCGATTATTTTGAAAACTGTTGCATTTTGTAGTTTAGAAAACTTTGTGCTCAAATTATTATATCAACCATGTATTTTATAAGCCATGTTAAAATCAAATCCAAAGCATATAAATAATCCATAAAATAAATAACATAAATAAAGAGGCCTTATTACAATTTCAAATAGAGATGAAAAACCAAACTTAAATAAAATATAATACCCAAACCAAAATCCGTGTAAATCAAATTTTTATTGCATGGCCTCCTCGAGTCTATCCGGCTCCTCATCCGCGGTTTACGAATCACCTGAAAAGATAAGGGAGAAGGTGAGTCACCAAGACTCAGTGCATAATCCTTCCCCCGGTCGATGCAACATACTTACACAATTATAACCAAGCAATATATATAATGCACCCCAAACCTAGCCATCCATAATGCCCTTTTCTACCCCGTATGGTACCAAACCACTGGTGGTGCCAAACCACTAGTGACCCAAAGTCACGATATCCAATAATGTGGTGCCAAACCACTGGTGACCCAAAGTCACGAATAAAAAAGATGTGGGGCCAACCCACGTGTGATACCAAATCACTGGCGTCAATCCCATAATATCAAATGTGGGGCCAACCCACGTGTGATACCAAATCACTGGCGTCAATCCCATAATATCAAATGTGGGGCCAACCCACTGTGGTACTAAGCCACTGGGACGAGACGCTATGAGGTGCCAAACCTCTGGTGTCCCAAAGACACAAAATAATATATGGTACCAAACCACTGGAGGTGCCAAACCTCTGGTGTCCCAAAGACACGGATATCAAATCCTTCCCCCTCCTCTCATATCACCCAAACCAATGTATTACGAGTGTAAATCATGCCATCATACTTTGATATGAACATATAACGAATATATATCGTAGATCATGATATTAAACAACATATAACAACATCATATCGAAACGGACTTACCCGAATCTTTGCTCATACCCATCAAGGTATCATATTAAGATCTCACAGTTTTTCGCTTTAATAACATGATTAGTTTATTAATAAATATATATTACGAATTATAAAGTGTGTAAGATACACACACCACACTAGCGAAATCACTAAATCCAGAAGACCCGATCTATCGCACTAGATCTCCTTGTCCAAAATCGATTGTCAGAGAATTGAGGCTTAGATCGATTGCTTCCAAAGTCCCGAAGAGTCTAGAAGAAAATCGGTTCCTATGGTTAGAACCTTACTAACAAATGCTCAAAATTTGGCTTTTGTCCTCATGAGAAACGATAGAGAGAAAAGAAAAGGAATAAGGAAATTCGGCCAATACACTTACCTATCTTCAAAACTGATTATAGATGAACCCAAAGAAAATCTACCCTTGTTGATATTTGACCAAAATAACACCAGAAGAGAGAAAGAAGATTCGGCTATGGTGGATAGAAGACAATCAAATGAATTCGGCTAGAGTGGATAAAGAGAAAGAAAAAGAAAAGTGAAAATAGGAGAAAGAGGATTCGAAAATAAAAGAAAGAAAAAAATGGAGCGAAGAAAATAGAATGGGAGAGGGATGCTTTCAACTTTGAGCAAAAGTGGAAGAAAGAAAAGAGAATTGGGGAGGAGGAGGATTCGACAAAAAAAAAGTAAAAGAAGAAATGTGGGTTTTGAACAAATATGAAAAGAATGAAAAAGAAGGATGAGAACAAGAGAGGTTCGGCCAAGTACAATGGTGGTTTCGGTTTTTTTACTCAATATGGTATACTAGGGAAATTGGCAAGGCTCCAAAAGGGTTTTTCAGCTAGACACAAAACAATGAATAATACCAATACCAAAACAAAGTTTTACCTTATTGCCAAGAACACATTCGGCTAGGGAGAGTGTTTGTGGAGAGAAAAGAAAAATGCTCAAATGCTTAGGAAGTTTTTTACTAACAAACTACCAACCTACCAAACCTTCAACAATTTCGGTTAACCCCCCCTAGACCAATATGCCGTCCACATACATGGACTAGATTGCCATTAAAAAGCTTCCAAAACCTCATCCTTAATCCAAGCCTTATGTCCCCTTATCCTTCCTTAATCCATATGATTCCTTTCCCAAAGTTCAAGCTTTCCTAATCTATTATTCAACTTGCCATAAAAAAAAATTAAAGTCCAACTTACCATATGTAAAGCTTGGCCGACACTTAATGTAAAGGTGCATAAAAATAAAGTCTTCAAAATGCACTCCATGCTATTCGAACCACTCCCCTCAAACAACCATTCATGCGTCCTATCCACCTTGCCAATAACTCCTCATGTGCTAAATTTAACACTTAAATTAACTTAAGTGTCAAGTTCACCTAATCCACTTCACTAAATTTTAATACTAAGAATTATTCTAGCTTCATAAATAAAATCAAGCCTTCTCAAGACTATGCTAACACACAAAATTCATACCCGAGCCAACACAAATCACAAGATGATACTCTAATTTTTAGGATGTTACAATTCTACCCCCTTAAGAAAATTTCGTCCTCGAAATTACCTGATCAAAAGAGTTGAGGAAACTGCTGTCTCATCACATTCTTCGGTTCCCACGTAGCTTCTTCTACGCCATGGTTCCGCCATAAAACCTTCACTAAAGAAACTGACTTCCTACGCAAAACTTTCACATCTCGTTCTAGAATCTGCACAGGTTCTTCTTCTATCGTCAAATCTGGACTCACCTCTATTTCCTCTACTGCCACAACATGCGATGGATCAGAACGATAGCGTCTAAGCATGGAGACATGGAACACATCATGTATCTGACTCAGCTCTGATGACAACTCGAGCTGATAGGCTACTGGTCCCACTCGTCTCATCACCTTATACGGCCCAATAAACCTTGGACTTAACTTGCCTTTTCTCCCAAATCTTAACACTTTCTTCCATGGCGAGACCTTCAGAAAAACCTTGTCACCCACAGCAAACTCTGTATCCCTCCGCTTGAGATCGGCATATGATTTCTGCCTATCGAAGCTTCCTTCAGACGAGCCTGTGTAACACCCCCAAACCCGGCCCATTCACTACGACCGAATCTGGTTATGTCACTGGGAAAGACGGTTGGAAATCTTGACTTTAGAATAAAACTTGAAAATTTGTTATCGCTGAAAATCGTGTCCATTTAAAATTATTACCTAATGTAAGCTTGTTGGAAACTTCCGAATTAAAACATTATTATAATATGGATCTTTTGCAAAACTATCTCTAAGTGTAAACTTCAACATTAATAAGTAGAGTACTTTAAATCAAAAGGCCTTTATTACACCAAATAAAATTCCAAAATACTGATAATATAGAATACTTAAATAAAGTAAAACATCTTCTGTAAGAAGATCTCCTTCTGCATGGGCCACCTTGTATCCACTCCTACTCGGTCCATTACTCACGACTCCCCTGCGATGATTAAAAAGTTGGGTGAGTCATACAGACTCAGTGTGTAAGTTATCCACTGAAATCCACCCATATGCTAGCCACATTTATCAGATGCAATAAGTATATGTACATTTATTCATTACCACAATCTGGGCTTGGCCCACATTCAAAACATACCCAATTACTGGGCTAGGCCCTTTCCCCAATAAACCACATATCAACTGGGCTTGGCCCATTTCCACGTTACTACAAAAATAATGCAACATGATTCCCAACCCAACCTAGGGTCCATCCGCTACACACCCCCTTATCCAGCCTACCACACACCAGGGGACTATCGAGCCACCCTCTCCTTTTCCCTCCAAAAAGGCAACTAATGCCATCCACGATGTAGCGCATAGCTAACATCAAACCACGATGGAGCACACAGCAATCCATCAAGCCACGATATGGCATAAGCCGATATCAATCAAGGTAACCACGCGAACTAAATCGCAAAGATCCACAACGCGACCTCAGTCAGCGCCAAACCACGATGTAGCACAAAGCTGACATCAACCACGTACTCGAAGTACACCCGGTCCTTCTTTCATAACCCACCCATGCACATGCCACATAAATTATAATCATGATAATGCATGCACATGCTTATTAATATCCATAAACATACTCATAAACAAGCAAGTAATCACATTGCAACAGGTTCGGTACTAACTCGATCGTCGCTATACCCTTTAGGGGTACATATGGCACACTCATTCTTGCACTTGTTAGTAAAACATTTAACACATAAAACCCGGAAACGATGGGTTAGTTACACACCTTACTACTAGGAGTTCTAGACTCTCGATCCTCGATGCTATCGTCTAGCGAAACTACGGCTATATCGCCTATCGTTTTCTGGCTTTGCCCCACCCCCGTGGCCAATCTCATCTGGCCAAATCGCTCTCTTCTTAAACTTGAATAGGGACCTTCCCTTGCCCACTCTGACCGTTGTGGCCTCCATGCAAAAGCTTAATCAGTAAAACAGTTAACCCCAAAACACCACTTAAGCACTTAACCTTAATAAATAATCTTACCTCCACTTGATCAAACCGATCACTACAACGGAGGCTTGGCCAACCACTAAAACCCCAAGTATCTCGATCCACGAACTCGAAAGGATCTAAGTTAACACTCGGCCCAAGTGCTAGAAGGAAATTCGGCAAAGGGGTGATGGATGTAGATTCGGCTATTAACTAAATCAAGGGGTAGGAACACTTTTTCAAATGCAAAGAAAGGAGAAAGAAAGGTGTGGGGTGTGCTTTTGGTTTTGAAGTGAAAAGGGAAGGGAAATAGGGAGAGTGGAGGGTTCGGCCACTTGGAGAAAATGTGAGAGAAGAAGAAAGGAGAGAAGGCGGATGGTGAATGAATAATGAGCACTTCCTCCCCTATTTATACTATACGGCCTAGCTCCAACCTCCCACAAAAATCCCACTATTTGCTCCTACAATTCCTCCCCAACACTCATTCAAAAGTTTGAATGAGTCAAACCTCTTCCTAGCCAAAATTTAAAAACAAAGACCAAGTCTTTCTCCATCTTTTAAGCATCCAAAAGCTGCCCAACTCCTTACCTCATTGACGCAAAAAACAAAGGCCAAAGTCTTTGCCTTCGCAGGCTCGAACACCGCCCCTTCCCTTGCACCACGAGACGTCACTTCCCCAAGCTCTTAGTGGCGTCTCCTTGCCACTTTACTAGCTCAATTCTTATGTCTAATTCCCCAAATAATTCTCTTAAGACACCCATCGCCAAGCTCCCCTTTTTGCACTTAAAAATCCAAAATTTTCTAAAGTCTTCCCTTGAGTCCAAACATTCTTACCACCTCTCAAACACATCCAAGCATACCCAAAACCTACTAGAACATGAATTATACCCAACATGCATAGCCCCTAAACCGGGGTGTTACTGACTGAATCATCTTAACCTTATCCTCGGTCTCAGAACCAACTCTGGTCCTAACATTTGACGCTCACCCAACTCATCCCGAAGATGTAGGTGTGCGACACCTCCTACCATACAACGCCTCATATGGTGCCATCTTAATGCTTGCTTGATAACTATTGTTGTATGCGAATTCAGCTAATGGCAAAAACTCTTCCCAGCTGCCTCTGAAATCCAAAACACAACCTCTCAACATATCCTCTAAAATCTGTATAACTCTTTCCGACTACCCGTCAGACTGTGGATGAAATGCCATACTAAAATCCAACCGCGTACCCAAAGCTTGATGTAACGCTCTCCAAAACCTCGACGTAAATCTAGGATCTCTGTCTGAGATGATCGACACTGGTACACCGTGCAACCTCACTATCTCCGCCACATACAACTTAGCTAACTTCTGAAATGAGTAATCTACCCTTACCGGAATGAAATGAGCTGACTTAGTCAGACGATCCACAATCACCCAAACTGAGTCCTTCTTACTTGGCGTAAGGGGTAATCAACTGACAAAGTCCATAGTGATCCTTTCCCACTTCCACTGTGGAATCTTCACCATTGAAGTAACCTGCACAAAGAATCGATGTTCGCCTTGACCTGGCGACACGTCGGACATTTACCCACAAACTTCGATTACCTCCCGCCTGCACTGCCACCAAAACTGCTCTCTTAAATCCCGATACATCTTGCTACCTCTAAGATGCATAGCGTATGGGCTGCTATGTGCGTCCCGAAGAATCCTTTGCCTCAACTCAACATCCTTTGGCATACAAGCTCTTCCTTTAAAACACAATACTCCATCCTGGACAAACTATAATCCTCTAAACCACCATTCTCGACTCGCAACCTCGATCATTCAAACCATCATCCTCTAATCTGTTTCTCCTTGATCTGCTCTAACCAAGTCGGCTTGACTTGCAATTCTGCCAAAAGACTCCCATCGTCATATAAGGTAAGACGAGCAAATATCAATCTTAAGTCTGATACAACCTTACGGCTCAACGCGTCTGCCACCACGTTAGCCTTGCCCGGATGATACTCAATCGAACAGTCGTAGTCCTTCAACAACTCAATCCATCTACGCCGCTCAAGTTCAAATCCTTCTGAGTCAAAAGATACTTAAGACTCTTGTGATCCGTGTAGACTATCGATTTCTCTCCATACAAATAGTGTCTCCATATCTTCAAAGCAAAAACCACTGCAGCTAATTCCAAGTCATGCGTCGGATAGTTAACTTCATGTGGTCTCAATCATCGAGATGCATAAGCCACTACCTTCCCTTCTGCATCAAAGACACATCCCAAACCAGTATGTGATGCATCACGAAAACCGTGAATTCCTTATGCGCCTCAGGTTGAATCAAAACCGGAGCTTCAGTTAGAATCTTCTTCAACTTGTCGAAACTTCCTTGCTGCTTCTCGGTCCACACAAATAGAACTCCTTTTATCAATAACTTGGTCATAGGTGCCGCGATTAAAGAAAATCCCTCTATAAATCTTCGATAATACCCCGCCAGACCTAGAAAACTCTGAATTTCAGCCACTGACTTAGGCGGCTTCCAATCCAACACTACCTCAATCTTCCGAGGATCCACTCTAATCCCCTCAGCTGATACTACGTGACCCAAGAAAGTCACCTCCCTAAGCCAAAACTCGCACTTACTAAATTTGGCATAAAGCTGCTTTTCCCTCAGAATCTGCAACACTACTCGCAAATGCGCATCATGCTCCTCCTCTAACTTTGAGTATACCAAAATATCGTCTATAAATACTACGACAAACTGATCCAAAAACTGCTAAAATACCCGATTCATCATGTCCATGAATGCTGCCGGCGCGTTAGTCAACCCAAACGGCATTACCAGAAATTCGTAGTGCCCATATCGCGTGCGAAATGCCGTCTTATGGATATCAGCCTCTTTCACCTTTAGCCGATGATACCCAGACCTTAAATCAATCTTGGAGAAAACCGCTGCTCCTTTAAGCTGATCAAACAAGTCATCTATCCTCGGCAAAGGATACTTGTTTTTGATTGTCAGCTTATTCAACTGGCGATAGTCTATACACATCCGCATCGAACCATCCTTCTTCTTGACAAAAAGTACCGGCGCTCCCCAAGGCAAAACACTTGGTCGGATAAAACCTCGATCCAACAACTCCTGAATCTGAGCCTTCAATTCCACTAATTCCTTCGGCGCCATCCTATACGGGAGCAATAGACACTTTGGCGCGACTCGGCAATGTGATCTATACCAAATTCAACTTCACGATCCGGAGGCAATCCCGGAAGTTCTTCCGAAATACGTCAACATATTCCTTTACCGTTCGAACATTCCCCACAAGTGAGACTCCTTAGCCTCCAACGCACACACATGAACCACAAATGCCTCACAAATTTCTTCCCGACCAACTTCACAGATTTCAACGCAGATACCACGTTGGATAGATAATCTCTTCTATTACCTATCATAACCACCTCTTTGCCCTCAGCTGTCTTCAAAACCATGCGCTTAGCAGCGCAATCCAAACTTGCTTGATACTTGACCAACCAGTCCATCCCAAGAATCAGATCGAACTCCTCAAACGGCAGTTTCATCAGATCAGCTACAAATATTACCCCTTGGAGTTCTAGGGGTACATCTCTATATAGCTTATTTACTTCTACAGAGTGACCTAGAGGACTAAGTACTGTCATCTTCCTAGAAGTAGTCTCAGAGTCTAGATTCATAGTCTCTACTATGCTACTAGCAACATACGAATGTGTCGAACCCACATCTATCAAAGTAGTATATGGTACACCAAAGATTAAGAACGTACCGGTTATAACGTCCGGTGCGTCACCCTCCTCTCGACGCCTCGCTGCATACACCAAACCAGGCTGTCTTGCCTCGTTGTTGCTGCACCTCCGCTGATGCTCTGCGGCCTCGACGAACCATTACCTCCTCTACTATTACCACGACCTCTGCGGTGACGGTCCTCATTTCTGGAATCGATCACGACCTTGACCCTCGATCGATTCCTGGCTAGCTTACGTGGGCGGTCCCTCACACGATGATCCAAATGAGCCACACTCAAAACATCCTTTCCTCCGGTCCAACATTCGCCCCAATGAAATTTTCCACATCGGTTACACTGTGTCTTTGGTCCCTCGATTAGCGATAATGTGGCCTCCCAGATTGATTCGGCCCACTCGCCTAACCCTCTTCTCGAGAATTACCGTGACCGGATGATCCAAAACCTCTCTTATGTTTATTCTTGTCGTGCCTCGCCTTACCGATTCCTTTATCCCTTCACTATCTTAGTCTTTTCAACTAACGCAGCAAACTCTCGCTCTCGATGTGGAGCAATCAGCAATCTCACTCGTCCCTCAATCCATCTTGAACCGGACACATCGCTCGTGCTCGGCCACGATACCTCCAGATACCGGCTCAATCTTAAAAATTACGCCTCATATTACGATACGGACTTACTCCCTGGACCAAACTCGAAATGCCTTGCATCGCGCATCAATGTAACTAGACCCAACATATTTCTTCGATCACGCCGCCTTAAAATAATCCCAAGTAAGATCCTCCGCTGCAAAGACTATTCCGCACCACCGTGAGCCACCACCGATATGACTCACCCGGAAGCGACACTATCCCTTTCGGCTTTTCCTCGGCATTCGGATCCAAGTCATCCATGATTCGCTTCGTCGCCTCTAACCAATACTCACCGTCTTCGGAGCCACACCAAAACACCTCGAAATACCTCGGCTCCATTGGCTTGGAGTCGCTCAAGTACAGATTTTCAAACTCCCGCGCCTCCACCTATTCCAAATACCCTCTCAAGAACTCGCAAAGATCGCTCGTGACACTGCGTCATCCCCCGTTTGATCCTGATGCTCAACTCCAACCGCTGGTGGTGGGGGTGGTGGTACCTCATTTTCGAATCCTTGACCAGACCTCACTGGCTGAGACACAGCCATCCTACCTCGACCGCGTCTACGAGTAATATGACCCCGACCTCGAGTACTCATGTCTAAAGTCTCGACTTATCTGATTTAAAAGTGTTATGCATTAGTCATTATTCCACTTTCTTTAAAACACAGTTTTATGAATAATTTTAATAAGAAGTTGTTTCGCGAGTACATTCAACCTATAGTTTTGGGTCTCTAGAGTAATTTCTACTACTATTCAGTCATGCCATCCTCATCATAATCATATCATCAAAAGCAATAGTTTGAGATACTTATCTGGGCGGATCGGTGCCGGAGACTCGGTGCCATGCCTTTCCAACCATATAATTTTAAACAAAACATTTTAAGACCATACTTTAAATCATTTTGGGCCTCGGGCCCACAGCCGAGCTTTTGAACTTGGCTCTGATACCAATTTGTAACACCCCAAAACCCGGTCAATACACCACGACCGAATTTGGCATGTCACGAAGGAAAACGTTTCGAAGAAAATTGAGTTAACGATTAAATTTTAGTGAAAATTTCTTTATTATTCTATGTTTGTAGAAATCCAAGATAATAAGTTAAAACTCGATAATTTACTTTGAAATTCGTGTAAATAAGTCTTTAATACTTAGTTGCGAGATCCATAGATTAGAAAACCTTTTATAATTTTAAAAGAAACCCAAGCGATTATTTTGAAACCGTTGCATTTTGTAGTTTAGAAAACTTTGTGCTCAAATTATTATATCAACCATGTATTTTATAAGCCATGTTAAAATCAAATCCAAAGCATATAAATAATCCATAAAATAAATAACATAATTAAAGAGGCCTTATTACAATTTCAAATAGAGATGAAAAACCAAACTTAAATAAAATATAATACCCAAACCAAAATCCATGTAAATCGAATTTTTATTGCATGGCCTCCTCGAGTCTATCCGGCTCCTCATCCGCGGTTTACGAATCACCTGAAAAGATAAGGGAGAAGGTGAGTCACCAAGACTCAGTGCATAATCCTTCCCTCGGTCGATGCAACATACTTACACAATTATAACCAAGCAATATATATAATGCACCCCAAACCTAGCCATCCATAACGCCCTTTTCTACCCCGTGTGGTACCAAACCACTGGTGGTACCAAACCACTGGTGACCCAAAGTCACGAATAATAAAGTTGTGGGGCCAACCCACGTGTGATACCAAATCACTGGCGTCAATCCCATAATATCAAATGTGGGGCCAACCCACTGTGGTACTAAGCCACTGGGACGAGACGCTATGAGGTGCCAAACCTCTGGTGTCCCAAAGACACGGATATCAAATCCTTCCCCCTCCTCTCATATCACCCAAACCAATGAATTACGAGGATAAATCATGCCATCATACTTTGATATGAACATATAACGAATATATATCGTAGATCATGATATTAAACAACATATAACAACATCATATCGAAATGGACTTACCCGAATCTTTGCTCATACCCATCAAGGTATCATATCAAGATCTCACAGTTTTCGGCTTTAATAACATGATTAGTTTATTAATAAATATATATTACCGAATTATAAAGTGTGTAAGATACACACCTATCACTAGCGAAATCACTAAATCCTGAAGACCCGATCTATCGCACTAGATCTCCTTGTCCAAAATCGATTGTCAGAGAATTGAGGCTTAGATCGATTGCTTCCAAAGTCCCGAAGAGTCTAGAAGAAAATCGGTTCCTATGGTTAGAACCTTACTAACAAATGCTCAAAATTTGGCTTTTGTCCTCATGAGAAACGATAGAGAGAAAAGAAAAGGAATAAGGAAATTCGGCTAATACACTTACCTATCTTCAAAACCGATTATAGATGAACCCAAAAAAAATCTACCCTTGTTGATATTCACCAAAATAACACCGAGAAGAGAGAAAGAAGATTCGGCTATGGTGGATAGAAGACAATCAAATGAATTCGGCTAGAGTGGATAAAGAGAAAGAAAAAAAAAGTGAAAATAGGAGAAAGAGGATTCAAAATAAAAGAAAGAACAAAATGGAGCGAAGAAAATAGAATGGGAGAGGATGCTTTCAACTTTGAGCAAAAGTGGAAGAAAGAAAGAGAATTGGGGAGGAGGAGGATTCGGAAAAAGAAAGTAAAAGAAGAAATGTGGGTTTTGAACAAATATGAAAAGAATGAAAAAGAAGGATGAGAACAAGAGAGGTTCAAATGTACAATGGTGGTTTCGGTTTTTACTCAATATGGTGTACTAGGGAAATTGGCAAGGCTCCAAAAGGGTTTTTCAGCTAGACACAAAACAATGAATAATACCAATACCAAAACAAAGTTTTACCTTATTGCCAAGAACACATTCGGCTAGGGAGAGTGTTTGTGGAGAGAAAAGAAAAATGCTCAAATGCTTAGGAAGTTTTTTACTAACAAAATACCAACCTACCAAACCTTCAACAATTTCGGTTAACCCCTCCTAGACCAATATGCCGTCCACATACATGGACTAGATTGCCATTAAAAAGCTTCCAAAACCTCATCCTTAATCCAAGCCTTATGTCCCCTTATCCTTCCTTAATCCATATGATTCCTTTCCCAAAGTTCAAGCTTTCCTAATCTATTATTCAACTTGCCATAAAAAAAATTAAAGTCCAACTTACCATATGTAAAGCTTGGCCGACACTTAATGTAAAGGTGCATAAAAATGAAGTCTTCAAAATGCACTCCATGCTATTCGAACCACTCCCCTCAAACAACCATTCATGCGTCCTATCCACCTTGCCAATAAATCCTCATGTGCTAAATTTAACACTTAAATTAACTTAAGTGTCAAGTTCACCTAATCCACTTCACTAAATTTTAATACTAAGAATTATTCTAGCTTCATAAATAAAATCAAGCCTTCTCAAGACTATGCTAACACACAAAATTCATACCCGAGCCAACACAAATCACAAGATGATACTCTAATTTTTAGGATGTTACAAACGCAATCGGGCTTTAAGCCCACAGATGAACATTGGGCCTTAGCCCTCACAATATAGCATATTAAAAATGTATGCAATGCATGCACCCCAAATTTCAACCTAGTTTTCCATCCTCTAGGTCACCTGAATCAGCCAAACACCCGTGGCATCAAGCCACTATGGTTCCAAACCACTGTGGTCCCAGACCACTTGTGACAGAGTCATAGGATATATAAACGTGGGGCCAACCCACTGTGGTCCCAAACCACTGTGACAATCTCTGATAAGTATATGTGGGGCCAACCCACTGTGGTACCAAACCACTGAGATAAGTCACTGATAAATATATGTATACGTGGTTCCAAACCACTGTGGTCTCGAACCACTCACTGTGATGTGTCACTAAATCACACTTCCCCTGTCAATCATATCCCAAAGCCCATGCAACATATTATCATACTGAGATGATTGCAAACATACTTTCAATGTACAACAAACAATTAATTCATACATACATATCTTCGAAAGTAAAATAATAGAGGTACTTACCTGGTGTCTCCAACCTTACCCACAAGGGTATCTCGACTATCTATACAGTCGTTTCGGCTTTCAGCCAACACAGTTACTAACGCAAATAATAAAGAAAAGTGTGAGCGTTACACACACCTGATTACGCGTAAGACTAAACTCTCTAGATTGTCGACACTCTCACTAGAAGAAACAACCGCGATTTGTCTATCCCAGGCAGATGTCGGCTCCCTACCACAGCCTGGCAGAAAGTCTCGAACCACCGGCACAGCACGTCACTTAAACTTAGGAGTAGAGACTACGAGTCCACTCCCCTCCTTAGTTTGGCTAGCACTAGCATCCATGGAGAGAATCTTTGATCAGTACCCAAGGAGAAACGTAGGTTGACTAACAAAAGAATTTGATTAAAGCAGACTACAATTGAAAGGGATGAAATAGCCAAAAAATGCAAAGATGGCTCCTTACCTTAAGAACCCGAATGGAGTGATCAGATTCGGCAATCAACAGACCTTCAGGCTTTGGACCTCCAACGTTTGGCTAATGGGGTTTCCCGAAGTAAACGTTTGAAAATGAGAGAAGAAGAAGAAAGGATTAGCCGAAATCTAAACACCAAAAACAAAATAGCCATTCGGCTATGACCACACAGAATCGAAAGAAATAAAGAAAGAAACGAAAGAGTCTCCCCCTTACCTTAATCAACAGAAACCGATTGAAGAGACTTCCTACGGCCAAAGATTCCTAGCACCTTGCTTTGCGATGTTCGGCTAATAGAAAAAGAGTGTAAGAATAGATTTAGTGTGGTGTCAAAGGAGATTCGGCTATGGTGAAAAGGTGTAGAAACGAAACACACAAGAGAAAAGAGTGAGAAGTATGTTTCGGCTAGAGAAGAAAAGAGTGTAGAAGAGAAAATCGTTAGAGAAAAAGAATGAAAGGAAAAAGAAATGCTCGAGTGGTCACCCTAGTTTCGGCTAATGTCAAAGAGGCAAGAAGAGATGAAGAGAAGAAAGCTGAAAGTTTCTGCACAAAGAGAAGTAGAAAACTGAACGAGAGAAAAAAGAAAGAACTCCCTAAGACCCTTGCAAAAATTTGGCACTCTCCCTATATGACCGAAAATGCCAAAATAAAAATGCCTACTACTCAAGAGAATTTTGGCACACTCACCTATCCTAGCAACTAAACTGAAATCCCCCCTCCAAGCTCCCCACATTCGGCCAACACCTCCACCATCACCTAATCCCTTGATTTGCTCCACCAAATACTCCCCATCCCTCATTCAAATTGGTTTGACCAATGCAAACTCCTCCAAGCTCTCTTGTCCATCCATTTGAATGCATTGACCCATTCAAACACCACCTTTGAAGAGTTCCAGCCGAAACCATCTCCTCTCCATCCTGGCGCCAAAAATAAAGCTCCATAATGAGGCTTATGGGATTCGAACTCCTCCCCTTTCTGCTCCTACAAGTGACACCACCTCCACTTGGACACAAGCTCCTTTGTGTCATCAAGCACACGCAAATAAACTTTAAGCCTGCTCCTACTAGCTCTCCCCCTTTAGATGCCCAAAACAGAAAATTTCACCAAGGCTCTGGCTTGAACCCGAGGCACACCAGGACCCCCAAGAACACCTAAATAACAAGCAGAACAAGCCAAGCACACAGAAAAGCATAAAATGCAGAACCCCTAATTCTAGACTGTTACACATGTCATTTGTATCCTATGAATTCCTAAGGTTCAAACGGGGCTCGATAATCGTCGTACGTTGTTGGATTTACGTTGTTTCATAACACGGTAAATTGCATACAAACATATATATATTGATTTAATCACATATTAACATTCAATTTAATCAAATTTATTTAGAATACAGTTCATACGAACTTACCTGGCTAAATTGCAGAAATACCAAAGTTTAGGGGTATTTTGGTATTTTTCCATTTTCTTCGATTTTCCACCCGATCTTGATCGAAATTAATAATTCCATTCAATATATTAATTTAGACAATAAAAAAATTTATTTCATGCAATTTGGTCATTTTTGAAATTTTAACAAAATTGCCCCTAAATTTTTACTTTTATTCAATTTAGTCCCTAAGCCCAAAACATGCAAATTAACCATTTTACCCAAATTTGAGCTTACATGAATGTTCATGGTATCCAAAACAGCCCATTCATGCAACAATTTCACATTTAATCCTTTCATTTTTACTATTTTAACAGTTTAGTCCCTAATCAGAAAATTCATCAAAAATCACTTAATAAAATACTTTTAAATAACAACTAATATTTCAAATTCATCATTTAACATCTAAAATCACAAGGTTTATCAATGGCAACATTTAAAATCTTTAACAGCTTCAAAATTGAAGGTACAGGCTAGCTGGACCTAGTTGCAACAATCTAAAAAACAGAAAAATTATTAGAAACGAGGCTAAAATGGACTTACATGCATCAAATGAAACATGGCCAAAAGCTTCATCTCAACATCCATGGTGTTTTCAGTTGTTGAAGAAGAAACCAAAAAGATGGTATCAAATTAACCTTTTGTTTTTATTTTATTTTAATTTAATTTATCAAATTACCATTTTAACCATGGTTAATAAACAAATAAAACACCAATTTCATGACCATAATTGTCCATCACATAAATATATGGCATAATTACCATCAAAGGAAGGTTTAATTTCACAATTGGTCCTTCATTTAAATTAAATTCTAACTAAATAAACTTATTTACAATTTAATCCTGAACTAATTAGGACTAAAAGAACAATTAATCCAAAAGCTAGTTGATTCAATCATAACACCACTGCTTGGAAACTTTGACCATGATTTAATTACCATTTAATCCCCTTTTCCTTTATTCAATTAACCATTTAATCACACAAATCAAATAGTGATCAAATTTTACATCTTTTACAATTTAGTCCTTTTTAATTAATTAACCATCGAAACGTTAAAATTTTTAAAATAAATTTTAGTACCACCTTAATGACACACTGTAAATATTTATAAAAATACTTATGGCTCGGTTTATAGCAACGAGGTCCGAATACCTCATTTTCTAAAACCACTTGACCTTAGGGTCTTACCACTTGAACTTAATAAATCGCTTATATAACAAAAACCACTATATCAAAAACCTTTTTAAAACCATGTTGACTCGTAAATATTAAATAATAATATTTACGAATTTAGTCATCAAATTTGATGACTTCAAAACCACTGTTTCTGATACCACTAAAAAACGAGCTGTTACATGGTCCATCCTTATCAATGTCTATAAGACCTATTTATTATTAAATCTTTGCTTGTTCTTACAGAGGTTGTTGGATCTGAGCTTTTTTGCTTTTCAGATTCAAAAATGATAATTAGATTTTATAAGAATTGCGTAACCAATCATGCTAGTTACATATATGTATCATAACTTAAATTGGAATTTTGGTTTTTTTTATTTATTACGATATCCATTTTTGTGATTATTTGTTTTGAGCTATACAATTTTTTCATTTCTCAACATGGTTTTGCACTAAATTGTTACTCTAATAATTTCAAGGAAATGATGTATACCTTAATACTATTGGAGTAACAATTTAGTGCAAAACCACTGTTTCCGATACCACTAAAAAACCATGTTAAAATTGGAGTAACATATACATATCATAACAATTATTGCCTTCCATCTTTGACAAGTGTTCTTGTTTTTCTTTTTCATTATTACAATAATGGTTAAATTTCAATTTCGATCTCTCTATTTCTTTAAATTATATAAAAATTGTCAAATTTTAATTTCAAACCCTATATTTACTCAAATTTAAAATTTAATCTTTATACTTTAATTTTTTTATATAATTTGGTACCTTAACATTTATAATGACATTAGTCAACCTAAATATTTTATTCTAACTAAAAAGTTTACATGAGAATTTTAAGAATTGTTACAATTGTTAAAATTGTTTTTTAAAAATTTGGGTCCATTAGAATGCCATTTTTTGTCACATGATTATCGAATAATTTTGAAGTATAAATCTGTTAAACGTCAACGTGATTTTAGGAAATAGATTATCGGTGGACTTCGCCAATGTAAGGGGAGGAGACAGATATGGAAAAAAAACTTTAGTGGAAGGAAGTGCATAATAGAGGCAAAATGAAAAAAACGAAAGGGACGAGAATGAAAAGTCGCAGTAAATTAGTAGAATGGAAGTAGGAGAAAAATCTTTGAGAACTAACAACAGTCTGAATAAGATAGAAAGGGAGGATTGTAAGTCGAAGAATACCAGTATAATGGTTCAGGGACATGTTGACGAGTAGCAACTTTGGAAGCTTCAAAGATGCTTGGTGGGAACAATAGCAACATGTTGCGATACAAAAAGCTTATTTGAAAGAATAGTTAGGAATGGATTAGAGGAAATCAAAATCAGAAGAATTCAAGGAAGGTACTTTTTTTATTGAAATACCAGACGTGGAACTGCTCGATGTATTGAAGCAGAACGATTGAGCGTACTTGAGAGAGTTTTTTTTTATCAAAATCAAACTTTGGTTAGAGAAAAAAATGGAGGAAAGAGTGTCATAGGTTAAAGCGTATGACATCCCCCTGCACTGTTGGAACTATACTTCCTTCAAAAGGGTAGCTGGTGTATAGGGTGAGTTAATCTCCCTTGGAGAGAATCTGACAATCGTTAATAGTTTCGATAAAATGTCAATGCTGGTATCAATCAATCATCCAGAAAGAATAGGTGAGCTAATCTATTTAGAGGTGGGGAAGGTTAAATTTCCTATAAGAGTCGTTGAAATAGGATTATTGGGATCATTAGGTGATAACAAGAAGGTCCATGGCATGAAGGGAAGAAAATATTGGGAATCAGTATAGGAGAGGGACGACACATTCGTATCAAAATCTGAATCGATAATGAGACAAAGATTGGAACAGGATCCAGAGGAGAGACAACACTGGGAGGACGAAGCAATTAATGTGATTACCTTAAAAAAATCAAACAATAATGGAAAATGTTAGAACATATTGAAAAATGAGTTAAGGTTGGAAGAGGAACAATTGAGTGGAATTAGGGATGACACTAGGTTGGGGGAAAAGGATAAAAACGGGTACAAGAATCGAGCCATAGAAGTGTTGCATGTAAAATACTAATGCAATTGTGCAAGTGTACACATCATTCAAGTAATAAAGTGATAAGTAAGTATCGTCTCCACATGGATCGAAATTTTGGTAAGAAATTGATTAAGTTATTATAATCCTATTAACTATACTACATAGCATAAAATACTTTTAAACTGAATAATAATTTGGTATAATGAATTAATGTAATTTAGTGCTAAAAAATAGAAAATTGATATGGAAAATAAAATGTAGTGGCAAATTACAGAGAAAAGCAAGAGTAATTCTATTGTTGAATGGACAGGGCTGGAATTATTCATGTGAAATGTTCATATCAAAATAATGCCATGACAAAAGATTGTCTAATCAACTGCTCAGAGAATTACTACTGTAACCTACCTCTTTTGGTAGCTAGATTTAAGCTAGAAATATGAGTAATTGTATGTCTACAGAACTCTGGATTAATAACTGTAATGAATGATCTTCTATGCACAATTCACAACATCTATTTCTTGTAACACCCCCAAACCCGGCCCACGAGCCTTGACCGGGTCTGGTGTGTCACTGAGAAAAACGTTTGAAAAGATTTCGTCGTAAGAGTGAAGACATGAAAATTTGTTGTCATTTGTAGAACATTATATATTTTAATATTGTAAGTTGCTGAAAATAAAGTCATTTCCAAATAGTAATTTAATCGGCAATCCAACCAAAACATATTAATAAACTTCAACTACCTTAAAGTGGCCCTTATTACATCAAATAAATATCCAAAATACTGAAAATATTAAAGTACATAAACAAATAACTTCTGCATGGAACAAATAAAATTAACTTCTGCATGGCCACCTTTGTATCCTCTCAACCCGGTCCAAGAATCTCGTATCACCGCGATGTTGATAATTATTTGGGTGAGTCACACGGACTCGATGTGCAATTAGTCCACCGAATTCCACCCACATATCAAACCACATATCAACCCCATAACGTATAACAAGGCAATTTATTCACATAATATCACAATTCGGGCTTGGCCCATATCCATACCACATATCGGATCATAATGTAATTAACCACATGATTCCACATATTGGGCTTGGCCCATTTCCACACTGCTCCACATTCACATATTGGGCTTGGCCCAAATCCCATTAGATACACATATCCGATGTAATTATGCAAATGCACCCAACCCAAACCTAGGGTCCATCCTCTACACACCCCGTATCCACCACCACACACCGGGGGATTACTAAATCACCCTCCAACCGCTACACACCAATTTCGGCAATTAATGCCGTCCACGATGTAGCTCGTAGCTAACATCAAACCACGATGAGGCACATAGCTACTCATCAACCATGATATGGCACTAAGCCGATATCAACCACGATGAGGCACAGAGCCACTCATCAATCCACGTGAACTTAATCACAAGTAATCCACAACGCGACCTCGATCGGCGCCTAATCCACGATGTAGCTCATGGCTAACATCAAACCACGTACTCAAGTACACCTGTCCTTCTTTCACATTCATATCCCATCCCATGCACATGCAACGTACAATAGTGACATAATAAAATAGTGCATGTACATGTTACTCATGCATTCAATCATATTCACATTCATAACCACATTTCATCAGTTTGGTACTGACCTGATTATCGACATACCCCCTTAAGGGCATCCATTTCATAATTTCCACTGCACTTATTAGCACATATATATAACACATATACAACACATGCAAGTATCACATAAATCCCGGAAAATGGTAGGCTAACTACACACCTTATCACTTGAAGCACTACGCTCTCGATCCCGATGCTATCGCTAAACGAAACTACAGCTATCTGCCTATTTTCCTGCTCTGCTGCTGGCCCACACCCTGGTGGCCAATCCTGAACGGCAGAAACCGATCTCTTCTTAAACTTTGGGATAGGGACTACCCCTTTCTCTCCTTGACTAGTATTCGCCTCCATCAACAATACTTAATCAGAATCAAAACGGTTAATCACCATTATACGAGATCTTAATCGAATAAACCACAACTTAACATCCTTACCCAAATGAATCAAAATCCCGAAAAGCTTCTACTTACTCTTGTCGTCGATTTGCCCCTAAATAACCATAGTCAAAATCGGCTAACACTTAAATATCCATAACATGGCCTATGGCCGAATATTATCAACCACTTACCTTGCTTGCCTAAATCCCGAAATCACCACCTGTCTATGAAGTTGTCGAAATCCCTGAGTGAAATCACATTAGAATCGGCTTTAAGCATATATCTTTGGAAAATGGCCCTTGGCCGAATACTATATTACTTACCTTGATCACTTCAAATCCCGAGAGACTCCTTTAATGCTCCTTAATGTCGGCTACATACAAAAGACACATATTATGGCACTAAAGAATATTCGGCCATCCAAGAAATCAAGGCCTACCCTTGATTTCGGCACACCAACAGAGAAAGAACTCAAACCGATTGCTAAGGGAGAACACACTTACCACCCACGTTGCTTGTGAAGACTAAAAGACAGAAGGTTTCGGCTTCCAAAACTTGCGGCCAAAAATAAAGAATAAGGCCACCTTAAGATTCGGCTATGGCTCCTAATGGAGATAGGATATTCCGCTATCTCAAGAGTATTTCGGCTTTTGGGAAAACAAGAGAACAAAAGAAACGGTAGGGAGGTTCAAATAGAGGTTCGGCTCTTAAGAGTTATGGAGAGAAAAGTAATGAAGAGTTGGGGTTGAAGTAGTTTCGGCAATAGGGGAAAATATAAGAGAGGTTTCGGCTAATGGTGACAAAGGAGAATTTGACTTCAAATGACAAAGAAGAAAAAGAGAAAGTAAAAGATGGACACTCCAAAATTCGGCACAATGAGAGAGTGAGATGAGAGGAACAATTTTCGGCAAAAAGAAAATAAATGAAGAAAAGAATTGCCAAAAGATGATCACCCCTATTTATACTACACAGTTTCGGCACACACATATCCCACTTGAATCAAAACCGAAATTAGTCACCAAGAGAGTCCCTTGGCCGGCCACCACATCTCCTCTAATCAAATCCCAAATTTCTCTCCTATTTTCTCTCTATGCTACTCATTCAAAATAAATTGAATAAGTCAACATTTATCCTTCCCTTTTTGCCGAATTTAAAAAGAAAAACCAAAGCTTACCCTCATCTATTTGAAAGTCCACATGCCGTCCAACTGCCCCTCCTCTTTGACGCAAAAAGAAACCCCCAATTGCCTCCTTTGCAACTCGAACCTCCTACCTCCTGAAGCCTCCTTTGACGCAAACCTCACAGGACCCTAGGTGGCGTCCCTTGCCACTTTACTACTAGGTTGCTCGTGTCATAAACTCCACCACTTATTCCTTTAAGTCCTCACTCCCTTAGCTCCCCTTACTAAACTCAAAATCTACTATTTTTCCAAGGCACTCTCCTACATCCTAGGGTTCCCCAAACCCTTAAAACACAACCAAACACACACTAGGCCCACTATCACTTGAATTATGCACTAACCACACAACCCCTAAATCCCGGATGTTACATTTCTAGAGTGCTATGAGTATTCTGTCGAATATTCACTTGCATCACACGATTTTAGATCTAGTATATTTAACCTTTTCAGAATTAAAAATACATCTATGAACACAACATACAATTAACTATGTCTAGAGCTTGCATGCATGTATTTAAAATAAGCATAAATCGAATGAAACAATGATGTAGGCAAGTTCTGTAACACCCCAAACCCGGCCCATTCGTTACGACCGAATTTGAAATGCCACCGCAGAAAACGTTTGAAAATATTTTTGACTTAAGATAAAACATTAAAATTTGTCGTCTTTTGAAAACCATGTCCATTTAAAAAAAATTATATGTAAAACTTTGATGTTACAAAATATCCGAATTAAAACTTTATTATATACTTTTAATATATAAGTGGCCGAAATTAAAAACATTTCCCGAATAATAATTTAATCGACAATCCAATTTAAAACATAGCAAAATTTATAAATATCTCAAATGGCCCTTATTACAATGAATAAATACTTAGAATTTCTGAAAAGAAATATAAATACGTAATCAATTAAAATATCTGCTGCATGGGCCACCTTGTATCCACTCCAACCCGGTCCGAGCTTCAAGAGTCACCTGTAAGGTTTAATAAAAATATTGGGTGAGTCAAACCGACTCAGTGCATAGTTATTACACATGTCTCCATACATATGGGCTTGGCCCATATCCACACAGTCCATACACATAAATATGCAATTATGAAGCCCAATCCAACCTAAGTCCATCCATTACACCTACCTTAGTAGACTCCCTGCCCAAGGCCGTGGCTAATCCACCCCCGATCACATCGTGATCCACATATCCTACCTTGACAGACTTGCTGCTCAAGGCCGTGGCTGAGCCACCGATCCCGTAGGGATCCCACATATCAATCAGTCCACGGTGATGCACACAGCTATCAACCGCTGAGATGGGCACCTAGCCAACATCTCCCTTGACGTAGCACCTAGCTAACATCAAGCGCTAATGTAGCACAACGCTAACATTAGACCACGTACATAATGTACACCCTTTCCTTCGATAGTCACATCCCAAGTCCCATGTATCATGCCACAATATCATAAAAATAAGCATACATCACATGCCATCACGTTTTCATACATATATCAATAATCATTTATTATCGTAAATCACTGACCTGATTATTCAATCACCCACCACGGGTATTCACAATCTTAGCCCTTATTTTGGCTATCATTCACTTTATACACATACATAAAATAATACATATAAACATTCAAGAGACAGTGCGATAACTACGCACCTGATTATTAAGCGAGATCCCGATCTATTGAATCTAACACAAACTAGAATCCCGATACTTGTCCTTATGCCTGTCGATAGGCCCCTAATCCATCATGGACAGAATCGGTTAGCCACTTAAATACCAAAAATGGCCTAAGGCCGAATAGCACAAACCCACTTACCTATCAATCATTTAATAACATAAAATGCTGACCTTGATAATCGATTACCCATCATGGGTATCCACCATTTTAATCAGATTAAATCGCGACGTTAGAAATGAGTTCTAGGGGATGTGAACTTAGAGATCGTGCCCAGAAAATATGATGGTTCTATTAAGATCAGAGTGCGCAGCATAAGCGTAGTGCGGTGAGTTAAGGATGCACGATTGAACGATAGTAAGTAATTTCGAGGACGGAATTATTTTAAGGGGGTAGAATTGTAATATCCTGAAATAGGGGTAAAATTTTATTAAATTATTTTGCATAAGTGTGGTCATCAGGGTGGTAATTGAGGTATTTTAGGTGCTAGTGATAAGCTAAGGGAAGGCCCGAGCTATAGGAGAAATTTTATTTTTAAGTGTTAATTAGGGGGAGCTAGGCTAAGGGGGCTTTAAGAAAAGTTGTTGGGGGTTTATGGCATAAGAAATGCCTTGGTAAAGTGGCTTCCATGCGCCACTTAAGGGTCTTGGCGAAGGGACTCAAGTTCGAGCCATGAGGGAAGCGCCTGGTGTGTTTTATTTTTGTTTTGGCGTTAAGGCAAGGGTGAACTAAGGAAGGAGGTCTTAAAACAATATGTGGCGGGTTTATATCACAAAAGAGACAGCAGTAGAGTGGCTTGGGGCGTTATATGGGACTTACGGCAATGAGGGCTAAGGTTGAAACTTGGTGGCGAAGACATGGGTGTTTTATTTTGTTTTTTTGCATGTGACGACAAAGCAATGGAGAAGAGTTGGACAACACATGGGTTTCTAAAAGGTAAGGATTAAGTTTGTTTTTGTTTTTGAATTCGGCTGGGATATAGGATAAATGCTGAATTTTATTTTTTTATTTATTTTAAGATAGAAGGTAAGGGTGGCCTTATTTTATTGAATAAGTGATAAGGGATAATGGTTTTGTTTCTTTATTATTTTTTTTCTTAAATGAAGTTATAAGGCTTGTTTTTAATTGTTTTAAATATTAAGATAATAGATGAGTGTGGGACTCTTTTGGGTAGGCATTTTCGGTCATATAGAAGGGGGTAGTGCCGAATTCTTCTTTTAATAAGCACCCATTCCCTTGTTATTTCTTTTTTTTAGTTGTTTGCCAAATTTCTTTATATTTCTATGAAAGCCGAATGCTCCTAAGTCCCTACCGTTCTTCCACTTTTCTTTTCTTCAACTCCACATTTGTTTTATAGATAGCCGAATTTCTAAGTAAGCCTCATCAAGCATCTTTTCTTTACAATTGTTGTTTTCAAGAGCCGAATATCTCATTACCTTTAAAGCCATTGCCGAATCTCCTAGGATGGTGTTGCCGATCTCTTGCTCTTAATTTCATCTCAAGTGTAGTGGTAAGTAATCGTCACTCTAAACAATTGGTTTTGAGTTCTTATATTGGTATGTCAAAACCAAGTGATTGGTCTTAATTTTTATAACATGGCCGAATGTCATAGTGCCATTAAGTATGTTCTCTTGTGTGTAGCCGAAAGAAGGAAGCATTGAGGAAGTCTCTTGGATTCGATCATCTAAGGTAAGTGTTAGGTACTATTCGGCCAAGGGCCATGATTATGGAATTATGCTTAAAACCGATACTAACAAGTGTTTAGTAGGGATTTCGACTATTAAAAGTGCAAGAGTGTGATTTCGGGATTTGGAAGAGATAGGTAAGTGGGTTTGTGCTATACGGCCTTAGGCCATTTTTGGTATTTAAGTGGCTAACCGATTCTGTCCATGATGGATTAGGGGCCTATCGACAGGCATAAGGACAAGTATCGGGATTCTAGTTTGTGTTAGATTCAATAGATCGGGATCTCGCTTAATAATCAGGTGCGTAGTTATCGCACTGTCTCTTGAATGTTTATATGTATTATTTTATGTATGTGTATAAAGTGAATGATAGCCGAAATAAGGGCTAAGATTGTGAATACCCGTGGTGGGTGATTGAATAATCAGGTCAGTGATTTACGATAATAAATGATTATTGATATATGTATGAAAACGTGATGGCATGTGATGTATGCTTATTTTTATGATATTGTGGCATGATACATGGGACTTGGGATGTGACTATCGAAGGAAAGGGTGTACATTATGTACGTGGTCTAATGTTAGCGTTGTGCTACATTAGCGCTTGATGTTAGCTAGGTGCTACGTCAAGGAGATGTTGGCTAGGTGCCCATCTCGGCGGTTGATAGTCGTGTGAATCACCGTGGGTGATTGATATGTGGGATCCCTGCGGGATCGGTGGCTCGACCACGGCCTTGAGCAAACAAGTCTGTCAAGGTAGGATATGTGGATCACGATGTGATCGGGGGTGGATTAGCCACGGCCTTGGGCAGGGAGTCTGCTAAGGTAGGTGTAATGGATGGACTTAGGTTGGATTGGGCTTCATAATTGCATATTTATGTGTATGGACTGTGTGGATATGGGCCAAGCCCATATGTATGGAGACATGTGTAATAACTATGCACTGAGTTGGTTTGACTCACCTAATATTTTTATTAAACCTTACAGGTGACTCTTGAAGCTCGGACCGAGTTGGAGTGGATACAAGGTGGCCCATGAAGCAGATATTTTAATTGATTACGTATTTATATTTCTTTTCAAAAATTCTAAGTATTTATTCATTGTAATAAGGGCCATTTGAGATATTTATAAATTTTGCTATGTTTTAAATTGGATTGTCGATTAAATTATTATTCGGGAAATGTTTTTAATTTCGGCCACTTATATATTAAAAGTATATAATAAAGTTTTAATTCGGATATTTTGTAACATCAAAGTTTTACATATAATTTTTTTAAATGGACATGGTTTTCAAAAGACGACAAATTTTAATGTTTTATCTTAAGTCAAAAATATTTTCAAACGTTTTCCGCGGTGGCATTTCAAATTCGGTCGTAACGAATGGGCCGGGTTTGGGGTGTTACAAGTTCATATCATGAACATTAAAAATGATCAACATCCACCCAAATAACTCCAACCCAAAAAATATTTAGTTCATGGGTGGAAAAGTAAACACCAAATTTAAATTATTCATCAACATTTTAAAGAAGTTTGAATCCCAGAAATCAAGAAAACGAAAGGCAGAACTGTGGGATTTCTCGCCATACTCCAGCTTCTCTTTTATCTTCCGATCGTTTGCAAATCCAGGATAGAGGTCTCTTCCCCTTCTTCACGTCTGTATACTGCTATCTAAAGCTGCTAACCTTTATGATAAACCGTAAAAGTAACATATTTTAATCCCACATTTTGCATGCTTTTGGATGAATTATCCCTTATTTTATGTAAAAAGGTGCTCTTAATCCTTTCTTTTCATGTTATATACTCAGGAAAGCACCGGAGGATGAAAAGAACGAGAAACGAGCTTAAAACGGGCCAAATGGGCCAAAGCACGAAATCGACACGGCCTAGGCCCAAGACCACACGGCCGTGCCTCCTTAATAATCTCGAACACGGCATGGCCACGATTTACACGGCCGTGCCTCATCAACCTAAGACCACACGACCGTGCCTCATCAACGAAGTCCATACAGTCTGGCAACGACTTACACGGGCGTGTGCCAGAGGCCGTGCCCCTGCCGTGGCAAAGAGCAATTTCAATCGGATTTGGATACTTATGGGCAAAGAAACACATTCCAAAAGCCTATAAATACACCCTAAGTATGACCTGAAAGGGGGAGCCCAAAGCTATCGTTTAGGGGCATCTTGCTAGGCCAGAGAGGGCAGATTTGTGAGGATTCGCTCAGGGATAGCTAGTTGATCCATCTCAAGAAGCCGGAATTATACTCAAGACGGAGGATCTCCTCTTCAATTCCTTTAGGGGGTTTTAGGGATTTCTTAAGTTTTGTTTTATCTTTTTTTCTGAGATGTTTTCTTTTATTGTTATGAACTAAACCCTCAAATACCTGAGGGGGATGAAACTTAGATGAATCTTGTTATCGTTTGTTGAACTATATGATAAATATTTGATTTGTTCTTAATTATGTGTTCTTAATTCTTGTGTTGATATTTCATGGATATCGATTCAAGTTTGATGTGCTTAGGTGGAGGAGCAAAAGTTCCTGCCTAAGAGTAGATCTAGCATAGTTAAGCGGAGTTGATCACGCGCCTAGAGATAGGGTGACGAGGCGTTGCCGAATTAGGGTGAAACCTAATATGGGAGTCCATAGATCGAGTTAATGCAATTCTAGGGGTTTTATTTAGAAAGAGATTTCAATTAATCAACCTAGGGTTAGACTTTATTCGCCTCGAGAGAGGGTTTAATATAAATTAGGGAATCTTACGGATCAAGTTAAATGAATACATCGTCTGGTTCAGAGTTAGATAACAAGTGAAGTCTAGGTGGATTCTTCCTTGGGTGTCGTCTTAATTAATTGGTTTTTCCTCAAGTATTCTCCCAATTCATTCTTCTTTGTCTTAGAGTCTTTAAGTTTAGTAGTTAATTAATTTAGATTAAACAGCCATTCATTTAATTCTTAGGCTAAATAATAGAAAGAAAGTTAGTATTAGTACTTTTAGTTCCATTGGGTTTGATAATCCGATCTTGCCTAAGCTATACTACTATTCGATAGGTGCACTTGCCTCAATCGTTGTCAGAGTTAGTTTCCAGGTTCGATCATTCTCATTATAAATTTTAAACCTCGACAGACATACGATCATGTTTTTGGCGCCGTTGCCGGGGAACTAAAATATTAAGAAAGCTCTATTTTTATTACTTTAGCCATTATTTTTCGCAATTTACTTTTATTTTTATTTTTGTTTTGTTTTTAACTTTGCTAAATTTTCTTTCTTTCTTTTCCTAGCAGGTACCTCTAGTTTATGACTAGAAGGAACCCGAGAGGACCTTTAGTATACGACAGTGATATTGAAGCTACCGTTTGTAGAAATCGCAGAGAAATTAGGCGAGCCCTAAATTACCAAGAAGAAGAACAACAAGACGAATCCAATCCTACTGAAGGGATGGATGAGAATAATCCACCACTACAAGATGTGGGAGAAAATAATGCTCCACGTACTATGTATGATTATGCTAAACCTCATTTAACAAGAGCCGAATCGAGTATTATTAGGCCTGCTATAGCTGCTAATAATTTTGAATTAAAGCCTAACACTATACAAATGATTCAACAATTTGTTCAATTTGATGGTTTGCAGGACGAAGACCCAAACACTCATATAGGTAATTTTTTAGAGTTCTGTGATACCTTTAAAATAAATGGCGTTTCTGATGATGCCATACGGCTTCGGTTATTTCCCTTTTCATTAAGGAAAAAAGCCAAACAGTGGTTAATCTCGTTACCACGAGGGTCAATCACTAAATGGGATCAAATGACCGAAAATTTTTTATTAAAATATTTCCCACCGGCCAAAACGGCTAAATTACGGAATGATATATCTTCTTTTGTGCAGATGGATTTAGAGACATTATATGACGCATGGGAGAGATATAAGGATCTCTTGAGATGGTGTCCACACCAGGGTTTACCCTTGTGGCTCCAAGTCCAAACTTTCTATAACGGTGTAAACCCCTCAACGAGGCAACTAATTGATTCAGCCGCCGGTGGAACCCTAAACAACGAGAACTCCCGAGGCGACCTCACGAATTCATAGAGGAGATGTCACCGAATAACTATCGCTGGCGGAGTTACAAGGACAAAACCAACAAAATCAGTAGGAGTTTTCAACATCGATGCAAAGAACCATGCTATCAACACGGTAGAGATGATGAATAAAAAGCTTGAGAGTTTGTGTTCTTCACAGGTACATCCAGTAATGCAGTGTGACGCAAGTGGAACTGTGGCGAATCCTGAGTACCCACCCTACCAACCGGGCACAGAAAGCGAACAGATGAACTATATAGGTAATAATTTCAGATCTAATAATAATCCTTATAGTAATACTTATAATCCAGGTTGGAGGAACCACCCAAATTTTTCATGGGGAGGACAAGGAAATCAAGGAAATCAAAGACAACAACCTCCTCAAAATTTCCAAAATCAGCCCTATCCACAGGAGAAGGAGCCGAACCTTGAAGAGATGCTAACAAAATTCATGGCAGCTACAGATAACCGTCTCCAAGACACTGAGACCACCCTTAAGAACCAACAGGCATCAATTAAAGGGATCGAGAGCCAAGTTGGGGAACTCACTAAGACAGTTGGACAACTTACTAACACAATTGGACAACTTGCAAAGAAAATTTCCAAACGACCGCAAGGGCGTCTACCAAGCAACACTGAGATTAACCCAAAGGAGCAAATCCAAGCCATCACAGCTCATGGGTTAGATGAACCCAGTCCAATACAAGAAAATGAGGTAGAAAAAGGTAAAGTTGAGGTAACACAAGAAAAGCCAAAATAGGTAATCAAAAAGTACCAACCTCGCATTCCTTATCCCGAAGCGATGAAGAGAGACGATACAGAGGAACAATTCGGTAAATTTCTTAAACTTTTAAAAAAATTACATATCAACTTACCTCTTCTTGAAGCTCTTTCACAAATGCCAGATTTGAGGAAATTTTTAAAACATCTCTTGACGAACAAGCGTAAGTTAGATGAGGAGCCACATGTGGAATTAAACGCAATATGCTCAGCAATGTTACAGAATAGACTATCGCGAAAGCTAAAAGATCCAGGGAGTTTTACAATTCCATGTTTAATTGGTAGACTAACTGTTGATAATGCGTTAGCTGATTTAGGGGGAAGCATAAATGTCATGCCTTATAAATTGTTTAAACAACTAGGTCTAGGGAAACCCAAACAAACTAGGATGAGCATTCAATTAGCTGATAAAACTGTTAGAATTCCTAGGGGTATTATCGAAGATGTTCTTGTAAAAATTGATAAATTCATTTTCCCAGTAGATTTTGTTGTCTTAGACATGGACGAGGATAATTCGATTCCCTTAATTTTAGGAAGACCTTTTTTAGCAACTGCTAGAACAAAAATTGATGTTGGTACAGGAGAACTCATACTTCGTGTAGGTAACGAATCAATCAGTTTACAAGCTCTTGACTCAGCCAGGACAACAATTAATGAAGGTGAGAAAGTAAATTCAGTTGATAACCAAGTTGTTCAACTTTCACCACAGGAAACACCACAAGGTTACAAACCTGATCCGAGTCATGAACCCCATGCCAACAAAGAAGAATTACATAAAGAACGAAGCCTTAGGGTCGACGAACCAGAAGAGTGGAAAACACAATTCAAAGAAGAGTCGGAACCACACGAAGTAAAACCAAAGGAGCCCCCAGAAGAGCTCATAGGAACAACAAACCACTTCAAAATAGGGGACCAGGTGCTGTTAGATAAAGCAGATCCTCGCATCATCACATCAGACATAAACACAAACAAAGAAATCCCTTTTAGGGTAATCAATGTTTTCCCATACGGAAAAGTCAAGGTAAGTAATCCTATTTTTGGTAGTTTCAATATAAATGCATCTCGACTTAAACTCTATCATGATAATAAAACTGATAGCATGAGGAAGGACTTTCAACTCCTCAAACCACCCTGACGATACAAACGAGAGGTGAGTCTAGCTTAAGACTTTAAACGAGCACTTCTCGGGAGGCAATCCGAGCACTAACCCTAGTTACTTTTGCTTTTGTTTTCATTTTCTTTTCTTCTCTTGGTCTTAAACACCTAGCTTTAAACTAACCAAAAGTGCAGATTTCCATGCCACACGGCCTTACACACGGCTGTGGCCGTGGCCATGTGGAAGTGCAGAATCACCGTACTGACACGGCAGAGAATGTACAAGTTAGAAAGAATCAAATCTTCGAGTCATGGACTCCAACCACCACCCCCACGGGCACTGACAAAATGCTACGGCCGTGCGACGTGGCCGTAGACGACACTGACTTACCAGAAACGGGCGTGGGAGAACCAACACGCCTACACACACGGCCGTGCTAGGCGTCCGTATGAATCGACACGCCCATGATACATGGGCGTGGGGTTGTACCTGATTTGAGAATTCTATTTAAACCACCCACCCTCCCTCTTCTCACCTAATTTTCACCCTTCTTCCACCCTTACACCATACATTCTTAGCATTCTTCATTCTTAGCATTCTACTCAATCTTTTGGCCATGTCAAAGAAACGGAAGGATCCCAGCACAGTCTCCCTCATGGAGACCGATCTATATAAGTTCATGCCAGCCGCTTCAATCACTCGACAAGCCAAGGACATTTGAGGCTATTTAGTTTTTATTTCATTTTTCTCTTTTGCTTTAATTTCCTTATCTTTACTTCTCTTCTACTTAACTTAGTTTCTTTTATTTTAGTTTCTTAGTGTCAGGTTCTACAGGCTACTTGGGAATCACACCACGACTACCACGATAACCTCAGCCTTAGAAATCACACCCAACGATAAGGACCCTACAGTCCATTTATCTTTTCTTTTAATATTAGTTTCATTTTTATTTTTCTTCACTTTAGCTTGCTTTTCTTTAATTATTTAATTAGTATAGTTTTAATTTTTAGTATTTTATCCTGGCTAATCCTCCATGAGCTACCCAATTTCTTCATCTAGCGCAGGATCGTCATCCAAATCGACCCCTCCGACCTATCTTTCACCTTCAAACCAAGGATGCCATCCTAAAATTCAGGGAGTTTCACTTCTTCCCATATCTTATGATTTTATAATGATATTATCTATCTTTGTACATTGAGGGCAATGTACATCTTAAGTGTGGGGGGTGAATCTTAAGGATGCCTAACTTTTTGCATTATTCTCAAATCCCTAAATTTAGTCTTGTTTTTAAGTAATTTACTCATATTACTAATTAGGATGAAATTTCCCTGATTTATGATTTTTATTGATATGTTTTAGATTAAGTCATTGATAATTGTGCATTGATGATTGAATTCTAAGAATACTAGAGAATCAAGCATGATAAGTCTATTTTTCAAGAAAATAAAAATATTTTCTAGGTTGTCTACCTGAATTTGAATATTACTTTGAAGTTTGAAATTTACGAGGTTGACATCAAAATACCCATAATTTTTGTGAGATTTTGAGCCTTGTAGGGCATAAATTCTTTTTCTTGCTCACTTCATTGATTATGAGTGTGTCAACATTGATTTGTTATTCTAGAACTTGCATCGATTATACATGTCGAGACCACACTTTTTGATTTGATATTCAGAGATGATAAAGGCACTTAGGATTTAACCCACTCACTCCACTAAAAGCCTACCTTCATAATTAACCCCTACTGAACCCCGTTTAATCCTAACAACCTTTTTATTGACTTACCCACTAATATTAACCTAAAAACCCGTTTTATTTGTTATCACCATCCTTTTTAACTACCCTTATATCGAGATTTGATTTGATTAATAGCCTAACTATGTTTTTTTTTATTTCAGTAATTTATCCTTTGTTATGTACTTATGATGTAAAAAAAATCAAAAGTATTCATTATTAGTTTTGTGATTAAAGAGCTTATACGTTTGAATTCCAAATATTGAAGAAGAAGCTCGTAGTATTAGTATTTTTCAAATTGATGTAATCACTTTTATTTAGTTTGTTGTTTTTGGTTAGGTAATTTGTCAATTCAATCTCGATTCTAACCCTCTAATTCAGCCTTTAACCACACCTTTAACCCAAGCCCCATTACAACCCTGTTAAAGACCTTTTGATTTGTGTATCATCTCATTTAATAGTGGTGGATATTTGATTTTCATGCAAGCCTATGTGTAACACCCCAAACTCGGCCCAAACATTACGACCGAATTTGGTATGTTATAGAGGAAAACATTTTGTAAAAATTCCTTTAGCCACTTAAGTTTGGGTGAAAACATCTCATTTTATATCGTTTTGTTAAAACCATTCAGGTGTGTGAAGAAACCGCACTTAGTTATATTTAAAGATCTATTAAGTCGGTTATTACTGATATTGAATGTACCGATGGCACAATAAAACATTTTTATGTTTAAATTTAAGAAACCGTGTACCCATTTTAAAGTCATTAAGTAATTTAAACAAATTATCCAAAATATGTAAAGTAAGCAAAATAAAAATCTTAGGAGGCCTTATTACAACTTGAACAAATAAATCCAAAATAAAATAAAAATAATTCAAAGTTCGTTTAATCACATTCCCACTTTGCATGGCCACCTCGAGTCCATCCGGCTCCTCATCCGCGATCTACGAGTCACCCAAAAAGTTAAAGGAGAAGGTGAGTCACCAAGACTCAATGTGTAACCCTTCCCCGCTTTAGTGCAACATCATACACAATTTATAACTAAGTTAACATGCACTAAATTTAACATGCACCCAACCTAGCCATCCAATGCTCCTTTCTCTACCCCGTGTGGTACCAAACCACCGGTGGTGCCAAACCACTGTGTCCAAAGACACGATATCCATCAATATTGTGGTGCCAAACCACCGGTGACTCGAAGTCACGAATAGTAGTGATGGGGCCAACCCATCGTGTGATACCAAATCACCGGCGCCAATCCCGTTGTATTATCTGTGGGGCCAACCCAATCGTGGTACCAAACCACCGGGGCGAGGCGTTATGAGGTGCCAAACCTCTGGTGACCGTAGTCACGAAATGTGGTACCAAACCACTGGTGTCCGTAGACACGGATATCACTTCCCCCTCCACTCGTTTAACCCACATCAGTCAATGATATGCATTTAATAAAAGATCATGCCAACATGTTTATTTAACAACATATACCAAATATGTCATGCTTCCCAAAAGCATCATAAAGAAAACTCATAACAACAAGGACTTACCTGAATCCTTGCGTATACCATGATGGTATTAAATCCCATTCTACATCAAATCAGTTTAGCATATACAATGCCTTTAGCACAGTTATTAGTTATAAAGTGTGTATGTACACACCTGTTACTAACTATAGCTCTAAATCCTTGAAGAAACAATCGGCCACACAAGATATCCTTGCTCCTACACGTCCTTTGAATATTAGCCCCCACACACTATATGTTTCTGCTTCCCTACAATCGGCAACCATCCATATCAATAGCCTTCGACTTTTCCATCACTAAAAATGTAATCTATTAAAATAGATCCTTACCACCACTTACCAACTGATTGCCTAGTGCAAAGAGACTTGGATTGATTACTTCAAAAATCCCGGAGTACCTAGATAAAATCGATTCCAACAAGAATAATTAACACCTTGCTCTCAAATACCGAAATCGGCTCTTACTCTTTTAGAAGTCGACAAAGACCAAGAGAGGAGAAGAAATAGGCATTCGGCTATAAGCACTTACCTTCCCAAACCGATTAAAAGAAGATTCCCAAAGAGATCTATGCAACTTTTAACATTCGACCAAAGTGCTTCTAGGTAGGAGAAGGGAATTTCGACACACCAAAGGAGTATATTCGGCTAAATGGAAAGAAAGAAATATGGGGGTTTCGGTTTGAGAAGAGAAGAAAAGAAATAAGTGGGAGATGAGAGTGTAGGGGATTCGGCCAAAGAAAAGAGAAGAGGATCAATGGTTTTCGGTTTTGAGAGAATGAAAAAGGAGAGAAAGAAAGAAAATCAAAGACGAAGGAGTGGAGAAATTCGGCTACTTGCAAATGGAGAAAAGAAAAGCAACAAAATGAGGAGTATGTGCCTTAAGAGAATTCAGCACCCCCCTTCACCTAGTCTCCTTGCCGTCCACTCCTCTTCAACAAGGAGTTCAAAATTTCGACAACTCCCCAAATCACTCTAGGCCAAGCATTTGAAATTATTCAAAGGAATTTGAATCAGTCAAGTTCCTTCTTTTTCTCCTTGCCACCCTTTAAAAATATCCACATAAAATCCAATTAAATCCTTATTTATCTAAAAGAATTTGAATTGAGCACTCCTTTCTCTCTCTTGTCGTCAAAATAAAGAGCAGAAAAGGAGATTTCTGCGACTCGAACATAGACTCCCCTTGCTCCCCTTGTGGCGTCAATTCCAGCTCCTAAGTGGCCTCCTTTTGCCACTTTTCCAAGGCCTTTTAGTGACAAATTTCCCCTCATTTAACTTGTAACCCCTACTTACTAAGGCTCCTATCTTTAAAGTTTACAAATAAAATTTTCTACTACTCAGGCCTGCTCTAGACTTACAACTAAGTCTTGAAACATCTCAAACAACGACACCACAAATTTCAAACACAAGCAAAACAATGCAATCTAAAATTAACCCCCAATTTAGGATGTTACAGTTCTACCCCCTTAAAATAAATTTCAGCCTCGAAATTACCTGATTAGAAGAGCTGGGGGTATTGCTGCCTCATCACATCCTCGGGTTCCCACGTGGCTTCTTCCGTACCACGGTTCTGCCATAGTACTTTCACCAAAGGTACTGACTTCCTGCGCAGAACTTTGACATCTCGGTCCAAGATCTGGACTGGTTCTTCTTCGAAAGATAAGTCCGAGTTTACCTCAATCTCTGCTACTGGCACAACGTGTGATGGATCTGACCGATATCGCCTAAGCATTGAAACATGGAAGACATCGTGAATCTAACTCAACTCTGCCGGTAGCTCGAGCTGATAAGCTACCGGTCCCACTCGCTTTAACACTGTATATGGGCCGATGAACCTTGGGCTCAGCTTCCCTTTTCGCCCAAATCTCAATACCTTCTTCCAAGGCGACACCTTCAGAAAAACTTTATCCCCTACTGCGTACTCCATTTCTTTGCGCTTAAGATCAGCGTAGGACTTCTGCCTATCCGACGCTTCCTTGAGACGAGCTCGAATTACCTTAACCTTGTCTTCAGTTTCTGTCACCAACTCTGGACCCAAAACTTGTCGTTAACCCAACTCCGTCCAACATGTAGGAGTATGGCACTTTCGTCCATACAGTTCCTCATATGGTGCCATCTGGATACTCACTTGATAACTATTGTTATAAGCGAATTCTGCTAACGGTAGGTACTCCTCCCAACTACCACTGAAATCCAAAACACATCCTCTCAGCATATCCTCTAAAATCTGAATGACCCTTTTCGACTGCCCGTCAGACTGTGGATGGAATGCTGTACTGAAATCCAGTCGTGTGCCCAAAGCTTGATGCAATGCTTCCCAGAACCTTGATGTGAACCTCGGATCCCTATCCGAGATAATTGATACTGGCACGCCATGCAATCTTACTATTTCCGACACATACAACTTAGCTAGCTTTTGAAGTGAGTAATCCACCCTTACCGGTATGAAGTGAGCTAATTTAGTCAGACGGTCCATAATCACCCAAACTGCGTCCTTCCTGCTGGGCGTGAGGAGTAGCCCACTGACAAAGTCCATAGTGATCCTTTCCCATTTCCACCGAGGGATCTTCACTGGTTGGAGTAACCCTGATGGCAACTGGGGTTCAGCCTTAACCTGCCGACACGCCAGACACTTTCCCACAAATTCAGTTACCTCACGCTTCAACCCCGCCACTGAATCGCTTTCCGCAAATCTCCATACATCTTGCTACCTCCAGGATGCATAGCGTATGGGCTGCTATGTGCATCTTGAAAAATCCTTTGCCTCAATTCCACATCCTTTGGCATACAGGCTCATCCTTGAAAACATAGTACACCATCACCAGACAAACTATACCCTTCCAAACCACCATCTTGAACTTGTAACCTCCGCGCACTCAAACTGTCATCTACCAATTGTTTTTCCTTAATCTCCTCGATCCAAGTTGGCTTAACTTGCAGCTCTGCCAAAAAACTTCCATCGTCGTATAGACTGAGGTGAGCAAACATCGCTCTTAAGTCCGTCACGACCTTCCGGCTCAACGCGTCAGCCACCACGTTAGCCTTGCCCGGATGGTACTCAATTGAACAATCGTAGTCCTTCAACAAACTCAATCCATCGACGCCGCCTCAAGTTTAAATCCTTCGGGTCAAAAGATACCTCGGACTTTTGTGATCCGTGTAGACTATCGACTTCTCCCCATACAAGTAATGCCTCCATATTTTCAAAGTGAAGACTACTGCCGCTAACTCTAAATCGTGAGTTGGATAGTTAACCTCATGCGGTCTTAGCTGATGGGATGCATAAGCCACTACTTTCCCTTCTTGCATTAACACACACCCCAAACCAGTATGGGATGCATCACAATAAACCGTGAACAACTTTCCACCTCAGTGAACGAACCGAGCTTCCGTCAGAATCTTCCTTAGCTTGTCAAAGCTTTCCTGCTGCTTCTCCGACCATACAAATGGAACTCCTTTCCGTAATAACTTAGTCAACGGCGCTGCGATTAAAGAGAATCCTTCCAAAAATCTTCGATAGTACCCTGCCAGACCCAGAAAACTTCAAATTTCTGCCACTGACCTAGGCGGTTTCCATTCCAACACCGCCTCAACCTTACGAGGGTCCACTCTAATCCCTTCAGCTGATACTACGTGACCTAAGAAAGCCACCTCCCTAAGCCAAAATTCGCACTTACTGAATTTGGCATATAACTGCTTCTCCCTTAGTACTTGTAAGACTATACACAAATGCCTGCCATGCTCCTCCTCCGTCTTTGAATAGACCAATATGTCGTCTATAAACACCACGACAAACTGATCTAAGTACTGCTAAAACACCCTATTCATTAAGTCCATGAATGCTGCCGGTGCGTTGGTCAACCCAAATAGCATCACCAAAAACTCGTAATGCCCATACCGAGTACGAAATGCCGTCTTGTGCACATCAACCTCCTTTACCTTAAGTTGATGATAACCCGACCTAAGATCTATCTTCGAGAACACCGATGCACCCTTCAGTTGGTCAAACAAGTCATCAATCCGGGGCAACGGATACTTATTTTTGATCGTTAACTTGTTTAGCTGGCGGTAGTCGATACACATTCGCATTGAACCGTCCTTTTTCTTGACAAACAACACAGGTGCTCCCCATGGAGATATACTTGGTCGGATAAACCCTCGGTCCAAGAGTTCCTGAATTTGAGCCTCCAGCTCTACCAATTCCTTTGGTGCCATTCGATGCGGTGCTATAGACACAGTGCCGTTTGAACAACAAGTCTATACTGAACTCAACTTCCCGATCTGGAGGCAGACTCGGAAGTTCTTCTGGAAATACATCAGTGAATTCCCTTATTGTTCGAACCTTCTCAACTGTTGACTCCTTAGCCTCCAAGGCACATATACGAACCAGAAATGCCTCACAACCCTTCTTGACCATCTTCTCAGCCTTCAAAGCAGATACCACGTTAGATAGGTAATCTCTTCTATGGCCTATCATGACCACTTCATCACCCTCGACCATCTTTAGAACCATGCGCTTAGCGTGTAGATCCAACCTTGCTTGATACTTAACCAACCAAATCCATTCCAAGAATCAAATCGAACTCCTCAAACGGAAGTTCCATCGGATCGACCATAAATACTACCCTTGGAGTTCTAAGGGTACATCTCTATATAGCTTGTCCACAACTACTGAGTGACCTAGAGGGCTAATTCTCATCATCTCCTGAGAAGCGGTCTCAAAGTCTAAGTTCATAGTCTCTACCACACTACTAGCAACGTATGAATGCGTCGAACCCACATCAATTAATGCAACATATGGAAGACCAAAAATTAGGAACGTCATCGGTTATGACGTGCAGTGCGTCACCCTCCTCTCGACGCCTTGCTGCGTAGACTAAACCAGGCTGTCTCGCCTCTGTGTTGCCTGCACCTTTGCCCGGTGTACCGCGACCTCGACTAGAACCATTACCTCCTCTACCATTACCACGACCCTCCGTGGTGGTCCTTCGTTTCTAACCCGAGTGCGGTTCGACCTGCGGGCGATTCTTAGCTAACTTCGAGGACGGGTCCCTTACACGTTGATCCAACGATCCACATTCAAAACATCCCCTTTCACCGATCCAACAACCTCCTAATGTGATTTCCCACAGCGATTACACCGAAATGGTCTCTCGATTAGCGACCATGGGCCTCCTGCTGATTCAACCCACTCGCCTAGCCCTCTTACTCAGGCATTACTACCCGATCCAGACGACCCAAAGCCTCTTTTCTGCTTATTCCTATCATAGTTCTGTCTCACGGACTCCTTGACCCCTTCGGCTACCTTAGCCTTTTCCACGAGCAACAAACTCTCACACTTCATTGTGGAGCAATCAACAACCTTAACTCATCCCTAAGTCCGTCTTCAAAGTGGACACAACGATCATGCTCTGTTGACACAATTCCCCGAGCATAGCGGCTCAGCCTCAAGAATTCTGCTTCATACTCCGATACAGACTTATTTCCTTGTACCAACCCCAGAAAAGCTTTCTTCTGTGCATCAGTGTAGCTGGTGCCCATACTTCTTACGATAAGCGGTTTGAAATACTCCCAAGTAAGATCATCTGCCGTAGCACCATCCCAAACCGTGAGCCACCATTGATATGACTCATCCTTTAGAAGCGACACCGCTCCTTTCAGCTTCTCCTCATCCGTCAGGTCCAGATCATCCATGATTCTCTCGGTCGATTCTAACCAATATTCCACCGCACTGGGTGCCACTCCCGATACACCTGGAATACCTCCGCTCCGTTGGATCGGAGTCGCTCGGGTACAGACTTTCGAGTTCCCAAATTTCCTCCCGCACCAGCCACCAACTCTAGAACTCGTAGCACAGCCTGCGATACAGCGTCATCCCCCGTTTGGGCTTGCTGCTCAACGCCCACAGCTGGGGGTGGTGGTGGCGGTGGTGCCTCATTGTCCGATCCTTGACCTGACCTAACGGGTTCCGACACGGTGATCCTGCCTCCACCGCGTCCACGACGGCCACGTCCTCTAGAGCTCATTCTAACTATTGCGCTTTAATCTGATTAAGAAATTTTCATGGATTAGTTCTTGTTTGACTTGGTTATCCGCGAAGAATTTTATAAAGAGAGTTTAATAGAGATTCTTTCGATCAATCAAAGGTTTAAGTCCTCTATCCTAGTTTACACAGAAGGCACATCCATTCCCTAATACCTTTCATACTTATTCACTCATCCTAGGGGTAGTTTCGTCTTTTTCCTATAGGGGTATTTTCGTAAATTTCCAAAGTCAGGGTATTATTTATTGTGTTTGGCCTATGACCGAGTCCTCTTGGTTAGGGTGAACCGAAGCTACGCACCAGGTAGGAATCCTGCGAAGAGGCGGTGAGTCACGAGGACTGCTTAAGTACCAAGCTCTTCCGGATCCAGTCCTAGACATGCGCACAAGGGTTACCACACCCTAACTCGGTGACTTGGTCGTAGGTTTGTTTAATTAAGCATTTAAAGTCTTATGTCTTTTGTTGGAGTGGGCTAGTCCTAAAGTTCAAACACCTATCATACTATCTACGTTCCATACCTACCCTTCTACCAATAATAATTCATACAGAAGTCAGAAGTACTTACTTGGGCGGATTGGTGCCGGAGACTCGGGCCATGCTATTCAAAACCAAAAATATTTCAAAAAGTCCTACTAAAACATTTTGGGCCTTGGGCCCCACAAAGAGTTTTGAACTGGGCTCGATACCAATTTTGTAACACCCCCAAACCCGGCCCAAACATTACGACCGAATTTGGTATGTTCTGAGAGAAAACATTTTTAAAAATTCCTTTAGCCGCTTAATTTTGGGTGAAAACATCTCATTTTATATCGTTTTGTTAAAACCATTCAGGTGTGTGAAGAAACCGCACTTAGTTATATTTAAAGATCTATTAAGTCAGGTTGTTACCGATATTGAATGTACCCGATGGCACAATAAAACATTTTTGCGTTTAAATTTAAGAAACCGTGTGTACCCATTTTAAAGTCATTAAGTAATTTAAACAAATTATCCAAAATATGTAAAGTAAGCAAAATAAAAATCTTAAGAGGCCTTATTAAAACTTGAACAAATAAATCCAAAATAAAATAAAAATAATTCAAAGTTTGTTTAATCACATTCCCACTGCATGGCCACCTCGAGTCCATCCGGCTCCTCATCCGCGATCTACGAGTCACCTAAAAAAGTTAAAGGAGAAGGTGAGTCACCAAGACTCAATGTGTAACCCTTCCCCCAGTTTAGTGCAACATCATACACAATTTATAACTAAGTTAACATGCACTAAATTTAACATGCACCCAACCTAGCCATCCAATGCTCCTTTCTCTACCCCGTGTGGTACCAAACCACTGGTGGTGCCAAACCACTGGTGTCCAAAGACACGATATCCATCAATATTGTGGTGCCAAACCACTGGTGACTCGAAGTCACGAATAGTAGTGATGGGGCCAACCCATCGTGTGATACCAAATCACTGGCGTCAATCCCGTTGTATTATCTGTGGGGCCAACCCACTGTGGTACCAAACCACTGGGACGAGACGCTATGAGGTACCAAACCACTGGTGTCCATAGACACTGCAACATCCTAAAATCGGGGCTATTTGTGATTGAATTATTTTTCATGTGTTTGAACTTTTGTGTTATTAATTGTGGTGTGGTAAGGCTTAATTATGGACTTTGAGTAGGTTCGGTTTAGTAGAATAAATTTTTGTATGGTTTATTTAATGAAGTGGATTAAGTGAGCTTAGCACTTAAGTTAATTTAAGTGTTAATTAAAGCACATGAGGAATTAGTGGCAAAGTGGTTATGGTGTTTGAACTTATAGCTTGGGGTTAGAGGTTCGAGTAGCATGTTTAACATTTTGAAGGTTTATTTTTGAATCCTTGCATTGATGGACGGTCAAACTTATTTATGATAGGTTGGACTATTCCTTTTGGTAAGTTGAGAATTTGTTATGGAAAGCTTGAAGATAGGGATAAGAATCTTGAGTTTATGGTATAATGAGGGGACAAAGGCATGGAAGGTGGGGGATGTTTTGGAAAGAAATCCTATGCCTTAATGCATGAATGTGGACGGCATGTAAGGCTAGGGGGGAGTGGCCGAATTTTTTGTAGGTAGCTTGGAGGGGATGTTGACCAACTTGTTTTGTGCATCATTTTGTGTTTGTTTTTCCTCTCCAAAAAGCTCTCATCTTTGGCCGAATGTATAGGGTACTTTTGGTGCAAAAATATTTCTTTTGATGACAACTTCATTTTGTTGGAAACAAAATACCACTTTCTTTCTCTCATTTGTCTTTTGAACCAAACTACATTTTTGCATCTTGTGCATTTTCTTCTTTGGTAAAATTTGTGGTGACCGAATATCATTTCTTCCATTTCTCTTTTTCTTCCTTTGATCAATTCTTTTCATTCTCTTTTAAAATTTTATCGAAAACAAAAACCATTCTTTCTTTCTCTAAACTTTGGCCGAATCTCCTACACCATTATCTTTCATCTACTACTTTTCTTTTCTTCTCAAAACCGAATCCCCTATTTCTCCTTTCTTCTCAATAATTTCTTTATTAGCCAAATATACTCCTTTGGGTGTGCCGAAACTCTCTTCTTCCATTTAGAAGTATCTTGGTCGAATATTGAAGGTGGTAAGGATTTATTTTAAGGGATTATTCTTTTGATTATTCAAAAGCCGAAGGCTATTACATTAATGGTTGCCGATTGTAGGGAAGTGAAGCATTTTCGCGTACCGGTTGGCGTAGTTAGTACTCGAAGGCGATTAGGTGAGGTTTTGGATTCAAATGATAACCCCTCGAGATTATTTTGGTTTGGCCGAATGGCCTTGGTACTAACTTTGGGTAATGGTCGAATATAGGGCAAGGGAAACTTGTGTGGCCGATTGTCTCCTTAGGGATTTAGACTATTGTTGGTGACAGGTGTGTACATACACACTTTATAATTAATTAACGTGCAAAGTATTATGTGTATGCTAATCGGATTTGTGTAGATTTGAGTTTAATACCATAAAGGTATAGCAAGGCTTCAGGTAAGTCCTTGACAATATGATTTGCTATTTGATGCTTTTGGGATGCATGACATATTTGGTATATGTGACTTATAAATTATTATTGGTAAATCCTATATATGTTCCTAAATGAGTATGATGGCATGATTTCTTAACTATCATTGATTGATTGATGTGGTTTTATGAGTGGAGGGGGCGGATATTCGTGTCGACTTTTGACACCAGTGTTTTGGTAACACATTGTGACTACGGTCACGGAGGTTTGGCACCTCCAGAGGTTTGGCACCTCATAGCGTCTCGTCCCTGTGGCTTAGTACCACCGTGGGTTGGCCCCACATTTGAGATATGGGATTGACGCCAGTGATTTGGTATCACACGATGGGTTGGCCCCATCATTTGATTGTGACTTCGGGTCACCAGTGGTTTGGTACCACAATATTGACGGATTTCGTGACTATACGTCACCAGTGGTTTGGCACCACCAGTGGTTTGGTACCACACGGGGTAGAGAAAGGCGTACGGATGGCTAGGTTGGGTGCATATTAAACTTGTGCATATTAAATTAATTATGATTTGTGTATGATGTTACATTAAACCGGGAAAAGGGTTACACATTGGGTCTTGATGACTCACCTTTTCCTTTAACATTTTCAGTGACTCGTAGTTGCGGATAAGGAGCCGGATGAACTCGAGGCGCCATGCAATGAAAATATGGACTAGGTGGATTTGGAAGTATTTTTATTTTAATATGGGTTTGATTTATTTTGTTTAAGATGTAATAAGGCCTCCTAAAATTTGCACTTGGATTATTTTATGTTTTGATAAATTGCTTAACTATTTTATGATATTAAAATGGGTACACATGTTTTTCTCAAATTAATTCGTAAAAATGTTTTATTGTGCCATCGGGTACACTTGAAATCTGTAACAACCTAACTTAGTATATTTATAAATGACATTAAGTAATGCTTTCTTCATAACACCTCAACCGCTTTAAATCAAAACAATATCTTTTATCAAAATTTAAAACGAATTAAAAGGGATTTTCAAAAGTTTTTCCTCCGTAGCATACCAAATTCGGTCGTAATGTTTGGGCCGGGTTTGGGGTGTTACAAATTATATCGAGCCGAGTTCAAAGCTTCACTGTGGGCCCAAGGCCCAAAAATGTTTTGGTAGGTCTATTTGAAATATTTTGGTTTTGAATAAGCATGGCACCGAGTCTCCCAAGACCGATCCGCCTGTAAGTACCTCTAACTTTTTGTATGGATTATTATTATAGAAGGGTAAGTAGGGAACGTAGTTAGTGTGATAGGTGTTGAACCTTAGGACTAGTCCACCCCAACAAAACTCACAAGACTTTAATGGCCTAATTAAAACCAACCCGTGACCAAGTCACCGAGTTAGGTGTGGTAACCTTAGTGCGCATGTCTAGGATTGGATCCTAAGAGCTTGGTATTTAAGCAGTCCTCGTGACTCACCTCCTCTTCATGGGATTCCTACCTGGTGCGTAGCTTCGGTTCACCCTAACCAAGAGGACTCGGTCATAGGCTAAACATGTTAAACAAAACCCAAAAGGGATTAACCTGCTTTGTGAAAGCTCTAAGTTTTAAAAATCGTTATGATACTCATTTCAATAGCAAAGAAAAATTTACTTTCGGAAAAATTTTCAAAATATTCTTCAACTTACCAAAATTACTCAAATTTCCCTAGTGGCAAAATTAGGAAAAATACCACGGATAGAAACGGACAATAATGCAGAAGAGTGCATAGGTATGAAAGGTATAGGGAATGGATGTACTTTTCTATGTAAATTAGGACAGAAGACTTAAAACTTTGTTTGATCGAAAGAATCTCTATTAAATTCTTTTCATAAAATTTCTTCATGGATAACCAAGTGAAACATGTACTAATTCATAAAAATTTCCTAATCGATTAAAGCGCGATAGTTAGAATGAGCTTTAGAGGACGTGGCCGTCGTGGACGCCGGAAGGGGTAGGATGACCGTGTGTCGTAACTCATCGATCGGGTCGTGGATCCGAGAATGAGGTACCACCGCCACCACCACCCCCAACCTTTGGAGCCGAGAAGCGTGGATCGACGGGTGATGACGCAGCGTCACAAGCGATCGCCGCGGGTTCTAGAGAGAGTAGCTGGAATGGGTGGAGGTGGAGGAGCTCGGAAGTCGGTGCTGAGAGACTTGAGCTAACGGAGCTAAATTTTTCCGAGGTGTGTCCGGTAGCGCCCAATACTGGTGAGTATTGGCTAGAATCGATCGAAAGAATCATGGATGAGATAGATCCGACGAATGAGGAGAAACCGAAAGGAGCGGTGTCGCTTCTCAAGGATGAGTCATATCGATGGTGGCTCACGGTTCGAGATGGTGCTACGGCAGATGATCCGACTTGGGAATACTTCAAAGCCGCTTATCGGAAAGAAGTATGTGGGCACAAGCTACATTGATGCACAGAGGATAGCTTTTCTGGGGTTGGTACAAGGAAATAAGTCTGTGTCGGAGTATGAAGCGTAATTCTTGAGGTTGAGCCGCTATGCTCGTGGGTATAGTGTCAACGGAGCATGATCGTTGTGTCCGCTTTGAAGACGGACTTAGGGATGAGTTAAGGTTGCTTGATTGCTCCAGCAGAGAGCGTGAGTTTTCTATCTTGGTGGAAAAGGCTAAGGTAGCCGAAGGGGTCAAGGAGTCCGTGAGACGTAACTATGATAGGAACAAGCGAAAAGAGGATTTGGGTCATCCGGATCGGGTGGTAATGTTCGAGAAAAGGGCGAGGCGAGTGGGCCGAATCAGCAGAAGGCCCATGGTCGCTAACCGCAGACCGCTCATCGTAATCGTTGTGTGGCAAATCGCATTGGGGAGGTTGTTGGACCGGTGAGAAGGGTTGCTTTGAATGTGGGTCTTTGGACCACCGTGTAAGGGATTGTCCTCGGAAGTTAGCCAAGAATCACCGGAGGTCGTCGAACCGTGCTCGGGCTAGGAATGTAGGACCACCACGGAGGGTCGTGGTAATGGTAGAGGAGGAAATGGATCTAATCGAGGTCGCGGAATTTCGGGCAGAGGTACAGCAACACGAAGCAAGCGGCTGGTCTAGTCTATCTGCGCGCGAGGCGTCGAGAGGAAGGTGACGCACCGGACGTTATAACCGGTACATTCTTAATCTTTGGTGTTCCATATCTTTGCTTTGATTGATGTGGGTTTGACGATTCATACGCTGCTAGTAGTGTGGTAGAGACTATGAACTTAGACTTCGAGATCGCTTCTAGGAGACGCATCGTAATTAGTCCTTTAGGTCACTCAGTAGTTGTTAATAAGCTATATAGAGATGTACCTCTAGAACTCCAAGGGGTCGTGTTTGTGGTCGATCCGATGGAACCGCCGTTTGGGGAGTTCGATTTGATCCTTGGTATGGACTGGTTGGTTAAGTATCGTGCAAGGTTGGATCATGTTTGCTAAGCGCATGGTTCTTAAGATGGTGAGGGTGATGAAGTGGTCATGATAGGTAATAGAAGAGATTACCTATCTAATGTAGTGTCTGCGTTGAAGGAAGTGAAAAGATGGTCGGGAAAGGTTGTGAGGCGTTTTTGGTTCGAATTTGTGCTTTGGAAGCTAAGGAGTCACGGTTGAGAAGGTCCGAACAAGATGGGGAATCGATGTGTTCCCGAAGAACTTCCGGTCCGCCTCAGATCGGAAGTTGAATTTGGTATAGACTTGCTACACTGAACGACACTGTGTCAATAGCACCTTCCGAATGGCACCAAAGGAATTGGTGGAGCTGAAGGCTCAAATTCAGGAGCTTTTGGACCAAGGATATTATCGGAGGTTTGTGGAAGGATTCTCTTTAATCGCAGCGCCGTTGACTAAGTTGTTAAGAAAGGGAGTTCCATTTGTATGGTCGGAGAAGCAACAAGAAAGTTTTGACAAGCTAAGGAAGATTTTGACGGAAGCTCCAGTTTTGGTACAGCCTGAGGAAGGAAAGTTGTTTACGGTTTACTGTGACGCGTCCCATACTGGTTTGGGATGCGTATTGATGTAAGAAGGGAAGGTAGTGGCCTATGCGTCCCGTCAGCTAAAACCGCATGAGGTTAACTATCCAACGCATGACTTGGAGTTAGCGGCAGTAGTTTTCGCTTTGAAAATATGGGGGCATTACTTGTATGGGGAAAAGTCAATAGTCTACACGGATCATAAAAGTTTGAGGTATCTTTTGACTCAGAAGGATTTGAATTTGAGACAAATGTCGGTGGATTGAATCGTTAAAAGACTACGATCGTTTCGATTGAGTACCATCCGGGTAAGGCGAACATGGTGGCTGATGCCTTGAGCCGAAAAGTCGTGACAGACTTAAGAGCGATGTTTGCTCATCTCAGTCTATATGACGACGGAAGTCTTTTGGCAGAACTGCAAGTTAAACCGACTTGGATCGAGGAGATTAAGGAAAAGCAGTTGGTGGATGACAGTTTGAATGCAAGGAGGTTGCAAGTTCAAGATGGTGGTTTGGAAGGGTACAGTTTGTCTTGCGAGGGAGTGTTATGTTTTCAAGGGCGAGCTTGTATGCCGAAAGATGTGGAGTTGAGGCAAAGAATTCTCCAAGATGCACATAGCAGCCCATACGCTATGCATCCGGGAGGTAGCAAGATGTATGGAGATTTACGAGAACAGCTTTGGTGGCACAGGTTGAAGCGTGAGGTAATCGAATTCGTGGGTAAGTGTCTAACGTGTCAGCAAGTTAAAGCTGAACATCAGTTGCCATCAGGGTTACTCCAACCGGTGAAGATTCCTCAGTGGAAATGGGAGAGGATCACTATGGATTTTGTCAGTGGATTACCCCTCACGCCTAGTAAGAAGAACTCGGTTTGCGTAATTGTGGATCGACTAACTAAGTCGCGCATTTCATACCAAGAAGGGTAGATTATTAAGCCTGAAGCTAGCAAAGCTATATGTAGCCGAGATAGTAAGATTGCATGGTGTGCCAAGATGTCGATTATCTCGGATAGGGATCCGAGGTTTACATCAAGGTTTTGGAGAGTTTTACATCGGGCCTTGGGAACGAGATTGGACTTCAAAGATGACTTTTCACCCGCAAAAACCGACGGACAATCGGAAAGAGTGATACAAATTTTAGAAGATATCTTTGAGAGGTTGCGTTTTGGATTTCAAAGTGGTAGTTGGGAAGAGTATCTACCATTGGCGGAATTCGCTTATAACAACAGTTATCAAGCGAGCATTCAAATGGCACCATTTGAGGCACTGTATGGACGGAAGTGCCGTACTCCTACGTGTTGGACGGAATTAAAGGAGCGACATGTCTTGGGTCTAGATTTGGTAGCGGAAACTGAAGATAAAGTTAAGTTAATCCGGACTCGTCTCAAGGAGGCATCGAGATAGGCAAAAGTCTTATGCCAACCTCAAGCGCAAAGAAATGGAATACGAGGTAGGAGATAAAGTCTTTCTGAAGGTGTCACCTTGGAAGAAAGTGTTGCGATTTGGGAAAAAGGGAAGCTAAGCCCTAGGTTCATTGGGCCATATACGATGTTGAAGCGAGTGGGACCGGTAGCTTATCACCGAGTTGCCTGTAGAGTTAAGGCAAATTCACGACGTCTTCCATGTGTCAATGCTTAGGCGATATCGATCCGATCCATCGCATCGCGTTGCCCGTGGCGTAGATTGAGGTTAATCTGACTTATCTTTCGAGGAGGAGCCGCCCGATCTTAGATCGTGATGTCAAGGTTCTGCGTAGGAAGTCGATACCTTTGGTGAAAGTATTATGGCGAAACCATGGTACGGAGGAAGCGGCGTGGGAACCCGAGAATGTGATACGTTGTGACAATACCCTATCTTTTACGATCGGGTAATTTCGAGGTCGAAATTATTTTAAGAGGTAGAAGCGTAACATCCTGAAATCGGGGCTATTTGTGATTGAATTATTTTTCATGTGTTTTAACTTTTGTGTTATTAATTGTGGTGTGGTAAGGCTTAATTATGGACTTTGAGTAGGTTCATTTAGTAGAATAAATTTTTGTATGGTTTATTTAATGAAGTGGATTAAGTGAGCTTAGCACTTAAGTTAATTTAAGTGTTAATTAAAGCACATGAGGAATTAGTGGCAAAGTGGTTATGGTGTTTGAACTTATAGCTTGGGGTTAGAGGTTCGAGTAGCATGTTTAACATTTTGAAGGTTTATTTTTGAATCCTTGCATTGATGGACGGTCAAACTTATTTATGATAGGTTGGACTATTCCTTTTAGGCAAGTTGAAAATTTGTTATGGAAAGCTTGAAGATAGGGATAAGAATCTTGAGTTTATGGTATAATGAGGGGACAAAGGCATGGAAGGTGGGGATGTTTTGGAAAGAAATCCTATGCCTTAATGCATGAATGTGGACTGCATGTAAGGCTAGGGGAGTGGCGAATTTTTGTAGGTAGCTTGGAGGGGATGTTGACCAACCTTTTGTTTTGTGCATCATTTTGTGTTTGTTTTTCCTCTCCAAAAGCTCTCATCTTTGGCCGAATGTATAGGGTACTTTTGGTGCAAAAATATTTCTTGTGATGACAACGTCATTTTGTTGGAAACAAAATACCACTTTCTTTCTCTCATTTGTCTTTTGAACCAAACTACATTTTTGCATCTTGTGCATTTTCTTCTTTGGTAAAGTTTGTGGTGACCGAATATCATTTCTTCCATTTCTCTTTTCTTCCTTTGATCAATTCTTTTCATTCTCTTTTCAAATTTTATCAAAACCAAAAACCATTCTTTCTTTCTCTAAACTTTGGCCGAATCTCCTACACCATTATCTTTCATCTACTACTTTTCTTTTCTTCTCAAAACCGAATCCCCTATTTCTCCTTTCTTCTCAATAATTTCTTTATTAGCCAAATATACTCCTTTGGGTGTGCATAAACTCTCTTCTTCCATTTAGAAGTATCTTGGTCGAATATTGAAGGTGGTAAGGATTTATTTTAAGGGATTATTCTTTTGATTATTCAAAAGCCGAAGGCTATTACATTAATGGTTGCCGATTGTAGGGAAGTGAAGCATTTTCGCGTACCGGTTGGCGTAGTTAGTACTCGAAGGCAATTAGGTGAGGTTTTGGATTCAAATGATAACCCCTCGAGATTATTTTGGTTTGGCCGAATGGCCTTGGTACTAACTTTGGGTAATGGCCGAATATAGGGCAAGGGAAACTTGTGTGGCCGATTGTCTCCTTAGGGATTTAGACTATCGTTGGTGACAGGTGTGTACATACACACTTTATAATTAATTAACGTGCAAAGTATTATGTGTATGCTAATCGGATTTGTGTAGATTTGAGTTTAATACCATAAAGGTATAGCAAGGCTTCAGGTAAGTCCTTGACAATATGATTTGCTATTTGATGCTTTTGGGAAGCATGACATATTTGGTATATGTGACTTATAAATGATTATTGGTAAATCCTATATATGTTGCTAAATGAGTATGATGGCATGATTTCTAACTATCATTGATTGATGTGGGTTTATGAGTGGAGGGGCGTGATATTCGTGTCGATTTTGGACACCAAAGTTTTGGTAACACATTGTGACTACGGTCACGAGGTTTGGCACCTCCGAGGTTTGGCACCTCATAGCGTCTCGTCCTCGTGGCTTAGTACCACGTGGGTTGGCCCCACATTTGAGATATGGGATTGACGCCAGGTGATTTGGTATCACACGATGGGTTGGCCCCATCATTTGATTGTGACTTCGGTCACCAAAGTGGTTTGGTACCACAATATTGACGGATTTCGTGACTATACGTCACGGTGGTTTGGCACCACCAAAGGGTTTGGTACCACACGGGGTAGAGAAAGGCGTACGGATGGCTAGGTTGGGTGCATATTAAACTTGTGCATATTAAATTAATTATGATTTGTGTATGATGTTACATTAAACCGGGAAAAAGGGTTACACATTGGGTCTTGATGACTCACCTTTTCCTTTAACATTTTCAGTGTGACTCGTAGTTGCGGATAAGGAGCCGGATGAACTCGAGGCGCCATGCAATGAAAATATGGACTAGGTGGATTTGGAACTATTTTTATTTTAATATGGGTTTGATTTATTTTGTTTAAGATGTAATAAGGCCTCCTAAAATTTGCACTTGGATTATTTTATGTTTTGATAAATTGCTTAACTATTTTATGATATTAAAATGGGTACACATGTTTTTCTCAAATTAATTCGTAAAAATGTTTTATTGTGCCATCGGGTACACTTGAAACTGTAACAACCTAACTTAGTATATTTATAAATGACATTAAGTAATGCTTTCTTCATAACACCTCAACTGTTTTAAATCAAAACAATATCTTTTATCAAAATTTAAAACGACTTAAAAAGGGATTTTCAAAAGTTTTTCCTCTGTAGCATACCAAATTCGGTCGTAATGTTTGGGCCGGGTTTGGGGTGTTACAGACACAGATATCACTTCCCCCTCCACTCGTTTAACCCACATCAGTCAATGATATGCATTTAATAAAAGATCATGCCAACATGTTTATTTAACAACATATACCAAATATTTCATGCTTCCCAAAAGCATCATAAAGAAAACTCATAACAACAAGGACTTACCTGAATCCTTGCCTATACCATGATGGTATTAAATCCCATTCTACATCAAATCAGTTTAGCATATACAATGCCTTTAGCACAGTTATTAGTTATAAAGTGTGTATGTACACACCTGTTACTAACTATAGCTCTAAATCCTTGAAGAAACAATCGGCCACACAAGATATCCTTGCTCCTACACGTCCTTTGAATATTAGCCCCCACACACTATGTGTTTCTGCTTCCCTACAATCGGCAACCATCCATATTAATAGCCTTCGGCTTTTCCATCACTAAAAATGAAATCTATTAAAATAGATCCTTACCACCACTTACCAACTGATTGCCTAGTGCAAAGAGACTTGGATTGATTACTTCAAAAATCCCGGAGTACCTAGATAAAATTGATTCCAACAAGAATAATTAACACCTTGCTCTCAAATACCGAAATCAGCTCTTACTCTTTTAGAAGTCGACAAAGACCAAGAGAGGAGAAGAAATAGGCATTCGGATATAAGCACTTACCTTCCCAAACCGATTGAAAGAAGATTCCCAAAGAGATCTATGCCACTTTTAACATTCGACCAAAGTGCTTCTAGGTAGGAGAAGGGAATTTCGACACACCAAAGGAGTATATTCGGCTAGATGGAAAGAAAGAAATATGGGGGTTTCGGTTTGAGAAGAGAAGAAAAGAAATAAGTGGGAGATGAGAGTGTAGGGGATTCGGCCAAAGAAAAGAGAAGAGGATCAATGGTTTTCGGTTTTGAGAGAATGAAAAAGGAGAGAAAGAAAGAAAATCAAAGACGAAGGAGTGGAGAAATTCGGCTACTTGCAAATGGAGAAAAGAAAAGCAACAAAATGAGGAGTATGTGCCTTAAGAGAATTCGGCACCCCCTTCACCTAGTCTCCTTGCCGTCCCACTCCTCTTCAACAAGGAGTTCAAAATTTCTAACTCCCAAATCACTCTAGGCCAAGCATTTGAAATTATTCAAAGGAATTTGAATCACTAAGTTCCTTCTTTTCTCCTTGCCACCCTTTAAAAATATCCACATAAAATCCAATTAAATCTTTATTTATCTAAAAGAATTTGAATTGAGCACTCCTCTCTCTCTCTTGTCGTCAAAATAAAGAGCGAGAAAAGGAGATTTCTCACGACTCAAACATAGACTCCCTTGCTCCCCTTGTGGCGTCAATTCCAACTCCTAAGTGGCCTCCTTTGCCACTTTTCCAAGGCCTTTTAGTGACAAATTTCCCCTCATTTAACTTGTAACCCCTACTTACTAAGGCTCCTATCTTTAAAGCTTACAAATAAAATTTTCTACTACTCAGCCACTCTAGACTTACAACTAAGTCTTGAAACATCTCAAACAACGACACCACACCCAAACACAAGCAAAACAATGCAATCTAAAATTAACCCCAATTTAGGATGTTACAGCTTCTACCCCCTAAAAATAAATTTCGGCCTCGAAATTACCCGATTAGAAAGAGCTAGGGGTATTGCTGCCTCATCACATCCTCGGGTTCCCACGTGGCTTCTTCCGTACTACTGCGTTACGCCATAGTACTTTCACCAAAGGTACCGACTTCTGCGCAGAACTTTGACATCTCGGTCCAAGATCTGGACCGGTTCTTCTTCGAAAGATAAGTCCGAGTTTACCTCAATCTGCGCATCGCACAACGTGTGATGGATCTCGACCGATATCGCCTAAGCATTGAAACATGGAAGACGCGTCGTGAATCGACTCAACTCTGCCGGCAGCTCGGTGATAAGCTACCGGCCCCACTCGCTTTAACATCGTATATGGGTGATGAACCTTGGGCTCGGCTTTCCTTTTTGCCCAAATCTCAATACCTTCTTCCAAGGCGACACCTTCGAAAACTTTATCCCCATCACTGCATACTCCATTTCTTTGCGCTTAAGATCGGCCAGGACTTCGCCTATCCGACGCTTCTTGAGACGAGCTCGAATTACCTTAACCTTGTCTTCGCCTGTCACCAACTCGGACCCAAAACTTGTCATTCACCCAACTCCGTCCAACATGTAGGAGTACGGCACTTTCGTCCATACAATTGCCTCATATGGTGCCATCTCGATACTCGCTTGATAACTATTGTTATAAGCGAATTCGCTAACTAACAGTGGTACCTCCCAACTACCACTCAAATCCAAAACACATCCTCTCAAAGATATCCTCTAAAATCTGAATGACCCTTTCATTGCCGCCTCGGATCGTGGATGGAATGATGTACTGAAATCCAGTCGTGTGCCCAAAGCTTGATGCAACGCTTTCCAGAACCTTGATGTGAACCTCGGATCCCTATCCGAGATAATGGATACTGGCACCCCATGCAATCTTACTATTTCGACACATACGACTTTAGCTAGCTTCAAGTGAGTAATCCACCCTTACCAGGTATGAAGTGAGCTAATTTAGTCGACGGTCCATAATCACCCAAATCTGCGTCCTTCTGCTTTGGCGTGAGGGTAGCCCACCGACAAAGTCCATAGTGATCCTTTCCCATTTCCACCGAGGTATCTTCACCGGTTGGAGTAACCTCGATGGCAACCGGTGTTCGGCCTTAACCTGGCCGACACGTCGACACTTTCCCACAAATTCGCCATTTACCTCACGCTTCAACCCCGCCACGAATCGCCTTCCGCAAATCTCCATACATCTTGCTACCTCCGGGATGCATAGCGTATGGGCTGCTATGTGCATCTTGAAGAATCCTTTGCCTCAATTCCACATCCTTTGGCATACAGTGCTCGCCTTGAAAACATAGTACACCATCACCGACAAACTATACCCTTCCAAACCACCATCTTGAACTTGTAACCTCCGCGCACTCAAACTGCTCATCTACCAATTGTTTTTCATTAATCTCCTCGATCCAAGTTGGCTTAACTTGCAGCTCGCCAAAAGACTTCCATCATCGTATAGGACCGATGTGAGCAAACATCGCTCTTAAGTCCGTCATGACCTTCCGGCTCAACGCGCCACCACCACGTTAGCCTTGCCCGGATGGTACTCAATTGAACGATCGTAGTCCTTCAACACTCAATCCATCGACGCCGCCTCAAGTTTAAATCCTTCGGGTCAAAAGATACCTCGGACTTTTGTGATCCGTGGTAGACTATCGACTTCTCCCCATACAAGTAATGCCTCCATATTTTCAAAGCGAAGACTCACCGCCGCTAACTCCAAATCGTGAGTTGGATAGTTAACCTCATGCGGTCTTAGCCGACGGGATGCATAAGCCACTACTTTCCCTTCTTGCATTAACACACACCCCAAACCAAAGATGGGATGCATCACAATAAACCGTGAACAACTTTCCACCTCGGTCGATCCGTAACCGAGCTTCCGCCGAATCTTCCTTAGCTTGTCAAAGCTTTCCTGCCGCTTCTCCGACCATACAAATGGAACTCCTTTCCGTAATAACTTAGTCAACGACGCTGCGATTAAAGAGAATCCTTCCACAAATCTTCGATAGTACCGCTGCACTCCGTAAAAACTTCGAATTTCTCGCCATCGACCTAGGCGGTTTTCATTCCAACACCGCCTCAACCTTACGAGGGTCCACTCTAATCCCTTCACCGATACTACGTGACCTAAGAAAGCCACCTCCTAAGCCAAAATTCGCACTTCACTCGAATTTGGCATATAATCGCTTCTCCCTTAGTACTTGTAAGACTATACGCAAATGCTCGTCATGCTCCTCCTCCGCTCTTTGAATAGACCAATATGTCGCCTATAAACACCACGACAAAACCGATCCAAGTATCATGAAACACCCTATTCATTAAGTCCATGAATGCTGCGCCGTGCGTTGGTCAACCCAAATAGCATCACCAAAAACTCGTAATGCCCATACCGAGTACGGAATGCCGCCTTGTGCACATCAACCTCCTTTACCTTAAGTTGATGATAACCCGACCTAAGATCTATCTTCGAGAACACCGATGCACCTTTCGCTTGGTCAAACAAGTCATCAATCCGGGACAACGGATACTTGTTTTTGATCGTTAACTTGTTTAGCCGACAGTAGTCGATACACATTCGCATTGAGCCGCCCTTTTTCTTGACAAACAACACAGTGCTCCCCATGGAGATATACTTGGCCTGGATAAACCCTCGGTCCAAGAGTTCCTAAATTTGAGCCTTCACTCCACTAATTCCTTTGGTGCCATTCTGCACGATGCTATAGACACAAAGCCGCTCCGGCAACAAGTCTATACCAACTCAACTTCCCGATCCGGAGGCGGACTCGGAAGTTCTTCCGAAATACATCAGAATTCCCTTACTATTCGAACCTTCTCAACTGTTGACTCCTTAGCCTCCAAGGCACATATACGAACCGTAAACGCCTCACAACCCTTTCTTGACCATCTTCTCACCTTCAAAGCGGATACCATGTTAGATAGGTAATCTCTTCTATTGCCTATCATGACCACTTCATCACCCTCGACCATCTTTAGAACCATGCGCTTAGCAAATAGCGATCCAACCTTGCTTGATACTTAACCAACCACCATTCTAAGAATCAAATCGAACTCCTCAAACGGCGGTTCCATCGGATCGACCATAAATACTACCCTTGGAGTTCTAAGGGTACATCTCTATATAGCTTGTCCACAACTACAGAGTGACCTAGTGGGCTAATTCTTCACATCTCCCTAGAAGCGCCTCAAAGTCTAAGTTCATAGTCTCTACCACACTACTAGCAACGTATGAATGCGCCGAACCCACATCAATTAATGCAACATATGGAAGACCAAAAATTAGGAACGCATCGGTTATGACGTCCGGTGCGTCCACCCTCCTCTCGACACCTTGCGTAGACTAAACCGGGCTATCTCGCCTCGTGTTGCTCGCACCTCTGCCCCTGTACCGCGACCTCGACTAGAACCATTACCTCTCTACCATTACCACGACCCTCTGTGGTGGTCCTTCGTTTCTAACCTCGAGTACGGTTCGACCTCTCGGTTGATTCTTAGCTAACTTCCTAGGACAGTCCCTTACACGGTGATCCAACGATCCACATTCAAAACATCCCCTTTCACCGGTCCAACAACCTCCCCAATGTGATTTCCCACAGCGATTACATGACCGAGTGGTCTCTCGACAGCGACCATGGGCCTCCTCGCTGATTCACCCACTCGCCTAGCCCTCTTCTCAGACATTACTACCCGATCCAGACGACCCAAAGCCTCTTTTACGCTTATTCCTATCATAGTTCTATCTCACGGACTCCTTGACCCCTTCGGCTACCTTAGCCTTTTCCACCAGAATAGCAAACTCACGCTCCCGCTGGAGCAATCAACAACCTTAACTCATCCCTAAGTCCGTCTTCAAAGCGGACACAACGATCATGCTCTGTTGACACAATTCCCGAGAGCATAGCGGCTCGGCCTCAAGAATTCTCGCTTCATACTCCGACATGAGACTTATTTCCTTGTACCAACCCCGAAAAAGCTTTCTTCCAGGCATCGCAGTAGCTGGTGCCCACATACTTCTTCCGATAAGCGCTTTTGAAATACTCCCAAGTAAGATCATCTGCCGTAGCACCATCCCGAACCGTGAGCCACCATTGATATGACTCATCCTTTAGAAGCGACACGCGCCTCTTTCAGCCTTCTCCTCATCCGTCAGTCCAGATCATCCATGATTCTCTCGGTCGAATCTAACCAATATTCCACCGCACCGTGCCACTCCCGATACACCCGGAATACCTCTCGCTCTGTTGGATCGGAGTCGCCGAGTCTGCACTTCGAGTTCCCAAATTTCCTCCCGCACTTTTGACCACCAACTTTAGAACTCGTAGTACGGCCGCGATACAACGTCATCCCCGCTTTGAGCTTGTCGCTCAACGCCCACACCGGGGGTGGTGGTGGCGGTGGTGCCTCATTGTCCGATCCTTGACCTGACCTAACGGTTCCGACACGGTGATCCCCGCCCCACCGCGTCCCACGACGGCCACGCCCTCTAGAGCTCATTCTAACTATTGCGCTTTAATCTGATTAAGAAATTTTCATGGATTAGTACTTGTTTCACTTGGTTATCCGCGAAGAATTTTATAAAGAGAGTTTAATAGAGATTCTTTCGATCAATCAAAGGTTTAAGTCCTCTATCCTAGTTTACATGTGAAGGGCACATCCATTCCTAATACCTTTCATACTTATTCACTCATCCTGTGGGTAGTTTCGTCTTTTTCCTATAGGGGTATTTTCGTATATTTCCAAAGTCAGGGTATTATTTATTGTGTTTCGCCTATGACCGAGTCCTCTTAGTTAGGGTGAATCGAAGCTACGCACCAGGTAGGAATCCTGCGAAGAGGAGGTGAGTCACAAGGACTGCTTAAGTACCAAGCTCTTCCGGATCCAGTCCTAGACATGCGCACAAGGGTTACCACACCCTAACTCGGCGACTTGGTCGTAGGTTTGTTTAATTAAGCATTTAAAGTCTTATGTCTTTTGTTGGAGTGGGCTAGTCCTAAAGTTCAAACACCTATCATACTATCTACGTTCCATACCTACCCTTCTACCAATAATAATTCATACAGAAGTCAGAAGTACTTACCTGGGCGGATTGGTGCCGGAGACTCGAGCCATGCTGTTCAAAACCAAAAATATTTCAAAAGGCCTACTAAAACATTTTGGGCCTTGGGCCCCACAATCGAAGTTTTGAACTGGGCTCTGATACTAATTTTGTAACACCCCAAACCCGGCCCAAACATTACGATCGAATTTGGTATGTTACAGAGGAAAACATTTTGTAAAAATTCCTTTAGCCGCTTAAGTTTGGGTGAAAACATCTCATTTTATATCGTTTTGTTAAAACCATTCAAGTGTGTGAAGAAACTGCACTTAGTTATATTTAAAGATCTATTAAGTCGTTGTTACCGATATTGAATGTACCCGATGGCACAATAAAACATTTTTATGTTTAAATTTAAGAAACCGTGTGTACCCATTTTAAAGTCATTAAGTAATTTAAACAAATTATCCAAAATATGTAAAGTAAGCAAAATAAAAATCTTAGGAGGCCTTATTACAACTTGAACAAATAAATCCAAAATAAAATAAAAATAATTCAAAGTTCGTTTAATCACATTCCCACTGCATGGCCACCTCGAGTCCATCCGGCTCCTCATCCGCGATCTACGAGTCACCTGAAAAAGTTAAAGGAGAAGGTGAGTCACCAAGACTCAATGTGTAACCCTTCCCCCAGTTTAGTGCAACATCATACACAATTTATAACTAAGTTAACATGCACTAAATTTAACATGCACCCAACCTAGCCATCCAATGCTCCTTTCTCTACCCTGTGGTACCAAACCACTGGTGGTGCCAAACCACTGGTGTCCAAAGACACGATATCCATTAATATTGTGGTGCCAAACCACTGGTGACTCGAAGTCACGAATAGTAGTGATGGGGCCAACCCATCGTGTGATACCAAATCACCGGCGCCAATCCCGTTGTATTATCTGTGGGGCCACCCACTGTGGTACCAAACCACCGGGGCGAGGCGCTATGAGGTGCCAAACCTCTGTGACCGTAGAGTCACGAAATGTGGTACCAAACCACTTGTGTCCGTGACACGGATAGCACTTCCCCTCCACTCGTTTAACCCACATCACTCAATGATAGGCATTTAATAAAAGATCATGCCAACATGTTTATTTAACAACATATATCAAATATGTCATGCTTCCCAAAAGCATCATAAAGAAAACTCATAACAACAAGGACTTACCTCAATCCTTGCCTATACCATGATGGTATTAAATCCCATTCTACATCAAATCGCTTTAGCATATACAATGCCTTTAGCACGCTTATTAGTTATAAAGTGTGTATGTACACACTGTTACTAACTATAGCTCTAAATCCTTGAAGAAACAATCGGCCACACAAGATATCCTTGCTCCTACACGCCCTTTAAATATTAGCCCCACACACTATGTGTTTCGCTTCCCTACAATCGGCAACCATCCATATTAATAGCCTTCTTTTTTTCCATCACTAAAAATGTAATCTATTAAAATAGATCCTTACCACCACTTACCAACCGATTGCCTAGTGCAAAGAGACTTGGATTGATTACTTCAAAAATCCCGAGTACCTAGATAAAATCGATTCCAACAAGAATAATTAACACCTTGCTCTCAAATACCAAAATCGGCTCTTACTCTTTTAGAAGTCGACAAAGACCAAGAGAGGAGAAGAAATAGGCATTCGGCTATAAGCACTTACCTTCCCAAACTGATTGAAAGAAGATTCCCAAAGAGATCTATGCCACTTTTAACATTCGGCCAAAGTGCTTCTAGGTAGGAGAAGGAATTTCGACACATCAAAGGAGTATATTCGGCTAGATGGAAAGAAAGAAATATGGGGTTTCGGTTTGAGAAGAGAAGAAAATAAATAAGTGGGAGATGAGAGTGTAGGGATTTGGCCAAAGAAAAGAGAAGAGGATCAATGGTTTTCGGTTTTGAGAGAATGAAAAGGAGAGAAAGAAAGAAAATCAAAGACGAAGGAGTGGAGAAATTCGGCTACTTGCAAATGGAGAAAAGAAAAGCAACAAAATGAGGAGTATGTGCCTTAAGAGAATTCGGCACCCCCCTTCACCTAGTCTCCTTGCCGTCCACTCCTCTTCAACAAGGAGTTCAAAATTTCGGCAACTCCCCAAATCACTCTAGGCCAAGCATTTGAAATTATTCAAAGGAATTTGAATCACCAAGTTCCTTCTTTTCTCCTTGCCACCCTTTAAAAATATCCACATAAAATCCAATTAAATCCTTATTTATCTAAAAGAATTTGAATTGAGCACTCCTCTCTCTCTCTTGTCGTCAAAATAAAGAGCAGAAAAGGAGATTTCTGCGACTCGAACATAGACTCCCCTTGCTCCCCTTGTGGCGTCAATTCCAGCTCCTAAGTGGCCTCCCTTTTGCCACTTTTCCAAGGCTTTTTTAGTTTCAAATTTCCCCTCATTTAACTTGTAACCCCTACTTACTAAGGCTCCCTATCTTTAAAGCTTACAAATAAAATTTTCTACTACTCAGGCCTGCTCTAGACTTACAACTAAGTCTTGAAACATCTCAAACAACGACACCACAGCCCAAACACAAGCAAAACAATGCAATCTAAAATTAACCCCCAATTTAGGATGTTACACTATGGGATTAACTTTTCAGGTTTGACATTTGAGTGCTTAATTCTGAACCTTAAACACCTTGAGTGATTCGAGTGAATCTTTAGTAAGGATGTCAATTCTTGTCGGTTTTGAACCAGACGTAATTATTTAGATGAGGGAAAACACCTATGTTTTGTGCTACAAATGTATGACTTAGACTGTTTGAATCTTTAGGACTCTTTGAGTTTAATTATCCATGTATAAATTATCCTTGAATTATGATGAAACATTATTAATGACTATTATGAATTATGGAAAGTTCATTTTAATTCTAAGTTGAGAATTTTGCTTGAGGACAAGCAAAAGCTTAAGTGTGGGGGTATTTGATAAACCGTAAAAGTAACATATTTAATCCCACATTTAGCATGCTTTTGGATGAATAATCCCTTATTTTATGTAAAAAGGTGCTCTTAATCCTTTCTTTTCATGTTATATACTCATGAAAGCATCGGAGGATGAAAAGAATGAGAAACGGGCTTAAAATGCACCAAATGGGCCAAAGCACGAAATCGACACGGCCTGGGCCCAAGACCACATGACTGTGCCTCCTTAATACTCTTGAACACGGCCTGGCCATGATTTACACGGCCGTGCCTCATCAACCTAAGACCACACGGCCGTGCCTCATCAACGAAGTCCACACGGTCTGGCCACGACTTACACGGGCGTGTGCCAGAGGCCGTGCCCCTGTCGTGGCAAAGACCAATTTCAATCGGATTTGGATACTTAGGGGTAAAGAAACACATTCCAAAAGCCTATAAATACACCCTAAGTATGACCTTAAAGGGGGAGCTTAAAGCTATCGTTTAGGGGCATCTTGCTAGGCCAGAGAGGGCAGATTATTGGGGATTCGCTCAGGGATAGCCAGTTGATCCATCTCAAGAAGCCGGAATTATACTCAAGACAGAGGATCTCCTCTTCAATTCCTTCAGGGGGTTTTAGGGATTTCTTATGTTTTGTTTTATCTTTTCTTTTGAGATGTTTTCTTTTATTTTTATGAACTAAACCCTCAGATACCTGAGGGGGATGAAACTTAGATTAATCTTGTTATCGTTTGCTGAACTATATGATAAATATTTGATTTGTTCTTAATTATGTGTTCTTAATTCTTGTGTTGATATTTTGCGCATATCGATTCAAGTTTGATGTGCTTAGGTGGAGGAGCAAAAGTCCCTACCTAAGAGTAGATCTAGCATAGTTAAGTGGACTTGATCGCGCGCCTAGAGATAGGGTGACGAGGCATTGCCGAATTAGGGTGAAACCTAATATGGGAGTCCATAGATCGAGTTAATGCAATTCTAGGGGTTTTATTTAGAAAGAGATTTCAATTAATCAACCTAGGGTTAGACGTTATTCGCCTCGAGAGAGGGTTTAATATAAATTAGGGAATCCTACGGATCAAGTCAAATGAATACATCGTCTGGTTTAGAGTTAGATAACAAGTGAAGTCTAGGTGGATTCTTCCTTGGGTGTCGTCTTAATTAATTGGTTTTTCCTCAAGTATTCTCCCAATTCAGTCTTCTTTGTCTTAGAGTCTTTAAGTTTAGTAGTTAATTAATTTAGATTAAACAACCATTCGCTTAATTCTTAGGCTAAATAATAGAAAGAAAGTTAGTATTAGTACTTTTAGTTCCTTTGGGTTCGATAATCCGGTCTTGCCTAAGCTATACTACTGTTCGATAGGTGCACTTGCCTCAATCGTTGTCAGAGTTAGTTTCCAGGTTCGATCATTCTCATTATAAATTTTAAAACTCGACAGACATACGATCACTTTCTTTCTCTGAAATTCTCTAATGGAGTTTTTTTCTGTATAAAGAGAGGTTGTTGTCACAAGTCTCTTTCTCACATAAATTCTCCTCCCCTTTTTTTTCTTCTCTCCTTTTATTGGGTAGATCCATTCCAACTCAGCACACATTTTTCGTTCATCTTTTTAGGTTGGTTTTTTCGGTACACGTCCATTTAGCTGAGAGTGACGTGGATAGATTGCTGAGTCATTTTCTTGGAATTGCCATGGCAACTCCGCTGGCAATCAATCTTGCCAATTGCCACATCAATGTTTCACTTCCCTTAGTTTCCCTCTTTATCTTCTTGCTCTTCCTACACATGTATTCACTCAAAACCACACATTTCCTCTCCGAGTGATAAAAGTAACAAATAATGGCCAGTGTAGCGTAATCCAAGCTTTATTCTACAATGTTCTAAAATTATCCTAAAACTGCAGATGTATTCACTTAATTTCAAACAATTAATTCCATCTATAGGCCTTAAATATAAATTTTTTCAAGAGTTATCACACCCCTAAACCTGAATTATTGCTTGTCCTCAAGAAAATGATTTATGAATATGCATGAATGCATAGAATTGCCAAAACAATCAGTCAATAGATTTACTGCCAAATCGTAATGAGCATACTATGTACCTCTATTCTCAACAATCTTCTACTGAAACACAGAAAGAAAATGCTTACAATTGTTGTAAACTTATTTAGCAATTGTAGTGCAAAAAATGATTCCTAAAGGTAAAATTTTCTAAATATTTCAACAATTAAAACTATAGCAGATCTCTCTAAATATACTTAGGTTAACAATCTCCTAAACTCATTTTTTTTAGGCAATTATTCAAATTTCAACACAAAATTTCCTTGGGAATTCATATTGTCATATGATTATATAGTTGACAACCTCAATGGAGCATACATTAGACTGCCACATATTATATCATGTCATAATTTGAATATAAATCACTCATGAAACAAAAGCCTTTAACTAAATAGATGGATGAAACAAACAACTACCTTCTTAACAATTTAGCCTCAAGATTCAGTGGAGTGTCCCTAGAATATGTGCCTATATATATATATTTTTAGACAAACACTCATATTTGAACTCAATTTTTTTCAACAATATTATGGAGCATACAAAATATTACTGACCAACTCAACAGGTTCAAACATTAAAGTATTCATTTTATTATCATGACAAAAATTATACCCTATTACTATAGTGAAATTAAGTTAAGAAATCCTAATTTTATTCAAAGAATGCTACTGTAGCCTAATTGCATTTATATTTCAATTATTCTCCTCTTAGAAAGTCATTTTCAACAACTATCCTATGCTAAATATGCCTAAACAACTATCACCATGTTTTTTAAGTTTACAAAGAAGAGTTATTATCCTCAATGAACATCATTGATAACCATATACTCACCTAATACAGCAGTTAAATGGCACTTGAATTTTATGGCAAAAGGACTGTATGAACAATTAATAATGCAGTCTATATCACAACACACCCCCAAACCTAAGGGATGTATTGTCCTCAGTGCATGAACATGACAAAGTTAAATGAATAAAAACTACATGAATGCATGAAACAGATAAAAACTAAAATGATGGATCATGAAAATAAAAAAATCAAAGCTTGGAGGAGAAAGAAATTAGTTAACTTGGGTTGGGTGGATTTCCTAGCAGCTCGCTTGTAACACTGTTTCTTTTCTATTAAAACAACATCTTCTTGGACTGTTTTTCCAGTAGCTTTCTTGAATCTTTTCCTTTAAAGCTGGTTGATGGGCACCTCATCGGCATCGTCAGTATCTGACTTTGTGAGTTCACGTTCTTGGTTAGTCATTGGTACATTGGCCTGTGGTGCAAGTACGGTAGTGGTTGGTGTAAAAGTGTTCTGTCAGTCATTATCCTCCTTGTCAGAGTCAATGTATGAAAACTCTTTCAGTTCTTCATCTCTCGCGGGCTCACTAGTATGCTTGTGTGTAGTGAAAGTTCTTCATATTCTTCTTCATAATCAGATAAAAGTTCTTCATGAAACAAAGGAAATATATGCATTGCATTGGTGAAGTTGTTCTAAAGAGCTTTTTTGAGTGCAACATCGCATTTCTTCACATACTCCCAATATAATGTCGTTTTGGCTTTTGCTGTGGCAAAATCAGTGGAGATTTGGTTTTGCTATTTTGCCACCATATCTAACTGATGTTGGATTTTCTTGAGAGTATTTATTACTTGTTGTTCCAACATATCAGTAAAATTGTGTAGGTCTTCGGATGGGGATGATGATGTAGATGCTGGCCCATATGGCTATGGCATATCCTTGCCCAAGAAACGTAGGATAATTTATTTTGTTATGACGCCTTTTTTTCTTATGGTATCCTCATTGTTATGGACAGGGACGTTGGCGTGCTGACAAAGGGTAGTGGGAAGAGACGGGAAATTTAAACTATCGGCATTCTTTTGCGTGCAACAATGAACTTCCTGGAAAATTATTCTTCCAACATTGATTCTTCTACCAAACATAATCAAATGTAGTACTAACATCCTTTCTTTGGAAATAGTAGAATTATGAGTGGAGGGACTCAGTCGAGATTTCAGAAAGTGATACTAGACTCTACAATGAGGCTTCATGGCAACTCTATCAATAGTGTGACAATTATGACAAGATATAGTTCATTTAGTTCCCTTAATACAAAGATCTTGAAGAACCTGTTGTAACCCTTCTGCTGTAATCTTTGACATAAACTCAGAATGTTCATTAGGACCCTCACGTAAATTGTAGAGGGCATTAATAGTATCTTCACAAACCGAATGTATAGACTTTTTTCAAATTATTTTTACTCGGGCAAAAATAACCTGTGACAAAAGAAAATAAATAGTTAAATAAGTTTATTAGGTAAAAAGTAAAAATAAAATAAATAAAATTTTTTTTTTTTTTTGCAAAAGACAATTATTAAGCATTTCGAAGAGAAATAAAATTTTTGTCGCGCATTATAGGAGCTCCAAAATAATGTTTCATGCATTAACCATTGACTTTGAAAGTGTATCCTATTTTTCCATCTTTAACATCGACAGCTCCATGGGGATATATACGCTTGACTCCAAATGGTCCATACCATCTCGACTTTAATTTGCCAAGAAATATTTTAAGTCTGGAATTGAAAAGAAAGACTTGTTGTCCATGTACAAATTGTCGTGGAAAAAATTTCTTGTCATGCAAACACTTTATCTTTTCTTTGTACAGTCTCACATTCTCATAAGCTTGAGCTCAAAATTCATCCATCTCATTAAGCTCCAGTAGGCGATGAGTAGAAGTAGCACCCCAGTCCATGTTTAGTTTCATGATTGTCCAAAATGCCTTGTGTAACATCCTGAAAAGGGCCTATGCATTTTTGGTTTAATTGTAAAAAATGACATATCTTATGTGTTATGAATATATTTTGAACACTTTTGGAAACCTGGAAATGTATGGAAATGTTAAGTTTAAAAGAGGAAAGTGAACATTTTTAGAACCTTGGAAATGTAAGGAAATGTCTTGTAAGGAAATGTCATGGAAATGTAAGGAAATGTCTTGGAAATGTAAGGAAATGTCATGGAAATGTAAGGAAATGTCAAGTTTACAGAGCCGATCGAAAATTTTTGGAAACTTAGAAATGACCTAGAAATGACGAGTTTTAAGGTTTAAAAGGGGAAATTAAGGCAAGGTGGCCTTAAAAGAAAAGTTTGTGAAATTTGACACACAAACAAGCTTGGAAAAGTGGTTTGAAGATGCCACTTAGGGCCTATGAAAATGGCGCCATATGCAAGAGGAATGGGCCTAAGTTTGAGTCACATGGGAAGCAAATAAAAGAAATTTTATTTTGCTACACTGGAGCAGAGAGAGTGGACAAAGACATGGCTATAAATTAGGAGCTTTTATTATTTTATAAATAGTGGATAAATAAGGGATTTATTTATCATTATTTTCAAGGGATAATTGTTGGATTAAATTCTTTTAATTTGAATAAAGAGATAAAGAGGAAAATAAGGGAGAAGTGATGGCCAAGTAAGGGACTTTGAGTTTAATAATTTCGGCTAAGTAAGGATAGTTGCTGAATTATCTTTTATTTTAAGTGATAATTAAAGAGATAAAGCTATTAATATAGAAGAGTGATGGCCAAGTAAGGGACTCCTTAGATGATAATTTCGGCTATAAAAGGAAAAGAGAGGCCATTCTCGCATTATTATCTGTTTCTTTGAAAGCCTCTCTCGAATTCTCTTCACCAAATCTTCTTCTTCTTTTATTTTTGCCAAGCCGAAATACCTTGTGATCTAGCCGAATCCTCCATCTTTATTCTTCCTTCTCTTTTCTTTCTAATCCTCCAAAAGCCGAAAGTTGTGAGATCATCATCTAGCCATAGCCGAATCTCCGAAGGTTGAAGTGAAGGTGCAATCGATTTCTTCAAGTAAGGGTAAGATCTCATTCGGTTTCATCCTTTTTCTTAAGATTTGCCAAATCTAGGACTAACCCCATTAATATCTTGTTGCTGAAACTTTGAAGAGATCTTTCGGGATTTACTAAGTGTCGACTACAAGGAAGGAGAAGTTCTTTTCCGAAGGTACACCATAGGCCACGTGTTCCCTAGTTATTCGGTGAGTTTCGGATTTAAAATCCACAAGGTAAGTGTCTATAGCATTCTACCAAGGCCATGTTTGATAAATATATGTGTTCATTAATTATTCAAAAGTCGAAAACTAACCAAGTTAATTGATTCAATGCTTGGCGAATGCAAGAAGAGTATAGCGAGATTTCAAGACTTGATTCTTAAGTCAAACGGCAACAAGGTAAGTTTAAGTATACTAATCCTCCTAGGATTTGGATTTATGGCGAATGGCTTTTTATTAAAGTAGTAGGTGATTAATCAAATGTAGGGATTAAGGATCTAAGCATTAGATCAAGCTTTTCGGGATTTCAAGACCCTTTCGGTAAGTATGATAAGTTGTGGATATTTGGTTAAGAATTCGTATATTGATGATTAAATCGATTGTTCGATTAAGTGTGTTGATGGAGGCGAATACCATTCAAGAAGGGAAAGGAAGGTCCCTATCCCGGTTTAAGAAGAGATCTGTCTCTCGCGATTAGGGATTGGCCACCGGGTGTGGACCAAATACGGGACAAGAAAGTAGGCAAATAGCCGTAGTATCGCCTAGTGATAGCATCGATGATCGAAAGCATAGTTCTCCAAGTGATCGTGTGTGTGATTAACCCACCGTTTTCCGTATATGATATGTATGTGAACTGTGTATGTATTATGAATGTGCTAACTAGTGCAAGTGGAAATTGTGATAAGGATACCCTCAAGGGGTATGTCGATAATCCGGTAAGTACCAAACCTGATGATATGTGATTATTAATATGAATATGTGATAATATGCTTGATGAACATGCTCATGCATCATTACATTGTATCATTATTTTATGTGGCATGTGCATGGGTTGGGATATGAAAGAAGGTACGGGTGTACTTGAGTGCGTGGTTTGATGTTAGCCTTGAGCTACATCGTGGATTGACGTTGACTCGAGGTCACGCGTTGTGGATTAATTGCGATTTAGTTCACGTGGCTTGATGAGTGGCTATGTGCCTCATCGTGGTTGATATCGGCTATGTGCCATATCGTGGTTGATGAGTGACTATGTGTCCCATCGTGGTTTTGGTGTTAGCTACGGCTACATCGTGGATTGACGTTGATCGAGGTCACGCTTGTGGATTAATTGCGATTTAGTTCGCGTGGCTTGATGAGTGGTTATGTGCCTCATCGTGGTTGATATCGGCTATGTGCAATATCGTGGTTGATGAGTGACTATGTGTCCCATCGTGGTTTTGGTGTTAGCTACGGCTACATCGTGGATTGGCACCGATCGAGGTCGCGTTGTGGACTATTGTGCTTAATTGCACGTGGACGGCAAAGTGATTGCCTTTGGAGTGAAAAGGAGAGGGTGATTTGATAATCCCCGTGTGTGGTAGGTGGATAAGGGGGTGTGTAGCGGATGGACCCTAGGTTTGGGTTGGGCTTCATAATCGCATGATTTCGTATGTGAACATATGTGGAAATGGGCCAAGCCCAATATGATATGTGGATTAATGTAAAAATGGGCAAAGCCCAAGATATGAATGTGGATCGGTGTGGAAATGGGCTAAGCCCGAAGATGTGGAAATTATGTGGTTAACTACCCTATTAGATGAATGTGATATGAATATGGGCCAAGCCCGTAATGTGTTAACATGTGAATATGATATTTGTTATCCGATATATGGGTTAATATGTGGTTAACATGTGGGTGGAATTCAAAGTGGATTAATTACACACCGAGTCCAGTATGACTCACCCAATTTTTATTAAACATCGCAGATGATTCGTGGTGATTGGACCGGGTTGGAGTGGATACGAGGTGGCCCATGCAGAAGACATCTTCTTTATTTTATTCATTTATTACTAAGAACTTTTGTTTAATTATTTATTGTATTAAGGCCCAGCTTAAAGTATTTAAGTATTTCTATTTGAGCATTTTTATTATGTTTAAGCTAGACGACGATTAAATTATTATTGGGAAGTGCTTTTAATTTGGATATTTTGTCAAGCTTATATTATTTAGAATTTTTAATTGGACATGGTTTTCAAATGACAAAATTTTTAATGTTTTTCCCAAAAGTGAAATCAGTCTTCAAACGTTTTTCCAGCAGCATCTCAAATTCGGTCGTAACAAATGGGCCGGGTTTGGGGTGTTACAAATTGGTATCGAGAGCTGGTTCAAAACTCACCTTGAGGGTTTTGGGTCCAAAATAATTTTTTTCAAAGATGGGCTTTTCAAAAGTATGGGCTTTCATAAACTTTTCAGTTATTCGGCATGGCACCAGTATCTCCTACTCAAGTCCACCAGTAAGTACTTCTAATTGTTGAAGTGACTTGTTTATGTGATCTGTTATGGGCTTATTTGGGCTCGTAGATTAGAATATTAGGGCTATTGAACCCTAGGGCTAGTGCACTCAAACACATGCATAAGACTTAAGGACTATTAAACAAACTCAGAAGTAAGTCATTTGAGCTAGGTGTGGCAAATCATTGTGTGCATGTCTAGGAGTGGATTCATGAAGAGCTTGGTATTTAAGCAGATCCTAGCGACTCACCTCCTCTTTACTCGAATCCTACCAGTGCGTAGTAACTGCTCACCCTAACCAAGAGGACTTATTCACTGCTAAACCAATCATTAAAACCCGAAAGGGACTAGCCATGCGCTTTTATAAAATTCCTAGTTTCAAAATCCCTAAATTACCCTTTTAATTGTAGTAAAAGATTATTGTGAATTTTTTCCAAAATATCTCTGATTTACAAAATTACAAAAATGCCCTCAGATTGTAAATTACTAAAATACCCTTAGTTCTTAAGATTTTCAAAAATACCCTCGACGTTTGCTACAATATTTCTACTTTACAAAGATATCAAAAATTCTGCTTTACAAATAACAAGATACCTCGATTTTGAAAATTTACTTAATCGCTTTCGACTTCCAAAATTACCAAATAACCTCGATTTCAAATTTTTGCAACACCTCCGATTTGGAAAACAAAATAACCCAGAGATTTTGTAAATTCTAAAATACCTTTAATTTGAAAAATATTTTCGAATTGACCCCAATTTATTACCAAAATACCTGTAGGAAAATGACGAAATTACTCTGGTAGGGAAATGGATGGAATGGCCATAAAAGTGTAGTGAATGATGTTGTGAATGAATGTGACTTCATGGAGAAATGAATGTGTCTCGCTTATGAATGTGAATGTGACTCCTGAGTTAGAGTAGTGAACTTGAACTAGAAACTTTGGTTGATCGAAAGAACTACTTCGAACATCTCTTTTCATAAAACTGCTCGCGAATAATCAAGTGGAACAAAATTTCGATGCATAAAACTTTTAATCGATTAAATCGCGACGTTAGAAATGAGTTCTAGGGGCGTGAACTTAGAGACTATGCCTAGAAAGTATGATGGTTCTATTAAGATCGTGAGTACGCAAAGATAAGCGTAGTGCGGTGAGTTAAGATGTACGATTATTCGTTAATAAGTAATTTCGAGGACGAAATTATTTTTAAGGAGGGTAGAACCAGTAACATCCTGAAAAGGGCCTATGCATTTTTGGTTTAATTGTACGAAATGACATATTTTATGTGTTATGAATATATTTTGAACACTTTTGGAAACCTGGAAATGTATGGAAATGTTAAGTTTAAAAGAGGAAAGTGAACATTTTTAGAACCTTGGAAATGTAAGGAAATGTCTTGTAAGGAAATGTCATGGAAATGTAAGGAAATGTCTTGGAAATGTAAGGAAATGTCATGGAAATGTAAGGAAATGTCAAGTTTACAGAGCCGATCGAAATTTTTTGGAAACTTAGAAATGACCTAGAAATGACGAGTTTTAAGGTTTAAAAGGGGAAATTAAGGCAAGGTGGCCTTAAAAGAAAAGTTTGTGAAATTTGACACACAAACAGGCTTGGAAAAGTGGTCTGAAGATGCCACTTAGGGCCTATGGAAATGGCGCCATATGCAAGAGGAATGGGCCTAAGTTTGAGTCACATGGGAAGCAAATAAAAGAAATTTTATTTTGCTACACGGAGCAGAGAGGTGGACGGCACATGGCTATAAATTAGGAGCTTTTATTATTTTATAAATAATGGATAAATAAGGGATTTATTTATCATTATTTTCAAGAGATAATTGTTGGATTAAATTCTTTTAATTTGAATAAAGAGATAAAGAGGAAAATAAGGGAGAAGTGATGGCCAAGTAAGGGACTTTGAGTTTAATAATTTCTGGCTAAGTAAGGATAGTTGCTGAATTATCTTTTATTTTAAGTGATAATTAAAGAGATAAAGCTATTAAAATAGAAGAGTGATGGCCAAGTAAGGACTCCTTAGATGAAAATTTCGGCTATAAAAGGAAAAGAGAGGCCATTCTGCATTATTATCTGTTCTTTGAAAGCCTCTGCCGAATTCTCTTCACCAAATCTTCTTCTTCTTTTATTTTTGCCAAGTCGAAACACCTTGTGATCTAGCCAATCCTCCATCTTTATTCTTCCTTCTCTTTTCTTTCTAATCCTCCAAAAGCTGAAAGTTGTGAGATCATCATCTAGCCATAGCCGAATCTCTCAAGGTTGAAGTGAAGGTGCAATCGATTTCTTCAAGTAAGGGTAAGATCTCATTCGGTTTCATCCTTTTTCTTAAGATTTACCAAATCTAGGACTAACCTCATTAATATCTTGTTGCCGAAACTTTGAAGAGATCTTTCGGGATTTACTAAGTGTCGACTACAAGGAAGGAGAAGTTCTTTTCCGAAGGTACACCATAGGCCACGTGTTCCCTAGTTATTCGGAGAGTTTCAGATTTAAAATCCACAAGGTAAGTGTCTATAGCATTCGCCAAGGCCATGTTTGATAAATATATGTGTTCATTAATTATTCAAAAGTCGAAAACTAACCAAGTTAATTGATTCAATGCTTGGCCGAATGCAAGAAGAGTATAGCAGAGATTTCAAGACTTGATTCTTAAGTCAAACGGCAACAAGGTAAGTTTAAGTATACTAATTCTACTAGGATTTGGATTTATGGCGAATGGCTTTTTATTAAAGTAGTAGGTGATTAATCAAATGTAGGGATTAAGGATCTAAGCATTAGATCAAGCTTTTCGGATTTCAAGACCTCTTTCTAAGTATGATAAGTTGTGGATATTTGGTTAAGAATTCGTATATTGATGATTCAATCGATTGTTCGATTAAGTGTGTTGATGGAGGTGAATACCATTCAAGAAGGGAAAGGGAAGGTCCCTATCCCGAAGTTTAAGAAGAGATCTGTCTCTGCGTGCTTAGGGATTGGCCACCGGGTGTGGACCAAATACAGACAAGAAAGTAGGCAAATAGCCGTAGTATCGCCTAGTGATAGCATCGATGAAAGCATAGTTCTCCAAGTGATCGTGTGTGTGATTAACCCACCGCTTTCCGGTATATGATATGTATGTGAACCGTATGTATTATGAATGTGCTAACTAGTGCAAGTGGAAATTGTGATAAGGATACCCTCAAGGGTATGTCGATAATCCTGGTAAGTACCAAACCTGATGATATGTGATTATTAATATGAATATGTGATAATATGCTTGATGAACATGCTCATGCATCATTACATTGTATCATTATTTTATGTGGCATGTGCATGGGTTGGGATATGAAAGAAGGTACGGGTGTACTTCGAGTACGTGGTTTGATGTTAGCCTTGAGCTACATCGTGGATTGACGTTGACTGAGGTCACGTTGTGGATTAATTGCGATTTAGTTCGCGTGGCTTGATGAGTGGCTATGTGCCTCATCGTGGTTGATATCGGCTATGTGCCATATCGTGGTTGATGAGTGACTATGTGTCCCATCGTGGTTTTGGTGTTAGCTACGGCTACATCGTGGATTGACGTTGACTGAGGTCACGTTGTGGATTAATTGCGATTTAGTTCACGTGGCTTGATGAGTGGCTATGTGCCTCATCGTGGTTGATATCGGCTATGTGCCATATCGTGGTTGATGAGTGACTATGTGTCCCATCGTGGTTTTGGTGTTAGCTACGGCTACATCGTGGATTGGCACTGACTGAGGTCGCGTTGTGGACTATTGTGCTTAATTGCACGTGGACGGCAGTGATTGCCTTTGGAGTGAAAAGGAGAGGGTGATTTGATAATCCCCTGGTGTGTGGTAGGCTGGATAAGGGGGTGTGTAGCGGATGGACCCTAGGTTTGGGTTGGGCTTCATAATCGCATGATTTCGTATGTGAACATATGTGGAAATGGGCCAAGCCCAATATGATATGTGGATTAATGTAAAAATGGGCAAAGCCCAAAGATATGAATGTGGATCGATGTGGAAATGGGCTAAGCCCGGTATGTGGAAATTATGTGGTTAACTACCCTATTAGATGAATGTGATATGAATATGGGCCAAGCCTGAATGTGTTAACATGTGAATATGATATTTGTTATCCGATATATGGGTTAATATGTGGTTAACATGTGGGTGGAATTCGGTGGATTAATTACACACTTGAGTCCAGTATGACTCACCCAATTTTTATTAAACATCGCAGATGATTCGTGGTGATTGGACCGGGTTGGAGTGGATACGAGGTGGCCCATGCAGAAGACATCTTCTTTATTTTATTCAGTTTATTACTAAGAACTTTTGTTTAATTATTTATTGTATTAAGGCCCAGTTAAAGTATTTAAGTATTTCTATTTGAGCATTTTTATTATGTTTAAGCTAGACGACGATTAAATTATTATTGGGAAGTGCTTTTAATTTGGATATTTTTGTCAAGCTTATATTATTTAGAATTTTTAATTGGACATGGTTTTCAAATGACAAAATTTTTAATGTTTTTCCCAAAAGTGAAATCAGTCTTCAAACGTTTTTCCGCAGTGGCATCTCAAATTCGGTCGTAACAAATGGGCCGGGTTTGGGGTGTTACACCTTGTGTTTTAGATCAACTAGAAAATGACATGGTTTACCGTAAACATGCTTGAAAGGTGACATTCCCAATAATGTCTTGAAAGTTGTGCGATAAGTCCACAAGGCTTCATCTAACCTTACTGACCAATCCTTGCGATTGGGATTGACAACTTTCTCTAGAATCTGCTTGATTTCTTTGTTGGAAATTTCAACTTGTCCATTTGTTTGGGGGTGATATGCCATGGAAATTTTATGTTTAACCCCATATCTATTTAGAACGTTGGCAACTAATCTGCAGTTAAAATGTGAGCCTTCATCACTAATTAAAGCACGATGGGTACCAAACCTGGTAAAAATTTTGTATGCAAGAATCTCAGAACTGATTTGGCATCATTTGTAGGTAAAGCTACAGCTTCAACCCATTTGGAGACATAATCCACAGCGACAAGAATATAGATTTTTTCCCTAGAATGGTTGTAACATCCCGAAATTGGGCCTAGAAGAGTTGGGTCTATTGGGCCCCGAGCGTAGAAGCATCTTAGAATTTTTGGGAATAAGAGAACGACACTAATGCAAGTTGGACCTATTAGGTGAGTGATGTTGGAAGGTTAGGGGGCTTCTATGAAGTCCCGGGATCAAACCTGAGCTTTAGGAAAAAAATTGGTTTCAGGTGAATAAAACCCTAGGAGTTAGAAGGTAGGCTTTAAGAATAAAATGAGGAGAAAAATGACACAAGAGGAGTTGTGGTGAAGTGGCAAAAGTGACACCACTTAGGGAGCAAGGAGGTGACACCACAAGAAAGCAAGGGGTCCAAGGTTCAAGTCTTAGCGCTTGCATTTCATTTTGATTTATTTTGTAAGTGAACTTAGACGTTGGCCATAGACTTATACTTAGTTGCGCATGATTTTAGACACAAGAGGAGCTTGTGGCCTAGTGGCAAGGGGGCGTTACAGCTGGCAAGAAGTCTGAGGTTCAAGTCTTGGGATCAGCAAGGGAGTATTTATTTTGCGGATTGGACGGTTAGAGTTTGTGTTGGATTTAAACTCTACTGAAGGAAGGATCCCACATCAGAAAGATAGCAAGAGGGAAGATGAGAAGCTAGCTTTAAATAGAGCAAACCATGAGGAGATGAGGCACACCTTTCTTGGCTTATCCCTTCGCTTTGTGGCGTGCTCATTTGGGTTAACCGTTGGGTCACGGTGGTGGTGACCGAAGTTGATCGACACACCCTCTTGGCGGTCAAGGGTGCAATCATTGTTGGCTTCTGCGTAGAACAGTGTTCAGAGCGCGGATTAACTTCAAATTCCTATCAGGTGTGTATTTTGCCCTACTCTAGATGTAGAGCGACAAATGCCGAAATGTCGGTCACACGGCGATGGTAGCCACACGAGCGTGCGAGCACACGTGTGGGAGCTTCGACGCGATAGTTGAGGCCCTCATGAGTGTTCTCATGGGTTTAGGTAGCCTTGGGCCGAGTGGGCCCAATTGGCCCGTGGGCCCATATGAATAAATTGTATGATTGTGTAGTAGATATTGAATTAGTCTAGGTGAATCATATATCTGTGGCTAGATTTGAGCTAAATGGGCCACACGAGCGTATGGGCCCACTTGGGCCGAGTATGGGCCTTAGGCCCATTCACATTGTTATCTCTATTTAGAATAATTGAGTCGCTTGAGGCGACTGTAGCCCTTCTGATTGGTTGACAAAATTACCGAAATACCCCTGAAGGGTAAATTACCGAAATACCTTTGGAGGGTAAATTACTGAAATACCCTCGGTGGGTAAAATTACTGTTATGCCCTCAAGGTTTGATTAGTATGATTGTGTGTAATCTCACACCTTTATTTCATTTTGCTTCGTATTATACTGTGTCGACTGAGAGCCGAAATACTTTAACGGGTATGCAGTTGAGATACCCAAGTGGGTAAGATTGGAGATATACCAGGTAAGTAACCTTTATGACTATACCATATGGATAAATTAGTATGATTGTACGTGTGTTCTGATTATCTGATGTACATTGATATATGTATGCATGAACCATATAATGAGGATATAACATGTTGCATGGGGTGGGGATATGATATTGATGATAGGGGAAGTGTATTTCGGTGGCTCTGCCACATATTTCGGTAACTCTGTCACATTATTTCCTTTGGCTCGCCACATATTTTAGTGACTCACACATTATTTCGTGTGCACTCGCCACAATTTGATGATGAGCGGCGTGGATCGCCATCGATGGTGTGTAGCGGATGAGGGTTGATTATAGAAATCCCCACTGGTGTGTTTGGCTGGAACGGGTGGTGTGTAGCGGATGGAATATTAGGCTGGGCTAGTTGCATTCCATGCATTTCTCTGTTTTACCATGCTAAAAGGGTTCAGGCCCAGTTCGTTTCCGTATGGGCTTCGCTCAGTTTGATTTCATAAGGGCTAAGGCCCAATTTGTATCTGAATGGGCTCGGGCCCAGTTAATGTTCATTTAGGGGATTAGACACTAAGTTCTCGTAACTCACCTCTCTGCTTAATTTTGCAGGTAATCCCTAGCTTTGAGGATTTGGAGCTGAGACGGACTCCGTGGTGGCCATACATCGTTGCTTAGTAAATTCCGTTTTACTTTACTTTAAATTCTATTTTAATTTGGGATTATGTTTTGTAATAAGGCCACTGAGATTTTATGTTGGTTTTTTTAATGCGGCTAATATCTATTATGAGATGATCAATACGGAGTTTTACTAAAAACGTAAGTTACTGTTTTCCAAAATATTAGTGAACAGTTCACAACAGATAAATGAATAAACTCGGGATTTTCTTAAAACTACAATTACTGTTTCAAAATGGCACATTTTCGAAATCCACTGAATCTGGTTTTTGTGTTATAAAACAAGTTGCGGTGTTAGTAATATTTATAACTTTTTGCAGGAAAACCTTAAAAACATCTAATTTTCAAAATGGAAACAAAACTCAAAATTTTTAAACGATCGCGATGTTTCTTTAAGAACCTTTCCATGTGACATGCCAGATTCGGTCGTAATAGGTCGGGTTTGGGGTGTTACGTTTTGTGGTATCAGAGCCCGGTTGTAAAACTCGGCTGTGGACAGGGTTTCAAAAACGTTTTCCAAAATTGGTTTGAAATATGGTTTAGAAAAATATATGTCTTTTCAGAAGTATGTCACCCGAGTCTCCGGCACCAAATTCGTAAGTCTTCTGACTTTGTTTGATATTATGAGATGATTTCAAAAAGAAACTATTAGAGTTAGTGTATTATGACTGCTAGCTATAAGAGTTAAGGCTGTAGAGACTGAGACATTAGGAATTTGATTCGCGAAAACCACTTTTAAATCTATTTTGTAATATCCAGAAATTGGGCGTGTGCATTTTGCTTAATAAATGTGAAAGCATGTCTATGTGTGTGTTAAATGTGTTTTATGAATTTTTGAGAACCTTAGAATGTAGGAAAATGCCTTAGAAATTATTAGATTTTAAATCTAAAAGAGGAAGCTAAGCAGGGTGGCCTTAAGAGAAAATGTAGGGGATTTATAACACAAAAATGGGCTTGGTAAAGTGGCTTGAAGGCGCCACTTAAAGCCTCTGTAAGTGACGCCACAAGCTTGTACAAGTGGGCCAAGGTTCGAGTCACAAGGGGAGCAAAATAAGAGCTTTAATTTTGCGGCAAAAGGAAGTAGTAGTGGACGGCAATGGGGCACTGAGTGGATGAGTGTAGATCAAGTTAAATCCTTTTAAAATTTCGGCTAAGCAAGGGATAATTATTGGTTTATTTCAATTATTTTTTGAATAGGTGATAAAGAGAAAAATAAGGAGAAAAATAAGGGATTTGATAGGGAAGGATGTAGTGGCCGAATGTGGGGCTCTTTTGGTGGTATTTTCGGCCAAGGAAGGAGAGCAAGGCCATTATTCATTATTTTCTCTTCTTCTGTGTCTCTGCCGAATTCTCTAGGAAACCTTCTCTTTTCTCTTTTATTTTGCCAAGCCGAGATAACATTCTCTTCTTCTCATCATCTCTTCTTCTCGTAGTTTTTCAAAAGCCGAAATACACTTGAGACTGTCAAATATTCTATCTCCATTAGGAGCCATAGCCGAATCTCAAGGAGGCCTTATTCTTCTCTCTTTGTCGCAAGTTTCAAAAGCCGAAAGCAAGTTCGTTCTAGCCATAGTCGAATTTCTCTATGGATTTAAGCAAGGGAGCAGTCGACTACAGCATTAAGGGTAAGATCAAATGCTATTCAATTTCCTTTCTTTTCTTTTTAGCCGAAACTTAGGAACTAATCCCAATATTACTCTTTGGCCGAAACTATGAAGGATCTTTTCGGATTTTGGTGTAGCCGACTTCTAGGGAGATCATTCGGGATTTGATTCTTCAAGGTAAGTAAAGTGCAATATTAGGCCGAAGGCCATGTATGGTGTCCATTAAGTATTGGAAGTCGATCTAACATGAGCTTATAGGTATTTCGATTTACCAACCAAGGGACACTTTTCGGGATTTAGATCCACAAGGTAAGTGAATCTGACATTCGGCTAAGGCCATATTTGGTGATTCAAATCTATTTCTTGCTTATTCAAAAGCCGGAAACTAACCAAGTCAATTGATCTAGTGTTAGCCGATTTTAAGGAAGAAATACTACAACGTTTCGGGATTTGATTAATAATCAAATCGGCAACAAGGTAGGAGCTTTGGGTGCAATAATCCTTCGAGAATTGACTTTATAGCCGAATAGGCTTTTGCTAAAATACTAAGGGTTGGCCGAATGTAGGAATTTGAGATCTAAAGCGTTAGATCGGGATTTTTGGGATTTCAGTGGAAGCGTTAAGTAAACCAGGTGTGTAGCCCTACCCTAAGTTTAATAGATTTATGGTGTTGTTTTAATGCATGTGTTATTAAGAATGTGAAAATTATGGCTACGGTACCATGCAATGGTACTAAGTACTCAGGTACGTAAACCTAGTCCATCTATGAGTACGATATGATAAATATCTGTATGGCACATATGTGAAACTAGAAGAATGTGAATAAAGAATATGGCATGATATTGCATGTTTTGTATGACATGGGCATATGGGTTATATGGAAAAGGGAAGTGATTGGTGGTTTTATACCCCAATATATGAATGTGGTGACTTCGGTCACATAATTTGAATGTGGTGACTTATGTCACAAAGTATATTATCCGGTGGCTATGCCACAATATATAAGAAGCGCGATGAGCACGTCGTCTGCAATGATCGCTTCAATGATGTGTAGCGGATGGAGGGTTGACTTAGTAGTCCCCACGGTGTGATGGTTGGTACGGGTGATGTGTAGCGGATGGCATCTAGGTTTGGGTTCGGGAATGCATCATTATTTGTAAATTGTGATATGTATGTGTATGATCGGATATGCACAATCATTAGGGCTTAGTGTGGTTGCTATACACCGAGTCTGCTTTGACTCACCCTGTTGTGGGAATATTTTTCAGTGTGACACTCATGATGGACTGGTCGGTAGGAGCTTAGTGGTGGCCATGCTCAAAGACAAAGATTATTTTCAATTTGGACTCTCCATTTTCTTATAAGTATTTTGAATTTATTCGGTTTTTATTTTGATGTAATAAGGCTATAGTATGAACTGTTTACGCAAGCATTTTAATTATTTTGGTACGATACATATTTTATTAAATTAACGCTTAAGAAAGTTTGTTTTTTAAAAAACAAACGCTAAATATTTTGACACCTAAACGCAAATGATTTTCAACTGAACCCAACACAAATTAAGTTTTATCCAAAATCACCCAAAGTTTTCCAAAGAAGCAAACGAATTTTTAACTGCTTTACTCGAGAAACATACCGGATCCAGTCAAGGCTCGTGGGTTGGGTTTGGGGTGTTTCATGTTTATTTCTGTGTTAGATATTTGGTTGTGTGAAGAGCTTCCAAGATTAAGATAGAAAACAAATTTGGGTTATTAGAATCAGAGGGCGCAGCGTGAACGTAGTGTGGTAGGTTAGGATGTGCGACTGTTCCTATAGTTGGAAATTTTGAGGACGAAATTTCTTTAAGGGGGTAGATTTATAACATCCCGAAATTGGGCCTAGAAGGGTTGGGCCAATTGGGACCCGAGCGTAGAAGCATCTTAGAATTTTTGGGAATAAAAGAACGACACTAATGCAAGTTGGACCTATTAGGTGAGTGATGTTGGAAGGTTAGGGGTCTTCTATGAAGTCCCGGGATCAAACCTAAGCTTTAGGAAAAATTTTGGTTTTTGGTGAATAAAACCCTGGGAGTTAGAAGGTAGGCTTTAAGAATAAAATGAGGAGAAAAATGACACAAGAGGAGTTATGGTGAAGTGGCAAAAGTGACGCCACTTAGGGAGCAAGGAGGTGACGCCACAAGGAAGCAAGGGGTCCAAGGTTCAAGTCTTGGCGCTTGCATTTCATTTTGATTTATTTTTTAAGTGAACTTAGACGTTGGCCATAGACTTATATTTAGTTGCGCATGATTTTAGACACAGGAGGAGCTTGTGGCCTACTGGCAAGGTGGCGTTACAGCTGGCAAGAGGTCTGAGGTTCAAGTCTTGGGATCAGCAAGGGAGTATTTATTTTGCGGATTGGACAGTTAGAGTTTGTGTTGGATTTAAACTCTACTGAAGGAAGGATCCCACATCAGAAAGATAGCAAGAAGGAAGATGAGAAGCTAGCTTTAAATAGAGCAAACCATGAGGAGAGGAGGCACACCTTTCTTGGCTTGTCCCTTCGCTTTGTGGCGTGCTCGTTTGGGTTAGCCGTTGGGTCACGGTGGTGGTTACCAAAGTTGATCGACACACCCCCTTGGGGGTCAAGGGTGCGATCATTGTTTGCTTCTGCGCAGAACAGTGTTCAGAGCACGGATTAACTTCAGATTCCTATCAGGTGTGTATTTCGCCCTACTCTAGCTGCAGAGCGGCAAATGCCGAAATGCTGGTCACACGACGATGGTAGCCACACGAGCATGCGAGCGCACGTGTGGGAGCTTCGACGCGATAGTTGAGGCCCTCATGAGTGTTCTCATGGGTTTAGGCAGCCTTGGGCCGAGTGGGCCTAATGGGCCAGTGGGCCCATATGAATAAATTGTATGATTGTGTAGTAGATATTGAATTAGTCTAGGTGAATCATATATCTGTGGCTAGATTTGGGCTAAATGGGCCACACGAGCATGTGGGCCCACTTGGGCCGAGTATGGGCCTTAGGCCCATTCACATCGTTATCTCTGTTTAGAATAATTGAGTCGCTTAAGACGACTGTAGCCCTTCTGATGGGTTGACAAAATTACCGAAATACCCTTGGAGGGTAAATTATCGAAATACCCCTAGAGGGTAAATTACTAAAATACCCTCGGTGGGTAAAATTACTGTTTTGCCCTCAAGGTTTGATTAGTATGACTGTGTGTAATCTCACACCTTTATTTCATTTTGTTTCGTATTATACTATGTGTCGGCTAAGAGCCGAAATACTTTAACGGGCATGCAGTTGAGATACCTAAGTGGGTAAGATTGGAGATATACCAGGTAAGTAACCTTTATGACTATACCATTGGGATAAATTATTAGGATTGTACGTGTGTTCTGATTATCTAATGTATATTGATATATGTATGCATGCACCACATTATGAGGATATAACATGTTGCATGGGGTGGGGATATGATATTGATGAAAGGGGAAGTGTATTTCGGTGGCTCTGCCACATATTTCGGTGACTCTGTCACATTATTTCGGTGGCACTGCCACAATTTTGGCGACGAGCAGCGTGACTGCCATCGATGGTGTGCAGCGGATGAGGGTTGATTGTAGAAATACCCACTGGTGTGTTTGGCTGGAACGGGTGGTGTGTAGCGGATGGAATACTAGGCTGGGCTGGTTGCATTGCATGCATTTCTCTGTTTTACCATGCTAAAAGGGCTCAAGCCTATTTCGTTTCCGTATGGGCTTCGCTCAGTTTGATTTCGTAAGGGCTAAGGCCCAATTTGTATCTGAATGGGCTCGGGCCCAGTTAATGTTCATTTAGGGGATTACACACTGAGTTCTCATAACTCACCCCTCTGCTTAATTTTGCAGGTAATCCCTAGCTTTGAGGATTTGGAGTCGAGACGGACTCCGTGGTGGCCATAAATCGTTGCTTAGTAAATTCCGTTTTACTTTACTTTAAATTCTATTTTAATTTGGGATTATGTTTTGTAATAAGGCCACTGGGATTTTATGTTGGTTTTGTTTTAATGCGGCTAATATCTATTATGAAATGATCAATACGGGGTTTTACTAAAAACGTAAGTTACTGTTTTCCAAAATATTAGTGAACAGTTCACAACCGATAAATGAATAAACTCGGGATTTTCTTAAAACTACAATAACTGTTTCAAAATGGAACATTTCTAAAATCCACTGAATCTGGTTTTTGTGTTGTAAAACAAGTTGCGGTGTTAGTAATATTTATAACTTTTTTATGGAAAACCTTAAAAATATCTGATTTTCAAAATGGAAACAAAACTCGAAATTTTTAAACGATCGTGAAGTTTCTTTAAGAACCTTTCCATGTGACATGTCAGATTCGGTCGTAACGTCTAGGCCGGGTTTGGGGTGTTACAATGGTGGAAATGGACCCATGAAATTAATTCCCCAAACATCAAATAATTCCACCTCTAGAATATTTGGCAGCAGCATCTCGTGTCTTCTTGATAAGTTACCAGTTCTTTGACAGCGATCACAGTTCTTATAGAACTCATTAGCATCTTTAAACATGGCGGGCAAATAAAAACCAGATTGGAAAACCTTTGCTGCAGTTCTCATGCTTCCAAAATGTCTACCATAAGGTGCATAATGACTGTGTTACAGGATACTATGAAATTTATCATCTTGAATACATCTCCGAATTACTTGATCTGCACACTGCTTGAATATGAATGGCTCATCCTAGTACTACTTCTTGACATTATGAAGGAATTTCCTTTTTCCTTGATGATTGAGCGCAGGTGGCAACAATCCATGGACTAGAAAGTTACCAATATCAACATACCATGACAATGTCATAGCCAACAATACCTACTTATCAGGGAATTCATCTTTAATCATTTGACTTTAACCATACTCATTCCTTGCTTCCAGTCGTGACAAGGGATCAGCCACTTGATTTTTAGTGCCTTTCCTATCTTTGATTTCCAAATCAAATTCTTGCAGTAGCAATATCTATAACAGCCCTAGTCCGTATCCGTCACTAGAACAGTGTTACAGAGCATTACCAGAGATTTCAAATTAAATGAACATAAATTTTGAACTTTACAAATCATATCAATAAATACATTAAAACCAATTCAAAACATATATATTGGCCTTTAAACGAGCCCTCGAAGCCCTAAATACGCGTTAGAAACAAGTCGAGACTAAATCGTAAACTTATAGAATTTTTTGAAAAAAGATAAAAATTTTCAAACTGCAGTGGTCACATGGCCGTGTGGCCAGACCGTGTGACTCACACGGCTAATTCTACTAGAAAGAACATATGTTTTCTCCCTACTTATTGGTTAATTTGTTCCCATTTAGTTATCTTTAGCATACATTTTAGCATTTTCAATTTAGTAAATTGCATTTTATAACCCAGTAAATCCTAGCCTATTTTATCCATAATTTTGCTTGTAACACCCCAAACCCGGCGTAGACGTTATGACTGGGTCTAGCATGTCACATAAAAAGGTTGTTTAAAAGCTATGCATTCGTTAAAAACTTCGTATCCAGTTTGAAACTCTGAACTTTGTTGGTTGTGAAAATCAGATTTGCTTTAATTATTTTCTTGTAAAAACGTTATTATTATCTTTGAAAACTTTGTTTATTGCTGAAGTTTAATTAAGGAATTGCGGAAACGTGACATTTTGAAAATGGTTATTGTCGTCCTAAGAAAAACCCCGAGTTTAATCATTAATAATTTAAAAATAGCTGAAATAAAAGTTTAAAAGGAAAATAAAATCCAATGGCCTTATTACATAATATTAACCCCAAATTAAATAATCATAAACTAAAATAGCGCCAGATTTACTAATTTTCGTGAAAAGTAACTCCAATGTATGGCCACCATCGAGTCCTCCGCAGCATTAAATCCTCTAACGTTGGGGATTACCTGCAAGGTTAAGAGAAGGATGTGAGTTACGAGAACTCAGTGTGTAATCCACTAAACGGTCACTAACTGGGCCTGAGCCCTAATGGCATCAATCTGGGCCTATGCCCCATAATCAAGGTAATGCAAATAATACAATGCAACCCAACCCAATCCAACCAAAAACACCCCTGTACCAACCAATCACACCGTGTGGGGATCAAGTCAACTGACCCCGCCAAACACACCAATATTGCAGACAAGCTGCTAATCACAGAATTTGTGGCTGAGCCACCAGAATAATAATATATATGGCAGAGCCACCAAGCTACACTTCCTCCGATCATCAAACCCAACCCATGCAGCAAGTTATTTATGAAATGCATCAATGTATAAACAGTATATAAATATTCGCATACACATTTTTTATCCCCAAACAAGGGTATAACGGTCATTCTCACCCCTTTAGGGTATTTCTGTAATCCTACCCATCAAGGGCATTTCGGTAATTCGTCCACTAAGGGCATTTTGGTAATTCATCCTCTGGGGTTATTTCGGTAATCTAGGCATTTAACTACCTTTCCGGAGGCCTAATGTTGCCTTGAACGACTCGGGACCCCTTCTGGGCCTCTACAGTGCAATTGGGCCTGAAATCCATTTCAGGCCCAAACGGGCCCACACGCTCGTGTGGCCCATTTGACACATTTCTGGTCTCGGTTTCACAGACTTCACAGTTGCATCAATTGTTCAATCATTTTCTATCGATTTTGCCCACGTGGGCCCATTAGCCCATTGGGCCCATTTAGCCTGATTCGGCTCGATCAGGCCCGTTACAGCCTCAATTTTGCGAGAGTGCTCCTGACCCTCTCAACGATCTACCGAAATCATTCGTGACTCAGTTTACCACTACGAGCGCTCGCACGCTTGTGTGGTCACGCTTGTCGATTTTCTGGCTTTTCGGCTTTCGGCCGATCCACAGAGTAACACATGTATTCATCAAGATTGGTGTGAGATTACACACCTGATTACGAGTTGCTAACCACCGATTCCAACACCTATAATGATAGTTGAGAAATCAAGTTAGTTTCTCTCCCTGATAAACTTAACTTGAAACACTATACCCATTACCTCTACTTACCAGAGATCGACCACTCCTTGCTATGCTAGAATATTTGGTTTACAGCCTTTGATCACGAAAACGAGTCCCAAAGAAGAGCGTAGATTAGCAATGTTGTTTCAAGACCACATAGAAACGGCCGTTTGGCCTAAAGAAACTCACAAAAGATAATAAGAACATTCCACCCCCCATTCGGCCATAGCTATATGATAAACTGTAATAATAACATATTTTAAACCCACATTTAGCATACTTTTGGATGATTTATCCCTTGAATTATGTAATTTGGTGCTCTTAATCCTTTAATTTCATATTTTATACTCTGGAGAGCACCGGAGGATGAAGAGAACGAGAAACGGGCCTAAAACAGAGTAAATGGGCCATATCACAAAATCGAGACGACCTGGGCCCAAGACCACATGGCCGTGCTCCTTCAGCAGGTTCGAACACGGCCTGGCCACGATTCACACTGTCGTGTGCCATGGGCGTGTCCCTGACGTGACAAAGAAGAATTTTATTCGGATTAGGATACTTAGAGGCAAAGAAAGACATTCCAAAAGCCTATATAAACACCCTAAAGTCCAACCTTCAAGGGAGCGTCCAGCTAGGCCAAGGAGCCGAGCCAGAGAGATCAGAATTGTGGGATTTAGTCGAAGCAAGCCAGTTGATTCATCTCAAGAAGCCGGAGTCATACTCAAGACGGAGGATCTTCTCTTTAATTCCTTCAGGGGGTTTTAGGGTTTTTCTTATGTTTTGTTTTATCTTTTCTTCTGAGATGTATTCTTTTATAATTATGAACTAAACCCTCAGATACCTTAGGGGGATGAAACCTAAGATTAATCTTCTTATCATTTGCTGAACTATATGATAAATACTTGATTTGTTCTTAATTATGTGTTCTTAATTCTTGCTTTGATATTCCAGGATATTGATTCAAGTACTGATGTGCTTAGGTGGTTGTAACACCCCATACCCAAGTCCAAGGCTAAGACTTGATACAAGACATTACCATGCTTGAACTCACTTAAACATGTACTTACGGGCTGTAAAATTTTGTTCCGAAATAGAAACTCTTCTTTCTTAGTCAAAACGTATAACATCCTGGTATTAGAAGCTTTGCATTTTATGTCTCTGTGTGTTTGGCATGGTTTGTTTGTTAATTTGGTATGTTTGGGGGTCCCGAGAAGGCTCGGGGATAAGCTTGAGCCTTGGTGAAAATTTTGTTTTTAGGCACTTTAGGGGAGAGCTAGCTGAGGCAGGCCTTAAGGGTAATTACTTGTGTTGGTTAACACAAAAAGAAGAGGTGTGGTAAAGTGGCAAGGAGACGCCACTTAAGATGCAGGGAAGTGGCGTCACAAGGAAGCTGCAAGGGGAGGAGGTTCGAGTTCCATAAGCCTCACTTTGAAGTTTTATTTTTTTTGTTATTTTGGCACCTGGATGGGGGAGAAGTGGATTCGGCCAGGACTCTGAGGGAGTGGGAGAAGAATGAGTCAAACAATTCGAATGGGTGGCCATGAGGAGTTTGTGGGGTTTGAACGGGTCAACAAGGTTTGAATGGTTGAAGGGGAGCGAAAGTAGGAGGAAATCGTGGGTTGGTGTTGGTAAAGTGGTGGCCGAAAGTGGGGGGTCTCTTGAGAGGGGTTTTCGGTCAACAAAGGGGGATGTTGGTGAGAGCACAATCAGTTTTGACTTGTTTGGTGTGTGTGCCGAAATTCCCTAAGAGCATCTAAGGTCTCCTTTCATTTTTTCTTTTCTTATTTGGTTTTCTCAACTTTTCTCATCTTTTCTCCCTTGATTTCAAACCTCACCATTTGTGCACTTTTCTTTCTTAAAAATTTACCAAAACACCTTTGGCCGAACCTTTCTTCATCATTCACCCTTCACATCTGAATTCGTTTTCTTTTGCTATTCTCTTGTAAGTCGAAACCTTGTATTTGTCCTATTAACACCCTATTGTTTTTCTCTTAGCTGAATAGTTCCTATTATCCCAAGCGAATTGGTTCCACTCTGCTTCTGGATTATTGAAGTTAAGATCTTCCTTTCTCTTTGGTTAAAAGCTGAATCTTCTTTCCCTTCTTTCGGCTTTATTCTATTTTCTTTCCTGTTCTCTATATTCTTCTTCTCTAATTGAACCTCTGGTTCTTTGGCAATGCAAATCACTGCCGCCCGTGTAGCCTAAGGCGTGAATGGGCTACTCGCTGCTACCAAAGCTATTGTGGTTGTTATCGTCAATATCATAAAGTAAGTAGGGTTATTCTGTATCTTATTCTCATTTCGGTTTTTATGGAAGTCAAAGCCGATGGCTATTGTGTTTCAATGTTTAAGTTTTCGGCTAATAGTATATCTTTACTCTCTTTGTGGAACGCTTACTCCGGGAAACCCCTGAAGCCAAACGTTTGGAGTTCATAGTCTAGGGAGCGGTTAGTTTCTGAACCTTACCTTCCATTCGGGTTTAAGGCAAGGGACCTCTGTTGTTCTTTGTGTGAACCCTTGTTCATTACTTGGTGTTAATTAAATCTTTTGGGTAGCCAATCAAGGTTCTCTTTGACTCTGATCAAGTCTGTTTCATGGATACAAGAAACGGTCAAGCCGAGGAGGGGAGCATATCCGAAATCCCTGCTCCTAAATTCAAAAGGTGAGCTGTGTTAGCGGTTCGAGACTTTCCGCCGGGCTATGGTAGAGAGCCGACGTCTGCCTGGGATAGGCAAATAGCCGTCGTGCCTGCTAGTGAAAGCGTCGACGTAGAAAGCCTAGTGTTACGTGTTATCAGGTGTGTATTACCCACACATTTCTTTACTGTTTACGTATTAACTGTGAAGGCTGAAAGCCGAATTGACTGTGATGATAGTCGAAATACCCTTGTGGGTAAGGTTGGAGACACCGGGTAAGTTCTCGATGATGATATTTCTGATTATATGCTTGTATGTATGTTCAATGATACGTATATATGAATTGGTTAACTGTTACGTGTTGAGATTATGGTTGCATTCATATTTTGCACGATGTAAAGAGCATGGGCTCGGGGTTGAATGAAAGGAGAAGGGAGAATCAGTGACTGTTGTCACGAGTGGTCTAAGTACCACGGTGGTTGAAACCACGAATGCTTTAATCAGTGACTTATCTCGGTGGTCAAGTACCATAGTGGGTTGGCCCCACGTATGCGCAATTTATCAGAGATCGTCACGGTGGTCAAGAACCACAGTGGGTTGGCCCCACGATTATATGTATTACTGATTTTGTCACGAGTGACCATTGTCACGAGTGGTCTAGGACCACGGTGGTCGAGAACCACAGTGGCTTAATGCCACGGGTGTTTGGATGGAGAGCGAGACTGGGTTTGGCTGCATTGCATACACATGACATATGCCGTATTGAGCGGGCTAAGGCCCAGTTTGCGTTACACGAGGATTTGTACACTGAGTCTCGATGACTCACCCATTTGCTAATTTTGCAGGTAATCAGTAGATGGCGGGTTTTGGAGCCAGGACGGACTCGATGTGGCCATGCATTGCGATTTCTTTAGTAAACACGAACTTTAACTTAAATTTATTTCTATTTCGGGGTTTTTAATTTGTAATAAGGCCGCTTTAACTTTATTTTGGGATTTGTTTAAATGCTGATTTTATATATGTTATGATTTATCTAAAAAAAAAACGTAAATAGAGGTTTTCCAAAATTTCATCGAAATGGATTACATGCTATTAATAACTAAACTTGAGATTTTTTTGATATTACAAACACTATTTCTGAAAGATCACGTACCACAACATTAATTTCAATTCTCACCTTATAAGAGTCTTCTAAACTCGGTTTTATGACATAAACATGTTTTCAGCGCCAAATTAACTCAAGGAGAAAATGGTAAGACATGTACTACTTAATCAAAATTCTCAATTAGCCTTAGCTTGAACTCCCTAAACAAAGTGTTTTTCCAAATTCCGATGTTTTACCTAAATTTTTTTAAAACCGTCCATCCTGTAACAATTCAGATTCGGTCGTAACATTTTGACCGGGTTTGGGGTGTTACAATTGTGGTATCAGAGCCAAGTTTCAAAAACTCGGCTGTAGGTATGAGGTTCAAACACGTTTCAAAAGATGGTTTAGAAAATAGTTTGGAAATATACATGTTTTCTGGAAGCATGGCACTCGAGTCTCCGGCACCAAATCCGCACAGTAAGTCTTCTGACTATTGGTTGTTTTACATGAAGTAGTTGTAATGTGCTATGATTGCTTGTACTAAGATGTGCAAACTCTAGAGACTGAAACCTTAGGTATGCATGAATTTGCGAGAATTACTCATAATGCTATTCTCATAAGACTGCTCTGTAATAAACAGTGGAAGAAAATGCTAACTCATAAAACTTTTAATCAGATTAAATTGTGTTAGTAGTAATGGGTACTAGAAGACGTGGACGAGGTGTGCGTGGCCGTAGAAGAGACCGAGATGTTGGGGCTGGGCCCTCAGAATCTGAGCATGGGCCGGAGGGTGAAGTGCCCGCATCGCCAGTTGCAGAAGTGGAATTTTAGGATCAAACGGGTGGAGACGATGCTATGTCTCAGGCTATGCTACGTGTGTTGGAGAGGGTTGCTGGAGCGAGCACGGGATCAGTGGCTCAAAAATCTATGTCAGAGCAACTTCGAGCTAACGGGGCTGAGATGTTTAAGGGTGTGTCTGGTGTGGCTCCTAACATAGCTGAGTACTGGCTTGAGGCGGTTGAGCGTATCATGGATGATCTTGACTGCACTGCGGAGGAGAAACTGAAAGGAGTTGTGTCTCTTCTCTAAGATGAGGCTTACCAATGGTGGCTCACGATAAGAGATGGTACAGCAGTGAACCACATTACCTGAGACTTCTTTAAGTCTGCATTTCAGGGGAAATACATTGGGTCGAGCTATGTGGACGCTCAGCGAAAAGCATTCTTAAACTTGGTTCAGGGAAGTAAGTTGGTGGCTGAATATGAGGCAGAAATCTTACGTCTAAGCAGGTATGCTCGTGGTATTGTTTCCACAGATCATGAGCATTGCTTCCGATTTGAAGATGGTCTGAGGGATGAGTTGCGTGTACTGATAGCTCCGCAACGGGAAAGGGAGTTCGCTGTTTTGTTAGAGAAGGCTAAGATAGCCGAAGAGGCAAAGCGATCTGAAAGGCAGAACCAAGATAGGGACAAGGGTAAGAATAAAGAAGTTTTAGACCATCAAGATCTACTGGGAATTTTCAGAAGAGGCCTAGGTTGGATGGGCCGGGTCGAACTGCGAGGCCCGTTATTGCGGGTCGGCCACAGCAATGTGCAATGTGTGGGAAGTTTCATTTAGGAGAGTGCTGGGCAAGAAGTAATGGATGCTACAAATGTGGATCAGTGGATCATCGGGTAAGGGATTGTCTGCAAGAGCCAAATCGAACGCGGCCAGTAGGTCAGAATTATGTTCAGCCTGGTAGAGGTGGTCAGCAGCCACAGAGAGGTCGTGGTCCGGCCAGAGGAGGAAATGGTTTCGGTCGGGGACGTGGGGCACCGGGCAGAGGTGCTGGGAACATAGATGCAAGACAACCTGGGTTGGTCTATGCAGCTAGACGCCGAGAGGAGGGCGATGCACCGAACGTCATAACCGGTATGTTCCTTATTTTCGGTTCGCCTTTTACTGCACTGATTTATATTGGGTCAACACATTCCTATGTTGCTAGTACTGTGTCTGGAACTCTGAACTTAGACATTGAGATTGCTTCTAGGGAAATGACTGTACTTAGCCCTTTAGGACAATCTGTAGTGGTGAACAAACTCTTTAGGGATGTGCCTCTAGAAGTTCAAGGGATGGTTTTCTCGGCTGATTTGATGGAACTGCCGTTCGGCGAATTCGATTTGATCTTAGGCATGGACTGGTTAGTAAGATATTGAGCAAACTTGGATTGTGCTGCTAAGCGCATGGTGTTAAGGACTCCTGAGGATAATGAAGTCTTAGTGATAGGCGAAAGGAGGAACTACTTGTCTAATTTAGTGTCTGCTTTAAAAGCTGAAAGAATGGTGAGAAAAGGATGCGAGGCTTTCTTAACTTTTGTCAGTGCTCTGGAGGCCAAGGAGTTGACAGTAAAGGATGTCAGAACAGTGAAGGAATTCTCTGATGTTTTTCCAGAAGAGCTTTCAGGATTACCCCCGAATCGCGAGGTGGAGTTCGGTATTGATCTTCTTCCTGGAACAGCGCCAGTGTCTATTGTCCCATATAGGATGGCACCGAAAGAGTTGGTGGAACTTAAGGCGTAAATTCAGGAACTGTTGGACCGGGGTTTTATCCGACCAAGTGTGTCTCCGTGGGGAGCGCCAGTGTTGTTCGTTAGGAAGAAGGACGTGTCGATGCGGATGTGCATTGACTATAGGCAGCTGAACAAGCTGACGATTAAGAACCAGTACCCGTTGCCTAGGATAGACGATTTGTTCGATCAGTTGCGAGGTGCTTCGGTCTTTTCAAAGATAGACTTGAGGTCAAGCTATCATCATCTTAAAGTCAAGGAGGCAGATATTCATAAGACAGCTTTTCGAACTCGTTATGGTCACTACGAGTTCTTGGTGATGCCGTTTGGGTTGACGAATGCACCAGCTGCGTTTATGGACATGATGAACCGGGTGTTCCAACCCTATCTGGATCGGTGTGTCGTGGTGTTCATAGATGATATTTAGGTTTATTCAAGTTCAGAAGAGGAACATGATTCGCATCTTCGGGTGGTTCTGCAGATTCTAAGAGAAAAACAGTTGTACACTAAATTCAGTAAGTGTGAATTTTGGTTGAGGGAAGTTACCTTTCTGGGACATGTTGTGTCTACTGAGGGACTTAAGGTTGATCCCCGGAAAATTGAAGCTGTATTGGATTGGAAACCGCCTAAGTCTTTGGCAGAAATTCGAAGCTTTCTTGGTTTGGCTGGGTATTACAAAAGGTTTGTTGAGGGGTTCTCGTTAATAGCTGCACCGTTAACCAAGTTGTTACAGAAAGGGGTACTGTTTGTCTGGTCAGATAAGCAACAGGAAAGTTTTGAGAAGTTGAAGAGGATCTTGACCGAGGCTCCAGTGTTGATTCACCTGAGGTCGGAAAGGAGTTTGTCGCTTATCGCGCGATCGCGCGCATTACGGGGTTAGGATATGTGTTGATGCAGGAAGGGAAGGTGGTAGCATATGCGTCGCGGCAGTTAAGACCGCATGAAGTGAATTATCCCACGCATGATCTAGAGTTAGCTGCGGTGGTGTTTGCTCTAAAGATTTGGAGACACTACCTGTATGGGGAGAAGTCCATTATCTATACGGACCACAAGAGCCTGAAGTATCTCCTTACCCAGAAGGAGTTGAATTTAAGGCAGCGGAGGTGGATTGAATTGTTGAAGGACTATGATTGTTTGATTGAGTACCACCTGGGTAAAGCTAATGTAGTGGCAGACGTGTTAAGTCGTAAGGTGATCTCGGACTTGAGGGCAATGTTCGCTCATCTCATCTTGTATGATGATGGAAGTGTGCTAGCGGAACTGCAAGTGAAGCCTTCTTGGGTCAGTCAGATAAAGGAGAAGCAATTATCTGATGAATCGCTAAGTCCTAAATTTCAGCTAGTGGCAGGTGATAAGATAGCAGATTTTAGTGTGAACAGTGATGGGGTATTGTGTTTTCGAGGAAAGGCTTGTATGCCGAAGGATTTCGAATTGAGGCGGAAGATTCTGCAGGAAGCGCATAGTAGCCCATACGCTATGCATCCTGGCGGGAGCAAGATGTATCGAGATCTACGAGAACAGTTTTAGTGGCCGAGTTTGAAGCAAGAAGTGACTGAGTTTGTGAGTAAGTCCTTAACGTGTCAGCAGGTGAAGGCGGAACACCAATTTCCTTCGGGGTTGCTACAGCCAGTGAAGATTCCACTTTGGAAGTGGAAGAGGATAACGATGGATTTTGTTAGTGGGCTACCCCTTACGCCTACAAAGAAAGATTCAGTGTGGGTAATTGTCGATCGGTTGACGAAGTCTGCTCACTTCATACCGATTCAGGTTAATAATTCACTATAGAAGTTAGCCAAACTATATGTGGCGGAGATTGTAAGGTTACATGGGGTACATGTGTCTATCATATCGGACAGAGACCCTAGGTTTATGTCACGGTTCTGGAAGGCATTGCATCAGGCATTGGGTACAAAACTGGATTTCAGCACAACGTTTCATCCCCAGACTGACGGTCAGTCTGAGAGGGTAATTCAGATTTTGGAAGACATGTTGAGAGGCTATGTCATCGACTTCGGGGGTAGTTGGGAGGATTTTCTACCGTTGGCAGAATTTGCATACAACAATAGCTATCAATCCAGTATTCGAATGGCACCTAATGAAGCGTTGTATGGTCGTAAGTGTCGCACTCCTACTTGTTGGACAGAGTTGGGTGAGCGGCAGTTGTTGGGTCTGAAAATGGTTTCAGAAACAGAGGAGAAAGTTAAGTTGATTCGGACTCGGTTAAAGGAAGCTTCTGATAGGCAGAAATCTTATGCAGATCTGAAGCGTAAGGATATAGAATTCTCTGTCAGTGATCAGGTTTTCCTAAAAGTTTCACCGTGGAAGAAGGTTCTAAGGTTTGGACGGAAAGGCAAGTTGAGCCCCTGGTTCATCGGGCCTTACCGAGTGTTGAAGCGCGTGGGACCGGTAGCTTATCAGCTCGAGTTACCTCTGGAGTTGGGGCAGATACATGATGTATTCCACGTCTCGATGTTAAGGCGCTACCGTTTGGATCCATCTCATATAGTGCCGGTGGAAGAAATCGAAGTAAGACCTGATTTATCTTTTGAAGAGGAACTAGTTTAGATTTTAGCCCGAGATGTTAAAGTGTTGCAGAGGAAGACAGTTCCGTTTGTCAAGGTTCTGTGGCGGAATCACGGTTCAGAGGAAGCCACATGGGAGCCGGAGGATGTGATGCGTGAGCAACACCCTCACCTCTTTTGATCAGGTAAATTTTGAGGCTGAAATTTCTTTAAGGGGGTACAACTGTAACATCCTGGTATTAGGGGCTTTGCATTTTATGTCTCTGTGTGTTTGGCATGGTTTTTTTGTTAATTTGGTATGTTTGGGGGTCTCGGGAAGGCTCAGGGATAAGCTTGAGCCTTGGTGAAAATTTTGTTTTTAGGCACTTTAGGGGAGAGCTAGCTGAGGCAGGCCTTAAAGGTAATTACTTGTGTTGGTTAACACAAAAATAAGAGGTGTGGTAAAGTGGCAAGGAGACGCCACTTAAGATGCATGGAAGTGCCATCACAAGGAAGCTGGAAGGGGAGGAGGTTCGAGTTCCATAAGCCTCACTTTGAAGCTTTATTTTTTTTGTTATTTTGGCACCTGGATGGGGGAGACGTGGATTCGGCTAGGACTCTGAGGGAGTGGGAGAAGAATGAGTCAAACAATTCGAAAGGGTGGCCATGAGGAGTTTGTGGGGTTTGAACGGGTCAACAAGGTTTGAATGGTTGAAGGGGAGCGAAAGTAGGAGGAAATCGTGGGTTGGTGTTGGTGAAGTGGTGGCCGAAAGTGGGGGGTCTCTTGAGAGGGGTTTTCGGTCAACAAAGGGGGATGTTGGTGAGAGCACAATCGGTTTTGACTTGTTTGGTGTGTGTACCGAAATTCCCTAAGAGCATCTAAGGTCTCCTTTCATTTTTTCTTTTCTTGTTTGGTTTTCTCAACTTTTCTCATCTTTTCTCCCTTGATTTCAAACCTCCCCATTTGTGCACTTTTCTTTCTTAAAAAGTTACCAAAACACCTTTGGTCGAACCTTTCTTCATCATTCACCCTTCACATCTGAATTCGTTTTCTTTTGCTATTCTCTTGCAAGCCGAAGCCTTGTATTTGTCCTATTAACACCCTATTGTTTTTCTCTTAGCTGAATAGTTCCTGTTATCCCAAGCGAATCGGTTCCACTCTACTTCTGGATTGTTGAAGGTAAGATCTTCCTTTCTCTTTGGTTAAAAGCCAAATCTTCTTTCCCTTCTTTCGGCTTTCTTCTCTTTTCTTTCCTGTTCTCTATATTCTTCTTCTCTAACCGAACCTCTGGTTCTTTGGCAATGCAAATAATGCCGCCTATGTAGCCTAAGGCGTGAAGGGGCTACTCACTGCTACCAAAGCTATCGTGGTTGTTGTCGTCAATATCATAAAGTAAGTAGGGTTATTCCGTATCTTGTTCTCTTTTCGATTTTTATGGAAGTCAAAGCTGATGGCTATTGTGTTTCAATGTTTAAGTTTTCGGCTAATAGTATCTCTTTACTCTTTTTGTGGAACGCTTACTCCGGGAAACCCCTGAAGCTGAACGTTTGGAGTTCAAAGTCTAGGGAGCGGTTAGTTTCTGAGCCTTACCTTCCATTCGGGTTTAAGGTAAGGGACCTCTGTTGTTATTTGTGTGAACCCTTGTTCATTACTTGGTGTTAATTGAAGTCAAAGCTGATGGCTATTGTGTTTCAATGTGTGAACCCTTGTTCATTACCTTCCAATCAAGGTTCTCTTTGACCCTGATCAAGTCTGTTTCATGGATACAAGAAATGGTCAAGCCGAGGAGGGGAGCGTATCCGAAATCCCTACTCTTAAATTCAAAAGGCGAGCTGTGTCAGCAGTTCGGGACTTTTCGCCGGGCTGTGGTAGAGAGCCAATGTCTGCCTGGGATAGGAAAATAGCCGTCGTGCCTGCTAGTGAAAGCATCGACGTAGAAAGCCTAGTGTTACGTGTTATCAGGTGTGTATTACCCACACATTTCTTTACTATTTACGTATTAACTGTGAAGGTTGAAAGCCGAATTGACTGCGATGATAGTCGAAATACCCATGTGGGTAAGGTTGGAGACACCGGGTAAGTTCTCGATGATGATATTTCTGATTATATGCTTGTATGTATGTTCGATGATACGTATGTATGAATTGGTTAACTGTTACGCGTTGAGATTATGGTTGCATTCATATTTTGCACGACGTAAAGAGCATGGGCTCGGGGTTGTATGAAAGGAGAAGGGAGAATCAGTGACTACTGTCACGAGTGGTCTAAGTACCACGGTGGTTGAAACCACGAATGCTTTAATCAGTGACTTATCTCGGTGTTCAAGTACCACAGTGGGTTGGCCCCACGTATACGCAATTTATCAGAGATCGTCACGGTGGTCAAGAACCACAGTGGGTTGGCCCCACGATTATATGTATTAGTGACTTTGTCACGAGTGACCATTGTCACGAGTGGTCTAGGACCACGGTGGTCGAGAACCACAGTGGCTTAATGCCACGGGTGTTTGGATGGAGAGCGAGACTGGGTTGGGCTGCATTGCATACACATGACATATGCCGTATTGAGCGGGCTAAGGCCCAGTTTGCGTTACACGGGGATTTGCACACTGAGTCTCAATGACTCACCCCTTTGCTAATTTTGCAGGTAATCAGTAGATGGCGAGTTTTGGAGCCGGGACGGACTCGAGGTGGCCATGCATTGCGATTTCTTTAGTAAACACGAACTTTAACTTAAATTTATTTTTATTTTGGGGTTTTTAATTTGTAATAAGGCCGCTTTAACTTTATTTTGGGATTTGTTTAAATGCTGATTTTATATATGTTATGATTTATCTAAAAAAAACGTAAATAGAGGTTTTCCAAATTTTCATCGAAATGGATTACAAGCTATTAATAACTAAACTTGAAATTTTCTTAATATTACAAACACTATTTCTGAAGGATCACGTACCACAACATTCATTTCAATTATCACCTTATAAGAGTCTTCTAAACTCGATTTTATGACATAAACATGTTTTCAGCGCCAAATTAACTCAAGGAGAAAATCGTAAGACATGTACTACTTAATCAAAATTCTCAATTAGCCTTAGCTTGAACTCCCTAAACAAAGTGTTTTCCCAAATTCCGATGTTTTACCTAATTTTTTTTAAAACCATCCATCCTGTAACAATCCAGATTTGGTCATAACATTTTGACCGGGTTTGGGGTGTTACAAAACGTACATATCATGGGCCTATGAGGCCTTAAACACTTATCCGGAAACTTTCAGAATACAATCGGGAACTTTTCCTCGAAACAGGGGTCACACGTCCATGTGGGTTGGGGCACGCCCGTGTACCCCTAAGACACGCCCATGTCTCCCAACCGTGGTCGACACTGACTAATCTCACACGGTCTTGACACGCCCGTGGACTAAAACCGTGTGCTATACCTTGATATACTGACTTGTTCACACGGCCGGGGCACACGCCCATGTTCTAATCGTGTATCACACACGGCCTAAACAAACGGCCGTGGGATTAGCCCGTGGTCTATTCTAACTTAAGATACAAAGGTGCAGGGTGCACACGGCCTAGACACACGCCCGTGTGTCCATCCGTGTGGGCACTTAGAGGCTATTTACCAAGCCAATTGCCACCCTGAAATCAAGACCAAACTCATGCTCAATTCAGAAACTCAAGTATTACATCTAACATGAACAAGGATGCATACTTCATTGATAGATTAAAACATACACACTTAATCATTCATGACTCTTCTCTTTGGCCATATACAAAAAGAATACTAAGCTTGATAGCCAACACTTTGGCTAGTTTTAAAACATAACTCAAAATGAAATGTTTCCTATACATGCCATACTTAATATAAACAACTTGGCTATATCAAAATAGCGATTGAAAGTGTGCTCCGAGCTCCGGTGACGATGATCCACGAGATTAGCTTGGCGGGACTACATGGAAAGAAAGAATAAAGGACGTAAGCATTTAGCTTAGTAAGTTTGCATATAATGCACATAGCAACATACTTGCTTAATATAACCCATTTAACATGAACAATGGTATCATAAATTTCAACTTACTTACTCTTACTGATTCTTACATATCTCATGGTACTTACTATTATCATGCTCAGATCTGAGAAATGATACTGTATCACTTGATCACATAGATCAATATACTTTACTATGATAAGCATAATCTCAACTTCATCATTCATATCATGAATAATACTCTTAATTAACTCTGACTAGCATAACTTGATAATAACTTTACTTACTTAACTTTCTTACTTTCTCATTTAATCTTTACTCTTTTGCCCGATGAATTACTACGAATAACAGAGGATACTAAATCTCAAAACACATGTGTCTGGATGCCAATGCTATATCCTTGATATAGTCTTACATGGGATCTCTTACTTGGTATTGATGCCATGTCCTGACATGGGCTTACACGAAGTCTTCCTTATGAGTTCCTTTGGGAACTTACCATTGCCATGTCTCGACATGGTCTTACTTGGTATCTTTACTTGTCAATGCCGAGCCTTGGCTTGGACTTACATGAAATCTTTCTTGTTACTCACCAATGCCATGCCTTGGCTTGGACTTACATGGGATCTCTATCTCTTTATAGCTTTTCAATGCCAAGACTTGTCTTGGACTTACATGATAACTTTGCTTGGAGACTCACCAATGCCATGCCTTGGCTTGGGCTTATATGGGTCTTCATCTCATAATAACTCGTCAATGCCAAGACTTGTCTTGGTCTTGCATGATAACTTGCTTGATTGCCGATGCCATACCTTGGCTTGGTCTTATACGGACTTTCTCATTTCATGTGATAGATCGAGTATCCTAAGTAATTCAACTTCAATTGGGACTTTCTCATGCTTGATCTCATTTATTTCTTTGTTTAACATAGCATTAAACAATCTCATGGAATTAAAATATATTCTACATTATACTAAGCAATTCAATGATATTAATCATAAAACTTAGAAAACATACAAACTTACCTCAATATACAAAATGTGTGTAGATATGCAATTTAGTCCTCGACTTTGTTCTTGCGTCGGTTTCAATTCGGGCTTCGTTTTTCTTGATCTATAATAATAATTAGATCATTTAATACTCACATTGACTAAATTGACTCTTAACTCATACTTTTGCAAAATTACTATTTTGCCCCTAAACTTTCTCATATTTGCACTTTTGCCCCTAGGCTCGTAAAATGATTCTCATTTAACTTTCTTAAACATCATGCTTAGCTGATTCATTTTCTCTACTATAACAATCATCAGTTCTCACTATTTCTAATAGGTATGACCAATTTCATAACTATTACAAATTAGTCCATACCATTATTTTTCATGAAATTCACTAAGGAAAAGATGTTTATCTAACATCAAACTCTCATAAACTTCCATAAAATATCATTTTAAAAGCATGTCACTATTGGGTAGATTTTTGAACATGCATCTTAGCTCATTTTATAGCTAAAAAATAGCTAATTCATAATACGAGAACTTCAAAAATACGAAGAATATTAAAAACGGGGCTAAGATGAACTTACTAGCAAGCTTAAAAGATGAACAAACCCTAGCTATGGGGTTCTTCAAATTTTCGGCACCAAGGAAGAAGATGAATGAAATTTTTATCATCTTTTTCCTATTTTAATCATTTAATTGGTAAATGACCAAAATACCCTTCTCTTTAAAAATTTACAATTTACTAACTCATGTCCATTTTTGTCCAATAACTATAATTTGGGAAAATTGCTATTTAAGGACTTCTAATTAATATTCTAATGCTATTTCATACAAAAAGCTTCTAGAAACTCATATTTTGCAACTTTTGCAATTTAGTCCTATTTGATCATTCCATGTCAATTTCACAAAATTTCTACATGAAACTTTAATACTATCATGAAAACATGTCATAAACCTTAAGAACTCAATTTACTAACTCAGATTTGTGGTCTCGCACCACTATTCTAACTAGGCCCTAAATCGGGCTGTTACAATTCTCCCCCTCATAGGAATTTTCGTCCTCGAAAATCTTACCAGCAAACAGGTTTGGATATTGGTTTCTCATGCTCTTTTCTGGTTCCCACGTAGCTTCTTCTATTCCATGTCTTTTCCACAATACTTTTACCAGGGCAATACTTTTATTTCTTAGCTGCTTGACTTCCCGAGCTAAAATCTTAACTGGTTCTTCACCATAAGTCATGTCGGGATGAATCTCTATCTCTGACGGGGTAATTACATGTGAAGGATCTGATCGGTAGCGTCGCAACATGGACACGTGAAACACATCGTGAATCTTTTCTAACTCTGATGGCAAAGCCAATCGATAAGCTACCGGCCCAACTTTCTCGGTAATCTCATACGGTCCAATAAAACGTGGACTCAACTTGCCTTTCCGGCCAAATCTGAGAACTTTTCTCCATGGTGGCACTTTCAAGAAAACTTTATCTCTGACTTGATACTCTATCTCTTTTCTCTTTAAGTCCGAATAGGACTTCTGTATATCTGATGCAACTTTTAAACATTCTCGTATCACTTTCACTTTCTCTTCAGCTTCTCTAACGAAATCAACCCCGTGAATTTGGTTTTCCTTGAGTTCAGTCCAAAATAAAGGCGTTCTGCACTTACGCCCATATACAGCCTCATAAGGCGCCATCTTTAAACTCGACTGAAAACTATTATTGTAGGCAAACTCTACCAATGGGAGAAACTTTTCCCAACTGCCTCAGAATTTAAGAATATAACATCTGAGCATATCCTTGAGTACTTGAATTAACCTCTCCGACTGACCGTCAGTTTGAGGATGAAAAGCGGTACTAAAGTTTAACTTTTTACCCAAGGCCTCTTGCAACTTCTTCCAAAATCTAGATGTGAACTTCGGATCTCTATCCGAGATAATTGACAACGGAACACCGTGAAGCCTTATTATTTCTAACACATACAAGTTTGCCAACTTGTCTAGTGAGTAATCAACTCGTACAGGTAAGAAATGAGCTGACTTCATGAGTCTATCAACTATAACCCATACAACATCTTTCTTGCTCGGAGATAATGGTAAACCCGTTACAAAATCTATAGTAATACGGTCCCATTTCCACTCCGAAACCAAAATAGGTTGAAGCAAACCCGAAGGTACTTGGTGTTCAAATTTTTTACTTGTCGACAAGTCAAGCATTTGAAACAAACTCTGAAATATCTTTCTTCATTCTCAGCCACCAATACTGTTGCTTTAAGTCATTAAACATTTTGGTACTACCCGGATGTACAGATAAACATCTGTTATGTGCCTCATGCAAAATTATCTAAATAAGCTCGTCCTTTCTCAGTACAAAAATTCTATCTTTGTACATCAGACTTCCATTGGGACTAATCCAAAAATCAGACTCAACATCTGTCTCGCACTGAGCTCTCTTGACTTGCAATTCACTATATTCTTTCTGAGCCTCAAAAATCTCTTGGAGGAATACTGGTCTAGCTTTCAACTCAGCTAGAATAGAACCATCAGTGGATAAAGTCATCCGTGAATTTATTGTCCTTAATGCAAATAGGGACTTTCTACTCAAAGCGTCAGCGACCATATTCGCCTTCCCGGGATTGTAGTCAATGACCATCTCATAGTCTTTTATCAACTCTAACCATCTCCGCTGCCTCAAGTTCAACTCTTTCTACATCATCAAGTACTTCAAACTTTTGTGATCGGTGAAAATTCGACATCTCTCACCATATAGGTGGTGTCTCCATATCTTCAATGCGAAGACTATGGCAGCCAACTCTAGATCGTGGGTCAGATAATTCTTCTTATGAGGCTTCAACTGCCTAGAGGCATAAGCAATCACTTTGCCTTCTTGCATAAGTACACACCTAATCCATTTAAGGATGCATCAGAAATCACAAATTCTTTCCTACCTCAGTTGTACTAAACCGAGCTTCATCAACATCACTTTCAGCCAACTTTGTTGGCATCTTTCTCATCCCACTCAAACTTCACATTTTTCTCAGAACAATTTAGTCATCTGAGTTGCAATAATAGAAAACCCCTTGACGAATCGTCTATAATAGCCGGTTAGGCCTAGGAAACTTCTAACCTCAGAGACATTCTTCGGTGGCTTCCAGTCCATAATAGCCGAAATCTCACTGGGGTCTACTCGAACTCCTTCTCCTGAGACAATATGTCCTAGAAATCCTACTTCCTTGAGCCAAAATTCACTTTTACTAAACTTGGCATACAACTGATTTTCTCGTAGAATCTGTAAAACTGTCCGTAGGTGCTCAGCATGCTCATTCTCATCTCGGGAATAAATTAGTATGTCGTCAATGAAAATGACTACAAACTTGTCGAGGTATGGTCTAAAAATGCGGTTCATTAAGTCCATGAATACCGCAGGAGCATTGGTCAAACCAAAAGGCATGACTAAAAATTCATAATGCCCATACCTTGTTCGAAAAGTTGTCTTAGACACATCTGATTCCTTTACTCTTAACTGATAGTACCCTGATCTTAAGTCTATTTTGGAGAACATAGTGGCTCCTTTCAATTGATCGAACAAATCATCGATCCTAGGCAATTGGTACTTGTTATTCACCGTCACTTTATTAAGCTGATGGTAATCTATGCACAATCTCATGGTGCCATATTTCTTTTTCACAAATAAAACTGGAGCACCCCAGGGAGAACAACTTGACCTAGCAAAACCATTATCTGTCAACTCTTGCAACTGTGACTTCAGCTCCTTTAACTCCGTTGGAGCCATTCTATAAGGAGTAATAGATATTGGTACAGTATCAGGAGCCAGTTCAATGCCGAACTCAATCTCTCTTACTGGTGGTAGTCCTGGTAATTCTTCGGGAAAAACATCTACGTACTCACATACTATCGATCGACTCAATCTTTAACTCGTTTCTTTATCATTCATCACAAAGGCCAAATATGCCTCGTACCCCTTTCTTATGTATTTCAATGCGTCATGTGAAAAATCATTGCTTAGGTGATTTACTTTGCTCATCTGATTCTATATGGAGAATATCCCCATTCTCACATCTCGTCTCAATATATTTCTTCCCACAATTAGCTATTACATCATGAGTGGTCAACCAGTCCATACCAAGAATGATGTCAAACTCATCAAGTGGTAGCAACATAAGATTTGCTTTAAAGTAATGACCTCTAATCATTAATGGACAATCTTTACATACTTCATCAACTAACACACTCTTGCCTAAATGATTAGACACCTTAATCATAAATTCTGTAGAATCTATAGGCATATTCAAACTGGATACTAGTTTCATACAAATGTAAGAGTGTGTGGATTCGGGATCTATCAAAGCAATAACTTTAACATCATGAAGAGAAAAGGTACCCGTAATAACATCAGGAGAAGATGCCTCTTCGCGAGCGCGAATGGCATAAGTCCTCGCAGGCGCCCTACCCTCGGGTCTCGCAGCCTGCTCTCTAGGGTTACCCCTTCCACTTGCCCCACTTTCTGGGTTCCTTTGCGGTCTTCCTCTGACTACACTCCCGGATCTCGGGTTCTGAGCTCTATCTTTTTTCCTTGTCTCTGGACAATCTTTTATGTAGTGGTCCTGGGAACCACATCTGAAACATGCATTTTCATGTGCTCGACATTCTCCAAAATGACGTCTGCCACACTGTGGGCATTCGGGTCTATCCGATCGAATGTTCCCCACACTAGCAAATCGAGGTTGTCTCATGCCTTACTTCCCGAATCTGCTTACTCTTGTCCTTCCTTGAAAACCCAGTGGAAGTAGCCGATCGGGTGGAGAAATCTCTTGACTTCTTGGATGTGGATTGGAATAACTTATTCCACTGTCTCTTTTTAGAGTCACGAGACTCTATTTCAGACTTTCTTTTCTCCTTTACTAGTTCTTTAGCTTTACAAGCCCTCACTACTAGCACAACGAATTCCTTCAGTTCTAGGACAGCAACAAACAATTTGATGTCCTCATTTAGCCCATCTTCAAATCTCTTACTCATGATGGCCTCGATGGACACGTATTCTCGAGCGTATTTGCTGAGCCGTAGAAACTCACGCTCATAATCAGTCACAGACATCTTGCCTTGCTTTAACTCTAGAAATTCCTTTCTTTTCTAGTCCACGAACCTTTGACTGATATACTTTTTCTTGAACTCTTCTTGGAAGAATTCCCATGTGACCTTTTCCCTTGGTACCACAGACACCAATGTGTTCCACCATTGATAGGCAGAATCTCTTAAAAGAGAGACTACACACTTCATGCATTCCTCAGATGTGCATAAAAACTCATTAAATACCTCGATGGTATTTTCTAACCGTAATTCAACTTTTACGGATCATCATCTTTCTAGCCTGCAATTCTTCTCGCACCATGTTTCTGATTCTATCAACTGGAGGCTTCTCTCCTCTTACCACCTCTACTACATGAGGGGCAATTGGGATAGGTTGAGGAATAGGTGGGAGTGGAGGGGGTTGCGCATTCGGGTTCGTACGAACGAACTCCGTATACCATGTATTCATCATGCTTGACTCACCGTAGTGGGTCTATTCTCATTCTCGTTCGGCACCGTCCCTTCAGCGGGAGCCGGCGCGTTACTTTCTACGTCATCCGCCACAGCTCTATCGGGATCCATTTACTAAATGTATAAACATAATTTAAGTCATCAGGAGTCGTAAAACTATCATTATAAAAACATTCTTACGTATGGCATGTATAGCTAGACTCGTGCTCGTGCTACTTTAGTCCTAGAACCGACTAAACTGTAGCTCTGATACCACTAAATGTAACACCCTATACCCGAGTCCAAGGCTAAGACTGGATACGAGACATTATCATGCTTGAACTCACTTAAACATGTACTTACGGGCTGTAAAATTTTGTTCCGAAATAGAAACTCTTCTTTCTTAGTCAAAACGTACATATCATGGGCCTATGAGGCCTTAAACACTTATTCGGGAACTTTCGGAATACAATCGGGAACTTTTGCTCAAACAGGGTCACACGCCCATGTGGCTTGGGGCACGCTGTGTACCCCCTAAGACACGCCCATGTCTCCCAACCGTGGTCGACATCGACTAATCTCACACGGTCTTGACACGCCGTGGATCAAAACCGTGTGCTATAACTTGATATATCGACTTGTTCACACGGCCGGGGCACACGCCCATGTTCTAACCGTGTATCACACACGGCCTAAACAAACGACCGTGGGATTAGCCCGTGGTCTATTCAGACTTAAGATACAAAGGTGCAGTGGTGCACACGCCCAGACACACGCCCGCAGTGTCTATCCGTGTAGGCACTTAGAGGCTATTTACCAAGCCAATTGCCACCCTGAAATCAAGACCAAACTCATGCTCAATTCAAAGAACTCAAGTATTACATCTAACATGAACAAGGATGCATACTTCATTGATAGATTAAAACATACATACTTAATCATTCATGACTCATCTCTTTGGCCATATACAAAAAGAATACTAAGCTTGATAGCCAACACTTTGGCTAGTTTTAAAACATAACTCAAAATGAAATGTTTCCTATACATGCCATACTTAATATAAACAACTTGGCTATACCAAAATACCGATTGATGGTGTGCTCCGAGCTTCGGTGACGATGATCCACGAGATTAGCTTGGCGGGACTACATGGAAAGAAAGAATAAAGGACGTAAGCATTTAGCTTAGTATGTTTGCATATAATGCACATAGCAACATACTTGCTTAATATAACCCATTTAACATAAACAATGGTATCATAAATTTCAGCTTACTTACTCTTACTGATTCTTACATATCTCATGGTACTTACTATTCTCATGCTCAAATGCAGAAAGCAGATACTTGTATCACTTGATCATATAGATTAGTATACTTTACTATGATAAGCATAATCTCAACTTCATCATTCATATCATGAATAATACTCTTAATTAACTCTGACTAGCATAACTTGATAATAACTTTACTTACTTAACTTTCTTACTTTCTCATTTAATCTTTACTCTTTTGCCCGATGAATTACTATGAATAACAGAGGATACTAAATCTCAAAACACATGTGTCTGGATGCCAATGCTATATCATTGATATAGTCTTACATGGGATCTCTTACTTGGTATTGATGCCATGTCCTCGACATGGGCTTACACGGTCTTCCTTATGAGTTCCCTTGGGAACTTACCATTGCCATGTCTCGACATGGTCTTACTTGGTATCTTTATTTGTCAATGCCGAGCCTTGGCTTGGACTTACATGAAATCTTTCTTGTTACTCACCAATTCCATGCCTTGGCTTGGACTTACATGGGATCTCTATCTCTTTATAGCTTTTCAATGCCAAGACTTGTCTTGGACTTACATGATAACTTTGCTTGGAGACTCACCAATGCCATGCCTTGGCTTGGGCTTATATGGGTCTTCATCTCATAATAACTCGTCAATGCCAAGACTTGTCTTGGTCTTACATGATAACTTGCTTGATTGCCGATGCCATACCTTGGCTTGGTCTTATGCAGACTTTCTCATTTCATGTGATAGATCGAGTATCCTAAGTAATTCAACTTCAATCGAGACTTTCTCATGCTTGATCTCATTGATTTCTTTATTTAACATAGCATTAAGCAATCTCATGGAATTAAAATATATTCTACATTATACTAAGCAATTCAATGATATTAATCATAAAGCTTAGAAAACATACAAACTTACCTCAATATACAAAATGTGTGTAGATATGCAATTTAGTCCTCGACTTTGTTCTTGCGTCGGTTTCGATCCGGGCTTCATTTTTCTTGATCTATAATAATAATTAGATCATTTAATACTCACATTAACTAAATTGACTCTTAACTCATACTTTTGCAAAATTACTATTTTGCCCCTAAACTTTCTCATATTTGCACTTTTGTCCCTAGGCTCGTAAAATGATTCTCATTTAACTTTCTTAAACATCATGCTTAGCTGATTCATTTTCTCTACTATAACAATCATCAATTCTCACTATTTCTAATAGGTATGACCAATTTCATAACTATTACAAATTAGTCCATACCATCATTTTTCATGAAATTCACTAAGGAAAAGATGTTTATCTAACATCAAACTCTCATAAACTTCCATAAAATATCATTTTACAAGCATGTCACTATTGGGTAGATTTTTGAACATGCATCTTAGATCATTTTATAGCTAAAAAATAGCTAATTCATAATACGAGAACTTCAAAAATACGAACAATATTAAAAACGGGGCTAAGATGAACTTACTAGCAAGCTTGAAAGATGAAAAACCCCTAGCTATGGGGTTCTTCAAATTTTTGGCACCAAGGAAGAAGATGAATGAAATTTTTATCATCTTTTTCCTATTTTAATCATTTAATTGGTAAATGACCAAAATACCCTTCTCTTTAAAAATTTACAATTTACTAACTCATGTCCATTTTTGTCCAATAATTATAATTTGGGAAAATTGCTATTTAAGGACTTCTAATTAATATTCTAAAGTTATTTCATACAAAAAGCTTCTAGAAAATCATATTTTGTAACTTTTGCAATTTAGTCCTATTTGATCATTCCATGTCAATTTCACAAAATTTCTACATGGAACTTTAATACTATCATGAAAACATGTCATAAACCTTAAGAACTCAATTTACTAACTCAAATTTGTGGTCTCGCACCACTATTCCGACTAGGCCCTAAATCAGGCTGTTACAGTGGTGGAGCAAAAGTCCCTCCCTAAGAGTAGATCTAGCATAGTTAAGCAGAGTTGCTCGCGCACCTAGAGATAGGGTGACAAAAATCTGTCGGATTAGGGTCAAACCTAATATGGGAGTCCATAGATTCAGTTAATGCAATTCTAGGGGTTTTAATTAGAAAGAGATTTCAATTAATCAACCTAGGGTTAGACGTTAGTCGCCTCGAGAGAGGGATTAATATGCATTAGGGAATCCTACGGATCAAGTCAAGTGAATAAATCGTCTGGTTCAGACTTATATAACAAGTGAAGTCTAGGTGGATTCTTCCCCGGGTATTATCTTAATCAATTGGTTTTCCCCACAAATATTTTCCCCAATCCATTCTCTTTGTCTTAGCGTCTTTAGCTTAGTAGTTAGTTAATTTTAGTTTAAACAACAAATTCTTTAAATCTTAGGTTAAATAATAGAAAGAGAGTCAGTATTAGTACTCTTAGTTCCTTTGGGTTTGACATTCCGGTCTTGCCACTAAACTATACTACTATTCGATAGGTGCGCTTGCCTCAATCATTGTCATAGTTAGTTTCTAGGCTCGATCATTCTTTATATAAATTTTTAAGACTTTGACACACGATGAAGTTTTTGGCGCCGTTGCCGGGGAACCAAAATATTAAGAACGCTCAATTTTTATTACTTTAGCCATTTTTTATTTTTGCAATTTACTTTTATTTTGTTTTTAACTTTGCTAATTTTTCTTCTTTTATTTGTTCCTTGCAGGTACCTCTAGTTTATGACTAGAAGGAACCCGACAGACCCCTAATTTACGATGATGATATTGAAGGTACCGCTTGTAGAAATCGTAGAGAGATAAGGCGAAGCTTAAATTACATAGAGGAAGAGCAAGAAGACGAAACCAATACCACCGAAGAGATGGCTGAGAATAATCCGCTACCTCTAGAGGTGGCCGAAAATCAGGCTCCTCGAACTATGTATGATTATGCTTAACCTAATTTAACTGGAACTAAATCGAGTATTGTTAGACCTACTATTGCTCCAAATAATTTCGAAATGAAACCTAACACTATACAGATGATACAACAGTTTGTTCAGTTTGATGGTTTGCAGGATGAGGATCCTAACACACACTTAGCAAATTTTCTAGAATTTTGTGATACCTTCAAAATAAATGGCGTTTCTGATGATGCCATACGTCTTTGGTTGTTTCCCTTTTCATTGAGGAATAAAGCCAAACATTGGTTGCATTCTCTCCCCCGAGGATCAATCACTACATGGGATCAAATGACCGAAATTTTTTATTAAAATATTTTCTACCAGCCAAAATGGCCAAGTTAAGGAATGATATCTCTTCTTTTGTGCAGATGGATTTAGAAACACACTATGATGCATGTGAGAAATACAAAGACCTATTTAGAAGGTGCCCACACCATGGATTACCCTTGTGGCTACAGGTCCAAACCTTTTATAATGGTGTAAACCCTTCAACCAGGCAGTTTATTGATTCAGCCACCGGCGGAACCCTGAATAATAAAACACCTAAAGCAGATTATGAATTTATAGAGGAGATGTCACTGAATAACTATCAGTGGCAAGTCACGAGGACAAAGCCCACGAAAGCTGCCAGTGTTTTCAACCTCAACGCAGTAACCATGCTATCAAATTAGGTAGAGATGTTAAATAAGAAGGTTGATGGTCTATGTGGTTCTTTACAGGTACAACCCGTTATGTAATGCGAAGCAAGTAGAGGTATGGCGAATCCTGAGTACCCATCCTACGGACATGGCATAGAAGGTGAACAAATGAACTATGTAAGTAATAATTTTAGATCTCAAAATAATCCTTATAGCAATACTTACAACCCAGGTTGGAAGAACCACCCCAATTTCTCATGGGGTGGTCAAGGAAATCAAAGGCAACAACCCCCTCCAAACTTCCAACAACAGCCCTTCCCACAGGAAAAGAAGCCAAACCTTGAGGAGATGCTGACAAAATTCATAGCGGTGTCAGAAACTCGTTTTCAGATCACCGAGACTACACTTAAAAATCAACAAGCATCGATTTAAGGGATCGAAAACTAGTTAGGGCAACTTGCTAAGCTGATCTCCGAACGACCGTAAGGAAGCCTACCAAGCAACACAGAAACTAACCCAAAGGAGCAACTTTAAGCCATAACCGCTCAGGAAAGTGTAGGGTTAGATGAGCCTAAGGTAAGCCAAGAGAATGTGGTAGAGGAAGGTAAGAATGAGGTAAGTCATGATAAGCCGAAATCGATAATTAAAGAGTAGCAACCTCGTATACCATACCCCGGTGCGTTAAAGAAAGACGGCATAGAAGAATAGTTTCGTAAGTTTCTTAAACTTTTAAAGAAATTACATATTAACTTACCATTTCTTGAAGCTCTCTCACAGATGCCAGATTCCAGGAGATTTTTAAAGGAGCTGTTAACAAATAAACGAAGGTTAGACGAGACATCGCACGTAGAACTAAATGCAATGTGCTCAGCAATTCTACAAAATAAATTACCACAAAAATTAAAAGATCCAGAGAGTTTTACAATTCCATGTTTAATTGGTAGTTTATCTATTAATAACGCTTTAGCTGATTTAGGGGCAAGCATAAATGTTATGCCTTATAAAATGTTTAAACAACTAGGTCTAGGGAAACCCAAACAAACTAGGATGAGCATTCAATTAGCTGATAAGACTATTCGAATTCCTAGGGGTATAATCAAAGATGTGTTAGTAAAGATTGATAAATTCGTATTCCCAGTAGATTATGTTGTTTTAGACATGGATGAGGACAATAGTATCCCCTTAATTTTAGGGAGACCCTTTTTAGCGACTGCTAGAACTAAAATTGATGTGGGTACAGGTGAACTCATACTCCGCGTAGGTGACGAATCAATCAGTCTTCAGGCTCTCGACTCAGCTAGGTCATCAAGCAATCAAGGTGAGAAAATAAATTCTATTAATAAACATTCAGTTAAACCTTTTCAGGAAGCACCACAGAACTACACACCCAAGCCAGATCCTACATCTCATAACAACAAGGAAATAATTCATGAGGATCGAAGGCTTCATATTGATGAACTAGACGAGTGGAAGACACATTTCAAGGAAAAATCAAAAGCACACGAAGTAAAACCGAAGGAACCACCAGACGAGTTAGTAGGAACAGCAAATCACTTCAAAATAGGAGATCAGGTATTGCTAGATATAACAAACCCTTGAATTGTTCCGCCCGACCTTAATACAAACAAAGAAATCTCTTTTAAGGTAAACAATATTTTCCTATACGGAACAGTCGAGGTAAGTAATCCTATCTTCGGCACTTTTAAAGTAAACACTACTCGACTCAAACTTTATCATGATAGTAAAACTGATAGCATGAGAGAGGATGTTCAATTCTTCGACCCACCATGAATATGCGAATGAGAGGTAAGTCTAGCTTAAGACTATAAACGAGCGCTTCTCGGGAGGCAACCCGAGCACCAACTCTATTAATTTTTACATTCTTTTATTTTTATTTTTATTTTTATTTTTATTTTTACTTCAGTATCTAATTATAAACTAACCAAAGTGCAGATTTTCATACCACACGGCCTTACACACGGCCGTGTCTGTGGCCGTGTGGATACTACGAATGTTCGTACTAACATGGCAGAGATAGTATGAGTCAGGATGAATAATATCTTTGAGTCACGGGCTCCAACTAACTCGCCACGGTCGTACGATGCGGCCGTGGTCGACACTGTTTGATACTACACGGGCGTGGTGACCTGACCATGGGCGTGAGAGAAACGAAAGAAGCATAACACGGTCGTACGACACGGCCGTGTGACTCAGCACACCCATGGTACACAGGCGTGGGGGTGTACTAGACCTGAAAATTCTATTTAAACCCCCTCCTTCTTCTCACATACTCCCCACCTCCTTTCTTTCATCCTATTCTTCAGATCCCTCCCCTTCCATACTTTTCGTCTTTAGTCCTTCCCCAAACCCTTGACCTCCACCACATCTATGTCGAAGAAGCGGAAGGATCCAAGCACAGTCTCCCTGTGGGAGATCGATCTACATAAGTTCATGCCGGCCGCTTCAATTATTCGACAAGCCAAGAGTCTTTGAGGCCATTTAACTCTTATTTTTCTTTACTCATCTCCTTTGTTTTCCTTATCTTAACTTCTCTTCCTCTAAATTTATTTTATCTTACTTTAGTTTCTTGGTTTTAGGTTCTCCAGGCTGCTTGGGAATCACACACCACGGCCTTAGAAATCACGCCCACCTCGCGAACCATCCAACAATAAGGACTTTTCAGTCCATTTATCTCTTCTTTTAATTTTACTTTACCTTCTATTTTCTTTCTCTTTATCTTTCCTGTCTTTTAATATATAATTAGTTTATTTTAAATATGTCTTATTATTTCCTGGATAATTCTTCACGGGCTAACCAATTTCTTCATCTAGCGCAGCAATAGTGGGCAGCCACCACACCACCACTCCTTCAACTTATATTTCACCTCCGAATCAAGTTTCCACACTTCCAACTCAAGGAATCCATCCAGAAATTTAGGAAGTTTCATCTCTCTCCCTATCTTTTGATTTTCTACTATAATGCTTTTATATATCTTTGTACATTGAGGGCAATGTACATCTGAAGTGTGGGGGGTGAATCTTAAAAGTGCCTAACTTTATTCATTATTCTCAAATCCTAAATTATGTCTTGTTTCTTAAGTAATTTTCTCATATCATGATTAGAATGAAATTTCCTGTGATTTATGATTTTTATTGATATGTTTTGGATTAAGTCATAGTTAATTGTACATTGATAATTTAAACTTTAAGATACTAGAAAATCAAGCATGATGAGCCTATTTTGAAAAAAAAAATTGGTTGTCTACTGATAAACCGTAATAGTAACATATTTTAAGCCCACATTTAGTATACTTTTGGATGATTTATCCCTTGAATTATGTAATTTGGTGCTCTTAATCCTTTAATTTCTTATTTTATACTCAGGAGAGCATAGGAGGATGAAAAGAACAAGAAATGGGCTTAAAACAGACCAAATGGGCCAAAGAAAGAAATCGGCACGGTTTGGGCCAAAGTCACACGGTCGTGCCTCATTGATATACTCGAACATCGCCTAGCCACGATTCATACAGGCGTGTGCCAAGGGCGTATCCCTGCCTTGACAAAGAGGAGTTTCACTCAAATTGGGATACTTAGAGGCAAAGAAACACATTCCAAAGTTTATATAAACAACCTAAGTATGACATAAAAAGGGTGTGGACAGAAGCCTTCTATCGGGGGCGTCCAGCTAGGCCAAGGAGCCGAGCCAGAGAGGTCATAATTGTGGGATTCACTCGAAGAAAGCCAGTTGATTCATCTCAAGAAGCCGGAGTCATACTCAAGACGGATGATCTTCTCTTTAATTACTTTAGGGGGTTTTAGGGTTTTCTTATGTTTTGTTTAATCTTTTCTTCTGAGATGTATTCTTTTATAATTATGAACTAAACCCTCAGATACCTGAGGGGGATGAAACATAAGATGAATCTTGTTATCGTTTGCTGAACTATATGATAAATACTTGATTTGTTCTTAATTATGTGTTCTTAATTCTTACTTTGATATTCCAGGATATTGATTCAAGTACTGATGTGCATAGGTGGTGGAGCAAAAGTCCCTCCCTAAGAGTAGATCTAGCATAGTTAAGCGGAGTTTCTTGCGCGCCTAGAGATAGGGTGACGAAAATCTGCCGGATTAGGGTCAAACCTAATATGGGAGTCCATAGATCGAGTTAATGCAATTCTAGGGGTTTTAATTAGAAAGAGATTTCAATTAATCAACCTAGGGTTAGACGTTAGTCGCCTCGAGAGAGGGATTAATATACATTAGGGAATCCTACGGATCAAGTCAAGTGAATAAATCGTTTGGTTTAGAGTTAGATAACAAGTGAAGTCTAGGTGGATTCTTCCTCGGGTATTGTCTTAATCAATTGGTTTTCCCCACAAATGTTTTCCCCAATCCATTCTCTTTGTTTTAGCGTCTTTAGCTTAGTAGTTAGTTAATTTTATTTTAAACAACAAATTCTTTAAATCTTAGGTTAAATAATAGAAAGAGAGTCAGTATTACTACTCTTGGTTCCTTTGGGTTCGACATTCTTGTCTTACCACTAAACTATACTGCTGTTCGATAGGTGTGCTTGCCTCAATCGTTGTCATAGTTAGTTTCTAGGCTCGATCATTCTTTATATAAATTTTTAAGACTTTGACATAACGATCATCTACCTAAATTTGAATATTACTTTGAAGTTTGAAATTTACGAGGTTGACATTAAAAACCATAATTTTTGTGAAATTTTAAGCCTTTTAGAGCATATATTCTTTTTCTTGCTCACTTTATTGATTATAAGTGTGTCAACATTGATTTGTTATTCTAGAACTTGCTTCGATTATACATGTCGAGACCACACCTTTGATTTGATATACAGAGATGATAAAGGCACCTAGGATTTAACCCACTTACTCCACTAAAAACCTACCTTCATAATTAACCCATAGTGAACCCCGTTTGATCTTAAATTTTTTTTTTGTTGACTCACCCGCTAATTTTAAACCAAAACCCTTTGTATTTGTTATCACCATTCTTCTTGACTACCCTTTTTATCGAGATTTGATTTTGAGCAGTTGCCTAACTATGTTCTATATTTCAGTTGTACTTTCTTATTATTGTAAATATTTAATGACTTGTTCTTAAAAAAAAAAGAAAAAGAAAACGACGAAGTTTATTCATTATGAGTTTTATTAGTAAGTGAGCTTACATATTTAAATTCCACATCTTAAAGAAAAAGCTCGTATTATTAGTATTACAAGTTTTTAGTTGATGTAATTATTAGCTTATTTTTCTAGTTAGGTAATTTGTCAAGTCAATCTCGATTCTAACCCTCTAATTCACCTTTTTATCCACACCTTTAACCCAAGCCCCAAGTATAACCATGTTAAAGACCTTTTGAGTTGTGTATCATCTCATATTATAGTGGTGGAGATTTGATTTTCATGCAAGCCTATGGGATTAACTTTTCATGTTTGACTTATGAGTGCTTTTTCCTGAACCTTAAACACCTCGAGTGATTTGAGTGAATCTTTAGTGAGGATGCCAATTGATAAACTGAAATAGTAACATATTTTAGACCCACATTTAGCATACTTTTGGATGATTTATCCCTTGATTTATGTAAAAAGGTGCTCTTAATCCTTTCTTTTCATGTCTTATACTCAGGAAAGCACCCAAGAATAAAAAGAACGAGAAACAGCTTAAAACGGGAAAAATAGGCCAAAGCATGAAATCGACATGGCCTGGACTAAAGCCCACACGGCCGTGCCTCCTCAATACATTAGAACACGGCCTGATATCGATCTACACGGACGTGTCCTCATTAGAAGTCTGAACACGGCCTGGCCACGATTCACACGGGCGTGTGCCATGGCCGTTCCTCTACCGTGGAGAAGAGCAATTTCATTCGGGAAAGGATACTTAAGGGCAAAGAAACCTATTTCAAAAGCCTATAAATACACCCTAAGTATGACCTAAGAAGGGGGGCCCAAAGCCATCGTTTAGGGGCGTCTTGCTAGGCCAAAGAAGGCAGATTTATGGGGATTCACTCAGGGATAGCCAGTTGATCCATCTCTAGAAGCCGAAATTCTACTCAAGACGGAGGATTTCTTCTTCAATTCCTTCAGGGAGTTTTAGGGATTTCTTATGTTTTGTTTTATCTTTTCTTCTGAGATGTTTTTCTTTACTATTATGAACTAAACCCCTCAGATACCTGAGGGGGATGAAACCTAGATAAATCTTGTTATTTTTTTCTGAACTATATGATAAATACTTGATTTGTTCTTAATTATGTGTGCTTAATTCTTGTGTTGATATTTCATGGATATTAATTCAAGTCTAATGTGCTTAGGTGGTGGAGCAAAAGTCCCCGCTAAGAGTAGATCTAGCATAATTAAGCGGAGTTGATCGTATGCCTAGAGATAGGGTGACGAGATTTTGCCTGGATTAGGGTGAAACCTAATATGGGAATCCATAGATCGATTTATCGCTATTCTAGGGGTTATTAATGGGAAAGAGATTTCATTAATTAACCTAGGATTAGACGTTATTCGCACGGAGAGAGGGTTTAATATACGTTAGGGAGTCTTACGGATCAAGTCAAGTGAATACATCATCTGGTTCAGAGTTAGATAACAAGTGAAGTCTAGGTGGATTCTTCCTTGGGTGTCGTCTTAATCAACTGAGTTTTTCCCAAGTTATTCTCCCAATTTCATTCTTCTTTGTCTTAGAACTTTTAGTTTAATAGTTAATTAATTTAGACTAGATAAACAACTCCACTTATTCTTAGGCTAAATAATAAAAAGAAGGTTAGTATTAGTACTTTTAGTTCCTTTCGGTTCGACAATCCGGTCTTGCCTAAGCTATACTACTGTTCGATAGGTGCACTTGCCTCAATCGTTATCATAATTAGTTTCTAGGTTCAATCATTATCTTTATAAATTTTAGAACTCTGACTTCACAGCGATCAATTTTTTGGCGCCGTTGCCGGGGAACTAAAATATTAAGAAAGCTCTATTTTTATTACTTCAGCCATTATGTTTTTTTTTTATTTTCTACAATTTACTTTTATTTTTAAGTTTAAATTTTAACTTCGCTAATTTTTTCTTTCTTTCTTTTCCTAGCAGGTACCTCTAGTTTATGACTAGAAGGAACCCGAGAGGACCACTAGTATACGACAATGATATTGAAGCTACCGTTCGTAGAATTCGCAGAGAAATTAGGCGTGCCCTAAATTACCAAGAAGAAGAGCGAGAAGACAGATCCAATCCTACTGAAGGGATGGACGAGAATAATCCACCACCATAAGATGTGGGAGAAAATAATGCTCCGCGTACTATGTATGATTATGCTAAACCTCATTTAACAGGAGCAGAATCAAGTATAGTTAGGCCTGCTATAGCTGCTACTAATTTTGAATTAAAGCCTAACACTATACAAATGATTAAACAGTTTGTTCAATTTGATGTTTTGCAAGACGAAGACCCGAATACTCATATAGCTAATTTTTTAGAGTTCTGTGATACCTTCAAAATAAATGGCGTTTCTGATAATGCCATAAGGCTTCGGTTATTTCCCTTTTCATTAAGGAATAAAGCCAAACAGTGGTTAAACTCGTTACCACGAGGGTCAATCACCACATGGGATCAAATGACTGAAAAATTCTTATTAAAATATTTCCCACCGGCCAAAATGGCCAAATTATGCAATGATATCTCTTCTTTTGTGTAGATGGATTTTTAGACATTATATGACGCATGGGAGAGATACAAGGATCTCTTGAGAAGGTGTCCGCACCATGGTTTACCCTTGTGGCTCCAAGTCCAAACTTTCTATAACGGTGTAAACCCCTCAACGAGGCAACTAATTGATTCAGCCACCGGTGGAACCCTGAACAAAAGAACTCCTGAAGCAGCTTACGAGTTTATTGAAGAGATGTCACTGAATAACTATCAGGTGGCAAGTTACAAGGACCAAACCAACAAAATCCGCTGGAGTTTTCAACATGGATGCAGTAACCATGCTATCAACACAGGTAGAGATGATGAATAAAAAGGTTGATAGTTTGTGTTCTTCGCAGGTACATCCAGTAATGCAGTGCGACGCAAGTGGAACCGTGGCGAATCCTGTGTACCCACCCTACCAACCGAGCACCGAGAGCGAACAGATGAACTATATAGGTAACAATTTCAGATCTAATAATAACCCATATAGTAATGATTATAACCCAAGTTGGAGGAACCACCCAAATTTTTCGCGGGGAGGTCAAGGAAATCAAAGACAACAACATCCTCAAAATTTCCAAAATCAGCCCTATCCACAAGAGAAGAAGCCGAACCTTGAAGAGATGCTGACAAGATTCATGGCATCCACAGAAAACCGTCTCCAAGACACTGAAACCACCCTTAAGACCCAACAAGCATCGATCAAAGGGATCGAGAGCCAAGTTAGGGAAGTCACTAAATTTGTTGAGGAAGTTTCTAAGTCATTTGGACAACTCACAAAGCTGATGTCTGAATGATCGCAAGGGCGTCTACCAAGCAACACTGAGATTAATCCAAAGGAGCAAATCCAAGCCATAACAGCTCAAGAAAGTGAAGGATTAGACGAACCCAGTCCAATACAAGGAAACGAGCTAGAAAAAGGTAAAGTTGAGGTAACACAAGAAAAACCAAAACTGGTAATAAAGGAGTACCAACCTCGTATACCATATCCCGAAGCATTAACGAGAGACGACACAGAGGAACAGTTCGGTAAGTTTCTTAAACTTTTAAAGAAATTACATATTAACTTACTCCTACTTGAAGCTCTTTCACAGATGCCAGATTCGAGGAAATTTTTAAAACATCTCTTGACGAACAAACACAAATTAGACGAGGATCCACATGTGGAATTAAACGCAGATACTCAAAGAATGTTACGAATAGACTACCACAAAAGCTAAAAGATCCAGGAGTTTTACAATTCCATGGTTAATTGGTAGACTAACTGTTGATAATGCGTTAGCTGATTTAGGGGCAAGCATAAATGTCATGCCTTATAAATTGTTTAAACAATTAGGTCTAGGGAAACCCAAACAAACTAGGATGAGCATTCAATTAGCTGATAAAACTGTTAGAATTCCTAGGGGTATTATCGAAGATGTTCTTGTAAAAATTGACAAATTCGTTTTCCCAGTAGATTTCGTTGTCTTAGACATGGATGAGGATAATTCGATTCCCTTAATTTTAGGAAGACCCTTTTTAGTAACTGCCAGGACTAAAATTGATGTTGATGCAGGAGAACTCATACTTCGTGTAGGTAACGAGACAGTCACCCTCAAGGCTCTCGACTCAGCCAGAACATCGAGTAATCAAGGTGAGAATGTAAAATCTACCGATAACCATTCGGTTAACCTTTATTTTCAGGAAGCACCATAAAAGAATACAACTGAACCCGATCCTAAACCCCATGCCAACAAGGAAGTAGTTTATGAAGATCAAAGGATTCAGATCGATAATCTAGATGAGTTGAAGACACACTTAAAGGAAAAATTAGGGTTACACGACGAAGAACCGGAACCACACAATGTAAAATCGAAGGAGCCCTCAGAAGAGCTCATAGGAACAACAAACCACTTCAAAATAGGAGACTAGGTACTGTTAGATAAGGCAGATCCTCGAATATCTCCTCTGGACCCTAACAAAAACAAAGAAATACCTTTTAGGGTAACCAAAGTTTTCCCATACTTTAATAATGAGGTAAGTAATCCTATTTTTGGTACTTTTACTATAAACACATCTCGACTTAAATTTTTTCACGAGGATACAATTGATAGCATGAGGAGGGACTTCTAATTCCTCAAACCACCATGATGATGCAAATGAGAGGAAAGTCTAGCTTAATACTATAAATGAGCGCTTGTCGGGAGGCAACCCGAGCACTAACCCCATTAACTTTTACATTTTTATTTTTATTATTTATTCTATTTTACCCTTTCTTTATAGTATCTAACTTTAAACTAACCAAAAAGTGCAGATTTCTAGTCCACACGGCCTAGCACATGGCCGTGTGGATGTCCCGGATCACCGTACTGACATGGCAGAGGTGGTACAAGTCAGAGAGAATCAAATCTTCGAAGTCACAGACTCCAACCACCGCCCCACGGGCACCGACAGAAAGCCACAATCGTGCGACGTGGCCGTGGACGATACTGACTTATCACCAACGGGCGTGGCAATCTGTAAAACGGGCGTGGGTGAACCAACACACCTAGACACACGGCCGTGCGAGGTGGCCGTGAGAATTGACACGCCTAAGGAGCACGGGCGTGGGATGGTACCAGGGTTGAAAATCTATTTAAACCCCCCTCCCTTCCCTCTTCTCCTACTAACTTTCAACCTTCAACTTTTCATTTTCTTTCCTACCCCTTTTCTATACCCTTGAGCTACACCAAAACAATGCCAAAGAAGCGGAAGAAGCTGCTACGCCTCCTCATGGGGACCGATACATATAAGTTCATGTCGGCCGCTTCAATCATCCGACGAGCCAAGGATATTTGAGACCATTCAGTTTTTATTTCATTTTTCTCTTTTGCTTCAATTTCCTTATCTTTACTTCTCTTCTGCTTAATTTAGTTTATTTTATCTTAGTTTCTTGATTTTAGGTTCTAAAGGCTGCTAGGGAATCACACCACGACCACCACCATATCCTCAGCCTTAGAAATCACACCCAACAATAAGGACTCTACGGTCCATCCATCTTTTCTTTTAATTTTAGTTTCATCTTTATTTTTCTTCACTTTAGCTTGCTTTTCTTTAATTATTTAATTAGTATAGTTTTAATTATTATTATTATATCCTGGCTAATCCTCTACGAGCTACCCAATTTCTTCATCTAGCACAGGATCGCCATCCAGACTGGCCCCTCCAACTTATCTTTCACCTCTGACTCAAGGAATCCATCCAAAATTTAGGGAGTTTCATTTCTCTCCATATATTTTGAATTTATACTTAATTGTCTATATATCTATCTTTGTACATTGAGGGCAATGTACATCTTAAGTGTGTGGGGGGGTGAACAACTTAAAAAGGTGCCTAACTTTTTTCATTATTCTCAAATTTCTGAAATTAGGTGCCAAACTTTTTGCATTATTCTCAAAATCCTGAATTTAGTCTTGTTTTTAAGTAATTTTCTCATATTACCAATTAGGATGAAATTTCCATGATTTATGATTTTTATCGATATGTTTTAGATCAAGCCATTGATAATTGTGCATTGATGATTAAATTCTAAGAATACTAGAGAATCAAGCATGATAAGTCTATTTTTCAGAATTAAAATTTTTTTAGGTTGTCTACCTGAATTTAAATATTACTTTGAAATTTGAAATTTACGAGGTTGACATCAAAATACCCATAATTTTTGTTAGATTTTGAGCCTTATAGAGCATAAATTCGTTTTCTTGCTCACTTTATTGATTATGAGTATTTCAACACTGATTTGTTATTCTAGAACTTGCATCGATCATACATGTCGAGACCACATGTAATATCCCGGGTTAGGGGCTATTTTGTTGTTGCATGATATTGCATGTGTTAAGTGTGCTGTGTTGCTGTTTGTGTAGTTTCGGGGCTTAATTGTAGGTTAGGAGTGTGCCTGAGTAGGTAGGAGAATTTTTTGTTTTTAGGCTTTATAGGAGAGGAGCTGAGGAAGCTGGGGTATAAGAGTTTTATTTGGGGTTTTGTTGAACAAAAAGGTGAGCTGGCAAAGTGGCAAGCATGCGTTACTTGGGAGCTAGGTGTGGCGTCAAATGCATGGGGTGGAGGTCTAGTGTTCGAGCTGCAAAGTCCCCATTTTGGTTCCCATTTTGGACGGCATGGGAGGAGGAAGTAGAAGGCAATTCAAATTCTTCTTTGGACTTGGTCAAACCGTTCAAATGGTGGGAGGAGAGTAAGTTTAGGAGGAAGACTTGGTCATGCTTGTTTGAATGTGTGGAGTGGAGTGTTGTGGGGATTTGGCCGAATTTAGGGGAAGTTGGAGGGGAGTGACGGCTTAGTGTGGGGGAAAGAGTGTGCCAAATGCACTTTTCATTTGGTGCATTTTCGGTCATATTGGGTAAAAAGGAAGTTCATTTTTTTATCAAAGGGTGTTTCGATTCTTTCTAAAGAATTTCTCTCATCTTCTACACTTCTTGAAACCGAAAACATCAAACCCCTTTAGTTGCCGAAAAGTTGCTTGGTTTTCTTGATTTTGAGCTTGTGGCCGAATGTCCCTTCCACATCTTCTTCCTTCTTCATTGGAGTAAGCCGAAATTATAACTCTCTTCTCTCCATACTCTTTTCTTTGTTTTGAAACCTTGATAGCCGAAACCCCATTCATCCAAAATACTTTTCTCCATTGCTTCTTCTTTCAAATCGAAAGCACTTTTCTTTTCTTTGTTCCTTTTTGTTAATTAGCCGAATATCAACCCCTTGTTTCCCCACTTTTCTCTTGAGTTCTCTTCCTTGGTGTGAAGCCGAAACTTCTTTCCCCTCTTTGTTAAGGTGTTAGCCGAATCTTTTCCTTCTCCTAGTGGTTCTTCTTGGCCGAATATTAGGTGTTAATCTCGTGTTTCTATTCTCTTCGTTATAGGATCATTGGATTGTGGAAGCAAGCAAGAGGAGCCGTTTTCTTCTGTCAATTGATTAGTAAGGGGTAAGTGATTGGTTGTTGTTAGTTAAATCGTCTGGTTTCGATTAAATCGTGAATGATAAAGGATTAACCGTTACTCTTTTCAAGGTGGTGGCCGATTGTCTTAGAAGGACCATTGAGGTTCGGGGTTGGTTGGAAACCAAGTTAAGAAGTGAAGGTGAGGGTTGAGATGACTTCTCTTGGTATAAAGCCTTTGGCCGAATGGTTTTGTGTACTAACCCCTATGTTGGCCGATTGTTATAGGAGCTTGATACTCGAGGGATTTAGGTCGCTTCGCTGGGATCTTTAGACTCAGATTACCAAGTGTGTAAATTAACACACTATACCTAGTAATGTTATTAATAAACCTGCTTTGCTCATTAAAAACTATACCAAAGATGACGGATAATTGGATACCCAAACGGGGTATGTGTACGATACTGTAAGTCTAATTTATTACCGTTCTATTGTGGATACCTTGGGTATTATGATCTATGTTATGTATGCTATGAGATGTAATGCTAGACATGTTGGCATGATAAGCATGACTTGTATGATATGCATGATCACATGAGTTGGTATGTTGATGGGTGATATGAGTGGAGGGAGCAAGTTGATACTTTGTCCGACGAGCACCAAGAGTTTTGGTAACACACTTTGTGACTTTGGGTCACCAAAGGTGCTTTGGTAGCACATTTGTGTCTTTGGGACACCGCAGGTTGGGCACCTCATTGCGACTTGTCCCCGTGGTTAACACCACCGTGGGTTGGCCCCACTTTGAGACCTCGGGATCGTCTCACTAGTGATTGGGTATCACACGATGGGTTGGCCCCATCATTTGATTTTCGTGACTACTGGCCACCAAAGAAGCTTTGGTAGCACATTTGTGTCTTTGGGACACCAGAGGTTGGGCACCTCATTGCGACTTGTCCCTGTGGTTTGACACCACCGTGGGTTGGCCCCACATGAGATATGGGATCGTCTGCTAGTGATTGGGTATCACACGATGGGTTGGCCCCATCATTGGATTTGTGACTTCGGTCACCAGTGCTTTGGTAGCACATTTGTGTCTTTGGGACACCAGTGTTTTGGTAACACATTGTGACTATATGTCACTAGTGGTTTGGCACCACCAGTGGTTTGGTACCACACGGGGTAGAAAAGGCGATACGGATGGTTAGGATCGGGTTGCATTAATTATGTTGCTATGTGTGATGTGTGTTAGCATGTTGTTCCATCGGGAGCGGGATTTATGCACTGAGTCATTCGACTCACCCTCTCCTTTGACATTTCAGTGACCCGTGACGCGGACATGGAGCCGGGATGGACTCGGGGTGCTCATGCCATGCTTAATAAAGTTTTACTCAAACTCTATCATTTGGGTACTTTAGTTTAATTACTTTTATTTGGGTTTTTAATTTGGATTTGTAAAAGGCCTTTAAATGATGTTTTGATGGTTATGCTTTAATTAGATTCTCAACTCGCTTAACAAATAACTTGGTATGAAATTTTACTAAAAATTTGGTAAGATAATGTTTTCAAAAACTATAACGCAATGTGTTTTAAACTATACCATCGGGTATCTCACTATGCTTTGCTATAAAGTAACCTCAAATGAGCTTCAAACCAAACTCGATATTCTACTAAGTCAAAAATGTTTCAAAATAGCACTAAGAAATTGGTGGATATGCTAAATGAAATCAACTCGTTTTTTTTTACTATATACTTTGGATAAGTTTTCAAATCTAATCAAACAGGCCTACTTCAATTTTCCTCAAATTCCCTACGCTTTTACCCCGCTTTAAACGAAAAATCTGATCACTCAAAAACGTTTTCCCGTAAATATACAGTTCGGACGTGGTGTCCCGTCCGAGTTTGGGGTGTTACAATTGTGGTATCGAGCCAAGTTCAAAGGTTTCACTGTGGGCCCGAGGCCCAAAAAGTTTTTAAGAGTTATTTTAAGTGTCTCAGATGGTTTGAAAGGCATGGCACCGAGTCTCCTGCACTGGGCCGCAGTAAGTACCCTTACTATTGCTTGTAAATTGATTAGATGTGATATGATTTGGTGAATAGCAATAGTAAACTACTTTAGAGATTGAAACCCGATAGGATTCTCGTGAACTCGCGAGAACAAATCCTCTTAAAATATTCATAAGATTTGCCTTAAAATAGTGGAATAAATATCGATGCATAAAATTCTTAATCGAGATACGTAGGAAGATTAGTCATGAGCACTAGAGGTGGACGTGGTCGTGGACGAGGTCGTGGTAGGATGACAGTTTCGAGCCCGTAGGATCCGGTCGGGGTCGAAAATGAGATACCGGCCCCGCCACCACCGAGGTGGTGAGTTCCAAGATCGATCGGGACGATGCAAAGGTCACAGCGCGATCTTCGCGAGTGTTGGAAAGAGTAGCCGGTGTAGGTGGTAATGCAGAGTTAGGAAATCGTTCGAGCGACTCCGGGCAAATGGGGCCGAATTCTTCCGGTGTTTTCGGTGTTGCTCCCAAAGATCTGCTGAATATTGGCCGAGGCAACCGAGCGGATCATGGATGATCTGGACTTAACACCAAGAGAAGCCAAGGGCATCGTGATCGCTTCTCCGGATGAGTCATATCGGTGGTGGCTCACGGTTCGGGATGTGTGCGGCGAGAGGATCCGACATGGGATTATTTCAGTGGCTACATATCAAAAGAAATACATCGGAGCTAGTTATATTGACTCCCAGTGAAGGCATTTCGAGGCTTGTTCGGGGAGTAAATCATTCTGGTTGAGTACAAGGCCGAGTTCCTGGCCGAGTAGGTATGCCGTGGGCATTGTGGCCACCGAGCATGAGAGGTGTGTTCGTTTCGAGGATGGTCTCGCGAGACGACTTGAGGTCACTGATTGCTCCTCGCCAGAACGCGAGTTTGCTGCCTTAGTTGAGAAGGCTAAGGTAGCCGAGGTGTTAAGGAGTCGCGAGACAGGGGCATGGACGAGAAATAGGCATAAGAGGAGCTTTGGGTCTTCCGGATCGCCGTAATCCGCAGAAGAGAGCTAGACCGAGTGGGCCGAACCACCGCTAGGTTTGTTGCCGCTAGCGAGACCGCCGCAGAGGTGATCGCAGTGGAAAATCTCATTGGGGTGGTTGCTGGATCGGAGGAAAAGGCCGCTTCGAGTGTGGTTCTCTCGAGCACCTTGTGAGGGACCGTCCGCGTAGGTTGGCCAGATTCATCCGGAGTCGGGGCCGTAATCGGTTCAGAGGTAATAGACCGCCACCGCAGCGGGGGCCGTGGTAATGGCGCAGGTGGTAATGGTTCTAGTTGGGGCCGTGGAGCACCGGCGCGAGGTGCGGGTAGTTCGATGCTAGACACCGGATTAGTGTATGCTTTGCGAGGCGCCGAGAGGAGGGCGACGACCGGACGTCATAACCCGTGACGTTTTGATTCTTGGTTCTCCTTATACCGCTTTGATTGATGTGGGTTCAACACACTCTTATGTTGCCGTAGTATAGTAGAGACCATGGATTTAGACTCGAGATATCTTCTAGGCGGATGACCGTGATTAGCCCTCTAGGTCACTCAGTAGTAGTAGATAAACCGCTTAGAAATGTACCTCTAGAACTCCAAGGGGTAGTGTTTGTCGCGATCTGATGGAACTACCGCTCGGGAGTTCGATCTGATTCTTGGGATGGATTGGTTGGTCAAGTACCAGGCGAGGTTGGATTGCGCGGCCAAGCGCATGGTTCTTAAGACGATTGAGGGTGATGAGGTGGTTATGATAGGTAATAGGAGGGATTACTTATCAAATGTGGTATCTGCTTTGAAAGCAGAGAAGATGGTCAGGAAGGGCTGTGAAGCGTATGTGGTTCATGTGTATGCCTTGGAGGCTAAAGGGTCTCACCGTGGAGAAGGTTCGTGCACGTTTAAGGATTTTGCTGATGTTTTTCCTGAGGAGCTTCCGGGTTTGCCGCCAGATCGCGAGGTAGAGTTCGGGATAGATCTATTACCGAATCGCGCCGGTGTCTATTGCTCCGTATAGGATGGCGCTAAAGGAATTGGTGGAGCTTAAGGCTCGGATCCGTGGAGTTATTGGATCGAGGTTTTATTAGGCCTAGTGTTTCGCCATGGGTGCGCGGGTACTCTTTGTTAAAAAGAAAGATGGTACGATGCGGATGTGTATAGATTATCGCCATTGAATAAGTCGACGATCAAAACAAGTATCCGCTGCCACGGATAGATGACTTGTTTGATCACCGGGCGGTGCTGCGGTATTCTCGAAGATCGACTTGAGGTCCGGGTATCACCGCTTAAGAGTTAAGAGGCGGATATCCATAAAACAGCGTTTCGACTCGGTATGGGCACTACGAATTTACGTAATGCCGTCGGGTTGACTAACGCACCGCAGCTGTTTATGGATATGATGAATAGGGTGTTTCAGCAGAAGATCCGGATCGGTTCGTCGTGGTTTTCATAGACGACATCTTAGTGTACTCAAGCGACGTAAGAAGAGCACGATGCGCGCACTTGAGGGTTGTGCCGCAGATTTTGAGGGAAAAGCAACTCTATGCTAAGTTCGCAAGTGCGAGTTCGCTTAGAGAAGTGACTTTCTTGGGTCATGTAGTGTCGGTGAGGGATTCGAGTAGATCCTCGTAAGATTGAGGCGCTTTTGGATTGGAAGCCGCCTAAGTCGCTGGGTCGAGATTCGAGTTTTCTCGATTTGGTCGGATACTACCGGAAGGTTTATCGAGGGTTTTTCATTGATAGCAGCTACCGATGACCAAGTTGCCGAGGAAAGAAGTTCCGCTTGTATGGACCGAGAAGTAGCAGGAAAGCTTCGATAAGTTAAAGAAGATTTTGACCGAGGCTCCGTTTTAATTCAACTCGAGGTCGTAAGGAATTCACAGTCTATTGCGATGCATCACATACGGGCTTGGGTTGTGTAATGATGCAAGAAGGTAAGGTTGTGGCTTACGCTTCGGCGGACACCGAGGCCACATGAGGTCAACTACCCGACGCACGATTTGGAGCTAGCAAACGTAGTCTTCGCTTTAAGATTTGGAGGCACTACTTGTATGGAGAGAGATCGATAGTCTACACAGCATCATAAGAGTCCGGCACATCTACCGACTCGTAAGGATTTGAATTTGAGGCGCGCAGATGGGTTGAGTTGCTTTGAAAGATTACGATCGCTCGATTGAGTATCATCCGGCAAGGCTAACGTGGTGGTCGACGCGTTGAGCCGCAAGGTTGTTTCCAGATTTAAGAGCATTGTTTGCCCACTTGAGTTTGTATGGACGATGGGAGTATTCGCGAATCGCAGTTAAGCCTACTTGGGTTGAAATGCAGATCGAGAGAAACAGATTATTGGATGAGGTGCCGAGTGCGCGCTTGAAGGTTGCAGTGCGAGATGGTGGTTTGGAGGGTTACGACTTGTCCGGTGATGGGGTTCTGTGTTTTCAAGGTAAGGCTTGTATGCCTAAAGATGTTGAGTCGAGGCGTAAGATTCTTCAGACGCACATAGCAGCCTCCTTATGCTATGCATCCCGGAGGTAGCAAGATGTATAGGGATCTTAGAGAGCGCTTTTGGTGGCTCGGCTTGAAGAAAGAGGTGTCGAGTTTGTTGGGAAGTGTCTAACTTGTCACAGGTCAAGGCCGAGCACCAGTGCCGTCGGGTTTGCTTCACTGTGAAGATTCCTCGCTGGAAGTGGGAAAGGATAACCATGGATTTCGTCGGGGGTTACCGCTTCGCCAAGCAAGAAGGATTCGATTTGGGTAGTGGTGGATCGTCGACTAAATCACTCACTTTATTCCGGTGAGGGTTGACTACTCACTTGAAGCCAGCGAAGTCGTATGTGTCGAGATAGTAAGGTTGCACGTGCGGTTTCGATAATCTCGGATAGGGATCCTAGATTTACGCCAAGGTTCCGGAAAGCACCGCATCAAGCTCCGGGTACTGCGTTTGGATTTCAAAGACGGCTTTTCACCCACAATCCGACGGCCAATCTGAAAGCGGTCATTCGGTCTTAGAGGATATGCCGAGAGGTTGTATCTTGGATTTCGTGAGGTAGTTGGGAGGAGTTTCTACCATTAGCGAGTTTGCCTACAACAACGCTTATCAAGCGAGCATCGAGGATGGCACCGTATGAGGCGTTGTATGGTAGGAAATGTCGCTCACCTACGTGTTGGACGGAGTTAGGTGAACGCCGCTTGTTGGGACCCGAGTTGGTTGCTTGAGACCGAAGACAAGGTTGTTGATTCACCTCGATTGAAGGAAGCTTCGACCGGCGAAGTCTTATGCCGATCTTAAGCGGAGAGATATAGAGTTCGCCGCGGGGGATCGAGTTTTCTGAAGGTCTCACCTTGGAAAAAGGTGTTGAGATTCGGGAAGAAAGGCAAGCTAAGTCCGAGGTTCATTGGGCCGTATAAGGTTCCGAGACGAGTTGGACCAAAGAGCGTATCAACTTGAGTTGCCAGCAGAGCTTAGTCGATTCACGACGTTTTCACGCTTCGATGCTTCGAGGTATCGTGCGTGATCCGCCGCATGTGGTAGCAAAGGAAGAGATCGAGGTAAATCCGCACTTGACCATGGAAGAAGAACCTCGCGCGCATTCTTGATCGAGATGTGAAGGTTCTCCGTAAGAAGTCCAGTGCCTTTGGTTAAGGTACTTTGGCGGAATCATGGCGTAGAAGAAGCTACGTGGGAACCCGAGGATATGATGAGACAAAGAATACCCGCAACTCTTCGACTGTGTAATTTCGAGGCCGAAATTATTTTTAAGGGGATAGAACCGTAATATCCCGGGTTAGGGGCTATTTTGTTGTTGCATGATATTGCATGTGTTAAGTGTCTTTGTGTTCTTTGTTTGTGTAGTTTCGGGGCTTAATTGTAGGTTAGGAGTGTGCCTGAGTAGGTAGGAGAATTTTTTTTTTTTAGGCTTTATAGGAGAGGAGCCGAGAAGCTGGGGTATAAGAGTTTTATTTGGGGTTTTGTTGAACAAAAAGGTGAGCTGGCAAAGTGGCAAGCATGCGTTACTTGGGAGCTAGGTGTGGCGTCAAATGCATGGGGTGGAGGTCTAGTGTTCGAGCCGCAAAGTCCCCATTTTGGTTCCCATTTTGACTGGCATGGGAGGAGGAAGTAGAAGGCAATTCAAATTCTTCTTTGGACTTGGTCAAACCGCTCAAATGGTGGGAGGAGAGTGAGTTTAGGAGGAAGACTTGGTCATGCTTGTTTGAATGTGTGGAGTGGAGTGTTGTGGGGATTTGGCCGAATTTAGGGGAAGTTGGAGGGGTGACGGCTTAGTGTGGGGGAAAGAGTGTGCCAAATGCACTTTTCATTTGGTGCATTTTCGGTCATATTGGGTAAAAAGGAAGTTCATTTTTTTATCAAAGGGTGTTTCGATTCTTTCTAAAGAATTTCTCTCATCTTCTACACTTCTTGAAACCGAAAAACATCAAACCCCTTTAGTTGCCGAAAAAGTTGCTTGGTTTTCTTGATTTTGAGCTTGTGGCGAATGTCCCTTCCACATCTTCTTCCTTCTTCATTGGAGTAAGTCAAATTATAACTCTCTTCTCTCCATACTCTTTTCTTTGTTTTGAAACCTTGATAGCCAAAACCCCATTCATCCAAAATACTTTTCTCCATTGCTTCTTCTTTCAAATCGAAAGCACTTTTCTTTTCTTTGTTCCTTTTGTTAATTAGCCGAATATCAACCCCTTGTTTCCCCACTTTTCTCTTGAGTTCTCTTCCTTGGTGTGAAGCCAAACTTCTTTCCCCTCTTTGTTAAGGTGTTAGCCGAATCTTTTCCTTCTCCTAGTGGTTCTTCTTGGCCGAATATTAGGTGTTAATCTCGTGTTTCTATTCTCTTCGTTATAGGATCATTGGATTGTGGAAGCAAGCAAGAGGAGCCGTTTTCTTCACAAATTGATTAGTAAGGGTAAGTGATTGGTTGTTGTTAGTTAAATCGTCTGGTTTCGATTAAATCGTGAATGATAAAGGATTAACTCATACTCTTTTCAAGGTGGTGGCGATTGTCTTAGAAGGACCATTGAGGTTCGGGGTTGGTTGGAAACCAAGTTAAGAAGTGAAGGTAAGGGTTGAGATGACTTCTCTTGGTATAAAGCCTTTGGCCGAATGGTTTTGTGTACTAACCCCTATGTTGGCCGATTGTTATAGGAGCTTGATACTCGAGGGATTTAGGTCGTTTCGTTGGGATCTTTAGACTCAGATACCAAGTGTGTAAATTAACACACTATACCTAGTAATGTTATTAATAAACCTGTTTGCTGTTAAAAACTATACCAAAGATGACGGATAATTGGATACCCAAACGGGGTATGTGTACGATACTGGTAAGTCTAATTTATTACCGCTTCTATTATGGATACCTTGGGTATTATGATCTATGTTATGTATGCTATGAGATGTAATGCTAGACATGTTGGCATGATAAGCATGACTTGTATGATATGCATGATCACATGAGTTGGTATGTTGATGGGTGATATGAGTGGAGGGAGCAAAGATACTTTGTGCCGACGAGCACCAAAGTGTTTTGGTAACACACTTTGTGACTTTGGGTCACCAAAGTGCTTTGGTAGCACATTTGTGTCTTTGGGACACCGGAGGTTGGGCACCTCATTGCGACTTGTCCTCGTGGTTAACACCACCGTGGGTTGGCCCCACTTTGAGACCCGGGATCGTCACTAGTGATTGGGTATCACACGATGGGTTGGCCCCATCATTTGATTTTCGTGACTACGGTCACCAAAGTGCTTTGGTAGCACATTTGTGTCTTTGGGACACCGCAGGTTGGGCACCTCATTGCGACTTGTCCTCGTGGTTTGACACCACCGTGGGTTGGCCCCACATGAGATATGGGATCGTGCGCTAGTGATTGGGTATCACACGATGGGTTGGCCCCATCATTGGATTTGTGACTTCGGTCACCAAAGCTTTGGTAGCACATTTGTGTCTTTGGGACACCAGTGTTTTGCAACACATTGTGACTATATGTCACCGGTGGTTTGGCACCACCAAAGGTGGTTTGGTACCACACGGGGTAGAAAAGGCGATACGGATGGTTAGGATCGGGTTGCATTAATTATGTTGCTATGTGTGATATGTGTTAGCATGTTGTTCCATCGGGAGCGGGATTTATGCACTGAGTCATTCGACTCACCCTCTCCTTTGACATTTCAGGTGACCCGTAGACGCGACATGGAGCCGGGATGGACTCGGGTGCTCATGCCATGCTTAATAAAGTTTTACTCAAACTCTATCATTTGGGTACTTTAGTTTAATTACTTTTATTTGGGTTTTTAATTTGGATTTGTAAAAGGCCTTTAAATGATGTTTTTGATGGTTATGCTTTAATTAGATTCTCAACCTGCTTAACAAATAACTTGGTATGAAATTTTACTAAAAATTTGGTAAGATAATGTTTTCAAAAACTATAACGCAATGTGTTTTAAACTATACCATCGGGTATCTCACTATGCTTTGCTATAAAGTAACCTCAAATGAGCTTCAAACCAAACTCGATATTCTACTAAGTCAAAAATGTTTCAAAATAGCACTAAGAAATTGGTGGATATGCTAAATGAAATCAACTCGTTTTTTTTACTATATACTTTGGATAAGTTTTCAAATCTAATCAAACAGGCCTACTTCAATTTTCCTCAAATTCCCTACGTTTTTACCCTGCCTTTAAACGAAAAATCTGATCACTCAAAAACGTTTTTCCCCGTAACATACCAGATTCGGACGTGGTGTCCTGTCCGAGTTTGGGGTGTTACACCACACTTTTTGATTTGATACACAGAGATGATAAAGGCACCTAGGATCTAACCCACTTACTCCATTAAAAAGCCTACCTTCACAATGAACCCCTAGTGAACCCCGTTTAATCCTAACAACCCATTTATTGACTTACCCGCTAATATTAACCCAAAAGCCTTTTTATTTGTTTTCACCATCCTCTTTAACTACCCTTATATCGAGTGTTGATTTTGATTAGTTGCCTAACTATGATTTTTACTTCAGTAATTTATCCTTTATTATGTATTTATTATGTACTCATATAAAAATCGAAATATATTCATTATTTGCTTTGTGATCAAATGAGCTTACACATTTAAATTCCAAATATTGAAGAAAAAGCTCGTAGTATTAGAATTATTAATTTTCAATTAATGTAATTACTTATTATTCCATTCATTGCTTCTGGAGTAGGTAATTTGTCAATTCAGTCTCGATTTTAACCCTCTAATTCAGCCTTATTCCACACCTTTAACCCAAGCCCCGTTACAACCCTTTCAAAGACCTTTTGATTTGTGTTTCATCTCATATTTTAGTAGTGGAGATTTGATTCTCATGCAAGCCTATGGGATTAACTCTTCATGTTTGACTTTTGAGTGCCTAATTTTGAACCTTAAACACTTTGAGTGATTTGAGTGAATCTTTAAGTGAGGATGTCAGTCCTTGTCGATTTTAAGTCAGAGGTAATTGTTTAGATGAAGGGAAACACCTATGTTTTGTGCTACAAATGTATGACTTAGACTGTTTGAATTTTTAGGACTCTTTGAGTTGAATTATCCATGTATGAATTATCTCTAAATTATGATGAAACATTATCAATGACTATTATGAATTATAGAAAGTTCGTTTTAATTGAAAGTTGAGAATTTTGCTTGAGGACAAGCAAAAGCTTAAGTGTGGGGGTATTTGATAAACCAAAATAGTAACATATTTTAGGCCCACATTGAGCATACTTTTGGATGATTTATCCCTTGATTTATGTAAAAAGGTGCTCTTAATCCTTTCTTTTCATGTCTTATACTCAGGAAAGCACCCAAGAATAAAAAGAACGAGAAACGAGCTTAAAACTGGACAAATGGGCCAAAGCATGAAATCGACACGGCCTGGACTAAAGCCCATAGGGCCGTGCCTCCTCAATACATTAGAACACGGCCTGATATCAATCTACACGGATGTGTCCTCATTAGAAGTCCAAACACGGCCTGGCCACGATTCACACGGGCGTGTGCCATGGCCGTGCCTCTGCCGTGGAGAAGAGCAATTTCATTCGGGAAAGGATACTTAGGGGCAAAGAAACCTATTTCAAAAGCCTATAAATACACCCTAAGTATGACCTAAAAAGGGGGGCCCAAAGCCATCGTTTAGGGGCATCTTGCTAGGCCGCAGAAGGCGATTTGGGGGATTCACTCGAGGATAGCCAGTTGATCCATCTCTAGAAGCTTTAATTCTACTCAAGACGGAGGATTTCTTCTTCAATTCCTTCAGGGAGTTTAGGGATTTCTTATGTTTTGTTTTATCTTTTCTTCTGAGATGTTTTTCTTTACTATTATGAACTAAACCCCTCAGATACCTAAGGGGGATGAAACCTAGATGAATCTTGTTATTGTTTTCTGAATTATATGATAAATACTTGATTTGTTCTTAATTATGTGTGCTTAATTCTTGTGTTGATATTTTGCAGATATTAATTCAAGTCGAATGTGCTTAGGTGGTGGAGGAAAAGTCCCTGCTTAAGAGTAGATCTAGCATAATTAAGCGGAGTTGATCGCACGCCTAGAGATAAGGTGACGAGATTTTGTCGGATTAGGGTGAAACCTAATATGGGAATCCATAGATCGATTTACTGCTATTCTAGGGGGTTATTAACGGGAAAGAGATTTCAATTAATTAACCTAGGATTAGACGTTATTCGCCTGGAGAGAGGGTTTAATATGCTTTAGGGAGTCCTACGGATCAAGTCAAGTGAATACATCGTCTGGTTCAGAGTTAGATAACAAGTGAAGTCTAGGTGGATTCTTCCTTGGGTGTCGTCTTAATCAACTGAGTTTTTCCCAAGTTATTCTCCCAATTTCATTCTTCTTTGTCTTAGAACTTTTAGTTTAATAGTTAATTAATTTAGACTAGATAAACAACTCCACTTATTCTTAGGCTAAATAATAAAAAGAAGGTTAGTATTAGTACTTTTAGTTCCTTTGGGTTCGACAATCCGGTCTTGCCTAAGCTATACTACTGTTCGATAGGTGCACTTGCCTCAATCGTTGTCATAGTTAGTTTCCAGGTTCGATCATTTAAAACTCTGACTTCACAGCGATCATCAATCCTCGTCGATTTTGAATCAGAGGTAGTTATTTAGAAGAGGGAAAACACCTATGTTTTCATGCTACAAAAATGTATGACTTAGATTGTTTGAATCTTTAGGACTCTTTGAGTTGAATTATCCATGTATAAATTATCTGTGAATTAGGACAAAACATTATTGATGAATATTATGAATCGAGGAAATTTGTTTTAATTGTGAGTTGAGAATTTTGCTTGAGAACAAGCAAAAGCTTAAGTGTGGGGGTATTTGATAAACCGTAATAATAACATACTTTAAACCCACATTTAGCATACTTTTGGATGATTTATTCCTTGAATTATGTAATTTGGTGCTCTTAATCCTTTAATTTCATGTTTTATACTCAAGAGAGCACCGGAGGATGAAGAGAACGAGAAACGGGCCTAAAACAGAGTAAATGGGCCATATCACGAAATCAACACGGCTGGGCCCCAATACCACCACACAGCCGTGCTCCTTCAAAGAGTTCGAACACGGCTACCGGCTAGGATTGACACACAAAGTGCAGTTATGGGCGTGTCCCTAACGTGACAAAGAAGAATTTTATTCGGATTAGGGTACTTAAAGGCAAAGAAAGCCATTCCAAAAGCCTATATAAACACCCTAGAGGCCAACCTTCAAGGGGGCGTCCGCTAGGCCAAGGAGCCGAGCCAGAGAGGTCAGAATTGTGGGATTTGCTCGAAGAAAGCCAGTTGATTCATCTCAAGAAGCTGGAGTCATACTCAAGACGGAGGATCTTCTCTTTAATTCCTTCAGGGGGTTTTAGGGTTTTTCTTATGTTTTGTTTTATCTTTTCTTCTAAGATGTATTCTTTTATAATTATGAACTAAACCCTCAGATACCTGAGGGGGGTGAAACCTAAGATGAATCTTGTTATCGTTTGCTGAACTATATGATAAATACTTGATTTGTTCTTAATTATGTGTTCTTAATTCTTGCTTTGATATTCCAGGATATTTATTCAAGTACTGATGTGCTTAGGTGGTGGAGGAAAACTCCCTCCCTAAGAGTAGATCTAGCATAGTTAAGCGGAGTTGCTCGCGTGCCTAGAGATAGGGTGACGAAAATCTACCGGATTAGGGTCAAACCTAATATTGGAGTCCATAGATCGAGTTAATGTAATTCTAGGGGTTTTAATTAGAAAGAGATTTCAATTAATCAACCTAGGGTTAGACGTTAGTCGCCTCGAGAGAGGGGTTAATATACATTAGGGAATCCTACGGATCAAGTCAAGTGAATAAATTGTCTGGTTCAGAGTTAGATAACAAGTGAAGTCTAGGTGGATTCTTCCTCGGGTATTGTCTTAATCAATTGGTTTTCCCTACAAATATTTTCCCCAATTCATTCTCTTTGTCTTAGCGTCTTTAGCTTAGTAGTTAGTTAATTTTAGTTTAAACAACAAATTCTTTAAATCTTAGGTTAAATAATAGAAAGAGAGTTAGTATTAGTACTCTTGGTTCCTTTGGGTTCGACATTCCGGTCTTGCCACTAAACTATACTACTGTTCGATAGGTGTGCTTGCCTCAATCGTTGTCATAGTTAGTTTTTAGGCTTGATCATTGTTTATATAAATTTTTAAGACTTTGACACACGATCACTATACTAACCAAATTGCCACAAAATCGGCAGTTGCTCAACAAGGGTTTCGGCTTCCACAAAAAGAACAAACAAGACTCGAGATGGAGAAGAGTATTCAGATTCGGCCTAAACAAAAAGAGTTAAGGCTGAGTGTTTCGGTTTAATTAGTGAGAAAAGGGAGAGAAGAAAAGAAATAAAGGAAAAAGAAAACATTTCCTTGTAATCACAGAAGAACACCAAGCTTCAGGCTACTAAGTGTTCGGCTAAAGGAATCAAAGTAGAAGTAGGGTGACTATTTGACTTCAGAAGGGCGAAGGAGTGAATGTAATGAGAGGATAGGTGAGTAGGAGAAGATTCGGCTATTAGCAAGGGATAGAAGAAACATTTTCCAATTTGGAGAAGAGAAGAGAGATTCGGCTTATAAAGAGGAAGGAGTAGAAAAGAAACGGAAAAGAAGAGAGGGAGAAAGGAATTCGGCAAGAAAGAAATTGCAAAAAGTCGACCCGAAATGCTTAAGGAAAAGTGACCAAAATACAAAAGAAAAGCAAAGGAGAAGCTAGAGAATTTCGGTACCCTTTCCTACTAAAAACCGAATATGCTACCCAAGCCCCTCTCTAGCCAAAATTCTCCCCTAACACACACTCCCACTCATGGCCAACTCCTCCACACACCCCACTCCCTTGATTTTCTCCCCTTTTTTCTCCTCCCTTTGCTCTCCACCTCCCATTCAAACCATTTGACTCATTCTCTAACCTCCATGGCAGAGTTTGATCCCAACTCTACTTCTTACTCTTCCAAAGCACAAAATAAAGGCCACTAAAATGCAGCTTGTGAGATTCGAACACTTTCCCCCTTGCTCTCCCATTGACGCCACAACCATCCTACCACATGGCCAACTTGTGTTAAAAACTACACTTAAATTTACTTAAACCCTGCTTCCCACAGCCCTCTCCATTGAAGGCCCAAAATCCAAAATTTTTCTAGGGCTTGAACTCGACCCCAGGCCTCCCTAAAGCCCCTAAACACCCTCAAATAACCCGCAGAGCTAGCACAACATGCAATTATACAAAAATCACAAACCCCTAATTTTTGGGATGTTACAATTCTACCCCCCTTAAAGAAATTTTGGCCTCGAAATTTACCTGATCAGAAGAGATGAGGGTATTGATGTCGTATTGCCTCCTTAGGCTCCCATGTGGCTTCCTCTGAACTGTGATTACACCACAACACTTTGACTAACGGAATGGATTTTCTTCTCAACACTTTAACATTACGATCCAAAATCTTCACCGGTTCCTCTTCAAATGTCAGATCAAGTCTTACCTTAATTTCTTCCACCGGCACTATATGAGAAGGATTTGAACGGTAGCGCCTCAGCATAGAAACGTGGAATACATTATGTATCCGGTTTAACTCAGGGGGCAGCTTAAGCTGATATGCGACCGGTCCAACACGTTTAGGCACTCGGTAAGGTCCAATGAATCTAGGGCTTAACTTGCCCTTCCGTTCAAATCTCAAAATCTTTTTCCACGGTGAGACCTTCAAGAATACATAATCTCCCACAGAGAACTCGATTTCTTTACGCTTAAGATCTGTATAAGACTTCTGCCTATCAGAAGCTTCTTTTAACCGACCCCAAATCAACTTCACCTTCTCCTCAGTTTCTGAAATTAACTCTGGACCCAACAACCGTCGCTCACCCAATTCTGTCCAACAAGTAGGGGTACGACACCTACGATCATATAATGCCTCGTATGGTGCAATTTGAATGCTAGATTGGTAGCTGTTGTTGATAAACCGTAAAAGTAACATATTTTAATCCCAGATTTAACATGCTTTTGGATGAATTATCCCTTATTTTATGTAAAAAGGTGCTCTTAATCCTTTCTTTTCATGTTATATACTCAGGAAAGCACCAGAGGATGAAAAGAATGAGAAACGGGCTTAAAACGGGCCAAATGGGCCAAAGCACGAAATTGACATGGCCTGGACCTAAGACCACATGGCCGTGCCTCCTCAATAATCTCGAACACAGTCTAGGCATGAGATACATGGTCATGCCTCATCAATGAAGTCCATACGACCTGGCCACGACTTACACGGGCGTGTGCCAGAGGTCGTGCCCCTGCCGTGACAAAGAGCAATTTCAATCGGATTTGGATACTTAGGGGCAAAGAAACACATTCCAAAAGCCTATAAATACACCCTAAGTATGACTCGAAGGGGCAGCCCCAAAGCTATCATTTAGGGGCATCTTGCTAGGCCGAGAGGGCGATTTGTGGGGATTCGCTCGGGGATAGCCGCTTGATCCATCTCAAGAAGCGGAATTATACTCAAGACGGAGGATCTCCTCTTTAATTCCTTCAGGGTTTTAGGGATTTCTTATGTTTTGTTTTATCTTTTCTTCCGAGATGTTTTCTTTTATTGTTATGAACTAAACCCTCGATACCCGAGGGGATGAAAATTAGATGAATCTTGTTATCGCTTATTTGAACTATATGATAAATATTTGATTTGTTCTTAATTATGTGTTCTTAATTCTTGTGTTGATATTTTGCAGATATCAATTCAAGTTTGATGTGCTTAGGTGGAGGAGCAAAAAGTCCCTGCCTAAGAGTAGATCTAGCATAGTTAAGCGGAGTTGATCGCGCGCCTAGAGATAGGGTGACGAGGCGTTGTCGGATTAGGGTGAAACCTAATATGGGAGTCCATAGATCGAGTTAATGCAATTCTAGGGGTTTTAATTAGAAAGAGATTTCAATTAATCAACCTAGGTTAGACATTATTCGCCTCGAGAGAGGGTTTAATATAAATTAGGGAATCCTACAGATCAAGTCAAGTGAATACTTGTTCAGAGTTAGATAACAAGTGAAGTCTAGGTGGATTCTTCCTTGGGTGTCGTCTTAATTAATTGGTTTTTCCTCAAGTATTCTCCCAAATTCATTATTCTTTGTCTTAGATTCTTTAGTCTAGTAGTTAATTAATTTAAATTAAACAACCATTCGCTTAATTCTTAGGCTAAATAATAGAAAGAAAGTTAGTATTAGTACTTTTAGTTCCTTTGGGTTCGATAATCCGGTCTTGCCTAAGCTATACTACTGTTCGATAGGTGCACTTGCCTCAATCATTGTCAGAGTTAGTTTCCAGGTTCGATCATTCTCTTTATAAATTTTAAAACTCGACAGGCATACGATCAAGTTTTTGGCACCGTTGCCGAGGAACTAAAATATTGAGAAAGCTCTATTTTTATTACTTTAGCCATTATTTTTCACAATTTACTTTTATTTTTATTTTTGTTTTGTTTTTAACTTTGCTAAATTTTCTTTCTTTCTTTTCCTAGCAGGTACCTCTAGTTTATGACTAGAAGGAACCCGAGAGGACCTTTAGTATACGACAGTGATATTGAAGCTACCGTTCGTAGAAATCGTAGAGAAATTAGGCGAGCCCTAAATTACCAAGAAGAAGAACAACAAGACGAATCCAATCCTATTGAAGGGATGGATGAGAATAATCCACCACCACAAGATGTGGGAGAAAATAATACTCCACGTACTATGTATGATTATGCTAAACCTCATTTAACAGGAGCTAAATCGAGTATTGTTAGGCCTGCTATAGCTGCTAATAATTTTGAATTAAAGCCTAACACTATACAAATGATTCAACGATTTGTTCAATTTTATGGTTTGCAGGACGAAGACCCAAACACTCATATAGCAAATTTTTTAGAGTTCTGTGATACCTTCAAAATAAATGGCATTTCTGATGATGCCATACGGCTTCGGTTATTTCCCTTTTCATTAAGGAATAAAGCCAAACAGTGGTTAAACTCGTTACCACGAGGTTCAATCACTACATGGGATCAAATGACCGAAATTTTTTTATTAAAATATTTCCCACCAGCCAAAACGGTTAAATTACGGAATGATATCTCTTCTCTTGTGCAGATGGATTTAGAGACATTATATGACGCATTGGAGAGATATAAGGATCACTTGAGAAGGTGTCCACACCATGGTTTACCCTTGTGGCTCCAAGTCCAAACTTTCTATAACGGTGTAAACCCCTCAACGAGGCAACTAATTGATTCAGCCGCCGGTGGAACCCTAAACAACAGAACTCCTGAAGCAGCCTACGAGTTTATTGAAGAGATCTCACTAAATAACTATCAGTGGCAAGTTACAAGGACAAAACCAACAAAATCCGCTGGGGTTTTCAACCTCAACGCAGTAACCATGCTATCAACACAGGTAGAGATGATGAATAAAAAGCTTGATAGTTTGTGTTCTTCGCAGGTAAATCCAGTAATGCAGTGCGAAGCAAGTGGAACTGTGGCGAATCCTGAGTACCCACCCTACCAACCAAGCACAGAGAATGAACAGATGAACTATATAGGTAACAATTTCAGATGTAATAATAATCCTTATACTAATACTTATAATCCAGGTTGGAGGAACCACCCAAATTTTTCATGGGGAGGACAAGGAAATCAAGGAAATCAAAGACAACAACCTCCTCAAAATTTCCAAAATCAGCCCTATCCACAGGAGAAGAAGCCGAACCTTGAAGAGATGCTGACAAAATTCATGGCAGCTACAGATAACCGTCTCCAAGACACTGAGACCATCCTTAAGAATCAATAGGCATCAATTAAAGGGATCGAGAGCCAAGTTGGGGAACTCACTAAGACAGTTGGACAACTTCCTAACACAGTTGGACAACTTTCGAAGATAATTTCCGAACGACCACAAGGGCGTCTACCAAGCAACACTGAAACTAACCCAAAAGAGTAAATTCAAGCCATAACAGCTCATGACAGTGAAAGGTTAGTGGAATCTGACCCAAGGCAAGAGCCTGTAGTAAGTGAAGGTAAGGTTGAGGTAAGCCATGATTTACCAAACCCAGTAATTACAGAGTACCAAGCTCATATGCCATACCCCAATGCGATAAAGAAAGACCACACAGAGGAACAATTCGGTAAATTTCTTAAACCTCCAAAGAAGTTTCTTATTAACTTGCCGCTTTCTTGAAGCTCTTTCAGATGCGGATCCTAGACCTCGTGTCAATAAAGAAGAAATGCATGAGGAACGAAGGCTTCAGACCGAAGGACTAGACGAGTGGAAGACACACTTCAAAGAGAAATTAAAAATACACGAAGCAAAAATGAGGCAACTCCACGACAAACTTGACGATGGGACAACTCAGCTTAAGATAGGAGATCAGGTACTCAAAATCTTCCCAGATGGAACAGTCGAGGTAACTAATCCTAAATTTAGCACTTCTAAGGTAAACACTACTCGACTTAAACTTTATATCCACAACCGAATTGATCGCATGAGAAAGGATTTTCACCTCCTCAAACCATCATGACCATAGGAATGAGAGGTAAAGTCTAGCTTAAGACTATAAACGAGCGCTTCTCGGGAGGCAACCCGAGCACTAACTCTATTTTTCTTATATTTTAGTTTATTTTATTTTCTTTTCACTTTTATTTCTCATTTGAAGCAACTAACTATAAACTAACCAAATGCCAATTCCCAGACCACACGGCCTTACACACGGCTGTTGCCGTGGCCGTGTGAAAGTACCGAATCTCCGTACTGACAATGGCAAAAGAGGTACAAGTCAGAAAGAATCAAATATTCAAGTCACAGACTCCAACCACCACCCCACGGGCACTGAAAAAACACCACGGCTGTGCGACACGGTAGTGGATGACACTGACTTATCACCAACGAGCGTGGCAACCTGAGCATTGGCGTGGGAGAAACAAACGAAGCCCACCACGGCCGTGCGATGTGGCCGTGTGAGATGCCACGCTGATAGCTATGAATTAGAGCTTTAAAATTTATAAAAAGAATGATCGAACCTGGAAACTAACTCTGACAACGATTGAGGCAAGTGCACCTATCGAACAGTAGTATAGCTTAGGCAAGACCGGATTATCAAACCCAAAGGAACTAAAAGTACTAATACTAACTTTCTTTTTATTATCTAGCCTAAAAATAAAGAGAGATTGTTTATCTAATCTAAATTAATTAACTACTAAACTAAAGACTCTAAGACAAAGAAGAATGAATTTGGAAAATAACTTGGGAAAAACTCAGTTGATTTAGATGATACCCTAGGAAGAATCCACCTAGACTTCACTTGTTATCTAACATTGAACCATACGATTTATTCACTTAGTTTGATCCGTAAGACTCCCTAACGTATATTAAACCCTCTCTCGAGGCCAATAACGTCTAACCCTAGGTTAATTAGTGGAACTCTCGTTCTCTTATAATAACCCCTAGAATAGCAGTAAATAGATCTATGAATTCCCATATTAGGTTTCACCTTAATCTGGAAAAATCTCGTCACCCTATCTCTAGGCGTATGATCAACTCCGCTTAATTATGTTGGATCTACTCTTAGGCAGGGTCTATTCCTCCTCCACCTAAGCACATTAAATTTAGATTAAGCTCACATAATTAAGAACAAACTAAGTATTTATCATATAATTTAGAAAACAATAACAAGATTCATCATAGGTTTCATCTCTCTTCTGTATCCAAGGGTTTAGTTCATAACAATAAAGGAAAACATCTCAAGAGAAAAGATAAAATAAAACATAAGAAATCCCTAAAACCCCCTGAAGGAATTGAAGGAGAGATCCTCCGTCTTGAGTATAACTCTGGCTTCTTGAGATGGATCAACTATCTATCCCTGAGTGAATCCCCACAAATCGCTTTCTCTGCCTAGTGATCGCCTCGACAAAAGCCCTGGCAGAAGGCTTCTACCGAACTCCCGATTAAGTTGCCCCCTAAGGTGTATATATAGGCTTTGAGATGTGTTACTTGGCCTCCAAGTATCCTAATTTGATTGTAATTCCTAAGTGGGGGTTTAATTAGACTTTGGAGTGTGTTTCTTTGCCTCCAAGCATCCAAATCTGAGTGAAATTGCTCTTTCTAGAGACAGGGACACAGCCATGGCACACGCCCGTGTGGATCGTGGCCAGGCCGTGCTCGGATTTCTTTAATGAGACACAGCCGTGTGAGTTAGGCTTAGACTATGTTCTAGATGATTGACTTGGCACGGCCGTGTGGGTCTAAGTCCAGGCTGTGTCGGTTTCCTATTTGGCCCGTTTTGGTCCCTTTTGAGCCCGTTTCTCATTCTTTTTATCCTTGGGTGCTTTCCTGAGTATAAGTCATGAAAAGAAAGGATTAAGAGCACCTTTTTACATAAATCAAGGGATAATTCATCCAAAAGCATACTAAATGTGGGCCTAAAATACGTTACTATTTCAGTTTATCAAATACCCCCACACTTAAGCTTTTGCTTGTCCTCAAGCAAAATTCTCAACTTACAATTAAAACGAACTTCCTATAATTCATAATAGTCATTGATAGTGTCTCATCATAATTCAGAGATAATTTATACATGGATAATTCAACTCAAAGAGTCCAAAAAATTCAAACATTATAAGCCTTATATTTTGTAGCTCAAAACATAGGTGTTTCCCTTCATCTAAATAATTGCCTCTGATTCAAAATTGTCAAGGATTGACATCCTCACTAAATATTCACTCAAATCACTCAATGTGTTTAAGGTTCAAAATTTAGGTACTCAAAAGTCAAACATGAAGAGTTAACCCCATAGGCTTGCATGAAAATCAAATCTCCACCACTGAAATATGAGATGAAACACAAATCAAAAGGTCTTTGTTAGGGTTGTAACGGGGCTAGGGTTAAGGTGTGGAATAAGGCTGAATTAAAAGGTTAGAATCGAGAGTGAATTGACAAATTACCTAACTAAGAACTAATGAACTAATAATAATAATTACATCAATTGAAAACTAATAATACTATTAATACGAGCTTCTTCTTTGATATTTAGAATTTAAATAAATGTATAAGCTCATTTAATCACATAACTAATAATGAATATACCTCGTTTTTTTTAAGTACATAATAAATACATAATAAAGGATAAATTACTAAAATTCATAATTAGGCAACTAATCAGATCAAATCTCGATATAGGGGTAGTTAGAAAGAATGGTGATAACAATTACAAAGGGTTTTGGGTTAATATTAGTGGGTGAGTCAATAAATAGGGTTGTTAGGATTAAAAGGGGTTCACTAGGGGTTAATTTGTAAAGGTAGGCTTTTAATGGAGTTAGTGGGTTAAAACCTAGGTGCCTTTATCATCTCTGTATATCAAATCAAAAGTGTGGTCTCGACATGTATAATCGATGCAAGTTCTAGAATAACAAATCAGTGTTGACATACTCGTAATCAATAAAGTGAGCAAGAAAAATAATTTATGCTCTATAAGGCTCAAAAACTCACAAAAATTATGGGTATTTTTGACATCAACCTTGTAAATATCAAATTTCAAGGTAATATTTAAATTCAGGTAGACGACCTAGAAAATTTTTAATTCAAAAAAATTGACTTATTATGCTTGATTCTCTAGTATTCTTAGAATTTAATCATAAATGCACAATTATCAATGACTTATTCTAAAACATATCAATAAAAATTATAAATCATCAGAAATTTCATCCTAATTAGTAATATGAGGAAATTACTTTCAAACAAGACTAAATTCAGGATTTTGAGAACAATGCAAAAAGTTTGGTACCTAATTTTAGAAATTTGAGAATAATGAAAAAAAGTTAGGCCACCTTTTTAAGTTGTTCACCCCCCCACACTTAAGATGTACATTGCCCTCAATGTACAAAGTTAGATAATATAAATGTAATGTTCAGATCAGAAGATATGGGGATAAGTGAAACTCCCTGAATTATGGATGGGCTCCTTGAGTTGGCGGTGGTCGTGGTGAGAGATAACTTGGAGGGCCAGTCTGGATGTGGTGGTTGCCCACGAGTTTTGTGCTAGATGAAGAAATTGGGAGACTCGTGGGGGATTAGCCAGGATTTATTAAGACAAATTTAAAATAAACTAAATATATAATTAAAGACAAGAAAGGTAAAAAAAAAGAAAATAGAAATTGAATTAAACTAACGCTAAAAGATAAAGGGGCTTGAGAATCCTTATTGGTAGATGGTTCGCGAGGTGGGTGTGATTTCTACGGTTGTGGTGGTGCTGGCGGTGGTTGAGGTGGTGTGATTCCCAAGCAGCCTTTAGAACCTAAAATTAAGAAACTAAGATAAAATAAACTAAATTAAGCATAAGATTGTTAAAGGGAAGGAACTTGAAGCAAAAGAGAAAAACGAAATAAAAATTAGATAGCCTCAAATATCCTTGGCTTGTTGTTTCGATGAAGCTGCTGGCATGAACTCGTGTGAATCTGTCTCATTTGAGGAGACTGTGATTGGCCTTTTACGCTTCTTTGTAACATCCTGGAAAGGGCCTGTGCATTTTCGGTTTAGTTCTACGAAGTGACATGTTTTATGTACTAAGAATAAATTTCAATATTTTTGGAAACCCGAAAATGGATGAAAATGAGTTAGAAATGAACATTTTTGGAAACCTGAAAATGTATGGAAATGTTAAGTTTAAAAATGGAAGGTGAACATTTTTGAAACTAGGAAATGTAAGGAAAATGGAAAGTGAACATTTAAAAACTTGGAAATGTAAGAAAATGTCAAGTTTACTGAGTCGAAACGAAAATTTTTGGAAACTTAGAAATGACCTAGAAATGACGATTTTTAAGGTTTAAAAGGGGAAATTAAGGCAAGGTGGCCTTAAAGAAAAAGTTTGTGAAATTTGACACACAAACAGGCTTGGAAAAGTGGTTTGAAGATGCCACTTAGGGCCTATGGAAATGGCGCCATATGCAAGAGGAATGGGCCTGAGTTCGAGTCACTTGGGAAGCAAATAAAGGAGGTTTTATTTTTGCTTCCAGAAGACTGAGGTGGACGGCACATGCTTCTAGAAAGGAGGTGTTTTATTTTCATAAATATTCGATTAAAAAGGGTGATAAATAAAGGATTTTTAAATTGGATTATTTTCAAGAGATAATTATTGGATTAAATTCTTTTAATTTGAATAAAGAAATAAAGAGGAAAATAAGGGAGAAGTGATGGCCAAGTAAGGGACTTTGAGTTTAATAATTTCGGCTAAGTAAGGATAGTTGCTGAATTATCTTTTATTTTAAGTGATAATTAAAGGATAAAGTTATCAGATAGAGGAGTGGTGGCCAAGTAAGGGACTCCTTAGATGATAATTTCGGCTATAAAAGGAAGGAAGGAGGGCTACTCATCAATTTGTGCTTCCTCCTTTCTCTGCCGAATTCTTAGTGCTCTCTTCTCTTCTTTTCTTTCTTTTCTTTTGTCAAGTCGAGATTAAGTAATTGTTGGAACCTAGCCGAATATTTTCCTCTCCATTAGAAGCCATAGCCTAATCCTCCATCTTTATTCTTCCTTTTCTTTTCTTTCCAATCCATCAAAAGCCGAATCTTGGAAGGGCTTCAAGCATAGGTGCTGTCGATTTCTTCAAAGGTAAGAACAAGTTTGATTCCCTTTCTTTTCTTTTAGATTAACCGAGAGATAATCTAACCCCATACATATTATGGTTGCCGAATATGGAAGGACCTTTCGGGATTATCAGAGTAGTCGACTAAAAGGAGGAGTATTCGGGATTTCTAAGATTAAGGTAAGACATGTGAATATTCGGCCAAAGGCCTTGATTTATGTTGATGATTAAGATTTAGTCTAACGTAAGGTTTTAGGGATTTTGACATTCCTAGTGAAACAAGGAACAGTTTCGGGATTTGTTGGTGTTCCAATCGGCAACAAGGTAAGAATACTAATCCTACTAGGATTTGGAGTTTTGGCCAAATGGTTTTCTTATTAAGGTAATAAGTGATAAATCAATGTAGGGATTAAGGATCTAAGCATTAGATCAAGCTTTTCGGGATCTCAAGGAAATTTTAAGCGAATCAGGTGTGTACCCCACACTAATTCTTAATATGTTTTATGGCTGTGTTTAATTAAAATATGTGATATTAAGAATATGAAAGTGGCTAAGGTACCATAATATGGTACAAAGTACTCAGGTACGTTTCCTAGTTCCACTAGGATTATGAAATATGTTATTTATAACATGTGAAAGTTTATAAGAATGAGAATTTAAGTATGATATGCATGATATGAATAATATGGATCATTCGGGATATATGAAAAAGGGGAAGTTAAGGTGATGACTACAGTCTCACTATCTGAATGTGGTGACTTCGGTCACATTATCTGAATGTGGTAACTTCGGTTACATTATCTGAATGTGGTGTCTCATGACACAATTATCTGGTGGCTATGCCACAAAATTTTTTATATGGGCGATGAGCACGCCGATCGCAAATGATCGCTTTCGATTGTGTGTAGCGGATGGAGGGTCGACTTAGTAGTCCCACGGTGTGACCGGGCAGTGCGGGGTGTGTAGCGGATGGACAACTAGGTTTGGGTTTGGGAATGCATCATAACTCTGTATTCTATGTTTTGAATGTGTAATATGTGATATGCCTGATTCTATTATGATTTAGTGTCGTGTATACATTGAGTCTGTTTGACTCACCCTGCTTGGGAACATTTTTCGTGTGATGAATAGTGATGGACCCGACGGCGAGAACTTGTGGTGGCCATGCTCAACATGAAGTTTATATTTTTGAGGACTCTTGAATTTATTTTAGTACTTTGAATTATTTTGGGAATTATTTGATGTAATAAGGCCGTAAGGCCATAGTTGAATTACTTTACACTTATTTTTATTTATTATGACTATGAATTTTATCTATTAAAATTTAATTAAAATTTCTTTTAAACTAAACCCTAAATATTTTGTCACTTAAGATAAAAGGGATTTCAATATAAAACGAACTGCTTTTCAACACAAGCCCAACCCAAAACAATATTTTTCTTAAAATCACACAAGTTCTCCTAAGAACAAAAGAATTTTGAACCGGTTTACTTGAGGAACATACCAAATCTGGTCAAAGCTCGTGGGCCGGGTTTGGGGTGTTTCGGGGCTTGGTATCGAGCCCGCTTTAAACTCTCGGCCTATGGGCTAAGGCCCAAAACGTTTTCAAATCAAGCCCAAATGAGTTTTATGAAAGTATTTTTGAAAATGAGCAGGTCTTCCGGCATGGCACCTAAGTCTCCGACCATGATCCACTGTAAGTACCCTAACCATTTGTGTGATTATGTGGTTTATGTTATTAATTATGGAAGGGTAGAAGAGGAATGGAACGTAGAATAGCATGATAGGAACTTGAACCCTAGGACTAGTTTACTCAAACACAAACACATAAGACTTAATTCCATTAAACAAACCTATGACTAAGACGTCGAGTTAGGGTGTGGTAACCATTGTGCGCATGTCTAGGATTGGATCCGGAAGAGCCTGGTACTTAAGCAGTCCTAGTGACTCACCTCCTCTTTACTCGAATCCTACCTGGTGCGTAGTAACCGTTCACCCTAACCAAGAGGACTTATTCACTGCTAAACCAATCATTAAAACCCGAAAGGGACTAGCCATGCAGCTTTTATAAAATTCCTAGTTTTAAAATCCCTAAATTACCCTTTTAATTGTAGTAAAAGATTATTGTGAAATTTTTTCCAAAATATCTCCGATTTACAAAATTACAAAAATGCCCCTATATTGTAAATTACTAAAATACCCTTAGTTCTTAAGATTTTCAAAAATACCCTTGACGTTTGCTACAATATTTCTACTGTACAAAAATACCAAAACTTCTGCTTTACAAATAACAAGATACCCCGATTTGGAAAATTTACTGAATCGCCTCGACTTCCAAAATTACCGAAATAACCTCGATTTCTCAAATTTTGCAACACCTCTGATTTGGAAAAAAATAACCTGGTGAGATTTTGTAAATTCTGAAATACCTTTAATTTGAAAAATATTTTTGAATTGACCTCCGATTTATTACCAAAATACCCCAGTAGGGAAAAGACGAAATTACCCACAGGTAGGGAAATGGATGGAATGGCCATAAAAGTGTAGTGAATGATGTTGTGAATGAATGTGACTTCGTGGAAAAATGAATGTGTCTCTTATGAATGTGAATGTGACTCCACGAGTTAGAGTAGTGAACTTGAACTAGAAACTTTGGTTGATCGAAAGAACTACTTCAACATCTCTTTTCATAAAAGCTGTCGCGAATAATCGCGTGGAACAAAATTTCTGATGCATAAAACTTTTTAACCAGATTAAATCGTGATGTTAGAAATGAGTTCTAGGGGACGTGAACTTAGAGACTGTGCCTAGAAAGTATGATGGTTCTATTAAGATCAGAGTGCGCAACATAAGCGTAGTGCGGTGAGTTAAGATGTACGATTATTCGTTAATAAGTAATTTCGAGGATGAAATTATTTTTAAGGAGGGTAGAATTGTAACATCCTGGAAAGGGCCTGTGCATTTTTGGTTTAGTTCTACGAAGTGACATGTTTTATGTACTAAGAATAAATTTCGAATATTTTTGGAAACCCGAAAATGGATGAAAATGAGTTAGAAATGAACATTTTTGGAAACCTGAAAATGTATGGAAATGTTAAGTTTAAAAATGGAAGGTGAACATTTTTGGAAACTAGGAAATGTAAGGAAAATGGAAAGTGAACATTTCTGGAAACTTGGAAATGTAAGAAAATGTCAAGTTTACAGAGCTGAACGAAAATTTTTGGAAACTTAGAAATGACCTAGAAATGACGAGTTTTAAGGTTTAAAAGGGAAATTAAGGCAAAGTGGCCTTAAAAGAAAAAGTTTGTGAAATTTGACACACAAACAGGCTTGGAAAAGTGGTCTGAAGATGCCACATAGGGCCTATGGAAATGGCGCCATATGCAAGAGGAATGGGCCTGAGTTCGAGTGTAACATCCTAGATTAGGGGTTATGCGTTCGTGTGTAATTCATGAGATAGTGGGCTCAGTGGGTGTGTTGGATGTGTTCTGAGGAGTTCTAGGAACCCTAAGGTGCATGGAAATGTATGGAAATGTAAGGCAATGTATGGAAATGTAAGGAAATGTAAGGAAATGCTTTGGAAACGTTAAGTTTAAAAGAGGAAAGTGAACATTTTTGGAAACTAGGGGATGTAAGGAAATGATGTGGAAATGATTCAAAAGAGGAAAGTAAACATTTTTGGAAACTTGGAAATGTAAAGAAATGTCAAGTTTTAAGAATACTAATCCTACTAGGACTTGGATTTATGGCCGAATGGCTTTTTAATAAATTAGTAAGTGATTAATCAAATGTAGGAATTTGAGATCTAAGGCGTGAGATCGATTTCGGGATTTCAAGGAATTCGTTAAGCAAATCAGGTGTGTACCCTACCCTAAGTTTTGATAGGTTCATGGCTATGTTTAAATTAAATGTATTATTAAGAATGTGTGTACTCATACTAACCTTCGATATATCATATGGCAATTATTTTAATATATGAATATGCATAAGAATGTGAATGTGGCTAAGTACCACAAATGTGGTAAAAGTACCCAGGTACGTTTCCTACTTCTGATAGGATTATGAATATGATATATTTTGAACATATGAATAGTAACATGAATGAGAATTAAGTATGTTATGCATGATATAAAATTTATAGGGCATTCGGGATCTATGTGAAAGGGGAAGAAGGTGTTGACTTTGGTCTCACCAACGGAATATGGTGACTACGGTCACAAAATTTGAATATGGTAACTTCGGTTACATTATCTGAATTTGGTAACTTCGGTTACATTATTTGAATATGGTGTCTAATGACACAAATTATATGGGCGATGAGCACGCCGATCGCAGCCGATCGCCTTCGATGGTGTGTAGCGGATGGAGGGTTGACTTAGTAGTCCCTACGGTGTGACTGGCAGGTACGGGTGGTGTGTAGCGGATGGTTAATTAGGTTTGGGTTTGGGAATGCATCATTAATTGTATTCTATGATTTGAATGTGTATCATTTGCATGCCCGATTCTATTATGACTTAGTGTTGTGTACACATTGAGTCTGTTGACTCACCCCGTTTGGGGAATATTTTTCAGTGATGAGCATTAATGGACCGGGTCGGCAAGAGCTTAAAGGTGGCCAAGCATAGCAAGAAATTTATGATTTGGACTTTCAATTTATTTTAAGTATTTTTAAGTTTTACTTTGGGATCATTGATATAATAAGGCCATTGTGGTTTACTTTATTTTTCTTTTATTTATTATGTTTATGGATTTTTATCAATTAAAGTTTAAGTAAATTCCTTTTTAAAATTAACTCTAAATGTTTTGTCACCTTAAATAAATGGGTTTTAACATAAGATAAATTTGTTTTCAACTCAAGCCCAACCCAAACAATATTTTTTAAAAATCATACAAGTTTTTCCTAAGTAACAAAAGAATTTTGAACCGGTTTACTTGAGGAACATACCAAATCTGGTTCAAGCTCGTGGGCCGGGTTTGGGGTGTTTCATCGAGTCACTTGGGAAGCAAATAAAGGAGGTTTTATTTTTGCTTCCAGAAGACTGAGGTGGACGGCACATGCTTCTAGAAAGGAGGTGTTTTATTTTCATAAATATTCGATTAAAAAGGGTGATAAATAAAGGATTTTTAAATTGGATTATTTTCAAGAGATAATTGTTGGATTAAATTCTTTTAATTTGAATAAAGAAATAAAGAGGAAAATAAGGGAGAAGTGATGGCCAAGTAAGGGACTTTGAGTTTCATAATTTCGGCTAAGTAAGGATAGTTGCTGAATTATCTTTTATTTTAAGTGATAATTAAAGGATAAAGTTATCAGATAGAGGAGTGGTGGCCAAGTAAGGGACTCCTTAGATGATAATTTCGGCTATAAAAGGAAGGAAGGAGGGCTACTCATCAATTTGTGCTTCCTCCTTTCTTTGCCGAATTCTTAGTGCTCTCTTCTCTTCTTTTCTTTCTTTTCTTTTGTCAAGTCGAGATTAAGTAATTGTTGGAACCTAGCCGAATATTTTCCTCTCCATTAGAAGCCATAGCCGAATCCTCCATCTTTATTCTTCCTTTTCTTTTCTTTCCAATCCATCAAAAGCCGAATCTTGGAAGGGCTTCAAGCATAGGTGCTGTCGATTTCTTCAAAGGTAAGAACAAGTTTGATTCCCTTTCTTTTCTTTTAGATTAGCCGAGAGATAATCTAACCCCATACATATTATGGTTGCCGAATATGGAAGGACCTTTCGGGATTATCAGAGTAGTCGACTAAAAGGAGGAGTATTCGGGATTTCTAAGATTAAGGTAAGACATGTGAATATTCGGCCAAAGGCCTTGATTTATGTTGATGAATAGTATTAAGTCTAACGTAAGGTTTTAGGGATTTTGACATTCCTAGTGAAACAAGGAACAGTTTCGGGATTTGTTGGTGTTCCAATCGGCAACAAGGTAAGAATATAATCCTACTAGGATTTGGAGTTTTGGCCGAATGGCTTTTTTATTAAGGTAATAAGTGATAAATCAATGTAGGGATTAAGGATCTAAGCATTAGATCAAGCTTTTCGATCTCAAGGAAATTTTAAGCGAATCGGTGTGTACCCACACTAATTCTTAATATGTTTTATGGCTGTGTTTAATTAAAATATGTGATATTAAGAATATGAAAGTGGCTAAGGTACCATAATATGGTACAAAGTACTCAGGTACATTTCCTACTTCCACTAGGATTATGAAATATGTTATTTATAACATGTGAAAATTTGTAAGAATGAGAGTTTAAGTATGATATGCATGATATGAATAATATGGGTCATTTGGGATATATGAAAAAGGGGAAGTGAAGGTGATGACTACGGTCTCACTATCTGAATGTGGTGACTTCGGTCACATTATCTGAATGTGGTAACTTCGGTTACATTATCTGAATGTGGTGTCTCATGACACAATTATCTGGTGGCTATGCCACAAAATTTTATATGGGCGATGAGTACATCGACTGCAGCGAATGCCTTCGATGGTGTGTAGCAGATGGAGGGTCGACTTAGTAGTCCCCACGGTGTGACTGGCAGGTACGGGGGTGTGTAGCGGATGGACAACTAGGTTTGGGTTTGGGAATGCATCATAACCTGTATTCTATGTTTTGAATGTGTAATATGTGATATGCCTGATTCTATTATGATTTAGTGTCGTGTACACATTGAGTCTGTTTGACTCACTCGTTTGGGAACATTTTTCGGTGATGAATGTGTGATGGACCGAGACGTAACTTGTGGTGGCCATGCTCAACATGAAGTTTATATTTTTGAGGACTCTTGAATTTATTTTAGTACTTTGAATTATTTTGGGAATTATTTGATGTAATAAGGCCATAAGGCCATAGTTGAATTACTTTACACTTATTTTTATTTATTATGATTATGAATTTTATCTATTAAAATTTAATTAAAATTTCTTTTAAACTAAATCCTAAATATTTTATCACTTAAGATAAATGCGATTTCAATATAAAACGAACCTGTTTTCAACACAAGCCCAACCCAAAACAATATTTTTCTTAAAATCACACAAGTTTTCCTAAGAACAAAAGAATTTTGAACCGGTTTACTTGAGGAACATACCAAATCTGGTCAAACCTCGTGGGCCGGGTTTGGGGTGTTTCATTCTTTGCCATGGATATCAAGAGTCTAAGGATTTATTAGGAAAAGGAAAAAGAAAGAGGGAGAAAAGAAAGAAAGAAAGAAGGAGGAGAGAAGAAAGAAGGAAAGTGGGTTAAGAAGAGAAATGAGAGGGGTATGGTGTTTAAATAAAATTTCAAGTCTGGCAGTTTCCCACGCCCGTGGGTTGAGGGTGTGTCGATTCACACGGCCGCCTCGCACGGCCGTGTTCTAGGGCGTGTTGGTTCCCCACGCTCGTGTCTAGCCTATGTTTGACAAGTCAGTATGTTGGCACGATTTTCAGGCACTGGCATGTTCAGCCCGTGGTTGGCAAGTCAGTAGCTTAACACGGTAATAGGGCACGGCCGTGCCACTTTGTCGGTGCCCGTAGGGGAGTGGTTGAGTCTGTGAGTTCTAAATTTAGTTGCTCTGACTTGTACCGTCCTGCCATGTTAGTACCAAGATTCTTGAGATACACACGGCCACGGCCGTGTACAGGGCCGTGTGGCCTTGAATTCTGCACCCCTTGTTAGTTTAAAGCTAGATATTATAAAGAAAAGATAAGATAGAAATAAAATAAAAAGTTAATGGGGTTAGTGCTCGGGTTGCCTCCCGAGAAGCACTCGTTTGTAGTCTTAAGCTGGACTTTACCTTTCATTTGTATGGTCAAGGTGGTTTGAGGAGGTGAAAATCCTTTCGCATGCAATCAGTTCAGTTATGGATATATAGTTTAAGTCGAGTAATGTTTTCCTCAAAAGTGTTGAATTTAGGATTACTTACCTCGGCTATGTCGTATAGGACGACATTAAGTACCTCAAAAGTGATTTGTTGTTCCTATCAGCTCATCTGGGGTTTTCATCGGTTTCACTTCGTGTATTCCTAGTTTCTCTTTAAAATGTGTTTTACAGTCGTCTAGTTCATTGCCCTGAAGCCTTAGTCCTTCATGAATTATTTCTTTATGGGTATGAGATCTAAGATCTAGCTCAGCTAGGTGATTTCGTGATGCTTCCTGTAAAGAAGGTTGAACCAAATGGTTATCAATAGAATTAACGTTTGTAACTTTATTACTCGATGTCCTAGCTGAGCCAAGAGCTTGAAGAGTGATTGTTTCGTCGTCTACACGAAGTGTGAATTCACCGAATTCTTCCTCTGTGTGGTCTTTCTTTATTGCATCGGGATATGGCACACGAGGTTGGTACTCTGTAATTGTCGGTTTTGGTATATCATGGCACACTTCAACCTTACCTTCACTTACCACAGGTTCTTCCCTTGGGTTTGGTTCGTCTAACCCTTCACTATCGTAAATGGCTTGATTTTGCTTACTCGGGTTAGTTTCAGTATTGCTTGGGAAGCTTCCTTGTGGTAGTTCGAGATCACTTTAGCAAGTTGTATAACCGACTTAGTAAGTTCCCCAACCGACTCGATGAAGTTCCCCAACTTGGTTCTTGATCCATTTGATCGATGCTTGTTGGTCATTAAGTGTTGTCTCAGTTTTTTGGAGACGGTTATCTGTGCTGCCATGAATTTTGTCAGCATCTCTTCAATGTTCGACTCCTCTTCCTATTGATGAGGTGGTTGTTGAAAATTTTGATCATCCCATGAGAAATTGGGATGGTACCTCCAACCTGCATTATAAGTGTTATCATAAAAATTATTTTGAGGTCTAGAATAATTACCCGTATATTGAGCTTGCTCGCTTTTCCATGCCATATCCGTAGAGTGGGTACTCGTGGATTCGCCACACCTCTCGCTTGTTTCACATCGCATAACCGGATGTGCTCATGAGGAACCATATAAACCATCAAATTTTTTATGTATCATCTCTAACTCGGGTTGATAGCCCGTTACTTGGTCGAGGTTGTAGATATCGGCCGCTTTTGTTGGCTTTGTCTCATAACTTGCCACCGATAGCTATTCAAAGCCATCTCTCTATAAACTAAAATTTTCTGACAAAAGCAAATAAAAGAAAATTTAGCAAAGTAAAAAATAATAAAAAATAAAAATAAATTGAAAAAAATAATAAAATGGCTAAAGTAATAAAAATAGAGCTTTCTTAATATTTTAGTTCCTGAAACTACGCCAAAAATTGATCATTTGTGAATCGTGAGCTTTAAAATTTATAAAAAGAATGATCGAACCCGAAAACTAACTCTGACAACGATTGAGGCAAGTGCACCTATCCAACAGTAGTATAGCTTAGGCAAGACCGGATTATCGAACCCAAAGGAACTAAAAGTACTAATACTAACTTTCTTTTTATTATCTAGCCTAAAAATAAAGAGAGATTGTTTATCTAATCTAAATTAATTAACTACTAAACTAAAGACTCTAAGACAAAGAAGAATTGTAATATCCCGGGTTAGGGGACTATTTTGTTGTTGCATGTTATTGCATGTGTTTAGTGTGCTGTGTGGTTATTTCGGTGTTTTAGGAGCTTAATTGTAGGCTAGGAGTGTGCCTGAGTGAATGGGAAAATTTTGGTTTTTGGGTGTTAAGTGAAGGGAGCTGAGGAAGCGGGGGTTTAAGAATTTTATTTGAGGTTTTGTTGCACAAAAGAAGTGATGTGGAAAAGTGGCAAGGCATGCGCCACATGGGGGAGCTTGATGTGGCGTCATTTTCAGGTGAGGGAGGTCCAGAGTTCAAGCAGCAGAGTCCCCATTTTGGCTTCTTTTTGGGACGGCATGGAGGAGAGGTAGAAGGCTAGTGGAACTCTACCTTGGACCAAGTCTCCACTTTCAAATGGAGGGTGGAGAGGAAGTTTAGGAGGAGGACTTGGTCATCACATTTGAAATGTGAGGAGTGGAGTGAATGGGGGATTCTTGGCCGAATTTGTGGGGTGTTGGAGTGGGGTGTGGACGGTTTGGTAGAGAGAAGGGAGGTGTGCCAAATGCACTTCTCATTTTGTGCATTTTCGGCCAAAAGCATTTGGGAAGCAATTCTCTTTTGTGCCTTACCAAAACCGAAAGTTTTAGCACTTGCCGAATTGTTCTTTGCTCATTTTTGTTTTCTAATTTTCCTTTGCTAGCCGAATGTCACCTTGAAGACACACCGTGGTTTGTTTTCTTTCACTTTTACTTTTGGCCGAACCTAGCATTCCTCTTTCATTCTTTTTCTTTTTCTCTTTTGAAACTCTAATAGCCGAATATTCTCCTCCTCATCTTCTTTTCTTTTGTCCATTGTGAGTCGAATTCTCCATTTCCTTTCTCCTTTCTTTTTGTGCCAAACTCTACCCATTTACAATCTTTTCTCTCCTTTACACTAAAGCCGAATTTAAGGATATTAAAACACCTGGCCAGAATTCTTTTCTCCTATTGTAGCCTTGGCCGAATCTCTTGTGGTTCCCTCCTAGAAGTCATAGTTTGGCCGAATATTGGGTGTTGGTAAGTGCAGGCCGAATGGCCATATCTCCCTCTTGCGATCTTTGTTGGTTATGGTTTGGTTAAGGGCCGATTATGGTCAGTTGGAAGGGTGTTAACTGCTTGGTCTAATCTCTTCGTTATAGGGTTTTGGATTGCGAAATCAAGCGGGAGGAGTCATCTTTTCTCGTTAACCGATTGGTAAGTAAAGGGTAAGCAGCTTGGTATATTTTTGTTAGTGCAATCGGTTGATTTCGATTAAGTTTAAAGTGATTAGTGATTAACTATTGGTTTGTTAGAGTGCCGATTGTTGGAAGAAGAATCATTGCTTGATTCGGATTTGGTAAGGAATCAAATCAAGAGTAAGGGCTTGATAATCAAGGGACTCGTGAGTGATTCGTGGGGATCTTTAAACTCGGTTTTACCAGTGTGTAACTAACACACTCTCTACTTAGTAACGTTGTTAATAAACTTGATTGCTTAATAAGATTGAAACAAAGGAGAAGGATGATTGGATACCCAAAAGGGGTATGTGTACGATTCGGTAAGTCTGTTTCTATGATGAGTATTAATGATAATACATGATATCATGATTTATGTTATGCATGTTATGTGTTGTAATGCTTGATATGTTGGCATGATATGCATGGCTTGTATGAGATGCATAATCCCATGAGTATGATATGTGTGGGTGATACGAGGGGAGGAGCAGTGGTATATTGTGTCGACGAGCACCAAAGTGCTTTGGTAGCACACTTTGTGACTTTGGGTCACCAGAGGTTTGGCACCTCCAGAGGTTTGGTACCTCAAATGCCTCGTCCCAAAGGGCTCAAGACCACAAAGGGTTGGCCCCACGGATGATTATACTGGATTGACGCCGCGGTGATTTGGTATCACACGATGGGTTGGCCCCATCACCGATTTGTGACTACGGTCCACCAAAGCTTTGGTAGCACACCGTGTCTTTGGGACACCGTGAGGTTTGGCACCTCATTGCGACTTGTCCCCGTGGTTTGACCACCGTGGGTTGGCCCCACTTGAGATATGGGATCGTCACTAGTGATTTGGTATCACACGATGGGTTGGCCCCATCATCATCGGATTTGTGACTACGGTCACAGTTGCTTTGGTAGCACATCGTGTCTTTGGGACACCAAAGGTTTGGTACCACAATAATGGATATTGTGTCTTTGGGACACCAAAGTTTTGGTAACACATTGTGACTATATGTCACCAGTGGTTTGGCACCACCAAAGGTTTGGTACCACACGGCAGAAAAGGCGATATGGATGGTTAGGATCGGGTTGCATTAATTATGTTGCTATGTATGATATGTGTTAGCATGTTGTTTCTTCGGGAGCGGGATTTACACACTGAGTCACTCGACTCACCCTCTCCTTTGACATTTCAGGTGACTCGTAGATGCGGACTTGGAGCCGGGATGGACTCGAGGTGCTTATGCCATGCTGAATAAAGTTCTTACTCAGACTCTATGTTTTGGGTACTTTAGCTTATTTACCTTTATTTGGGTTTTTATTTGGTTTTGTAAAAGGCCTCTAATTTATGCTTTAAGTTGTTTGATGATCTAATTAGATTTTAATATGCTTTAACAAAACAAGTTGGTATGGATTTCACTAAAACTTGGAAAGATAATGATTTCAAAATTATAACGCACTGTGTTTTTTTAAAACTATACCATCGGGTATCACACTAAGTCTTTATGATAAACGATTACAAATGGTTCCCAATTCAAACTTGTAGTTCTCCTAAGTTTAAAAGTGTTTTATGTATCACAAAGAAACTAATGAGGTTTTAAATGGGATAAACTCGTTTTAACTACGCATTCTGGCTAAGTTTTCGAATTCTCCGGGTCTCAAGAACATCGCCCGTTTTTCAAACAAGTCTAACTCAAATTTGTTTCAAATACACTGTGTTTTCACTCAGCTTTTAAACGGAACATCTAACTTTTCAAAAACGATTTCCCCGTAGCATACCAGATTCGGACGTGGTGTCTTGTCCGGGTTTGGGGTGTTACATTTGTGGTATCAGAGCCAAGTTCAAAGGCTTCACCAGTGGCCTGAGGCCCAAAAAGGTTTTCAAAAGTCCGTAAGTGTTTGTTTTGAAAGTATGGTTTGAAAGGCATGGCACCGAGTCTCCTAAGACTAGCCGCCTGTAAGTACCTTGACTATTCTTAGTGATTTGATTGGATATGATATGATCTGATGAATAGCAATAGTATACTTTAGAGATTGAAACTGATAGGATTCTGTGAACTCGCGAGAACAAATCCTCATTAAATATTCATAAGACTTGTTTTTTTTAAACAAGTGGAATAAACACTAATGCATAAAATTCTTTAATCGAGATACGTAGAAAGATTAGACATGAGCACTCGAGGCGACGTGGCCGTAATACTCGTGGTAGAGGTAGGGGTAGAATGACGGTTTTCGAGCCCGTAGGATCCGGGCGTGGTTCGAAAATGAGATACCGGCCCGCCACCACCGGAGGTGGTGAGTTCCAAGATCGACCGGGACGACGCAGCGTCACAGCGCGATGCCGCGAGTGTTGGAAAGGGTAGCTGGAGCAGTGGTGGTGCAGAGTCGAAATCTGCTCTCGAACGACTCGCCAATGGGGTCAATTCTTCCGAGGTGTCTCTCGGGTTGCTCCTAGCACCGCTGAATATTGGCCGAGGCAACCGAGCGGATCATGGATGATCCGACTTGACGGTGAAGAGAAGCCGGAAGGTATCGTATCGCTTCTCCGAGATGAGTCATATCGCTGGTGGCTCACGGTTCGGGATAGTGTGGCGTGCAGGATTTGACATGGGATTACTTGCAGCCGCATACCAAAAGAAATACATCGGGCTAGTTACATCGACTCCCAAATGAAGGCATTTCGAGGCTTGTTCGTGGAGTAAATCCGCTGTTGAGTACGCAGGCCGAGTTCCCGGTCGAGTAGGTATGCCGAGGCATTGTAGCCACCGAGCATGAGAGGTGTGTTCGCTTCGAGGATGGTCTCGCGAGACGAGTTGAGGTTGCCGATTGCTCCTCGCCAGGAGCGAGTTTGTCGTCTTAGTTGAGAAGGCTAAGGTAGCCGAGGGTGTCAAAGAATCGGTAAGACAGAGCATGGACAGGAGTAGGCTTAAGAGGAGCTTCGGTCTTCTCGTTTCGTCGGGTAATCCGCAGAAGAGGGCTAGACCGAGTGGACCAATCGGGCTGCTAGGTTGTTGCCGCTAGGCGTGGACCACCGCAGCGGTAATCGCAGGGGAAATCTCATTGGGGTGGTTGTTGGACCGAGGTAAAGGTTGTTTCGTGTGGGTCTCTCGATCATCGCATTAGGGATTGTCCGCGAAGCGATGGCCGTGATTCGGTCGGAGAGTCGAGCCGTAATCGCTCAGAGGGTAATGGACCGCCACCGCAGAGGGGCCGTGGTAATGGCGTAGACGGTTTTGGATCCGTCGGGGCCGTGGAGCACCGCGAGCAGGTGCGGGTAGTTCTGATGCTAGACGGCCGATTGGTATATGCTTTGGCGCCGAGAGGAGAGGGCGACGCACCGGACGCCATAACCGTGACGTTTGATTTTTTGGTACTCCTTATACCGCTTTAATTGATGTGGGTTCTACGACTCTTATGTTGCCGTGAGTATAGTAGAGACAATGGACTTAGACTCGAGATATCTTCTAGGCGGATGACCGTGATTAGTCCGTTAGGTCACTCAGTAGTAGTAGATAAGTCGCTTAGAGATGTACCTCTAGAACTCCAAGGGGTAGTATTTGTCGATCCGATGGAACCGCCGCTTGGGGAGTTCGATCCGATTCTTGGGATGGATTGGTCGTTAAGTACCGTGCAAGGTTGGATTGCGCCAAGCGCATGGTTCTTAAGACGGTTGATGGTGATGAGGTGGCTATGATAGGTAATCGGAGGATTACTTATCAAATGTGGTATCCGCTTGAAAGCGTGAAGATGGTCGTGAAGGGTCGCGGCGTATGTAGTTCATGTGTATGCCTTGGAGGCTAAAGAGTCCGCTGAGAAGGTTCGCATCGTTAAGGAATTTGTTGATGTGTTTCCGAGGAGCTTCCGGTTTGCCGCCAGATCGAGAGGTTGAGTTCGGGATAGATCACATTGCCGGATCGCGCCGTTGTCTATTGCTCGTATAGGATGGCACCAAAGGAATTGGTGGAGCTCAAGGCTCGAGATCCGGGAGTTATTGGATCGAGGTTTTATTAGGCCAAGTGTTTCGCCGTAAGTGCGCCGGTATTATTCGTTAAGAAGAAAGATGGCACGATGCGGATGTGCATAGACTACCGCTCGCTGAACAAGCCGACGATTAAAAAAGTATATCCGCTGCCACGATAGATGACTTGTTTGATCACCGGCGGGTGCTCAGCGTATTTTCAAGATCGACTTGAGGTCCGGTATCACCAGCTTGAAGGTTAAGGAGGCGGACATCCATAAAACAAATAAGCTTTGACTCGGTATGGGCACTACGAATTCCTCGTAATGCCATTCGGGTTGACTAACGCACCGGCAGCGCTTATGGATATGATGAATAGGGTGTTTCAGCAAAGATCCGGATCGCTTCGTGGTGGTTTTCATAGACGACATCTTGGTGTACTCAAGGCGACGAGGAAGAGCATGATGCGCATTTGAGGGTGGTGCCGCAGATTCTCGAGGAAAAGCAACTCTATGCTAAGTTTAGTAAGTGCGAGTTCGCTTAGAGAAGTGACGCTCTTGGGTCATGTAGTGTCGGTTGAGGGGATTCGTGTAGATCCTCGTAAGATTGAGGTCGTTTTGATTGGAAGCCACCTAGGTCGCTGGTGAGATTCGAGTTTTCTGGGTTTGGCCGGATACTACCGAAGGTTTGTTGAGGGTTTCTCGTTAATAGCAAATACCGATGACCAAGTTGTTAAGGAAAGAGGTTCCGCTTTGTATGGACCGAGAAACAACAGAAAGCTTCGATAAGTTAAAGAAGATTTTGACCGAGGCTCCGCTACGATTCAACCTCGAGGTCGGTAAGGAATACACAGCTTCATCGCGATGCATCACATACGTCCGGGTTGTGTGTTGATGCAGAAGGTAAGGTTGTGGCTTACGCTTCTAGGCACCGAGGCCACATGAGGTTAACTATCCGACGCACGATTTGGAGCTAGCGGCCGTAGTTTTCGCCTTAAAGATTTGGAGGCACTACTTGTATGGAGAGAGATCGATAGTCTACACGGATCATAAGAGTCTCAAAGTATCTACCGACTCGTAAGGACTTGAATTTGAGGCAATGTAGATGGGTCGAATTGCTGAAAGATTATGACCGCCGATTGAGTATCATCCGGTAAGGCTAACGTGGTAGCGCACGCGCTGAGCCGTAAGGTTGTTTCGGACTTAAGAGCATTGTTTGCCCATTTGAGCTTGTATGATGACGGAGTATTCTCGCAGAGCTACAGTGAGTTAAGCCTACTTGGGTTGAGCGATCGTAGAGAAACAGCTTGTTGGATGAGGTTCGAGTGCGCGAAGGTTGCAAGTGCAAGATGGTGGTTTGGAGGGTTACAGCTTTGTCTAGTGACGAGGTTCTGTGGTTTTCAAGGTAAGGCTTGTATGCCCAAAGATGTTGAGCTGAGGCGTAAGATTCTTCAGACGCACATATAGCCTCCTTATGCTATGCATCCCGGAGGTAGCAAGATGTATAAGGATCTTAGAGAGCGCTTTTGGTGGCCTGTTTGAAGAAAGAGGTGACAGAGTTTGTTGGGAAATGTCCGACTTGTCACAGGTCAAGGTCGAACATCGCTTGCCGCTGGATTGCTTCACCAGAAAGATTCCTCGATGGAAGTGGGAAAGGATAACCATGGATTTTGTCAAGGGTTACCGCTTACGCCAAGCAAGAAGGATTCAGCTTGGGTAGTGGTGGATCGTCGACTAAATCACCACTTTATTCCAAAGAGAGTTGACTATTCACTTCGTAAGCTAGCGGTCGTATGTTTCGTAGATAGTGAGGTTGCACGGTGTGCCGGTTTCGATAATCTCGGATAGGGATCCCGTGTTTACGCCAAGTTTCGAAAGCGCTGCATCGTGCTCGGGTACTCGCTTGGATTTCAAAGACGGCTTTTCACCCGCAAATGGACGGCAATCGTAAAGGGTTATTCGATCTTAGAGGACATGCCGAGAGGTTGTGTCTTGGATTTCGGAGGTAGTTGGGAGGAGTTTCTACCATTAGCCGAGTTTGCCTACAACAACAGCTACCAAGCAAGCATCAAGATGGCACCGTGATGAGGCGTTATATGGTAGGAAGTGTCGCCACCCACGTGTTGGACGGAGTTGGGTGAACGCCAATTGTTGGGACCCGAGTTGGTAGCCGAGACCGAGGACAAGGTCAAAGTGATTCAGTGCTCGACAAAAGGAAGCTTCGACCGCGTAAGTCTTATGCCGATCTTAAACGAAGAGATATAGAGTTTGTCGTAGGGGATAAAGTTTTCCAAAGGTCTCGCCTTGGAAGAAAGTATTGAGGTTCGGGAAGAAAGGCAAGCTTAGTCCGAGGTTCATTGGGCCGTATAAGGTATTGAGGCGAAGTTGGGCCATGGCGTATCGGCTTGAGTTGCCAGCAGAGCTTAATCGATTCACGACGCTTTCCATGTTTCGATGCTTCGAGGTATCGCTCGCATCCGCCGCATGTGGTAGCAAAGTGGAAGAGATCGAGGTGAATCCGCACTTGTCTCGTGGAAGAGGAACCGCAAGCGCATTCTTGATCGGGATGTGAAGGTTCTCGTGAGGGAAGTCCGTGCCCTTGGTTAAGGTACTTTGGCTAATCATGGTATAGAGGAAGCGACATGGGAACCCGAGGATACGATGAAACAAAGAATACCCGCAACTCTTTTGACTGTGTAATTTCAAAAAAATTATTTTAAGGGGGTAGAACTGTAATATCCCTGTTTAGGGGACTATTTTGTTGTTGCATGTTATTGCATGTGTTTAGTGTGTCAGTGTGGTTATTTCTGTTTTAGGAGCTTAATTGTAGGCTAGAGAGTGTGCCTGAGTGAATGGGAAAATTTTGGTTTTGGGTGTTAAGTGAAGGGAGCCGAGGAAGGGGTTTAAGAATTTTATTTGAGGTTTTGTTGCACAAAAGAAGTGATGTGGAAAAGTGGCAAGGCATGCGCCACATGGGGAGCTTGATGTGGCGTCATTTTCTGTGTGAGGGAGGTCCAGAGTTCAAGCAATGAGTCCCCATTTTGGCTTCTTTTTGGGACGGCATGGAGGAGAGGTAGAAGGCTAGTGGAACTCTACCTTGGACCAAGTCTCCACTTTCAAATGGAGGGTGGAGAGGAAGTTTAGGAGGAGGATTTGGTCATCACATTTGAAATGTGAGGAGTGGAGTGAATGGGGGGATTCTTGGCCGAATTTTGTGGGGTGTTGGAGTGGGGTGTGGACGGTTTGGTAGAGAGAAGGGAGGTGTGCCAAAATGCACTTCTCATTTTGTGCATTTTCGGCCAAAAGCATTTGGGAAGCAATTTCTCTCTTTGTGCCTTACCAAACCGAAAGTTTTAGCACTTGCCGAATTGTTCTTTGCTCATTTTTGTTTTCTAATTTTCCTTTGCTAGCCGAATGTCACCTTGAAGACACACCGTGGTTTGTTTTCTTTCACTTTTACTTTTAGCCTAACCTAGCATTCCTCTTTCATTCTTTTTCTTTTTCTCTTTGAAACTCTAATAGCCGAATATTCTCCTCCTCATCTTCTTTTCTTTTGTCCATTGTGAAGTCAATTCTCCATTTCCTTTCTCCTTTCTTTTTGTGCCGAAACTCTACCCATTTACAATCTTTTTCTCTCCTTTACACTAAAGCCGAATTTAAGGATATTAAAACACCTGGCTCCTAATTCTTTTCTCCTATTGTAGCCTTGGCCGAATCTCTTGTGGTTCCTCTCCTAGAAGTCATAGTTTGGCCGAATATTGGGTGTTGGTAAGTGCAGGCCGAATGGCCATATCTCCTCTTGCGATCTTTTGTTGGTTATGGTTTGCTTAAGGGCCGATTATGGTCAAAGTTGGAAGGGTGTTAACCGTTTGGTCTAATCTCTTCGTTATAGGGTTTTGGATTGCGAAATCAAGCGGAGGAGTCATCTTTTCTCGTTAACCGATTGGTAAGTAAAGGGTAAGCAGCTTGGTATATTTTTGTTAGTGCAATCGGTTGATTTCGATTAAGTTTAAAGTGATTAGTGATTAACTATTGGTTTGTTAGAGTGCCGATTGTTGGAAGAAGAATCATTGCTTGATTCGGATTTGGTAAGGAATCAAATCAAGAGTAAGGGCTTGATAATCAAGGGACTCAGAGTGATTCGTGGGGGATCTTTAGACTTCTGCTTTACTGTGTGTGTAACTAACACACTCTCTACTTAGTAACGTTGTTAATAAACTTGATTGCTTAATAAGATTGAAACAAAGGAGAAGGATGATTGATACCCAAAAGGGGTATGTATACGATTCGGTAAGTCCGTTTCTATGATGAGTATTAATGATAATACATGATATCATGATTTATGTTATGCATGTTATGTGTTGTAATGCTTGATATGTTGGCATGATATGCATGGCTTGTATGAGATGCATAATCCCATGAGTATGATATGTGTGGGTGATACGAGGGGAGGAGCAAAGTGGTATATTGTGTCGACGAGCACCAAGCTTTGGTAGCACACTTTGTGACTTTGGGTCACCAGAGGTTTGGCACCTCCAGAGGTTTGGTACCTCGCCTCGTCCCAAAGGCTCAAGACCACGCGGTGGGTTGGCCCCACGGATGATTATACGGGATTGACGCCAAAGTGATTTGGTATCACATGATGGGTTGGCCCCATCACCGCATTTGTGACTACGGCCACCGTTGCTTTGGTAGCACACTCGTGTCTTTGGGACACCGTGAGGTTTGGCACCTCATTGCGACTTGTCCCCGTGGTTTGACCACCGTGGGTTGGCCCCACTTGAGATATGGGATCGCCCGCTAGTGATTTGGTATCACACGATGGGTTGGCCCCATCATCATCTGGATTTGTGACTACGGTCACCGTGCTTTGGTAGCACATCGTGTCTTTGGGACACCAAAGGTTTGGTACCACAATAATGGATATTGTGTCTTTGGGACACCAGTGTTTTGGTAACACATTGTGACTATATGTCACCAGTGGTTTGGCACCACCAAAGGTTTGGTACCACACGGGTAGAAAAGGCGATATGGATGGTTAGGATCGGGTTGCATTAATTATGTTTCTATGTATGATATGTGTTAGCATGTTGTTTCTTCTGAGCGGGATTTACACATCGAGTCACTCGACTCACCCTCTCCTTTGACATTTCAGTGACTCGTAGATGCGGACTTGGAGCCGGATGGACTCGAGGTGCTTATGCCATGTCGAATAAAGTTCTTACTCGCACTTATGTTTTGGGTACTTTAGCTTATTTACCTTTATTTGGGTTTTTATTTGGTTTTGTAAAAGGCCTCTAATTTATGCTTTAAGTTGTTTGATGATCTAATTAGATTTTAATATGCTTTAACAAAACAAGTTGGTATGGATTTCACTAAAACTTGGAAAGATAATGATTTCAAAATTATAACGCATACTGTGTTTTTTTAAAACTATACCATCTGTATCACACTAAGTCTTTATGATAAACGATTACAAATGGTTCCCAATTCAAACTTGTAGTTCTCCTAAGTTTAAAAGTGTTTTATGTATCACAAAGAAACTAATGAGGTTTTAAATGGGATAAACTCGTTTTAACTACGCATTCTGGCTAAGTTTTCAATTCTCCGGTCTCAAGAACATCGCCCGCTTTTCAAACAAGTCTAACTCAAATTTGTTTCAAATACACTCGTGTTTTCACTCAGCTTTTAAACTAACATCTAACTTTTCAAAACGATTTCCCAAAGTAGCATACCGCATTCTGACGTGGTGTCTTGTCCGGGTTTGGGGTGTTACAAGAATGAATTTGGAAAATAACTTGGGAAAAACTCAGTTGATTTAGATGATACCCTAGGAAGAATCCACCTAGACTTCACTTGTTATCTAACACTGAACCATACGATTTATTCACTTAGTTTGATCCGTAAGACTCCCTAACGTATATTAAACCCTCTCTCGAGGCCAATAATGTCTAACCCTAGGTTAATTAATGGAACTCTCATTTTCTTATAATAACCCCTTAGAATAGCAGTAAATCGACATATGGATTCCCATATTAGGTTTCACCCTAATCCGGAAAAATCTCGTCACCCTATCTCTAGGCGTGCGATCAACTCCGCTTAATTATGTTGGATCTACTCTTAGGCAGGGTCTATTCCTCCTCCACCTAAGCACATTAAATTTAGATTAAGCTCACATAATTAAGAACAAACTAAGTATTTATCATATAATTCAGAAAACAATAACAAGATTCATCATAGGTTTCATCTCTTCTGTATCCGAAGGGTTTAGTTCATAACAATAAAGGAAAACATCTCAAGAGAAAAGATAAAACAAAACATAAGAAATCCCTAAAACTCCCTAAAGGAATTGAAGGAGAGATCCTCCATCTTGAGTATAACTCTGGCTTCTTGAGATGGATCAACTGGCTATCCCTGAGTGAATCCCCACAAATCTGCCTTCTCTGGCCTAGCTGACTGCCCTCGACAAAAGCCCTGGCAGAAGGCTTCTGCCGAACTCCCGATTAAGTTTCCCCCTAGGGTGTTTATATAGGCTTTGAGATGTGTTACTTGGCCTCCAAGTATCCTAATTTGAGTACAATTCCTAATTGGGGGTTTAATTAGACTTTATAATGTGTTTCTTTGCCTCCAAGCATCAAAATCAGAGTGAAATTGCTCTTTCCAGCGACAGGGACACGGCCATGGCACACGCCCGTGTGGATCGTGGCTAGGCCATGCTTGGATTTCTTTAATGGGACACGACCGTGTGAGTTGAGGTGAGACCGTGTTCTAGATGATTGACTTGGCACGGCCGTGTGGGTCCAAGTCCATGCCGTGCCGATTTCCTCTTTGGCCCGTTTTGGTCTGTTTTGAGCCCGTTTCTCATTCTTTTTATCCTTGGGTGCTTTCCTGAGTATAAGTCATGAAAAGAAAGGATTAAGAGCACCTTTTTACATAAATCAAGGGATAATTCATCCAAAAGCATACTAAATGTGGGCCTAAAATACGTTACTATTTCGATTTATCACACGCCCATGAGACACGGGCGTGTGAATGTACCTGACTTGAGAATTCTATTTAAACCAACCACCCATCCCTCTTCTCACCCATTCAGCCCATTTAGTTTTTCTTTTCTTTCTCAACCCTTTCCCTACTTCTCTTCTCCAATACATCCCCAAAACCCTTGAGCTACACCAAATGCCGAAGAAGCGGAAGGAATCAAGCATAGTCTCCCAGAGGGAGACCGATCTATATAAGTTCATGCCGTCCGCTTCAATCATTCGACGAGCCAAGGATATTTGAGGCCATTTAGTTCTTATTTCATTTTTCTCTTTTGTTTCAATTTTCGTATCTTTACTTCTCTTCTGCTTAATTTAACTCATTTTATTCTAGTTTCTTGGTTTTTAGTTCTTCAGGCTGCTTGGGAATCACACCACGACTACCACGATAACCTCAGCCTTAGAAATCACACCCAACAATAAGGACCCTACATTCCATTTATCTTTTCTTTTAATTTTAGTTTCATTTTTATTTTTCTTCACTTTAGCTTGCTTTTCTTTAATTATTTAATTAGTATGGTTTTAATTTTTAGTATTTTATCCTGGCTAATCCTCCATGAGCTACCCAATTTCTTCATCTAGCGCAGGATCGTCATCCAGACCGACCCCTCCGACCTATCTTTCACCTTCAAACCAAGGATGCCATCCGAAAATTCGGGGAGTTTCACTTCTTCCCATATCTTATGATTTTATAATGATATTATCTATCTTTATACATTGAGGGCAATGTACATCTTAAGTGTGGGGGGTGAATCTTAAGGATGCCTAACTTTTTGCATTATTCTCAAATCCCTGAATTTAGTCTTGTTTTTAAGTAATTTTCTCATATTACTAATTAGGATGAAATTTCCATGATTTATGATTTTTATTGATATGTTTTAGATTAAGTCATTGATAATTGTGCATTGATGATTGAATTCTAAGAATACTAGAGAATCAAGCATGATAAGTCTATTTTTCAAGAAAATAAAAAATTTTCTAGGTTTTCTACCTGAATTTGAATATTACTTTGAAGTTTGAAATTTACGAGGTTGACATCAAAATACCCATAATTTTTGTGAGATTTTGAGCCTTGTAGAGCATAAATTCTTTTTCTTACTCACTTCATTGATTATGATTGTGTCAACATTGATTTGTTATTCTAGAACTTGCATCGATTATACATGTCGAGACCACACTTTTTGATTTGATATACAGAGATAATAAAGGCACTTAGGATTTAACCCACTTACTCCACTAAAAGCCTACCTTCATAATTAACCCCTAGTGAACCCCGTTTAATCCAAACAACATTTTTATTGACTTACCCACTAATACTAACCCAAAAACCCTTTGTATTTATTATCACCATCCTTTTTAACTACCCTTATATCGAGATTTGATTTGATTAATAGCCTAACTATGTTTTTTTATTTCAGTAATTTATCTTTTTTTATGTATTAATGATTTGTTCTTAAAAAAAAATCAAAAGTATTCATTATTAGTTTTTTGATTAAAGAGCTTATACGTTTGAATTCCAAATATTGAAGAAGAAGCTCATAGTATTAGTATTTTTCAAATTGATGTAATCACTTTTATTTAGTTCGTTGTTTCTGGTTAGGTAATTTATCAATTCAATCTCGATTCTAACCCTCTAATTCAGCCTTTAACCACACCTTTAACCCAAGCCCCATTACAACCCTGTTAAAGACCTTTTGATTTGTGTATCATCTCATTTAATAGTGGTGGAGATTTGATTTTCATGCAAGCCTATGGGATTAACTTTTCAGGTTTGACATTTGAGTGCTTAATTCTGAACCTTAAACACCTTGAGTGATTTGAGTGAATCTTTAGTAAGGATGTCAATTCTTGTCGGTTTTAAACCAGAGGTAATTATTTAGATGAGGGAAAACACCTATGTTTTGTACTACAAATGTATGACTTAGACTGTTTAAATCTTTAGGACTCCTTGAGTTGAACTATCCATGTATAAATTATCCTTGAATTATGATGAAACATTATTAATGACTATTATGAATTATGGAAAGTTCGTTTTAATTTTAAGTTGAGAATTTTGCTTGAGGACAAGCAAAAGCTTAAGTGTGGGGGTATTTGATAAACCATAAAAGTAACATATTTTAATCCCACATTTAGCATGCTTTTGGATGAATTATCCCTTATTTTATGTAAAAAGGTGCTCTTAATTCTTTCTTTTCATGTTATATACTCAGGAAAGCACCGGAGGATGAAAAGAACGAGAAACGGGCTTAAAACGGGCCAAATGGGCCAAAGCACGAAATCGACACGGCCTGGACCTAAGACCACATGACCGTGCCTCCTCAATAATCTCAAACACGGTCTAGCCACGAGATACACGGTCATGCCTCATCAACAAAGTCCACACGGCCTGGCTACGACTTACACGAGCGTGTGCCAGAGGCCGTGCCCCTGCCGTGGCAAAGAGCAATTTCAATCGGATTTGGATACTTAGGGGCAAAGAAACACATTCCAAAAGCCTATAAATACACCCTAAGTATGACCTGAAAGGGGCAGCCCAAAGCTATCGTTTAGGGGCGTCTTGCTAGGCCAGAGAGGGTAGATTTGTGCGGATTTGCTCAGGGATAGCCAGTTGATCCATCTCAAGAAGCCAGAATTATACTCAAGATAGAGGATCTCCTCTTCAATTCCTTCAGGGGGTTTTAGGGATTTCTTATGTTTTGTTTTATCTTTTCTTCTGAGATGTTTTCTTTTATTGTTATGAACTAAACCCTCAGATACGTGAGGGGGATGAAACTTAGATGAATCTTGTTATTGTTTGCTGAACTATATGATAAATATTTGATTTGTTCTTAATTATGTGTTCTTAATTCTTGTGTTGATATTTCGCGAATATTGATTCAAGTTTGATGTGCTTAGGTGGAGGAGCAAAAGTCCCTGCCTAAAAGTAGATCTAGCATAGTTAAGCGGAGTTGATCGCGCGCCTAGAGATAGGGTGACGAGGCGTTGCCGAATTAAGGTGAAACCTAATATGGGAGTCCATAGATCGAGTTAATGCAATTCTAGGGTTTTTAATTAGAAAGAGATTTCAATTAATCAACCTAGGGTTAGACGTTATTAGCCTCGAGAAAGGGTTTAATATAAATTAGGGAATCCTACGGATCAAGTCAAGTGAATACATCGTCTGGTTAAGAGTTAGATAACAAGTGAAGTCTAGGTGGATTCTTCCTTGGGTGTCGTTTTAATTAATTGGTTTTTCCTCAAGTATTCTCCCAAATTCATTCTTCTTTGTCTTAGAGTCATTAGTCTAGTAGTTAATTAATTTAGATTAAACAACCATTCGCTTAATTCTTAGGCTAAATAATAGAAAGAAAGTTAGTATTAGTACTTTTAGTTCCTTTGGGTTCGATAATCCGGTCTTGCCTAAGCTATACTACTGTTCGATAGGTGCACTTGCCTCAATCGTTGTCAGAGTTAGTTTCCAGGTTCAATCATTCTCTTTATAAATTTTAAAACTCGACAGACATACGATCAGTTGTTATAAGCAAATTCCGCTAACGGTAAATAATCTTCCCAACTGCCCCTGAAATCAATCACACAACTCCTTAACATGTCTTCCAGAATCTGTATTACCCTTTCTGACTGACCATCAGTCTGTGGATGAAACACCGTGCTAAAATCTAACCTTGTACCCAAAGCCTCATGTAACACTCTCCAGAACCGAGATGTGAATCTAGGGTCCCTGTCTGAGATGATAGACACTGGTACCCCATGTAACCTCACAATTTCTGCCACGTACAACTTGGCCAACTTCTGTAACGAGTAATCAGTGCGAACCGGTATGAAGTGCGTAGACTTAGTCAATCGATCAAAAATTACCCACACTGAATATTTCTTAGTAGGCGTCACGGGTAGCCCACTAACAAAATCCATTGCTATCCTCTCCCACTTCCAGAGTAGAATCTTTACAGGTTGCAGTAGTCCCGAAGGCAGCTGATGCTCAGCCTTTCACTTGCTGACATGTCAAACACTTGCTTACTTAAGTCGTCAAGAACCTCACGCTTTGACCCCGCCACCAAGATAGCTTCACTTAAATCCTGGTACATCTTGTTTCCACCAGGATGCATAGCGTGTGGGCTACTATGCGTCTCCCGCAGAATCATCTGCCTTAACTCAGAGTCCTTCGGCATACAAACTCTTCCATGGAAACATAACACCCCTTCACTATTCAGCCCAAAACTGTCTCTCCACTTTTCACCTGCTGGAAACGAGAACCCAACGACTCATCCAATAACTACTTCTCTTTAATCTGATTAACCCAAGTCAGTTTCACCTGAAGTTCTGCCAACAAACTACCATCCTCGAATAGACTGAGACGAGCAAACATTGCTCTCAAATCAGATACCACCTTACGACTTAGTGCGTCTGCTACCATGTTGGCTTTCCCCGGATGATACTCAATCGAGCAATCATAATCCTTCAGCAACTCTATCCATCTCCGTTGCTTTATATTCAACTCCTTTTGGGTAAGGAGATACTTAAGACTCTTATTGTCGGTGTAGATGATCGACTTTCCCCATACAGGTAATGTCTCCATATCTTAAGTACGAACACTACAGCAGCTAGTTCCAAGTCATGAGTGGGATAGTTCACCTCATGTGGCCTAAGTTGACGGGATGCATACGCCACCACCTTCCCTTCTTGCATCAAAGACACAACCCAAACCCAGTGTGCGACGATCACAATAGACAACGAATTCTTTCCACCTTTCAGTCAATCAATACCGGTGCTTCACCAAAATCTTCTTCATTTCTCAAAACTCTCTTGCTGCTTATCAGTCCACACAAACGGTACCCCCTTACGCAATAACTTAGTTAGGGGTGCAGCAATCAAAGAAAACCCCTCAACGAATCGCCTGTAGTACCCAGCCAAACCCAAAAAACTTCAGATCTCTTATACTGACTTCGGTGGCTTACAATCCAATACAGCTTCAACTTTCCGAGGATCAACCCTAATCCCCTCAGCAGACACAACATGACCCAAGAATGTCATTTCCTTTGGCTATAACTCGCACTTACTGAATTTGGCGTAAAGTTGCTTTTCCCTTAATATCTGTAAAACCACCCTAAGATGTGAATCATGCTCCTCCTCAGTTCTTGAATACACTAAAATGTCATCTATGAATACCACCACGAACCGGTCTAGATAGGGTTGGAAGACTCGGTTGATCATATCCATGAAAGCAGCTGGTGCATTCGTTAATACGAATGGCGTAACCAGAAACTCGTAATGCCCATAACAAGTTCAGAATGCAGTCTTGTGTATATCCGCCTCCTTGACCCTTAGCTGATGATATCCCGATCTTAAATCTATTTTCGAGAAAACCGAAGCTCCTTACAGCTGATGGAATAGATCGTCTATCCTTGGTAGCGGGTATTTGTTCTTAATCGTTAGCTTGTTCAACTGACGATAGTCAATACACATACGCATTGACCCATCCTTCTTCTTCACGAACAATATCGGTGCTCCCCACGGATATACACTTGGTCTGATGAATCCTCAATCTAACAGCTCTTGGATCTGAGCCTTTAGTTCTACCAGCTCCTTCGGTGCCATCCTATAAGGGGCGATAGACACCAGAACCGTTCCCGGTAACAGCTCAATGCCAAATTTGACCTCGCGATTTGGAGTCAACCCCGGAAGCTCTTCAGGGAATACATCCAGGAATTCCTTTATGGTTCTGACATTCTCAGCAAGCAAACTCTCAGCATCATTCGTGTTAATATAAGCTATGAACGCCTCACAACCTTTACGCACCAACTTCTCAGCCCTTAACGCTGAGATTACATTGGACAGATAATCCCTTCTCTCTCCTATCACAATCACTTCCTCATCCTTTGAAGTCTTTAATACCATACGCTTAGCAGCGCAATCCAAGCTCGCACGGTGTTTTACCAACCAATACATTCCCAGTATAAGATCAAACTTGCCAAACGGCAGTTCCATCAAATCTACCGGGAATACCACCCCTTGAACTTCTAGAGGCACATTTCTATACAGTTTATTCACTACCACATATTGTCCTAAAGGACTAATTATCGACACTTCTCTATCAGCAAACTCAAATTGTATACCTAGAGTTCCGCATACGCATAAGCAAAGATACGCGAGTGTGTAGACCCAATATCAATTAAAGCTGTAAATAGCACATCATGTATAAAAAAACGTACCGAGTATGACGTTCGGTGCGTCGCCATCCTCTCGACACCGTGTAACACCCCAAATTTGGGCCTAGAAGAATTGGGCTTTGGGCTTTGGGTCTCTGAAAATTTTTAAGTTAGCGAGAAAATGACAATTGGCATATGGGCTTTGAGGGTTAATGAATTTGGAGTGTCTATGGGTGTTAGAGATGTTCTGGGATCAAGTAAGGGTATAGGAAAAATTTTAGTTTTAGCCCAAGGGAACTGTGACTTCAGTTAGTAGGCCTTTTAAATAAATGAAGAAGAAAAATGACACAAAAGAGCTTGTGGTGTAGTGGCAAAGTGGCGCCACTTAGGGAGCAGGGAGGTGGCGTCATTAGCAGGCAAGGGAATCCAAGGTTCGAGTAGTGGCATGGTATTTTGTTGGGGATTTAATTTTTGCCTTCTAGATGGTTAGTAATGGCGTTGGATGTGAACTCTGAAGGAAGTGTTCATGCGAGAAAATTAAGGAAGGGATGAAGGAGCTTATCTTAGAGAAAATTTAGGATGAGATTGAGGAGTTATCAGGGAGAAAAGTTAGGAGCTGAGAAGTGTGAAGAGTTGGTGTAGTTGTAGGAAGTGGGAAGTGTATAAATTCGGCTTAGGAGGGTAAATGAGTGCCGTTTTTGGGTCTTTTAGGGGTATTACGAATTTTCATTGTGGCTTTTGGCATTTGGAGAGTTTTGCAAATAAGTTAGTCTTTCTTTTCTTTACCGAATATCCTGTAGTTACCCTCACACAAGCACATTTGATCTTTTCTTTTCTCCCCCTCATTCTGTTCTTCTGTTTCTGAATTCTTCCATTGCCGAAAAACCATCATTCCTTTTTTTCAAATTCTCTCTTAGCCAAACTTTTCTATTGCCGAATTACCACCATCTTCTCTTGTCGAAATCCCCCATCAGTGCCGAATCTTTGTTGTTTTTCTCTATCACAAATCGCTTGGTATCTACTCTCGCTTAGGGTTAAAAGTCAATCGCGTTTGGTAGGTCAGCAGGATCTAAGGTTGATTCGGTAAGTATTCTGTTAACTCCCCTTAGTACATTTTGTTGAAAGCCGAAGGGCGATCTAATTTCTCATTGTCATGGATCTTGTATTAACAAGGGTAAGGTTCAGAGATCACTAGCATGGTAGGATCGTTAGCAAGGATCTATGGTACACTTGTGATTAGCAGCTAAGGAAGGGCCATTAGAACCCGGGGGCACACAGTAAGGTTACGGTAAGGTTTCGACTTTTGAGTAAATATTTTTGATTAAGTATGAGTGGTTGATTGAAGGTTGGTTGCTTGTAGGATCAAGGCTAAGGATAGGATAGCACGTCACAGTGATCAGGTGTGTACAAACACTACACACACGATATCAGCAATGCCGAAAAGTCGAAAAGCTGAAAGTTGCTAAATGGGCCCGGTGGGCCCTGAGGCTAAGTTTGATGAAATTGGTTGGTTAGTCATACGTATTAAATTAGTCACGCATGTTACATGATTTGGAATTGTTTTGGGCCTAGTCGGCCATATGAATGAGATTTGCGCCTAATGGGCCGTAAGGATGTAATATGGGCTTTATGGGGGACGTAGACAAGTATGCTAGGGTTTAATGGACTTTAGGCCTAGTTCTGAACAACTCTTAAATCACATAAGACTTAATCTAGTAATCAAACATGTCTGTGGACAAGTTGATTAGTTAGAGTGTGGTAACCGACATGTGCATGTCTAGGACTGGATTTAGTGAGAGCTTGGTACTTAAGCGGTCCGAGTGACCCACCTACTCTTTTCTGAGATCCTACCTGGTGCATAGTGTTTGTTCACTTTAACCGCGAGGACTTGTTTATGGGCCAAAGTTTATAACTAAAACCCGAGAGGGACCAAATACCCTTATATTTGTAAAATTACTAAAATACCTTTATATTTGTAAAATTACTAAAATACCCTTATATGTGTAAAATTACTAAAATACCCCTAGATTTGTAAATTACCAAAATACCCCTGTTTTGCAAAAGTACCAAAATACCCTTGTTTTGTAAAGTACCAAAATACCCCTGTCTTGCAAAATTACCAAGATACCCCTATTTTGCCAAACTACCAAAATACCCATGTAGGGTAGAATTACGAAAATACCCCTGGGTAGTTAAATGACGAAAATACCCCTATGTGACGGATATGAGTTTATGGATGTTACTTGTGTGTTTGATGCATTCATATGATATTCTGCTTAGGATGCATATGGGTGGGAATTATGGTACGGAGGAAGATTTGAGGATCGCATGGCCGTATGGTATGGATCCACCGGAGGCTTTAAGCCCAATGTATGATTAGCAGCTTTGCTGCAACGTTCAGTAGTACTGCAACCGGGCTTCCCATGGTGTATAGCGGAGGGGTGGGTCGAGCTAGAATTCCCCACAAGAGTCATAAGGTTGGAAGGGAAATGGTGTGTGTAGTGGATGGATTTTTGGGGTGGGTTTTGCATTATCTTGTTTGTATATGATGCGATATGATATGATATGAGGTCATTATGGGCTAAGGCCTAAGACCACCGATTTTGTTAGGGCTTAGGCCCAATGTGAATATTTGTATGTGATTTGATTGCCAATGGTTGTACACACTGAGTTTCGAAACTCACAGCCTTTAATTTAATGTTTCAGGTAATCCTGAATAGACGACTCGACGTGGGAGAGGACTCGGAGATGGCCACACTACAAGCTGATAAAATGTTTTTAATTTGTTCAAATGAATTTATTTTAAATACTTTATTTTTCATTGAATTGTAATAAGGCCATGTAACTCCTAATTGACTTTGGATTTTAGGTTTATCATTATTGTTTCAACTATCCGCTTAATAAATTTCATAACATTTCTAAAGATAACATGGTTTTCGAAATAACTCAACATGTGATCGTTTTCTTAAAATTTGGGCTTTTAGGCCTTAAATGGTTAAATAGTAAAATCATTTTGAAGTGTGCCTTTGATGTGACATTCCCAAATTCAGCCATAACGTCTGGGTCGAGTTTGGGTCATTACACGAGCGAGCGATAAACCGCCTCTCCGCTGCCTCGCCTCAGATACCCGCGCATTACCAGCACCTCTGCCCGGTGCTCCACGACCACGTCCTAACCCATTTCCCCCTTTGGGCGGACCACGACCTCTCGGTGGCTGTTGACCACGTCTCCCTGGCTGCACAACTCTTTGACCTACTACCTGTGTCCGAACAGGCTCCCGATGACAGTTTTTGAGCCTATGATCCTTAGACCCACATCTGAAACACCCGCCAGTTCTTCTCCAGCACTCTCCCGAATGTAATTTCCCACACTCCACACAAGGTTGCAACCGGTCCACAGCAACTAGAACCCCAACTCGAACTGGCCCATCCAACCTAGGCCTCTTATGAAATCCCCCTGAAATACCTGAAAACCCAGAATCTCTCTTATTCTTGCCCCTTTACTTATCCCGATTTTGTCTATCAGAACATTTCACTTCTTCGGCAATCTTTGCCTTCTCAATCAAAGTGGCAAAATCTCTTTCTCTCTGCAGAGCTATCAGTACCCACAGCTCATCTCGAACACCATCCTCAAACCACATACAGTGTTCATGATCGGTTGCGACTACCCCCGAGCATACCGACTCAAGTGTAGAAACTCCGCCTCATACTCTGCCACGGATTTGTTCCCCTGAACCAGATTAAAAAATTCCTTCCTCTGGGCGTCCACATAACCGGCCCCTACATACTTACCCTGGAATGTCGTTTTGAAGAAATCCCAAGTCACCCGGTCAACTGGTGTTCCTTCCCTTACTGTAAGCCACCACTGGTACGCCTCATCTCGCAGTAGGGACACTGCTCCTTTCAGTTTCTATTCTACTGTGCAGTCCAGATCATCCATGATTCGCTCCACAGCCTCTAACCAATATTCCGCTACATTCGGGGCTACACCAGAGATGCCCTTAAAGACTACAGCCCCGTTCGACCGGAGTCACTCAGAAATGGATCCTCGGGCTACCGACCCAGTACTCGCTCTAGCAACCCGTTCTAAAACCCGCAGCATTGCTTGAGACAAAGCATCATCCCCTCCGGTTTGGTCATGAGACCTCGTCTCAGTCACCAGCGATGCCGGCGCCTCGCCTTCAGGCATATGCCCTGATGCTGAAGATCCAGCCCTAGCACCTCGGCCTCTACCACAGCCCCGTGTACCTCTTCCGCGTTCCCTTGTACTCACCTCGATGTAACACGTTAATCTAATTACGAGTTTTATGAATCAGTCTATAGTTCCCATGATTATTAACAAGTGTTTTATGGAAAACAGTTGTAAGAGTTGTTTTCGCAGATCGAATTTCCTACCGTTTCAGTCTCTATAGTCTTAGTTCCTATAGCTAAAAGTTTCAGTGTACTACCACTATCTCTAGTAGTTTTCTCCCTACAGTCATTTCATCATATAATCAGATATAAAGTAAGGAAACTTACGGATTTGGTACCGGAGACTCAGTGTGCCATACTTCCCGTAACGCTATATGTTTTTCTAAACCACCTTTCAAACAGATTTGGAAAAATTTTCAAACCCATTCCACAGCCGAGTTTTGCAACCTGGCTTTGATACCATAAAATGTAACACCCCAAACCCGGCCTAGACGTTATGACTGGGTCTAGCATGTCACATAAAAAGGTTGTTTAAAAGCTATGCATTCGTTAAAAACTTCGTATTCAGTTTGAAACTCTGAACTTTGTTGGTTGTGAAAATCAGATTTGCTTTAATTGTTTTCTTATAAAAATGTTATTATTATCTTTAAAACTTTGTTTATTACTGAAGTTTAATTAAGGAATTGTAGAAACGTGACATTTTGAAAACGGTTATTGTCGTCCGAAGAAAACCCCGAGTTTAATCATTAATAATTTAAAAATAGTTGAAATAAAAGTTTAAAAGGAAAATAAAATACAATGGCCTTATTACATAATATTAACCAAAATTAAATAATCATAAACTAAAATAGAGCCAGATTTGCTAATTTTCGTGAAAAGTAACTCCAATGTATGGCCACCACTGAGTCCTCCGCAGCATCAAATCCTCTAACGCTGGGGATTACCTGCAAGGTTAAGAGAAGGAGGTGAGTTACGAGAACTGAGTGTGTAATCCCCTAAACGGTCACTAACTGGGCCTGAGCCATTAAGGCATCAATCTGGGCCTATGCCCCATAATCAAGGTAATGCAAATAATACAATGCAACCCAACCCAATCCAACCAAACACACCCCCGTACCAACCAATCACACCGTGTGGGGATCAAGTCAACCCACCCCGCCAAACACACCAATATTGCGTATAAGTCTAATCACGGAAGTCGTGGGTGAGCCACCGAATAATAATATATGTGGCATAGCCACTAAACAAGATGTGGCAGAGCCACCAGGCTACACTTCCTCCGATCATCAAACCCAACCCATGCAGTAAGTTATTTATGAAATGCATCAAAGTATAAACAGTATATAAATATTCACATACACATTGTTTATCCCCAAACAAGGGTATAATGGTCATTCTCACCCCTTTAGGGTATTTCTGTAATCCTACCCATCAAGGGCATTTCGGTAATTCGTCCACTAAGGGTATTTTGGTAATTCACCCTCTAGGGGTATTTCGGTAATCTAGGCATTTAACGGCCTTTCAGAAGTCCTAATATTGCCTCGAACAACTCGGGACCCCTTTTGGGCCTCTATAGTGCAATAGGGCCTGAAATCCATTTCAGGCCCAAACAGGCCCACACGCTCGTGTGGCCCATTTGACACATTTTCGGTCTCAGTTTTGCAGACTTCACAGTCGCATAAATTGTTCGGTCATTTTCTATCGATTTTGCCCATATGGGCCCATTAGCCCATTAGGCCCATTTAGCCCGATTCGGCTCGATCAGGCCCGTTACAGCCTCAGTTTCGCGAGAGTGCTTGTGACCCTCTCAATGATCTACCGACATCATTCGTGACTCAGTTTACCACTACGAGTGCTCGCACACTCGTGTGGTCAATCTTACCGATTTTCTAGCTTTTCGACTTTCGGCCGATTCACAGAGCAACACATGCATTCATCAAGATTGGTGTGAGATTACACACCTGATTACGAGTTGCTAACCACCGATTCCAACACCTATAACGATAGTTGAGTCAAGCTAGTTTCTCTCCCTGGTAAACTTAACTTGAAACACTATACCCATTACCTCTACTTACAAGAGATCGACCACTCATTTCTATGCTAGAATATTTGGTTTACAGCCTTTGATCACGAAAATGAGTCCCAAAGAAGAGCGCAGATTAGCAATGTTGTTTCAAGACCATATAGAAACGGTCGTTCGGCCTAAAGAAACTCACAGAAAGATAATAAGAACATTCCACCCCCCATTCGGCCATAGCTATACTTACCAAAGTGCCACAAAATCGACAGTTGCTCAACAAGGGTTTCGGCTTCCACAAAAAGAACAAACAAGACTCGAGATGGAGAAGAGTATTCAGATTCGGCCTAAACAAAAAGAGTTAAGGCTGAGTGTTTCGGCTGAAGTAGAGAGAAAAGGGGGAGAAGAAAAGAAATAAAGGAAAAAGAAAACATTACCTTGTAATCACAGAAGAACACCAAGTTTCAGGCTACTAAGTGTTCGGCTAAAGGAATCAAAGTAGAAGTAGGGTGACTATTTGACTTCAGAAGGGAGAAGGAGTGAATGTAACGAGAGGATAGGTGAGTAGGAGAAGATTCGACTATTAGCAAGGGATAGAAGAAACAACTTCCAATTTGGAGAAGAGAAGAGAGATTCGGCTTATGGAGAGGAAAGAGTAGAAAAGAAACGGAAAAGAAGAGAGGGAGAAAGGAATTTGGCAAGAAAGAAATTGCAAAAAGTTGACCCGGAATGCTTAAGGAAAAGTGACCAAAATAGAAAAGAAAAGCAAAGGAGAAGCTAGAGAATTTCGGCACCCTTTCCTACTCAAAACCGAATATGCTACCCAAGCCCATCTCTAGCCGAAATTCTCCCCTAACACACACTCCCACTCATGGCCAACTCCTGCACACACCCCACTCCCTTGATTTTCTCCCCTTTTTCCTCCTCCATTTGCTCTCCACCTCCCATTCAAACCGTTTGACTCATTCTCTAACCTCCATGGCAGAGTTTGATCCCAACTCTGCTTCTTCCTCTTCCAAAGCACAAAATAAAGGCCACTTTTTGGTAAAGGTTTAGTTAGTTGGTTTGTATATGTGTTTAAGTATATTTTGATTGTAACACCCCTTACCCTATTCAACGCCAGAACCGGGTACGAGGCATTACTCGACTTAACTTACTTAGATCATAAAAAATCGACCATAAATTTCTTTGAACTTTAGAACTCTCCATTCATGATCATATAGTCCCTATTACGGGCCTACGAGACTCGAAACAAACAAATGAAGCAAATCGGGACGGAACCGGAAACTTGCAAACACTTAGGAAATTTTTACTCAAAACAAGGCCACACGCCTGTGTGGAAAGGAACATGCCCGTGTGGGCAGGCCATGTGGTCACACACACCCATGTCCCTAGCCCGTGTGGATTTTATTTTTCATTTCAAACCTACAGGGGTTTTCACACGGCCTAGCACACGCCCGTATCTATGGCCCGTGTGTAACACCCCAAACTCGGCCCATTCGTTACGACCGAATTTGAAATGCCACTGCGGAAAAACGTTTGAAGACTGATTTCACTTTTGGGAAAAACATTAAAAATTTTGTCATTTGAAAACCAGGTCCAATTAAAAATTCTAAATAATATAAGCTTGATAAAAATATCCAAATTAAAACTTTATAATAAGCTTTTAAAATATAAGTTGCCAAAATTAAAAGCACTTCCAAATAATAATTTAGTGGTCGTCTAGCTTAAACATAATAAAAATGTTCAAATAGAAATACTTAAATACTTTAACTGGGCCTTATTACAATAAATAATTAAAAAAAAGTTCTTAGTAATAAACTCAATAAAATAAAAAGATGTCTTCTGCATGGGCCACCTCGTATCCACTCCAACCCGGTCCAAGCCACTACGGATCATCTCATGATGTTTAATAAAAATTGGGTGAGTCATGCACTCGGTGTGCAATTAGTCCACTCGAATTCCACCCACATGTTAACCACATATTAACTCATATATCGATATCAATTATCAAATTCACATGTTATCACATTGGCTTGGCCCATATTCATATCACATTCATCTAATAGGGTAGTTAACCACATAATTTCCACATACTGGGCTTAGCCCATTTCCACACTGATCCACATTCATATACTGGGCTTGGCCCATTTCCACATATGTTCACATACGAAATCATGCAATTATGAAGCCCAACCCAAACCTAGGGTCCATCCGCTACACACCCCTTATCCAACCTTACCACACACCAGGGATTATCAAATCACCCTCTCCTTTTCACTCCAAAGGCAATCACTGCCGTCCACGTGCAATTAAGCACAATAGTCCACAATGCGACCTCAGTCAGTGCCAATCCACGATGTAGCCGTAGCTAACACCAAAACCACGATGGGACACATAGTCACTCATCAACCACGATATGGCACATAGCCGATATCAACCACGATGAGGCACATAGCCACTCATCAAGCCACGCGAACTAAATCGCAATTAATCCACAACGTGACCTCGGTCCAACGCCAATCCACGATGTAGCTCAAGGTTAACATCAAAACCACGATGGGACACATAGTCACTCATCAACCATGATATGGCACATAGCCGATATCAACCACGATGAGGCACATAGCCACTCATCAAGCCACGCGAACTAAATCGCAATTAATCCACAACGTGACCTCGACCAACGCCAATCCACGATGTAGCTCAAGGCTAACATCAAAAACCACGATGGGACACATAGTCACTCATCAACCACGATATGGCACATAGCCGATATCAACCACGATGAGGCACATAGCCACTCATCAAGCCACGCGAACTAAATCGCAATTAATCCACAACGTGACCTCGACCAACGCCAATCCACGATGTAGCTCAAGGCTAACATCAAACCACGTACTCAAGTACACCCGCATCTTCTTTCATATCATATCCCACCCATGCACATGCCACATAAAATAATGATACAATGTAATGATGCATGAGCATGTTCATCAAGCATATTATCACATATTCATATTAATAATCACATATCATCAGGTTTGGTACTTACCGGATTATCGACATACCCCTTGAGGGTATCCTTATCACAATTAACACTGCACTAGTTAGCACATTCATAACACATACACATTTCACATACATATCATATACCCGGAAAACGGTGGGTTAATCACACACCTGATCTGAAACACCCCACACCCGGCCCACGAGCCTGGACCGGATCTGGTATGCTCCTTAAGTAAACCGGTTTCAAAGTTCTTTGTTACTTAGAGAAAATTTGTGTAATTTTAGAAAATTATCGTTTTGGGTTGGCTTAAGTTGGAAACCCATTTATTTTACTTAGAAATCATTTAATTATGGTGACAAAATAATTTTAGGGTTTATTTTGAAAGGAATAATTTTAATTAAACTTTAATCAAAAATAATTCTTAACATAATAAATTAAAAAAAATTGAAAAAATAAACAGAAGTAAAGAAATCCAACTTGGGCCTTATGGCCTTATTACATCAATCAAAACCCAAAAATAAAACTAAAGTACTTAGTAAAAATAAAAGTCCAAATCTTTAAATTTCTCCTTGCGATGCATGGTCACCTTAAGCTCCTGCCGACCCGGTCCATTAATGCTCATCACCTGAAAAATATTCCCACAACGGGGTGAGTCAACAGACTCAATGTGTAACCAACACTAACATTCAATAGATCGCAGCATACATATTCATATCAAACACTTATTCATACAACAGATATATCAATGATGATGCAACCCAACCCAAAACCTAGATGCCATCCGCTACACATCCCCGTAGCAACTCTCGCACACCGTGGGGACTACTAAGTCGACCCTCCATCCGCTACACACCTTCAAGGCGATCAGCAGCTTGACGTGCTCATCGCCCATATAAAATTTGTGGCATAGCCACTGATATAGTTGTGTCAAAAGACACCAGATTCGAATAATGTAACCGGTTACCACATTCGGATAATGTGACCGAAGTCACCACATTCGATAGTGAGAGACCGAAGTCATCACATTCACTTCCCCTTTCTCATAAATCTCGAATGACCCATATTTTTTTTATAACATGCATCTCATACTTAAATTCACTTTCATATATATTTTCACATGTTATAAAATAACATATTTCATAATCCTAATGGGAGTAGGAAACGTACCTGAGTACTTTTGTACCACATTAGGGTACTTAGCCATATTCACATTAATATATATATATATATATAAACATAGATTAAATATTGCCATGTATCATATTAAATGATAGTGGGGATTACACACCGATTCGCTTAATGAAGTCCTTGAAATCCAAGAACTCGATCTACTCGATTTAGATCCTTAACTCCTATATTCGGTCAATCATTTAACATATTAATAAACCTTTTCAACCACAATCCAAATCCTAGTAGGATTTATACACTTACCTTGGTGTCAATTTCCTTTTGTCCAAATCCCAAACCTTGCCTTATAAGTCCATCGAAAATCCTTGAGTCTTAGAAATCCAGAAAACCTTCCAAATTTCGCCATGGAATTCTAAAGGAGTTAGATTCCTATATTTTCGCTAAAAAGAGATTGAAAATCAAATAATGGCTGATCTTACCTTTTGAATGAAATTGGCAACACCCTTCATCACAATAAAGATTCGGCTTTAGCAAATTTGGCTTGGTTGGATTGTGTTTTTGGTTTTGAATAAAAGAGAGAGGAGGCTAGGGAATTCGCTAGACAAAGGAAAAGAGAAAAGAAGAGGAGAGAACCCTAAGAATTTCGGCAGAGGCGAGAAAAAAAGAAAACCGATGAGTATCCTCCTTCCTTCCTCCCTTTTATAGACGAAATTATCACTAAGGAGTCCCCGACTTGGCCACCACTCTTCAATTTGATAGCTTTATCCTTTAATTATCATAAAATAAAAAGAGTTTAATCCAGCCTTTATCTCATGGAAATTATGATAAATAAATTCCTTTTTGAAAATACTTAAGATAAATCATCATTTATCTCTCCAATAAAAAAACCTTTATTTATCCTTAATAGCCGAATTTTAAAGAGGATAAACCTCCCTTTTTCTAGAAGCCTTGCCGTCCCCACCTTGGCTTATGGAAGCAAAAATAAAACCTCCTTTATTTGCTTCCCAAGTGACTCAAACCAGGCCCAATCCCTTGCGTGTGGCGCCATTTCCAGAGGCTCTAAGTGACATCTTCAGCCACTTTTCCAAGCCTGTTTGTGTGTCAAATTTCACAAACTTTTTCTTTTAAGGCCACCTTGCCTTGATTTCCTATTTTAGAATTTAAAACTTGACATTTCGGGTCATTTCTAAGTTTCCTAAAATTTTCGATCGGCTCAGAACTTGCCATTTTCTTACATTTCCAAGTTTCCGAAATGTATACTTTCCATTTTGAATCATTTTCTTACATTTCCAGTGTTTCCAAAAATGTTCATGTCTATGCATTCCTGTGTTTCCAAAATGTTCATTTCCATTTTCATTTTCATACATTTCCGAATTTCCAAAAATATTAAAAATTTATTCATATTACTTAAGACTTGTCATTTCGTATAATTAAACCGAAAATGCATAGGCCCTTTCCAGGATGTTACAGCTTCTACCCCTTAAAATAATTTCGTCCTCGAAATTTCCTAACTAAAATAATCGAGGGTATTGCTATCGCATTGTCTCCTCCTCGACTCCCACGAAGCTTCTTCCGATCCATGATTGCGCCATAACACTTTGACTAGAGGAACCGACTTCCTTCGTAGTGCTTTCACATCACGCCCAATATCCGAATCGGCTCTTCCTCGTAGGATAAGTCCGGCCTTAGCTCTACTTCTTTGACAGTACCGCATGAGACGGATCCGATCGGTAACGACGTAGCATGGATACATGGAATACGCCGTGCATCCGCCGCAACTCGTGGCAACTCCAATTGGTATGCCATCGCCCAACTCGCTCTTGAGACTTTATAGGGGCCTATAAACCTTGGGCTTAACTTCCCTTTGCGACCAAACCTCATTACCTTTTTCCAAGGCGAGACTTTCGTAAACACTTGGTCTCCCACTTCAAACTCTATTTCCTTCCGCTTAAGGTCCGCGTGACGATTTCTCGCTCATCGAGGCTTCCTTCAACCTTGCTCGAATTATCTCAACCTTCTCCTCGCCGCCGCCACTAACTCCGGACCTAACACTCGCCTTTCTCCTAACTCACCCAACAAGTAGGAGTTCTACACTTCCGACCATACAACGCTTCATATGGTGCCATCCGAATGCTAGCCCGATAGTCATGTTGTAGGCGAACTCAGCTAGAGGCAAATAATCTTCCCAACTTCCTCGAAAATCCATCACACAACCTCTCAAATATCCTCCAACACTTGTATAACTCTGCTCGATCGCCTGCCGTCGATTGTGGATGAAAAGCCGTAGTGAAGTCCAACTTAGAGCCTAAAGCTTGATGAAGTGCCTTCCAAAACCGAGACGTAAACCTTGGGTCTCTATCGGAGATGATTGATACCGGTACTCCATGTAACCTCACGATTTCTACCACATATAACTTGGCTAACTTTTAAAGAGAATAATCAACTCTTACTGGAATAAAATGCGCGGACTTGGTCAAACGGTCCACTATCACCCATACCGAGTCCTTCTTAGTAGGCGTAAGGGGAAGCCCACTAACGAAGTCCATGGTAATTCTCTCCCACTTCCATTGTGGAATCTCGATTGGTTGAAGCAATCTCGATGGAACTTGGTGTTCAAATTTAACTTGCGGCGACGCACGACATTTCCCACAAATTCACCACCTCTCGCTTAAGATCGGACCACCAAAAATTGTTCCTTAGATCTCTATATAGCTTAATGCCTCCGGGATGCATAGCATAAGGGCTACCATGCGCTTCCCGAAGAATCCTTTGTCTCAACTCCTTGTTCCTCAAGATACGCACCTTCCCATTGTAGCACAATACTCCTTCATCATTGACACCATAATCCTTTAATTCTCCGCTCGACTAGTCAGAACTTAGCACTTAGGTCCTTATCACCCAACTGTCCCTCTTTCACCTCCTTCACCATGTAGGCTTGACTTGCAACTCGCCAACAAAGCTTCCATCATTATACGCACTTAAGTGAGCGAACAAAGCCCTTAAATCCGACACAACCTTCCTACTTAGGGCATCACCTACCACATTTGCCTTGCCCTGATGATATTCTATCGAATAAATCGTAATCCTTTAACAATTCCACCCACCTTCGTTGCCTCTCAAGTTTAACTCCTTCCGAGTCAACAAGTACTTAAGACTTTGTGGTCCTGTGTAGATAATCGACCTTTCTCCATAAAGGTAGTGCCTCCAAACCTTAAGGGCAAAGACCATCACCGCTAGTTCCAAGTCATGAGTTGGGTAGTTACCCTCATGAGGCCTTAATCGCGAGACGCATAAGCGACCACTTTACCATCTTGCATTAGCGTACATCCTAATCCCGTATACGGGCATCACAATACACCAAAAATCCTTGCTCGCCTCCTACTGAACTAGCACTGAGCTTCCGTTAACACCTTATTAAGCTTTTCAAAGCGCTCTTGTTGCTTATCTGTCCATTCAAAGGGTACTTCCTTCCTTAGCAACTTTGTCAAAGGCGCGCTATTGACGAGAACCCTTCCACGAACCTTCTCAGTAATAGCTCGCCAAACCTAAGAAACTTCGGATTTCAATGCCACGGACCAAGGTGGTTTCCAATCCAACATCGCTTCAATCTTCCTAGGGTCCACTCTTATTCCTCTGCGGATACCACATGTCCTAAAAATGCCACCTCCTTAAGCCAAAATTCACACTTGCTAAATTTGGCATAAAGCTTCTTCTCCTTAACACTTGTAACACAACTCTCGGAGATGCTCATCATGCTCCTCTTCCGACTTGGAATACACCAAAATATCGTCGATTAACACAACGACAAACCTATCCAAGTATGGTTGGAAAACCCGTTCATCATATCCATGAATGCGGCCGAGCGTTCACAATCCAAACGGCATCACCACAAACTCAAAATGGTCGATCTTGTCCTAAAAGCGATCTTATGGATATCCGCCTCCTTCACCTTCAACTGGTGATATCCTCGACCTTAAGTCTATCTTTGAGAATACTGCGTCTTCTTCACCGATCGAACAAGTCATCGATCCTTGGCAAAGGATACTTGTTCTTGATGGTCGACTTGTTCAATCGACGGTAATCTATGCACATACGCATAGTTCCGCCCTTCTTCTTTACAAATGAATCGGTGCTCCCCATGGAGACACACTGGGTCGTATGAACCCACGATCCAACAACTCTTGGATTTGAGCCTTGAGCTCAACTAACTCCTTTGGCGCCATTCGGTATGGAGCGATTGACATAGGAGCTGTTCCCGGTGGTAAATCTATTCCAAATTCCACCTCCCTATCTGGGGGTATTCCTTGTAATTCCTCCGAAAATACATCTTCAAAGTCCTTAACCGTTCTAACTCCGCTAACACCTTCTTCCTTTCCACCCAACGCACTTACAAAGGCTAAGAACGCCTTGCACCCTTTCTTAACCATTTCTTCAGCCTTTAACGCTGAAACTACATTAAACAAGTAATTTCTCCTTTCTCCGATCATTACTACTACTTCATCCTCCAGAGTCCTTAGTTTCATTCATTTAGCCGCACAATCCAACACAGCTCGGTGTTTTATTAGCCAGTCCATTCCGAGTATAAGTTCAAACTCTCCGAAGGGTAACTCCATTAAGTCAGCCCGAAAGTTCACTCCCTGAATCTTTAGGGGTACATTCTGAAAGATCTTATCTACCACTACAGTTTGGCCTAATGGGCTTACTACAGTCATCTGCCTATCACAAGGTTCAGAGTCTAGGCCTAGTGTTTCCACTACACTACATGCAACATAGGAATGGGTCGAGCCCACATCAATTAAGGCATAATAAGGCCTGTCAAAAATAAAGAACGTACCGGTTATAACATCCGGCGCGTCACCATCCTCCCTCCGACGAACCGCATAAACCAAACCCGGTTGCCTTGCCTCAGCATTAGTAGCACCTCGGCCCTGTGTTCCACGACCTCTGCCAGTACCATTACCTCTCATTGTTCGAACCACGACCCCGTTGAGGCTGCTGTCCGCCTCTACCACTGCTGACTAACAATATGCGAGTCGCGGCCTATTCTCATCTAGTTTCTTGGGACAATCCTTGAGCATATGGTCCTTGGACCCACACCGAAAACATCCTCCCGTTTTTTTCCAGCACTCCCCTAAGTGCTTCTTTCCATAATGCTCACAAGGACGATCATCGCCATCCTGCACCAAATTTGTCGATTTCGCGCCCATCAACTCTAGGCCTCTTATGAACCTTTCCGGATGGTCCAAAACCTCTTTTGGGCTTATTCCTATCCACACCGCTTGGTAGAATCCTTGATTCCCTCACCACCTTGGCCTTTTCTACCAAAGCGAGAGAACTCCCGCCTCCCGATGCGGGGCTATCAACGATCTCGGATCGCCTCTTAGTCCGTCCTCAAAAAATGGATACAGCGCTCCATGCTCGGTTGCCACTACTCCTCGAGCATAGCGACTCAACCTTAGGAATTCACCTCATACTCGCCACGGACTTGTTCCTTGAACCACCCTAAAAGCCTTCCTTTGCTCATCCGTATGCCCGGTTCCCACATATTTTTCTGAAATGCTTCCTTAACATACTCCCATGTCAGATCCTCAGCCGTGGTACCATCCCGAATAGTTAACCACCATTGATACGCTTCATCGCGTAACAATGCCACCATCCCTTTCAACTTCTCCTCGTGGATCGATCAAGCTCATCCATTATGCGCCCGCCGCGCTTCCAAAAGATTCACCAGACTGGTGCTACTCGCACACTCCACGAAACATTTCCGCTCCATTAGCTCGGACCGCTTCAGCCTGGACTTTCGATTTCTCGAATTTCCTCCTGCACTGACCACCAACTCCAAAACTCGTAGAGTACGACCGCGACATGAAATCATCCCCATCCGAGTTTGTTTGCTCAACATTAACACCGTGGGGGTGGTGGTGGCGGTGGTATCTCATTGTCGATCCTTGACCCGATCTAACGGGTTACGACACGATCATCCTTCCTCTACCTCGTCCATGACGACCACGTCCTCTAGAGCTCATTTCTAACGTCCAAAATCTGATTCGAAGTTTTATGAGTTAGTGCTTCCATTCACTTGATTACTCGCAAAGGAATTTTATGAAAAGAGTTTTAGGAGTGGTTCTTTCAGATGCACACAGTGTTTCCATTTATTCATCCATCAAAAAATTATGAACTCTCGTTCATTCAGAGAAAGGTTGTAGTTTTCATTGTTATTATTTTTCCACTACCCAGGGGTATTTTCGTAATTTGTCCTACAGGGGCATTTTCATAAATTTTCAAAAGGAAAAGTTCCTTGGTGATTTCGTCAAAAAGTATTTTGGTAATTTCAAAGTCCCGGAGTAATTTGGAAAAAAAATTTGAAATCCGAGGGTATTTCGGTAATTTTTGACCTCAGGGGTATTTTGGTAACTTTTCGCAAAACTGGGGCACATTTGTAAAAGTTAACAAATCAGGGATATTTTAAAAGTTGTAAGACTTTGAGGGTTCTTTTTGTGAATCGTTCTTTTCAAAACGATGATGTTGCAAAAATTTTGGAAATCAAGGTCATTTTGGTAATTTTGTAAGTTAGGGGAAATTTTGTAATTTTCCACAATTCAAGGTATTTTTGATAGTTTGCAAATTAGGGTTTTTGAACATTTCTAAAATAATGAAATTTTGGCAAAACTGTTGGGTAGTTGGTCATTTTATAAACCAAGGGTCTTTTGGTAATTTTACCACTAGGGGCATTTTTGTAATTTCATAAAGCGGAAATTTTTCGGAGAATTTTGTAAAGATGGTTTTCATGAATTTAGAAGAGAGTTTTAAAACTAGGGTTTTGTTGTGTTTATAGAAAACACGGCTAGTTCCCTTCGGGTTTTAGTTATCGTGTTTAGCCTATGACCGAGTCCTCTTGGTCGTAGTGAACCAAAGCTACGCACTGTGCAGGATTCGAGTGGAGAGGAGGTGAGTCACGCGATCGCTTAAATACCAAGCTCCCACCAAAAACCATTCCTAGACATGCGCACGAGGTTGCCACACCTACTGAGCCCTCTGGGTTAGGGTGAACCGAAGCTACGCACTGGTAGGATTCTGCGAAGAGAGAAGTGAGTCACTAGGATCGCTTAAATACCGTGCTCTTCCTGGATCCAATCCTAGACATGCGCACAGAGGTTACCACACCCTAACTCTGATGACTTAGCCATAGGTTTGTTTAGTGCATTAAGTCTTATGTGTTTGTGTTTGAGTAATCTAGTCCTAGGGTTCAAGTTCCTATCATACTATTCTACGTTCCATGCCTTTTCTACCCTTCCATAACTCATAAATCACATAATCATACAGATGGTTAGGGGTACTTACCTGGTGGACTGCGGGTCGGAGACTTAGGTGCCATGCCAGAAAACCTGCTTATTTCTTAAGATACTTTCAAAAAAAAAAACTTACTTGGCTCGATTTGAAAACGTTTTGGGCCTTAGCCCACAGGCCGAGAGTTTTAAAACTGGGCTCTGATACCAAACTGAAACACCCCACACCCGGCCCACGAGCCTGGACCGGATCTAATATGCTCCTTAAGTAAACCGGTTTCAAAGTTATTTGTTACTTAGAGAAAATTTGTGTAATTTTAGAAAATTATCGTTTTGGGTTGGCTTAAGTTGGAAACCCATTTATTTTACTTAGAAATCATTTAATTATGGTGACAAAACAATTTTAGGGTTTATTTTGAAAGGAATAATTTTAATTAAACTTTAATCAAAAATAATTCTTAACATAATAAATTAAAAAAATGAAAAAATAAATGTATAAAGAAATCCAACTTGGGCCTTATGGCCTTATTACATCAATCAAAACCCAAAAATAAAACTAAAGTACTTAGTAAAAATAAAAGTCCAAATCTTTAAATTTCTCCTTGCGATGCATGGTCACCTTCACTCTCTGCACGACCCGGTCCATTAATGCTCATCACCTGAAAAATATTCCCACAACGGGGGGTGAGTCAACAGACTCAATGTGTAACCAACACTAACATTCAATAGATCGGGCATACATATTCATATCAAACACTTATTCATACAATGAGATATCAATGATGATGCAACCCAACCCAAAACCTAGATGCCATCCGCTACACATCCCCGTACCAACCTCGCACACCGTGGGGACTACTAAGTCGACCCTCCATCCGCTACACACCTTCGAAGGCGATCATTGCGATCGACATGCTTATCGCCCATATAAAATTTGTGGCATAGCCACGGATATAGTTGTGTCAAAAGACACCAGATTCGTATAATGTAACCGAAGTTACCACATTCAGATAATGTGACCGAAGTCACCACATTCAGATAGTGAGACCAAAGTCATCACATTCACTTCCCCTTTCTCATAAATCCCGAATAACCCATATTTTTTTTATAACATGCATCTCATACTAAAATTCACTTTCATATATATTTTCACATGTTATAAAATAACATATTTCATAATCCTAATGGGAGTAGGAAATGTACCTGAGTACTTTTGTACCACATTAGGGTACTTAGCCATATTCACATTAAAATATATATATATATAAACATAGATTAAATATTGCCATGTATCGTATTAAATGATAGTGGGGATTACACACCTAATTCGCTTAATGAAGTCCTTGAAATCCCGAAGAACTGATCTACTGATTTAGATCCTTAACTCCTATATTCGGTCAATCATTTAACATATTAATAAACCTTTCCAACCACAATCCAAATCCTAGTAGGATTTATACACTTACCTTGGTGTCAATTTCCTTTTTGTCCAAATCCCGAAACCTTGTCTTATAAGTCCATGTTTAAAATCCTTGAGTCTTAGAAATCCCAAGAAAACCTTCCAAATTTCAGCCATGGAATTCTAAAGGAGTTAGATTCCTATATTTCGCTAAAAAGAGAGATTGAAAATCAAATAATGGCTGATCTTACCTTTTTGAATGAAATCGCAACACCCTTCCACATCACAATAAAGATTCGGCTTTGGCAAAATTTCGGCTTGGTTGGATTGTGTTTTTGGTTTTGAATAAAAGAGAGAGGAGGCTAGGGAATTCGGCTAGACAAAGGAAAAGAGAAAAGAAGAGGAGAGAACCCTAAGAATTTCGGCAGGGCGAGAGAAAAAGAAAAGCTGATGAGTATCCCTCCTTCCTTCCTCCCTTTTATAGACGAAATTATCGACTAAGGAGTCCTCGACTTGGCCACCACTCTTCAATTTGATAGCTTTATCCTTTAATTATCATAAAATAAAAGAGTTTAATCCAGCCTTTATCTCATGGAAATTATGATAAATAAATTCCTTTTGAAAATACTTAAGATAAATCATCATTTATCTCTCCAATAAAAAAACCTTTATTTATCCTTAATAGCCGAATTTTAAAGAGGATAAACCTCCCTTTTCTAGAAGCCTTGCCGTCCCTCCTTGGCTTATGGAAGCAAAAATAAAACCTCCTTTATTTGCTTCCCAAGTGACTCGAACCTGTGCCCAATCCCTTGCAGTGGCGCCATTTCCAGAGGCTCTAAGTGACATCTTCAGCCACTTTTCCAAGCCTGTTTGTGTGTCAAATTTCACAAACTTTTTCTTTTAAGGCCACCTTGCCTTGATTTCCTATTTTAGAATTTAAAACTTGACATTTCTCGGGTCATTTCTAAGTTTCCTAAAATTTTCGATCGGCTCAGAACTTGCCATTTTCTTACATTTCCAAGTTTCCAGAAATGTATACTTTCCATTTTTAATCATTTCCTTACATTTCCGTGTTTCCAAAATGTTCATGTCTATGCATTCCTGTGTTTCCAAAAATGTTCATTTCCATTTTCATTTTCATACATTTCCAATTTCCAAAAATATTAAAAATTTATTCATATTACTTAAGACTTGTCATTTCGTACATAATTAAACCGAAAATGCATAGGCCCTTTCCAGGATGTTACATGATCACTTGGAGAACTATGCTTTCGATCATCGATGCTATCACTAGGTGATACTACGGCTATTTGCCTACTTTCTTGTTCGACGTTTTGGTCCACACCCCGGTGGCCAATCCCTAACTACCGAGACAGATCTCTTCTTAAACTTCGGATAGGGACCTTCCTTTCCTTCTTGAATGGTATTCGCCTCCATCAACACACTTAATCGAACAATCGATTTAACCATCAATATACAAATTCTTAACCAAATATCCACAACTTATCATACTTACCGGAAGGGTCTTGAAATCCCGAAAAGCTTGATCTAATGCTTAGATCCTTAATCCCTACATTTGATTAATCACCTACTACTTTAATAAAAAGCCATTCGGCCATAAATCCAAATCCTAGTAGGATTAGTATACTTAAACTTACCTTGTTACCGTTTGACTTAAGAATCAAGTCTTGAAATCTCTGCTATACTCTTCTTGCATTCGACCAAGCATTGAATCAATTAACTTGGTTAGTTTTCAGCTTTTGAATAATTAATGAACACATATATTTACCAAACATGGCCTTGGCTGAATACTATAAACACTTACCTTGTGGATTTTAAATCCCGAAACTCACCGAATAACTAGGGAACACGTGGCCTATGGTGTACCTTCGGGAAAAGAACTTCTCCTTCCTTATAGTCGACACTTAGTAAATCCCAAAAGATCTCTTCAAAGTTTCGGCAACAAGATATTAATGGGGTTAGTCCTAGATTTTGGCAAATCTTAAGAAAAAAGGATGAAACCGAATGAGATCTTACCCTTACTTGAAGAAATCGATTGCACCTTCACTTCAACCTTCAGAGATTCGGCTATGGCTAGATGATGATCTCACAACTTTCGGCTTTTGGAGGGATTAGAAAGAAAAGAGAAGGAAGAATAAAGATGGAGGATTCGGCTAGATCACAAGGTATTTCGGCTTGGCAAAAATAAAAGAAGAAGAAGATTTGGTGAAGAGAATTCGGCAGAGGCTTTCAAAGAACAGATAATAATGCAGAATGGCCTCTCTTTTCCTTTTATAGCCGAAATTATCATCTTAGAATCCCTTACTTGGCCATCACTCTTCTATTTTAATAGCTTTATCTCTTTAATTATCACTTAAAATAAAAGATAATTCAAAGAACTATCCTTACTTAGCCGAAATTATTAAACTCAAAGTCCCTTACTTGGCCATCACTTCTCCCTTATTTTCCTCTTTATCTCTTTATTCAAATTAAAAGAATTTAATCCAACAATTATCTCTTGAAAATAATGATAAATAAATCCCTTATTTATCCACTATTTATAAAATAATAAAAGCTCCTAATTTATAGCCATGTGCCGTCCACCTCTCTCCTCCTTGTAGCAAAATAAAATTTCTTTTATTTGCTTCCCATGTGACTCGAACTTAGGCCCATTCCTCTTGCATATGGCGCCATTTCCATAGGCCCTAAGTGGCATCTTCAGGCCACTTTTCCAAGCCTGTTTGTGTGTCAAATTTCACAAACTTTTTCTTTTAAGGCCACCTTGCCTTAATTTCCCCTTTTAAACCTTAAAACTCGTCATTTCTAGGTCATTTCTAAGTTTCCAAAAATTTTTGATCGGCTCTATAAACTTGACATTTCCTTACATTTCCATGACATTTCCTTACAAGACATTTCCTTACATTTCCAAGACATTTCCTTACATTTCCAAGGTTCTAAAAATGTTCACTTTCCTCTTTTGAACTTAACATTTCCATACATTTCCAGGTTTCCAAAAGTGTTCAAAATATATTCATAACACATAAGATATGTCATTTCGTACAATTAAACCAAAATGCATAGGCCCTTTTCGTGATGTTACAGCTTCTACCCTCCTTAAAAATAATTTCGTCCTCAAAATTACTTATTAACGAATAATCGTACATCTTAACTCACCGCACTACGCTTATGCTGCGCACTCTGATCTTAATAGAACCATCATACTTTCTAGGCACGCTCTAAGTTCACGTCCCCTAGAACTCATTTCTAACGTCGCGATTTAACTCGATTAAAAAGTTTTATGCATCGTAAATTTTGTTCCACCGATTATTCGCGAACAGCTTTATGAAAAGAGATGTTCGTAAGTAGTTCTTTCGATCAACCAAAGTTTCTAGTTCAAGTTCACTACTCTAACTCGGGAATCACATTCACATTCATAAGCGAGAGACACATTCATTTTTCCATGCGGTCACATTCATTCACAACATCATTCACTACACTTTTATGGCCATTCCATCCATTTCCCTACCTGTGGGTAATTTAGTCTTTTTCCCCTACAGGGTATTTTGGTAATAAATCGGGGTCAATTCGAAAATATATTTCAAATTAGAGGTATTTCAGAATTTACAAAATCTCTCAGGTTATTTTGTTTTCCAAATCGAGGTGTTGCAAAAATTTGAGAAATCGAGGTTATTTCTGTAATTTTGGAAGTCGAGCGATTCAGTAAATTTTCCAAATCAGGTATCTTGTTATTTGTAAAATGTTTTTTGATATCTTTGTAAAGTAGAAATATTTTAACAAAAGTCGAGGGTATTTTTGAAAATCTTAAAAACTAAGGGTATTTTAGTAATTTACAATACAGGGGCATTTTTGTAATTTTGTAAATCGGAGATATTTTGGAAAAATTTTCACAATAATCTTTTACTACAATTAAAAGGGTAATTTAGGGATTTTAAAACTAGGAATTTTATAAAACTGCATGGCTAGTCCCTTTCGGGTTTTAATTATTGGTTTAGCCCGTGAATAAGTCCTCTTGGTTAGGGTGAACGTGTAATATCCAGGGATAGGGGCTATTTTGTTATTGCATTGTTTTGCATGTGGTTTGTTTTGCAATGTTGCTTTTGTGTTGTTTTGGGGCTTAGTTGTAAGCTTAGTATAAGCCGGAGTGGTAGGAAAAATTTTGGTTTTAAGTTTTATGTGAGAGGAGCTGAAGGAGCTGGGGTTTATAAATAATGTTAGGTGAAAATTTAGCACAAGAGTTGAGCTAGTAAGATGGCAAAGCATGCGCCACTTGGGGCTTGTGTTTGGCGTCACTTGCGGAGAGGAGGTCCTGTGTTCAATCTGCGAAAATCCCACATTTTTGCTCTCATTTTGACGACATGGAGGAGAAGAGTTGTGGGCGCTTCAAACTCGCCATGGACCAAGTCAAATGTTTAAATGGTGGGTGGAGAGCGAATTTAGGAGGGAGACTAGTTCAAACTAGTTTGAATGTGTGGCTTGGAGTAATTGTGGGTAGTGGCCGAATGTTGGGGAGTTTGTAGAGAGTGGGCGGTTTTGGTAAGTGGGGAGGGGTGTTAGCCGAAATTCACTTAGGCACTTTTGTGCATTTTTCGGTCACTTTGTGTCAAGCCAAATTCCTCTCTTTTGTCAATAGTAGCCGAAATTACAAGAGAGCTTTCTCTCATTTTCTTTACTTCTTGAAACCAAGAGACCAAACCCCTATAGCCTTGCCGAATTTGCTTTGTCCCTCTCAATTTTCTTGGTAGCCGAATGTTTTTTTCTCTCTCTCTTTTCTCTTCATTTGTGTAAGCCGAAACTCCATTCTCCAAAACACTTTCTCCATTCTTTCTTTTGCAAGCCGAAACTTCACCCTTCTAAACCTTTCCTTTTCTTTTCTTTTCCCCATTTCTATTGTTGGCCGAATATCAACCCCTATCCTTTTGCATTTCGTTTTCTCTTTTCTTTCACTCTGACCGAATCTTGTTTGATTATTACAAGCCACCCTAGCCGAATCCTCTTTTTTCCATCTTGTTTAGGAGTTGGCCGAATCTTTCCTCTCTCCTAGTGGTTCTTGGCCGAATATTGGTTGGTGTTAGGTAAGTGCTTGGCCGAATGGTTATCTCTCCTCTCCCTCGTTCTGGTTCGATTTTGGGTTTAGTTGAAAGGAGTTAATCTTTGTTAACTATTACGTTATAAGGCCTTTGGATTTTGGAAGCAAGCAAGAGGAGTCTTCTTTCTCGGTTAATCGTTGGTAAGTGGTGGTAAGGGATTGGTTCTAGTAGTGCATTCTTTTAGTTTTCGTTAATCAAAGACTTCAAAAAAAAATTAATAGTTCTCTTGTTAGGGTGTGGCCGATTGACTAAGGAAGCATTGGTTGGTTCGGGTTTTGGTAGGAAACCAAACCAAGTGAAAGGTAAGGGATTCAATTGTTAACCCCTTTGGTTTAATGGTTTTGGCCGAATGGTATAAGTGGCTAATCTATGTTTGGCCAATTATAGGAGCAAGGTATTTGAGGATCTTAGATCGGTTCGTTGGGTTTAAAAGCTTGCGTTTTAACAGGTGTGTAAACTAACACACTCATTGCTTAGTAGTATGGTTAATAAACCTGATTGTCAAACTGTGTGGTTGATTGATATGATACCCTATGGGGTATGTGCACGGATTCGGGTAAGCCCATTTCATTACGAGTTCTATTAATGGTATATGATATCATGATCGATGATGTATGTGATATGAGATGCAATGTTAAACATGTTAGCATGATTACATGTCTTGCACGATTTGCATTAGTATGAAATGTTATGGGTGATGTGAGAGGAGGGGGAATATGATATCCGTGTCTTTGGGACACCGGAGGTTTGGCACCTCCAAAGTGGTTTGGTACCACAGATTGATTATTGTGACTTTGGGTCACGTAGGTTTGGCACCTCGGCTCTCGTCCCATGGCTTAGCACCACGATGGGTTGGCCCCACAGATTGATTATACGGGATTGACGCCAAGTAATTTGGTATCACACGATGGGTTGGCCCCATCATTGGATTCGTGACTTCCGGTCACCAAAGTGATTTGGTATCACATTCGTGTCTTTGGGACACCGCAGGTTTGGCACCTCATAGCGTCTCGTCCCAGTGGCTTTTCGCACCACGGTGGGTTGGCCCCACACCGATTATACGGGATTGACGCCAAAGTGACTTGGTATCACACGATGGGTTGGCCCCATCATTGGATTATTCGTGACTTTGGGTCACCAGTGGTTTTTGGCACCACAATTATGGATATCGTGACTTTGGGTCACCAAAGGGTTTGGGACCACCAAAGGTTTTGGTACCACACGGGGTAGAAATGGAGTACGGATGGCTAGGATTGGGTGCATTACTTGTATTATGCGTTGCTATGATGTGTGTTAGCATGTTGCATTAATCGAGAGAGGGATTTATGCACCGAGTCTTGCGACTCACCTTCTCCCTTATCATTTCAGTGACACTTAGATTGCGGACATGGAGCCGGTGGACTCGAGGTGACCATGCCATGAATAAATTCAAATTTCACCGATTTAGACTTGGTACTTAATTTCTTTTATTCCATATGGTTTTGTTCGGATTGTAAAAGGCCTCTTAAAATTATGTTTTGATTATTCACATGCTTTGATTGGATTTCAATTATGTCCTAATAAATTATGGATTATTATCGAATAAAAACTTGGATATAAAATGAGGTTTTCAAAACTACAAAGCGATATGTTTTAAATTTTACCATCGGGTATCACACTATAAATTAAAAATAAATGCAACTCAAACGTTTTCTAAAACTAGAGATTTTTCCACACTCAAATCAAAATGTTTTTAAGCATCAAGAAGGAGATTACTTGGGATTCTCAAACGATATGGATTTGTCTTACTTATGGAGTCAACCAAGTTTTCAAATTCCCGGGTTTTCAAAATTCACTACCAGTTTTAAAGCAATCATGCCCAAGATTTTGACAAGTATAAAATATGACAAAGAGTTTTTTTTTCATCGAATCTTTAACCTGAAACCTAACCCCTCAAACACGATTTTCCCCGTAACATGCCGATTCGGTCGTGGTGTATTGACCGGTTCGGGTGTTACAATTTTGCATCGTCGAGCCAGTTCAAGGCTCGATCAGTGGGCCCGAGGCCCAAAATGTTTTAAGAATTTTTTTGTTTTTAAATGTTTTTGTTTCAAAGTATATGGTTTGAAAGGCATGGCTTCGAGTTTCCTGCACCAATCCGCCCGAGTAAGTACCCCCTTACTATTCTTGTGATTACCGATGTTGGTGTAATATGATTGAATGGCTAGCAATTACTTTAGAAATTAAAACCACTAGGTCCACGACTTGCGGAAACAAAAATTTCTTTAATAAGAAATATTCATAAGACTGTACTTTTAAATAGCGGAATAAATACTGATGCATAAAACTTCTAAATCAGATAAGTCGAGATCAGTAGTCATAAGCACTCGGGGTGGACGTGGTCGTAATACACGTGGACAAGGTCGGGTTAGGATGACGGTTTTCGAACCAGTGAGGGTCCAGTCGTGGGTCGAGAGAATGAGATACCGCATCACCACCACCGGAGGTGGTGAATTTCGTGATCGATCGATGATGCAGCGTCGCAGCGATGCTACGAGTTCTCGAAAGGGTAGCCGGAGTAGGTGGAGGCGCAGAGCTAGGAAATCGTGCTCGAGTGACTCCGAGCAAATGGGGCCGAGGTATTTAGAGGTGTTTCGGTGTTGCTCTCAAAGACGGCCGAGTATTGGTCGGAAGCGCACGGAGCGGATCATGGATGATCTGGACCGATCGCGAGGAGAAGTCGAAGGGGATAGTATCGCTCCTTTGGGATGAGTCATACCAGCTGGTGGCTCACGGTTCGAGACGGGCCGCATCGGAGGATCTCACTTGGGATTATTTTAGGGCCGCTTATCAGAAAAAGTACATTGGAGCTAGCTACATTGACGCAGAATGAAAAGCATTTTTGAGGCTAGTTCAGGGGAGTAAGTTTGTGTCAGAGTACGAGGCAGAATTCTTGAAGCTGAGTAGGTATGCTAGGGGCATTGTGGCTACCGAACACGAGAGGTGTGTTCGATTCGAGGATGGTCCGAGAGACGAATTAAGATCGCGATTGCTCCACAAATAGGAGCGTGAGTTTGCCGTCCTGGTTGAGAAGGCTAAGGTAGCCGAGGGTATTAAGGAATCTGTGAGGCAAAACATGGATAGTAAAGGGTACATAAGAGGAGTTTTGGATCTTCCGGGTCGTCGGGTAATCCGCAGAAAGAGCTAGACAAAGTGGGCCGAATCACCGTAGGTCTATTGTCGGTAATTAGGGACCCGCATGTTGTAACCGCTTGTGGGAAATCTCATTGGGAGGTTATTTGGACCGGTGGAAAAGGATGTTTCGAGTGTGGCTCTTTGGATCACCGTGTGAGGGACTGTCCCGCGTAAGTTGACTAGGATTCACCCGAGGCGTGGGCGCACTCGATTCAGAATAATGGACCGCCACCGCAGAGGGTCGTGGTAATGGCGAGAGGAGGTAATGGTTCTGGTCGGGGCGCGAGCACCGGCGAGAGGTGCGGTAGCTCGAGGCAAGACGGCACTGGTTGGTATATGCAGCAGACGCCGAGAGGAGGCGGCGACGCATCGGACGTCATAACCGGTACGTTTTTGATCTTTGGTTCTCTATATACTGCTTTAATTGATGTGGGTTCAACGCATTCATACGTTGCTAGTAGCATAGTAGAGACCATGGACTTAAACTCAAACTACTTCTAGGCGGATGACACCATTAGCCCTCTAGGTCACTCAGAGTTGTAGATAAGTCAGATAGAGATGTACCCCTAGAACTCCAAGGGTAGTGTTTGTGGTCGATCCGATGAAACTGCCGTTTGGGGAGTTCGATCTGATTCTCGGGATGGACTGGTTGGTTAAATACCGAGCTAGATTGGATTGCGTGGCTAAGCGTTTGGTTCTAAAGACGGTTGAGGGTGATGAGGTAGTCATGATAGGTAATAGAAGAGATTACTTATCCAACGTGGTATCACTCCTCCAAAGCGGAGAAGATGGTCGTGAAGGGGTCGTGAAGCGTATATGGTTCACGTGTATGCCTTGGAGGCTAAGGAATCTGGCTGTGGAAAAGGTCCGCATAGCTTAAAGAATTTGTTGATGTGTTTCCAGAGGAACTTCCGGGCTTGCCACCGATCGTGAGGTGGAGTCCGGATAGATCTGTTACGGAACTGCGCCAAAGTCTATTTCTCCGTATAGGATGGCGCCAAAGGAGTTAGTGGAATTAAAGGCTCGATCCGTGGAGTTGTTGGATCGAGGCTTTATTAGGCCAAGTGTTTCACCTTGGGTGCGCCAAGACTCTTTGTTAAGAAGAAAGATGGTACCATGCAGATGTGTATAGACTACCGCCGCTTGAACAAGTCGGGCGATCAAAAACAAGTATTCGTTGCGCGGATAGATGACTTGTTTGATCACCGGGAAAAGTGCTTCGGTATTCTCGAAAATTGATTTAACGTCCGGTATCACCAATTGAAGGTGAAGGAGGCGGATATCCACAAGACAGCGTTTCGTGCTCGGTATGGGCACTACGAATTTCTCGTAATGCCATTTGGGTTGACTAACGCACCGACAAAGATTCATGGATATGATAAATAGGGTGTTTCAAAGAGATTTGGATCGGTTCGTAGTGGTTTTTATTGACGACATCTTAGTATACTCAAAGACAGAGGAGGAGCATGATGCACACTTGCGAATAGTACTGCAGATTCTCGAGGGAAAACAACTTTATGCAAAATTTAGTAAGTGCGAGTTCGCTCGGGAGGTGACATTCTTGGGTCATGTAGTGTCTACCGAGGATTAGGGTAGATCCTCGGAAGATTGAGGCGCTTTTGGATTGGAAGCCGCCTAAGTCGCTGCCCGAGATTCGAGTTTTCTGGGTTTGGCAGATACTACCAAGATTTTTAGAAGGTTTTTCATTGATCGCAGCCGCCAATGACCAAGTTGTTAAGAAAAGGGGTTCCATTTGTTTGGGTCGAGAAGCAGCAGGAGAGTTTCACAAACTAAAGAAGATTTTGACCAAGCTCTGCTTTAATTCAACTTTGAGGTCGGAAGGAATTCACAAAGTGTATTGCGATGCATCACATACGGGATTGGGTTGTGTGCTTTGATGCGGAAGGTAAGGTTATGGCTTACGATCTCGGCGAGCTTGAGGCCACATGAGGTCAATTATCCGACGCACGACTTGGAGTTAGCAAACCGTAGTCTTCGCCTTGAAAATTTGGAGGCACTACTTGTTCTGAGAGAGATCGATAGTCTACACAGATCACAAGAGTCTAAAGTATCTTTTGACTCGTAAGGATTTGAATTTGAGGCAACATATGCAGATGGATTGAATTGCTCAAGGATTATGATTGTTCGATTGAATATCATCCGGGCAAGGCTAACGTGGTGGCGCACGCGTTGAGCCGTAAGGTTGTTTCGGACTTAAGAGTGATGTTTGCCCATCCGAGTTTGTATGACGACCGAAGTATTCTCGCAGAGCTGCAGTTAAGCCTACTTGGGTTGAGCAGATCGTCGAGAAAACAGCTTGGAAGATGAGGTTTTGAGTGCGCAGAGGTCTCGGAGTGCGGGATGGTGGTTTAGAGGTTACAGTTATCTAGTGATGGAGTGTTGTGTTTCAAGGCGAGCTTGTATGCCGAAAGACGTTGAGTCGAGGCGGAGGATTCTTCAGACGCACATAGCAGCCCATACGCTATGCATCCTGGAAGAAGCAAGATGTATAGAGATCTAAGAGAGCAATTTTGGTGGCCGGGTCTAAAGAAAGAAGTGACGGGGTTTGTAGGGAAGTGTCTGACATGTCAGCAGGTCAAGGCTGAGCATCAGTTGCCGTCAGGGTTGCTTCAGCCAGTGAAGATTCCACAATGGAAGTGGGAAAGAATAACTATTGATTTCGTTAGTGGATTACCTCTTACGCCGAGCAAGAAAGACTTAGTTTGGGTAATTGTGGATCGTCTGACTAAATCAGCTCACTTCATTCCGGTAAGGGTTGATTACTCACTTCAGAGGTTGGCGAAGCTGTATGTGTCAGAGATAGTGAGATTGCACGGTGTGCCAGTATCGATTATCTCGGATAGGGATCCCAGATTTACGTCAAGGTTCTGGAAAGCATTGCATCAGGCTTTGGGTACGCTTGGATTTCAAAGACGGCTTTTCACCGCAAATCGACGGGCGCTCGGAAAGGGTTATACAGATCTTAGAGGATATGCCGAGAGGTTGTGTTCGGATTTCGAGAGGTAGTTGGGAGGAGTTTCGCCATTAGCCGAGTTCGCCTACAATAATAGTTACCAAGCAAGCATCAAAATGGCACCATATGAGGCGTTGTATGGTAGGAAGTGTCGCTCACCTACATGTTGGACTCGAGTTGGGTGAACGCCAGCTTGTTGGGACCAGAGTTGGTTGCAGAGACCGAAGGCAAGGTTAAGTTGATTCAGGCTCGATTGAAAGAAGCTTCCTGATAGGCGTAAGTCTTATGCCGATCTCAAGCGGAGAGATATAGAGTTTGGCCGTGGGGATCAAGTTTTTCTAAAGGTCTCGCCATGGAAGAAAGTATTGAGATTCTAAGGAAAGGCAAGCTAAGTCCGAGGTTTATTGGGCGTATAATAAGGTACTCAAACGAGTGGGGACCAGAGCTTACCGACCTTGAGTTGCCGAAGGTTGAGTCGATTCACGATGTATTTCACGCTTCGATGCTTAGGCGTTATCATTCAGATCTATCGCATGTCGTAGCAAAGGAAGAGATCGAGGTGAATCCGGATTTGACCATGAAGGAGGAACTCGTGCGCATCCTAGATCGGGATGTGAAGGTTTTGGCGCGTGGAAGTCGGTGCCTCTCGTAAAGGTGCTATGGCGGAACCATGGCGTGGAAGAAGCTACGTGGGAACCCGAGGATGTGATGAGACAAAGAATACCCTCAACTCTTTTGATCAAGCAATTTCGAGGCCAAAATTATTTTTTTTAGGGGTAGAACCGTAATATCCAGGATAGGGGCTATTTTGTTATTGCATTGTTTTGCATGTGGTTGTTTTGCAATGTTGCTTTTGTGTTGTTTTGGGGCTTAGTTGTAAGCTTAGTATAAGCCGAGTGGTAGGAAAAATTTTGGTTTTAAGTTTTATGTGAGAGGAGTCAAGGAGCTGGGGTTTATAAATAATGTTAGGTGAAAAGTTAGCACAAGAGTTGAGCTAGTAAGATGGCAAAGCATGCGCCACTCGGGCTTGTGTTTGGCGTCACTTGCGTGAGAGGAGGTCCTGTGTTCAATCTGCAAAATCCCACATTTTTGCTCTCATTTTGACTGGCATGGAGGAGAAGAGTTGTGGGCGCTTCAAACTCGCCATGGACCAAGTCAAATGTTTAAATGGTGGGTGGAGAGCGAATTTAGGAGGGAGATTAGTTCAAACTAGTTTGAATGTGTGGCTTGGAGTAATTGTGGGTAGTGGCCGAATGTTGGGGAGTTTGTAGAGAGAGTGACCGGTTTTGGTAAGTGGGGAGGGGTGTTAGCCGAAATTCACTTAGGCACTTTTGTGCATTTTTCGATCACTTTGTGTCAAGCCAAATTCCTCTCTTTTGTCAATAGTAGCCGAAATTACAAGAGAGCTTTCTCTCATTTTCTTTACTTCTTGAAACCAAGAGACCAAACCCTATAGCCTTGCCGAATTTGCTTTGTCCCTCTCAATTTTCTTGGTAGCCTTAATGTTCTTTGCTCTCTCTTTTCTCTTCATTTGTGTAAGTTTCAAACTCCATTCTCCAAAACACTTTCTCCATTCTTTCTTTTGCAAGCCAAAACTTCACCCTTCTAAACCTTTCCTTTTCTTTTCTTTTCCCCATTTCTATTGTTGGCCGAATATCAACCCCTATCCTTTTGCATTTCGCTTTCTCTTTTCTTTCACTCGACCGAATCTTGTTTGATTATTACAAGCCACCCTAGCCGAATCCTCTTTTTCCATCTTGTTTAGGAGTTGGCGAATCTTTCCTCTCTCATAGTGGTTCTTGGCCGAATATTGGTTGGTGTTAGGTAAGTGCTTGGCCGAATGGTTATCTCTCCTCTCCCTCGCCTGTTCGATTTTGGGTTTGGTTGAAAGGAGTTAATCTTTGTTAACTATTACGTTATAGGGCCTTTGGATTTTGGAAGCAAGCAAGAGGAGTCTTCTTTCTCGGTTAATCGTTGGTAAGTGGTGGTAAGGGATTGGTTCTAGTAGTGCATTCTTTTAGTTTTCGTTAATCAAAGACTTCAAACAAAAATTAACAGTTCTCTTGTTAGGGTGTGGCCGATTGACTAAGGAAGCATTGGTTGGTTCGGGTTTTGGTAGGAAACCAAACCAAGTGAAAGGTAAGGGATTCAATTGTTAATCTATGTTTGGCCGATTATAGGAGAAAGGTATTTGAGGATCTTAGATCGGTTTGTTGGGTTTAAAAGCTTGCGTTTTAACAGGTGTGTAAACTAACACACTCATTGCTTAGTAGTATGGTTAATAAACCTGATTGTCAAACTGTGTGGTTGATTGATATGATACCCTATGGGGTATGTGCACGGATTCGGGTAAGCCCGTTTCATTACGAGTTCTATTAATGGTATATGATATCATGATCGATGATGTATGTGATATGAGATGCAATGTTAAACATGTTAGCATGATTACATGTCTTGCACGATTTGCATTAGTATGAAATGTTATGGGTGATGTGAGAGGAGGGGGAATATGATATCCGTGTCTTTGGGACACCGTGAGGTTTGGCACCTCCAAAGGTTTTGGTACCACAGATTGATTATTGTGACTTTGGGTCACCAGAGGTTTGGCACCTCGGCGTCTCGTCCCCGTTGGCTTAGCACCACAAAGGGTTGGCCCCACAGCTTGATTATACTGATTGACGCCGGTGATTTGGTATCACACGATGGGTTGGCCCCATCATTGGATTCGTGACTTCGGTCACCGCGATTTGGTATCACATTCGTGTCTTTGGGACACCGCAGGTTTGGCACCTCATAACGCCTCGTCCCAAGTGGCTTTCGCACCACAATGGGGTTGGCCCCACACCGATTATACGGGATTGACGCCAAAGGTGACTTGGTATCACACGATGGGTTGGCCCCATCATTGGATTATTCATGACTTTGGGTCACCAAAGTGGTTTGGCACCACAATTATGGATATCGTGACTTTGGGTCACCAGGTGGTTTGGCACCACCAAAGGGTTTGGTACCACACGGGTAGAAAAGGAGTACGGATGGCTAGGATTGGGTGCATTACTTGTATTGCGTTGCTATGATGTGTGTTAGCATGTTGCATTAATCGGGAGAGGGATTTATGCACTGAGTCTTGCGACTCACCTTATCCCTTATCATTTCAGGTGACACTTAGATTGCGGACATGGAGCCGGGTGGACTCGAGGTGACCATGCCATGAATAAATTCGAAATTTCACTGATTTAGACTTGGTACTTAATTTCTTTTATTCCATATGGTTTTGTTGGGATTGTAAAAGGCCTCTTAAAATTATGTTTTGATTATTCACATGCTTTGATTGGATTTCAATTATGTCCTAATAAATTATGGATTATTATCGAATAAAAACTTGGATATAAAATCAGGTTTTCAAAACTACAAAGCGATATGTTTTAAATTTTACCATCGGGTATCACACTATAAATTAAAAATAAATGCAACTCAAACGCTTTCTAAACTAGAGATTTTTCCACACTAAGCTCAAAATGTTTTTAAGCATCAAGAAGGAGATTACTTGGGATTCTCAAACGATATGGATTTGTCTTACTTATGAAGTCAACCAAGTTTTCAAATTCCGGGTTTTCAAAATTCACTACCGCTTTTAAAGCAATCATGCCCAAGATTTTGACAAGTATAAAATATGACAAAGAGTTTTTTTTCATCGAATCTTTAACTCGAAACCTAACCCCTCAAACACGATTTTCCCCGTAACATGCCGTCTTTCGGCCGTGGTGTATTGACCGGGTTCGGGTGTTACGGTATCAGCTTACTACGCACTGGTAGGATTCGAGTAAAGAGGAGGTGAGTCACTAGGGACGCTTAAATACCAAGCTCTTACTGAATCCACTCCTAGACATGCGCACAACAAGCTTGCCACACCTAGCTCGGCGACTTACTTCACAGTTTGTTTAATAGTCCTTAAGTCTTATGCACGTGCTTAAGTGCACTAGCCCTAGGGTTCAATAGCCCTAATATTCTAATCTACGAGCCCAAATAAGCCCATAATACACATAAACAAGTCACTTCAATAATTAGAACTACTTACCCGTGGACTTCGGGCGTAGATACAGTGCCATGCCGTATAACTCAAAAGTTTATGAAAGCCCATACTTTTGAAAAGCCCATCTTTGAAAAAAATATTTTTGAACCCAAAACCCTCAAGGCCGAAGTTTTGAACCGGGCTCGATACTAAATTGTAACACCCCAAACCCTACCCATTCATTACGAATCAATTTGAAATGCCATCATGAAAAACGCTTGAAGACCGATTTCACTTTTGGGAAAAACATTAAAAATTTTGTCATTTGAAAACCAGTCCAATTAAAAATTCTAAATAATATAAGCTTGATAAAATATCCAAATTAAAACTTTATAATAAGCTTTTAAAATATAAGTTGCCAAAATTAAAAGCACTTCCAAATAATAATTTAATGGTCGCCTAGCTTAAACATAATAAAAATGTTCAAATCGAAATACTTAAATACTTTAATCTGGCCTTATTACAATAAATAATTAAACAAAAGTTCTTAGTAATAAACTGAATAAAATAAAGAAGATGTCTTCTGCATGGGCCACCTCGTATCCACTCCAACCCGGTCCCAGCCACTACGAATCATCTCGCGATGTTTAATAAAAATTGGGTGAGTCATACGGACTCGAGTGTGTAATTAGTCCACCAATTCCACCCACATGTTAACCACATATTAACTCATATATCGATATCAATTATCAAATTCACATGTTATCACATTCGGCTTGGCCCATTTTCATATCACATTCATCTAATAGGGTAGTTAACCACATAATTTCCACATCTTCGGGCTTAGCCCATTTCCACACCGATCCACATTCATATACTCGGGCTTGGCCCATTTCCACATATGTTCACATACGAAATCATGCAATTATGAAGCCCAACCCAAACCTAGGGTCCATCCGCTACACACCCCCTTATCCAAACCTACCACACACCAGGGGATTATCAAATCACCCTCTCCTTTTCACTCCAAAGGCAATCATCGCTGCCCCACGTGCAATTAAGCACAATAGTCCACAACGCAACCTCAGTCAGAGCCAATCCACGATATAGCCGTAGCTAACACCAAAACCACGATGGGACACATAGTCACTCATCAACCACGATATGGCACATAGCCGATATCAACCACGATGAGGCACATAGCCACTCATCAAGCCACGCGAACTAAATCGCAATTAATCCACAATGTGACCTCGGTCCAACGTCAATCCACGATGTAGCTCAAGGCTAACATCAAAAACCACGATGGGACACATAGTCACTCATCAACCACGATATGGCACATAGCCGATATCAACCACGATGAGGCACATAGCCACTCATCAAGCCACGCGAACTAAATCGCAATTAATCCACAACGTGACCTCGCCAACGCCAATCCACGATGTAGCTCAAGGCTAACATCAAAACCACGATGGGACACATAGTCACTCATCAACCACGATATGGCACATAGCCGATATCAACCACGATGAGGCACATAGCCACTCATCAAGCCACGCGAACTAAATCGCAATTAATCCACAACGTGACCTCGACCAACGCCAATCCATGATGTAGCTCAAGGCTAACATCAAACCACGTACTCGAAGTACACCCGCACCTTCTTTCATATCATATCCCACCCATGTACATGCCACATAAAATAATGATACAATGTAATGATGCATGAGCATGTTCATCAAGCATATTATCACATATTCATATTAATAATCACATATCATCGTTTGGTACTTTACGGATTATCGACATACCCTTGAGGGTATCCTTATCACAATTTCCACTCGCACTAGTTAGCACATTCATAACACATACACATTTCACATACATATCATATACTCCGAAAACGGTGGGTTAATCACACACCGATCACTTGGAGAACTATGCTTTCAATATCGATGCTATCACTAGGCGATACTACTGGCTATTTGCCTACTTTCTTGTTCTCGACATTGGTCCACACCCTGGCCAATCCCTAACCGCGAGACAGATCACTTCTTAAACTTCGGGATAGGGACCTTCCTTTCCTTCTTGAATGGTATTCGCCTCATCAACACACTTAATCGTAACAATCGATTTAACCATCAATATACGAATTCTTAACCAAATATCCACAACTTATCATACTTACCTAAGGGTCTTGAAATCCCAAAAGCTTGATCTAATGCTTAGATCCTTAATCCCTACATTTGATTAATCACCTACTACTTTAATAAAAAGCCATTCGCCATAAATCCAAATCCTAGTAGGATTAGTATACTTAAACTTACCTTGTTACCGCTTTGACTTAAAAATCAAGTCTTGAAATCTCTCTATACTCTTCTCTTGCATTCGACCAAGCATTGAATCAATTAACTTGGTTAGTTTTCGCTTTTGAATAATTAATGAACACATATATTTACCAAACATGGCCTTGGCCAATACTATAGACACTTACCTTGTGGATTTTAAATCCAGAAACTCACCGAATAACTAGGGAACACGTGGCCTATGGTGTGCCTTCTGAAAAGAACTTCTCCTTCCTTGTAGTCGACAATTAGTAAATCCCGAAAGATCTCTTCAAAGTTTCTGCAACAAGATATTAATGGGGTTAGTCCTAGATTTCGCAAAATCTTAAGAAAAAGGATGAAACCGAATGAGATCTTACCCTTACTTGAAGAAATCGATTGCACCTTCACTTCAACCTTCGTAGATTCGGCTATGGCTAGATGATGATCTCACAACTTTCTTTCTTTTCGAGGGATTAGAAAGAAAAGAGAAGGAAGAATAAAGATGGAGGATTCGGCTAGATCACAAGGTATTTCGGCTTGGCAAAAATAAAAGAAGAAGAAGATTTGGTGAAGAGAATTCGGCAGAGGCTTTCAAAGAACAGATAATAATGCAGAATGGCCTCTCTTTTCCTTTTATAGCCGAAATTATCATCTTAGAATCCCTTACTTGGCCATCACTCTTCTATTTTAATAGCTTTATCTCTTTAATTATCACTTAAAATAAAAGATAATTCAGCAACTATCTTTACTTAGCCGAAATTATTAAACTCAAAGTCCATTACTTGGCCATCACTTCTCCCTTATTTTCCTCTTTATCTCTTTATTCAAATTAAAAGAATTTAATCCAACAATTATCTCTTGAAAATAATGATAAATAAATCCCTTTATTTATCCACTATTTATAAAATAATAAAAGCTCCTAATTTATAGCCATGTGCCGTCCACCTCTCAGCTCCTTGTAGCAAAATAAAATTTCTTTTATTTGCTTCCCATGTGACTCGAACTTAGGCCCATTCCTCTTGCATATGGCGCCATTTCCATAGGCCCTAAGTGGCATCTTCTGTGCCACTTTTCCAAGCCTGTTGTGTGTCAAATTTCACAAATTTTTTTTTTAAGGCCACCTTGCCTTAATTTCCCCTTTTAAACCTTAAAACTCGTCATTTCTAGGTCATTTCTAAGTTTCCAAAAATTTTCGATCGGCTCTGTAAACTTGAGATTTCCTTACATTTCCATGACATTTCCTTACAAGACATTTCCTTACATTTCCAAGGTTCTAAAACTGTTCACTTTCCTCTTTTAAACTTATCATTTCCATACATTTCCAGGTTTCCAAAAGTGTTCAAAATATATTCATAACACATAAGATATGTCATTTCGTACATTTAAACCAAAAATGCATAGGCCCTTTTCAGGATGTTACACCGTGTCCCTCACACAGCCATGACACGCCCGTGTCATAGCCCGTGTGTGAAAACCTTGACATTCTATTTATGACGTCAGCAGACACTTAGGGTCACATGGCCAAGCCACACGCCCGTGTGCTAGCCTGTGTGACGAACTGAATTTTTCGCAAATTAGATGTAGGGGACACACTGCCAGGTTACACGCGCATGAGGCAGACCGTGTGTCACACACGGCCTAGACACACGCCCGTGTGTCTACCCGTGTGGACAATTATAAGGCTATTTACCAAGCCTTTTACCACCCTGAAAAGTAACCACACTCATACCATTTCTAGCAAAACATAACATAACAATAATGCACCTCTAATATTCATAACCAAGGTATCCACACCATAAATTCATACTACATTCACCATGCATATACTTCACACTTTACTCATTCAATTGCACAAGCTTACACTTCATGAATTTCATCATCATTAAAAAATATAACTTAACAAGTATTGGCCAATTCCAATGACCAATTACATAATGAAATAAGTAACATTAATAGCCAACACTTTGGCTAGCCAATATAACATATAACAAAATTACCAAGTTCCTATACATGCCATACCCAAAATAATCAAACTTTACTATACCCAAAAGAATAGCTTGATAGTGTGAATCGAGCTCTGACTTCCTTCGACCCCCGAGCTAGCTTGGCGATACTACAAGAAAAGGGAAAAGAAAGGGAGTAAGCATAAAGCTTAGTAAGTTTGCATGAAATAAATAACAACATAAAATCTTGTAATAATATCAACATATTACTTCATGGATTAACATAAAATTCTCAAGTAACATTGACATGGCTTACTCATGCTCATTCTTACCAACCACCTCTCACATAACGGACTCATTTTTCGTGAGTTTCGCAATGTACCTGTATCACTTCATCATATAACTTTAGCCCTCTTTTCATCTTTAACATAGACTTTATCACCTTACCCCGTTAAACCACTTAGAATATCGAGGGATACCCGAAAATTGTCACTCACATAGTAAGATGCCAATGCCATATCCCAGATATGGTCTTACATAGGATCACATGTTGATGCCGATGCCATATCCTAGATATGGTCTTATACGGGATCTCATATCGATGTCGACGCCATATCCCATATATGGTCTTACACGAGATCGTATATCGATGCCATGTCCCTGACATGGTCTTACACGGAGTCACTAATCGATGCCAATGCCATATCCCAGATATGGTCTTACACGGGATCTTAATTCGGTGCCGATGCCATATCCCAGATATGGTCTTATACGGGACCTTATTAATCTCATGTCGTGACAAGAGTATCCTTTCTATTCTGAAAGTTCAACCGGGACTTCGACATAATAAAACTTCATCATATTTTCATTGAAATCTCATTAACCAGATTCATAGAAAGAATATACACATCTCACTTAATATCAAGTATTTAAAAGCATAATAACATGATATTAATTTATTACACACAAACTTACCTCGGTACCAAAATATAGATAGTTGTTCAATTTAGTCCACCAATTTGTTCTTTCCTCGGTTTAGGTCCGGACTTCATGTTTCTTGATCTATAATGACAAATTTCACTTATTCTGTAACACCCCTAACCCGTAACCATCGCCGGTCTTGGGTTAAGAGGCACTACCGGACAATCGGAAACTTTTACAAACATATCATATCATAAAGTATATAATCATCAAATCATAATAGAATACAAGCACATAGTCCCTTAATGAGATCTACGAGACCTTAAACATGCGTTAGAACGGAGTTGGGACTAAACCGAAATCATATAAATTTTTTCCAAAAATCAAACATTTTTCAAAGTTACAGAGGTCACACGCCCGTGTGGATAGGCCGTGAGCCTCACATGGCCTAAGACACGCCCATGTGTCCGAGCCGTGGCAAAACAGGGCATACATTCTGACTTGTCCGCACGCCCTGAGACACGCCCGTGTGTCTCACCCGTAGTCGACACTGACTTGTACCACACGACCAGTCACACGCCCGTGTGTCTAGCCCGTGGTCGAGTCTGACTTATTTTGAATTACAACCACGAGGGACACGGTCGAGCCACACGCCCGTGTGCTCAACTGTGTGGGAAATTATAGGCCATTTACAAGGCCAAATTGCCACCCACACATTAGGTTATACCTACAAGCATTATACCAATTCAAATCATATCAAAATGACCATCTTTTCTAACCATTCAAAAACATATCAAACATACCAACTTATGCAACATTTATCTCAATCTCATCACAAGCATTTCTAATTATAAACCATTCAAAAACTTACCAAATCGAAGTGTCAATTCATCATCAACAATATGCTAATTTTTGCATCATAGAAATTATCATAGATTTGACCATTTCATTAGCTCAAACATTAGCCATCAAACCATACCAAATGCATCATTTAGCATGAATTACTCACTCATATCATACTCATTATCTAGCCGTATCACATAGCTATTTATATACAACTCAAAACATAATCCCAAATTAACTAGCCTATACATGCCATATTTAACTATGTACACATTCAAAAGGTACCAAAATGGAGTTTGATAGTGTGGTGATGATCCTCGACGATCCTCGAGCCTTCCGTATCTTCAACGATCTATAAAACAATGCAAACACTCACAGAGTAAGCTTTCAAAAGCTTAGTAAGCCATATAAAATAAACTTAACATAATAGACATTTATAACCATTTCAAATACTAGAACTATAACATATCCCAATAGATTATTCATATTTCTCCTTTCTATCTCAATGGTATCTAACCATTTGCTTATCAACAAATCTCATCTCTATATATTTCTTTAGATCATATCACAATAATACATATATTACAACATGTCTCAACATTTCTATGCACATATTTCTCTTTAGCAAATTCACATATACTTACCTTTCATACTCAAACGTAGAGTACATCTCAAACGTACCTGAAACGATTACGCATTTCACCTAGTAATTCATTTCTCAAAATTGCCCGTTGAACCATTTGGAATCAAATAGGATACTCGGAATACACAGAATAATCGTACAATGCCAACGTCCCAGACGTGGTCTTACATGTAACCAAATAACGATGCCATTGTCCCAGACAGGGTCTTAAACGAATCAAATACGATGCCAATGTCCGAGACATGGTCTTACACATAAATCTCAAATCGACGCCAACGTCCCAGACGTGGTCTTACACGATATCACATATCAGAAACCTATGCCATGACATATGAATCCTACCTATTCCTAAGGTTCAAACGGGACTTTTCGGATATTAATACATTGTCGATACTTTCTCGGATTTCTCACGTATTTCGTCCAAATCCATTCATCACAATTCAATATCAAATGAACATAAGTAATTAAACTTAAATATGTTTATTCGTATATGAACTTACCTCGTATTCGGAATAAACGAACGGATTCGACTACTCGATCACTTTCGACTTTCCTCGATCTAAATCCATTTTCTTTGGTTCTTGATCTATACATATTAAAATTTAACTCTTTTATTCACCAATTCATTCAATTCAATCCAAAAACACACATTTAGGGCAATTTACAAATTAGCCCTTATATTTTCACATTTTGACATTTAAGTCCCTATTTCAAAAAATCATAAAATATACAAAATTTCATATCACCAATGCTTGGCTGAATATTCATGTAGTTCATATAAGTCCATATATTTCATTTACTTCACATTTTAGTCCCTCAAAATATTATTTTAACAATTTAGTCCAAATTACTCAAATTCACCAAAAATCCAAAGACAAAACACGTTAATCAAACAAATATATTTCATATTTCATCAACTAACATCACAAAGCTCAAGTATTCATCAATGGAACTTTTCAAAATCATCATAAATTTCCAAAATTGAGGCATGGGTTTTGTAGTATTTGAAGCAACGATTACAAAAATGTAGAAATTATCAAAAACCGATCAAAATCCATACCTTAATTTTTGCTTATAGCTAGCCGAACCCTTAAAGCTTTTCTTCTTTCTTTTTCTTTGATATTTTCGGCATTAAAAGATGAACATGGCTTATTTTCATGTTTTTGTTATATTAATTAACACATAATTTACAAATTACCTCAATGCCTTTAATGAAAAAATTATATCATCTTATAATACATGGACATAATTGTCCACTTACTTACTTAATAGTGGCATTATAACCTTTTAAGGACTTATAATAATTTATATCATGGAAATTTAGCACACTATCAATTAGAACACCACTTTCACATTTTCTACGATTAAGTCCTTTTCTTAATTTAAGCACAGAAACAATAAATTTAGTTCACGAAAATTTCACACATACTTAATCACATATTGCAAGCACAGAAAATGGTATTAAAATATTTTTCTAACTCGGATCTGTGGTCCCGAAACCACTATTCTGACTAGGGTCTAAACCGGACTGTTACAATTCTCCCCCTTAGGGATTTTTGTCCCTGAAAATCTTACCATTAAACAGATTCGGATATTGTTGTTTCATAGTATCTTCAGGCTCCCACGTAGCCTCTTCCACTCCGTGTTGATGCCACAATACTTTTACTAACGAAATTTTCTTATTTCTCAACTCTTTGATTTCACGAGCTAAGATACGAATCGGTTCTTCTTCATAGGTCATATAGGATCGAATTTCAATCTCAGATGGAGAAATCACATGTAATGGATCAGATCTGTATCATCTAAGCATTGACACATGAAAAACATTGTGAATCTTTTCTAACTCCGGCGGCAACAACAATCGGTATGCAACAGGTCCAATACGTTTAATGATCTCATACGGCCCAATGAATCTCGGACTCAATTTGCCTTTTCTGCCAAAACGAAGTATTTTCTTCCATGGAGATACTTTCAAGAACAGTTTGTCACCAATTTCAAATTCAATATCTTTCCGTTTCAAGTCTGCATAGGATTTCTGATGATCTGACGCAGCTTTTAGACTATCACGAATCACTTTCACTTTCTGTTCAGTTTCTTTGATCAAATCAACCCCGTGTATCTCAGTTTCACTGAGCTCAAACCAATACAGAGGTGTTCGACATTTGCGTCCATACAAAGCTTCATAAGGTGCCATTTTGATGCTCGACTGAAAACTATTATTGTATGCAAACTCAATCAATGGTAAATATTGTTCCCACGTACCATCAAACTCAAGAATGCAACATCTCAACATATCCTCGAGAATCTGAATAATCCGCTCGGATTGACCATCCGTCTGTGGGTGAAAAGATGTACTGAAATGCAATTTAGTACCTAAGGCCTCTTGCAGTTTCTTCCAGAATCGTGAAGTAAATCTCGGATCTCTATCAGATACAATAGATAGTAGCACCCCATGCAATCTCACAATATCAGAAATATAAAGCTCAACTAGTTTATCAAGTGAGAAATTAGATCGTACCGGAATAAAATGGGCCGATTTCGTCAATCTGTCAACTACAACCCAAACTGCATCTTTCTTTCTTGGAGTTAAAGGCAACCCTGAAACAAAATCCATTGTCACTCTATCCCATTTCCATTCTGGAATCATTATCGATTGTAACAAACTAGATGGAACCTGATGTTCAGCTTTAACTTGCTGATAGAATAAACATTTCGATACAAACTCTGATATATTTGTTTCATACCAGACCACCAATAATGTTGCTTTAGATCATGATACATCTTTGTACTTCCCGGATGAACAGATAGGCGGCTACAATGTGCTTATTTCAAAATCGACTGAATCAACTCTAGATTTCTCAGAACACAATTTCGATCTTGAAATCTCAAACAATCATCAACATCAACTCGAAATTCAGAATCGGAATTTGAATCACACTGAGCTCATTTCGCTAGCATTTCATTATCAACTTTCTGAGCATCACATATTTTTTGTAAAAACAACGGTTTCACTTTCAATTCAGCCAAAACTGGACCATCATCAGACAAGTCTAAATGAGCATTCATCGTACGTAATGCAAACAGTGACTTTCAAATCAATGCATCAGCAACAACATTTGCTTTACCCGGATGATAATCTATTACAAGTTCATAGTCTTTCAACAGTTCTAACCATCTTCTCTGTCGCAGATTCAGGTCTTTCTGAGTCATCAGATATTTCAGACTTTTATGATTCGAAAACACATGGAATTTTTCACCAAAGAGATAGTGACGCCAAATCTTTAAGGAAAACACAATCGCAGCTAGTTCAAGGTCATGTGTCGAATAATTCTTTTTATGCGGCTTTAGTTGTCTCGAGGCATAAGCTATAACTTTGCCTTCCTGCATCAAAACGCATCCCAGACCATTCAACGAAGCATCACTATAAATCACAAACTCTTTACCCGATTCTGGCTGTATCAAAACTAGAGCTTTGGTCAAAAGGGCTTTCAACAGATCAAAGCTTTTCTAACATTTATCGGACCATTCAAATTTCACATCTTTATGAAGCAATCTAGTCAACAGAGTAGCAATCATTGAAAAGCCCTTTACAAACCTTCGAAAATAACCAGCCAGTCCCAAAAAACTACGGACTTCGGACACATTTCTCGGAGGATTCCACTCCAAAATAGCTAAAATCTTGCTCGAATCAACCCGTATACCAGATGCTGATACTATATGTCCCAGAAAACTAACTTCTCGCAACCGAAACTCACATTTACTGAATTTTGCATACAACTGCTTATCTCGTAGAGTTTTTAGCACGATTCTCAGATGTACAACATGCTCAATTTCATCCCGCGAATAAATCAAAATGTCGTCAATGAATACGACAACAAATCGATCTAAATACGGTCTGGAAATTCTGTTCATCAAATCCATAAAAACAGTAGGAGCATTTGTTAGTCCGGAAGGTATAACTAAAAACTCATAATGCTCGTACCTCGTTCTGAAAACAGTTTTTGGAATGTCTGAATCTTTTACTCGCAGTTGATAATACCCCGATTTCAGATCTATCTTTGAAAACACGGTGACTCCTTTCAGCTGATCAAACAAATCATCAATTCTCGGTAGAGGATATTTGTTCTTTATAGTCACTTTGTTCAACTGACGGTAATCAATACAAATTCTCATCGTGCCATCTTTCTTTTTCACAAATAAAATGGGAGCACCCCAAGGTGAGAAACTCGGTCGTGCAAGTCCTCTATCGGTCAACTTTTGTAACTATGACTTCAACTCTTTTAACTCTGTTGGTGCCATTTTGTACGGAGCTATCGAAATAGGTGTCGTTCCCAGCATTAAATCTATACCAAACTCAACTCCTCGTATCGAAGGCAATCCCGGTAGCTCTTCAGAAAACACGTCAGGAAATTCACAGACAACTGGCACTGATTCTACTTTCTTTTCAGTCACTCTCGAATTAATTACATAAGCAAAATAAGCTTCGCAACCCTTTTTCACATAACTCTGAGCTTTCAATACTGATATCACAGCCGGTAATCCATTCATATCATTAGACTCAATCTAAACTATTTCATCATTCTGGGATCTCAAATCAATAATCTTTCTTTTGCAATTCACAATAGTATCATCCAATGTTAACCAGTTCATACCCAAAAATATATCAAATTCATCAAAAGGTAATAGAATCAGATCAGCCGAAAAACAAACATCTCAAAACATCAACGGATAATTCTTGCATACTTTGTCAACTAAGACACATTTACCTAAGGGGTTCGATACTCTAATAACAAATTCAGTAGACTCTACAGGCAAAGTCTTACTGGATACTAAGTTCATGCATATATACGAATGAGTAGATCCAGGGTCTATTAATGCAATCACAGAAGTATCATAAAGAGTAAATGTACCCGTAATAACATCTGGAGACGAAGCTTCCTCACGAGCTCGGATGGCATAAGCGCTGGCAGGTGCCCTAGCTTCAGATCTCGCAATGGTATCTTTTGTAGTTCTTTGGCCACCAGTAACATTTCTTGTATTTCGAGAAGGTCTACCTCTAGCTGAAACATTATCTAACCTCGAATTCTGAACAATCTCTTACTCAACAGACTCTGGGCAGTCTCAGATGAAATGGTCTAATGATCCACATCTGAAACAGGCTCGATCATTCAATCTACAACTACCCGGATGTCTTTTACCATAATGTTTACATTCAGGTCACTTAGTTCAGACATTTCTCACACTAGCTATCAAAGTAGCTGGAGCTTTAAAGTTCGACTGCGATCTAGCTTGATCTCTGTTCGAATGTCCCACATTAGTCTTTGAATGGCTATGCTCATCTCTGAATTTCTTTGATACAGAGTGAAATGATTTACTTGAGAATCTCTTTCTCACATCTCTAGCTTCAAACTCAGCTTTTCTTTTATCTTTCCCGAGTGCCTCAGCTTTACATGCTCGACCAACAAGCACAACAAATTCTTTTATTTCCAGAATCCCAACTAGCAAACGGATGTCTTCATTTAGGCCGTCTTCAAACCTTTTACACATTATCGCTTCAGTTGAAACACATTCCCGAGCATATTAATATCATGAATTCTCGTTCATATTCAGTGACAGACATACGACCCTGTTTCAATTCCAGAAATTCTTTTTGTTTTTGATCTATAAATCTCTGGATTATATATTTCTTCCGGAACTCAGACTGAAACAATTCCCAGGTAACTCGTTCTTTTGGAATAATAGAAATCAAAGTCTTCCACCACTAATAAGCTGCATCTCGTAACAGAGAAACAACACATTTTATGCATTCATCAGGAGTCAATGACATTTCATCAAACACTCGAATTACGTTCTCGAGCCAAAACTCAGCTTTCTCAGCATCATCATCACTAGTGGCCCTGAACTCTTTGGCCCCATATTTACAGATTTTTTTGATCGGAGGCTTATTTAAGAGATTCATATTCACAGCCGGAGGTACAACAGAAGTCTGAGGGGGATTAGGTGGGGGCAAGGGTTGTGATACAGTCGGATTAGTTCAAATATACTGAGTGAACCACTCATTCATCATTTGGAAGAAGGCTTGTTTAGCCTTTCCTCCCTGACCGCTAGTAGCCGGTCTCGAATCAGATGGCGCTGTCCCTTGAGCGGAAGCAGGCGCATTGCTTTCAACATCGTCAGCTACAGCTCTTTTGGGATCCATTTACTATACGAAAAGACATTTTATACGTCAGGATTCATCACACTCTCACAGTTCGTATATATGGCATGTATAGCTAGACTCTCACACGCTACGTTAGTCCTAGAATCGACTAAATCGTAGCTCTGATACCAATCAAATGTAACACCCCTAACCCGTAACCATCGCCGGTCTAGGGTTAAGAGGCATCACCAGAAAATCGAAAACTTTTACAAACATATCGTATCATAAAGGATATCATCATCAAATCATAACAGAATACAAGCACATAGTCCCTTAATAAGATCTACGAGACCTTAAACATGCATTAGAACGGAGTTGGGACTAAACCGAAATCATATAATTTTTTTCCAAAAATCAAACATTTTTCAAAGTTACAGAGGTCACACGCCCGTGTGGGCAGGCCGTGAGCCTCACACGGCCAAAGACACGCCCATGTGTCCGAGCCGTGGAAAAATAGGGCATACATTCTGACTTGTCCACACGGCCTGAGACACGCCCGTGTGTCTCACCCGTGGTCGACACTGACTTGCACCACATGGCCAGTCACACGCCCGTGTGTCTAGCCCGTGGTCGAGTCTGACTTATTTTGAATTACAACCACGAGGGACACGGTCGAGCCACACGCCCGTGTGCTCAACTGTGTGGGCAATTATAGGCCATTTACAAGGCCAAATTGCCACCCACACATTAGGTTATACCTACAAGCATTATACCAATTCAAATCATATCAAAATGACCATCTTTTCTAACCATTCAAAAACATATCAAACATACCAACTTATGCAACATTTATCTCAATCTCATCACAAGCATTTCTAATTATAAACCATTCAAAAACTTACCAAATCGAAGTGTCAATTCATCATCAACAATATGCTAATTTTTGCATCATAGAAATTATCATAGATTTGACCATTTCATTAGCTCAAACATTAGCCATCAAACCATACCAAATGCATCATTTAGCATGAATTACTTACTCATATCATATTCATTATCTAGCCATATCACATGGCTATTTATATACAACTCAAAACATAATCCAAAATTAACTAGCCTATACATGCCATATTTAACTATGTACACATTCAAAAGGAACAAAAATGGAGTTTGATAGTGTGGTGATGATCCTTGACGATCCCCGAGCCTTCCGTATCTTCAACGATCTATAAAACAATGCAAACACTCACAGAGTAAGCTTTCAAAAGCTTAGTAAGCCATATACAAATAAACTTAACATAATAGACATTTATAACCATTTCAAATACAAGAACTATAACATATCCCAATAGATTATTCATATTTCTCCTTTCTAGCTCAATGGTATTTAACCATTTGTTTATCAACAAATCTCATCTCTATATATTTCTTTAGATCATATCACAATAATACATATATTAAAGTATGTCTCAACATTTCTATGCACATATTTCTCTTTAGCAAATTCACTATACTTACCTTTCATACTCAAACGTAGAGTACATCTCAAACGTACCTGAAACGATTACGCATTTCACCTAGTAATTCATTTCTCAGAATTGCTCGTTGAACCATTCAGAATCAAATAGGATACTCGGAATACACAGAATAATCGTAGAATGCCAACGTCCTAGACGTGGTCTTACATGTAACAAAATAACGATGCCACTGTCCCAGACAGGGTCTTACACGAATCAAATACAATGCCAATGTCCCAGACATGGTCTTACACGATATCACATATCAGAAACCTATGTCATGACATATGAATCCTACCTATTCCTAAGGTTCGTACGGGACTTTTCGGATATTGATACATTATCGATACTTTCTCGGATTTCTCACGTATTTCGTCCAAAGTCATTCATCACAATTCAATATCAAATGAACATAAATAATTCAACTTAAATACTTTTATTCGTATATGAACTTACCTCGTATTTGGGAATAAATGAACGGATTCGACTACTCGATCACTTTCGACTTTCCTCGATCTAAATCCGTTTTCTTAGGTTCTTGATCTATACATATTAAAATTTAACTCTTTTATTCACCAATTCATTCAATTCAATCCAAAAACACACATTTAGGGCAATTTACAAATTAGCCCTTATATTTTCACATTTTGATATTTAAGTCCCTATTTCACAAAATCACAAAATATACAAAATTTCATATCACCCATGCTTGGCTAAATATTCATGTAGTTCATATAAGTCCATATATTTCATTTATTTAACATTTTAGTTCCTCAAAATATTATTTTCACAATTTAGTCTAAATTACTCAAATTCACCAAAAATCTAAAGACAAAACATGTTAATCAAACACATATATTTCATATTTCATCAACTAACATCACAAAGCTCAAGTATTCATCAATGGAACTTTTCAAAATCATCATAAATTTCCAAAATTGAGGCATGGGTTTTGTAGTATCCGAAGTAACGATTACAAAAACGTAGAAATTATCAAAAACGTATCAAAAATCCATACCTTAATTTTTGCTTATAGCTAGCCGAACCCTTAAAGCTTTTCTTCTTTCTTTTTCTTTGATATTTTCGGCATTAAAAGAAGAACATGGCTTATTTTCATGTTTTTGTTATATTAATTAACACATAATTTAAAAATTACCTTAATGCTTTTAATGAAACAATTGTATCATCTTATAATACATGGACATAATTGTCTACTTACTTAATAGTGGCATTATAACCTTTTAAGGACTTATAATAATTTAAATCATGGCAATTTAGCACACTATCAATTAGAATGCCACTTTCACATTTTCTACGATTAAGTCCTTTTCTCATGATCGTTGTATTTCAGAGTTTTAAATTTATAATGATCGATCCTGGAATTAACTATAACAACGATTGAGGCAAGTGCACCTATCGAACAGTAGTATAGCTTAGGCAAGACCGGATTGTCGAACCCAAAGGAACTAAAAGTACTAATACTGAAACACCCCAAACTCGGCCCACGAGCCTGAACCGAATCTGGTATGTTCCTTAAGTAAACCAATTTCAAATTCTTTTGTTCCTTAGGAAAAACTTGTGCGATTTTAAAAAACTATTGTTTTGGGTTGGGCTTGAGTTAAAAACCCATTTATCTTATTTTAAAGTCCAATTAATTAAGATGAAAAAAAACAATTAGGGTTTATTTTTAAAGGAATAAATTTTACTTAACTTTAATTGAAAATAATTCGTAACATAGTAATTAAAAATAAAAGTAAAGAAATGTAACTTATGGCCTTATTACATCAAGTAAAATCCCAAAATAAAATTAAAATACTTAAATAAATTTAAATATCCATATTGAATAAAACTTCAAGCCGAGCATGGCCATCCCTAAGCTTCCGCTAACCTCGGTCCATTATTGCTCACACCAAAAAAATAGTCCCACAACGGGTGAGTCAACAGACTCAATGTGTACACAACACCAAAATTCAATAGATCGTGCATACATTTTTCATATCCAATACTTATTCGTATAATGTATAAAAATGATGATGCAACCCAAACCCAAACCTAGGTGCCATCCGCTACACATCCCCGCACTCAACCTCGCACACCGTGGGGACTACTAAGTCAACCCTCCATCCGCTACACTCCATCGAAGGCGCCGCTGCAATGACGTGCTCATCGCCCATATAAAATTTGTGGCATAGCCACTGATAATTGTGTCATGAGACACCACATTCGTGATAATGTAACCGGTTACCACATTCGAGATAATGTAACCGGTTACCACATTCGGATAATGTGACCAAAGTCACCACATTCGGATAGTGAGACCGTAGTCATCACATTCACTTCCCCTTTTTCATATATCCCGAATGACCCATATTATTCATATCATGCATATCATACTTAAATTCACATTCTTATCATATTCCACATGTTACATATAACAAATTTCATAATCCTAATAGGAGTAGGAAACGACTGAGAGTACTGTACCATATTATGGTACCTTAGCCACGTTCTTATAAACATGCATATTTTACATATTACCATCAATCTTATTAAAAGTTAGTGTGGGGTACACACCTGATTCGCTTAACAAAGTCCTTGAAATCCCGAAAAATCGATCTACCGATTTAGATCTTTAATGCCTATATTCACCAACATGGTAATCTTTAGCAAAGGCCTATTCGGCTATAAAACCAAATCCTAGTAGGATTTGTATTCTTAAAACTTACCTTGTCGCCGCTTTGAGGATTAATCAAATCTCTAAAACTTGTATTCTTCTCCTTGAAGTTGGCTAACCACTAGATCCCTTGAATTGGTTAGTTTTCTGCTTAAAGCAAATAGATCTAAATACTAAGAGAGAACCTATGCCGATTACATCCACTTACCTTGTGATGAAATTCCCGAAATTGATCCTTGTTTCCCTAGGGATGTCAAAATTCCTATAACCATATGTTAGATTTAATCTAACCTTAACACATAAAATATGGCCTTTGGCCGAATATACATGTGTCTTACCTTAAATCCTTGAATCCCAAAACTCTCTCAGCCGAAATTCCTTAGATCTGAAATCCCGGAATTCCTCCTTGTATATTCGGTCAAGAGACAACAAAAGGGTCAGTTCCTAGATCTCAATTTAAAGAATTTGAAGAACAAAAATCCATTTTTCTTACCTTAATACCTCAGTCAATTGCACCCTTGCTTGGAGTCACAAAGATTCGGCTTAACAAAAGAAAGAGAGAAGAAAAGAGAGGAGAAAAGAAAGATTTTGGAGAGGAAAAGAATTGATGAAAGAGAGGCTACTTGGCCAAAGAAAATTCGGCAAAGAAGGGGAGTTTGGCTAGAGGATTTTCGGCAAACACTTAGAAAAGATGGAAGAATAGCCTTAATCTTCCCTCTTTAGCTGAAATTACTAGGCTAGAGTCCCCTACTTGGCCACCACTCTTCCTTTGTGATAACTTTATCACCTTAATTTAAAATAATTAAAAGAATAATCCTTCAATTATCTCTCCAAATTAAATCCTTATTTATCCCCCTAATTAGCCGAATTTTAAGGAGGCTAAAACTCCTCTTTTTTAGAAGCCTTGTGCCGTCCACCCCTCTGCTTCTAGAAGCAAAAATAAAATTTCTTTATTTGCTTCCCATGTGACTCGAACCTTGGCCCAATTCCTTTGTCTGTGGCGCCATTTCCATAGGCCCTAAGTACCATCTTCAGGCCACTTTTCCAAGCCTGTTTGTGTGTCAAATTTCACATACATTTTCTTTTAAGGCCACCTTGCCTCAGGTCCCTCTTTTAAACTTTAAAACTCGACATTTCTAAGTCATTTCTAAGTTTCCTAAAATTTTCGTTTGGCTCTTTAAACTTGACATTTTCTTACATTTCCAAGTTTCCAGAAATGTGCACTTTCCTATTTTGAATCATTTCCAAATCATTTCCATCCATTTCCAAGTTTCCAAAAATGTTCACTTTCCATTTTCTTTTAACTTAACATTTCCATACATTTTCAGGTTTCAAAAAAAATGTTTATCTCTAACTCATTTTCATTCATTTTCGGGTTTCTAAAAAATATTCAAAATTTATTCTTAGTACATAAAACATGTCACTTCGTACAACTAAACCGAAAATGCATAGGCCCTTTCCAGGATGTTACAAATACTAACTTTCTTTCTATTATTTAGCCTAAAATAAGTGAAGTTGTTTATTAATCTAAATTAACTAATTACTAAGCTAAAGACGCGAAGACAAAAAGAATGAATTGGGGAAATACTTGGGAAAAAATCAGTTGATTAAGACGATACCCTTAGGAAGAATCCACCTAGACTTCTCTTGTTATCTAACACTGAACCTGACGGTTTATTCACTTGACTTGATCCGTAGGACTCCCTAATTTATATTAAACCCTCTCTCTAGCCGAATAAAATCTAACCCTAGGTTGATTAATTGAAATCTCTTTCTAATTAAAACCCCTAGAATAGCAGTAAATCGATCTATGGACTCCCATATTAGGTTTCACCCTAATCCAGCAAAATCTTGTCACCCTATCTTTAGGCGCGCGATCATGTAACATCCCAAGTTAGGGGGTTCTGCATTGTATGTTTTCTGTGTGTTTGGCTTGTTCTGCTTACTATTTGAATGTGTTTGGGGGTCTTAGAAAGGCTCAGGTTCAAGCCAGAGTCTTGGTTAAATTTTTGTTTTAGGGCACTTTAGGGGGGAGAGCTTGAGGAGGTAGGCCTTATGTATATTTGTGTGTGGTTGGTGACACAAAAAAGAGTGTGGAAGAGTGGTAACTGACGCCTTAGGAAACAAGGGGAATGACACCACAGGGGTAGCAGAGAGGGTGAAGGTTCGAGTCTCGTATGCCACGCTTTGGAGCTTAATTTTTTTTTGGCGTCAGGATGGTGAGGAGGTAGCCTTCAGTTGGGACTCTTCTAGGAGGAGGTTGAATGAGTCAACAGGTTGAAATGGATGATGGAGAGGTGCTCTAAGAGGTTTGAACTGGTCAACGAAATCAAATAGATGTTAGGGAGTGAATTGTGGAGTAAGGCATGGAGAAAATCAAGGGATATTGGTGGAGTGGGGTTGTTGGCCAGATTTGGGGAGTTGTTGGGAGGTGTGTTACAGATAGAGGTGTTTTTGGGAAGGCAAATTTGGCTTTTGGTAGGGGGAAGTGTTAAACCGAAACCATCCAAGGAGCTGTCCCTTTTCTTTTGCACTTTGGTCATCTTTCTTCATTTCTTTGGATTACCAAAAAAAAAACCGTAGCACCCTTACTCCTACTTTTTTTTTTGTTCTTTCATATTTTCTTCTCTACATCTTTTCCCTATAACTGAAACCCCTTCTAGATTTTCTTTTCTTGTAGCCGAACCTACTCAACCTTTTGACATCTTCTACTTCATACTTTATACTTGTGCCGAATCTCTCTAGTATCCCTCTCATTGTGTTCTTTTCATTTGTATGATAGCCGAAACATTCCCTCTCATTCACCTTCCTTCTTCTACTCTTTTCCTTAAGCCACATATTTTATCCATCGGAATCTTCTCTCCATTGTCTTTGCCAGTAGCCGAATATAGTCTTTCCAAGCGGCATTTGCTTGTTTTTTTTTGGTAAGGATTCGTCTTCTGCTATTTCTTTTTATTCTTTTCCTCTTCTTTCGTTGTTTTGCTAAACCGAAGATTTTGACTCACTTCTTTTGGGATTTTTCCGATTGTAGAAGGTCTTATTCTCAACTTTTCCTCTTCGTTTAGCCTGCATTCGAGAGGTCTTTGGTAAGTATGGATGTTGGCTGAATGGATGGAAGGGGGCCTTTCTCATTTTTGTTTGGCCGAAAGGTTGTTTCCTTTGTTCTATTTTGGGTATCGGCCTAACTTGGTGTTATCTAGGGACTTATTCAGTTGTGTAAGCCAAACCTTCTGGTGTTCGGTTTCCGTTGGTCAAGGTAAGAAGCTTCTTTTGATTTGGTACCTATTCTCTCTTTCTCTTTCGTTGCCTTAACCTAGTTTTCTAATCAATACTCTTATCGTGGATATGAGTGCTAGCCGATCCAAGAGGGGTGCGCCTAGGGAGCCTAAGGGGAGCAGACCGGTGGTCTCTGCTCCTGAGCTTAAAAGACGTATGGTGTCAGCGGTGTGAGACTTTCCGCCGGGTTGTGGTAGGGAGCCGACATCTGCCTGGGATAGACAGATTGCGGTTGTTTCTTCTAGTGAAAGTGTCGACGATATTGAGAGTCTAGTTCTTCGTGTATTCAGGTGTGTAATTCCCACACCTTCTTTCATTTGTTTGTAATAAGTGTATGTGTTGTTTGAAAGCCGAAATCTCGGTAATGGCTATTGACTTACCCTTGGAGGGTAAAATCGAAATACCAGGTTAGTTATTTCCGACTATGCCATATAAATATTTATGTTAGCATGAATATACATATGCTCTAAATATTCTATGTATGCTGTCAGATGTTGCACCCATTCCATTATGTTTGTATGTTGCATGGGTATGGGGATATGATGTTGTTGAAAGGGGCAGTGTATTTTGGTGGCTTTGCCACATATTTCGGTGACATTGTCACATTATTTCGATGGCTATGCCACATATTTTAGCGATGAGCAGCTGACTGCAGCACGACTGCCATCGATGGTGTGTAGTGGTGAGGGTCGATTGTAGAAATCCCCACTGGTGTGTTTGGCAGGAATGGGCGGTGTGTAGGGGATGGATATCTAGGTTGGGTTGGCTTTTGCATCATTTTGCATATGTTATCTGCTATACTGTGCTATTAGGGCTAAGGCCCAATCTAATTCTGAATGGGCTTCTCCCAAGGTGATTTTGTAAGGGCTAAGGCCAGATGGTATTTGAATGGGCTCGGGCCCAGTTATGGTTCATGTGAGGTAATTGCACACTGAGTCTTCTTGACTCACCCCTCTGCTTAAAATTTTTACAGGTAATTCTTAATCCAGTGGATATGGGCCGGAGTGGACTTCGAGGTGGCCATGCATGGTTTTAGTAAATTAAACTTTACTCATCTTTGAATGTTCTAAAATTTGGGGATTTTGTTATGTAATAAGGCCACTAATATTTTGGGTTCGATTTTAAACGCTTTGATTTATGAATTAATTGGTATGATGCTTTCTAAAAAAAATGTAAATGATAGTTTTTACAATACTTAACCAACGAATTTACAAACGATATTGGAAAACATCACAAGCTAACTTAAAGCAACAACAAGTGTTTCAAACATCACCTAAAAGCAGATTCTAAATTAAATGCAAGTTATTTTTTATAAACGAACACTGAGTTTTCAAATAATCAACCGAACTTGGAGTTTAAAAAGAAAGAAAGTTTCTCTAAAATTTTAAGATGATTGTGAAGTTTCATATGACACACCAGATCCGGTCATGGCATGTGGGCTGGGTTTGGGGTGTTACAGATCAACTCCGCTTAATTATGCTAGATCTACTCTTAAGCAGGGACTTTTGCTCCACCACCTAAGCACATTCAACTTGAATTAATATTCGCGAAATATCAACACAAGAATTAAGCACACATAATCAAGAACAAATCAAGTATTTATCATATAGTTCAGAAAATAATAACAAGATTCATCTAGGTTTCATCCCCCTTCAGGTATCTGAAGGGTTTAGTTCATAATAATAAAGATAAACATCTCAGAAGAAAAGATAAAACAAAACATAAGAAATCCCTAAAACTCCCTGAAGGAATTGAAGGAGAGATCCTCCGTCTTGAGTAGAATTCCGGCTTCTGGAGATGGATCAACTAGCTATCCCTTGAGAGTTTCCCACAAATCTGACCTCTTTGGCTCGGCTTCTTGGCCTGGCTAACTGCCCCTAAATGATAGCTTTGGGCTCCAACTTCTGTCGAACTCCCCGAATAAGTTGCCCCCTAGGGTGTTTATATAAGCTTTGAGATGCCTTACTTGGGCTCCAAGTATCCAAATCTGAGTGGAGTTCCTACTTGGGTGTTTAAATAGACTTTGGATTGTGTTTCTTTGCCCCCAAGTATCCAAATTCGAGCAAAACTTCTCTTGGCCACGGTAGGGACACGGCCGTGGCACACGCCTGTGTGAATCGTGGCCAGGCCGTGTGGACTCCATTAATGAGGCACGACCGTGTGGTCTTTGGCCCAGGTCGTGTCGATTTTGTGATCTGGCCCATTTGGGCCGTTTTAAGCCTGTTTCTCGTTCTTTTTATTCTTGGGTGCTTTCCTGAGTATAAGAAATGAAAGGAAAGGATTAAGAGCACCTTTTTACATAAATCAAGGGATAAATCATCCAAAAGTATGCTAAATGTGGGATTAAAATATGTTACTATTTTGGTTTATCAAATACCCCCACACTTAAGCTTTTGCTTGTCCTCAAGCAAAATTCTCAACTTACAATTAAAACGAACTTTCTATAATTCATAATTCCTATCAACAATGTTTCATCATAATTCATATATAATTTATACATGGATAATTCAACTTAAAGAGTCCTAAGGATTCAAACAATCTAAGTCATAGATTTGTAGCTCGAAAATATAGGCGTCTCCCCTTATCTAAATAATTACCTTTAATTCAAAACCAACAAGGATTGACATCCTCATAAAAGATTCACTCAAATCACTCAAAGTGTTTAAGGTTCAAAATTTAGGCACTCAAAAGTCGAACATGAAAAGTTAATCCCATTGGCTTGCCTGAAAATCAAGTCTCCACAACTGTAATATGAGATGATGCACAAATTAAAAGGTCTTTAATTAGGGTTGTAACGGGGCTAGGGTTAAGGTGTGGATAGAGGCTGAATTAGAAGGTTAGAATCGAGATTGAATTGATAAATTACCTAACTAGAAACAATAAATTAAATAATTATATAGTGAATTGAAACCTTAATAATACGAGCTACTTCTTCAATATTTGGAATTCAAACGTATAAGCTCACTTAATCACAAAATTAGTAATGAATAACGACTATACTTCAATTTTTTTTAAGAACGAATCATAAATACATAACAAAGGATAAATTACTGAAATAAAAACATAGTTAGGCTATTAATCAAATCAAATCTCGATATAAGGGTAGTCAAAAGGAATGGGGATAACAAAAACAAAGGGTTTTTGGGTTAATATTAGTGGTTATGTCAATAAAAAGGGTTGTTAGGTTTAAACGGGGTTCACTAGGGGTTAATTGTGAAGGTAGGCTTTTAATGGAGTTAGTGGGTTAAAACCTAGGTGCGTTAATCATCTCTGTATATCAAATCATGGGTGTGGTCTCGATATGTATAAACGAGACAAGTTCTAGAATAACAAATCAATGTTGACATACTCATAATCAATAAAGTGAGCATGAAAAAGAATATATGCTCTATAAGGCTCAAATTCTCACAAGAGTTATGGGTATTTTGATGTCAACCTTGTAAATTTCAAACTTCAAAGTAATATTCAAATTCAGGTAGACAACCTAGAAAACTTTTAATTTTTGAAAAATAGACTTATCATGCTTGATTCTTTAGTATCTTAAAATTTAATTATCAATGCACAATTATCAATGACTTAATCTAAAACATATTAATAAAAATCATAAATCATAGGAATTTCATTATAATGATAATATGAGAAACTTACTTTAAGAAACAAGACATAATTCAGGATTTTGAGAATAATGCAAAAAGTTTGGCACCTAATTTCAGGAATTTGAGAATAATGAAAAAAGTTAGGCACCTTTTTAGGTTGTTCACCCCCCACACTTAAGATGTACATTGTCCTCAATGTATAAAGATATATTGATAAACCGAAATAGTAACATATTTTAGGCCCACATTTAGCATACTTTTGGATGAATCATCCCTTGATTTATGTAAAAAGGTGCTCTTAATCCTTTCTTTTCATGTCTTATACTCAGGAAAGCACCCAAGAATAAAAAGAACGAGAAACGGGCTCAAAACAGACCAAAATGGGCCAAAGAAGAAATCGACACGGCCTGGACTAAAGCCCACACGACCGTGCCTCCTCAAATATACTAGAACACGGCCTGAAGTCAATCTACACGGCCGTGCCTCATTAATGGAGTCCAACACGGCCTGGCCATGATTCACACGGGCATGTGCCATGGCCGTGCCCCTGCCTTGGAGGAGAGTAATTTCACTCGGAAAAGGATACTTAGGGGCAAAGAAACCTATTTCAAAAGCCTATATAAAGACCCTAAGTATAACTTAGGAGAGGGCGGTTAGCTAGGCCAAGGAGCCGAGCCGAAGAGGTCATATTTGTGGGAAACTCTCAAGGGATAGCCAGTTGATCTATCTCAAGAAGCCGGAATTCTACTCAAGACAGAGGATCTCCTCTTCAATTCCTTCAGTGGGTTTTAGGGATTTCTTATGTTTTGTTTTATCTTTTCTTCTGAGATGTTTTTTGTTTATTGTTATGAACTAAACCCTTCAGATACCTGAAGGGGGATGAAACCTAGATGAATCTTGTTATTGTTTTCTGAACTATATGATAAATACTTGATTTGTTCTTGATTATGTGTGCTTAATTCTTGTGTTGATATTTCATGATATTAATTCAAGTTGAATATGCTTAGGTGGTGGAGCAAAAGTCCCCGCTAAGAGTAGATCTAGCATAATTAAGCGGAGTTGATCGCACGCCTAGAGATAGGGTGACGAGATTTTTCCGGATTAGGGTGAAACCTAATATGGGAGTCCATAGATCGATTTACTGCTATTCTAGGGGTTTTAATTAGAAAGAGATTTCAATTAATCAACCTAGGGTTAGACATTATTCGCCTCGAGAGAGGGTTTAATATAAATTAGGGAGTCCTACGGATCAAGACAAGTGAATAAATCATCCGGTTCAAAGGTTAGATAACCAAAGAAGTCTAGGTGGATTCTTCCTAAGGGTATCGTCTTAATCAACCGAGTTTTTCCCAAGTATTTCCCCAATTCATTCTTTTTGTCTTTGCGTCTTTAGCTTAGTAATTAGTTTATTTAGATTAATAAACAACTTCACTTATTTTAGGCTAAATAATAGAAAGTAAGTTAGTATTAGTACTTTTAGTTCCTTTGGGTTCGACAATCCGGTCTTGCCTAAGCTATACTACTGTTCGATAGGTGCACTTGCCTCAATCGTTGTTATAGTTAATTCCAGGATCGATCATTATAAATTTAAAACTCTAAAATACAATGATCAAGTTTTTGGCGCCGTTGCCGGGGAACTAAAATATTAAGAAAGCTCTATTTTTATTACTTTAGCCATTATTTTTTTTATTTTCTGCAATTTACTTTTATTTTTAAGTTTAAATTTTTATTAAAATATTTCCCACCGGCCAAAACAGCCAAATTACGGAATGATATCTCTTCTTTTGTGCAGATGGATTTAGAGACATTATACGACGCATGGGAGAGATATAAGGATCTCTTGAGAAGGCGTCTGCACCATGGTTTACCCTTGTGGTTCCAAGTCCAAACTTTCTATAATGGTGTAAACCCCTCAACGAGGCAACTAATTGATTCAGCCACCGGTGGAACCCTCGAACAATAGAACTCCCGGCAGCGACCCTACGAGTTTATTTAAGAGATGTCATCAATAACTATCGCTGGCGTGTTACAAGGACCAAACCAACAAAATTAGCCGGAGTTTTCAACATAGATGCAAAGAACCATGCTATCAACACGGTAGAGATGATGAATAAAAAGCTTGATAGTTTGTGTTCTTCGCAGTACATCCAAAGAATGCAAAGGCGACGTAAGTGGAACCGTGGCGAATCCACGAGTACCCACCCTACCAACCGGGCACAGAGAGCGAAAAGATGAACTATATAGGTAACAATTTGAGATCTAATAATAACCCATATAGTAATAATTATAATCCAGTTGGAGGAACCACCCAAATTTTTCGTGGGGAGGTCAAGGAAATCAAGGAAATCAAAGACAACAACCTCCTCAAAATTTCCAAAATCACCCTATCCACGGAAGAAGAAGCCGAATCTTGAAGAGATGCCGACAAGATTCATGGCATCCACAGTAAAACCGTCTCCAAGACACTCGAAACCACCCTTAAGACCCAACAAGCATCAATCAAAGGGATCGAGAGCCAAGTTAGGAAGTCACTAAGTCGGTTGAGGAAGCTTCTAAGTCGGGCTTGGACAACTCGCGAAGTCGATGTCCGAACGATTGCAAGGCGTCTACCAAGCAACACCGAGATTAATCCAAAGGAGCAAATCAAAGCCATAACACTCAAGAAAGTGAAGGATTAGATGAACCTCACCCAATACAATGAAACGAGGTACAAAAAGGTAAAGTTGAGGTAACACAAGAAAAACCAAAACCAAAGAATCAAGGAGTACCAACCTCGCATACCATATCCCGGCGCTAACGAGAGACGACACGAGGAACAGTTCGGTAAGTTTCTTAAACTTTTAAAGAAATTACATATTAACTTACCGCTACTTGAAGCTCTTTCACGGATGCTAGATTCGAGGAAATTTTTAAAACATCTCTTGACGAACAAACACAAATTAGACGAGGATCCACATGTGGAATTAAACGCAGTATGCTCAAAGAATGTTACGTAATAGACTACCACAAAAGCTAAAAGATCCAGGAGTTTTGCAATTCCATGTTTAATTGGTAGACTAACTGTTGATAATGCGTTAGTGATTTAGGGGCAAGCATAAATGTCATGCCTTATAAATTGTTTAAACAATTAGGTCTAGGAAACCCAAACAAACTAGGATGAGCATTCAATTAGTGATAAAATTGTTAGATTTCCTAGGGGTATTATCGAAGATGTTATTGTAAAAATTGACAAATTCGCTTTTCCAAAGATTTTGTTGTCTTAGACATGGATGAGGATAATTCGATTCCCTTAATTTTAGGAAGACCCTTTTAGCAACCGCCAGGACTAAAATTGATATTGATGCAGGAGAACTCATACTTCGTGTAGGTAATGAAATGGTCACCCTCAAGGCTCTCGACTCAGCCAGAACATCGAGTAATCAAGGTGAGAATGTAAATTCTACTAATAACCATTCGGTTAACCCTTATTTTCAGGAAGCACCACAAAAGAATACAACCGAACCCGATCCTAAACCCCATGCCAACAAGGAAGTAGTTCATGAAGATCAAAGGATTCAGATCAATGATCTAGACGAGTGGAAGACACACTTCAAGGAAAAATTAAGGATACACGACGAAGAACCAGAACCACACAAGGTAAAACCAAAGGAGCCCCCAGAAGAGCTCATAGGAACAACAAACCACTTCAAAATAGGAGACCAGGTACTATTAGATAAGGCAGATCCTCGAATATCTCCTCCGAACCCTAACACAAATAAAGAAATACCTTTTAGGGTAACCAGCATTTTCCAATACGGAACAGTCGAGGTAAGTAATCCTATTTTTGGTACTTTTACTATAAACGCATCTCGACTTAAACTTTTTCACGGGGATAAAACTGATAGCATGAGGAAGGACTTCCAACTCCTCAAACCACCCTAATGATGCAAACGAGAGGAAAGACTAGCTTAAGACTATAAACGAGCGCTTCTCGGGAGGCAACCCGAGCACTAACCCCATTAACTTTTACATTTTTATTTTTTCTTATTTATTCTATTTTATCCTTTCTTTATAGTATCTAGCTTTAAACAAACCAAAAAGTGCAGATTTCCAGGCCACACAGCCTAGCACACGGCCGTGGCCGTGGCCGTGTGGATGACCCGGATCGCCGTACTGACATGGCAGAGGTGGTACGAGTCAAAGAGAATCAAATCTTCAAAGTCACGGACTCCAACCACTACCCCACGGGCACCGACAGAATGCCACGGCCGTGCGACGCGGCCGTGGACGACACTGACTTATCACCAACGGGCGTCGCAATCTGTAAAATGGGCGTGGGTGAACCAACACGCCTATACACACGGCCGTGCGAGGCGACCGTGTGAATCGACACGCCTAAGGCGCACGGGCGTGGGGTTGTACCAGGTTTGAAAATCTATTTAACCCCCCTCCCTTCCCTCTTCTCCTATTAACTTTCAACCTTCAACTTTTCATTTTTTTTTGCTACTCCTTTTCTCTATACCCTTGAGCTACACCAAAACAATGCCAAAGAAGCGGAAGAAGCCAATCAAAGTCTCCTCAAAGGAGACCAATCTATATAAGTTCATGCCGACCGCTTCAATCACTCGCCAAGCCAAGGGTCTTTGAGACCAATTATCTGTTCTTTTATTTTTATCTTTTGCCTTATTTTCCTTCTCTTTAACACTCTTATGCTTAATTTAGTTTATTTTATCCTAGTTTCTTAGTGTCAGGTTCTAAAGGCTGCTTGGGAATCACACCACGACCGCCACCACCACCTCACCACAGCCTTAGAGGTTACACACACCTCACGAACCATCCAACAATAAGGACACTACGGTCCATTAATTTTTCTTTTAATTTTATTTTAATTTTCAATTTATTTCACTTTAGCATGCTTTTCTTTAATTTTATTAGTATAGTTTTAATTATTGTGTCTTAATATATCCTGGCTAATCCTCCATAAGCTACCCAATTTCTTCATCTAGCGCAAGATCGTCATCAAGAACGCCCCTCCAACTTATCTTTCACCTCCAATTCGAGGATTTCATCCATAATTCAGGAAGTTTCACTTCTCTCCATATCTTTTGAATTTCTACTTAATTGTCTATATAAATATCTTTGTACATTGAGGACAATGTACATCTTAAGTGTGGGGGGTGAACAACCTAAAAAGGTGCCTAACTTTTTTCATTATTCTCAAATTCCTGAAATTAGGTGCCAAACTTTTTGCATTATTCTCAAAATCTTGAATTTAGTCTTGTTTTAAAGTAAGTTTCTCATATTATCATTAGAATGAAATTCCTATGATTTATGATTTTTATTGATATGTTTTAGATTAAGTCATTGATAATTGTGCATTGATAATTAAATTCTAAGAATACTAGAGAATCAAGCATGATAACTCTATTTTTCAGAAATTAAAAATTTTTTTGGTTGTCTACCTGAATTTGAATATTACTTTGAAGTTTGAAATTTACGAGGTTGACATCAAAAATACCCATAATTCTTGTGAGATTTTGAGCCTTATAAGAGCATATATCCTTTTTCATGCTCACTTTATTGATTATGAGTATGTCAACATTGATTTGTTATTCTAGAACTTGCCTCGTTTATACAAATCGAGACCACACCTATGATTTGATATACAGAGATGATTAAGGCACCTAGGTTTTAACCCACTAACTCCATTAAAAGCCTACCTTCACAATTAACCCCTAGTGAACCCCTTTTAATCCTAACAACCCTTTTTATTGACATAACCACAAATATTAACCCAGAACCTTTTGTATTTGTTATCACCATTATTTTTCGACTTCCCTTATATCGAGATTTGACTTGATTAAGCTACCTAATTATTTCATCGTAGTATATGAATAGATGTATTATAAAAAAACATCAAAGTATAGTAGTTATTCATTACTAGTTTTGTGATTAAGTGAGCTTATACGTTTGGATTCCAAATATTGAAGAAGAAGCTCGTATTATTAGTTTAAAGTTTCAATCCATTATGTAATTATTTAGTTTATTGTTTCTAGTTAGGTATTTTATCAATTCAATCTCGATTCTAACCTTCTAATTCAGCCTTTAACCACACCTTTAACCCAAGCCCCATTACAACCCTATTAAAGACCTTTTGATTTGTGCATCATCTCATATTACAGTGGTGGAGACTTGATTTTCAGGCAAGCCTATGGGATTAACTTTTCATGTTCGACTTTTGAGTGCCTAAATTTTGAACCTTAAACACTTTGAGTGATTTGAGTGAATCTTTTGTGAGGATGTCAATCCTTGTCGGTTTTGAATTAAAGGTAATTATTTAGATAAGGGGAGACGCCTATATTTTCGAGCTACAAATGTATGACTTAGATTGTTTGAATCCTTAGAACTCTTTGAATTGAATTTTCCATGTATAAATTATCTATGAATTATGATAAAACATTGTTGATAGGAATTATGAATTATAGAAAGTTCCTTTTAATTGTAAGTCTAGAATTTTGGTTGAGGACAAGCAAAAGCTTAAGTGTGGGGGTATTTGATAAACCGAAATAGTAACATATTTTAGGCCCACATTTAGCATAGTTTTGGATGAATTATCCCTTGATTTATGTAAAAAGGTGCTCTTAATCCTTTCTTTTCATGTCTTATACTCAGGAAAGCACCCAAGAATAAAAAGAACGAGAAACAGCTCAAAACGGACCAAAATGGGCCAAAGAAGAAATTGACACGGCACGGACTAAAGCCCACACTACCGTGCCTCCTCAAATATACTAGAACACACCGACGTCAATCTACTACCAGGTGTGCCTCATTAACGGAGTCCAACACGGCCTAGCCACGATTCACACGGGCGTGTGCCATGGCCGTGCCCCTGCCGTGGAGGAGAGTAATTTCACTCGGAAAAGCATACTTAGGGGCAAAGAAACCTATTTCAAAAGCCTATATAAAGACCCTAAGTATAACCTAGGAGAGGGCGGTTAGCTAGGCCAAGGAGCCGAGCCGAAGAGGTTAGATTTGTGGGAAACTCTCAAGGGATAGCCAGTTGATCCATCTCAAGCAGCCGGAATTCTACTCAAGACGGAGGATCTCCTCTTCAATTCCTTCAGGGGGTTTTAGGGATTTCTTATGTTTTGTTTTATCTTTTCTTCTGGGATGTTTTTCTTTATTTTATGAACTAAACCCTTCAGATACCTGAAGGGGGATGAAACCTAGATGAATCTTGTTATTGTTTTTTGAACTATATGATAAATACTTGATTTGTTCTTGATTATGTGTGCTTAATTCTTGTGTTAATATTTCAAGGATATTAATTCAAGTTGAATGTGCTTAGGTGGTGGAGAAAAAGTCCCTGCTTAAGAGTAGATCTAGCATAATTAAGCGGAGTTGATCGCACGCCTAGAGATAGGGTGACGAGGTTTTGCCGGATTAGGGTGAAACCTAATATGGGAGTCCATAGATCGATTTACTGCTAATCTAGGGGTTTTAATTAGAAAGAGATTTTAATTAATCAACCTAGGGTTAGACGTTATTCGCCTCGAGAGAGGGTTTAATATAAATTAGGGAGTCCTACGGATCAAGTTAAGTGAATAAATCGTCAGTTCAAAGATAGATAACAAGTGAAGTCTAGGTGGATTCTTCCTAAGGGTATCGCCTTAATCAACCGAGTTTTTCCCAAGTATTTCCCCAATTCATTCTTTTTGTCTTTGCGTCTTTAGCTTAGTAATTAGTTAATTTAGATTAATAAACAACTTCACTTATTTTAGGCTAAATAATAGAAAGAAAGTTAGTATTAGTACTTTTAGTTCCTTTGGGTTCGACAATCCGGTCTTGCCTAAGATATACTACTGTTTGATAGGTGCACTTGCCTCAATCGTTGTTATAGTTAATTCCAGGATCGATCATTATAAATTTAAAACTCTGAAATACAACGATCATATATATATAGACAATTAAGTAGAAATTCAAAAGATATGGAGAGAAGTGAAACTTCCTGAATTTTGGATGAAGTTAATGAAAAGAAACCGGATAGGATTGGAGGTGAACGTGGGGAAGCGCTTCGAACTGTTTGAACTTGAATCCTCAAGGTAGCCGGTCTGATTTTATTGTATCCTAAGCTAAATCTAAATGGTATGAAGAATAAGAAGAAAATAATAAAGAAAATAAAAATAAAAATAAAATAGAAGTAAATAAAAATAAGAATAAAAGTAAATAATGGAAAATGAAAGAAGAAAGACAACTGAACAAGAAAAAGGAAGAAGGGGGTCTAAATAGACATTATGGATTTGGTGGTTGCCCCCGCCTTTGTACCTTCCTGTGATGGTCACACGGCCACGGCCACGGCCGTGTGTAAGGCCGTGTGGTCTGGAAATCTACACTTTGGTTAGTTTATAGTTAGGTGCTAAAAAGGAAAAATAAAAGTAAAAGAAGAATTAAAAATGTAAAAATTGATGGGGTTAGTGCTCAGGTTGCCTCCCGAGAAGCGCTCGTTTATAGTCTTAAGCTAGACTTTACCTCTCACTCGTATGGTCATGGTGGTTTGAGGAGGTGAAAATCCTTTCTCATGTGATCAATTCGGTTGTGGATATAAAGTTTAAGTCGAGTAGTGTTTACCTTAGAAGTGCTGAATTTAGGATTAGTTACCTCGACTGTTCCATCTGGGAAGATTTTGAGTACCTGATCTCCTATCTTAAGCTGGGTTGTCCCATCATTAAGTTCGTCGTGGATTTGCCTCATTTTTGCTTTGTGTGTTTTTAGTCTCTCCTTGAAGTGTATCTTCCATTCGTCTAGTTTATCGATCCAAAGCCTTCGTTCCTCATGAATTTCTTCTTTATTGATACGACGTCTAGGATCTAGCATCTGCGAAAGAGCTTCAAGAAATGACAAGTTAATATGAAATTTATTTGGAAATTTAAGAGACTTACCGAATTCTTCCTCTGTGTGGTCTTTCTTTGTCGCATTAGGGTATGGCACACGAGCTTGGTACTCTGTAATTACCGGGTTTGGTAAATCATGGCTTACCTCAACCTTACCTTCCTCTACCATATTCTCTTGCGTCAATGTTGGTTCATCTAACCCTTCATTATCATGAGCAATTATTGTTTGAGGTTGCTCTCTTGGGTTAGTTTCGGTGTTACTTGGTAGGATACCTTGTGGTATTTCTGAGATCAGCTTAGCAAGTTGCTCAACTGACTTAGTAAGTTGCCCTATCTGGTTCTTGATCCCTTGAATTGATGCTTCTTGATTTTCTAGTTCTATTTCGGTGTTTTGGAAACATGTTTCTGTCACCGCTATAAATTTTGTCAGCATCTCTTCAATGTTCGACTCCTCTTCCTGTTGGGGAGGTGGTTGTTGAAAATCTGGAGAAAGTTCCGGTCTTTGGCTATTTTGATCATCCCACGAGAAATTGGGATGGTACCTCCAACCTGCATTATAAGTGTCACTATAAAAATTATTTTGTGGACTAGAATAGTTACCTGTATAGTGAGCTTACTCGTTTTCCATGCCATATCCGTAGGGTGGGTACTCAGGATTTGCCACGCCTCCTAAATTCGAGTCATATTGCATAACTGGATGTACCTACGAAGAACCACATAAACCGTCCATTTTCTTTCTTAAAAGCTCTATCTGGTTTGATAACATGGTTACTGGATCGAGGTTGTAGATACTGGCTGCTTTTGTTGGCTTTGTCCTCATAACTTGCCACTGATAGTCATTCAGTGACATCTCCTCTATAAACTAAAATTACCTATCAAAAGCAAATAAAAAAAAATTTAGCAAAGTAAAAAAAAAAATGGCTAAAGTAATCAGAATAGAGCTTTCTTAATATTTTAGTTCCCCGGCAATGGCGCTAAAAACTTGATCGTTGTATTTCAGAGTTTTAAATTTATAATGATCGATCCTGGAATTAACTATAACAACGATTGAGGCAAATGCACCTATCAAACAGTAGTATAGCTTAGGCAAGACCGGATTGTCGAACCCAAAGGAACGAAAAGTACTAATACTAACTTTCTTTCTATTATTTAGCCTAAAATAAGTGAAGTTGTTTATTAATCTAAATTAACTAATTACTAAGCTAAAGATGCAAAGACAAAAAGAATGAATTGGGGAAATACTTGGGAAAAACTCAGTTGATTAAGACGATACCCTTAGGGAGAATCCACCTAGACTTCTCTTGTTATCTAACACCGAACTGCATTTATTTATTCACTTGACTTGATCCGTAGGACTCCCTAATTTATATTAAACGCTCTCTCGAGGTGAATAACGTCTAAACCTAGGTTGATTAATTGAAATCTCTTTCTAATTAAAACCCCTAGAATAGAAGTAAATCAATCTATGGACTCCCATATTAGGTTTCACCCTAATCCGGCAAAATCTCGTCACCCTATCTCTAGGCACGCGATCAACTCCGCTTAATTATGCTAGATCTACTCTTAAGCAGGGACTTTTGCTCCACCACCTAAGCACATTAAACTTGAATTAATATCCGTGAAATATCAACACAAGAATTAAGCACACATAATCAAGAACAAATCAAGTATTTATCATATAGTTTAGAAAACAATAACAAGATTCATCTAGGTTTTATCCCCCTTCAGGTATCTGAAGGGTTTAGTTCATAATAATAAAGAAAAACATCTCAGAAGAAAAGATAAAACAAAACATAAGAAATCCCTAAAACTCCCTGAAGGAATTGAAAGAGAGATCCTCCGTCTTGAGTAGAATTCCGGCTTCTGGAGATGGATCAATTGGCTATCCCTTGAGAGTTTCCCACAAATTTGACCTCTTCGGCTCGGCTCCTTGGCCTAGCTAACCGCCCCTAAACGATAGCTTTGGGCTCCGGCTTCTGCCGAACTCCCCGAATAAGTTGCCCCATAGGGTGTTTATATAGGCTTTGAGATGCCTTACTTGGCCTCCAAGTATCCAAATCTAAGTGGAGTTCCTACTTGGGTGTTTAAATAGACTTTGGATTGTGTTTCTTTGCCTCCAAGTATCCAAATCTGAGCAAAACTTCTCTTGGCCGCGGCAGGGACACGGCCATGGCACACGCCCGTGTGAATCATGGCCAGGCCGTGTGGACTCCATTAATGAGGCACAGCCGTGTGGTCTTGGGCCCAGGCCGTGTCGATTTCGTGATCTGGCCCATTTGGCCCGTTTTAAGCCCGTTTCTCGTTCTCTTTATTCTTGGGTGCTTTCCTGAGTATAAGACATGAAAAGAAAGGATTAAGAGCACCTTTTTACATATATCAAGGGATAAATCATCCAAAAGTATGCTAAATGTGGGATTAAAATATGTTAATATTTTGGTTTGTCATCTCAATTTAAGCACACAAACAATAAAATTAGTTCATGAAAATTTCACACATACTTAATCACATATTGCAAGCACAAAAAATAATATTAAAATATTTTTCTGACTCGGATCTGTGGTCTCGAAACCACTATGTCGACTAGGGTCTCAACCGGACTGTTACATATTCAATTATCACATTGACTAAAGCAGCCCATGAATCATACTTTGGCAAAAATTATAATTTTTCCCCTAAACTTTCACATATTTGCAAAATGGTCCCTAGGCTTGTATGATGAAATGTGTTCATTTTTCTCACACCCAAGCCTAGCCGATTCATAACCTCTCTTATAGCAACCCAAAATTCCAACTATTTCACATTCTATACACATATTATTTCATCTTTTGCAAATAGGTCCTTTTTATCAATTTCACCAAAAATCATCTAGCAAAAGTTGTTTATCACACTTCAAACTTTCATATTCTACCACTAGACATCAAAATATATGTATGTCATCCATGGGTAAAATTTCAAACACAAACCCTAGCTCAAAATAGTGGTAGAAATAGCTAAATCGAGCAACGAGGATTTCAAAAATACGAAGAACATCCAAAACGGGGCTAGGAGGTACTTACAATCAAGCTTGAAAGTGAAGCAAAACCCTAGCTATGGCTCCTTGAAATTTTCGGCAATGGGGGAGGAAGATGGACAATAATTTTTTCTTCTTTTCCCCTTTTATTAATTTATTAATCAAATGACTAAAATGACCTTAAGGCCCTTCTTTGAGATGTTTCCCCTTCCATGTCCATTTTTGTCCATCATGAGATATAATGGTCTAATTACTAAATAAGGACCTCCAATAAATTTTCTAATGCTATCTCATACTTAAAACTTCTAGAATCTCATCTTTATCAATTTTTGCAATTTAGTCCTAAAAGATAGATTGATCACTAAATCATAAAATTTCTTCATGAAATTTTCTCACAACCATGCAAACATATCATAAACCTCATAAAAACCATAAAACATATATTTTTACTTTGAATTTGTGGTCTCGCAATCACTATTCCGACTAGGCCCTAAATTGGGTTATTACAATCTTCCCCCCTTAGGGATTTTCGTCCCCGAAAATCTTACCGATAAAAAGGTTTAGATATTGGTTTCTCATAGCCTCCTCAGGCTCCCATATAGCTTCTTCTACCCCGTGTCTTTGCCACAATACTTTCACAAGAGCTATACTTTTATTTCTTAACTGTTTGACTTCCCGTGCCAAAATCTTAATCGGCTTTTCTCCATAAGTCATGTCGAGTTGAATTTCAATCTCTATCGGTACAAACACATGGGAGGGGGCAAAGCCAACCAATAGGCTACTGGCCCTATCTTCTCGGTAATCTCGTACGGTCCGATAAAGCGTGGACTCAATTTGCCTTTTCGGCCAAATCTGAGAACCTTCTTCCATGGTGATACTTTCAAAAATACCTTATCACCAATTCGAAACTCAATCTCTTTCTGTTTCAAATCCGCGTAGGATTTTTATCTATCCGAAGCAGCCTTTAAACAATCACGAATCACTTTTACTTTCTCTTTGGTTTCTCTAACCAAATCAACTCCATGAATCTGATTCTCTCTGAGTTTGGTCCAATACAAGGGCGTTCGGCGCTTACGCCCATATAATGCCTCATAAGGCGCCATTCTCAAACTCGACTGAAAACTGTTATTGTAGGCAAATTCCACTAACGGTAAATATTTCTCCTAGTAACCTTAAAATTCCAAAACACAACATCGAAGCATATCTTCAAGTATCTGTATTATCCTCTTTGATTGTCCGTCGTGTCAACCCCACGGTTGAAACACACGCCCATGTCTTTGCCCGTGTGCTTAATTCTGAGCATTCTGTTTCTCATTTTTAAGATGCAGGGGACACACGGCCAGACCACGTGCCCATGGGGCTGGTCGTGTGTCTACCCGTGTGGACAAAATAAAGCCATTTCCTATCCTCATTTGTCACCCAATTTACCATTTACCTGCACTAAAACATACCAAGAACAATTCAACCATTCCAAGCATTCAATTTAAGCAAATTCCATCATTCATCATGGCATGCCATTACATGCATATGTGTTTATAAACTTACCTTGGATTAACATAGGCTTTAATATCATTTGATCACATATACTTAACATAACACATATGAATATATCATAATAGCCTTCTTAATCATACCAAAATAAACCATTACTAGCCATTCCAATGGCTAGGTTACAAAGCATCATTTTCAAGCCACTATTGCCCAAGTTGTCCTATACATGCCATTATACCAAAATAATTTTGCTAAGTATACCCAAAATAAGCTAGCTGATAGTGTGATGATGCTCCAATAATCTCCAACCTCCGTGAGCACTATAAAACAGGGAAATTAAAATAGAGTAAGCATTACATGCTTAGTAAGTTTGTACAATGGAAACTAAACTTACCAATCCCATTTATTAAATCTAAGCATACAATAACATGTTTTCCATCCATTAGCAAAATTTTCCTAAACACATGTATTTAATCAAACATGTTAGTCACCAAAATCTTCATATCAATCAAGTAAACATAGATGAGCTCATCAAGCAATATTCTTTCAAGTCATTATCATTTCATCACAAAATACTCATACCAGGTCAAGAGTTGTGTCGTTGAATCATTGAAATTTCGATGGATACTCAAGTAGTACACTCGAGGTGTATGATTTGATAATCTGTCAGTTCTTATTCAAGGGTACCTATTAGGGCACTTAACCAAGGAATACACTCTCGAGCCACATATCGTATAACAGGATTACTAGTCCAGGCTAAATCCTTTATATAATGTACATTCAGAAGAGCTCGATTAGGATTACCAGTCTAGGCTAAACCCTAATCATAATGTATACTCGAGAGGTATTATATCAGGATTACCCATCCGGGCTAAATCATTTTTATAATGAGGTCAATAAGATTACTCATCCAAGCTAAATCCCGTCCGCAACAAATGCAGGACCTCATCTATTTCGGGAAAGCACATATATTCATCGAAATTCAATATTCAATCGGGGCTTAACCCTTTATCACCATTCAAGCATGTATTAAATTTCTCCTTATAACATTCAAGTAATGTACATCAATATAAGTCACATTCCATACAAGCACAACAGTCAATTAAACATATTTACATGCCCGATTAAGTTACACGAACTTACCTCGACACTTGTTTGGGTAAGTAGTCTACTAATCCGAAACCTTTTCCTTTCCTCGATCTAACCTCGAATTTGAGTTGTTCGGATCTATATAAATAACTTTATTCATCAATTTCACTCATTTCATACTCATTTGGACTCAATTTACGTCCTAGGCAAAATTACCATTTTGCCCCTAACTTTTTCATAAATTCCATTTTCGTCCTTAGGCTCGGAAAATGAAATTTGTGCAATTTACTCCCTATTCCAAGCCTAACCAAGATCCCATTACAAAATTTACAGCACACTTATTAATAAAAATTTAGAATTTTTCATCAAATTTCACAACTTTACATTTTAGTCCCTAATTCATGTTTTCATCAAAAATCACTTTGTAAAAGTTGTTCATGTATCAACAACCTTTCATTTTCTACCATAAATTTCTAATTTTCAGCATATTCATCCATGACACAAATTTCTTATCGTGATAAATTTTCAAATTAATCTCCCAAATAGATAGTTTAGACTATCCCGATTCCAAAAATATCCAAATTACTAAAAATGGGACAAGGAAACTTACCCAATTAGGCCTTGAAAGTTTTTTATCTCTCTCCTAGGGTTTTCATGTGTTTTTAGGTTGAAGATGATGAGAAAATAAGATGATATTTTCTTTTCATCTTTTAATTAATTAAGTATTTTACAATTTCCAATTTAATCATTGCCCTTTTTCTATATTTCCATGGGTGAGTCACCAAGAATCTACATACTTTTTTCTTTAATGGTCTAATTACCATATAAAGACCTCTAGTTTTGAATTCCATAGCTACTCAATCCTTATAGCTACTAGATTTCAACTTTTACATTTTATGCGATTTAGTCCATCTCGTAATTAAGCACTTAATCGATAAAATTTTTGTATCCAAATTTTCACACGACATGTCTATTATAATACTGACCATGTAATAAAATAAAAAATAAATTATATTTTTGGGTCGGATTTGTGGTCCTGAAACCACTGTTCTAATTTCACCAAAAAATGGGCTGTTACATTTAGGCCATTCGACCAAACCAAAATCAGCAAGCAAATTTCATCATTTAAATATATTTTATATGATTTTCAAGTTAATTAGGCATAGGGGAGACCCACACCTGTTAAGCATAAATCTGAAGCAATAACTTAAATCCGCACCTCCTAGGACTCAGATCCGACTAGAACTCGTTTAGATTTGTAAACAACAGTTATCATTCATCAAAAATCAGCCCCCTACTACTCATATAGGATTCAGCCAAAGTAATGTTATTAATCGTAATTTCATATCAGAATTAGAACGTTACCACTTACCCTATCAAGCTTATGACGAAGTTGTGAACAGTTCACCAAAGTTACTGTTGATCTGAAAGGTTTGGATCTAGACATTGAATTAGTTAAACTCAGAAGGAACGAAACATGTTATATTCGGTCATGCCATGAACCTTTCGGCCATAACAAAATATAGAAAGTGGAGAAAACTACTTAGATCTGAATGAACTAATCAAAAATTTCTACACTTACACTACTTGTTCAGATCCGACGACAGAAAAACAATGAAAGTTAAGGGAAAAGGTTCAGAAAGATGGTGACAATAAGGATGGTGGATTATTGGAACGAAAAAAATGGAGGGGAAAATGGCTGTAGAGGTGCGACAATTACAGTAAAAAAATAGCAAGTTTCAGCTTTTAGGAAAAAGAAAGATGACTAGAAAAATAAAATCAAATGGGAGGAGAAGGTGAACAATGGACGATACAATAGAGGAGGAGGAAAAAGAATAAAGAAAAGAAAATTGCATTGTGTGCATTAAATCCATAGGGAACTAATCCATTGTGAGATTAATAATACCAGGATTTTTCTTATCTTTGCTCTTGATCTATTTGTAATGTTTATACTTTCAATCAATTGCATTGTGTGCATTAAATCCATTGGGAACTAATCCAGTAAGGGAGATTAACGAGTGGATGTGGGATTAATTAACAACTATGTAGGGTTTCTTAGCGGATCTATTGGTTGGAATAGGAAGAACTTAAAACCATAAGCTTGATGACCTTAGGAAGTCATATAGGTAGGAATGAACCCGAAATCAATATTGCCTATTCGGGAAAACCTTACCCCCAATCTGATATAGACTGTGACATCGAGAGATAAGTAGTTCTTGCTGACTCCTTTGATTAGTGAAAGACCGAGAGGCCCTGCTAGGTTAATGGCTAGTTGATTGAATAGAACCTAAAGTAGAAGTTGATTATGAACACTGAAGCGAGTTAGTCTTCTATCACTTAATATGATAAAATCAACAATCTCTCTTCATAATTGTTTTTATTATTTTAAATTAACTTGTCTCATTACCTTAGGATCAACCGTAATATGATTTAAATAAAGTACTGACTAGACCCATTAAAACCTATATTTATAGAACTTTTGTAACATCCTGAAATTCGGGAATTTATGTTTTACATTATACCATGCGATAGGCTAGTCAATAGTGTTAATTGTGTATGTTTAGGGGTCCTAAGAAGGCTTGTGGTTGAGTTGGGTCTTAGCAAGATTTTTGTGTTTAAACACATTAAGGAGAGAAGGTAAGTGGCATCATGACTTAAGGAAATAAGTATGTAATTTTGCTAACACAAGTGGAGCATTGGCAAGGTGGTTGTAGCGTGAAACGGCAGAGGGAAGAGCTTGGGTTCGAATCCCATCTAGTGCAAAAATTTTGGATTTATTTTTGTGTCCCTATTACAAGTGTCAGCCATGGTTCTAAATTTGGTAAGGGAGACTTTTTATTGATGGAAAGATGAATAAGAAAATAAGGTAAGGAGGAGGGTAAGGAAAGAAGTAAAAAGGAAAGGAGAAAGAAGGGGGATATGTTGGTCGAATATTTGGAAGGTGCTTGGAATAGAATTTTGGTCAACACTCATCCTTTTGGCAAAAGTAATACACGGTTTTGGGAGGGGGGAACTTGATAGCCAAAATTCCTAGAGTCATTTTGCTAGTTTTGGTTTAAGAAAGGCCTATTTTCTTTTTAGCATATTGGTGCTTTCTTTTCCCAATTCCTTTCCTTGTTTTGGCTGAAATACCTAGTCATTGTTCACCTTGTTCCCTTGTTGTGCCGTAACCCTTAATCCATCCTTGTTCATTCTTCTTTGATTGTCGAAATACTCACATCTTTTGGTTCATTTCTCTTTTGGTGTTGGTCGAAACCTCTTAACACCTCTTTTCCATCTTCTCTTTTCTTTTTATTATTATTTCTTCAACCTTCCTTTCACTTCTTAAATCAACATTACCTTGTGACCGAATTTTCTTATTCATTTCTCTCCATAGCCGAATCTATTAACATCCTACTTCCTCTCTATTTCTTTTTCTTTCGTATTGGGCACTATCTTCTTGACCGAATCAGTAAGTAATCCTCTTCTTTTCAATTTCTTTTCTTCATGCCGAATATGTGCCCCTAATGTAGCAGAGTACTGGCTTGAAGCGGTGGAGAGGATTATGGACGACCTGGATTGCACCACTGAGCAGAAACTGAAAGGGGTTGTGTCATTGCTGAGAGACGAGGCGTATCAGTGGTGGCTCACTGTTCGAGAAGGCACTCAGGCTAATCGTATTACATGGGAATTCTTTAAGATAACATTCCAAGGAATGTATGTCGGGGCTAGCTATGTGGATGCCTGAAGGAAGGAATTTCTAAATCTGGTCCAAGGAGGTAAATCTGTGGCAGCTTATGAGGCAAAATTTCTACGTCTGAGTCGGTATGCCTAGGGAATAGTGCCGACTGATTATGAACGCTGTGTGCATTTTGAGGACGGGTTGCGTGATGAGTTACGGGTACTGATAGCCCCACAGAAGGAGAGGAATTTTGCCACACTTGTGGAAAAAGCTAAAATAGCTGAGGAGGTTAAACACTCAGAATAGTAAAATCGAGACAAGGATAGGGGCAGGAACAAGAGAGACTCTGGGTACTCAGGTTCTGCTAGAGGGTTTTGACAAAAGGCCCAGGAATGAGGAGCCAGCTCGAGTAAGAGTTCAAGCTACTACTAATCAGTTACAGCCTTGCGTGGATTGTGGGAAACTTCACTCGGGTGAATGCTGGAAGAGAACTGGTGGTTGTTTCAGATGTGGATCCAAGGACCATCGGTTCAGGGATTGCCCTCGAAAGCCTGATCAAACTCAGGCAGTTCATAATAGATTTGCGCAGCCAGCAGGAGGTGCTCAGTAGCCGCAGAGAGGTCGTGGGCCAGGTCGAGGTGGTAATGGTGGAGGACGAGGTCAAGGTGTACCGGGTAGAGGTACCGTGCGAATGAGGGTAACACGGAGGTGAGACAGCCCGGGTTTGGTCTATGCGATCGGGCGTCGAGAGGATGGCGGCGATCGGACGTCATAACCGTGCGTTCTTCATATCGATGTACCTTTACCGCTTTGATAGACATTGGATCCACCCATTCGTAAGTTGCATGTGCTGTGTCTGGAACTCTAAATATTAGATCTGAGATTACTGCTAGAGAAATAACTGTGATTAGCCTGTTAGGACAGTCGATAGTAGTAAATAAGTTGTTTAGGGATGTGCCTTTAGAAGTTCAGGGGGAAGTATTTCTAGCGGATTTGATGGAACTGCCATTCGGGGAGTTCGATCTTATTTTGGGCATGGACTGGCTAGTTAAGCATCGTGCAAATTTGGACTGTGCAGCAAAGCAGATGGTATTAAGAACTTGGAGGATAAGGAAGTGATGATGATAGGTGAAAGAAGAAATTATCTGTCTAATGTGGTATCGCTTTAAAAGCGCGAGAGAAGTTGGTGCGAAAAGAGGTGTGGAGCGTTCTTAGCCTTTATCGATTGCTTGGATGCCAAAGAGTTGTCGGTTGAGAGTGTTAGAATGGTGAAAGAGTTTTCGACGCGTCTTTCCCGAGGAGCTTCGATTGCCTCGGATCGGAAGTGGAATTTGGTATTGAGCTGTTGCCAGGAACGGCTTCGGTGTCCATTGCCCCTTACAAAATGGCGCCGAAGGAGCTTTGGAACTTAAGGCTCAAATTCAAGAGTTGATGGATCGTGGATTTATTCGACCAAGTGTGTCTCCGTGGGGAGCACCAATTTTATTCGTTAAGAAAAAGGATGGGTCGATGCGTATGTGCACCGATTATAGGCAATTGAATAAGTTGACGATCAAGAACAAGTATCCGTTACCGAGGATCGATGATCTGTTCGATCAGCTACGAGGAGCTTCGGTTTTCTCGAAAATAGACTTGAGATCGGGATATCACTAACTTAAGGTCAAGGAGGCAGATATTCACAAGACTGTATTCCGAACCCGATATGGGCATTACGAGTTCTTGGTGATGCCGTTCGGGTTGACAAATGCACCAGCTACATTTATGGACATGATGAATCGAGTCTTCCAACCCTATCTAGACTGGTTTGTGGTGGTATTCATAGATGACATTCTGGTGTACTCAAAGATTGAAGAAGAGCATGATTCGCATCTGCAGATAGTATTGCAGATTTTGAGGGAGAAGCAGCTGTATGCCAAATTCAGTAAGTGTGAATTTTAGTTGAAGGAGGTGACCTTTTTGGGGCATGTTGTGTCAGCCGAAGGAATTAGAGTTGATCCCCGGAAGGTCGAGGCTATATTTGATTGGAAGCCACCGGAAGTCGATGGCGAAATTCGAGTTTTCTAGGTTTGGTTTGGGTATTACTGAGCGTTTCATTGAGGGGTTTTCGTTGATTGCGCACCCACTAACTAAGGTACATTGCGTGAGGAGTACCATTTGTGTGGTCGGATAAGCGACAAGAGAGCTTTGAGAAATTGAAGAAGATTACGGCGAGCGCTGTATTGATTCAACTTTGAGGTGGTAAGGAGTTTATCGTTTATTGTGATCGTCACACACGGGCTTAGGATGTGTGTTGATGCAAGGTGGAAAAGTGGTGGCATATGCATCTCGTCAATTAAGGCCGCATGAGGTGAACTATCCCACTCATGATTTGGAGTTAGCTGCAGTAGTGTTTGCTCTAAAGATTTGGAGACATTATCTGTACGGGGAGAAGTTGATTATCTACACAGATCATAAGAGTCTGAAGTACCTCCTTACCCAGAAGGAGTTGAACTTAAGACAACAGAGGTGAATAGAATTGTTGAAGGATTATGACTTCTCAATCGAGTATCACCCAGGTAAAGCTAACGTAGTGGCAGATGCATTGAGTCGTAAGGTGATATTGGATTTGAGAGCGATGTTCGCTCATCTCAGCCTTTATGAAGATGGTAGTCTGTTAGCCAAACTTCAAGTGAAGCCTACATGGGTAAATTAGATTAAGGAAAAGCAGTTGTCAGATGAAAGATTGAGTTCTCGACTTCAGCAAGTGGAAAGTGGTGAGATAGGGGATTTTGGATTGAATAGTGATGGAGTATTGTGTTTCCACGGAAGAGTTTGTATGCCCAGGGATTCAGAATTGAGGCAAATGATTCTGCTTGAGGCGCATAGTAGCCTATATGCTATGCACCCCGGAGGAAATAAGATGTACCAAGATCTCCGTGAGTAGTATTGGTGGCCAGGGTTGAAACGAGAGGTTACTAACTTCGTGAGTAAGTGCTTGACATGTCAGCAGGTGAAGGTGGAACATCAACTGCCTTCAGGGTTGCTACAATCGGTGAAAATTCCACTATGGAAATGGGAAAGGATAACGATGGACTTTGTTAGTGGGTTACCCTTAACGCCTACTAAGAAAGATTTAGTTTGGGTGATAGTGGATCGGTTAACGCAGTCTGCCCATTTCCTATCTGTTCGTACGAATTATATGTTGCAGAAGTTGGCCAAGTTGTATATATCAGAAGTCGTGAAGTTGCATGGGGTACCAATGTAACACCCCAAACCCGGTCAGTACACCACGACCGAATCTGGTATGTTACGGGGAAAATCGTATTTGAGAGGTTAGGTTTCCGGTGAAAGGTTTAACGAAAACTCTTTGATGTATCCGTACTTGTAAAAAAAAAAAAACCTTGGGCATGATTGTTTTAAAACCGGTAGTGCATTTTGGAGACCCGGGAATTTGAAAGCTTAGTTGAAAAGTAAGTTTTATCATTTAGAAGGCCGAGAAATTCCTTTTAGTTACTTAAAAACATTTTGAACTTAGTGTGGAAGATCACAAGTTTAGAAAATATATGAGTTATGCGTTCATTTAAAGATTTTAATGTGATACCCATTGGTAAAGTTTAAAACATATCGCTTTGTAGTCTTGAAAACCGTTTCATTCCAAGTTTTATCCATTATTAACTTGATAATTTATTAAGGCTAAATTGAAATCAAATTTTAAGCATATAAATAATCAAAGCATAATTTTAAAAGGCCATTTACAATCCCAACAAAACCAAATGAAAATAAATGAAATAAAGTACCAAGTGCTTAAATCGATTGCAAAACCGACTTTATTCATGGCATGGTCACCTCGAGTCCACCCGGCTCCATGTCCGCGATCTAAGTGTCACTGAAATGATAAGGAGAAGGTGAGTCGCAAGACTCGGTGCATAAATCCCCCTCCCGATTAATACAACATACTAACACACACAATACAGAGCAATGTCATTAATGCACCCAATCCTAGCCATCCACAACACCTTTTCTACACCGTGTGTACCAAACCACCGGTGGTGCCAAACCACTCGTGACCCAAAGTCACGATATCCATAAGTGTCGTGCCAAACCACCGTGACCCAAAGTCACGAAGAATCCAATGATGGGGCCAACCCATCGTGCGATACCAAATCACCGGCGGCGATCCCATAACTCAAAAGTGGGGCCAACCCGCGGTGGTGTTAACCACGAGGACGCAGTCGCTATGAGGTGCCAAACCTCTGGTGTCCCAAAGACACGAATGTGATACCAAATCACTTTGTGACCGGTCACGAATCAAGTGATGGGGCCAACCCATCGTGTGATACCAAATCACCGGCGTCAATCCCGTATTATCAATCGTGGGGCCAACCCACTGTGGTGCTAAGCCAACGGGACGAGGCGCTATGAGGTACCAAACCTCTGGTGACTCAAAGTCACAAAATAATCACGTGGTACCAAACCACTTTGGAGGTGCCAAACCTCTGGTGTCCCAAAGACACGGATATCATATTCCCCTCTCTCATATCACCCATTATCATACCGACTCATGTAAAGTATGCAAATCATACAAATCATGCTACATGTTTAATGTTGCATCTCATAACACATACATCATAGGTCATGATCTCAAGTATATCAACAATAGAACTCGTAATGAAACAGACTTACCCTGATCAGTGCACATACCCAATCGGGTATCATATCAATCAACCATCTTGTTTCGGCTTTATTAAACAATCAGATTATTAAGCATATTACTAAGCAAAGAGTGTGTTAGTTTACACACCTGTTAAAACACAAGCCTTAATCCCAAGGAACTGATCTAAGACCCTCGATTATCTTGCTCCTATAATCGGCCACATATGAGATTAGCACCTAGGCCATTCGGCCAAAACCATTAAACCAAAGGGGTTAACGTTTGAACCCTTACCTTACACTTGATTTGGTTTCCTACCAAATCCCGAACCAAACGATGGTTCTTCTTTATGCACACGGCACACCCTATTAAGAGGAAAGATTAATCATTTGAAACTTTGACTTAACGAAACTAAAAGAGTGGACTAAAAGAACCAACCCTTACCACCACTTACCAATCGATTAACAGAGGAAGACGGCTCCTCTTGCTTGCTTCCAAAATCCTGGATGCCCTATGATAAAATCGATTCCAACACAAAAGATTAACTCCTATCAACAAAGGCCAAAATCGGCTCTTAACCAAACCAAAATCGACAAAGAACAAGGGAGAAGAGAAATGAACATTTGGCCAACCACTTACCTTGCTCTAAACCCGATTGGATACCACACACAAGAGAGATCACACCACACCAATATTCGGCGAAGACTTAAACAAAAAGGAGAAGAAGATTCGGCCTTACACAAAGAAGGAGAACACAAGAGAAAGATGAAAAGAAAGGGGTTGATATTCGGCCAATAACGAGAAATGGGAAAAAGAAGAAGAAGGAAAGTACTTTCGGTTTTGAAAAGAAAGAAGGAATGGAGAAAATGTTTTGAGGAATAACTTTCTTTGGCTATCAAGGTTTCAAGAGAAGAAAGGAAGAAAGTATGAGAAGAATAGGGTACTAATTTCGGTTTACACAAATGAAAAGAAAGAAAGATGGAAGAGAAAATTCGGCTATCAAAGAATATCAAGAGAAACAAGCAATTTTTGGCAAGTATGTGCTTGGACTTTCAGTTTCAAGAAGAAAATGCAGAAACTCACTTGAAATTTCGGCTTGCTTTTGACAAAAAAGGATTTTGGCTTACACAAATTTGACCGAAAATGCTCCAAAATGCCAAAAAGAATTTGGCCCTCTCCACTTACCCACTTACCAAAACCGCCACTCCCCATGAAGCACCCAACATTCGGCCACTACCTCCAAACACTCCCAACCACTAATTCAAACTAGTTTGAACTAGTCAACCTCCACAATTTACTCTCCACCCACCATTTGAACAATTTGACTTGGTCTATGGCAGAGTTTGAACTGCCCACAACTTATTCTTCTCCTGCTTTGTCAAAATGGAAGCAAAAATATGAGACTTCTGCAGCTTGAACACGGGACCTCCTTCCCCGCAAGTGACGCCAAACCCAAGCTCCAAGTGGCGCCTAACTTGCCACTCTACTAGCTCAATTCTTGTGCTAACATTCTCCTAAAAATATTTATAAACCCCACTCATTCAAATTCCCTCACCTAAAGCTTAAAACTAAAGTTTCCCCAACCACTCGGGCTTACACCAAGCATACAACTAAGCCCCAAAACAATTGAAACACAACATTGCGGGCCAAATACATGCAAACAATGCAATAATCAAAATAGCCCCTAACCCGGGATATTACAGTTCTACCCCCTTAAAAATAATTTCGGCCTCGAAATTACAGTCAAAAGAGTTGAGGGTATTCTTTGCCTCATCATATCCTCTGGTTCCCACGTAGCTTCTTCTACGCCATGATTCTCGCCATAGCACCTTTACCAAAGGCCGACTTTCTCGCAGAACCTTCACATCTCGGTCTAGAATCGCGCTGGTTCTTCTTCCATGGTCAAATCGGATTTACCTCGATCTCCTCCACCGCTCGACATGCGATGGATCTAAACGATAAGCGCCTAAGCATCGAAACGTGAAATACGTCGTGAATCGACTTAGCTCTGCTGGTAACTCAAGGCGATAAGCTCACGGTCCCACTCGTCTCGGTACCTTATACGGCCCAATAAACCTCGGACTTAACTTGCCCTTCTTTCCGAACCTCAACACTTTCTTCCATGGCGAGACCTTGAAAAACTTGATCTCCCACAAGAAATTCTATATCTCTCTGCTGAGATCGGCATAAGACTTCTCGCCTCGTCAGAAGCTTCCTTCAACCGAGAGCACGAAACAACTTAACCTTGTCTTCGTCCTCGCAACCAACTCTGGTCCCAACAATCGGCGTTCACCCAACTCAGTCCAACATGTAGGTGAGCGACACTTCCTACCATACAACGCCTCATATGGGGCCATCTTGATACTTGCTTGATAACTATTGTTGTAGGCGAACTCAACTAATGGCGTAAACTCCTCCCAACTACCTCTGAAGTCCAAAACACGACCTCTCGGTATATCCTCTAAGATCTGTATAACCCTCTCCGATTGCCGTCGATTTGTGGGTGAAATGCCGTCTTTGAAATCCAACCGCGTACCCAGGCCCGATGCAATGCTTTCGAACCTTGATGTAAATCACGGGATCCCTATCCGAGATGATCGATCTTCGCACACCGTGCGACCTTACTATCTCGACACATACAGACTTCGCCAACCTCTCAAGGGAGTAATCGACCCTCACCGGAATAAAATGAGTGATTTAGTTAGACGATCCACAATTACCCAAGCCGAGTCCTTCTTGCTCGGCGTAAGAGGTAATCCACCGACAAAATCCATAGATATCCTTTCCCACTTCCACTGGGAATCTTCATCTGTGAAGCAACCACGGCGGCAAATCGATGTTCGGCCTTGACCTGCTGACATGTCGGACACTTTCCAACAAACTCACACCTCTCTCTTGGACTGCCACCAAAATCGCTCTCTTAGATCCCTATACATCTTGCTACCTCCGGGATGCATAGCGTGCGTGACGGCCAAGCTATGGCGCCTGAAGAATCCTCTGCCTTAACTCGATATCCTTCTGCATACAAGCTCTCCCTTGAAAACATAGCACCCCATCACTAGACATACTGTAACCATCCAAACCACCATCCTGCACTTGCAACCTCCGCGCATTCAGAACCTCATCCACTAACCTGTTTCCCCACGATCTACGCAGCCCAAGTGAGGCTTAACCTACTGACTCTGCGAATACTTCCGTCGTCATACAAACTCAAATGGGCAAACATCGCTCTTAAGTCCGATACAACCTTACGGCTCAACGCATCTGCCACCACGTTAGCCTTGCCCGGATGATATTCAATCGAATAGTCGTAGTCCTTGAGCAACTCAATCCATCTGCTGCCGCCTCAAATTCAAATCTTTACGAGTCAAAAGGTACTTGGACTCTTATGATCCGTGTAGACTATCGATCTCTCTCGCATACAAGTAGTGCCTCCAAATTTTCAAGGCAAAGACTATCGCTACTAACTCCAAGTCGTGCGTTGGATAATTGACCTCATGTGGCCTCAGCTGCCTAGATGCATACGCCACAACCTTCCCTTCCTGCATCAGTACACAACCCAATCCCGTATGTGATGCATCGCAATACACTGCGAATTCTTTTCCTGCCTCAGGTTGAATCAGAACAGGAGCCTCAGTCAAAATCTTCTTTAACTTGTCGAAACTCTCCTGCTGTTTCTCAGTCTAAACAAACGAAACTCCTTTCCTTAATGACTTAGTCATCCGGTCTGCCGCAATCAACGAAAATCCTTCTACAAATCTTCTGTGAGTATCCTGCCAAACCAGAAAAAACTCGAATCTCACCATCGACTTAAGCGGCTTCCAATCCAAAATCGCCTCAATCTTCCGAGGATCCACCCTAATCCCCTCGCCGACACTACATGACCCAAGAAAGTCACCTCCTAAGCCGTAACTCGCACTTACTAAACTTAGCATAAAGTCGCTTCTCCTCAAAATCTGCGGCACCACTCGCAAATGCGCATCATGCTCCTCTTCTAACCTTGAGTACACCAGATGTCATTGATAAAAACCACAACGAATCGATCCAAATCTTCTTGGAACACCCTATTCATCATATCCATGAATGCTTTGCCGTAGCGTTAGTCAACCTAAACGGCATTACCAAAAATTCGTAGTGCCCATACCGAGTACGAAACGCTGTCTTGTGGATATCTGCCTCGTTTACCTTTAATTGGTGATACCCAGACCTTAAATCGATCTTCGGGAATACCGAAGCACCCTTCAACCGATCAAACAAGTCATCTATTCGTGGCAGCGGATACTTGTTTTTGATCGTCGACTTATTCAATTGGCGGTAATCTATGCACATTCGCATCGTCTGCGTTTCTTCTTGACAAAGAGTACTGGCGCTCCCCAAGGCGAAACACTTGGCCTGATAAAGCCTCGATCCAACAACTCCTAGATCCGAGCCTTAAATTCCACTAATTCCTTTGGCGCCATCCTATACGGAGCAATAGACAGCGCGCGCATTCCGGGTAGCAGATCTATCCCGAACTCCACCTCGCGATCCGGTGGCAAACCGGAAGCTCCTGCGAAACACATCAACAAATTCCTTAACCGTTCGGACCTCCTCCACATGACTCCTTAGCCTCCAAGGCATACACATGAACCACATATGCTTCACACTCTTTCCCGACCATCTTCTCGGCCTTCGGAGCGGATACCACGTTGGATAAGTAATCTCTTCTATTACCTATCATGACCACCTCATCACCTCACCGTCTTTAGAACCATGCGCTTAGCCGCGCGATCCAACCTCGCTTTGGTGCTTAACCAACCAGGTCCATCCCGAATCGATCGAACTCCCCAAACGGCGGTTCCATCGGATCGACCACAAACACTACCCCTTGGAGTTCTAGGGTGCGTCTCTATATAGCTTATCTACAACTACTGAGTGACCTGAGGGCTAATTATCACACCGCCTAGAAGTAGTCTCGAGTCTAAATCCATGGTCTCTACTATGCTACGGCAGCGTATGAATGCGTTGAACCCACATCAATCAAAGCGGTATAAGGAGAACCAAAGATCAAAAACGTCTGGGTTGTGACGTCCGGTGCGTCGCCCTCTTCTCGGCGCCTCGCATACACCAACCCAGTGTCTTGCCTCGTAACTACCCGCACCTCTCGCGCCTGGTGCTCGCGGCCCCTGACCGAACCATTGCCTCCTCTGCCATTACCACGACCCCTTTGCAGTGGCGGTCCATTATTCCTGAACTGAGTACGGCCCTGACCCTCGGACTGAATCCTAGCCAACTTACGCGGACAGTCTCTCACATGGTGATCCAATGAGCCACACTCAAAACATCCTTTTCCACCGGTCCAAAGATCCTCCCAATGAGATTTCCCACAACGGTTGCCTTTCGTGCGGGTCCCTGATTAGCGGCAACAGACCTACCAGACTGATTTGGCCCACTCTGTCTAGCCTTTTTCTGAGGATTACCCGATGACCCAAAAGATCCAAAACTCCTCTTATGTCTGTTCCTATCCACGTTTTGCCTCACAGACTCCTTCACTCCTTCGGCTACCTTAGCCTTCTCAACTAGGACGGCAAACTCACGCTCCTGCTGTGGAGCAATCAGCAGTCTTAATTCATCTCTCAGACCATCCTCAAATCGAACACACCTCTCGTGTTCAGTAGCCACAATGCCCCTAGCATACCGGCTCAGTCTCAAGAATTACGCCTCGTGATCCGACACGCACTTGCTCCCTGAACCACCTCGAAATGCTTTTAGTTGCTCATCAATGTAGCTAGAGCCAATGTACTTTTTCGATATGCGACCTTGAAATAATCCCAAGTAAGATCCTCTCTCGCAAAGATCGTCCCGACCGTGAGCCACCACTGGTATGACTCATCTCGAAGAAGCGATACTACCCCTTTAAGCTTCTCCTCAGCAGTCAAGTCCAGATCATCCATGATCCGCTTCGTCGCCTCCACCAATACTCACCGTCTTTGGAGCAACACCAAAAACACCTCGAAATACTTCCACCCCATTTGCTCGGTCGCTCGGCCACAGATTTCCGAACACCTGCGCCTCCACCTACTCCAGCTACCCTTTCCAGCACTCGCAGCATCGCCTACGACACTGCGTCATCCCCAGTCTGATCCTAAAACTCACCACCTCCACCGGTGGTGGTACCGGTATCTCATTCTCGACTTCACGACTGGACCCTACGAGTTCGGAACCGTCATCCTACCCCGACCAGCGTCCACGTGTATTACGACCCGACCTCGAGTGCTCATGACTAAAATCTCGACTTATCCGATTTAGAAGTTTTACGCGATCATTACCTTTTCCACTGTCTTTTAAAGCAAAGTCTTATGAATATTTCTTATTAAAGAAGTTTTGTTTTCGCAAGTCCACAGAGTCCTATCAGTTTCAGTTTCTAAAGTAATCCACTATTGCTAGTCTTTCAATCATATCACACCCATCAATCACAAGAAATAGTAAGAGGTACCTACTGGCGATTAGTGCTTAGAGACTCGGTGCCATGCCTTTCAAACCATATACTTTAAAACAAAACACTTAAAAACCAATATTTAACACATTTTGGGCCTCGAGCCCACAGCCGAGCTTTTGAACTTAGCTCTGATACCACAAATGTAACACCCCAAACCCGGTCAGTACACCACGACCGAATCTGGTATGTTACGGGGAAAATCGTATTTGAGAGGTTAGGTTTTCGGTGAAAGGTTTAACGAAAACTCTTTGATGTATCCGTACTTGTAAAAAAAAACCTTGGGCATGATTATTTTAAAACCGGTAGTGCATTTTGGAGACTTGGGAATTTGAAAGCTTAGTTGAAAAGTAAGTTTTTATCATTTAGAAGGCCGAGAAATTCCTTTTAGTTACTTAAAAACATTTCGAACTTAGTGTGGAAGATCACAAGTTTAGAAAATATTTGAGTTGCATTCATTTAAAGATTTTAATGTGATACCCGTTGGTAAAGTTTAAAACATATCGCTTTGTAGTCTTGAAAACCGTTTCATTCCAAGTTTTATCCATTATTAACCCAGTAATTTATTAAGGCTAAATTGAAATCAAATTTTAAGCATATAAATAATCAAAGCATAATTTTAAAAGGCCATTTACAATCCCAACAAAACCAAATGAAAATAAATGAAATAAAGTACCAAGTGCTTAAATCGAGTAAAAAAGCGACTTTATTCATGGCATGGTCACCTCGAGTCCACCCGCTACCCATGTCCGCGATCTAAGTGTCACCCGAAATGATAAGAGAGAAGGTGAGTCGCAAGACTCGAGTGCATAAATCCCCTCGATTAATACAACATACTAACACACACAATACAGAGCAATGTCATTAATGCACCCAATCCTAGCCATCCACAACACCTTTTCTACCCCGTGTGGTACCAAACCACCGGTGGTGCCAAACCACCGTGACCCAAAGTCACGATATCCATAAGTGTGGTGCCAAACCACTTTGGTGACCCAAAGTCACGAAGAATCCAATGATGGGGCCAACCCATCGTGCGATACCAAATCACCGGCGACGATCCCATAACTCAAAAGTGGGGCCAACCCACGGTGGTGTTAACCACGGGGGACGAGTCGCTATGAGGTGCCAAACCTCGGTGTCCCAAAGACACGAATGTGATACCAAATCACCGGTGACCAAGTCACGAATCAAGTGATGGGGCCAACCCATCGTGTGATACCAAATCACCGGCGTCAATCCCGTATTATCAATCGTGGGGCCAACCCACCGTGGTGCTAAGCCACCGGGACGAGGCGCTATGAGGTGCCAAACCTCTCGGTGACCCAAAGTCACAAAATAATGCGTGGTACCAAACCACCGGAGGTGCCAAACCTCTGGTGTCCCAAAGACACGGATGTCATATTCCCCCTCCTCTCATATCACCCATTATCATACCGACTCATGTAAAGTATGCAAATCATACAAATCATGCTACATGTTTAATGTTGCATCTCATAACACATACATCATAGGTCATGATCTCAAGTATATCAACAATAGAACTCGTAATGAAACGGACTTACCGAATCATTGCACATACCCAATCGGGTATCATATCAATCAACCATACTGTTTCGGCTTTATTAAACAATCAGATTATTAAGCATATTACTAAGCAAAGAGTGTGTTAGTTTACACACCTGTTAAAACGCAAGCCTCTATCCCAAGGAACCGATCTAAGACCCTCGATTATCTTGCTCCTATAATCGGCCACATATGAGATTAGCACCTAGGCCATTCGGCCAAAACCATTAAACCAAAGGGGTTAACGTTTGAACCCTTACCTTACACTTGATTTGGTTTCCTACCAAATCCCGAACCAAACGATGGTTCTTCTTTATGCACACGGCACACCCTATTAAGAGGAAAGATTAATCCTTTGAAACTTTGACTTAACGAAACTAAAAGAGTGGACTAAAAGAACCAACCCTTACCACCACTTACCAATCGATTAACAGAGGAAGACAGCTCCTCTTGTTTGCTTCCAAAATCCTGGATGCCCTATGATAAAATCGATTCCAACACAAAAGATTAACTCCTATCAACAAAGGCCAAAATCGGCTCTTAACCAAACCAAAATCGACAAAGAACAAGGGAGAAGAGAAATGAACATTCGGCCAACCACTTACCTTGCTCTAAACTCGATTGGACACCACATATAAGAGAGATCACACCACACCAATATTCGGCCAAGACTTAAACAAAAAGGAGAAGAAGATTTGGCCTTACACAAATAAGGAGAACACAAGAGAAATATGAAAAGAAAGGGGTTGATATTCGGCCAATAACAGAAATGGGAAAAAGAAGAAGAAGGAAAGTACTTTCGGTTTTGAAAAGAAGAAGGAATGGAGAAAATGTTTTGGGGAATAACTTTCGGCTATCAAGGTTTCAAGAGAAGAAAGGAAGAAAGTATGAGAAGAATAGGGTACTAATTTCGGTTTACACAAATGAAAAAGAAAGAAAGATGGAAGAGAACATTCGGCTATCAAAGAATATCAAGAGAAACAAGCAATTTTCGGCAAGTATGTGCTTGGACTTTCGGTTTCAAGAAGAAAATGCAGAAACTCACTTGAATTTTCGGCTTGCTTTTGACAAAAGAAGGATTTTGGCTTACACAAATTTGATCGAAAATGCTCCAAAATGCCAAAAAGAATTTCGACCCTCTCCACTTACCCACTTACCAAAACCGGCCACTCCCCCCATGAAGCACCCAACATTCGGCCACTACCTCCAAACACTCCCAACCACTAATTCAAACTAGTTTGAACTAGTCAACCTCCACAATTTACTCTCCACCCACCATTTGAACAATTTGACTTGGTCTATGGCGAGTTTGAACCGCCCACAACTTCTTCTTCTCTCCTGTAGTCAAAATGGAAGCAAAAATATGAGACTTCTGCAGCTTGAACACAGGACCTCCTTCCCTGCAAGTGACGCCAAACCCAAGCTCCAAGTGGCGCCTAACTTGCCACTCTACTAGCTCAATTCTTGTGCTAACATTCTCCTAAAAATATTTATAAACCCCACTCATTCAAATCCCTCACCTAAAGCTTAAAACTAAAGTTTCCCCAACCACTCAGGCTTACACCAAGCTTACAACTAAGCCCCAAAACAATTGAAACACAACATTGCAGGCCAAATACATGCAAACAATGCAATAATCAAAATAGCCCCTAACCCGGGATATTACAACCAGTGTCGATTATATCGGACAGGGATCCTAGGTTTACATCACGCTTCTGGAAGGGTCTACATGAAGCTTTGGGTACAAGGCTAAATTTCAGCACGGTGTTTCATCCACAGACTGATGGTCAGTCGGAGAGAGTAATCCAGATTCTAGAAGACTTGTTAAGAGGTTGTGTGATCGACTTTAGGGGTAGCTGGGAAGATTTTCTACCGTTGGCAGAGTTTGCATACAACAACAGCTATCAATCCAGCATCCAGATGGCACCCTATGAGGCGTTGTATGGTCATAGGTGTTGTACTCCTACTTGCCGGACCGAGTTGGGGAGCGATAGCTATTGGGTCCGAGTTGATCTCGAGACGGAGGAAAAGTTAAGGTAATTCGCACGCGGTTAAAAGAAGCTTGAGACATGCATGTAAATCGTACATGGATCTGAAGTGAAAGGAGATAGAGTTCTCTGTGGGTGATCAGGTCTTTTTGAAGGTCTCACCTTGGAAAAAGATCTTAAGATTTGGACGGAAGGGCAAGTTGAGCCCTAGGTTCATCGGACCATACCGTGTATTGAAGCGTGTTGGGCCAGTGGCTTATTAGCTTGAGTTACCTTCGGAGTTAAGTCAGATACATAGCGTATTCCATGTCTCGATGTTAAGGCGTTATCGTTCGGATCTGTCTCATGTTGTGCCAGTGGAAAAAGTTGAGACATGACCTGACTTGTCTTTTGAAGAAGAGCCAGTGCAGATTTTAGATCAGGATATTAAGGTGCTGAGAAAGAAGTCAGTTTTGTTGGTCAAAGTATTATGGCGTAATCACGGGTCAGAGGAAGCTACATGGGAGCCAGAGGACACGGTTCGGCAGCAATATCCTCATCTCTTCTAATCAGGTAAATTTCGAGGCCGAAATTTCTTTAAGGGGGTAGAATTGTAACATCCTGAAATTCAAGAATTTATGTTTTACATTATACCATGTGATAGGCTAGTCAATAGTGTTAATTGTGTATGTTTATGGGTCCTAAGAAGGCTTGGGGTTGAGTTGGGCCTTAGCAAAATTTTTGTGTTTAAACACTTTAAGGAGAGAAGGTAAGTGGCATCATGACTTAAGGAAATAAGTATGTAATTTTGCTAACACAACTGGAGCATTGGCAAGGTGGTTGTGGCGTGAAATGGCAGAGGGGAGAGCTTGGGTTCGAATCCCATCTAGTGCAAAAATTTTGGATTTATTTTTGTGTCCCTATTACAAGTGTTGGCCATGGTTCTAAATTTGGTAAGGAGACTTTTATTGATGGAAAGATGAATAAGAAAATAAGGTAAGGAGAAGGGTAAGGAAAGAAGTAAAAGGAAAGGAGAAAGAAGGGGATATGTTGGCGAATATTTGGAAGGTGCTTGGAATAGAATTTTGGTCAACACTCATCTTTCTCGCAAAAGTAATACACGTTTTGGGAGGGGGAACTTGATAGCCAAAAATTCCTAGAGTCATTTTGCTAGTTTTGGTTCAAGAAAGGCCTATTTTCTTTTTAGCATATTGGTGTTTTCTTTTCGCAATTCTTTTCCTTGTTTTGGCTGAAATACCTAGTCATTGTTCACCTTGTTCCCTTGTTGTGTCGTAACCCTTAATCCATCATTGTTCATTCTTCTTTGATTATCAAAATACTCACATGTTTTGGTTCATTTCTCTTTTAGTGTTGGCCGAAACCTCTTAACACCTCTTTTCCATCTTCTCTTTTCTTTTTATTATTATTTCTTCAACCTTCCTTTCACTTGTTAAATCAACATTACCTTGTGACCGAATTTTCTTATTCATTTCTCTCCATAGTCAAATCCATTAACATCCTACTTCCTCTCTATTTCTTTTTCTTTCGTGTTGGGCACTATCTTCTTGACCGAATCGGTAAGTAATCCTCTTCTTTTCAATTTCTTTTCTTCATGCCGAATATGTGCCCTTGACTTGGGATGGTTCTTTTAACTGAAAGCATCACTTTCTTCTACTCACTCAAAGCGTGATCATCTCTTTTTCGTAGTATTAAAGTGGGAAAGCCGAATCTAATATCCTTATCTCATCTGTAGCCATAAGTCAATTGGTAGAAATTGGATTCATCATCGATAAGGTAAAGAGTTTCGTTATGGTTTATTTCGATATCTTTCATTGCTCGGTTATTCCGTTAAAACGGAATGATAGATTTGTCTAGTCTATTGTTATAGGGATTAAATCACTCGTTTTCTCTACACGTTGGTTCTTCGGAAGTAGAGGTAAGCCGAATCCATCCCTACACAACTACTTTCTCTCATAGTATTTTACTGACCGGGACTTTTCAATGGAGCCAAGTGGTAGCGATTTGAAAGGAAAAGCGATAGGAGAACACAAAAGGAGTGGATTTGCAATTCCTACTCCTAAGTTCAAACGTAGCGCGGTATCGGCAGTTCGAGATTTTCCACCGGGTTGTGGACCATCATTCGGTGAGAATAGACAAATCGTGGTCGTTCACGATACTAAGGGTAAGCGTTTCACTAGATCGTCTGATTTAGATTAATAAAATCTCGTTTGTTGGTTAATCGAGTGTAATGATGATTTAGGTGTCGACAATCAAGAAGGTTTAATCCTTACCGTAATCAGGTGTGTAATCTCACACCGAAATCCCGTAGATTTGTGATTCGATGTCATGTTGGAAAATAGATCGTTATTATTTACAAGGCTAAAAATCGTAATATGGCATAGATCGAGTAACTTGCTTAAATTACATTATTTCTAAAATCTGTTAAAATCGGTATAAAATTTGTAAAATTACCAAAATGCCCCTATGGGCCGATTTACCAAAATGCCCCTATGGGCTGATTTACCAAGATGCCCCTATGGGTCGATTTACCAAGATGCCCCTATGGGCTGATTTACCAAAATGCCCCTATGGGTCGATTTGCTAGAATGCCTTAGCGGGCCGAATTATTAAAATGCTTTATTGGGCCGGATCTCCAAAATTGTTCAATAGAATAATGGTTGTTATTTATATGTGAATACTTTATGTTATTATGTATGTTGCATTTTCTTTTGCATTTTGCATGGGATGGGAAAAATTGTATGAAGAGCAGTGTAGCCTGGTGGCATTGCCACAAATTGTGTATTATTGAGCCTAAATTATGTTTTCAGTGGTTTGACCACAAAAATAAAATGCTATAGCAGTTTGACTGCAAATTTGGTGTGAGCGGCGGGGTGGGTTGACTTGATCCCCACAGGTGTGATTGGCTGGTCGGGGGTGTGATGGATGGATGGGTTGGGTTGCATACATTTACTTCATACAAATATTGTTATGTAAATGGGCTTCGGCCCAAGAACATGCTATATGGGCCTAGGCCTAAGATTATGCTATGCGGATTTAGGCCCAGTGGATGACGATAAAGGGATTATGCACTGAGTTCTAGTAACTCACCCCCTTTTTCATAATCCTTGCAGGTAATGCTCAGTGATGTGGACTTGGGCCATGGATGACTAGGTGGAGGCCATACTTTAGAAATGGTGTTTTCGAACTTAGGAAATTCTTTTTTCATTTATTTTTGTTACTTTTACTATATTAGGTTAAAGTTGTGATAAGGCCTCTGGGATTTTAAATTTGGATTTTATGTTTGACTATTTATTTTCTATCATGGTTTGATTTAAACAGGGATTTTTCTAAAAATCATAAACAACGGTTTTTCATAAAATTTTTCAACAAACGAATTTCATAACAAATATGTTCGAATAATTTAACTTGGACTTTCCTTCGAAATATCAATATTATTTTCAAAAAGTTACGAATTTAAAAGATCACTAATTCAATTATCGACTCTTCAATTAACCTTTCAAGAATTGTAGTATTTCTATTAAATATTTCTGATCCAAATTTGTTTTCTTAAACTAAATTCTAATCTTTAGTAAGAAGCATAAGTTCTTTACTCATTTTCTTCATGTGACATGTCAGATCCGGTCATACCGCATAGGCCGGGTTTGGGGTGTTACAATTTTCATGCCAATTTAAAATTTATTACATTTTAGTCCCTAAGTTTGAAACTAGCAACTTTTCCTTTACAAACTAGTCCTTTAACATATATAAGCTTCAAATGTAACAAAATAACTACAAAAGCTTTAAGAATACATCAATAGTAACATTTATAAACTTTAACCATTTTACGATTTAATACTTGGGATAGCTAGATTAAGCTGCAACGATCTCAAAAATATAAAATTCATGAAAAATGGACTCAATATACATACCATAAAATAGTTGAACAAGAAAGGAGTTTGAAGCTTTTCTTTTCTCTTCTACAATGGTAGAAATAGTGGAGATGGATGAGAATGAAGATAACTTTCTCTTTCCATCCACCTTTTGTTTCTTTTATTTCTTTTTTCTTAATTTCTTTTCTCTTTTTTTTTTATAATTTTTAATCCAAATTAACTCATGTAAACATACAAAACCATCCATTGTACATCCAAAATGGTATTTTTTACCATTTTGGTCCTCAAACAACTTAAAAGTCTATAGAAACTGAACTTTTAAAATTTAGTCCTTATACCTTAATTAACCATTCAATCGACAAAATTACAAGACCGAAATTTAATATAGCCCTAAAATCAACTCATAAATCTTGATCATCAAAAAATGGGGTTTTGAAACCACCATTTTCGGTTCCACTAAAATCGGGCTATTACAACTCCTCTTCAATTCCAAATAAGAATCACCATCGGTTTAGAATATGGTGGGAGACTCAGATAACTTTTAAGTCTCAACGGTCAGTAAATCCTTATATAATTCCAAAAGTAGATGTGGTAAATTCCTCCCTCCCCTAAATGATGAGAGTTCAGATAGATTTTGAATTTCTCTACTAGTGACTCCACTTTCAATACTTGTGCTGCTAGAGTCTCGTTGCAAAAATTAATCTCTATTCAACCCATTCTGAACATGGGAATTGGCATGTCATTTATCCACACCATGTTGTTGACAAAGTCCATCTCTTGATGACTTTGACCCCTCGATAGAGAATATTTTAACACATGAGATGGCAACACAGGCCTTGACAAAATCAATTTCGGAGGAATATTCCACATTTGGCTTAGAGGTAGCACTATCAACCTTGACGATCCTATCTATTCTTCCTTAAAGAAAACGAAGCATCTAGGCTAAAATGGGACGGCTGGAAGTTACTACAGCCATGGGGGAATTCACAGACTTCGACTCTTGAAAGGGAAAGTGAAAACCCAGATACTCCAAAACAGGAAATGTCCTCCATGGTGCTGGTCTACTAAGGCATCTTAACCCACGCCTCTAACACTACCACACCCGACTCGGTTACCGAATCTGAATGTATGATGTCAAATTACGTTGCTGAAGCAAATCAGGTTATTTCATTACATAATCATAAAATTTAAATCATAATTATCATTCAAACCAATTTAATCATCAATCATGCACACATATATGCATTCATAATGCTTAGGAATTCAATTCATCATGTTATGGGGTTATGCACCATCAAATTTAGAGTTAGGACTAAATCCAAACTCAACTATCAAATTTAAATGATATGTTTTGAGATAGAGGGCTTTATGTCTCGAGCAGGCCTCATTTTAATTTAGGTATTTTTGCTTCAAAGTTAAATTATGTTAAGACATTAGAAATTGTGTCTTAAGGCATGACCTTTTATGTCTCGAGACTTGGTCTGGAGACTAACCTCTCATGTTTTCCTATTTTAGTTTCGATGTTTGAATGTCTCGAGAAAGGGGTTCTTGTTGTCTCGATACCTAGAATAGAGTAAAACTTAACTAGTTTCGATGTTTTCTTATCTCAATACGAAGGTCACTTGTCTTGAGGCTTAAATAAGATTATCTCGAGACGTGGCAACAAGTCTCGAGACAGTAAGCATGTAGGTCAAAATATAAGATAAATTTTGTTCTTATAGACTCAAGACATGCCCATGTTGTCTCAAGACTCAATGGTAAAATGACCCTAAATGTATATTTTCAAGTGTCCAAACCCTAACAAATGGTACCTTAAATATTCTTAAACTTTACATCAAAGTAAGACCATCAATTTAACACATTCAAACACGACTAAACGTCATCAAATCATAACCATCAATAAAACAATACATCAATATCTAACCAACTAATGCATATATCAAAACTCATATAATCTACAATAATTGTCTATTAATTCAAGGATGAAATTCACTTTTATAACTCTTTTAGGCCAATTACCAAATATACCAAAATGCATCAACACCAAGTCACAAATAACCTAAGTACACGCCATATAATCCAAAACCAATATATACATCAAAGAGGTAATAAGGTGCGGTCCAAGCTGAATTTTTGAGTTGGACGCTTGACCACTTAATATCTACGTCTACTCACATTCGATACTGGTGCACAGAAATAGGCATAACCAAACATTGAGTATTGAATACTAAGTGGTGCTAATATAATTCAAATACATTGCATTTGATCTGTCGTAATTCGATGTAGCAGATTAAACTACTTTTTGCACCTTAGGAGCTTGAACATAAGCATTTTAGTTAATTTTTAATTACATTTCTGTAATTTTAGTTAAGATTAATAAAAATGTGTAATTTGAGTCCTTTATTGACCTTAGGGGTCGAATGAGGCCTAAGGGTGAGCTAATATACTTTGTGAGTGTGTAGAAGATCATTAGAAGGTGTACTAAATCGATACTGGTCACTAGGTTGCAACACAGAGCATTTGATGTCGCAACATAGGGAGCAAAATAAAAGAATTCCAAGACTACCTTTAATGTCGCGACACAGCCTGAGTATGTCACGACATACCCGTTTTGGTCTGCACAATCAAACCTTAAGAACGATAACAACAGCTGATCTAGGGTTAAGGATGACAGCCATCCTAAATTCTATAAATAGGTTCATTTAGCACATGTTGTACACAACTTACATATTGTATAATTTTCTTTTTAAATTTCGCCTTTAGCATTTCCCTTTCTTTAGGTTTTAGATTTCTATTCTTGTTATTTACTTTTGTGGAGAAATCATATTCTGTAATTACTGTCAAACTCTATGAGGATTTTGTGCTTAATTTCAATACAAATTAGGCTTCTTCTAAACTCTATTCTTGAATTGTTGTTTATGTTCATTCTTTCCATCAAGTTTATACCGTTTATTAAATCCATGAGGAACTAATCCTTATGTAGGGGATTAGCGAGTGGAGGTATGAATAATTAACTATTTTGCAGGGATTTCTTAATGAAACAACTATTCAGGAAAGGAAGAATCTAAACCCTAGGCCTGACAACACTAGGAAGTTATCAAGGTGGGAATTAACCCAAATTTGGTATGGCCTATCCGTGAACACCTCAACCCTAAACTGGTCTGGACTGTACGGTCGAAAGACAAGTAGTTCTTGCTGACTCAGTATTTCAGTGGATGAATCGGATGATCCTGATGGGGTATTGACTAGTTAATTGAACAAGAAAGCCCGATACGATAGTTGATTATGACTACCAAAGCAAGCTAATCACCCATGCCCAGATTTGATACATATTTGATTATTTGATTTCTCATTTTTCATTTCTTTTCATTTCATTTCTTTTATTTCCTTTTCTTATTATTTTTAATATAGTTTATCAAAAACCTTTCTTTTGATGCTTTGTACTATAATTCAATTAAAGTACTAATCAGATCTATTTATGTTTAGATTAGAACTAATTTAGTGCTCGCCTCCCCTGGGTACGATCCTCGAAATACTTACCTACTCTATTGTAACTATATTACAACCTGACCCGTATACTTGCGAATACCGCTTTTCACATCTTTTGTGCAAGATTACTACTCTAGAAGTTGGTACGTTCGGAGGCAGTCAAGTTGTTGGCGCCATTGCTGGAGAGGCAATTTCATTATATTAATTTTAATTTTTGCATATTAATAGAACAATTAGGAAATTTTAGGTTATAGTTATGAATTTAATTTTCTTATTTTCTACTAATTTTATCTTTTTGGGTTTAGTGTATGACTCGTAGTAGCAGAACACCTATAGAGCCAGTCACATATCCAAAAAGAATAATACGTAGAAATCATCGACAGCAACAACAATAGCAACAAAAGATACAAAATCCACCACCTACTGTAGGCAACATACCATGTGAGAATCCGTCGTTCGAAGATGCTAACAATAACAATGTAGAATATCCACCACTACAACTACCTGCAAATATAAATATGGCACATAACGAGAGGACACTGAGAGAGTATGCACTACCAAATCTGGATACAGTTCAAGGGAGTACAACGAGGCTAGCCATCATGGCCAATAATTTCGAGATTAAGCCAGCTATGATCCTAAAAAATTTACAGTTTCGCAAAACAATGGTAAAGGATCTGAGTTAGCATCTAAAACGGTTCCTCCAACTTTGTGATACCTTCAAATACAATGGGGTCACTGATGATGTTATTCATATTCGGTTCTTCCCCTTTTCATTAATCGATAACACCTTTTCTTGGTTAGATTCGCAGGCACCAGAATAAATCATGACATGGAACAAACTCGTAGGGAAATTCCTACAAAAGTTCTTCCCCATTAGCAAGACAGTCCAGCTAAGAAGGAAAATTTCAATGTTCAAGCAGTTTGAAGGGGAAAGTTTTCATGAAGCATGGGAGCATTTTAAAACACTGATTTAAAAATACCCACACCACGGGTTACCTAGGTGGTTATGACTGCAAATTTTCTACAATGGGTTGGATGTACATTCAACGTCAGGATTAGATGGAGTAGTAAGTGGAGCCTTAATGAATAGAATATACGAGGATACATACGAATTAATAGAAAGTATGGCGATGAATTCCTGCTAGTGGCCAACTGAATGATATACATGCGGCCAAAGACCATCTACGGTGAAGGCTATCCAGAAGGATGACAGGTATGAACAGTTAGTGAACATAATCAATTGAATAGAGGCTGAGAAGAATGCACCATCCATCTATAGAGGAGACAAACCGCTCTTCCACTATATTAACAATCCCACCGAGGATGTGAACTACATCAGAAATAGGGGAGGAAATTCCTATTCGAATACATACAATCCCAGATGGAGAGATCACCCGAACTTAAGATGGGGAGGAAACCAAGGAGGAGGTAATAGTTCTAACCAAATTAAAAACACTAACCTCCTTATTTACAAAAACCTCAAGAAATGGCCAACTCGAATGGCCATACTGTAGGTGGTCAACATTTGGATAGAATTGAGGGAGAGATACAGTCAATGAGAATTGATGTAAAGCAGGTGCAGTCTGAGTGCACCAATTTAATGAGAAAGTTGACTAAACTTGAAGATCAAATTAACACAGGTATTCTTAGTATTATAAAAAATAATCCTCGTAGAGAAAGGAAGGAGCACATAAAAGAAATAATGCTCAGATCGAGTAAAGTACTGAGTAGCCTAGAGAACCCAACTCAGAAGGTAAATAAGGATAATACTGATGATCTTCATGAAGAACCCCTAAAAGCTAAAGAAGAATCGGGTCAGAGGAAGTAGTTGCACCGACAATTGAGCCAAAAATAGAAACAATTAAAGACTCTGTTGTTGTATAAATATCGTTCCCTTCAAGGCTAAAGGAGAAGCAAAAACAGGATGAAGACGAATTTGTGAGTTTTATAAACTTGTTCAAAAAATTAAATGTCAACCAGCCTTTGATTGAATTGATTGAAAAAGTTCCTAAGTACACTAATTTCTTAAAAGAAATTATGTCTAGGATTAGGAAAATTAATGTAGGTGAACAAGTTAATATAAGTGCTTACTGTATCGCTATTATTTCAAGACAGGTTCCCTAAAAGTTGAAAGATCTAGGAAGTTTTATTATTCTCATATAGATAGGGAGCATTCATTTTAATAGAGTTCTATGTGAACTAGGAGCTAGCATTAATTTAATGCATGTATCTATTTATGAAAAACTCGGGTTAGGGAACCTCAAAAACACCCAAATAACACTACAGTTGGCTGAAAGATCCTCAGTGCCTCTGAAAGGAGTACCGGAAGATGTGTTAATCAAAGTGCATAGCTTTATCATCCCGAAAGAATTTATAGTTCTAGATTTTGAAGAAGATCGAGAGATATTGATCCTGTTAGGAAGACCTTTCTTAGGCACTTCAAGGTCCACCGTTGACCTAGAAACAACGAATTAATAATGAGGATTAATAGTGGAATCGAAACCTTTACATGTGGTCACCAACAGCGTGGGGAAAGTAAAAGGAAGTTAGAGGAGCATTGCAATGAATTATCTATTTCTAAACCTAATAATACCAAATCAATAGAAATATTTCCTCTAATCAATGCATGTCAAAAAATTATGTTTAAGGAAAGGGATAAGAAAATAAAGGTAGAATGGCACGATGGACGATGGACTAATACTGAAAGAACCAGAGAATCGTCCCTATGTGAATTAATAATGTTGTCGGATGAACCCAACAGTAAAACTTGAATTATTTAAAATAATATTTAACTTTTTGTAGATTATTGTATATTTAGCTAATTGTTGATCGCTATTATTTGTCAAAGTTTTAAAATTTATAAAGAGAATGGTCGAACCTGGAAACTAACTATGACAATGATTTGAGGCAAGCACACCTATCGAATAGTAGTATGGTTAAGGCAAGACCGGATTGTCGAACCCAAAGGAACTAAAAGTACTAATACTAACTTTCTTTTTATTATCTAGCCTTAAAATTGAAGTGGATTGTTTTAATATAAAATTAACTGACTACTAAGCTAAAGATGCGGAGACAAAAAGAACGAAATTGGGGAAATACTTGTGGGAAAAACCAATTGATTAAGACAATACCCGAGGAAGAATTCACCTAGACTTCACTTGTTATTTAACTCAACAACCGAGACGATTTATTCACTTGACTTGATCCGTAGGATTCCCTAATTTATATTAATACCTCTCTCGAGGCTACTAACATCTAACCCTAGGTTGATTAATTGAAATCTCTTTCTAATTAAAACCCCTAGAATTGCATTAACTCGATCTATGGACTCCCATATTAGGTTTGACCCTAATCCAGTGATTTTTTGTCATCCTATCTCTAGGGTTGCGATCAACTCCGCTTAATTATGCTAGATCTACTCTTAGACAGGGTCTATTCCTCCTCTACCTAAGCATATCAAGACTTGAATCAAAGATCTGAAATATCAAAACAAGAATTAAGAACACATAATTAAGAACAAATCAAGTATTTATCATATAGTTCAGAAAACAATAACAAGATTCGTCTTAGGTTTCATCCCCCTCAGGTATTTGAGGGTTTAGTTCATAATGATAAAAGAAAACATCTCAGAATAAAAGATAAAACAAAACATAAGAAAAACCCTAAAACCCCCTGAAGGAATTGAAGAGAGATCCTCCGTCTTGAGTATGACTCCGGCTTCTTGAGATGAATCAACTGGCTTTCTTCGAGTAAATTCCCACAAATCTGCCCTTTCTAGCTCGGCTCCTTGGCCTAGCTGGACGCCCCTAGAAAGTTGGCCTCTAGGGTGTTTAGATAGGCTTTTGGAATGTGTTTCTTTACCCCTAAGTATCCTAATTCGAGTGAAATTCCTCTTCTCCATGGCAGGGACACGCCCTTGGCACACGCCCGTGTGAATCGTGGCCAGGCCGTGTTCGGGTCTGATTAGGGAGGCACGGCCGTGTTGCTTGGGCCCAGGCTGTGTCAATTTCGTGATTTGGCCCATTTGGTCCATTTTAGGCCCGATTCTCATTTTTTCATCCTCCAATGCTCTCCTGAGTATAAAACATGAAATTAAGGGATTAAGAGCACCAAATTACACAAATTAAGGGAAAAATCATCCAAAAGCATGCTAAATGTGGGCTTAAAATATGTTACTATTACGGTTTATCAAATACTCCCACACTTAAGCTTTTGCTTGTCCTCAAGCAAAATTCTCAACTCATAATTAAAATGAACTTCCCCCAATTCATAATATTCATCGATAGCGTTTCATCATAATTCATAGATAACTCATACTTGGATAATTCAACTCAAAGAGTCCTAAAGATTCAAACAATCTAAGTCATACATTTTGTAGCATGAAAACATAGGCGTTTCCCCTCATCTAAATAATTACCTCTAATCCAAAATCGAGGTGTTTAATCCCATAGGCTTGCATGAAAATCAAATCTCCACCACTATAATATAAGATGATCCAAAAATCAAAAGGTCTTTAACAGGGTTGTAACGAGGCTTGGTTAAGGGTGTGGATAAAGGCTAAATTAGAAGGTCAGAATCGAGATTGACATGACAAATTACCTAACTAGAAACAACGAACTGAAAAAAATTACATCAATTGAAAACTCATAACACTAATAATAACACGAGCTTCTTCTAAAGATGCGAATTTAACTATTTTGAGCTCATAGAACATAGAACTAATAATGAATATACTTCATTTTTTTAGAACAAATCAAGGAAGTAATAATAATATAGAATTTAACAACTGATAAAGAAAATAGTTAAGTAACCAATCAAATCAAATCTCGATATAAGGGTAGTCAAAAGGAACGGTGATATCAAATACAAAGGGTTTTGGGTTGATATTAGTGGGTGAGTCAATAAAAAGGGTTGTTTGGATCAAAGGGGTTCACTAAGGGTTAATTATGAAGGTAAGATTTTTAGTGGAGTAAGTGGGTTAAGTCCTAGGTGCCTTCATCATCTTTGTATATCAAATCAAAGGTGTGGTCTCGACATGTTTAATCGATGCAAGTTCTAGAATAACAAATCAATGTTGACACATTCATAATCAATAAAGTGAGCAAGAAAAAGAATATATGCTCTATAAGGCTCAAAATCTCACAAGAGAAAATTATGGGTTTTTTATGTCAACCTCGTAAATTTCAAACTTCAAAGTAATATTAAAATTTAGGTAGACAACCTAGAAATTTTTTTTTTGAAAAATAGACTTATCATGCTTGACTCTCTAGTATCTTAAAGTTTAATCATCAATGCACAATTAACTATGACTTAATCTAAAATATATCAATAAAAATCATAAATCATAGGAAATTTCATTTTAACAGTAATATGAGAAATTTACTTTAAGAAACAAGACATAATTCAGGATTTGAGAATAATGCAAAAAGTTTGGCACTTTTAAGTTTTACCCCCCCCCCCCCACACACTTAAGATGTACATTGCCCTCAATGTACAAAGATAGATATAGATATAGAAAATCAAAAGATAGGGTTAGAGGTAAAACTCCCTGAATTTTTTTATGGGGTCACAATATTCGGCCTGCGTTGGAGGAAGACATTTCTATAGGGGTGGATATTAGGGTCGTTGTGGCGTGATTCTCAAGCAGCCTGAAGAACCTAAGACTAAGAAATCAAAATAAAATAAATTAAATTAAGCAGAAGAGAAGTAAAGATAAGGAAAATAAATGAGAAGAGTAAAGAAGAAGAAAAATTAAATGGCCTCAAAGACCCTTGGCTTGTCTAGTAGCTGAAGCGGCCGGCATGAACTTATGTAGACAGGTCTCCCATAGGGAGACTGTGCTTGGATCCTTCCGCTTCTTCGACATAGATGTGGTGGAGGTCAAGGGTTTGGGGAAGGACTAAAGAAGAAAAGTATGGAAAGGTCTGAGAAAGAAAGGGAAAAGAAAATGGGATGGAAGAGATGGGAGGGGTGGGTGTTTTAAATAGAAATTTCAAGTCTGGTACATTTTCACGCCCGTGCACCATGGGCGTGTTGGGTCAGATGACCGTGTCGCACGACCGTGTTATGCTTTTCTCGTTTCTCCAACGCCCATGTTCTGGTCACCACGCCCGAGTAGGATCAAACAGTGTCGACCACAGCCGTATCGTACGACCGTGGCGAGTTAGTTGGAGCCTGTGTGACTTCCCTCAGTGTCGGCCACGGCCATATCACACGGCCGTGGCAATTTAGAATCATCTGTGATCTGAGAATCCTTCGTCATTGTCTCGTACTACCTCTGCTATGTTAGTACGAAAATCCGTAGTGTCTACACGGCCATGGCCACGGCCGTGTGCAAGGCTGTGTGGTATGGGAATCTGCACTTTGGTTAGTTTAAAATTAAATGCTGAAAAGGAAAAATAAAAGTAAAAATAAAAAAATGTAAAAATTAATAGAGTTAGTGCTCGGGTTGCCTCCCGAGAAGCGCTCGTTTAGAGTCTTAAGCTAGACTCACCTCTCATTCGCATAATCAGGGTGGTTTGAAGAGTTGAACATCCTCTCTCATGCTATCAGTTCTACAATCATGATATAACTCGAGTCGAGTAGCATTTATTTTAAAAGTGCCAAATGTAGGATTACTTACCTCGACTGTTCCGTATGGAAAAACCTTGATTACCCTAAAAGGGATTTCTTTGTTTGTATTAGGGTCAGGAGGGGATATTCGAGGGTCTGTTTTATCTAACAATACTTGATCTCCTATTTTTAAGTGATTTTTCGTTCCTATTAGCTCGTCTGGTGGTTCCCTCGGTTTTACTTCGTGTATTCTTAGTTTCTCCTTGAAATGTGTCTTCCACTCGTCTAGGTCATCAACTTGAACCCTTCAATCCTCATGAGTTATTGCCTTATTGTTATGAGATGTAGGATCGGGTTCAGTTGTGTTCTTTCATGGTGCTTCCTGAAAAGAAGGGTTAACCGAATGGTTATTTATAGAATGTACGTTCTCACCTTGTTTACTCGATGTTCTAACCGAATCGAGAGCCTGAAGAGTGACTATCTCGTCACCTACACAGAGCATGAGTTCACCTGCGTCGACATCAATTTTAGTCCTGGCAGTTGCTAAAAAGGGCCTTCCTAGAATTAAGGGGATACTATTGTCCTCATCCATGTCTAAAACAACAAAGTCTACTGGGAATACGAATTTATCAATTTTCACTAGCACATCTTCAATTATACCCCTAGGAATTCTAACAGTTTTATTAGCTAATTTAATGCTCATCCTAGTTTGTTTGGGTTTCCCTAGACCTAGTTGTTTAAACATTTTATAAGGCATGACATTTATGCTTGCCCCTAAATCAGCTAACGCATTAGCAATAGATAAACTACCAATTAAGCATGGAATTGTAAAACTCCCTGGATCTTTTAATTTTCGTGGTAGTTTATTTTGTAGAATTGCTGAGCACATTACGTTTAGCTCCACATGTGATGTTTCGTATACCTTTCGCTTGTTTGTCAAGAGCTCTTTTAAAAATTTCCTAGAATCTGGCATCTGTGAAAGAGCTTCAAGTAATGGTAAGTTAATATGTAATTTCTTTAAAAGTTTAAGAAACTTACCGAACTGTTCCTCTATGTCGTCTCTCCTCATTGCTTCGGGGTATGGTATGCGAGGTTGGTACTCTTTGATTACCGGTTTTGGCTTTTCTTGGGTTACCTCAACCTTACTTTTTTATACCACACTTTCTTGCCTCAGATTGGGCTCATCTAACCCTACATTATCATGAGCTGATATGGCTTGAATCTGCTCCTTTGGGTTAGTTTTGGTGTTGCTTGGCAATCTACCTTGTGGTCGTTCTGACATGATCTTGGTAAGTTGACCTACCTGATTCTTGATATCTTAAATTGATGCTTGCTGACTTTCAAGTGTTGTCTCAGCTTTTTAAAGACGGGTTTCTGAGACTGCTATGAATTTTATCAGCATCTCCTCAAGGTTCGGCTTCTTTTCCTGTGGGTAGGGCTGATTTTGAAAATTTGGAGGGGGTGTTGTCTTTGATTTCCTTGACCACCCCATGAAAAATTGGGGTGGTTCCTCCAACCTAGATTATAAGTATTACTATAAGGGTTATTGTTAGATCTAAAGTTGTTACCCATATAGTTCATCTATTCGCTCTCTGTGCCCAGATGGTAGGGTGGGTACTCAGGATTCACCACGCCTCCACTTGCGTCGCACTGCATGACCAGATGTACCTGCGAAGAACACAAACCATCAATCTTTTTATTTAGCACCTCTACCTGATTTGATAGCATGGTTACTGCGTCGAGGTTGAAAAACTCCGTTTGCTTTTGTTGGCCTTGTCCTTGTAACTTGCCACTAGTAGTTATTCAATGACATCTCTTCTATAAACTCATAGGCCACTTCAGGAGTTTTGTTATTCAAAGTTCTGCCGGCAGCTGAATCGATTAATTGCCTTGTTGAGGGGTTCACACCGTTGTAAAAAGTTTGGACCTATAGCCACAAGGGTAATCCATGGTGTGGTCACCTTCTCAACAAATCCTTGTATCTCTCCCATGCATCGTAAAGTGTCTCTAAATCCATCTGCACAAAAGAAGAGATATCATTCCTTAACTTGGCCGTTTTGGCCGGCGGAAAATATTTCAATAAAAAATTTTCGGTCATTTGATCCCATGTACTGATTGACCCTCGTGGAAGAGAATGCAACCACTGTTTGGCTTTATTCCTCAAAGAAAAGGGAAACAACCAAAAACAGATGGCATCGTCAGTAATGCCATTTATTTGGAAAGTGTCACAAAATTCTAGGAAATTTGCCAAGTGATTATTTGGATCTTCATCCTGCAAGCCATCAAACTGAACAAATTGCTGCATCATTTGAATTGTGTTAGGTTTTAGTTCAAAATTATTTGTGGCAATAGCAGGTCTAAAAATACTTGACTCAGTTCCTGTTAAACTAGGTTTAGCATAATCATACATAGTTCGAGGGGCAAGATGTTCGGCTATCTCTGGAGGTGGCGGATTTTCCTCAGCCATCTCTTCGGTAGTATTAATTTCGTCTTCTTGCTCTTCTTCTATGTAGTTTAAGCTTCGCCTTATTTCTCTACGATTTCTGCGAACTGTGCTTTCAATTTCACTGTCGTAAAGTAGGGGTCCTGTCGGGTTCCTTCTAGTCATAAACTAGAGGTACCTGAAAGGAATAAAAGAAAAAAAATTAGCAAAGTTCAAAACAAACTAAGAAATAAAGGTAAATTGCAAAAAAATAAAAAAAATGGCTAAAGTAATAAAAATTGAGCTTTCTTAATATTTTAGTTCCCCGGCAACAGCGCCAAAAACTTGATCGCTATTATTTGTCAAAGTTTTAAAATTTATAAAAAGAATGATTGAACCTGGAAACTAACTATGACAACGATGTGAGGCAAGCACACCTATCGAACAGTAGTATAGTTAAGGCAAGACCGGATTGTCGAACCCAAAGGAACTAAAAGTACTAATACTAACTTTCTTTTTATTATCTAGCCTTAAAATTGAAGTGAATTGTTTTAATCTAAAATTAACTGACTACTAAGCTAAAGATGCAAAGACAAAGAGAACGAAATTAGGGAAATACTTGTGGGAAAAACCAATTGATTAAGACAATACCCAAGAAAGAATTCACCTAGACTTCACTTGTTATTTAACTCTGAACTAGACGGTTTATTCACTTGACTTGATCCGTAGGATTCCCTAATTTATATTAATACCTCTCTCGAGGCTACTAACGTCTAACCCTAGGTTGATTAATTGAAATCTCTTTCTAATTAAAACCCCTAGAATTGCATTAACTCGATCTATGGACTCCCATATTAGGTTTGACCCTAATCCAGCAGATTTTCGTCATCCTATCTCTAGGGCTACAATGAACTCCGCTTAATTATGCTAGATCTACTCTTAGACAGAGTCTATTCCTCCTCTGCCTAAGCACATCAGTACTTGAATCAATATCTTGTAATATCAAAACAAGAATTAAGAACACATAATTTGTAACATCCCGGTTTGGACCCTAGTCAGAACAGTGGTTTGAGACCACAAATCTGAGGTCGTAATGATAATTTAATATTTTTTTCTGTGTGAATGGTATGTGACTTAGTCTGTGTGAAAATTCTGTGTGATAATTTGATCGTTTGTGTGCCGAATTAAGAGAAAGGGCTTAATTGCATAGAGTGTAAAATGCTATGTGCTGATTTGTGAGTACTTAAGTGTTGTGGCTTTTTAAGGTGGAGGCTTTATGTTGTTATTAAACCATAATATAGTTAGTGGATGGTGAATGGTCATAAAAACCTATGGGTAGTGGAAATGGAATAATAATAAAAAGGGTAAAAAGGTAAAAGATGAATTAATGATAATAAAACAAAACAAAAACATTTGGTGGCCATTTTTATCATCTTTTCTTCCACCGAATATGCATGAAAGAAAAGGGTTTTAAAGCTTTTGGAATTTCGGCACTTCCTAAGCTAATTTGAGGTATGATTTTCGATCGGTTTTTGATAATTTATACGTTTTTGCAATCGTTGCTTTGATAGCTACAAAACCCATGTTTTGATTTTGTGAAATGATGATGTTTTTGTGAGATGCCATTGATGATATGTCAAGCTTTTTGATGATTTTTGGTGTTAAATGAAAGATATGAAATAGATGAACATGTTTTGTTCTTGAATTTTTGATGAATTTAGCTAAATAAGGCTAAACTGAGAAAATGGTAGATTGAGGGACTAAATTGAAAATTTGATTAAAAATGTGGGTTTGTATGTGATGTATAAGAATTCGGCTAAGCACATGTATATTGAAATTTTGAGTATTTGATGATTTTGTGAGATAGGGACTAAAGTGTCGAAATGTGAAAATGTGAGGGCTATTTTGTAAAATGCCCTAAATGTGTGTGTGTGGACTAAATTGAATGAGTTAGTGATTGAATGGAATGAATTTGAATGTGTATAGACCAAGAGAGGAGAGGTTCGGATCGAGATCGAGGCAAAGAGAAAGTACTCGATTAATCGACCGTTTCAGTATTTTGACATCCGAGGTAAGTTCAGATATAATACATGTTATTAACATATGTTTTTGTATTATGAAATGAATGTGTATATGTGTATGAAATTGAGATGCTATGTGCAGGATTTAGTTAAGGGCACTAAGTGTGCGATATTAAAATCGAAATAGAAAAGAATAGCACCGTGTGTACGATGTTATGAAAGCTTCGGCTTATAGAATTCGCACTGTGTGTGCGTTACCGAGATAAGTCGGTTGGAAAATTTGGCACTAAGTGTGCGATGACTAATATGTACCGACCATGTATATAGCACTGAGTGTGCGAATAAGTTGATTGAATATTAAAGGATGGTCAACAAGTAATATTGAGCATTGAATAGCTTGGAAATTGAATGACTATGTGTTAGCCAAGGTATGTCTTGAACCTTTGTGGTTGATGAATTTATAGATAAAGCTATACATGGATGAATGAGTATCTTGACTAGGGATGATATAGTATGGATAAGAGAGAAATGATCTATGTGATAGTTATTGATTATATTGGTTCGAATTAATGACACGATTATATTGTATATCGAACTTACTAAGCTATAGAAAGCTTACTGTGTGATTTCTTTCTCTGCTTTGCAGTGTCGATAAAAGCTAGCTCGGATCCGTGGATCGTCAAGATCTCATCCACACTATCGGCAATCTATTTTGGGCATTTTGGAAAGATGTACATAGTTAAAATATGGCATGTATAGGCTGGTCATTTGAATCATGTTTGATGTTTGTAAGTAGCCATGAGATGTGGCTAGATATGTGCTACTCTTAACATGAATGAATTTGATATATGTGATGCATCTTTTGGCATGATTTGTGGGTTTAGAAATTGACTATTGAATGGTAACTTTGTGTTGGTAAAATGCTAGTAGGAATTAGTGAAATTGAGAAGGAATGATGTTTGGTATTGATTGTATTATACTTGTGATGAGATAGATTTTGGTATTGAATTTGTTATGATTGGAATGGGAATTGAATGCATAGATTGGATAGTCATATTGGTAAGTTTTTGGTTGCCTTATGTGCATGATATGTTTTGGTATGTGTTGTTTGTAGGTTTGACCTAAGTGGGTGGCATGTTGGCCTTGTAAAATGGCCTATAATGTCACACGATCAAGGCACATGGGCGTGCCTACAGACCGTGGGTGAATTGGCAGATTACAGCTTAGTAGCACACGGGCTCGACACGGGGGTGTCAGCTAACCGTGGTGTACAAATCAGTAGCTAGCTAAGAACACATGGCCATGGCACACAGGCGTGCTTGGTGGCCGTGGTGGGGAAGACAGTATAGGACCACGGTTAGGACACACGGGGGTGTCTAGAAGCCGTGGAGGGCACACGGTCTCCTCCCACGGGCGTGTCTCCCCTGTATTTTAGAAAAGTTTCAAATTTTCATGAAATTATATATGTGTTTTGGTTTAGTCCCGACTCGGTTTATAAGCATGCTTAGGGTCTTAATGACTCATTTAAGGGACACTATGATTGTAATTGAATGTGATTGACTTTGTGTTGAAAATTCTAGATGTTAAATGTTCTGATTGATTGGTAATACCTCTTAACCCCTTTCCGGCGACAGTCTCGGGTTAGAGGTGTTACATAATTAAGAACAAATCAAGTATTTATCATATAGTTCAGAAAACAATAACAAGATTCGTCTTAGGTTTCATCCCCCTCAGGTATTTGAAGGTTTAGTTCATAATGATAAAAGAAAACATCTCAGAAGAAAAGATAAAACAAAACATAAGAAAAACCCTAAAGCCTCCTGAAGGAATTGAAGAGTGATCCTCCGTCTTGAGTATGACTCTGGCTTCTTGAGATGAATCAACTGGCTTTCTTTGAGTAAATTCCCACAAATCTGCCCTTTCTGGCTCGGCTCCTTGGCCTAGCTGGACGCCCCCAGAAAGTTGGCCTCTAGGGTGTTTATATAGGATTTTGGAATATGTTTCTTTACCCCTAAGTATCCTAATTCGAGTGAAATTCCTCTTCTCCACGGCAGGGACACGCCCTTGGCACACGCCCGTGTGAATCGTGGCCAGGTAGTGTTCGGGTCTGATTAGGGAGGCACGGTCGTGTTACTTGGGCCCAGGCCGTGTCGATTTCGTGATTTGGCGCATTTGGTCCATTTTAGGCTCGTTTCTTGTTCTTTTCATCCTCCGATGCTCTCCTGAGTATAAAACATGAAATTAAGGGATTAAAAGCACCAAATTACACAAATTAAGGGAAAAAGCATCCAAAAGCATGCTAAATGTGGGCTTAAAATATGTTACTATTACGATTTATCAATTGTTTAGTCTAGATTTTAATTTTATTAAATTTAGGTTTTATAGAAACCATAACACTCTAGAAATTGGAATTTTGGGTAAAAATAGAGCCAGTGTCGCAACACGGCAACCCCATATCGCAACACCAAAGGCAAAATTGTTAAAATTGAGAAAATTATCTTGATGTTGCGACACAGACTTCGCATGTCGTGACACCGAAGCTGGTATACCAAGAAGTCTAAAATTCTAGAGTGTGCCGCGAAATCAAACCCCGACATTGTGACAACGGTAAACTGACAAGTATATCGCAACACGAAACCCCTATGTCGTGACATCACTACAATTTTCTACAGGGTTGACCTGACCTAATCATGCAACTCGACGACTTAACTTCTTTGAAACCCATTTTTTAACCCTAAACATAGTAATTTTAAACTTCAAAACACATTATACTCATATCCTAAGCCCATTTAATATCCTAAAACTCCTTAAAAATCTCTCAAAGCCAAAACCCTTTTTCATTAAAATTCCTAAACTTATAAACTTTCTGTAACACCCCAAACCCGATCAAAACGCTACGACCGAATCTGGCATGTCACAGGAAAGAAGAATTTTGAAAACCTAGTTAACGTCATGAGTTGGGAAAAATCTTTGATTTTATAAAAACAGAATTTTATATTGAGTGATCAATTGAAAATAATTTTGAGTCTTAGTTTGAAAATTTTAGTTACTTTGCTACTAAAACCTGTTGGTTAATTAATCAATTGTAGAATCCCAAAATCCCATAATCATTAAGTTTTGGAAATCATCCATTTGAAGTGGTTTATTTGGCATGCCTTAGTGATCAAAAACAAAATAAAAGAAAATTAACAAAAACAGATAAAACCAAATTAACGTTTTAATGGCCTTATTGCATTACCAAAATCAAAATTAAAGTAGAATAAATCCGAAATAACTACTTAAGATAAAACCCAAAATACTATGCATGGCCACCTTGAGTCCACCTCGGCTCTATATCTGCGGTCTAAGGATTACCTGCAAAATTTAATGGAGAGGGGGTGAGTCACCGAGACTCAGTGTGCAAATCCCCGTCCAAAAGATTTTTGGGCTCTCACACAGATTCATATGCAAAGTATGTATGCCATGCAACCAACCAACCTAATGTGCTCATCCACCGTAGCTCCTGTGTCTACCCAATATTTGTGGCACCTAGCCACTGGTGGTACCTAACCACTGGTGGTTCCAAACCACTGGTGACAAAAGTCACAAATCAATAATATGTGGGGCCAACCCACTTTTGGTACCAAACCACTGGTGACAATCCCTATTATCAATACGTGGGGCCAACCCACTGTGGTACCAAACTGGGACGAGTGACAGAAATAAGATATACGTGGTACCTAACCACTGGTGGTTCCAAACCACTGAGACTTAGTCACAAATTAATAATATGTGGGGCCAACCCACTTGTGGTACCAAACCACTGGTGACAGTCTGGAAGAGATCATGTTTCCTCCCTCTTCTCATCATGCCCCAATTTCATGTTCATGCTTTACAATATGGTATGATCATGCTAATAATGTACAACAACATTCATTTCACTCATACATGCATCCATAAATAATAAACATAATAGGACTTACCCGAGTCCTCGCTTTTCCACAAAGGTAACTTAGTGATCCATACCATCACTTTGGCTTTTGGCCAAACACGAGATAACAACATAATTAATATATAAAGTGTGTAAGAGTTACACACCTGATAATACGTAACACAACGCTCTCTATGTCGACGCTATCGCTAACAGACACAACTGCTATCGGCCTACTACTCGCCTCGAAGCTAAGCCGCCCAAAACCCGGTGGCCAATCTCGAATCTAGCGACGACATCGTTAAGCTTCTTAAACGTAGGGGCTGGGTTTACGGGTCCAACCCCCTCCTTAGGATCGCTGGCATTCGAGTCCATGGAACAGATCTTGGTCAGAAGACAGAGTTAACACATAGAGTAAGATGTGAATAGATTAACACGTTTAGCTGAATAGATCTCCTTACCTAGATCGAAAAAAGGCCGAAGCTTCAAGCTTGATTCACAATTCAAACGAATCCCGAAAGTCTCCAAAAGAATGCGACACCACCCCCACCTATATTCGGCCAAGAGTTTAAAGAATGGGATGACTGCCTTCGGCACTCAACGCAAGAAAGATAATTGAAACGAAAAGAAAACTCTTACCACAATCACTAGAGAAACCGATTGGGAGTGACGAAAGATTAGTAACGGCGATCCACTGCAACCAAGAGTCAAAAGAGGAGATTACGAATGTCAGAGGGTCTCGGCTAACCAACAAATAAGAACCGAATGAGAATTTTCGGCTTCCCACTAAAAGAAATCAAAAAAAAAGAAAGTGAATGAATAGATTGATTAAAGAGATTCGGCCAAACCAAAAAGAACTTACCAAATGCCGAAGTTGTTCTACTCTTGAAAAGGAAGAGATAAAGGAGAAAGGTGCTATCCACCAAAAGATATTCGGCTAAAGTATTCGAAAGAAAAGAGAGAAGAGTAACAGAGTTTTCGGCAAAAAGATGTGGCTTCAGAAGGTTTAGGCTTTGATGTTATTGGCAAAGAAAATAAAAACAAAGATGATGAGTGGAAGGCAAAGTAGGTTTCAGCCACACACCAAAAGAAGAAAAGCAGAAGAAGAGACTTAGGAACGGGTAGAAGGGAAGATGAAAGAAATGTGCAATTTGGTCTTCTTAGTTTCGGCTACAAGTCATAGAGGAAGAAAATGATAGTTGGCTAGACAATTTTGGCAAAAGAGAATAAGAACAAAAAGGGAGAAACTAGAATAAAGAGCACACTCACAACTGCCGAAAAAAGAAACATCTACACCCCTACACACTCCTCACAATTTAGGCTAACACTTCCCCTCTCCCCTCAAACACCATGCCGTCCTATCTATCTCTCCTGATTCCCTCTCCTCCACTCATTCAAACCAATTTGAATAGTTCAAACTCCTAAAATTCCTCTCCACCATCCATTCAAAACGTTTGACTCAATCAACACTCCCCTCCTTAAGTGCCCTTGCCGAATCCACCACTTGCCTCTCCATGCACAAAATAACTACCTCAAAATGCTCTCCTTGCAGCTCGAACTTGATCCCTGCCAGCTCCCCTGAGGCGTCACCTACCTCAACCTTTAAGTGGCGCCTCCTTGCCACTTTACTAAGGCACCTCTTTGTGTCATCCAACACAAACAATATCCCTTAAGGCCTAATTCAAATAGCTTCCCTAAAGGTGCTCAAAACAAATTTTTCCCCAAGACTCCGACTTACCCCCAAATCATTCCTGGACCCCAAAGTACCCTAAACTAGCATGGTAACCATAGCATTCACACACAAACATATAAAATGCAAAGGCCGCAATTCAGGATGTTACAATTCTACCCCCCTTAAAAATAATTTCGACCTCGAAATTACCTGGTCAAAAGAGATGAGGGTATTGCTGTCGCATCGCTTCTTCTGATTCCCATGTGGCTTCTTCTGATCCATGGTTCCGCCACAACACTTTCACCAAAGGAACTAATTTCTTACGCAATACTTTGACATCACGATCCAGAATCCGAACTGGTTCCTCTTCGAAAGATAGATCAGGCCTTACTTCAATCTCTTCTACTGGTACAACATGAGACGGATCCGAACGGTAGCGTCTTAACATCAAAATGTTAAACACGTCATGGATCTGACTTAACTCTAAAGGTAGCTCGAGCTGGTAGGCTACCGGTCCCACACGTTTCAACACGCGATAAGGCCCGATAAATCTGGGGCTTAACTTGCCCTTCTGCCCAAATCTTAGCACTTTCTTCCACGGCGACACCTTTAAGAACACTTGGTCACCCACCTCAAACTCTATGTCCTTACGCTTTAGATCCGCGTAGGACTTCTGTCTGTCCGAGGCTTCCTTCAGTCGAGCCCGAATTATCTTAACCTTATCTTCCGTTTCAGCAACCAACTCCGGACCCAACATTTGACGCTCACCCAACTCTGTCCAACACGTAGGTGTACGACACCTCCGACCATACAACGCCTCATACGGTGCCATCTGAATACTAGATTTGTAGCTATTGTTATACGCGAATTCCACCAACGGTAGAAATTCTTCCCAACTACCTCTGAAGTCTAAGACACATCCCCTCAACATATCCTCCAAGATCTGAATTACCCTCTCTGACTGTCCATCGGACTGTGGATGAATCGCTGTACTAAAGTCCAACTTCATACCCAATGCTTGATGCAATGCCTTCCAAAATCTTGACGTGAACCTAGGGTCCCTATCTGAGATGACAGGCACTGGTACCCCGTGTAACCTTATGATCTCCGCTATATACAACTTAGCCAACTTTTGCAGAGAGTAACCAACCTGAACTGGTATGAAATGAGCAGACTTTGTCAAACGGTCAACTATTACCCAAACCGAATCCTTCTTAGTAGCAGTAAGGGGTAGCCCACTAACAAAATCCATCATGATCCTTTCCCACTTCCATCTGCGGAATCTTGATGGTTGCGAAGAACCCAAGGCAACCGATGTTCGCCTTTACCTGGCGACACGTCAAACACTTACCCACAAATTCAGTTACTTCTCTCTTTAATCCTGGCCACCAAAACTGTTCCCGCATATCCCGATACATCTTACTACCTCCAGAATGCATAGCGTATGGGCTGCTATGTGCTTCCTGAAGAATCTTCTGCCTCAAATCCACATCTTTTGGCATGCAAACCTTTCCACGGAAACATAACACTCCATCGCTATTCAAACTGAAATCCTCCATTCCACCCTCTTGTACTTGTAGAAGTCGAGCGCTCTAAACATCGTCTGATAATTGTTTCTCTTTAACCTGATTCACCCATGTCGGCTTCACTTGCAAATCTGCTATTAAACTTCCGTCATCATACAAACTAAGGTGGGCAAGCATTGCTCTTAAGTCTGATATCACCTTACAGCTCAACGCATCTGCCACCATGTTAGCTTTACCCGGGTGGTACTCAATCGAGCAGTCGTAATCCTACAACAACTTGATCCATTTCCGCTGTCTTAAATTCAACTCCTTCTGAGTAAGGAGATACTTCAAACTCTTGTGATCCGTGTAAACGATGGACTTCTCCCCATACAAGTAATGTCTCCGGATCTTCGTATGAAACCACCGCAGCCAACTCCGGTCATGCGTCGGATAATTTACCTCGTGAGGTCCGAGGTTTGCCGAGAAGCATACGCTACCACCTTCCCCTCTTGCATCAAAGACACATCCTAACCACAGATGCGACGCATCACAATAGACAATAAACTCTTTCCCCGCCTCTCTCAGCTGAATTAACATCGAGCTTCCAGCCGTAATCCTCTTTAACTTCTCAAAACTTTCTTGTTGCTTGTCGGACCACACAAACGGAACCCATTTTCTTAACAACTTAGTTAACGGTCTTTGCAATCAAAGAGAACCCTTCCACAAACCTTCTCAGAATACCCAGCCCAGGACACAAAGAAAACTTCGAATCTCTGCCACAGACTTAGGTGGTTTCCAATCCAACACGGCTTTAATTTTCCCGAGGGTCAACCCTAATCCCCTCAGCTGACACCATATGACCCAAAAAGGTAACTTCCCTTAGCCAGAACTCGCATTTACTAAACTTAGCGAACAACCGCTTCTCCCTTAGAGTTTGCAAAACCACTCGAAGATGTGAATCATGCTCCTCCTCGAACTTCGAGTACACCAGGATATTGTCTATAAACACTACGACGAATCGGTCCAGATACGGTTGAAAAACCCAGTTCATCATGTCCATCAACGCTGCTGGCGCATTGATCAATCCAAACGGCATCACCAAGAATTCGTAGTGATCATAGCGAGTATGAAACGCCGTCTTATGAATATCTGCCTCCTTAACCTTAAGCTGGTGATATCCCGACCTCAAATCAATCTTGGAGAAGACTGATGCTCCCTTAAGTTGATCAAACAGATCGTCTATCCTCGGCAACGGATACTTATTTTTTATCGTTAACTTATTCAACTGACGGTAGTCAATACACATTCGCATTGACCCGTCCTTCTTCTTAACAAATAGCACCGGTGCTCCCCAAGGCGATACACTCGGTCAGATGAAACCCCGATCTAACAATTCCTGAATCTGCGCCTTCAGCTCCACTAACTCCTTCGGCGCTATCCTATATGGGGCAATAGACACTAGCGCTGCTCCCAGAAAAGATCAATACCAAACTCCACCTCGCGATTCGGTGGCAAACCCGGAAGCTTTTCTGGGAAAACATCAGAAAATTCCTTTACCGTTCGAACATCCCCCACAGCTAATTCCTTGACCTCCAAAGCACAAACATAAGCCACAAATGCCTTACACCCTTTTCTCACCATTTTATCGGCCTTCAAAACGGATACCACATTGTATAGGTAATTTCTTCTCTCACCTATCACCACCACCTCTACACCCTCAACAGTTCTTAACACCATACGCTTGGCTGCATAGTCCAGATTTGTTTGATACTTCACTAGCCAATCCATACCTAAGATCAAATCGAACTCCCCAAACGGCAGTTCCATCAGATCAGCCGAAAAAACTACCCCTTGAACTTCCAGAGGTACATCCTTATACAGTTTATTCACCACTACAGATTGTCCTAGAGGGCTAACTATAGTCATTTCCCTAGAAGAAGTCTCATAGTCTAAGTTCAGAGTTCCCGCTATAATACTAGCAACGTAAGAGTGCGTCGAACCAATATCAATCAAAGCAGTATATGGCAAACCATAAATTAGAAACGTACCGATTATGACGTCTGATGCATCGCCCTCCTCTCGGTGCCTAGCCGCATAGACCAACCCAGGCTGTCTTGCATCTGTATTCCCAGCACCTCTGCCCAGTGCTCTACGGCCCCGTCCGAAACCATTACCTCCTCTGGCTGGACCACGACCCCTCTGTGGTTGCTGACCATCCCTTCTAAATTATGCACGTCCTTGACCCTCAGACTGTGCCCTAGTTGGCCTCCATGGGCAATCCTTTACCCGATGGTCCATCGACCCACATCCAAAACATCCTCTACCACCTGCCCAACACTCTTCCGAATGAAACTTTCCACATCGAGCACACTCATGGTGGCATCGAAAGCAACGAATAAAGCTTTGCGGCTTGACTCGGTCCGCCTAATCTAGCCCTTTTTTGAAAACCCCCAGCAGACCTTGATGGCCTAAAACTCCTTTTATTCCTATTTCTCTCCTGATTCTGCTTCTCGGACTGCTTCACCTCCTCGGCTACCTTAGCCTTTTCCACAAGAACAACAAATTCTCCCTCTCGCTGTGGAGCAATCAACACTCGTAACTCGTCTCTCAGCCCGTCCTCAAACCGAACACAGCGCTTATGGTTTGTGGCCACAATACCCCAGGCATAACGACTTAACCGTAAGAATTCCGCCTCTTATTTTGACACCGACTTACTCCCCTGAACCAGATTCAAAAATGCCTTGCGCTGCGCATCCACATAACTTGACCCGACGTACTTCCTCTGAAATGCTATCTTGAAGAAATCCCAGGTGATATCATCAGCCATCGTGCCATCCCTGACTGTGAGCCACCACTGATAGGCGTCGTCTCGAAGAAGGGATACCACTCCTTTTAACTTCTCCTCCGCCGTGAAGTCAAGATCATCCATTATACGCTCAGTCGCTTCTAACCAGTATTCCACTACGTTGGGAGCTATACCAGAAACACCCCTAAATACTTCCGCTCCATTGGCTCGGTGTCTCTCAGACACAGATTTTCGGGCCCCCGTACCCATGCCTGCTCCAGTAATTCTCTCCAAGACCCGTAGCATCGCCTGAGACACCGCGTCGTCTTCACCCGTTTGGTTTTGAAACTCTAGTTCCACAGCTGGCGGTGGCGGCGCCTCATTTCCTGACCCATGGCCAGACCCTACTGGTTCCGATACAGCAATCCTACCCCTACCACGACCACGTACATTACGTCCACGTCCTCGAGTGCTCATGACTAACGTTCACGATTTTGATCTGATTAAGAGTTTTATGAGTTAGCTTTCTTCCACTGTTTATTACCGAATAGTCTTATGAGTATATTATCAGAGTAGTTATTTTCGCGGTTGCATACATTCCTTCAAGCTTCAGTCTGTAAAGTAAATTTCCTAATACTAGCATTCCTATCACAAAACAATTTAATCATACAATCAATAATTAGAAAACTTACCGTTGCGGATCGGTGCCGGAGACTCAGGTGCCATACCTCCTGGAAACGTGTATTTTGTCAAAAAAAACATTTTCCAAACCATCTATTGAGAAATAATTTGGGCCTTATACTCACAGCTGAGCTTTTGAACCAGGCTCTGATACCACAATTGTAACACCCCAAATTCAATCAAAATGGTATGACCGAATCTGGCATGTCACAGGAAAGAAGAATTTTGAAAACCGAGTTAACGTCATGAGTTGGGAAAAATCTTTGATTTTATAAAAATAGAATTTTATATTGAGTGATCAATTGAAAATAATTTTGAGTCTTAGTTTGATAATTTTAGTTACTTTGCTACTAAAACCCGTTGGTTAATTAATCAATTGTAGAATCTAAAAATCCCATAATCATTAAGTTTTGGAAATCATCCATTTGAAGTATTTTATTTGGCATGCCTTAGTGATCAAAAACAAAATAAAAGAAAATTAACAAAAACAGATAAAACCAAATTAACGTTTTAATGGACTTATTGCTTTACAAAAATCCAAATTAAAGTAGAATAAATCTGAAATAACTACTTAAGATAAAACCCAAAATACTATGCATGGCCACCTTGGGTCCACCTCGGCTCCATATCCGCGGTATAAGGATTACCTGCAAAATTTAACGGAGGGGGGTGAGTCACCGATACACAGTGTGTAAATCCCCGTCCAAAAGATTTTTGAGCTCTCACAAAGATTCATATGCAAAGTATGTATGCCATGCAACCCAACCAACCTAATGTGCTCATCCATCGTAGCTCCTGTGTCTACCCAATATTTGTGGCACCTAGCCACTGGTGGTACCTAACCACTGGTGGTTCCAAACCACTGGTGACAAAAGTCACAAATTAATAATATGTGGGGCCAACCCACTTGTGGTACCAAACCACTGGTGACAATCCCTATTATCAATACGTGGGGCCAACCCACTGTGGTACCAAACCACTGGGACGAGTCACAGAAATAAGATATACGTGGTACCTAACCACTGGTGGTTCCAAACCACTGAGACTTAGTCACAAATTAATAATATGTGGGGCCAACCCACTTGTGGTACCAAACCACCGTGACAATCAAAAGAGATCATGTTTCCTCCCTCTTCTTATCATGCCCCAATTTCATGTTCATGCTTTACAATATGGTATGATCATGCTAATAATGTACAACAACATTCATTTCACTCATACATGCATCCATAAATAACAGCACATAATAGGACTTACCTGGAGTCCTCGCTTTTATCCACAAAGGTAACTTAGTGATCCATACCATCACTTCGGCTTGTGGCCAAACACAGATAACAACATAATTAACATATAAAGTGTGTAAGAGTTACACACATGATAATACGTAACACAACGCTCTCTATGTCGATGCTATCGCTAACAGACACAACTACTATCGGCCTACTACTCTGCCCAGAAGCCGGCCCACAACCCGGTGGCCAATCTCAAACTGCTGACACTGCTCGCTTCTTAAACTTAGGGGTTGGGTTTACGGGTCCAACCCCCTCCTTAGGATCGCTGGCATTCGAGTCCATGGAACAGATCTTGGTCAGAAGACTGAGTTAACACATAGAGTAAGATATGAATAGATTAACACGTTTAGCTGAATAGATCTCCTTACCTAGATCGACAAAAGTCGAAGCTTTAGGCTTGATTCACAAGTCAAACGAATCCCGAAAGTCTCCAAAAGAATGCGAGACCACCCCCACCTATATTCGGCCAAGAGTTTAAAGAATGGGATGACTGCCTTCGACACTCAACGCAAGAAAGATGATTGAAACGAAAAGAAAACTCTTACCACAATCACTAGAGAAATCAATTGGGAGTGACAGAAGATTAGTAACGGTGATCCACTACAACCAAGAGTCGAAAGAGGAGATTATGAATTTCAGAGGGTCTCGGCTAACCAACAAATAAGAACCGAATGAGAAGTTTCGGCTTCCCACTTAAAGAAATCAGAAAAAGAGAGTGAATGAGTAGACTGATTAAAGAGATTCGGCCGAACCAAAAAGAACTTACCAAATGCTAAAGTTGTTCTGCTCTTGAAAAGGAAGAGATAAAGGAGAAAGGTGCTATCCACCAAAAGATATTTGGCTAAAGTATTCGAAAGAAAAGAGAGAAGAGTAACAGAGTTTTCGGAAAAAAGCTGTGGCTTCAGAAGGTTTCAGCTTTGATGTTATTGGCAAAGAAAATAAAAACAAAGATGATGAGTGGAAGGCAAAGTAGGTTTCGGCCACACACCAAAAGAAGAAAAGCAGAAGAAGAGACTTAGGAATGGGTAGAAGAGAAGATGAAAGAAATGTGCAATTTGGTCTTTTTAGTTTCGGCTACAAGTCATAGAGGAAGAAAATGATAGTTGGCTAGACAATTTCGGCAAAAGAGAATAAGAACAAAAAGGGAGAAACTAGAATAAAGAGCACACTCACAACTGCCGAAAAAAGAAACATCTACACCCCTACACACTCCTCACAATTTCGGCTAACACTTCCCCTCTCCCCTCAAACACCATGCCGTCCCTTCCATCTCTCCCTGATTCCCTCTCCTCCACTCATTCAAACCAATTTGAATAGTTTAAACTCCTAAAATTCCTCTCCACCATCCATTCAAAACGTTTGACTCAATCAACACTCCCCTCCTTAAGTGCCCTTGCCGAATCCACCACTTGCCTCTCCATGCGCAAAATAACAACCCCAAAATGCTCTCCTTGTAGCTCGAACTTGATCCCTGCCAGCTCCCCTGAGGCGTCACCTACCTCAACCTTTAAGTGGCGCCTCCTTGCCACTTTACTACGGCACCTCTTTGTGTCATCCAACACAAACAATATCCCTTAAGGCCTAATTCAGCTAGCTTCCCCTAAAGGTGCTCAAAAACAATTTTTTCCCCAAGACTCCGACTTACCCCCAAATCATTCCTGGACCCCAAAGTACCCTAAACTAGCATGGTAACCATAGCATTCACACACAAACATATAAAATGCGAAGGCCCCAATTCAAGATGTTACACTTTCTTTGCTATTTAGAACATTAAGTTGATGTAGGATTGCTAACTACCGGTGGAGAACAAAGCAGCAAGAATCATAACATCAAGGTTAAGGTTTCTAAACTTCCTTTTTACTGTTACTTTGAATATATTACTTGAATAGTTCATTTCTAGATTTTGGATTAATATGCCTACTAGAAAGCTTAAAATCTCGATTGTGCAAGAACCACCAACGATTTTGAATCCCTTAAAATTTTGAAATCAAAATGCCGAGAAGTATTATCTTGAATTTCAAAGCAAAACGTTTATCCTAGAAAGGGGATTTGAACCAACAATGGTTCTTTGCAAGGAAATATGGTCTCTAGTCCAATATCATAAATGGGAACGATTTTACATAAACCCGAAAGAAAACATTGTTATTCTTCTTGTCCAAGAATTCTATACTGCTCTTAAGGATGAGGAGACGTGAAGACTACACAATCTTCTGTGGAATATAGTGACGGTAAGAAGTAAGGATGTACCATTCAACCCAGAAACTATTTGTGAATTTTATGGTGCTCATTATTATGAAACTGATTATTTAGAAAATAGTGATTTAAATAAATTTGAGAGTTTAGACATGGAGAGCATTGTAAAATTTTTAACTGAGAATCGTGGTGAATGGAACCTCCGGCTAGATACAAGACTTCTGACCAATTTTAATTAGACAATCATGTTTCCAATAACTAAGATGTGGATGCAATTTATTTGTACTAGGATAGCACCTGCAATAAATGTTTCTAACATAAATACTTTTAGAGCTATCTTGTTATATGATATTTTACAGAAAAAACATATATGCATCGAAGAGTGGATATATCAAAACATAAAACATTGTGTCAGTGGCCAGAAGGTTGAGATTTTATTTCCCCATCTAATGACGACACTTTGTAAAAGCATAAAGGTACCTATAGAGGAGAATGAACAATTTATGTGCCCAACAAAGAGTTTAATTGATGATTCTATGTATAGTCAGTATGTGGAACTCAACCGAAAACAAATTATGGATTGGAATTAAAGGAGAAAGGAAAAGATGGATGTTCCTCCCTCACTCAAAAGAAAAGAAACGATGAAAGCAAGAAAAACAGGTGAGAGCAGCGAAGCTAAAATAGATGGAATGGTACGATGGATGCAAGAAACTGGCCCAGTTCTTCAAGAATTCACATGGCGAAACAACATAAGAGTTCCAAATTATCTTCCGAATATGTTTGGCCCAACGCAAACCCATCATAAAAGGGGAAGAGCAGGAAAGTTAAGAGGAAGAAACTGATAAGGCAGGAGACGATGAGACAGTCTTTGAGGAGGAGGATTGAAACTAAATTTTATTTTTTGTTTAATTGTATTAATTTTGGATGATTTTTAAATTTTTTTAATTTGTTAGGAGTAGGAAATAATAGTAAATTATTAGTTTTCTGTTGTGAAAAAATTTTATGTAGGAACCTCACATGGAAGAAACACAACAACTTTTAGCTTGCAAGGAAAGGAGGAGACACCCATCAGTAGCCTACGAAACTATCACGATTAATCGGGTAACTTCTTTCCTTATCTTTTTAAGGGCTACACATTGAGGACAATGTGTTATCTAAAGTGTGTGGGTAACATAGAAATTTTGTTTTAAATTTTTAGCTTTTTTTATTATTTTCTTATCAATTGTGTGCTTAAGCTTGTAGAAATACAAGTGATCAATTAGAGCATGCACATAGGTTGCTTGTATTTACAATAAATTTGGCATGTGGATAGGTGATTTTAATTTTTTTTATTATTAGACTAATAAGTTATATATATTACACTGTAAAATAGGTATTAAGCAAATGAATGTACCACATGATATAGAGAATACAAGGAAACGAGCATGCTGGTATGAATGATAAATTGTTGAATTTGTGGTTGTTGGTTGATTAGAGTTGTGAATATTGATATACCTAGGGATGACCTAAGGCATTGTTTAGTATACACCGAAAGCCAAAAAGCTAAGCCTGTTATTTATCTTTAGTACCTATTTTTGAGTTAGAAAACACTTCTTGATGAACCTTCGTACAAATTTGAGTCAATATATCAATTTGTACTTACCCTTTTTCTTTGGTCTTGAACTGCACGACTATAGACGTTTGGTCATACGTATTAAGGGTTAAGTAGATACATTATGGCAGATTTTGTAAAAATAGAGTGAAATAGGAAACATCAATGTGATATAGTGATTATAGGTTAGCCAATATGTGCAACAAAAGAAAATTTCAAAACAGAAAATCAAAACGAGTAGAAAAAGTACTTGAAAAGTAAAAGCATTTGTGAGGGAGATGTCTTGAAAAAGAAAAAAAATGTGACAAAGTCACAAAAGTAAAAAAGCTCGTTCATTAGTTCATAAAAACTCGTAAGCTAACCATAATTATTATATTATATGTGACTTTCTATGTGGAGAAATAAGGAAGGTGAGAGAAGAAGAAATAAGGCGGTAAGCGAGAAAGGGTTACTAAGGGGGAGAATAGGGGAAAATATGATGTGCCAAACTATTTTCGTGCTTGAAACTATTTGATGCTTACTATTCTTAAAATCCATACTTGTCCTAAGCCTCAAAATGTTACAAGCCAAAAAGCCCTATGTGATCTAGGTAGACTTATCCACGATTCACAATCATACTCAATAATTGCATTTATGATTATTTGTATTCTGCTAGGATAATCAAATTGTTTGTATAATTTATTAATGGATTCTTACATTTGAGACCCTTAATGTTTGAATGTTTTGTAATATACTGAACTTAGGTGTTTGATACCAAAAGTGGTAAGTTAGTTATATCTAATGCCAAGATTATGTGTGAATATAAAATGTCTATTCATGTGCTCCAAAGCTAACACTTGTACTATACTTGTTCAAGGGTCATCTTTTCATTAATTGTTTGTGTTGCTTGAAGACAAGAAATGACTTACGTGTGGGGGAGTTTGGTTTGTCGTAATTCAGTGTAGCAGATTAAACTAATTTTCGTACTTTAGGACCTTGAACATAAGTAATTTAGTTAAGTTTTAATTACATTTCTGTAAGTTTAGTTAAGTTTAATAAAATGTGTAATTCGAGTCATTTATTAACCTTAGGGGCCGAATGTAACACCCCGTACCCGTATTCGACGCCGGAACCTGATACGAGGCATTATCGGACTTAAAATACTTAATCATGCAAAATCGGGCCATAAATTTTCATTCCAACTTAAAACTTTTCATTCGTGTTCATAACGTCCCTTTTATGGGCCTACGAGACCCGAAACATACATATAGAGTGGTTCGGGACTGAACCGAAAGCTTACGAGCACTTAAAAATTTTTGCTCAAAATAGGGCCACACGCCCGTGTCTATGGCCCGTGTCCCTCACACGGCCATGACACGCCCGTGTCTTATCCCGTGTGTGAAAACCTTGACATTCTGTTTATGATGTCAGCAGACATTTAGGGTCACACGGCCAAGTCAAACGCCCATGTGCTAGGCCGTGTGGCGAATTTAATTCTCGCAATTAATGTGCAGACTTCACACGGCCTGGGCACACGCCCATGTCCTGAGGCCGTGTCTTTCACACGGCTGAGACACACGGCCATGTCTCTACTCGTGTGTTTACTACTGGGCATTCTGTTTTACTAAATTTGGATGCAGGGGACACACGGCCTATCGACACGCCCACGGGGCTGACAGTGTGTCACACACGGCTTAGACACACGTCCGTGTGTCTACCCGTGTGGACAAATATAAGGCTAATTACCAAGCCATTTGCCATCCTAAAAAACAACCACACTTATACCATTTCCAGCAACACATAGCATAGTAATAATGCACCTCTAATATCCACAATCAAGACATCCACACCTTAATTTCACACATTACTCATTCAATTGCGCAAGCTTGCACTTCATGAATTTCATCATCATTGAATAGATATAACTTAACTAGTATTGGCCAATTCCAATGGCCATTTACAAAATGAAATAAGTAACCTTAAAAGCCAACACATTGGCTAACCAATATGACATATAACAAAATGACCAAGTTCCTATACATGCCATACCCAAAATAATTAAACTTTACTATACCCAAAAGAATAGCTTGATAGTGCGAATCGAGCTCCGACGTCTTTCGATCCCCGAGCTAGCTTGGCGATACTACAAGAAAAAGGAAAAGAGAGGGAGTAAGCATAAAGCTTAGTAAGTTTGCATGTCATAGATAACAACATAAAATCTTGTAATAACATCCACATATTATGTTATGAATTAACACAAAATTTTCAAGCATCATTGACATGGCTTACTCATGATCACTCTTACCAACCACATATCACATACCTGACTCATTTCTCGTGAGTTTCACATAAGTACCTGTATCACTCCATCACACAACTTTACCCATTTTTCCAACTTTAACATAAACCTTAATTCTTTAACCCGTTGAACCACTTGGAATATCGACGGATACTCAGAAATTTTCATACACGTAGTAAGATGCCAATGCCATATCCCAGATATGGTCTTACATGGGATCACCTGTCGATGCCGATGCCATATCCCAGATATGGTCTTATACGGGATCTCATATCGATGTCGACGCCATATCCCAGATATGGTCTTACACGAGATCGCATGTCGATGCCATGTCCCAGACATGGTCTTACACGATGTCATACCAAAGCTAGGTCCTAGATGTGGTCTTACACGGAATCACTATTCGATGCCAGTGCCATATCCAAGATATGGTCTTACACAGGATCTCAATTCGGTACCGAGGCCATATCCCAGATACGGTCTTATACGGGACCTTATTAATCTAATGTCGTGACAAGGGTATCCATTCTAGTCCTAAGGTTCAACCGGGACTTCAATATAGTAAATCTTCATCATTTTATTCATCGAGACCTCATGAAAAAATTTCATAAAAAGAATATAAATTTCATGTAATATCAAGCATTTAAATACATAATAACATAATGTTGATTTATTACACACAAACTTACATTGATACCAAAATATAGGTAGTTGTTCAATTTAGTCCACCACATTGTTCTTTCCCCGGTTTAGGTCTGGACTTCGTGTTTCTTGATTTTGAGCTTGAAAATAAACAAAACCCTAGATATGTCTTCTCTTAAATTTTTGGCACTTAGGGAAGAAGATGGACATAAATTTTGACTTCTTTTCCCCATTTTATTAATTTATTAACTAAATGACCAAAATGCCCTTAAGGCTCTTCCTTGAGATTTTCCCTTCCATGTTCATTTTTGTCCATCATGAGATATAATGGTCTAATTACTAATTAAGGACCTCTAATAATTTTTCTAATGCTATCTCATACTTTAAACTTCTAGAATCTCATATTTTTCAATTTTTGCAATTTAGTCCTAAAAGATAAATTGATCACTAAATCATAAAATTTCTTCATGAAATTTTCACACAACCATGCAAGCATGTCATGACCTCATAAAAACCATAAAACATATATTTCTACTTCGAATTTGTGCCCTCGCAACCACTATTTCGATTAGGCCCTAAATCAGGCTGTTACAATTCTCCCCCCTTAGAGATTTCCATCCCCGAAAATCTTACCGATAAAAAGGTTTGGATATTGGTTTCTCATAGCCTCCTCAGGCTCCCATGTAGCCTCTTCTATCCCGTGTCTTTGCCACAATACTTTTACAAGAGCTATACTTTCATTTCTTAACTGTTTGACTTCTCGAGCCAAAATCTTAATTGGCTCTTCACCATAAGTCATGTCCGGTTGAATTTCAACCTCAATCGGTACAATCACATGTGAAGGGTCTGATCGGTAACGGCCCAACATAGACACGTGGAACACATCATGGAGCTTTTCCAACTCAGATGGCAAAGCCAACCGATATGCTACCGGCCCTATTCTTTTAGTAATCTCATATGGTCCAATAAAGCGTGGACTTAATTTGCCTTTCCGGTTAAACCTCAAAACTTTCTTCCATGGAGATATTTTCAGGAATACCTTATCACCGACCTAAAATTCAATCTCTTTTCGTTTCAAATCTGCGTAGGATTTCTATCTATCCAAAGCAGCTTGCAAACAATCACGAATTACTTTTACTTTTTCTTCAGTTTCTCTAACCAAATTGACCCCGTGAATCTGATTTTCTCTGAGTTCGGTCCAATACAAGGGTGTTCGGCACTTACGCCCATACAATGCCTCGTAAGGCTCCATTTTCAAACTCGACTAAAAACTATTGTTGTAGGCAAATTCCACCAACAGTAAATACTTTTCCCAACTACCTTGGAACTCGAGAACACAACACCACAACATATCTTCAAGAATTTGAATTAATCATTCAGACTGACCATCAGTTTGCGGATGAAAAGCGGTACTAAAATTCAATTTCGTACCCAACGCTTCTTGTAACTTTTTCCAAAACCGAGAAGTGAACCTCGGATCTCTATCCGATATAATTGACAAAGGCACTCCGTACAATCTCACAGTTTTAGAAATATACAATTCGGCTAATTTATCAAGTGAGTAGTCAGTACATACTGGAATAAAATGTGTCGATTTCGTAAGCCTATCAACCACAACCCAAATGGCATCCTTTTTCGGTGTCAAAGGCAAACCCGTCACAAAATCCATAGTAATTCTGTCCCATTTCCATTCGGGAACTATCATCGGCTGAAGTAAACTCGAAGGTACTTGATGTTCAGCTTTCACTTGCTGACAAACCAAGCATCTCGATACAAACTCAGAAATATCTTTCTTCATATTCGGCCACCAATACCATTTCTTCAAGTCATTATACAGCTTTGTACTGCCTGGATGAACAGATAGACATCCACTATGTGATTTGGGCAAAAATTTCTAAATAAGCTCATCATCTCTCGGTACATAGACCCTATCTCGGAACATCAAACATCCATCAGAACTAATTCGAAAGTCTGACTCCATACCCGATTCACATTTAACTCTTTTTGCTTGCAAATCACTGTCGCCTTTCTTAGCTTCACAAATGTCTTGGAGAAACATCGGTCTAGCTCTCAACTCAGCTAGTATAGAACCATCATCTGATAAAGCCAACCGTGTATTCATAGCTCTCAATGCAAACAAAGATTTCCTACTCAAAGCATCAGCGACTACGTTTGCCTTTCCCGGATGGTAGTCAATCATTAATTCGTAATCTTTTAACAACTCCAACCATCTCCTTTGCCGTAAATTCAAATCCCTTTGAGTCATCAAGTACTTTAGACTTTTATGATCAGTGAATACCTGACATTTCTTGCCATACAAATGGTGTCTCCAAATCTTCAACCCAAACACAATGGCGGCTAACTCCAAATCATGTGTCGGATAATTTTTCTCGTGCGGTTTCAGCTGTCTCGAGGCATAAGCTATCACCTTGCCTTCTTGCATAAGTACACAACCCAATCCATTCAAGGATGCATCACTATAAACCACAAATTCTTTTCTCGGTTCAGGTTGTACTAAAACTGGAGCCTCAGTCAACAATGCCTTTAATTTCTCAAAACTCTATTGGCACTTTTCTGTCCATTCGAACTTAACATCTTTTTGTAACAACCTCTTCATCGGAGTAGCTATCATGGAAAATCCTTTGACAAACCGTCTGTAATAACCAACTAGGCCTAGAAAACTTTTAACCTCTGATAAGTTCTTCGGCGGTTTCCATTCAACAATGGCCGAAATCTTTTTCGGGTCAACTCTAATGCCATCACCCGAAACAATATGGCCCAAAAATCCGACGTCTTTAAGCCAAAATTCAATTTTATTAAACTTGGCATATAACTGTTTATCCCGTAAAATTTGTAAAACCGTCCTCAAGTGCTTAGCATGCTCGCTCTCATCATGAGAGTAAATCAATATATCATCAATAAAGACTACAACAAATTTATCCAAATATGGCCGAACGATGTGGTTCATTAAATCCATAAACACGGAAGGGGCGTGTGTTAAACCAAAAGGCATAAATAGAAATTCATAGTTACCATACCTTGTCTGAAATGCTGTTTTCGGCACATCTAAGTCTTTGACTCTAAACTGGTAATAACCAGACCTCAAGTCTATCTTGGAAAACACAGTGGCTCCCTTCAATTGGTCAAATAAATCATCGATCCTTGGCAAGGGATACTTGTTCTTTACGGTTACCTTATTAAGTTGCCGATAATCTATACATAACCTTATAGAACCATCTTTCTTTTTCACAAATAATACAGGAGCAGCCCACGGAGAATAACTCGATCCTACGAAACCTTTATCCGTCAACTCTTGTAACTGAGCCTTCGATTCTTTCAACTCGGTCGAAGCCATCCTGTATAGAGCAATCGAAATAAGCGCAGTACTAGGGGCTAACTCAATACCAAATTCAATTCTCTAACCGGAGGCAACCCGAGCAATTCTTCTGAAAATACATCTGGATACTCACGTACTATCGGTACTGAATTTCAATCCTTAACTCAATCTCCTTGCCGTTCATCACAAAGGCAAGATAAGCTTCATATCCCTTTCTTATGTATTTCTGAGTGGACATAAAAGAAATCACTACAGGTAATCTATCATGTTCATCTGATTCAACACGAAGAATATCCCCATTTTCACATTTTAATTCAATAAATTTCCTTCCACAATTTACTATCACATCATGAGCAGTTAACCGATCCATACCAAGAATTACATCGAATTCATCAAATGGCAATAGCATAAGATTAGCCGAAAAATAATGACTTCTAATCATCAAAGGGCAATCTCTGCATACCTTGTCAACTAACACACATTTGCCTAGGGGATTTGACACTTTTATCACAAATTTTGTAGACTCTACAAGCATGTTCATACTAGATACTAATTTCATATCCGGATCAATTAAAGCAACAACATGAGTATCATAGAGAGAAAATGTACCCGTAATCACATTAGGGGATGACGCTTCTTTGCAAGCGCGAATGGCATAAGTCCTCGCAGGCGCTCTACCCTCAGATCTTGCAGTCTGCTCTCTAGGTGTATTCTTACTACTCGTTCCATTTCCCAGATTTCTCTATGGTCTCCCTTTACTAGCAGTGTTTCCCGATCTCACACTGATTTCTATCTTTTCAACCATCTCGAATGCTCTCTAATGAAGTGATCTTGGGAACCACACTTGAAACAAGCCCTCTCATTTGCTCGGCACTCACCGGGGTGACGTTTACCACACTGTGAACATTCTGGTCTACTTGGTTGAGCATTACAAACACTAGCAATCGAAGTGGTATGGGCTTTAGAAACCGAGTACTATTTACCTTTACTTCTGTTCGAGAACCCAACTGAAGTGCCTGATCGAGTAGTGAACTCTCTCGATTTCTTGGATGAAGATTGAAATGACTTATCCAATTGCCTCTTCCTCGAGTCACGAAACTCAATTTCATCCTTTCATTTCTCTTTGGCCAATTCATCGGCCTTGCAAGCTCTCTCTACTAACACAACAAATTCCTTCAGTTTTAGAATACCAACAAACAATCGGATGTCCTCATTTAATCTATCCTCAAACCTTTTACACATGATGGATTCGGTGGATACGCACTCCCGAGCGTATTTACTGTAACACCCCAAACCCGGCCTAAACGTTTCGACCGAATCTGGCATGTCACATGAAAGGAATGTTTAAAAACTGTGCATTCGTTAAAAAGCTCATATTCTTTATAGTTGTGGTGAGAAATCGAGTTTAAGAAATTTTGAATAAGAAATGGTTTATTATCATTTTAGGAAAATCCCATATTGATCATTTAATAATAAGCAATAAACAAATTGAAAGCTGAAACCAAATAAAATACCCAAGGCCTTATTACATAACAAAACTCAAATAAAAATAAGTCCAAATAAAAGAAATGAATTTACGAGTAAACATATGTATAGCCTCCACGAGTCCACCTCACTCCCAAATCAGTGATCTAATGATTACCCGCAAAAATTTAACTAAGGGTGAGTCATCGAGACTCGGTGTGTAAATCCCCATCCAACGTGCCCTTACACAATTTAATATGAAAATATGCATATCATGCACCCAAACCTAGCCATCCGCAACTCCTTTTTCTACCCCGTGTGGTACCAAACCACCGGTGGTGCTAAACCACGGTGTCCAAGGACACGATATTCATCAATATTGTGGTGCCAAACCACCGGTGACTCAAGTCACAAATAATAGTGATGGGGCCAACCCATCGTGTGATACCAAATCACCGGCGCCAATCCCGCTGTATTATCTGTGGGGCCAACCCATCGTGGTACCAAACCACCGACGAGGCGCTATGAGGTGCCAAACCTCGGTGTCCGGGAGACACGAATGTGATACCAAATCACCGGTGACTCAAAGTCACTAATAATCCATCTGTGGGGCCAACCCACGTGTGATACCAAATCACCGGCGACGATCCCATATCTCAAAAGTGGGGCCAACCCACGGTGGTGTTAACCACGAGGGACGAGTCGCTATGAGGTGCCAAACCTCCGGAGGTGCCAAACCTCCGTGACCGTAGTCACAATGTGGTACCAAACCACCGGTGCCCGTCGACACGAATATCACTCGCCTCTCCACTCATATAACCCATGCAATATGACATAATAATTCGTGTATGCAGTTATGTCATGTATGCTAGACATATATCAAATATAAGTATAACATGAATTACCATCATAATCGATATAGACATAAAACAACATAATCACCCTAATCAACCTCTAAGGGTATAACCGTAATTTTACCTACCAAGGGCATTTTCGTAATTTACCTACCAAGGGTATATCGGTAATTTACCCACCAAGGGCATTTTCGTAATTTACCCACCAAGGGCATATCGGTAATTTACCCTTCAGGATATTTTGGTAATTTACCCACTAAGGGTATTTCAAGAATTCCAGCACCGAATGGCCTTTCCAAAGGCCCAGTGTCGCCCGAGTGACCCAACTACCATTTCTGGTCGAATGGACTATCGGGCCTAAAGCCCAATTTCGCCCATTCGCCCACACGCGTGTGGCCCACCTAACACAAATCTAGCCACGCTTATGAGATTCACCTAGTCTAGTTCACTATATACTACACCATCATACATTTTACTATATTGGGCCCACGGGCCGAATGGGCCCCTTCGCCCATCGCGCCCAAGCACCAACCCACAAGAATACTACCGATGGCCTCAACTATCGCGTCGAAGCCCCACACGCGCGCCGCACGCTCGTGTGGCTACTATTGCCGTGATCGGCACTTCGCATTTGCCGCCTACGCCTAGAGTAGAGAGAGTTACACACCGATAGACTCGTGTTAATCTGCGCCCGACCACTCCACGTGCCCAAATGCCTTCCAAGGTGTGTCAACCTCCTCCTCGGGAATGCTCTTTATATAGCTAGCACTTCACCTTCCTTCTTTGTATCTTTCCGATGTGGGATCCCTTCACAAGAGAGTTTAAATTCAATCAAACTCTTCCCGTCCAGCATCAAGCAAAATAAATACTCCTTGCTTCTCATGAGATTCGAACCTGTGCTCCTTGCAACATAATCCACGCCGCTAGCCACTTGGCCACAAGCTCCTCTTGTGTCTTAAACCATGTGCAACTAAATATAAATCTATAGCCAAATTCCGAGGTCCAAGTAAAAAGAAAACCAAAATGCAAAAGCCAAGACTTGAACCTTGGACCTCCTTCCTTCCTTATGGCGTCATCCCTTGTCTCTTATGTGGCGTCACTTTGCCACTACACCACACACTCCACTTGTGTCATTTTTCCCCACATTTTATTCTTAAGGCCTACTCGCCAACTTCCAGGTTTTTTTCACCTAAAACCAAAATTTCCCCAAAGCTAATATTTGATCCCGGGACTTCATAGAAGCCCTATAACCTTCAAAAATAACTTACCTAATAAGTCTAACTTGCATTAATGCCGTTCTCAAAAATTTTAAATCAAGGCCCATTGGGCCCAATCCTACTAGGCCCAATTTCTAATGTTACAAATCTACCCTCCTTAAAGAAATTTCGTCCTTGAAATTTCCAACTACAGAACATTCATACCACCTAACCTACAACGCAGTGCTTTCACGCCGCGCACTCGATTCCAATAACCCTAATATACTTTTAACTAGAATTTAGAAATCCTACACATACTAAAAAAACCTAACCATTAAAGGACAAATATTTCAGACGCAATCAACTCTATATCCGAACATCACATCCAACCCAAACACACAGAATAGATATTCAAAATACAAAGATATAACAAAGCAAAGTATCGAAACTTACAAAGCGGATTGGTGCCGAGAGACTCGGTGCCATATTTCAAAAAAAAAAAAAAAAATGATATATATTTTTCTAAACCATTTTCCAAACCATTTTTTGAAAACATTTTTGAACCCAAACCCACAAATGAGTTTTTGAACCTAGGCTCGATACCATAATTGTAACACCCCAAACCCGACCTAAACGTTACGACCGAATCTGCATGTCACATGAAAGGAATGTTTAAAAAGCGTGCATTCGTTAAAAGCTCATATTCTTTATAGTTGTGGTGAGAAATCGAGTTTAAGAAATTTTGAATAAGAAATGGTTTATTATCATTTTAGGAAAATCCCATATTGATCATTTAATAATAAGCAATAAACAAATTGAAAGTGAAACCAAATAAAATACCCAAGGCCTTATTACATAACAAAAACTCAAATAAAAATAAGTCCAAATAAAAGAAATGAATTTACGAGTAAACATATGTATAGCCTCCACGAGTCCACCTCACTCCCAAATCCGTGATCTAATGATTACCCGCAAAATTTAACTAAGGGGTGAGTCATCGAGACTCAAAGGTGTGTAAATCCCCATCCAACAGTGCCCTTACACAATTTCATATGAAAATATGCATATCATGCACCTAAACCTAGCCATCCGCAACTCCTTTTTCTACCCCGTGTGGTACCAAACCACCGGTGGTGCTAAACCACCGTGTCCAAGGACACGATATTCATCAATATTGTGGTGCCAAACCACCGTGACTCGAGTCACAAATAATAGTGATGGGGCCAACCCATCGTGTGATACCAAATCACCGGCGCCAATCCCGTTGTATTATCTCGTGGGCAACCCACGTGGTACCAAACCACCGGGACGAGACGCTATGAGGTGCCAAACCTCTCGTGTCCGGAGACACGAATGTGATACCAAATCACCGGTGACTCAAAGTCACTAATAATCCATCTGTGGGGCCAACCCATGTGTGATACCAAATCACCGGCGACGATCCCATATCTCAAAAGTGGGGCCAACCCACGGTGGTGTTAACCACGTGGGACGAGTCGCTATGAGGTGCCAAACCTCCGAGGTGCCAAACCTCCGTGACCGTAGTCACAATGTGGTACCAAACCACCGGTGCCCGTCGACACGAATATCATATCACCGCCTCCACTCATATAACCCATGCAATATGACATAATAATTGTGTATGCAGATGTCATGTATGCTAGACATATATCAAATATAAGTATAACAAGAATTACCATCATAATCGAGATAGACATAAAACAACATAATCACCCTAATCAACCTCTAAGGGTATAACCGTAATTTTACCTACCAAGGGCATTTTCGTAATTTACCTACCAAGGGTATATCGGTAATTTACCCACCAAGGGCATTTTCGTAATTTACCCACCAAGGGCATATCGGTAATTTACCCTTCAGTGATATTTTGGTAATTTACCCACTAAGGGTATTTCAAGAATTCCGTACACGAATGGCCTTTCCAAAGGCCTAGTGTCGCCCGAGTGACCCAACTACCATTTCTGGTCGAAATGGACTATCGGGCCCTAAAGCCCAATTTTGGCTCCATTCGGGCCCACACGCTCGTGTGGCCCACCTAACACAAATCTAGCCACGTTTATGAGATTCACCTAGTCTAGTTCACTATATACTACACCATCATACATTTTACTATATTGGGCCCACGGGCCCATTGGGCCCTTCGCCCATCGCGCCCAAGCGACCCAACCCACAAGAATACTACGATGGCCTCAACTATCGCGTCGAAGCCCCACACGCGCGCGCGCGACGCCGCTCGTGTGGCTACTATTGCCGTGATCGGCACTTCGGCATTTGCCGCTCTACAGCTAGAGTAGAGAGAGTTACACACCTGATAGGACTCTGGTGTTAATCTGTAACACCCTAGTTTTAGGGGTTAGGCATTTGGTGCTTAGCTCGAGTGTTGGCACACTTCAGTGTGTGGTTGGGTAAGTTTTAGGGGTCCTGAGAACCCTAGGTGGTGGTAGGTTGCCTTAGAAAATTTTTAGTTTTAGGGGCTAAAAAGGAGAACTTGGATAGAGGGGGTCTTAAGAGAATTTTTGGTAGAGTTTTTGGCATAAGGAGTGGCTTGGCAGAGTGGCAAGGAGGCGCCACTTAGAGCATGGAGAAGTGACGCCATTTGCAAGGGGGAAGGGGCTCAGGTTCGATTCGCAAGGGTAGCATTTTGGCCTTGTTTTTGCGTCAAGGAGGATAGAAGCTGGACGGTTTTTGGATGCTTGAAAGGTGGAGAAGACTTGGTCATTTTTTTTTAAATTTTGCTAGGTAAAAGTTTGACTTATTCAAACTTTTAAAATGGATGGTAGGGAGGGGTTTTAGGAGGAATTTTAGGATTTGTTTTTGGGGGCTTGGGGCTTGGCCGAATATTATAAATAGGGGGGAGGGAGGTGCTTGTTTCATTCATCAATTGTTTCTCACCCTTACCAAAAGTTCTTTCCTTCGTTTGTATTTATTTTCCCTTGTCCATTGCCGAAAGTTAGTCCAAGCAAACCCCTTTTTCATGCCATTTCTTTGTAGCCGAAAGTAGCAGAGGGCTTAACCTTTTATGAACCTATATCCCTCTCCCTTCTCACCTTTTTCTTTTTAAACCTTGCTTAAACCGTAACCATCCATAGAAAACTACCATTGCTAAATATCCCAAACACTATCTAAGAGCCTTGCCGAATCATCCATTCTCACATTCTCTTCACTTTGGTTACAAGTCCTGAGCCAACCTTACTTCCTTGGTGGTGGTCGTTTCTAGCTGGAGCAATAGGGAGTGGTTAGCAAGGTCGTTTAGTCAGCAGTTGCAGTGGCATAGAGTAGCGTTCGGAATTCAAGTTGAGTTGGCCACAACCAGTCAAGAAGGGAAAGGGAAGGTCCCTGTCCCAAAGTTCAAGAAAAGGGCCGTCTCGGCGAAGACGTGATTGCCACCGGTGTGGGGCGGCAGCAGTAAAGCGTTAAGCAAATAGCCGTAGTTTTGCTAGACGATAGCGTCGAGGATCGAGAGTCTAGAACTCCTAGTAATAAGGTGTGTAATTAACCATTGTTTCCGGGATTTGAGTATATCTGCTTATGTTGTATGATGCTAATAAGTGCAGTTAAATGTGAAAATGGTACCCTTAAGGGGTATGAAGATGATCAGGTTAGTAGCAAAGTTTGTAATTATGTGAACACTGATTTTATTGTGTGAGTATGCCTATGATTGTGGATAGCATGCACATGCACCATCTACGCATTATATTATGTTACATGTGCATGGGTGGGTTTATGAAAAGAAGGTACGGGTGTACTTCGAGTACGTGGTTGATGTCAGCTTTGTGCTACATCGTGGATTGGCGCTGACTGAGGTCGCGTTGTGGATCTTTGCGATTTAGTTCGCGTGGTTACCTTGATTGATATCGGCTTATGCCATATCGTGGCTTGATGGATTGTTGTGTGCTCCATCGTGGTTTGATGTTAGCTATATGCTACATCGTGGATGGCATTGGTTGCCTTTTTGGAGGGAAAAGGAGAGGGTGACTCGATAGTTCCCTGGTGTGTGGTAGGCTGGATAAGGGGGTGTGTAGCGGATGGACCCTAGGTTGGGTTGGGAATCATGTTTGCATTATTCCGTTTATGAAATAATATGAACATGGGCCAAGCCCAATGAATAGGTATGTTTTGGGGACATACGTGGACATGGGCCAAACCTGAAGGATCGATGGACTAATGTAAAAGGGCCTAGTCCAGCTTTTTGTAATAATTTGAAGGTGGGCCAAGCCCAGTTGTGGTAATGTCTAAATAATTATACTTGCATGTTGCATTTGATAATTGGGATGTTATGTGGTTTGCATGTGGGTGGATTTCGATGGTTTAGTTACACACAATCGAAGTCATTGTGACTCACCCAATCTCTTATCCAACATCGCAGTGAAAGGATGATCGGACCGGGTTGGAGTGGATACAAGGTGGCCCATGCAAAGGACGCGTTTTAATATTTTCTTTATGCACTTTATTACCAAGTACTTGGAATCATTATGTTGTAATAAGAGCCTCTTAAGTTATTTGGTTTTCTTTTGGTAACTTATGTCTAAAGAGATTTGGGAATAATGTTACTTTTATGAACTAAGCTTAAACCACTTGAGTCCGATGTTTTAAACGTTTTCCAACCTAAGCAAATTGACAACTAAGAGTTTTAAAGACGAAACCCCGAGATTTCAAAGTAACCTAACGGTTTGCAAACAAACATGCCCAAGATTTCTCGCAAGTAAAACTACTCTAAAGGAGTTTAGACAAAAAGTTAAATGGCAACTGTGTTTTCGCCAATAAGTTTTTCCCATAACATAACCAGATTCGGTCGTAGTGAATGGGCCGGGTTTGGGGATGTTACATAATCTGCGCTCCGACCACTCCTGTGCCCAAATGCCTTCCAAGGTGTGTCAACCCTCCTCCTGGAATGCTCTTTATATAGCTAGCACTTCACCTTCCTTCTTTGTATCTTTCCGATGTGGGATCCCTTCGTCAGTGAGAGTTTAAATTCAACTGAAACTCTTCCCGTCCGCATCAAAAATAAATACTCCCTTGCTTCTCATGAGATTCGAACCTGTGCTCCTTGCAACATAATCCACGCCTGCTAGCCACTTGGCCACAAGCTCCTCTTGTGTCTTAAACCATGCGCAACTAAATATAAATCTATAGCCAAATTCTCGAGGTTCAAGTAAAAAGAAAACCAAAATGCAAAAGCCAAGACTTGAACCTTGGACCTCCTTCCTTCCTTATGGCGTCATCCCTTGTCTCTTATGTGGCGTCACTTTGCCACTACACCACACACTCCACTTGTGTCATTTTTCCCCACATTTTATTCTTAAGGCCTACTCGCCAACTTCCAGGTTTTTTCACCTAAAACCAAAATTTCCCCAAAGCTAATATTTGATCCCGGGACTTCATAGAAGCCCTCTAACCTTCCAAAATAACTTACCTAATAAGTCTAACTTGCATTAATGCCGTTCTAAAAAATTTTAAATCAAGGCCCATTGGGCCCAATCCTACTAGGCCCAATTTCGGGATGTTACATTTACTGAGCCTTACAAACTCACGTTCATATTCAGTTACTGTCATTCGACCTTGTTTTAGCTCAAGGAATTCCTTTATTTTCTCGATCGATAAACCTTTGGCTAATATAGTTCTTTCGAACTTTTCTGGGAAAAATTCCCAATTAACTCTCTCCTTGGTAAAACCGACACAAGGATGTTCCACCACTGATAAGCTAAATCTCTCAAGAGAGACACAACAGATTTCATACACTCTTCGGGTGTGCAAGACAATTCATCAAATACCACGATGGTATTTTCAAGCCGCACTCGCTTCTTTCCGGATCGTCATCTTTATTAGATCGTAACTCCTCGCCTCCTTGTTTCTCGGATTCTATCAACCGGGCTTTTCCCTCTTACCATTTCTACACTTTGGGGAGCTACGAGGATAGGCCGAGGGTTTGGAGGGTGGAGCTTGTTGTTGAGCGGTCGGGTTCGCTCAAACGAACGCCGAGAACCACTCGCTCATCATTTGGAAGAAGGCTTCCCGAGCCTCTCCTCCCTGACTCACAGCCACTGGTCTATTTTCATTTTTAGTTGGCACTGTCCCTTGGGCGGGGGCCGGCGTGTTACTTTCAACATCATCCGCCACTGCTCTATCGGGATCCATTTGCTATATAAAAACATATTTTAAATTGTCAAGAGTCGTCACACTATCAATAGGTATATACACATACGTATGGCATGCATAACTAGACTCTCACACATACAATGGTAGTCCGAGAAATGACTAAACCATAGCTCTGATACCACAAAATGTAACACCCCTTACCTGTATTCGATGCTGGAACTAGATACGAGGCATTACCGGACTTAACATACTTAATCATGCAAAATTGGGCCATAAATTTTCATTCCAACTTAGAAAATTTCATTCGTGTTCATAACGTCCCTATTATGGGCCTACGAGACCCAAAACATACATATAGAGTGGTTAGGGACTGAACCAAAAGCTTACGAGAACTTAAAATTTTTTTGCTCAAAATAGGGCCACACACCCGTGTCTATGGCCCGTGTCCCTCACACGGCCATGACACACCCATGTCTTATCCCGTGTGTGAAAACCTTGACATTTTGTTTATGATGTCAGCAGACATTTAGGGTCACACAGCCAAGTCACACGCCCATATGCTAGGCCGTGTGGTGAATTTAATTCTCGCAATTAATGTGCAGACTTCACACGGCCAGGGCACATGCCCATGTCCTGAGGCCGTGTCCTTCACACGGCTGAGACAAACGGCCGTGTCTCTACCCGTGTGTTTACTACTCGGCATTCTGTTTTACTAAATTTTGATGCAGGTGTGTAACATCCCAAAATAGGGGTTATTTGTGATTGAATTATTTTTCTTGTATTTGAATTTCTGTGATATTATGCGTGATGATATAAGGCTTAATTAGGGGTCTTGAGTAAGCTCGGTTTAGTAGAATAATTCTTAGTAAGGCTTATTTAAAGAAGAGGATTAAATGAGCTTAGCACTTAAGTTAATTTAAGTAGCAATAAGTGACACAAGATGAGTGCATGGCAAGTTGGTAATGGCGCATGGAGTTTGGCTTGAGGTTAGAGGTTCGAGTAGCATGTTTAGCAATTTGAAGGTTTATTTTTATATCCTTGCTTTGATGGACGGTCAAACTTATTTATGATAGGTTGGACTATTTCTTTTGGTAAGTTGAATATATGATTAAGGAAAGCTTGATAGTAGGGATAAGAATCTTGAAGTTATGGTATGATGAGGGGACAAAAGGCATGAAGGATGGAGGATGTTTTGGAAAGTTTCCTAAGCCTTTAGTGGATGAATGTGGACTGGCATGTATGGCTAGGGGTGACCGAATTTTGATAGGTAGCTTGGGGGAAAGAAATAGTTGGCCAATTTCTCCTTTGATCATCTTTTTGGCATTTTTGTTTTCCCTCTCCAAAAACTCTCTTTGGCCGAATGTGTATTGTGCATTTTGGTGCACTTTTGCTTTTGATTTTAGCATCTTTTGTTGAACCAAACCATACCATTTCCTTTTCTTTCATTTGCTCTTTTGAAACCAAAACAACATTTGATTTTGGGCATTGTGTACACATTTCTTTTAGGCAATATAGGTGTTGGCCAAATCTCTCTCTCTCACATCTCTCTTTTCTTCATTTGACTTTTGTTCAACCACATTTTCTCCCATCCTCTCTCTTGGCCGAATCTTTAACCATCTCAAACTCCATTTCTTTTTCATTCACTCATAGTTTAAACATCCATTACCATTCGATTTCTATTTTCTTGTTCATTTCACCATAGCCAAAACTCTCATATCCTTCTTTTTAGTATTATATTTGGCCGAATATTCAAGGGGAAACTCTCTTAGTTTTTCTTCAATTGATTTTGGAAAAGGGTAAGTGTTCTTGGTCGTTTCTCCTTCAATTCTTTTCTTGTCTCTACGTTATTTTCTTGTGGACTAAGGCCGAATCTATGGGCATTGGTTTGCAAGGTTCTAATCATTTAGGAATCGATTTATTTTAGGCTCTACGGACGTGGAAACAATCTTTCTAAGCCTCGTATATTCATCGATCGTCTTGGGTAAGCTTTTAGGTAAGATTGGTATTTTGAAGCGATAACTCTTTGATTTAGTGTTATGGCGAATGGCCTTTGTTTATATTTTAAGTGTTGGCCGATTGTAGGACAAGGATCTAGTGGTAAATCGGATTCGGGAGTTATTTCTTGCGTTGGTGAAAGGTGTGTATACATACACATCTTATAACTTTTAATATGTTAAGTGTTATGTTATGCCTAACGCTTTTGTGTAGACATGGATGAAATACCTTCATGGTATTAATAAGGATTTGGTAAGTTCTTATTACTATGTGATTATTATTTGATGCTTTTGGGAAGCATGACACATTTGGTATGTGTATTATTTGATGTATGGCTTATGATAAATCGATTGGATGTTGTTAAATAAATCTATTAACATGATTTGTGGTACATGCATATAAATGATTGTTATGTGTTGATGAGAGGAGGGGCGGTGATATTCGTGTCGACGGACACCGTGTTTTGGTAACACATCGTGACTACGGTCACCGAGAGGTTTGGTACCTCCGCAGGTTTGGCACCTCATAGCGACTTGTCCCTGTGGTTAATTCCACCGTGGGTTGGCCCCACTTTGAGATATGGGATTGTCTGCGAGTGATTTGGTATCACACGATGGGTTGGCCCCATCATCTATTTGTGACTTCGGTCACCAGTGTTTTGGTAACACAATTGTGTCTTCTGACACACGAGAGATTTGGTATCTCCAAAGGTGATTTGGTATCACATTTGTGACTATACGTCACCAGTGGTTTGGCACCACCAGTGGTTTGGTACCACAAGGGGTAGAAAAAGGCGTATGGATGGTTAGGTTGGGTGCATTTAAACTTATGCATGTTAATTGGTTATAATTTGTGTATGTTATTACATTAAAACGGGGAAGGGTTACACATTGAGTCTTGGTGACTCACCTTCTCCTTTAATTTTTCAGTGACTCGTAGATCGCGGATGAGGAGCCTGGATGGACTCGAGGTGGCCATGCAAGAGAGATTTTTAATAATTAAATTTTGGATTTTATCTATTTTTCTCATTGGGTTTATGTTGCTTAATTGTAATAAGGCCTCCTAGGATTATATTATTATTGCTTTGCATGTTTTGTTTAAACTATTTGATGATGTTAAAACGGATGCACATGTTTTCTCAAATTAAACGTAAAATGTTTTAAAGTACCATCGGGTACATTCAAATTTGTAAACAACTCGACTCAAGAAAATATTTTAAGTTTGGTTTTTAACAAAGAAACTTTAAATTGAAAGGCATTTCGACTAATTTCAAAATCGGTTTTAAAATGATTTTCAAAATCTTTTCTCTCAGTAGCAAACCAAATTCGGTCATATTGTTTGGGCCGGTTTGGGGTGTTACAAAATTGGTATCGAGCCCAGTTCAAAGCTCAATTTGTAGGGCCCAAGGCCCAAAAATGTTTTGGTAGGTCTATTTGAAATATTATGGTTTTGAATAAGCATGGCACTGAGTCTCCTAGACCGATCCGCCTGGGTAAGTACCACTAACTTTTTGTATGAAATATTTACTGTAGAAGGGTAGAAAGCATGGGACGTAGATAGTGATAGTATTTTAAACTTTAGGTCTAGTTTACTCCAAACAAAGACATAAGACTTTAAGAGCCTAATTAAACCAACCTACGACCAAGTCGCGAGTTAGGGTATGGTAACCTTGGTGCGCATGTCTAGGATTGGATCCTAAGAGCTTGGTACTTAAGCGGTCCTCGTGACTCACCTCCTCTTCATGATTCCTACCTGTGCGTAGCTTCGGTTCACCTTAACCAAGAGGACTCGGTCATAGGCAAAATCCTAAATAAAACCCGAAAGGGATTAGCCATGTTTTAAGGAAAACTTCGGTTTTAAAATCATTAAATTATTTTTTTTAGATGGTAGGACAAATTTATCTTCGAAAATTTTCAAAATATTCTTGATTGACAAAATTACAAAAATACCCTTTAGGAAAAATGACGAAAATATCCCTGGGTTAGAAACGGACAGTAATACCCGAAGAGTGCATAGGTATGAAAGGTATAGGAAATGGATGTATTATTCTGTGTAAACCAAGATAGAAGACTTAAAACCTTGTTTGATCGAAAGAATCTCTATTAAACTCTTTTCATAAAATTTCGTCATGGATAATCAAGTGAAACATGTACTAATTCATAAAAATTTCCTAATCGAGTTAAAGCGCGATAGTTAGAATGAGCTTTAGAGGACGTGGCCGCCGTGGACGTTGAAGGGGTAGGATGGTCAGTCGTAACTCGCCGGGTCGGGTCAAGGATCCGAGAATGAGATACCGCCACCACCACCCCCAACCTTTGGAGTCAAGAGCAGATCGACGGGTGACGACGCCAGGTGTCACTGCGATGCTACGGGTTTTGGAAAGGGTAGCTGGAATTGGTGGAAGTGGAGGAGCTCGGAGTCGGTTCTGAGAGACTTGAGCTAACTGAGCTGAATTTTTCCGAGGTGTGTCAGTGTAGCGCCCAATCACGGTGAGTATTGGCCGGAATCGACCAAAAGAATCATGGATGAGATAGATTTGACAAATGAGGAGAAACCGAAAGGAGCGTGTCGCTTCTCAAGGATGAGTCATATCGATGGTGGCTCACGGTTCGAGATGGTGCTACGGCAGATGATCTCACTTGGGAGTACTTCAAAGTCGCATATCGGAAGAAGTATGTTGGATCAAGCTACATTGACGCTCAAAGGAAAGCTTTTCCGGGGTTAGTGCAAGGAATAAGTCCGTCTCGGAGTATGAAGCGAATTCCTAAGGCCGAGTCGTTATGCTCGGGAATAGTGGCATCGAGCATGATCGTTGTGTTCGCTTTTGAAGACGGACTTAGAGACGAGTTAAGATCGCTGATTGCTACACAAAGAAGAACGTGAGTTTGCTGTCTTGGTGGAGAAGGCCAAGGTAGCCGAAGGAATCAAGGAGTCCGCGAGGCAAAGTTATGATAGGAGCAAGTCAAGAGAGGCTTTGGATCGTGCAGGTCGTGGCAATGTTCGTAAAAGATTTAGGTAGAGTGGGTCAAATCAGGCGAGGAGGTCCACAACCGCTAATCAAAGACCGCCCAGTGTAACCGCTGTGGAAAGTCTCATTGGGGAGAATGTTGGACCGGAGGGAAAGGATGTTTCGAGTGTGGTTCGCTAGAACATCGTGTGAGGGACTGTCCGCGTAAGCAAGCTAGGAATCGGTCCAAGGTCAAGGTCGTGCCTGGGCCTCGTAAAGGAGGGACCAAAGACCGCAGAGAGTCGTGGTTATGGTAGAGGTGGTTATGGCTCTAGTGGAGGTCGCGAGCAGCACCGGCGAGGTATTGGCAACACGGAGGCTAGGCACTGGTTTGGTGTATCTTTGCGAGGCGTCGTGAGGAAGGAGACGCACCGGACGTCATAACCGACGCGCGTTTAATTTTTGGTGTTCCATATACGCCTTGATAGATGTGGGTTCGACGCACTCTTACGTTGCTAGTAGTATAGTTGAGACCATGAGTTTAGTTCCTAGATCGCTTCTAAGAGGATGACCGTATTTAGTCCTTTAGGTCACTCTGTAGAAGTAGATAAGTCAGATAGAGATATACCCCTAGAACTCCAAGGGGTAGTGTTTGTAGCCGATCCGATGGAACCGCCGTTTGAGGAGTTCGATCCGATTCTTGGGATGGATTGGTTGGTCAAGTACCAAGCAAGTTTGGATTGTGCCGCTAAGCGCATGGTTTTGAAGACGGTTGAAGGTGAAGAAGTGGTCATGATAGGTAATAGGAGAGATTATCTATCCAACGTGGTATCTGCGTTGAAAGCAGAAAGATGGTCGGGAAGGGCCGAGGCGTTCGTAGTTCATGTGTGTGCTTTGGAAGCTAAGGAGTCTTCTCGTGAGGAATGTTCAAACCGTAAAGGAATTTGCTTGACGATTTCTGAAGAACTTCCGGATTGCCTCCGGATCGTGAAGTCGAATTTGGTATAGATCATTTACAGGAAACGCGCCGGTGTCTATAGCTCCATATAGGATGGCACCGAAGGAATTGTTGGAATTGAAGGCTCGAGATACAAGAGTTGTTGGATCGAGGTTTCATTCGACCAAGTGTTTCACCTTGGGAGCGCCGGTACTTTTGTCAAGAAGAAGGATGGTACGATGCGGATGTGTATAGACTACCGCCAGCTTGAATAAGTCGACGATTAAAAACAAGTATCCTTTGCCGAGGATAGATGACTTGTTTGATCACCGAAAGAATGCGGTTTTCTAAGATTGATTTAAGGTCCGGATATCATCAATCAAGGTGAAAGAGGCTGATATCCATAAGACGGCATTTCGTGACTCGGTATGGACACTACGAGTTCCCCGGTGATGCCGTTTGGTTTGACTAATGCACCAGCAGCTTTCATGGACATGATGAATAGGGTATTTCAACGCTTTTGGATCAGTTTGTTGTGGTCTTTATAGATGATATTTTGGTGTATTCAAGTCGGAAGAGGAGCATGATGCGCATTTGCGAGTGGTGTTGCAGATTCTCGAGGGAAAAGCAACAGATGCGAAATTTAGTAAGTGCGACTCGGCTTAAGGAGGTGACTTTCTTGGGTCACGTTGTTTCAAATGAGGGATTAGAGTGGATCCTCGAAAGATTGAGGCGTTGTTGGATTGGAAGCCGCCTAAATCGTGGCTGAAATTCGAGTTTTCTAGGTCTCAGCGGGGTATTACCAAGATTTGTGGAAGGATTTTCTTTGATTGCCGCACCGATGACCAAGTTGTTGAGGAAAGGAGTTCCATTTGTATGGACCGAGAAGCAACAAGAAAGTTTCGACAAATTGAAGAAGATTCTGACTGAAGCTCCGGTTTTGATTCAACCTGAGGCAGGCAAGGAATTCACGGTTTATTGCGATGCATCACATATTGGTTTGGGATGCGTCTTTGATGCAAGAAGGGAAGGTAGTGGCTTATGCATCTCGGCAGATTGAGACCACATGAGGCTAATTATCCGACTCATGACTTGGAGTTAGCGGCTGTAGTCTTCGCTTTGAAGATATGGAGGCACTATTTGTACGGAGAGAAGTCGATAGTTTATACGGATCACAAGAGTCTTAAGTATATCTTGACTCAGAAGGATTTAAATTTGAGGCGTAGATGGATTGAGTGTTGAAGGACTACGATGTTCGATCGAGTATCATCCTGTAAGGCTAACGTGGTGGCGGATGCGTTGAGTCGTAAGGTTGTATCGGATTTAAGATCGATGTTTGCTCGACTTAGTCTGTTCGATGATGGGAGTCTTTTGGCGTAATTGCAAGTCAAGCCGACTTGGTTAGATCAGACAAGGAAAAGCGCTTAGAGGATGATGGTTTGAATGATCGGAGGTTGCAAGTCCGTAATGGTGGATTAGAGGATTTTAGTCCGTCGGTGATGGAGTTTTGTGCTTTAAAGGAAGAGCTTGTATGCCGAAGGATGTGGAGTTGAGACAAAGGATTCTTCGGGCGCACATAGCAGCCCATATGCTATGCATCCCGGAGGTAGCAAGATGTATCGGGATTTGAGAGAGCAATTTTGGTGGCCAGTCCAAACGGAAGTAATCGAGTTCGTGGGTAAGTGTCGACGTGTCAACAAGTCAAGGCTGAACATCGGTTGCCATCCGGTTTACTTCACGGTGAAGATTCCTCGATGGAAGTGGGAGAGGATCACCATGGACTTTGTCGGTGGATTACCTCTTACGCCTAGCAAGAAGAATTCGGTTTGGGTGATTGTGGATCGTCGACTAAATCAGCGCATTTTATACCCGTAAGGGTAGATTATTCGCCTGAGGTTAGCTAAGTTATATGTAGCCGAGATAGTGAGATTGCATGGTGTGCCAAGATCGATTATCTCGGATAGGGATCCGAGGTTTACATCGAGGTTTTGGAGAGCGTTGCATCAAGCTTTGGGTACGAGATTGACTTCAAAGACACCTTTTCATCCGCAATCCGACGGACAATCGGAGAGAGTGATTCGATTTTTAAGATATGCTCGAGAGGTTGCGTTACGGACTTCATGGCGCTTGGGAGGAGTATCTACCGTTGGCGGAATTCGCTTATAACAATAGTTATCAGCGAGTATCCAAATGGCTCCATATGAAGCCTTTCAGATGGACGAAGATGCCGTACTCCTCTACGTGTTGGACGGAACTAGGTGAACGTCATGTCTTGGGTCCAGATTTGGTGACGGAAACCGAGGACAAAGTTAAGGTAATTCGGGCTCGTCTCAAGGAAGCATCGGATAGGCAAAAGTCTTACGCCGATCTCAAGCGAAAGGAGATGGAATACGAGGTAGGAGATAAAGTCTTTCTCAAGGTGTCGCCTTGGAAAAAGGTGTTGCGCTTTGGGCAAAAAGGAAATTAAGTCCAAGGTTCATCGGCCCGGTATAATCGTGTTGAAGCGAGTAGGACCGGTAGCTTATCACCTCGAATCGCCAAAGCAGAGTTGAGTCGATTCACGATGTCTTCCATGTGTCGATGCTTAGACGGTATAGGTCGATCCATCGCACATCGTGCGATGAGCGTAGATTGAGGTTAACTCCGACTTATCATTCGAGGAGGAACCAGTTCAGATTTTAGATCGTGATGTCAAGGTGTTGCGTAGAAAGTCAGTACCCTTAGTGAAAGTGCTATGGCGAAACCATGGTACGGAGGAAGCGACGTGGGAACCTGAGGAGGTGATGCGGCAGCAATTCCCCCATCTTTTCTGATCAGGTAATTTCGAGGTCGAAATTTTTTTTTAGGGGGGTAGAACTGTAACATCCCAAAATAGGGGTTATTTGTGATTGAATTATTTTTCTTGTATTTGAATTTCTGTGATATTATGCGTGATGATATAAGGCTTAATTAGGGGTCTTGAGTAAGCTCGGTTTAGTAGAATAATTCTTAGTAAGGCTTATTTAAAGAAGAGGATTAAATGAGCTTAGCACTTAAGTTAATTTAAGTAGCAATAAGTGACACAAGATGAGTGCATGGCAAGTTGGTAATGGCGCATGGAGTTTGGCTTGAGGTTAGAGGTTCGAGTAGCATGTTTAGCAATTTGAAGGTTTATTTTTATATCCTTGCTTTGATGGACGGTCAAACTTATTTATGATAGGTTGGACTATTTCTTTTGGTAAGTTGAATATATGATTAAGGAAAGCTTGATAGTAGGGATAAGAATCTTGAAGTTATGGTATGATGAGGGGACAAAAGGCATGAAGGATGGAGGATGTTTTGGAAAGTTTCCTAAGCCTTTAGTGGATGAATGTGGACGGCATGTATGGCTAGGGGGTGACCGAATTTTGATAGGTAGCTTGGGGGAAAGAAATAGTTGGCCAATTTCTCCTTTGATCATCTTTTGGCATTTTTGTTTTCCCTCTCCAAAAACTCTCTTTGGCCGAATGTGTATTGTGCATTTTGGTGCACTTTTGCTTTTGATTTTAGCATCTTTTGTTGAACCAAACCATACCATTTCCCTTTTCTTTCATTTGCTCTTTTGAAACCAAAACAACATTTGATTTTGGGCATTGTGTACACATTTCTTTTAGGCAATATAGGTGTTGGCCAAATCTCTCTCTCTCACATCTCTCTTTTCTTCATTTGACTTTTGTTCAACCACATTTTCTCCCATCCTCTCTCTTGGCCGAATCTTTAACCATCTCAAACTCCATTTCTTTTCATTCACTCATAGTTTAAACATCCATTACCATTCGATTTCTATTTTCTTGTTCATTTCACCATAGCCAAAACTCTCATATCCTTCTTTTTAGTATTATATTTGGCCGAATATTCAAGGGGAAACTCTCTTAGTTTTTCTTCAATTGATTTTGGAAAAGGGTAAGTGTTCTTGGTCGTTTCTCCTTCAATTCTTTTCTTGTCTCTACGTTATTTTCTTGTGGACTAAGGCCGAATCTATGGGCATTGGTTTGCAAGGTTCTAATCATTTAGGAATCGATTTATTTTAGGCTCTACGGACGTGGAAACAATCTTTCTAAGCCTCGTATATTCATCGATCGTCTTGGGTAAGCTTTTAGGTAAGATTGGTATTTTGAAGCGATAACTCTTTGGATTTAGTGTTATGGCCGAATGGCCTTTGTTTATATTTTAAGTGTTGGCCGATTGTAGGACAAGGATCTAGTGGTAAATCGGATTCGGGAGTTATTTCTTGCGTTGGTGAAAGGTGTGTATACATACACATCTTATAACTTTTAATATGTTAAGTGTTATGTTATGCCTAACGCTTTTGTGTAGACATGGATGAAATACCTTCATGGTATTAATAAGGATTTGGGTAAGTTCTTATTACTATGTGATTATTATTTGATGCTTTTGGGAAGCATGACACATTTGGTATGTGTATTATTTGATGTATGGCTTATGATAAATCGATTGGATGTTGTTAAATAAATCTATTAACATGATTTGTGGTACATGCATATAAATGATTGTTATGGGTTGATGAGAGGAGGGGCGGTGATATTCGTGTCGACGGACACCAGTTGTTTTGGTAACACATCGTGACTACGGTCACCGAGGTTTGGTACCTCCAGAGGTTTGGCACCTCATAGCGACTTGTCCTCGTGGTTAATTCCACCGTGGGTTGGCCCCACTTTGAGATATGGGATTGTCTGCGGTGATTTGGTATCACACGATGGGTTGGCCCCATCATCTATTTGTGACTTCGGTCACCAAAGTGTTTTAGTAACACAATTGTGTCTTCTGACACCGTAGATTTAGTATCTCCAGGTGATTTGGTATCACATTTGTGACTATACGTCACCGGTGGTTTGGCACCACCAAAGTGGTTTGGTACCACAAGGGGTAGAAAAAGGCGTATGGATGGTTAGGTTGGGTGCATTTAAACTTATGCATGTTAATTGGTTATAATTTGTGTATGTTATTACATTAAAACGGGAAGGGTTACACATTGAGTCTTGGTGACTCACCTTCTCCTTTAATTTTTCAGGTGACTCGTAGATCGCGGATGAGGAGCCGGATGGACTCGAGGTGGCCATGCAAGAGAGATTTTTAATAATTAAATTTTGGATTTTATCTATTTTTCTGTTGGGTTTATGTTGCTTAATTGTAATAAGGCCTCCTAGGATTATATTATTATTGCTGCATGTTTTGTTTAAACTATTTGATGATGTTAAAACGGATGCACATGTTTTCTCAAATTAAACGTAAAATGTTTTAAAGTACCATCGGGTACATTCGAAATTTGTAAACAACTCGACTCAAAGAAATATTTTAAGTTTGGTTTTTAACAAAGAAACTTTAAATTGAAAGGCATTTCGACTAATTTCAAAATCGGTTTTAAAATGATTTTCAAAATCTTTTCTCTGTAGCAAACCAAATTCGGTCATATTGTTTGGGCCGGGTTTGGGGTGTTACAAGGTGACACACGGCCTATCGACACACCCACGGGGCTGACAGTGTGTCACACACGGCTTAGACACATGACCGTGTGTCTACCCGTGTGGACAAATATAAGGCTAATTACCAAGCCATTTGCCATCCTAAAAAACAACCACACTTATACCATTTCCAGCAACACATAACATAGCAATAATGCACCTCTAATATCCACAATCAAGACATCCACACCTTAATTTCACAAATTACTCATTCAATTGCGCAAGCTTGCACTTCATGAATTTCATCATCATTGAATAGATATAACTTAACTAGTATTTGCCAATTCCAATGGCCATTTACAAAATGAAATAAGTAATCTTAAAAGCCAACACATTGGCTAACCAATATGACATATAAAAAAATGACCAAGTTCCTATACATGCCATACCCAAAATAATTAAACTTTACTATACCCAAAAGAATAGCTTGATAGTGTGAATCGAGCTCCGAAGTCTTTCGATCCTCGAGCTATCTTGGCGATACTACAAGAAAAGGGAAAAGAGAAGGAGTAAGCATAAAGCTTAGTAAGTTGCATGTAATAGATAACAACATAAAATCTTGTAATAACATCCACATATTACGTTATGAATTAACACAAAATTTTCAAGCAACATTGACATGGCTTACTCATGATCACTCTTACCAACCACATATCACATACTGGACTCAGTTCTCGTGAGTTTCACATAAGTACCTGTATCACTCCATCACACAACTTTACCCATTTTTCCATCTTTAACATAAACCTTAATTCTTTACCCCGTTGAACCACTTGGAATATCGAAGGATACTCGAAAACTTTCATACACGTAGTAAGATGCCAATGTCATATCCCAGATATGCTCTTACACGGGATCTCAATTCGGTGCCGAGGCCATATCCCAGATACGGTCTTATACGGGACCTTATTAATCTAATGTCGTGACAAGGGTATCCATTCTTTTCCTAAGGTTCAATCGGGACTTCGATATAGTAAATCTTTATCATTTTATTCATCGAGACCTCATGAACCAATTTCATAAAAAGAATATAAATTTCATGTAATATCAAGCATTTAAATACATAATAACATAATGATGATTTATTACACACAAACTTACCTCGGTACCAAAATATAGGTAGTTGTTCAATTTAGTCCACCACCTTGTTATCTCCCCGGTTTAGGTCCGGACTTCGTGTTTCTTGATTTTGAGCTTTAAAATGAACAAAACCCTAGCTATGTCTTCTCTTAAATTTTCGTCACTTAGGGAAGAAGATGGACACAATTTTTGACTTCTTTTCCCCTTTTTATTAATTTATTAACTAAATGACCATAATGCCCTTAAGGCCATTCCTTGATATTTTTCCCTTCCATGTCCATTTTTGTCCATCATGAGATATAATGGTCTAATTACTAATTAAGGACCTCTAATAATTTTTCTAATGCTAACTCATGCTTAAAACTTCTAGAATCTCATATTTTTCAATTTTTGCAGTTTAGTCCTAAAAGATAAATTGATCACTAAATCATAAAATTTCTTCATGAAATTTTCACACAACCATGCAAGCATGCCATAGACCTCATAAAAACCATAAAAAATTATTTCTACTTCGGATTTGTGGTCTCGCAACCACTATTCTGACTAGGCCCTAAATCGGTCTGTTACACCGAATGAGGCCTAAGGGTGAGATACTGGTCGCTATGTTGCAACACAGAGCATTTGATGTCGTAACATAGGGAACAAAATAGAAGAATTCCAAGACTGCCTTCAATGTCGCGACACAGCTTGAGGATGTCACGACATACCCGTGACGACACCTTGAAGTTGAGCATACTACCCTCAATGTCGCGACATAGGACCTGGTGTGTCGTGACATCGCCTCTATACGGGAAATAATTACGAGGAAAAGGCGTTTTGGTCTGCACAATCAAATGGTAAGCACGATGATGGTAGCCAACCTAAGATTAAGGATGACGGCCACCCTAAAGTCTATAAATAGGCTTATTTAGCACATGTTATACAAACCTTTCATATTGTATAATTTTCTTTTTAAACTTAGTCTTTAGTTTTTCCCTTTTCTTAGGTTTTAGATTTTTGCTCTTGTTATTTACTTTTTTGGAAAAATCATATCCTGTAATTACTGTCAAACTCTGTGAGGATTTTGTGCTTAATTTCAATACAAATTAGGCTTCTTCTAAACTCTATTCTTGAATTGTTCTTTATGTTCATTCTTTCCATGAAGTTTATATTTTTTATTAGATCCGTGAGGAACTAATCCTCCTGTAGGGGATTAGCGAGTGGAGGTATGAATAATTATCTATTTTGCAGGGATTTTTTAACGAAATAGTTTTTAAGGAAATGAAGAATCTAAACCCTAGGCCTGACAACCCTAGGAAGTTATCAAGGTGAGAATTAACCCAAATTTGGTATGGCCTATCCGTGAACACCTTAACCCTAAATTGGTCTAGACTGTGAGATTGAAAGATAAGTAGGTCTTGTCGACTCAGTATTTCAATAGATAAATCAGACAGTCCTGCTAGGGTATTGAATAGCTGAGTGAACAAGAAAGCCCTAGACGACAGTTGATTATGACTACCAAAGCGAGCTAATCATCCTTGCCCAGATTTGACACATATTTGATTATTTGATTTCTCGTTTTTCATTTATTTAATTTTCATTTATTTTTATTTCATTTCTTAATATTTTAGCATAGTTTATCAAAAACCCTTCTTTTGATGCTTCGTACTATAATTCGATTAAAGTACTAATTAGATCTATTTATGTTTAAATTAGAATTAATTTAGTGCTCGCCTCCCTTTGGTATGATCCTTGGAGTTTTTAACTACTCCGTTGTAACTATATTACAACCTGACCTGTATACTTGCCGATACCACTTTTCACATCTTTTGTGCAAGATTTCTACTCTAGACATTGGTACGTCCGGAGGCGATCATCATTAAGAATAAACTAAAGTACATATATATAACAAGTATCAGATGCATAACATATACTACTTTAACTCATCAAATCATTTTCCAACTTTCTTGTTCATTTCACATTTCAATATCAATTCAATGCTTATTCATTTTGGCCCCTATTATCCGACAATAGACATTAAAATGGATACTCGAATCCATATAACGAGTCAATAATCCTTTGAGAATTGGGATTGTTTCATTTTGTCATCCCGGGTTGCCCGACAACAATGTTTTCTAATATTTGTCTGTACTATTTATTTTTTTCATCTGAGCGCCCGCAATTATGGCTAGTAAACCACTATATTAGTGGCTCTATAGCATGCCAACTATGCCCGAATTATTCCTAACATCATTTAATGAGGCATTATCATCATAATATCAATGTCTCCACATTTATACACATACCAAACACAATTTCAATATTTACCACATATTTCAACTTTCACCGTATCAAATCCATCTCAAAGTTTGTAAGGGAAAGGTACCACTACCTTAATATATATTCATATTTTATTATAACGACCAATTAATCTAGAAAAGCAAATTGAAATTGAATTATAAAATCACAAATTGCAAAAGCAAAACAATGTTCATCTTTTCCTTTCCTTTCGCCTTTGATGTTCCAGCCTCGTCTTTGGCTACATTTGATAATACAATTACAGAAACATCTTTTATCACACAAACGAAATCAACACATGAATGCATTTAAATCAATTTAGTCTTTTATTACTTTAATATTTGAAACATTCATATTACACAATCTATCTGACCAAATTTAGATCCGACTTAGTAAACATAGTACAAAGAGTTCCTAACTTTATTATTTATTAATAAACCCCAAGGTTTTTCACTATTTTTAAATAGGTCCTTAATAAAACATAATCTTTTAATAATCTAAACTAGGTTTCAACTGATTCACTATCACTCACCACATTTCTATCATGTTTAACGAACTTATTTTCTTTACATCAAATCTCTTAAGTTCTCAAACAATGAAAAACTATATCTAAACTTGTTAATGCTCTAAATTAATTAATGGATCATAAATATTTATCATCATTTAACCAAAAATTCAACTAAAAAAAACTCACCTTAGAAAGGTACAAAAAAATTCAATTAAAAACAAAAAAAAAAACCCAAACTCACCTAAACTCTTTAGAAAGGTACGACAATAGTGGAAATAAGAAGGGAAATTTTTTTTCTTTTAATTTATTTTGTTTATTGTTTGGACGATGGAGAAAATAATGGAAGAGATATTTTTGACTTTTTTACCTGAATATTATGAAAAAAATAAAATACCTAAATAGTATGTCAGAGGGATTATGTACCGAAATGGTACATTTATGCAAGTGGAGGGTGGTGCATAGGCAGCACCACCCTAAAAATCTGACATCCTTGGCCAAAAAATATATATATTATTTTAATAGTGGTGTCTACCTGATAGGTGGCACCACATTTGTACCGGACTAGTATGAAACCAGTATTTATATATGGATACAGTGCAGGGGTGTGGTGCCTATCTGATAGGCAGCACCAGTGACCCATATCTGATAGGCGGAACTGGTGACCCCTATCTAATAGACGACACCAGTATTAAATTTTCCCTACTTAACCGTCCGGCTCAATAATAAAGCTTAGATAAAAAAATAGTAGAACATAAGGAAGAAGAGAGGGAGAAGAAAGAAAGAAAGGAAAGAAAAGGTTTTTTTTTTTTTACTTTTAAATAGAATATATTATGATGAGAATAAATTATTTTGTTAGTATTATATAGTTTGTTTAGTGTTATTTTTATGTTTTTTTAAGTTTATTTTGTTCATTGTGATTTGTTAGATTATAAATGTAAATTTATATTAATTTTTAAGTTATTTTTAAGTTAATTTGTTAGTAAGTTTTGTGTTTAGGTTAATTATTTGTTTAAGGTTTATTGTGATTTTTTAGGTAATGAATGTTATGTTTTAATAACTTTTTAATATATTTGAAAGTTATTTTGTTAGTAAATATTATAAAGTAATTGTTAGTTAGTGATAACAACAGAAAAAAATAGATAAATACTGAAAATCGAAATAAATATATTTTTTTGTCATAGCTATTGGTAGAAATGGCAATAAATTTGATATTGCCTGATGAGATAATAACTTCAGCACAAAGGGAGAAAGTTGATAAGATGATGAGAGAATTGCAATATTACAGAATGAAACTAGAAGAAGACATCACTCAACACCTTATTACAGTAAATCAAAAGATGTGAGAAGTGTTATGGAAGGGTCATGAACTGATCAGAAAGAATAAAGTGCAATACTTAACCCTTAGAGGGACATTAATAGAACGAAAGCATCAAATCATTTTAGACCAAATTTGGAAGACATTGGTACCACGAACCTATTGGAATCTAGTTATATACTTCGTGAAGTTTATAATCTCTTATGGAGCAAGAAAATAGTAAGACAAAGTGTAGGTTTGTGAAAGTTGACTGGGAAGCAAAATGTGTTTGACATACCATGGATGGATAAATTAGTTGTTAGGAAATTACCAAGATAATTTCTAAATTCAATACCCGTTATAAAGATTGAAGAGGAAGAAGATCCTGAGGAATTTCCAAATTGGATTGTAGAAGATGAATTTGAAGATAATTCAGAATTTAATATAGAGAATTTCCCAGTGGAAGATCCAAGATTAGAGATGGAAGAAAATGTATAAATGAATTTAAGTGGTTAAATGTAAAGATAAATGTTGTTCATGTACAAAATGAGAACTAAAAAAGTCTGAGCTTATGAATGAAAAAATTTGCATATTGATATAATTTTGGTCTCTTTTTATTCATTAAATTTTTTATGTAAGTATTTTTTTGTTGTTCGAAATTGTTTTGAGAATTTTTTTTTATTTTTTAACAGATTGAGTATTGAAGATGGATAATTAGTTTTTTGTATGTGTTTATTTCGATGGAATAATCCTGACAACAACCGTTTGATGTATATTTGAATGTCGCCAACAAAAAGCAATGAGATTTAATAGAAATGTATCGTTCGATGATATGAAGGAAATAATTAGTGCAAAATTTGTTAGACATTGTGAGAGAAGGATCTCGAAACTTTTCTACAAGTTTCTAGTTTCGACAGATCTCATCAAATTCACCAAAATGGAACTTGTAGATGATGAAGACATGGAGATAATGGTCGCTCTTTATTGTGGGAATCAGAGTGACCAAAATTCACTGATTTAGTTAATTGCTGAGTTAGCTGGTGTGGAACCAACTGAAGATCTCACTCCATTAGGTGAAGAACATGGAGCTCAAGAACCGTGTATGGTGGCTCCGATATCGTACGTTGATAGTCAATTGACTATACGTGAGATTGATATCGATCTTAATGTTGCACCCGATATTGATGTGGTTGGTGATGATGGATACGATAATAGTGATACTTGTGATCACGAGGTCAATAGTGATAGTGATCCAGATGTGGACGAGGCCCTGGATGATATTGACGATGAAGACGTGAATGACGATGGAAACATTAACGCGTCTTCAGTAGGGAACCAGATTCGATGTGTTGTGATACACAATAATCCTAGGGCACACATTTTGCTCATAGACCCCAACGCGATGCACATAGTCGAGTTCCCAGAATACCCTAAAATACTACTATAATATCCTAAAAATTTGAGTATCATCTTGTTACTTGTGTTAGCCGGGTATGATTTTATTGTGTGCCTAATATAATCTTGTGAAGGCTTAGAATTATTTGAAGCTAGAATAATTGTTAGTATGAAGAATTTAGTGAAGTGGATCAAGTGATTATGATGCTTAAGTTAATTTAAGTGCCTAAAATTAGCACATGAGGAGTTAGTGGCATGGTGGAAATGGCGCATGAATGGTTGCTTGAGGGGAGTGGTTCGAATAACATGGAGTGCATTTTGGAGACTTTATTTTTTTCTGCATCTTTACATCAAGTGTCAGCCAAGCTTTATATTTGGTAAGTTGGACTTTAAATTTTTATGGCAAGATGATTAATAATTTAGGTAAGCTTGAATTTAGGGAAAGCAATCATTTTGATTAAGGAATGATGAGGGAACACAAGGCATAATGTAAGGTGATTTGCTATGGAAAGTTTTGTGTGGAAAAAATTTGACTTTGGAGTCCATGTATTTGGACGATTTTGGGGCCTAGGGGGTGACCGAATTTTGTTGAAGGTTTTGGTAGATCGGTAGCTAGTTGGTCATTTTGACAATTGGGTTATTTTGTGTTTTCTCTAAAGCAAATATTTTCTTTCTCTTCACCTTCCCTCTCCTAGCTGAATGCATTTTTAGCATTAGGTAAGCATCTTTTATTTTTTTTCTCTTTTCTATTGGCCATTCCATTTTGACCATTTTGGTTTAATTTGCCTATTCTCTCAAGTTTCTTTTCCCCTATTACCGAAATCACCATAGCACTAAGGTCATTATTTTTCATCCCTTTCTTTTCTCCTTTTCTCTTCTCATTTACCTTGTCTAGGCCAAATTCTTTGGTGATCAACTTTCTTTCTCTTTTGGTTAACCTTGGCCAAAACTTATAGCCATCATTCTCTCTTTTCTTTCTTTTCGCAAATCCCCTAAAACCAAAACACCATAGCCGGTACCTCTCTTTTCCTTCACTTCTTCTTTTCACTATTCGTCAAAGCTGAAGCACATCATCATCTAGCCGATTTCTTCATCTATTTTTCCTTCAAAGTCCATCACTCTCCAAGTAGTCGAATATCTCTGTGTTTCCTTGCAAGGGTGAAATCGATAGGGCTTTGAAGGGGGGATTTTTTTTTTGGGGATTCTTTTATAGCCGACGTTTAGGGGGAGATCATTCGAGATATAAATATCCAAGGTAAGCAAGTGTAATCTTAGGCAGAAGGCCATGTATTTTGTTCATTATGTTAGAAATCGAATCTAACATAGATCATGTAGGGATTTCGACATCTACAAGGACAAGTGATATTTTTGGGATCTAGACAATCAAGGTAAGGAGGTTTTAATATTCGGCCAAAGGCCATTTTGTCTATTAAGGTTTACCGATTTTGATTATGATCTTTTAGGGGCAGTTTGATAGGGATAAGCATTTCATTGTTAATTTTTGCTAGCGAGAGCGTTGGTATCGGTAGTATCGTAATCAACATTATCTGGTGTGTACCCCACACTAAACTCTATTAGATTACGGCTTAAATTAATATGTATGCTTATGATAATGTGAATGTGGCTAAAGTACCATGCAATGGTACAAAGTACCCAGGTACATTTTCCTACTCCTACTATGAGTATGAAATGAACTGATATGGCATATGTGAACATGATAAGAATGTGAAATAAGGCATGATTTTTGCATGATATGTATGACATGGGCATATGGGTGATTATGAAAGGGAAGTGACGTGGTGACCTCGGTCACATTATCTCGAATGTGGTGACTTCGGTCACATAATAATTATCTGGTGGCTATGCCACGAATTTATAAGGGCGATGAGCATGTCGTCTGCAGCGATCGCTTTCGGCGATGATGTGTAGCGGATGGAGGGTTGACTTAGTAGTCCCCACGGTGTGCGAGGTTGGTACGGGTGATGTGTAGCGGATGGTATCTAGGATTGGGTTCGGTTTGCATCACTACTTTTATCTCATTATATATATTTATGAATTAATATGATATGCCCGATTATTGAGGTCTAGTGTTGGTTACACATTGAGTCTGTTTGACTCACCCGTTGAGGAACATTTTCATTCGGTGACGATCGGTGATGGACCTGGTCGGCGGGAGTTTAGTGGTGGCCATGCTCAGCTTGAAGTTTTATTTAATTTTGGGACTTTTATATTTTATATTTTTGGAGTTATTTTGGGTATTGTTTTCGTTTATAATAAGGCCACTGATATTAAACTGTTGATGCATGTCTTTAAGTTATTTTTATTTTGATACGATTTTATAACGTGAATGAATTTTTTTTATTTAGGAAAAATTTAGAAATGGAGTAATATAGTTTTACAAAACCTAGATTTCAAATAGATAAACTTGATTTCAACTCGAGCCTAACACAAGTTAAAATTTTTCTTTCAAAACCAACCGAATTTTTCTAAAGTGCTCAAAAAGTTTTGAACCGCTTTTACTTGAGGAACATACCAGATCCGGTCAAGGCTCGTGGGCGGGTTTGGGGTGTTTCAGTTTGGTATCGAGCAAGGTTTAAACTCTCGACCTTGGGTATAAAGCTCACAATGTTTTTAAAATAAGGCCCAAACAAGTCTTGCGAAAAACTTTTTGAAAAGAGCAGTTTTCGTGCATGGCACCCAAGTCTCCGACCAAAGTCCACCGTGTAAGTACCTCTATTTCATTTGGGTGATTTATAGCATGAACTATAGAAGGGTAGAAATGGAGCGTGAGAATAGCATGATAGGTACTTAAACCCTAGGGCTAGTTTACCCCAACAATCACATAAGACTTAAGTGCCTAATTAAACAAACCTCGTGAACTAAGTCGCGAGTTAGGGTGTGGCAACCTTTGTGCGCATGTCTAGGATTGGATCCGAAAGAGCTTGGTACTTAAGCAGTCCTTGTGACTCACCTCCTCTTCGCTGGAATCTTACCTGGTGCGTAGTTTCGGTTCACCCTAACCAAGAGGACTCAGTCATAGGCTAAACTCAATAACTAAAACCCGAAAGGGATTAATCAGTATTTTCATAAAAACTTGGTCTTAAATCACAAAATTACCCTTTTAAATGGTAGCGAGAATTTAGCTTGAAAATTTTTTCCAAAATATTTCCGATTTACAAATTACTAAAATATCCTTGGCTATAAAATTACAAAAATGCCCTTAGTTTATAAAATGTCCATACTACTCACAGTTTCATTAAAATTTCCTTACTTTATAAAATGTTCAAAAACTCTATTTTTGCAAAATATTAAAATACTTCAATTTGGAAATTTTACGAAATTTCCCTTGTTTTACAAAATTACCAAAATGACCCCCGATTTTTAAATTCCTGCAACAACACCGATTTGGAAAAAAATTCTCAAAAAGAACTCCAAGTTTTGCAAATTTTAGAAAATACCCTTGATTTATTAAGATTTTCAATTTGACCTCGGTTTATTACCAAAATACCATGTAGGACAAATGACGAAAATACCCCTGGGATAGGAATTGACTGAAAAGGTTTGAATAATGAATGTGTGTGGTAGGAATATTGAATGAATGTGTTCCTGTGAATAAGGATAGAAGACTTGAAACTTTGATTGATCGAAAGAACCATTATTGAACTTCTATTCCAAAAAAAAAAAAAATTCTTCGCGAATAATCGGTGAAACAAGGACTAATTCATAAAATTTCTTAATCAGACAAAGCATGATAGTAGAAATGAGCTTTAGGGGATGTGGTCGTAACGTCACGACGCCGGTCGAGGCCGAATGATCGTGTCGAAACCCGTTAGGTCGGGTCAAGGTTACAAAACGAGGTACCACCGCCACCACCACCGCCGTGTTGTTGGTGCGAACGATGAAGATCGACGGGATGATGTTTGTATCGCAGTCGTGTCTTTGCGAGTTCGGAAATGGTGGCTAGAGCGGTGGAAATATGGGAACTCGAAAGTCCAGTACCGGCGACTCAGAGCCAACAGAGTGAGGTATTCAGTGGCATATCGGTGTGGCACCCAAGATACCGAGTATTGGTTGGAGGCCACAGAGCAAATTATGGATGAGCTCGACTTGACCCCGAGGAGAAGTTGAAAGGAATGGTGGCACTATTACGCGATGAGGCATATCGGTGGTGGTTAACGATTCGGGATGGCGCCACACCGAGGATCCGACACGGAGAGTGCGTGAAGGCGGCGTGTCGTAAAAAGTATGTCGGACACGTTATAATTGATGAACAGAGAAAGGCTTTTCTAGGGTGGTTCAAGGAACAAGTCCGTGGCGGAGTACGAAGCTGAATTCCTGAGGTTGAGCCGGTATGCTCGAGGAGTTGTGGCTACAGAGCATGAACGGTGTGTCCGATTTGAAGACAGACTAAGGGATGATCTGAGGTTACTGATAGCCCCACATCAAGAATGTGAGTTTGTCGCGTTGGTAGAGAAGGCTAAGGTGGCCGAAGGAATCAATAACACTGTAAGGCAGAACTTGGATCCAAATAAGCAGAAAAGAGGTTTTGGATCGTCAGCATCGTCAAGAAATGTTCAAAAGAGGCCTAGAGCTGAGGGCCCGCGTGGTCAGCAAGTTGGTACAGGAGGGCAGTATCGTACATGTTATCAGTGTGGGAAGATGTATTTAGGAGAGTGTTGGAAGAAGACGGGCGGATGCTTTAAGTGCGGGTCTAAGGACCATATGATTAAGGACTGTCCCATTAAGATAGACGGGAGCCGCCCAACGGGCCAGAATATTAATCAGGCCAGCAGAGGTGGACAGCAGCCTCAGCGAGGTCGTGGTTCGAATGGTAGAGGTAACGGTGCTGGCAGAGGATGAGGAACACCGGGCCGAGGTGCGAGTAATACTGAGGCAAGACAGTCGGGTCTAGTATACGCGGTTCGTCGAAGGGAGGATGGAAACACACCGGACGTTATAACCGGTACGTTCTTTATTTTTGGTAAACCTTATGTTGCTCTGATTGATGTGGGCTTGACCCATTCTTATGTTGCATGTAGAGTAGTTGAAACTTTAGACATAGCCTCTGAACTTTCTGATAGGGAGATGACTGTAGTAAGCCCTCTAGGCCAAACTGTAGTGGTGAATAAAATCTTTCTGGAGTGTACCTCTCGAGATTCGAGGAGTGAACTTTCCTGTGACTTAATGGAACTACCCTTCGGGGAATTCGATCTTATACTTGGTATGGATTGGCTAGTGGAACATCGGGCTGTGTTGGACTGTGCAGCTAAGTGAACGGAGTTAAGGACCCCAGAGGACGAAGTGATAGTCATGATAGGAGAAAGGAGAAACTACTTGTCTAACGTAGTTTCAGCACTTAAGACTGTGAAGATGGTTCAGAAAGGGTGCAAGGCTTTCTTGACTTTCATTAGTGCGTTGGATGCAAAGGAAGAAGGTGTTAGTGGAGTTAGAACTGTAAGGGATTTTGAAGATGTGTTTCCTGAGGAATTACAGAATACCCCGGATAGGGAAGTGGAATTCGAATTGACTTGCTACCGAGAATGCTCCTGTGTCAATTGCCCCTTCACCGAATGGCACCAAAGGAGTTGGTTGAGCTCAAGGCTCGATTCGGGAGTTGCTTGATCGTGGATTTATTTGACCCGGTGTGTCTCAGTGGGAGCACCCCATTCCTGCTTGTGAAGAAGAAGGATGGAACTATGCGTATGTGCATAGATTATCGCCGATTGAATAAGTCGCCATTAAGAACAAGTATCCTTTGCCAAGGATAGATGACTTGTTCGATCAGCTGAAGGGGGCAGCAGTATTTTCGAAGATAGATCTACGGTCGGGATATCATCAGCTTAAGGTGAAGGAGGCAGATATCCATAAGACGGCTTTCCGAACAAGATATGGGCACTACGAGTTCTTAGTAATGCCGTTTGGGTTGACGAACGCCCCAGCCGCGTTCATGGATATGATGAACCGGGTTTTTCAGTCCTACTTGGATCGGTTCGTCATTGTGTTCATCGACGACATCCTAGTGTATTCCAAGACAGAGGAGAAACATGATGAGCATCTCCGAGTTGTGTTGCAAGTGTTGAGGGAGAAACAGCTCTATGCCAAATTCAGCAAGTGTGAATTTTGGCTTAAGGAAGTTGCATTCTTAGGACATGTGGTGTCTGTTGAAGGAATAAGGGTGGATCCTAGGAAGATTGAAGCAGTGCTAGATTGGAAACCTCCTAAGTCTGTGGCTGAGATTCGTAGCTTCTTGGGATTGGCAGGCTACTACAGAAGGTTTGTAGAAAGGTTCTCATCGATCGTCGCACCTTTGACAAAGTTTCTAAGGAAGGAAGTACCTTTCGTATGGATGGATAAGCAACAAAAGAGCTTTGAGAAGCTTAAGGAAGTGTTGGCTGAAGCTCCAGTTTTGATTCAAATTGAGCGGGGAAGGATTTTGTGGTGTATTGTGACGCTTCTCGTAAAGGATTGGGATGCGTGTTAATGCAAGATGGAAAGGTAATTGCTTATGCTTCTCGGCAATTGAGGCCTCATGAGGTTAACTATCCGACACATGACTTGGAATTGGCGGCAGTGGTCTTTGCTCTTAAAGTATGGAGGCACTATCTCTATGGAGAAAAGTCAGTGATCTATACTGACCATAAGAGCCTTAAGTACCTGTTGACTCAGAAGGAGTTGAACTTGAGACAACGAAGGTGGGTGGAGTTACTAAAGGACTATGATTGTTCCATAGAGTATCACCCGGGCAAGGCGAATGTAGTGGCGGATGCCCTAAGTCAAAAAGTGGTGTCAGATCTAAGGGCGATGTTTGCACATCTGAGTTTGTATGACGATGGAAGTCTGCTAGCAGAGTTGCAAGTCAAGCCGAAATGGTTAAATGAGGTAAAAGAGGGTCAGTTGGCAGATGAAGATTTAAGTGCTAAGATGCGGCAAGTGCAGAATGGTGGTCTAGAAAATTACAGTATGTTCGGTGATGGAATATTGTGTTTCAAGGGAAAGGTCTGTATGCCGAAGAGTGAGGAGCTTAGGCAGAAGATTCTTCGAGTCGCATAGTAGCCCTTATGATATGCATCCCGGAGGACTAAGTTGTCTGAGAGACCTAAGGGAACAGTTTTGGTGGCCTGGTCTAAAACGGAAGTTTCAGTAATTTGTTGGCAAGTGTTTGACATGTCGCCAAGTTAAGGCTGAACATCGTTTCCGTCGTGGTTACTTCACCAATCAATCAAGATTCCACACGTGGAAGTGGGAGAAATTACCATGAACTTCGTTAGTGGGCTTCCCACGCCTACCAAGAAGGACTCGGTATGGGTAATAGTGGACCGTTTGACCAAGTCCGCACATTTTATTCCTGGTAAGAGTCGACTATTCCTTGCGTGTTGGCAAAATTATATGTGGCGTAAATTGTAAGGTTGCATGGAGTGCCGTATCTATCATTTCGGATAGGGACCCAAGGTTTACTTCTCGGTTTTGGAAAGCGCTACATCAAAGCGTTAGGCACTAAATTGGATTTCACTACGGCATTTCATCCACGGTTGGGCGGCGATCCGAGCGAGTAATCCAAGTGTTAGAGGATATGTTGAGGGGTCGTGTGATAGACTTGAGAGGAAGTCGGGAAGAATTTTTGCCTTTAGCGAATTTGCTTACAACAACGATTACCAAGCGAGTATTCGGATGGCACCGTATGAAGCACTATATGGACGAAAGTGTCGCACTCCTACGTGTTGGACGAATTGGGGAAACGTCAAGTTTTGGGTCCCGAGATGGTGGTTGAATCAAAGAAAAGGTTAAGGTAATGAGGCTCGGTTAAAGGAGGCATCCGACAGGCAAAAAAGTCGTGACGCAGACCTTAAGCGGAAGGATATAGAATTTGCTTTGTGGGAATCAAGTGTTCCTAAAGGTTTCACCTTGGAAGAAGGTGATGAGATTTGGTCGCAAGGAAAGTTAAGTCCCGTGTTTATAGGACCTTATCGGGTTTTGAAGCGGGTTGGACCAAAGGCATATCGATTAGAGTTGCCTTCGGAGTTGAAGCAGTTGCATGATGTGTTCCATGTCTCCATGCTTAGACGCTATCGTTCTGATCCATCGCATGTCGTAGCAGTAGAGGAAATAGAGGTGAGCCCAGATCTGAAGGTGGAAGAGGAACCAGTGCAGATTCTAGATCGAGATGTGAAAGTGTTGCGCAGGAAGTCAGTTCCATTAGTGAAGGTACTATGGCGGAACCATGGCGCAGAAGAAGCTACGTGGGAACCGGAGGATGTGACGAGACAGCAGTTTCCTCAACTCTTTTGATTAGGTAATTTCGATGACGAAATTTTCTTAAAGGGGGTAGAATTGTAATATCCCAAAAATTTGAGTATCATCTTGTTACTTGTGTTAGCCGGGTATGATTTTATTGTGTGCCTAATATAATCTTGTGAAGGCTTAGAATTATTTGAAGCTAGAATAATTGTTAGTATGAAGAATTTACTGAAGTGGATCAAGTGATTATAATGCTTAAGTTAATTTAAATGCCTAAAATTAGCACATGAGGAGTTAGTGGCATGGTAGAAATGGCGCATGAATGGTTGCTTGAGGGGAGTGGTTCGAATAACATGGAGTGCATTTTGGAGACTTTATTTTTTTCTGCATCTTTACAACAAGTGTCGGCCAAGCTTTATATTTGGTAAGTTGGACTTTAAATTTTTATGGCAAAATGATTAATAATTTAGGTAAGCTTGAATTTGGGGAAAGGAATCATTTTGATTAAGGAATGATGAGGGAACACATGGCATAATGTAAGGTGATTTGCTATGGAAAGTTTTGTGTGGAAAAATTTTGACTTTGGAGTCCATGTATTTGGACGATTTTGGGGCCTAGGGGGGTGACCGAATTTTGTTGAAGGTTTTTGTAGATCGGTAGCTAGTTGGTCATTTTGACAATTGGGTTATTTTGTGTTTTCTCTAAAGTAAATATTTTCTTTCTCTTCACCTTCCCTCTCCTAGCCGAATGCATTTTTAGCATTAGGTAAGCATCTTTTATTTTTTTTCTCTTTTCTATTGGCCATTCCATTTTGACCATTTTGGTTTAATTTGCCTATTCTCTCAAGTTTCTTTTCCCCTATTGCCGAAATCACCATAGCACTAAGGTCATTATTTTTCATCCCTTTCTTTTCTCCTTTTCTCTTCTCATTTACCTTGTCTAGGCCGAAATTCTTTGGTGATCAACTTTCCTTCTCTTTTGGTTAACCTTGGCCAAAACTTATGGCCATCATTCTCTCTTTTCTTTCTTTTCGCAAATCCCCTAAAACCAAAACACCATAGTCGTAACTCTCTTTTGCTTCACTTCTTCTTTTCACTATTCGTCAAAGCCGAAGCACATCATCATCTAGCCGATTTCTTCATCTATTTTTCCTTCAAAGTCCATCACTCTCCAAGTAGTCGAATATCTCTGTGTTTCCTTGCAATGGTGAAATCGATAGGGCTTTGAAGAGGGGATTTTTTTTTGGGATTCTTTTATAGACGACGTTTAGGGGGAGATCATTCGAGATATAAATATCCAAGGTAAGCAAGTGTAATCTTAGGCCGAAGCCCATGTATTTTGGTTCATTATGTTAGAAATTGAATCTAACATAGATCATGTAGGGATTTCGACATCTACAAGGACAAGTGATATTTTTGGGATCTAGACAATCAAGGTAAGGAGGTTTTAATATTTGGCCAAAGGCCATTTTGTCTATTAAGGTTGACCGATTTTGATTATGATCTTTTAGGGGCAGTTTGATAGGGATAAGCATTTCATTGTTAATTTTTGCTAGCGAGAGCGTTAGTATCGATGAGTATCGTAATCAACATTATCAGTGTGTACCCACACTAAACTCTATTAGATTACGACTTAAATTAATATGTATGCTTATAATAATGTGAATGTGGCTAAAGTACCATGCAATGGTACAAAGTACCCAGGTACGTTTTCCTACTCCTACTATGAACATGATAAGAATGTGAAATAAGGCATGATTTTTGCATGATATGTATGACATGGGCATATGGGTGATTATGAAAGGGGAAGTGAATGTGGTGACCTCGGTCACATTATCCGAATGTGGTGACTTCGGTCACATAATAATTATCCGGTGGCTATGCCACGAATTTATAAGGGCGATGAGCATGTCGTCCGCAAATGATCGCCTTCGATGATGTGTAGCGGATGGAGGGTTGACTTAGTAGTCCCCACGGTGTGCAGGTTGGTACGGGTGATGTGTAGCGGATGGTATCTAGGATTGGGTTCGGGTTTGCATCACTACTTTTATCTGTTATATATATTTATTTATGAATTAATATGATATGCCTGAATTATTGAGGTCTAGTGTTGGTTACACATTGAGTCTGTTTGACTCACCCGCTGGGGAACATTTTCTTTTCAGTGACGATCGGTGATGGACCGGGTCATGGGAGTTTAGTGGTGGCAATGCTCACTTGAAGTTTTATTTAATTTTGGGACTTTTATATTTTATATTTTTGGAGTTATTTTGGGTATTGTTTTCGTTTGTAATAAGGCCACTGATATTAAACTGTTGATGCATGTCTTTAAGTTATTTTTATTTTGATACGAGTTTATAACGTGAATGAATTTTTTTTATTTAGGACAAATTTAGAAATGGAGTAATATAGTTTTACAAAATCTAGATTTCAAATAGATAAACTTGATTTCAACTCGAGCCTAACACAAATTAAAAATTTTCTTTCAAAACCAACCGAATTTTTCTAAAGTGCTCAAAAAGTTTTGAACCGTTTTACTTGAGGAACATACCAGATCCGGTCAAGGCTCGTGGGCCGGGTTTGGGGTGTTTCAACTACATGTTCACCGACTAGCCGTAGATTTCAATCCTGAGGAGTTGTTCATGGGCCAGAGATTCGAAAGTAAGAAAGAGTGTGTATTTGCTATTAAGCGGTATAGCATGAATATATCAGTGGACTACAAAGTCGCCATATCTAAACCAACATTATATATTGGGGAGTGTTGTGCAATTGGCGGGTACGAGCCGCATTTATTCAAAAGTCGTAGATGTGGGAGATACGAAAATTTGTTGAGCCTCACACATGCACGTCAACACGTATGACAGAAGATCATTAAAAACTTGATTCCAAAACTATCTGTACGTGCATCATGCCAATGGTGAAGGACATACCGACCATTAAAGTTTTGGTACTGATTATCGAAATGCTGGTACGATTCCAATATCGAGTATCATATCAAAAGGCGTGGATAGATAAATAGATGGCAATGAAGCAATTGTACGGGGATTTAGATGCGTCGTACAATGAGCTACAGGGATGGACAGTTGCTATGCGGGAGTACATGCTAGGGTCTGTCATTGAGTTACAGACACGAACTTATTACGTCCCGGATGACCAACAACAATGGGGAAAAAGAATTTTCCATCGGATGTTCTGGACAATTGATCCATGTGTTCGTGCATTTCCCCACCGCAAGCCGTTTGTGCAAGTAGATGGGACCTAGCTATACGAAAAATATACACAGATCCTACTTCTTGCAGTTTCTCAAGACGAGAATAAGAACGTGCTCCCGATAGCATTTTCCATCATAGATAAGGAGAACATGGAATCGTGGGAATTCTTCCTTACGAACCTGCGGAGGTATGTTATTAGCAACAATAATATTTGCATCATCTTCGATAGAGGGAAAGGATTAATTGCCGCCATTAGGCATTCCGATATGCCATGGAGATCCGTTTACTGCATCCAGCACATCACGGCTAACTTCCATCGAGATTATAAGAATGCAGACTGGCGAAGACAAGTTGTGAGAATGGGTAAAGGATAAACCTTATCTTTTCAATATATGTTTTAATGTTTTAGAGCGAGACTGTAACTTATATTTTCTTAATACATACACAGCGCACAAGCTAGAGTGTAACAACCCGGTTTAGACCCTAGTCGGAATAGTGGTTTCGAGACCACAAATCTAAGGTTAGAAAAATATTTTAATATTATTTTTTGTGTTTACAGTATGTGACTAAGCATGTGTGAAATTTCTGTGTGAAAATTTTATCGATTGTGTGCTTAATTTGAGAAAATGACTTAATCGCATAAAATGCAAAAGCTGTGTGCTGATTGTTAAAGTGCTAATTTGTTATGGCTTATTAAAATGTGAGTCCTTATGTTGATAATAGACCATTAAAAGAATGGATGGACAAAAATGCCTAAGTTAGTGGAATTTAAATGTTATACATTAAAGGTTAAAATGGTAAAATGTCAATTAATGTATATTAAATAAAACAAAACCAAGTGCTCATCTATTTCATATCTTTTTATCACTGAAAATTGAAGAATAGATAAGGGTTTGAAGCTTTTATAATTTTGGCACATACAAGGCTTGATTGAGGTATGTTTTGAGCTCGATTTTTTATGATTTCTACGTTTTTGTAATTGTTGCTTAGTGTTCTAGCTAGCCAATGCTTTAATTTTAGAATTTGATGGTGATTTTGAGATAAGCCATTGATGAATGTTTGAGCTTTGTGATAGTTGATGATGAAATATAAAAGATATGTGAAAGATTAACATATTTTGTCTTTGAATTTTTTGTGAAATTGAGTAATTTGGGCTAAATTGTGAAAATAAGAAATTAGAGGACTAAAATGTGAAATAAATGAAATGTGTGGGCTTGTATGGATATAAGGAGAACTCGGCTAGGCATGGGTTAAATGAAATTATGTGTAGTTTTTGATTTTATGAAATAAGGACTTAAGTGTCGAAATGTGTAAATGTGGGGGGTATTATGTAAAATGCCCTAAATATGTGTATTTGGGTTAAATTGAATGATTTGGTGAATGAATGAGCTAAATTTGAATATGTATAGACCAAGAAAGGAGAGATTCGGATCGAGATCGAGGCAAAGACAAAGTGCTCGATTGATTTACTAGTCTTGGTATTTCGACATCCGAGGTAAGTTCGGATATAATACGTGTTATTAAGTTTATGTTTAAGTGCTATGAAATGAATAATTGTGTGATTATTGGATTAGAAATGTTATATGTGAAATTGAGAAATGTAGCACTAAGTGTGCGTATTTAGAATTGAAACAGAGGTGAATGGCACTGTGTGTGCGAAATAAAGAAAGCTTCTAGTAGTATTAATTGGCATCTGTAAAGCGATACCGAGATAAATTCGGTTTAATGTAAAGGCACTAAGTGTGCGGTGATATTTATGCTTCGGCTATGAAATTGGCACTAAGTGTGCGATTGAATTGAAGGAATAATGAGGATCAATTGAAATGAAGTATTGAGTATTGAGTAGCATGAATGATCGATAACTAAGTGTTGGCTAAGGTACGTATGGAACCTATGTGGTTGATTAAATTGTAAATGGATTTATGGATGGTTGAGTGAGCATATTAGCTATGGATTATATGGTGTATATATTTGTGAGTTGATCTATGTGATGGATTAACTTTGTATATTGTAATTGTATTATTGAATTAAATGTATTATATTACGAACTTACTAAGCTTTAAAGCTTACTGTGTGAAGTGTTTCTCTGTTTTACAGTGTCTTTAAAGCTAGCTCGGATTCGGGGATCGTCAGCGACTCAATCACACTATCGGCTAACTATTTTGGTACTTTTGGAAGATGTATATATACATGGTATATGGCATGTATAGGCTAGTTGATATGGCATGTTTTGAAGTGTATAAACTTTGCCATGTGATATGGCTTGAAAGGTGAATAATGTTAGTATATATGTGTGGAATTATGTGAATGATGAATATGGTATGTTTCATGCTTAAATGGTTGAAGAGAATTGAGGTTTAAACATGAACTTGTGGTACGGGTTATATGATACTTGACTTATAGGATTTGGAGTATGAAATTGATATTTTAGATAGATTTAATTGAGTCGAATTTGAGCATAGGAATAAATGATGTAGTTGATGATTAATTGGTGCATATATTGGTATGTTCTAGTTGCCATTTGAGGTATAAATGCTTATGATTTGAGGCTTGTAGGTGATTCCTAAGTGTGGGTGGCAAGTTTGGTCTTGCAAATGTCCTATAATTGCCCACACGGTTGAGCACACGGGCGTGTGTCTCGACCGTGTCCTTCTTGGTTGAAATTCAAAACAAGTCAGGCTCGACCACGAGCTAGACACACGGGCGTGTCTCAGGCCGTGTGGACTAGTCAGTATGTATGCCCTGTTTTGACACGGCTCGGGCACATTAGCGTGTCTGAGGCCGTGTGAGGCACACGGTGTAACGTCCCAAATTAGGGGCTGTAAACTTTTGTTTGAATTCATGTTGGGCTTGATCGGCTAGCTATTTGGGTGTGTTTGGGGGTTCTAGGGAGGCCTGGGTTCGAGTTTGAGCCTTGGAAAAATTTTGGTTTTTGACTCTAAAGTGAAGAGAGTTGGCAGTTGTAGGGCTTATATATATTTGTGTGCAGTTAGGAGTCACAAGATGAGCATGTGGCTTAGTGGTGTGGCGTTAAGGGGAGAGCAAGGAGGGAACGGGTTCGAATCCCATAGATTGATGTTGGAGGCTTTTATTTTGTGACTTGAGAGGGGAGGAGGCAGAGTTCGGATCAAACTCTTCAAGGGGAGTGGAGACTTGGTCAAATAATTCAAATGGATGGAGGAGAGCAATAGTAGGAGAAAATGGTGGAGAAAATCAAGGGGATGGATGAGTGAGGGAGAGTTGGCCGAATGTGGGGAAGTTGAATAGGGAATTTCGGCCAAAGGCTTGTCATTTTGGGGAAGTGCATATTCGGTTTGAGTTAGGGGAAGTGTCAAATTTTCTCTGAATTTTCTTGGGGAAGTGTTTGCATTTTAGCACTTTTGGACATTTCGGGTTCGTTTCTTTTACTTCTTTTTTTTTTCTTGACCCTGTCGAATTTAGTTCTTCTCCCATTCCTCAACTTTTCTTAACATTCCTCAACTGAAAAGCCTCTCCTCTTCCACTCTTTTTTCTTCGTTCTTCATCATTATTTCACGGTTGTTGCTCTTTGCTGCCAAACCTCTCCTCTTCATTCGGCTCTTCTCTGGTCGAAGGTATCATCTTCTTTTCCTCTTATTTTTCCCCTCCCTTTGCAAGTTAAAGCCGAAACACTTAACCTTGACCCCCTTTTTGGTGTAAGCCGAATCTAGTAGAGTCTAAGCGTATACTCCTCTTCGTTCTCTCATTCTCCGAACCTCTGCAACTGGTTGGTAAGTGTGGCTATAACCGAATGTAGGCTTACCAGTTTTCTCTCCTTATCGATTTGGGTTCTGTGGGGCCGAAAGGTTGTTTTTCTAGTTACCTTGGAGTAACGTTCTAACATGTTCTTTTTCGCTAGGGACTCGTTTCCTTAATCAGGAGGTGTAGGCCGAACTCTCTCCCATTTTAAGGAGTCTTTCATTCTCTGGTGCCTCAGATAGTGTCTCGAACCGCAACCCATAACAGGTGTGTAATCTCACACCACAGTTTATTCTAATATGCGATGTTCTGCGAATCAGCTAAAAGCCGAAATACCGAAAAGCTGGGGTATCAGCAACTGAGAGATCTGGAACGTGCGAGTGCTCGTAGAGTTAAATCGAGTCAATAGTGTTGGCGTTAGATCATTGGGAGTGCCGCGAATTCTCTCGCGGTACTGAGGCTGTAATGGGCCTTGTTGAGCCGAAGTGGGCTAAGTGGGCCCAATGTGTTAATGGGGCCACAGGGGCGAAGTCCGTGGTAAGTGTCGGACGATTGATGCAGCTGCGAAGTCCGTAGAGCCGAGACCAAAAATGGGTTGTTTGGGCCACACGAGCATGTGGGCCCGCTTGGGCCGAAATCAGATTTTAGGCCCAATTGCACCGTTTTGACCATAAATAGAACATGTGTCGCTCGAGGCGACAGTTGGCCTCCGAAAGGGCCGTAGTTGAGTAAATTATCGAATTACCCTTGGTGGGTAAATTATCAAATTACCCTTGGTGGGTAAATTACCGAATTACCCTTGGTGGGTAAATTAACGAATTGCCCTTGATGGGTAAATTACCGAAATACCCTTGGTGGGTAAAATTACTGAAATATCCCCGAGGGGCGAAATTACCGTTTTACCCTTAAATGACCGTTTTACCCTTAGTGGTAGGATCATTGATGTATGAGTAGTAATTGTATGATTGATGTTGATGGTGATTCACTGCTTACATGGTTTAATTATGACATGTCATACTGCATGGGTTAGGTTATGGATTTTGGAGGAAGCACTGTACTGGTGGCTCTGCCACGTTATACTAATTTAGTGGTTTTTGCCACGTTATACTAATGTAGTGGCTCAGCCATGTATACTGTTATTGGCAGTTAGCCTACGTTATTGGTGTGCTGGTCGGGTGGGTTGACTTGGTCCCCACAGGTGTGTTGGTTGGTATGGGTGGTGTGTTGGTTGGACTAGGTTGGGTACATATTTATTTTGCATATCATAAGGCTTCGGCCCAGACTTTTACTGAATAGGGCTTGGCCCGCATCATTCTTGAATAGGGCTTCGCTCGGTATATCTTGAATAGGGCTTCGCCCGCATCATTATTGAATAGGGCTTTGGCCCAGACCGTTACTAAATAGGGCTTGGGCCCAAATTGATACTGTATGGGCTTGGGCCCAAACAGAGATTGTAATAAGGGGATTACACACTGAGTTCTCGTAACTCACGCGTTCGCTTTAACTATGCAGGTAATCTCCAGCCTTAGAGGATTTGGAGCTGCGAGGGACTCGGGGGTGGCCACACGTCCAATAAGTTTTGGGTTAAATTTAGCTACTTTATTTTAGTTCATCTTATTTTAATTTTTGGGTTAATAATTTTTGTAATAAGGCCATTAAGTTTTCTTTTTTAACTTTTATATGGTGCTTCTCTTCATTACAACTGCTAGTTTATTAAACACGGGTTTTTTTAAAAACAATAACTACAGTTTTCAAGATATCACGTTTCCGCAACTGTTTAAACCAGACTTCTGTAACAAACAAGGTTTTAAAACAAAATAATAAATGTATAAAAATATTTTTGTAAGGGAATGATTTTGAGTAAAACTTGTTTTGTTAATAAGCAACAAAAATCAGGATTTTTAACGGTAGGCAGTTTTGATGAGTTTTCCAATGAACACAAATAATTTTCAAACAACTCTTGATGTGGCATGCTAGATCCGGTCATAACGTCTAGGCCGGGTTTGGGGTGTTACATTTTATGGTATCAGAGCCAGGTTGCAAAACTCGGCTGTGGAATGGGTTTTGAAAAATTTTCAAATCTGTTTAAATTTTGGTTTAGAAAGTACTGATATTACTGAAAGTGTTGCACACTGAGTCTCCGGCACCAAATCCGTAAGTTTCTTTACTCTATACTTTGTTATATGCTAGAATGACTGTACTAAGAAACTACTAGGGATAGTAGTAGTATACTCAAACTCCTTAGTTGTAGAAACTAAGACTATAGGAGACTGAAACTGTAGTAAATTCGATCTGCGAGAACAACCCCTAATTACTGTCTTTCATAAAATACTTGTCAATGATTATCAGAACTATAGGCTGATTCATAAAACTTAATAAACCGTAATAGTAACATATTTTAAGCCCACATTTAGCATGCTTTTGGATGATTTTTCCCTTAATTTGTGTACTTTGGTGCTCTTAATCCCTTAATTTCATGATTTATACTCAGGAGAGCATCGAAGGATGAAAAGAACGAGAAATGGGCCTAAAATGGACCAAATAGGCCAAATTACAAAATCGACACGGCCTAGGCCTAAGCAACACGGCCTTGCCTCCCTAATCAGACCCGAACACGGCCTGGCCACGACTCACACGGGCGTGTGCCAAGGTCGTGTCCCTGCTGTGGAGAAGAGGAATTTCACTTGAATTAGGATACTTAGGGGTAAAGAAACACATTCCAAAAGCCTATATAAACACCCTAGAGGCCAACTTTCTGAGGGCGTCCAGCTAGGCCAAGGAGCCGAGCCAGAAAGGGCAGATTTGTGGGAATTTACTCGAAGAAAGCCAGTTGATTCATCTCAAGAAGCCGGAGTCATACTCAAGACGGAGGATCTCTCTTCAATTCCTTCAGGGGGTTTTAGGGTTTTTCTTATGTTTTGTTTTATCTTTTCTTTTGAGATGTTTTCTTTTATCATTATGAACTAAACCCTCAAATACCTGAGGGGGATGAAACCTAAGACGAATCTTGTTATTGTTTTCTGAACTATATGATAAATACATGATTTGTTCTTAATTATGTGTTCTTAATTCTTGTTTTGATATTTCGGGATATTGATTCAAATCTTGATGATGTGCTTAGGCGGAGGAAGAATAGACCACTGTCTAAGAGTAGATCTAGCATAATTAAGCGGAGTTGATCGCAACCCTAGAGATAGGATGACGAAAAATCTCTTTGGATTAGGGTCAAACCTAATATGGGAGTCCATAGATCGAGTTAATGCAATTCTAGGGGTTTTAATTAGAAAGAGATTTCAATTAATCAACCTAGGGTTAGACGTTAGTAGCCTCGAGAGAGGTATTAATATAAATTAGGGAATCCTACGGATCAAGTCAAGTGAATAAATTGTTTGGTTCAGAGTTAAATAACATGTGAAGCCTAGGTGAATTCTTCCTCGGGTATTGTCTTAATCAATTGGTTTTTCCCACAAGTATTTCCCCAATTTCGTTCTCTTTGTCTTCACATCTTTAGCTTAGTAGTCAGTTAATTTTAGATTAAAACAATTCACTTCAATTTTAAGGCTAGATAATAAAAAGAAAGTTAGTATTAGTACTTTTAGTTCCATTGGGTTCGACAATCTAGTCTTGCCTTAACTATACGACTGTTTGATAGGTGCGCTTGCCTCAAATCATTGTCATAGTTAGTTTCCAGGTTCGATCATTCTCTTTATAAATTTTAAAACTTTGACAAATAATAGCGATCAAAACTTTTTAATCAGAAATACGTGCAGCGATATGAGCACAAGAGGTCACGAAAGGGGTACTCGTGGCTGTGGTAGAGGCCGTGGTGCTAAGGCTGGGTCCTCAGCATTAGGACATATGCCTGAAGGGAAGCACCGGCATCACCAGTGACTGAAACGGGGTCTCATGACCGAGCTGGTGGGGATGATGCTCTGTCCCAAGTGATGTTGCGAGTGCTTGAGAGGCTTGCTAGAGCGAGTATTGGGTCAGTGGGCCGAGGGTCAATTTCTGAGCGACTCCGGTTGAATGGGACAGAAATCTTCAGGGGCATCTCTGGTGTAGCCCCGAGTGTAGCAGAGTATTGGTTGGAGGCAGTAGAGCGAATAATGGATGATCTTGACTGTACGGTGGAGCAAAAACTGAAGGGAGCAGTGTCTCTATTGTGGGATGAGGCATACCAATGGTGGCTTACCGTGAGGGAAGGCGCACAGGCCGACCGTGTGACTTGGGACTTCTTTAAGGCGGCCTTTCAAGGAAAATATGTCGGGGCGAGTTATGTGGATGCCTGGAGAAAGGAGTTTCTGAGTCTAGTTCAGGGGAATAAGCCTGTAGCGGAGTATGAAGCAGAATTCCTGCGATTGAGCCAGTATGCTCGGGGCATCATCGCGACTGAGTATGAATGCTGTGTGCGACTCAAGGATGGTCTCCGAGAAGAGTTGCGGGTACTGATAGCCCCACGAAGGGAAAAAGACTTCGCTGCCCTGGTTGAGAAGGCTAAGATTGCCGAGGATGTGAAACGCTCAGAGCGTCAGAACCGTGAGCAGGATAGGGGCAGAAGTAAGAGGAATTTTGGGCCTTCAAGTTCTTCTGGTGGGCCTAGGAAGAGGCCTACGTTTGATGGGCCAGCCCAAGCTGGGGTTCCTAATGTTCTGGTCAGACCGCAACCTTGCGTTAAGTGTGGGAGATCTCATTTGGGTGAGTGTTGGAAAAGAACTGGGGCGTGTTTCAGATGTGGGTCCAGGGATCATCAGGTTAGAGACTGTACTCAGAGGCCCATTCAGATGAAAGCTGTAGGTCAGGGTTATGTGCAGCCAGGAAGAGGTGGTCAGCAGCCACCGAGAGGCCGTGGTCCGGCCAGAGGGGGAAATGGGTTTGGTCGAGGTCGAGGAGCACCGGGTAGAGGTGTTGGTAACACAGAGACGAGACAGCCAGCATTGGTCTATGCTACTCGGCGTCGAGAGGATGGCCATGCACCTGACGTCATAACTGGTACGTTCCTCATTCACAATGTACCGTATACAGCTTTAATTCATATTGGGTCTACACATTCATATGTCGCATGTACTGTGTCTGGAACTTTGGGCATACCGTTCGAAAGTACTGATAAGGATATGTCAGTGATTAGTCCACTAGGACAGTCAGTTAGAGTGGATAAACTGTTTAGAGATGTGCCCCTAGAAGTCCAAGGGGTTGTCTTTCCAGCGGATTTGATGGAACTGCCGTTTGGCGAGTTCGATCTCGTTTTAAGCATGGATTTGTTAGTGAAACACCGTGCGAATTTGGATTGCGCTGCTAAGCGTATGGTACTGAAGTCTTCGGAGAATGAGGAGGTGGTCGTGATAGGGGAGCAAAGGGATTATTTATCCAATGTAATCTCAGCACTAAGGGCCGAGAAACTGGTTCGCAAAGGTTGCGAGGCGTTCCTAGCTTATGTTAGCACATCTGATTCTAAAGGTCCATCGGTTGAGAGTGTCAGGATAGACGATTAAGAACAAACTGAGTGTGTCTCCTTGGGGAGCACCAGTATTGTTCGTGAAGAAGAAGGATGGATCAATGTGCATGTGTATTGATTATCGTCAATTGAACAAACTGACGATTAACAACAAGTACCCATTACCAAGGATAGATGATTTGTTCGATCAGCTGTGAGGAGTTGCGGTTTTCTCCAAGATAGATATTAGATCGAGGTACCATCAGCTAAGGGTTAAGGAGGCAGATGTGTACAAGACTACATTCCGAACTCGTTATGGACACTACGAATTTTTTGTCATGCCATTTGGGCTAACGAATGCACCAGCTGCTTTCATGGATATGATGAACCGGGTCTTCCAACCCTACTTAGACCGGTTCGTGGTGGTGTTTATAGATGATATTTTGGTGTATTCGAGAACCGGGGAGGAGCATGATTCACATCTCTGAGTTGTCCTGCAAATATTGATGGAGAAACAGCTTTATGCCAAATTCAGCAAGTACGAGTTCTGGCTGAAAGAGGTGACATTTTTGGGACATGTCGTGTCTGCCAAGGGGATTAGGGTTGATCCGCGGAAAGTTGAGGCTGTATTAAATTGGAAGCCACCAAAGTCGGTATCTTAGATTCGAAGTTTTCTGGGTCTGGCCGGGTATTACAGACGATTCATTGAGGGGTTTTCACTGATTGATGCACCCCTAACTAAGTTACTGCATAAAGGAGTACCATTTGTTTGGACTGATAAACAACTGGAGAGTTTTGAGAAACTGAAGAAGATTCTGACTGAAGCCCCGGTATTAATTCAGCCAGAGGCTGGAAAGGAACTTATTGTTTACTGTGATGCGTTGCATACGAGTTTGGGTTATGTGCTGGTGCAAGAAGGGAAGGTGGTGGCTTATGCGTCCCGTCTGCTTAGGCCGCACGAGGTAAATTACCCCACTCATGACTTGGAATTAGCTGCGGTGGTATTCGCACTAAAGATTTGGAGACACTACTTGTACAGGGAGAAGTCGATCGTTTATACCGACCACAAAAGTCTCAAATATCTCCTTACTCAGAAGGAGTTGAACCTTAGGCAACGAAGGTGGATAGAGTTACTTAAGGATTATGATTGCTCGATTGAGTACCATACGGGGAAAGCTAACGTGGTAGCAGATGCACTGAGTCGTAAGGTTGTATCTAATTTAAGAGCAATGTTCGCTCGTCTCAGCCTGTTTGAGGATGGTAGTCTGTTAGCAGAGCTTCAGGTGAAATCGACTTGGATTGGTCAAATTAAAGAGAAGCAGTTGCTGGACGAATCATTGATTCCTCGTTTTCAACTTGTGAAGAAGGGAGGGACTGCGGATTTTGGACTGAATAGTGAAGGAGTGTTATGCTTCCGTGGGAGAGTCTGTGTACCGAGGGATTCTGAGTTAAGGCAGTCTATTCTGCGGGAGGCGCATAATATCCCATACGCTATGCATCCTGGTGGAAATAAGTTATACCGAGATTTGCGTGAACTATACTGGTGGCCAGGGCTTAAGCGTGAGGTTACCGATTTTGTAAGTAAGTGTTTGACATGCCAGCAAGTGAAGGCTAAGAATCAACTGCCTTCGGGACTGCTACAACCTGTTAGAATTCCATTTTGGAAGTGGGAAAGGGTAACAATGGATTTTGTTAGTGGGCTACCCCTGACTCCTACTAAGAAAGATTCGGTATGGGTTATTGTTGATCGACTGACTAAGTCTGCCCATTTCATACCGGTTCGCACTGATTACTCGTTGCAGAAGTTGGCCAAATTGTACATGGCGGAAATTGTAAGGTTACATGGGGTACCAGTGTCTATCATCTCGGACAGGGACCCCAGATTCACATCTCGATTCTGGAGAGTGTTACACAAAGCTTTGGGTACAAGGTTGGACTTCAGCACAGCATTTCATCCGTAGACTGATGGTCAGTCGGAGAGGGTAATATTGATTTTGGAGGACATGTTGAGAAGCTGTGTGATTGAATTCAAGGGAAGTTGGGAAGACTATCTGCCCTTAGTGGAATTTGCTTATAACAACAGCTACCAATCCAGTATTCAGATGGCACCATACGAGGCGTTATATGATCGTAGATGTCGTACCCCTACTTGTTGGACGGAATTGGGCGAGCGGCGACTGTTGGGTCCAAAACTAGTCTCTGAAATCGAGGAGAAAGTGAAATTGATCCGTAATCGGTTAAAAGAAGCATCTGATAGGCAGAAGTCGTATGCTGATTTGAAGCGTAAAGAGATTGAGTTTGCAGTGGGAGATTATGTTTTCTTAAAGGTCTCACCATGGAAGAAGATTCTGAGATTTGGGCGAAAAGGCAAGTTGAGCCCTAGATTCATCGGACCTTACCAGATATTAAAGCGTGTGGGACCAATTGCCTATTAGCTGGAGCTGCCTACTGAGTTAAATCGAATTCATAATGATCGCTGTGAAGTCAGAGTTTTAAAATTTATAAAGATAATGATCGAACCTGGAAACTAACTATGACAACGATTGAGGCAAGTGCACCTATCGAACAGTAGTATAGCTTAGGCAAGACTGGATTGTCGAACCCAAAGGAACTAAAAGTACTAATACTAACTTTCTTTCTATTATTTAGCCTAAAATAAGTGAAGTTGTTTATTAATCTAAATTAACTAATTACTAAGCTAAAGACGCAAAGACTCCACTTGGGAAATACTTGGGAAAAACTCAGTTGATTAAGACGATACCCTTAGGAAGAATCCACCAAGACTCCACTTGTTATCTAACACTGAACCAGACGATTTATTCACTTGACTTGATCCGTAGGACTCCCTAACGTATATTAAACCCTCTCTCGAGGCGAATAACGTCTAACCCTAGGTTAATTAATTGAAATCTCTTTCCCATTAATAACCCCCTAGAATAGCAGTAAATCAATCTATGGATTTCCCATATTAGGTTTCACCCTAATCCGACAAAATCTCATCACCCTATCTCTAGGCGTGCGATCAACTCCGCTTAATTATGCTAGATCTACTCTTAAGCAGGGACTTTTGCTCCACCACCTAAGCACATTCAACTTGAATTAATATCCGTGAAATATTAACACAAGAATTAAGCACACATAATTAAGAACAAATCAAGTATTTATCATATAGTTCAGAAAACAATAACAAGATTCATCTAGGTTTCATCCCCCTTCAGGTATCTGAAGGGTTTAGTTCATAATAATAAAGAAAAACATCTCAGAAGAAAAGATAAAACAGAATATAAGAAATCCCTAAAACCCTTGAAGGAATTGAAGTGGAGATCCTCCGTCTTGAGTAGAATTCCGGCTTTCTTGAGATGGATCAACTGGCTATCCCTTGAGAGTTTCCCACAAATCTGACATTTTCGGCTCGACTCCATGGCCTAGCTGACCGCCCGTCGACTCCCCTCGACTCCGGCTTCTGCCGAACTCCTCGATTAAGTTGCCCCCTAAGGTGTTTATATAGGCTTTGAGATGTGTTACTTGGCCTCCAAGTATCCTAATTTTAGTGCAACTCCTAACTGGGGGTTTAATTAGATTTGGGAGTGTGTTTCTTTGCCTTCAAGCATCCAAATCCGAGTAAAACTCCTCTTTCATTTACTGGCGAGGCACGGCCTCTGCACACGCCGTGTAAATCGTGGCGGCACTGTGGGACTTCGTTGATGAGGCACGTCCGTGTAAATCGTGGTCCAAATCGTGTTCGAGATCTTTAAGGAGGCACGGCCGTGTGATCTTTGGTCCAGGCCGTGTCGATTTCATGCTTTGGCCCATTTGTCCCGTTTTAAGCTCGTTTCTCGTTCTTTTTATCCCCTGGTGCTTTCCTGAGCATGAAACATGAAAAGAAAGGATTAAGAGCACCTTTTTACATAAATCAAGGGATAAATCATCCAAAAGTATGCTAAATGTGGGATTAAAATATGTTACTATTTCGGTTTATCAAATACCCCCACACTTAAGCTTTTGCTTGTCCTCAAGTAAAATTCTCAACTTACAATTAAAACGAACTTTCTATAATTCATAATAGTCATTGATAATGTTTCATCATAATTCAGAGATAATTCATACATGGATAATTCAACTCAAAGAGTCCTAAAAATTCAAACAGTCTAAGTCATACATTTGTAGCACAAAACATAGGTGTTTCCCTTCATCTAAACAATTACCTCTGATTTAAAATCGACAAGGACTGACATCCTCACTTAAAGATTCACTCAAATCACTCAAAGTGTTTAAGGTTCAAAATTAGGCACTCAAAAGTCAAACATGAAGAGTTAATCCCATAGGCTTGCATGAGAATCAAATCTCCACCACTAAAATATGAGATGAAACGCAAATCAAAAGGTATTTGAAAGGGTTGTAACGGGGCTTGGGTTAATGGTGTGGAATAAGGCTGAATTAGAGGGTTAAAACCGAGACTGAATTGACAAATTACCTAACAAGAAACAATGAACTGAATAATAAGTAATTACATTAATTGAAAATTAATAATTCTAATACTACGAGCTTTTTTTCAATATTTGGAATTTAAATGTGTAAGCTCATTTGATCACAAAGCTAATAATGAATATATTTCGATTTTTTTATGAGTACATAATAAATACATGAAAAAGGATAAATTACTGAAGTGAAAATCATAGTTAGGCAACTAATCAAAATCAACTCTCGATATAAGGTTAAAGAGGATGGTGAAAACAAATAAAAAGGGTTTTGGGTTAATATTAGCGGGTAAGTCAATAAATGGGTTGTTAGGATTAAACGGGGTTCACTAGGGGTTAATTATGAAGGTAGGCTTTTTAATGGAGTAAGTGGCTTAGATCCTAGGTGCCTTTATCATCTCTGTGTATCAAATCAAAAAGTGTGGTCTCGACATGTATAATCGATGCAAGTTCTAGAATAACAAATCAATGTTGACATACTCATAATCAATAAAGTGAGCAAGAAAACGAATTTATGCTCTATAAGGCTCAAAATCTCACAAAAATTATGGGTATTTTGATGTCAACCTCGTAAATTTCAAATTTCAAAGTAATATTTAAATTCAGGTAGACAACCTAGAAAATTTTTAATTCTGAAAAATAGACTTATCATACTTGATTCTCTAGTATTCTTAGAATTTAATCATCAATGAACAATTATCAATGGCTTAATCTAAAACATATCGATAAAAATTATAAATCATGGAAATTTCATCCTAATTGGTAATATGAGAAAATTACTTAAAAACAAGACTAAATTCAGGATTTTGAGAATAATGCAAAAAGTTTGGAATACTTAAGATTTCACCCCCCCACACTTAAGATGTACATTGCCCTCAATGTACAAAGATAGATAATATAAATGTAATGTTCATATCAGAAGATATGGGGATAAGTAAAAACTCCCTGAATTATGGATGAAATCCGATATGTGGAGGGGTCTGTCTGGGTGACGATCCTGCGCTAGATGAAGAAATTGGGTAGCTCGTGCAGGATTAGTCAGGGATTATTAAGACACAATAATTAAAACTATACTAATAAAATTAAAGAAAAGTATGCTAAAGTGAAATAAATTGAAAATTAAAATAAAATTAAAAGAAAAATTAATGGACCGTAGTGTCCTTATTGTTGGATGGTTCATGAGGTGGGTGTGACCTCTAAGGTCATGGAGGTCTTTGGAGGTGGCGGAATTGGCGTGATTCCTCAGCAGACCTTTAGAACCTAAAATTAAGAAACTAAGATAAAATAAACTAAATTAAGCATAAGAGTGTTAAAGAGAAGGAAAATAAAGGAGAAGATAAAAATAAAAGAACAGATAATTGGTCTCAAAGACCCTTGGCTTGGCGAGTGATTGAAGCAAATGGCATGAACTTATATGTATCGGTCTCCATGAGGAGATCGTGGCTTGGCTCCTTCCACTTCTTTGGCCTTGTTTTGGTGTAGCTCAAGGGTATAGAGAGAAAGAAAATGAAAAGTTGAAGGTTGAAAGTTAGTAGGAGAAGAGGGAAGGGAGGGGGGTTAAATAGATTTTCAAACCTGGTACCATCCCACGCCTGTGCTCCTTAGGTGTGTCGATTCACACGGCCGCCTCGTACGGCCGTGTGTCTAGGCGTGTTGGTTCACCCATGCTCGTTTTACAGATTGCCACGCCCGTTGGTGATAGGTCAGTGTCGTCCACAGCCGCGTCGCACGGCCGTGGCATTTTGTCGGTGCCCGTGGGGCGGTGGTTGGAGTCTGTGACTTCGAAGATTTGATTCTCTCTGACTTGTACCACCTCTGCCATGTCAGTACGGTGATCTGGGACATCCACACGGCCATGGCCACGGCCACGGCCGTGTGGACTGGAAATCTGCACTTTTTGGTTAGTTTAAAGCTAGATACTATAAAGAAAGGGTAAAATAGAATAAATAAGAAAAATAAAAATGTAAAAGTTAATGGGGTTAGTGCTCGGGTTGCCTCCCGAGAAGCGCTCGTTTATAGTCTTAAGCTAGACTTTACCTCTCATTCGTATGGTCATGGTGGTTTGAGGAGGTGAAAATCCTTTCGCATGCGATCAATTCAGTTTTTGATAAATAGTTTAAGTCGAGTAATGTTTACCTCAAAAGTGTTGAGGTTTGAATTGATGATTCGAGGGTCTTCCTTATTCAACAATACCTGATCCCCTATTTCGAAGTGATTTGTTGTTCCTATCAGCTCGTCTGGGGTTTCCTTTGGTTTCACTTCGTGTATTCCTAGTTTCTCTTTAAAGTGTGTTTTCCACTCGTCTAGTTCATCGACCTGAAGCCTTAGTTCTTCATGAATTATTTATTTATGGGTACGAGGTCTAAGATCTAGCTCAGCTAGGTGATTTCGTGATGCTTCCTGTAAAGAAGGTTGAACCAAATGGTTATTAATAGAATTAACGTTAGTACCTTTATTACTCGATGTCCTAGCTGAGTCAAGAGCTTGAAGAGCGATTGTTTCGTCATCTACACGAAGTGTGAATTCACCAAATTCTTCCTCTGTGTGGTCTTTCTTTATTGCATCAGGATATGGCACACGAGCTTGGTACTCTGTAATTACCGAGTTTAGTAAATCATGGCACACCTCAACCTTACCTTTACTTACCATAGGTTCTTCCCTTGGGTTTGGTTCGTCTAACCCTTCACTATCGTGAGCTGTTACGGCTTGAAGTTGCTCTTTTGGGTTAGTTTCAGTGTTGCTTGGCAAGCTTTCTTGTAGTTGTTCGGAAATCAGCTTCGCAAGTTGTCCAACTGACTTAGAAACTTCCTCAACTGACTTAGTGACTTCCCTAACTTGGCTCTCGATCCCTTTGATCGATGCTTGTTAGGTCTTAAGGGTGGTTTCAGTGTCTTGGAGACGGTTATCTGTGCTGCCATGAATTTTGTCAGCATCTCCTCGAGGTTCGACTCCTCTTCCTGTTGGTAAGGTGGTTGTTGAAAGTTTGGAGAAAGAACCGGTCTTTGGCTACTTTGATCATCCTACGAGAAATTGGGATGGTACCTCCAACCTGCATTATAAGTGTTATCATAAAAATTATTTTGAGGTCTAGAATAGTTACCCATATAGTTGACTTGTTCATTCTCCATGCCATATCCGTAGGGTGGGTACTCAGGATTTACCACGCCTCTTAGATTTGAGTCATATTGCATTATTGGGTGTACGTCGAGGTTGAAGACACTGGCTGCTTTGGCTGGCCTTGTCCTTGTAACTTGCCACTGATAGTTATTCAATGACATCTTCTCTAACAACTAAAATTAACTACCAAAAGCAAATGGAAAAATTAGCAAAGTAAAAATAAAAATAAAAAAATAATAATAATAATAATAATGAAAATAAATTGCACTAAAAAATGGCTACAGTAATAAAAATATAGCTTTCTTAATATTTTAGTTCCCCGGCAACGGCGCCAAAAACTTGATCGCTGTGAAGTCAGAGTTTTAAAATTTATAAAGATAATGATCGAACACAGAAACTAACTATGACAATGATTGAGGCAAGTGCACCTATCGAACAAAGAGTATAGCTTAGGCAAGACCGGATTGTCGAACCCAAAGGAACTAAAAGTACTAATACTAACTTTCTTTCTATTATTTAGCCTAAAATAAGTGAAGTTGTTTATTAATCTAAATTAACTAATTACTAAGCTAAATACGCAAAGACAAAAAGAATGAATTGGGGAAATACTTGGGAAAAACTCAGTTGATTAAGATGATACCCTTAGGAAGAATCCACCTAGACTCCACTGGTTATCTAACACTAAACCAGACGATTTATTCACTTGACTTGATCCGTAGGACTCCCTAACGTATATTAAACCCTCTCTCGAGGCGAATAACGTTTAACCCTAGATTAATTAATTGAAATCTCTTTCCCATTAATAACCCCCTAGAATAGCAATTAATCGATCTATGGACTTCCCATATTAGGTTTCACCTGTAACACCCCAAACCTGGCCCATGCGCTATGACCGGATCTGACATGTCACATAAGAAAACGTGTAAAATCCTTTTGATTCGTACTAAAATAGGTATTATTTTGTTATAATCAAGAAAAACAAGTTTGATTTCAAATATTTGATAAAATACAACTAATCTCGAAGGTTGATTGATAAATCGATAATTTGAACTAAAGATCTTGTAAACTATGACTTTTGAAAATATTATTGATAATTTGAGAGAAAATTTCCAAGTTAAAATATTTGTAAAAGTTTGTTATGAAATCCATTTGTTAATCTATTTTGGAAAACCTTTATTTAATTTTTTAGAAAAATCCCCATTTAAAACAATTCAAGTAATATAATAAGTACGTCAAAACATAAAGCAAAATAAAAATATTCTAGAGGCCTTTTTACAACATAAAAACCCAAAATAGTAAAAGTACTAAAGTGAACAGAAATAGAAATCTAAAGTTCAATAAAAACAATTTCTGAAGTATGGCTTCCACCGAGTCATCCATGGCCCAAGTCCACTTCACTCGAGCATTACACGTAAGGGGGTTAAGGAAACGGGGTGAGTTACTAGAACTCAAATGATAATCCCCTTACCGTTGTCCACTGGGCTTTGAACCCATTTAGCATCAACTTGGGCCTAAGCCCATAATAACATCTTGGGCTTGAGCCCATATAACATAATCTTGGGCCGAAGCCCAATTACAAAACAGTATATATATATATATATAAATGCAAAGTATGCAACCCAACCCATCCATCCAATCTCTCCCCCGACCAACCAATCTCTCCTGTGGGGATCAAGTAAACCGCCCCGCCAGTCTCTCCAATTTGTAGACAAGCTGCCATTTATAATATTTTTGTGGCTAAGCCACCAGAGTATCATATACGGTAATATAATCGACACACAGCCTTAATCACAATGGCAAAAAGCCATATTTAATTGGCACATAGCCATTATCAGAATTTGTGGCAATGCCACCGGTCTACACTTCTCTTCATTCAAGTTTCCCATCCCATGCAATATATAAAGATGCAATATGCATAGTAACATATAATATCCACATATAAATACAACCATTAATCTATAGAATATTCTTAATGAATCAGCCCATTATAGCATTTTGTAATAATTCGGCCCACTAAGGCATTTTAACAATTCGGCCCATAGGGGCATTTCGGTAATTCAGCCCATAGGGGCATTTCGGTAATTCGGTCCATAGGGAAATTTTGGTAAATCGGTCCATAGGGACATTTTCGTAATTCTAACAACTTTAATGCCGATTTTGTCAAATCTATAAAAATAATGTACTTTATGCCAATTTATCATTTAATGCCAAGTTTACGATCTTTAGTCGTATAATAATAACAATCAACTATCAAACATGTTACCGAATCATAATCTACAGAATTACGGTGTGAGATTACACACCTGATTACGATAAGTATTAAACCGTCTTGATCGTCGACACCTAAGACATCATAACACTCGGTTAATCTAACGAACAAGATTTTTATTAATCCAAAACTAAACCGAGCGATCTAAATTACTTACTCTCAAAATCGTGAACGACCACGATTTGTCGATTCTCACCGGATAATGGTCCACAACCCGGTGGAAAATCTCGAATCGTCGATACCGCCCTTTGTTTGAACTTAGGAGTAGGAACCGCAAATCCACTACTTTTGAGTTCTCCAATCATTTTTCCTTTCGATTCGGTACCACTTGCCTCCATAGGAAAAATCCCGGTTAGAAAACTACTATGAGAGAAAGTAGTTATTTTAGTGATAGGAGTAGGCTTACCACTATATCCGAAGGATCCGCGAGTGAAATAGAACAAGCGTTTTAGACCCTATAATAATCTGTTTAGTCCAACTAATCGAATAATGAACGATATCAAGTAATCTATAAAGAAACTCCTTACCTTAACGATTTTGGATCCGATCTCCACCGATTGACTTAAGGCTAGAATGATATTCGGCCACTCACTTAGATCACTACGAAAAAAGGGGATGATTAAGATGTGAAGGAATAGAAGGAAACCCCATTTCGATTTAGAAACAAGATACACAACCGAATAGTGGTAAACACCCATTCGGCTAGAAAGAATAGAAAAATGAAAAGAGACAAGAAACTACTTACCGATTTGTTCGAAGAAGGGGATGTCCACACAAATGAGAAAGAAATTGTGAAGGTAAGATTATGGGTTGAAAGGTTCGGCTATGGAGGACAAATGAACAAGAAAAAAAATTTGGCTATGAGAATATGGATTAGAGAAGAAGAAAGAAGAGTTGGAGAATTTTTGTGAAAAAGAAAAGAAAGATGGAGAAAGAGTGTTTGACTTGATTCGGTTTTCAATGGGAAAATAATCGAAAATAATTTGGTCACAATGGCTAGATGGTTTCGGCAAAACAAAGAAAGAAAAGAAGAAAAAGAATACTCACTATTGGCTTTGGAGTTTCATCAATGAGAGAAGGAATTGGAGAAAAGAACACAAAGGAATGTTAAAAGAAATTAGGCCTAACAAGCACCAAAATTTTGCCAAAAGACTAATGAAAATTTCGGCTATCCCTATTCCCTAACCCAAAACCGTGTGTACTCTTGCCAAAAGGATGGATGTTGACCAACAAAAATCTTTCCAAAACATCACCCACGAAAAGGCCAACATGTTCCCTTATCTTGCCTTTTTCTTTTGATTCTTTCCTTCATTAACCCTTATCTTCCTCCTTACCATAATCCTTAGCCACCTTTCCATAATTAAAAAGTCTTCCTTGACTTAAATACCACCTTGGCTGACACTTAGGGAAGGAATACAAAAATAAAATCCCAAAATTTGCACTAAGTGGGATTCGAACTCCACCCCTCAAGCCCATACATGCAATGCCACACCACTCCTCTTCTAGCTTCACTTGTGCTAGCAAAATGCACACTTATTTCCATAAGCCTTGATGACACCTACCTTCTCTCCTTAAAGTGCTTAAACACATAAATTTTTGCTAAGGCCCAATTCAACCCCGAGCCTTCTTAGGACCCCTAAACATACTCAATTAATATTTTTAACTAGCATAACGCAAGAAATAATGCAACACATAAAATTCTAAATTTTAGGATGTTACAATTCTACCCCTTAAAGAAATTTTGGCCTCGAAATTTACCTGATTAAAAGAGATGAGGATATTGTTGCCGAATCGCGTCCTCTGGCTCCCATGTAGCCTCCTCTGATCCGTGATTACGCCATAGAACTTTTACTAACGGTACTGACTTCCTTCTAAGCACCTTAACGTCCCGATCTAAAATCTGTACTGGCTCCTCCTCAAAAGACAAGTCAGGTCTTAACTCAACTTCCTCCACTGGTACAACATGAGACGGATCCGAACGATAACGTCTTAACATAGAAACATGAAATACACTATGTATCTGACTTAACTCCGGAGGTAACTCAAGTTGATATGCCACTGGTCCAATACGCTTCAGTACACGGTACGGTCCGATGAACCTAGGGCTCAACTTGCCTTTCCGCCCAAATCTAAAGATCTTCTTCCAAGGTGAGACCTTGAGAAAGACTCGATCACCCACCGTAAATTCTATATCTTTACGCTTGAGATCCGCGTCGCGATTTACGTCTCATCCGCTTCCTTTAACCGCGCTCGAATTACCTTTACTTTTCCTCCGTCTTGAGATCAACTCAGGACCCAACAACTGCCGCTTCTCCCACACCCAACAAATAGAGTACGACACCTACGACCATACAATGCCTCGTAAGGTGCCATATGGATGCTGGATTGATAGTTGTTGTTGTATGCAAACTCCGCCAAAGGTAGAAAATCTTCCCAACTACCCCTGAAATCGATCACACAACCTCTTAACATGTCTTCCAAAATCTGAATAACCCTCTCTGACTGACCATCTGTCTGCGGGTGAAACGTCGTGCTAAAATTTAACCTTGTTCCCAAAGCTTCATGCAAAGCCTTCCAAAATTGCGATGTAAACCTAGGGTCCCTGTCCGATCTAATAGACACTGGTACTCCATGCAATCTCACGACTTCTGCTATATACAACTTGGCCAACTTCTGCAATGAATAATCCGTACGAACAGGTAAGAAATGAGCAGTCTTCGTTAACCGATCCATTATAACCCATACTGAATCTTTCTTAGTAGGCGTTAATGGTAACCCACTAACAAAGTCCATTGTTATTCTTTCCCATTTCCATAATGGAATTTTAACCGGTTGAAGCAACCCTGACGGCAATTGATGTTTCGCCTTCACCTGCTGACATGTCAAGCACTTACTCACAAAATCAGTAACCTCCCGTTTTAACCCTGGCCACCAATACTATTCACGGAGATCTCAGTACATCTTATTTCCCCTAGGGTGCATAGCATATGGACTACTATGCACCTCACGTAAAATCATTTGCCTCAATTCCGAATCCTTGGGCATACAAACTCTTCCGCGGAAACACAATACTCCATCACTATTCAGTCCAAAATCCCCTATCTCACCACCTTCCACTTGTTGAAGTCGAGAACCCAACGCTTCATCTATCAACTGCTTTTCCTTAATCTGACTCACCCATGCAGGCTTCACCTGAAGTTCGGCTAGTAGACTACCATCTTCATAAAGACTGAGATGAGCGAACATTGCTCTCAAATCTGATATCACCTTAGGACTCAACGCATCTGCCACTACGTTAGCCTTTCTGGGATGATACTCGATTGAGAAGTCATAATCCTTCAATAGTTCTATCCACCTCCGTTGTCTTAAGTTCAACTCCTTCTGGGTAAGGAGGTACTTCAGACTCTTATGATCCGTATAGATAATCGACTTCTCCCCGGAACGATAGTGTCTCCAAATCTTTAGAGCAAACACCACCGCAGCCTAACTCCAAGTCATGCGTGGGATAGTTCACCTCATGCGGCCTTAATTGACGAGATACATAGGCCACCACCTTTCCCCCTTGCATCAACACACATCCCAAGTCCGTGTGTGACGCATCACAATAAATAATAAACTCCTTACTAGCCTCAGGTTGAATCAATACTGGTGCCTCTGTCAGAATCTTTTTCAATTTCTCAAAGCTCTCTTGCTGCTTATCCGACCACACAAACGGTACTCCTTACACAACAAACTTAGTTAGGGTGCAAAGAATCAATGAAAACCCCTCAATGAACCGCTTTGTAATACCCAAATAAACCAGAAAACTCGAATTTTGGCCACTTTGTCTTGGTGGCTTCCAATCTATCTGACCTCGACTTTCTCGGGGATCAACTCTAATTCCTTCGATGACACAACATGCCCCCAAAAGGTCACCTCCTTCACCAAAATTCACACTTACCGAATTTGGCATACGATTCTTCTCCCTTAATATCTCGTAATACTACCCGTAGATGCAAATCGTGCTCTTCTTCGTTCTTCGAGTACACCAAGATGTCATCTATGAACACTACCACAAATCGGTCTAGATAGGGTTGGAAGACTCGGTTCATCATGTCCATAAATGCACCGGTGCATTTGTCAACCCAAACGGCATCACCAAGAACTCGTAATGCCCATAACGAGTTCAAAAACGCAATCTTATGAATATCCGCCTCCTTGACTTTAAGTTTGGAGATATCCCGATCTCAAGTCTATCTTCGAAAAATCAAGCTCCTCGTAGGCGATCGAGCGCATCATCGATCCTCGGTAACGGATACTTGTTCTTGATTGTTAATTTATTCAGCTATCTGTAATCGATGCACATACGCATTGATCCATCCTTTTTCTTAACGAACAAGACCGACGCTCCCCACGGTGACACACTCGGTCGAATAAATCCATGATCCAACAACTCTTGAATTTGAGCTTTAAGCTCTGCTAACTCCTTCGGCGCCATTCTATAAGGAGCAATGGACACCGGAGTCGTTCCTGGCAACAACTCAATGCCAAACTCTACCTCCCGATCCGGAGGCAATCCTGGAAGCTCCTCGGGAAAGACGTCCAAAAACTCTTTCATCGTTTTGATACTTTCTATCGTCAACTCTTTGGCATCCAAATCACTGATAAAGGCTAAGAACTCTCCACACCCCTTTCGCACCAACTTTTCTGCCTTTAAATCAGATACCACATTAGACAGATAGTTTCTTCTTTCACCTATCATCATCACTTCCTTATCCTCTGAAGTTCTTAGCACCATCTATTTTGCAGCACAATCTAAGTTCGCATGGTGTTTCACCAACCAGTCCATGCCCAAAATAAGGTCGAACTCGCCAAATGGCAGTTCCATCAAATCCTCCAGAAAAACTTCCCCCTGAATTTCTAAGGGCACCTCCCTAAAAAACTTATTTACTATCACTGACTGTCCTAAAGGGCTAATTACATTTGTTTCTCTAGCAGTAATCTCAGATCTAATATTCGAGTTCCGGACATACAAAGACAAGCAACATACGAATGGGTGGATCCAATATCTATCAAAGCAGTAACAGGTACATCAGCTGTGAAAAACGTACTGGTTATGACATCAGGTGCATCGCCATCTTCTCGATGTCTGACCGCGTAAACCAACCCTGGCTGTCTCGCCTCCGTGTTACCCCTATTACCAGTACCTCTACCCGATGCACCCTGACCTCGTCCTACACCATTACCACCTCGACCCGACCCACGGCCTCTCGGCGGCTGTTGAGCGCCTCTAGCTGGCTGTGCAAAATCGTTACGAACACCCTGAGTATGAGTAGGCTGTCGAGGACAATCCTTAAACCGATGATCCTTGGAACAACATCTGAAACAACCATCGTTTCTCTTCCAAAATTCACCCGAGTGAAGTATCCCACAATCCGCACAAGGCTGTAACTGATTAGTAGCAGCTGGAGCACCCGCTCGAACTGGTCCCTCATTTCTGGCCCTTTTCTGAAAACCTCTAGCAGGACCTGAGAACCCAGAGTCTCTCTTGTTCCTGCCCCTATCCTTGTCTCGGTTTTGCCTCTTCGAGTTTTTAACCTCCTCGGCTATCTTGGCTTTCTCCACCAGTGTGGCAAAATTCCTCTCCTTCTGTGGGGATATCCGTACCCGCAACTCACCACGCAACCCGTACTCAAAATGCACACAGTATTCATAATCATTCGGCACTATTCCCTGGGCATACCGACTCAGACGCAGAAATTTCACCTCATATGCTGCCACAGATTTACCTTATTGAACCAGATTCAAGAACTCCTTCCTTCGGGCATCCACATAGCTAGCCCCGACATATTTTCCTTGAAATGCGGTTTTAAAGAATTCTCAGGTAATACGATCGGCCTGAGTGCCTTCCCGGACAGTGAGCCACCACTGATACGCCTCATCTTTCAGCAAAGACACCACTCCTTTCAGTTTCTGCTCGGCGGTGTAATCCAAATCGTCCATGATTTGCTCCACCGCCTCAAGCCAGTACTCTGCTACATTTGGGGCTACACCCGAGATACCACTAAAAACCTCAGCTCTATTCGATCTGAGTCGCTCCGATATCGACCCACGAGCTGCTGGCCCAGTTCTTGCTCCAGCAACCCTTTCCAAAACTTGCAACATTGCTTGAGATAGTGCATCGTCCTCTCTCATACGATTATGTGACCCAGCTTCAGTCACAGGTGACGCAGGTGAGTCCATTTCTGGCATATGTCCCGATGCCTCAAATACAACTCTAGCGCCACGGCCTCTACCACGGCCACGTCTACCGCATCCACGTCCTTTAGCGCTCATATTTGCTAATTCGATTTAATCTGATTAAGAGTCTTATGAATAAGTTATACTATTTCAGTGTTTATTAAACAATATTTTATGAAGTATAGGAAGTAAGGTCATTTTCGCAAAACGCATCCTATAGTCTCAATCTGTAACATCCCAAAATTGGGCCTAGTAGGATTGAGCCGATTGGGAATTGGGCTTTAGGAAAATTTGAATATTATTTATTTTTGTGTTGGCTTGGGTATGAATTTTGTGTGTTAGAATAGTCTTGTGAAGGCTTGTTTTTATTTAGGAAGTTAGAATAATTTTAGTATGGTTTATTTAATGAAGTAGGATTAAGTGAGCTTGACACTTAAGTTAATTAAGTGTTCATTTAAAGCACAAGAGGAGTAAGTGGCAAGTTGGTTAAGGAGCTTGAAAGGTAGCTTGAGGTTAGAGGTTCGAGTGGTATGTTTAGTATTTTGAAGGTTTATTTTTGTGTATTAGCATTGATGGCGGTCAAACTTATTTATGATAGGTGGACTAATAACTTTTGGTAAGTTGAATTTATGATTAAGGAAAGCTTAATTTAGGGGATAAGAATCTTGAACTTATGGCATGATGAGGGACAAAGGCATGGAATAGGGAGGATGTTTTGGAAAGTAATCATAGGCTTTAGTGCATGTATGTGGACGGCATGGGTGTCTAGGTGGGTGGCGAATTGTGTTTGGTGGTTTAAGGGAGGATATTTGGCCAACTTTGGCATTTGGGCACCATTTGGCATATTTTCTTTTCCTCTCCAAGCAAATTCCTCTTTGGCCGAATGCACTTAGGCATTTTTGTGCAAAATTGTTTTGGGATTTTAGCCTCATTTTGTTGAATCAAATACCATTTCTCTTTCTCACATTTTTCCTTTTACATCAAAACTACCTTTTATTTATGTGCATTTTCTTTTGGGCAAACAAGGTGTTGGCCGAATATCATTTCTCCCATCTCTCTCTTTTCTTCCTTTGATTTGTGCTCAAACACAAATCCATTTTCTTTCATTTGGCCGAACCTCTTTCTTCCTCAAATCCTCTTTTCTTTTCTTTCTTCCATTATTGATTAAACCGAATCCCCATTCACTCATTGTTATTCTCTTTTCTACTTATATTTCCTCACTTTTATTCACATATTTTCTCCTTTCATTACTATATAGCCAAATCTTTCCTTCTCCATTAGAGTTACTTTGGTCGAATATCAAGGAGCACAAGATCCTTTTTGGGATTCTTTTTCAAGCATTAGTAAGAGGGAAGCCATAGCCATTAAGGGAAGCTTTTGGGATTTATTCTCCTAAGGAAAGGTGGTAAGTAACATTCGGCTATAGGCTTTGGTTATGAATAGATGTGCAAGCTAATTATTATCAAGTGTTTTGGTAGGAATCTCGATAGGACAAGTGACAAATACGGGAATTCGGTGAATTGGAGGAAACAACGTCTCTGAATTTCGCTAGTATATTCGAGAATTGCTAGAAAATAGGTGTGTAAGATCTCTATACACACTTTATTAATTTACGTGCTATTATTATTTGCCTTAGATCTTTTGGTTGTGATTTGCTTATGGCTAAGCATGGAATTCGAGTAAGTCCCTAATTTGTAATTTTTGATATATGTTTTGTATGCCATTACATGATGTTAAATGCTATGACATGAAACATGATAATTGATATATAAGCATGTGATGGTGGGATTGATGAGAGGAGGGGATGAATTATGGACTGTCGCGTCGCTGGTTTTGACCACAAGATGGGTTGGCCCCATCGATTATTGTGACCTATGGTCATCGGTGGTTTTGACCACAACGATTGATTAATTGCGACTAAGTCCCGGTGGTTTGGTACCACCATGGGTTTTGACCACATTTGATAAATTGTGACTCATGGTCATCGTGGGTTTTGACCACACGATGGGTTGGCCCCATCATCCGATTTGTGACTCTAAGTCATCGGTGGTTTTGACCACCGGTGGTTTTGACCACACGGGGTAGAAAAGGAGTATGGATGGCTAGTTGGGTTGCATGTGCATGTTTATTAATGACTTGTGTATGAGTTACTTTACCGGGTGGGGATTACACACTCGAGTCTTGGTGACTCACCCCTTTCCCTTAACATTTTGCGGATGAGTAGATCGCGGAAATGGAGCCTGATGGACTCGAGGTGGCCATGCAAAGGAGACTTTTAATAAATGAATTTTGGATTTTATTTATCTTTCTTTTGGGTTTATGTTGCTTATTTGTAATAAGGCCTCCTAGTATGATTTCATTATTGCTTGCGTGTTTGCATGTTTGGCTTAAACTATTTGATGATGTTAAAACGGATGCACATGTTTTCTCAAATTAAACGCAAAATGTTTTTAAAGTACCATCGGGTACATTTGAAACTGTAACAACCTAACTTAGTATAATTTTAAACGACTTAATAAAGGATTTTCAAAGGTTTTTCCTCCGTAGCATACCAAATTCGGTCGTAATGTTTGGGCCGGGTTTGGGGTGTTACAAAATTGGTATCGAGCTAAGTTCAAAGCTCATTGTGGGACCCAAGGCCCAAAAATGTTTTGGTAGGCCTTTTGAAATATTTTGGGTTTGAACAGCATGGCACCGAGTCTCCGGCACCGATCCGCTCAGGTAAGTACTTCTCATTTCTTTGTGAATTATTATTGGTAGAAGGGTAGGTATGGAACGTAGTTAGTATGATAGGTGTTGAACATTAGGACTAGATACCCCAAACAAAGACATAAGACTTTAAAAGCCTAATTAAACCAACCTACGACCAAGTCGCCGAGTTAGGGTGTGGTAACCTTGGTGCGCATGTCTAGGATTGGATCCTAAGAGCTTGGTACTTAGCGGTCCTCGTGACTCACCTCCTCTTCGCGAGATTCCTACAGTGCGTAGCTTCTGGTTCACCCTAACCAAGAGAACTTCGGTCATAGGCAAAACCCTAAATAAAACCCGAAAGGGACTAGCCATGTTTTAAGGAAAACTTCGGTTTTAAAATCACTAAATTATCTCTTTTAGATAGTAGGACAAATTTATCTTCAAAATTATCAAATATTCTGGTTTATCAAAATTACCAAAATGCCCTTAGTGGCAAAATTACCAAAATACCCCAGTTTTCAAAATTTTCTTTGTACCTTTAAATTATGAAATTTACAAGGAATACTCCTCGCTTTTATAAGTTACAAAATGTTTTGATTCATTAAAATTTTAAAATTTTCTTGATTTATTACTGAAAATACCCACAGAGGGAAAATGACGAAAATACCCTTGGGATAGAAACTGGACGAAACGTCCAAGAGTGAATAGGAATGAAAGGTATTAGGGAATGGATGTTCTTCTCTGTGTGAACTAGGATAGAGGACTTAAAACCTTATGTGATCGAAAGAATCTCTATTAAACTCCTTCATAAAAATTTTCTTCGCGAATAACCAAGTGAAACAAAGTACTAATCCATAAAATTTTTCTAAATAGATTAAAAGCGCGATAGTTAGAATGAGCTCTAGAGGACGAGGTTTGATGGGTCGATCAAGTCATTGGGTTAGGGCTCACTGCTGCTACTAATCCTCGATGGCCGCCACGGTGTGATAAGTGTGGCAAGTTTCACAAGGGGAGTGTTGGAATGGTAATCGAGGATGTTTTGAGTGTGGATCGTTCGATCACCGTGTGAGGGATTGTCCCCGGTTAGCTAAGAATCAGCCGGAGGGTCGAACCGTGCTCGGGTTAGAAATGAAGGACCACCACGAGAGGTCGTGGTAATGGTGATGGTAACGGGCGTGGCCGAGGTGCTTTGAAGGTACAGAGGCGAGGCAACCAAGGTTGGTTTATGCGGTTGGCCGTCGAGGAGGAAGATGTGCCGAGATATGACAACGGGTAAGTTCTTATTTCCGAATACCCTCAATTGTCTTATTTGTGGTTACGTTAATTTGTTCTTTTGAGTTGGTGAAGTGTGGGAAAAATTTGATTATGAACTTGGAGAATGTGTTTAGAAATATGATAATTCTTTAAGATCAGAGTGCGCAGTAGGAGCGTAGTGTGGCGAGATAGGAGGTACGATCAGGAGCTAGTTGGAAATTTCGAGGACGAAATTTCTTTAAGGAGGGTAGAATTGTAACATCCCAAAATTGGGCCTAGTAGGATTGAGCCGATTGGGAATTGGGCTTTAGGAAATTTTGAATATTATTTATTTTTGTGTTGGCTTGGGTATGAATTTTGTGTGTTAGAATAGTCTTGTGAAGGCTTGTTTTTATTTAGGAAGTTAGAATAATTTTAGTATGGTTTATTTAATGAAGTAGGATTAAGTGAGCTTGACACTTAAGTTAATTAAGTGTTCATTTAAAGCACAAGAGGAGTAAGTGGCAAGTTGGTTAAGGAGCTTGAAAGGTAGCTTGAGGTTAGAGGTTCGAGTGGTATGTTTAGTATTTTGAAGGTTTATTTTTGTGTATTAGCATTGATGGCCGGTCAAACTTATTTATGATAGGTGGACTAATAACTTTTGGTAAGTTGAATTTATGATTAAGGAAAGCTTAATTTAGGGGATAAGAATCTTGAACTTATGGCATGATGAGGGGACAAAGGCATGGAATAGGGAGGATGTTTTGGAAAGTAATCATAGGCTTTAGTGCATGTATGTGGACGGCATGGGTGTCTAGGTGGGTGGCGAATTGTGTTTGGTGGTTTAAGGGAGGATATTTGGCCAACTTTGGCATTTGGGCACCATTTGGCATATTTTCTTTTCCTCTCCAAGCAAATTCCTCTTTGGTAGAATGCACTTAGGCATTTTTGTGCAAAATTGTTTTGGGATTTTAGCCTCATTTTGTTGAATCAAATACCATTTCTCTTTCTCACATTTTTCCTTTTTACATCAAAACTACCTTTTTATTTATGTGCATTTTCTTTTGGGCAAACAAGGTGTTGGCCGAATATCATTTCTCCCATCTCTCTCTTTTCTTCCTTTGATTTGTGCTCAAACACAAATCCATTTTCTTTCATTTGGCCGAACCTCTTTCTTCCTCAAATCCTCTTTTCTTTTCTTTCTTCCATTATTGATTAAACCGAATCCCCATTCACTCATTGTTATTCTCTTTTCTACTTATATTTCCTCACTTTTATTCACATATTTTCTCCTTTCATTACTATATAGCCGAAATCTTTCCTTCTCCATTAGAGTTACTTTGGTCGAATATCAAGGGAGCACAAGATCCTTTTTGGGATTCTTTTTCAAGCATTAGTAAGAGGAAGCCATAGCCATTAAGGGAAGCTTTTGGGATTTATTCTCCTAAGGAAAGGTGGTAAGTAACATTCGGCTATAGGCTTTGGTTATGAATAGATGTGCAAGCTAATTATTATCAAGTGTTTTGGTAGGAATCTCGATAGGACAAGTGACAAATACGGGAATTCGGTGAATTGGAGGAAACAACGTCTCTGAATTTCGCTAGTATATTCGAGAATTGCTAGAAAATAGGTGTGTAAGATCTCTATACACACTTTATTAATTTACGTGCTATTATTATTTGCCTTAGATCTTTTGGTTGTGATTTGCTTATGGCTAAGCATGGAATTCGTAAGTCCCTAATTTGTAATTTTTGATATATGTTTTGTATGCCATTACATGATGTTAAATGCTATGACATGAAACATGATAATTGATATATAAGCATGTGATGGTGGGATTGATGAGAGGAGGGGGATGAATTATGGACTGTCGTCAGTGGTTTTGACCACAAGATGGGTTGGCCCCATCAGATTATTGTGACCTATGGTCATCGGTGGTTTTGACCACAACGATTGATTAATTGCGACTAAGTCCCAAAGTGGTTTGGTACCACCAGTGGTTTTGACCACATTTGATAAATTGTGACTCATGGTCATCGCTGGTTTTGACCACACGATGGGTTGGCCCCATCATCCGATTTGTGACTCTAAGTCATCGGTGGTTTTGACCACCATGGTTTTGACCACACGGGGTAGAAAAGGAGTATGGATGGCTAGTTGGGTTGCATGTGCATGTTTATTAATGACTTGTGTATGAGTTACTTTACCGGGTGGGGGATTACACACTGAGTCTTGGTGACTCACCCCTTTCCCTTAACATTTTGCAGATGAGTAGATCGCGAAATGGAGCCGGATGGACTCGAGGTGGCCATGCAAAGGAGACTTTTAATAAATGAATTTTGGATTTTATTTATCTTTCTTTTGGGTTTATGTTGCTTATTTGTAATAAGGCCTCCTAGTATGATTTCATTATTGCTGCGTGTTTGCATGTTTGGCTTAAACTATTTGATGATGTTAAAACGGATGCACATGTTTTCTCAAATTAAACGCAAAATGTTTTTAAAGTACCATCGGGTACATTTGAAACTGTAACAACCTAACTTAGTATAATTTTAAACGACTTAATAAAGGATTTTCAAAGGTTTTTCCTCCGTAGCATACCAAATTCGGTCGTAATGTTTGGGCCGGGTTTGGGGTGTTACACAATCTCTATAGTTTCAGCTCCTAAAACTAAAAGTTCTAGAGTATTTCTACGGTCATATCACAATAATCATAATCCTAAAATGATAACATATACTTACTTGACTTGGTGCCGGATACCCGTGGTGCCATACTTCCTTTAGAACATGCATCTATAAATTAAATTTTTAAACAGCTTTGGAAAATGCTTTTGAACCCAAACCACAACCGAGTTTTGCAACCGGGCTCTGATACCATTAAATGTAACACCCCAAACCCGGCCCATGCGCTATGACTGGATCTGACATGTCACATGAGAAAACGTGTAAAATCCTTTTGATTCGTACTAAAATAGGTATTATTTTGTTATAATCAAGAAAAACAAGTTTGATTTGAAATATTTGATAAAATACAACTAATCTCGAAGGTTAATAGATAATCGATAATTTGAACTAAAGATCTTATAAACTATAACTTTTGAAAATATTATTGATAATTTGAGAGAAAATTTCTAAGTTAAAATATTTGTAAAAGTTTGTTATGAAATCCATTTGTTAATCTATTTTAGAAAACCTTTATTAAAATTTTTAGAAAAATCCCCATTTAAAACAATTCAAGCAATATAATAAGTACGTCAAAACATAAAGTAAAATAAAAATATTCCAGAGGCCTTATTACAACATAAAAACCCAAAATAGTAAAAGTACTAAAGTGAACAGAAATAGAAATCTAAAGTTCAATAAAAACCATTTCTGAAATATGGCCTCCACCGAGTCATCCATGGCCCAAGTCCTCTTCACTGAGCATTACCTAAAAGGGTTAAGGAAACGGGGTGAGTTACTAGAACTCAGTGTATAATCCCCTTACCATTGTCCACTCGGCCTGAACCCATTTAGCATCAACTTCGGCCAAAGCCAATAATAAAATCTTGGGCCTGAGCCCATATAACATAATCTTGGGCCGAAGCCCAATTACAAAACAATATATATATATATAAATGCAAAGTATGCAACCCAACCCATCCATCCAATCTCTCCCCCGACCAACCAATCTCTCCTGTGGGGATCAAGTCAACCCACCCTGCCAGTCTCTCCAATTTACAGACAAGCTGTCATTTATAATATTTTTGTGGCTAAGCCACCAGAGTATCATATACGGTAATATAATCAGCACACAACCTTAATCACGATGGCACAAAGCCATATTTAAATTGGCACATAGCCATTATCAGAATTTGTGGCAATGCCACCGGTCTACACTTCTCTTCATTCAAGTTTCCCATCCCATGCAATAAATAAAGATGCAATATGCATAGTAACATATAATATCCACATATAAATACAACCATTAATCTATAGAATATTTTTAATGAATCAGCCCATTATAGCATTTTGTAATAATTCCGCCCACTAAGGCATTTTAACAATTCGGCCCATAGGGGCATTTCGATAATTCGGCCCATAGGGGCTTTTTGGTAAATCGATCTATAGGGACATTTCGGTAAATCGGTCAATAGGGACATTTTCGTAATTCTAACAACTTTAATGCCGATTTTGTCAAATCTATAAAAATAATGTACTTTATGCCAATTTCTCGTTTAATGCCAATTTTATGATCTTTAGTCGTATAATAATAACAATCAACTATCAAACATGTTACCAATCATAATCTCATGAAATTACGGTGTGAGATTACACACCTGATTACGGTAAGTATTAAACCGTCTTAATCGTCGGCACCTAAGACATCATAACACTCGGTTAATCTAACGAACGAGATTTTTATTAATCCAAAACTAAACCGAGCGATCTAAATTACTTACTCTCAAAATCATGAACGACCACGATTTTTCAATTCTCACCGGATGATGGTCCACAACTCGGTGGAAAATCTCGAATCATCGATACCGCCCTTTGTTTGAACTTAGGAGTAGGAACCGCAAATCCACTACTTTTGAGTTCTCCAATCATTTTTCCTTTCGATTCGGTACCACTTGCCTCCATAGGAAAAATCCCGGTTAGAAAACTTATATGAGAAAATAGTTATTTTAGTGATAGGAGTAGGCTTACCACTATATCCGAAGGATCCGCGAGTGAAATAGAACAAGCGTTTTAGACCTTATAATAATCTGTTTAGTCCAACTAATCGAATAATGAACGATATCAAGTAATCTATAAAGAAACTCCTTACCTTAATGATTTTGGATTCGATCTCCACCGATTGACTTAAGGCTAGAATGATATTCGGCCACTCACTTAGATCACTACAAAAAAAGGGGATGATTAAGATGTGAAAGAATAGAAGGAAACCCCATTTCGGTTTAGAAATAAGATACACAACCGAATAGTGGTAAACACCCATTAGGCTAGAAAGAATAGAAAAATGAAAAGAGACAAGAAACTACTTACCGATTTGTTCGAAGAAGGGGATGTCCTCACAAATGAGAAAGAAATTGTGAAGGAGAGATTATGGGTTGAAAGGTTCGGCTATGGAGGACAAATGAACAAGAAAAAAATTCAGCTATGAGAATATGGATTAGAGAAGAAGAAAGAAGAGTTGGAGAATTTTTGTGAAAAAGAAAAGAAAGATGGAGAAAGAGTGTTTGACTTGATTCGGTTTTAAAAGGGAAAATAATCGAAAATAATTTGGTCACAATGGCTAGATGGTTTCAGCAAAACAAACAAAGAAAAAAAGAAAAAGAATACTCACTATTGGCTTTGGAGTTTCGGCAATGAGAGAAGGAATTGGAGAAAAGAACACAAAGGAATGTTAAAAGAAATTAGGCCGAACAAGCACCAAAATTTTGCCAAAATACTAATGAAAATTTTGGCTATCCCTATTTCCTAACCCAAAACCGTGTGTACTCTTGCCAAAAGGATGGATGTTGACCAACAAAAATCTTTCCAAAACATCACCCACGAAAAAGGCCAACATGTTCCCTTATCTTGCCTTTTTCTTTTGATTCTTTCCTTCATTAACCCTTATCTTCCTCCTTACCATAATCCTTAGCCACCTTTCCATAATTAAAAAGTCTTCCTTGCCTTAAATACCACCTTGGCTAACACTTAGGGAATGAATACAAAAATAAAATCCCAAAATTAGCACTAAGTGGGATTCGAACTCCACCCCTCAAGCCCATACATGCAACGCCACACCACTCCTCTTCTAGCTTCACTTGTGCTAGCAAAATGCACACTTATTTCCATAAGCCTTGATGCCACCTACCTTCTCTCCTTAAAGTAATTAAACACAAAATTTTTTTGCTTAGGCCCAATTCAATCCCGAGCCTTCTTAGGACCCCTAAACATACTCAATTAATATTTTTTAACTAGCCTAACGCAAGAAATAATGTAACACATAAAATTCTAAATTTTAGGATGTTACATCACCCTAATCCGGTAAAATCTCGTCACCCTATCTCTAGGCGCGCGATCAACTCCGCTTAATTATGCTAGATCTACTCTTAAGCAGGGACTTTTGCTCCACCACCTAAGCGCATTCAACTTGAATTAATTTTCGTGAAATATTAACACAAGAATTAAGCATACATAATTAAGAACAAATCAAGTATTTATCATATAGTTCAAAAAACAATAACAAGATTCATCTAGGTTTCATCCCCCTTCAGGTATCTGAAGGGTTTAGTTCATAATAATAAAGAAAAACATCTCAGAAGAAAAGATAAAATAAAACATAAGAAATCCCTAAAACCCCCTGAGGGAATTGAAGAGGAGATCCTCCGTCTTGAGTAGAATTCTGGCTTTCTTGAGATGGATCAACTGGCTATCCCTTAAGAGTTTCCCACAAATCTGACCTTTTTGGCTCGGCTCCTTGGCCTAGCTGACCGCCCGTCGACTCCCCTCGACTCTGGCTTCTGCCGAACTCCTCGATTAAGTTGCCCCCTATGGTGTTTATTTAGGCTTTGAGATGTGTTACTTGGCCTCCAAGTATCCTAATTTGAGTGCAACTCCTAATTAGGGGTTTAATTAGACTTTAGAGTGTGTTTCTTTGCCTCCAAGTATCCAAATCCGAGTAAAACTCCTCTTGGCCGCGGTAGGGCACGGCCTCTGGCACACGTCCGTGTGAATCGTGGCCAGACCGTGTGGACTTCGCTGATGAGGCACGGCCGTGTAAATCGTGGTCCAAGTCGTGTTCGATATCTTTAAGGAGGCACGGCCGTGTGATCTTTGGTCCAGGCCGTGTCGATTTGAAACACCCCAAACCCGACCCACGAGCTTTGACCAGATTTGGTATGTTCCTCAAGTAAACCGGTTCAAAATTCTTTTGTTCTTAGGAAAACTTGTGTGATTTTAAGAAAAATATTGTTTTGGGTTGGGCTTGTGTTGAAAACAGTTTCGTTTTATATTGAAATCCCTTTTATCTTAAGTGACAAAATATTTAGGGTTTAGTTTAAAATAAATTTTAATTAAATTTTAATAGATAAAATTCATAATCATAATAAATAAAAATAAGTGTAAAGTAATTCAACTATGGCCTTATGGCCTTATTACATCAAATAATTCCCAAAATAATTCAAAGTACTAAAATAAATTCAAGAGTCCTCAAAAATATAAACTTCATGTTGAGCATGGCCACCACAAGTTCTCACCGACCAGGTCCATCACTGCTCATCATCACACGAAAAATGTTCCCCAACGGGGTGAGTCAAAGACTCAATGTGTACACGACACTAAATCATAATAGAATCAGGCATATCACATATTACACATTCAAAACATAGAATACAGTTATGATGCATTCCCAAACCCAAACCTAGTTGTCCATCCGCTACACACCCCGTGCACTGCCAGGTCACACCGTGGGACTACTAAGTCGACCCTCCTTCCGCTACACTCCAAATCTGCGGTCTTAGGTCACCGCATCTTTGTGGTCTTAGGTCACCACTTTTAGATTACTCGTGGTCTTAGGTCACCACTTTTCGAGATATCACGGTCTTAGATCACCGTGTTCGTGGTCTTAGGTCACCACATTCACTTCCCCTTTCAAAACAAAACCATATGCCCCATATAATAATATGCATAATATGCCAGAGTTCACATTCTTATCATATTCTCATGTTACAAATAACATTTTTCATATTCCTAGTAGAAGTAGGAAACGTACCTGAGTATTTAGTACCATAACATGGTACCTTAGCCACTTTCATATTCTTAATATCACATATTTTAATTAAACACAGCCATAAAACATATTAAGAATTAGTGTGGGGTACACACCTGATACACTTAGCGGTTCACTTAAATCCCGAAAAACCGATCTATCGCTTTAGATCCTAAATCCCTACATTTGGCCACATTTAGTATTTTGGGAAAAAGCCTATTCGGCTAATTTAATCAAATCCCAAGGATTATCGTATCCACTTTCTTACCTTGTCTGCCGATTTGATAATTAATCAAATCCCTAAACTTGTATTCTTCCCTTTGAAATCGGCTAATCACTAGATCCCTTGAATCGGTTAGTTTTCACTTAAAACACATAAAAATAGATCTAACTACTAAAATAGGCCTTGGCCGAATATTCATAGTCACTTACCTTAAGGATCTTAAATCCACAAATTATCCATCGTTATAGCTTCGTCGAAATCCCTAAAACCACATGTTAGATCAACTTCTAACCTTTAATCACAATCAATGGCCCTTGGCCGAATGTCGAATATGACTTACCTTGATGGTCAAATCCCAAGATCTTTTCCTTTATAGTCGACTATGGCAAAAATCCCGAAAGAATCCTTCCAAATTTCGGCAAATAAGAATACTGATGGGATTAGTCCTAGATTTCACAAATCTAAAAGAAAAGAATAGAAATCAAAACTTGTTCTTACCCTTTCTTGAAGAAATCGACAAAGACCTATGCTTGAAGCCCCTCAAAGATTCGGCTTTTGATGGATTGGAAAGAAAAGAGAAGGATGAATAAAGATGGAGGATTCTTGGCCATGGCTTCTAATGGAGAGGAAAATATTCGGTTAGGTTCCAACAATTACTTAATCTCGACTTGACAAAAGAAAAGAAAGAAAAGAAGAGAAGAGAGCACTAAGAATTCGGCAGAGAAAGGAGGAAGCACAAATTGATGAGTAGCCCTCCTTCCTTCCTTTTATAGCCGAAATTATCATCTAAGGAGTCCCTTACTTGGCCACCACTCCTCTATCCGATAACTTTATCCTTTAATTATCACTTAAAATAAAAGATAATTCAAAGCAACTATCCTTACTTAGCCGAAATTATTAAACTCAAAGTCCCTTACTTGGCCATCACTTCTCCCTTATTTTCCTCTTTATCTCTTTATTCAAATTAAAAGAATTTAATCCAACAATTATCTCTTGAAAATAATGATAAATAAATCCCTTATTTATCCACTATTTATAAAATAATAAAAGCTCCTAATTTATAGCCATGTGCCAGTCCACCTATTCTGCTTCTTGTAGCAAAATAAAATTTCTTTTATTTGCTTCCCATGTGACTTGAACTTAGGCCCATTCCTCTTGCATATGACGCCATTTCCATAGGCCCTAAGTGGCATCTTCAGACCACTTTTCCAAGCCTGTTTGTGTGTCAAATTTCACAAACTTTTTCTTTTAAGGCCAACTTGCCTTAATTTCCCTTTTAAACCTTAAAACTCGTCATTTCTAGGTCATTTCTAAGTTTCCAAAAATTTTCGATCGGCTCAGAAAACTTGACATTTCCTTACATTTCCATGACATTTCCTTACAAGACATTTCCTTACATTTCAAGACATTTCCTTACATTTCCATGACATTTCCTTACAAGACATTTCCTTACATTTCCAAGGTTCTAAAAGTGTTCATAAGATATGTCATTTCGCATAATTAAACCAAAAATGCATAGGCCCTTTTCGGATGTTACGCTTCTACCCTCCTTAAAAATAATTTCGTCCTCGAAATTACTTATTAACGAATAATCGTACATCTTAACTCACCGCACTACGCTTATGCTTGCACTGACTCGATCTTAATAGAACCATCATACTTTCTAGGCACGCCTCTAAGTTCACGTCCCCTAGAACTCATTTCTAACGTCGCGATTTAATCGATTAAAAGTTTTATGCATCGAAATTTTGTTCCACTAATTATTCGCGAACAGCTTTATGAAAAGAGATGTTCGAAGTAGTTCTTTCGATCAACCAAAGTTTCTAGTTCAAGTTCACTACTCTAACTCGAGAGTCACATTCACATTCATAAGCAGACACATTCATTTCTCCATGAAGTCACATTCATTCACAACATCATTCACTACACTTTTATGGCCATTCCATCCATTTCCCTACCTGTGGTAATTTCGTCATTTTCCCTACGTGGGTATTTTGGTAATAAATTGGGGTCAATTCGAAAATGTTTTTCAAATTAAAGGTATTTCAGAATTTACAAAATCTCTGGGTTATTTTGTTTTCCAAATCAGAGGTGTTGCAAAAATTTTAGAAATCGAGGTTATTTCGGTAATTTTGGAAGTCGAAAGCGATTCAGTAAATTTTCCAAATCGGGGTATCTTGTTATTTGTAAAACAGAAGTTTTTAATATCTTTGTAAAGTAGAAATATTGTAGCAAACGTCGAGGGTATTTTTTTGAAAATCTTAAAACTAAGGGTATTTTAGTAATTTACAATACAGGGGCATTTTTGTAATTTTGTAAATCGGAGATATTTTGGAAAAATTTTCACAATAATCTTTTACTACAATTAAAAGGGTAATTTAGGATTTTGAAACTAGGAATTTTATAAAATCGCATGGCTAGTCCCTTTCGGTTTTAATTATCTGGTTTAGCAGTGAATAAGTCCTCTTGGTTAGGGTGAACCGTAGCTACGGACCGGTAGGATTCGAGTAAAGAGGAGGTGAGTCGCTAGGACTGTTTAAATACCAAGCTCTTACTGAATACCAATCCTAGACATGCGTACTATGGTTGCCACACCTTAACTCGGCGACTTAGTTCACAGGTTTGTTTAATGGTCCTTAAGTCTTATGCACTTGTGTTTCAAAGAGACTAGTCCTAGGGTTCAAGTTCCTATCATGCTATTCTACGCTCCATTCCTTTTCTACCCTTCTAATATTCATTACACATAATCACACAAATGGTTAGGGTACTTACCCGTGGATCATGGGTCGGAGACTTAGGTGCCATGCCGTAAAAACCCGCTCATTTTCAAAAATACTTTCATAAAACTCATTTGGGCTTGATTTGAAAACGTTTTGGGCCTTAGCCCACAAAGTAGAGTTTAAAACGGGTCCGATACCAAACTAAAACACCCCAAACCCGGCCCACGAGCTTTGACCAGATTTGGTATGTTCCTCAAGTAAACCGGTTCAAAATTCTTTTGTTCTTAGGAAAACTTGTGTGATTTTAAGAAAATATTGTTTTAGGTTGGGCTTGTGTTGAAAACAGTTCGTTTTATATTGAAATCCCTTTTATCTTAAGTGACAAAATATTTAGGGTTTAGTTTAAAAGAAATTTTAATTAAATTTTAATAGATAAAATTCATAATCATAATAAATAAAAATAAGTGTAAAGTAATTCAACTATGGCCTTATGGCCTTATTACATCAAATAATTCCCAAAATAATTCAAAGTACTAAAATAAATTCAAGAGTCCTCAAAATATAAACTTCATGTTGAGCATGGCCACCACAAGTTCTCGCCGTCCCGGTCCATCACTGCTCATCACCAAAAAATGTTCTCAAACGGGTGAGTCAAACAGACTCAATGTGTATACGACACTAAATCATAATAGAATCGTGCATATCACATATTACACATTCAAAACATAGAATACAGGTTATGATGCATTCCCAAACCCAAACCTAGTTGTCCATCCGCTACACACCCCCGTACCTGCCAGTCACACCGTGGGGACTACTAAGTCGACCCTCCTTCCGCTACACTCTAAATCAAGGGTCTTAGGTCACCGCATGATCTGTGGTCTTAGGTCACCACTTTTAGATTATCTGTGGTCTTAGGTCACCACTTTTCGGATATCACGGTCTTAGATCACCGTGTTCGTGGTCTTAGGTCACCACATTCACTTCCCCTTTCAAAACAAAACCATATGCCCCATATAATAATATGCATAATATGCCAGAGTTCACATTCTTATCATATTCTCATGTTACAAATAACATTTTTCATATTCCTAGTAGAAGTAGGAAACGTGCTGAGTATTTAGTACCATAACATGGTACCTTAGCCACTTTCATATTCTTAATATCACATATTTTAATTAAACACACCCATAAAACATATTAAGAATTAGTGTGGGTACACACACGATACACTTAGCGGTTCACTTAAATCCCGAAAAACCGATCTATCGCTTTAGATCCTAAATCCTACATTTGGCCACATTTAGTATTTTGGGAAAAAGCCTATTCGGCTAATTTAATCAAATCCCAAAGGATTATCGTATCCACTTTCTTACCTTGCCGCGATTTGATAATTAATCAAATCTCTAAAACTTGTATTCTTCCCTTTGAAATCGGCTAATCACTAGATCCCTTGAATCGGTTAGTTTTCGCCTTAAAACACATAAAATAGATCTAACTACTAAAATAGGCCTTGGCCGAATATTCATAGTCACTTACCTTAAGGATCTTAAATCCCAAAATTATCCACTGGTTATAGCTTCTGTCGAAATCCCTAAAACCACATGTTAGATCAACTTCTAACCTTTAATCACAATCAATGGCCCTTGGTCGAATGTCAGATATGACTTACCTTGATGGTCAAATCCCGAAGATCTTTTCCTTTATAGTCGACTATGGCAAAAATCCCGAAAGAATCCTTCCAAATTTCGGCAAATAAGAATACTGATGGGATTAGTCCTAGATTTCGACAATTCTAAAAGAAAAGAATAGAAATCAAAACTTGTTCTTACCCTTTCTTGAAGAAATCGATAGCACCTATGCTTGAAGCCCCTCAAAGATTCGGCTTTTGATGGATTGGAAAGAAAAAAGAAGGAAGAATAAAGATGAAGGATTCGGCTATGGCTTCTAATGGAGAGGAAAATATTCGGCTAGGTTCCAACAATTACTTAATCTCGACTTGACAAAAGAAAAGAAAGAAAAGAAGAGAAGAGAGCACTAAGAATTCGGCAGAGAAAGGAGGAAGCACAAATTGATGAGTAGCCCTCCTTCCTTCCTTTTATAGCCGAAATTATCATCTAAGGAGTCCCTTACTTGGCCACCACTCCTCTATCTGATAACTTTATCCTTTAATTATCACTTAAAATAAAAGATAATTCAGCAATTATCCTTACTTAGCCGAAATTATTAAACTCAAAGTCCCTTACTTGGCCATCACTTCTCCCTTATTTTCCTCTTTATCTCTTTATTCAAATTAAAATAATTTAATCCAACAATTATCTCTTGAAAATAATGATAAATAAATCCCTTATTTATCCACTATTTATAAAATAATAAAAGCTCCTAATTTATAGCCATGTGCCATCCACCTCTCTGCTTCTTGTAGCAAAATAAAATTTCTTTTATTTGCTTCCCATGTGACTCGAACTTAGGCCCATTCCTCTTGCATATGGCGCCATTTCCATAGGCCCTAAGTGGCATCTTCAGACCACTTTTCCAAGCCTGTTTGTGTGTTAAATTTCACAAACTTTTTCTTTTAAGGCCACCTTGCCTTAATTTCCCCTTTTAAACCTTAAAACTCGTCATTTCTAGGTCATTTCTAAGTTTCCAAAAATTTTCGATCGGCTCTGTAAACTTGACATTTCCTTACATTTCCATGACATTTCCTTACAAGACATTTCCATACATTTCCAAGACATTTCCTTACATTTCCATGACATTTCCTTACAAGACATTTCCTTACATTTCCAAGGTTCTAAAAGTGTTCATAAGATATGTCATTTTGTACAATTAAACCAAAAATGCATAGGCCCTTTTCAGGATGTTACACGATTTCATGCTTTGGCCCATTTGCCCCGTTTTAAGCCCATTTCTCGTTCTTTTTATCCCCTGGTGCTTTCCTGAGTATGAAACATGAAAAGAAAGGATTAAGAGCACCTTTTTACATAAATCAAGGGATAAATCATCCAAAAGTATGCTAAATGTGGGATTAAAATATGTTATTTTTTCGGTTTATCACATAACGTGTTTCACATTTCTATGCTGAGGCGATACCGTTTTGATCCCTCACATATAGTGCCGGTAGAGGAGATTGAGGTAAGTCCTAATTTGACTTTTGAGGAAGAACCGGTGCAGATACTGGATCGTGATGTTATGGTGCTGAGGAGGAAATCTGTTCCATTAGTCAAGGTGTTGTGGCATAATCACGGTTCAGAGGAAGCCACGTGGGAGCCTGAGGAGGCGGTGCGACAGTAATACCCTCATCTCTTCTAATCAGGTAAAATTTGAGGCCGCAATTTCTTTAAGGGGTGTAGAGTTGTAACGTCCCAAATTAGGGGCTGTAATTTTTGTTTGAATTCATGTTGGGCTTGATCGGCTAGCTATTTGGGTGTGTTTGGGGGTTCTAGGGAGGCCTGGGTTCGAGTTTGAGCTTTGGAAAAATTTTAGTTTTTGACCCTAAAGTGAATAGAGTTGGCAGTTGTAGGGCTTATATATATTTGTGTGCAGTTAGGAGTCACAAGATGAGCATGTGGCTTAATGGTGTGGCGTTAAGGGGAGATCAAGGAGGGAAGGGGTTAGAATCCCACAGATTGATGTTAGAGGCTTTTATTTTGTGACTTGAGAGGGGAGGAGGCAGAGTTCGAATTAAACTCTTCAAGGGGGGTGGAGACTTGGTCAAATAATTCAAATGGATGGATGAGAGCAATAGTAGGAGAAAATGGTGGAGAAAATCAAGGGGATGGATGAGTGAGGGAGAGTTAGCCGAATGTTGGGAAGTTGAATAGGGAATTTCGGCCAAAGGCTTGTCATTTTGGGGAAGTGCATATTCGGTTTGAGTTAGGGGAAGTGCCGAATTTTCTCTGAATTTTCTTGGGGAAGTGTTTGCATTTTAGCACTTTTGGACATTTTGGCTTCGTTTCTTTTACTTCTTTTCTTTTTCTTGACCCTGCTGAATTCAGTTCTTCTCCCATTCCTCAACTTTTCTTCACATTCCTTTTGGCCATTCATCGAACTGAAAAGCCTCTCCTCTTCCACTCTCTTTTCTTCGTTCTTTATCATTATTTCACGGTTCTTGCTTTTTGCTACCGAAACTCTATTCTTCATTTGGCTCTTCTCTGGCTGAAGGTATCATCTTTTTTTCCTCTTATTTTTCCCCTCCCTTTGCATGTTAAAGCCGAAACACTTAACCTTGACCCCCTTTTTGGTGTAAGCTGAATCTAGTAGAGTCTAAGTGTATACTCCTCTTCGTTCTGTCAGTCTCCGAACCTCTGGAACTGGTTGGTAAGTGTGGCTATAACCGAATATAAGATTACCGATTTTCTCTCCTTATCGATTTGGGTTCTGTGGGGCCGAAAGGCTATTTTTCTAGTTACCTTGGAGTAACGTTCTGACATGTTCTTTTTCGCTAGGGACTCGTTTCCTTAATCAGGAGCTGTAGGCCGAACTCTCTCCCATTTCAAGGAGTCTTTCATTCTCTGGTGCCTCAGATAGTGTCTCGAACCGCAACCCATAACAGGTTTGTAATCTCACACCACAGTTTGTTCTGATATGCGATATTCTGTGAATCGGCTAAAAGCCGAAATATCGAAAAGCTGGGGTATCGGCAACTGAGAGCTCTCGAACGTTCGAGTGCTCATAGAGTTAAACCGAGTCAATAGTGTTGGTGTTAGATCGTTGGGAGTGCCGCAAACTCTCTCGCGGTACTGAGGCTGTAATGGGCCTTGATGAGCCGAAATGGGCTAAGTGGGCCCAATGGGTTAATGGGGCCATAGGGGCGAAGTCCGTGGTAAGTGTTGGACGATTGATGCGGCTGCGAAGTCTGCAGAGCCGAGACCAAAAATGAGTTGTTTGGGCCACACGAGCGTGTGGGCCTGCTTGGGCCAAAAATTGGATTTTAGGCCCAATTGCACCGTTTTGACCAGAAATAGAACCTGTGTCGCTCGAGGCGACAGTTGGCCTCCGAAAAGGTCGTAGTTGAGTAAATTATCGAATTACCCTTGGTGGGTAAATTACCAAATTACCCTTGGTGGGTAAATTACCGAATTACCCTTAATGGGTAAATTACCGCAATACCTTTGGTGGGCAAAATTACCGAAATACCCCCGAGGGGCAAAATTATCGTTTTACCCTTAAATGACCGTTTTACCCTTAGTGGTAGGATCATTGATGTATGAGTAGTAATTGTATAATTGATGTTGATGGTGATGCACTGCTTACATGGTTTAATTATGACATGTCATACTGCATGGGTTGGGTTATGGATTTTGGAGGAAGCACTGTACTGGTGGCTCTGCCATGTTATACTGATTTAATGGTTTTTGCCACGTTATACTGATGTAGTGGCTCAGCCACGTATACTGTTATTGGCAGCTAGCCTGCGTTATTGGTGTGCTGGTCGGGTGGGTTGACTTGGTCCCCACAGGTGTGTTGGTTGGTACGAGTGGTGTGTTGGTTGGACTGGGTTGGGTACATATTTGTTTTGCATATCATAGGGCTTCGCCCCCATCAGCATCGAATAGGGCTTCGCCCGCATCATTATCTTGAATAGGGCTTTGGCCCAGACTATTACTGAATAGTGGTTCGGCCTAGACCGTTACTGAATAGGGCTTGGGCCTAGATTGATACTGTATGGGCTTGGGCCCAAACTGAGATTGTAATAAGGGGATTACACACTGAGTTCTCATAACTCACTGCGTTCGCTTTAATCAAGCGTAAATCCCACACCTTAGAGGATTTGGAGCTGCGAGGGACTCGGGGGTGGCCACACGTCCAATAAGTTTTGGGTTAAATTTAGCTACTTTATTTTAGTTCATCTTATTTTAATTTTTGGGTTAATAATTTTTGTAATAAGGCCATTAAGTTTTCTTTTTAACTTTTATGTGGTGCTTCTCTTTATTACAACTGCTAGTTTATTAAACACGGGTTTTTTTTTAAAAAACAATAACTACAGTTTTCAAGATATCACGTTTCTGCAACTGTTTAAACCAGACTTCTGTAACAAACAAGGTTTTAAAACAAAACAATAAATGTATAAAAATATTTTTTCAAGGGAATGATTTTGAGTAAAACTTGTTTAGTTAAAAAGCAACGAAAATCGAGATTTTTAACTGTAGGCAGTTTTGATGAGTTCTCCCATGAACACAAATAATTTTCGAACAACTCTTGATGTGGCATGCTAGATCTGGTCATAACGTCTAGGCTGGGTTTGGGGTGTTACACACGGCCTGCCCACACGGGCGTGTGACCTCTGTAATTTTGAAAAATGTTTGATTTTTGGAAAAATTTTGTATGATTCCGATTTAGTCCCGACCCCTTTCTAGTGCTTGTTAAAGGTCTCGTAGACCTCGTTAAGGGACTATATGTATATATTTTTATATTTTTGATTGATGAAATACTTTGTGTTGTAAAATAATTGTAAACGTTCTGGTTTGTTCGGTTAATCTTCTTAACCCTAATCCAGTGACGGTTACGGGTTAGGGGTGTTACATAAAGCCACACATTTTTTGGCAAAGAATGACTTGACTTGAGAGTGACATGGAGGGTCAAACAAAAACATCTTTTTGACAGTGGTTGGGTACCATGAAGCCATGCCACTGGGCTCAATGTTTCCACGAAGGCTTTCGCTATGGTCATATGGCCACCAACTTGGTGGAGGGGATTAACTCCGTATTTTTGAAGACATGAAATCTTTAGATTTCATCTGTATTCTCGGCTACATTCTACAGGTGGGCTACCTTGATGCCAAGAATAGAACAGTAACAAGTCAACCAGATGAAAACGGGACACATGTTTGTCGAAAATGTCAAGATGCAATGGTTGCAAACAGTCGGATGGCAAGGTTGATGAATGTAAAAGTATATTCACAACGTCTTGAAACATTTCAAGTTAAAGACACCATCGGTCGTCAACCCGGTATACCACCTAGGTCCTATGGAGTTGATATCTGAAACAGACGGTGCGATTGCAGGAGGTTCCAAACACTTCGTTATCCATATGCACATGTCGTGGCAGCTTGTGCTAAAGTCTCGTTGAATGTTGAACAATTTATTGATTATGTGTATACCCTCAAGCGCACGTTTTTGTCTGGGAGAATGAGTTCCCCGTCCTGCCTGACCTGTCTATGTGAGAGGTGCCTCTGACGACTTTTGAGCTTGTCCCAGACAAAAGGTTGCGTAGGAATCTGAAAGGTCGTGCGCAATCATCCAGAATCCATAATGAAATAAACATTAGGGAAAAATATGACGGTAAGCGTTGTGGATTATGCAGATTAGCTGGATATAGTCGGAGTAAATGCTCTCAACAAAACTACCATATTGGACAATCGTCAGGATCGGGTAGGAATTGAGCTTATGTAATCCAATGTACCTAACTTAAATTACAAAGTTTGTTCCTCGTTTTAATGTTGTAATGTATCTAATTTATATTACAAAGTTTGTTCCAAGTTTTAATGTTGTAATGTACCTAATTTATATTACAAAGTTTGTTCCAAGTTTTAATGTTGTAATGTATCTAATTTATTTTACAAAGTTTGTTCCAAGTTTTAATGTTGCAATTAATCTAATTAAATAAATACAAAGATTGTCTTTTTTTTTCATTTATAATTTTTTAGAATTAAATTGCAAGAAACCCCTAAAATTGATGGTTTTATGGTGTGGTCCTAGGGGTATATTTCTACGGGGTTGACGTTCACATTGCGGGTGGTCGCAGCAATCAACATTCTCTTCAGCCGCAGGTGGGGGTGTGCGAAACATAGAAGAAAAATCATATGCTCCGAATGCCATCGATGAACTTGAGCCGGGAAAAGTAGAGTACTGCGGTGGATACGAGCCGGGAGGAGTGGAGTAATGTGGTGGATACAGGCCGAGAGGAGTGTTGTACTGCAATGGTACTGGACTGAAGATATCAAACTCGGAATGATATCCGTGTCCTGACAAGCCCGAGAAATATTCATTGACTGCAACTACGGATGATAAGAACTATCCTCAGAATGTGTATGCGACCGCTCGAGCTCTGGCTCGGGCTCTGGCTCGTATGCCCCAAGTCGACGCATGTGAGGTGTAACAGCCTGGTTTTAGCTAAATCAGAACAGTGGTTTCAGAACCACAAATTTGATGTCGAAAATTATTTTAATATTATTTTTGGTGTTTATAGCATGATAGCATGTATGTGTGAAAATTTCATGAGCTAATTTTATCGTTTAATTGCTCAATTTGAGAAAAATGACTAAATCGCGTAAAGCGTAAAATTTGAGTTCTAATAGTTAAAAGTATTAAATAGCTATGAAATTAAATTTTGGGAGTCCTTATGTTGAAATTGAACCATTATTAAGGTTAGTGGACATTTATGTCCATGGTTTGTGTTATATATTAATGTTTTATTAAGGTTAATATGGTAATTCGTAAATAAAGGTTAATAAAACAAAAACAAAATGAATATATGTCCATCTTTCTTCCAAATAGCTGAATATTGAAGATAGGAGAAGTCATTGTTAGTTTTCATTCGGCCATTGCTTTCCTAGTTGATTAAGGTATGTTTTGAGCTCGGTTTTTGATGATTTTTATATTTTTGAGATCGTTGCTTCGTGTTCTAGCTAGCCCGTACCTTTAATTTCAAAACTGTTAAAGATTTTAAGAGTTTCCATTGATGAGCTTATGTGTTCTTTGGTGTTTAAAGATTAAATATGAATTTTTTATGATAGATTTTCATGTTTTGTAAAGTGATTTTTGATGAAATTGCATAATAAGGATTAAATTGTGAAATGTACAAATTGCGTGGTTGAAATGAGAAATAAATGAAAGTTTTGGGCTGCTAGGGACTTATTAATAATTCAGCCAAGCATGGGTTTTGATGAATTATGAGAATTTTGTGTATTTGTGAAATAGGGACTAAATTGTTTAAATGTGAAAATGTAGGGGCTAATGTGTAAAAAGGGCCTAAGTGTGTGTTTTGGACTAAATTGAAAGAATATGAGATTGAATAAGTTAATTTTAATTATATATAGATCAAGAAAGAATGAATACAGTTTTAGATCGGGGGAAAAGCAAGGTTATCGAGTAATCGATCCGATCCGTCAATTCTGAATACAAGGTAAGTTCGTATGTGGTAATTTCATTATAAATATATGTTAAATGCTTTGATATCACATAAATTGTGTTTATGAGATACGAATAATATTTGAATTGTGAATACGCCTCTACGGATATGTTCGACGATGAAATTGACAAGTGTAAATTCCTCGTTGAACCTTAGGAATAGTTTAGGATGCTAGTGACATGTCATTAGGTTATTGTGTTGGTTTCGGGCCACGATATTGGCACTACGGGTGCGAGTGATACCTTGATTTGGCTACGGGCCATGGTATAGGTATTTCGGAGAGAAGTTACCTTGATTTGGCTACGGGCCATGGTATAGGTACTCCCGGATAAGTTACCTTGATTTAGCTTCGGGCCATGGTATAGGTACTTATCGATTGAGATTCTTGAGTATCCGAATTCTATTCCGAATGGTTCAACGGGTAAATGAATGATGTGGTTGAGAAAGAGGTTAGTACGAGGCGATACAGGTACGTACAGAACCTATCCGAGTATTAAATAGAGAAAGTTCGATGATATGGTATTTGATCATGTTTTGAGACATGAGAAAGGTTTGTAGTTAATATGTATATGGTGATGTTATGTATAATTGGTTGATTTGTATCTATATGATGAATTCAGTTATTCGCATACGAGCTTACTAAGCTACGAAGCTTACTTTGTGTTATTTTTCTATGTTTTATAGTGAATCAAGGCAAGCTCGGATCTGGGAGTTGTCGGGAACATCACCGCACTATTGGACATCTATTTGGTACTTTTGATTTGTGTATATATGGTATTTGGCATGTATAGGATAGGTGTGGTATTTTGGTTGTGTTTATAGCCATGAGAGTTGGCTTGTTAATGATGACAATATTGATGTGTGTTTAACTATTAGAAATGGCTTGTAAATGTATATGTTTTGGTTGTATATATATAGCCATGAGTGATGACTTATTTGGCATGTTTGTCATGGATATGGTTAAATGACTTGTGAAGTATAAATGCTTGAGAAATGCTTTGATGAAGTATGATTTTGGAAGTTCAGTTGGTAAAGTATTTGATTAGGTAAATGGCATTGAATTGAGTATTGAAATTGGTTGAAATGGATATGGTATTTGTGCATTTGGATGATGATTTAGGCTGCTTAGTTGTGTGATGAAATGGTGCTATTTGAGATTTGATATGTATGTGCATAATGGGTGGCAAATTGGCCTTGCAAATGGCCTATTTTTGTTCACACGGGCGTGTGCCTCAGCCGTGTGCAACACATGGTCATGTTACACAGCCGTGTGTCCCATGGTGTTGAAATTAAATGAAGTCAGTATGCTCCACACGGTCTCACACACGGGCGTGTGACCGGCCGTGTGGTACAAGTCAGTATACCCCCTAAATGGCACACGACCGAGTACACGAGTGTGTGACTTGGCCGTGTTGCATAAGTCAGTATACCCTACAGTTTTGGCACAGCCTAGCACACGGCCAGACACACGGGCGTGTGTGGCCATTTCGAAGGGCACACGGGCTAGACACACGGGCGTATGGTTGGCCGTGTGACCTAAGTCAGTATGTATGCCCTATTTTCACACGGCCTGAGACACGGGCGTGTCTGGAGCCGTGTGAGACACACGGCTTGTTCACACGGGCGTGTGACCCCTGTATGGATGAAAATTTCTAAGTTTTCCAAAAATTTGGTATGTTATCGGTTTAGTCCCGAACCACTTTTAAAGCATGTTTAAGGCCTCTAGGCTCTTATAAGGGACAATGTGATGGTGTTGAATGGTATTGAGTATGTATGAGTATTGTATGTTAAATGATGTGTATTGATCGGCAATACCTCGTAACCCTACTCCGACGATGGATACAAGTTAGGGGTGTTACATGCGAGGGGACTACAGTCGATTGCCTACCAAGTAAATATGGTTTTCCTGTACTGAAGTACCATTGTATGCTCGAGCTGTGCACATCACCTCCTGCTCAGTGGCATTAATTAATAAATGTTCAAAATTGGCTTTCAACCATGAAAATCTCAAACCCGTAAATTTGGACTCAACATCTGTAACACCCCGAACCCGGCCTAGAAGTTAGGCCCGAATCTGGTGTGTCACATGGAAGTAAAAACCTGCTTGAGAAATATAGCCTCTTTGTTAAAAACCCAAAACACTTAAGCAATTCATGTCTAATTGACAACGTAATTATCTTTAAAAAAACCTTAGCAAAAGCATATTTGAAATGAACAAAATAAAAATGTGATGTTTAGAAATAGAGTTGCAGAAGCATTTTGAAAACGTTGCAGAAACGTAGATAAAATGCAAGTATTTTTTAGAGGTTGTTTGATAAATCGATAATCGAACTAGTAATCTTTTAAAACCGTGACTTTTGAAAATATCGTTGATAATTTGAGAGAAAATTTCCAATGTTAAAAATATTTGTAAAAGTTTGTTATGAAATCCATATGTTAATCAATTTTGGAAAACCTTTATTTAAGTTTTAGAAAATTCTCGTTTTAAACAATTTAAGCAAAATAATAAGTATATCAACCATAAAGCAAATAATAAAATACTCCAGAGGCCTTATTACAACATAAAACAAACCCAAAATAGTAAAGTGAACAGAAATAGAAATTTAAAGTTCAAAATAAAACACCATTTCTGAAGTATGACCTCCACCGAGTCATCCATGGGCCCAAGTCCTCGCCACTGAGCATTACCTGCAAGGGTTAAGAAAAAGGGGGGTGAGTTACAAGAACTCAGTGTGAAATCCCTTACCGTCATCCACTGGGCCTGAACCCGCTTAGAAATATCTTGGGCCTAAGCCCATTTAAGATAATCTTGGGCCGAAGCCCAATTACAAAACAGTATATATATATGAATGCAAAGTATGCAACCCAACCCATCCATCCAATCTCTCCCCCGTACCAGCCAGTCTCTCCTGTGGGGATCAAGTCAACCCACCCCGCCAGTCTCTCCAATTTGCAGTCAAGCTGCCATTTATACTATTTGTGGCTGAGCCACCAGATTCATATACGGTAAAATGATCGACACAGAGTCGTTAATTCATATGTTAGGCACATAGCCATTATCAGAATTTGTGGCAATGCCACCGGTCTATACTTCTCTTCATTCAAATTTTCCCATCCCATGCAATATGTAAAGATGCATCATACATAATCGTAAAACATCCATATAAAAATAACATCCATTAACCTATTGAATACTTTTTTATGAATTAGCCCATTAAAGCAATACGATCATTCGGCCCATAGGGGCATTTCAGTAATTCGGTCCATAAGGACATTTCGGTAAATTGGCCCATTATAACAATCTATCAAATCGGCCCATAGGGGCATTTCGGTAAATCGGTAATTTTACCCACTAAGGGTAATTCGGTAATCTCGCAACCCAGGGGTATTTCGGTAATTTACACTCCAAGGGTATTTTGGTAATTTCGCAACCCCGGACTTAACTACTACTTTGGGCATTACAATTGAAACTGTCCATCTGCGTCATACTAACTAAAATGACTATAATTCGTATTATGAAACTCAAAATTTAGATCCGTAAATTTTCCTTGAAACTAGACTCATATATCTTCTTACTATAATTTTTCCATAATTTTTGGCTTAGCAGTTTAGTACAGTTTATTCCTTAAAGTTTCCCTTGTTTCACTGTCCAACGATTCTGACCTCTCTTACCTTAATTTCAAATATCTCACTGTACGGTTTTCATATACTGTTCCCACTTGTTTCTATTGAAAATAGGCTCACTAAGGAATCCATACATATAACTTATAACTCATAATTCACTTTTCACAATTTTAACCAATTTTTTCAAGACAGAACAGGGAACCACGAAGTCCATCAAAACCAGTCTCACTAAAATTAAGATATCTCAGAATATAAAATTTCTTTTCCTTCTCTGTTTCTTCCATATGAAAATAGACACAGTAAGATTTAATTTGATATCTTTTTTGCTTTCTAATTCCATTTATCCTATTTTTCATTATTTTTCCAAAACCACGTCACTGCTGTTGACCAAACTGTTTCTTTGCAAAATATGGTTACTACTATGAACATAAGCACTCCCGAGTGGTCACAGATGCCGATTTCCGATTTTCTTCGGTATTTCGACCGAATCATAGAACATATCATACAAAAATCCAGAGAGGTATGAGATTACACACCATTTCAAACATATATTCGAAGGGTACAGGATTACACACCTTGATTACGAGTTGTACTTTTTACCGATTTCAACACCTATAATGATAGTTGATAGAAGGTTAGTCTCAACTTTGATAATCGTATCTAGAAACACTTTATTAGGCTGACTCCACTTACCACGAATGTGATCTCCTTCAGTGCACCAAGAATCGATCCTACCCTTTGACTACTGAAATCCCGTCATTTGGTGAGCGAAAGAGTCGTTAGCAATTATCCCACCTTTGATCAAAACAAATCTTATAACAACGTTCTTACCCCACTTCCTTGACAAGTCGACGATAACGATTTGGTTAATACAAATCACTTGTGCTCCTTCACCTTGTTGAAAGCCCTAAATCCAACGATGGCCATATCATAGAAAAGAATGTAACTCGGACCCAACGAGAGAAAAGAAGAACACTTTCGATTATTAGGGAAAACTCGGATGAAACAAAGTTATCGACAAAGAGAGAACTACTACTTACCGATTGTTAATTTCCTTGTAGCGCCACTCACTTAAATCACTAGGAAAAGAGGATGATTTGATCACAAGGTAATGTCAAATTAAGAATAGAGAAAATGTTGATGAAAAGGTCAAAAGAAAAGAATGGATGGAGAGAAGAGTGCTAGATTGTTTCAGACTATCTAAGGAGATGAACAAAAGGTGAGTGATTCGGCCAAACAAAGGAGAAAGATGTACACTCAAAGCTTGAAGATTCGGCAAGAAGGAGAAGGAAATTTGGAGAGAAAAAAAATGACACAAAAGTTGCAAATAGGTGCTTTTGGCCAAAACAACACCAAAACTTTTACCAATTGCCAAAGAAAATTCGGCTACCTCCCCCTAACACACAAAACCGTCCACATACTTGACCATAATGGTCAAAAATTGGCCAACCACACTTTCCATAACACTTCCCTTGAAAAAGGCCACATGTTTCCCTTACTTTCCCCTTTCTCTTGATTTCTTTCATCACCTTCAACCTTTCCTATTTTCCTTAGTCATTTTGCCAAAAATAAAATGTCCACCTTGCCTTATTTACATACTTGGCTGACACTTAGGGAAGGAATGAAAAAATAATAGTTAAAATTTGCACGCAATGGGATTTGAACCTCTTCCCTCAAGGTACTTCATGTGGCGCCATAACCTCTTTACCATATGCTCAATTATGCTAGCACATTACTCATTTAATTCCATAAACATTGAGGCCACTTACTATCTCTCCTTAAAGTGCTTAAACACAAAATTCTTCCTATAACTTAACTTGAACCCGGAACTTCCTAGAAACCTCGTAACTCTCCAAAATCACCTTCCTAATAAGTCCAACTTGAAATAATGCCGTTCTCAAATTCCCATGAATTTTAAAACGCTTCTACGCTCAAGGCCCAATGGGCCCAATAGGTCCAATTCTACTATGCCCTATTTCGGGTCGTTACATACCTTAATAGTTCTTTTTAACCAAATAATACCTTACAAAAATAAAATTTAAAAATTAATTCCGAAATAAATAAAAAACAACAAAAAAATTAACATTTATTTATAAAAAAATTAGTAAATAAAAAAAATACCTTTTATGGTTTTTTTCAACACCAAATCCTTCTAACCCCAAATACAACCTCTTAATTAATTTTTTTCAAACCCTAAACACAACCCTAATTTTTTCTCAAATCCCAAACACAACTTCTTCTCCTTCCCTTTCTCCTTTTCTTTTCTATTTTTTTCCTTCCCCTTCTCCTCTCTCTATTCTGCTTCTCTTTTCTTCTTTCTTTTTTACATTCCTTCCCTTCCCGCTCTCTTTTTCTTCTTCTAAATTTCTTTTTCCTTTCATCCGGCCAAAATGGGGACATTGGGGACCTTATAATGGTCCCCAAAACACATGTCACGGGCATAGTCCCGTCCCATCACTGCCACCATTGCAGGGGTCAGGGGTGTGCTACCTATGAGGTTGGCTTCACCACCCCAGTGCCGCCTATCAATTTGGCATGACCAGGGGGTGTGTCGCCTACCTATTAGGCTTCACCAGTGGTCCTATCACCTCAATGTCAACAGGTCGACAGCGGGTCAGGTTTTGGTCGTATACGGGTCGTAAATGACCCATATTTCTTTGGTGCCGCCTATTTAGATGGCATTTCTGATTTTTTTAATATATTTTTTTAGTCAACTCTATCAGATTTCTGATATTCTCTCTCCTCTAACTCTTAATATGTATATAATTTTTAATTTAACAAATTATTAACTTTTATTTATCTTTTTCATGAAACCATTATTAATAAATGAACTTATCAAATTATTTTATACTCCCTAATTTAATTTTTAATTAAATCTCTTTTTTTTAAATTAAAAATTCAATTGGGACTTTATTTTTATAATTTAATCCTATCAATCAATTTATGCTAATTCTACTCAATAATTTAATCTATCACGTAGATGACACAGAATTTTCACTTTCAAACCTAGCCATCCATTTAAAAAATCAATTTAAAAACTAAATTTTTCAACAACGTCTCTCCCCTCCAAGGTTCCATGTTGCCCCCATCAGAAAGCAACTTTGAAAGAGAAACACCTTCAAAGAAGACTTAGAGAACTCTAGAGTTTCAACAGTATTGCAGTGTAAAGTGTGTGAACCATCAACTTAAATAGGAGCAGAAGAGGGAGAATTAACAACTTTAGCATTGGGGTCAGATTCTGAGATCACCATCTTTTTCTTACCAATGCTTTCCAAATAAGGCCTTACCCTTTGCAGCGGTTTTGAACTTGATTGATTGCATTGGTTCTTTAGACCTATCCATAGAAACCTAGAGTACTACCATCAAAATTTCAACCAACTTTACTATTATCAATAATGTTAGAATTAAGTGACATGAATCCTTATTTAAATAAAATACAGTAGTAAAATAAAATAAAAGTTAAATCCACATAGAACTACACTTCTTTTATTTTATTTTAGAATAAGGTTTTTTAAACCTTATTAAACTCCATCTATTTTATATTGATTAGAATAAGGTGTTTCAATCTTACTACACTCCTATTAGAATATGGCTTTACAAGCCTATAAATAGACATAGTCTATTCCTCTTGTAATCATTCAAATTCGATATAGTGAATTTTCTTCTCTTCTGCCCGTGGTTTTTTCCCGATAGGGTTTCCACGTAAAATCTGTATGTTCTTTATTTTATTTTATTTTCACAAATTGGTATCCGAGCTTCCGGGTTGTTCATTTCGATCACGGTAATGGCGTCTTTGAAATATAAAATTCCGCTGTTGGATCGCAACACCAGATTTGTGTTGTGGCAGATTAAGATGCAAGCAATTCTTGAAAAGATCGATCTGAAGGATGCCCTGCTAGGGATATATAAGATGCCTTCGGCATTAACGGATGAAGAGAAGAAGCGTAAGGATCGAAAGGCGTTAACACAATTAGATATGCATTTGTCTAGTGAAATTTTATAGGATGTGATGAAGGAGAAGACCGCCGCTGCATTATGGCAGAGGCTAGAACAAATATGTATGTCGAACACTCTAACCAGCAAGTTGCATATGAAGTAGCGTCTTTATGCTCATCGTTTGGAGGAAGGTGCGTCTGTGCACGAACACTTAACTGTGTTTAAAGAAATTCTCTCAAACTTGGAGGCCATGGAGGTTCAGTATGATAAGGAAGATCTAGGGTTGATTCTACTTTGTTCGTTGCCTCTGTCTTATTCAACCTTTAGAGACATGATTTTATATAGCCGCGATTCTCTCACAGTTGATGAGGTTTATGATTCTTTGACCTCATATGATACGATGAAGTATCTTGTGGTTAAAATCGACTCTCAGGGAGAGGGTCTCATTGTTCGTGAGAGAAAAGAACAAAATGCTAATGATGATCGTGGAATGACACAGGAACAGAATCCTCGCGATAAATCTAAGGGTAGATCAAAGTCTTCAAACAGAGGTAAAACTTGTAACTTCTGTAAGAAGAAAGGGCACATTAAATTTGAGTGCTATAAGCTACAAAACAAGATCAAAAGAGAGGCTACGAATCAAAAGGGAAAACAACCAAAAAATTTCGGTGAAGCTGATGTTGTAGAAGACTACAGTGATGGTGAACTTCTAGTTGCTTCTGTCAACAATTCTAAAGTAAGCGAGGAGTGGATCATTGATTCGGGCTACACCTTCCACATGAGTCCCAATCGAGATTGGTTTACAACTTACGAAACAGTGTCTAAAGGTGTTGTTTTGATGGGAAATAATGCTTCGTGTAAATTTGCAGGTGTTGGAACGATTAAATTTAAGATGTTTGATGGAGTTGTCAGAACACTTAGTGACGTGCGACATGTTCCAGAATTGAAGAGAAATTTAATTTCGTTGAGTACTCTTGATTCAGAAGGGTACAGATACATAGCTGAAAGTGGGGTTTTGAATATTTCCAAAGGTTCCCTCGTTGTGATGAAAGGGCAGAGAAAGGCTGCCAAGTTATATGTTTTGCAGGGTTCTCATCATATCGGTGATGCAAATTGCCGCTTCCTCTTCCTTATCAGATGATAATATTACTAAAATTTGGCATATGCGCCTAGGGCATATGAGTGAGAATGGCATGGCAGAATTGAGCAAAAGAGGACTTCTTGATGGGCAAGGAATTTGCAAACTGAAGTTTTGTGAGCACTGCATTTTTGGGAAGCAAAAGAGAGTTTGATTCACCAGAGGAATCCATAACACAAAGGGAACGTTGGAGTATATTCATTATGGTCTATGGGGGCCATCCAGAGTGCCTTCAAGAGGTGGAGCTAATTATATGCTAACTTTTATTGATAATTTTTCCAGAAAAGTTTGGGCGTTCTTCCTGAAGCAGAAAAGCGATGTGTTTTCCACATTTAAGTCTTGGAAAACTATGATTGAACTATGGCTTAGATTTCTGTTCTGATGAGTTTAATAAACTGTGCAAGTCAGAAGGGATCGTGAGACACTTGACAGTTCGTCATACTCCACAGCAAAACGGCGTTGCAGAACGAATGAACAAAACGATCATGGAGAAGGTTTGATGTATGTTGTCAAATGCCAACTTACCAAATTTGTTTTGGGCCAAAGCAGCCTCTACTGCATGTTTTTTTATCAACCAATCTCCATTTGTTGCCATTGAGAAAAAGACTCCACAAGAGGCATGGTCTGGTAATCCTTCTGACTATTCTGACTTAAAGATCTTTGGGTGTCCTGCGTATGCTCATGTTGATAATGGAAAATTGGAACCGAGATCCATTAAATGTGTTTTTCTTGGTTAAAAAGTTGGTGTAAAAGGGTACAAGTTATGGTGTCCTAAAAATAGAAAAGTTGTGATTAGCATAGATGTTGTTTTTGATGAAACTGCTATGCTACCTAACTTATCTCTTAAAGACTCTTCCAATAAAGAAAATCAAAAGCAGGTGGAACATCAGATTAATCCAGAATAAACAACAGAGTCGAATCCTCAAGCCAGTACAGAAATTCAGAATAGAGTTGCTTTTTCACCACAATACTCTATCACCAAAAATAGAACTAAAAGAGAAATTAAACCTCCAAAGAAGTATGCTGAGGCTGATCTAGTTGCTTATGCTTTAAATGTTGTTGAAGATATAGATGCAAACCAAGAGCCATCTAATTATTCTGAGGCAGTTAGCTGTGAAGACTCGGAAAAGTGGATGTTTTCTATACAAGAGGAGATGGAATCACTCCACAAAAATAGAACATGGGATCTTGTGAAACTTCCTAAAGGTAAAAAGGTTGTTCATTGTAAATGGGTGTTTAAAAAGAAAGAAGGGACTCTAGGAGTTGAAGAACCCAGATATAAAGCAAGGCTTGTTGCAAAGGGTTACAGTCAAATTCCAGGAGTGGACTTCACAGATGTGTTCTCCCCAGTTGTGAAGCATAGTTCGATTCGAGCTTCGCTTGGTATTGTGGTCATGCATGATTTAGAGCTTGAGCAGTTAGATGTAAAAACTGCATTTTTACATAGAGAACTTGAGGAGGATATTTACATGCAACAACTAGAGGGTTTTACAGTCTCAAAAAAAGAGGACTATGTTTGCTTACTGAAAAAGTCCCTTTACGGTTTGAAACAGTCACCAAGACAGTGGTACAAGAGGTTTGATTCCTTTATGACTTCTCATGATTTCAAAAGAAGTAGCTTTGACAATTGTGTTTACTTTAATAAAAACAGTGATGGTTCTTTTGTGTATCTACTCCATTATGTCGATGACATGTTGATAGCAGCGAAAGATAAAGGAGAGATAAGAAAGGTTAAAGCCCAACTAAGTGAAGAATTTGAGATGAAAGATTTGGGACCAGCAAAGAAGATACTTGGTATGGAGATTCTCAGAGATAGAAAAGCAAGTAATTGTACCTAAGTCAGAAAGGGTACATTGAGAAAGTTCTTTGCAGGCTCAATATGCAGAGTGCTAAGCCTGTTAGTACTCCTTTAGTAGCCCATTTCAAACTTTCATCGGCTTTGCCTCCACAATCAGATGATGAGATTGAGTACATGTCACATATTCCATGTAACACCCCAAACCCGGCCTAGAAGTTAGGCCCGAATCTGGTGTGTCACATGGAAGTAAAAACCATCTTTGTGATTATTAAAAACTTGCTTGAGAAATACAAATTTCTTTGTTAAAACCAAAAACACTTAAGCAATTGTTAACTACTTGAAAATGTAATAATCTTTAAAAACCTTTTTAGTAGCGAAAGCATATTTGAAATGAACAATTTACAAAAATGTGATGTTTAGAAATAGAGTTGCGTACATTTTGAAATCGTTATGAAACGTAGATAAAATACAAGTATTTTTGAAAGATTGATTGATGAGTCAACAATCAAGGTAGTGAACTTTAAAACCGTGACTTTTGTAAATATCGTTTGAAAGTTCGAGTGAAAACTTCCGTGTTAAAATATTTATAAAAGTTTATTATGAGATCCATTTGTTAATCGATTTTGGAAAACCTTTATTTAAGTTTTAGAAAATTCTCATTTTAAACAATTTAAGCAAAATAGTAAGTATAACAACCATAAAGCAAATAATAAAACACTCTGCAGGCCTTATTACAACTTAAACCAAAATAGCAAAATAATAAAATAAACGGGAATAGAAATTTAAAATTTCATTAACACCATTTCTGAAGTATGGCTTCCACCGAGTCATCCATGGGCCCAAGTCCTCACAACGGAGCATTACCTACAGAGATTAAAAAGGAGGGGTGAGTTACAAGAACTCAGTGTATAATCCCCTTACCGTCATCCACTAGGTCTGAACCCATTTAGCAAAAATTTGGGCCTGAGCCCATAAAGCAATATCTTGGGCCTAAGCCCTTTTATGCATAATAATGTATAAAATAATTCATATGAATGTAATGCAATCCCAAACCAACCTAATAATCCATCCGCTACACACCACCCGTACCAACCAACACACCTGTGGGGATCTTTTGTCAACCCACCCCGCCAACACACCAATCGCAGGCATTTAGCCATTTATATAATTCGCAGGCAAGATGCCATTTAATTCGCAGGCAAGATGCCATTTAACTCGCAGGCAAGATGCCATTTCATAATATTTGTGGCTGAGCCACCAAATTTCACTTCCCCGATCATCAATATCCCAATCCCATGCAACTTATGTAAATGCAACATACATCGTAAATCATAATATTTACAATAAAACCCACGATAATTAATAACTCAGAGATTTATTACAAACAATTTGGCCCATTAACACTTTACAAAATCGGCCCATTAGGGCATTATATCAAATCGGCCCGTTAAGGCAATATATCAAATCGGCCCGTTAAGGCAATATATCAAATCGGCCCATTATGGCTATATATCAAATCGGCCCGTTAAGGCAATATATCAAATCGTCCCATTATGGCTATATATCAAATCGGCCCGTTAAGGCAATATATCAAATCGGCCCGTTAAGGCAATATAACAAATCAGCCCATTAAGGCAATATAACAATTCGGCCCATTAAAGCAATATAACAAATCGGCCCGTTAAGGCAATATATCAAATCGGCCCGTTAAGGCAATATAACAAATCAGCCCATTAAGGCAATATAACAATTTGGCCCATTAACAATACATCAGATCGGCCCATTAGGGGAATTTTCGTAATTCGATAATCTTACCCACTAAGGGTAATTTGGTAATCTCGCAGTCCAGGGATATTTCGGTAATTTACCCTCTAAGGGTATTATGGTAATTCTGCAACCTAGACTTAACTACTAATGTGGGGCATAAAAATCGAAACTGTCCATCTGCGTCGTACTGACTAAATTAACTATAACTCGAGTTAGGAATCTCGAATTCTAAATCCGTAAATTTTCCTTGAAACTAGACTCATATATTTTCTTACTAAAAAATTTCCAGAATTTTTTGCTTAACCAATTAGTACAGTTTTTTCCTTAAATTTTCCCTTGTTTCACTGTCCAATGATTCTGACCTCTCTTAACTTAATTTCAAATATCTCACTGTACGGTTTTCATATACTGCTCCCACTTGTTTCTATTGAAAATAGGTTCTCTAAGTAATCCATAAATATAACTTATAACTCATAATTCACTTTGTACAATTTTAACCAATTTTTCCAAGACAGAACAGGGAACCACAAAGTCCATCAGAACCAGTCTCACTAAAATTAAGATATCCCAGAATATAAACTTCCTCTTCCTCCTCTGTTTCTTTCATATACAAATAGACACAGTAATCTTTAATTCGATATCTTTTTCGCTTTCTAATTCCCTTTATCCTATTTTTTTTGATTTTTCCAAAATCACGTCACTGCTGCTGACCAAACTGTTTCTTTGGAAAATATGGTTACTACTATGAACATACGCACTCCCGAATGGTCTAGGATGCCGGTTTCCGACTTTCTTCGGTATTTCGACCGAATCATAGAACATTTCATACAAACATCCAGAGAGGTATGAGATCACACACCATTTCAAACATATATTCGGAAGGGTACAGGATTACACACCATTTCAAGCATATATTCGGAAGGGTACGGAATTACACACCATTTCAAGCATATATTCGGAAGGGTACGGAATTACACACCTTGATTACGAGTTGTGCTTTCTACCGATTTCAACACCGATAATGATAATTGATAGAAGGTTAGTCTCAACTTTGATAATCGTAACCAAAAACACTTTACTAGGCTAACTCCACTTACCACGAATGTGATCTCCCTTAGTGCACCAAAAACCGATACTACCCTTTGGTTACTGAAATCCTGTCCTAACAATATTTGGTGAGCGAAAGAGTTGTTAGCAATTATCCCACCTTTGGCCAAAACAAATCTCATAACAACGTTCTCACCCCACTTGCTTGACGAGTCGACGATAATGATTTGGTTAATACAAATCACTTGTGCTCCTTTACCTTGAAGATTTTTAGGACCGATTCCCAACGATTGTATGATAACTTCGGAAGATTCAAAGTTTCGGCCTTCCACTATATCACGATTAATCAAGGATTGAGTGTAAATACGGATGAGAAGAAAAGATAGAAAAGAGATGAAGGTTCGGTTATAGAAGAAAATGAATATTGATATTCGGCTATGGAGGATAATCAAACAAGAAAATGTGATTTTATGGTGGTGTCGATTTAGAGAAGAGAAAAGATTAGAGGAATGGTTAAAAGAAAAGGATGGAAGGTTGGATGGATGCAAGGTGATTCGGCTATCAAAGGGAGATGAACATGTTGCACAAATGTGCTAGGAGGTTTCGGCAAAGAAGAAAGAAAAAAGAAAAACTAAAACTCACAAAGAGTAGCAATTTGGAGAAAATGACACTATTGAAGCCAAAGGTATTTTTGACCAAAACAAACACTATAGTTTTACCAAAACACCAAGTAAAATTCAGCTACCTCCCTTTTACCACAAAACCTTCCACATTCATGACCGTAATGGTCAAAAATTGGCCAACCACACTTTCCATAACACTTCCCTTGAAAAAGGCCACATGTTCCCCTTACTTTCCCCTTTCTTTTGATTTCTTTCCTCACCTTCATCCTTTCCTATTTTCCTTAGCCATCTCGCCAAAAATAAAAAGTCCACCTTGCCTTATTTACATGCTTGGCCGACACTTAGGGAAAGAATACAAAAATAATAGTCAAAATTTGCACACAATGGGATTTGAACCTCTTCCCTCCATACTCTTCACTTAATGCCATAACCTCTTTGCCATATGCTCAATTATGCTAGCAAATTGAATACTTATTTTCATAAGTATTGATGCCACTTACCATTTCTCCTAAATAGGATTAAACACCAAATTTTTACTAGAGCCTAATTCAACCCCGAGCCTTTATAGAACCCCGTAACTTTCCAAAATCACCTTCCTAATAAGTCCAACTTGAAATAATGTCGTTCTCAAATTCCCATAAATTTTAAAACGCTTCTACGCTCAAGGTCCAATGGGCCCAATCCTACTAGGCCCAATTTTGGGTCATTACAATTCTACCCTCCTTAAAGAAATTTCGTCCTCGAAATTTCCAACCAACTACTAACCGTACCGTTTAAAACATACCACTATGCTTTCGCTGCGCACTCTGATCTTAATAACACCAATGTACTTTTAACAAAATCTTGAATCCTCTTTCACACAACCAAACACCTAACCACAGAAGCAAGCAGTTATCTACCACTTATACCTAAAATTTTCTACATTCAATCATCACGTCCAACCAAAACATACCTGACTTGATGGTGATGAAACAATCCCGAGCCTTATGCTCCTTAGACCCGCATCTCAAGCATGTTCTTGACCTCCTCCAACATTCTCCCGGATAACGCCTTCTGCAATAATCGCAAGCCGGAAATTTTGGACGTTCCTTAACACGTTTTACGGAATGAGACTGCGACCCAAAAGAACCACGATCTCTTTTTTTTTCTTACAGTCCACACACTCAACTCGAAGTGCTTCACCAATTCCTTTAACCTCTTCCAATACTTCCTTAACTATCTGAGTCAGCTCGTCAACCCCAGCTCGATCATGAGATCCCGTCTCAGCCACTGGCGATGCCAGTGCCTTCCTTTCGGGCACATGCCTCAGTGCCAAAGATCTAGCCTTAGCACCTCGGCCTCTACCACGTCCACATCTATCGCGTCTACGTCCTTTAACGCTCATATTTGCTAAATCAATTTAATCTGATTACGAGTTTTATGAATCAGTATACTATTTCAGTGTTTTATTAAACAATTTTTTATGGAGTATAGGAAGTAAAGTTGTTTTCGTAGTACGTATCTAAGGTCTCAATTTCTATAGTTTCAGCTCCTAAAGCTAAAAGTTCTAGAGTATTCTATTTTGTGGAATTTTCTTACCACAGTACTAACACAATAATCATAAAATAAAAACACATACTTACTTGACTTGGTGCCGGATACCCGTGGTGCCATACTTCCTTTAAAACATGCATTTATAATTTAAAATTTAAACAGCTTTGGAAAACATTTTTGAACCCAAACCACAGCCGAGTTTTGCAACCTAGGCTTTGATACCATAAAATGTAACACCCCAAACCCAGCCTAGAAGTTAGGCCCGAATCTGGTGTGTCACATAGAAGTAAAAACCATCTTTGCGATTATTAAAAACTTGCTTGAGAAATGCAGCCTCTTTGTTAAAACCAAAAACACTTAAGCAATTGTTAACTACTTGAAAACGTAATAATCTTTAAAAACCTTTTTAGTAGCGAAAGCATATTTGAAATGAATAATTTACAAAAATGTGATGTTTAGAAACAGAGTTGCAGAAGCATTTTGAAATCGTTGCGGAAACGTAGATAAAATACAAGTATTTTTGAAAGATTGATTGATGAGTCAACAATCAAGGTAGTGAACTTTAAAACCGTGACTTTTGTAAATATCGTTAGAAAGTTCGAGTGAAAACTTTCGTGTTAAAATATTTATAAAAGTTTATTATAAAATCCATTTATTAATCGATTTTGGAAAACCTTTATTTAAGTTTTTAGAAAATACTCATTTTAAACAATTTAAGCAAAATAGTAAGTATAACAACCATAAAGCAAATAATAAAACACTCCAGAGGCCTTATTACAACTTAAACCAAAATAGCAAAATAATAAAATAAACGGGAATAGAAATTTAAAATTTCATTAACACCATTTCTGAAGTATGGCTTCCATCGAGTCATCCATGGGCCCAAGTCCTCACAACGGAGCATTACCTACAGAGATTAAAAAGGAGGGGTGAGTTACAAGAACTCAGTGTATAATCCCCTTACCATCATCCACTGGGTCTGAACCCATTTAGCAAAAATTTGGGCCTGAGCCCATAAAGCAATATCTTGGGCCTAAGCCCTTTTATGCATAATAATGTATCAAATAATTCATATGAATGTAATGCAATCCAAAACCAACCTAATAATCCATCTGCTACACACCAGTGGGGATCTTTTGTCAACCCACCCCGGAAACACACCAATCGCAGGCATTTAGCCATTTATATAATTCGCAGGCAAGATGCCATTTAATTCGCAGGCAAGATGCCATTTCATAATATTTGTGGCTGAGCCACCAAATTTCACTTCCTCGATCATCAATATCCCAATCCCATGTAACTTATGTAAATGCAACATACATCGTAAATCATAATATTTACAATATAACCACGATAATTAATAACTCAGAGATTTATTACAAACAATTTGGCCCATTAACACTTTACAAAATCAGCCCATTAGGGCATTATATCAAATCGGCCCGTTAAGGCAATATATCAGATCGGACCGTTAAGGCAATATATCAAATCGGCCCATTATGGCTATATATCAAATCGGCCCGTTAAGGCAATATATCAAATCGGCCTATTATGGCTATATATCAAATCGGCCCGTTAAGGCAATATATCAAATCGGCCCGTTAAGGCAATATAACAAATCAGACCATTAAGGCAATATAACAATTCAGCCCATTAAGGCAATATAACAAATCGGCCCGTTAAGGCAATATATCAAATCGGCCCGTTAAGGCAATATAACAAATTAGCCCATTAAGGCAATATAACAATTCGGCCCATTAACAATACATTAGATCGGCCCATTAGGGGTATTTTCGTAATTCGGTAATCTTACCCACTAAGGGTAATTTGGTAATCTCGCAATCCAGGGATATTTCGGTAATTTACCCTCTAAGGGTATTATGGTAATTCCGCAACCTAGACTTAACTACTAATGTGGGGCATAAAAATCGAAACTGTCCATCTGCGTCGTACTGACTAAATTGACTATAACTCGAGTTAGGAATCTCAAAATTTAAATCCGTAAATTTTCCTTAAAACTAGACTCATATATATTTTTACTAAAAATTTTCCAGAATTTTTTGCTTAACCAATTAGTACATTTTTTTCCTTAAAGTTTCCCTTGTTTCACTGTCCAACGATTCTGACCTCTCTTAACTTAATTTCAAATATCTCACTGTACGGTTTTCATATACTTCTCCCACTTGTTTCTATTGAAAATAGGTTATCTAAGGAATCCATAAATATAACTTATAACTCATAATTCACTTTTTACAATTTTAACCAATTTTTCCAAGACAGAACAGGGAACCACGAAGTCCATCAGAACCAGTCTCACTAAAATTAAGATATCCCAGAATATAAACTTCTTCTTCCTCCTCTGTTTCTTTCATATACAAATAGACACAGTAAGCTTTAATTCGATATCTTTTTCGCTTTCTAATTCCCTTTATCCTATTTTTTGTGATTTTTCCAAAATCACGTCACTGCTGCTGACCAAACTGTTTCTTTGCAAAATATGGTTACTACTATGAACATACGCACTCCCGAGTGGTCTCGGATGCCGGTTTCCGACTTTCTTCGGTATTTCGACCGAATCATAGAACATTTCATACAAACATCCAGAGAGGTATGAGATCACACACCATTTCAAACATATATTCGGAAGGGTACAGGATTACACACCATTTCAAGCATATATTCGGAAGGGTACGGAATTACACACCTTGATTACGAGTTGTGCTTTCTACCGATTCCAACACCGATAATGATAGTTGATAGAAGGTTAGTCTCAACTTTGATAATCGTAACCAAAAACACTTTACTAGGCTAACTCCACTTACCACGAATGTGATCTCCCTTAGTGCACCAAAAACCGATACTACCCTTTTGTTACTAAAATCTCGTCCTAACAATATTTGGTGAGCGAAAGAGTTGTTAGCAATTATCCCACCTTTGGCCAAAACAAATCTCATAACAACGTTCTTACCCCACTTGGTTGACGAGTCGACAATAATGATTTGGTTAATACAAATCACTTGTGCTCCTTTACCTTGAAGATTTTTAGGACCGATTCCCAACGATTGTACGATAACTTCGGAAGATTCAAAGTTTCGGCCTTCCACTATATCACTATTAATCAAGGATTGAGTGTAAATACGGATGAGAAGAAAAGATAGAAAAGAGATGAAGGTTCGGTTATAGAAGAAAATGAATATTGATATTCGGCTATGGAGGATAATCAAACAAGAAAATGTGATTTTATGGTGGTGTCGATTTAGAGAAGAGAAAAGATTAGAGGAATGGTTAAAAGAAAAGGATGGAAGGTTGGATGGATGCAAGGTGATTCGGCTATCAAAGGGAGATGAACATGTTGCACAAATGTGCTAGGAGGTTTCAGCAAAGAAGAAAGAAAGAAGAAAAACTAAAACTCACAAAGAGTAGCAATTTGGAGAAAATGACACTATTGAAGCCAAAGGTATTTTTGACCAAAACAAACACTATAGTTTTACCAAAACACCAAGTAAAATTTGGCTACCTCCCTTTTACCACAAAACCGTCCACATTCATGACCATAATGGTAAAAAATTGGCCAACCACACTTTCCATAACACTTCCCTTGAAAAAGGCCACATGTTCCCCTTAATTTCCCCTTTCTCTTGATTTCTTTCCTCGCCTTCATCCTTTCCTATTTTCCTTAGCCATCTTGCCAAAAATAAAAAGTCCACCTTGCCTTATTTACATGCTTGGCCGACAGTTAGGGAAAGAATACAAAAATAATAGTCAAAATTTGCACACAATGGGATTTGAACCTCTTCCCTCCATACTCTTCACTTAATGCCATAACCTCTTTGCCGTATGCTCAATTATGCTAGCAAATTGAATACTTATTTTCATAAGTATTGATGCCACTTACTATTTCTCCTAAATAGGCTTAAACACCAAATTTTTACTAGGGCCCAATTCAACCCCGAGCCTTCATAGAACCCCGTAACTTTCCAAAATCACCTTCCTAATAAGTCCAACTTGAAATAATGTCATTCTCAAATTCCCATAAATTTTAAAACGCTTCTATGCTCAAGGTCCAATGGGCCCAATCCTACTAGGCCCAATTTCGGGTCGTTACATTTCGTACTCTAGTGCAGTGGGATCTCTCATGTATGCTGTGGTTTGTTCACGTCCAGATTTATCATATGCAGTCAGCGCAGTTAGCAGATACATGGCGAATCCCGGTAAAGAACATTGGAAAGTAGTGTAACACCCCTTACCCGTATTCAATGCCGGAACAGGGCTCGAGGCATTACCGGACTTATAACATAAGCAATCACACCATTCCGAGTCATAAAATTTGCGTCCAAATTAAAGCCATCCATATTCAATCATAAAGTCCCTTATACGAGCCTACGACGCCCAAAACATACTTTGGAGGTGGTTCGGGTCTAAACCGAGAATTTAGGAAACTTTTACAAAACTTAGAAAATTTTTCATGTTACAAGGCTCACACGCCCGTGTGGTCCAAGGGACACACCCGTGTGACCCTTGGACACGTCCGTGCTACAGGTCGTGTTCAAAATAGGGAGCTCTCTGACTTGTGCCACACAGCCGTGCCACACGCCCATATGCTAGGCCGTGTAGCACACACGGTTGAGACACACGCCTGTGTCTCTGCCCGTGTGCTCAATTTTGGACATTCTATTTTGCAACAATTAAGGTACAGGGGACACACGGCCGGAACACATGCTCGTGGGGCAAACCGTGTGTCACACACGCCCGTGTGTCTACCCGTGTGGACAAAAACAAGGCTATTTACCAAGCCATTTTGCCACCCTCACTTGCACACATCTACACAACATCTCATGGCACAAGATCAAGCATATAAATGCAACCAAACAAGCACAAACAAGACAATAACATGCCATTCTTATACCATCATTTATCATGCTTAGAACATCATATTTAGCCCATTAAAAACATACTAATTTCACATTCACAAGAGGGCATTAACATATGAATAAACTTATGATCAACATAAGCCATCATTCATGGCTATATATAAGATGAAGAATTAACGATTACAAGCTAACACATATGGCCAAATTAATAATGACACACATAACAAATTGACATAGTCCCTATACATGCCATAGACTCAAAAATGCTTGGATTCATTTATACCCAAAATGATAGCTTGATAGTGTGATAGGATCTCCGGAGAACTCTAACCCGAGCTAGCTTAATAACCCTATAAGACATTGGAAAGGAAGGGGGTAAGCTATATATATAGCTTAGTAAGTCCGTACGAAAATAATAAGCAACTCTTACAAATATTTTAACAAGTTCAACAATTTAAACACAAAATAATACAAATTGCTAATAAGCTCACAGTTAAAATTTTCATTCAATCATAAGTTTTACTCTATCATATTATAAGCATAATTTAACATATCTTGGCATTACCCTAACAACCATAATCTTTTCTTTGTAACATATTACAGCAAATAACAAATCATTTCAAACCTCATAGTAAACATGCACATTAATTATGAGAATTTACATTTCAAGCATATACTTTAACATATTTCAATTGCCTAAGTTCTTATCTTCCCATTTTTCTCATATCCGATAATTCACAATTTGCATGAATAAAACATGCTATATCATAACTCAATTTAGCCCGAAAGCCAAACACATATTCGTCAACCGAATTTACCATGTACTTCATGCATCACAAGTATTGACCAATAATCACAAGGTTTTGACAAAATCATTATCGTGGAAAATCATGAACTCACAATTTCATGAAGTCAATGCTTATAAACTTTACGTACATACCAGTACCAATTTGAAATACTTACATACTCTTTCTCTTCTTTGAAATTCCCGTTGAATTTCTCGTTAAACCATTTGGAATACTAAAGGATACTCGAGGATCTCGTACACACAGTATCGAACCAATGCCATATCCTAGATATGGTCTTACATGTAATCTCGTTTCGATGCCAATTGTAACACCCCTTACCCGTATTCTACGTCGGAACCGGGCCCGACACATTACCGAAATAAAGCCACTTGATCGCCACTTAGGCTCAACGTGACTACTCTCTCTTAGTCACCATAACGACCTCATTCTCAACTTACGAGACCTTACTCATATACACGAGGGCTCTCGAGATCATATCAGAAACTCTTACGAATTTAAAATTTTTCCATCCCAACAGGGCCACACGCTCGTGTAAGATGATACACGCCCGTGTGTAGTCACACACGCCCATGTCCACAAACCGTGCACAAAACTCAAGCATTCTGCCAAAGTCCCACGGCTAGGGCACACGCCCGTGCTCTTCACCCGTGGTGAACACTGACTACTTTACACGGCCTACAGCCTAGACACACGCCCGTGTGGCTAGCCCGTGGCCTATAACACTCGAATCTGCCGAAGTGACACGGCCAAGTCACACGCCCGTGGGCTGGCCGTGTGTCACATATGGCCTAGACACATGCCCGTGTGTCTATCCACATGGACAAGAACAAAGCTATTTGCTAAGCTCTTTTCACCCTTCTAACTCATACAACATGTATACTTTCAACTCATCCACAATCAACTCATAATGAACATAATCTTACATGGATAACTACATCTTTTCATATAATAAGTTAGCCACCAACCATGGCATTATAAAAAATAGATTATCCATCTAAAGGCCAACACATCTCAGCCATTACAACAAAACTCACTAACTTCTCTAGCCTCTATACATGCCATATACAAAACATTAAGTCCAATGTACCAGAGTGTGCTGATAGTGTAGGCGATCTTCCGATTAATCTGCGTATCACGATTCAATCCTTGTTCTCTATAAGACAAGGGAAAAGAAAGGAGTAAGCTTTGAGCCTAGTAAGTTTACACATAAACAATTTAAGCATTCTAGTATAAGCTAAACAACAATTAGCTTTATACTAACATATGTAATTCACATCCACTACTATGCTTACTCTTTCTATCCCTTACCACATATCCAACACATCATGAGTCACATACTCATAATCATTGACATGCACCCCTGCACTCAATAGCACATTTACTCAAAATACAATGCATCATTATTTCCCAATAATACATCCACACAGCTAAATTGCTCTGTGGTTTCGCACTTAGCCCACCACAATCAGATCATAAGGTAGTATCGCACATAGCCTACCACAAAGAATAATTATAGTGATTCCGCACATAGCTCACTAAATAATATGCTTAACAATAGTATCGCACACAGCCCATCATTGTTAAGTATCAAGGTGGTATCGCACTTAGCCCACTATCAAGCATTATCACTACACATTCACATGTCTACTTGCAATACATTTATCCATTCACAACTACTATCTCATTCATTCCACTAGAATTGAATAGGTTCTCAATAATGCTACACATTAGCTAACATTAACAATGTATACGCATAAATGCATTGTTCATACGTAAACTTACCTCGGTACTCAAAAAGTATGGAGATGTGCAATTTAGTCCACGACCTTGCCCTTGCCTCCGTTAAGATCCGGGCTTCGTCTTAATTGATTTAAAATGATAAATCAACCCGTTCAATACACACATTGACTAAATTGACCCTTATCTCATACTTTAGCAAAATTACCATGTTGCCTCTAAACTTCCTTATATTTATACTTTTGCCCCAAGGCTCGTAAAGTGATTTTCATTCAACTTTCTAGCCTTTCATGCTTAGCCGAATCATTTACTCAACTAAAGAAATCATCAATTCTCACTAAATCACTCATGTATGACCAATCTCAAGACTTTCACAAACTAGTCCCTACATGCATTTTTCATGGAATTCACTTAGCAAAAGATGTTTCTACTACATCAAGCCTTCATATTCTTCCATAAAACATCAAAATACATGCATTTCATACATGGTTACATTTTTAACATCAATCCTAGCTCAACATATAGCTAAAAATAGCTTACTCATGTTACTAGGACTTTAAAAATACGAAGAATATAAAAACTGCAGGGCTTGGATGCACTTACTAGCAAGCTTGAAAAATTGAAGAGCCCTAACAATGGCTTCTTGAAATTTTCTAGACAGCTTGGAGAAGAAGATGAATGAAATTTTGTCATCTTTTTCCCTTTTTAATCACTTAATTGACAAATGACCAAAATGCCCCTTAGTCAAACTTTTCCAATACTATCCACTCATGCCCATTTTTGTCCAAAAATTAGAATTTGGGAAAATTACTATTTAAGGACCTCTAATTGATAATCCAAAGCTATTTCATACAATTAGCTTCTAGAATCTCACATTTTGCAACTTTTGCAATTTAGTCCTTTTGGATAATTCAACCGCAATTTAACAAAATTGCTTCATGAAACATTCACACTAACATGCAAACATAGCATAAACCTCAAAACTCATACATATACCTCGGATTTGTGGTCTCGCACCACTATTTCGACTAGGCCTTAAATTGGGATGTTACAACTCTCCCCCTTTAGAGATTTTCGCCATGAAAATCTTAAAGGTTTGGATGTTGCTCTCTCATGTTTTCTTCCAGTTCCCACGTAGCCTCTTCCACATCGTGTTTCTGCCATAACACTTTCACTAGGGCTATGCTCTTATTCCTCAACTGTTTCACTTCTCGAGCCAAGATCTTAATCGGCTCCTCTTCATAAGACATATCCGGTCTTATCTCAATTTCCATTGAAGGGATCACATGTGAAGGATCGGAGCGATACCGTCGCAACATCGACACATGGAACACATTATGGATCTTGTCTAATTCTACCGGCAAAGCCAATCGGTATGCTACTGGCCCAACTCTATCTGTAATCTCATACGGCCCTATGAATCTCGGACTCAATTTCCCTTTTCGTCCAAATCTCATGATTTTCTTCCACGGGGACACTTTCAAAAACACTTTGTCACCCACCTCAAACTCAATTTCCTTTCTTTTCAAATCTGCGTACGACTTCTGTCGGTCCGAAGCAACTTTCAGACTATTACGAATTACTTTCACTTTCTCATCAGTCTCTTTTACTAGATCGACCCCATGGATCCACTTCTCACTAAGCTCGGTCCAATACAAAGGAGTCTGACACTTACGACCATACAAAGCTTCATACGGTTCCATCTGTATACTCGACTGATAACTATTGTTGTAGGCAAACTTGACCAAAGGTAGATACCTCTCCCAACTACCTTCGAATTCTAACACACAGCATCGAAGCATATCTTCGAGAACTTGAATCACTCTTTCAGACTGACCATTTGTTTGTGGATGGAACGCAGTACTGAAATTTAACCTCGTACCCATGGCCTATTGCAACTTCCAAAACCTTGAAGTAAACCTCGGATCTCTATCTGATATTATAGACACATGCACACCATGTAACCTCACTATCTCTACAACATACAATTCGGCTAACTTGTCTAGTGAATAATCAACACGTACTGGAATAAAATGAGCCGACTTTGTCAATCTATCCACAACTACCCACACAACATCCCTCTTTTTCGGAGTTAAAGGCAATCCCGTCACAAAATCCATGGTAACCCGATCCCATTTCCATTCAGGAACCATCACTGGCTGAAGCAATCCCAAAGGTACTTGATGCTCGGCTTTTACCTGTTGACAAATCAGACACTTCGCCACAAACTCAGAAATGTCTCTTTTTATACCCGGCCACAAATAGAATTTCCTCAAGTCATTTTACATTTTCGTACTGCCCGGGTGTACTGACAAATAACCACTATGTGCCTCATGCAAAACCTTCCGGATCAATTCTTCATCTCTAGGTACACAAATTCTGTCATGGTACAACAAACAATCATCCGAACTCACTCGAAAATCAGAATCACTTTCTAATCCACACTTAGCTCTCTTAGCTTGCATCTCACTATCATTTCTCTAAGCCTCACATATCTGTTGAACAAATAGTGGCTTAGCTCTCAACTCTGCCAATATAGCACCATCATCAGATAATGCTAAACTTGTGCTCAAAACTCTTAGAGCATACAAGGATTTCCTACTCAGGGCATCCGCAACCACATTCGCTTTTCCCGGGTGGTAATCAATGACTAACTCATAGTCTTTCAATAACTCGAGCCACCACCTCTGTCGTAAATTCAAATCCTTTTGATCCATCAAATACTTCAAACTCTTGTGATCCGTAAAGATTCGACACTTCTCACCATATAAATAATGTCACCAAATCTTTAACGCGAAAATAATCGCAGCCAATTCCAAATCATGAGTCGGATAATTCTTCTCATGCGGTTTTAACTGCCTCGAGGCGTAAGCGACTACCTTACCCTCTTGCATCAACATGCAACCGAGACTATTAAACGACGCGTCACTGAAAACCACGAACTCTTTCCCCGATTCTGGTTGAACCAAAACCGGCGCCTCAGTCAACGTTGTTTTCAATCTCTCAAAACTCTGTTGACATGTCTCAGTCCAATCAAACTTGACATCCTTATGCAACAATTTCGTCATCGGGGTAGCAATTATAGAGAACCCCTTTACGAAACGTCTGTAATATCCTGCGCCAATCCCAAGAAGCTTCGACTTCGACACGCTCTCATTTGTTTCCAATCCATAATAGCCAAATCTTACTCGGTCAACTCTAATACCATCACCCGACACAATGTGTCCTAGGAATCCGACCTCTCGGAGCCAAAGCTCACTCTTGCTAAACTTAGCATACAACTGCTCATCCCTTAAAGTTTGCAAGACAATTCTCAAATGTTCCTCATGATCGTTCTCATCCCGAGAATAGATCAATATGTCGTCAATGAAGACAACTACAAACTTATCCACATACGGTCGGAAGACACGGTTTATCAAATCCATAAAAATCACAGGTGCATTCGTTAAACCAAACGGCATGACTAAAAACTCATAATGGCCATACCTTGTTCGAAATGCGCTTTCAACACATCTTGCTCTTTCACTCTCAACTGGTAATAACCGGACCTCGTGTCGATCTTGGAGAACATCAGAGCTCCTTTCAGTTGATCAAAAAGATCATCAATCATTGGTAAAGGATACTTATTCTTCACCGTCACTTTATTGAGTTGCCTATAGTCTATACACAACCTCATAGACTCATCTTTCTTCTTTACAAATAGTACCGGAGCACCCCACTGTGAGTACCTCGGTCTTGCAAAACCCTTATCTGTCAACTCTTGCAACTGAACTTTCAGTTCTTTCAACTCTAAAGGTGCCATCCTATACGGAGCAATTGAAATAGGTGTCGTTCCCGGAGCTAACTCAATCCCAAACTCGACCTCTCTCTCTGGAGGTAATCCGGGTAACTCTCTTGGGAATACATCTGGATACTCACATACCACCGGCACTGTATCAAACTTTACTCCAACCTCTTGAGTATTCAAAATAAAGGCGAGATAGGACTCACACCCTTTTCTCAAATATTTCTCAGCCAATAGGGAAGAAATCATCACTGGTAGACTATCCGATCCACCTGATTCAACCCGAACAACATCTCTATTCTCACATTTCAATTCGATAAACTTACTACCACAGTTCACTAAGACACTATGGGTAGTCAACCAATCCATGCCAAGGATTAAGTCAAACTCATCAAACGGCAACAACATAAGGTCTGCCGGAAAGCAATGACTCTTAATCAACAAAGGACAATTCTTACACACCTTGTCCACTAACACATGCTTACCTAACGGGTTTGACACCTTAACCACAATATCCGTAAACTCAATGGTCATACTCAAACTAGATGCCAATCTCATGCAAATATAAGAATGAGTAGACCCTGGATCTATTAAAGCAATAACAAAGGTATCAAAAAGGGAAAAGGTACTTGTTATTACATCTGGGGAGGATGCCTCTTCGCGAGCGCGAATGGCATACGTCCTCCCAGGTGCCCGACCCTCCAGTCTCACAGCAGAGTCTTTGGATGCACCTCTACCACTAGTCCCACCTCTCGGGTTCCTTGGTGGTCTACCCCTTGCAGACACATCACTAGGTCTTGTCTCTTGCTTCTCTTCCTTGTCATCCCTCTGGGGAAATTTCGGATAAAATGGTCGAAGGAACCACACTTATAACAACTTTGGTTGTTTCCCCAACACTCTCCGGTATGATACCTACCACAACTTGGACACTCCGGTTTGTTCTTCGGATTGCCCACACTTTCCATCGAGGTGGCTTGGACTCTCGAACCCGAACGAGTGTTGTCCAAGTCTCGACGTGGATATCCCACTGGTGTTTTCGTCCGAGGATTCACTTCCTTGGATCTTTTCAACTGGGCTTGATATGATTTGCCCATCGGTCGTTTTCTCGCATCTCGCGCTTCACTCACAGCCCTTCTCTTTTCGTTACTCAATTCCTCGGCCTTACTTGCCCTTTCAACCAACACAACAAACTCTTTCAACTCCAAAATACCAACTAGGAGTTTGATATCCTCATTCAGTCCATCTTCGAACCTTTTACACAAGATGGTCTCTATCGACACACATTCTTGCGCGTACTTGCTAAGCCTAACAAATTCGCGCTCATATTCTGCTACTGTCATTCTTCCTTGCTTCAGTTCAAGAAATTCCTTCCATTTCCGGTCAGTAAACCACTAGCTTATATACTTCTTCCGGAACTCTTCCAGAAAGAAGTCCCACGTCACCCGCTCTCTCGAGACTACCGACGTCAACATCTTCCACCAATGGTATGCCGAGTCCCTCAGCAAAGATACGGCACACTTCAGGTTCTCTTCAGGTGTACAAGAGAGTTCATCGAATACTCTCATTGAGTTCTCTAGCCAGAACTCTGCCCTCTTGGGGTCATCATCTACCTTAGCTCTAAACTCCTCAGCCCCGTGTTTCCTAATCTTATCCATCGGGGGCTTCGATATCCTTACTACATCAATACCTTGAGGAGCCACTGGAATTGGCTGAGGTATAGGAGGAGGTGGAGGTGGTTTAGCATTAGGGTTCGCTCGAACATAATCCGAGTACCAATTACTCATCATCTGGAAAAAGGCTTCCCGAGCCTCTTCCCCTTGACCCCTAACCTCGGGTCCACTTTCAACAGGCGCGGTTCCTTGCGCAGGAGCCAGCGCGTTACTAGCTGCTTCATCAGCAGTCGATTGATCGGGATCCATATACTATATAAAACAAGGTTTTAAATCATCAGAAACCACCACACTATCATTGTATACTTATGGCATGTATAGCTAGACCCTTACACTCACTACGGTTGTCCGAGAACTGACTAAACCATAGCTCTGATACCACTAAATGTAACACCCCTTACCCGTATTCTACGCTGAAACTGAGCCCGAGGCATTACCGAAATAAAACCACTTGATCGCCATTTAGGCTCAACGTGACTACTCTCTCTTAGTCACCATAACAACCTCATTCTCAACTTACGAGACCTTACTCATATACACAAGGGCTCTCGAGACCATATCGGAAACTCTTACGAATTTAAAATTTTTCCATCCCAACAGGGCCACACGCCCGTGTAAGATGATACACGCCTGTGTGTAGTCACACACGCCCATGTCCACAAACCGTGCACAAAATTCAAGCATTCTGCCAAAGTCACACGGCTAGGGCACACGCCCGTGCTCTCCACCCGTGGTGAACACTGACTACTTTACACGGCCTACAGCCTAGACACACGCCCGTGTGGCTAGCCCGTGGCCTATAACACTCGAATTTGCCAAAGTGACACGGCCAAGTCACACGCCCGTGGGCTGGCCGTGTGTCACACATAGCCTAGACACATGCCCGTGTGTCTATCCACATGGACAAGAACAAAGCTATTTGCTAAGCTCTTCTCACCCTTCTAACTCATACAACATGTATACATTCAACTCATCCACAATCAACTCATAATGAACATAATCTTACATGGATAACTACAACTTTTCATATAATAAGTTAGCCATCAACGATGGCATTATATAAAATAGATTATCCATCTAAAGGCCAACACATCTCAGCCATTACAACAAAACTCACTAACTTCTCTAGCCTCTATACATGCCATATACAAAACATTAAGTCCAATGTACCAGAGTGTGCTGATAGTGTGGGCGATCTTCTGATTAATCCGCATATCACAATTCAGTCCTTGTTCTCTATAAGACAAGGGAAAAGAAAGGAGTAAGCTTTGAGCCTAGTAAGTTTACACATAAACAATTTAAGCATTCTAGTATAAGCTAAACAACAATTAGCTTTATACTAACATATGTAATTCACATCCACTACTATGCTTACTCTTTCTATCCCTTACCACATCTTTAACACATCATGAGTCACATACTCATAATCATTGACATGCACCCCTGCACTCAATAGCACATTTACTCAAAATACAATGCATCATTATTTCTCAATAATACATCCACACAGCTAAATTGCTCGGTGGTTTCGCACTTAGCCCACCACAATCAGATCATAAGGTAGTATCGCACATAGCCTACCACAAAGGATAATTATAGTGATTCCGCACATAGCTCACTAAATAATATTCTTAACAATAATATCGCACACAGCCCATCATTGTTAAGTATCAAGGTGGTATCGCACTTAGCCCACTATCAAGCATTATCACTACACATTCACATGTCTACTTGTAATACATTCATCCATTCACAACTACTATCTCATTCATTCCACTAGAATTGATTAGGTTCTCAATCATATGACACATTTGCTAGCATTAACAATGTATACGCATAAATGCATTATTCATACGTAAACTTACCTCGGTACTCAAAAAGTATGGAGATGTGTAATTTAGTCCACGACCTTGCCCTTGCCTCCGTTAAGATCCGGGCTTCATCTTTCTTGATTTAAAATGACAAATCAACCCGTTCAGTACACATATTGACTAAATTGACCCTTATCTCATACTTTAGCAAAATTACCATTTTGCTCCTAAACTTCTTTATATTTATACTTTTGCCCCAAGGCTCGTAAAGTGATTTTCATTCAACTTTCTAGCCTTTCATGCTTAGTCAAATCATTTACTCAACTAAAGCAATCATCAATTCTCACTAAATCACTCATGTATGACCAATCTCAAGACTTTCACAAACTAGTCCCTACATGCATTTTTCATGGAATTCACTTAGCAAAAGATGTTTCTACTACATCAAGCCTTCATATTCTTCCATAAAACATCAAAATACATGCATGTCATACATGGTTACATTTTTTAACATCAATCCTAGCTCAACATATAGCTAAAAATAGCTTACTCATGTTACTAGGACTTCAAAAATACGAAGAATATAAAAAACGGGGCTTGGATGCACTTACTAGCAAGCTTGAAAAATTGAAGAGCCCTAACAATGGCTTCTTGAAATTTTCGGCAGCTTGGAGAAGAAGATGAATGAAATTTTGTCATCTTTTTCCCTTTTTAATCACTTAATTGACAAATGACCAAAATGCCCCTTAGTCAAACTTTTCCAATACTATCCACTCATGCCCATTTTTGTCCAAAAATTAGAATTTGTGAAAATTACTATTTAAGGACCTCTAATTGATAATCCAAAGCTATTTCATACAATTAGCTTCTAGAATCTCACATTTTGCAACTTTTGCAATTTAGTCCTTTTGGACACTTCAACCGCAATTTAACAAAATTGCTTCATGAAACTTTCACACTAACATGCAAACATAGCATAAACCTCAAAACTCATACATATACCTTAGATTTGTGGTCTCGCACCACTATTCCGACTATGTAACATCCCTTACCTGTATTCAACGCCGAAACCGGGCACGAGGCGTTACCAAATTAAAGACCTCAAGATTGCCACTTAGGCACAAAATGACCACTCTCTTTGGCCATCACAACAACCTCAATCCCGACCTACGAGGCCTCTCTCAAACCCATGAGGGCTCTCGAGAACATATCGAAAACTCTTACGATCTTAAAATTTTTCCATCTATACAGGGCTCACACGCCCGTGTAAAATTTGGCACGCCCGTGGATGTCACACACGCCCACGGTCACTACCCATGCATGTAAACTCAAGCATTCTGCCAATGCCCCACGGTTAGGACACACGCCCGTGCCTTCCACCCGTGGTGCACACTGACTACCTTAACACGGCCTAGAGTCTAGACACACGCCCGTGTGGCTAGCCCGTGGCCAACACTGATTAATTCCACACGCCCTAGACACATGCCCGTGTGGCTAGTCCGTGGTCTATTCTGATTTAAAATACTAACATGCAGGGGACACACGGCTGAGTCACACGCCCGTGGGCTGGCCATGTGTCACACATGGCCTAGACACACGCCCGTGTGTCTATCCACATGGACAAGAACAAAGCTATTTGCCAAGTTCTTTTCACCCTTCTAGCATACACAATCATGCACTCATTCAACACATCCATAATCAACTCACAATCTTACAATCTCACTTGGATAACTACATCTTTTCATATAATAAAGTAGCCAACAACTATGGCATTATACAAAATAGATTATCCATTTAAAGGCCAACTCATCATAGCCATATACAGCAAAATTCACTTACTTGTCTAGCCCCTATACATGCCATATACAAAACATTGAGTCTAATCTACCAGAGTGTGTTGATAGTGTGGGCGATCTTCTAATTGATCCTCGTATCTCGATTCAACACTTTACTCTATAAGACAAGGGAAAAGAAAGGGAGTAAGCTTTGAGCTTAGTAAGTTTACACATAAACAATTAAGCAACATAGTATAAGCTAAACAACAATTAGCATTATACTAACATATAATGTACAACTATGCTTACTCTTTCTATCCCTTACCACATTTATTCCAACACATCATGAGTCACTTACTCATAACCATTGACATGCACCCCTGCATTCAATATCACATTTACACAATATACAACACATCATTATTTCTTGATAATACATCCACACAGCTAATACACACAGCTAATTCACACAGCTAATCCATACAGCTAATGTCTCGGTGGTTTCGCACTTAGCCCACCACAATCAATTAATAAGGTAGTATCACACTTAGCCTACCATGAAGGTAATCATAGTGGTTTCGCACATAGCCCACTAGATAATATACCTAACGATACCATCGCACAAAGCCAGCTCATCGTCATTATCCCTTAGGATGGTATCGCACTTAGCCCACCATTTAGCATTATCACTATACATTCACATATCTACTTACTCAATCCTACATCCATTCACGATTTCTACCACATTCATTCCACATAGATTCTCATTCATTCTCAATCATGCTGCTACACACTAGCTAGCATTAATAAATTGTAAGTATGAATGCATTGTTTATGCATAGACTTACCTCAATACACAAAAGTATAGCAACGTGCAATTTAGTCCACCACTTTGCTTTTGCCTCGGTTTTGATCCGGGCTCCGTCTTTCTTGATCTATAATGAATAAATCAGCTTATTCAATACACACATTGACCAAATTGACCCACATCTCATACTTTGGCAAAATTACTCTTTTGCCCCAAATCTTTCTCATAATTACACTATTGGCCTAAGGCTCGTAAAGTGATTTTTATTCAACTTCCTAGCCTTTCATGCTTAGCCGAATCACTTACTCAACTAAAGCAATCATCAATTCTCACTACATCACACATGTATGACCAAACTTAAGACTTTCACAAACTAGTCCCTACATGCATTTTTATGGAAACTCATTTAGCAAAAGATGTTTCTACTACATCAAGCTTTCATAATCTTCCACAAAACATCAAAACACATGCATGTCATACATGGCCACATTTTTGAACATCCATCATAGCTCATCAAATAGCTAAAAATAGCTTACTCATGCTACAAGGACTTCAAAAATACAAAGAATATCAAAAACGAGGCTAGATGCACTTACTAGCAAGCTTGAAAAATTTGAAGAACCCTAACAATGGCTCTTGAAAATTTCGGCAGCCTTGGAGAAGAAGATGAATGAATTTTGTCATCTTTTCTCCTATTTTAATCACTTAATTTATAAATGACCAAAATGCCCTTTTTGATAAACTTTCTATTTTAACTCATCCATGCCCAATTTTGTCCAAATATTAGAAATTGGAAAAATTGCTATTTAAGGACCTCTAATTAATATTCTAAAGCTATTTTACACAAATAGCTTCTAGAATCTCACATTTTGCAACTTTTGCAATTCAGTCCTTTTGGAAAATTCAACCGCAATTTCACAAAATTGCTTCATGAAACTTTCACACTAGCATGCATACATAGCATAAACCTCAAAAACTCGCTCATATACCTCAGATTTGTGGTCTCGCACCACTATCCTGACTAGGCCCTAAATCAGGATGTTACAGACTAGGCCTTAAATTGGGATGTTACACCAATAGCCCAGCTGTGGTCTTACACGAAGTCTCACATCGATGCCATATCCCAGATATGGTCTTACACGAAGTCTCATATCGATGCCATATCCCAAATATAGTCTTACACGAAGTCTCATATCGATGCCATATCCCAGATATGGTCTTACACGTAATCACAGTAACCCTAATATCATGACATTTGTATCCTATCTATTCCTAAGGTTCAACCGGACTTTCATTTATGATCGAATCTCCGTCAGTCATTTTCGTAGTATCGTACTCAATAGCATTCACATTTTATTTCAATAATGTAGCATTTACCACAATTATATCAATCAAGCATTTATACACATATAATTTAATTCTTATCACACATACGAACTTACCTCGGCATAAAAAGGTAAAAAGGACTAAATCATCAAATACTCATTTTTCCCCCGTTCTAGGTCCAAACCTCGTTTTTCTTGATCTATAATATCACATTTAACTTATTCAATCATTATAATATTCAAATTAGCCCAAAATCACATTATGGCAAAAAGTACATTTTTGCCCCTAAAGTTTTGACATTTTTCAATTTAGTCCCTAGGCTCGTAAAATGAAATATACTCAATTTCTTCAATACCCATGCCTAGTCGAACCTTATACATGCTTATAAAAGCCCGAAAATTTCATTTATTCACATTTTTATACCATATTTTATAACTTTTGCAAATAAGTCCTTTTTGGCATTTTCACCGAAAATCATTTAGCAAAAGTCGTTTATCATACACCAAACATGCATTTTCTACCATTATACATCAAAATACACAAACATCCATCATGGGTAAAATTTTAGACCTTGACATCTCTTCAAATTGATGGTAGAAATAGAAAGATCGAGTTACAACGACTTCAAAAATGTAAAGAGCATTAAAAACGGGGCTAGAACAGACTTACAATCAAGCTTGGAAGTAGCAAAACCCTAGCCATGGCTTCTCTTGAGACATTCGGCCATAACATGAAGAAGATGAATGAAATTTTGGCTTATTTTGCCTTTTTATTTCTTTTAATAACCAAATTACCAAAATGCCCTTAATGAAAAATTTTGAAAACATACCAAACCATGTCCATTTTTGTCCACCAACTTAACCAATGGTCTAATTACCATTTAAATACCTCAAATTTAAAATCTCATAACAATTGGACACTTCTAACATATAGAATTCAAGTTTTGCACTTTTTGCAATTTAGTCCTTTTAACTATATTGAGTGCCTAAACGTCAAAATTTTTGAACGAAATTTTTACGAAATCGTTCCATAAAACTGTAGACCATAAAAATATAATAAAATAGAATTTTTCTTCATCGAATTTGTGGTCTCGAAACTATTCCGACTAGACCCAAAATCAGGCTGTTACAAGCAGTTCAGTGGATTTTGAGATACTTACGAGGTACTACTGATGTTTGCTTACAGTTTGGAAGAACTAGAGATGGAGTCATTGGGTATGTTGATGCTGATATTGCTGAGACCTTGATAGAAGAATATCTCTCGCAGGTTATATCTTTACAATCGGAGGTTGTGCAATCAGTTGGAAAGCCACTTTGCAAACTACACTCGCTTTGTCTACCACTGAAGCTGAGTACATGGCGATTACTGAGGCTTGTAAAGAAGCTATTTGGTTGAAGGGACTCTTTAGTGAACTCAATGAAGATCTTCAAATCAGTACAGTATTTTGTGACAGTCAGATTGCAATCTTCCTTAAAAAAGATCAAATGTTTCATGAGAGAACAAAACACATTGATGTTCTGTATCATTTTGTTCGTGATATTATTGCTCGCGGTGATATTTTTTGTGAGCAAAATTAGTACTCATGAAAATCTAGCAAATATAATGACTAAGTCACTTCCTATAACCAAGTTTGAGCATTACTTAGACTTGGTTGGTGTTCATTGTTGAAGTTAAACCCTTAAGGGGTTTTATGGAAGAGGTGGAGAACTTGTTCGTTGAGAGTTCGCGATTAAGAACTTGTTCATTGAGAATTCGTGTCAAGGTGGAGATTGTTAGAATTAAGTGACCCGAATCCTTATTAAAATAAAATACAGTAGTAAAATAAAATAAAAGTAAAATCCATATAGAACTACACTTCTTTTATTTTATTTTAGAATAAGGTTTTTTAAACCTTATTAAACTCCATCTATTTTATATTGATTAGAATAAAGTGTTTCAATCTTACTACACTCCTATTAGAATATGGCTTTACAAACCTATAAATAGACATAGTTTATTCCTCTTGTAACCATTCAAATTCGACATAGTGAATTTTCTTCTCTTTTACATGTGATTTTTTCCCGAAAGGGTTTTCACATTGGAAACACGAAAATTTATACACTTTTTCATGCCCTTTTTAACTCAAATTTATGCGGTTTCGATTAAATTCTTGTCGAAAAATAATTAAATATTATAAAATAATTAAATTGTGCTAAAAATATGGACATGATGAATTTTAATTAATTTTATAGTTAATTTTGACTATTTTGACTATTTTCGACAAATTCGCACAAAGGGCGAATATTGGCTCGGCAGACACTGCTCGAAGAATAAACCTGAGAAGCAATTTGAAATATCAAGGCGAATTTATTTCCAGCCCAAGACGGTCCAATTATGAATATTTAATCATAATATAATTAATTTTAATTTATTCCCAATTTAATTTGGGCTAAATAAATTAATCTTAATTAATTATGAAAAAGGCCCAGTTGAACCGCATCAGTTGAACCAAACCGATTGAACCGAACCGAGCAAAGAATTGGGCAGCCCAAACCGTCCATATGCTGACCCAAATCAGCTTATTACCTGATTAATTAAGCTTGCAAAGAATCCCTTGAGGACTTTTCAAAGTTGCATTCAACCCCCTCCAAATATAGTGGCTTTGTAGATTTGCCCCATGCCATATTTAGCAAAGTTGAAGCCATCAAGTTTGCCACATAGATGGCTGGCCAAGGGAGGGCTCTTTGGCTGATGGGATTTGCTATTTTTAGCAGCCACATTCAGCTATAAATACCACCCTTGGCTGATCATTCAAATCATCCCTCAATTCTCATTCACATCTCATTCTCTCTTCTCCTCTCTCACTTTCTCTTAACTTTTTATTTTCCATTTTTCCCTTGTTCTTGTGTCGATTTCTCCTCTTGGAAAAGAGGTGTTTTCTCAGCCATTTGGAGCAGCAATTGGAGTGTTCATAAGCCACCTTGATAGCCGAGGATTTTCAATGGAGAACGAAGAACGGAGCAATCAGTCAAGCCATGGAGAAACACAGGATTTGCTTCTTGTTCCCCATCTCTTTAAATTTCGTTGTTGTTTTGACAAACATGTTTATGAATATTTATGCTATTGGAATGGTTAATTTAATTAGCTTAGCTTGAATTTAATTCGTGTTAGGTTGATTGCATTTTGTCCTCTTAAATTATTAAAATTGTGTTTATACTGTTATAGGCCTCGGTAAAATGCTTGATTAAGTAAAATCATGCTTAAGTTATTCTGGCATTTTAATTGTTTAGATAACTAAAGAATTAATTATTTAAATGCATTGAAATTGTAATTAATGGACACAATACTTAATCTATGCATGTTTAATTCTTCTAAGGTAGCTGATGATTAAATTAGCATTGTATTTGGCGATACATATGCCTTGCATAACTTGCAGGATTATTATGATTAAACTGTTTCAAGGTAAGGATACTTTGTTACCTCACATAGTCTTTTATATGCTTATTAGGTTGAATTAATCAGTTGAATCGACATAGGAATATGCGAGAGATTGTTTAATTTAATAAGTATGTATGTGCAATAGCATGTTTACTTTTATAAATCTGTTTAATCGGTCGAATTGACATAGGGATATGTACAAGAGATAAACGGATTTTTAATTTGTAAATATGTTCATAAGTTAGCAAATTACCGAGTTGCCGTGATTTATTCGTAACAAGTATAAGCATAAATTTAATGATTCTAAGTTAAGAAATGTAATTAATCCAACACAATTATATCATCTTGATTAAAATCAGCTTTTGAAATAATGCATAAGAATTTCTTTATTTTATTTATTTTACTTTGTTTTTTTTCTAGTTTTTAATCATTTCTCAAAACCAAATATTTTTCCCTCACCAAAGTGTTTAAAAAATCATTTTCATAAATAAGTCTTTTACAGTCCCTGTGGGTACGGTAACTCGACATTTACTTGTCACTTTATTACTTGTTGCAATTGTGTACACTTGCACATTTTCACCGTTCCAAGTTTTTGGCGTCGTTGCCGGGGACTGTTTTTCAAAAGCCATTATTTGTGAATCTATTTTACAGTTTGGTTTAATTTCGTATTGAAATTTTTGCTTACTTAATTTCGTTTGTGATTATTTCAGGTGTTTATGAGTATTGACCAGATTATTGACTTACTCCCTGTACACCCTGAGATAGAGCGAACCTTTCGACAACGAAGAAGCCAAGCAACCCAGAGAAGGACCGAAGAGATGAACTTCGAGAATATGAATCTAGGAAACGGAGCAAACCCTGCTCAGAATCCTATCCTTATTGCTAATGATAGGGATAGAGCTTTACGATAGTATGTTGTGCCAGTATTTAACGATCTTAATCCGGGTATTAGGAGACCCGAAACCGAGGCACAACAATTCGAGCTGAAGCCAGTCATGTTCCAAATGCTTCAGACAGTGGGCCAATTCAGTGGAATGCCTACCGAAGACCCTCATCTTCACTTAAGACTATTTATGGAAGTGAGCGATTCTTTCAAGTTAGCCGGAGTTCCCGAAGATACCTTACGATTGAAGCTATTCCCATATTCGCTAAGGGACAGAGCTCATGCCTGGTTGAACTCATTGCCACCGAACTCCATTTCTACATGGCAAGAATTAGCCGAGAGATTCCTCATGAAGTATTTCTCGCCAAGCAAGAATGCTAAGCTGAGGAACGAGATCACTGCCTTCCACCAAATGGATGACGAGTCCTTATATGAGGCATGGGAAAGATTTAAAGAATTATTACGAAAATGCTCTCATCATGGAATCCCACATTGCATTCAACTTGAGACATTCTATAATGGTCTCAACGCTCACACAAGGATGGTAGTGGACGCCTCTGCTAATAGTGCTCTCATTTCTAAGTCTTATAATGAGGCTTATGAAATTATTGAGAGGATTGCCAGCAATAATTATCAATGGCCAACCAGTCGAGCAGCGTCAGGAAGACGAGTCACTGGAATTCATGAAGTAGACGCTCTTACTTCACTCGCATCTCAGGTATCATCAATATCCTCAATGCTTAAAAACCTTACTACTAATGGGTCTAATCGTTTTGCAAAGACACATTACTAAATCAATTTGATAATGCGACTGTGTCTATTGTGGGGAGGGACATTTGTTTGAAGAATGTCCATCAAACCCGAATCAGATACTACATGGGTAATCGTAACCAAAACGAGGAAGGCAAGGGTTGCAATCAAATTTTTATAACCCATCGTGGAGAAACCACCCGAATTTTTTCTGGAGTAACCACCAAGGGCTGAACCGTACCACTTACACCCAACCTGACCAACCCAGCTACCTAGTTTCCCTCAACAAGTTCAGAAACTATTTCAAGCTGAAGCATCCAATAGCTTGGAAAGTTTGCTTAAGACATACATAGCGAAGAATGATGCCTTAATCCAGAGCCAAGCAGCTACATTGAAGAATTTGGAAAATCAAGTGGGCCAGCTTGCTACTGAACTCAGAAATCGACCACAAGGTGCTCTACCTAGTGACACAGAGAATCCGAGAAATCCGGGGAAGAAACATTGTAAAGCGTTGGCATTGAGGAGCGAAAAGATAGTAGAGCCCAACACCATTGAAGTTAGAAAGGAGCCAGCTGACGCTCAAGATCTAAAAGAAGTTCAACCAAGTGTTGAAATCCCAGTTTCACCAGAACCAGAATCGGCAAAAACTGACAAAGTAACCCCATGACCAACTAATTCTGATCAACTAACAACTTTGTTAGGTGCAGAATTGCCGCCAAAGACGAATCAACCAAAACCAGTTCCAGTAATGAAACCACCACCACCCTACCCTCAAAGACTTCAGAAGCTGAAGCAGGAAATTCAATTCAAAAAGTTCCTTGACGTACTCAAGCAACTTCACATCAACATCCCGTTGGTTGAAGCACTTGAGCAAATGTTTAACTATGTCAAGTTCATGAAAGTTATCTTGTCTAAGAAATGAAGACTTGGAGAATTTGAGACGGTAGCTCTGACAAAGGAATGCAGTGCATATCTTCAGGACAAACTACCCCCAAAATTAAAGGATCCTGGATGTTTCACCATACCATGCAACATTGGATCCACATATTGCGGTAAGGCACTATGTGACTTAGGTGCAAGTATCAACTTGATTCCTATGTCAATATTTAGGAAGTTGGGGATAGGAGAAGTTAGACCAACTATGGTTACACTTCAACTAGCAGATCGATCCTTAGCGCATCCAGAAGGAAAAATCGAGGACGTATTGGTACGTGTAGATAAATTTATTTTTCCTGCTGACTTTGTAATTCTAGACTTTGAAGCAGACAAAAAAGTGCCAATTATCCTAGGAAGGCCGTTCCTAGCAATTGGAAGGACTCTTATTGATGTACAAAAGGGCGAGCTGACTATGCGTGTTCAGGATGATCAGGTAACATTTAACGTCTTTAAGTCTATGCGATTTCCTGACACAATGGATGATTGTTCTGTAGTATCCGATTTAGAGGAATTAATAGTGGAGAGGGAACTCAACTGTGTTGAGGACCCACTGGAGCAAATTTTGACATCTGACCCTCCAAACGATGAAGAGGAGGATGAATACTTAGCTCTGCTAGAAGCTAATCAAAAGGGATTTAATCTGCAATCCCATTTTGAATCTTTGGAATTAGAGAAAAGAGATTACATTCAGCCAAAAGCATCAATTGAAGAGCCACCTAAGTTAGAACTCAAGGTATTACCTTCACACTTAAAATATGTTTATTTAGGTAACGCCTCTACTCTGCCTGTGATTGTTTCAGCAGAATTAACTACTGAACAAGAAGAGAAACTTATCTTAGTGTTGAAACAATTCAAGAAGGCTATTGGATGGACCATAGCCGATATTCGCGGTATTAGCCCATCTGTATGCATGCACAAGATCATATTAGAAGATGGCGAGAGAGGAACGATTGATGGACAACAGAGACTGAACCCCATCATGAAAGATGTAGTGAAAAAGGAAATTATCAAGTGGTTGGATGCGGGTATAATTTACCCTATCTAAGATAGTTTATGGGTGAGTCCAGTCCAGTGCGTGCCGAAGAAATGAGGTATCACGATCGTGGAGAACGAGAACAACGAGTTGATACCAACTAGAACAGTTACGGGATGGAGAATCTACATCGATTACCGGAAGCTGAACAAGGCGACTAGGAAAGATCACTTTCCTTTGCCGCTCTTGGACCAGATGCTAGATAGACTCGCAGGACGAGATTGCTACTGTTTTATCGATGGATACTCAGGGTATAATCAGATTACAGTAGCACTGGAAGATCAATACAAAATGACATTCACCTGCCCGTATGGTATGTTTGCATTTAGACGCATGCCATTTGGTTTATGTAATGCACCTGCTACATTTCAAAGATGTATGATGTCTATTTTTACTGACATGGTTGAAAAGTATTTGGAAGTGTTTATGGACGATTTTTTAGTATTCGGGGATACTTACGATGATTGCTTAGCCAATCTAGCTAAGGTACTAAGGCGATGCGAAGAGACGAATCTCGTACTTAACTGGGAAAAGTGCCATTTTATGGTACGAGAAGGAATTGTTTTAGGCCATCGGATAACGAGGCATGGGATCGAGGTAGACAAAGCAAAGGTAGATGTTATTAAGAAACTCCCACCTCCAACATCTGTAAAAGATGTTAGGAGCTTCTTGGGCCATGTCGGGTTTTACCGAAGATTTATCAAGGACTTCTCCAAAGTTGCTAAACCCTTATGAAAATTATTGGAGAAGGACTCGATATTCAAGTTTGATGAGGAATGCTTAAAAGCCTTCAACAATTTGAAGAGACAATTAGTCACGGCACCCATAATCGTCACACCAGACTGGGAGTTGCCATTTGTATTGATGTGTGACGCAAGTGACTTCGTAATTGGAGCTGTCTTGGGCCAGCGAAGGAACAATTTTTTTCATCCCATCTACTACGCAAGTCAAACTCTAACCGGAGCTCAACTGAACTATACGGTAACAGAAAAAAAGTTACTAGCTATTGTGTTTGCTTTCGACAAGTTTCGATCTTATCTTGTAGGTACCAAAGTGATTGTCTATACGGATCACTCTGCAATTAAGTACTTATTAGCCAAGAAAGATGCTAAGCCGAGATTGATCCGGTGGGTGCTTCTACTTCAAGAGTTCGATCTAGAAATCCAAGATCGAAGGGGGTAGAAAACCAAGTAGCGGATCACTTATCGATTAGAACCGCAAGAGGAAATTCTCCACTTTTACCGATCCAAGAGACATTTCGGATGAACACATATTGAAGGTAAATCATGTCCATAATATTCCTTGGTTTGCTGATTTTGCTAACTATTTAGCTTGTGGTTTGATGCGCTTTGATAAAACGTATCGACAAAGGAAAGAGTTTCTTCACAATGTGAAGTACTACTACAGGAAGAGCCATATTTGTTTAAAAGTTTGTAGATCGGATGATCGGAGATGTGTGGCGTAAGATGAAATACCAAGATTTTATACCATCATCATTCAACTCGAGTGGGGACACTTCGGAGTTACACGTCAAACGGCCAAATTATTGCAAGTTTGATTCTTTTGGCCAACACTATTCAAGGATGCATACGCTTACGTAAAGAGTCGTGATCGATGTCGAGGGGTTGGAAATGTCACCAACAGAATGAGATGCCTCAAACAAATATCATTGAGGTAGAATTGTTCAATGTTTGGGGTATTGACTTTCTTGGTCCTTTTTCCTCCGTCTTTTGGTCACAAGTACATATTGGTAGCGATGAGATTATGTGTCCAAGTGGGTCGAGAGTGAAGCTTATCCGACGAATGATGCTAAGGTCAGATGAAGTTCTTGCGAAACATATGTTCATAAGATTCGGAACCCCAAGAGCTATTATCGATGATGAAGGACCCATTTTGTGAATAAATGGTTAAAATGGATGTTAGATAAACATGGAGTGAAACATAAGGTTGCTCTGACTTACCATCCATGAGACAAATGGGCAAGCTGAGCTAGCAAATAAGGAGATCAAAGGCATACTTGAGAAGGTAGTTTGCCCGAACCGACGAGATTGGTCCAAGAGACTAGATGATGCTTTATGGGCTTACAGAATAGCATACAAGACACCTTTAGGAATGTCACCCTACAGGTTGGTCTTTGGGAAAGCCTGTCATTTACCTTTGGAGTTAGAGCACAAAGCCTACTGGGCTCTTCGATGACTCAACTTGGATCTTAAGCTTGCCAAAGAGAAACGGATGCTCCAACTCAACGAGCTAGAGGAATTCTGAATGTTCTCATACGAAAATGCCAAATTACTCAAAGAAAGACTCAAGAAATGGCATGACAAGCATATTCGAGTTCGAGAGTTTGAAGCAGGTCAGCAAGTCTTGCTATTTAATTCCAGATTGAAGTTCTTCCTAGGTAAGTTAAAATCACGTTGGTCCGGTCCATTTACGATTCATCGCGTCTATCCATACGGAGTTGTTGAAGTCCAAGGTAAGGGAGGTAATTTTCACGTCAATGCTCAGCGTTTGAAACATTACTACGGAGAAAGACCTGAACGAGATCAAATTTTGTTCAGTTTATCTGATCTTTCGATTTTCTTATTTTCAATAAATCATTTAGGGTATATTTTTGGGTTTATTATGTTTAAAGAAATTCTGTCTAGGAGATTGGAACTTAAGCGGGACCGCTTGTGACCCCTCCAATCTTTCCTGGGAATTGATTTTTACATAATTTTCCAAGAAATTAGCCCCTAAATGACAAAAATAAATTTTTTATTTTCCAAATAAAAAGGTCAATTTTGACCCAAGTCTTAAATTGCAACTCAATTTTAAATTTTCATTAAGTCTAGGGACTTAATTGAATTATTTTTAAAAATTTGGTTGCTATTTTCATAAATAACAAAAACTAGGTGCCTTTTCTTGTAAATATTTCCAAAAGGCATCTAAAATAATTATTTTTACTTAATATATATATTTTAATAATAATATGATAAACTTTAATATATAATTATATCTCTTATAACTTATATATTAATTTTTATCAACTTAGCTTAGAATTAGGATTACTTTACTTAATTATATTTCATATTTATCTTAATAATTTAATAGCAATTGATAATTACACATGCATATTATTAATTGTTGTTAACATTAAGTAGAATTAGAATATTTTTATTATTAAATTACTCTAAGAGTTCTACTCTAATTCCTACTTCTCCCACTATAAACTACACCCTTGCTTCTCCCCATTCATTCATCACTCAAAACCCCAAATCACCAACTCATCAAAGCGCCGCACCTGCGCACGCCCGTGGCCTACCTGCCGCAAGGCCTTGTGCGCTGCTATTTGCGTGCAGCCCCTACCACGCACCCATCTGCCCAACCTAAGCCAAAAGCCTTCAACCCTCCTTTTAAAATTCCATCTTTTGTTCATTAATATATTTTAGGAGTTCTTAATTTTTACGAATAAGGTGGTAAGAACAATTTTCTTCCCTTAAGTTTAATTTTTATTCAATTATTCAATTTTTTCAATTTATTGAAGAATTAATAATTTTTATTAATTAAATTTTTAAGAAAATAATTTTTTTTCTTTCCATCTTATGTTCAGGTTAATCATGCCTCGCAAGAGAACTCGTGCCTCCGCCCAATTTGACGAAACACAAAATAAATTTCACTGTGAAGAAGCCAAAGTAAGATACGAAAGTATTTTCAAAGATCAACAGATGCATCCAGAGAAAGGCTTCACACTGAAGGAAAGCAACTACAGAGACTTTATGGCACGTATTTGTCAAGTTGCTGAAGCCCTCAATTGGGAATTGTTTTGTGAAAAGAGACCAAGTGTGGATGAGGAACTAGTTCGTGATTTCTACGCGAACTTGACCTCAAGCGAATTGACCGAAGTTCCAGTCCGCGGAATCAAGGTACCAATAAATTCAAATGCTATTAATGAATTCTTTGAATTACCTGATTTCGACAACGATGAATATTCTTCTCTTTTGAGCAACATTAAGCCTGAAAATTTGCAAGAAATTCTCGAGGAACTCACAATTCCAGGTTCTAAGTGGACTGTGTCAAAGCAAGGAACCCACACGTGCCGAAGAGAGTATTTGACACCACTTGCGAAGGTATGGTTCTACTTCATTCGTTTCAGCCTTATGCCTAGTTCATATGGGACTACAATATCATTAGAGCGAATGGTCTTATTATACTCAATTCTAACTGGAAAGACCATTGGTGTGGGCAAAATCATCCTAAGAGAAACACAAAATTGTGCCGTTAGACGTTTTGGCCCGGCCTATTTCCCCTTTACGATAACAATTTTATGCTTAAAAGTAAAACTCCTCGCGGACGTGAAGAAGACAGAGTATAATCAAGGCACAATCACCGATTGGGACCTCTACCGAGTAGCCGAAAATTCTGTTCTTCAGCAACGAGTTGAAGAGAGTGAGGATCCCGAAGAAACAGAGGATGAACCCATAGAAATCCCGCCAGAGCAATCAACTAAAGTCCCTATTGAGGTAGAATCAATGGAACCAGAAGCTGAACCTGATATCGAAACCTCAAAGTTTGGAGCTCCACCGCATAGCCCAGATCTTCGTAATGAGCTATCAAAGCTGATGGACTTAATGCAACACATGCAATGGCAGCAACAAGCCTACTGGAGTTACGCAAAAATAAGAGATGACTCGATGAGGAGTGCCCTCAAGAAAATTTATAATGACCCATTTATTTTTGTGCCTGAGTTTCCAGATTTCATATTTGAACCATGGATTTCATCATCGAAGAGGGAGCAAGGCGATTCATGCAAAGGCAATACTGATGGAGTAAAAGATGAGTCGAATTCGGAAGGATCGGCAAACAAATAAAAAAGGGAGGACTTCAACTTTAGCTTATTTTTATTCTTAAGTTATTTTAGGATTAGATGAATTAGGATTTTTTTTTTGCATAATAAAACAAGAGATAGGAATCATGAATAAAATCTGAGAAGTCCCAAAGGCTAAAGTGTGGCAATAGATATATACATGTCTAGGATTGGATTTTAGAGAGAGCTTGGTACTTAAGCAGTCAATTTGACTCACCTCCTCTTTTCTAAAAATCCTACCGTGTATAGTATCTATTCACTTTAAACAATGAGGACATTGTTCACTTTAAGTAGGGGACCGAAAATTTGAATTGATTCCACTCGAATAAAATTTTCTTTTAATTATGATTAGGATATATTTTGCTCAATAAATTTGAATTTTGTTAAGTATGCTAAACTTCAAAGATTAATAAAGTTCTATTATTTCAATAAGTTATTATGTTAGCTTAATAATGATATGAATGTATTTTTAATAAAGCATGCAAATTCGTACCATAAAATTTTTAGTTCCCTACGAAAAAATTAGGCATGCATGAAAGTTTAAGTCTTTAGAATTGACTTAGTAATTTCTTGAGGCGAAATCCTAGGAAGCATGGAATATTGAAAATGATTTAGGCAACTATTGTTTGGACCGTTTGAGCCTTTCAAGCCAACCTTGATAAAATTATCCGTTGAAACCCAACTTTGAGACTATATGGCCTAATTTTATTTGGACCTTTTCAATATTTAGCCATCACTTTTCTCTTCATTACCTTTAAAATTGCCCCAAAAACTAGACTCAGCATTATTCAGAATATCGTTTGAAAATAAGTTTGGGGGAGTTGAAAGGAAGTACCAATTGCTCGAAAATTGTAGTACATGAAGCAAAGTGCTAAAAAAAAAAACATGTACTCAAAAGAAAATAGATGTACAAAAGAGCATGTTGGTGTATCGAAGGTAAAAATTCCGAAGGTTCGATTTATGCTGAGTCTAGGGTTTTAAAGCCAAAATTTATCTATTGTTTACCTACCCCTAAACCCAGCCACGTTACAACCTTATTAAAGACCTATTGATTCAAAATTCCAATGTTACCTACATTAGTGGAGAGAAATTGCTCTGTTCAACATATGAAGGCATCAGTTAAGCTTAATGATTGCAGTTTAATTTTGAATAAGGAATTAAAATCAAATTGGTAGGGATTAACATGTCTTTATTAAGAAACATTTAGTCTAATTTTGCTAGTATAATAGTTTTTGGGTGTAATTTGAACGAAATGTATACTTAAGTAGCATAATTATCAAATTTCTTATTTTTCAGCCTAAGTATATTGAATCCATAATTTTGAGAAGAAAGTTGTTCTGAAGGAGTTTTTCAAAGGTGTTTCCGAGAAAATTCTTTTCAAATTTGTGCATTACTCGGGACGAGCAATGAATTAAGTTTGGGGGTGTGGAAACACGAAAATTTATACACTTTTTCATGCCCTTTTTAACTCAAATTTATGCGGTTTCGATTAAATTCTTGTCAAAAAATAATTAAATATTATAAAATAATTAAATTGTGCTAAAAATATGGACATGATGAATTTTAATTAATTTTATAGTTAATTTTGACTGATTTTGACTATTTTCGACAGATTCGTACAAAGGGCGAAAATTGGCTCGGCAGACACTGCTCGAAGAATAAACCCGAGAAGCAATTTGAAGTATCAAGGCGAATTTATTTCCAGCCCAAGACGGTCCAATTATGAATATTTAATCATAATATAATTAATTTTAATTTATTCTCAATTTAATTTGGGCTAAATAAATTAATCTTAATTAATTATGAAAAAGGCCCAGTTGAACCGCATCAGTTGAACCAAACCGATTGAACCGAACCGAGCAAAGAATTGGGCAGCCCAAACCGTCCATATGCTGACCCAAATCAGCTTATTAGTTGAGTAATTAAGCTTGCAAATAAGCCCTTGAGGACTTTTCAAAGTTGCATTCAACCCCCTCCAAATATAGTGGCTTTGTAGATTTGCCCCATGCCATATTTAGCAAAGTTGAAGCCATCAACTTTGCCACATAGATGGCCGGCCAAGGGAGGGCTCTTTGGCTGATGGGATTTGCTATTTTTAGCAGCCACATTCAGCTATAAATACCACCCTTGGCTGATCATTCAAATCATCCCTCAATTCTCATTCGCATCTCATTCTCTCTTCTCCTCTCTCACTTTCTCTCAACTTTTTATTTTCCATTTTTCCCTTGTTCTTGTGCCAATTTCTCCTCTTGGAAAAGAGGTGTTTTCTCAGCCATTTGGAGCAGCAATTGGAGTGTTCATAAGCCACCTTGATAGCCGAGGACAACGGAGAACGAAGAACGGAGCAATCAGTCAAGCCACGGAGAAACACCGGATTTGCTTCTTGTTCCCTATCTCTTTAAATTTCGTTGTTGTTTTGACAAACATGTTTATGAATATTTATGCTATTGGAATGGTTAATTTAATCAGCTTAGCTTGAATTTAATTCGTGTTGGGTTGATTGCATTTCGTCCTCTTAAATTATTAAAATTGTGTTTATACTGTTATAGGCCTCGGTAAAATGCTTGATTAAGTAAAATCATGCTTAAGTTATTCTGGCATTTTAATTGTTTAGATAACTAAAGAATTAATTATTTAAACGCATTGAAATTGTAATTAATGGACACAATACTTAATCTGTGCATGTTTAATTCTTCTAAGGTAGCTGATGATTAAATTAGCATTGTATTTGGCGATACATATGCCTTGCATAACTTGCAAGATTATTATGATTAAACTGTTTCAAGGTAAGGATACTTTGTTACCTCACATAGTCTTTTATATGCTTATTAGGTTGAATTAATCGGTTGAATCGACATAGAAATATACGAGAGATTGTTTAATTTAATAAGTATGTATGTGCAATAACATGTTTACTTTTATAAATATGTTTAATCGATCGAATTGACATAGGGATATGTACAAGAGATAAAAAGATTTTTGATTTGTAAATATGTTCATAAGTTAGCAAATTACCGAGTTGCTGTGATTTATTCGTAACAAGTATAAGCATGAATTTAATGATTCTAAGTTAAGAAATGTAATTAATCCAACACAATTATATCATCTTGATTAAAATCAGCTTTTGAAATCGTGCATAAGAATTTCTTTATTTTATTTATTTTACTTTGTTTTTTTTCTAGTTTTAATCATTTCTCAAAATCAAATATTTTTCCCTCACCAAAGTGTTTAAAAAATCATTTTCATAAATAAGTCTTTTACAGTCCTGTGGGTACGATAACTCGACATTTACTTGTCACTTTATTACTTGTTGCAATTGTGTACATTTGCACATTTTCACCGTTTTACACATCAAATCTGTATGTTCTTTATTTTATTTTATTTTATTTTCACAAATACCCATGTTATTATCAATGACTTTATCCGATTTGTCTTTAAGAGGAATACTAGGGTCACAAGTCACCGATTTAAAAGAGTTCTCTTCACAAGAATTACCACTTAAATTACCTCTTTTAATCGGTTTTGATTTTGAGACAGCCAACTTTCGGTCTTTGCTTCTACCCTTGGACACGTTACTACTAACAGCGAGAAACTTTTTGGCTCTCGGCAGCTTTAACAGCAGCAGAACCAGCAGGTTCAGCCGACCCAGGGCCAGCTTTATCGGCAGAAAACGTGGCAGCAGCAGCAGTCGGAGACTTTAAAGCAGCTTCAATAAATGGTTTCCTGGCCCGGCTCTTCCTTGGCACTATAAGCCATGTGCCCGAATCTGCAGGTTCCACAATAGGATGCTGAATAGTTGACACCTTAGCTGGAGAAGGAGAAAAGGTGGACATGTCCATAGGATGGGAGCAAGCAAGCGTAACAGGCGCTGTGAACGTTTGATTAGTTTCAACGGTGGCTGCAACCTTTGAACATGTTGCATCTCTCGACCGGGCAAGAATAATGGGGCAATTTTCACGTCTATGACCGATAATAACCTATGGCGAATCTAGAGGGGCTAGTATGGGTCCGGCCCTTAAAATGTAAAATTATTATTTATGTCTTTAATTTTTTTTTAAATTTAAATTAGTAAAAGTAAAATTGTATTTTAACCTTTTAAATTCAATTTAATTTTTTAAAAATTATAAAGATATAAACTGTAAAAAATTAAAATTTTATTCGGTGCCCAAAAAGATTGTTCTGGGTTCGCCCCGATAATAACACAAGAAAAATAGAATAAATCGAGACCCTCGTATTGTAGATATTGCTTTCTACCATCAATGAGTATGAACTGTTTTAAAGGGCTCTCGATATTAACTTGGACGCAAAAGCGTGCATACTTTCCCCTCGACTCCGAACTAGTGGCGTTGTCCACTCGAAGGAGGGTGCCTAAGCTCTGTCCGATTTTAGCGAGAATGGTCGGATCATAATACTCAAGCGGTAACTCTGGTAATCGAACCCAAACAGCGACCAAATTAAAGGAAGCTTCCAAGGCCCTAAAATTAGGGTTCCATCGTCGCATGGTAACGAAATGCCCATCCACGAACCATGGTCCTCCCTTTAGCACCTTCTCAAAATCGTCAAAACAGCTAAACCGAACAACAACAACAAAAAACCGAATCCAAGTCGATGAGTTGGAGCTCTCCAGAAAGATTCCATAGCTGATTAAGTTTAAAAAGGAGATATTGGTAGCCAAAAGTTCTCCCAAAGACCTTAATAATAAGGATTTTATCCCATTTTAGTCGTATCCTATCCTTTTCATCCGAAGAAAGGGTTATAGAGATAATACCATCTTTAATGTTCTCCAATACAGGCTCGTTTAGACAATCATCAAACTCCTCCATGGAGACAGGTTCTTTTTCCAGGTAGGCTTCAAAGTTACAAAAGTTTCACCAGAAAGGGTATCCCTATAAGAAACGATTTTTCTTGAAGTTTCATTAGCTAAGCCATCGGCTCTTTTAACTTTCTTAATGCTTTTAAGAAGTTCTTCCTTCTCCTCCGATATTAATTTTACCGTTTTCACCTCCATGGCCGCTTCAGAACAACTAGGATTTACAGCAGTCATGCTAAGCGTTAGTTTCAAACATTTGATTTATTTTTGGCAGAGGATTTCTATTCTTAATATATTCTCTAATACATTAATTCAAATTATATAAAAAAAAAACATGGAATGAATTTGGAAAAAAAAAAAAACCATTAGCTGTATTTGTTTTACTTTTTATTTCTTCATTAATTTTTATAAATAAAGGCTATTAATAGTATACCTAATCATGAGTTGGGTTTTGGTTGAGTTGATGTCAAATTTTAGGTCTGTTTTTTAGATTTAGGTTCAACATGATCCGAAAAATAAGTTTACAATTTTGTCTAAGCCTGTTCCAGATAAAAATACTAAACTTGAGCCCAACGCGGCCTGTCCGTATTAATTTTTTTTATATTTATATAAAAATAAATTTAAATATATAATACATCAACAAAACTAAAAACATTAAAATAAATATTTCTTAACAAATTGAAAATATATTAAAAAATATTTATACTTAAATAATATTAAAATAGTTGCAACTTAACAAGCAAATTTGTCTAAAATTGTAGTAAAGTTAATAATAAAATAAGAGTTATACAATATCTAAACAATAATAACAATATAATAGCAAAATGACAACAAAATAACAGTAGAAACTTTTTTTAGGCAAATTCGGGTCGGACCGGGTCCGAATAAAAAAACTTACCCAAGGCACGACCTGTTTAGAAAATAGGTCATATTTTTTTGTCCAAACTCATTTTTTAGGTTTATATTTTTGCTCAAACCCTTTCACTTTTCGAGTGGACTTTTGAGCCTAAACGGATAACTCGGCCCATATCTAACTAATAACTTCATTTCTAATACATTTAATGTTTTTTTTATAATTTGAATTACTTGTTTTTAAATATTTTAATTAAAATTAATTGAAATAGAAAATATATTAAATAAATTAAATTAGAGACTATTAAATACATATGAGTATATAATATTAATTTTATATTTTTAAAAATTAAGGAAATGTCTAGAAATTAAAAGTTTTAAATTATGATTTTAGTATAAATTATTCCCTATATGTTGTTAATGTGATAGTTGAAAGATGACGGTTTTTCACAAAAGAAAGTAGAAAAGAAAGTTGTAGGCTAAGGTCGCCATTTCGCCCTTGTTTCCTTTTTTTTCTTTTTTCCATATGACAGGCAATTTACATGAAACAACTGAGAAAGCAACAATTCAGCTTGTAATAATTCATTTTGTCCGGGCTGAAATAAACCAGAAATAAAATAAAATGTCCAAGTCCATTTACAAATCAAACTAGTACCCGTTACCCAATTCAGGGGCCCAATACCTAAAACTACCCAAGCCCACTTACAAACCTAAAACAGACACCCAGACTCATATGACCCAAACCAATGCAGCCCAAAACAGGCCCAAAACTTAAACAGTTTCAGAATCAGAACCCTAGGATTTTCCTCGCGTCGTTTCAGTGGGATCCCAACAGTCGCGCCGTTTTAGTGGGATACTGACCGTCACGCCAGCAGTGTCTCGATCACGCCGCCAATCATGCAGCGATCCGCGCTTAGCCACCGTCCTCCGTCTTCAAACCTGCAAAGAAAAGAAACAAGCAGCAAAAAAGGAACAAATCGTAGCAAAAAGGAAGTAACATATATGGAAAGATATGGAAAGATATCTTTTCCTTTTCTTATTTTATTTTTTGGGTATAAAACCCCTTGTAAAAAATCTGTAGAGGACACGGAGAGGCATATAGACAAAAACACTATCACGAAATACAGAGAGAAAAATCGCAAACATACAGAGAGAACGATACTGAAATATTCACGGAAACAGAAATCAATAAAAATAGAGCTTTTTTTAAAGGTGATTTTCCTTTCTTCCAGTTGTTTATTTTATTTTTATTTTATATTTTATAGATATATATATTTGTATATAACCCCTGTTGAAAAAGTAAAAAGGGAAGGAGTTACCTTTTCGAAAACGGTGGAAATCGGAATTTCTAAGCCTCCGGCCACCGGCCACGGAGGCGCGTGTGGCGCGTGGCGCAGGAATCAGACGGACGGAGCTCAGGCGATAAAACCAATATTTCAGAGGATTTTTCGAAGTTTTTTTTTTAAAAAGTACAAATCAAATGATTTTTTTTAACAAAACTAACTTTTATAATAAAAATAGAACGTCGTCGTTTTGGCAGGGTAGGATCCGCGCGTCGACCCGGACCCGAACCAGGGTCCGCGTGTTTTTTTTTTAAATGGGGAATTATTCTTTTGATCCCTCCGCTTTTTTTTTTGTGTGTCCTATTAATTGATTTATTTTGTAAATTAGCCCTGGAAATCTGTCTATATTTCAATTTAATCCTTTTTTTTTTTAAAAATTATATATATTCTAAATTGATATTAACTTAAATATTATATTAAATACCTTATATATCTTAGTATACTAATTTATTAAATTGTAAATATCTATTATTTTGTCTAATCATTTTTTATTACATATTATTTTAGTATTTATATATATATTAAATATTATATTAAATGCTACATATCATATAATATTATATCATATATTTAATTAAAATTATTTATAATATATTCATTTTTATATCCTTTTTATTTTAAAAATCATTATAAATATATTTTTTAAACACATTGTTTATATTATTGTCCTTTTTATCTATTTAACTTTGCATGAAAAATGTCCATAGTTAATTTTATTGTTTATCATATTTGTCTATAATTGCTTAGTATAGGAATTATTATTTGTCGTATTTTGTATTATTATTGCATATCTTAAATGTTAGTATGTTATAATTGTTTTTATATTTATGATTTATAGTGTATAAATGCAATGTTATCACATGGATTATTGTTTAAAATAATTTTTTTTTTTGCAAAACTATTATATTTTAAAAAAAGGAGTTTTAAAATAAGGCAATGTTTTGGTATTTAGAAATTCGGGAAATAGTGCCCTAACGTACTGGGTTGCGATTTTCCGTTTGGCTAAGTAACTAAATATCCTTTTTCAAGTTTTGAAAATCTTGAGATTTTGATTACGAAGGTTCTTAAATATAGTGTCCTAACGTACTGGATGTGATATTTATATGCCTTTGGAACTAGAAAGTCTCAAATTTTAACTTAAATTGCTCGAAGTTTCTTTAAGAAATCATATTTTTTAAAAACTTTTAAACTTCAAACATTTGGACATGATTTTATCGATTAGGTACCAATTTTTGGGCGTTACGAGGGTGTTAACCCTTCCTCGTACGTAACCGACTCCCGAACCCGTTTTCTTGTTTTTCGTAGACCAAAATTAAATGTTTTAAAATAAAACGTTTTACAAGGTGATCCAGTCACACCTAAGTAAAAAGGGATTGGTGGCGACTCCCACTTTCGTTTTTTAAAAAGTCGATCCCCGTTTTCAAAACCCGATTTTAAAATGGTTTCGACAGCTTGGCGACTCCACTAGGGACTTTGTAAGAGAGTCAAGCCGTAAAATCGATAGTTTCATGTCCTTATGTCTGAAGTTTAAAAATCTGGTTTAAAAATTATGATCATTTTTATTTGCATGCGATTCTGTTTGTATATAATATTTCTGCATTGCATTGCATGACCATTACGGTCACACCCTTAAGTGGGAGTGAGAAGCTACTCCTTCGTGAGGTTTTCGCCTCCGTGCAGCCATAGGGAAATGTATTTCCCTGAACTGAACTCGGTCCATATGAGCCTATAATGGATGAGGAGCGAGGAATCTGCTGGTTCAGGTACCTCAACTTTAGATCGAAACCGCATATAGTAAACCCTAAGAACCCACCTTAGGTAGAGCTATGCCGAACTTTAATAGTTACCGGATAGGTGTTAGTATATTTTACTTGTTTTATATTCTATTCTTTGGTACTAATTTGTTGTGTTTACTTTTGTGCATGTCATTTCATATTTTTAAGAGGTATCGATTCACGGTCAGTTTCTAAGTTAGAAAGTTGGTTATGGAGAACGGATTCCTTGATAAAGTGGAGGACAATACAGCCGTCCGTGAGTGGACGGAGCAAACACAACTAGAGAAAGGGGATAGTCTAGCTGAGGGGCATACATCAGAATTATGGGACTACACTCGCATCAGTGTGACACAGAATAATCTTCAGGAGTTGAGAGAGATATGGGATCAATGGAGCGAGGAGACCAAGCAGTTGTTTTACAGCAGATATGGGGACTTGCCATACTTGTTGGACATTCAGGTAGATCCACATTTATTTCGAGCTATTACTCAATATTGGAATTCAGCGTATAGTTGCTTTACTTTTGGAAAAATTGATTTGGTACCTACGGTAGAGGAGTACACAGCTTTATTGCGATGTCCTAGAATTCTAGTTGATAAAGTTTACTTGAAGGCTGCTACTGTTCTGACCTTTTTGAGGAAGCTGATGAGTATTACGGGGATGAGCGAGCAGTGGGTCACGTCTAGAATCAAGCAGAAAGGTGAAAGTAAGTGCATTCCTTGGAAAGCTTTGAAAGACTTGATCTTAGTTCATCCTGATATGAAGAAGAAGATAGATATTTTTGCTTTAAGTATATATGGGTTGGTAATTTTCCCTAAGGCATTGGGATATGTGGATGAAGTTGTTTCAGATATTTTTCATTGACTTGATAAACAAGTCACACCTGTTCCTGTAATTTTGGCGGAGACATTCCGATCGTTGAGCGCATGTAGGAGAGCTGGTGAAGGTAGATTCATAGGATGTGCGCAGCTTTTGTTGGCTTGGTTCCACAGTCATTTTTGAAAGACGGACAAGGTTTCCTATCGGGTATTCTTAGAAAATTATTCGCCATTAAGGGAGATAGTGGCCACCCCGAGGAGAAATTATATATCGGAGGAAAATTGGACAGCGCTTCTATGTAATCTTCAAGACGAGGATGTTGAGTGGAGAGCCCATTGGTTGATTCCTGATGAAGTCCTTTATCGATGTGAAAATCTTGATTGGGTGCCTTTGCCTGGAATCTGGGGAGCTATTGGGTATGCACCATTGCTCGTACTACGGAAATACAAAGCAGGTCAGTTTGTACCAGTGACGTATGGGTTAGCTCAAAGTGAATTCTCATATAAAGGGGATAATTATAAGAAGAGGATTCGAGAGATTTTTGAGGCTTGGCAGCTGGCTCGTCGTATGAAGATATTGACTCGAGGACCTATGACAACCCCAGAATATAGTGAATGGTTGAGTAGAAGAGTTAATGATAATCTCCCTATGCCAAGACTAGAAGGTGCTCGATTGATGGAGGAATATTTTCGAGTAGTCCCATTAGAGTTGGAGATGATAAAACAGGATTTCGAAAGGCAGAGTTTAGAGTTCGGAAAAAGGATAGAAAAGCTCAAAGAAGAGAAGATGTATTTGAAGCTAGATGTGGATGCTCAGAGATCGGAAGCCGAGAAAGCAAGAAAGGAAAAGAGAAAAATTGAGGAAGATCGAGATAGCTTGAAGATAGAGTATAAGAAGATGCGACTGACGATGAAGAACGTTGGATTGGGAAAAAATTCTGAACAAAGGCAACAAGAGGTTCAGGAAGAAAAGGCCAAAGCTGATTATTGGAAGAGAAAGTTTCAAGAAATGCAAGTACAAAATGAGGCCAGTCAAAGTGAAAAGGAAGACTTAAAAGCTAGGGTGGCCGAACTTAGACGGTCTCCCCATTACCATCAAAGTCGTAATTCCGTGATCGAGTTAAAGGAGAGCCTGAATAAGATCGAGGAGATGAAGAGCAAGATTGAAGAGTTAGAGGCAGCATTGCATGGTTGTGAACTTCGGATCGAGCTACTTGAAACGAGAGAAGGGCGTTGGAAGGAAGAGCTTCACCATTCTCATGATCAAGTCAGAAACCGGGATTATCTCATGGGGGAAGCCATAGTTCAGATTCGAGAGGTAGCTAATCACCTACAGACTTTGGCAGCACAGGCCGATGTACTGAGCATGAAGTATGAGCTACAGTCAGATCGTAGCCAAGGGCTAGTTTCGTTACTAGGGAAAATTAAGACTTTAGGACTTAGGGCGAAAGCTTATTTGTAGTCCATTTTATGTAAAAGAATTTGTTTTCTAATAAAGTTTTCTAAAATGAAGTTGATCAGAATCGATGCCTCTTTGCATTCATGCATTTGCATTACATAGCATCATATGCATTCAATTCCATAGAAAGAGTCTAATTAGTTTAAATTATAGGAGAGAGAGAGAAAGAAAATCTAGAAGCTGAACACCCTTACGGTACACGAGCTAAGTCAAGGGAAATGGACCAAAGGGTGGAACAATTTTAGAGAGAAATGTAGGACCAGATGCAAGAGCAGATGGCAAAACTCCAACAAGAAATGAGGGACCAGATGTTGGAGGCCCAAAAGAACATGACGGCCCAAATGGCCCAGATGATGAGTGGAATAATGGATAAAGGAAAGGGTCCTATAGTCAATGCTGAGGACAACGAGGATTTCCCTAGAGGATTCACTCCAACGCATGTGCAAGCACAACATGAAGAATATCCTAGAAGGCCATCTGTCACAATCAGGCCTCAGCAAGGGCAAACTGACATTGGAATGCCTACAAATTTTCAAGTGGGAATGGGATCCAACCCAGGGGACAATCCCGCTAATCTTGTTGTCCCTGACTTAGACACGGTAGAAGGAGAGGGGATCAGAGTAGAATCTGCAAAACAGTTAGAGGATCACTGTAGGTGGTTGGAGGAAAAATTCAGGGCTTTGGAGAATGCTGACCATCATCACGGTATTGACGCCAAGGACTTGAGTCTGGTCCCAGATTTGGTGCTTCCTCACAAATTTAAGATGCCGAAATTTGAGAAGTACAATGGAACTACTTGCCCTGAAGCCCACATCACGATGTTCTATAGACGTATGACGGGCTATGTGAACAATGATTAGCTTCTGATTCATTGTTTTCAAGATAGTTTGATAGGAGCAGCGTCTAGGTGGTACAACCAACTCAGCCGCGCTAGCATTAGCTCCTGGAGGGACTTGGCCCAAACCTTCATGAGGCAATACAATCATGTCACAGATATGACGCCTGACCGAATCATGTTGCAAAACATGGAAAAGAAGTCAAACAAGAGTTTCAGGCAATACGCGCAGAGATGGAGGGAAATAGCCATGCAAGTTCAACCACCTCTCTTGGAAAAGGAAACCACTATGTTATTCATCAACACTCTAAAGTTGCCATTCATCACTCATATGATAGGAAGCACCACTAAGAGCTTCGCGGATATAGTCATGGTGGGTGAAATGATAGAAAATGCCATAAGGGGTGGCAAGATTGAAGCAGGAGAGACCACTAGGAGATCTGCTCCTAGGAAAAAAGATAATGAGGTGAACAATGCAAGTGCGTACAACAAAGGGAACTTAAAGGCAGTTACTGTTAGTCAGCTTAAAGTGATTACTGTCGGGCAACAAGGGTCTACAAGACAAGAATCAGGCCCCAAACAAAATGCTGAAAAAATCCAATTTACGCCAATCCCAATGACATATGAGGAGCTGTATCATACTTTATTAGAAGAACGTATGATGTCCCCATTTTTATCTACAGCCATTGCAACCCCCGTATCCTAAATGGTATGACTCAAACGCTCAATGTGATTACCATGCAGGAATAACGGGGCATTCAATAGAAAATTGTAATGCCTTTAAAAGGGTAGTTGAGAAGCTTCTTAAGTTGGGAGTTATTGAGTTGAATGATACACCCAGTGTGGAGAACCCATTGCCCAATCATGAGGATAAGGGAGTAAATGCGATTTGGGAAAATATAATAAGAAGGACCAAGGGGGATAACTCAGAAGTAAAGACCCCGTTAAGAATAATTTGGAGGGAAATGGTGAGAAAGGGGTTAATAAAATCAAGTCTCGATGGAAGAATTGAAGAACCAAGGAACTACTGTGAGTTCCATGAAGCTGATGGACATGAAATCCAAGAATGTGCTAGGTTTAGGGCATTGGTACAGAGCCTTATGGACAATAAGGAGCTAGAGTTTTATGAAAAAGGCTCAGAGGGAGGACGATACATGCAACCGAGGGAGAATTGACAAGTCAAAAGTCAATTATTCGAAAGTCATTATCTCCTACGAGAATGCGAGAATGAGCACGAATCGTGCCTAAAGTCATAATTCATAGACACTGTATCCTTTCCTTATAAGGATAACAAGATGGTACCATGGACTTACAATTGTAACATAGTGACACCGGGAATAGAAATCTCAGCTAATACTTCCAAGGAAGTTTAAAGAGAGGGATTTTATAGACGAAATGGGAAGCGGTATGACTCGGTAAACGTCAGAGCGAAACCAGTAAAGGCAAAGGATATGCCAATTGAGCCTGATGAAGGACTTGATAACCTTATCAATGTACCTATGAAGGAGGAAGAGGCTAAAGAATTTTTAAAATTCTTAAAGTACAGTGAATACAGTGTGGTGGAGTAGTTACGCAAACAACTGGCTCGTATTTCGGTGTTATCCTTACTGTTAAGTTCGGAAGTTATCGAGAAGCTTTGATGAAGGTGTTGAATGAGACATATGTTACTAAAGACATATCTGTCAATAAACTTGACTGATTAGTTAGTAACATAAGTGCCGACAATTTTATTTCTTTCAGTGATGGTGAGATTCCACCTGGGGGTATGGGGTCGACCAAGGCCCTACACATAACTACTTGTTGCAAAGGATATACTTTACCGAACGTGCTGATTGACAATGGATCAGCCCTGAATATTCTACCATTGACGACACTGAAGAGGTTTCCAATAGATAGTTCTCACATGAAGACGTGCCAGAACATAGTGAGAGCGTTTGATGGTACTGAGAGAAGGGTTATGGGGAGAATTGACATACCATTACAGATTAGCCCAAACACATACGAGGTGGACTTTCTGGTGATGGATATAAAGCCCTCATACAATTGCTTGCTAGGAAGGCCTTGGATTCATTCAGCAGGAGCGGTGCCCTTATCTCTTCATCAAAAACTGAAGCTAGTGACAGATGGTTGACTGGTCACTATAAATGCGGAAGAGGACATTATAGCGACTGTTACCAATGATGCGCCATATGTAGAGACAAATGAGGAGGCCATCGAATGTTCTTTCCATTCTTTAGAGTTCGTCAATGCAACATTCATCTCGGAAGGGAGTAAAGTCCCAGTGCCTAAGATATCCAAGACCACGAGGATGGGTTTACAAATGACAATGGGGAAAGGAGCCTTACCAGGAAAAGGACTGGGCAGATACCTCCAGGGGGAGATTCAAGTACCGATATTAAAGGAGAAGAGAGATCGTTTTGGCTTAGGTTTCAAGCTAGATGTTAAACAAAGAAGGAAGGACATAGAGAAGAAGCAGGAAAGAAGAAGGGCACGCTTGAATAGAGAAGGTGTCCAGTGGGAACCGATGATATTCCCTCACATATCCCAGACCTTTATATCAGGAGGGATAATTCACCTTGAGAGAGGGTTATTGAAAAGTCCTCGCATCAATGCCATACATGAGGAAGAAGCAGAGCAAAGAAACCTGATGGGCATTCGCCCTTATGAACTTGGAAGCGTTTTGGACAATTGGACTGTAGAGGAACTTCCTGTAGTTTTTAGAAATTTTACAGAGTAATATTCAGAACGCTCTTGTTGTTTTTTAGCCTAGGAACAATAAGATTTCTTTTGTGAAATAGGCTCATGTTCAGAAGTTGTTATTTCAATAAAATACATTTTGATAATTAACTTGAGCAAATATTCTTTCATTCTTTTGACTTTTAATTTTCATTCCAAACTTTTCATTCATATCATGTGAATAATTGTCCTCGAATTCATTTGTTCTTTGTACATTCTTTCGTACCCATTACAGGTCCTTAGATATCAATGACATGAGCAACGATAATAAGGATCTAGAGGTCCATTTTGAGCAAAACATGTGTTTAGAGGAATCTCGGGATTTTGAAGATGACCAAGATTGTTACTTATTTCTAGATTTGTTAAGAATGGTAAAGCAAGAGGAAAAATAGATCTTGCCCCATGAAGAGGAAATAGAGAATATAACCTTGGAAGAAGGAAAGGTTGTGAAAATTGGGATGCGCATAGTCAAGGAGACGAGACAAGATCTTATTGAGTTATTGCGAGAGTTCAAAGACGTCTTTGCATGGTCATACCAAGATATGCCTGGGTTAAGTACTGATATTGTGGTACATCGCCTTCCCATCAGGGAAGAATGCAAGCCATTTCAGCAAAAGCTATGAAGGATGAGGCCGGATATAGTATTGAAAATAAAAGAAGAGGTCCAGAAACAGTTTGATGCTGGTTTTCTACAAGTGGTCAAGTACTCAGAATGGGTCGCCAACATCGTTCCTGCCCCCAAGAAGGACGAAAAAGTCCGGATGTGTGTAGATTACAGGGATTTAAATAAAGCTAGCCCAAAGGATAATTTTCCTTTGCCACACATTGATACGTTGGTAGATAATACAGTAGGATTTTCATTGTTTTCCTTCATGGATGGCTTTTCAGGATATAATCAGATCAAGATGCACCCTGAGGATATGGAGAAAACTACCTTCATAACACTGTGGGGTACCTTTTGTTATAAAGTAATGCCTTTCGGATTAAAGAATGCTGGGGCAACATATCAAAGGGCCATGGTAACATTGTTCCACGAAATGATGCATAAAGAGATTGAGGTATATGTCGATGATATGATTGCCAAGTCTCGAACAAAAAAAGAACACATTGAAGTCTTGAAGAAGTTATTTTCGAGATTGAGGAAATTTCAATTGAAACTCAATCCGGCAAAATGTACTTTTGGAGATCAGTCAGGAAAGTTACTGGGTTTTGTGGTCAGTGAGAAAGAAATTGAAGTTGACTCGAGCAAGGTTAAAGCGATACAAGGATTGCCTCCACCGCGCACTCAGAAAGAAGTCTGAGGTTTTCTTGGAAGGTCAATTACATTGCTCGGTTTATTTCACAATTAAGCGATAAATGTGATCCCATATTTCGCCTTCTCTCAGAAACACAATCCGGTGTATGGGATGATGAATGTCAGAAAGCTTTTGACAAAGTCAAAATGTATCTGTCAAATGCACCAGTATTATCTCCGCCTAATCCAGATAAACCATTAATATTGTATTTGTCAGTATTCAATAATTCCATGGGATGTGTGCTGGGACAACATGATGAGACAGGAAGAAAAGAAAAAATGATATATTATCTTAGCAAAAAGTTCACTGATTGTGAATTGAGGTATTCGTCAATCGAAAAATTGTGTTGCGCTTTAATTTGGACAACTCGGAGATTGAGACAGTATATGCTATATCATACTACTTGGCTGATTTCGAAGCTTGACCCGTTAAAATATATGATGGAATCCACTGCTTTGAATGGAAGGATGGCTAGGTGGCAGATTTTGCTGTCTGAGTTCGATATAGTCTATGTGAACCAAAAGGCTATAAAAGGGAGCGCAATAGCAGAATTCTTGGCTAGCAGAGCATTGGAGGATTACGAACCCTTGAGCTTTGATTTCCCAAACGAAGAACTGATGTATGTGGCAAATACTGAAGATTGTCCGTGGAAACTCAACTTTGATGGAGCCTCAAATGCTGTGGGAAATGGAATTGGGGCAATTTTGGTATCCCCTAGTGGTGATCATTATCCATTTAGCAGAGTATGAAGCATGCATCATGGGCCTTCGAGCAACCATAGAGTGCAAGATCAGAGTGCTAGAGGTATATGGAGATTCAGCCCTAGTAATATACCAACTTAAAGGAGAGTGGGAGACAAGAGATCCCAAACTAGTTGATTACCGAAAAGTAGTTCTGGGATTGATTGAGGAGTTCGATGACATTACCTTCAATTATCTTCCACGCGATGAAAATTAGATGGCAGATACCCTGGCAACTCTGGCTTCTATGATTAAAGTAAATAGATCAGAGGATATGAAACCTATTCAGATGAGCATCTTTGAGGTTCCAGCTCATTGTTATGACATAGAAGAAGAAGAAAGAGACAATTGCCCTTGGTGTCAGGATGTATTGCGATATGTGAAAAATCGTGAATACCCGGAGAATGCCACTGAAAATGAGAAAAGGACTTTAAGAAGAATGGCCTCTGATTATGTCTTGGATGGAGATATCTTATATAGAAAGAGGAAAGATCAAGTGCTATTGAGATGTGTTGATGCTGTTGAAGCCAAGCAAATCCTTGAAGAAGTTCATGAGGGCATTTGTGGAACACATACGAATGGATTCACAATGGCCAGACAGATAATGAGATTTGGATATTATTGGTCCACCATGGAAGGTGATTGTATCAGTTATGCTAAGAAATGTCATAAATGTCAGATTTACGGAGACAAGATTCATGTGCCTCCGTCACCCTTGCATGTCATGACTTCTCCATGGCCCTTTTCTATGTGGGGCATGGATGTTATTGGACCAATCTCACCGAAAGCATCAAATGGGCATCGTTTCATCTTTGCAGTAATCGATTACTTCACGAAATGGGTAGAAACCGCTTCCTACGCTAACGTTACTAAATCGGCAATTAGCCGATTCTTGAAGAAGGAGATTATTTGTCGATATGGAATGCCTGAGAGGATCATATCGGACAACGCGCTGAACTTGAACAACAGTTCGATAGCAGAAATTTGTAACCAATTTGGGATCAAACACCATAACTCGTCCCCGTATCGTCTAAAAATGAATAGGGCAGTGGAAGCGGCTAACAAAAACATCAAGAAGATAGTGGGGAAAATGACTGAGACTTACAAGGATTGGCATGAGAAACTACCATTTGCACTCTATGCTTATCGGACGTCGGTCGAAACCTCTCTCTGGGCAACGCCTTATTCATTGGTATATGGGATGGAGGCTGTCCTACCCATTGAAGTGGAAATTCCTTCTCTTCGAGTGCTGACAGAAGTAAAGTTGGATGAAGCTGAATGGATTCAGGCTCGATATGATCAGTTGAACTTGATTGAAGAAAAGAGACTAAGGGCTATTCGACATGGTCAGATGTACCAAAAACGAATGATGCGAGCCTATAATAAGAAAGTTCACCCAAGAGAATTTCATGAGGGAGACCTTGTACTGAAAAAGATCCTTCCAATACAAAAGGATTTCAGAGGAAAATGGATGTCGAATTGGAAAGGACCATATGTCGTGAAGAAGGCTTTCTCTGGAGGAGCACTGATCCTAACCGAAATGGATGGGAAAAGTTTACCCAATCCTGTGAACTCGGATTCAGTAAAGAAATACTTTGCTTGAAAAGGAGATGAGGCCAAAGTGAAAACCCGCAAAGGGCGCTTTGAGTTTCGCAAAAAAAAAAAGAAAAAAAAAGAAAAATGGAGAGGCCAAGGTGAAAACCCGCAAAGGGCACCTTGAGACCAAAGGGGTTTTGAGTTGAAAACCCGAAAAGGGCGACTTAATTTCTGAATGGACGCGTAGTCATCTCGCTACACTTAAAACAACAATGAAAGGAAGAATGTCGCATATTGGGGCATCAACAAAATACTTTGGGTCTTCTAAACACATGTTGAACTCAAGGCAGTCTTCATAAAGTTTGTATATGGAAGCTCAATCGGCGATATCTAGGGCATCTGATTTTTGGTCCTATTCATTTTACTATCTTTGGATTCTTTTTCTTCTCAAAGATATGTTCCAATTAATTTTTCTTTGTATTCTTTTTACAAATTTATTCAAATTTTAATCCTTCTTTTGAGATTAATTTATTTGTTATCCATTATTCATAAATGTGTTGCATTGAAATGATGATTGACGAACTAATAATTTCACAAAAAGAAGTTTTACATATTACTTTGGAAATTTCTAGATAAGACAAGAAGCCAAAACAGGACAATTGTTTAGAATTTTCATGAACATAGGAATATTTAAGAAAGAAGAGTCTGGATAGAGACTATTTCCCTGAGTTCTTTGTCCAATTGATAAGTGGACGTGATGTCATGACACTTGGGGGTGGTGCGATGAACTAAGAAACCCTGAATTGTGGTGGAATGGGTTGAATCTGGAATAAATCCTATACCCTAAAATTTGCAGAAGGATTGGATTGAAAGAGTTTCGACTCTCAATGTGGTAGGATAGAACAAGCCTTGTGTTCTCAGGATCTGATTCAAGTGGACTCGGAAATTACATTGGAACAAGCTGGTCAAGCAAAACGTGATTAATGAACAAAAATGAAGAACAAATGAGTGATAACACCTAGAGTAGGAATCATACTCATAACATTTTTGTATCATAGCAAATTTTATTAGGTACATTTGATTCATTTCGGTCATTGCATTCTAATCCTAATCATTTTCATGACATGTTGCATTCATGTCACTCATGACATATGAAACCGAGTCTACAGGATAGGTCCTTCAGTAGAAGGAGTAGTGATATCGGTGAATTTTTAGATCTTATCTTCCTAAAGTTGTAGGAAGCAGATCGAAGACGTTTTAGTCTTATCTCCCTGAGGTTGCAGTGGAGTAGACTACAAACGGAAGATTTTATCTCCCTCAAGTTGCAGTGGAGCAAATCAAAAGCATAAGATCTTATCTTCCTAAAGTTGTAGGAAGCAGACCGAAGACGTTTTAGTCTTATCTCCCTGAGGTTGCAGTAGAGTAGACTACAAACGGAAGATTTTATCTCCCTGAGAAGTTACAGTGGAGCAAATCGAAAGCAGAAGATCTTATCTTCCTAAAGTTGTAGGAAGCAGTCGAAGACGCTTTTAGTCTTATCTCCTTGAGGTTGCAGTGGAGTAGACTACAAACGGAAGATTTTATCTCCCTGACGTTGCAGTGGAGCAATTTATCTCCCTGAAGTTGCAGTGGAGCAAATCGAAAGCAGAAGATCTTATCTTCCTAAAGTTGTAGGAAGCAGATCGAATACGTTTTAGTCTTATCTCCCTGAGGTTGCAGTGAAGTAGACTACAAACAGAAGATTTTATCTCCCTGAAGTTGCAGTGGAGCAAATCGAAAGCAGAAGATCTTATCTCCCTAAAGTTGTAGGAAGCAGATCGAAGACGTTTTAGTCTTATCTCCCTGAGGATGCAGCGGAGAAGACTAAAATACAAAAGATTTTATCTCCCTGAAGTTGCACTGAAGCAAATCGAAAACAGAAGATCTTATCTTCCTAAAGTTGTAAGAAGCAGATCGAAGATATTTTAGTCTTATCTCCCTAAAGTTGCAGTGGAGCAAATCGAAGACAGAGAAGTTAGAAGCCATTCGAAGAAGACCAAGAAGTCCAGGCTCCATCAAAACCGGACAAAATTAGTCCTTTTATAGTCTTTGCTCTATTCTTGTTTCAAAATAATGAGCAAAGAGGGGCAGCTGTAATAAACCATTTTGCCCGGGCTGAAATAAACTAGAAATAAAATAAAATGTCCAAGTCCATTTACAAACCAAACTAGTACCCGTTACCCAATTCAGGGGCCCAATAGCTAAAACTACCCAAGCCCACTTACAAACCTAAAACAGACACCCAGACTCAGATGACCCAAACCAATGCAGCCCAAAACAGGCCCAAAACTTAAACAGTTTCAGCATCAGAACCCTAGGGTTTTCCTCGCGCCGTTTCAGTGGGATCCCAACAGTCGCGCCGTTTTAGTGGGATACTGATTGTCACGCCAACAGTGTCTCGATCATGCCGCCAGTCATGCCGCGATCCACGCTTAGCCACCGTCCTCCGTCTTCAAACCTGCAAAGGAAAGAAACAAATAGCAAAAAGGGAACAAATCGTAGCAAAAAGGAAGGCACATATATGGAAAGATATGGAAAGATATCTTTTCCTTTTCTTATTTTATTTTTTGGGTATAAAACCCCTTGTAAAAAATCTGTAGAGGACACGGAGAGGCATATAGACAAAAACACTATCACGAAATATAGAGAGAAAAATTGCAAACATACAGAGAGAACGATACTGAAATATTCACGGAAACAGAAATCAATAAAAGCAGAGCTTTTTTTAAAGGTGATTTTCCTTTCTTCCAGTTGTTTATTTTATTTTTATTTTATATTATATATATATATATATATATTTGTATATAACCCCTGTTGAAAAAGTAAAAAGGGAAGGAGTTACCTTTTCGAAAACGGTGGAAATCGAAATTTCTTAGCCTCCGGCCACCGGCCACGGAGGTGCGTGTGGCGCGTGGCGTAGGAATCAGACGGACGGAGCTCAGACGATAAAACGAATATTTCAGAGGATTTTTCGAAGTTTTTTTTTTTAGAAAAAGTACAAATCAAATGATTTTTTTTAACAAAACTGACTTTTATAATAAAAATAGAACGTCGTCGCTTTGGCAGGGTAGGATCCGCGCGTCGACCCGGACCCGAACCAGGGTCCGCGTGTTTTTTTTTAAATGGGGAAATTATTCTTTTGATCCCTCCGCTTTTTTTTGTGTCCTATTAATTGATTTATTTTGTAAATTAGCCCTAAAAATCTGTCTATATTTCAATTTAATCCTTTTTTTAAAAAAAAATTATATATATTCTAAATTGATATTAACTTAAATATTATATTAAATACCTTATATATCTTAGTATACTAATTTATTAAATTGTAAATATCTATTATTTTGTCTAATCATTTTTTATTACATATTATTTTAGTATTTATATATATATTAGATATTATATTAAATGCTACATATCATATAATATTATATCATATATTTAATTAAAATTATTTATAATATATTCATTTTTATATCCTTTTTATTTTAAAAATCATTATAAAAACATTTTTTAAACACATTGTTTATATTATTGTCCTTTTTATTTATTTAACTTTGCATGAAAAATGTCCATAGTTAATTTTATTGTTTATCATATTCGTCTATAATTGCTTAGTATAAGAATTATTATTTGTCGTATTTTGTATTATTATTGCATATCTTAAATGTTAGTATGTTATAATTGTTTTTATATTTATGATTTATAGTATATAAATGCAATGTTATCACATGGATTATTGTTTAAAATAATTTTTTTTTTGCAAAACTATTATATTTAAAAAAAAAAAGATTTTAAAATAAGGCAATGTTTTGGTATTTAGAAATTCGGGAAATAGTGCCCTAACGTACTGGGTTGCGATTTTCCGTTTGCCTAAGTAACTAAATATCCTTTTTCAAGTTTTGAAAATTTTGAGATTTTGATTACGAAGGTTCTTAAATATCGTGTCCTAACGTACTGGATGTGATATTTATATGCCTTTGGAACTAGAAAGTCTCAAATTTTAACTTAAATTACTCGAAGTTTCTTTAAGAAATCATATTTTTAAAAAACTTTTAAACTTCAAACATTTGGACATGATTTTATCGATTAGGTACCAATTTTTGGGCGTTACGAGGGTGCTAACCCTTCCTCGTACGTAACCGACTCCCGAACCCGTTTTCTTGTTTTTCGTATACCAAAATTAAATGTTTTAAAACAAAACGTTTTATAAGGTGATCCAATCACACCTAAGTAAAAAGGAATTGGTGGCGACTCCCACTTTCGTTTTTTAAAAAGTCGATTCCCGTTTTTAAAACCCGATTTTAAAATGGTTTCAACACAGCTTACTTCCCATTTTTGCATCTTCTTCTTTTTTCTCGTTTTGATTGAAGATTCGCAGTACTTTCCTCTTAATATCAGAGACGACTGCATTAAAACCTTAACTCTCTTTTTGTCTATATAAACTTGGTTCCGAACACCCATTTCTGCAAATCCAACTTAGTTTTCAATTATATCATCTTTGCTTTAATTTCTTTCATTGTTCATATTTGAACCCAAAAATGATGAGAAGCGAAGAATATGAACGCATTCTTCGTTGTTTCGACAAAGATGGAGATGGGAAAACTTCAGCGTGGGAGTCAAGGCATAGACTAGAACGGATGGGCGGAGAGTTGATGTTAAATGAAGAAGAAGCGTTGGGCTGGAACGGGGATGGGTTATTGGATTTGGAGGACGTAATAGAGTTGATGGAAGGAGGAGGAGAAGAAGAAAAGATGAAGGATTTGAGAGAAGCATTTGAGATGTATGATGGAGAAGGAAGTGGGTTCATTACACCCCAAGGACTGAACAAAATGCTGACAAAACTTGGGGAGTCAAAGTCGATTGATGAATGTATGGTGATGATCAAGCATTTTGATATCAATGGCGATGGAGTTATCAGCTCTGATGAATTCAGAGTAATGATGCAGTAATATACGGCCATGGTTGTTCCTTTTTTTTTTTCCCTTTGCTTTCCATCTGTGTCAGGGATCATCATTCATTATATTCTTTTAACTAACAGAAATTGTTCCAACAAGTTAAATATACTCCACCATGAAAGTGGGCGGTGGTTAATAATAATCTTCTCCGTAAACTATAAGTAAGTTCAGTTTTAATAATTTAATTCGAATTATTTAAATTTTTCTATTTAAGTTAATTTGATATTAAAATTGTTTTTGATTGCTCACACTAATTAAAATGTCTGTTTTTCTTTCTTTTCTATAATTTTTTTTATAAAACAATTTTAAATGCTAAGAATCTGTAAATTAAAATCTAAATAATTTTCTTCTCAAATCTTCGATACTAACTATTAGATCGACTTAGATCTAAAATATATTTTATTTTTCGCCGAACCAATTGTCAAATCACCGCTTAAAACTTATTAGTTGATTTTTTTTTTATAAAAAGTAATAGTCTAGTTATTTAAATGAAAATTTTTGAATAACTCAATAATTATTTTATAACTTCTTATAATTTTGTAACCAAATCATAAATTTACCAATCTGTTTAATGATCTTTGTCTGCTGTTAACCCTAATTTTAATCCTACCAATGGACATGGGATGATGAATTAGACTTAATGTCGTTTATTAGTTTATTTGTGGTCAGAAGAGGGTACAACGCGGGTAGCAGACAACGTTGGAGAGAAGTCTGGTCTCCCTTGTTTGTATCTTCAGATTCAATATAAGTAGTCCACAGGTATCAGCTACATAGAGAGAGTTACATAAAGGACTATGTTAAAAAGTCATCTTCTTAAAGAAGAATCTTGAATAATATATAAATTCATTTATAAACTACACTGAATTAATTTATTATATATAATTAACAAAATAAAAATAAAAAAAAACTCTCATTACTTTATTCTTATTGTAATTAACAAACAAAAACAAAAATATTATTTCTTAAATCATAAACCCTAACTCCTAAACTAATATAACAAAAACAGAAAACTTGCTTTACTATTATTAGTAGTTAATTTATTTAATTAATTAATACAAAATTTAGGATAATTAAAATTAAAATGTTGTTCCCTAATTAACGAAATTAATATAACAAAAAATCATATTCAAAATATAAATTACAAAAACTCAAAGTTTTATTTATTTAATTAATTAAGACTTAATATTTGTATACTAGTGGTGTTTTTTTTTAAAATTTCATAAGCAAATTTAAAAATATTCTTTTATATTTATTTTTAAATATTTTACTATAAAAAATAAATTTACTATATCTTATAAGACAATTCACATCATTCTTTGTGGTTGAAAATATACCAAATATTTTCCCATTAACTAATAGAAACTAAAATATTATTGCTGACCAAATTATAGGACTAGGGTGGCTTGTGGCTCGCCTATTTCGTATCAAGAACTCTTATCATTGGAGAGCAAATCTAGAGAAAGATTAGGATGGACTTACACCTCCTTAAACCCAAACCCTTGGACACTTGTTCACTTGTCCACCACCAACCAATGTTCCTGTTCCTTGCTCTGCCATAACCATCATCTGTCGAGTAGTGATTTTTGGCTAAGAATTTGAAATTATGCTTTCATGTTCATGTTTTATTCATGGTTGTTAAAACCTGACAGGATAGATTGAGAATGGGACAATATATCAATGTGGGCAGAAGGTTGAACTGAAATTTAAACAAACCACTAGAAACTGGTTGAACCGATTTTAAAAATCAAAATTTAAACCAGACAGAATGATCTGCATCACGCTAAAATGGCTTAATTACACGCACGAAAACCTCCCCCCAAAAACAAAATTGTTCAAAGTTGCAGTTTCCATTATCAAAGAAACATCTCAACATATTAAGAGCAGAAGAGGAGATTTTGCATGGAAAATTCGTCTTTGAGATTTACTATTCGTACATAATAGACATATCCCATACTTCGGTTTTACAGATCAGGACTGACCTCCCTTCTTTGTATGTACACGAAATCCCACAGGTAGATTCATTCAAGATCGTCTTCAGATTAAAATTCAGTGTCGAAACAGGATACCATGATCTTTGAAACCATTGACCTCGCAAAAGGGATGTAGCTCAAGCTATACCTGTAAATCATGTAAATCAACCAGCTTCTCAACTTCCATCCAAGTCAACTCCATCTTATACGAGAAGGGAATGTCAACAGTACATATGAAGCTTTTAATTCAATGGTTCTATATTACTGTTAATGCATGTATCGATACACGTATAAATGAAGAAAACTCCCAAAATACATTTGGATGTTTAGAGAAAGCATAAAAGAAGTTCTGAATAACACATAAAGAATAAAAGATGAGAACAAAGAAATAATGCATTAGTTCTATAGATAAAAACCTAAAGACATCTAACAACTGGATGTATCTAGAGCAACATTTTTAAGTTCATAAGTTCCTACAAAAAGCTATAAAGTGAATCATATCTATGAGAAATTACGTAATATTTCTCTATCTAAAATCAAATTATCCATTAATATTGTATACAGATATATTTACAGGTTTCACTTTTTCAGTTTGAATTTCCTTTCACCATCACCATTTTTTTACTGACTTTAACTATTAACTTCACATACGAGATTATTTCAAAGTTTAAACAAATTTTTATTGATTGCAAATCCGTTCCATTAGGACACAAAATAGGAAACTATATTTACGCTAATATGTAATCAGTTCCTTAATATTTTGATGTCCAAAAATTAATATCCATTCACCTTATGACCATATAATCAATATAAAGCAATTATTAAAAGCATGCATATCAGGAACTGTACAAGACAAAGTGTTATGCTTCTTCGAATTCATTATGTCTCGTTCACACATTTTCAATAGGAAACCACAATTATGTCACGAAGATTGAAGAGTAATAAACGCATGCATGACCAATTAGAATTCTCAGAAAATGGAAGTCTTAACATTGTGCTTTCCCAGGTAGTTTGTAGACCACGTATCTCCTATAAGTAGAAGTACAGTGGAGGGAAACTCTTCTTACCATTCCCAGAGAATCAGAAAAGGAATGGAAAGGAGAGAAACGTTGTCTGATCAAAGAGGTAGAGACTGATCGCTAGTTATGGCTGGCACCACACTGGAGATGGGTTTGCTGGTTTATAGGATCTGCACTACTGCTCATGGCTAATTGGCTTTGGCAAATATGTATACGGGCAATTTTATGGATGCTTTTGTGGGACAAACCTATGCTAGGAAAGGCCGTTAATTTTAATTCTCTAATTAAGGGTTAGATTTCATGATTGTGAATTTATTTCAATTGATTCCTTTCTTTCCTAGAATAGGTTTCCTATTTATGTAATGAGTCCCAAGGTTTCAATCTCCTTTTGACAAGTCTGAAATGTCAACCACAATAGGTTGTTCTAAAAATCGAGATAAAGAGAACACAATTGACTTTAGCTTGCCCATCAATCATGCTGCAACACGAAGATTATTCGCATATTTATTAAATTTGATTGGTCTTTTTGCCATTTCCAACTAAAAGAAAATCCTAATTTTATCATTACCACAACAGGACTAATACTAAGAACAATACTCGTTTGAGTTTTCCATGAGAACAATACAATTGCAAACCAAACACAAACCACAAGACTCTCACATCCTTGGGCATTTTACTTGCTAGGGAATAGAAGATGCTGACACAAACCAAATCCAGTAGTATCTATAATATACGAGTCTAGCCTACAATGGAATACAATCTGAACCATACCCCACTGATATATGCTTGCCACATTCATAGCATGACCTTTTTTATAAGAGGAGAAATTAATATATCCTGATCCAAACCATTTTGCTCTTACTAGTGGTATGTGCTGCATACTCATTTATTTGAAATGCTACACAGGGCAAATAATAATTGTTTGGCTCTTTAAAGAACAATAATTCCTTTGCAATGTGGTAACATTTAAAAGCTGTATGTAGTGAATTGAGTTCAACATACCAAATCAGTGCACCAAATTCTAACATGATAGCCAGAAGTGTCAATAGCTTGTTACGAACCTGTTCAGTAAGAAGGGAGAGCTAAGGTTATCACTTAACCTATTGCATTCTACAATTACTGAAAGCTAAAAAGAATGTAAAAGAAAAAAAGATGCGGATTTATAAAAGTGGAAATAAATACTGATAGTGACTTACATAGAAGGCACAAAACAGAGCAATTATCATACTTGCAAGATATATAGCTGTTGCATATATACGAACAGGATCAAGCATCATTGACACCTGCCTTTTTGGACCAATGAGGAATGCGGTGCTGCCATACAAAAGACTCCAACTTAGCATCTGAAATAAACACAATATCCACAAAGAAAAATTATAAAAGAAATAGAGCTACTTTGACAAGGGCCTACAAATGCTTAGGTATAAAGTATAAAAAAGCAACAAAGAAACCAGCAAAGTTAAGAATCCACATAATATGTCAAAATAGAGGTTCATGAATAAGAAGATCGACTTTTACATAAAGAAGCAAAAATCATGACTCAAAACATGAGAAAGTTAAGGAAAAATGAGGAAAAAACTGGCTATATTTAGTTCTTAAAGGAGTAAAGGTAACTAAGCTTTCAAGGAATTTTAGTATGGCTCAGCATGGAACCAATAGAACTTCATTACATACATGAACCCATGTTCAAGAAGCTCAGCATGAATCCAGTTCAACTTTGCTGCGATCCTTCACTAATAATAATAAAAATTCCAATCCCCTGTACTCTTTACACATTTGAAATTCAATCACTCTACTTTTAATTCCCAGAATCTAGTACCTCTACTCTTTTGATAAGACTGTCAAAGGACTTCCATTGAATTGGATTATACAGTATTTTTAAAATTTAAAAAAAAAAATGCTCACATGGCTAATTTAAAACTGAGTGAAAGCAAAGTAAGCATTAAAAAGAAAAAGAAAGTATCGACTTTCACTCAACTTCTTTGAAACAGTGTTGAAAAACATTACAACCCCATATTCAACAATTTTATTTGTTTATTTGGCCTTCTACGTGTGAAATATTCACCAGGTGAGTAATTTTTTTTATTTTAAAAATGCCACATAATCTAGTTGAATCAAATTCTTTTGATGGTGTTATCATTTGGATTTAAATTATTAAATCAAAAGTGTAAAGGGACTAAATTCCTGGGATTAGAAGTAGAAAGACTAAATTTCAAATGTGCGAAGGGTACAAGGACTGAGAGCATAATTAGACCTAATAATAATATCAACTCACTATTTATGTTCTATAGTAACACTTGGTAGGAATGAAAAAGAGAACCTCATTTTTCTTATTTGTTTTGAAGAAAAATGGAAACATACAATGCATTCTTTCACACAAAAAATCCACTCTAAAGGAAAATGAAACAAAAAAACTCAACCTAGATTCTTTCCATTCCTCCCAATTGCACTATGGCATACCAAAAAATTGTTGAATCTCACAGTTTTCATGCTCCCTATTTATTCTGGTTATTCCTTTGCAACCTAAGTGTCGATGAGAAGTGCAGAAAATCACATGCATGCTTTTAATAATTTATACAAGCCACCAAAATCAATAGAATCCATGAATGAAGCTCACAAACATTTGTTCAGTAATCGGGACAATTGATGTAAACATTTTCTTTGGTTGGTATTTCAAAACATAATATTAACAAAGGATGTTTTTTTTAAAAGAAAGACTACTCTCTTTACTCTTTATTCCAAGTATGCTGAGAGGTTGAAATGTGCTATAATTACTTAGAGATTAAACCATTTGGTCTTGTGGGTTACATAGCACTCACATTGGATCTCTTGGTCCACATGTTTCATTATTGTTAGTTGGCATATTTGGAAACTAAGGAATAAATATGTCTTTCAGGAAGAGTTCAAGCAGCCACCAAATGCTATTTGTTTGATCCTTCCTTATCATTTGAGATTATTTACAGTTTAGGTGCTAAAGGAAACTACTAGTGCTCAGCAAGTAAAACTTAATGCATGGAAATTTCCTCCACAAAAGTATGTGAAGATGAATTTTGATGCCGCTTCTTATTCAGATCCAGGTAATCTTGCTGTCGGCGGACAATGCACAGGTAGTTGAGGCAATTGGTTATCATTTATCAGCTTTACTAGGACACTTGGCATGGGGCTTGGTAGGGCTATATGCTATTTACGTTGGAATGCTCTTAGCTTCAAAACAAGGATATTGGAAGGCAAAAACTGGGTCCGATTCACTCTTGACTCTAAAAAAGATTTTACAGCCTCTGCAGAACAAGAAATCCATATACCAGGGAATTTTTTACTGTAAAATGTTGATGACTAGACATTGCCATTTTTTGTTCATATATATAGGGAGGCCAATATTTATTCTGACTTTTTGGTGAATTGGGTACAAGGCTGGGAATACTGAAGTTACTAAACGTCATATCAGCTAGATGCTTTAGTTGGTTTTTTTCACATTAGTATACAGCAAGAACTACAAAGCCAACAGCTTTATTGCTTAACTAGTTTCCACCACTCCTAAAATAAAAAAGAAAAAAAAAATAAAAGCATAAACAATTAAACCATTAGAACATGTGACTATATACACTTGCAGGAAAAAAATTGAATAAGAAAAATGAACAATGACATGTTATAATTTTACTAACAAATTAGGAGCCTGACAAATAAGTATATAAATTTAGATACAAACCTTCCAAGTGCAAGCAAATTGCCCAATGTAAATGTGATTCCAAACTTGATTGGATGGAAGAAAACAAGGATTGACTGTGAGATGAAGAAAAAGTGAAATTAGATTGGTATATCCAACAGCACCAAATTCAATGAAGCAAAGTGAAGCAATATAATAACTACATAAAAAATTTCAAAGCACTATCCTATTAACCAGAAAGTGCTCAAGACTGAACTTACAAGTTTTCTAGCAACACAAAAAAACGATATCAATCACCATCTTCATATGTATAAATGTGAGGCAAAAAAAGATGCTATCTTATCCTAGCAGTGCAAGCTGAGATAACTAAAATTCCAAACTTCTGATTAACATAAAATAAAATAAAATAAAAAATCAATGCAACAATACATCAAACAAACATTAAAGAGAAACAATAGCAAACACTTGTCAAAAATCGAGAGGGTGAACAGAAGAAACTGTAAATTAGACAAATTTTGAAGACACACTACATACATCTTATTTCACACAAATCTCGGTCTCCCAAGCAAAAGCAAGTTTCCATGGACAAGAACTCATAATACTCAGAGAAAGTTTCAAAACATAAATATATTGTGAGGAATGCAAACAACAAAAACAGATCTCTTGGAACCTGAATTCTGAAGATTGAGATAATATATAACCAGCTATCAACACAAATTTCTTAATAGTAGAAACTTTTAGTAGGTTTTAAGGAATTATTGTCAAGGAACTTTTAGAGCTTTGTTTCAATATCTCTTCCAGTATACAAAGCCTTGTACTATTTTCTTCAAGAACAATTAAACACTACGAAATTGTAATTTTCCAGGAAAGGTCAATGATTAACAGCATGAGTTTTAAAGAATGTAACTCCATAACTATTCTAGTCTAAAGCACCCCAAAAGTAACACTTATATACATTAAGAAAAGTTCTTTAAATAAACTACCATCAAATATAGCAATTTGAAGAGCTTAGGGTTTTTTTTTTTTTTTTTCATTTGTCAGCATTTGCTTAATTTAAGCTTTTAAAATAGAATACTTATATGGTAAAAAAAAAAACAATGCAAATAACAGATCAAAAAAATCCAGTAGATAAACACAATCATAAAGTGAGCACATCAAGGAGAACTTCAATAGTTGAAAGAAAAGGAAAACAGGAAAGAAGAGGGGGGCAGGTGGTCAAACAAAGAGTACTAGATGAAAATAAAGGAATGCAACCCTCACAGTCATATAGCCTTCTTTAGGCTCTTATGGTTATTAAAATTATTTCAGTTCTAGGAGAAATAAATCCAATCATCAGTTTAGCTAGTTGCCACTTAGAAATTACTTTATTGAAGTAGTCATATCTATTTGAAAGGCTAAGTCAAAGGGAAACCAAGTAACAATGGACTATTAGAACTAACAATACAAGTAATCATATGGGGAAGTACTTACCAGGAGTGTACAAGTCAACCCAGAAACCAAGCAGATGGCAAACCCATAAAACCTCTAAAACATGAGATAAAGCAAGCAATTAGTTCAAATAAATTAGTCTTACTTTCTTTACTTGCTTTTAACTTCTAAAAGAGTTGCTAAAGCAGAGGATAACAAATAATAGCATAATTGGTAAAAAGGAGAACAAATCACTAAAGTGCAACGTCGATTCTAATATAACTATTCGATCTAAATGAGCAAAAAGGAAGCTAATGCATATCTAGTCAACACCTAGCAGTTAATTTGGATATATATAACTAAACAATGAAATATTGGCATAAATGAGATCCTGTATCTGAAAGCACTACAATTGAACTGAGTGTCATGGGTTGACACACGAGAGACGCACATTGAATGTTTTCAGACAAATTGAAAGGTGGCCCCCAGATCTCAAGTTGGAAGAAAATTATGCAAATTTCAACTAATTTAAGCGGAGATGAGTGGGAAGAAGCAAGTAAGACAAAGCAATACAAAGAAAGAAAAAGAAGGAAAGAAACCTGTTTGGTGGTCAAAGTGCACTGGCGATTGAAATCGTCCATGAAAGAGAAAGAGTTTCCATCTTCTTCAATTGCAGGCTGTTGGTGCTCATCTTCCACCTCCATTCCCACCAGCATTTTCATCTTCTCAAACGCATTGTTCATCTTCTCCATCTTCTCCTAACCGTTCTCTCTCGGAATTCCTACGGTCAGACTGGATCTGAATCCACTCACTGCTTTTGCCCGGAGAGAATGAATTGTTAGTAATTTCTTCGGATTTACTCTTGATTCAATTTTAAGAAAAATTGAAAGCTACAAGATTCCCAACTTCCTGTTATTTCATGGGCTCCTTTTTGGGCTGAATCTCATCTCGGGTTCATCTTCTCCATTTAGGTTCAACCTCTACTTTTAACTCAAACCCTAAATTCAACCCAATTTACCTACCGGCCCAACTCAATTTAAAGATATATAATCAATGATTCAAACTGGAATCATTAAAATTCAGCTTATAGAAAGCCCATAATCAAACATATCTAGCTCAAATTCTAAATGAAGTGAATAACTTACTTAAAAATAAATATAATTCAATTTTATGACAATAATACCTATAATATAAATTACATGGGATTTTCGATTTGAAAATACAGGACATTTCTATAATATGAATTACACATGACACATTGAATATTTTCTTCTTAATGGGTGTACTGGATAGAGAAGAAAAATGAGAGAAAAGAAAATAAGAGAGATAATTATTTTTACCATAATGCATAAAAATAATCCTTCTAAAATTGAAATGATGAGAAGAGAGAAAATAAAAAATATGTGTACGTTAGTACTAAATTATGCAATTTTCAAATTATTTATTTTCTTTTATTTCATTTTTCAACTCTACCAAACAATGGATGAAAAGAAATTTACTTTTTCTTTTCATTTTTCCTTCCTTCCTACTAAGCTCACCAATAAAAAGAAAAATTATACTTTCCATCTTTCTATTTTTTTATCTCTTCAATTTTTCACTTTCCAATTTTTTTTCCACTGTACTAAGAAAAGCTTAGGGCTTCTTCACTTGTACCTACTGCCTTTCCTTTAAGGTTGTGACTGCCTCTGGACGTACCAACGTATAGAGTAAAAATCATGCAAAAAAATGTGAAAAAGCGGTATCCGCAAGTATCTGGGTCAAGTTGTAATATAGTTACAACGGAGTAAGTAAGTACTCAGAGGATCATACCCAAGAGAGGCGACCACTAAACTAATTCTAACCTAAGCATAAATGGATCTAATTAATACTCTATCAAATTATAGTACGAAGAATTAAAAGGAAGGTTTTTAATAAATTATACTAAAAATAATAAGGAGGTAAATAAATGAAAAACAAGGAATCAAATAATTGAATATATATCAAATCTGGGCATGGGTGATTAGCTCGCTTTGGTAGTCATAATCAACTGTCATCTTGGGCTTTCTTGTTCAATCAACCAGTCAATGCCCCAGTAGGATCTTCCTATACATCCACTGAAATATTGAATTGGTAAGAACTACTTATCTTTCGACTTCGCAGTCCAGACCGGTTCAAGGTTAAGGTGTTCACGGATAGGCAATACCAAATTTGGGTTAATTCCCATCTTGATGACTTCCTAGGTTTGTCAAGTCTAGGGTTTAAATTATTCCTTTCCTGAACAGCTGATCCGTTAAGAAATCCCTATAAAACAATTAATTATTCATACCTCCACTTGTTAATCCCCCACAAGAGGATTAGTTCCTCATGGATCTAATGAACAATATAAACTTGAATGAAAGAATGAACATGAAGAAAAATTCAAGAATAGAGTTCAGAAGAAGCCTGATTTGTATTAAAATTAAACGCAGAATCCTCATAGAGTTGAAAGTAATTCAAGAATCTAATTTCTTTACAAAGGTAAATAACAAGAACGAGAATAAAATCTAAAACCTAATAAAAGAGAAAAAAAACTAAATACTAAACCTAAAGAGAAAATTATACAATATGAATGGTTTTTCTTAATGTGTGCTAAATGAGCCTATTTATAAACTTTAGGGTGGTTGTCATCCTCAACCCTAGGTCAGCTGTTGTCCTCGTGTTTAATGTTTGATTGTGCGGACCAAAACGCTCTTGGCTCATAGTTACTTCCCATACAGAGGCGATGTTGAGACACATCAGGTCCTGTATCGCGACATCGAGGGTAGTATGCTCAGCTTCAAGGTGTCTGCAAGGGTATGTCGCGACATCATCAGGCTGTGTCGTGACATTGAAGGCAGTCTTGGATTTTTTTCTTATTCTGCTCCCTATGTTGCGACATCGCATGCTCTGTGTTGCAATCTAGCGACCATAGAGTTAGTATGCCTTCTAATGGTCTCCTGCACACTCACAAAGTATATTAGCTCACCCTTAGGCCTCATCTGGCCCCTAAGGTCAATAAAGGACTCAAATTACACATTTTATTAACTTAACTAATACTTACGAAAATGTAATTAGAACTTAATTGAAATGCTCATGTTCAAGCTCCTAAAGTATGAAAACTAGTTTAATCTGCCATACCAAATTACGGTAGATCAAACTCTCCCACACTTAAGTCATTGTTTGTCCTCAAGCAACACAAACAAAAACAATAAATGAATAAATGACCCTTTAACAAATATAGTACAAGTGTTAGCTTTGGGGCACATGAATAAGCATTTCATACTCACATATAATCTTGGCATGAGATATAACTGACTTACCACTTTTAATATTAGACACCTGAGTTCAGTATATTACAAAGCATACAAGCATTAAGGGTATCAAATGTAAGAATCCATCAATAAATTATACAATTAATTTGATTATCCTAGCAGAATACAAATAGTCGTAAATGCACTTATTCAGTATGATTTCGAATTGTGAATAAGTCTACCTAGACCACATAGGGCTTTTCGACTTGTAATGTACTGAGGCTTAGGACAGGTATGGATTTCAAGAATAGTAAGCATCAAATAGTTTTAAGCACGAAAATATTTGGCACATCATATTGTCCCATATTCTTCCCCTTAGTAACCCTTTTCCCACACATTGCCTTATGTCTCCTTCTCTCACCTTCCTTATTTCTCCACATAGGAAGTCATAGCATAATATAACAATCATGGTTAGCTCACAAGTTTTGTGCACTAATAAATGAGATTCTCTACTTTTGTGACTTTATCACATTTTTTTCTTTTTCAATACATCACACTCACAAATGCTTTTACTTTTCAAGTACTTTTTCTACTCGTTTTGATTTTCTTCTTGAATTGTTTTTGTTGCACATATTGGCTAACCTATGATTACTCTATCACACTAATCCCTCCTCTCTCACTCTATTTTTACAAAATTCACCATAATGTATCTACTTAACCTTCAATACGTATGGCCAGACGTTTATAGTCGTGCAGTTTAGGACCAACGGAAAAGGATAAGTACAAAATTATATTTTGGCTCGGGTTTTGTATAAAGGTTCATCAATAAGTGTTTTCTGGCTCAAAAATAGGTATTAAAGATAAATAATAGGGTTAGCTTTTTTGCTTTGGGTGTACTCCAAACAATTCCTTAGGTCATCCCTAGGTATCTCAATATTCACAACTCTAATCAACCAAACAACCACAAATTTAACAATTTATCAATCATACTAGCATGCTCATTTCCTTGTATTCTCTATATCATTTGGTACATTCAATTACAATGCCTATTTACAGTGTAATATACAAAACTTAATAGTCTAATAATCAAAATTTTAAAATCACCTATCCTCATGCCAAATTTATTGCAAATACAATTAACCTCTGTATATGCTCCTAACCAATCACTTGTATTTCTACAAGCTCAAGCACACAAATGACAAGAAAAATCAAAGAAACGCATAAAAATTTAAAACAAATTCTCTATGTTACCCCCCACACTTTAGATAACACATTGTCCTCAATGTGTAGCCCCTAAAAAGATAAAGAAAGAAGTTACCTGATTGATCGTGATGGTTCCATAGACTATTGGTGGGTGCTTCTTCCGTTACGCGTTGAAAGCTCTTAATTATTGTGCCTCTTTCACGTAGGGTTCCTACACGAAAAATTTAACACAAAACAACAACTAATCTACTATTATTTCTACTCCTAACAACTTAAAAAAATCATCCCAAAGTAATACAATCCCAAAATAGAAGGATAAAAGTTCAGTTTAATCTTCATCCGAATCATTCCAACGAGGTGAACTATAATAGCCTGATTTTGGGTCTAGTTAGAATAGTGGTTTCGGGACCACAAATCTGACGCAATAAAATTCATTTTATTATATTTTTATGGTCTACATTTTTATAGAATAATTTCGTGAAAATTTCGTTCGAAAATTTTGACATTTGGGCACTCAATTTAGTCAAAAGGACTAAATTGCAAAAAGTGAAAAAGTTGAATTCTATATGTTAGAGGTGTCCAATTGCTATGAGATTTTAAATTAGAGGTCCTTAAATGGTAATTAGACCATTGGCTAAGTTGGTGGACAAAAATGGACATGGTTAGGCATGTTTCCTAAGTTTTTCATTAAGAGCATTTTAGTAATTTGGTAACTAAAATGAATTAAAAAGCAAAAATCAAGCCAAAATTTGTCCATCTTCTACCCCATGGCTGAAACTTACATGGAGAAACCATGGATAGGGTTTTTCAAGCTTCCAAGCTCGATTGTAAGTCCGTTCTAGCCCCGTTTTTAATGATTTTTATGTTTTTGAAATCCTTGTAACATGATCTATCTATTTCTACCACTAATTTAAGACATAATCAAAGTCTAAAATTTTACCCATGATGAATATTTGTGTATTTTGATATTTGAAGGTAGAAAATGCATGTTTATGATTTGTTAAACGACTTTTGCTAAGTGATTTTCGGTGAAAATGCCCAAAAGGACTAATTTGTAAAAGTTATAAAATGAGTAGTAAAAGTGTGATTTAATGAAAAATGTGGGCTGTTATGAGCATGAAATAGGTTCGAATAAGCTTGGGCTTTGAAGAAATTGAATGAAATTCATTTTACGAGCCTAGGGACTAAATTGTAAAATGTCAAAAGTTTAGGGGCAAAAATGTAATTTTTCCATGACAAGATTTTTGGACTGAATTTAATAATGTGAATAATAAATGAGTTAAATGTGATATTATAGATCAAGAAAAATAAGGTTCGGAGTTAGAACGGGGGAAAAACGAGTATTTAACGATTTAGTCATTTTCGTCATTTTTATGTCGAGGTAAGTCCGTATGTTTAATAAGCATTAAATTATATGTGTATAAATTCTTAATTGATATAATTATGGTAAATGTTATATTATTGAAACGAAATGTGAATGTTATTGAGTATGATACTACGAAAATGACCGACAGAGATTCGGTACAGCGAAAGTCCCGGTTGAACCTTAGGAATAGATAGGATATAAATGTAATGACATTAGGGTTACTGAGATTATGTGTAAGACCATATCTGGGATATTGCATCAATATGAGACATTTGTGTAAGACCATATCTGGAATATGACATCGATATGAGACTTCGTGTAAGACCATAGCTGGGCTATTGGCATCGATACGAGATTACATGTAAGACCATATCTGGGATATGGCATTGATACGGTACTATGTGTATGAGATTCCCGAGTATCCTTTAGTATTCTGAGTGGTTCAACGAGAAATTCAACGGATATGTCAAAGAAGAGAAAGAGTATGTAAAAATTACGAATTAGTACAGGTATGTACGTAAAGTTTATATACATTGACTTCGTGAAATTGTGAGTTCATAATTTCCACGAGAATGATTTTATGAAAACATTGTGATTATTGGTCTATACTTGTGATGTATAAAATACATGATAAATTCTATTAATGATTATGTGATTGGCTTTCGGGCCAATTTGAGTTAAGATATAACATGTTATATTCATGCAAATTGTGATTTGTCAAGATATGTGAAAAAGGAAAGATTGGCATAATTGCCAATTAAAATGGTTATGAAAGTATGTGAAGATAAGAGTTTAGGCAATTGAGTGATGTTAAAGTATATGCTTGAAATGTAAATACTCATAATTAATATGCATGTTTATTATGTGGTTTGAAATGATTTGTTAATTGTTGTAATATGTTACAACAGAAAGATTATGGTTGTTGGGCTAATGCCAGAATATGTCAAATTATGCATATAAGTTGTAACACCCCTTACCCGTATTCTACGACGGAACCGGGTTCGAGGCATTACCGGACTTAACTCACTTAGACCTTCAACTTTGAGCTATAAAATTTCATTCCAATTTAAAATTTCTCATTCACATTCAAAAACATTCTCATTATGGGTCTACGGGGCCTTAAACATACAAATGGGGGGTTTCAGAACCCAACCAGGAACTTTTGTGTACTTAAATTTTTTTGTCTAAACAGGGGCCACACGCCTGTGTGAAATGGGACACGCCCGTGTGGGCAGGCCGTGTGGTCACACACGCCCATGCCCCTAGCCCGTGTGGGGTTTATTTTCACTTTGAACCTATAGGGGTTTTCACACGGCTGGACACAAGCCCATGTTCTTGGCCCGTGTGCTCCACACGGCCTAGATACGCCCTTGTCCTCGCCCGTGTGTAAAAACCTGGGTATTCTGTTTGTAACATCAGCAGCCTCATAAGGGACACACGGCCTAGGCACACTAGCCCGTGGTCGACACTGACTTGTAACATTAACATGCAGGGGACACACGGCTTGGTCACACACCCATGGGACTGACCGTGTGTCACACACGGCCTAGACACACGCCCGTGCGCCTACCCGTATGGACAAGAACAAGGTTATTTGCCAAGCTCTTTTTGTCACCCTAATTCATGCAACATCAATCACATTCTACCATTTACCAAGCAACTCAATCATGCATCATACACATTCATGAATAACCTCATCTTTTCATATATTAATAACAATAAGCCATCAACTATGGCTATTTACAAAAGTTCATCTTTAGAGGAGCCAACACACTTGGCCAAAATATCAAGACATAACACTAAGCCTAGCCCCTATACATGCCATACTCAAAATGCTAAGACTAAATATACCGAGATGAGCTGATAGTGTGGGTGATCTTTCGATTATCTTCGTATCCCGAATCAGCTCTTTGACACTATAAAACAAGGGAAAAGAAAGGGAGTAAGCTTTAAGATTAGTAAGTTTACATGTAATCAACAAACATCATAACATACACTAATCAATTAATAGCATTACATACTGAGCAAGAACAATCCTTATTTCATAACCATGCTTACTCATTTCATCTCTTACCACATTCCAATCATATAACAAGCATAATGCTCACATTTATTAACATACATCCCTGCACTTATCACCACAAAGTCATATGAATCAACGCTTAAGCAACTTCTCAATGAACAATTTGAAATAACACCATACACTCGGTGGTTTCGCACATAGCCCACCATTAATTTATAATAGGGTGGTATCGCACATAGCCCACCAAATGATAATATAAATGATGGTATCGCACACAGCCCATCGTGAATAAATAATAAGGTGGTATCGCACATAGTCCACCAATAAGAATAATTACGGATATTTATTCGTACTTGCATTTCTATTCCGAGGTTCAAAGTCGAATTTGGAGGGGGGCTGGAAGTAGCCCCGGCCCCCTCTAAAATTATAAAAAAAATTATCTATTGTTTAGTCCCTTAAGATTTTAAAACTTTGACCCTCCCTTAAATTGTTGTTTGGCCCCCCTTTCCAACTTTGAACATTAAAAAAAATCTTTATTTTTTTATTTTATCCATATAATATATTTTAACTTTAAATATTTATATAATATGTTATTGTAATCAACATTAATATAACATTAGATGTAATATTGATGTATTTCCAACTTTCTTTTTCTAGATGATAGTTTTTAATATAATATTAAATGTGAATTTAGGTTAAAATTCAATTTGTTAACTAGTGAAAAAGAAGTCTCTTTTCCTATTGCTATTAACAACTATTGTCATCAACGTTTGTCCTTCAAACGCGGCTTCGAGTTCATCTTCTAAGGTTATTCTTTTCATATTTTTACAATTTTACAATTGTTTTTATTGTGTTTTAAAGTTTATAGTTTAATTTTATTTTATAGTTATTAATTTTGTTTTTATTGTGCTTTAAAGTTTATAGTTTAATTTTATTTTATAGTTATTAATTTTATTTTATCTTTTAAGATATTGTAGTTATGAATTCGAAAACAATTGATTCGTTTTTTAAAAAGAAAAGTACAGAGACTACACAATCACCTTCAGAAGCGTCACAAATTGAGGTACCACCTTCATCGTTTGTTCCTTTAAACTCTGATGCTCGTCCTTCTAAAATTCCTAGAGTTGAAGATGAGGCACTTGATTTGTTTAACTTAGAACGTGAACCTGGGTTACGTAAGCAAATATATGAGTATCCTGTTAATATGCGTGATGAAATTCAAAGAGCTTATATTAAGGCTGGACCATACCAACCTATTCTTTCAGAATATCCTACTTCCAATTCAAAAAAGCATCCTCGTTATTTTCAACCATCATGGTTTAAACAATTTTCCTGGTTAGAATATTCACCTTCTAAAGATGCAGTATTTTGTTTGCCTTGTTTTCTTTTTAATAGCAATCCAAGTAGTTGTTTTGGATCAACTGCATTTACTCATAATGGCTTTAGTAATTGGAAAAAGGTACACGATAGATGCAATTGTGCTTTTTTGACACATATGGGAAAAGATTCGAATTCACTGCATAACAATGCACAACGAGCTTATGTAGATTTAATGAATCAAGCTCAATATATTGAAGTATCACTTGATAGACAAACTACACAACAAATTTAAGCTAATCGTCTACGTCTGAAAACTAGTATAGATGTTGTTCGATGGTTGTCATTTCAAGGGTGTGCTTTTAGAGGTCATGATGAAAGCTCGGGATCAAAAAATCGTGGGAAATTTCTTGAATTGTTATCACTATTAGCATCGTATGATGAGTAAGTTGAAGATGTTTTGAAAAGTGCTCCACAAAATGCTAGTTATACTTCTTCAACAATACAAAAAGAGATATTACAAATTTATGCCAATAGAGTTCGTAATGTAATCCGTGAAGAAATTGGTGACAGAAAGTTTAGCATTATTATGGATGAAGCGAGAGACGAGTCGAAAAAAGAGCAAATGGCAATTATTTTGAGATTTGTTGATAAATAAGGACAGGTAAAAGAACGATTTTTTGATATAGTCCATGTTAAAGATACTGCATCATTGACTTTGAAGAATGTGATTTTTAATGTTCTCTTACAACATAGTTTTGACATACAAAATATCCGAGGTCAAGGCTATGATGGAGCAAGCAATATGCGTGGGGAATTTAACGGCTTGGAAGCTTTGATTTTGAATGATTGTTGATATGCTTATTATGTTCACTGTTTTTCTCATCGTCTTCAGTTAGCATTGGTTGCAGCAGCTAGAGAAGTGGTTGAAGTGCATCAATTCTTTAAAGACTTGTCTGATATTGTTAATATTGCTTCAGCTTCTTCCAAACGACACGATGAATTACAAAAAGCCCAAGCAGCTGAAATATCTCGTTCGGTATCCATCAATGAGTTAGCAACTGGAACAAGAATGAATCAAATTGGCACTTTACAACGTCCTGGTGAGACTCGATGGAGTTCCCATTTAAATTCAGTTACTAGTTTACTGAAGATGTACAATGCTTGTAACATCCCGAAATTGGGCCTAGTAGGATTGGGCCTTGAGCTTTAGGAAAAATTTGAGTATTATTTTTGTGTTGGCACGGGTAGGAATTTTGTGTGTTAGCATAGTCTTGTGAAGGCTTGATTTTATTTAGGAAGTTAGATAATTTTTAGTATGGTTTATTTAATGAAGTGGATTAAGTGAGCTTAGCACTTAAGTTAATTTAAGTGTTAAATTCTAACACATGAGGAGTTAGTGGCATAGTGGATAAGGAGCTTGAAAGGTTACTTGAGGGAAGTGGTTCGAGTTGCTTGGAAAGCATTTTGAAGACTTTATTTTTGTATCCTAGCATTGATGGACGGTCAAACTCTAATTATGATAGGTTGGACCTTAAGATTTTGGTAAGTTGAATATTAGATTTTTAGTCTTAGAAGGGGAGCTAAGCAAGTTTGGCCTTAAGAGAATTAATTTGAGGTTTAATCACAAGACAAGTCAATTAGTAATGTGGTGATGGTGCATGGGTGAATGCATGAAGGTAGAGGTTCGAATCCCTTAGCTAGCAATAGGATGGAATTTTAATTTTTGTTCTCTTTCCTATAGTGTCGGTCAAACCTTATCTTGATTGGATGGACTCTTCTTTTATTTTTAGATAGTAGACCAAAGGGAAAAGGCAAGTTAGTAGTTATGGTAAGGAATTAAGTTGTTAAGGAAGGTTTAGGGGACAAAAGGCTTGAAGAGTGGATGATGTTTTGGAAGCTTTTCCATGGTCATTTGACCATGAACCTAGACGGCATAAGGGGCTAAGGGGGTTGGTTTAATTGGGACGGAGATTAAGGGGTTGATAGGGAAGAATTGAGGAGGAAAAAGGGGGATTGTGTTGGCTAATGTGTTGACCGAATATGGTATGGATTAGGGAGGTGTTAGTTGACCAAAAGTTGTCAATTTGTGCATCTTTTCCTTTGTCCAAATATTTTCTCTCTTAGCCGAAATTGTCAATTGGCATTTGGTAAAAACTTTGCTTTGTTTTGGCCATTACATTTTGACCAAATTGGTATTTTTTTATTTCTTCTTTTCTTCCCAAGTTTTACTCTCTTTTGGTACCAAAACATTGCTACTTTTGGAGACATTTATCATTTCTTTTCTTCCTCTCTAGTGCCGAATTCATTCTATCACCAAAAGCATTTCTCATATTTTCGTTTTTTTTTTTCATTCTCTTTCTCTCTTCTCTTTCTTTCTCATAGCCGTAACTATCCTATACTTTTCACCATTTTTCTTTCTTTTCTTTTTGTTAAAAACCAAAACCATCATATTTGAAACTACCATCTTTTCTCTTCTTTTGTTAAAGCCGAAATCACCATTTCTCTTCTTTTTAATTGTTAAAGTCGAATCCTTTTTATAGTTCAAGTAAGGGTAAATCAATCTCCGTATTTCGGGTAAGGATTATCTATCAATCGTTTTCTTTATTTTCCTTTAGATTAACCGATTTTAGAATCTAATCCTCTTACTCCTTCGTGGCCAAATCTTTGAAGGAGGATTTCGGCTTCTTGTAGTTGACGATTAGGGAGAGATCGTTCGGGTTTCGAATAATCCAAGGTAAGGAGATGATGATATTCGGCCAAGGGCCATATCTTGTAATGATAATCGATTTCTAATATAGTGTTATGTAGGTGCTATCGACGTTGTAGGCAAGGGTCGGAAATCTTAAGTATTATATCGCTTTCCGTGTTTGCAAGGTGTGTAACTTATGCTAAACTTCTAATAGATCAATAGCTTTATTGATAAAAATGTGTTTATAAAGAAATATAAATGTTTATGGCTTCGGGTACCATTCAATGGTACGGTGAATGGAGGTATGTTATTCCTTCATACTATGTATGATTCTAATATGAAACATATTCGATATTTGATTATGATTTTGATATAATGTACAAGGCATAATATTTACATCGCTAATAATGCTATATGCATAATATGAAATGTGTCCGATTCCGATATGATAATGGGGCATATGGCATGATAATGAAATAATATGTTTTTGCATGGGCATATGGGTAATATTGAAAGGGGAAGTGTTCCGGTGGTTTTAACCACATTATCCGGTGACTTCGGTCACGATATTATGAATCCGGTGACTTCGGTCACGATATTATGAATCCGGTGACTTCGGTCACGATATTATGAATCCGGTGACTTTGGTCACGATATTATGAATCCGGTGACTTCGGTCACGATATTATGAATCCGGTGACTTCGGTCATGATGTTATGAATCCGGTGACTTCGGTCACGATATTATGAATCCGGTGACTTCGGTCACGATATTATGAATCCGGTGACTTTGGTCACGATATTATGAATCCGGTGACTTCGGTCACGATATTATGAATCCGGTGACTCTGCCACAATTATCTGGTGGCTATGCCACGATTATAAGGGCTATGTGCATGTTGACTGCAGCAACTGCCTTCGATGGTGTGTAGCGGATGGAGGGTCGATTTAGTAATCCCCACGGTGTGATTGGTAGGTACGGGTGGTGTGTAGCGGATGGATATCTAAGTTGGGTTCGGGATTGCATTTCATTTTATATGTACATGTGATTATCTGATTTGCTATATTATGGGCTTATGGCTAAATGTGATTTAAATGGGCTTTATTGCTATGATCGATTGGGTTTTTAGTGTACTGTTACACATTGAGTCTGTTGACTCACCCTTCAGTGGGATATCTTTTCAGGTGATTCGTGAGATCGCGGATGTGGAGCCGGATGAACTCGAGGAGGCCATGCAATAAAATTTGATTTTTACAAGAACTTCCATTTGGGTACCTTATTATATTTTAATTTGGGTTTTCATATTTTATAGATTTGTAATAAGGCCTCTTTAATTATGGTTTTGGATTATTTATATGCTTTGGGATTTATTCTAAACATGTTTAAGTATACCACTTGATTAATTTAATAATTGAGCTAAAGTTTTCTAAACTATAAAACGCTATGGTATTTTATCTTACCATCGTAATCTAAATTGTTGATAATAAAATTATAAATTAAGTGTTTTCTACAACTTAAATGATTTCCAAAATTTTAAGTTTCTACATTCAAATGCAAACGGTTTCAAAGTATTAATTCGAGTTTTCTTAAAATGAAACAAATGTTTTCTAACCTATGATTTATCCACTTAGTTTAAAAGTTTTATTTATGGAATTTCAAAGTAAATTTCCAGTTTTTAACTTATTAAACATCCGATTTCTACAAATATAGAATTACAAAGAATTTTTCACTAAAATTTAATCGCTATCTCAATTTTCTTCGTAACGTTGTTCTTCGTAGCATGCCAAATTCGGTCGTGGCGTATTGACTGGGTTTGGGGTGTTACAATGCTACTAGCACAATTCTTGAAAATCTAAAAAATACCGCTTCTAGCTATTCTCAGCGAGGAGATGCTCATAATGCATATAATAGATTGAGATCTTTTGAGTTTATTTTTATTTTGCATATGATGAAAGAAGTTTTAGGGATTATTGATAACCTTTGTCAAGCTCTGCAACGCCGTTCTCAAGATATATTAAATGCCATGAGTTTAGTTTTGACAACGAAAGATTTAATTCAGAAGTTGAGAGATGGTGGATGGAATGAATTATTGAAAAATGTGATATCTTTTTGTGAAACTTGGGAGTTGGATTTTCCAGATATGAATGCTCAATACATTGTGGGTCGTAGTCGCAACAAGAAAGAAGATGTTACAGTGGAGCATCATTATCGAGTGGATATATTTTTTGCTACAATAGATACTCAGTTGCAAGAATTGAAGAGCAGGTTTAACGAAAATGTTGTCGAGCTTCTCACTCTTACTACAGCTTTAGATATCAAGGAGTTTTTCAAGTTATTTGATATTGATAAAATTTGCATTCTTGTAAACAAGTTCTATCCAGAAGATTTTTCTCAACAAGAGAAAGAACGTCTCCCATATGAGTTGAAGCATTATGAACTTGATGTATGTAAGCATCCTGATTTGAGAAAAATATCAACACTTTCTGAACTTTGCAGAAGCTTAGTTGAAAGTGGAAAGTCAGTCATGTACCCACTCATTGACAGATTGATTCGTATTATATTGACTCTTCCAGTTTCAACAGCATCCTCAGAACATGCTTTTTCTGCTATGAAGATTGTGAAGACTCGACTTCGTAGCAAGATGGAAGATGATTTTTTAAGAAGTTCTTTGGTTATGTACATTGAGAAAGAAATTGCAGAAAAATTTGATATAAACGAAATAATTGATGATTTTAGTGAAGTCAAGGATCGAAGAGTGCAATTCAAATAAATTTTAAGATTTCTTTCTAGTTTATTTTTATTTATTAAATTATTTTTCTTTAATTAATTTTTATTTTTAAATTTATTATTTTTTATTATTTCGGCCCCCTCTTGAAATTTCCTGGCTTCGCCCTTGCCGAGGTTCATACGAGAATTGCTCATTATCTATTGTTCCAATCAATCTCACCAATAAATAGTTTCATCCATACAATGCATTAATAGGTAAAAACATATGCATTAAAGATGTATCGTTTACATGTAAACTTACCTCGGTGCAAAATATGTTAGTCAACGGTCTATTCCGTAACCTTGCCTTTTCCTCGGTCAAGGTTGTTTCCGCGCTCTTCTTGATCTAAAATAACAAAATTCACTCATTTAATCACTTTATAAATCATGATACATCATAATCTCTACTTAGGCAAAATGACCATTTTGCCCTTGTACTTTGGAAAAATTACGATTTTGCCCCTAGGCTCGTAAATCATTTTTCATCACATTTTCTCATTAAACAAGCCTACCTGAACATTTATTTCTCTTACAACTACTCACAAATCCAACTATTTCATGCATTTATCACTAAATTACAACCTTTACAACTTAGTCTCATTTAGGTGTTTTCATGGTATCACCTTTCACAAAAGTTGTTCCTTGACTCACTAACATCCATTTTATTCCATAAAAACTCAGAAAACAACATGAACACTCTCATGGCAAGTCCCTAAAATTTCAACCACATTGCAAACTAGTCCCCTCATTAGCTAGCTTAAGCTTTGGGGATTCCAAAAGTACAAAAATTATCAAGAAAGACCTCTAAAATCACTTACTTTCAAAGGTGAGAAGTTGCTGAAATTTTTTGGCTTCCAAGACCCTTCCTTAGCTGATATTTTCGGTGGGAGAAGATGAATGAATAGGGTGATATCATCTTTTCTTTATTTTATTTGTTTCCTTCAATTTAGTCACCTAATACACCCACTTTGACCAAATTTTGACATTTCTTGTCCCCCATGGCCGGCCACTCATCTTCTAAGGGTCTAATTGCACATTTAGGGCTTCCAATTAATATTCTACAACTATTATACACCTTTAGCTTGTAAAATAAAACTTTCGCACTTTATGCGATTTAGTCCTTTTTCACAATTAAACATACGATCGCTAAAATTAAAGCACCAAAATTTTCATGCATCCTTATAAACATGCTATAACACATAAAATAATATTAAAATATTTTTCTTCAACCTCAGATTAGTGGTTCCGAAACCACTATTCCGGCTAGCCCCAAAATCGGGCTGTTACATAAGTTGATAAAGCAAACATTGTGACTGAATAAAATTATAACCATGACATTATGGTAGATTATAAAATTTGTGTTCATATTGTTGAACATGATAAACACTTGGTAAGATGTGATTGAGTAAGTTATACTTATGAGACTTAAAATGACATTCGTATGGATTTACATTATGTTGATAGTATGATATATGTATGGTTGAGGTTGCTTATTATTTACATATGAACTTACTAAGCTATATACATAGCTTACCCCCTTCCTTTCCTATGTCTTATAGGGTTATTAAGCTAGCTCGGGTTGGAGATCGCCGGAGAGCCTATCACACTATCAAACTATCATTTTGGGTATATGTGAATTCAAGTATTTTAAGTCTATGGCATGTATAGGGACTATGTCAATTTGTTATGGGTGTCATTATTAATTTGGCCATATGTGTTAGTTTGTAATTGTTAATGCTTCATCTTATATATAGCCATGAATGATGGCTTATGTTGATCATAAGTTTATTCATATGTTAATGCCCTCTTGTGAATGTGAAATTAGTATGTTTTTATCGGGCTAAGTATGATGTTTTAAGCATGATAAATGATGGTATAATAATGACATGTTATTGTCTTGTTTGTGGTTGTTTGGTCGTATTTACATGCTTAAATTTGTGCCATCAGATGTTATGTAGATGTATGCAAGTGTGGGTGGCAAAATGGCTTGGTAAATAGCCTTGTTTTTGTCCACACGGGCGTGTGTCTAGGCCGTGTGTGACACACGGTCTGCCCCACGGGCATGTGTTCCGACCGTGTGTTCCTTGCACCTTAATTGTTACAAAACATAATGTCCAGAATTGAGCACACGGGCAGAGACACGGGCGTATGTCTCAGCCGTGTGTGCTGCACGGCCTAACATACTGGCGTGTGTCTCAGCCGTGTGTGCTACACGGCCTAACACACTAGCGTGTGGCACGGCTGTATGGCACAAGTCAGAGAGCACCCCTAAATCGAACACGGTCTGAAGCACGAATGTGTCCCAAGGTCACACGGGCGTGTCCCTTGGACCACACGGGCATGGGAGCCCTACTTCTAACAAAAAATTTTCTAAGTTTTGTAAAAATTTCTAAAGTTCTCGGTTTAGTCCCGAACCACCTCCAAAGCATGTTTTGAGCCTCGTAGGCTCGTATAAGGGACTTTATGATCAATTATGAATGATTTTAATTTGGACGCAAATTTTATGACACAAAATTGTGTGATTGCTTGTGTTATAAGTCCGGTAATACCTCGAGCCCTGTTCCGGCGTTGAATACGGGTAAGGGGTGTTACATGAACGCTTCCTTTCCATTAGGTCTTTTCCTTTTCTTGAGCCATGTTCTTGGTAAAAGCACCCACCTATCAAAGGTGCATGGCGGGTTGGGCTTCATATTACAAGCCCTTTCAGTGTAGAATATTGCGGCTAAAAAGCCACCTTATAATCATCTTCTTCTCTTTGGAGGTCTTGTTTGCTCTCATTCTCTGAAGTTACCTCCTCCTCTTTACTTCCATAATGTGTCTGCATTTGGCCAAACATTTTCGACGGGTAATTTGGAGCTCTTAACCCATTTAGTTAGGTAAGTTTTTTTCCTGCATCCACATAATCATCCCATCAAGTTTTTCCTCCACACTCCTATTGGCCCCTATTCGAGCTTTCGTCTTCTCTTTCCGTTTAAGTGAAACTAGGACATCCATATTTTCTTTCCACCTCTGATTCCAGTTCATGATTTGTTTTCTTTGAAGCTCGACGTATTGTGTATACAATGAATCTCTAATGATGCTTCTTGTTGGTTTAATGAACTATTCATACTCATCCATTGAAACTTCTACCCTTTGACACAATTATGTCACCAAGTGGGGAAAGAAGATTTCAGCTTTTTGGCTATGCACACAGCACCTCATTTCAGGTAAATCCATCTACGCAAACATATCTACTTGCACTGCAAAATGCCATACAACAAAATAGCTCAAAAAGTATTAACGTTAGAAACGTTTAATGCGGGTGCAATTCTAGTGTCTATGAACTACATTTACATTTTTGCTACCGGAAACATTATTGTTTGATTGAAGTTAGTCTGGCAAATTTGTATCTGGCCTATAATTCATTTTACCTCTATCTTGAGTTAAGCACTTAATAACATCGTCCATATCTATATCCCCAAATTTGCCTAAATCAGTGTTCTTAAGGAAGTCTTTGCTATAGAAAGGTACATCATAGAACGCACATATCTCCCAAGGGGTAATCGGCACCTATTCACCTCTCACAGTTACAATATCCCAATTTTGTCTTTTTTGTATTTCTTGGTCTCTAAAGGAAGCATAAAATTCTTACACTACTGATATCACCGCAGTTTCCTTGGGAGTGATACAGAATCACACCTAGTGATGGTACCTAACTAAAGTCCAAATTTTGTTACATAAAACCATTGAGGGTTCGAACCCTCGCTCTTAGATGAAAGACCTACCCTGTAACTCGAGAAAATATTTTTCATCATTTGGATTCTTAATTTTTGCAGGGTTCGAAACTACCGGAGTTTTTTGGACCATAGTTTTCTTACTCTTCCTAGGAGGCATTTTCTACTATTCTACTTCTAAATGAATCAAGGAACAATTTAGCAATAATCAATGGAACAGTAAAATGAGAAAAGAGATACTTGCCTCGACCTCCTTACTTTTTTCCAAATGCTTCGATGGCTTTGCACCCAATTTTAACTTTTAGATTCAACCAAAGAGATTGGTGTAGTTAGAGTTTTTTAGAAGTTAAGAGAGGTTTAGAGGGTGATTGGAAGTGTTTTTAGGTTAAAATTAGAGGTTTATAAAGTTAAAAATCGAGTGAAATAATGTTTATGCCGCTGAGTTGCGCGAACGGGTCGAGTTGACCCTGCAAAAAATTGCAACGATGTTGTGACACAGGGGTTTGCCAATGTCGCGACACCTGGGTTCGATGTCACAACACACCTTACAATTTTGAATTTTTAGGAAACTGTCTTCTCTGTCGCAACACAGAAGAGTGCTGTCGTAATATCGAGATAATTTTCTTGGTTTCTTGCTGTTGGCCACGGTGTTGCGACACAGGGTTACCGCGTTGCAACACTGGATCTGATTTTCCCAAATTTTTGATCTTCAGGGTGCCTCAAGTGCATGTTAGCCCTACTTCTGATCTTCCTACAAAATTTTAATTACTTGGTCAGAAAAATATATAATTTTGTACTGTTAGTTAAAGTTATGTAAAAATGTCGAGTCTTGCTCCAGGACTCGTCCTTCAGCTTGGTTGGTATGCACTTGGGCGTTTTCTGCAATTTGTTTAGGGCCATATTGTTCCAACACCCATTATGCCATTCTATGCTTCTTCGTTTATCATTCTCTCAGAACTTTCCTTTTCGACCTGCACTAATCATCGATAATTCTTTCCGTAGATCGTAACCATTAATCACTTGTAGAATTAAGGAATAGTGCAACCATCCTAAATTTTGTTTATAGTCCTTGTTTTGCAAAAGGTTCGAGGGTCACTATTCGTATTTGTTATACACAAAGTTCTTAGATAATTCTTCTAAAAAAGATGGTATTACAGGAATTTCCTTAAACGTCTTGATTAGTGTGCCATCTCGTACCACATAACTTGGATTCCTTTTCCAGAGGCCTTTGAGTTTTTCTATGGGTCATATCACCATTTGATCAGGTATTTCTTGTAGTAATCGAGTCCTTCGTGGCTCATTCAGCCTTATCTCCATGCTTACTAGTGGTATTGTTCGGATAATGCCATCCATGTGGTCATAAGTCCTATCGATGTATTTTTTTCGATCTTTGTCAACATCCGAAAGATCCCTAAATCGTTAGACTTTTGGGGCATCTGATTAAGGATTAATGTCTTGCAAAAAACATTCAAGTTGAGTAAATCCCCTGAAAGTGCTTGTTTATCCTCGCTCTTTATCACAGATTTTTTAGACTTGGGCATTCTTCTACTAGATTGGCAGAGAATATCATTAGCTCTGAGTTTCGGGGGTAGATCAATAACATATTGATCTTGCACGCTGTCTCTGTCAAGAGAATCTAACATTATTGGACAAGTGAGTTCAACTCTTGATTGATTCCTGTGTCCACTCACCATTTCCTCAATCAGTTCTATAGTTTCTTGGGATGTTATTTCTTCTAATTTGCCCTGATATTCTGCCATACTCAAGGTTAACTGGTTGCTCGTGTAACAGCCCGAATTAGACCCTAGTTGGAACAGTGGTTTTGGGACCACGAATCCGAGTAAAAAAATATTTAAATATTATTTTTCGTGTTTATTATATGTGAATTAGCATGTGTGAAAGTTTCGTATGAAAATTTTATTTTTTATGTGCTTAATTTAATAAAAGGACTTAATCGCGTAAAATAAAAATTTGGTAGCCAAATGTGAAAGTGCCAAATTGATGATGTTTTTATAAATTGAAGTGTTGATATTGTAAATTGGCCATAATTTAGAGTAGTGGCCAGTTTGGTGTGCATGAAATAGTAAAATGTTTGTTTATGATTAAATTAATGGCATTTTGGTAAATATGTAATATATGATAATATATGTTATAATAAAACATAAAATAAACAACATGCATTCATTTTATTTGTTTTCATGACCGAATATCAAAAGAAAGAAAAGAAAACAAGCTTTGTGAGTTTCGGCCATTTGGAAGCTTAAATTCAAGGTTCGTTTTGTTCGGTTTTTGATAAATTTTATGTTTTTGAAATCGTTGCTTCGAGTACTACCCGACCCATGCTTGAATTTTTGATTTTGGTGAATATTTTGAGTTATGCCATTGATGAATATTTGTGTTTTGTGATGTTTGATGATAAATTATGAAAGATACGTTTTGGATTAATATGTTTTGTATTGGAGAATTTGATGATTTTGAATTATTAGGACCAAATTGCAAAAATGATAAATTGAAGGGCTAAAAGGCAAAATAAATGAAATATATGGATTAGTATGAGCATAAGGAAGATTCAGCCTAACTATGATGTGGTGAGATTTTGTGTATTTTGTATTTTGTGCAATTAGGACTAATTTGTAAAAGTATGAAATATTAGGGGTAAAATGGTAATTTCCCCATTTATGTGTTGTTGGATTAAATTGAATGAAATTGTGTTTAAATGGGGTTAATTTTAAATTATATAGATCAAGAACAAAAGAAATCAGACTTGGATTGGGGAAAAACGAAAGTTGTCGACTAGTCGTCCCGTTCCGTTTTACATCGTCCGAGGTAAGTTTATAGGCAAATAGACGTGTTTAATTGTAGATAAATGTTATATATATATGCTGGTATGAAAAATATGAATTTATATGTGCTTATGCCGAATGTGAATAAGCTTGGTAACCATGTTCAAATAGCCGATTTATAACGTCCGTCGATACCCGAGGTAAGTTTTTAAGCAATCAGGTTGGATTGGATTTATCTATAATAGTGTACATGAATTTAACGGAAGTATATATGTTTATTGTTGATATAGTCGAATGTGATATTGATTTGAGAGATGAATATAGTCAAATGTGATGTATATATATATGTCAATGATATACACGAATGTGATATTGATTCGAGAGATGAATAAGTTAATGCGTATATATATATGGTTGAGGTTTAAGCTTTATGTATATATACATATGAATGAGTAGCAATTTTGAGATATGCACTAAATGTGCAAATTTGATACCGAGCACTATGTGTGAGAAACCGGTTAATGAGCACTAAGTGTGCGAGTAATTTTAATCTCAAAGATTGAATTTAGTAAGTGTATAAGCATGTATGTGTTGTAAATTATATATAAACATGAGATTTATATGCTGATTTGTAATATGCGAAATTGATGTACGGAAATAATAGTATGAAATATAGCACTAAGTGTGCGAGATGTTAAATGTGACGGCACTAAGTGTGCGATACGTTACAAGGATTTAATGTGACGACACTAAGTGTGTGATACGTTACAAGGTTTTGGCACTGAGTGTGCGGATTTGCTGATCCTTTAAGTGTATCGGTTAATGAATGTGTTAAACGAGATAAAATGATCAGGTATGTGATGATAGATCATCTTTTGGATATTAAAGTAAGTACTAACTGTTGAAATGAAATTATGTATTATACATATTAATATGTGATTTATATGGGTTTGAAATGCAAGAATAAATTCGGTAAGTGATATATGCATATGAAATTAAGAAAATGTGATATATATGTATACTTGTATAAATGTATATGTATTTGTTTGAGATGGGAAAGTAATTTATAGATCGATGTGAAATCTATTATTGAATGTGTGTGTGTTCGGCCTTAAGGCTATGAAATGTGAAAGTTTAGAAATGGTGATATAAATTATAGTTATGGTTTTAACCCTCGATTGTGATTATTTTAAATTAGCCTTACTAATATAATGATATAATGCATTGCTGTTATGTAATTGCTTATAACTTACTAAGCTATGATAGCTTACTGTATATGTTTGTTTGCATTGTTTATTAGATTTTGGAGTCAAGTTACGAGCTCGGGATCATCGTCAAAGTCTATCACACTATCGACTGTTTTCGGTATTTTATAAGCTGAATTTTTGAACCTATGGCATGTATAGGCTAGATTGAAATTTGAAATGTTGGATTTTGGTTTTGTATAAATTAAGCCATGCGAAAATGGCCTAACTTCAATGCTTTTTTACGATTTTGTTTGATTATGGCTTACGTTCATTTGGTTATTATGCTATATGTCTTGAATGAATAGTATTCATGATATCTATTTTGTGCATTAAAAATGGTTAGAAATTTTGGATGTGTGCATTTGGTTGATTCGGTTATGACATATGGATAGATAAAAGTATGAGTGAATTTGGTTGTTAATTTGGTTAAGATGTTATTCATGAATTGGTACTAAAGGATAATAGGTTATGTTCGAATATAGAAAAAGTTTATTTTGATATGTTTATTACATAGTAGATAAGATTTGCGTATGGGATACATGTTTATATTTGGTTATTGATTTATTCTTGTGAAGTAAATGATGTTTGTGTTTGAGTTATAATATGTAATGCATTAATTAGTAAAATGTATGTCAAAAATATGTGATACATTGGAGTATGCTTAAGTTATAAAATGATGATAGGTATGGACATTTTGTAACACCCCAAACCCGGTATGCTACACAAATCGTACATACATTTGGTCATCTAATGATTTAAAGAAAACAGGTCTTCAAAAACTAATTTGGAGATGGAGTTTATAAAAAACGGAGGTTAATTTGAAATCTATGATTTTAAAACGTAGGAGTTTAAAATTTGATCTCAGAGAAATAATTGGTTAACTTTTGAAAGAAATTTAAAAGAGTTCAAAAGGAATTTGGAAACGAAATTTATAAAAGAGTTTTCACCGAAATTTTTACGAGATAGTGATATTTAAGAAACCCCTATTTATACGTAATTTAATGAAAACATTTATAAACTTAAAATAGTCCACTTTAAGTATCTAAAACATATTAAAATCCATCCACGAAATAAAATCCATAAAAATAATACTAGAGGCCTTATTACATCGCTAAAATAGTAATTAAGTAAAAATACTAAAGAGTAGTTTAAAGTTCATAAAAAACCATCATTTGAAGTATGGCCTCCACGAAGTCATCCCCGGCCCAAACCTCCATCAATTATCATTACCTGAGAAGGGTAAGAAAACGGGGTGAGTTACTTAGAACTCAGTGTATAACCCACTTACCAAATCCACTGGGCCAAATCATCAAAGCATTTTATTGGGCTTGAGCCCATTAACTAATTTAACAATATAGTAATTAAAGATGCATGCGCAATGCAATTCCCAACCAAGCCTAAATTTCCATCCCCTACACACCACCCGTACCAACCAGCACACCTGTGGGGATCAAGTCAACCCACCCCGCCAATACACCAATCGCAGGCATAAAGCCATTTCAAATGTTTGTGGCTGAGCCACCCGAATTAGAATTTGTGGTAGAGCCACCCGAACTAGATTGTGGTAGAACCACCAGAACTTCTCTTCAATTTAATCCCAACCCATGCAATCATGTATACATAAACAAAGCTTAACAATTTACATATGATAATTTCAACATAAGACCCATACTACAAGTTGGCCCATTTCTCAATTTGGCCCATATGGTAATTTATCAAATCGGCTCCTTAAGCAATCTAGCAATTCGGCCCATTAAGCAATCTAGCAAATTGGCCCATTAATCAATCTAGCAAATTGGCCCATTAAGAAATCTAGCAATTCGGCCCATTAATCACATGAGGCCCAAAAATTACTTTTTATCAAATTAGCCCATTGAGGGCGATTCCGTAATTTCCGCGACTTTAACACCGATTTCATGCACTTACACAAAAAGTGTTAATATACCATATTTTTCTGATTTTACCAACTTTACGAATTTTTATTCTAATGCTTACGGTATAACATCTAACCCATGAGATAAGTGTGAAATTACACACCTGATTACGGTGAGAACTATACTTTCCCGCTCGTCGATACCTAAATATATATCACGCTTGATTAGAACAGTAATACTTCATAAATCTATACTAAAGATAAGCGATCTAGATCTTTACCCTCGGAATCTCAAAAAACAACTATTTGTCGGTTTTCCCCGGTTGACGGTTCACAACCCAATGGAAAATCCCGAATAGCTAAAGGCTCTGAACTACGAACAACTTCGAATAGTCGATTCTCCTCGGATGAGGGTCGTCCACAACCCGGTGGAAAATCCCGATTGCTTGAAACGACCCTTCTTCGCTTGAATCTAGAGGGATTAGCGAGTCTGCCCCTCTTTAGAACACTATTCACCACCCTTTTCGACCCTATCTTGTTTGCCTCCATTGACAAAAGATTATTAGTCCTAACAATATATATATCGGAATTTAAGACTATTGGTTTAAAAAGGGCGAATTCGAAACACCTTAAAATTCCGAGTGATTCCAAAAGAATCCCTTGAAAGTATATGATCCAAATTCGAATGACTTCAAGATGACTTCGAAGAGATGATGATTCGGCTCTCCACTATTTCACTAAAAGAAAAACGAAAGGAAATCGTCTAAGAGAATGAACGATTATCGATTTAAAGGCTCTTCTAAGCCAACCTATAGATTCGGCCAAGGTGACCAATTAGCAAAAAGAAAACAAAGAAGATGATTCTTACCGATGGTCCAAAGTTTGAATAGAAAAATGATTGAGAATAAAATCTATGAGGAAAAGAAAATTTGGCTATGATTTAATGGTAAGGGAAAAATAATTTCGGCTATGGAGGTGGTCTCTAACATTCGGCCATGGAAGAAATAAGAAGGAAAAATGTGTTTGAAGGATGATTAAAATGGAGAAGAAAAGAGAATAGAGATGAGATGTTTATGATTCGGTTTTCAAGGGTGAGAAAAGAGCAAAAAGTAAGGTTTGGAACAATGTGCATTCGACAATGGGGAATAAAGAAGAAAAAGAATTGGTCTTTTGTGATTGATGATTTCGGCACTAGAAGAGAAACACAAAATGAAGCACTTGAGAGGTTGGCAAAATGAGCAAATGGTCAAAAAGAAATGACCAAATGAAACAAAACAAAGTTGTTTTCTCCAAGCATATGGCACATTCGGCTAAGAGAGAAAAAGATGAGAGGAAATGTGTGTTTTGGGAGAGCAAAAATGACCAAATGGGATTCTATCTAGCTACCATCCTTACCCAAGCTTACCACCAAAATTTCTGCTCCCCTTAGTCCACAAAGCCGTCCAAGTTCATGGACAAGTTGGCCATTCTAAGTTTCCAAAACATAACCCTTAAAATATGCCTTGTGTTCCCCCTACCTTCCAAAAGCTTAGGATTTCTTTCCCCAAGTTCCAAGCTTACCTTAACCATAAAAATAAAGGTCTAACTTACCAAATTTGATGCTTGGTCGACACTTGCTAGGAAAGAGCAAAAATAAATGTCACAAAATGCATTCCTAAAGATTCGAACCTCTTCCTCAAGCAACACTTATGGCGCTAACTCCACTTTACTACTAGCTCATCTTATGCTAGTTTTTGACACTAAATTTCCTTAAACATCAAGGTCACTTGATCCACTTCAATAAAGTACTCATTACTATTTTTTTCTAATTCGAATAAATCCAGAGCCTTCAAAACGATATTAAACACACAAATTGAATCATTCACAAGCTAAGCACCAAAAAAATGCAACATATCGATACTCACTTTTTAAGATGTTACAATTCTACCCCCCTTAAAGAAAATTTCGTCTTCGAAATTTACCTTGTTAAAAGAGGTAAGGATATTGTTGCCGAATTGCGTCCTCAGGCTCCCACGTAACTTCCTCCGCTCCGTGATTACGCAATAGAACCTTAACCAATGGCACAGTCTTCTTTCTTAGCACCTTAGCATCACGGTCTAAGATTTTCACTGGTTCCTCCTCGAAAGACAAGTCTGGCCTTAACTCTACTTCTTCTACCTGGTACTATGTGAGACGGATCCGATCTATAACGCCTCAAAGATAGAAACATGGAAGACACTATGAATCGACTTAACTCGAGGTAAATCAAGCTGATAGGCCACTGGGTCCTACACGCTTCAACACACGGTACGGTCCAAAGAACCTAGGGCTCAACTTGCCCTTCCTTCCAAACCGGAAAATTTTCTTCCAAGGTGAGACTTTCAAAAAACCCGATCTCCCACCGCAAACTCAATATCCTTGCACTTCAGATCTGCATACGACTTTTGTCTATCCGCTTCCTTTAACCGTGCTCGAATCACCTTTACCTTTTCTTCCGTCTCGGATATCAATTCAGACCCAACAACCGCCGTTCCCCAATTCGGTCCAACAAGTAGGGTACGACACTTACGACACATATAACGCTTCATAGGGTGCCATCCGGATACCGGGATTGGTAGCTCATTATTATATGCGACTTCGCCAACGGTGAAAATCCTCCCAACTACCTCTGAAGTCGATCACACAACCCCAGTAACATGTCTTCCAAAATCAATTACTCTTTTCTCGATGACCATCTGACTGAGGATGAAAAGCCGTACTGAAGTTTAACTTTGTTCCCAAAGCCTCATGCAAAGCTTTCCAAAACCGTGATGTAAACCTAGGGTCCCTGTCCGATATGATAGACACTGGTACCCCATGCAACCTCACGATCTCAGATACATACAGCTTAGCCAACATCTGTAGTGAGTAATCCGTACGAACTGGTAGAAAATGAGTAGTCTTCGTCAATCGATCTACTACCACCCAAACGGAATCCTTTTTAGTAGGTGTTAAGGGTAACCCACTAACAAAGTCCATCGTTATCCGCTCCCATTTCCATAGAGGAATCTTTACCGGTTGCAATAAGCCCGACGGTAATTGATGTTCCGCCTTCACTTGTTGATAAGTCAAGCACTTACCCACAAAATCAGTAACCTCTCGCTTTAACCTTGGCCACCAATACTGCTCTTGTAGGTCTCGATACATATTATTTCCTCCAGGGTGCATAGCATAAGGGCTACTATGCGCCTCACGCAAAATCATTTATCTCAAATCCGAATCCATGGGCATACAAACTCTTCCACGAAAACACAGCACCCCATCTTTATTCATTCCAAAGTCCCTTATTACGCCACTTTCAACTTGTTGCATTAACGGACCCAACTTTTCATCTGATAACTGCTTTTCCTTGATCTGTTCTAACCACAAAGGCTTCACCTGAATTTTCGCTAGTAGACTGCCATCTTCATACAAACTGAGATGAGCAAACATTGCTCTTAATTCTGATACTACCTTACGACTCAACGCGTCTGCCACCATGTTAGCCTTTCCAGGATGATACTCGATTGAGAAGTCGTAATCCTTTAACAGCTCCACCCACCTTTGTTGTCTCAAGTTCAACTCCTTCTGGGTAAGGAGGTACTTAAGACTCTTATGGTCCGTATAAATGATAGACTTCTCACCGTAGAGATAGTGCCTCCAAATCTTTAAAGCAAACACCACCGCAGCCAACTCCAAGTCATGAGTAGGGTAGTTGACTTCATGCGGCCTTAACTGACGAGAAGCATAAGCCACCACTTTTCCACCTTGCATTAGCACACATCCTAAACCCGTGTGTGACGCGTCACAGTAAACGATAAACTCTTTTCCAGCCTCAGGTTGAATCAGTACTGGCGCTTCCGTCAAAATCTTCTTTAGTTTCTCGAAACTTTCTTGTTGTTTATCGGTCCACACATACGGTACTCCCTTTCGCAACAGCTTAGTTAGGGGTGCAGCATTCAACGAAAAGCCCTCAATAAAGCGTCTATAATAACCAGCCAAACCTAAGAAACTCCGAATCTCAGCCACTGACTTTGGTGGTTCCCAATCCAACACCGCCTCTACCTTCCGAGGATCAACTCTTATTCCTTTGGCTGTCACCACATGACCCAAGAAAGTCACTTCCTTCAGCCAAAATTCACACTTACTGAATTTGGCATAAAGTTTCTTTTCTCGCAGTATTTGCAATACTGTGCAAAAATGTGAGTCATGCTCTTCTTCATTCCTCGAATATACCAAAATATCATCTATGAACACCACTACGAACCGGTCTAGATAGGGTTGAAAGACTCAGTTCATCATGTCCATAAATGCAGCTGGTGCATTGGTCAAACCAAATGGCATCACCAAAAACTCATAATGTCCATAACGAGTTCGGAATGCCGTCTTATGAATATCCGCCTCCTTAACCTTGAGTTGATGATAACCCGATCTCAAATCAATCTTGAAGAAAACTGAAGCTCCTCTCAATTGATCAAACAGGTCGTCGATTCTCGGAAATGGATACCTATTCTTGATCGTCAATTTATTCAATCGCATATAATCAATGCACATACGCATCGACCCATCCTTCTTCTTGACGAACAAAATCAGTGCTCCCACAGAGACACACACTCGGTCGAATAAATCCCGATCCAATAATTCTTGAATTTGAGCTTTAAGCTCCGCTAACTCCTTCGGCGCCATTCTATAAAGAGCAATAGACACCGGAGCTGCCCGGTAAAAGCTCAATGCCAAATTCTACTTCCCGATCTGGAGAGGTAGACCTGAAGTTCTTCAGGAAGACATCCGGAAATTCTTTCACCGTTCTCACACCTTCCACCGATAATTCCTTGGCATCCAAAGCACTAATGAAGGCTAGGAATGCTCCATACCTTTCCGTACCAACTTCTCTCGCCTTTAAAGCGGATACCACATTTGCTAAAAAGTTCCTTCGTTCACCTATCATTACTACTTCCTCATCATCCATAGTCCTTATTGACATCCGCTTTTCAAAGACAATCCAATTGCGCCTGCTTCACCAACCAATCCATGCCCAAAATAAGATCGAACTCACGAAAGTCAATTCCATCAAATATGCTAAAAATATTTCTCTTTGAATTTCCAAAGGCACGCTCTCTATACGATTTATTTACTATTACCGATCATCCTAAAGGACTAATTACCGCCATCTCTCTATCGGTAATCTCAAATCTAATGTTCGTGTTTCCAAATATGGCACTAGCAATATACGAGTGGGTAGACCCGATATCTATCAAAGCGATGAATGTACATCAAAGATGAAGAACGTGCCGCTTATCACATCAGGTGTATCGCCATCTTCACGACGCCTGATCGCATAGACTAACCCTGGCTGTCTTGCCTCCGCGTTACCTCTAAAGCCATTACCTCGACCCGGTGCACCTTGACCACGTCCAGTACCATTACCACCACAACCTGATCCACGGCCTCTCGGTGGTTGCTGAGTGCCCCTAACTGACGGTGCATCAGGGTTACGAGCTTCCTGAGTCGGAGCAGTCCGTCGAGGGCAATTCCTATATTGATGATCCTTGGAACCACATTTATAACAACCACCAGTTTTCTTCCAGCATTCCCCGGGGTGTCGTTTCCCACAGTCAGCAAAGTCACGACTCTGATTGGTAGCCACAGGTGCTCTAGCTTGAGCTGGCTCATCATTTCGAGGCCTCTTTTGGAACCTTTTTGAAGAACCCGAGTACTTAAAGTCCCTCTTGCCTTTGACTCTTTCCCTGTTCATGTTACGAGTTCTTAGCCTCTTCGGCTATCTTGGCTTTCTCCACAAGCGTGGCAAAAGTCCTTACTTATTATGGGGCTATCAGTACCCGCAACTCATCATTCAACCCATCTTTAAAGCGTACACAGCGCTAATGATCCGTTGGCACTATAGTCCGAGCATAACGATTCAAGCGTAGAAATTCTGCCTCATAAGCTGCCACCGTCTTATTTCCTTGAACCAGATTCAGGAATTCCTTCCTCCGGGCATCCACATAACTTGTCCCTACATACTTCCCTTGGAAAGCAACTTTAAAGAAATCCCAAGTAACAACTGCAGCCTCAGTGCCTTCTCGAACCGTAAGCCACCATTGATACGCTTCATCCCTTAGCAAGGACACTGCTCCTCTCAGTTTCTGTTCGACGGTGCACTCCAGATTATCCATAATCCGCTCTACAGCCTCGAGCCAATATTCTGAAACATTCAGAGCTACACCGGAGACACCTCTAAAAACTTCGACACCACTTGATTTAAGTCGTTCCGATATTGATCCACGAACTGCTGGGCCAGTTCTAGTCCTAGCAACCCTTTCTAGGACTCGCAACATTGCTTGAGTCAAAGCATTGTCCTCTCTCGTATGGTCATGTGATCCAGTCTCACTCCCGGGTGACGCAGGTGCGTCCATTTCTGGTATATACCCCGGTGCTTCAGACGCAACCCTAGCACCTCGTCCTCTACCACGACCACGTCTACCGCGTCCCTGTCCACGTCCTCTAGTGCTCATACCAACTATTTCGGTTAAATCTGATTACAAGTTTTATGAATCAGAGTATTATTTCAGTGTTTATTAAGGATATTTTATGAGATATAAGAGATAGAGTTGTTTTCGAAATCACATCATATAGTCTCGATCTCTACCATTTTCAACACCTAAAACTAGAAGTTCTAGAGTGTTCCTATGATCATATCACAATAATAAACATTCAATATACAAATACTTACTTGACTTGGTGCCGGATGCTCGTGATGCCATACTACCTTTTAGATCATAGAGTCTAGAAATTTAAACAGTTTTAAAAATTGTTGTTGAACCCAAACCACAGCCGAGTTTTAAAAGTGCTCTGATACCATAAAATGTAACACCCCAAACCCTATCTAAGCGTTAAGACCAGACTTGGTATGCTACACAAATCGTACATACATTTGGTCATCTAATGATTTAAAGAAAATAGGTCTTCAAAAACTAATTTGGAGATAGAGTTTATCAAAAACTGAGGTTAATTTGAAATCTATGATTTTAAAACGTAGGAGTTTAAAATTTGATCTCAGAGAAATAATTGGTTAACTTTTTAAAGAAATTTAAAAGATTTCAAAAGGAATTTGGAAATGAAATTTATAAAAGAGTTTTCACCGAAATTTTTACTAGATAGTAATATTTAAGAAACCCCTTTTTATACGTAATTTAATGAAAACATTTATAAACTTAAAATAGTCCACTTTAAGTATCTAAAACATATTAAAATCCATCCACGAAATAAAATCCATAAAAACAATACTAGAGGCCTTATTACATCGCTAAAATAGTAATTAAGTAAAAATACTAAAGAGTAGTTTAAAGTTCATAAAAAAACCATCATTTGAAGTATGGCCTCCACGAAGTCATCCCCGGCCCAAGCCTCCATCAATTATCATGACCTGAGAAGGGTAAGAAAATGGGGTGAGTTACTTAGAACTCAGTGTATAACCCACTTACCAAATCCACTGGGCCAAATCATCAAAGCATTTTATTGGGCTTGAGCCCATTAACTAATTTAACAATATAGTAATTAAAGATGCATACGCAATGCAATTCCCAACCAAGCCTAAATTTCCATCCGCTACACACCACCCGTACCAACCAGCACACCTGTGGGGATCAAGTCAACCCACCCTGCCAACACACCAATCGCAGGCATAAAGCCATTTAAAATGTTTGTGGCTGAGCCACCCGAACTAGAATTTGTGGCAGAGCCACCCGAACTAGATTATGGTAGAACCACCAGAACTTCTCTTCAATTTAATCCCAACCCATGCAATCATGTATACATAAATAAATCTTAACAATTTACATATGATAATTTCAACATAAGGCCCATACTACAAGTTGGCCCATTTCTCAATTTGGCCCATATGGTAATTTATCAAATCGGCTCCTTAAGCAATCTAGCAATTCGACCCATTAAGCAATCTAGCAAATTGGCCCATTAATCAATCTAGCAAATTGGCCCATTAAGCAATCTAGCAATTCGGCCCATTAATCACATGAGGCCCAAAAATTACTTTTTATCAAATTAGCCCATTGAGGGCGATTCCGTAATTTTCGTGACTTTAACACCGATTTCATGCACTTACACAAAAAGTGTTAATATACCGTATTTTTCTGATTTTACCAACTTTACAAATTTTTATTCTAATGCTTACGGTATAACATCTAACCTATGAGATAAGTGTGAAATTACACACCTGATTACGGTGAGAACTATACTTTCCCGCTCGTCGATACCTAAATATATATCACGCTTGATTAGAACACTAATACTTATTATAAATCTATACTAAAGATAAGCGATCTAGATCTTTACCCTCAGAATCTCGAACAACAACTATTTGTAGGTTTTCCCCGGTTGACGGTTCACAACCCAATGGAAAATCCCGAACAGCTAAAGGCTCCAAACTACGAACAACTTTGAATAGTCGATTCTCCTCGGATGAGGGTCGTCCACAACCCGGTGGAAAATCTCGGATTGCCAAACAAATTTCTTCGCTTGAATCTAGAGGATTAGCGAGTCCGCCCCTCTTTAGAACACTATTCACCACCCTTTTCGACCCTATCTTGTTTGCCTCCATTGACAAAAGATTATTAGTCCTAACAATATATATATCGAATTTAAGACTATTGGTTTAAAAAGGGCGAATTCGAAACACCTTAAAATTACGAGTGATTCCAAAAGAATCCCTTGAAAGTATATGATCCAAATTCGAATGACTTCAAGATGACTTTGAAGAGATGATGATTCGGCTCTCCACTATAAAAATAAAGGTCTAAATTACCAAATTTGATGCTTGGCCGACACTTGCTAGGAAAGAGCAAAAATAAATGTCACAAAATGCATTCCTAAAGATTCGAACCTCTTCCCTCAAGCAACACTTATGGCGCCAACTCCACTTTACTACTAGCTCATCTTATGCTAGTTTTTGACACTAAATTTCCTTAAAAATCAAGGTCACTTGATCCACTTCAATAAAGTACTCATTACTAAATTTTTTTTTCTAATTCCGAATAAATCCCGAGCCTTCTCAAAACGATATTAAACACACAAATTGAATCATTCACAAGCTAAGCACCAAAAACATGCAACATATCGATACTTACTTTTTAGGATGTTACACGTTTGGATTGGATAATTATTTGAAAATCAATTAATATTTACTAGTAGATCTTGGTTGCCGAATAGACATGAAATGAATATGTTTATGCATCGTTTTCAGATGGCACATTATTTGAACATTTTGGATAATCTATTTGAGTGGTTTAATTAGTTAAGTTGATGATATATTTTAGCATATGCTAAGTGAATTATATGATTATTTATTCATGTTATGCAAATGTAGTAATAAGGCAAACAAATGTTACTATGGAATATTTCACTTATACGAACGGTAATAATGTATGTTTGATTGTATAAGGTATGCGCATGACATTTGTTTGATAATTAAAATATTTTATATTTGAATTATTCAAATGTCATCAAAGTTAAAGTATACATATTTGATAAGTATGTGAAATGAAATGCATATATGAAAAAAAATTAGATGATTAATCCTATAAAGAAAGTCTGTTCTGAATTGTTTTATGATCGGAAACGCCTCGTAAACCCATTCCAGCGATGGATACTGTTAGGGGTGTTACAGCTCGAGAGATCCCTTTCCTCACAAGTGGTTTCAGTTAAATTCTTCTCCTTGCTTTCTTTTTGGTCTTGCTTGTACTGATACCCCTTCGTATTTGTATTGCTGCTAATGTCATCATCTGGTAAGGGAATAAGGATTTCTTCTTGGAATTGACTTAATTCAAGCCTCAATTGTCACTGGTCCTCTTGGATCTTTCATTCTTCATAGACCCTTTCCTCGTAAATATCACTATCGTAATCTAAGTCCTCATCCATCCACATATAATCAACATTATCCATTGTTTATGCTAGACTGATTTCTGTAGTTGTTGTTACAGGTGTCTTTGATGAAAATGTATACTCTTAAGTTCCTTGAAGAGCAAAAATGTGTCAACAAGTAATAAGGTAACTAAAGATTGTAGCTATAACCCGAATATTTCTTAATTATTCTATTAATATGAAAAAATTAAAACTAATTTAGTGACGTTGCTTCCCCGGCAAAAGTGCCAACAACTTGACCACCTCTGGATGTACCAACGTCAAGAGTAAAAATCCTACACAAAACATGTGGAAAAGCGGTATCCACAAGTATACGGGTCAGGTTGTAATATTGTTACAACGGAGTAGGTAAGTACTCCGAGGATCGTACCCAAGGGAGGTGAGCACTAAACTAATTCTAATCTAAGCATAAATAGATCTAATTAATACTTTAATCAAATTATATTACGAAGAATTAAAAGGAAGTTTTTTGATAAATTACTAAAAATAATGAGGTAAATAAATGAAAAGCAAGGAATCAAATAATCGAATATATATCAAATCTAGGCATGGGTGATTAGCTCACTTTGGTAGTAATAATCAATTGTCATATCGGGTTTTCTTGTTCAATCAACTAGTCAATACCCTAGCAGGATCTTTCGATACGTCCACTGAAATATTGAGTCAGCAAGAACTACTTATCTTCCGACCTCATAGTCCAAATTAGTTCAAGGTTAAGGTGTTCACGGATAGGCAATACCAAATTTGGGTTAATTCCCACCTTGATGACTTCCTGGGGTTGTCAAGCCTAGGGTTTAAATTCTTCGTTTCCTGAATAGTTGATCCATTAAGAAATCCCTATAAAACAATTAATTATTTATACCTCCACTCGCTAATCCCCCACAGGTGGATTAGTTCCTCATAGATCTAGTAAAAAGTATAAACTTGAATGAAAGAATGAACATGAAGAAAAATTCAAGAATAGAGTTCAGAAGAAGCCTGATTTGTATTGAAATTAAGCGTAGAATCCTCACAGAGTTGAAAGTAATTCCAGAATCTGATTTCTTCACAAAGGTAAATAACAAGAACAAGAATAAAATCTAAAACCTAAGAAAAGAGAAAAATTAAATGCTAAACCTAAAGAGAAAATTATACAATACGAATGGTTTTTCTTAATGTATGCTAAATGAGCCTATTTATAAACTTTAGAGTGGTCGTCATCCTCAACCCTAGGTCAGCTGCCGTCCTTGTGTTTAATGTTTGAGTGTGCAGACCAAAATGCCCCTGGCTCGTAGTTATTTCTTCACCAAATCTTGTGTCGCGACATTGAAGGAAGTCTTGGATTTTTTTTCTTATTCTACTTACTATGCTGCGACATCTCATGCTTCGTGTTGCAACCTAGCGACCAGTATCGAGTTTGTATGCCTTCTAATGGTCTCCTTGTAACACCCCATAATCGACCTGGATGCCAAGCTGAATATCGAGATGCCACACTACTGTCTCACTACTTGTTCATCTAAAATGTCATATTATCTCTCATGCATCTTTTTTTTCTATTAGAACCACACATAGAATTCATAAAATAGCATAACATGGGTGCTAATCATGCATTAGGACCACTTATCAAATTTTCCAAAAAATGTTATGTAGGTATCGATACCGCCTCTATGGTATCGATATTTCCTTTAAGTGGTATTGATACCACCTTGAAAATTGATACCAAAATAGCAATCTATTTCTCACCAAACCTCAAAACATTGGAAAATATCGATACATTTCGCAAAGTATTGATAATTACACCCCAAGTATCGATACTCGGGCCAAGGTATCGATACCAAATGGGTATTCTGACTCCCTACACTTTCAAAAATATAGAGGTACTGTTTTAAAAGCCTTAATATCGATACCTCTACTTCAGGCTACAAAAATTCAGCGTATAAGAGCATTTAAATCATTCAAACTTAGTCTTTAAACATCATGCTTCATTCACCTAGTCACATAAGCATCAAAATTTCTAAACAATAAACCAAGTACCATGTCCAAGTTCACAAGCTTCCAAACATATGCAATATACAAATAATCCCCAATACGTCTTACAAAACCGTTATAAATGTCTACCATATTGCGTTTTTATTCCCTAGAACTAGAATAAGCAAAACACCGTCTATATTAAATAAATAAGGGCTTGGATCAATCCCTCGACGACCACACCGCTCACACCAGGAATGCAACTACTCTGCAAAGGATAAAATGGAGTGGGTGAGCTTAACAAGCTCAGTGAATGCCTAGAACAAGCACTACGGAAACAAGTCGTCACGCATCAACCAAAGAACATACATCATATTCCCAACACAACATTAACTAAGTGTCATAATTCACATATTTAGTCATATTCCACGCATTCTTTTACACCTTATTTATACGAATGTTTAGCCATACATATATCAATATTCCGACACATATCAATCACATATAAGCACGTATAATTACATATAATCGCATTTAGTCACAGTATATGATAATTTGGCTCTTGAGTTTATGAAACATAAAGTGGACTTTATCACCACTCATCGGATACACGGATCTCCAACACCCCACACATAGACTCGTAGAGACAAACATATCCCATAAGAGAAGCATATAGCTAACGCTCTCCAGCACACCACACATACATATCCCAATGAATAGAGCTTGTCTCACATTCCTTTATCTCTCCCAAACTACCCCTGGGCCTTAGCGCCCCATATATCACAACACAAATAAGTGAGTACTCACAATCCTATGGCATGCCAACTATATTTAACGGTTTTATTAAGTCACAAGGCCAAAATATCCATAACGTCATCAAATATTACTTACCGATTATCTGCACGTATTCACCACATAATCATATAATTAGCACATTATACACACTGTCACATGGCATAAATTACATACCCATTATATTTACCATCACAACAGTCATCACAACATATTCATATTTCATCACATCATAATTAACTTTATCACAATTCACAAATATATTTATCACATATTTAGCATAGGTAAAAGAACACTTACACTCGAAATTTAGAGGAGAGCTTTAGGCTACCTCTAAATTCCTAAAATGCACAATGAATCATCTACGAGCAGCGATTCTAAAACACTCACCAAAATATTCACTTCTACCAAAATCGAAAGCTTAGATAAGCTTTCCTTTGCCTTTATCGCTACTCGTTGAATGTCCTATCGACGCCGACACTTCAACAAGACAAACCATACATATATTCAGTCAATAACTCACCTTAAACAACCACAAACACAAGCCTAAGCTACATTCTTCTCTAACCAAAACCTTTAGCACAACAAACTTAAAATTCGAATAACTCAGTCTACGCTTAATCTTTTCGCATGCAACGAATTCCATTCATCTACGACTAATTCCCATCCTTTAAACTTCACAAAATTACGTGTTTTAGGGTATCAAAATTTTTCGACAAGTTATGGCTATTTCAAGGAAAATTCATTAAAACCCAAGAAATCCTTGACGAAACTTCAAAGTTACTTTAGAAAGCTTCTAATTAGGTTAAAACTAATTGAAAAATACTTTAAAACCAAGTTTTTTATCCACAAAATTGAAATTCACCATTAAAGACCCGATTTTCAACTTTTAATCAAAACATGCGACTTAACGACTAAAATTTCAGTTTCAAAGACCCAATAACATCAAAAACTAAGGAGAATGAGAATGGTTACCTTTAATGAGAGGAATAATGAGTTTTCGATGCAAATCCAGAAAACCCACAAATGGAGAAGATGATGAAATTGGTGAGATTTTTGGGTAATTTCTTGAAGATTTAGAGAGGTTTAATGCTTGGAAATGATAGAAATTCAAAGTATTATAGTTTGGGAGTCAAAAATCAATTGAGAGGGTGAGGAATAGTAAGGGACGACAACACTAAGGAGATGGGAAAAAGCCTTTGTGAAAATAATTGGGAATGGGGGTTTATTAGGTTGATTTTGAAAAATTGGTTTAATTGCTTCATAAAGACCCACAACTTTAACCTTTTTTACAAATCAGTCCATTTTCTAAAATTAAAGACATTCAAAACTCGTTTCCAAAAAGTGACTTAACTTTGTGAAAACCATTGTTGAAAACATTATCGAGTACCAACCTTACGAAATTTCGAGCTCATATAGGCCAAAATTCCTAAAATACCCTTAAAACTCCTAGGCCCTATTTTTGGGTGTGGCACTCCTGTATACTCACAAAGTATATTAGCTCACCCTTAGGCCTCATTCGGTCCCTAAGGTCAATAAATGACTCAAATTACACATTTTATTAACTTAACTAATACTTACGGATATGTAATCAAAACTTAACTAAAATGCTCATGTTCAAGCTCCTAAAATATGAAAACTAGTTTAATCTGTTACACCGAATTACGATAGATTAGGTTGCAACCATCTTCAAAATTTTACTCTTCTTAATTATCTTCTTGAATGATTTTTTAAATTTTTTGGTGAGAAGGACTAATTGCTCTTGCAAATTTTCAATGGTAATTTCTCCTTTAGTTGTAACTAGAAATGCAACTTACAATGCAAAGTTCTTTTTCTTTTTGCCCTTACTCTTCTAAGTCTCTTCAAGGTTTTTCTTGTAGGTTTGTAAAAATCCAATGAGCTCATTAATCCTCACTATGTCAATATCTTTAGACTCTTCTATAGTAATCACCTTGATTTAAAAATGTTCAAGGAGAGACTTCAAAGCCTTACTGACTAGCTTAGCATTTGAGTACTCCTTACCAAAAACAAAAGCTTGGTTAGTAATGTGTAACGCTTCGAATTGGAGGGTTTAAAATTGTTTTGAGAATAAGAGAACGGCACTAATGCGTGTTGGACCTTGTAGGTAAGTGATTTTGGTAGGTTACGGAGCTTCTATGAAGTCTCGGGATCAAACTTAGGCTTTAGGGAAATTTTGGTTTTAGGTGAGTAAAACCCTGGGAGTTAGTAAGTAGGCTTTAAGAATAAAATGTGGAGAAAGATGACACAAAAGGGGTTGTGGTCTAGTGGTAAGTGACGCCACATAAGAGACAAGAAAGTGACGCCACAAGGAAGCAAGGGGTCCAAGGTTCAAGTCTTGGTGCTTGCATTTTTTGATTTTCTTTTTAAATGGACTTTAGACTTTGGCCATAGACTTATATTTAGTTGCGCATGTTTTAAGTCAACAAAGAGCTAGTTGGTAAAGTGGCTAGCGGCGCGGATTATGCTATAGGGGAGCTTGGGTTCGAATCTCATGACAAGCAAGGGAGTATTTATTTTGCGGATTGGACGGCCAGAGTTTGTGTTGGATTTAAACTCTACTGAAGGAGGGATACCACATCGGAAAGCTAGCAAGAGGGAGGGTGAGAAGCTGGCTATAAATGGAGCTGTCTATGAGGAGAGGAAGGATACCTTGGTGGGCATTTAGGCATAGGAGCATTCGGAGCGCGGATTAGCTTTAGACTCCTATCAGGTGTGTATTTTGCCCTACTCTAGCTGTAGAGCGGCAAATGCTGAAATGCCGGTCACTCGGCGATGGTAGCCACACGAGCGTACGGGGCCAAGTGGGCCTAATGGGCCCGTGGGCCTATATGAGTAAATTGTATGATTGTGTAGTAGATATTGTATTTGACTAGGTGAATCTCATATCTGTGGCTAGATTTGGGCTAAATGGGCCACACGAGCGTGTCGGCCCATTTGGGCCGAGAATGGGCCATAGGCCCATTCGCATCGTTATCTCTGTTTAGAATTCTTTAATTTGCAAAATTACTGGAATACCTCTAATTTGTAAAATTACTGAAATACCCCCGATTTGCAAAATTACTAAAATACCCCTAGTTTGCAAAATTATCAAAATACCCTCGGTTTGCAAAATTACCAAAATACCCCTCGGTTGCAAAATTACTGAAATACCTTTGATTTACAAAATTATTGAAATGCCCCCAATTTACAAAATCACCGAGATACCCCTAAGTTGTAAAATTACCGAAATACCCCTGGTTTGTGAAATTACCGAAATACCCCCAAGGGGTGAAATGACCGTTGTACCCCTAAACGACAAAATAACCGTTGTACCCTCGTGGTAGTACTAGCGTTGTATGTGTTAATTGTATGATTGATTATGTTTGAGATGCATGGCATACATGAATTAGTTATGAGTAGAATTATCGAACTACCCCTGAAGGGTAGGATTACTGGAATACCGTTACAAGATAAAATGACTGATTTGCCCTTGTAGGTAAATGATTGGCTTGTACTATGATATGACCGATTTGACCGTGATTGTATGGCTGTGTTTAACCGACTTAACTGTGGGCGCGTGTATGATATGTTGTTAATGTGTATTGAAGTGATTGTTACTGAGCATGGCCATTATGCATACACATGTAATGAGTGAGCATGACATACACTGCATTCTTATCATGTTGCATTGGGATGGGTTATAATGATGGAGGAAGTGCTATACTGGTGGCTATGCCACAATATACTGATACTGGTGGCTATGCCACAATATACTGATTTCAGTGGCTCAACCACATATCACGATCTTCGGCGACTTTCTGCGCTTGTACCTTGCGATTTGATTGCATTTTTGGAGTGTAGCCGATGGGTGGGTCGATTTAGAAATACCCACATAGAGTGTAGTGGATGGACTATTAGGTTGGGGCTGCATTTTTTGTTTGCATTACCATTATTTTGGGGTCAGGGGCGAATTTATCTTGTCATGTACTAAGGCCCAGATATTCTTCGAATAGGGCTTCGGCCCAATTTGATTCTGTATGGGCTTCGGCCCAGTCTGTTTCCATATGGGCTCGGGCCCAGTTAATAACCGATTAGGGGATTACACACTAAGTTCTTGTAACTCACCCCATTGTTTCAACCTTGCAGGTGATCCCCAGCGTTAGTGGATTTGGAGCTGTGGAGGACTCTGTGGTGGCCATACATCGGGAATAATTTCTCGTGAACTTAGTAAATTTACGTTATGCTTTATTTTAGTTTAATTATTGATTTGGGTTAATATTTTTGTAATAAGGCCATTGGTATAATTTCTTTTAAGTTTTCCTTAATAACTGCTACAGTTATAAATACGTAGTTTTCTTAAAACGACAATAACGGTTTTCAAAATATCACATTTTTGTAATTCACTTAAATGGATTTTTGTTATAAACGAGTTTTTGGGTATAATAGCAATAATAAAAACAATAAGGTTTTACAAGAAAATCACAAAAACAAATTTGATTTTTTCTCAAACAACAAAGCTCAATGTTTCAAAAAGGAATCCGGACTTTTTAACAAACGCGCAAGTTTTTAGCAACCCTTCTATGTGACATACTAGATCCGGTCATAACGTCTAGGCCGGATCTGGGGTGTTACACAATGTGACAAAGTTTGGCATAGAAATATAACAAAGATTCATCATCAAGCATTCTCAGAGTCTTAAATTTAATTGTCAACATTTAGAGTTTTGATTGCTTGACATTATTGATGCCTTTATGTGTTGTTTCCAAGATTGTCTAAGCTTATTTTGCATTAGTGCATTTAGAGATTCTCCTAAACTCTTGAAGGTCTATGCCATTAAATATGCACGTCTTTAAATTTTCATTAGCAATGTATCTTCCTCGTTAGTCCTTTTAACTTCTAGTTTTGGAGTCTTTACACCACTAACATCAATTGTAAGAGGCTCCCAACCAATCACTATAGATTTCTAAGCCTTTCATCAATTGACTTAATAAATGCCCTCATCAAGGCCTTTCAGTAGGCATAGTTAGAGCCATCAAGCAGAGGAGGTCTCAAGCTTAATGCTCATTCCATCTCTTAAGTAATTCAATAGCAAGCCCTTGTGCTTGAGCTTGTAGAAATACAAGCTGTAACAACCCATTTTCAGCAATTCGAAAACAGTGGTTTAGGGACCACAAATCTGACAAGTGAGTCTGAAAATATTATTATTTAATATTTACGAGTCAAATGTAATATTATATTGAATTTTTATTTGATAATTTTTGTTAATTCAACGAATAGTTAAGTACAAGTGGTTTGTCCCTAGAGTTAAGTGGTTTTGAAAAATGAGGTATCGGGACCTTCTTTCAATAAACCGAGCCCGTAAATATTTTTACTAAATCGTAAAAATTGTAAAACTTAATCGCTAGTGATTAATATTAGTTAGTGGAGCTAAAAAGTGTTTTTACAATGCTTTGAATGGAAATTAAGCCATTATGACATATAGTGGATGGTTGTATGCATATTTTAGGTCAAAAACAAATTTATTATATTAGTAATTTAATAATAAAATATGTTAAAATAATAAAACAAAAGGGATATCATCTTCATTTGGACATCTTATTAAAATAAAAACATGAAAACACCATTTTTGAAGTTTAAAAGGTTCAGCCAAGCTTTTTTTTTGTATGTAAGTCCTTTTGAAACCCATTGTTCGTAATTTTTACATTTTTTAGATCGTTGTAACTTGATCTAGCTAATCCAAGGACTAATTCGTAAAAAAAATAAATGTTTTGAGTTATTTCATTGATGAATTAGTGATGTTTTTGAAGTTTGATGATAGATTTATAAGCTTGATAGTTAAATAGGACTATTTTGTAAAGTGGTTTTGGTCAATTTTAAAGTTTAAGGACTAAGTTGTTAAAATAGTAAAGTTACATGAAATTTTTGTGAAAATTTGATAAATATAGGCTTTATAGGGACTATATAAAATACAGCTAGCATTAATTTGGTTAAATTGTGATAGATTTAAAAGTTTTAAGTTTAGGGACTAAATTGAATGAAAGGTAAAATTCTAGGGTAAAAGTATAAAATGTTGACAAAGGGTCAAATGTGTGAATTTTAATATTTTTAATTAATTTAATTGGATAATTGAATTAAATTATTATATTTAGATCAAGAAACAGATCAGTCAATTGATAATCGCGGGAAAGGAAAAGTTGTCGAGTAGTCGTCATCGAGGTGTTTGTAACTACTGTGTTTTGGTAAGTTTGTATTAGATGTTATTATGCTTGTTAATGTTGAAATCATAGTTGTATATATATATATTTGTATGTGTATATGTGTATAATAAACATGGTTGATCAAGGTAGTTGTAAATGTGATCAAAAACTTGTATGATAAAATATGGCTTTTGTATATGTTCGAATTGAAACATGTTATGCTATGGAGAGTTGGTATCAAATTAACCTTGGTATATGGTTAATGTCATGAAAAGATTAAAGTATACAGGTTAAAGCTCATGTGAACTTATTGAATAGCTAGGATACAAATGACATGTCATTAGGGCAATTCAAGCACTCAGTGCCGGTGATTACAGTTTCAGGTACTATGTACCGGTGATGGATACCATACTGATGGCTTGAGATCCTGCATGTGTTGCGGATTCTCTAAAGTTTGTGTGAGAAGCATTGTGTATCGGTTAATTTCCTTTTTTCAGCTTGTATGAGCATTACCCTCTTACGTATCCAAAGTCAATTTACTATTGTTCTACGGGCAAAGCAATTGGTTATTGAAATAAGAAATGAAATGAAATGGTATGATAGATTATAGTTGGTTCATTACATTTTGGTATATGATTCTTAATATGTTATGTATTGGTGATATGAACTATTCAGACTTAACCATTTTGTTTAGTTGGAATGTTGGAACAAGACAAAGGAATGTTAATTCTATGTGATGTATGACTTGTAAATTAAATTGACAGGTATGTAATGTTTTGTTTTATGAACTTACTAAGCTTTACGTAAGCTTACTCTATTTGGTTTTTCTTCTTTGTAGATTGTCAGAATTTTGCTGTCGATTGGAACATTGTTGGAGATCACACTATTCGACAATTCTTTTGGTAGCTATTTGATTATTTTGGCCTGGTTATAAGTGGCATGTAAATAGGGTTTCAGTATGTAAACAGGTTGTGAATTTGGATAACTTGTTATTTGATTCCTTTGTTGATGAGTTGTCATTGAAATGGTCATTTTGGTTTTGATAAGTTATTAAATTAAGATGGAATATGTTTTGCATTTGAAAGTGGTATAAAAGGATGATTTTTGTAACACCCCTCACCCGTATTCAACACCGGAATAGGGTTACGGAGCATTATCGGACTTATAACACATATAACAATACTTTTTTCATTCATTTGATCAATTTATACAATCATTATTCAATCTCAAACATTTTGTCCCTTATAATACCTTCGAGGCCATAAACATGCTTTAGGAGCGATTCGGGACTAAACCGATAACTTATAAAACTTTTACGAAACTTTGAAAAAATTTCTCAAACCAGGAGACACACGCCCTACGGCCACTAGACACGCCCGTGTTACCAGCCGTGTGAAAACAGGGGGTACATACTAACTTGGGTCACACGGACGACCACATGTCCGTGTGTCTAGCCCGTGTGACCTTCGAAGTGGCTACACACGGCCATGTGCCAGGCCGTGTGCTAGGCTGTGCCAAACCTGTAGGGTATACTGACTTATGCAACACGGCCAAGTCACACGCCCGTGTGCTAGGCCGTGTGCCGTTTAGGGGGTATACTGACTTGTACCACACGGCCAGTCACACGCCCGTGTGTGAGATCGTGTGGAGGATACTGAATTTAGTTTAATTCCAACACCATGGGACACACGACCGTGCAACATGACCGTGTGTTGCACACAGCTGAGACACACACCCGTGTCTCTGCCCATGTGGAAAAAAATATGCTATTTGCAAAGCCATTTTGCCACCCTATTTATACATGCATGCACAAACATAAATTGCAATATTTTTATAACTCAATAGGCAACCAATTCACAACATTTCATACACAATTTATACCATTTCAACATAGCATTCAAATACCTAATTAATATCATGCATTTTCCATTCATATGCCAATTTCATATCAAGACAACATTTGCATATTTCCATTCCATTTACTACTTGCCAAAACATACCATATTTGAATACTTATACACAACCAAAACATTATACCAAGTTAAGCCAAATCACATGGCTTTATCTTATACCACAACATGTACCAAAATCACTATCTCAAATAACCATAACTATCATCTTATAACTAGCCTATACATGCCATATTTACAAATATCCATAAGTTCAAAGGTACCAATCGGCAACTGGATAGTGTGATGCGTAACTCCAACTTTATCCGAATCGAGCTAGCTATAGAACCTCTATAATACACGAAAAAGAAATAGAGTAAGCTTTATAGCTTAGTAAGCCCGTATAATTTAGAATTAAACTTACCAATTAGACATGATCAAGTCAATAAATAAGGTGTACCTAATTCAATTATCAAATGCCTAAACACAAGCATTTATTAACAAGTTAGTCATATAAATGCATATAATCATCCATTATCTCAATTTAGATATCATGTATATCATTTGTAACATTTCACTCTCAATCATATAATCAATAATTCATTCAATAATAGTAACTCATCTGTATAAACAGTAATTCATCCATAATATCAGTAATTCATCAGTATAAACAGTAATTCATTCGTAATAACAGTAATTCATTCGTAATAATAGTAATTCATCTGTAACACCCCAAACCAGGTCTATGCGTTAAGACGAGATTTGGTTTGCCACACCGAACGAACATCCAAAATTCTTTAATGACTTAAGTAAGACAGTAATGTAAAATCTTTAGAAATAAGGTTTAATAAAAACTAAGTACAATGATTATGAATTAAGAAAAGTACTTGTTTGAAATCTTATATATATATTAGTCAAAACCTTAACGTAGTTTTTATTTTTTTAAAAGAATTTGAAAGAGATTGAAAAGTAATTTAGGTGTCCAAAAATTGTTATAAAACACAATATTTTTTTAAGAAAACTTTATAGATTTAACATAAGCCCATATTAAGAGTCTAAAAATAAAATTTAAATCCATCCACGCATAAAACAATCCATAAAAACATAATTAGAGGCCTTATTACATCATACCCAAAATAGTAATTAAAATAAGTAACTTAAATAAAGTTCATAGTTTATAAAACCCAAGCTCGTAGTATGGCCTCCACCAAGTCATCCCCGCCCAAGTCCACATCAATTTCCATTACCTGAGATGGATAATAAAACGGGGTGAGTTACAAAGAACTCAGTGTGTAACTCACTTACCATCATTGTTGGGCCAGACCATCAAGGCATTAATTTGGGCTTGAGCCCAATTTCAGATTTTAACAATATAGCATGAGATAAAATAATTATAATGCATGTAAAAATGAATTTCCCAACCAAGCCTAATTTCCATCCGCTAACACCCCCGTACCAACCAACACACCTGTGGGGATCAAGTCAACCCACCCCGCCAAACACACCAATCGTAGGCATTAAGCCTTTTAATAATATTGTAGTGCACTCACAGCTAGATTGTGACATAGTCACCGAACTAGAGGCATTAAGCCAAAATTTGTGGCAGAGCCATCGAACTAGATACGTGGCCACAGCCTTTCTTCTCTTCATCAAATCCCATCCCATGCAATTATGTATGAATAACAAACTTTAAATCATAAAATTTTTATCAAGTAACCCATAACACAAATGAGTCTTTAATAAAACCTTTCATTTGGGCCTATTAACAATATAGTATTAAACTTTGGCCCATATCTCGAACTAGAGGGTTTTGGCCCATTAACGATCTAGCAAACTTTGGCCCATATTTATCGATCTAGCGGTTTTATGGCCCAATTTATCGATCTAGCGCTTTATGGCCCAATTTATCGATCTAGCGATTTTTCGTAAATTTCTCGGTTTATCCGTTTTCATGCATTTACACAAAAGTACTAATTACTAAAACATTTACGATTTGGCCATTTTTACGATTTATCAAATTTCTTACGGTTTAGTATCTAACCCGAAAGATAAGTGTGAAGTTACACACTGGTTATAGTGAGAACTAGACTTTCCGCTCCACAACACCTATACGTATCACGATAATTAGAACACTATAATCTAATAATAAAACCGATCTAAACATAACGATCTAAAATTTACCCTCGGATTTTTGAACTACTTCCACTTGCGGTTTCTCCCGATTGATGGTTTGTTAACCAGAATCAAATCCACGAACAAATAATGGTTCGGGAGTACGAACTACTTCAAACAATTGATTCTCCTCGGATGAATGTCCACAACCCGGTGGGAAATCCCGATTGTTTGAAACAGTCCTTTGTTTATACTTAGGGGGATTAACGGTACCACCCTTCTTCCGAACACTATACACGGCCCGTTTCTTCCCTATCTTGATTGTCTTCAATGACAAAGATCGTTAGCACGTCCTAATAATATATATATCGATTATGACTAAAGGTTTTAAGAACGAGATTTCCTTACCACAAATATTCTTTTTCCACAAGGAGAATCGATCCAAGCGTTCTATGTCACTCACGACCACTTGATTTCCGATCTTCCGTTATCGCACTAAAGTATAACAAAAATAAACGTTAATAGAAGGAACGTTTATTTCGATCTGAGAAAGCCTTCATACCACCATCAATATTCGGCCATGACTACTTCTAACTAAACGAAACTAAAAAAAATTCTTACCCTTTTGTCCACAGTTGAAAAGAAAGGATTGAAAATGATGTCTCTAAGTGATGGAGGATTCGGCTATGATAACCAAAGAAAAGAGAAAAAATGATTCGGCTATGGCTCACTAACATTCGGCCATGGAGAAAAACAATGGAGAAAAGGATGAGTGAAAAGAAATAAAATATGAGAGAAGAGATGATAATGAAGATTCGATTTTCAAAGAGAAGAAAAGAGAAAGAAAAAAAAAGATGTATTGGAGAGCAAGGTACATTCGGCAATGGAGAAAGATAACAAAAAGAGAGAGATGGTCTTTTGGTACTAACACTTTCGGCACTAAGAAGAGGCACAAGAGAATATTCAAAAGATGAACAAAGAAAATGACCAAATGGTCAAAAGAATTAGGCTTTACCAAATGCACAAATTCGCCAAGGGAGAAAAGTTGAGAAAGGATTGTAAACTTTGCACATATGCTAAGAATGACCAAAAAGAGACTTCAAATCCTAGCCAAACTAACACCAAAATTCGCTCCCCTAGACCAAATTGCCGTCCCATATGCATAGTCAAATGGCCATGATTTTGTTTCCAAAACATTTTCCTTGATACTTGCCCTATGTCTCCATATCTTTCCAAATTTTCTTGATTCCCTACCAAAATTCACTCTTACCTTATTCCTTTGATATACTAACCAAAATAACAAGGTCAACACTTACCATAAATAAGCTTGGCGACACTTACCATAGAAGAGCAAAATAAAAGTTGTCAAAATGCCATCCAAGGGATTCGAACCACTCTCCTCATGCTATAACCCATGCGCCAACACCACTTTGCCATTTACTCATCTTATGCTACTTTTTAACACTTAATTTAACTTAAGTGTCAATGCCACTTGCTTCACTTCAATAAATTCTCAAACTAAAAATTATTCCATACCCGAATAATTCTATACTCTTCTTCCGAACTATAGTAGGCACAAAAAGAATTAAGAAAATTTTCCTTCATAATCTAAACACCAAAACATGCAATAAATCGATACTTAAATTTTAGGGTGTTACAACTCTACCCTCCTAAAAAAAAATTTCGTCCTCGAAATTTACCTGTTGAAAAAGGTGAGGGTATTGTTGCGAATTACATCTTCAGGCTCCCACGTAGCTTCCTCCACTCCGTGATTTCGCCATAAAACCTTGGCCAACGATGCGGTTTTTTCTTTCTTAGCACCTTAACATCTCGGTCTAAGATTTCCACCGGTTTTTCCTCAAAAGACAAGTCGACTTCAACTCCACTTCTTCTACCCGGCACTATGTGCGAAGGATCCGATCTATAGCGCCTCGGCATGGAAACATGAAAAACATTATGAATCGACTCAACTCGGAGGTAATTCGATCGATAGGCCACTTTGACCAACACGCTTCACCACACGATATGGTCCAATGTATCTAGGACTCAATTTGCCCTTCTTCCCAAACACGAAAATCTTCTTCCAAGGTGAGACCTTCAAGAAAACTTGATCCCCACAATACTCGATACTTCTACGCTTGGATCTCGCATACGACTTTTGTCTATCCGAAGCTTCCTTTAACCGTGCTCAAATAGCTTTTACTTTTCCTCCGTTTGAGAGATCACCAGGGACCTAACATCTGTCGTTAAGCCCAATTCACCCCAACAACTAGGAGAACGACACCTACGACCATATAATGCCTCGTAGGGTGCCATCCGAATGCTAGGCTGATAACTATTGTTGTAAGCAAATTCGCCAGCGGTAGAAAATCCTCTCAACTACCTTTGAAGTCGATTACACATCCCTTAACATGTCTTCCGAATCGAATTACTCTTTCGATTGACCATCGATGAGGATGAAAAGCCGTCTTGAAGTTTAGCTTTGTTCCCAAGGCTTCATCAAAGCTTTCCAAAACCGTGTACGTAAACCTAGGATCCCTATCGATATAATAGACACAGGTACCCCATGCAACCTCACAATTTCGGATCGTCTGACTTAGCCAACTTCGTAACGAGTAATCCGTCTGAACCGGTAGAAAATGAGCGCGTCTTCGTCAAGCGATCAACAATTACCCAAACGGAATTTTTCTTAGTAGGTGTTAAAGGTAACCCACTAACAAAATCCATTGTTATCCACTCCCATTTCCAAAGAGGAATCTTTACCGGTTGTAATAATCCCGACGGCAATTGATGCTCCGCTTTCACTTGGCGACAAGTTAAACATTTTCCCACAAATTCGTAAATCTCACGCTTCAACCACGCCACCAATATTGTTCACGAAGATCCCGATACATCTTATTTCCTCCGGGTGCATAGCATAAGGGCTACTATGCGCCTCTCGTAGAATCATTTGTCTCGGATCCGAGTCCTTAGGCATACAAATTCTCCCACGAAAGCATAACACACCTTCCAAGTTTATGCTAAAATTCTCTATTCCACCATTTTCAACTTGTTGAATTAATGATCCCAATTTCTTATCGATATCTGTTTTTCCTTGATTTGCTCTAACCACGCAGGCTTCACACAAGTTCCGCTATCGGACTACCATCCTCATACAAACTCAAATGGGCAAACATTGCTCTCAAATCGAGATACCACCTTACGACTTAACGCTGCGTGCTACCACATTAGCTTTTCCAGGATGATACTTGATTGAGAAATCATAATCCTTTAACAACTCCACCCATCTTCGTTGTCTCAAGTTTAATTCCTTCCGAGTAAGAAGATACTTAAGACTCTTGTGATCCGTATAGATGATAGACTTTTCACCGTAGAGGTAATGCCTCCAAATCTTTAGAGCAAACACTACCGCCGCTAACTCTGGGTCATGAGTAGGGTAGTTTACTTACGTGCGGTCTCGGTGACGAGAAGCATAAGCCACCACTTTTCCACTTTGCATCAATACACAACCTAGTCCCGTATGCGACGCATCACGAAGAAACTATAAACTCCTTTCCACCTCCTACTGAATGATCTTGGCGCTCCGTCAAAATCTTCTTTAATTTCTCGAAACTTTCTTGTTGTTTAACGGTCCATATATATGGTACTCCTTCCGCAATAGCTTAGTTAGGGGTGCGACAATCAACGAAAACCCCTCAACAAAGCGTCTATAGTAACCAGCCAAACCCAAGAAACTCCGAATCTCAAATCATCGACTTTGGTGGTTTCCAATCCAATACAACCTCAATCTTCCGAGGATCCACCCTTATTCCTTCTACGACACCACATGACCCAAGAAAGTCACTTCCCTTAACGAAATTCACATTTCTTGAATTTGGCATACGATTGATTATCTCGAAGTAAGCGCAATACAATTCGCAAATGCGAGTCATGCTCCTCTTCATTCCTTGAATATACCAGAATGTCATCTATGAATACCACCACAAACCGGTCTAAATATGGTTGAAAGACCGGTTCATCATATCCATAAATGTAGCTGGTGCATTGGTCAACCCAAACGGCATCACCAAAAACTCATAATGTCCATAACGAGTTGGAAAGCCGTCTTGTGAATATCCGCTTCTTTCACCTTAAGGCGATGATAACCCGATCTCAAATCAATTTTGGAGAAAATCAAGCTCCTTTCAATTGATCAAACAGTCGTCAATTCTCTAGAGGAGGGTACCTATTCTTGATCGTCAATTTATTTAATTGCACAGTAGTCAATACACATACGCATCGACCCATCTTTCTTCTTAACAAACAAAACCGGTGCTCCCCACGGAGACACACTCGGTCGAATAAAGCCTCGATCTAGTAATTCTTGAATTTGAGCTTTAAGCTCGCCAACTCTTTCGGTGCCATTCTATAAGGAGCAATGGACACCGGAGCTGCCCCGCAAAAGCTCAATACCAAATTCCACTTCCGATCTGGAGGTACACCGGAAGTTCTTCAGAAATACATCCGGAAATTCCTTCACTGTTTCTCACATCTTCCATCAAAACTCTTTGGCATCTAAAGCACTAATAAATGCTAAAAATGCTCTATACCCCTTCCGCATCAACTTTTCTGCCTTAAGTGCAGATACCACATTTGCCAAGTAATTCCTTCGCTCGCCTATCATAATTATTTCTTTATCCACCACCGTCCTTATTGACATCCGCTTTTCAGCACAATCTAATTTCGCCCGGTGCTTAACCAACCAATCCATGCCCAAAATGATATCGAACTCGCCAAAAGGCAATTCCATCAAATTTGCCAAAAATATTTCTCCTTGAATTTCTAAGGGCACATATCTAAACAGTTTATTTACCAATACCGACTGTCCTAAAGGACTAATTACCTTCATCTCACTATCGGAAATTTCAGAGTCTAAATTCAAGTTTCCAGATATGGTGCTAGCAACATACGAATGGGTAGAACCAATATCTATCAAAGCAATAACAGGTACATCAAAGATGAAGAACGTACCAGTTATCACATCAGGTGCATTACCATCCTCGCGGCGTCTGACTGCATAAACCAATCCTGGCTGTCTTGCATCTGTATTGCCTCTAGGACCATTGCCTCGACCCGCTGCACCTTGACCACGTCCAGCCCCATTACCACCACGACCTGGTCCACGACCTCTCGGTGGTTGCTTTGAATTCCTCTTGCGGTGGTGCATCAATATTACGAGCTTCACGAGTTGTATCCATTCGACGAGGGCAATTCCTATATTGATGATCCATCGACCGCATTTATAGCAAGCACCCGTTTTCTTCCAAAGACTCTCCGAATGCCTTTTCCACAATCAGCACAATCTCGACTACGATTCACGATTCTGTGTTCTACCTTGAGTTGGTTCATCATTTGAGAGGCTCTTGAAACCTTCTTGAAGAACTCGAATACTTCATATCTCTCTTGCCTCTAGCTCGTTCCGATTTTGACGTTCCGAGTTCTTAGCCTCTTCGGCTATCTTGGCCTTTTCCACAAGCGTGGCAAAAGTTCTAACTTGTTGTGGGGCTATCAAAACCCGCAATTCATCGTTCAAGCCATCCTTAAAGCGTACACAACGCTCATGATCCGTTGCCACTATTGTTCGAGCATAGTGACTCAAGCGCAAAAACTTCGACTTCATATCTTTGCCACGAGTCTTATTCCTTGGACCAGATTCAGGAATTCCTTCCTTCTGGCATCAACATAACTCGTTCCTACATATTTCCCTTGGAAGGAAACTTTAAAGAATTCCCAATTAACTAATGCAGCTTCAGTGCCTTCTCGGACAGTAAGCCACCATTGGTATGCTTCGTCCTTAACAAGGACAACGCTCCTTAGTTTTTGTTCCACGATGCACTCAAGATCGTCCATAATTCGCTCCATCGCCTCAAACCAATATTCAGCGACATTTGGAGCTACACCTGAGACACCTCTGAAAACCTCAGCACCACTTGATTTCAATCGTTCCGATATCGACCCACGAGCTGTTGGCCCAGTTCTAGCTCCAGAAACCCTTTCAAGGACTCGCGAAGATTTGCCCGTCACCGCATTATCTTCTTCCATATGATTATGTGATCCCATCTCACTTTCGAGTGACGCAGGTGCATCCATTTTCGGCATATGATCCGGCGCTTCGGTTGCGCCTCTAACACCTCGTCCTCTACCACGGCCACGTCTACCGCGTCCACGACCACGTCCTCTAGAGCTCATAATGTCTAATTCGATTTAATCTGGTTATGAGTTTTATGAATCAGTATACCATTTCGGTGTTTATTAACGATATTTTATAATATGAAAGAGATAGAGTTGTTTTCGCAACCATATCCTATTGTCTCAATCTCTACGATTTCAACACCTAAAACTAGAAGTTCTAGAGTGTTTCTTATGATCATATCACAATGATAATAAACAATCAATATACAGATACTTATTTGACTTGGCGCGGGATGCTCATGGTGCCATACTACCTTTAAATCAAAAGTCTAGAAATTTGAGCTGTTTCTCAAACAATTATCTTTGTTGAACCCAACCACAGCCGAGTTTTGAAGCTAGCTCTGATACCATTAAATGTAACACCCCAAACCAGGTCTATGCGTTAAGACGAGATTTGGTTTGCCACACCGAACGAACATCCAAAATTCTTTAATGACTTAAGTAAGACAGTAATGTAAAATCTTTAGAAATAAGGTTTAATAAAAACTAAGTACAATGATTATGAATTAAGAAAAATACTTGTTTGAAATCTTATATATATATTAGTCAAAACCTTAACGTAGTTTTTATTTTTTTAAAAGAATTTGAAAGAGATTGAAAAGTAATTTAGGTGTCCAAAAATTGTTATAAAACACAATATTTTTTTTTTAAGAAAACTTTATAGATTTAACATAAGCCCATATTAAGAGTCTAAAAATAAAATTTAAATCCATCCACGCATAAAACAATCCATAAAAATATAATTAGAGGCCTTATTACATCATACCCAAAATAGTAATTAAAATAAGTAACTTAAATAAAGTTCATAGTTTATAAAACCCAAGCTCGTAGTATGGCCTCCACCAAGTCATCCCCGCCCAAGTCCACATCAATTTCCATTACCGAGATGGATAATAAAGCGGGGTGAGTTACAAAGAACTCAGTGTGTAACTCACTTACCATCATTATTGGGCGGACCATCAAGGCATTAATTTGGGCTTGAGCCCAATTTGATTTTTAACAATATAGCATGAGATAAAATAATTATAATGCATGTAAAAATGAATTTCCCAACCAAGCCTAATTTCCATCCGCTAACACCCCGTACCAACCAACACACCTGTGGGGATCAAGTCAACCCACCCCGCCAAACACACCAATCGTAGGCATTAAGCCTTTTAATAATATTGTAGTGCACTCACAGAACTAGATTGTGACATAGTCACCGAACTAGAGGCATTAAGCCAAAATTTGTGGCGAGAGCCACCGAACTAGATACGTGGCCACGAGCCTTTCTTCTCTTCATCAAATCCCATCCCATGCAATTACGTATGAATAACAAACTTTAAATCATAAAAATTTTATCAAGTAACCCATAACACAAATGAGTCTTTAATAAAACCTTTCATTTGGGCCTATTAACAATATAGTATTAAACTTTGGCCAATATCTCGAACTAGAGGTTTTTGGCCCATTAACGATCTAGCAAACTTTGGCCCATATTTATCGATCTAGCGCTTTTATGGCCCAATTTATCGATCTAGCGCTTTATGGCCCAATTTATCGATCTAGCGGTTTATGGCCCAATTTATCGATCTAGCGGTTTATGGCCCAATTTATCGATCTAGCGATTTTCATAAATTTCTCGGTTTATCCGTTTTCATGCATTTACACAAAAGTACTAATTACTACAAAATTTCCGATTTGGCCATTTTTACGATTTATCAAATTTCTTACGGTTTAGTATCTAACCCGAAAGATAAGTGTGAAGTTACACACACGGTTATAGTGAGAACTAGACTTTCCCGCTCGTCAACACCTATACGTATCACGATAATTAGAACACTATAATCTAATAATAAAACTGATCTAAACATAACGATCTAAAATTTACCCTCGAATTTTTGAACTACTTCCACTTGCGGTTTCTCCCCGATTGATGGTTCGTTAACAGAATCAAATCCACGAACAAATAATGGTTCAGAGTACGAACTACTTCAAACAATTGATTCTCCTCGGATGAACGTCCACAACCCGTGGGAAATCCCGGATTGTTTGAAACGATCCTTTGTTTATACTTAGGGGATTAACGGTACCACCCTTCCTCCGAACACTATACACGGCCCGTTTCTTCCCTATCTTGATTGTCTTCAATGACAAAGATCGTTAGCGTCCTAATAATATATATATCGATTATGACTAAAGGTTTTAAGAATGAGATTTCCTTACCACAAATATTCTTGTTCCACAAGGAGAATCGATCCAAGCGTTCTATGTCACTCACGACCACTTGATTTCCGATCTTCCGTTATCGCACTAAAGTATAACAAAAATAAACGTTAATAGAAGGAACGTTTATTTCGATCTGAGAAAGCCTTCATACCACCATCAATATTCGGCCATGACTACTTCTAACTAAACGAAACTAAAAAAAATTCTTACCCTTTTGTCCACGGTTGAAAAGAAAAGATTGAAAATGATGTCTCTAAGTGATGGAGGATTCGGCTATGATAACCAAAGAAAAGAGAAAAAAATGATTCGGCTATGGCTCACTAACATTCGGCCATGGAGAAAAACAATGGAGAAAAGGATGAGTGAAAAGAAATAAAATATGAGAGAAGAGATGATAATGAAGATTCGGTTTTCAAAGAGAAGAAAAGAGAAAGAAAAAAAAAGATGTATTGGAGAGCAAGGTACATTCGGCAATGGAGAAAGATAACAAAAAGAGAGAGATGGTCTTTTTGGTACTAACACTTTCGGCACTAAGAAGAGGCACAAGAGAATATTCAAAAGATGAACAAAGAAAATGACCAAATGGTCAAAAGAATTAGGCTTTACCAAATGCACAAATTCGGCCAAGGGAGAAAAGTTGAGAAAGGATTGCAAACTTTGCACATATGCTAAGAATGACCAAAAAGAGACTTCAAATCCTAGCCAAACTAACACCAAAATTCGGCTCCCCCCCTAGACCAAATTGCCGTCCATATGCATGGTCAAATGGCCATGATTTTGTTTCCAAAACATTTTCCTTGATACTTGCCCTATGTCTCCATATCTTTCCAAATTTTCTTGATTCCCTACCAAAAATTCATTCTTACCTTATTCCTTTGATATACTAACCAAAATAACAAGGTCAACACTTACCATAAATAAGCTTGGCCGACACTTACCATAGAAGAGCAAAATAAAAGTTGTCAAAATGCCATCCAAGGGATTCGAACCACTCTCCTCATGCTATAACCCATGCGCCAACACCACTTTTCCATTTACTCATCTTATGCTACTTTTTAACACTTAATTTAACTTAAGTGTCAATGCCACTTGCTTCACTTCAATAAATTCTCAAACTAAAAATTATTCCATACCCGAATAATTCTATACTCTTCTTCCGAACTATAGTAGGCACAAAAAAGAATTAAGAAAATTTTCCTTCATAATCTAAACACCAAAACATGCAATAAATCGATACTTAAATTTTAGGGTGTTACATCATCCGTATAACACGTAACTTTTTCACATAACCAATAACAGAATTTACGCACGTTGAACCTATTAGAATATTGAGGGATACTCGGGTGATATACATTACATGTAATAATTAGTAATCCTTCAATTCATTATCATTTCCGCTCTTTCGAGCTATGATCAGTAAGCTCCTCCTGAGCTGATGGACAGTAAGCTCTATTGAGCTGATGGACAGTAAGCTCTATTAAGCTGAAACAGTAAGCTCTGACGAGCTGAAAATAATAAGCTCTTACGAGCTGATATATCGGTAAGCTCATACGAGCTATGGTGAGTCCGCAACAAATGCAGGAGCTCGACCAAAACGATAACCCTAGTGACATGTCACTCGTATCCTACGAACTCATACAGTTCAAACGGGGCTAGGTAACCATCAATTTATATCAAATAGGAATTCGTATTCCAAGTATATCAATTTCTCAATTATATACATACATTTCAAATAAATACAAGTATTTAAAAGTTCGATTCTAATTATACGAACTTACCTCGAGTTGCTCGGATGAAAATTATCGACTATTTGTCCACTTTTCCTTTTTCCCTATCTAAACCAGATCTCGGCTTATCTTGATCTATATATATTATCAAAATTTACTTATTTAATCATCATTTCATTCAATTTAGTCCAAAACACACATTAGGGCAATTTTACACATTTGCCTCTAATGTTTCACATTTTTGTAATTTAGTCCTTATCAAATAAAATCACAATTCATTCAATTTAATACAAATTCATGCTGGCCGAATATTACCCATTCTCATATCAGCCCATATTTTTCATTTATTTTAAAATTCAACCACAAAATTTTCATATTTCACAATTTAATCCAAAATTGACATTTTTACCAAAATTGTAACACCCCTAACCCGTATACGTCGCCGAATTAGGGTTACGGGCATTACCAAACAAATCATAACTTTACTCGATCAATTAAATTATAATTAAACAAACTTATATAATGGTACGCACATAAGCAACAATTACATATGCATAAAACATACCTATTTTACTAAATTCAAATCACACCCTTTATTTACTTATGAGATACTCAAGCAATAAACCCAACCAGTATCTCATGATTGAATAACATGATTCAATAAACATCATATGAGTATATATCAACTTGATCAAAAATACAAAGTTACAAATATGTAATTATATATATATATATATATAGATATACCTAGCTCATACCAAAGTTCAGATAGATCCAAATAATCGATCAAATCAATATTCACACGAGTTCGTTTGCATGCACATAGTTGAACCGAGAATAACTATACAGTATATACATCGCATGTCACTATGATCCCATTTTTACATTTTGCCAAAATGATTATAAGTCCTTATCAAACATAATTGAATACAAAACATATACATAACAACACATCACTCATATGTTCCATGATTAATCCCATATTATTAAAACATTATCATAGCCTTTAATGCCATGACTCACAAGACCAATGTATACCTACTATATGCACCTAGACCATAACCGAATATAAGCTAAATAAAATCCATATCATCCTTGCATCATAATGACATAAATATATATATACCACTTGAACATAAAAAAAAAACATATATCTCAACATCAAACTAAACACAAGATAAAAGCCATATTCGTGTGGCTATAATACATATAAGACAAGTTTCCAACCCAAAACATGGACATTATCCATCCTATACATGCCTTTATCAAAAATAAACCAAACTAAAGGTGTACCAAATAGGTGATAGTGTGGTTGACTTTGCTGACGATTTCCCGAGCCCGTAGCTTGACCAAAATCTAAAAAACAGAACATTGAACACCCACAGAGTAAGCTTACTAGCTTAGTAAGTCTTAAGCAAGTTCTATGCAACAATTAAACATTTTAATCACTAGGTTTATGGCATTAGGTATAAATATTTCAATGTGTAATTTAATCATAGCCGAATGCTATCATTGCCCTTAACCTAAGCATTAGTATTTTATAACCATAAAACACATACATCTTCACAACACATAATTATCACATGTGTTCGCATAATCCAAGTCAAATTAATACATCACACATAACGTTTACATTTACTCATTTGAACACACCTACAAACACATCCAAAACTATTCCACCATTAACCTTTCCAATTATAGCCAATTCTTCAAAATGATGTATTTAAACTCAATTTCATATATATATAATGTTCATACTTAACTCAAATGATGGTATATCAATTTACCTCATTCCTTAATAATATAAAAGGTTTATACTTACCCGAGCTTTTAGCTCAATGCATTAGAGATGTCTCACCTTGTCTGATTCACAAATTCCTTGTCTATAACGTATCACCGGCGTTAAGCCTGCTAGGCATTAAAGCCCGAAAATACACACCGGCATTAAGCCTGCTAGACCAGAGGTCCGAGATTTAAACAACGGCATTTAGCACGCTAGGCAATAAGCCCGATATAATTCACCAAAGACAAGGCACGCTGGGCATTTAGCCCGATATAGATCACCGGCACGAGGCCTGCTAGGCATTTAGCCCGATATAGATCACCGGCACGAGGCCTGCTAGGCTCAAAGCCCGAATATCAACATCATTAACCATTCCATGCACATTTATTAATACCAAAATGACATATAACACATATACAAATTTTTCATAATACTATCACATATCACACTTGGATAAACTTAATCACTTACATCAAATAAAAATTCAATTCATGGTTATAATACTAACATTCGGCCATTCCACATTTATATTCCCAAAATTTCCAAATTTCAACATTTGTTATACTACGTAAATAGTTTCCGACATATAATCGCTTAAAGACTTACCTCGACTTTCGACGGACAACGAAAACCGGCTATTCAATAACCTTTGCCTTTCCTCGATCCAAATCCGTTTTTCTTTGTCCTTGATCTAAACACATTAAAATTTATCTCATTCAAGCACATTTCATCTCAATTTAGTCCCAAAATACATAAATGGGAAAATTACCATTTTACCCCTAATGTTTCACATTTTTACTATTTAGTCCTATTTGCACAAAACACAAAATACACAAAATTTCACTACACCATCTAAGGGCCGAATGTTCATAGGGACTATACAAGTCCATTTATTTCATTTATTTTGCATTTTAGCCCCTCAAAAATTTATTTTTGCAATTTAGCCCTAAATACTCAAAATCACCAAAAACCTCAATACAAAACATATTAATCTAACATATATTTTTCATAATTCATCAACTATCATCATAAAACTCATGAACTCATCAATGGCACATTTCAAAATATTCATCAAAATAAAAAATTCAAGATGGGTCTTGAAGTATTCGAAGCAACGATTACAAAAACGTAGAAATTATCGAAAACCGATTAAAAACTAACCTTTAATTTAGCTTGTAAATAGCCGAATGTACAAAGCTCCAAAAACTTTTTGTTTTCTTTGTGTTATTCGGTGGAAGAAAGCATGAATAAAATTCCACTTTCATGTTGGTTTTATTATAATATAGTTATAAATTATAAAATAAATATAATATAACCTTTAACATATAAAATAATACATAAAAACATGTTATATCACCATGTTGCTGTCCACTATAACTTAAAATGGGCATATTGCCCTTTAAGGACTTCACTAAAATAAAGCCACATCAATTTAGCCATAAATCAAATAAAAGGCCACTTTTACCACTTACGCGATTTAGTCCTTTTTACTTAATTGAGCACACAAACGATCAAATTTTCATACAAAACTTTCGCACATAATAATTCACATATAATAAACACCGAAAATAATATTCAAAAATTTTTCGGACTCGGATTCGTGGTCCCAAAACCACCGTTCCGATTAGGGTCAAATTCGGACTGTTACAACACTCCCCCTTAGGGATTTTCGTCGCCGAAAATCTTACCGTTAAACAAAGTCGAATATTGTTGCGTCATTGAATCCTCAGGCTCCCACGTAGCCTCTTCTACTCCGTGTCGATTCCATAGTACTTTTACTAACGGAATTTTCTTGTTTCTTAACTCTTTCGTTTCACGGGCTAAAATACGGATTAGTTCCTCCTCATATGTCATATCGGATCGAATTTCAATTTCAGACGGAGAAATCACATGCGATGGATCCAACCTATATCTACGGAGCATCGAAACATGAAATACATTGTGTATCTTTTCTAATTCAGAAGGCAACTTCAATCTATAAGCAACAGGTCTGATACGTTTGATGATCTCATACAGTCCAATGAATCTTGGACTTAGTTTGCCTTTTCGACCGAATCGAAGTACTTTCTTCCACGGTGAAACTTTCAAAAATACCCGATCTCTGACCTGAAACTCAATGTCTTTACGTTTCAAATCAGCGTAGGACTTTTGGCGATCTGATGCAGCTTTCAAATTATCTCTAATTATATCCACCTTCAGTTCAGTCTCTTTAATCAAATCAACCCCGTGTATCTTATTTTCACTGAGTTCGGTCCAATATAACGGTGTGCGACACTTGCGACCATATAGAGCTTCGTAAGGTGCCATCTTGATACTAGATTAAAAACTGTTATTATAAGCGAATTCAATCAAAGGTAAGTATCTTTCCCACGTACCTTCAAACTCAAGGACGCAACATCTCAACATGTCCTCAAGTGTCTGAATGGTTCGTTCAGACTGACCGTCTGTCTGCGGATGAAAGGTTGTGCTAAAGTGAAGTTTGGTACCTAAAGCATCTTGCAACTTCTTCCAAAACCGCGACGTGAATCTCGGGTCTCTGTCTGAAATAATGGAACTCGATACACCATGTAATCTCACAATTTGAGATACATACAACTCAACAAGTTTATCGAGTGAATAGTCCGTACGAACTGGAACAAAGTGGGCTGATTTTGTCAATCTATCCATTATAACCCAGACTGCATCTTTCTTGCTCAGGGTCGTAGGTAAACCGGATACAAAATCCATAGCAATTCTGTCCCATTTCCATTCAGGTATCATGATCGATTGAAGTAATCTGGAAGGCATCTGATGTTCGGCTTTTATTTGCTGACAAACCAAGCACTTCGAGACAAATTCAGATAATGTCCCTTTTCATACCAGGCCACCAATAGAACTGTTTCAAATCATTATACATTTTCGTGCTACCCGGATGTACCGACAATCGACTATTATGAGCCTCATTCAACAACATCTGAATCAAATCCACATTCCTCGGAATACAAATTTGGCTTTTGAAGTTTAAACAGTCATTTTCATCAATTTGAAACTCTGACTCTACATTACTTTCACACTAAATTCGTTTTGCCATCGTATCTTTGTCAACTCTCTGAGCATCACAAATTTGTTGCAAAAACAACGGTCTTGCTTTTAACTCGGCTACTATCGAATCATCATCAGATATAGCCATATGTGCGTTCACTGTACGAAGAGCAAATAATGACTTCCGACTTAAAGCATCTGCAACAACGTTAGCCTTTCCCGGATGATAGTCAATTACTAGCTCGTAATCTTTTAACAGCTCTAACCATCTGCGTTGTCTCAGGTTCAGATCTTTCTGAGTCATCAGATACTTCAAACTCTTGTGATCTAAATAGACATGACATTTCTCCCCGAATAAGTAATGACGCCAAATCTTTAACGTGAATACAATAGCTGCTAGCTCCAAATCATGTGTCGGGTAATTTCTTTCATGCGGCTTCAATTGTCTCGAAGCGTAGGCTACGACTTTGCCTTCCTGCATCAAAACGCAACCTAAACCATTCAAAGAAGCATCACTATAAACAACAAATTCTTTACCCGATTCAGGCTGAACTAACACTGGAGCTTCGGTCAAAAGGGCTTTCAACTGATCGAAACTTTCCTGACACTTTTCTGACCATTCAAATTTAGTGTCTTTCTGTAATAGCTTTGTCAACGGGGTAGCTATTATAGAAAAACCTTTCACAAATCGTTGGTAATAACCAGCAAGTCCCAGAAAGCTTCGAATTTCTGAAACATTCTTTGGGGGTTTCTAATCGAGTATAGCCGATATTTTATTCAGATCAACCCGAATGCCTGATGCTGAAACTACGTGACCCAGGAAATTGACCTCATTCAACCAAAACTCACACTTACTGAACTTTGCGTACAACTGTTTATCTCGCAAAGTTTGTAGCACCAGTCTCAGATGCTCAGCATGCTCAGTTTCATCTCTGGAGTAGATCAGAATATCGTCTATAAACACTACCACAAATCGATCCAAATACTGTCTAAAAATCTGATTCATCAAATCCATAAAAATAGCAGGTGCATTAATAAGTCCAAAAGGCATAACCAGGAACTCAAAATGTCTGTACCTCGTTCGAAATACAGTCTTTGGCACATCAGAATCTCTGACTCGCAACTGATAATAACCCGATCTCAAATCTATCTTTGAAAACACTAAAGCCCATTTCAACTTGTTAAACAAGTCATCGATCCGAGGTAACGGGTATTTATTCTTTATAGTCACTTTATTCAGCTGCCGATAATCAATACACATTCGCATAGTCCCATCTTTCTTTTTCACAAATAGAACTGGTGCACCCCAAGGAGAAAAACTCGGTTGTGCAAAGCCTCTATCTGTCAACTCTTGCAACTGTGCTTTCAACTCTTTCAATTCAGTAGGTGCCATCTGATACGGAGCTATTGAAATCGGAGTCGTCCCCGGTACTAATTCAATGCCAAACTCTATTTCTCGAACAGGTGGTAACCTCGGTAATTCTTCAAGAAACACATTAGGATACTCGCACACAACTGGTACGGATTCAATCTGCTTTTCGGACACTTTATTATCCAACACATAGGCCAAGTAAGCTTCACATCCTTTTCTCACATACTTACAAGCTAACATCGAGGATATTACTGCCGGTAACCCATTCAAGTCATTAGATTCAATCCGGATAATTTCACCACTCTGACGTCTTAAATCAATGGTCTTTCTTTTGCAATTCACCACAGCATCGTGCAAAGTTAACCAATCCATACCCAAAATTATATCGAACTCGTCGAAAGGCAACAACATTAGATCAGCTGGGAAGCATAAATCCTGAATCATCAACGGGCAACCTTTACACACTTTGTCGACAAGAACATACTGACCCAAGGGGTTTGATACACGAATCACAAACTCAGTAGACTCAACAGGCAGAGTCTTACTGGATACTAAAGTTTCACACACATATGAATGAGTCGAACCCGGATCAATCAATGCAATCACAGTAGTATCATAAAGAGTGAAAGTACCGGTGATAACATCTGGGGAAGAAGCATCCTCTCTAGCACGTATAGCATATGCTCTAGCTGGTGCACGAGCCTCCGATCGAACTGCAGTGTCTTTAGTTCCTTTCTAACTGCTACTTACATTTCCCGAATGCCTAGGTGGTCTACCTCACACTGACACATTACTCGGTTTGATATTCTGGGACGTATTCTGCTCGGCTAACATTGGACACTCTCTAATAAAATGATCTGACGATCCACATTTAAAACAGGACCGATCACGGAATCTACAACTCCCAGAATGCCATTTACCACAATGCTTGCATTCAACCCGATCTGGCTGGACATTACCAACACTGGCCATCGAAGTAGCCCGGGAACTCACTGGAGGTCGATCTCGTCTAGACATGTCTGAAGTAGCTTTATGTAGGCCGAAGTCATCTTTAAACTTCTTAAATGCTGAATGGAAAGTCTTACTCGATGATCACTTACGAGTGTCTCTAGCTTCAATTTCAGCCTTTCTTTTCTCTTTCCCAAGCTCTTCAGCTTTGCAACCTCGTTCAACAAGTACCATGAACTCTTTGATTTCAAGTATGCCAACTAGCAAATTTATATCCTCATTTAAACTGTCTTTGAATCTTTTGCACATAATGGCTTCAGTTGATACACACTCTCGGGCATATCGGCTCAATCTGATAAACTTTTGCTCATACTCAGTCACAGTCATGCGACCCTGTTTTAATTCTAGAAATTCTTTTCGTTTCTGATCGATGAATCTCTGACTGATATACTTCTTACGGAACTCGATCTGGAAGAAATCCCAAGTCACTTTTTCTTTCGGAACCACTGATACTAGTGTATTCCACCAGTGATATGCAATGTCCCGTAGTAAAGATATAGCACACTTTAGGCATTCATCTGGAGTACATGACAACTCATCAAGTACCCGAATAGTGTTATCGAGCCACATCTCCACTCGTTCTGCACCGTCATCATCATTGGCTTTAAATTCTTCGGCCCCATATTTCCTGATTTTATCAACAGGAGGCCTATTAGATCTCATCGGATCTATCACCGGAGGTGCTTTGAAGGTGGGAGTTGGATTATTCGGGGTGGAGGTTGTCGTGACAGCCGGGTTAGTCTGAATAAATTGGGTAAACCATTCATTCATCATCTGATAGAAGGCTTGCTTAGCCTCCCCCTCATGGCTACTCGAGACAGGTTGAGAGTCTACCGGCACTGACCCGCGTGCGAGATCAGGCGCTACACTCTCTACATAATCCATTACGGCTCTGTCAGGATCCATTTACTATAAAAATTACAATTTGAAATATCAGAAGTCACCACACTATCGTATATATAATAAAGGCATGTATAGCTAGACTCTCACGCGCTACGGTAGTTCTAGAATCGACTAAACCGTAAGCTCTGATACCAATCAATTCTAACACCCCCTAACCCATATACGTCGCCGAATTAGGGTTACGGGCATTACCAAACAAATCATAACTTTACTCGATCAATTAAATTATAATTAAACAAACTTATATAATGGTACGCACATAAGCAACAATTACATATGCATAAAACATACCTATTTTACTAAATTCAAATCACACCCTTATTTACTTATGAGATACTCAAGCAATAAACCCAACCGTATTCAGTGATTGAATAACATGATTCAATAAACATCATATGAGTATATATCAACTTGATCAAAAATACAAATTTACAAATATGTAATTATATATATCTATATATAGATATATAGATATACCTAGCTCATACCAAAGTTCAGATAGATCCAAATAATCGATCAAATCAATATTCACACGAGTTCGTTTGCATGCACATAGTTGAACCGAGAATAACTATACAGTATATACATTGCATGTCACTATGATCTCATTTTTACATTTTGCCAAAATGATTATAAGTCCTTATCAAACATAATTGAATACAAAACATAAACATAACAACACATCACTCATATGTTCCATGATTAATCCCATATTATTAAAACATTATCATAGCCTTTAATGCCATTACTCACAAGACCAATGTATACCTACTATATGCACCTAGACCATAACCGAATATAAGCTAAATAAAATCCATATAATCCTTGCATCATAATGACATAAATATATATATACCACTTGAACATAAAAAAAAACATATATCTCAACATCAAACTAAACACAAGATAAAAGCCATATTCGTATGGCTATAATACATATAAGACAAGTTTCCAACCCAAAACATGGACATTATCCATCCTATACATGCCTTTATCAAAAATAAACCAAACTAAAGGTGTACCAAATAGATGATAGTGTGGTTGACTTTGCTGACGATTTCTCGAGCCCGTAGCTTGACCAAAATCTAAAAAACAGAACATTGAACACCCACAGAGTAAGCTTACTAGCTTAGTAAGTCTTAAGCAAGTTCTATGCAACAATTAAACATTTTAATCACTAGGTTTATGGCATTAGGTATAAATATTTCAATGTGTAATTTAATCATAGCCGAATGCTATCATTGCCCTTAACCTAAGCATTAGTATTTTATTACCATAAAACACATACATCTTCACAACACATAATTATCACATGTGTTCGCATAATCCAAGTCAAATGAATACATCACACATAACGTTTACATTTACTCATTTGAACACACCTACAAACACATCCAAAACTATTCCACCATTAACCTTTCCAATTATAGCCAATTCTTCAAAATGATGTATTTAAACTCAATTTCATATATATATATATATAATGTTCATACTTAACTCAAATGATGGTATATCAACTTACCTCATTCCTTAATAATATAAAAGGTTTATACTTACCCGAGCTTTTAGCTCAATGCATTAGAGATGTCTCACCTTATCCGATTCACAAATTCCTTGTCTATAACGTATCACCGACGTTAAGCCCGCTAGGCATCAAAGCCCGAAAACACACACGGGCATTAAGCTCGCTAGACCCAGAGTCAGGTCCGTGATTTAAACACCGGCATTTAGCCCGCCAGCAATAAGCCCGATATAATTCACCAAAGACAAGGCACGCTGGGCATTTAGCCCGATATAGATCACCAAGACGCGAGGCTCGCTAGTCATTTAGCCCGATATAGATCACCCACACGAGGCTGCTAGGCTCGAAGCCGAATATCAACATCATTAACCATTCCATGCACATTTATTAATACCAAAATGACATATAACACATATACATATTTTTCATAATACTATCACATATCACACTTGGATAAACTTAATCACTTACATCAAATAAAAATTCAATTCATGGTTATAATACTAACATTCGGCCATTCCACATTTATATTCCCAAAATTTCCAAATTTCAACATTTGTTATACTACGTAAATAGTTTCCGACATATAATCGCTTAAAGACTTACCTCGACTTTCGACGGACAACGAAAACCGGCTATTCAATAACCTTTGCCTTTCCTCGATCCAAATCCGTTTTTCTTTGTCCTTGATCTAAACACATTAAAATTTATCTCATTCAAGCACATTTCATCTCAATTTAGTCCCAAAATACATAAATGGGAAAATTACCATTTTACCCCTAATGTTTCACATTTTTACTATTTAGTCCTATTTGCACAAAACACAAAATACACAAAATTTCACTACACCACCTAAGGACCGAATGTTCATAGGGACTATACAAGTCCATTTATTTCATTTATTTTGCATTTTAGCCCCTCAAAAATTTATTTTTGCAATTTAGCCCTAATTACTCAAAATCACCAAAAACCTCAATACAAACATATTAATCTAACATATATTTTTCATAATTCATCAACTATCATCATAAAACTCATGAACTCATCAATGGCACGTTTCAAAATATTCATAAAAATCAAAAATTCAAGCATGGGTCTTGAAGTATTCGAAGCAACGATTACAAAAACGTAGAAATTATCGAAAACCGATTAAAAACTAACCTTTAATTTAGCTTGTAAATAGCCGAATGTACAAAGCTCCAAAATTTTTTTCTTTTCTTTGTGTTATTCGGTGGAAGAAAGCATGAATAAAATTCCACTTTCATGTTGGTTTTATTATAATATAGTTATAAATTATAAAATAAATATAATATAACCTTTAACATATAAAATAATACATAAAAACATGTTATATCACCATGTTGCCGTCCACTATAACTTAAAATGGGCATATTGCCCTTAAAGGACTTCACTAAAATAAAGCCACATCAATTTAGCCATAAATCAAATAAAAGGCCACTTTTACCACTTACGTGATTTAGTCCTTTTTACTTAATTGAGCACACAAACGATCAAATTTTCATACAAAACTTTCACACATAATAATTCACGTATAATAAACACTAAAAATAATATTCAAAAATTTTTCGGACTCGGATTCGTGGTCCCAAAACTACCGTTCCAATTAGGGTCAAATTCGGACTGTTACAAAAATTCACTTTATAAAACTTATACATCTAACAACAATGATTTATTTTCCATCATCAACTAACAAAATACTCATGCATTCAACAATGGCAACATTCAAATACTTTAACAGTTTTGAAATCAGAGATACGGGCTTGTAACATCCCAAAATTGGGCCTAGTAGGATTGGGCCCATTGGGCCTTGAGCGTAGAAGCTTTTTAAAAATTTTTGAGAATAAGAGAACGACATTATTTCAAGTTGGACTTATTAGGAAGGTGATTTTGGAAAGTTACGGGGTTCTATGAAGGCTCGGGGTTGAATTGGGCCCTAGTAAAAATTTGGTGTTTAAGCCTATTTAGGAGAAATAGTAAGTGGCATCAATACTTATGAAAATAAGTATTCAATTTGCTAGCATAAGTGAGCATATGGTAAAGGGGTTATGGCGCCACATGAAGTACCTTGAGAGAGGAGGTTCAAATCCCATCAAGTGCAAAATTTTGACTATTTTTTTTGTACTCTTTCCCTAAGTATCGGCCAAGCTTGTAAATAAGGGAAGTTGGACTTTTTATTTTTGGCAAGATGGCTAAGGAAAATAGGAAAGGTTGAAGGTGAGGAAAGAAATCAAGAGAAAGGGGAAAGTAAGGGGAACATGTGGCCTTTTTCAAGGGAAATGTTATGGAAAGTATGGTTGGCAAATTCTTGACCATTATGGTCATGCATGTGGACGGTTTCGTGTGTTAGGGGGGGATAGCAAATTTTCCTTGGTGTTTTGGTAAAGTTTTAGTGCTTGTTTTAGTCAAATTCTTTTAGCATCAAGTGTGCCATTTTCTCTAAACTACCATTCTCTTAGCCGAATTTTGTCTTTGGCAATTGGTAAAAGTTTTGGTATTGTTTTTGGCCAAAATTTCTATATGCAACTTTGGTGTCATTTTTCTTTTCTCTCCAAATTTCCTTCTTGCCAAATCTTCAAGCCATTGGTGAGCTTATTCTCTTCTTTTCTTTCTTCTTGTTGCCGAATGTACCCAAACCATTGAGACCAAAAAATTGTTCACTTATCTTTCTTGAAAACCGAAGCTAGTCAAACATCTTTCTTCTTCTTTCTTTTCTTTTTCACAAAATCCTTCAAGCATCTCTTCTTTTCTAATCCTTTTCACCATAGCCGAATTTTCTTGTCCATTTTTCCCTCCATAACCGAACCTTTGAATTCTTCATCTCTTTTACGTTATTTCTTTCTCGTTCGTGTTAGCACTCACTTCTTGAATCGAATCGGTAAGTAGTAGTTCTCTCTTTATCGATAACTTTGTTTCATCCGAGTTTTTCCTTAATAATCGAGTGTTCTTCTTTCTCTCTCGTTGGGTCTGAGTTACATTCTTTTCTGTGATATGGCCATCGTTGGGCTTAGGACTTTCAACAAGGTGAAGGAGCACAAGTGATTTGTATTAACCAAATCGTTATCGTCAAATTGTCAAGGAAGTGGGGTAAGAACGTTGTTATAAGATTTGTTTTGATCAAAGGTGGGATAATTGCTAATGACTCTTTCGCTCACCAAATATTGTTAGGACAGGATTTCAGTAACCAAAGGGTAGTATCGATTTTTGGTGCACTAAGGGAGATCACATTCGTGGTAAGTGGAGTTAGCCTAGTAAAGTGTTTTTGGTTAAGATTATCAAAGTAGAGACTAATCCTCTATCAACTATCATTATAGGTGTTGAAATGGTAGAAAGCACAACTCGTAATCAAGGTGTGTAATCCTGTACCCTTCCGAATATATGTTTGAAATGGTGTGTAATCCCGTACCCTTCCGTATGCATATTTGAAATGGTGTGTAATCTCACACTTCTCTAAAAGTTTGCATGAAATATTCTGTGATTTGGTCGAAATACCGAAGAAAATCAAAAACCGGCATCCGTGACCACTCGGGCGTGCGTATATTCGTAGTGGTAACAATATTTTGCAAAGAAACAGTTTGGTCAGCAGCAGAGACGTGATTTTGGAAAAATCACGAAAAATAGGATAAAGGAAATTAGAAAGCAAAAAATATATCGAATTAAAACTTACTGTGTCTATTTTTATATGGAAGAAGCGGAGAAGGAAGAGGAATTGTATATTCTATGATATCTTAATTTTAGTGAGACTGATTCTGATGGACTTCGTGGTTCCCTATTCTGTCTTGGAAAAATTGGTTAAAATTGTTCAAAGTGAATTATGAGTTATAAGTTATATGTATGGATTCCTTAGAGAACCTATTTTCAATAGAAATAAGTGGGAGCAGTATATGAAAACCGTACAGTGAGATATTTGAAATTAAGGTAAGAGAGGGCAGAACCATTGGACAGTGAAACAAGGGAAAATTTAAGGAATAAAATGTACTAAAAAGATAAACCAAAAATCTTTGAAAAATTGTAGTAAGAGGATATATGAGTCTAGTTTCAAGGAAAATTTGCAGATCTAAATTTCGAGTTTTCTAACTCGAGTTATAGTCAATTTAGTCAGTATGACGCAGATGGACAGTTTCAATTTTTATGCCCCAAATTAGTAGTTAAGTCCGGGGTTGCGAAATTACCAAAACACCCTTAGAGTGTAAATTACTGAAATACCCCTGGGTTGCGAGATTACCAAATTACCTTTAGGGTTAAAATTACCGAATTACGAAAATGCCCTTATGGGCTGAATTACGAAAATGTCCTTATGGACCGAATTACCGAAATGCCCCTACGGGCCGAATGGTTAAAATGCTTTAATGGGCTAATTCATTAAAAATATTCTATAGATTAATGGTTGTATTTATATGTGGATATTATATGTTACTATGTATATTGCATCTTCATATATTGCATGGGATGGGAAACTTGAATGAAGAGAAGTGAAGACCGGTGGCTCTGCCACAAATTCTGATAATGGCTTTGTGCCAATTTAAATATAGCTTTGTGCCATTGTGATTAAGGTTGTGTGTCGATTATATTACCGTATATGATTCTGGTGGCTCTGCCACAAATTTTGATAATGGCTATTTGCCAATTTAAATATGGCTTTGTGCCATCGTGATTAAGGTCAGGTGTCGATTATATTATCAGATATTTATTCTCGTGGCTCACCACAAATAGTATAAATGGCGCTTGACTGCAAATTGGAGAGATCAAGCGGGGTGGGTTGACTTGATCCCACATGAGAGACTGGCTGGTACGGGGAGATTGGATGGATGGGTTGGGTTGCATACTTTGCATTCATATATATATAGTGTTTTCTAATTGGGCTTCGGCCCAAGATTATCTTAAATGGGCTTAGGCCCAAGATATTTCTAAGCAGGTTCAGGCGTAGTGGATGACGGTAAGGGGATTTCACACTGAGTTCTTGTAATTGACCCCCCTTTTTCTTAACCCTTGCAGGTAATGCTCAGTGATGTGGACCTGGGCCATGGATGACTCGGTGGAAGCCATACTTCAGAAATGGTGTTAATGAAATTTTAAATTTCTATTCCCGTTTATTTTATTATTTTGTTATTTTGATTTAAGTTGTAATAAGGCCTCTGGAGTGTGTTTTATTATTTGCTTTATGGTTGTCTGTCTTGCTTAAATTGTTTAAAATGAGAATTTTCTAAAAACTTAAATAAAAGTTTTCCAAAATCGATTAACAAATGGATTTCATAATAAACTTTTATAAATATTCTAACACGGAAGTTCTCACTCGAACTTTCAAATGATATTTTCAAAAGTCACGGTTTTAAAGTTCACTACCTTGATTGTTGACTCATCAATCAATCTTTCAAAAATACTTGTATTTTATCTACATTTCCGCAACGATTTCAAAATGCTTCTGCAACTCTATTTCTAAACATCACATTTTTATTTTGTTCATTTCAAATATGCTTTCGCTACTAAAAAGGTTTTTTTTAAAGATTATTACGTTTTCAAGTAGTTAACAATTACTTAAGTGTTTTTTTTAACAAAGAGGCTGTATTTCTCAAGCAAGTTTTTAATAATCGCAAAGATGGTTTTTTTTTACTTTCATGTGACACACCAGATTTGGGCCTAACTTCTAGGCCGGATTTGGGGTGTTACATTTTATGGTATCAGAGCCCGATTTCAAAACTCGGCTGTGGTTTAGGTTCAAAAGCGTTTTCAAAAGCTGTATGAATTTTAAATTATAGATATATGTGTTAAAGGAAGTATGACACCATGGGTATCCAGAACCAAGTTAAGTAAGTTATGTTTTCAATTTATGATTATTGTGGTATGACTGTAGAAATACTCTAGAACTCTTAGTTTTAAGAACGGAAACTATAGAGATTAAAACTTTAAGATGCGTTCTGCGAAAACAATTTTACTTTCTAAACTTCATAAAACATTGTTTAATAAAACCCTGAAATAGTATACTGATTTATAAAACTCATAATAAGATTAAGTCGACATTAGTGAACATGAGCGTTAAAGGACATAGACGCGATAGATGTGGACGTAGGCCGAGGTGCTAAGGTTAGATCTTCAGCATCGGGGCATGTTTCTAAAAGGGAGGCGCTGGCATCGCTAGTGGTTGAGACGGGATCTCATGATCGAGCTGGGGTTGATGAGCTGACTCAGCTAGTTAGGGAGCTTGTGGTGGAGGTTAGAGAATTTGGTCGAACACTTCGAGTTGGGCGCGTGGACTGTAAGAAGAAAAGAGATCGCGGTTCTTGTGGGTCGCAGTCTCGTTCTGTAAAGCATGTCAAGGCACGACCAAACTTTTTGGCTTGTGATTTTTGCAGAAGGCGTCATCCGGGAGAATGCTGGAGGAGGTCAGGAGCATGCTTGAGATGCGGGTCTAAGGAGCATAAGGCTCGGGATTGTTTCATCACCATCAAGTCAGGTATGTTATGGTTGGACGTGATGATTGAATGTAGAAAATTTTAGGAATAAGTGGTAGATAACTGTTTGCTTCTGTGGTTAGATGATTGGTTGTGTGAAAAAGGATTCAAGATTATGTTAAAAGTACATTGTGGTTATTAAGATCAGAGTGCGCAGCGGAAGCATAGTGGTGTGATTTGAGCGGTGCGTTTAGTAGTAGGATGGAAATTTCGAGGGCGAAATTTCTTTAAGGGGGTAGAATTGTAACATCCCAAAATTGGGCCTAGTAGGATTGGGCCCATTGGGCCTTGAGCGTAGAAGCGTTTTAAAAATTTTTGAGAATAAGAGAACAGCATTATTTCAAGTTGGACTTATTAGGAAGGTGATTTTGGAATGTTACGGGGTTCTATGAAGGCTCGGGGTTGAATTGGGCCCTAGTAAAAATTTGGTGTTTAAGCCTATTTAGGAGAAATAGTAAGTGGCATCAATACTTATGAAAATAAGTATTCAATTTGCTAGCATAAGTGAGCATATGGTAAAGGGGTTATGGCGCCACATGAAGTACCTTGAGGGAGGAGGTTCAAATCCCCTCAAGTGCAAAATTTTGACTATTTTTTTTGTACTCTTTCCCTAAGTGTCGGCCAAGCTTGTAAATAAAGCAAGTTGGACTTTTTATTTTTGGCAAGATGGCTAAGGAAAATAGGAAAGGATGAAGGTGAGGAAAGAAATCAAGAGAAAGGGGAAAGTATGGGGAACATGTGGCCTTTTTCAAGGGAAATGTTATGGAAAGTATGGTTGGCAAATTCTTGACCATTATGGTCATGCATGTGGACGGTTTTGTGTGTTAGGGGGGATAGCGAATTTTCCTTGGTGTTTTGGTAAAGTTTTAGTGCTTGTTTTAGTCAAATTCCTTTAGCATCAAGTGTGCCATTTTCTCCAAACTACCATTCTCTTAGCCGAATTTTGTCTTCGGCAATTGGTAAAAGTTTTGGTATTGTTTTTGGCCAAAATTCCTATATGCAACTTTGGTGTCATTTTTCTTTTCTCTCCAAATTTCCTTCTTGCCGAATCTTCAAGCCATTGGTGAGCTTATTCTCTTCTTTTCTTTCTTCTTGTTGCCGAATGTACCCAAACCATTGAGACCAAAAAATTGTTCACTTATCTTTCTTGAAAATCGAAGCTAGTCAAACATCTTTCTTCTTCTTTCTTTTCTTTTTCACAAAATCCTTCAAGCATCTCTTCTTTTCTAATCCTTTTCACCATAGCCGAATTTTCTTGTCCATTTTTCCCTCCATAACCGAACCTTTGAATTCTTCATCTCTTTTACGTTATTTCTTTCTCGTTCGTGTTAGCACTCACTTCTTGAATCGAATCGGTAAGTAGTAGTTCTCTCTTTGTCGATAACTTTGTTTCATCCGAGTTTTTCCTTAATAATCGAGTGTTCTTCTTTCTCTCTCGTTGGGTCTGAGTTACATTCTTTTCTATGATATGACCATCGTTGGGCTTAGGACTTTCAACAAGGTGAAGGAGCACAAGTGATTTGTATTAACCAAATCGTTATCACCGACTTGTCAAGCAAGTGGGGTAAGAACGTTGTTATAAGATTTGTTTTGATCAAAGGTGGGATAATTGCTAACGACTCTTTCGCTCACCAAATATTGTTAGGACGGGATTTCAGTAACCAAAGGGTAGTATCGATTTTTGGTGCACTAAGGGAGATCACATTCGTGGTAAGTGGAGTTAGCCTAGTAAAGTGTTTTTGGTTACGATTATCAAAGTGGAGACTAATCCTCTATCTACTATCATTATAGGTGTTGAAACGGTAGAAAGCACAACTCGTAATCAAGGTGTGTAATCCTGTACCCTTCTGAATATATGTTTGAAATGGTGTATAATCCCGTACACTTCCGTATACATATTTGAAATGGTGTGTAATCTCACACTTCTCTGAAAGTTTACATGAAATATTCTGTGATTTGGTCGAAATACCAAAGAAAATCAAAAACCGGCATCTGTGACCACTCGGGCGTGCATATATTCGTAGTGGTAACCATATTTTGCAAAGAAACAGTTTGGTCAGCAGCAGTGATGTAATTTTGGAAAAATCACAAAAAATAGGATAAAAGAAATTAGAAAGCGAAAAATATATTGAATTAAAGATTGCTGTGTCTATTTTTATATGGAAGAAGCGGAGAAGGAAGAGGAATTATATATTCTATGATATCTTAATTTTAGTGAGACTGATTTTGATGGACTTCGTGGTTCCCTGTTCTGTCTTGGAAAAATTGGTTAAAATTGTTCAAAGTGAATTATGAGTTATAAGTTATACGTATGGATTCCTTAGAGAACCTATTTTCAATAGAAATAAGTGGGAGCAGTATATGAAAACCGTACAGTGAGATATTTGAAATTAAGGTAAGAGAGGTCAGAACCGTTGGGCAGTGAAACAAGGGAAATTTTAGTAATAAACTGTACTAAACGGATAAGACAAAAATTATGGAAAAATTATAGTAAGAAGATATATGAGTCTAATTTCAAGGAAAATTTGCGGATCTAAATTTCAAGTTTTCTAACTCGAGTTATAGTCAATTTAGTCAGTATGACGCAGATGGAAAGTTTCAATTTTTATGCCCCAAATTAGTAGTTAAGTCCGGGGTTGCAAAATTACCAAAATACCCTTAGAGTGTAAATTACCGAAATACCCCTGGGTTGCTAGATTACCGAATTACCCTTAGGGGGTAAAATTACCGAATTACAAAAATGCCCTTATAAAATGTCCTTATGGACCGAATTACGGAAATGCCCCTACGGGCCGAATGGTTAAAATGCTTTAATGGGCTGATTCATTAAAAATATTCTATAGATTAATGGTTGTATTTATATGTGGATATTATATGTTACTATGTATATTGCATCTTCATATATTGCATGGGATGGGAAACTTGAATGAAGAGAAGTGAAGACGGGGGCTCTGCCACAAATTCTTGATAATGGCTTTGTGCCAATTTAAATATAGCTTTGTGCCATTGTGATTAAGGCTGTGTGTCGATTATATTACCGTATATGATTCGGTGGCTCTGCCACAAATTTTGATAATGGCTATGTGCCAATTTAAATATGGCTTTGTGCCATCGTGATTAAGGTCAGGTGCCGATTATATTACCGTGATATCGATTCGGTGGCTCACCCACAAATAGTATAAATGGCGGCTTGACTGCAAATTGGAGAGACCGGCGGGGTGGGTTGACTTGATCCCCACACAGAGAGACCGGCTGGTGCGGGGAGAGATTGGATGGATGGGTTGGGTTGCATACTTTGCATTCATATATATATACTGTTTTCTAATTGGGCTTTGGCCCAAGATTATCTTAAATGGGCTTAGGCCCAAGATATTTCTAAGTAGGTTCAGGCCCAGTGGATGATGGTAAGGGGATTTCACACTGAGTTCTTGTAACTCACCCCCCTTTTTCTTAACCCTTGGAGGTAATGCTCAGTGATGTGGACTTGGGCCGTGGATGACTCGGTGGAAGCCATACTTCAGAAATGGTGTTAATAAAATTTTAAATTTCTATTCCCATTTATTTTATTATTTTGCTATTTTGGTTTAAGTTGTAATAACGCCTCTGGAGTGTGTTTTATTATTTGCTTTATGGTTGTCTGTCTTGCTTAAATTGTTTAAAATGAGAATTTTCTAAAAACTTAAATAAAGGTTTTCCAAAATCGATTAACAAATGGATTTTATAATAAACTTTTATAAATATTCTAACACGGAAGTTTTCACTCGAACTTTCAAACGATATTTTCAAAATTCACGGTTTTAAAGTTCACTACCTTGATTGTTGACTCATCAATCAATCTTTCAAAAATACTTGTATTTTATCTACGTTTCCGCAACGATTTCAAAATGCTTCTGCAACTCTATTTCTAAACATCACATTTTTATTTTGTTCATTTCAAATATGCTTTCGCTACTAAAAAGGTTTTTTTTTAAAGATTATTACGTTTTCAAGTAGTTAACAATTGCTTAAGTGTTTTTTTTAACAAAGAGGCTGTATTTCTCAAGCAAGTTTTTAATAATCGCAAATATGGTTTTTTTACTTTCATGTGACACACTGTTTCGGGCCTAACTTCTAGGCCGGATTTGGGGAGTTACATTTTATGGTATCGAGCCCTGCTTCAAACTCGGTACGTGGTTTGGGTTCAAAAGCGTTTTCAAAAGTCAGTATGAATTTTAAATTATAGATATATGTGTTAAAGGAAGTATGGCACCACCCGTTATCCGGCACCAAGTCAAGTAAGTTATGTTTTCAATTTATGATTATTGTGGTATGACTGTAGAAATACTCTAGAACTCTTAGTTTTAAGAACTGAAACTATAGAGATTAAAACTGTAGGATGCGTTCTGTGAAAACAATTTTACTTTCTAAACTTCATAAAACATTGTTTAATAAAACCCTGAAATAGTATACTGATTCATAAAACTCGTAATAAGATTAAGTCGACATTAGTGAACATGAGCGTTAAAGGATGTAGACGCGATAGATGTAGACGTGGTAGAGGCCGAGGTGCTAAGGTTAGATCTTCAGCATCGGGGCATGTTTTCGAAAGGGAGGCGCTGGCATCGCCAGTGGTTGAGACGGGATCTCATGATCGAGCTGGGGTTGATGAGCTGACTCAGCTAGTTAGGGAGCTTGTGGAGGAGGTTAGAGAATTTGGTCGAACACTTCGAGTTGGGCGCGTGGACTGTAAGAAGAAAAGAGATCACGGTTCTTGTGGGTCACAGTCTCGCTTAGAAAAAGCATGTCAAGGCACGACCAAACTTTTCGCTTGTGATTTTTGCGAGAAGGCGTCATCCGGAGAATCTTTGGAGGAGGTCGAGGAGCATGCTTGAGATGCGGGTCTAAGGAGCATAAGGCTCGGGATTGTTTCATCACCATCAAGTCGTATGTTATGGTTGGACGTGATGATTGAATGTAGAAAATTTTAGGAATAAGTGGTAGATAACTGTTTGCTTTTGTGGTTAGATGATTGGTTGTGTGAAAAGGGATTCAAGATTATGTTACAAGTACATTGTGGTTATTAAGATCAGAGTGCGCAGCGGAAGCATAGTGGTGTGATTTGAGCGGTGCGTTTAGTAGTAGGATGGAAATTTTGAGGGCGAAATTTCTTTAAGGGGGTAGAATTGTAACATCCCAAAATTGGGCCTAGTAGGATTGGGCCCATTGGGCCTTAAGCGTAGATGCGTTTTAAAAATTTTTGAGAATAAGAGAACGGCATTATTTCAAGTTGGACTTATTAGGATGGTGATTTTGGAAAGTTACGGGGTTCTATGAAGGCTCGGGGTTGAATTGAGCCCTAGTAAAAATTTGGTGTTTAAGCCTATTTAGGAGAAATAGTAAGTGGCATCAATACTTATGAAAATAAGTATTCAATTTGCTAGCATAAGTGAGCATATGGTAAAAGGGTTATGGCGCCACATGAAGTACCTTGAGGGAGGAGGTTCAAATCCCATCAAGTGCAAAATTTTGACTATTTTTTTTGTACTCTTTCCCTAAGTGTCGGCCAAGCTTGTAAATAAGGCAAGTTGGACTTTTTATTTTTGGCAAGATGGCTAAGGAAAATAGGAAAGGATGAAGGTGAGGAAAGAAATCAAGAGAAAGGGGAAAGTATGGGGAACATGTGGCCTTTTTCAAGGGAAATGTTATGGAAAGTATGGTTGGCAAATTCTTGACCATTATGGTCATGCATGTGGACGGTTTTGTGTGTTAGGGGGGGACAGCGAATTTTCCTTGGTGTTTTGGTAAAGTTTTAGTGCTTGTTTTAGTCAAATTCCTTTAGCATCAAGTGTGCCATTTTCTCCAAACTACCATTCTCTTAGCCGAATTTTGTCTTTGGCAATTGGTAAAAGTTTTGGTATTGTTTTTGGCCAAAATTCTTATATGCAACTTTGGTGTCATTTTTCTTTTCTCTCCAAATTTCCTTCTTGCCGAATCTTCAAGCCATTGGTGAGCTTATTCTCTTCTTTTCTTTCTTCTTGTTGCCGAATGTACCCAAACCATTGAGACCAAAAAATTGTTCACTTATCTTTCTTGAAAACCGAAGCTAGTCAAACATCTTTCTTCTTCTTTCTTTTCTTTTTCACAAAATCCTTCAAGCATCTTTTCTTTTCTAATCCTTTTCACCATAGCCGAATTTTCTTGTCCATTTTTCCCTCCATAACCGAACCTTTGAATTCTTCATCTCTTTTACGTTATTTCTTTCTCATTCGTGTTAGCACTCACTTCTTGAATCGAATCGATAAGTAGTAGTTCTCTCCTTGTCGATAACTTTGTTTCATCCGAGTTTTTCCTTAATAATCGAGTGTTCTTCTTTCTCTCTCGTTGGGTCTGAGTTACATTCTTTTCTGTGATATGGTCATCGTTGGGATTAGGACTTTCAACAAGGTGAAGGAGCACAAGTGATTTGTATTAACCAAATTGTTATCACCGACTTGTCAAGCAAGTGGGGTAAGAACGTTGTTATAAGATTTGTTTTGATCAAAGGTGGGATAATTGCTAACGACTCTTTCGCTCACCAAATATTGTTAGGACGGGATTTCAGTAACCAAAGGGTAGTATCGATTTTTGGTGCACTAAGGGAGATCACATTCGTGGTAAGTGGAGTTAGCCTAGTAAAGTGTTTTTGGTTAAGATTATCAAAGTAGAGACTAATCCTCTATCAACTATCATTATAGGTGTTGAAACGGTAGAAAGCACAACTCGTAATCAAGGTGTGTAATCCTGTACCCTTCCAAATATATGTTTGAAATGGTGTGTAATCCCGTACCCTTCCGTATACATATTTGAAATGGTTTGTAATCTCACACTTCTCTAAAAGTTTGCATGAAATATTCTGTGATTCGGTCGAAATACCAAAGAAAACCGAAAACCGGCATCCGTGACCACTCGGGCGTGCGTTTATTCGTAGTGATAACCATATTTTGCAAAGAAATAGTTTGGTCAGCAGCAGTGACGTATTTTTGGAAAAATCACGAAAAATAGGATAAAGGAAATTAGAAATCGAAAAAGATATCGAATTAAAGCTTACTGTATCTATTTTTATATGAAAGAAGCGGAGAAGGAAGAAAAATTGTATATTCTGTGATATCTTAATTTTAGTGAGACTGATTCTGATGGACTTCGTGGTTCCCTGTTCTGTCTTGGAAAAATTGGTTAAAATTGTAAAAAGTGAATTATGAGTTATAAGTTATATGTATGGATTCCTTAGAGAACCTATTTTCAATAGAAACAAGTGGGAGCAGTATATGAAAACCGTACAGTGAGATATTTGAAATTAAGGTAAGAGAGGTCAGAACCGTTGGACAGTGAAACAAGGGAAACTTTAAGGAATAAACTGTACTAAACGGCTAAGCCAAAAATTCTGGAAAATATGTAGTAAGAAGATATATGAGTCTAGTTTCAAGTAAAATTTACGGATCTAAAATTTGAGTTTTCTAACTCGAGTTATAGTCAATTTAGCCAGTATGACCCAGATGGACAGTTTCAATTTTTATGCCCCAAATTAGTAGTTAAGTCCGGGGTTGCGAAATTACCAAAATACCCTTAGAGTGTAAATTACCGAAATAACCTTGGGTTGCGAGATTACCGAATTACCCTTAGGGGGTAAAATTACCGAATTACAAAAATGCCCTTATGGGCCGAATTACGAAAATGTCCTTATGGACTGAATTACCGAAATGCCCCTAAGGGCCAAATGGTTAAAATGCTTTAATGGGCTGATTCATTAAAAATATTCTATAGATTAATGGTTGTATTTATATGTGGATATTATATGTGACTATGTATATTGCATCTTCATATATTGCATGGGATGGGAAACTTGAATGAAGAGAAGTGAAGACCGGTGGCTCTGCCACAAATTCTGATAATGGCTTTGTGCCAATTTAAATATGGCTTTGTGCCATTGTGATTAAGGTCAGTGCGATTATATTACCGTATATGATTCTGGTGGCTCTGCCACAAATTTTGATAATGGCTATGTGCCAATTTAAATATGGCTTTGTGCCATCGTGATTAAAGCTGTGTGCCGATTATATTACCATATACGATTCTGGTGGCTCAGCCACAAATAGTATAAATGGCAGCTTGACTGCAAATTGGAGTGACTGGCGGGGTGGGTTGACTTGATCCCCACAGGAGAGACTGGCTGGTACGGGGGAGAGATTGGATGGATGGGTTGGGTTGCATACTTTGCATTCATATATATATATATACTGTTTTGTAATTGGGCTTCGGCCCAAGATTATCTTAAATGGGCTTAGGCCCAAGATATTTCTAAGCAGGTTCAGGCCCAGTGGATGACGGTAAGGGGATTTCACACTGAGTTCTTGTAACTCACCCCCCTTTTTCTTAACCCTTGCAGGTAATGCTTAGTGATGTGGACTTGGGCCATGGATGACTCGGTGGAAGCCATACTTCAGAAATGGTGTTAATGAAATTTTAAATTTCTATTCCCGTTTATTTTATTATTTTGCTATTTTGGTTTAAGTTGTAATAAGGCCTCTGGAGTGTGTTTTATTATTTGCTTTATGGTTGTCTGTCTTGCTTAAATTGTTTAAAATGAGAATTTTCTAAAAACTTAAATAAAGGTTTTCCAAAAGCGATTAAAAAATGGATTTCATAATAAACTTTTATAAATATTCTAACACGGAAGTTTTCACTCGAACTTTCAAACGATATTTTCAAAAGTCACGGTTTTAAAGTTCACTACCTTGATTGTTGACTCATCAATCAATCTTTCAAAAATACTTGTATTTTATCTACGTTTCATAACGATTTCAAAATGCTTCACGCAACTCTATTTCTAAACATCACATTTTTATTTTGTTCATTTCAAATATGCTTTCGCTACTAAAAAGGTTTTTTTAAAAAGATTATTACGTTTTCAAGTAGTTAACAATTGCTTAAGTGTTTTTTTTTTTGTTTTAACAAAGAGGTTTGTATTTCTCAAGCAAGTTTTTAATAATTGCAAAGATGGTTTTTTTACTTCCATGTGACACACTGATTCGGGCCTAACTTAGGTCAGTGTAACATCCCCAAACCCGGCCTATTCACTCTACGAATCGAATCTGGTTATGTTAGTGAAAATATGTTTCTTTACTTAGAATTTAAAACATGAAAGTTTACTATCTTTTGAAAATTATGTCCACTTAAAAACTAATAAATAATATAAGTTTGTTGAAAATTTCTGGAATAAAATATTATTATAAGTATAATATGAATCTTTTATGAAAATATTTTGAAGTATAGTATTAACTCCCACAATCATAAACAGAGTACTTTAAATCAAAGGGACCTTATTACATCAAGTAAAATTCCAAAATATTGATAATATAAAATACTTAAATGGAGTAACACATCTTCCGCATGGGCCACCTTGTGTCCTCTCCGATCCCTGTCCAATCTACGCGTCACCACTGAAATGGTTAATGAAAAGAGTGAGTCCACCGACTCGATGCATAATCACAACACAGGGTTTCCCGCGTATGGGCTTGGCCCCATACCAAACAATTCACATAGCAAGTCATGCACATATGCATCTCACCCCAACCCACTCCAACCGTAACACCAACCTTAGCGCACTCCTGCTAAGGCCGTGGATAAACCACCACTGATCACATCGTGATCCATAAATCTTACCTCGGCAATCTCGCTGCTCGAGGCCGTGGCTGAGCCACCGATCAACCAAAGTGATCCAAATATCGTAATCTGTCTACGGTGATGCACATAGCAATCAACCGCGAGATGGGCACCAAGCCAACATCTCCTTGAGGTAGCACAAAGCTAACCATCAAGCGCTAATGTAGCCGGAGCTATCATTAGACCACGTACACCTCGTGTACACTTCCTCCTTCATCGAATCAAACCCCACCTCATGCAAATATATAGATGCTTCATGTTAAGTCATTGTATCACATAGGTATATAAATATACACATATACAATTATACATCACAAACAATCTTACCATCACTGTGTACTCATCACTTAAGCCATTATAAATGGCTACCACACCTAACACACAGTTTAAACGTTAGCAATCAAACCGAGAAATAGTGCGATGATTACGCACCTAAATGATACCAAAACCTGAAACGCTATACGCTTCGCACCCGCATGACTAACGGACTTACAAAAGGTTCCCAAATGATAGGCTCTTCTCCCCTACAATCGGCCTTGCTAACCTTTACCCTTTGCTCTAACAAGAATCCACCACCACCGGGAAGTTCGGCTCAGGACTTGTAACCAAAATGGAGAAAATAGGAGAACAAAAGATTCGGCAAGGCTCCTTAGATGGTTTGGGATATTCAAAGCAATGGTAGTTTTCTATGGATGGCTACAATTTAAGCAAGGTTTAAAAGAAAAAGGTGAGAAGGGAGAGGGATATAGGTTCATAAAAGGTTAAGCCCTCTGCTACTTTCGGCTACAAAGAAATAAGATGAAAAAGGGGTTTGCTTGGACTAACTTTCGGCAATGGACAAGGGAAAATAAATAAAAACAAAGGGAAGAACTTTTTGGTAAGGAGAAAGCAAATGGTGAATGAAAATGAGCACCTCCTCCCCTATTTATACTATACGGCCTAGCTCCAACCTCCCACAAAAATCCCTCAAAACTCTCCTAAAACACCTCCCTTCCATCCATTCAAAATGCTTTGAAAAAGTCAAACCTAACTAGCCAAATTCAAAAAAAGAAGACCAAGTCTTCATCCACCTTTTTAGCATCCAAAAACCGTCCACCCCTTACCAACCTGCTGCCAAAAAGAACAAAAATAAAGCTTCAATGTGCCACCCACTTTCACACCTTTCAAAGTGAAAGAAAAAAGAAGGAAAAAAACCCCCAACAGCCTCCAAGGCTCGAACACCGGACACGGGGAAACTAACAAAGTAGCGCCCGAGCCATTCGGCCTAGGCGTTGTTTTGTGACAGAAGCGCGCAACAACATTTTTTTTTTAAGCCTTCCCAAAGCCTTAACGCCAAATTGCAAAATAACAACAAAATTCCGCCTCCCTTGCGCCTTGAACCCACGACCTGCACCAAGCTCCTTTTCAGCGGCGCCTCAACCACTCCGCCCACCGCTTTCATGACAAGAAGCCCCAACTTTTATTTTTAACTCCTTCTGCGTCACCATCACAAGCAAAATATAAAACGCCAAAATCAAGCTCTCCCCCCACTCGAACCAGCGCCCTTTCTCCCCCTTGGCGCCCAGTGGCGCATGAGAGCCACTTCGCCAAGCTATTCCTTGTGCCAAAAATTACCGAAAAATATACTTAAGGCCTCCTTAGCCCGATTCCCTTCTTTACACTAAAAATCCAAAATTTTCCAAAGTCTACCCCTTTCATCCAAGCATTCTTAGAACCTCTAAAACTCATCCAAGCACTCCCAAAACCTACTAACACTTGATTTATACCCAATATGCACACCCCTAAACCAGTGTGTTACAATTCTACCCTCCTTAAAATAATTTCGTCCTCGAAATTACTTACCTAAACTAACACCACACTACACTATAGCTGCACACTCTGATCTTAAAGAGCTAACATACTTTACGAGCAACAAAAAAAAATCCACCAAAATCGCCTCTACCACGTCCACGAGTCGCGACCACGCCCCTAGAACTCATATCTAGCGCCTCGATTTAGTCTGTTTAAAAGTTTTATGCATTAGAAATTCTTGTTTCACTGTTTTATCCACGAGAAATTTTATGCAATGAAGTTTCCGAGAGTAGTTCTTTCGAGCAATCAAGTTTCCTTCCCTACCCGGGGTTATTTTCGTAAATTTCCATAACCAAAGTATCTTAATTTTGAAAACTCGAGATTTTGGTATTTTACCAAGTAAAAGCATTTTATCAAAAATTGAGGGTAAAACGATAATTTTATAACACAGGGGCATTTTTGTAATTTTGCCACTAGGGTATTTTGGTAATTTTATAAATTGAGAAAACATCTTTCAAAATCTGATTTAGAGTTTTACAAACCAAAGGGGTAAATTTGACAAAATAAATTTTAAAATGTAAGGTTTTTTTTTTTTTTAAAAAAAATAGCAAGGCTAATTCCCTTTCGGGTTTTAATATTCGGTTTAGCCTATAAACAAGTCCTCTTGGTTAAGGTGAACCGTAGCTACGCACCAGGTAGGATTCGAGTGGAGAGGAGGTGAGTCACGCGGACTGCTTAAGTACCAAGCTCCCACCGAATACCAATCCTAGACATGCGCACACAAAGTTGCCACACCTTAACTCTCGGCGACTTACTTTATAGGTTTGTTTATTAGGCACTTTAAATCTTATGCACGTGTTTGGGTAGACTAGTCCTAGGGTCCAATAGTCCTTACTTTCTAATCTACGAGCCCAAACTAAGCCCAAATCAATTCATGTAAACAATTCACTTCAAGAAAGTCCGAAGTACTTACCGATGGACTTGAATTGAGACACAGTGCCATGCCGAATAACTTTGAAAAACTTGTTATAAAAGCCCACGTCTTAAAAACCCATTTTGAAATCTGCTTTGGACCCAAAACCCTCAAAGCCGAGTTTTGAACCGGCTCGATACGATAATCAGTAACATCCCCAAACCCGGCCTATTCACTACGACCGAATCTGTTATGTTAGTGAAAATATGTTTCTTTACTTAGAATTTAAAACATGAAAGTTTACTATCTTTTGAAAATTATGTCCACTTAAAATTAATAAATAATATAAGTTTGTTGAAAATTTACGAATAAAATATTATTATAAGTATAATATGAATCTTTTATGAAAATATTCTCAAGTATAGTATTAACTCCCACAATCATAAGCAGTACTTTAAATCAAAGGGACCTTATTACATCAAGTAAAATTCCAAAATATTGATAATATAAAATACTTAAATGGAGTAACACATCTTCCGCATGGGCCACCTTGTGTCCTCTCCGATCCCGGTCCAATCTACGCGTCACACCAAATGGTTAATGAAAAGAGTGAGTCCACCGACTCGGTGCATAATCACAACACAAGTTTCCAGCGTATGGGCTTGGCCCCATACCAAACAATTCACATAGCAAGTCATGCACATATGCATCTCACCCACCCACTCCAACCGTAACACCAACCTTAGCGGACTCCTGCTTGGGCCGTGGATAAACCACCACCGATCACATCGTGATCCATAAATCTTACCTCGGCAATCTCGCCGCCGAGGTCGTGGTCGAGCCACCGATCAACCAAAGTGATCCAAATATCGTAATCTGCCTACGGTGATGCACATAGCAATCAATCGCCGAGATGGGCACCAAGCCAACATCTCCCTTGAGGTAGCACAAAGCTAACCATCAAGCGCTAATGTAGCCGGAGCTATCATTAGACCACGTACACCTCGTGTACACTTCCTCCTTCATCGAATCAAACCCCACCTCATGCAAATATATAGATGCTTCATGTTAAGTCATTGTATCACATAGGTATATAAATATACACATATACAATTATACATCACAAACAATCTTACCATCACCAGTACTCATCACTTAAGCCATTATAAATGGCTACCACACCTAACACACGAGTTTAAACGTTAGCAATCAAACCGAGAAATAGTGCGATGATTACGCACCTAAATGATACCAAAACCCAAACGCTATTCACATGCACCCGCAGACTAACGGACTTACAAAAGGTTCCCAGATATAGGCTCTTCTCCCCTACAATCGGCCTTGCTAACCACTACCCTTTGCTCTAACAAGAATCCACCACCACCGGAAGTTCGGCTCGAGGACTTGTAACCAAAATGGAGAAAATAGGAGAACAAAAGATTCGGCAAGGCTCCTTAGATGGTTTGGGATATTCAAAGAATGGTAGTTTTCTATGGATGGCTACAGCTTTAAGCAAGGTTTAAAAGAAAAAGGTGAGAAGGGAGAGGGATATAGGTTCATAAAAGGTTAAGCCCTCTGCTACTTTCTGGCTACAAAGAAATAAGATGAAAAAGGGGTTTGCTTGGACTAACTTTCGGCAATGGACAAGGGAAAATAAATAAAAACAAAGGGAAGAACTTTTTGGTAAGGGAGAAAGCAAATGGTGAATGAAAATGAGCACCTCCCTCCCCTATTTATACTATACTGCCTAGCTCCAACCTCCCACAAAAATCCCTCAAAACTCTCCTAAAACACCTCCTTCCATCCATTCAAAATGCTTTGAAAAAGTCAAACCTAACTAGCCAAATTCAAAAAAGAAGACCAAGTCTTCATCCACCTTTTAGCATCCAAAACCGTCCACCCCTTACCAACCTCACTTTGCCAAAAGAACAAAAATAAAGCTTCAATGTGCCACCCACTTTCACGCCTTTCAAGAGCAAAGAAAAGAAGGAAACCCCCAACAAACCTCCAAGGCTCGAACACCGGACACAGGAAACCAACGACTGAGTAGCGCGCCTGTGCCATTCGGCCTAGGCGTTGTTTTGTGACGAAGCGCACAACATTTTTTTAAGCCTTCCCAGTACTTAACGCCAGCTTGCAAAATAACAACAAAATTCTGCCTCCCTTGCGCCTTGAACCCACGACCTGCACCAAGCTCCTTTTCAAGCAGCGCCTCAGCCACTCCGCCCACCTGCCTTTCATGACAAGAAGCCCCAACTTTTATTTTTAACTCCTTCCTGCGTCAGCCCATCACAAGCAAAATATAAAACGCCAAAACTGCTGCTGCCCCCACTCGAACCAGCGCCCTTTCTCCCCCTTCAGCGCCTAAGTGGCGCATGAGAGCCACTTCGCCAAGCTATTCCTTGTGCCAAAAATTACCGAAAAATATACTTAAGGCCTCCCTTAGCCCGATTCCCTTCTTTACACTAAAAATCCAAAATTTTCCAAAGTCTACCCCTTTCATCCAAGCATTCTTAGAACCTCTAAAACTCATCCAAGCACTCCCAAAAACCTACTAACACTTGATTTATACCCAATATGCACAGCCCCTAAACCAGGGTGTTACAGGCCGGGTTTGGGGTGTTACAGGGCTAGCAAGATTAAGCTACAATGATCTCAAAAACGTAGGAATCATCAAAAACGAGACAAAAACCGTACCTAATTGAGCATAGATAGCATGGCCGAATGCTTTTTGTTCTTGAATGGCCTTTTTTTTCTTCCATTTCGGCAAGAAAGATGAACATGCATCTTTTGTCATTTTGTTTTTCTATATTTAATATCTTTTATTTTGATAATTACCTAATTACCCTTTTTTTATACATTCAAATTCCACCTACCCATGCACATAATTGTCCACTCACAAAATGAATGGTCTAATTACCATGCAAGTGTTCATATATTTCCATTCTATAGCCAATTAGTGCATTTAACTTATAGACCTCAAGTTTTGCACCTTACGCAATTTAGTCCTTTATCAAATTGAGCACTCAAATAATAAAATTTCTTAAAATTTTTTTTATACAATTATACTATCATGCTGTCGACCTCAAAATAATAATAAAATAAATATACCAACCTCAGATTTTTGGTCTCGAAACCACTATTCCGATTTGACTAAAAAAGGGCTGTTACAATTTTGGCATATGGTATTGGGGACTTAGTTGATGGTTGAATGAGATTAACATGTTGATTATGTTTGGTTTGGTTGATTGTTGTAATGTTTGAAATGTGGTGTCATTGAAGGCATATCTGTTAGGCACATAGGTTGATTGTGAGTTGATATATTTTGGCATGTTTTGACACATTTTGAATAGGTTTGAATGTTGATTAATGCATGGCTTGGAGCCTAAGAATTTGTATGTGAATTGGCTTCTAGTTGGAGGTGTTTTTGGGCACACACGGCCTGCCACACGGTCGTGTACCCACACGGTTGCATGACACGACTATGTGGCCTCTTTAATTTTTGGTGTAGGTTTGCCCACACGATTACAGTTTGTTTCACGACCTAGGGACACGACCGTGTGACCCTGAGTCACATGGGAATAGTTTCTTACACAGTTTGGCCACATGGCCATGTTCTTGAGCCATACGGGTTGAGCTCTGTCACACGATTGTGTGACCCCTATTTTCACATTTTACTTAAAATTTTGTAAAAGTTCCATTTTAATTCAGAATTATTCTCGGTCTATTTTAAATGTTCCATATCAATTTAAGTCTCGTTTTGATTGAATAACATGGAAAATGGTTGTAAATGAATTTTTTTGGTTATTTTTATTAATTTTTGAATGATGTTAAAGTTCTATAGTTGTCATACCTTATAGCTCAGGTCAGACAACCAAACTGGGTATAGGGTTGTAACACCCCAAACCCGGCCCATTCACTACGACCGAATTTGAAATGCCACTGCGGAACACGTTCGAAAATATTCTTACTTAAAAGTAAAAAATCGTTAAAAATTGTTTCCTTTAATAAAACATTTTCATGACTTAAAATATTCTAGGTAAAAAAAAATTAAATTATTATGAAAACACCGGATTCAAAACTTTATTATACACACTTGAGAAAATAAAATCATTTGCAATCAATATTTAAATTGTCAATCCATAATAAATATAATAATTAAACTTAATGAAAAATACTTAAACAACCTTAAATACTTTAATGGGCCTTATTACAATAAAGACTTAATCAAAATACGGAAACTATAAATACTTAATTAATTAAATTATCTTCTCGCATGGGCCACCTCGTATCCACTCCAACCCGGTCCGATCATCATATCACCTGCGATGTTTGATAAAATATTTGGGTGAGTCACACGGACTCAGTGTGTAATTAATCCACTGAATTCCACCCACATGTTAACCACGTATTAACCCATTTATCAGATAACAAAATAGCATACTCACATATTAACACATTCTGGCTTGGCCCATATTCATATCACATTCATCCAATAGGGTAGTTACCCACAAAATTTCCACATACTTGGGCTTAGCCCATTTCCACACTGATCCACATATCAACTGGGCTTGGCCCACTTCCACATTAAATACTCATATCACATTAATCCACACATCATATACAATTATGCAAAATGCACCCAACCCAAACCTAGGGTCCATCCTCTACACACCCCCGTATCCAGCCTACCACACACCAGGGGATTATCAAATCACCCTTTCCTTTTTACTCCAAAGGCAATCACTGCCGTCCACGTGCAATTAAGCACAATAATCCACAACGCGACCTCAGTCAGCGCCAATCCACGATGTAGCCGTAGCTAACACCAAAACCACGATGGGACACATAGTCACTCATCAACCACGATATGGCACATAGCCGATATCAACCACGATGAGGCACATAGCCACTCATCAAGCCACGCGAACTAAATCGCAATTAATCCACAACGTGACCTCAGTCAACGTCAATCCACGATGTAGCTCAAGGCTAACATCAAAACCACGATGGGACACACAAATACTCATCAACCACGATATGGCACATAGCCGATATCAACCACGATGAGGCACATAGCCACTCATCAAGCCACGCGAACTAAATCGCAATTAATCCACAACGTGACCTCGATCAACGTCAATCCACGATGTAGCTCAAGGCTAACATCAAACCACGTACTCAAGTACACCCTCGTCCTTCTTTCATATCATATCCCACCCATGCACATGTAACATAAATAATGATATAATATAATGATGCATGAGCATGTTCATCAAGCATAGTCATAACACATATTCATACTAATAATCACATATCATCAGGTTTGGTACTTACCGGATTATCGACATACCCCTTGAGGGTATCCATCTCATAACTTTTACTGCACTTGTTAGTACACAATCAACACATACAGATATAGCAAAAACCCGGAAAACGGTGGGTTAATCACACACCTGACTTTCTAGCGAAATTACGAACTACTTGAATCTAACACGATCTAGAATTCCGATACTCTGCTTACTTTTGTCGATTAGCCCCTAAAAATCATAATACACAATCGGTCACACTTAAACTTATAAAATGGCCTATGGCCGAAACTATATACCACTTACCTTGCTTATCGAAAATCCCGAATCACCACTTAACTATGAAACTGTCAAAATCCCTTGAGTACTCTAAATCCCGAAACTCCTTTAATGCTTCCACTATCGTTGCTTGCGAAGACTAAAAGAGAATGGATCCCGGCTTTTTGAAAAGGTTCGGCTAAGGCTTTAAATCACAAGAAATATTCGGCTACAAGAGAATTTGGGGTTGGAAGAAAAAAAATAAGAAGAAGAGGAAAAGAGTAGGGGATTTTCGGAACTAAGAAAATTAAAGAAGAAAAAGAATATCAAAGATGATTACTCCCCCTTATAAAGAATTCAGCTACTAGCTTCCCCCTTATCAAATTCCAAAGTTTTCTCCCATTTAATCTTTTTAATCACTTTAATAACTACATAAAATAATCCAATACATTATCTCTTATCACTCTCCTACTTTATCTTAACAAATAACATAAAATAATCCTTCACATTATCTCCTATCAAACTCCTATTTTAACTCTTTATCCCTTTAACAAATAAAATAAATTAATCCCACTATCCTTTATCAAATTCCTATAATAATCTCCTATTATCACTTCATTTAACAACAATTATCCTTCACCAAGTTCCTATTTTATCTCCTAATCACTTATTAAAAATAAAATAAAACACTAATTTATCACCTCATTTATCTCTTATCTACCTATCTAAAATAAATAAAATAACATTTATCCTACCTTAGCCGAAAATCAATAGGAGAATTAAGCCAAATCCTTATCCAATTGAAATTCCATGTGCCGTCCAATTTCTTCTCACCTTTCTTCCTTGACGCCAAAGCAAAAAAATAAAAACACTTCCCTTGCGCCAATAGGACTCGAACATGAGACACCTGAGCCCTTTGACGCAAGCTGCAGGCAACGCCCAAGCCACTTTGCCAAGGCGCTGTTTGTGATATAAACTCCCCAGAATTTCTTTTAAACCCTCATTCGCCAGGCGCCTTCTTAACGCCTTAACGCAAAAATAAAAGCTCCTTCCTGCTTCCTTCGCAACTCGAACCTGGGCTCTCTACCCATTGCTTGAGGTGTCACTTGCCCAAGCCTTAAGTAGCGCTCTGCTACCACTTTACCAGGCCAACCCTTGTGTCATAATTCCTCACGAATTTCCCTTAAGGCCTCCTTAGCCTAGTCCTCTTTTCTTAGCGCCAAAGAAAAATAAAATTACTTACTTGCTGCCGACGTGATTCGAACCAAGGCCCTTGTCATCAGCACTGCGCTCCACCGCCACTTTACCACATGATTTCTTATGGCATTAATTCCTAAAAATTCCTTTAAAGCCTCCTTAGCCTGTTCCCCTTTTGGCGCAAAAATAAAAGTCTATTTGCTTCCCAAGTTGCTCGACCCTCTTCCCTCCTGCACTCCCTTTTGAGGCAAGCCTCCAAGCCCCTAAAGTAGCATCCCAAGCCACTTTACTAAGCCCAAGTTCATGTCCATAACCTCCTACAATTTTGCTTTAAGGCCTCCTTCGCCTAGTTTCTTATTTTAGACTTAAAATCCAACATTTTCCCAAAGCTTTCCCTTTCATCCTTGGGTTCTAAAAACCCTTAAAACACCTCCAAACATACTTAAAACCTACTAACACTTGAGTTATGCTCCAAACGCATAACCCCTAATCTAGGATGTTACAAGGGTGTTACACCAGTGATTAGTTAGGAGCATGTAAATAGGTTTTTTGTTTAAACTGTAAGTCTAGCCCGAGAATAAATGATTTTAGGTTATTTAATTTTAGACTAGTTAGTTCAATTTGTTAAACTATGAATAGGAAAAAAGAGTTAAACATACCAAGTGATAAAGGTACACACGAGTAGGCATATATGTTTGTTGAATTCAAGGTTGTTTAAATTCGAATACTCAGTTGTTGAATTCATGGTTATTGAAAAAATATAGTATAATAAGTATAAAAACCTTACAAGTCTATACCTAAAAATAAAAACTAATGAGTGACCAAAAGCATTGTGAGGGCTAAAAGTAAAGCAAGTGTGATAAGAGCATAGAACGGTCAAAAGCCAAAAGAGTGAAGAGTGAACACAGTGAAATAAATCTAAAAATACGAGTAATTGAGAAAATCTCACTCATATTGGCACAAATACTCGTGAATTTCTTTTACTTGTAAATATTGTATTAGAGTTCAAAGCATGGATAAAAGAAATTGAGTAATTAGATTTCGAACTACATGTATTGTCCAACAATAAATGCTATACTCATGTATACATTTTGATGGAGTCATATGTTTAACTTTCTTTGACTAGTTTGCCTTGTAACATATTAAACTAGCATGTTTGAATGTGAAAATTGTAAATCGTTTAGACATCTAGCTAGAATTACTTGTTAAGAAAATCTTCCTATTGTCAGCATTCCGACCCAATCTCGTGTAAGAAACATGCTTAAGAACCTTATTTCTATTGTGTGTTTCTCTTTTCTTTGTCTTTTATTTTTATCTTGTTTGCTCGCGGACAAGAAATGAGTTAAGCGTGGGGGTAGTTGACTTATCACAATTCATAATGGCAAATTAGGTACTTTCTGACACTTAATGAGCTTGTTTTTAAGTCATTTTATGTTATTTTAATACATTTTTAGTTTTATTAGTTTAGATTTAATTAGTAGTAAAATAAGCATTTTTACGCATTTTCTAATGTTTCGACGACCCATTAGGCCAACTCAAGCCTTGGAATGACTAATAGGCTACTAGAATGTGCAGGGTGCCATTTTAGACCCCAAAACACAAAGGACGACAGCCATCTCGCAACACAAGTATGCAATTCGTGACACAAAACTTCAAAGCCAAAAACGAAATTTTGGAACAAAACAGGGTGTGTGTGTTGCGACACAAGGTGTATGTTTCACGACATATAACCCTGTGTTGCAACAAAGGACCCATATGTCATGACATAGGCTTCTGCATGGCCAAAAAATTCTTGTGTGCGACGACTGTGATTTTTAAGGCAATTAAAGATCTTTTTCCAACCTAAACCCCTAATTGACATTATAATTGAAGGGGCACTTTAGTCTTTTGGATTTTTACCTACTTTTTGCCTATATAAACAACCTTATAACCTCATTAGAAGGGGGAGTTGACCTAGAAAAATAGTTTTATTTCTTCAATTTTCTTTACTTTTTAGTTTTATGTTTCCGTAGAAGGAGGTGGACGGTTAAACTATAATAGTCCGTTTTTAGTGGAGTCGAAAAAAGTGGTTTCAGGAGAACAATTATGAAAAGTGAGTTAGTAAATATTATTTATCTAATATTTACAAGTATTTATTAGTGTCATATTAAATTTTGATTAAGAAATTTTAATGTTTAGTTAGTTAATTAAGTGAAAATGATTATATCGTAAAAGATTTAAAAGTTAATCGCTATAGGTTTAATTGCCTTAAATTGATTTTGACACGTGAAATAGGGGTATTATGTGGTAAATTTAACCATTTTATTTATAGTCGACGATTTTAAAGTGTTATATCATAAAATTAAATTAAATTTTAAAGGGTAAAATTATAATTTGATAATTAAATAAAAATTAAAACAAAACAAAAGCTTAATCAATCATCTTCTTCTTCATTTATACATGGATGAGAGCTTGAAATGGTATAGAGAAATTGAAGTTAAATGGTTCAGATATGTAATGTGGCCCATATGAACCTCGTGAATACTTAGGATATAAATGACATGTCATTAGGGGTTATTTACAGTTTTGGGTGCTGGTCTTGGATGTCCTACCGATGGCTGAGGCCCTAAATTTGTTGTAGATTCTCCACAGGACGTGTGAGCAGCATCGTGTAGCCTAACATCTCGACCCACGACTCATGTGAGCAGGCCCATTTCACAGCTTGTGTGAGCTTATACTGTAACACCCCTCACCTGTATTCAACGCCAGAATAGGGTTACGGAGCATTACCGGACTTTCAATACCTTTAAACATACATTTCAGATACAGTTTATCATTTCATATACAATTCAATCACAACCAATGATAGTGTCCCTTAAACGAGCCTATAAGGCCTTAAACATGCATTAGAAATGGTTCAGGACTAAACCAGTAACTCGAGAAAATTTTCAACACTTAGAAAATTTTTGCTTTAAACAGAGGACACACGCCCGTGTGGCCAGGCCGTGGACACACCCGTGTCACAGGCCGTGTGAAAATAGGGGTACATACTGACTTGGGTCACACGGCCAATCACACGCCCGTGTGTTTAGCCCGTGTGCCCTTCGAAGTGGCCACACACGCCCGTGTGCCAGGCAGTGTGCTAGGCCGTGTCAAACCTGTAGGGTATACTGACTTATGAAACACGGCCAAGTCACACGCCCGTGTGCTAGGCCGTGTGCCAATTAGGGGGTATACTGACTTGTACCACACGACCGATCACACGCCTGTGTGTGAGGCCGTGTGGAGCATACTGACTTCATTTTAATATCAATACCAGGGGACACATGGCCATGTAACATAACCGTGTGTCACACACGGCTGAGACACACGCCCGTGTGGACAAAAATAGGCTATTTGCAAAGCCATTTTGCCACCTTATTTTCATATACCTGCACAACCATAATTTGCAACATTTTGTAACTCAATAGGCAGCCAATACATAACATCTCTTACACATATTTGAATACTTATATGCAACCAAAGCATTATACCAAGTTCAACCAAAACAAATGGCTTTATCATATGCCATAACATGTACCAAAATCACTAATTTAAGTAACCATAACTATCATCCTTAAAACTAGCCTATACATGCCATATTTACATATATCCATGAGTTCAAAAGTACCAATCAACAACTGGATAGTGTGATGCGTTACTCTGACTTTATCCGAATCGAGCGAGCTATCGAACCTCTATAAAACACGGAAAAAGAAACAGAGTAAGCTTTATAGCTTAATAAGCTCGTATAATTCAGAATTTAACTTACCATTTATACATAATCAAACAATTAAACAAAGTATATCAAATTCACTTGCCAAATGCCTATACACAAGCATTCATCAATATGTTAGTCTCATAAGTACATATATAATCAACCTTTATCTCAATTTCATACATCAATGTATTATATCATACCAAATTCATATAACATGTATAACATATGTAACAATTCATCCTCATTCATATAATCGACAATCCATTTATATAACCAATAATTCATCCGTATAACCATTGGAAGAATTATGCCTGTTGAACCTATTAGAATATCAATAGATACACGGGTGATACACACTAAGTGTATTAATCAGTAACCCGTCAATTAATCATCGTATTCACTCTTTCAAGCTATGATCGGTAAACTCCTCCTGAGCTGATGAACAGTAAGCTCTATCGAGCTGGAAACAATAAGCTCTGACGAGCTAAGAATAGTAAGCTCTTATGAGCTGATATATCGGTAAGCTCATATGAGCTGCAGTGAGTCCACAATACATGCAAGATCTCGACCTAAATGGTAACCCTAGTGACATGTCACTTGTATCCTATGAATTCCTACTGTTCAAACGGGGCTCGAAAACCATCAGACTATATCAGTAAGGCATTCGAATTTAAATTAGATCATTTACTCAGTTACATACATTCATTTCAAACAATTAAAAGTATTTAAAAGTTTGATTCTAATTATACAAACTTACCTCGTATCGCTCAGATAACAAATATCAGCTAATCGTCAACCTTTCCTTTTCCCCGATCTAGATTCAATCCTTGCATATCTTGTTCTATATATATTTCAATATTAGCACATTCAGTATTCGGTCTATTCAATTTAGTCCAAATTTCACTTTAAGGCATTTTTACACATTTTCCCCTAATATTTCACATCTTTTACAATTTAGTTCCTATCACATAAAATTGCAAACTCATGAAATTAATCACAAATCCATGCTTAGCCAAATTTTATTGGATTCCCTAGCAGCCCATATCTTTTATTTCTTCACACTTTAGACCACAAAATTCCAACATTTCACAATTGAATCCCTAAAAAACAATTTTGTCAAAAATCACTTTACAAAAGTTGGTTATTTATCATTAAACCTTCATAATATAACATCAATATCAATTTACTCAAACATTCAACAATGGAAGCATGTTAAATCTTTAACAGTTTCAAAATCAAAGGTACGGGCTAGCTAGATTACGAAGCAACGATCACAAAAACATAAAAATAATTAAAAACTGAGCAAAAATGGACTTACAATTGAAACTTGAAGTAGCCGAATGTTTCAACCCTAAATTAGCTTTTCTTCATGCTTCATTCGGCCAAGATGATGATGATAAGAATAGTTTTATGTTTTGTTTTATATAATTCATCATTAATAATAAAATTCCAAAACTAACCTTATTATAAAACTATTATAATCACTTAATGGTTGTCCATAATGGCCCACTCACCTTAATAATGGTCCATTTACAACATAAGGACCTCTAAATTAAAATTCCATAGCTATTAGATACCTTTAGCTAATGGAACTCCACTTTTACACTTTACGCGATTTAGTCCTTTTTACTGAATTAAGCATTCAAAAATTAAAATTTCTTTATGAAACTTTCACACAATAATTCTATCATGCGGTAAAATTTAATAAAATAATAAAATAAATATTTTGACTTCGGATTTGTGGTTTCAAAACCATTGTTCCAATTTGACTAAAAACGGGCTGTTACATATACAGTTACGATTACAGCTTGTGTGAGCATTTTTTTGAGTATCCGATGTTATTTTATTTGGTTCAATGAGTGATAAAGGCTAAAATGGATGTATATATAAATATGAAATGTTATATGATCTTGTCATATGAATTGGAAAATATCGATATAAACACTTGAAATGGAAAAAGTTATGCTTATTAGATATGTGATGGGTGAAATATGTACTTGACATGTTAAATGTAACACCCCAAACCCGGCCCAGACGTTATGGCCGAATCTGGCGGCGTCACATTGAAGGGTGAATCGTAAAATCCGAAGTTGATGTAAAGCCTTGATGTCATTTGAGGAGTTCTTAGTTTGAAACATTTGCCAGTGATAACTTAATGTTATGTTCAAAATCTTTTGGTATATTAGGGTTTGATTAAAAAAGCTTTATGTAGGAATCTTTAAACTTGTTACTTAAACTTTCAAAATACAGCGGAAGCTTTTCTTTGAAAAGGTTTGCATACTTACGATTGGTTTGTAAAACGTTGTTTTCTTTTTTAAAACCCGAGACCTAAAACTAGAAGTTATGCAATCAACACAATTAAATCCCAAAATTTAAAACACAACCAGAGAAAGGCCTTATTACAACAAAACCCAGATTAAAGAAAACATAATAAAAAATAAAGTAAATTAAAAACACAGAAATGCAACTGTTCGTAGTGCGGCCACCTCCGAGTCCCCCAGTATGTCGAACCGTCTCACTAGGGATTACCTGAAAAATTAAAAAGAGGGGTGAGTTTGCGAAAACTCAGTGTGTACAACCCCAACAATCAAATAACGTACATCACAACTATCTGGGCCTAAGCCCATTACAACAACGGTGGCAATTGGGCCTTAGCCCCCATCAGCCTCGGTTGGGCCTGAGCCTATATCAAATGACCTATATCACATCTATCTGGGCCTAAGCCCATCTCAATATCAGAACCAGTATATGCAATGCATAAATACCCAAACCAACCCTGCACTCCGTCTCTTGTCCAACCCTACACTCCTGTGGGGATTAAATCGACCCACCCATCCCTACACTCCTTATGTAGCACCGATGGCGGCACTAACCAATATTGTAGCAGAGCTGCCAATCACATAATTGGCTTAAAGCCATCGGTGGGTCCATAGTCGTCTCGCGCGACCCGTGCGACCCTCACATATCAATCACTTCTTGTAACATCCTGAAATTCAGAATTTTATGTGTTGCATTATACCATACGATAGGCTAGTTAAAAATATTAATTGTGTATGTTTTAAGGTCCTAAGAAGGCTCGGGGTTGAGTTGGGCCTTAGCAAAATTTTTGTGTTTAAGCACTTTAAGAAAATTTTTTGTGTTTAAGCACTTTAAGGAAATAAGTGCGTATGTTGCTAGCATAAATGAGCATATGGCAAGGAGGTTATGGCGTCAAGTGGAGAGCAAGGAGGGAAGGGGTTCAAATCCCATCTTTTGTAAATTTTGGATTTATTTTTTTACTCCTATCCCAAGTGTCGGCCATGGTCCTATTTATGGTAAGGAAGACTTTTTATTGATGGAAAGGAGGCTAAGGAATATGGTAAGGAGGAAGATAAGAGAAAAAGAAGGAAAGAAATGAAAGAAAAGGAAAGAGAAGGGAACATGTTGGCCTATGATGTGGAAGATGTTTTGGAAAGATTTTTTGGTCAATTTTGATCATTTTGGTAAAAGGATACACGGTTTTGGGAGGGGTCTTGGTAGTCGAATTTTGCATTAGTGTTTTGGCAAATTTTGGGTGCTTGTATGGCTTGTTTCTTTTAGCATTTTTTTTGGTGATCTCTTTCTCCAATTTCTTCCCTCATTGCCGAAACTCCAAAGCCAAAAGTGAGCATCTCTTTTTCCTTTGTTTTTTCGAAACCATCTAGCCATTGTGTCCAATTTATTTTGCTCATTTCCCCTTTTGATAGCCGAAACTAGTTAAACACTCTTTCTCCATCCTGTCTTTTCTTTTTCACAAATTCTTCAACCTTTCTTTCTTCTTCTTTAACCCATATTCTCATAGCCGAATCTTCTTATTCATTTTCTTTTCTCTATAGCCGAACCTTTCAACCCTTAATCTCACCTTCACAAATTCTTTCTCATTTGTGTTGACACCCTCTTCTTCGATCAAATTGGTAAGTGGTTTCTTTTTCTCTTTCCATTTTTCCTTTCTTTCTAGCCAAATTAGTGTCTATCACTATTCGGTTGTGTATCTTGTTTCTAAACCGAAATGGTGTTTCCTCCTACTGCTTCACATCTTAATCATCCTATTTTTTGTAGTGTTCTAAGTGGGTGGCTGAATATCATCCTAGCCGATTCAATTCTAGCCTTAAGTCAATCGGAGGAAATCAGATTCAATATCGTTAAGGTAAGGAGTTTCTTTATGGATTATTTGATATCGTTCATTATTCGATTAGTTGCTAAACAGAATAATAGTTTGGACTAAACGGTTATTATATGGTCTAAATCGTTCGTTCTTTTCACTCATGGATCCTTCGGAAATAGTGGTAAGCCTACTCCTATCACTAAAACAACTACTTTCTCTCATAGTAGTTTTCTAATCGAGATTTTTCCTATGGAGGCAAGTGGAACCAATTTGAAAGGAAAAGCGATTGGAGAACACAAAAGGAGTGGATTTGCTATTCCTACTCCTAAGTTCAAATGAAGGGTGGTATCGGCGGTTCGGGATTTTCCACCGGGTTGTGGACCATCATCCGGTGAGAATAGACAAATCGTGGTCGTTCACGATACTAAGAGTAAGCAATTCAATAGATCGTCTGATTTAGTTTTGGATTAATAAAATCTCATTTGGTTGGTTAATCGAGTGTAATGGTGATTTAGGTGCCGACGATCAAGAAGGTTTAGTCATTACCGTAATCAGGTGTGTAATCTCACACCGAAATCCTGTAAATCTGTGATTTATCATCATGTTAGAAAATCGATCGATGTTGCTTAAGAACTTAAAAACGGTATTATGGTATAAATTGAGTGATTTGCTTAAACATCGTTAATACTAAGATTTGACAAAATCGGAGTTAATTTGTAGAATTACGAAAATGCCCTTATGGGCCGAATTACAAAAATACCCTCAATGGGCCGTTTTTATGAAAATGCCCCTATAGGCCGAATTGCTAGAATGCCTTAATGGGCTGAATTATAAAGTGCTATAATGGGCCGATGCACTGTAATAAATTATTGGACTAATAATGGTTGTACATATAATTAGTTATTATGCTTTATTATGTATGTTGCATGTTACATATTGCATGGGTTGGGAAAAATTGTATGAAGAGCAGTGTAGCCTGGTGGCATTGCCACAAAATGTCACTTATGATTTCGATGGCTTGGCCACAATAAACAAATATATTATAAATGGCAACTTGCCTGCGAATTGGTGTGAGCGGCGGGGTGGGTTGACTTGATCCCCACAGGTGTGATTGGCTGGTCGGTGGTGTGATGGATGGATGGGTTGAGTTACATTCATATCATTTTAATATTGTTATGTAAATGGGCTTAAGCCCAAGTAATTGCTAAATGGATTCAGGCCCAGTGGATGACGGTAAGGGGATTATGCACTGAGTTTTAGTAACTTACCTCTTTTCCTTAACCCTTGCAGGTAATGCTCAGTGAGATGGACTTGGGCCATGGATAACTCGGTGGAGGCCATACTTCAGAAATGGTGTTTTTGAACTTTAGATTTCTATTTACGTTTACTTTATTATTTTTGCTATTTTGGGTTTTTAAGTTGTAATAAGGCCTCTGGAAAATTTTATTTTTGCTTTATGTTTGACGTACGTATTATCTTGCTTGATTTGTTTTAATTGGGAATTTTCTAAAAATTATAAATAACGGTTTCCAAAATTGATTAACAAAAGGTTTTTCTTTTATAAATATGTACAAATATTTTAACTCGAATTCTCTTTCAAATTACCAACGACATTTTCAAAAGTCACGGTTTGAAAGTTCACTACCTCGATTTCTGATTCATCAATCAACCTCTCATAAATAGTTGCATTTTATCAAGAATTTATATCCAAACTTGTTTTCTTAACCATAAAAAAATAACACCTATTTTAGTACAAATCACAAGGTTTTTATACGTCTTCCTTATGTGACATATCAGATCCGGTCGTAATGTATGGGTCGGGTTTGGGGTGTTACACTTCCTCCAATACAAGATCCCATCCCCATGCAACAAAATATCACATATGAATGCAAACATATCATCAAATGGCATACAAGATCAGTCATTTATCATATAGTGGTATTTTAGACATTTTGCCCTTCAGGGGCATACGGTCATTTCTCACATTCGGGTCCAACTATGTGTATCAACTCATCAATAGGTCCACAGTCGATCCGCACGACTTGTGTAACCTTTAGCAATCAAAAGGTATAATTGCGCCCAAAGCCCAAAGTATGGCCCAAGTGGGGCCCACACGCTCGTGTGGCCCGCTAAGCCAAAACTGCCCTTAGCCATGTAAACAACATGGTCGAGCTCATTATTTCACATAAGTTCATAAAGTTGGCCCTTGTGGGGCCCGCGAGCCCATTGGGCCCACACGGCCTATTTTGGCCCATTTGACCCAAAAGCAGCCCAAGACCATGAGACCACTCATGGTGGCCTCCGTCATTGTATCGACTTTCTCACACGAGCATTTGTGAGATCGTATGGTAACCGTTGCCGTATTTTTGACATTTTAGCATTTCGACATTTCGGCATTTCGGCATTTGCCGATCTACAATTGGAGTGTTGTGTGTACTCACCTTGATTACGAAGCGTGTTTCGAATCCCTAGCACCGAACTTTAATCGACCGAGCTTTATTAAATCCTCACTAATCATTAGCAACGATTAACTCCTTGTCAAGATCTGCGTTACCCAAAAACCTTATTAACAAAGATTGCATAATATGTGGTTTACAACCACATTTGATAACCTTTAATACCATCAAAAGCATTCGGCCTCAACTAAAAAGTAAGGCAAGAACACTTACTATGATAAAAAACTGAGAGTAGGCTTTCAACTGCCTCTGAACACATGCCCCCCTTTTACTCCTTGAGAACACATATGTAAACCCAACATCGCACTTTGAGAAAGAGTGAAGATTCGACCAAAAGAAAGAAAGCCAGAGTAGAAACATGGCGACCTTATTAACCAAGAACCACTTGAAAAGAGTCAAGAATACTTACACACACTTCGGCTACAAGGAGTAGAAAATGAAAGTGCAACCCGAACAATCGAAACAAATCCCTCCGTCGAACCCTTTTGTTTAAGGAACGAATGCTAGCAATTGGAAGAAGAGAGTGTGTGAGAGAATCGGCCTAGTCAAAGAAAATGGATGAGAAACACAGTAAAAAGGTTCGGTTATGGCACAAACCGATTGAAGAAGAGGATAGTAGAGATGAAGAGAGAGAGAAAACAATACTCGGCATAAGGAAGAAGCAAAGAGAGGGAGGTGTAATCGGCCAACTAAAAGAAACAAAAGACTCACAAAAGCCGAAAAGTGAACCAAATTTCGCCCCTTGCTGAAACTATATGCATACCTAGTGTCCCATTTCGGCTCCAACGTCCCAACAACTCAATCCCCTTGATTTTCTCCCCTTATCACTCCATCATCCACTCCTTAAATCACTCCCTTGACCGATTCAAACTCTCTCTCCACCAGATTTCCATTCCAACTCAACTACTAGCTCGGCAAAGGAGTAAAATAAATGCTCCTTTGAGCAGGGAGTAACTCGAACCTAGTCCCCCTTTAGACAGAGAAAACGCCACCTACCACTACACCCCAGGTGCCCCTTGTGTCATATTTTACCCATCAAAAAATAAGAAGCATACAACCTAGAGTCAGGGTTCCCCTAGTGCTAAAAAACAAAAATTTCCCATACGTCTAGGCGTGAACCCAGGACTTCATAGAAACCTCCAAACACTCTAAAATCACTAATCCAGCAGTGCTAACATGCATTTCATGCCACAACACACAGAATTTAAAAGCTCGAATTTTTGGGGCGTTACAACTCTACCCCCCTAAAAGAAATTTCGGCCTCGAAATTTACCTGGTTAGAAAAGGTGAGGGTATTGCTGTCGCATCGCCTCCTCTGATTCCCACGTTGCTTCCTCTGAACCATGATTACGCCATAACACTTTCACCAGTGGGATCGACTTTTTACGCAGGACTTTAACATCACGATCCACAATCTGTACTGGCTCCTTCTCGAAGGTCAGATCAGGTCTAATTTCTATCTCCTCAACTGGCACAATATGCGAAGGGTCAGAACGGTACCACCTTAGCATAGAAACATGGAACACATCGTGGATCTGGTTCAACTCTGGATGCAATTCAAGCTGATAGGCAACCGGTCCTACACGCTTTAGTATACGGTATGGTCTAATGAATCTACGACTTAACTTACCCTTACGACCAAACCTTAGTACCTTCTTCCACGGGGAGACCTTAAGGAACATGAAGTCCCCCACCAAGTACTCAATCTCTCGGCGTTCAAGATCGGCATATGACTTCTGCCTATCAGATGCTTCCTTCAATCGGTCCCAAATTAGTTTCACCTTATCCTCAGTATCAGTAACTCATTCTAGCCCCAGAACTCGCCGCTCGCCTAACTCAGTCCAACACGTAGGGGTACGACACCTACGACCATATAACGCCTCATACTGTGCCATATGTATGCTATATTGGTAACTATTTTTATATGCAAACTCTGTTAGTGGCAAGTAATCTTCCCAACTACCTCGAAAGTCCATTACACAACTTCTGAGCATGTCTTCCAATATCTGGATCACCCTCTCCCACTGACCATCAGTCTGAGGGTGGAATGCGGTACTGAAATCCAACCTTGTACCCAATGCCTCGTGCAATTTCTTCCAAAATTGAGACGTGAAACGAGGATCTCTATCAGATATTATAGAGACCGGTGCCCCATGCAGTCTTACAATTTCGGCCACATATAACTTAGCTAGCTTCTGTAATGAGTAATCAGTTCGGACTGGTATAAAATGGGCAGACTTGGTCAAGTGATCCACAATGACCCATACTGCATCCTTCTTAGTAGGCGTTAGGGGCAGCCCACTAACGAAGTCCATAGTTACTCTCTCCCACTTCCAAAGTGGAATTTTAACTGGCTGAAGCAACCCTGAAGGTAACTGATGTTCTGCTTGACTTGTTGGCATGTCAAACACTTACTCACGAACTCAGTAACCTCATGCTTAAGTCACGACCACCAATAAAGTTCACAAAGATCTCGGTACATCTTGTTCCCGCCGGGATGCATAGCATAAGGAACACTATGCGCTTCTCGCAGTATAGACTATTTTAAATCAGTATCCCTTGGTATACAAACTCTCCCACGGAAACACAGTACCCCTTCACTATTCAATCCAAAGTCTGAAGTTTCCCCACTCTCAACCTATCGGAATCGAGGACCCAAAGTCTCATCTAACAACTGTTTATCTTTAATCTGCTCAACCCACAATGGCTTAACTTAAAGCTCAGCCAGTAGACTACCATCATCAAACAAACTCAAGCGGGCGAACATAGCTCTTAAATCAGACATAGCCCTACGGCTCAGTGCGTCGGCTACAACATTTGCTTTACTCGGGTGATATTCAATCGTCCAATCATAATCTTTAAGCAGCTCGATCCATCTACGCTGCCTAAGGTTCAACTCCTTATGAGTAAGGAGGTATTTAAGACTTTTGTGGTCCGTATAAATTATGCACTTTTCTCCATACAGGTAATGTCTCCAAATTTTTAGTGCAAATACCACCGTAGCCAATTCCAAGTCATGGGTTGGGTAATTTGCCTCGTGAGTCTTAAGCTGGCGTGACGCATACGCAACTACTTTACCCTCCTGCATCAATACACAACCCAAACCAACATGTGATGCATCACTGTAGACCATAAACTCTTTCCCAGGCTCTGGCTGAATCAAGACAGGGGCCTCCGTCAAACCTTCTTAAGTTTCTCAAAGCTTTCTTGCTACTTATCAGTCCACTTCAACGATACCCCTTTACGCCAGACCCAGAAAACTTCAAATCTCGGACACTATCTTAGGTGGTTTCCAATCCAACACAGCTTCAATTTTTCGAGGATCAACCCTAATCCCCTCAGCTGAAACCACATGACCCAGAAAAGCAACTTCCCTTAACCAGAACTCGCACTTGCTGAATTTGGCATACAATTGCTTTTCCCTCAAAATCTGTAGAACAACATGGAGGTGTGCATCATACTCATCTTCGGTTTTCGAATACACCAGGATATCATCTATAAATACTACCAAGAACCAATCTAGATAGGGTTGGAACACTCGATTCATGAGGTCCATGAAAGCGACTGGTGCATTCGTTAGCCCAAACGGCATCACCAGAAACTCGTAGTGACCATAACGAGTTCTAAATGCTGTCTTGTAGACATCCTCCTCATTAACCCTCAGTTGATGGTACCCTGAACAGAGATCAATTTTTGAGAAAACTGCGGCTCCTCGGAGCTGATCGAAAAGATCGTCTATCCTCGGCAGTGGGTACTTGTTCTTGATGGTCAGCTTATTCAATTGTCGATAGTCGATACACATTTGCATAGACCCATCCTTCTTTTTCACAAATAACACCGGTGCTCCCCGCGGAGACACACTCGGTCGAATGAATCCTCGGTCCAGTAACTCCTGAATTTGAGCTTTAAGTTCGACCAGCTCCTTCGGTGCCATTCTGTAAGGGGCGATGGACACCGGAGCTGTACCAGGTAAAAGCTTGATTCCAAATTCAACTTCTCGATTAGGAGGTAACCCAGATAGCTCATTGGGAAAGACATCCAGAAATTCTTTAACCGTTCTCAAATCCTTGACAGCAGGACCTTTAGAATCTGAATTACTAATGTAGGCTAAATACGCCTCGCAGCCCTTGCGAACCAACTTCTCGGCCCTTAATTCAGAAATTACATTCGATAAATAATCCCGACGTTCCCCTATCACCACTACCTCCTCATCCTCTGCAGTTCTCAATACCATGTGTTTTGTAGCACAATCCAGAGTTGCCTGGTGTTTCACCAGCCAATCCATGCCCAAGATTAAATCAAATTCGCCAAAAGGCAATTCCATCAAATTTGCCAAAAAGGTGACCCCTTGGACCACTAAAGGCACATCCCTAAATAGCTTATTCACTTTTATTGACTGCCCTAGAGGACTCAACACAGTGACTTCATTTACAGCAATTTCAAACATAACACCCAAAGTCTCAGTCATAGTGCATGCAATGTACGAATGAGTAGATCCAATGTCAATTAGTGCAGTATAAGGTACTTCATGAATAAAAAACGTACCGGTTATCACATCTAGGGCATCTCCATCCTCTCAACGATGAGCAGCATAGACCAGGGCTGGCTGCCTCACCTCGGTATGTCCTGCACCTCTGCCCGGTGCTCCACGGCCACGTCCCAAACCGTTTCCACCTCTGGGCTGACCACGGCCTCTAGGCGGCTACTGACCACCCCTCGGCGGCTGCACATTACCCCTACAAATAGCTTGCATCTAATTTGATCTTCTGGGACATTCCCTGATACGGTGCTCCATGGAACCACAACTCAGACAGGCTCCCGTCCTCCTCCAGCACTCACCCACATGGCCTTTTCCACAAATAGCACAAGGCGGTAACTCAGTAATAGCAACAGGGGGCCCAGCTCTGATTGGCCCATCCACTCTGACCCTTTTCTTAGGCTTCTGCACGGAACCAGAAGGCTCTGAATCCCTTTTATTTTTGCCCCTTTCTCTTTCCCGATTTAGGCACTTGGTGCGCTTCACATCCTCAGCAATTTTTGCTTTCTCCACCAATAAAGCAAAATCTCGCTCCCTTTATGGAGCTATCAATACCTGAAGACTATCTCTGAGTCCGTCTTCAAACTGCACGCTACGTTCATAATCTGTCGCCACCATCCCTTTAGCATATCAACTAAGTCTTAGGAACTCTACCTCGTACTCTGCCACAGACCTATCCCTTGAGTCAAATTCAAGAATTCTCTCCTCCGGGGATCCGCATAACTTGCGCCTACATATTTCCCCTGGAACACAGATTTGAAGAATTCCTAAGTTACCCGGTCAGGTTGAGTACCCTCTTTCACGGTAAGCCACCACTGGTAGGCTTCCTCTCATAGCAACGACACCGCACCTTTTAGTTTTTGTTCGGATGTGTAGTCAAGATCATCCATTATTCTTTCTGTGGCCTCCAACCAATATTTAGCCACATTAGGAGCTACTCCCGCAATGCCCTTGAAGATCTCAGCTCCATTCGATCAGAGTCACTCTGAAATCGACCCCCGGCTCCCAATACTAGTTTGGACCCAGCGACCCTTTCTAGAATCCTTAACATTGCCTGGGACAATGCGTCGTCCCCAGCTGCTCGATCGTGTGATCCAATCTCAGTCACAGGTGAGGTCAGTGTCGCACTGATTTCTAAATTAGGTAAATGATCAGATGTTGAGGACCCAGCCCTAGCACCTCTACGACCTCTGCCGCGACCTCTTGTACCCCTTCCACGAGTACCTCCAGTGCTAATTTTCACTTTACGTATTATCTGACTTAAAAATTTTATGCAAATTAGTTACAATTTTAGTAACCAAAGCAGATTTTTTATGAGAGTAGTAGTTTAAGAGTTGTTTTCACAATTGTAAGCTTACTACAGTTTTAGTTTTCTACTGTTTTTCAGTTTACTCTAACTAAAGAGTCTCAGTATAGCCTGTTATCTAAAGTAATCCCAGTAGTATTCATGGTATAATCATTTAAAACATATTTTAGTATAGAAAACTTACTTGGTTAAACGCCGGAGACTCGATGTGCCACACAATAAAATCCTTCAAAATGCTTTGTTTCAATTGTAAACAACTTTAAAATCAAAAACTAAAGCCCATTTCACGGCCCAAGTTTTGAAACTTGGCTCTAATACCACTAAATGTAACACCCCAAACCCGGCCCAGAAGTTATGGCCGAATCTGGCGGCGTCACATTGAAGGGTGAATCGTAAAATCCGAAGTTGATGTAAAGCCTTGAAGTCATTTGAGGAGTTCTTAGTTTGAAACATTTGCCAGTGATAGCTTAATGTTATGTTCAAAATCTTTTGGTATATTAGGGTTTGATTAAAAAAACTTTATGTAGGAATCTTTAAACTTGTTACTTAAACTTTCAAAATACAGTGGAAGCTTTTCTTTGAAAAGGTTTCTGTACTTACGATTGGTTTGTAAAACGTTGTTGTGTACTTACGATTGGTTTGTAAAACGTTGTTTTCTTTTTTAAAACCCGAGACCTAAAACTAGAAGTTATGCAATCAACACAATTAAATCCCAAAATTTAAAACACAACCAGAGAAAGGCCTTATTACAACAAAACCCAGATTAAAGAAAACATAATAAAAAATAAAGTAAATTAAAAACACGGAAATGCAACTGTTCGTAGTGTGGCCACCTCCGAGTCCCCCAGTATGTCGAACCGTCTCACTAAGGATTACCTGAAAAATTAAAAAGAGGGGTGAGTTTGCATATGTGTATGTGTATCAACTCATCAATAGGTCCACAGTCGATCCGCACGACTTGTGCAACCTTTTGCAATCAAAAGGTATAGTTGGGCCCAAAGCCCAAAGTATGGCCCAAGCGAGGCCCACACGCTCATGTGGCCCGCTAAGCCAAAACTGCCCTTAGCCATGTAAACGACATGGTCGAGCTCATTATTTCACATAAGTTCATGAAGTTGGCCCTTGTGGGGCCCGCGAGCCCATTGGGCCCACACAGCCCATTTCGGCCCATTTGGCCTCAAGACCATGAGACTGCTCATGGTGGCCTCCGTTATTGTATCGACTTTCCCACATGAGCGTTTGTGTGCTCGTATGGTAACCGTTGTCATATTTTTAACAGTTCAGCATTTGCCGATCTACAATTGAAGTGGTGTGTGTACACACCTTGATTACGAAGCGCGTTTCGAATCCCTAGCACCGAACTTTAATCGACTGAGCTTTATTAAATCCTCACTAATCGTTAGCAACGATTAACTCCTTGTCGAGAACTGCGTTACCCAAAACCTTATTAACAAAGATTGCATAATATGTGGTTTACAACCACATTTGATAACCTTTAATACCATCAAAAGCATTCGGCCTCAACTAAAAAGTAAGGCAAGAACACTTAATATGATCAAAAACTGAGAGTAGGCTTTCAACTGCCTCTAAACACGTGCCCCCCTTTTACTCCTTGAGAACACCTATGTACACCCAACATCGCACTTTGAGAAAGGGTGAAGATTCAGCCAAAAGAAAGAAAGTCGGAGTAGAAACATGGCGACCTTGTTAACCAAGAACCACTTAAAAAGAGTCAAGAATACTTACACACACTTCGGCTATAAGGAGTAGAAAATGAAGTGCAACCCGAACAATCGAAACAAATCTCCCTGTCGAACCCTTTTGTTTAAGGAACGAATGCTAGCAATTGGAAGAAGAGAGTGTGTGAGAGAATCGACCTAGTCAAAGAAAATGGATGAGAAAATTAGTAAAAAGGTTCGGTTATGGCACAAACCGATTGAAGAAGAGGATAGTAGAGATGAAGAGAGAGAAAAAAACAATATTCAGCACAAGAAAGAAGCAAAGAGAGGGAGGTGTAATCGGCCAACTGAAAGAAAAAAAAAGACTCACAAAAGCCGAAAAGTGAACCAAATTTCCCCCCTTGCCGAAATTCTATGCATACCTAATGTCCCATTTCGGCTCCAACTTCCCAACAACTCAATCCCCTTGATTTTCTCCCCTTATCACTCCATCATCCACTCCTTAAATCACTCCCTTGACCGATTCAAAATCTCTCTCCACCAGAGTTCCATTCCAACTCAACTACTAGCTCAGCAAAGGAGTAAAATAAATGCTCCTTTGAGCAGGGAGTGACTTGAACCTAGTCCCCCTTTAGACAGAGAACACGCCACCTACCACTACACCCCAGGCGCCCCTTGTGTCATATTTTACCCATCAAAAAATAAGAAGCATACAACCTAGAGTCAGGGTTCCCCTAGTGCTAAAAAAACAAAAATTTCCAATATGTCTAGGCGTGACCCCAGGACTTTATAGAAACCTCCAAACACTCCAAAATCAATAATCTAGCAGTGCTAACATGCATTTCATGCCACAACACACAGAATTTGAAAGCTCAGATTTTTGGGGCGTTACATTTAATATTCTATGTTCTATGACATGTTGGAATAATATGTTTTATTGTTATACTTACTAACCTTATGAGGTTTGTGTTGTATAGGAAAGAAATATATGCTCATGATCTAATGAATGAATTTACATATGAATGGTTGAATATATATATGTTTGGTAAGTTTAAGTTTACATTATACGAGCTTACTAAGCACTAGTTGCTTATGTTAGTTGTTTTCTTTCCTTGTAGATCATCGGAAGTCTTGGTCTGCTGGAAATCCAAGTCGAAGCACCTACGCTATCCGTCCTCCATCTCGGTAGAAGCTTTGGTCATTTTGATGTTGGGTTATAAATGGCATGTACTAGGAGCATTTGAGTTCTTATGTTGTCTTAATGTTGTTTAAAATTTGGTTTAAGTATACTTGTAGATGTGTATATATCTTTGGTTTAGGATTTATATGTCCATATATATATATGTCTTTGGTTATTTGGTTCATGCTTCTTGGAAGTGGTTGAAATATGGTAAAATTGTATGTGAATGGAATGGATCAATTGGTATGTTTGGCATATGTATAAGGTAAGGACTTGTGATCTTTGAATGTCAATTTAGTTTGGTGTATGAAATGTGGTGCCAATGAGGGCATATTTGTAAGACACTTAGGTTGAATGTTTTGGTATCTTTTAAGCTTGTTTGAATGTGTTTTGAAGGTATAAAAATGGTTGATATTGGTTTGGCTTGGCACCTAAGAAATGAGTTTTGTTTTGGCTCGTTTTAGAAGTCATTTTAGGTGCACACGGCATGGGACACAGGTTGTCACACGGTCGTGTGCCATACACGGTCACCCCATACGGCCATGTGGCTTATTTGATTTTGGTGCAGGTTTTTCCCATGCGGTCACAGGTTGTTACATAGCCTGGCGACACATTCGTGTGACCCTATTTCGAATTGCACATACCCTGGTGACACGACCGTGTGTCCCTATTTTTGAATTGTACAGGGTTTGGCCACACAACCATGTTCCTGAGCCACATAGTACTTTCTACATTTTTCTATTTTATTTCAAATTAGTCCCTAATTCTTTCCAAATTGATTTTTAGGTTCCGTAAATTCATTATAAGACCTGTAGTCATATATATGCTATGAATAAAGATTTCTTTTGAATATTTGATGTTTAAATTATTATTTGAATGGTTTTAAGATGTTTTGAGATTTATTATGTGTCGTAATACTCTAAAACCCTAATCCGGCGACAAAGATGAACTAGGGGTGTTAGAAAAATCTTAATATAATTAACTAGGGTTGTCGCCCCCTACATCCTAGATAAACTAGGATATTGTTTTTCTAATGGAAATAAACTTCTACAACTCAACAATTGTTCTACCTTCTCTTCCAATAAATAGATGGCACCGGTTGAGCTATTTACAGAACTTTTAAGAGATTTGTTATTTTACCGAAAAATAGAGAGTATTTATTCTCAACTTATAAACATATTTTTCTAGAATAACAATTTTATCGATTTCTATTAAAGAAGAGAGAATTTATCTTTTCACCCTAAAAGGCTTGTTCTTGTTCTATGTTTTGATTCAATTGGTTCGAGCCTACACTCGAAGTAGTTCGTGGTACGAGAATAGCAGAGAACATCATTTGGTTGAAAACCAGAAAACATCAAGGATCCCCTTATCCAAAAACACATGTACGAATTCAGTTAAGATTTATCTTTATAAATATCACAAACTGGGTCGATTTTCAAAATTTTAATCTTTCGCTGTGCAAGAAAACCTTTTTCAAACCAGATTATTTCCAACAAATTGTGCAGAGGATCACCTTTAAATAACTCTTGAAGTCTTCTTTGATATAAATTGAAATGATCAAGTTTTCTCATTGTCCTAACTTAATGTCCCAACTGATGCTCAAACACAGTTTGGAACAAGGCTACATTATGAAGGCTACATTATGAATAGAGTAATAGGCACACATGGTTTGTAACATAGTTTGGATAACAATCATACTTTGTGGAGCCTTGCTCAATTAACGATTTATTCAACAACCCTTGGACAAGAAGTAATTGTAGCCCTAATAGATACCCTTGACTTGTTACAATCACTCACTCAAATCAACTCACTTACAATAAATAAAGAAAGCTTAAATAAAGAATGCAAAATAAAAAATGAATGCTAGCAACAATTACACAAGAAACTTAAGCAAAAGCACTCCCAAAATATTACATTGACATAAGCATAGTTGTTGCCTATTTGTAGGCAAAATACAGTAGCTTCTGCAAGTAACTTTGAGTAGATAAAATATCATTTGAATTATAGTCCAAGGTAAAGCTTTACATTTTGAATGTTTAAAAAGGTTTTCATATCCAAGTAAAATCAGCTAGCTTGGTCTCCAAGTAAAAGGATTACAAGTTAAGGATAAGGCAAGAGATAAGGATATGCCAATTATTCATCCATCTCTTCTAAAGTCGATCAAAAACCTTGAAGAATAAAAAAGACACAACTTGAGGGTCATTTCTTGACTGAGGATCATACCAAGCTGAATTAAGACAACAGTACTAACCCTTAACTTGTAACACCCCATACTCAACCCAATCGTCGGGTCCGAGCTACAAGATGTCACATTCATTGTCGGAGCAACTATGACCTCAATTACAATTTAAATCATTTGTTTATTCATAATAATAGGTTCATTACATATTAACACATGTTTTACAATCAATTCCAGAGTTAGAATGAGCTTATGAAAGCTCTGTTAAAATAAGCTTTATTTGAAAATATATTTTGATATAACAAATTAAAGAGTTTTTGAATAAAATTTAAAATTAAATAAAATTAACTGAATGATTTTTCAAAAGAAGTCTGAAAGATAAAATTTTTAGTTCTTACTTAGAAAATTTGTTAATCAAGTTAAAATGATTTTAACAATGGATTTTTTTCCAACTACACAAACTGTTTTTAAAAAAATTCAGAATTGCTCAAGGCCAAACAATATCGATACTTTTTTGTCCAAGTACCGATATTTTAAAAATATCAATACCCCTTGAAAAAAACGATACCAAATTCACATTTTGACTTTCACAAATTCAACTAAGTATTGATCCGGTATTGATACCTTTTGTTTGGTATCGATAAAATCCTCCTAGTATCGATATTCCAGCTCCAACGATCACTGAATTTTGTATTTATTACAAAAATTATCGATACATTTTTACTTGGTATCGATACTCATTGTTGTAGGTGTATTAAATGTTCTGCTTTTCACATCCTCAACAGCTCTATTAACTACCACAACAACCCCAACGGTTGGAAATCAATTAGGGAGTAAAAATACCAACTTCTAAAGATCCTACAACAACAAGAAAGTATATTCATGTAATATCCCGGGTTAGGGGGCTATTTTGGTGTTGCATGATATTGCATGTTTGTAGTGTGCTATGTGGCTATTTATATGTTTTAGGGACTTAATTATAGCCTAGGTGTATGCCCGAGGTAATGGAAGGATTTTGGTTTTGGGTATTAAGTGTAGGGGTTGAGGAAGCCGGGGTTTTAAGTTATTTTTGGTATTTCAGAGCACAAACAGAAGGGTGGCAGAGTGGCGAGCATGCGCCACATGGAGCTTGGTATGGCGTCAACACCAAGGGGTGGAGGTCCAGTGTTCGAGCAAAGCAGATTCCCCATTTTGGGTTGTTTTTGGGACGGCATGGTGGAGTGGTAGAAGCCAAATCAAACACTACCTTGGACCAAGTCTTACCTTTCAAATGAAAGGTAGGGAGTGAATTTAGGAGTGTGACTTGGTCCACTCAATTCAAAGGAGTGGATGGGAGTTGTTTGTGGGATTTGGCCGATTTTTGGAGAGGTTTGGGAAGGTGGACGGCTAGGTAGTGTGTTGTGGAGTAGTGCCGAATGTACCTTGGCACTTTGGGTGATTTTCGGCAATGAAACAATTGGTAAGGCCACACACTTTTGTTTTCTTTCTTTTGTCAAAACAAACCGAAACTCTAAGCTTTTCTCTCATTTTTCTCTTTGACCGAAATTGTTTATTCCTCTCAACTTTCTTTTCTTGTGTTTGAAACCTTGGTAGCCAAATCCATCCTCCAAAACTCTTTTCATTTTCTTCTCTCTTCTTGAAAAACACTAGTGCCGAAACTTACCATTCCTCTCCCAACCGATTTCTCCATTCTTCTTGTCCATCTTTTTGTGTGCCGAACCCATATCAACTTGCCAAGCTTTCTTTTGTTCTCCTCAAAACTGTTGTCGTAATCTCTAATTCTTCTCTTGTTTACACTCCTTTTCTCACCTTTGAAAGTCGTATATAGGTGGGTGTTAAACATCAATACCGAATCTCTTTTTTTTTTTTTTTTTTTTATCCCTTGTGGTTCAAGGTCTTTGCCGATTTCCCTCCCCTTGTTTTGTTGGCCGAACATTGGTGGTTGGTTGGGTGCTGGTTTCCAATCGCTTGGAATCAGGTAAGGGCTTGGCCGAATGGCCATTCTGCCTTTCTCTCGTCTTTTTGTATGGTGGTGAGTAAGGACCGATTCCGTTATTGGTTGTTGAGTGCTAATCTTTTGTGTAAATCGTTTTCATTATAGGACATCGGGATTATTAGAGGAGACAAGTGAAGCCTTCCTTTCTTCGATTGACTGTTTGGTAAGTGATGGTAATGGCTACTATTAGTCCATTCTCTTTGGTCTTGTTAAGCCAAATTATTAAGGTGGGATTTTTATTATTTTAGGGGTGGCCGATTGTCACAAGAGGAACCGGTGGGCTCGGATTTGGTAGGAAACCAAATCACCTTCAAGGTAAAGGATTGGAACTAACCCTTGGGTTTAGATGTCTTTTGGCCGAATGGTCTTAGTGCCTAACCCCTATGTTTGGCCGATTGTAGGAGTTAGCAATCGAGGGTCATAGATCGTTCGTTGGGATTTTAGACTCAGAGCTATCGGTGTGTATACTAACACACTTATATTTAGTAATATCGTTAATAACTTTGTGCAATGACTAATGAAACAGTGGTGACTATTATGATACCCTCATGGGTACGAGTTTGGACTCGAGTAAGTCGATTGCTATTATTATGAGTTATTGATGATCTGTATGATACCATGGTTATGGATATGTGACATGGGGTATGAGATTAGCCATATTGGTATGATATGCATGATAGTATGATATGCATGATAGCATGATATTCATGATTACATGAGTTTGGCATGTTGATGGGTGATACGAGAGGAGGGAGCAGTGATGTATTGTCTTGACGAGCACCGGTGCTTTGGTAGCACACTTTGTGACTTTGGGTCACCAGAGGTTTGGCACCTCCAGAGGTTTGGTACCTCGTCGTCTCGTCCCAGTGGCTCAGTACCACGCGATGGGTTGGCCCCACGATGATTATACGGGATTGACGCCAAGTGTTTTGGTAACACACGATGGGTTGGCCCCATCACCGTTGTGACTACTGGTCACCATGCTTTGGTAGCACATTGTGTCTTTGGGACACCGAGGTTTGGCACCTCATTGCGACTTGTCCTCGTGGTTTAACCACCGTGGGTTGGCCCCACTTGAGTTATGGGATCGCCCTGCTAGTGTTTTAGTAACACACGATGGGTTGGCCCCATCATCATTGGATTTGTGACTTCGGTCACCAGTGCTTTGGTAGCACAACTGTGTCTTTGGGACACCAAAGGCTTTGCAGCACATTGACGGATATTGTGTCTTTGGGACACCATGCTTTAGTAGCACCTTGTGACTATATGTCACGGTGGTTTGGCACCACCAGTGGTTTTGGTACCACACGGGGTAGAAAAGGCGATATGGATGGCTAGGTTCGGGTTGCATTAATCATGTTGCTATGTATGATGTGTGTTAGCATGTTGATTCGTTGGGAGCGGGATTTACACACTGAGTCACTCGACTCACCCTCTCCTTTGACATTTCAGGTGACTCGTAGACGCGGACTTGGAGCCGGATGGACTCGAGGTGCTTATGCCATGCTGAATAAAGTCTTTACTCAGACTCTATATTTTGGGTACTTTGGTTATTTACTTTTATTTGGGGTTTTTTTTTATTATTCGGTTTGTAAAAGGCCTTTAAAGTTATGTTTTATGTTGTTTATATTTTAAGCTGATTTTAATATGCCTTAACAAAATAAGCCGGAATAAATTTTACTAAAACCTGGAAAGATAATGTTTTCAAAATTATAACGCGACGTGTTTTTAAACTATACCATCGGTATCACACTAAGTCTTTTGACAAACAAATACAACTGGTTCCCAAACCAAACTTGTAGTTCATTTAAGTCTAGAAGCGTTTTATGTATCACTAAGAAACTAAGGAGGTTTTAAATGGTTTTAACTTGTTTTAACTACAAATTCTAGCTAAGTTTTCAAAATCTCCGGGTTTCAAATACATCAACTGTTTTCCAAACAAGACTACTCAAATTTGTTTCAAACACACTGTGTGTTTCACTCCACTTTTAAACGAACAATCTAGTTTTCCCAAAACGCTTTCCCAGTAGCATACCGCATTCGGACGTGGTGTCTTGTCCGGGTTTGGGGTGTTACATTTTTGGTATCAGAGCCAAGTTCAAAGGCTCAGCTGTGGGCCTGAAGCCCAAAATGTACTCAAAAGATGTCTTAAGTGTTTTGGGTTTAAATACAAATGGTTTGAAAGGCATGGCACCGAGTCTCCAAGACTGTTCGCCTGTAAGTACCCGACTATTCTTTGTGATTTGATTGGATGTTATATGATATGATGAGTAGCGAGAGTATACTACTTTAGAGATTGAAACTGATAGGATTTTGTGAAACTTGCGAGAACAAATCCTCTTTAATATTCATAAGACTTGCTTTTTAAAACAAGTGGAATAAATCTCGATGCATAAAATTCTTTAATCGAGATCGTAGAAAGATTTAGCATGAGCACTCGGGCGGACGTGGTCGTAACACTCGTGGTAGAGGTAGGGGTAGAATGACGGTTTAGAGCCCGTAGGATCCAGGCGGGGTTCGAAAATGAGATCTGGGTTCCGCCACCACCACCGAGGTGGTGAGTTCCAAGATCGGGCGAGAGACGCAGCGATGTCACAGCGTCTTTGCGAGTGTTGGAAAGGGGTAGCTGGGGCTAGTGGTGGTGCGAGAGTTAGGAAATCGCTTCTGAGCGACTCAAGGCTAACGGAGCCGAATTCTTCCGAGGTGTTTCGGTGTTGCTCCTAGCACTGGCTGAATATTGGTTGGAGGCAACCGAGCGGATCATGGATGATCCGGACTTGACGGCGTAAGAGAAGGCCGAAGGGTATCGTATCGCTTCTCCGGATGAGTCATATCGGTGGTGGCTCACGGACGCGGACGTTGTGGCACCGAGGATTTGACATGGGATTATTTCAGAGCTGCATATCAAAAGAAGTACATCGGGGCTAGTTATATCGACTCCCGAGAGAAAGGCGCTTCGAGGCTTGTTCGGGAGTAAATGCTATGAGTACGCAGGTGAGTTCCCCGGTGAGTAGGTATGCCAGGGGCATTGTGGCCACCGAGCATGAGAGGTGTGTTCGCTTTCGAGGATGGTCCGCGAGCGAGTTGAGGTCGCTGATTGCTCCTCGCCAGGAGCGCGAGTTTGTTGTCTTAGTTGAGAAGGCTAAGGTGGTGAGGGTGTTAAGGAGTCGGTGAGGCGCAGCATGGACAGGAGTAGGCTTAAGAGGAGCTTTGGGTCTTCTCGTTCGTCCGCAATCCGCGAGAAGAGGGCTAGACCGAGTGGGCGAATCGGTCTGCTAGGTTTGTTGCTTTGCTAGGCAAGGACCGCCGCAGTGATGTAACTGTGTGGGAAATCTCATTGGGGTGGTTCTTTGGATCGGAGGTAAAGGTTGCTTCGAGTGTGGTTCTCTGGAGCATCGCATTAGGGATTGTCCGCGTAGGATGGCGAGGATTCATCCCGAGAGTCGGGCCGTGTCCGTAATCGCTCGTAGGTAATGGACCGCCACCGCAGAGGGGGCCGTGGTAATGGCGAGAGGTGGTTATGGATCTGGTCGGGCCGTGGAGCACCGGGCGCAGGTGCGGGTAGTTCGAGGCCGAGCGGCCGGATTGGTGTATCTTTGCGAGGCGCCGAGAGGCGAGAGCGCGCACCGGACGTCATAACCGTGCGTTTTTGATTTTTGGTACTCCTTATACCGCTTTAATCGATGTGGGTTCTACGCACTCTTATGTTGCCGATAGTATAGTAGAGACAATGGACTTAGACTCGAGATATCTTCTAGGCGGATGACCGTGATTAGTCCTCCGGGTCACTCTGTAGTAGTAGATAAACTGTTTAGAGAGGTACCCTAGAACTCCAAGGGGTAGTGTTTCTTTCTTGTCGATCTGATGGAACCGCCGTTTGGGGAGTTCGATCGATTCTTGGGATGGATTGGTTGGCTAAGTACCAGCGAAGTTGGATTGCGCGCCAAGCGCATGGTTCTTAAGACGGTTGACGGTGATGAGGTGGCTATGATAGGTAATAGGAGGGATTACTTATCAAATGTGATATCCGCTCTGAAAGCGGAGAAGATGGTCGGGAAGAAATGTGATGCGTATGTGGTTCATGTGTATGCCTTGGAGGCTAAAGAGTCCGCTGTTGAGAAGGTTCGTCTTCGTTAAGGAATTTGCTGATGTTTTTCCCGAGGAGCTTAGGGTTTGCCGCCGATCGAGAGGTAGAGTTCGGGATTGATCTGTTGCAATCTGCGCCGGTGTCTATTGCTCAGTATAGGATGGCACCAAAGGAATTGGTGGAGCTTAAGGCTCGAGATCCGTGGAGTTATTGGATCGAGGTTTTATCGAGCCAAGTGTTTCGCCGTGGGTGCACCGGTACTCTTTGTTAAGAAGAAAGATGGCACGATGCGGATGTGCATAGACTACCGCCAATTGAACAAGCTGACGATTAAAAACAAGTATCCGTTGCCACGGATAGATGACTTGTTTGATCAGCTGAAGGGTGCTGCGGTATTCTCGAAGATCGACTTGAGATCCGGGTACCATCGGCCAAAGGTTAAGGAGGTGATATCCATAAAACAGCGTTTCGGACTCGGTATGGGCACTACGAATTCCTGGTAATGCCATTCGGGTTGACTAACGCACCGGCAGCGTTTATGGATATGATGAATAGGGTGTTTCAGCAGTATCTGGATCGGTTCGTGGTGGTTTTTATAGACGACATCTTAGTATACTCAAGGTCAGAGGAAGAGCATGATGCGCATCTGAGGGTGGTGCTGCAGATTCTGAGGGAAAAGCAACTCTATGCTAAATTCAGTAAGTGTGAGTTCTGGCTTAGGGAAGTGACGTTCTTGGGTCATGTAGTGTCAGCAGAGGGTATTCGAGTAGATCCTCGTAAGATTGAGGCTGTTTTGGACTGGAAGCCACCTAGGTCAGTGGCTGAGATTCGTAGTTTTCTGGTTTGGCAGATACTACCGAAGGTTTGTCGAGGGTTTCGTTGATAGCAAATAGCGGCGACTAAGTTGTTAAGGAAAGAGGTTCCGTTTGTTTGGGTGAGAAACAACAGAAAGCTTCGATAAGTTAAAGAAGATCTTGACCGAGGCTCCTGCTACGATTCAACCTTGAGGCCGTAAGGAGTACACGATCTATTGCGATGCATCACATACGGGATTGGGTTGTGTCTTTGATGCAGGGAAGGTAAGGTAGTGGCTTACGCTTTCTAGGCACCGAGGCCACATGAGGTCAACTATCCGACGCATGATCTGGAGCTAGCGGCCGTAGTTTTCGCCTTTAAAGATTTGGAGGCACTACTTATATGGAGAGAGATCAATAGTCTACACGGATCATAAGAGCTTGAAGTATCTACCGACTCGGAAGGATTTGAATTTGAGGCGGCGTAGATGGGTTGAGTTGCTTGAAAAGATTACGATCGTTTCTATTGAGTATCATCCGGGCAAGGCTAACGTGGTGGCGCACGCGTTGAGCCGTAAGGTTGTTTCGGACTTAAGAGCGTTGTTTGCCCATTTGAGCTTGTACGACGACGGAGTATTTTGCAGAGCTGCAAGTTAAGCCTACTTGGGTTGAGCAGTCGAGAGAAAAGCGATTAGAGGATGAGGTTACGGGTGCACGAAGGTTGCAAGTGCGAGAATGATGGTTTGGAGGGTTCAGACTTGTCTAGTGATGAGGTTACGTGTTTTTCGTGGTAAGGCTTGTATGCCTAAAGATGTTGAGTCGAGGCGTAAGATTCTTCAGACGCACATAGCGCCTCCTCATGCTATGCATCCTGGAGGTAGCAAAATGTACAAGGATCCGAGAGAGCGCTTTTGGTGGCACAGTCGAAAGAAAGAGGTGACGGAGTTTGTTGGAAAATGTCTGACTTGTCAGCAGGTCAAGGCTGAGCATCAGTTGCCGTCGGGTTTGCTTCAGCCTGTAAAGATTCCTCAGTGGAAGTGGGAAAGGATAACCATGGATTTTGTCGGTGGGTTACCGCTACCAAGCAAGAAGGATTCGATTTGGGTAGTGGTGGATCGTCTGACTAAATCAGCTCACTTTATTCCGGTGAGGGTTGACTACTCACTTCAGAAGCTAGCAAAGCTGTATGTGTCAGAGATAGTGAGGTTGCACGGTGTGCCAGTTTCGATAATCTCGGATAGGGATCCCGTGTTTACTTCGAGGTTACGGAAGGCATTGCATCGAGCTCGGGTACTCGTTTGGATTTTAGCACGGCTTTTCACCCGCAAATCGGCGGTCAATCGAAAAGGGTTATTCGGATCTTAGAGGACATGCTGAGGGGTTGTGTCCTGGATTTCAGAGGTAGTTGGGAGGAGTTTCTACCATTAGCTGAGTTTGCCTACAACAGTTACCAAGCGAGCATCAAGATGGCACCGTATGAGGCGTTGTATGGTAGGAAGTGTCGCTCACCTACGTGTTGGACGGAGTTAGGTGAACGTCAGGTGTTGGGACCCGAGTTGGTAGCTGAGACTGAGGACAAGGTTAAGTTGATTCGGGCTCGATTGAAGGAAGCTTCAGACCGGCAGAAGTCTTATGCCGATCTTAAGCGAAGAGGTATAGAGTTTGCTGTTGGGGATCGAGTGTTTCTGAAGGTCTCGCCTTGGAAGAAAGTTCTGAGGTTCGGAAAGAAAGGCAAGCTTAGTCCGAGGTTTATTGGGCCGTATAAGGTTTTGAGACGGGTTGGACCGGTAGCGTATCAGCTTGAGTTGCCAGCAGAGCTTAGTCAGATTCATGACGTCTTTCACGTTTCAATGCTTCGGAGGTATCGTTCAGATCCGTCGCATGTGGTAGCAGTGGAAGAGATCGAGGTGAATCCAGACTTGACTATGGAAGAAGAACCTGTACAGATTCTTGATCGAGATGTAAAGGTTCTACGTGAGGAAAGTCCGTGCTTAGTTGGTTAAGGTGCTTTGGCGGAATCATGGCGTAGAGGCGGCGTGGGAACCCGAGGATACGATGAGACAAAGAATACCCGCAACTCTTTTGATCGGGTAATTTCGGGGCGAAATTATTTTTAAGGGGGTAGAAGCGTAATATCCCGGGTTAGGGGCTATTTTGGTGTTGCATGATATTGCATGTTTGTAGTGTGCTATGTGGCTATTTATATGTTTTAGGGACTTAATTATAGCCTAGGTGTATGCCTGAGGTAATGGAAGGATTTTGGTTTTGGGTATTAAGTGTAGGGGTTGAGGAAGTCAGGTTTTAAGTTATTTTTGGTATTTCAGTAGCACAAAAAGAAGGGTGGCAGAGTGGCGAGCATGCGCCACATGGAGCTTGGTATGGCGTCAACACCAAGGGGTGGAGGTCCAGTGTTCGAGCAGCAGGATTCCCCATTTTGGGTTGTTTTTGGGACGGCATGGTGGAGTGGTAGAAGCCAAATCAAACACTACCTTGGACCAAGTCTTACCTTTCAAATGAAAGGTAGGGAGTGAATTTAGGAGTGTGACTTGGTCCACTCAATTCAAAGGAGTGGATGGGAGTTGTTTGTGGGATTTGGCCAATTTTTGGAGAGGTTTGGGGAAGGTGGACGGCTAGGTAGTGTGTTGTGGAGTAGTGCCGAATGTACCTTGGCACTTTGGGTGATTTTCGGCAATGAAACAATTGGTAAGGCCACACACTTTTGTTTTCTTTCTTTTGTCAAAACAAACCGAAACTCTAAGCTTTTCTCTCATTTTTCTCTTTGACCAAAATTGTTTATTCCTCTCAACTTTCTTTTCTTGTGTTTGAAACCTTGGTAGCCGAAATCCATCCTCCAAAACTCTTTTCATTTTCTTCTCTCTTCTTGAAAAACACTAGTGCCGAAACTTACCATTCCTCTCCCAACCGATTTCTCCATTCTTCTTGTCCATCTTTTTGTGTGCCGAACCCATATCAACTTGCCAAGCTTTCTTTTGTTCTCCTCAAAACTCACATGCTGCAGTAATCTCTAATTCTTCTCTTGTTTACACTCCTTTTCTCACCTTTGAAAGCCGTACATAGGTGGGTGTTAAACATCAATACCGAATCTCTTTTTTTTTTTTTTTTTTCTCCCTTGTGGTTCAAGGTCTTTGCCGATTTCCCTCCCCTTGTTTTGTTGGCCGAACATTGGTGGTTGGTTGGGTGCTGGTTTCCAATCGCTTGGAATCAGGTAAGGGCTTGGCCGAATGGCCATTCTGCCTTTCTCTCGTCTTTTTGTATGGTGGTGAGTAAGGACCGATTCCGTTATTGGTTGTTGAGTGCTAATCTTTTGTGTAAATCGTTTTCATTATAGGACATCGGGATTATTAGAGGAGACAAGTGAAGCCTTCCTTTCTTCGATTGACTGTTTGGTAAGTGATGGTAATGGCTACTATTAGTCCATTCTCTTTGGTCTTGTTAAGCCAAATTATTAAGGTGGGATTTTTATTATTTTAGGGGTGGCCGATTGTCACAAGAGGAACTGGTGGGCTCGGATTTGGTAGGAAACCAAATCACCTTCAAGGTAAAGGATTGGAACTAACCCTTGGTTTTAGATGTCTTTTGGCCGAATGGTCTTAGTGCCTAACCCCTATGTTTGGCCGATTGTAGGAGTTAGCAATCGAGGGTCATAGATCGTTCGTTGGGATTTTAGACTCGTAGGCTATCGTGTGTGTATACTAACACACTTATATTTAGTAATATCGTTAATAACCTGTGCAATGACTAATGAAACAATGGTGACTATTATGATACCCTCATGGGTACGAGTTTGGACTCGTGTAAGTCGATTACTATTATTATGAGTTATTGATGATCTGTATGATACCATGGTTATGGATATGTGACATGGGGTATGAGATTAGCCATATTGGTATGATATGCATGATAGTATGATATGCATGATAGCATGATATTCATGATTACATGAGTTTGGCATGTTGATGGGTGATACGAGAGGAGGGAGCAGTGATGTATTGTCTTTGTGAGCACCGGTGCTTTGGTAGCACACTTTGTGACTTTGGGTCACCAGAGGTTTGGCACCTCCAGAGGTTTGGTACCTCAGCGTCTCGTCCCAGTGGCTCAAGTACCACGATGGGTTGGCCCCACGCATGATTATACGGGATTGACGCCAAGTGTTTTGGTAACACACGATGGGTTGGCCCCATCACCGGATTGTGACTACGGTCACAAAGTGCTTTGGTAGCACATTGTGTCTTTGGGACACCGGAGGTTTGGCACCTCATTGCGACTTGTCCCCGTGGTTTAACCACCGTGGGTTGGCCCCACTTGAGTTATGGGATCGTCTCGCTAGTGTTTTGGTAACACACGATGGGTTGGCCCCATCATCATTGGATTTGTGACTTCGGTCACCAGTGCTTTATTAGCACAACTGTGTCTTTGGGACACCAAAGCTTTGGTAGCACATTGACTGGATATTGTGTCTTTGGGACACGGTGCTTTGGTAGCACCTTGTGACTATATGTCACCAGTGGTTTGGCACCACCAAAGGTTTGGTACCACACGGGTAGAAAAGGCGATATGGATGGCTAGGTTCGGGTTGCATTAATCATGTTGCTATGTATGATGTGTGTTAGCATGTTGATTCGTTGGGGCGGGGATTTACACATTTGAGTCACTCGACTCACCCTCTCCTTTGACATTTCAGGTGACTCGTGACGCGGACTTGGAGCCGGATGGACTCGAGGTGCTTATGCCATGTTTGAATAAAGTCTTTACTCAGACTCTATATTTTGGGTACTTTGGTTATTTACTTTTATTTGGGGTTTTTTTTTTATTATTCGGTTTGTAAAAGGCCTTTAAAGTTATGTTTTATGTTGTTTATATTTTAAGCTGATTTTAATATGCCTTAACAAAATAAGCCGGAATAAATTTTACTAAAACCTGGAAAGATAATGTTTTCAAAATTATAACGCGACGTGTTTTTAAACTATACCATCGGGTATCACACTAAGTCTTTTTGACAAACAAATACAACTGGTTCCCAAACCAAACTTGTAGTTCATTTAAGTCTAGAAGCGTTTTATGTATCACTAAGAAACTAAGGAGGTTTTAAATGGTTTTAACTTGTTTTAACTACAAATTCTAGCTAAGTTTTCAAAATCTCCGGGTTTCAAATACATCAACTGTTTTCCAAACAAGACTACTCAAATTTGTTTCAAACACACTGTGTTTTCACTCCACTTTTAAACGAACAATCTAGTTTTCCCAAAACGTTTTCCCCGTAGCATACCAGATTCGGACGTGGTGTCTTGTCCGGGTTTGGGGTGTTACAATTCAAGCAAAAATCATGAATCAAAAAACCTTTATGCTCAATTCATCCATAATTCTCTTGTACAAACTTATGAGCTTTTATTGTTATTCTTTAGCTCAAGTGTATTCTTGTCTATTTGTGCTTAATTGGCAAACATTCTGATCATGTTAGGATTATTTCTCTATTTGTTTCTTTGTAATTCTTGGAAAGGGTTTGTATCTTAATGTTTGGGTAAAAATCTTAATAGAGCTGTAAGGTTAAACCTTGTCCCCAAAGGTTGTACAAATTAATGAATTTGGGAAAATCCTTAGCTGTGGAAAGCTAAGGTAGTGGAGTAGGAAATTGGGGTCGAACCACTCTAAATTATTATGTTCTTTGTTCTATCTTTTCTTTCTAGCTTTCCTAAATTTTTTAAAAGCCAATTTACCCCCTCTTGGCAATTTTGGTTTGATCAATCGAGCTAACAATTGGTATCAGAGCTAGACTCTAAAAGACGGTCTAACAACCAAGAGAAGATCTTCGAGGTAGCTCAACTTCTGTCTATTCAAACTATATAAGATGATGTTTACTTTCGGCTCCATTATTGTTGGTGAGTCGCAATTCATTAATAAACCTCATTACTTCAGTGGTGCTAATTATTCTTATTGGAATACTAGAATGATGTTGTTCATACAAGCCAATGATCTTGTCATATGGGACATCATCATGGATGGTCTATCCATACCTCAAAAGCAATAAGGAATGGAATGAGGAAGATAGTAGAAGCATACAACTCAACGCCAAGGCCTTGCACATTCTCTTTGTGTACTTGGTTTGGAAGAATATAGTAGGGTATCATCATGTGCTAATGCCAAGGAAATTTGAGATAAATTGGAGGTCACTCGTGAAGGTACCAATCAAGTCAAGATATCAAAAGAGGGAATTCTCACCCTCAATTATGAGACGTTCATGATGAAGCTCAAAGAGGGCATCAAAGTTATATCTGATAGATTCACTATCATCATCAATGAGTTCAAGTCCTATGGGAAGACCTATCCCAATGAAGAAGTAGTGCAGAAAATTCTTAGAACCTTTCCTGTGTCATGGGATACAAAAGTTACAGCCATAGAGGAAGCAAAAAATTTAAAGACTCTTTCATTAGATAAGCTAATTTGTTCTTTGCTCACTCATGAAATAAGGCTCAAATGAGTGAATAAAGTAGAAGAAAAAGTTGAAAAGAAGAAGTTTGGTATTGCCCTCAAGTCTACAATAGAATAAGGTAATTCAAGTGATGATGTGGATGAGGATCAAGAGATTGCCATGTTTGCAAGAAGATTCAAGAGGTTCATGAGGTCCAATAAAGGAAGAAAAATTTTAAAGAATGAAGGAGTTAAGATTGAATCTACCAAGGAGAAGGACCCCATCATATCCTATGAATGCAAGAAGCTGGGACACATCATGTAACACCCCTATCCCGTATTCGTCGCCAGAGTAGGGTTACAGAACATTATCGTACAAATGTAACATTAAAACATTCATTTCATACATTATTGTAAACATAATCTAATACAATCACATACATAACATCCCTTGATTGAGGCATCGTAGCCTTAATAAAATACCTTAAGAACAATTCAGGATCAAATTGGAAACAATCAGAAAGTATAAGAAAAAGTTAGAAAAATTGGACTGCCACATGGTCGTGTGACTCACACGGTCGAGACACACGCCCGTATCTCAGGCCGTGTAACAATCGAAATAAAGACACACGACCGTGTCCTCAACTGTGTAACTCTCTGAGTTGGGTCACACGGTCAAGCCATACGCCCGTGTGCCAGGCCGTGTAACTCTCGAAATAGCCACACACGCCCGTGTGCCAGGCCGTGTGCTAAGCCGTGAAACAGCCTAACTTGCATGCTTTAAAACTTACAAGGGACACACGACCGTGTCGCCTAGCCGTGTGTCACACGCCCGTGTCTCAGGCTGTATGAACATGAATTTGCCTAAAAACAAGCCATTTCCAGCACCAAACCATGCAACCATCAAAAGGTATTTAGTACACCATATCGAGGCATTAAAACATGATCCAAAACCTACATAAAATGACCAAATCAATAGTCCAAGATCATTCAACCAATATGCCATACAAGGCACCTCAATATCAATTACCAAAACCTACCAAATCATGCAAACTTTACCAAATACATTCATCAACTACAAATTTCAAAAACCTAATAAACCTAAAGTAGCTTCATGACTCAAACCATCAAATGATGCCAATTAACCATTCTCATTCATTATCAAAAGTGACCAAAAGTAATTTCTAAAATAAGCATCATAACCTATTATGCATATATGGCATCAAAACACAAACACATTTAGTTATTATATTCACATTCACCAGATACAATTTTATAACATCCTAAATGTGTTTCAACCACATATTCAACTACTTAAGTTTATACATGCCACTACCCTAGGAGATACAAAAACTACCAAAGTCGGTGGATAGTGTGAGCTGAAGATTTGATTCGTCTAAAGTGTCAGCAACAACGATCTACAAAACAATCCACAAGAACGAATAAGCTTATAGAGCTTAGTAAGTGATAAACCGTAAAAGTAACATATTTTAAGCCCATATTTAATATGTTTTTGGATGATTTAAGCCCCAATTTATGTAAAAAGGTGCTCTTAATCCTTTCTTTTCATGTCTTATACTCAGGAAAGCACCCGATGACGAAAAGAATAAGAAACGGGCTTAAAACGGACCAAATTGGGCCAAGCCACGAAATCAGCACGGCCTGGACTTCAAGCCACACGGCCGTGCCACCATTCCTACTAGAATACGGCCTTACCACGACTTACACAGCTGTGCCTCATTCAACAGTGTCGAACACGACCTGAAGATGATTCATACGGGCGTGTGCCATGACCATGTCCCTGGCGCGGGAAAGAGAAATTTTACTCAAATTTGGATGCTTGGAGGCAAAGAAACACATTCCCAAGTCTACTTAAACTCCCAAATAGGAATTGCACTCAAATTAGGATACTTGGAGGCCAAGTAACACATCTCAAAGCCTATATAAACACCCTAGGGGGCAACTTAATAGGGGAGTTGGACAGAAACCCTCTGTCGAGGGGAGCCCAAAGCCATCGTCTAGGGGCGTCGTGCTAGGCCAAAGAAGGCAGATTTGTGGGGATTCACTCAGGGATAGCCAGTTGATCCATCTCAAGAAGCCGGAATTCTACTCAAGACGGAGGATCCCCTCTTCCTTCCTTGGGGGGTTTTAGGGATTTCTTATGTTTTGTTTTATCTTTTCTCTTGAGATGTTTTCCGTTATTGTTATGAACTAAACCCTTCTGGATACCCGAAGGATGAAACCTATGATGAATCTTGTTATTTGATTTTTTGAATTATATGATAATAACTTAGTTTGTTCTTAATTATGTGAGCTTAATCCAAATTTAATGTGCTTAGGTGGAGGAGGAATAGACCACGCCTAAGAGTAGATCCAACATAATTAAGCGGAGTTGATCGCACGCCTAGAGATAGGGTGACGAGATTTTGCCTGGATTAGGGTGAAACCTAATATGGGAGTCCACAGATTGATTTCTTCGCTATTCTAGGGGTTATTATAAGAGAACGAGAGTTCCACTAATTAACCTAGGGTTAAACGTTATTCGCCTCGAGAGAGGGTTTAATATACGTTAGGGAGTCTTACTGGATCAAACTAAGTAAATAAATCATATGGTTCAAGGTTAAATAACAAGTGAAGTCTAGGTGGATTTTTCCTAAGGGTATCGCTTGATTCAACTGAGTTTTCCCAAAAGTTATTTCCCGAATTCATTCTTTTTGTCTTTGCATCTTAGCTTAGTAAGTAGATTAGTTTTAGTTTAAACAACCATCACTTTATATTAAGGCTAAATAATAAAAAGACGGTGAGTATTAGTACTTTTAGTTCCTTTGGGTTCGATAATCCGGTCTTGCCTAAGCTATACTACTGTTTGATAGGTGCACTTGCCTCAATCATTGTCAGAGTTAGTTTCCAGGTTCGATCATTCTTTTATAAATTTTAAAACTCTGATTTACAGCGATCAAGTTTTTGGCGCCGTTGCTGGGGAACTAAAATATTAAGAACGCTCTATTTTTATTACTTTAGCCATTCTTTTTATTTTTTACAATTTACTTTTATTTTTAGTTTAAATTTTTACTTTGCTAATTTTTCTTTTATTTTTTTTGCCAAATAATTTTAGTTTATAGAGAAGATGGCACTAAATAACTATCAGTGGCGAGTTATGAGGACAACATCAACAGAAGCCGCCAGTGTCTTCAACCTCGACGCAATAACCAGGCTATCAAACCAGTTAGAGATGATGAATAAAAAGATTGATGGTTTGTGTAGTCTCTCGCAGGTACATCCAGTTATGCAATATGACTCGAATCTAGGAGGGGTGGCAAATCCTGAGTACCCACCCTACAGATATGGCATGAAGAACGAACAAGTCCACTATATGGGTAACTATTCTAGACCTCAAAATAATTTTTATAGTGACACTTATAATACAGATTGGAGGTACCATCCCAATTTCTCGTGGGACGATCAAGGCAGCCAAAGAGAGGAACTTCCTCCAAATTTTCAACAACCACCTCACCAACAGGAAGATGAGTCAAACCTTGAAGAGACACTGGCAAAATTCATAGCAAACACAGAAGCACGTCTCCAAAATATAGAAACGAAACAACAAACATCGATTCAAGGGATCGAGGATCATTTAGGTCAGCCTGTTAAGCTGTTCTTAGAACAACCACAAGAAAGCTTGCCAAGCAACACTGAAACTAACCCAAAAGAGCAAATTCAAGTCAGAAACAACTCATGACGGTGAAAGATTAGTGGAATCTGACCCAAGGCAAGATCCTGTGGTAAGTGAAGGTAAAGTTGAGGTGAGCCATGAAATACCAAAATTGGCAATTACAGAGTACCATCCTCGGGTACCATATCCTGAAGCAATGAAGAAGGACAACACAGAGGAACAGTTTGGTAAGTTTCTTAAAATTTTAAAGAAATTACATATTAACTTACCGTTTCTCGAAGCTCTTTCGCAGATACCCGATTATAGAAAATTTTTAAAAGAGTAGTTGACAAACAAACAGAAGCTAGATGAGGAATCACATGTGGAGCTAAACGCAATGTGCTCAGCAATTCTACAAAATAAACTGCCACGAAAATTAAAAGATCCAGGGAGTTTTACAATTCCATGTTTAATTGGTAGTTTATCTATTGATAATGCTTTAGCTGATTTAGGGGCAAGCATCAATGTTATGCATTATAAAATGTTTAAACAACTAAGTCTAGGGAAACTGAGACAAACCAGGATGAGCATTCAATTAACTGATAAAACTATCAGAATTCCTAGGGGTATAATTGAAAATGTTCTAATCAAAATTGATAAATCCGTATTCCCAGTAGACTTTGTCATTTTAGACATGGATGAGGACAATTCGATCCCTTTAATTTTAGGAAGACCCTTTCTAGCAACTGCCAGGACTAAAATTGATGTTGGTACAGGAGAACTCATTCTTCGTATAGGTGACGAATCAATTAGTTTACAAGATCTTGACTCAAATGAACATCGATCGATGAAGGTGAGAAAGTAAAATCGGTTGATAATCAATGCTGCTCAAATTTCACCACAGAACAACCACGAACTACGAACTGAGTGAAAGCAGAACCTTGTGTCAACAAAGAAGAAGCATATAAGGAACGGGCCTTGAGATCAACAAACTAAAAGAGGGGAAGACACACTTTAAAGAGGAGCCAAAACCGCATACGAAGAAAAACCAAGAAACCCCCAGACGAGTGATAGGAACAACAAATCACTTCAAAATAGGGGATCAGGTATTGTTGAATAAGGAAGACCCTCGAATCGCCAATTCAAACCTCAAGACAACCGAAGAAATCACTTTTGAGGTACTTAATGTCTTCCTATACGGGCCAGTCGAGGTAAGCAATCCTAAAATCAGTACTTTTGAGGTAAACACTACTCGACTTAAATTTTATATCAAAAATCGAGTTGATCGCATGAGGAAGGATTTTTACCTCCTCAAATCACCTTGACCATACGAATGAGAGGAAAAGTCTAGCTTAAGACTATAAACGAGCGCTTCTCGGGAGGCAACCCGAGCACTAACCCTATTAATTTTTACATTTTTTTATTTTACTTTTATTTTTCATTTTAGCACCTAACCATAAACTAACCAAAGTACAGATTTCCATGCTCACACGGCCTTGCACACGGCCGTGGCCGTGGCCGTGTGGAAGCCAGAAGGACAAACCACAGACGTGCTAGTAACCGTGCATGACAAAGAATGATTGCTTTTCCCAACACGAGCTGCGATAAAAAGCCACGCCCATGCCGACTTCCCGTGTGAGGTTACTGACTTATTGAGCACGGACGAGACACGGCTGTGCCCTACAACCGTGCGAGGTTACTAACTTGACGAGCACGGGTTAAACACGCCCGTTCTAAAGGACTGTGTGAAGAATACACGGGCGTGCTACGAGACCCATGGCCGTGGTAAAACACCTAAACGCGCCCAAAAAAAATTCAAAATCACGAAAAAACACGGACTGATTAAACTCGAACAAGGGCGTGGACCGTATCACTATTTAAATATTTACTTTTATTTCTATTTTATTTTTATTTTTATTTTCATTTTCATTTTTATTTTTTTTATTTCCTTTCTTTTATTTTCTTTATTATTTTCTTCTTGTTATTCATTCCATTTAGATTCAGCTTAGGATACAAAAAAAATTAGGATGGCTGCTTCGAGGACTCAACCAGTTCGAGACGCTTCCCCACGCTCACCTCCAATCCTATCCGGTTTCTTTTCATCGGCTTCATCAAAAATTCAAGAAGTTTCCCTTCTCTCCCCATCTTATGATTTTATGATTATTTTGATATTATCTACCTTTGTACATTGAGGACAATGTACATCATAAGTGTAGGGGGTTAACTATAGTATTATTTGAAAATCCCTGAATTATGCCTTATCTTAAAGTAAGTTTCTCATATTATAATTAGGATGAATTTTCTGATGATTTATGATTTTTATTGATATGTTTTAGATTAAGTCATTGATAATTGTGCATTGATAATTAAATTTGAAGAATACTAGAGAATCAAGCATGATAAGTCTATTTTTTTGAATTAAAAAAATTTTCTAGGTTGTCGAACTAAGTTTAAATATTACTTTGAAGTTTGAATTTTACGAGGTTGACATCAAAATACCCATAATTTTTGTGAGTTTTTGAGCCTTATAGAGCATATATTCTTTTTCTTGCTCACTTTATTGATTATGAGTATGTCAACACTAATTTGTTATTCTAGAACTTGCATCGATTATACATGTTGAGACCACACTTTTTGACTTGATACACAGAGATGATAAAGGCACCTAGGATTTAACCCTCTAACTCCATTAAAAGCCTACCTTCACAAATTAACCCCTAGTGAACCCCTTTTAATCCTAAAAACCCTATTTATTGACTCACCCACTAATATTAACCTAAAACCCTTTGTAATTGTTATCACCATTCTTTCTAACTACCCTTATATCGAGATTTGATCTGATTAGTTGCCTAATTATGAATTCTAGTAATTTATCCTTTATTATGTATTTATTTTTTTCTTAATTAAAAAAATGACGAAGTATATTCATTATTAGTTATGTGATTAAACGAGCTTATACATTTATTATTTGTATTATTAGTTTTCAGTTGATGTAATTATTATTATTAGTTCATTAGTTCTTAGTTAGGTAATTTGTCAATTCAATCTCGATTCTAACCTCCTAATTCAAGCCTTATTCCACACCTTAACCCTAGCCCCGTTACAACCCTAACAAAGACCTTTTGATTTGTGTTTCATCTCATATTTCAGTGGTGGAGATTTGATTTTCATGCAAGCCTATGGGATTAACTCTTCATGTTTGACTTTTGAGTGCCTAAATTTTGAACCTTAAACACTTTGAGTGATTTGAGTGAATCTTTTTTGAGGATGTCAATCCTTGCCGATTTCAAATTAAAGGTAATTATTTAGATAAGGGGAGACACCTATGTTTTCGAGCTACAAAATCTATGACTTATAATGTTTGAATTTTTAGGACGCTTTGAGTTGAATTATCCATGTATAAATTATCAATGAATTATGATAAAACATTGTTGATAGGAATTATGAATTATAGAAAGTTCGTTTTGATTGTAAGTTGAGAATTTTGCTTGAGGACAAGCAAAAGCTTAAGTGTGGGGGTATTTGATAAACCGTAAAAGTAACATATTTTAAGCCCACATTTAATATGTTTTTGGATGATTTAAGCCCCAATTTATGTAAAAAGGTGCTCTTAATCCTTTCTTTTCATGTCTTATACTCAGGAAAGCACCCGATGACGAAAAGAATGAGAAACGAGCTTAAAACGGACCAAATTGGGCCAAGCCACGAAATCAGCACGGCCTGGACTTCAAGCCACACGGCCCTGCCACCATTCCTACTAGAACATGGCCTTACCACGACTTACATGGCCGTGCCTTATTCAACAGTGTCGAACACGGCCTGAAGACGATTCACACGGGCGTGTGCCATGGCCGTGTCCCTGCCGTGGGAAAGAGGAATTTTACTCGGATTTGGATGCTTGGAGGCAAAGAAACACATTCCTAAGTCTACTTAAACTCCCAAATAGGAATTGCACTCAAATTAGGATACTTGGAGGCCAAGTAACACATCTCAAAGCCTATATAAACTGAAACACCCCAAACCCGGCCCACGAGCTTTGACCAGATTTGGTATGTTCCTCAAGTAAACCGGTTCAAAATTCTTTTGTTCTTAGAAAAACTTGTGTGATTTTAAGAAAAATATTGTTTTGGGTTGGGCTTGTGTTGAAAACAGGTTCGTTTTATATTGAAATCCCTTTTATCTTAAGTGACAAAATATTTAGGGTTTAGTTTAAAAGAAATTTAAATTAAATTTTAATAGATAAAATTCATAATCATAATAAATAAAAATAAGTGTAAAGTAATTCAACTATGGCCTTATGGCCTTATTACATCCAATAATTCCCAAAATAATTCAAAGTACTAAAATAAATTCAAGAGTCCTCAAAATATAAACTTCATGTTGAGCATGGCCACCACAAGTTCTCGCTGTCCCGGTCCATCACTGCTTCATCACCGAAAAATGTTCCCCAACGGGTGAGTCAAACAGACTCAATGTGTACACGACACTAAATCATAATAGAATCAGGCATATCACATATTACACATTCAAAACATAGAATACAGGTTATGATGCATTCCCAAACCCAAACCTAGTTGCCCATCCGCTACACACCCCGTACTGCTGGTCACACACCATGGGGACTACTAAGTCAACCCTCCATCCGCTACACTCCATCGAAGCGCATCACTGCGATCGACGTGCTCATCGCCCATATAAAATTTGTGGCATAGCCACTGATAATTGTGTCATGAGACACCACATTCGAGATAATGTAACCGGGTTACCACATTGAGATAATGTGACCGAAGTCACCACATTCGGATAGTGAGACCAAGTCGCCACATTCACTTCCCCTTTTTCATATAACCCGAATGCCCCATATTATTCATAGTATGCATATCATACTTAAATTCACATTCTTATCATATTTCACATGTTAAAACATATTTCGTAATCCTAATAGGAGTAGGAAACGTGCACAGTACTTTGTACCATATTATGGTACCTTAGCCACATTCTTATAAACATGCATATATTACATATTACCATAAATCTTATTAAAAGTTAGTGTGGGTACACACTGATTCGCTTAAAATTTCCTTGAGATCCCGAAAAGCTTGATCTAATGCTTGGATCCTTAATCCCTACATTTGATTAATCACCTACTACTTTAATAAAAAGCCATTCGACCATAAATCCAAATCCTAGTAGGATTAGTATACTTAAACTTACCTTGTGGATTTTAAATCCCGAAACTCACCGAATAACTAGGGAACACGTGGCCTATGGTGTACCTTCGGGAAAAGAACTTCTCCTTCCTTGTAGTCGACACTTAGTAAATCCTGAAAGATCTCCTTACTTGAAGAAATCGATTGCACCTTCACTTCAAAATTCAGAGATTCGGCTATGGCTAGATGATGATCTCACAAGATTCGGCTTTTGATGGATTGGAAAGAAAAGAGAAGGAAGAATAAAGATGGAGGATTCGGCTATGGCTTCTAATGGAGAGGAAAATATTCGGCTAGGTTCAAACAATTACTTAATCTCGACTTGACAAAAGAAAAGAAAGAAAAGAAGAGAAGAGAGCACTAAGAATTCGGCAGAGAAAGGAGGAAGCACAAATTGATGAGTAGCCCTCCTTCCTTCCTTTTATAGCCGAAATTATCATCTAAGGAGTCCCTTACTTGGCCACCACTCCTCTATTTTAATAGCTTTATCTCTTTAATTATCACTTAAAATAAAAGATAATTCAAAGAACTATCCTTACTTAGCTGAAATTATTAAACTCAAAGTCCCTTACTTGGCCATCACTTCTCCCTTATTTTCCTCTTTATCTCTTTATTCAAATTAAAAGAATTTAATCCAACAATTATCTCTTGAAAATAATGATAAATAAATCCCTTATTTATCCACTATTTATAAAATAATAAAAGCTCCTAATTTATAGCCATGTGCCGTCCACCTCTCTGCTCCTTGTAGCAAAATAAAATTTATTTTATTTGCTTCCCATGTGACTCGAACTTAGGCCCATTCCTCTTGCATATGGCGCCATTTCCATAGGCCCTAAGTGGCATCTTTAGACCACTTTTCCAAGCCTGTTTGTGTGTCAAATTTCACAAACTTTTTCTTTTAAGGCCACCTTCCCTTAATTTTCCCTTTTAAACCTTAAAACTCGTCATTTCTAGGTCATTTCTAAGTTTTCAAAAATTTTCGATCGGCTCTGTAAACTTGACATTTCCTTACATTTCCATGACATTTCCTTACAATACATTTCCTTACATTTCCAAGGTTCTAAAAATGTTCACTTTCCTCTTTTAAACTTAACATTTCCATACATTTCCAGGTTTCCAAAAGTGTTCAAAATATATTCATAACACATAAGATATGTCATTTCGTACAATTAAACCAAAAATGCATAGGCCCTTTTCAGGATGTTACATAAACACCCTAGGGGGAAACTTAATAGGGGAGTTGGACAGAAACCCTCTATCGAGGGGAGCCCAAAGCCATCGTCTAGGGGCGTCGTGCTAGGCCAGAGAAGCCAGATTTGTGGGGATTCACTCAGGGATAGCCAGTTGATCCATCTCAAGAAGCCGGAATTCTACTCAAGACGGACGATCTCCTCTTCAATTTCTTCAGGGGGTTTTAGGGATTTCTTATGTTTTGTTTTATCTTTTCTCTTGAGATGTTTTCCTTTATTGTTATGAACTAAACCCTTCGGATACCCGAAGGGGATGAAACCTATGATGAATCTTGTTATTTGATTTTTTGAATTATATGATAATAACTTAGTTTGTTCTTAATTATGTGAGCTTAATCCAAATTTAATGTACTTAGGTGGAGGAGGAATAGACCCTGCCTAAGAGTAGATCCAACACAATTAAGCGGAGTTGATCGTACGCCTAGAGATAGGGTGACGAGATTTTTCTGGATTAGGGCGAAACCTAATATGGGAGTCCACAGATCGATTTACTGCTATTCTAAGGGGTTATTATAAGAGAACGAGAGTTCCACTAATTAACCTAGGGTTAGACGTTATTCGCCTCGAGAGAGGGTTTAATATACGTTAGGGAGTCTTACGGATCAAACTAAGTAAATAAATCATATGGTTCAAGGTTAAATAACAAGTGAAGTCTAGGTGGATTTTTCCTAAGGGTATCGCTTGATTCAACTGAGTTTTCCCAAAAGTTATTTCCCGAATTCATTCTTTTTGTCTTTGCATCTTAGCTTAGTAAGTAGATTAGTTTTAGTTTAAACAACCATCACTTTATATTAAGGCTAAATAATAAAAAGACGGTGCGTATTAGTACTTTTAGTTCCTTTGGGTTCGATAATCCGGTCTTGCCTAAGCTATACTACTGTTCGATAGGTGCACTTGCCTCAATCGTTGTCAGAGTTAGTTTCCAGGTTCGATCATTCTTTTATAAATTTTAAAACTCTAATTTACAGCGATCAGTAAGAACGTAGCATATCATCTAATCTAACAATAAATTAAACACAATTCACATATTAATCAATTCAGAATTACTCAAATCTAATCAGGGTAGAAAAGTATATCCAAGGGTACCATAGTACAAACAGGGGCACGTATGTGCAATTTAGGGGTACCGAAGTACAAACACGGGCACATAAGTGCAATTCAAGGGTACCGAAGTACAAAAAGGGGCACGTAAGTGATATTCTAGGGTACCGAAGTACAAATAGGGGCACATAATTTTAATTCAGGGGTATCAAAGTACAAACAGGGGCACGTAAGTGCAATTCAGGGGTACCGAAGTACAAATAAGGGCACGTAAGTGCAATTTATCATTTTTCTTCTAATAATGTAAAAATTTAAGCATCATAATACAAATACACAAATAGAAATTCATTACGTATTAAAACACTACGAACTTACCTCGACAATTAGAGCGTAGAAACTAAATCGACTAATCCGAGGCTTTAGCCTTTTCCCAATCTAAATTCGTTCTTGGTCTATCTTGATCTAAATAGACAAATTTAATTCATTTAATAACCCTAGCATTCAATTTAGTCCACATTTCATATTTTTCAAATTACTATTTTACCCCTGACATTTTAAATTTTTACAATTTAGTCCTTAATCTCATAAATCGAAATCTAAGGATTTACATCCTTTTCTCAAGCTAACCAATTTTTTTAGGGATCTATATCAACTCATACACCATAATTTCACGTATTTACCATGAACTTTCATCATTTTTACAAACAAGCCCCTAAATGTCATTTTCATTCAAAATCACAATACAAAACTAGTTTATTTATCAACAAGGACTCATAATATTCCATTAAACATAAAAAAATATTACAATAACATTCATGGAAAAAATGTAAATCCTTAACAGTTTTGCAATTGATCCCCAGGCTAGCTAGATTAAGCTATAACGATCCCGAAAACATAAAAATCATTAAAAACGGGATCAAAAATCACTTACATGCACCACCCAAGCTTGCCGAATCAAGAAACCCTAATAAAAGCTTTTTATCCTTCAATTTTTGGTGGTTTTTAGCATTTGGAGAAGATGAGCACATTTTATTTTATTTAATTTTAACTTATTTACTCATTTACCCTTTTAACCTTTAAAATCATTCAAAATTACATTAATACCTTATCCATGAATGTCCACTAACCCCTAATTGGTCTATTTACCATTTGAGTCCCTTAGATTAAAATTTCATAGCTATTTGACACCTTTAACTAATAAAACTCTACTTTTGCACCTTTTACGATTTAGTCATTTTTACGTAATTAAGCATGCAAACGTCAAAATTTCTTAACGAAATTTTAATACGACCTTACTAACACCCCATAGACATTAAAATAATAATTTACTTGTCAGATTTATGGTCCCAAAACCACTTTTTTTATTTCACTAAAAACGGGTTGTTTCACATCAAGTTTGATTATCCTCAATGGAAGAAAAGAAGGTCAAGCAAACAAAAGCTTAAAGCTCATGTTGCTACTTGGAGTGATGAGGATTCATCCAAAAATGAAGATTAAGAAGTAGTCAATCTTTTCCTTATGGCCATCGACGACTCTAAGGTAACTTCTAACTTATCCAGTTCATCTTCTTATTATTTTGATGAGTTACAAGATGCCTATGATGAGTTGGGTTTGGAGTTTGAATTAATGGTTTCAAAATATAGAGAAACTATTTCAAAACTAAAACAGGAAAATAATACACTCTCTAAAGTCAAGCATGAACTTGAAAGTAAAATAAATGATATGCAAGCTAGTATAAATGATTTTGAGAAAAAGAATTTTGACTTGCATAATTTGCTTTCTAAAGTTCATGATGATCATCAAAAATAACTTAAGTTGCTTAAGAGTGAAAAATCTCACTCTAACAAAGTTTTACCAAAAAGATATTTTAGAGGAGAAAGCTCAAAATAAAACTTTTTCAAAAACTAGCTTTAATTTCTACAAACATAGAGGTCCCCAAAATTTTTACAAAGGAAAAATTATTAAAAGTGTATCAGTCCCCAAATGACTCATAAGTACTCAAGATAAAGACATCCTTTCAAAATGAATACCTAAAGGGACTAAAATTATAGGAACTTGTAACACCCCAAACCCAGTCAATACGTTACGACCAAATCTGGTATGTTACAGAAAAGATAGTTTTGAAATTCTTTTAACGGGGCATCGTAATTTGAGAAAAACTTTTTGTTTAGTGATTCCCTTTTAAGGTTAATTTAAATATTCTATTCGAGAATATCTTACCAACTTCTTATTAAAATAACTAAGAGTTGGAAACGGGTTTATTTTGTAAAAGCCGATCTTAGGGAAATTTCAGAAATGTGACAGTTGAAAACCATGTAGCGGTTTCAATAAAATCTCCAAATTAATTAGCCATTCGTATGTCATCTTTTGTTAACACCATTTTAGGAAAATATTGATTTATGTTTCTATTTTAGAAAAAAAAAACCCATGTTCGATAAGTCATAAAAAGTGTGATAACAGTGTAAATAAAAATCCCAAATTTAGAGTTATAGTGGCCTTATTACATAATTAAAATCCCAAAATTTAAGAGTAATATTAAATAAGAACTGAAAGTTTACATGGAAAACAATGCATGGCCACCTCGAAGTCCGCCTTGGCTCCCAAAACCGAAATCTACGGATTACCTACAAAATTAAGCAGAGGGGTGAGTCATCGAGACTCAGTGTGTAAAACCCCTTTTAACGCAATCTGGGCTCTAAGCCCACAGATGCACATTAGGCCTTAGCCCACACAATACAGCATATTAAACATGTATGCAATGCAGCCCAACCCAACCTAGTTTTCCATCCTCTAGGTCTCCTGAATGAGCCAAACACCCGTGGCGTTATGCCACCGTGGTTCTAGACCATCGTGGTCCCAGACCACTCGTGACAAAGTCACATGATATATAATCGTCGGGCCAACCCACCGTGGTTCTAGACCATTGTGACGACCTCTGAATAATATACGTGGGGCCAACCCACTGTGGTCTCAGACCACCGAGACAAGTCACTGATATATGTATACGTGGTTTCAAACCACCGTGGTCCTAGACCACGCGGACATCGATCCATCGAATAAATACGTGGGGCTAGCCCACCGTGGTTCCAGACCACCGTGACAGAGTCACATAATCACACTTCCCCTTTTTAATCATTTCCCACAAGCCCATGCAACATATTGTCATACTATGATGAATACAACATACTTTCAGTGTATAACATATAATTAATTAAAACATATAATAATCTATAAGTGACATAATAGTGGAACTTACCCGGTGTCTCCAACCTTACCCACAAGGGTATCTCGACTATCTAAATAATGCGTTTGACTTTCAGCCAACACAAATATTAACATAGATTAATAAGGTGAAGTGTGAGCGTTACACACCTGATTACGCGTAAAACTAGACTCTCTACGTCGACGCTCTCACTAGCAGGGATAACAGCGATTTGTCTATCCCAGCCAGACATCGACTCTCTACCATAGCCCGACGGAAAGTCTCGAACCGCCGACACTGCACGTCCTTTAAACTTAGGGGCAGAGGCTACTAGTCCACTCCCCTCCTTAGTTTGACTGGCACTTGCATCCATGAAGAGATTTGATCAGTACTCAGAGTGAAACGTTGCTTATCTAACAAGAGAATCGATTAAGGTAGACCACAACCAATAAGGGGTATAGCAACCAAGAATCGAAAAGAAGTGACCCTTACCTTGGTAAACGATAAACCACACAATCATTGATTCGCCCCCGAATCAGAGATGAATCACGAGAGAAGCAAAGATTTGGCCTAACAGTCAAGAATAGGCCTTGAGCATTCGGCTTAAAAGAAGTCTTTAAAGAAGATAATAAGGTATTGCACGAAGTTACCTTGTGTTGAAACGGATGGCGAAAAGCCAAAGCAGATTCGGTAGGAAAGTAACCCTTCACACCCTAGGCTACTCAAACAGCATTGATTCGAGATGAAAAGAAGAAACAAAGATTCGGTTAGTAAAGATGGAGATAGAGGAGTTTAGAGAAGAAAAGAGAAAGAAATTGAAAGAAACATAAGGAGAGGGAGATTCGGCTCTTGCGATAAGAGAGAAAAGAAAAAAACCTTCAACAGTCCAGAAGCAGGGTGAAATCGATTCACTTGGAATTAAAGGGACTATTCAATGGATTAAATGTAAGGTTTCGGCTAAAGAAGAAGAAGTATAGGAGAAGAGAGTTTCGACCAAGAGAAACAAAGAAAGAAAAAGAAAAGAAGAAATGCCCGAATGGTGACCACTTTCGGCTAGAGTCAAAAGAGCAAAAGAGATGAATAGCAACAAAGACAATTTCGGCACAGAGAAAATAGGTAAACCAAATAGAGAAAAAGAGAGCTCAAGAAGGCTTGCAAAAATCGGCACTCACTCCCCCTTAATGACCAAACATGCACCAAAAGAAATGAGAGAAATGCCTAAGACCTATTGTAACATCCTGAATTAATGGGCCTTTGTGTTTAATATGTTGTTATGCTTAATGTGTTAATTGGAGTGTTTAAGGGGTTCGGATTGGGCTCAGGGATTGGGCCAAGCCTTAATCGAATTTTCTGCTTGGGCACTCTAGTGGAAAGCCAGTGAGGATAGGGCTTAAAAGATGTTATCTGTGCTTTAAGGCACAAGTGGGCTTGTGGCTCAGTGGCAAATTGGTGCCACTTAGAGAGCAGGGAGGTGGCGTCAGCTGAGGAGGCCCAAGTTCGAGTCGCATGAAGCCTAATTTTCTTTTTTTAATTTTAATTATTTTCGGCATTAAAGGGGGGAGCAAGTTAGACGGTTATGGGGCTTGGAAATAGGGGGAATAAATGTTTGGATAATGTAGATAATATGGCTGATAATGTGGCAGATAAAGGTAATAAGAGGTGGTGTTATCTGGGTCACTTGTGGATGGGAGATCAGATAATGATAAGGGAGAAAATTTAGGAGTTATCTGCTGGTCACAGTAGTGGACGAAATTCCAACACTGAGGGGGAGGAGGAATCGGTTCTGGTATGTTCAAGGGGTGCCGAAATTTCCCTTGATTAATAGCTTAGTTTTGGTTTTAAAAGGGGCATTTTCGGTTTATAGGTAGTAGGTGCTAAAATTTGGTTTAAGTAGGGGGATATCCCTTCAATTCTGGCATTTGGGTCCTATTATATTTTTTTTTCTTTTCTCTCATCTCCACTTTTATGCAAAAGTCAAAATTCCATTGTTCTTTTCTCTGTTTCCCTCTACAAGCCGAAACCTCACAGTTCCTCTCTATATCTTTTCTTTTGATCTTTGCTAGAGCTGAATCTCTTCACTTCAATTCTCTTCTCCACTCTTTCCTACTAACCGAATACCTTGTCCACTCTTTTCTCCTTGCCGATTTCTTTCTTCTATCGTGCTAAGTTCCGGGATCTCTAAGGGTTAGTCGAATCTGTTGGTGTTAAGGTAAGTGCCGAATTCTCTCTTCACTTTTTCTCTTCCGATTTTTGGAGGCCAAAGCCGAAAGGCTAGCTGGCGTGATAGGATTATCCGTGGAGTAATGTTTTGATTGTTCTCGTGTTTTCATTTTGGGGCAGCACATCGGGAATCGAAGTAGATCGTCTAGATCTAAAAGCCGAAAACCGCTAGTCTCTAAACTCCATCTCTTTCGGGATTTCTAGGTAAGGGATCTCTGCACTATGAATGTACATTTGTGTTTGTATTCGATTCAATGTTTTAATCCGGTTTGTTGACTAAGATCTGTTCCATGGATACAAACACTAGTCAAACGAAAAAGGGAATTGGACCCGTAAATCCAACCCCTAAGTTTAAGAAACGAACGGTGTCAGTAGTTCGGGATTGGCCACTGGGTTGTGGACTGGCTTCAGAACAAAACCAAATGCAGTTAGCAGTCGTATTGGCTACCGATAGTGTTGACATAAAAAGTATCATCTTGACTGTAATCAGGTGTGTAGATCTCTATCACACTAATTAATCTGTACTATATATGTTAAGGGCTAAAAGCCGGGAAAAGGCTGTATGGATAGTCGTATTACCCAAAAAGGATAGGCAAAGGATGCCAGGTATGTAACCATAGAATCTTCTCTATGTGTGTATCGATGTATGTAAAAACCTGTAATCTTTTAGGTAGTATATTGTTTTGAATTTGCATGGATGTATGCATGGGATAGGGTTAATACGATGAATGGGAAGAGCATGCTAAAAGGTCACTTAGTGATCGGTGGTTAAACCACGATATGTACACTTAGGTCACAATAGTGATCGGTGGCTCTACCACAGTGGATTATAAGGTCACATGGTGATCGGCATTATAACTGACAGCATGACTGTCGATATGGTGTGTAGCGGTTGGTGGGTTGATTGTAGAAATCCCCGAGGTGTGATGGCTGGTACGGGCTGGTGTGTAGAGGATGGACTTTTAGGTTGGGTTGGGCCATGTTACATGTAAATATTCTGTTGCCATTGTGTATGGGCCAAGGCCCATAATGTGTATGTGGGCCTCAAGCCTTTTTTGTGTTTTCGGGATTTGCACACTGAGTCTTGGTGACTCACCCCTTTATTTTTCCCTGACTTTTCAGATGAGCAGTAGATCGTGGACATGGGAGCCGAGGCAGACTCGAGGGGCCATCAAGTTTTTTTTTATTTTCATAAACTATTTTTGATTTTCCTTTAAGTTTTAATTTTGGGACTATTTATGTAATAAGGCCCCATGGCTTAGGTTATCGCTTTATATTTGTTAATGTTTACAGTTTAAAAATTTATGTTCAAGGACTTAAGTCATAAAAAGTAATAAAATGGGTTTTCCAAACATGTTCAACGGAAAAGCAAAGGTTTTCATCAAATATCTTATTTTTAAAAAATGCCTAAATAAAGAAACTGAGATTTCCAAAAACCGTCAAAGCAAAGTTTTTCAACAATAAACCCCGTATCATACCAGATCTGGTCGTAGCGTTTGGGCCGGGTTTGGGGTGTTACATTTTGGTATCAGAGCCCAGTTGCAAAACTCGGGCTGTGAAATGGGTCCAATAGTAGGTTATAAAGTTGGTGAAAACACTTTGGTTGAGATATGGCCTTCGAGTCTATCGGCACCCGGTCCACGCAGGTAAGTATTCTAACTCTTGATGTGATGTGCATGTTGGGTTGATGGGCTTTATGGACGTAGACTAGCATGTTAGGAATCAATGGACTCTAGGCCTAGTTTAAACAAACTCTTTAAATTCATAAAACTTAATCTAACTAAACATGTCCGTAAACCAGTCGCTGGGTTAGGGTGTGGCAACAGGCATGCGCTTGTCTAGGATTGGATTCGGAGAGCACAGTACTTAAGCGGTCCTAGTGACTCACCTCCTCTTGTTTGGAATCCTGCAGTGCGTAGTATTTGTTCACTTTAGCCACGAGGACTTGTTGACGGGCCAAAATTTATAATTAAAACCGGAAGGGACCAGCCACCCTATTTCACAAAATTACTAAAAATACCCCTAATTTTGTAAAATTTCAAAAATACCCTTGATTTGTGAAAATTTCCCGAATACCCTGTTTTGTAAAACTACCAAAATTTGTGAAATCACCAAACACCCTCGGTTGGCAAAATTACCAAAATACTCATGTTTTGTAAATTTACCCAAAAAACTCTAGATTTACAAAAGTACCCGATTTACGAAATCATCAAAATTTGAGAAATTACCACAATATTCTCGTTTAAAAAAATCCAAAATACCCCTGCTTTTAAAAAAATACCAAAATATCTCTATTTCAAAAAATCACCAAGATACCATATTTTGTGAAATTACGAAAAATACCCTGTAGGAAAGAACTACGAAAATACCCCTGGGTAGTGAAATGACAAAAATACCCTTATGTGATGAATGTGGGTTCATGGATGCTACTGGTATGTTGATGTATGATGGTTGAATGTATGTGGAACTAGGAGATATAAACTTGAGACTGAAACCCGTAGATATAATTTCAAAATCGAAAGAACTACTCTTAAAACTACTGTCCATAAGATTGTTCGTGGTTAATCAGTGGAAGAAATTAATAATTCATAAAATTTCTAATCAGATAAACGCAAATTGGTAGAATGAGTATAAGGGGTTGTGGACGTCCTGCGCGTGGCCGTGGTAGAGGTAGGATGGCTGTGTCTGAACCAGTAGGATCTGGTTATGGGTCTGGAAACGAGATGCCAGTACCACCAGCTGCGGAGGTGGAATTTTAGGACCAGACGGTCGGAGATGATGCAGTATCCGAGGCGATGTTAAGGGTTTTAGAGAAGGTTGCTGGGGCAGGCATGGGCACAGGAGCCTGGAAATCTGTGTCGGAGCGACTTAGAGCTAATGGGGCAGAAGTGTTTAGGGGAATTTCTAGAATAACCCCGAGTAGAACTGAGTACTGGTTGGAGGCGGTTGAGCGTATAATGGATGATCTGGATTTCACGGAAGAGGAAAAGCTGAAAGGGGTTGTATCTCTCCTGCGGGACGAAGCTTATCAATGGCGGCTTACGGTATAAGGATGTACCCCTGGAAGTTCAAGGGGTAGCTTTTTGGGCTGATCTGATGGAACTGCCGTTTGGGGAGTTCGATTTGATCTTAGGAATGGATTTGCTGGTGAAGTATCAAGCAAATTTGGACTGTGCAGCCAAGCGTATGGTGTTAAAAACTCCCGAGGGTGGTGAAGTGTTGGTGATAGGTGAAAGGGGGAACTGTTTGTCAAATATGGTTTCTACCTTAAGGGCAGAAAGGATGGTGAGGAAAGGATGCGAGGCAATTCTAATGTTTGTTCGGGCTCTGGAAGCCAAGGAACTAACTGTCGAAGATGTTAGGACGGTGAAGGAATTTTCGGATGTTTTCCCAGAAGAGCTCCCGGGATTACCCCCGGATCGTGAAGTGGAGTTTGGTATCGATCTTCTTCCGGGAACAGCGCCAGTATCTATTGCTCCGTATAGGATGGCGCCAAAGGAGTTGGTTGAATTGAAAGCGCAGATTCGGAGTTCTTTGGATAGAGGTTTATTCGACCAAGTGTGTCACCTTGGGGAGCGCCGATGTTATTTGTTAAGAAGAAGGATGGATCAATGCGTATGTGCATTGACTATCGTCAGTTGAATAAGTTAACAATCAAGAACAAATACCCGTTGCCGAGGATTGATGACTTGTTCGATCAGTTGAAGGGAGCCTCGGTCTTTTCAAAGATAGATCTCGAGGTCGAATTACCATCGACTTAAGGTCAAAGAGGTGGATATTCATAAGACGGCTTTTAGGACTCGCTATGGTCACTACGAATTCATGGTGATGCCATTTGGGTTGACTAACGCACCAGCAGCATTTATGGATATGATGAACCGAGTATTTCAACCCTACTTGGATCAGTTTGTCGTGGTATTTATAGATGATATCCTGGTTTATTCAAAATCGGAAGAGGAGCATGATTCACATCTTCAGGTGGTTCTGCAGATTCTGAGGGAGAAGCAGTTATATGCCAAATTCAGTAAGTGCGAATTTTGGCTAAGGGAAGTTACGTTTCTAGGTCATATTGTGTCGGCAGAGGGGATTAGGGTTGACCCTCGAAAAATTGAAGCGGTGTTGGATTGGAAGCTGCCTAAGTCGGTAGTAGAAATTTAGAGTTTCCTTGGTTTGGCCGGGTACTACCGAAGGTTTGTTGAAGGATTTTCTTTAATTGCGGCACCATTGAATAAGTTGTTACGGAAAGGGGTTCCGTTCGTTTGGTCTAATAAGCAGCAAGAGAGTTTTGAGAAGTTAAAAAGGATTTTGATGGAGGCTCCGGTGTTGATTCAGCCAGAGGCTGGAAAGGAGTTCGTGATTTACTGTGATGCTTCACACACGGGTCTAGGATGCGTGTTGATGCATGGTGGAAAGGTTTTTGCGTATGCATCTCGGTAGCTAAGACCGCATGAATCAAATTATCCCACACATGATTTGGAATTGGCGGCGGTGGTTTTTGCCTTGAAGATTTGGAGGCATTATCTGTACGGGGAGAAATCTGTCATTTATACCGATCATAAGAGCTTAAAATACCTTTTGACCCAGAAAGAGTTGAATCTAAGGCAAAGGAGGTGGATCGAGTTGCTAAAGGACTATAATTGCTCGATCGAGTACCACCCGGGTAAAGATAACGTGGTGGTGGATGCCTTGAGTCGTAAAGTAATCTCTAACTTGAGAGCAATGTTTGCTCACCTTAGTTTATACGATAATGGGAGTTTATTAGCTGAACTCCAAGTGAAACCCTCTTGGGTTAGTCGGGTTAAGGAGAAGCAGCAGGCTGAGGAGTTGCTAAAGGGGAAGTTTCAGGTAGGATCTAGTGAGGGATCAACGGAATTTAGTGTGAATGAGGAAGGGCTATTATGTTTTCAAGGGAGAGTGTGCATGCCGAAAGATCCTGGGTTGAGGCGTAAGATTTTGTAGGAAGCGCATCGTAGCCCATACGCTATGCACCTTGGAGGAAGTAAGATGTATCAAGATTTGCGAGATCAGTTCTGGTGGCTAGGTTTGAAGTGAGAGGTGACCGAATTTGTGGGGAAGTGTTTGACCTGTCAGCAGGTAAAGGCGGAACATTAGTTACCATCAGGGTTGTTGCGTGGTGAAGATTCCACAATGGAAGTGGGAAAGGATCACAATGGACTTTGTTAGTGGGCTACCCTCACGCCTACTAAGAAAGATTTGGTGCAGGTGATTGTTGACCGCTTAACGAAGTCTGCTCATTTCATACCAAGATGCGTGTCGATTACTCTCTGCGAGAAATTGACTAAGCTATACATAGCGAGGTAGTGAGGTTGCATGGGGTACCAGTATCAATCATATCGACAGGGACCCTAGGTTCACCTCACGATTTTAGAAGCGTTGCATCAAGCGTTGGAGTGCGGTTGGATTTGATATGGCGTTTCATCCTCGGGACCGATGAACGATGCGGCGGGTAATCCGGATCTTAGAGGACATGTTAAGAGGATGTGTCATTGACTTGAGGGGTAGTTGGGAAGAGTTCTTACCGTTGGCGGAGTTTATGTACAACAATAGCTACCATCAAGTATTCGGTGGCGCCCTATGAAGCATTGTACAGGCGGAGGTGTCGTACACCTACCTGTTGGATGGAATTAGGAGAACATCAGATTTTGGGTCTGGAATTGGTTATCGAGACATAGGAGAAGGTAGAGTTAATTCGGGCTCGATTAAAGGAAGTGTCAGACTGATAGAAGTCCTATCTTGACTGAAGCGTAAGGACATAGAATTTGCAGTGGGTGACAAGGTGTTCTTGAAGGTGTCGCCATGGAAGAAAGTACTGAGGTTCGGACGGAAAGGTAAATTAAGTCCCAGATTTATCGGGCCTTATCGGGTGTTGAAACGAGTGGGACCAGTAGCTTTTCAGCTAGAGTTACCTTCTGAGCTAAGCCAGATTCACAATGTATTCCACGTCTCTATGCTAAGACGTTACCGTTCGGATCCATCTCATGTGGTGTCGGTGGAAGGAATCGAAGTAAGACCCGATTTATCCTTTGAAGAGGAGCCAGTGGAAATCCTGGATCGTAATGTCAAAGTATTGCAGAGAAAGACGGTTCCATGGGTTAAGGTTCTGTGGCGGAATCACGGTTCTGAGGAGGCTACTTGGGAACCAGAGGAAGCAATGCGGCAGCAGTACCCGCATCTATTCTGATCAGGTAATTTCGAGGCCGAAATTTCATTAAGGGGGTAGAACTGTAACATCCTGAATTAATGGGCCTTTGCGTTTAATATGTTGTTATGCTTATATGCTAATTGGAGTGTTTAAGGGGTTCAGATTGGGCTCAGGGATTGGGCCGAGGCCTTAATCGAATTTTCTGCTTGGGCACTCTAGTGGAAAGCCAGTGAGGATAGGGCTTAAAAGATGTTATCTGTGCTTTAAAGCACAAGTGGGCTTGTGGCTCAGTGGCAAAGTGGTGCCACTTAGAGAGCAGGGAGGTGGCGTCAGCTGAGGAGGCCCAAGTTCGAGTCGCATAAAGCCCAATTTTCTTTTTTTAAGTTTAATTATTTTCGGCATTAAAGGGGGGAGCAAGTTGGACGGTAATGGGGCTTGGAAATAGGGGGAATAAATGTTTGGATAATGTAGATAATATGGCTGATAATGTGGCAGATAAAGGGAAGAAGAGGTGGTGTTATCTGGGATACTTGTGGATGGGAGATCAGATAATGATAAGGGAGAAAATTTAGGAGTTATCTGCTAGTTACAGTGGTGGCCGAAATTCCAACACTGAGGGGGAGGAGGAATCGGTTCTGGTATGTTCAAGGGGTGCCAAAATTTCCCTTGATTAATAGCTTAGTTTTGGTTTTAAAATGGGCATTTTCGGTTTTTAGGTAGGGGGATATCTCTTCAATTCCGGCATTTGGGTCCTATTATATTTTTTTTTCTTTTCTCTCATCTCCACTTTTATGCAAAAGCTGAAATTCCATTGTTCTTTTCTCTGTTTCCCTCTACAAGCCGAAACCTCACAGTTCCTCTCTATATCTTTTCTTTTGATCTCCGCTAGAGCCGAATCTCTTCGCTTCAATTCTCTTCTCCACTCTTTCCTACTAACCGAATACCTTGTCCACTCTTTTCTCCTTGCCGATTTCTTTCTTCTATCGTGCTAAGTGCCGGGATCTCTAAGGGTTAGTCGAATCTGTTGGTGTTAAGGTAAGTGCCGAATTCTCTCTTCACTTTTTCTCTTCCGGTTTTTGAAGGCCAAAGTCGAAAGGCTAGCTGGCGTGATAGGATTATCCCTGGAGTAATGTTTTGATTGTTCTCGTGTTTTCATTTTGGGGCGGTACATCGGGAATCGAAGTATATCGTCTAGATCTAAAAGCCGGAAACCGCTAGTCTCTAAACTCCATCTCTTTCAGGATTTCTAGGTAAGGGATCTCTGCACTATGAATGTACATTCGTGTTTGTATTCTATTTAATGTTTTAATCCGGTTTGTTGACTAAGATCTGTTCCATGGATACAAACGCTAGTCAAATGGAAAAGGGAATTGGACCCGTAAATCCAACCCCTAAGTTTAAGAAATGAACGGTGTCAGCAGTTCGAGATTGGCCACCGGGTTGTGGACCGGCTTCTGAACAAAACCAAAGGCCGTTAGCAGTCGTATCGGCTACCGATAGTGTTGACATAGAAAGTATCATCTTGACTGTAATCATGTGTGTAGATCTCTATCACACTAATTAATCTGTACTATATATGTTAAGGGCTAAAAGCCGGGAAAAGGCTGTATGGACAGTCGTATTACCCAAAAAGGGTAGGCAAAGGATGCCAGGTACGTAACCATAGAAACTTCTCTATGTGTGTATCGATGTATGTAAAAACCTGTAATCTTTTAGGTAGTATACTGTTTTGAATTTGCATGGATGTATGCATGGGATAGGGTTAATATGATTAAGGGGAAGAGCATGCTAAAAGGTCAGTTAGTGATCGGTGGTTAAACCACGATATGTACACTTAGGTCACAATAGTGATAGGTGGCTCTGCCACACTTGATTATAAGGTCACACAGTGATCGGTGGCTCTGCCACAGTGGATTATAAGGTCACATGGTGATCGGCATTATAACTGACAGCATGACTGTCGATATGGTGTGTAGCGGTTGGTGGGTTGATTGTAGAAATCCCGAGGTGTGATGGCTGAGTGCACGGGCTGGTGTGTAGAGGATGGACTTTTAGGTTGGGTTGGGCCATGTTGCATGTAAATATTCTGTTGCCATTGTGTATGGGCCAAGGCCCATAATGTGTTTGTGGGCCTCAAGCCTTTTATGTGTTTTCGAGATTCGCACACTGAGTCTTGGTGACTCACCCCTTTATTTTTCCCTGACTTTTCAGATGAGCAGTAGATCGTGGACATGGGAGCCGAGGCAGACTCGAGGGGCCATCAAGTTTTTTTTTATTTTCATAAACTATTTTCGGTTTTCCTTTAAGTTTTAATTTTGGGACTATTTATGTAATAAGGCCACATGGCTTAGGTTATTGCTTTATATTTGTTAATGTTTACAGTTTAAAAATTTATGTTCAAGGACTTAATTCATAAAAAGTAATAAAATGGGTTTTCCAAACATGTTCAACGGAAAAGCAAAGGTTTTCATCAAATATCTTATTTTTAACAAATGCCTAAATAAAGAAACTGAGATTTCCAAAAACGATCAAAGCAAAGTTTTTTAACAATAAACCCCGTAGCATACCAGATCTGGTCGTAGCGTTTGGCCCGGGTTTAGGGTGTTACACCTATGGAATTTTTGGCACACTCACCTCTCCTAGCACTAAACCGAAATTCTCCCCTCTTCAAGCTCCCCACATTCGGCCAACACCTCCACCAACACCAAATCCCTTGATTTGCTCCTACTTTCACTCTCCAACACCCATTTGAATTGGTTTGACCAATTCAAACTCCACCAACTCCTCATGACCACTCATTTCAAATGCTTTGACTCCTTCAACAACCACCAAGGAGAGTCTCAGCCGAAAGCCAACACTCCACCACCTTGAGCATAAAAATAAAGCGCCACTTGCTGCAGAGGAGACTCGAACTCCTTCCCTCCTACTGCTCCCTTGTGATGCCACTCCCTTGCACCTTAAGTGGCGTCACTTGCCACTCTACCACACTCCTCTTTGTGCAAACAACTACAAGCAATTACACATAAGACCTGCCTCAGCTAGCTCTCCCCTCCAGAGTGCCCAACAAGAAAAATTTTCTAAAGTTCTGGCTCGAACCCGAGCCTCCCCAGGACCCCCAAACATACCAAAATAACATGCTAAACAAACCAAACACTTCAATTAGCATAAAATGCAGAACCCCTAATTCTAGGATGTTACAGAACTAATGCTTATGGACCCAAAAGAATTTAGGTACCAAAAATCAAATCTTAATTCTATGTTTGTAGGAATAGGAGCATTGTTTCAAGGTGGAGAATTCATTCAAAAACTCATGGTACCTTGATAGCGGATGCTCAAAGCACATGACCGGTGACAAGAGCCACTTCATCAATTTGAAGCCAAAAAATAGAAGAGTAGTTACATTTGGTGACAACTCTAAAGGAAAAGTGGAAGGAATCAACTCTATTGGTACAAGCTCTTCAATTATTATTGAAAATGTTCTCTATGTCAACGGTCTTAAGCATAATCTACTTAGTATTAGCCAATTGTGTGATAGTGTTCTCAATGTAATTTTTAAGTCTAATGGATGTAAAATAGTTAACGTTGTGTCTAATAAGATTATGCTTGTAGGACATAGGATAAGAAATATATATATATGGTGCATTTAGATTATTTGCATGATTCACTCATATGCCTTGTTGTTAAAAATGAAAACAATTCTTTATTGTGGCATAGAAAACTAGGACATGCTAGCATGATCATATTATATAAACTAGCTAAAAATGACTTAGTAAGAGGATTGCCTAAAATTGATTTTGAATTAGAAAAGGTTTGTGATGCATGTGTTAAGGGTAAACAAAAAAGAGTTTCCTTTAAACCTATTAATGATGTATCAACTAGTAGAGTTCTTCAACTAATTCAAATAGACTTGTTTGGTCCTATTAGGACAACTAGTTTGGGTGGAAAACAATATGCTTTTGTGTTTATTGATGACTATTCTAGATTTACTTAAGTTCTTTTCTTAAGTACTAAAGATGAAACTTTCGAAAAATTCATCACATTTTCAAAAATAAATCAAAATGAAAAACGTTACTCTATCACTAGTGTTAGAAGTGACCATGGAACCAAATTTCAAAATCTTGGTTTTGAAAAAAAAAATTCAACTCAAATGGAATTAGCCTTCTTTTTTTTTTTTGCACCTAGAACCCCTCAACAAAATGGATTTGTTGAGAGGAAAAATAGAACTTTAAAAGAAATGGCTAGAATCATGCTTTGTGAAAATAATTTACCAAAATATTTTTGAGTGGAAGCCACGAACATTGTTTTCTATATTGTAAATAGAGTAAAGATTAGGCCTATTTTAAAGAAAACTCCATATGAACTTTTCAAAAATAAAAAGTCTAACATTAGATGTTTTCATCCTTTAAGATGTAAGTGTTTTTTTTTTTTTTAATAATGGCAAAGATAACCTTGGTAAATTTGATGCAAAAAATGATGAAAGAATTTTTCTTGGTTACTGTTTAAATTCTAATTTTTTTAAAATATTTAACAAAATAACTTTAGTAGTAGAAGAGTCTATTCATGTTGTTTTTTATGATTCTAACTTTCCTCCTAGAAAGGATTCTTATATTGATGATGATGTTGCAGAAATTTTTCACAATGATGATAAAGTTGATGAAAAATGGTAAGATATTAAGAGATCCATCCAAAGGGGTAACTACTAGATCTTCTATTAGAAATACTTATAATTATGTTGCATTTATCTCATGCATTAAGCCTAAAAATATCAAAGAAGCATTAAATGATGAATAATGGATATTGGCTATGCAAGAAGAGTTAAATCAATTTGAGAGAAGTAAAGTATGAACCCTAGTTGAAAGATCTAGTGAAAAATCTACTATAGGTACTAAGTGGGTTTTTAGGAATAAGCTAGATGAGAGTGGTAACATAGTGAGGAGCAAGACTAGGCTAGTTGCTCAAGGTTACACTCAAGAGGAAGGAATAGACTATGATGAAATATAAGCTCCCGTAGCTATAATGGAAGCCATTAGCACGCTTTTAGCTTTTGCATGCTTTAATGATTTTAAGATATATCAAATGGATGTAAAAAATGTTTTTCTAAATTGTTTTATAAATGAAGAAGTGTATGTTGAACAACCACCCAGTTTTGAAGATCCAAAATTTCCAAACCATGTTTTCAAACTTTCAAAAGCTTTATATGGTTTGAAACAAGCTCCTAGAGCTTAGTATGAAAGGTTATCAAATTTTCTTATTAAAAAAGGTTTTAGTAAAGGAAAGGTTGACACAATACTTTTTATTAAAAGAAAAGTTAATGATTTATTAGTAGTTCAAATTTATGTTGATGATATTATTTTTTGCTCTACTAATGATCTTCTTTGTCAAGAATTTTCTATGTAAGGTGAATTTAAGATGAGCATGATGGAAGAACTAAACTTCTTCTTGGGACTCCAAATCAAGCAAAGGAATGATGGAATCTTCATCAATCAAGCTAAGTACACAACGGAAATGCTCAAGAATTTGGGGATAGACAATCTCAAACCACAAGCTACACCAATGAGCCTTTCTACAAAGCTTGACAAATATAAGGAATATTTATTTTTCTTTTTTTTTATATAACAAAAAGGGGGAGAAGAAAGGTAAATTTATTGATACTATGCTAACCTGCAAATTATGTGACCATTTTCCTTAAAGTAAAAATGAATGTCAAATTTTGAAAATGTATGTCAATTTTGATTTTGGCCTTAAATTAAAAATTACTTTTATTAAAGTGAAGCAATATATTCAAAAACAAATTTATCAAAGGTTTTATTATATCAATAAGGGGAAGATTGTTAAAATAAGCTTTATTTGAAAATATATTTTGATAAACCAAATTAAAGGGTATTTGAATAAAAGTTAAAATTAAATAAAATTGACTAAATGATTTTTCAAAAGAAGTCTAAAAGATAAAATTTTCAATTCTTACTTACAAATTTGTAGATCAATCTCAAAATTAAATTAAAATGACTCTAACTAAGTATGGAATTATTCAACTAGAAAAATTGTTTTTAAAACAATTCAAAATTGCTTCAGCCCAAAAAGTATCAATACCTTTTTGGCCAAGTATCGATATTTTCAAAATATTGATACCCCTTGAAACAAATGATACCAAATTGACATTCTGACTTTCACAAATTCAGCTCAGTATCGATTTGGTATCAATAAAATCCTCCTATATCGATATTTTAGCTCCAATGGTCACTGAATTTAGTACTTATTACAAAAATTATAAATACATTTTTACTTGGTATCGATACTCGTTGTTGCAGGTGTATTAAATGCTCTACTTTTCACATCCCCAACGACTCTATTAACTACCACAACAACCCCAACAGTTGGAAATCAATTGGGGGTGTAAATATTAGCTTCTAAAGATCCTACAACAATAAGAAATTATATTCAAGCAAAAATCATCAATCAAACAACCTTGTGCTCAATTCTTTAGCTCAAGTGTATTCTTGTCTATTTGTGCTTAATTGGCAAACATTCTAATCTTGTTAGGATTATTTCTTTGTTTGCTTCTTTGTAATTCTTTAAGAGGGTTCGTGTTTTAAGATTTGGATAGAAATCTTAAGAGAGTTGTAAGGTTAAACCTTTTCCTCAAAGGTTGTACAAATTAGTGAATTTGGAAAAATCCTTAGTTGTGGAAAGCTAAGGTAATGAAGTAGGCAATTGGAGCCGAACCATACTAAATTGTTGCGTTATTTGTTCTATCTTTTCTTTCTAGCTTTCCTAATTTTTTTTAAAAGCCAATTCACCCCCTCTTGGCAATTTCAGTTTGATCAATCGAGCTAACAAACTCTTTTGATAACTTGAGATCGAATGAAGACCCAAATGTAAAGTTTACAAACTATCGGGTTAACGTCGCAACTTTGGGGGTTCTAAGTCACCACGTAACCTATTGACTTATCCTCATCGTGACGATGAGAGCTTGACGTCACAACGTCACTCGTTGTTTCTAAATGGTCCTTATGGTACCAAAGCATAATGGTCTAGAAATTTGACCAACTTCACATTCCACCTGTTTAACATAAAAGCATGTTTCCAAATACCTCAAATACTACTATAATTGCATCATCACTATCAAACTCATCAAGATAACCATTCAAACTCAAAAACCAACCATAATTTACAAGACTATTTCTACCATTTGAACCATTGAAACTATAGACCTATACATATGACAATTTAACATTTCAAAATGTAACTTCATGTGACAAATGCCAATTCAATGTACCACAAGACCATATATAATATGAGGTTGACTCGACTATAGATATATGCCATATACCGAAAAAAAGAATTATACAAACTTTGCTAAGTCAAGGGTCACGGATTGGATGCTGAAATCACTTCACTTAACTTTGAGATCCACCTAAACTTGCGCACGGAATAAACAAATCGTACATTGAGCGATAAACTTAGTGGCACTTTCATGATTCAAGTCAATATAACAATAGCATTAGTTATATGAACACAATCAATTCAAGTTCTAAATTCATTAAATTTGCATTCCATTCATGCCAAATATTTTCATCAACATATCATTTATACATATACCAATTCATGTACCATTCAAGCCAAAATACCAAGATGATGTACAAATTTATTTAACCAAACTTATGCACATCTATTAGGTCATATATGACAATGACTTAACTTATTCATTTTATTCCATAACATACTATCTATTCATTCCTTTCTATTCGATCTTTATCGAATAAATTGGTTCATTCCATTTTCATGACATGTATAAACATATATACCCATCATACTATATTACATTCATCAACTCAATATAAATATGCAATGCTAAACTTTCAACTGTCAAAAATAAGTTCATTTCCATAACAATTCATATCATTTAACCATATCAATATTTCATGATTCCTTACTTTATTTTGTCATCCTAGGTTGTTCGACAACGATCACTTTTACAAACTATTTATTTTACTATCTCGGGGGGCCCAACAATGATGATTTTCTCTGTATACACATCTTACATATATGTACCTATGGTACTATTTCATAATATCATCTATTGAGTGTAACAGCCCGATTTTGACCCTAATCGAAATAGTGGTTTCGGGACCACAAATCTAAGTTCAAAAAATATCTTAATATTATTTTCTGTGTTAATTATGTGTGAACTTACATGTGTGAAAGTTTCGTGAATTAATTTTATTGTTTGTGTGCTTAATTTGAGAAAAGGGCTTAATCGCGTAAAATGAAAATTTGATGGTTAAATAGGAAAGTGCCTAATTATTGTTGTCTATATAATTTGGAGGTTTTATGATGCAATTAGCCCAATAATAATGGTAGTGGACGGCATTATGGTTAATATATATAGTTTTTATATATTAATTATATAAGTTAAAATAATAAATAAAATAATATAATGTTAATATAATAAAACAAAACATTAAAAGCCATGTTTTTCATCTTTCTTTGAACCGAAACAAAAAGAAAAGAAAAAGAAATAAGAAAGCTTAGAGTTCGGCCCTTGTTCAAGCAAATTGAGGTATGTTTCGGTTTCAGTTTTTGATAATTTTTACGTTTTTGAGATCATTGTTTCGAATACTACAAGACCCATGCTCTAATTTTTGAATTTGATGATGATTTTGTGTTTTGCCATTGATGATAGCTTGTGATTTTTTTTGTTTGATGGTATAAAATAAAATATATGTGTGTGATTAACATGTTTTGTCTTTGGATTTTTGATGAAATTGAGTAATTTGGACTAAATTGTAAAAATAATATTTTGAGGGACTAAAATGTGAAATAAATGAAATATATGGATTTGTATGAAGCATGTGAATATTCGGCCAAGCATGGGTAATGTGAATTTTTGTGTATTTTGTGTTTTATATAATAGGGACTAAATTGCAAAAAGTGTAAAATGTCAGGGGAAAAATGGTATGTAATGTAACACCCCAAACCCGGCCCAAACACTACGACCGAATTTGGTATGTCACAGAGAAAACCATTTTGAAAATCCCTTTAGCCGATTTGAGTTTTGATGAAAACATCTTCATTTTCAATTATCTTGCTAAAGCCATACTTGGTTTGTTTTAAAAAAATATTTATTAAGTCAAGTTGTTACAGGTTTCAAATGTACCCGATGGCACTTTAAAACATTTTGCGTTTAATTTGAGAAAACATGTGCACCCATTTTAATATTATTAAATAGTTTAAACAAAATATTCAAAACATGTGAAGATAATAAAAATAATCCTATGAGGCCTTATTACAACTTGATTAAAACAAAATCAACAATAAAAATAAAATAACTAAAATCCAGGTTCATTAAATTCAAATCCCACTGCATGGCCACCTCGAGTCCAACCGGCTCCTCAACCGCCATCTACGAGTCACCTGAAAAATGTTAAAGGAGAAGGTGAGTCACCAAGACTCAATGTGTAACCCTTCCCCAATTTAGTGCAACAACATACACAATTTATAACAAATTAACATGCACTAAATCATGCACCCAACCTAGCCATCCAAACACCTTTCTCTACCCCGTGTGGTACCAAACCACCGTGTGGTGCCAAACCACCGGTGACTTATAGTCACAAAATCCGTCATATTGTGGTGCCAAACCACCGGTGGTGCCAAACCACTTTGGTGACCGTAGTCACAAATCAAATGATGGGGCCAACCCATCGTGTGATACCAAATCACCGGGCGTCAATCCCATAATGTAAATCGTGGGGCCAACCCATCGTGGTGCTAAGCCACCGGGGCGAGACGCTATGAGGTGCCAAACCTCTGGAGGTGCCAAACCTCTGGTGACCGTAGTCACAATGTGGTACCAAACCACCGGGTGTCCGTCGACACGAATATCAGTTCCCCCTCCACTCATATATCCCACATCAATCCATGATATACAACAGATTTCATGCCAACATATATTTAAATCACATATACCAATTATGCCATGCTTCCCAAAAGCATCAAATAGGAAACTCATACGAACAGAGTCTTACGAATCATCGCTTATATCGTTATGGTATTAAATCCAAAGCTACATAAACCGATTTAGCATACACAAACATTTAGCATAGATTAATTAATCATAAAGTGTGTATGTACACACCTGTCACCAATGATAGTCCTAAATCCCGAAAAGACAAATCGGCCACACAAGCTTTCCTTGCCCCTATATTCGGCCAAACATGGAAGTTAGTGACATGGCCTATTCGGCCAAACCAATTAAATCTAAAGGGTGATATCTTGAACCCGAATCCTTACCTGCACGTTACTTGAAGAGGCTAGAAGAAAGACTCACACTAACGCTTTCGGCTCTTAAGTCTTGCGATAAGAAGAGAGAATGAGGCCACTATGGAATTCGGCTATGGCTTCTAAATGGCAAGGGGTTATTCGGCTATCCAAGAAAATATGTAGAATGAAAGTTGAAGAAAAGAGAAAGAATAGGAGAAGAAGTGAGAAGCAATTCGGCTCAAAGAGAGAATTAGAGGAACAATTTTACGCCAAGGAAAATAAAATGAAGACAAGAATAGTTAAAGGATGGTCACCCCTATTTATACTACTTACATTCGGCACTCCTACCTCCTCTCAAATTCCACTTCCTTCTCCTATAATAACTCTTGAACACATATTCAAAATATATAAAATAAATCTATAATTATCTTCTATTTATCAACTTAAAATAAATCCACCTTAATTAATAGAATAAAAATTATCCATCATTAATCCCTCTTAAATCATCTCTTATCTACCTATAAAAGAATAATCTAAATAAAAATAAATTAACAATTATCTACCACTTATCTAGCCGAAATTTAATAGGAGAATTAGAATCCTCCTCCAATTGGAAGTCCCAAGTGCCGTCCACTGCTTCCTTCTTTCCTGGCGCCAAAAGCCAAAATTAAAACACCCAACTGCTGCTCCTGCGCCTTGAACCCGGGACCTACTGGAGCTTTACTGCAGATAACGCCCCAGCCACTCTTCCAAGACGCCTCTTTGTGATATAATTCACCCTAAAATTCTTTTAACACCTCTTTCCCAAGCTCCCCCTTGTCCTAACGCCAAAGCAAAATAAAAACACGCCCATGCCGCCAACGGGATTCGAACCAAAGCCCTTGTTGCCGCAAGCCACATATAGCACTCCAAGCCACTCTTCCGTGGCGGTTTTTATGACATAAACCCGCCACAAATTATTTTAAGACCTCCCAAGCCAAGCTCCTACTTGACGCATAAAAATAAAGTCCCATTCGCTTCCTCTGCAACGCGAACCAAGGCCCTTATTGGCGTCATACCCAGGCCTTAAGTGGCATCCTTAAGCCACTTTACCAAGCTCATCTATATGTCCTAAAACGCCCACAAATTACCCTTAAGGCCTCCCTGGCCTTGTTCCCCTTCCAGACGCAAAAAGAAATGTCTCTGATGCGCCCCGCGTTACTCGAACCTCTTCCCCCCTGCATTCCCTTTTGACGCAGGCCTCCAAGCCCCTAAAGTAGCGTCCCAAGCCACTTTACTAAGCCCAAGTTCATGTCCATAACCTTCTACAATTTTCCTTTAAGGCCTCCATCGCCTAGCTTCTCCTTTTAAGCACTTAAAACAAAATTTTCCTAAGACACTCCCTTTTTATCCTAGAGTTTTAAAAACCCCTAAAACACACCCAAACCACTTACTGAGCCTACTAACTCACGAATTTATGCACCAAATGCATAGCCCCTAATCTAGGATGTTACATGTAACATCCCAAAATTGGGCCTAGTAGAATTGGACCTATTGGGCCCATTGGACCTTGAGCGTAGAAGCGTTTTAAAATTTATGGGAATTTGAGAACTGCATTATTTCAAGTTGGACTTATTAGGAGGGTGATTTTGGAAAGTTACGAGGCTTCTAGGAAGTTCCGGGTTCAAGTTAGGCTATAGGTAAATTTTATATTTTAGCACTTTAAGGAGATATAGTAAGTGACCTCAATGTTTATGGAATTAAATGAGTAATGTGCTAGCATAATTGAGCGTATGGCAAAGAGGTTATGGCATTAAGTGAAGAGTATGGAGGGAAGAGGTTCAAATCCCATAATGTGCAAATTTTGACTATTATTTTTGTATTCTTTCCCTAAGTGTCGGCCAAGCTAGTAAATAAGGCAAGTTGAACTTTTTAATTTTGGCAAGGTGGCTAAGGATATTAGGAAAGGATGAAGGTAGGGAAAAAAATCAAAAGAAAAGGCAAGTATAGGGAACATGTTGGCCCAAAGAGAGGAAAATGTTTTGGAATGTTTTTGATGGCCAAAATGTTTGACCTTTTTGGTTTGGTGTACACGGTTTTGAGGGGGGTAAAGGGGAGTGTCGAAAATCCTTTACGCATTTGTTAAGTTTTAGTGCTTGAGAGGTTACTTTTCTTCTTAGCCTTTTGGTAATTTTTTTATTTTTTCCAATTCCTTTCCTCTTGGCCGAAACCTCCTAGCACATTTGTGCAATTTTCTTTCTCTTTTGTTGGTCGAAACATTCATCTCTTGCATCACTTTCCCTTGATAGCCGAACCATCTAGCATCCATCCATCACCCATTCTTTTCTTTTAACCATTTCTTCAATCTTTCCTCTTCTCTAAAATTGACATCACTTTAAGATCACATCTTCTTGTTTGATTTTCTTCCAAAGCCGAATCTAGTATCATTCCATCTCTTCACTATTTCTTTTCTTTTTGCCTTGGACAATCTCTTCCTGATCGAGTTGGTAAGTGACTTATCATCCATCTTTTCATTTCAATTTTTAGCCGAATATATGAGTTCATCATTTTCGGTTACTCTACTTTGTTTCTCTATCGAAATATCTCTCTCCATCACTTTCATGTTGTGATCAATATCTTCTTTCGTAGTGATCTTAGTGGGTGGCCGAATATCATTCTAGTCATAAGTCAAGTGGTGGAAATCGAATCCATTATCAACAAGTTTGGACTAATCAGTCACTATAGGAACCAAATCGCCCGATCACCTATCCCTCGTAATAAGAGACTCGGATTGTTGGTGCCGCGGAGAGTATCATGTTACGAATTCCAAATAAGGTGTGTAATCCCGTACCCTTCCGAATACCTGTTTGGAATGGTGTTTAATATCATACCTCTCTGAAATTTTGTATGAAATGTTCTGTGATTTGGTATAAATACCGAAGGAAATCGGAAACCGGCATCCGTGACCACTCAGGCGTACGTATTTTAGTAGTGGTAACCATATTTTGCAATGAAACAGTTTGGTCAGCAGCAGTGACGTGATTTTGAAAAATCACGAAAAATAGAATAAAGGGAATTAGAAAGTGAAAAAGATATCGGATCAAATATTACTGTGTCTATTTTTATATGAAAGAAACAGAGGAGGAAGAGGAATTGTATATTCTGTGATATCTTAATTTTAGTGAGACTGGTTTTGATTGACTTCGTGGTTCCCTGATCTATCTTATAAAAATCATTTAAAATTGTAAAAAGTGAATTATTAGTTATAATTTATATTTATAGATTCCTTAGTGAGCCTATTTTCAATATAAACAAGTGGGAGAAACATATGAAAACCGTACAGAGAGATATTTGAATTTTGGGTAAGAGAGGTCAGAACCGTTGGTCAGTGAAACAAGGGAGTCTTTAAAGAATAAACTGTATTAAACGGCTAAGCCAAAAATTCTGTAAAAATTTTAGTAAGAAGATATATGAGTCTAGTTTCAAGGAAAATTTACGGATCTAAATTTTGAGATTCCTAACTCAAGTTATAGTCAACTTAGTCAGTATGACGTAAATGGACAGTTTCGATTTTTATGCCCCACATTAGTAGTTAAGTCTAGGTTGCGGAATTACCAAAATACCCTTGGAGGGTAAATTACCGAAATACCCCTGGGTTGTGAGATTACCGAATTACCCTTAGTGGGTAAAATTACCGAATTACGAAAATTCCCTTATGGGCCGAATTACGAAAATGCCCTTATGGGCCGAATTACGAAAATGCCCCTATGGGCCGATTTGATAGAATGCCTTAATGGGCCGAATTGCAAAGTGTTATAATGGGCCGAATTGATAGAATGCCTTAGTGGGCTAAATTACAAAGCTCAATAATGGGCCGATTCATCGTATTAAATTACTAGACTAATGGTTGTTATACATGTGGATATTTTATGTTGTTATGTGTATTGCATCATCACATATTGCATGGGATGGGAAACTTGAATGTATAGACCGGTGGCATTGCCACAAATTCTGATATGGGCTATGTGCCAATTTAAATATGGCTTTGTGCCATCGTGATTAAGGCTGTGTGCCGATTATATTACCGTATATGTTACTCTAGTGGTTAAGCCACAAAATTATTATAGGTGGCAGCTTGTCTACAAATTGGAGAGACTGGCGGGGTGGGTTGACTTGATCCCCACAGGAGAGACTGGTTGGTACGGGGGAGAGACTGGTTGGATGGGTTGGGTTGCATACATTTGCTTCATATATATATATGTTCTGTTATGATAGTGGGCTCCACCCAAGATGTTGCTATATGGGTTCGTGCCCGTGGATGACTGATGAAGGGATTTTACACCGAAGTTCTTGTAACTCACCCCCCTTTTTCTTAACCCTTGTAGGTAATGCTCCGTAATGAGGACTTGGGCTCATGGATGACTCGGTGGAGGCCATACTTCAGAAATGGTGTTATTGAACTTTAAATTTCTATTTCGGTTTATTTTATTATTTTGCTATTTTGGTTTAAGTTGTAATAAGGCCTCTCAGGATATGTTTTAAATTGCTTTATGTTTAGTCGTACTTATAATATTGCTTGAATTGTTTTAACGGGGATTTTCTAAAATCATAAATAATGGTTTTCCAAAATTGATTAATAAATGGATTTTATAACAAACTTTTACAAATATTTTAACTCGGAAATTTTCTCTCGAATTATCAACAATATTTTCAAAAGCCACGGTTTTAAAGCTCACTACCTCGATTTTCAACTCATAAAACGATCTCTCAAAAATACTTGTATTTTATCTACGTTTCCGTAACGATTTCAAAATACTTCTGCAGCTCTTTTTCTAAACATCACATTTTTGTAAATTGTTTATTTCAAATATGCTTTCGCCACCAAAAAGGTTTTAAAAAAATAATTACGTTTTCAAGTAGTTAACAATTGCTTAAGTGTTTTGGGTTTTAACAAAGAGGCTGTAATTCTCAAACAAGTTATTCCATATGACACGCCAGATTCGGGCCTAACTTCTAGGCCGGGTTTGGGGTGTTACATGGTAATTTGCCCATTTATGTGTTTTCGGATTAAATTGAATGGAATTATGTTTAAACAAGTTTAATTTGAATATGTTAGATCAAGAATCGAAGAAAACGGGTTTGGATCGGGGAAAAACAAAAATAATCGAATATCTGTTTATTTCGTCCGTCGATATCCGAGGTAAGTCTATAAGCATATAAATGTTGTTAAATTGAAAATATATATTTTTTATGTATTGAATTGAATTTTAAGAATATATATGTGCATTGGTCGATTGTGATTAAGCTTGGAAGATAAGTTACGAGTTTGATTTGATCGAGATACGTTGTCCGAAAGTCCCGTACGAACCCTTGGAATAGTTAGGATACATATGTCATGACATAGGATTCCGATATGTGTTTTCGTGTAAGACCACGTCTGAGACGTTGGCAACGAATTGTGTTTACGTGTAAGACCATGTTTGGGACATTGGCATCGTGATTCGATTCGTGTAAGACCACATGGGACAAAGGGCATCGATATGTGATTACATGTAAGACCACGTCTGGGACGTTGGCGTTGTACGAGCTTTCCGATTATCCGCGTATCCTTTTTAATTTCGAACGGTTCAACGGGCAATGTAAAGTAAAGACCGAATGTGAAATCAAATTAAAAGGTTCAGGTATGTATTCATACTATGTTATGAAATTTAGGTAAATTGTATACTTGAATTGATGATTTAAAGTTATGTGAAATATGAATTATGTGTTAGCATATTTGAACATGTAAGTGATTAGGCCTATTGATGTATTTGTGATAATATAAGTGATTCGGCCTATTGATATAGTTGTGATATTTAAAAGTGACAATTATATATGTTTATGAGTATTTGTGCATTTAGCTATATGATGTTAAATGCTAATATATATTTGATAACATATAAACTTGTGAGTGTAATATGTGTATATTTAATTAAGGTTTGGATTAACTTGGCTAATTGATTTAGTGTTAATGTTCATATATTATTGTTTGCTTATGACTTACTAAGCTGCGAAAGCTTACTGTGTGTATGTTTACTCTTCGTTTTATAGATTTTTGGAAGATGGGTTATGAGCTCAGGGATCGTCGGAGGAGCCTATCACACTATCGACTATTTTGGTATTTACTAAGTTTGAATTTTAAATCTATGGCATGTATAGTCTAGTATTAGTTTGATTGGTTTTGAATTTGTAATTATTAAAGCCATGCGAAAATGGCTAGAAATAATATTCAAGCTTAGTTAATCTTGGTTATGTGTTATATATATATATATGTATATGGTATGTGTGACATGTTTGGTTTTGGTCTTGGTGATTCGGCTATGGGTTAATTATAAGTAAATATATGGAAATCTTGTTTGATATGCTTTGTTAAAGTGTTGTTAAGTGATTTTGTAACACCCTTTAACCCGAAACTATTACCAAAATGGGTCTTGAGGCATTACTAAACTACACCCAACCCCGAACAGTCATACATGAATATATATATATATATATCATACTTCTATATTTAAATTCCCAAAATCAAAAGAACCACACTCACAAAGCTATTAGATTCAATATACATCTTCGAACATAATTCAATTTTAAAACATCACATTATAATAAGAGAATCAAGCTCATTATCGTGTATATATATATACATAGTCAACGTATGCCACCAAATTTTTTTATATTTCCACTTAATCTCATATTCATAATAAATGTTACACAACCATATAATCATCTATTATACCTCTCCTATTTGACTACTCAAACATTATAATCAATTTATTTAAAACAACTCAAAAGACAAAGTAGATCCAAATCTATGGCACATATTATCATTATCATATACATATAGCATCTCACGAAATTATTACATACATGTCTATCTTGCTATAACTACTAAAACACGATTCATGCTTATTAATACCATATGAATTAAGACCGAAGTACATAACCACATTTTTTTTTATAATCATGCATATCATTAAATAAAAATGATACACATGCACACATATAACCCTAAAACATCATTATTCATGTTATGAAACTTACTCTATTGAATAATTTCCATGATCGAATCAAATAAACTATTAACTATATCAACATTCAATCATACCATATAGATAACTACCGAACATCACATATCATGAAATATATTTTCATAGCAGAGTATGTAACACCCCAAACCCGACCCATGCGGTATGACCGGATCTGGCATGTCACATGAAGAAAACGTGTAAAGAACTCGTGATTTTTACTAAAGTTGTCGTTATTTGTTTATAGTTAAGAAAACAAGTTTGGTTATAAATATTCGATAAAATACTACTAATCTCGAAAGGTTGATTGAATCGAAAATCGATCTAGTGAACTTTAAAATCGTGACTTTTGAAAATGACGTTGATAATTCGAAAGAGAATCCAAGTTAAATTATTTGTATATACATTTGTTATGAAATCCATTTGTTATTGAATTTTGGAAAACCGTTATTTATGATCTCAGAAAAATCCCGTTTAAAACAATTCATGGAAAATAATAAGTACGTCAAAACATAAAACAAAATGAAAAAATATCAGAGGCTTTATTAAAACTTTAAACCCAAAATAGTAAAAGTAACGAAATAAAGCGGAAAAGAAATTTACTAATGTTCGAAAACATCATTCCTAAAGTATGGCCTCCACCGAGTCATCCATGGCCCCAAGTCCTCATTACTGAGCATTACCTGCAAGGATTAAGAAAAAGGAGTGAGTTACAAGAACTCAGTGTATAATCCCTTTACCGTCATCCACTGGGCCCGAACCCGCATAGCAACATCTTAGGCCTAAGCCCATTTACATAACAGTTATCAAATGAAATGAATGCAACCCAACCCATCCATCCATCACACCCCCGACCAGCCAATCACACCTGTGGGGATCAAGTCAACCCACCCCGCCGCTCACACCAAATTTGCAGTCAAGCTGCTATAATATATAATTATTGTGGCCATGCCACCGAAATCATAAGTAAGCACAATAATAAATGAATTGTGGCTATGCCACCGGGCTACACTACTCTCCATACAATTTTTCCCAACCCATGCAATATGTAAAGATGCAACATAAATAAAAAAAATTTATAACCACATATATAACAACTATTAATCTAGTGAAAAATTTCGGCGAATCAGCCCATTAAAGCACTTTGGTAATTCGGCCCACTAAGGCATTCTAGCACATCGGCCCATCGAGGGCATTTTGGTAAATCGGCCCATAGGGGCATTTTCGTAAAAATGGTCCATTAAAGCTTTTTAGTAATTCAGCCCATAAGGGCATTTTTGTAATTTTACAAATTAATACCGATTTTGACAGATCTTTAGAAATAATGTTGTTTAAGCAAGTTATTCGATTCATGCCATATTACGGTTATTAGATTTGTAAGCAACAACGATCTATTTTTCCAACATGATGGTGAATCACGGATTTACAGGATTCCGGTGTGAGATTACACACCTGATTACGGTAAGGACTAAACCTTCTTGATCGTCGGCACCCTTAGTATCGTGAATGACCACGATTTGCCTACTCTCACCAGAAGATGTGTAACACCCCAAACCCGGCCTAAACGTTACGACCGAATCTGGCATGTCACATGAAAGGAATGTTTAAAAACTGTGCATTCTTTAAAAAGCTCATATTCTTTATAGCTGTGGTGAGAAATCGAGTTTAAGAAATTTTGAATAAGAAATGGTTTATTATCATTTTAGGAAAATCCCATATTGATCATTTAATAATAAGTAATAAACAAATTGAAAGCTGAAACCAAATAAAATACCCAAGGCCTTATTACATAACAAAAACTCAAATAAAAATAAGTCCAAATAAAAGAAACGAATTTACGAGTAAACATATGTATAGCCTCCACGAGTCCACCTCGGCTCCCAAATCCGCGATCTAATGATTACCCGCAAAATTTAACTAAGGGGTGAGTCATCGAGACTCGGTGTGTAAATCCCCATCCAACGAGCCCTTACAAAATTTCATATGAAAATATGCATATCATGCACCCAAACCTAGCCATCCGCAACTCCTTTTTCTACCCCGTGTGGTACCAAACCACCGGGTGGTGCCAAACCACTGGTGTCCAAGGACACGATATTCATCAATATTGTGGTGCCAAACCACTTTGTGACTCGAAGTCACGAATAATAGTGATGGGGCCAACCCATCGTGTGATACCAAATCACCGGCGTCAATCCCGTTGTATTATCTCGTGGGGCCAACCCACTATGGTACCAAACCACTTTGGGGCGAGGCGCTATGAGGTGCCAAACCTCGGTGTCAGAAGACACGAATGTGATACCAAATCACCGGTGACTCAAAGTCACTAATAATCCATCTGTGGGGCCAACCCGTGTGATACCAAATCACCGGCGACGATCCCATATCTCAAAAGTGGGGCCAACCCACGGTGGTATTAACCACGAGGGGCGAGTCGCTATGAGGTGCCAAACCTCCGTGTCCAAGACACGAATGTGATACCAAATCACCGGTGGTGCCAAACCACTAGTGTCCGAAGACACGAATCATCAAGTTGTGGGGCCAACCCACGTGTGATACCAAATCACCGGCGAGCGATCCCATATCTCAAAAGTGGGGCCAACCCACGGTGGTATTAACCACGAGGACGAGTCGCTATGAGGTGCCAAACCTGCGGAGGTGCCAAACCTCTGGTGACCGTAGTCACAATGTGGTACCAAACCACTGGTGCCCGTCGACACGAATATCATTTCGCCCCTCCACTCATATAACCCATGCAATATGACATAATAATTCGTGTATGCAGTTATGTCATGTATGCTAGACATATATCAAATATAAGTATAACATGAATTACCATCATAATCGAGATAGACATAAAACAACATAATCACCTAATCAACCTCTAAGGGTATAACCGTAATTTTACCTACCAAGGGCATTTTCAGTAATTTACCCACCAAGGGTATATCGGTAATTTACCCACCAAGGGCATTTTCGGTAATTTCGTACTGGAATGGCCTTTCCAAAGGCCCAAAGTGTCGCCCCGAAGCGACCCAAACTACCATTTCTCGTCGAAATGGACTATTGGGCCTAAAGCCCAATTCCGGCCCATTCGGGCCACACGCTCGTGTGGCCCACCTAACACAAATCTAGCCACGTATATAAGTTCCACCTAGTCTAGTTCACTATATTCTACACAATCGCACAATTTACTCATAAGGGCCTCTCACGGGCCCATTGGGCCCACTTCGCCCATCGCGCCCAAGCGACCCCAACCCACAAGAAATACTACCGATGGCCTCAATTATCGCGTCGAAGCCCCACACGTGCGCTCGCCGCACGCTCGTGTGGCTACTATTGCCGTGGCCAAGCACTTCGGCATTTGCCGCTCTACAACTAGAGTAGAGAGAGTTACACACCGATAGGACTCGGTGTTAATCCGCGCTCAGACCACTCCTGTGCCCAAACGCCTTCCAAGGTGTGTCAACCCTCCTCCCGGAATGCTCTTTATATAGCTAGTTCTTCACCTTCCTTCTTTGTATCTTTCCGATGTGGGGATCCCTTCGTCGATGAGTTTAAATTCAATCAAAACTCTTGCCGTCCGACATCATAAAATAAATACTCCTTGCTTCTCATGAGATTCGAACCTGGCTCCCTTGCAACATAATCCACGCTGCTAGCCACTTGGCCACAAGCTCCTCTTGTGTCTTAAACCATGCGCAACTAAATATAAATCTATAGCCAAATTCTGAGGTCCAAGTAAAAGAAAACCAAAATGCAAAAGCCAAGACTTGAACCTTGGACCTCCTTCCTTCCTTGTGGCGTCACTCCTTGCCTCTTAAGTGGCGTCACTTTGCCACTACACCACACACTCCACTTGTGTCATTTTTCCCCACATTTTATTCTTAAGGCCTACTCCGCCAACTTCCAGGGTTTTTTTCACCTAAAACCAAAATTTCCCCAAAGCTAATATTTGATCCCGGACTTCATAGAAGCCCTCTAACCTTCCAAAATAACTTACCTAATAAGTCTAACTTGCATTAATGCCGTTCTCAAAAATTTTAAATCAAGGCCCATTGGGCCCAATCCTACTAGGCCCAATTTCGGGATGTTACAAATCTACCCTCCTTAAAGAAATTTCGTCCTCGAAATTTCCAACTCTGAACATTCGTACCACCTAACCTACAACGCTGTGCTCTCACGCTGCGCACTCTGATTCCAATAACCTAATATACTTTTAACTAGAATTTAGAAACCCTACACATACTAAAAAAACCTAACCATTAAAGCGCACAAATATTTCAGTATGCAATCAACTCTATATCCGAACATCACATCCAACCCAAACACACAGAATAGATATTCAAAATACAAAGATATAACAAAGCAAAGTATCGTGAAACTTACCGTGCGGATTGGTGCCGAGAGACTCAAAGCCATATTTAAAAAAATAGATATATTTTTCTAAACCATTTTCCAAACCATCTTTTGAAAACATTTTTTTGAACCCAAACCCACAGTAGAGTTTTTGAACCTAGGCTCGATACCATAATTGTAACACCCCAAACCCGCCTAAACGTTACGGCCAGAATCGGCATGTCACATGAAAGGAATGTTTAAAAAGCTGTGCATTCTTTAAAAGCTCATATTCTTTATAGTTGTGGTGAGAAATCGAGTTTAAGAAATTTTGAATAAGAAATGGTTTATTATCATTTTAGGAAAATCTCATATTGATCATTTAATAATAAGCAATAAACAAATTGAAAATTTGAAACCAAATAAAATACCCAAGGCCTTATTACATAACAAAAACTCAAATAAAAATAAGTCCAAATAAAAGAAACAAATTTACGAGTAAACATATGTATAGCCTCCACGAGTCCACCTCGGCTCCCAAATCCGCGATCTAATGATTACCCGCAAAAAATTTAACTAAGGGGTGAGTCATCGAGACTCGGTGTGTAAATCCCCATCCAACAGTGCCCTTACACAATTTCATATGAAAATATGCATATCATGCACCCAAACCTAGCCATCCGCAACTCCTTTTTCTACCCCGTGTGGTACCAAACCACTTTGGTGGTGCCAAACCACCGGTGTCCAAGGACACGATATTCATCAATATTGTGGTGCCAAACCACCGGTGACTCGAAGTCACGAATAATAGTGATGGGGCCAACCCATCGTGTGATACCAAATCACCGGGCGTCAATCCCGTTGTATTATCTCGTGGGGCCAACCAGCTGTGTGGTACCAAACCACCGGGGCGAGGCGCTATGAGGTGCCAAACCTCGGTGTCAGAAGACACGAATGTGATACCAAATCACTTTGGTGACTCAAAGTCACTAATAATCCATCGTGGGGCCAACCCACGTGTGATACCAAATCACCGGCGACGATCCCATATCTCAAAAGTGGGGCCAACCCACGGTGGTATTAACCACAGGGACGAGTCGCTATGAGGTGCCAAACCTCTGGTGTCCGAAGACACGAATGTGATACTGTAACATCCCAAAATAGGGGTTATTTGTGATTGAATTATTTTTCTTGTATTTGAATTTCTGTGATATTGTTCGTGATGATATAAGGCTTAATTAGGGGTCTTGAGTAAGCTCGGTTTAGTAGAATAATTCTTAGTATGGCTTATTTAAAGAAGAGGATTAAATGAGCTTAGCACTTAAGTTAATTTAAGTAGCAATAAGTGACACAAGATGAGTGCATGGCAAGTTGGTAATGGCGCATGGAGTTTAGCTTGAGGGGAGAGGTTCGAATCCCTTAAATAGCATTGGGACAACTTTTATTTTTGCTTTGGTATAGTAAGTGTCGGCCAAGGATAATTAAGATAAGGGTTGACCATGTTATTCTTGGTTAGTAGACTATAGGTTTAAGGCAAGTGTTATCATATGGAAGGGAATCAAGTAATTAAGGAAAATATGGAGACATGGGGCTAGTATCAAGGATTATGTTTGGAAACAAAATCATGGCCTTTATGCCATGAACTTGGGCGGCAATGTGGCTAAGGGGGATTTGGCGAATATGCTAGTGTTGGTAAGGCTTGGGAAGAATTTTTGGTCATTTCTTTCATTTGATGCAAAAGGTGCAAAACAATTTTTCTCTCAAACTCTTTTCTTGTTAGCCGAATTTCACCTTTTGATAAGCCTAATACTTTTGACCATTTGGTCATTTTGGCTCATTTTCTATTTCTCCTTTTCATTCTCTCAAAACCAAACACTCATCTCTTTTGTCCATTTTCTTCTTTCTTTCTTAGCCGAATCTCTTATACCATAATATTCTATCTATTTCTTTCTTTTCTCTTCTCAAAAGCACTTAGCCGAAATTATTGGTTCACTTTCTTACTTCATCTTTTCCATACAAGTTGAACCTTGGTTGATTGTGTTGAACAAATCATAGCCGAATCCACTCTCTTGGGTATGCCGAATTTTCTTCTCCTATCAATTTTGGCCGAATATTGAAGGTAATATAGTTATCATCGGGACTTCTCTAGAAATCGGTTTTGGTAAAGTGGTAAGGGCTTATTTCAAAGGATTACTCTTTTAAGTTTCATTTAAGCCGAAGGCTAATAAACCTTTTTGATGATGGTTGATTGTAGGGAAGTGAGGCCGATTCTTTTAGGAGTGTGTTGGATAAGTGTTCGAAGGCTTTGGGTAAGATTTTAGGTTCACAAGGAACCTTTCTCAATTATTTTGGTTTGGCCGAATAGGCCATGGTTCTAATATTCATTTTTGGCCGAATATAGGGGCAAGAATACTTGTGTGGCCGATTTGTCTATTCGGGATTTAGAACTCTTTTTGGTGCCAGGTGTGTATACATACACATCTTATAACTTTTTAATATGCTAAGTGTTATTTTATGCCTAAACGTTTTGTGTAGACATGGATGAAATACCTTCATGGTATTAACAAGGATTTGGGTAAGTTCCTATTACTATGTGATTATTATTTGATGCTTTTGGGAAGCATGACACATTTGGTATGTGTATTATTTGATATATGGCTTATGATAAATCGATTGGATGTTGTTAAATAAATCTATCAACATGATTTGTGGTACATGCATAAAAATGATCGTATGGGTTGACGAGAGGAGGCGGTGATATTCGTGTCGACGGACACCGGTGTTTTTTGGTAACACATCATGACTACGGTCACCGAGGTTTGGTACCTCGCAGAGTTTTGGCACCTCATAGCGACTTGTCCTCGTGGTTAATACCACCGTGGGTTGGCCCCACTTTGAGATATGGGATTGTCTGCCGTGATTTGGTATCACCACGATGGGTTGGCCCCATCATCTATTTGTGACTTCGGTCACCGGTGTTTTGGTAACACAATTGTGTCTTCGGACACCGTGAGATTTGGTATCTCCAAAGATTTGGTATCACATTTGTGACTATACGTCACCAGTGGTTTGGCACCACCAAAGTGGTTTGGTACCACAAGGGTAGAAAAAGGCGTATGGATGGTTAGGTTGGGTGCATTTAAACTTATGCATGTTGATTGGTTATAATTGTGTATGTTATTACATTAAATCGGGGAAGGGTTACACATTGAGTCTTGGTGACTCACCTTCTCCTTTAATTTTTCAGTGATTCGTAGACCGCGGATGAGGAGCCTGGATGGACTCGAGGTGGCCATGCAAAGTGGAGATTTTTAATAAATGAATTTTGGATTTTATCTATTTTTCTTGGGGTTTATGTTGCTTAATTGTAATAAGGCCTCCTAGGATTATTTTATTATTGCTGCATGTTTGAATGTTTGGTTTTAACTATTTGATGATGTTAAAACGGATGCACATGTTTTCTCAAATTAAACGAAAAATGTTTTTAAAGTACCATCGGGTACATTTGAAACCTGTAACAACCTAACTTAGTATATTTTTTTAAATGACATTAGGTAATGCTTTCTTCATAACACCTCAATTGTTTTAAATCAAATCAATATCTTTTATCAAAATTTAAAACGATTTCACAAGGATTTTCAAAGGTTTTTCCTCCGTAGCATACCAAATTCGGTCGTAATGTTTGGGCGGGTTTGGGGTGTTACAAAATTGGTATCGAGCCAGTTCAAAGCTGTTGTGTGGGGGCCCAAGGCCCAAAAATGTTTTGGTAGGTTTATTTGAAATATTATGGTTTTGAATAAGCATGGCACTTTGAGTCTCCACACCGATCCGCCTGTAAGTACCACTAACTTTTTGTATGAATTATTTCTTGTAGAAGGGTAGGAAGCATGGGACATAGATAGTGATAGTATTTTAAACCTTAGGACTAGTTTACTCCAAACAAAGACATAAGACTTTAAGAGCCTAATTAAACCAACCTACGACCAAGTCGCCGAGTTAGAGTGTGGTAACCTTGGTGCGCATGTCTAGGATTGGATCCGGAAGAGCTTGGTACTTAAGCAGTCCTCGTGACTCACCTCCTCTTCGCGGGATTCCTACCTGGTGCGTAGCTTCTTCCACCCTAACCAAGAGGACTCGGTCATAAAGCGAAATCCTAAATAAAACCCGAAAGGGATTAGCCATGTTTTAAGGAAAACTTCGGTTTTAAAATCATTAATTTATTTTTAGATGGTAGGACAAATTTATCTTCGAAAAATTTTCAAAATATTCTTGATTGACAAAATTACCAAAATACCCTTTAGGAAAAATGACGAAAATACCACAGGTTAGAAACGGACATAATGCAGAAGAGTGCATAGGTATGAAAGGTATAGGAAATGGATGTATTATTCTGTAAAAACCAAGATAGAAGACTTAAAACCTTGTTTGATCGAAAGAATCTCTATTAAACTCTTTTCATAAAATTTCTTCATGGATAATCAAGTGAAACATGTACTAATTCATAAAAATTTCCTAATCAGATTAAAGCGCGATAGTTAGAATGAGCTTTAGAGGACGTGGCGGCGTGGGCGCGGAAGGGGGTAGGATGGCCGTGATCGAACCCACATCGGGTCGGGTCAAGGATCCGAGAATGAGATACCGCCACCACCACCCCCAACCTTTGGAGTCGAAGAGCGAGGATCGGGCGGTGACGACGCTTTGTGTCACAAGCGATGCTACGGGTTCCGGAAAGGGTAGCTGGAATTGGTGGAAGTGGAGGAGCTCGGAAGTCGGTTCTGAGAGACTTGAGCTAACGGAGCTGAATTTTTCCGAGGTGTGTCGTGTAGCGCCAATACTGGTGAGTATTGGCCGGAATCGACCGAAAGAATCATGGACGAGATAGATTTAACAAATGAGGAAACCGAAAGGAGCGTGTCGCTTCTCAAGGATGAGTCTTATCGATGGTGGCTCACGGTCCGAGATGGTGCTACGGCGATGATCTCACTTGGGAGTACTTCAAAGTCGCATATCGGAAGAAGTATGTTGGATCAAGCTACATTGGCGCTCAAAGGAAAGCTTTTACCGGGTTAGTGCAAGGGAATAAGTCCGTCTCTCGGAGTATGAAGCGGAATTCCTAAAGGTGAGTCGTTATGCTCGTGGAATAGTGGCATCGAACATGATCGTTGTGTTCGTTTTGAAGACGGACTTAGAGACGAGTTAAAGTCGCTGATTGCTCCACGCAGAAGAACGTGAGTTTGCCGGTCTTGGTGGAGAAGTCCAAGGTAGCCGAAGGAATCAAGGAGTCCGCGAGGCAAAGTTATGATAGGAGCAAGTCAAGAGAGGCTTTGGATCGTGCAGGGGTCGTGGTAATGTTCGAGAAAAGATTTAGGCGAGTGGGTCAAATCAGCGAGGAGGTCCACAAACCGCTAATCAAAGATCGACCCGATGTAACCGTTGTGGAAAGTTTCATTGGGGTGAATGTTGGACCGGAGGAAAGGATGTTTCGAGTGTGGTTCGCTAGAACATCGTGTGTGAGGGATCGTCGCGTAAGCAAGCTAGGAATCGATCTGAAAGGTCAAGGTCGTGCCCGATTCGAAAGGAGGGACCAAAGACCGCAGAGGTCGTGGTAATGGTAGAGGTGGTTATGGCTCTAGTGGAGGTCGCGGAGCAGCGACTAGCGCGAGGTATTGGCAACACGGAGGCTAGGCGACTGGTTTGGTGTATCTTTGCGAGGCGTCGTGAGGAAGGAGACGCACCGGACGTCATAACCGTGCGTTTTAATTTTTGGTGTTCCATATCTTTGCCTTGATAGATGTGGGTTCGACGCACTCTTACGTTGCTAGTAGTATAGTTGAGACCATGAGTTTAGTTCCCGAGACTGCTTCTAAGAGGATGACTGTACTTAGTCCTTTAGGTCACTCTATAGAAGTAGATAAGCTGTATAGAGATATACCCCTAGAACTCCAAGGGGGTAGTGTTTGTAGCCGATCCGATGGAACCGCCGTTTGAGGAGTTTGATTTGATTCTTGGGATGGATCGGTTGGTCAAGTACCAAGCAAGTTTGGATTGTGCCGCTAAAGCGCATGGTTTTGAAGAGGCGGTTGAAGGTGAAGAAGTGGTCATGATAGGTAATAGGAGAGATTATCTATCCAACGTGGTATCTGCGTTGAAAGCAGTAAAGATGGTCAGGAAGGGCTGTGAGGCGTTCGTAGTTCATGTGTGTGCTTTGGAAGCTAAGGAGTCTTTTGTGGGAAATGTTCAAACTGTAAAGGAATTTGCTGACGTATTTCTGAAGAACTTCCGGATTGCCTCCGGATCGTGAAGTCGAATTTGGTATAGATCTGTTACCTGGAACGGCGCCAGTGTCTATAGCTCCGTATAGGATGGCACCGAAGGAATTGTTAGAATTGAAGGCTCAGATACAAGAGTTGTTGGATCGAGGTTTCATTCGACCAAGTGTTTCACCTTGGGGAGCGCCGTACTACTTTTTGTCAAGAAGAAGGATGGTACGATGCGGATGTGTATAGACTACCGCCAGATTGAATAAGTCGACGATTAAAAACAAGTATCCTTTGCCGAGGATAGATGACTTGTTTGATCACCAAAGTGAAATTCTGCAGCTTTCTAAGATTGATTTAAGGTCCGGATATCATCAACCGAAGGTGAAAGAGGCTGATATCCATAAGACGGCATTTCGTACTCGGTATGGACACTACGAGTTTACGGTGATGCCGTTTGGTTTGACTAATGCACCAAAGAGCTTTCATGGACATGATGAATAGGGTATTTCAACGCTTTTGGATCGGTTTGTTGTGGTCTTTATAGATGATATTTTGGTGTATTCAAGTCGGAAGAGGAGCATGATGCGCATTTGCAGTGGTGTTGCAGATTCGAGGAAAAGCAAACAGTATCACGAAATTTAGTAAGTGCGACTCGGCTTAAGGAGGTGACTTTCTTGGGTCACGTTGTTTCAATAGAGGATTAGAGTGGATCCTCGAAAGATTGAGGCGATGTTAGATTGGAAGCCGCCTAAATCTGTGGGCTGAAATTCGAGTTTTCTAGGTCCAGCGGGGTATTACCAAGATTTGTGGAAGGATTTTCTTTGATTGCCGCACCGATGACCAAGTTGTTGAGAAAGGAGTTCCATTTGTGTGGACCGAGGAGCAGCAAGAAAGTTTCGACAAATTGAAGAAGATTCTGTTGATCAAAGCTCGGTTTGATTCAACTGAGAGCGTGCAAGGAATTCACGGTTTATTGCGATGCATCACATATTGGTTTGGGATGCGTCTTTGATGCAAGAAGGGAAGGTAGTGGCTTATGCATCTCGGCGCTTGAGACCACATGAGGCTAATTATCCGACTCATGACTTGGAGTTAGCGGCTGTAGTCTTCGCTTTGAAGATATGGAGGCACTATTTGTACGGAGAGAAGTCGATAGTTTATACGGATCACAAGAGTCTTAAGTATCTCTTGACTCGTAAGGATTTGAATTTGAGGCGGCGTAGATGGATTGAGTGCTGAAGGACTACGACGTTCGATCGAGTATCATCCTGGTAAGGCTAACGTGGTGGCAGACGCGTTGAGTCGTAAGGTTGTATCGGATTTAAGATCGATGTTTGCTCGACTTAGTCTGTTCGATGATGGGAGTCTTTTGGCAGAATTGCAAGTCAAGCCGATTTGGTTAGATCGCCAAGGAGAAGCGATTAGAGGATGATGGTTTGAATGATCGGAGGTTGCAAGTCCGAATGGTGGATTAGAGGATTTTAGTCCATCCCGATGATGGAGTTTTGTGCTTTAAAGGAAGAGCTTGTATGCCGAAAGATGTGGAGTTGAGACAAAGGATTCTTCGGGCCGCACATAGCGTACCCATATGCTATGCATCCCGGAGGTAGCAAGATGTATCGGGATTTGAGAGAGCAATTTTGGTGGCAGTGCAAAACGGAAGTAACGAGTTCGTGGGTAAGTGTCCGACGTGTCAACAAGTCAAGGTTGAACATCGATTGCCATCTGGTTTACTTCAAATGGTGAAGATTCCTCGATGGAAGTGGGAGAGGATCACCATGGACTTTGTCGGTGGATTACCTCTTACGCCTAGCAAGAAGAATTCAGTTTGGGTGATTGTGGATCGTCGACTAAATCGGCGCATTTCATACCGTAAGGGTAGATTATTCGCCTGCAGGTTAGCTAAGTTATATGTAGCCGAGATAGTGAGATTGCATGGTGTGCCAAGATCGATTATCTCGGATAGGGATCCGAGGTTTACATCGAGGTTTTGGAGAGCGTTGCATCAAGCTTTGGAGTGCGAGATTGGACTTCAAAGACTTTTCATCCACAATCCGACGGACAATCGGAGAGAGTGATTCGGATCTTAGAAGATATGCTCGGAGGTTGTGTTCGGATTTCGTGGCGCTTGGGAGGAGTATCTACCGTTGGCGGAATTCGCTTATAACAATAGTTATCAAGCGAGTATCCAAATGGCTCCATATGAAGCACTGTATGGACGAAAATGTCGTACTCCTACGTGTTGGACGGAACTAGGTGAACGACATGTCTTGGGTCCGAAATGGTGACTAAACCGAGGACAAAGTTAAGGTAATTCGGGCTCGTCTCAAGGAAGCATCGGATAGGCAAAAGTCTTACGCCGATCTCAAGCGCAAGGAGATGGAATACGAGGTAGGAGATAAAGTCTTTCGAAGGTGTCGCCTTGGAAAAAGGTGTTGCGCTTTGGGCAAAAAGGAAATTAAGTCCAAGGTTCATCGGCCCAGTATCTTTGTGTTGAAGCGAGTAGGACCGGTAGCTTATCACTCGAATCGCCAAAGCAGAGTTGAGTCGATTCACAATGTCTTCCATGTGTCGATGCTTAGACGGTATAGGTCGATCCATCGCACATCGTGCGATGCGCGAGATTGAGGTTAACTCCGATTTATCATTCGAGGAGGAACCGATTCATTTTAGATCGTGATGTCAAAGTGTTGCGTAGAAAGTCGGTACCCTTAGTGAAAGTGCTATGGCGAAACCATGGTACGGAGGAAGCGGCGTGGGAACTCGAGGAGGTGATGCGCGGCAAATACCCCACCTTTTCTCGATCGTGGTAATTTCGAGGTCGAAATTATTTTAAGAGGGGTAGAACTGTAACATCCCAAAATAGGGGTTATTTGTGATTGAATTATTTTTCTTGTATTTGAATTTCTGTGATATTGTTCGTGATGATATAAGGCTTAATTAGGGGTCTTGAGTAAGCTCGGTTTAGTAGAATAATTCTTAGTATGGCTTATTTAAAGAAGAGGATTAAATGAGCTTAGCACTTAAGTTAATTTAAGTAGCAATAAGTGACACAAGATGAGTGCATGGCAAGTTGGTAATGGCGCATGGAGTTTAGCTTGAGGGGAGAGGTTCGAATCCCTTAAATAGCATTGGGACAACTTTTATTTTTGCTTTGGTATAGTAAGTGTCGGCCAAGGATAATTAAGATAAGGGTTGACCATGTTATTCTTGGTTAGTAGACTATAGGTTTAAGGCAAGTGTTATCATATGGAAGGGAATCAAGTAATTAAGGAAAATATGGAGACATGGGGCTAGTATCAAGGATTATGTTTTGGAAACAAAATCATGGCCTTTATGCCATGAACTTGGACGGCAATGTGGCTAAGGGGGGGGATTTGGCCGAATATGCTAGTGTTGGTAAGGCTTGGGAAGAATTTTTGGTCATTTCTTTCATTTGATGCAAAAGGTGCAAAACAATTTTTCTCTCAAACTCTTTTCTTGTTAGCCGAATTTCACCTTTTGATAAGCCTAATACTTTTTGACCATTTGGTCATTTTTGGCTCATTTTCTATTTCTCCTTTTCATTCTCTCAAAACCAAACACTCATCTCTTTTGTCCATTTTCTTCTTTCTTTCTTAGCCGAATCTCTTATACCATAATATTCTATCTATTTCTTTCTTTTCTCTTCTCAAAAGCACTTAGCCAAAATTATTGGTTCACTTTCTTACTTCATCTTTTTCCATACAAGTTGAACCTTGGTTGATTGTGTTGAACAAATCATAGCCGAATCCACTCTCTTGGGTATGCCGAATTTTCTTCTCCTATCAATTTTGGCCGAATATTGAAGGTAATATAGTTATCATCGGGACTTCTCTAGAAATCGGTTTTGGTAAAGTGGTAAGGGCTTATTTCAAAGGATTACTCTTTTAAGTTTCGTTTAAGCCGAAGGCTAATAAACCTTTTTGATGATGGTTGATTGTAGGGAAGTGAGGCCGATTCTTTTAGGAGTGTGTTGGATAAGTGTTCAAGGCTTTGGGTAAGATTTTAGGTTCACAAGGAACCTTTCTCAATTATTTTGGTTTGGCCGAATAGGCCATGGTTCTAATATTCATTTTTGGCCGAATATAGGGGCAAGAATACTTGTGTGGCCGATTTGTCTATTCGGGATTTAGAACTCTTTTGGTGCCAGTGTGTATACATACACATCTTATAACTTTTAATATGCTAAGTGTTATTTTATGCCTAAACGTTTTGTGTAGACATGGATGAAATACCTTCATGGTATTAACAAGGATTTAGGTAAGTTCCTATTACTATGTGATTATTATTTGATGCTTTTGGGAAGCATGACACATTTAGTATGTGTATTATTTGATATATGGCTTATGATAAATCGATTGGATGTTGTTAAATAAATCTATCAACATGATTTGTGGTACATGCATAAAAATGATCATTATGGGTTGTGAGAGGAGGGGCGGTGATATTCGTGTCGACGGACACCAAGTGTTTTGGTAACACATCGTGACTACTGGTCACGGAGGTTTGGTACCTCGGAGGTTTGGCACCTCATAGCGACTTGTCCCCGTGGTTAATACCACCGTGGGTTGGCCCCACTTTGAGATATGGGATTGTGCGCGGTGATTTGGTATCACCACGATGGGTTGGCCCCATCATCTATTTGTGACTTCGGTCACGATGTTTTAGTAACACAATTGTGTCTTGGACACCGTGAGATTTGGTATCTCCAAAGGATTTGGTATCACATTTGTGACTATACGTCACCGGTGGTTTAGCACCACCGGTGGTTTGGTACCACAAGGGGTAGAAAAAGGCGTATGGATGGTTAGGTTGGGTGCATTTAAACTTATGCATGTTGATTGGTTATAATTTGTGTATGTTATTACATTAAATCGGGAAGGGTTACACATTGAGTCTTGGTGACTCACCTTCTCCTTTAATTTTCAGGTGATTCGTAGACCATGGATGAGGCCGGATGGACTCGAGGTGGCCATGCGGTGGAGATTTTTAATAAATGAATTTTGGATTTTATCTATTTTTCTCATTGGGTTTATGTTGCTTAATTGTAATAAGGCCTCCTAGGATTATTTTATTATTGCTGCATGTTTGAATGTTTGGTTTTAACTATTTGATGATGTTAAAACGGATGCACATGTTTTCTCAAATTAAGCGAAAAATGTTTTTAAAAATACCATCGGGTACATTTGAAACTGTAACAACCTAACTTAGTATATTTTTTTTAAATGACATTAGGTAATGCTTTCTTCATAACACCTCAATTGTTTTAAATCAAATCAATATCTTTTATCAAAATTTAAAACGATTTCACAAGGGATTTTCAAAGGTTTTCCTCCGTAGCATACCAAATTCGGTTCGTAATGTTTGGGCCGGGTTTGGGGTGTTCTGAATACCAAATCACCGGTGGTGCCAACCAGCACAGTGTCCAAGACACGAATCATCAAGTTGTGGGGCCAACCCACGTGTGATACCAAATCAGCGCGACGATCCCATATCTCAAAAGTGGGGCCAACCCACGGTGGTATTAACCACGAGGGACGAGTCGCTATGAGGTGCCAAACCTCCGGAGGTGCCAAACCTCGGTGACCGTAGTCACAATGTGGTACCAAACCACTGGTGCTGTCGACACGAATATCACCGCCCCCTCCACTCATATAACCCATGCAATATGACATAATAATTCGTGTATGCGGTATGTCATGTATGCTAGACATATATCAAATATAAGTATAACATGAATTACCATCATAATCGAGATAGACATAAAACAACATAATCACCCTAATCAACCTCTAAGGGTATAACCGTAATTTTACCTACCAAGGGCATTTTCGTAATTTACCCACCAAGGGTATATCGGTAATTTACCCACCAAGGGCATTTTCGGTAATTTCGTACACACCGGAATGGCCTTTCCAAAGGCCCAAGTGCCCGAAGCGACCCAACTACCATTTCAGTCGAAATGGACTATTGAGCCTAAAGCCCAATTCCGCCCATTCGGGCCCACACGCTCTCGTGTGGCCCACCTAACACAAATCTAGCCACGTATATAAGTTCCACCTAGTCTAGTTCACCATATCTACACAATCGCACAATTTACTCATAAGGGCCTCACGGACCCATTGGGCCCACTTCGCCCATCGCGCCCAAGCGGCCCCAACCCACAAGAATACTACGATGGCCTCAACTATCGCGTGAAGCCCCACACGTGCGCTCGCGCGCTCGTGTGGCTACTATTGCCGTGGATCCAGGCGACTTCGGCATTTGCCGCTCTACAACTAGAGTAGAGAGTTACACACCGATAGGACTCTGGTGTTAATCCGCGCTCCCGACCACTCCTGTGCCCAAACGCCTTCCAAGGTGTGTCAACCCTCCTCCCGGAATGCTCTTTATATAGCTAGTTCTTCACCTTCCTTCTTTGTATCTTTCCGATGTGGGATCCTTCGTCGATGAGTTTAAATTCAATCAAAAACTCTTGCCGTCTGCACCATAAAATAAATACTCCCTTGCTTCTCATGAGATTCGAACCAGTGCTCCTTGCAACATAATCCACGCTGCTAGCCACTTGGCCACAAGCTCCTCTTGTGTCTTAAACCATGCGCAACTAAATATAAATCTATAGCCAAATTCCGAGGTCCAAGTAAAAAGAAAACCAAAATGCAAAAGCCAAGACTTGAACCTTGGACCTCCTTCCTTCCTTGTGGCGTCACTCCCTTGCCTCTTAAGTGGCGTCACTTTGCCACTACACCACACACTCCACTTGTGTCATTTTTCCCACATTTTATTCTTAAGGCCTACTGCCAACTTCTTCCAGGGTTTTTCACCTAAAACCAAAATTTCCCCAAAGCTAATATTTGATCCCGGGACTTCATAGAAGCCCTCTAACCTTCCAAAATAACTTACCTAATAAGTCTAACTTGCATTAATGCCGTTCTCAAAAAATTTTAAATCAAGGCCCATTGGGCCCAATCCTACTAGGCCCAATTTCGGGATGTTACAAGATGGTCCACAACCTGGTGGAAAATCCTGAACTGCCGATACCGCCCTACGTTTGAACTTGGGAGTAGAGATTGCAAGTCCACTCCCTTTTTTCCCTCCTATCGATTTTCCCTTAATAACTCTACCACTTGCCTCCATTGAAAGAGTCTCGATCAGAATAATACTACGATGAGAGAAAGTAGTTGTTTAGGGAGAGGATTTCGGCTTACCACTACTTTTGAAGGGTCAACGAGTAGAGAAGAACGAGTGATTTAGTCCCTAAAATGATCGATTAGTCATAACCTTCGATCCAATTTGCAAAATAACCGAGTAGAGAGATATCAAATGAACCAAGAAAAAACTCCTTACCTTATCGATGATGAACCCGACTCCCACCGATTTGACTTAAGGCTAAAGATGAGTCGGCAAGGATATGATATTCGGCCAACCTATTAGAGCACTATAAAAATGAGATGATCACGATATGAGGGAGGAGAAGGGAATGGTGTTTCGATTTAGAAACAAAGTGCAACAATCGAATGATGATGGACACACATTCGGCTAGGGAGAAAAGAAGATGAAAGGAATAGAATGAAGCCACTTACCCGAATCAACCAAGGAAGAAATGTCCAACGCGCAAGAATGGAGAAGAGATAATGGCTAAGAGTATTCGGCTACTTTGAGAGAAAGAAAAGAGGAATATTCGTCCTCCAAATATGGTCGACTAAAGAAAGAAGAGAGAAAGATAAGAGGAATGGTGAGAAAAAAAACAAGAAAAGAAGAGCAAAATGGCTTGAGTGTTTCGGCAAAACAAAGGAAAATGTAACATCCTGGAAAAGGCTTATGCATTTTCGGTTTAATTGTACGAGGTAACATGTTTTATGTACTAAGAATAAATTTTGAACAATTTTGGAAACCTAAAAATGTATGGAAATGTTAAGTTAAAAAAATTGGAAAGTGAACATTTTGGAAACTTGAAATGGATGGAAATGATTTGGAAATGATTCAAAATAGGAAAGTGCACATTTAAAACTTGGAAATGTAAGAAAATGTCAAGTTTACTGAGCCAGAACGAAAATTTTTGGAAACTTAGAAATGACTTAGAAATGTCGAGTTTTAAAGTTTAAAAGAGGAAATTAAGGCAAGGTGGCCTTAAAAGAAAAAGTTTGTAAAATTTGACACACAAACAGGCTTGGAAAAGTGGCCTGAAGATGCCACTTAGGGCCTCTGGAAATGGCGCCACATGCAAGGTGTTGGGCCTGAGTTCGAGTCGCGTGGGAAGCAAAATTTTAAAGCCTTTATTTTTTCTAAGTGGCGTCAATAAGGGGGAATAGGGGGACGGCACATGGCTAAATTCTAGGAGTTTTATCCCTTTTATTTTATTGAGGATAAAAGATGATAAATGAGGGATTATTCTTTAATTTTTAAAATAAAGAGATAAGGAGGAAAATAAGGGAGAGTGATGGCCAAGTAAGGGAGTCTTGGCCTAGTAATTTTGGCAATAGGAGGAAAAGAGAGACCATTCTGCATTATTTTCTTTTTCTTGAGAGCCTCTGCCTAATTCTCTCTGCAACCCCTTTCTTTTTCTTTTCAATTCTCCGAAAAGCTGAGAGTAAGATCCCCTAGTCTTGCCAAAATTTCTCCATCACTCTCTTCTCTTTTTCTTTTCTGTTCTGAAGCCGAATATTTCAAGAGATCATCAAAAGCCGAAACCAAGTTCCATTAGCCATAGCTGATTTCTCTGTGGATTCTAGTGAAGGTGCAGTCGTTTTCAATAGTGAGGGTAAGATCTCATTCGGTTTCATCCTTTTTCTTTTAAGATTTGCCGAAATCTAGGACTAACCCCATTAATATCTTGTTGCCGAAACTTTGAAGAGATCTTTCGGGATTTACTAAGTGTCGGCTACAAGGAAGGAGAAGTTCTTTTCCGAAGGTACACCATAGGCGCGTGTTCCCTAGTTATTCGGTGAGTTTGAGATTTAAAATCCACAAGGTAAGTGTCTATAGCATTCGGCCAAGGCCTATTTTGGAACCCGGATCTATTTCTTACTTCGTATAAAGCCGAAAACTAACCCATTTGTTAATTTAATGCTTGGCCGAATACAAGAAGGAATAAAGCAAAGTTTTCGGGATTTGTTGGTGACCAAATCGGCAAAAGGTAGGTTTTGAAAGTACTAATCCTATTAGGATTTGGTCTTATAGCCGAATAGGCTCTTTGCTAACATATTAAGGTTGGCGAATGTAGGGATTTAAGATCTAAGGCATTAGATCAAGCTTTTCGAGATTTAAGTGAACATTAAGTGTATCGGTGTGTACCCCACACTACTTCTTAATATGTTTCATGACTGTTTTATTAAAATATGTGATATTAAGAATATGGAAGTGGCTAGGGTACCATGTTATGGTACTAAGTACTCAATGCGTTTCCTACTTCTACAAAGAATATGAAAAAGGTCATTAGTAACATGAGAATATGATAAGAATGTGAACTCGGCATATTTATGCATATCATCATTATATGGGGCATATGGGTTTGTTTGAAAGGGGAAGTGAATGTGGTGACCTAAGACCACGAACACGGTGACCTAAGACCGTGGTATCTGAATGTGGTGACCTAAGACCACGATGTCTGAATGTGGTGACCTAAGACCACAGATGTCCCGAATCGGTGACCTAAGACGCGATATCTGAATGTGGTGACCTAAGACCACAAATCACGGTGACCTAAGACCGCGATATGGAGTGTAGCGAGAAGGAGGGTCGACTTAGTAGTCCCCACGGTGTGCAGGTTGAGTGCGAGAGTGTGTAGCAGATGGCTTATTAGGATTGGGTTTGGGAATGCATCATAATTTGTATGCTATGATATGAATGCGTAACATTTGTATGCCTGATTCTATTTTGATTTAGTGTTTGTGTACACATTGAGTCTGTTTGACTCACCCCGTTGGGGAATATTTTTCAGGTGATGATCAATGATGGACCGGGATGGCAGAACTTGTGGTGGCCATGCTCAACATGAAGATTTTATTTTATGAACTACTATTTCTATTTAAGTACTTGAATTACTTGGAAATTATTTGATGTAATAAGGCCATAAGGCCATAGTTGAATTGTTTTCCATTTATTTCTATTTATTATGATTATGAGTTTTACCTATTAAAGTTTAAGTAAAATTTTTAATATAAAGAATTGAATTCGTTTTCAACACAATCCTAACCCTAAACAATTTTTTTCAAAATCGCACAAGTTTTCTCTAGGTAACGAAAGAATTTTGAAACCAGTTTACTGAGGAACATACCAAATGCTGGGCAAATCTCGTGGGCGGGTTTGGGGTGTTTGATTTGATATCGAGCCCAGTTTTAAAACTCTCGGCTTGTGGGCCAAGGCCCAAAACGTTTTCAAAGCGAGCCCAAATGAGTTTTTGAAAATATTTTATGAAACAAGCGAGGTTTTACGGCATGGCACCTAAAGTCTCCGACCATGATCCACCAGGTAAGTACCCTAACTATTTGTGTGATTATGTGTAATGAATATTAGAAGGGTAGAAAAGGAATGGAGCGTAGAATAGCATGATAGGAACTTGAACCCTAGGACTAGTCTACTCAAACACAAACACATAAGACTTAAGGAACGTTAAACAAACCCATGGCTAAGTCACTAAGTTAGGGTGTGGTAACCCGTGCGCATGTCTAGGATTGGATCCTAAGAGCACAGTATTTAAGCGATCCTAGTGACTCACCTCCTCTTCGCAGGAATCCTACAGTGCGTAGCCGGTTCACCCTAACCTGAGGGCTCGATGGGTGTGGCAACCTCTCGTGCGCATGTTTAGGAATGGTTTCGGTGGGAGCTTGGTATTTAAGCGATCCGCATGACTCACCTCCTCTCCACTCGAATCTGCCTGGTGCGTAGCTTTGGTTCACTACGACCAAGAGGACTCGGTCATAGGCTAAACACAATAACTAAAACCCGAAAGGGAATTAGCGTGTTTTTATAAAAATAACAAAACCCTAGTTTTAGAACTCTTAAAACTTTCTTCTAAATTCATGAAAACCATCTTTACAAAATTTTCCGAAAGATTTCCGATTTATACAAAAATGCCCCTAGTGGTAAAATTACCAAAATACCCTTGGTTTATAAAATGACCAACTACCCAACAGTTTTGCCAAAATTTCATTATTTTATCAATGTTCAAAAACCCTAATTTGCAAATTATCAAAAATACCTTGAATTTTGGAAATTTCAAAATTGCCCCTAACTTATAAAATTACCAAAATGACCCTGATTTCCAAAATTTTTGCAACATCACCGTTTTGAAAAGTATAATTCTCAAAAAGAACCCTCAAAGTTTTGCAACCTTTGAAATATCCCTGATTTATAAGATTTTACAAATTTACCCAGGCTTGGAAAAAATCACCAAAATACCCCAGGGTCCAAAATCACCGAATACCCTGGATTTCAAAATTTTTCAAAATACCCCAGAAATTTAAAAATACCAAAATACTTTGTGACAAAATCACCAAGGAACTTTTCCTTTTGAAAAATTACGAAAATACCCTGTAGGGAATGAATTACGAAAATACCCACAGGTAGTGGAAGGAAAAAAACAATAACAATGAAAACTACAACCTTTCTCTGAATGAGCGAGAGTTCATGATTTTTGATGGATGTATGGATGAATGAATGGAAAGAAGCTGTGTGCATCTGAAAAGAACCACTCCTAAAACTCTTTTCATAAAATTTCTTCGCGGGTAATCAAGTGAAACAAAGACTAATTCATAAAACTTCTTAATCGGATCACGACGTTAGAAATGAGCTCTAGAGAACGTGGTCGTCGTGGATGAGGTAGAGGAAGGATGACGGTGTCAGAACCCGTTAGATCGGGTCAAGGGTCTAACAATGAGATACCACATACCACCATCACCCCCATTTGTTGGTGTTGAGCGGCAAGCTCGGACGGGGATGATCTTTGTGTTGCGGTATCTTCGCGAGTTTTGGAGTTGGTGGGTGGTGCGGGGAGAAATTCGGGAACCCGTAAGTGCATACTGGCGGCTCTGAGCTAATGGGCCGAAATGTTTCGTGGGGTATCGGGTGTGGCACCAGTTCGGTGAATCTTGGTTGGAAGCAACAGGCGCATCATGGATGAGCTTGACTTGACCCACGAGGAGAAGTTAAAAGGAATGGTGGCAGCCGTTACGCAGCGATGAAGCGTATCGATGGTGGTTGACTATTCGGGATGGTGCCACGCGGTGAGGATCGACACAGGGAATATGTTAAGGAAGCATTTGGAAGAAGTATGTAGGAACGGGTATCTTGATGAGCAAAGGAAGGCATTTAAAGGTGGTTCAAGGAGCGAGTCCGTGGCGGAGTATGAGGCTGAATTCACGAGGTTGAGCCGATATGCTCGAGGAGTAGTGGCAGCCCGAGCATGAGCGTTGTGTCCGTTTTGAGGGCGGGCTAAGGGATGATCTGAGACTGTTGATAGCACCGCATCAGGAGCGGGAGTTTTCTGCTTTGGTAGAAAAGGCCAAGGTGGCTGAGGGAATCAATGATTCTACAAAGCAGGTTATGGATAGGAATAGGCCCAAAGAGGTTTTAGAGCGTCTGGAAAGGTTCATAAGAGGCCTAGAGTTGATGGGCCGCGAGGTCGACAAGTTGGTTCGGAAGGGCGATGTCGACCTTGTGATGTGTGTGGAAAGAAGCACTTAGAAGAGTGCTGGAAGAAAATAGGAAGATGTTTTAGATGTGGGTCCAAGGACCATGTGATCAAGGATTGTCCTAAGCAATCGGATGAAAGCCGACCAACATTCGGAATGTTAGTCGGTGGTAGAGGAGGACCGCGGCCTTAACGAGTCGTGGTTCGAATAACAGAGGTAATGGTCTTTGGCGAGAGACCGTGGAACACAAGGTAGAGAGTCTTTGCTATTCTTTGAGGCAAGGCAACCGAGTTTGGTTTATGCGGTTCACCGGAGGGAAGATGGAGGCAGCCGGACGTTATAACCGATGCGTTCTTTATTTTTGACGAGCCCTATTTTTCTCTAATTGATGTGGGCTCGACCTATTCCTATGTTGCATGTAGTGTAGTGGAAACACTAGGCCTAGACTCTGAACCTTACGATAGGCGGGCGATCGTAGTAAGCCCATTAGGCCTAAGCGTAGTGGTGGATAAGATCTTTCGGAATGTACCCCTAGATATTCGGGGAGTGAACTTTCGGTGACTTAATGGAACTACCTTTCGGGAGTTTGAACTTATACTTGGAATGGGTGGCTAGTAGAGCAGTAGCCGTGTTGGATTGTGCGGCTAAGCGAATGGAACTAAGGACCCGGAGGATGAAGTACTAGTAATGATCGGAGAGGAAGAAACTACACATCCAACGTAGTTTCGGTGTTGAAGGGTTTGAGAAAATGGTTAAGAAAGGGTGCAAGGCATTCTTAGCCTTCGTAAGTGCGTTAGGTGGAAAGGAAGAAGGTGTCGGTGGAGTTAGAACGGTGAAAGACTTTGAAGATGTATTTTGGAGGAATTACAAGGAATACCCCGGATAGGGAGGTGGAGTTTAGAATAGACTTACTCACAGGGAGCAGATCTGTGTCAATCGCTCCATATCGAATGGCGCCAAAGGAGTTAGTTGAGCTCAAGGCTCAAATCCAAGAGTTGTTGGATCGTGGGTTCATACGACCCAGTGTGTCTCCATGGGGAGCACCAGTTCTATTTGTAAAGAAGAAGGACGGAACTATGCGTATGTGCATAGATTACCGTCAGTTGAATAAGCTGACCATCAAGACCAAGTATCATTTGCCAAGGATCGATGACTTGTTCGATCAGCTGAAGGGGGCCGCAGTATTCTCAAAGATAGACTTAAGGTCGGGATATCACCAGTTGAAGGTGAAGGAGGCAGATATCCATAAGACCGCTTTTAAGACAAGATATGACCATTTTGAGTTTATGGTGATGCCGTTTGGATTGACAAAGGCTCCAGCCGCGTTCATGGATATGATGAACCGAGTTTTTCAACCCTACTTGGATAGGTTCTTCGTTGTGTTCATCGACAATATTTTGGTGTATTCTAAGTCCGAAGAGGAGCATGATGAACATCTCAGAGTGGTGCTACAAGTGTTAAGGGAGAAGAAGCTCTATGCTAAATTCGGCAAGAGTGGATTTTGGCTTAAGGAGGTGGCATTCTTAGGGCATGTGGTATCATGAGAAGGAATAAGAGTGGATCCTAGGAAGATCGAAGCGATGTTAGATTGGAAACCACCTAGGTCCGTGGTGAGATTCGAAGTTTCTTAGGTTTGGCGAGCTATTCTGGAAGGTTCGTAGAAGGATTCTCGTCAATAGCCGCGCTTTGACAAAGTTACTAAGGAAGAAAGTACCCTTTGAATGAGTGCGATAAGCAACGAAGAGCTTTGACAACCTTAAGAAGGTGTTGATGGAGGCTCGGTGTTAATTCGACCGGAGGTGGGAAGGAAGGATTTTGTGGTGTCTTGTGGCGCTTCGCATGCGGGATTAGGATGTGTGCTAATGCAAGAAGGAAAAGTAGCCGCTTATGCGTCTCGGCAACTAAGGTCTCATGAGGTTAACTACCCAACTCATGACTTGGAACCGCGCGATAGTTTTCACCCTTAAGGTTTGGAGGCACTACCTCTATGGAGAAAGGTCGGTGATCTACCACGGACCACAAGAGCCTTAAGTATCTGTTGACTCGAAGGAGTTGAACTTGAGGCAACGAAGGTGGGTGGAGTTGTTGAAGGACTCTGACATTTGTTCGATAGAATATCATCCGGGCAAGGCGAATGTGGTAGCCGATGCCCTAAGTCGGAAGGTTGTGTCGGATCTAAGGGCTATGTTCGCTCACTTAAGTTTGTGCGATGATGGAAGCTTTGTTGGCGAGTTGCAAGTCAAGCCCACATGGGTGAAGGAGGTGAAAGAGGGACAGTTGGTTGATAAGGATCTAAGTGTTAAGTTACAACAAGTGCGGAACGAAGAGTTAGAGGATTATAGTGTTAATGATGAGGAGTATTGTACTTCAAGGGAAAGGCATGTATGCCTAAGGACAAGGAGTTAAGACAAAGGATTCTTGGAGGCGCATAGTAGCCCTTATGCTATGCATCCGGAGGCATTAAGGCTGTCTGAGATATCTAAGGGAACAATTTTGGTGGTCCGATCTTAAGCAAGAAGTGGTGAATTTGTGGAAATGTTTGGCGTGTCGACAAGTTAAAAATTTGAACACCAAGTTCCATCGAGATTGCTTCAACCAATCGAGATTCCGCAATGGAAGTGGGAGAGAATTACCATGGATTTCGTTAGTGGGCTTCCCCTTACGCCTACTAAGAAGGACTCGGTATGGGTGATAGTGGACCGTTTGACTAAGTCGCGCATTTCATCCCGATGAAGTTGACTATTCTCTTGAGTGGCTAAGTTATATGTGGCGGAAATTGTGAGGTTACATGGTGTACCAATGTCGATCATCTCAAGCGAGACCCAAGGTTTACGTCTCGGTTACGGAGGGCACTTCATCAAGCTTTAGGCACTAAGTTGGACTTCACTACGGCTTTTCATCCACAATCGACGGGCGGTCCGAATGAGTTATACAAGTGTTGGAGGATATGTTGAGAGGCTGTGTGATGGATTTCAGGAAGTTGGGAAGACTATTTGCCTTTAGCTAAGTTAGCCTACAACAACGACTATCGAGGCTAGCATTCGGATGGCACCATATGAAGCATTGTATGGTCGGAAGTGTAGAACTCCTACTTGTTGGGTGAGTTAGGAGAATGTCGAGTTTTGGGTCCGAGTTAGTGGCCAAAGCGAAGAAAGGTTGAGATGATTCGAGCACGGTTAAAGGAAGCCTCGATAGGCGAAGTCGTGCATGAGACCTTAAGCGGAAGGAAATAGAGTTTGAAGTGGGAGACCAAGTGTTTACGAAAGTCTCGCCTTGGCAAAAGGTAATGAGGTTCGGTCGCAATGGGAAGTTAAGCCCAAGGTTTATAGGGCCTATCGAGTCACGAAACTAGTTGGAGCGATGGCATACCAATTGGAGTTGCCACGAGTTGCGGCGGATGCCGCACGCGTATTCCATGTATCCATGCTACGTCGTTCTGATCGGATCCGTCTCATGTGGTACTGTCCGAAGAAGTAGAGCTAAGGCGGACTTATCCTACGAGGAAGAGCCGGTCGGATATTGGGCGTGATGTGAAAGTGCTACGAGGAAGTCGGTTCCTCTAGTCAAGGTGTTATGGCGCAATCATGGATCGGAAGAAGCTTCGTGGGAACCGAGAAGAGGCAATGCGACAACAATACCCTCAATTATTTTAGTTAGAAAATTTTGAGGACGAAATTATTTTAAGGGGATAGAATTGTAACATCACAGGAAAGGGCCTATGCATTTTCGGTTTAATTATGCAGTAACATGTTTTATGTACTAAGAATAAATTTTGAACAATTTTGGAAACACGAAAATGTATGGAAATGTTAAGTTAAAAAAATGGAAAGTGAACATTTTTGAAACTTGGAAATGGATGGAAATGATTTGGAAATGATTCAAAATAGGAAAGTGCACATTTAAAACTTGGAAATGTAAGAAAATGTCAAGTTTACAGAGCCGAGCGAAAATTTTGGAAACTTAGAAATGACTTAGAAATGTCGAGTTTTAAAGTTTAAAAGAGGAAATTAAGGCAAGGTGGCCTTAAAAGAAAAAGTTTGTGAAATTTGACACACAAACAGGCTTGGAAAAGTGGCCTGAAGATGCCACTTAGGGCCTCTGGAAATGGCGCCACATGCAAGGTGTTGGGCCTGAGTTCGAGTCGCGTGGGAAGCAAAATTTTAAAGCCTTTATTTTTCTAAGTGGCGTCAATAAGGGGGAATAGAGGGACGGCACATGGCTAAATTCTAGGAGTTTTATCCCTTTTATTTTATTGAGGATAAAAGATGATAAATGAGGGATTATTCTTTAATTTTTAAAATAAAGAGATAAGGAGGAAAATAAGGGAGAGTGATGGCCAAGTAAGGGAGTCTTGGCCTAGTAATTTCGGCAATAGGAGGAAAAGAGAGACCATTCTGCATTATTTTCTTTTTCTTGAGAGCCTCTGCCGAATTCTCTCTGCAACCCCTTTCTTTTTCTTTTTAATTCTCCAAAAAGCTGAGAGTAAGATCCCCTAGTCTTGCCGAAATTTCTCCATCACTCTCTTCTCTTTTTCTTTTACATTACAAGCCGAATCTTTCAAGAGATCATCAAAAGCCAAAACCAAGGTCCATTAGCCATAGCCGATTTCTCTGTGGATTCCATGAAAGGTGCGATCGTTTTCAATAGTGAGGTAAGATCTCATTCGGTTTCATCCTTTTTCTTTTAAGATTTACAAAATCTAGGACTAACCCCATTAATATCTTGTTGCGAAACTTTGAAGAGATCTTTCGGGATTTACTAAGTGTCGGCTACAAGGAAGAAGAAGTTCTTTTCAGAAGGTACACCATAGGCAGCGTGTTCCCTAGTTATTCGGTGAGTTTGGGATTTAAAATCCACAAGGTAAGTGTCTATAGCATTCGGCCAAGGCCTATTTTGGAACCCAGGATCTATTTCTTACTTAGTATAAAAGCCAAAAACTAACCCATTTGTTAATTTAATGCTTGGCCGAATACAAGAAGGAATAAAGCAAAGTTTTCGGGATTTGTTGGTAACCAAATCGGCAACAAGGTAGGTTTTGAAAGTACTAATCCTATTAGGATTTGGTCTTATAGCCGAATAGGCTCTTTGCTAACATATTAAGGTTGGTGAATGTAGGGATTTAAGATCTAAGGCATTAGATCAAGCTTTTGGGATTTAAGTGAACCGCTAAGTGTATCAGTGTGTACCCCACTACTACTTCTTAATATGTTTCATGGCTGTTTTATTAAAATATGTGATATTAAGAATATGGAAGTGGCTAGGGTACCATGTTATGGTACTAAGTACTCAGGTACGTTTCCTACTTCTACAAAGGATATGAAAAAGGTCATTAGTAACATGAGAATATGATAAGAATGTGAACTCGGCATATTTATGCATATCATCATTATATGGGGCATATGGGTTTGTTTGAAAAGGGAAGTGAATGTGGTGACCTAAGACCACGAACACGGTGACCTAAGACCGTGGTATCTGAATGTGGTGACCTAAGACCGTGGTATCTGAATGTGGTGACCTAAGACCACGATGTCTGAATGTGGTGACCTAAGACCCACGATGTCTGAATCACGGTGACCTAAGACCGCGATATCTGAAATGTGGTGACCTAAGACCACAAATGCGGTGACCTAAGACCGCGATATGGAGTGTAGCGGAAGGAGGGTCGACTTAGTAGTCCCCACGGTTATGCGAGGTTGAGTGCGGGGAGTGTAGCGGATGGCTTATTAGGATTGGGTTTGGGAATGCATCATAATTTGTATGCTATGATATGAATGCGTAACATTTGTATGCCTGATTCTATTTTGATTTAGTGTTTGTGTACACATTGAGTCTGTTTGACTCACCCGTTGGGAATATTTTTCAGTGTGATCGGTGATGGGCCAGGGACGGCGAGAACTTGTGGTGGCCATGCTCAACATGAAGATTTTATTTTATGAACTACTATTTCTATTTAAGTACTTGAATTACTTGGAAATTATTTGATGTAATAAGGCCATAAGGCCATAGTTGAATTGTTTTCCATTTATTTCTATTTATTATGATTATGAGTTTTACCTATTAAAGTTTAAGTAAAATTTTTAATATAAAGAATTGAATTAGTTTTCAACACAATCCTAACCTAAACAATTTTTTCAAAATCGCACAAGTTTTCTCTAGGTAACGAAAGAATTTTGAAACCAGGTTTACTGAGGAACATACCAAATGCAGGCAAATCTTGTGGGCGGGTTTGGGGTGTTTGATTTGGTATCGAGCCAGTTTTAAAACTCTCGGCTTTGTGGGCCAAGGCCCAAAAAAGCGTTTTCAAAGCGAGCCCAAATGAGTTTTTTTGAAAATATTTTATGAAACAAGCGGGTTTTTACGGCATGGCACCTAAAGTCTCCGACCATGATCCACCAGGTAAGTACCTAACTATTTGTGTGATTATGTGTAATGAATATTAGAAGGGTAGAAAAGGAATGGAGCGTAGAATAGCATGATAGGAACTTGAACCCTAGGACTAGTCTACTCAAACACAAACACATAAGACTTAAGGAGCGTTAAACAAACCCATGGCTAAGTCACTAAGTTAGGGTGTGGTAACCCACAATGTGCGCATGTCTAGGATTGGATCGGAAGAGCACAGTATTTAAGCGATCCTAGTGACTCACCTCCTCTTCGCGAGAATCCTACAGTGCGTAGCTTCGGTTCACCCTAACCTGGAGGGCTCGGTGGGTGTGGCAACCTGCATGCGCATGTTTAGGAATGGTTTCGGTGGGAGCTTGGTATTTAAGCGATCCGCATGACTCACCTCCTCTCCACTCGAATCCTGCACAGTGCGTAGCTTTGGTTCACCGACCAAGAGGACTCGGTCATAGGCTAAACACAATAACTAAAACCCGAAAGGGAATTAGCGTGTTTTTATAAAAATAACAAAACCCTAGTTTTAGAACTCTTAAAACTTTCTTCTAAATTCATGAAAACCATCTTTACAAAATTTTCCGAAAGATTTTCGATTTATACAAAAATGCCCTAGTGGTAAAATTACCAAAATACCCTTGGTTTATAAAATGACCAACTACCCAACAGATTTTGCCAAAATTTCATTATTTTATCAATGTTCAAAACCCTAATTTGCAAATTATCAAAAATACCTTGAATTTTGGAAATTTCAAAATTGCCCCTAACTTATAAAATTACCAAAATGACCACGATTTCCAAAATTTTTGCAACATCACCGTTTTGAAAAGTATAATTCTCAAAAGAACCCTCAAAGTTTTGCAACCTTTGAAATATCCACTGATTTATAAGATTTTACAAATTTACCGGCTTGGAAAAAATCACCAAAATACCCCAGGGTCCAAAATCACCGAAATACCCTGGATTTCAAAATTTTCAAAATACCCTGAAATTTAAAAATACCAAAATACTTTGTGACAAAATCACCAAGGAACTTTTTCTTTTGAAAAATTACGAAAATACCCACAGGAGACGAATTACGAAAATACCCACAGGTAGTGGAAGGAAAAAACAATAACAATGAAAACTACAACCTTTCTCTGAATGAGCGAGAGTTCATGATTTTTGATGGATGTATGGATGAATGAATGGAAAGAAGCTGTGTGCATCTGAAAGAACCACTCCTAAAACTCTTTTCATAAAATTTCTTGCGGGTAATCAAGTGAAACAAAGACTAATTCATAAAACTTCTTAATCGAGATCACGACGTTAGAAATGAGCTCTAGAGAACGTGGTAAAGTAAGGGCGAGGTAGAGGAAGGATGACGGTGTCGAGAACCCGTTAGATCGGGTCAAGGGTCTAACAATGAGATACCACATACCATCACCCCCAATCTGTTGGTGTTGAGCGACAAGCTCGAGGCGGGGATGATCTTTGTGTCGCAGTGGTGTCTTTGCGAGTTTTGGAGTTAGTGGGTGCGCGGGAGAAATTCGGGAACCCGTAAGTGCGTACTGGCGGCTCTGAGCTAATGGAGCCGAAAATGTTTAGTGGGGTATCGGGTGTGGCACCCGTTCGGTGAAATCTTGGTTGGAAGCAACAGAGCGCATCATGGATGAGCTTGACTTGACCCCGAGGAGAAGTTAAAAGGAATGGTGGCACTTTTACGCGATGAAGCGTATCGATGGTGGTTGTTTTTCGGGATGGTGCCACGGTGAGGATCGACACAGGAATATGTTAAGGAAGCATTTGGAAAGAAGTATGTAGGAACCAGGTATCTTGATGAGCAAAGGAAGGCATTTAGGGCTGGTTCAAGGGAGCGAGTCCGTGGCGGAGTATGAGGTGAATTCACGAGGTTGAGCCGATATGCTCGAGGAGTAGTGGCAGCGAGCATGAGCGTTGTGTCCGTTTGAGGGCGGGCTAAGGGATGATCTGAGGCCGTGATAGCACCGCATCGGGAGGCGGGAGTTTTACTGCTTTGGTAGAAAAGGCCAAGGTGGTGAGGAATCAATGATTCTACAAAGCGAGGTTATGGATAGGAATAGGCCCAAAAGAGGTTTTAGAGCGTGCGGAAAGGTTCATAAGAGGCCTAGAGTTGATGGGCGCGAGTCGACAAGTTGGTTCGGAAAGAGCGATGTCGACCTTGTGATGTGTGTGGAAAGAAGCACTTAGAAGAGTCTTTGGAAGAAAAAGCAGGAAGATGTTTTAGATGTGGGTCCAAGGACCATGTGATCAAGGATTGTCCTAAGCAATCGGATGAAAGCCGACCAACATTTCGGAATGTTAGTCGGTGGTAGAGGAGGACCGCGGCCTCAACGAGGTCGTGGTTCGAATAACGAGAGGTAATGGTCTTTGGCGAGAGACCGTGGAACACAAGGTAGAGGTCTTTGCTATTCTTTGAGAGCAAGGCAACCAGGTTTTGGTTTATGCGGTTCACCGAGGAAGATGAGAGACGCGGACGTTATAACCGATGCGTTCTTTATTTTTGGCGAGCCCTATTTTTCTCTAATTGATGTGGGCTCGACCTATTCCTATGTTGCATGTAGTGTAGTGGAAACACTAGGCCTAGACTCAACCTTCCGATAGGCGGACAGCGTAGTAAGCCCATTAGGCCTAAGCGTAGTGGTGGATAAGATCTTTCGGAATGTACCCTAGATATTCGGGGAGTGAACTTTGGTGACTTAATGGAACTACCTTTGGGGAGTTTGAACTTATACTTGGAATGGGTAGCTAGTAGAGCAGAAGCCGTGTTGGATTGTGCGGCTAAGCGAATGGAACTAAGGACCCCGGAGGATGAAGTACTAGTAATGATCGGAGAGGAAGAAACTACACATCCAACGTAGTTTCGGTGTTGAAAATTGAGAAAATTGTTAAGAAAGGGTGCAAGGCATTCTTAGCCTTCGTAAGTAAGTGCGTTAGGTGGAAAGGAAGAAGGTGTCGGTGGAGTTAGAGCGGTGAAAGACTTTGAAGATGTATTTTGGAGGAATTACAGGAATACCCCCCCATATAGGAGGTGGAGTTTAGAATAGACTTACTACAGGGAGCAGATCTGTGTCAATCGCTCCATATCGAATGGCGCCAAAGGAGTTAGTTGAGCTCAAGGCTCAAATCCAATAGTTGTTGGATCGTGGGTTCATACGACCCGAGTGTGTCTCCATGGGGAGCACCAGTTCTATTTGTAAAGAAGAAGGGCGGAACTATGCGTATGTGCATAGATTACAAATCGATTGAATAAAGTGACCATCAAGACCAAGTATCATTTGCCAAGGATCGATGACTTGTTCGATCGATCGTGAAGAGGGGCGCGATATTCTCAAAGATAGACTTAAGGTCGGGATATCACCGATTGAAGGTGAAGGAGGCGGATATCCATAAGACCGCTTTTAAGACAAGATATGACCATTTTGAGTTTGTGGTGATGCCGTTTGGATTGACAAGCGCTCGGCCCAGCGTTCATGGATATGATGAGCCGAGTTTTTCAACCCTACTTGGATAGGTTAAATCGTTGTGTTCATCGACGATATTTTGGTGTATTCTAAGTGCGAAGAGGAGCATGATGAACATCTCCGAGTGGTGCTACAAGTGTTAAGGGAGAAGAAGCTCTATGCCAAATTCGGCAAGAGTGGATTTTGGCTTAAGGAGGTGGCATTCTTAGGGCATGTGGTATCCGCGGAAGGAATAAGAGTGGATCCTAGGAAGATCGAGCGGTGTTAGATTGGAAACCACCTAGGTCCGTGGTTGAGATTCAAAGTTTCTTAGGTTTGGCGAGCTATTACGAAGGTTCATAGAAGGATTCTCGTCAATAGCCGCGCTTTGACAAAGTTACTAAGGAAGAAAGTACCCTTTGAATGGTGCGATAAGCAACGAAAGAGCTTTGACAACCTTAAGAAGGTGTTGATGGAGGCTCGGTGTTAATTCGGCCGGAGGTGGGAAGGATTTTGTGGTGTCTTGTGGCGCTTAGCATACGGGATTAGGATGTGTGCTAATGCAAGAAGGAAAAGTAGCCGCTTATGCGTCTCGGCAACTAAGGTCTCATGAGGTTAACTACCCAACTCATGACTTGGAACCGCGCAGCAGATAGTTTTTCCCTTAAGGTTTGGAGGCACTACCTCTATGGAGAAAGGTCGGTGATCTACACAGGACCACAAGAGCCTTAAGTATCTGTTGACTCGAGAAGGAGTTGAACTTGAGGCAACGAAGGTGGGTGGAGTTGTTGAAAGACTACGACTGTTCGATAGAATATCATCCGGGCAAGCGAATGTGGTAGGCGATGCCCTAAGTCGGAAGGTTGTGTCGGATCTAAGGGCTATGTTCGCTCACTTAAGTTTGTACGATGATGGAAGCTTTGTTGGCGAGTTGCAAGTCAAGCCCACATGGTGAAGGAGGTGAAAGAAGGGCAGGTTGGTTGATAAGGATCTAAGTGTTAAGTTACAACAAGTGCGGACGAAGAGTTAGAGGATTATAGTGTTAATGATGAGGGAGTATTGTACTTCAAGGGAAAGGCATGTATGCCTAAGGACAAGGAGTTAAGACAAAGGATTCTTGGGGCGCATAGTAGCCCTTATGCTATGCATCCGGAGGCATTAAAACTGTCTGAGATATCTAAGGGAACAATTTTGGTGAGTCGATCTTAAGCAAGAAGTGACCGAATTTGTGGGGAAATGTTTGGCGTGTCGACAAGTTAAAATTTGAACACCAAGTTCCATCGATTGCTTCAACCAATCGAGATTCCGCAATGGAAGTGGGAGAGAATTACCATGGATTTCGTTAGTGGGCTTCCCCTTACGCCTACTAAGAAGGACTCGGTATGGGTGATAGTGGACCGTTTGACTAAGTCCGCGCATTTCATCCCGATGAAGTTGACTATTCTCTTGGTAGCTAAGTTATATGTGGCGGAAATTGTGAGGTTACATGGTGTACCAATGTCGATCATCTCGACGCGAGAGACCCAAGGTTTACGTCTCGGTTACGGAGGGCACTTCATCAAGCTTTAGGCACTAAGTTGGACTTCACTACGGCTTTTCATCCACAATCGGACAGGCGGTCAGAATGAGTTATACAAGTGTTGGAGGATATGTTGAGAGGTCATGTGATGGATTTCAGGAAGTTGGGAAGACTATTTGCCTTTAGCTAAGTTTGCCTACAACAACAGCTATCGAGGCTAGCATTCGGATGGCACCATATGAAGCATTGTATGGTCGGAAGTGTAGAACTCCTACTTGTTGGGTGAGTTAGGAGAACGTCGAGTTTTGGGTCGAGTTAGTGGCCAAAGCCAAGAGAAGGTTGAGATGATTCGAGCACGGTTAAAGGAAGCCTCGATAGGCGTAAGTCGTCTGCAGCGGACCTTAAGCGGAAGGAAATAGAGTTTGAAGTGGGAGACCAAGTGTTTACGAAAGTCTCGCCTTGGCAAAAGGTAATGAGGTTCGGTCGCAATGGGAAGTTAAGCCCAAGGTTTATAGGGCCCTATCGAGTCTTGAAACTAGTTGGAGCGATGGCATACCAATTGGAGTTGCCACGAGTTGCAGCGGATGCACGACGTATTCCATGTATCCATGCTACGTCGTTCTGCGATCGGATCCGTCTCATGTGGTACACATCGAAGAAGTAGAGCTAAGGCGGACTTATCCTACGAGGAAGAGCCGATTCGGATATTGGGCGTGATGTGAAAGTGCTACGGAGGAAGTCGGTTCCTCTAGTCAAGGTGTTATGGCGCAATCATGGATCGGAAGAAGCTTCGTGGGAACCGAGAAGAGGCAATGCGACAACAATACCCTCAATTATTTTAGTTAGAAAATTTTGAGAACGAAATTATTTTAAGGGGATAGAATTGTAACATCCTGGAAAGGGCCTATGCATTTTCGGTTTAATTGTGCAAGTAACATGTTTTATGTACTAAGAATAAATTTTGAACAATTTTGGAAACACGAAAATGTATGGAAATGTTAAGTTAAAAAAATGGAAAGTGAACATTTTTGGAAACTTGGAAATGGATGGAAATGATTTGGAAATGATTCAAAATAGGAAAGTGCACATTTACTGGAAACTTGGAAATGTAAGAAAATGTCAAGTTCTGAGTAGAGCGAAAATTTTTGGAAACTTAGAAATGACTTAGAAATGTCGAGTTTTAAAGTTTAAAAGAGGAAATTAAGGCAAGGTGGCCTTAAAGAAAAAGTTTGTGAAATTTGACACACAAGCAGGCTTGGAAAAGTGGCTGAAAGATGCCACTTAGGGCCTCTGGAAATGGCGCCACATGCAAGGTGTTGGGCTGAGTTCGAGTCGCGTGGGAAGCAAAATTTTAAAGCCTTTATTTTTCTAAGTGGCGTCAATAAGGGGAATAGAGGGACGGCACATGGCTAAATTCTAGGAGTTTTATCCCTTTTATTTTATTGAGGATAAAAGATGATAAATGAGGATTATTCTTTAATTTTTAAAATAAAGAGATAAGGAGGAAAATAAGGAGAGTGATGGCCAAGTAAGGGAGTCTTGGCCTAGTAATTTCGGCAATAGGAGGAAAAGAGAGACCATTCTGCATTATTTTCTTTTTCTTGAGAGCCTCTGCAGAATTCTCTCTGCAACCCCTTTCTTTTTCTTTTTAATTCTCCAAAAAGGCGAGAGTAAGATCCCTAGTCTTGCCAGAAATTTCTCCATCACTCTCTTCTCTTTTTCTTTTACGTTACAGGCCGAATCTTTCAAGAGATCATCAAAAGCCAAAACCAAGGTCCATTAGCCATAGCCGATTTCTCTGTGGATTCCAATTGAAGGTCTTTGTCGTTTTCAATAGTGAGGTAAGATCTCATTCGGTTTCATCCTTTTTCTTTTAAGATTTGCCAAATCTAGGACTAACCCCATTAATATCTTGTTTAGAAACTTTGAAGAGATCTTTGGGATTTACTAAGTGTCGGCTACAAGGAAGGAGAAGTTCTTTTCCGAAGGTACACCATAGGCGCGTGTTCCTAGTTATTCGGTGAGTTTCGGGATTTAAAATCCACAAGGTAAGTGTCTATAGCATTCGGCCAAGGCCTATTTTGGAACCCAGATCTATTTCTTACTTCGTATAAAAGCCAAAAACTAACCCATTTGTTAATTTAATGCTTGGCCGAATACAAGAAGGAATAAAGCAAAGTTTTCAGGATTTGTTGGTAACCAAATCGGCAACAAGGTAGGTTTTGAAAGTACTAATCCTATTAGGATTTGGTCTTATAGCCGAATAGGCTCTTTGCTAACATATTAAGGTTGGCTGAATGTAGGGATTTAAGATCTAAGGCATTAGATCAAGCTTTTCGGGATTTAAGTGAACCGCTAAGTGTATCAGGTGTGTACCCCACACTACTTCTTAATATGTTTCATGGCCTGTTTTATTAAAATATGTGATATTAAGAATATGGAAGTGGCTAGGGTACCATGTTATGGTACTAAGTACTCAGGTACGTTTCCTACTTCTACAAAGGATATGAAAAAGGTCATTAGTAACATGAGAATATGATAAGAATGTGAACTCTGGCATATTTATGCATATCATCATTATATGGGGCATATGGGTTTGTTTGAAAAGGGAAGTGAATGTGGTGACCTAAGACCACGAACACGGTGACCTAAGACCGTGGTATCTGAATGTGGTGACCTAAGACCACGATGTCTGAATGTGGTGACCTAAGACCACGATGTCTGAATCACGGTGACCTAAGACCGCGATATCTGAATGTGGTGACCTAAGACCACAAATGCGGTGACCTAAGACCGCGATATGGAGTGTAGCGGAAGGAGGGTCGACTTAGTAGTCCCCACGGTGTGCGGGTTGAGTGCGGGGAGTGTAGCGGATGGCTTATTAGGATTGGGTTTGGGAATGCATCATAATTTGTATGCTATGATATGAATGCGTAACATTTGTATGCCCGATTCTATTTTGATTTAGTGTTTGTGTACACATTGAGTCTGTTTGACTCACCCGTTGGGAATATTTTTCAGGTGATGATCGGTGATGGACCAAGGGACGGCGAACTTGTGGTGGCCATGCTCAACATGAAGATTTTATTTTATGAACTACTATTTCTATTTAAGTACTTGAATTACTTGGAAATTATTTGATGTAATAAGGCCATAAGGCCATAGTTGAATTGTTTTCCATTTATTTCTATTTATTATGATTATGAGTTTTACCTATTAAAGTTTAAGTAAAATTTTTAATATAAAGAATTGAATTCGTTTTCAACACAAGCCCAACCCAAAACAATTTTTTTCAAAATTGCACAAGTTTTCTCTAGGTAACGAAAGAATTTTGAAACCGGTTTACTTGAGGAACATACCAAATCTGGGCAAATCTCGTGGGCCGGGTTTGGGGTGTTTCAGAAAAAGGTGAACAAATTGGCTTGAGTGTTTCGACAAAACAAGGGGAAAAGGTTGGAAAAGAAAGTACCAAAATGTTAAAAAGAAACAAAACCTTTCATGCACAAACTTGCAAATAGGCTATAGGAAATTCAGCTCCCACATTCCCCTACCAAAACCGTATACCTCTAACACCCTAAAGGTAATGGTTGACCAAAAATTTTTTCCCCAAGCACCTCCCAAAATTCGGCCAACATATTCCCCCCTTATCTCTTTCCTTTATTTCTTTCCTTATTTTCTCCTTGATCTCCTTCTTACTCTTCTCCTTAGTGTTCTTTCCATCATTAGAAAGTCTTCCTTTCCTTCTTTAGAGCCATGGCCGACACTTACCATATTCCTCCTGATTAGCACAAAAAAAATTAAATCCACAAGTTGCAATAGGTGGGATTCGAACTCCACCCCATAAGCCTCTTCATGTAACGCCACACCACTCTGCTACTAGCTCCACTTGTGCTAGCAAAATACACACTTATTCCCTTATGCCTTGACGCCACTTAACTTCTCCCCTTTAAGTACTTAAACACAAAAATTTCTACTAGGGCCCAACTCAACCCCAAGCCTTCTCAGGGCCCCTAAACATACACAACTAACATTTTAACTAGCCTAACGCATGGTATAATGCAAAACTTAAAATCCCGAATTTCAAGATGTTACAAAGTATCACCATGACCGAATTTACATAAGCCCTATTAATCAAGAATTTGCCATTCTCACATGGCTTCTATATACAACCAAACCCAAAATGAACTCATAAGAACATTATAGCCTATACATGCCATGGTTTAAAAAGATCAACTCTAATAAAGTACCAAAAGTAGTTGATAGTGTGCTTGACTTCGACAAGGATCCCCGAGTGCGAGCTTAAACTTCAAAACCTAAAAAAAATATTCAAATGAAATCGACGGTAAGCTAACTTAGCTTAGTAAGTTATAAGCAATGATTTTCATAAAAAACAATTCAATAATCAAATTCGGATTAAAACAAGTTAATCATAAAAAGCTCAAAACTGTATATGTAAGTAACTTCTTACCATGCAAAACATACTTAATTCTATAGGTCTCATAACCGAATAATTTCTTACCATATATTCATTTCGGACAAGCTCATTTTTTTATTGAATACCTTCTCATGCTAAAATTTCATAATGTCAAAGTAACTTACCTCATTAACTCCATGTTACCAAGGTATTATGTATCACTTTTATAAATAATATCTTCGGGTATCTCCATACATTAGTCAATATTTTGATAGATCCATGACTCCGCACACTTAGTGCACTTCATGCAACGTGTCGCGCACTTAGTGTCGTTGCTTGATAAAGGGCTCACACAGTGTTGTTCATTAGTAATGTATCGCACACATAGTGCCATTACTATTTCATCTGCATACACAGTGTCATTCCCTAGAAATGTATCGCACACATAGTGCCATTACTAGTTTATCCGCACACACAGTGCCATTCCCTAGCAATGTATCGCACACATAGTGCCATTACTAGTTTATCCGCACACACAGTGCCATATAACCGATTCGCACACACAGTGCTCGGTATAATAATTCACACACAGTGCCCATTAATTGATCTTCTCTTCTTGAACACATTTTACACATATATTTATACATTCACATTTTGTGCATATAACATACCTATATACCCATATTTAAATCAAATCCTTCTTACTATGTCCAACCATCACATTCGGCCCTACTCATATTAACACATAATTAATTAATCAATCACAACCATCACCTATTACAATGTCCACATTTAATTACCACTTGATCCTATACTATACATCCAACTTAATAAGTCAAAACTTCATACAAGGATCAACCACTCATTCGACTAGTATATATACATATATTAAACTCATTCCATCTCACATTCGGCAAAAATAGATTTTATCATACTTAATTCATCTACTCAAGAGATATACATATACATGTGAACATAACCAACCACATTCGGCAATTTGAATAATCAAATTCATTAATTCATTTGAACATGTATTTTACATTAAAATACTCATCCGAATAATTTCAATTGCTTATAAACTTACCTCGATGGTCGATGAGTTAGGGTTTCCCGGCTATTCGTTCAATTTCGCCTTCCCCCGATCCGATCCTGGTTCTTTCCGTTCTTGATCTAAATAATTGCAAAAATAAGCTCATTCAAATAAAATTTCATCCATTTTAAGCCAAGACACAAAGTTGAACAATTTTTTAATTTATCCCTCACATTTTGCGGTTTTACAATTTAATCCAAATTTTCACAAAGTACAAAATATGCCAGGTCTAAAAATTTCAAGCTAATGCCGAATGTTACTTAAGCTTATTCAAGTCCCTATATTACATAATTTCTACAATCTAGCCCCTCAATCTACTATTTTTGAAATTTAGTCCTAAATGCTCAATCCAATCAAAATCTCCAATACAAAATGTAGTAATCTAACACATATAATTTGTTTACAACCATCAACCATCACAAAACATGAACATTCATAAATGGCCGAATGTTAAACATGCATCAAATTCAAAAATTTCAACACGGGTCGGATAGTATTCGAAGCAACAAACTCAAAAACGTAAAAATTATCAAGAACCGAGCTCAATTACTAACCTTATTTTAGCATGCAAGGACCGAATGGTTTGAAGCTTAAATTTCTTCTTCTTTCTCTTTGTTTCGTGAAGATGATGAAGAAAATGGGGAGATAACACATGTTTTTCTTTTAATAATAATAGTTTATTTCATATCATCCACTATCTAATAAAATATGTATATAAAATATACTATAATAATAAACCATGGTCAATGTCGTCCGCTACCATCAAATTAAAGGCCAAATTGCAACTTCAATTTCATGCAAAAAGAAGACCATTCAATTTGACCACTTAATTTCATAATAGCTATTTTCCCACTTACTCAATTTAGTCCTTTCACTTAAATTAATCACCCAAACACACAAATTAATCTACAATATTTTAACACATGCTTAACCACATAACATAGATATCAAACTAATAATTAATATATTTTTCTATCTCGGATTCGTGGTCCCGAAACCACCGTTCCGATTAGGATCGTAATTGGGCTATTAAAACTCTCCCCCCCTTAAGGAATTTTCGTCCCCGAAAATCTTACCAGCGAATAAGTGTGGGTAACGTTCTTTCATTGATTCTTCGGTTTCCCAGGTTGCTTCCTGAACCCCATGCTTATGCCACATTACTTTAACCAACGATATCTTCTTATTTCGCAACTCTTTTACTTCACGAGCTAAGATACGAATCGATTCTTCCTCATAAGTCAAATCGGGCTGAATTTCAATCTCTGTTAGACTGATCACATGAGAAGGATCGGATCTGTATCATCGAAGCATCGATACATGGAAAACATTATGAATCTTGTCTAACTCAGATGACAACCTCAATCTGTATGCAACCGGCCCGATACGCTCAATAACCTCATACGGCCCAATAAATCTCGGACTCAGCTTTCCCTTACAACCAAATCTAAGTATCTTTTTCCACGGCGATACTTTCAAGAACACTCGATCACCCACTTGAAACTCTATATCCTTTCGTTTCATATCCGTGTACGACTTCTGACGATCTGATGCAGCTTTCAAACTTTCTCGAATTACTTTAACTTTCTGCTCCGTTTCTCTGATTAAATCAACCCCGTGTATCTTGCCTTTACTTAGCTCGGTCCAATATAAAGGTGTACGACATTTCCGACCGTACAATGCTTCATAGGGTGCCATTTTAATACTTTATTGAAAGCTATTGTTGTACGCAAATTTGATCAAAGGCAAATATCATTCCCACGTACCTTCAAACTCAAGAACGCAACATCTCAACATATCCTCGAGTATTTGGATAACACGCTCGGATTGACCATCCGACTGAGGGTGAAAAGCTGTACTGAAGTGTAACTTGGTACCTAAAGCATCCTGCAGTTTCTTCCAAAACCGCGATGTAAACCTCGTATCTCTATCCGAAACAATAGAAACAGGTACTCCGTGTAACCGTACAATTTGCGATATATATAATTCAGCTAACTTATCAAGTGAGAAATCCGTACGTACTGGAATGAAATGAGCAGATTTCATCAATCTATCTACAATAACCCAGATTGAATCTTTCTTACTTGGCGTCAAAGGCAAACCCGATACGAAGTCCATCGTGACACGATCCCACTTCCACTCTGGTATCATAATCGGCTGAAGTAGTCCCAATGGTACTTGATGCTCAGCTTTCACTTGTTGGCATACTAAACACTTCGACACATAGTTTGACATGTCTCGTTTCATACCGTGCCACCAATAATGTTGTTTCAGATCGTTATACATTTTCGTGCTACCCGGATGAATCGACAATCTACTACTATGAGCTTCATCACAAATCATTCGAATTAATTTAGGTTTCTTAGGCACACATACCCGATTCTTGAATCGTAGGCATCCCTCAGCATCTATCTGAAAATCTGAATCCGCACACGAGCCACAATGACTCTTTTTTGCTTTTAAATCATCATCAAACTCTTGAGCTTCTCGAATCTACTGTACAAACAATGGTCTCGCTTTCAACTCGGCAATGATCACACCATCCTCGGTCATAGCTATATTCGCATTCATTGCGCGTAGAGTAAATAGTGACTTTCGGCTAAGTGCATCGGCAACTACGTTAGCTTTTCCTGGGTGATAATCAATCACGAGCTCGTAGTTTTCAACAGTTCTAACCATCGTCACTATCTCAAATTCAGATCCTTCTGAGTCATTAGATACTTAAGACTCTTATGATCCGAATAGACGTGGCATTTCTCACCGAATAGATAATGACGCCATATTTTCCAAGCAAAAACTATAGCGGCCAACTCAAGGTCGTGCGTCGGATAATTCCTCTCGTGTGGTTTCAACTGTCTCGAAGCATAGGCTACAACTTTACCCTCCTGCATTAAAACACAACCCAGTCCATTTAAGGATGCATCGCTGTAAATAACGAACTCCTTGCCCAACTCTGGCTGAACCAGCACTGGAGCTTCCGTTAGTAAGGTCTTCAGTTGATCAAAACTATTCTGACACCTTTCTGACCATTCGAATTTAACGTCTTTCTGTAATAGCTTTTTCATCGGTGATGCTATCATAGAAAACCCTTTCACGAAGCGTCTATAATATTCGGCGAGTCCCAGAATGCTACGAACCTCAGAAACATTCCGCGAAGGTTTCCAATCAAGTATAGCTAAAACTTTACTCGGGTCAACTCGAATGCCCGATGCTGAGATAACATGCCCCAGGAAGCTAACTTCATTCAACCAAAACTCACATTTGCTGAATTTCGCGTACAACTGCTTATCACGCAAAATCTGTAACACCAGCCTCAAATGCTCCGCATGCTCGGTTTCGTCACGTGAATAGATCAGTATGTCATCTATGAATACAACTACAAATCGATCTAGATACGGTCTAAATACCCGATTTATCAGATCCATGAAAACAGTAGGGGCATTAGTGAGTCCAAACGGCATCACTAAGAACTCGTAATGGTCGTATCTTGTCCGAAAAGTAGTCTTTGGTATATCTGAGTCCCTAACTCGCAACTGATAATAACCTGACCTCAAATCAATTTTTGAGAACACCGAGGCTCCCTTAAGCTGATCGAATAAATCTTCAATACGTGGCAACGGATATTTATTCTTTACGGTCACCTTATTGAGTTGTCGATAATCGATGCACATTCTCAAAGTTTCGTCCTTCTTTTTCACAAATAGGACTGGCGCACCCCAGGGTGAGAAACTCGGTTGAGCGAAACCTCTATCTGTCAATTCTTGTAACTGAGCTTTCAACTCTTTTAGTTCGGTCGATGCCATTCTATATGGAGCTATTGAAATCGGAGTTGTCCCTGGCACTAACTCAATACCAAACTCTACCTCCCGAACAGGTGGCAATCCCGGTAATTCCTCCAGAAACACATCCGAATACTCACAAACAACCGGTACAGATTAATCTTCTTTTCTGTTACTTTGCTATCAATCACATATGCAAGATAAGCTTCAAAACCCTTTCTCAAATACTGTCGAGCCAATATCGATGATATCACAGCTGGTAACCCATTCAAATCCGCAGATTCAATCCGAAGTATCTTGTTATTCTGACACCTCAAGTCAATAGTCTTTCATCTGCAATTCACTACTGTATCGTGTACGGTCAAACAATCCATACCGAGGATAATATCAAACTCATCAAATGGTAGCAACATCAGATCAGCCGGAAAACACGAGTCTCAAATCATTAAAGGACAATTCTTGTACACCCTATCAACAAGCACACACCTACCCAGAGGGTTCGAAACCCGAATCACAAACCCAGTAGACTCAACAGGTAGAGTCTTGCTGGATACTAATGTTTCACACACATACGAATGAGTTGAACTGGGATCAATCAGGGTAATAACACTAGTATCAAAGAGAGTGAAAATACCGGTAATGACATCTGGAGATGTAGCCTCCTCTCTGGTACGGATAGCATAAGCTCTAGCTGGTGCACGAGCCTCTAATCGAATAGCTACATCTGATGTCCCCCTCTGAGCGCCACTCCTACCTCCCATATTACGAGATGGTCTGCCTCTAACTGTAGTGCTGCTCGGTCTCGCACTCTGAACAACACCCTTTTCAGCTGTCTCCGGGCAATCCCGAACAAAATGGTCCTATGAACCACACTTGTAACAAGCGTGATTATTAGATTTACCCCAACATTCACCGAAATGCCGTCTACTACACTGTTGACACTCTGGCTTACTCGGTCGGGTATTACCAACACTAGCAACTGATGTAGCCCGAGAACTCACTGGTGGTCATTCTCGTATAGAAATCCCCGTGTTAGGTTTGGATCGGCTACCATCATTCTTGAACTTCTTCGTTGCCATCTGAGAAAATTTACTCGCGGATCTCTTTCAGAAATCTTTAGCTTCAAACTCAGCTTTTCGCTTTTCTTTTCCCAGCTCTTCAGCTTTACAAGCTCGTTCAACCAACACTACGAACTCGTTTATTTCAAGGATACCAACCAAAAGCTTTATATCTTCATTTAAACCTTCTTCAAATCTCCGACACATAACAGCCTCAGATGAAACACATTCATGAGCGTAGCGACTTAGTCTCACAAACTTGCGCTCATATTTGGATACGGTCATACGACCCTGCTTAAGCTCGAGGAATTCTTTACGTTTAGAGTCTATGAAGCGCTGACTTATGTATTTCTTACGGAATTCCATCTGAAAGAAGTCCCAAGTAACTCGCTCCTTCGGAACAACTGATACAAGAGTATTCCACCAATAGTAGGCAGAATCCCGCAATAATGATATGGCACACTTTAGGCACTCATCAGGTGTGCACGATAGCTCATCAAAGACACGAATAGTATTATCAAGCCAAAATTCAGCTCGCTCAGCATCATCGACGTCTTCGGCTCTAAACTCTTGAGCCCCATGTTTTCTAATGCGGTCAACCGGAGGCTTGCTTGCTCTTTCAGGATTTATAATCAGGGGTACCACCGGTACTACGGGGGAAGTATTCAGATTCAGGGGTTGTTGAACAGCCAGATTGGTTCGTATATACTGACTGAACCAGTCATTCATCATACTATAGAAGGCTTGTTTAGCCCCCTCTTCAGGATTACTCGCAGCTGGTCGAGATTCCTCCAGCGCGGTCCCTGACACGGGAGCAGGCGCCACGCTCTTTACATCATCGGCTAGAGCTCGCTCGGGATCAGGATCCATTTACTATATGAAAGAAATAAACACATTTCACTGTCAGAAGTCATCACACTATCACATTATAAAATTATGGCATGTATAGCTAGACTCACACGCGCTACATTAGTCCGAGAATCGACTAAATTGTAGCTCTGATACCAATAAAATGTAACACTCTTTAACCCGAAACTGTCACCAGAATGGGTCTTGAGGCATTACTAAACTACACCCAACCCCGAACAGTCATACATGAATATATATATATATCATACTTCTATATTTAAATTCTCAAAATCAAAAGAACCACACTCACAAAGCTATTAGATTCAATATACATCTTCGAACATAATTCAATTTTAAAACATCGCATTATAATAAGAGAATCAAGCTCATTATCGTGTGTATATATATATACATAGTCAACGTATGCCACCAAATTTTTTTATATTTCCACTTAATCTCATATTCATAATAAATGTTACACAACCATATAATCATCTATTATACCTCTCCTATTTGACTACTCAAACATTATAATCAATTTATTTAAAACAATTCAAAAGACAAAGTAGATCCAAATCTATGGCACATATTATCATTATCATATACATATAGCATCTCATGAAATTATTACATACATGTCTATCTTGCTATAACTACTAAAACACGATTCATGCTTATTAATACCATATGAATTAAGACCGAAGTACATAACCACATTTTTTTTATAATCATGCATATCATTAAATAAAAATGATACACATGCACACATATAACCCTAAAACATCATTATTCATGTTATGAAACTTACTTACTCTATTGAATAATTTCCATGCTCGAATCAAATAAACTATTAACTATATCAACATTCAATCATACCATATAGATAACTACCGAACATCACATATCATGAAATATATTTTCATAGCAAAGTATCACCATGACCGAATTTACATAAGCCCTGTTAATCAAGAATTTGCCATTCTCACAAGGATTCTATATACAACCAAACCCAAAATGAACTCATAAGAACATTATAGCCTATACATGCCATGGTTTAAAAAGATCAACTCTAATAAAGTACCAAAAGTAGTTGATAGTGTGCTTGACTTCGACAAGGATCCCCGAGTGCGAGCTTAAACTTCAAAACCTAAAAATAAAATATTCAATTGAAATCGACGGTAAGCTAACTTAGCTTAGTAAGTTATAAGCAATGATTTTCATAAACAACAATTCAATAATCAAATTCGGATTAAAATAAGTTAATCATAAAGAGCTCAAAACCGTATATGTAAGTAACTTCTTACCATGCAAAACATACTTAATTCTATAGGTCTCATAACCGAATAATTACTTACCATATATTCATTTCGGACATGCTCATTTTTTTATTGAATACCTTCTCATGCTAAAATTTCATAAAGTCAAAGTAACTTACCTCATTAATTCCATGCTACCAAGGTACTATGTATCACTTTTATTAATAATATCTTCGGGTATCTCCATACATTAGTCAATATTTTGATAGATCCATGACTCCGCACACTTAGTGCACTTCATGCAACGTGTCGCGCACTTAGTGTCGTTGCTTGATAAAGGGCTCACACAGTGCTGTTCATTAGTAATGTATCGCACACATAGTGCCATTACTATTTCATCCACACACACAGTGCCATTCCCTAGCAATGTATCGCACACATAATGCCATTACTAGTTTATCCGAACACACAATGCCATTCCCTAGCAATGTATCGCACACATAGTGCCATTACTAGTTTATCCGCACACACAGTGCCATTCCCTAGCAATGTATTGCACACATAATGCCATTACTAGTTTATCCGCACACACAGTGCCATATACCCGATTCGCACACACAGTGCTCGGTATAATAATTCACACACAGTGCCCATTAATTGATCTTCTCTTCTTAAACACATTTTATACATATATTTATACATTCACATTTTGTGCATATAACATACCTATATACCCATATTTAAATCAAATCATTCTTACTATGTCCAACCATCACATTTGGCCCTACTCATATTAACACATAATTAATTAATCAATCACAACCATCACCTATTACAATGTCCACATTTAATTACCACTTGATCCTATACTATACATCCAACTTAATAAGTCAAAACTTCATACAAGGATCAACCACTCATTCGACTAGTATATATACATATATTAAACTCATTCCATCTCACATTCGGAAAAAATAGATTTTATCATACTTAATTCATCTACTCAAGAGATATACATATACATGTGAACATAACCAACCACATTCGGCAATTTGAATAATCAAATTCATTAATTCATTTGAACATGTATTTTACATTAAAATACTCATCCGAATAATTTCAATTGCTTATAAACTTACCTCGGTGGTCGATGAGTTAGGGTTTCCCGGCTATTCGTTCAATTTCGCCTTCCCCGATCCGATCCTGGTTCTTTCCGTTCATGATCTAAATAATTGCAAAAATGAGCTCATTCAAATAAAATTTCATCCATTTTAAGCCAAGACACAAATTTGAACAATTTTTTTAATTTATCCCTCACATTTTGCGATTTTACAATTTAATCCAAATTTTCACAAAATACAAAATATGCCAAGTCTAAAATTTCAAGCTAATGTCGAATGTTACTTAAGCTTATTCAAGTCCCTATATTACATAATTTCTACAATCTAGCCCCTCAATCTACTATTTTTGAAATTTAGTCCTAAATGCTCAATCCAATCAAAATCTCCAATACAAAATGTAGTAATCTAACACATACAATTTGTTTACAGCCATCAACCATCACAAAACATGAACATTCATAAATGGCCGAATGTTAAACATGCATCAAATTCAAAAATTTCAACACGAGTCGGATAGTATTCGAAGCAACAAACTCAAAAACGTAAAAATTATCAAGAACCGAGCTCAATTACTAACCTTATTTTAGCATGCAAGGACCGAATGGTTTGAAGCTTAAATTTCTTCTTCTTTCTCTTTGTTTCGTGAAGATGATGAAGAAAATGGGGAGGTAACACATGCTTTTCTTTTAATAATAATAGTTTATTTCATATCATCCACTATCTAATAAAATATGTATATAAAATATACTATAATAATAAACCATGGTCAATGTCGTCCACTACCATCAAATTAAAGGCCAAATTGCAACTTCAATTTCATGCAAAAAGAAGACCATTCAATTTGACCACTTAATTTCATAATAGCTATTTTTCCCACTTACTCAATTTAGTCTGATCGCTGTGAAGTCAGAGTTTTAAAATTTATAAAGATAATTATCGAACCTGGAAACTAACTATGACAACGATTGAGGCAAGTGCACCTATGGAAGAGTAGTATAGCTTAGGCAAGACCGGATTGTCGAACCCAAAGGAACTAAAAGTACTAATACTAACTTTCTTTCTATTATTTAGCCTAAAATAAGTGAAATTGTTTATTAATCTAAATTAACTAATTACTAAGCTAAAGACGCAAAGACAAAAAGAATGAATTGGGGAAATACTTGGGAAAAACTCAGTTGATTAAGACGATACCCTTAGGAAGAATCCACCTAGACTCTACTTGTTATCTAACACCGAACTGCATTTGATTTATTCACTTGACTTGATCCGTAGGACTCCTAACGTATATTAAACCCTCTCTCGAGGCGAATAACGTCTAACCCTAGGTTAATTAATTGAAATCTCTTTCCCATTAATAACCCCCTAGAATAGCAGTAAATCGACCTATGGACATCCCATATTAGGTTTTACCCTAATCCGGCAAAATCTCGTCACCCTATCTCTAGGCGTGCGATCAACTCCGCTTAATTATGCTAGATCTACTCTTAAGCAGAGACTTTTGCTCCACTACCTAAGCACATTCAACTTGAATTAATATCCGCGAAATATCAACACAAGAATTAAGCACACATAATTAAGAACAAATCAAGTATTTATCATATAGTTCAGAAAATAATAACAAGATTCATCTAGGTTTCATCCTCCTTCAGGTATCTGAAGGGTTTAGTTCATAATAGTAAAAGAAAACATCTCAGAAGAAAAGATAAAACAAAACATAAGAAATCCCTAAAACCCCCTGAAGGAATTGAAGAGGAGATCCTCCGTCTTGAGTCGAATCCCGGCTTCTTGAGATGGATCAACTGGCTATCCCTTGAGAGTTTCCTAAATCGACCTTTTTTCGGCTCGGCTCCTTGGCCTAGCTGACCGCCCGTCGACTCCCCGAATAAGTTACCCCCTGGGGTGTTTATATAGGCTTTGAGATGTGTTACTTGGCCTCCAAGTATCCTAATTTGAGTGCAAATCCTATTTGGGGGTTTAATTAGACTTTGGAGTGTGTTTCTTTGCCTCCAAGCATCCAAATCCGAGTGAAACTCCTCTTGGCCGCGGTAGGGACACGGCCATGGCACACGCCCGTGTGAATCGTGGTCAGGCCATGTGGACTTCGTTGATGAGGCACGGCCATGTAAATCATGGTCCAGGTCGTGTTTGAGATCTTTAAGGAGGCATGGCCGTGTGATCTTTGGTCCAGGCCATGTCGATTTCATGCTTTGGTCCATTTGTCCCGTTTTAAGCCCGTTTTGCATTCTTTTCATCCCCTGGTGCTTTCCTGAGTATATAACATGAAAGGAAAGGATTAAGAGCACCAAATTATATAAAATAAGGGATAATTCATCCAAAAGCATACTAAATGTGGGATTAAAATATGTTACTTTTACGGTTTATCAAATACCCCCACACTTAAGCTTTTGCTTGTCCTCAAGCAAAATTCTCAACTCATAATTAAAACGAACTTCCCTCAATTCATAATAGTCATTAATAGTGTTTCATCATAATTCAGAGATAATTCATACATGGATAATTCAACTCCAAGAGTCCTAAAGATTCAAACAGTCTAAGTCATACATTTGTATCACAAAACATAGGTGTTTCCCTTCATCTAAACAATTACCTCTGATTTAAAATCGACAAGGATTGACATCCTCACTTAAAGATTCACTCAAATCTCTCAAAGTGTTTAAGGTTCAAAATTAGGCACTCAAAAGTCAAACATGAAGAGTTAATCCCATAGGCTTGCATGAGAATCAAATCTCCACCACTAAAATATGAGATGAAACACAAATCAAAAGGTCTTTGAAAGGGTTGTAACGGGACTTGGGTTAAAGGTGTGGAATAAGGCTGAATTAGAGGGTTAGAATCGATACTGAATTGACAAATTACCTAACCAGAAACAATGAACTGAATAATAATTAATTACATTAATTGAAAATTAATAATTCTAATACTACGAGTTTTTTCTTCAATATTTGGAATTTAAATGTGTAAGCTCATTTAATCACATGACTAATAATGAATATACTTCATTTTTTTTACATCATAAATACATAATAAATACATAATAAAGGATAAGTTACTGAAATAAAAATCATAATTAGGCAACTAATCAAATTAAATCTCGATATAAGGGTAGTTAAAAAGAATGGTGATAACAAATAAAAAGGGTTTTGGGTTAATATTAGTGGGTGAGTCAATAAATGGGTTGTTAGGATTAAACGAGGTTCACTAGGGGTTAATTATGAAGGTAGGCTTTTTAATGGAGTAAGTGGGTTAGATCCTAGGTGCCTTTATCATCTCTGTGTATCAAATCAAAAAGTGTGGTCTCGACATGTATAATCAATGCAAGTTCTAGAATAACAAATCAGTGTAGACATACTCATAATCAATAAAGTGAGCAAGAAAACGAATTTATGCTCTATAAGGCTCAAAATCTCACAAAAATTATGGGTATTTTGATGTCAACCTCGTAAATTTGAAATTTTAAAGTAATATTTAAATTCAGGTAGACAACCTAGAAAATTTTTAATTCTGAAAAATAGACTTATCATGCTTGATTCTCTAGTGTTCTTAGAATTTAATCATCAATGCACAATTATCAATGGCTTAATCTAAAACATATCGATAAAAATCATAAATCATGGAAATTTCATCCTAATTTGTAATATGAGAAAATTATTTAAAAACAAGACTAAATTCAGGATTTTGAGAATAATGCAAAAAGTTTGGAATACTCAAGATTTCACCCCCCACACTTAAGATGTACATTGCCCTCAATGTACAAAGATAGATAATATAAATGTAACGTTCAGATCAGAAGATATGGGGATAAGTAAAAACTCCCTGAATTATGGATGAAATCCGATATGTTGGAGGGGTTTGTCTGGGTGACGATCCTGTGCTAGATGAAGAAATTGGGTAGCTCATGCAGGATTAGTCAGGGATTATTAAGACACAATAATTAAAACTATACTAATAAAATTAAAGAAAAGTATGCTAAAGTGAAATAAATTGAAAATTAAAATAAAATTAAAAGAAAAATTAATGGACCGTAGTGTCCTTATTGTTGGATGGTTCGCGAGGTGGGTGTGACCTCTAAGGCTACGGAGGTGCTGGAGGTGGAAGAATTGGCGTGATTCCCTAGCAGCCTTTAGAACCTAAAATTAAGAAACTAAGATAAAATAAACTAAATTAAGCATAAGAGTGTTAAAGAGAAGGAAAATAAATGAGAAGATAAAAATAAAAGAACAGATAATTGGTTTCAAAGACCCTTGGCTTGGCGAGTGATTGAAGCGGCCGGCATGAACTTATATGTATCAGTCTCCATGAGGGAGACTGTGCTTGGCTTCTTTCGCTTCTTTGGCATTGTTTTGGTGTAGCTCAAGGGTATAGAGAGAAAGAAAATGAAAAGTTGAAAGTTGAAAGTTAGTAGGAGAAGAGGGAAGGGAGGGGGGGTTAAATAGATTTTCAAACCTGGTACCATCCCACGTCCGTGCTCCTTAGGTGTGTCGATTCACACGGCCACCTCGCACGACCGTGTGTCTAGGCGTGTTGGTTCACCCACGCTCTTTTTACAGATTGCCATGCCCGTTGGTGATAGGTCAGTGTCGTCCACGGCCGCGTCGCATGGCCGTGGCATTCTGTCAGTGCTCGTGGGGCAGTGCTTGGAGTCCGTGACTTTGAAGATTTGATTTTCTCTGACTCATACCACCTCTGCCATGTCAGTACGGTGATCCAGAGTATCCACACGGCCATGGCCACGGCCGTGTGCTAAGCCGTGTGGCCTGAAAATCTGCACTTTTTTGGTTAGTTTAAAGCTAGATACTATAAAGAAATGATAAAATAGAATAAATAAGAAAAATAAAAATGTAAAAGTTAATGGGGTTAGTGCTCGGGTTGCCTCCCGAGAAGCGCTCGCTTATAGTCTTAAGCTAGACTTTCCTCTCGTTTGCATCATCAGGGTGGTTTGAGGAGTTGGAAGTCCTTCCTCATGCTATCAGTTTTATCCTCGTGAAAAAGTTTAAGTCGAGATGCGTTTATAGTAAAAGTTCCAAAAATAGGATTACTTACCTCGACTGTTTCGTATGGGAAAACACTGGTTACCCTAAAAGGTATTTCTTTATTTGTGTTAGGGTCCGGAGGAGATATTCGAGGATCTGCCTTATCTAATAGCACCTGGTCTCCTATTTTGAGTTTGTTTGCTTCGTGGAGTGGTTCTGGTTCTGCTTCGTGTATTCCTAATTTCTCCTTGAAATACGTCTTCCACTCATCTAGATCATCGAATTGAATCCCTCGTTCCTCATGAGTTATTTCTTTATTAACACTGGGTCTAGGATTGGGTTCAGTTGTACTCTTTTGTGGTGCTTCCTGAAAAGAAGGGTTAACCGAATGGTTATTAGTAGAATTTACGTTCTCACCTTGATTACTCGATGCTCTAGCTGAGTCGAGAGCCTTGAGGGTGACTGTCTCGTTACCTACACGAAGTATGAGTTCTCCTGCATCAATATCAATTTTAGTCCTGGCAGTTGCTAAAAAGGGTCTTCCTAAAATTAAGGGAATCGAATTATCCTCATCCATGTCTAAGACAACGAAATCTACTGGGAAAACGAATTTGTCAATTTTTACAAGAACATCTTCGATAATACCCTTAGGAATTCTAACAATTTTATCTGCTAATTGAATGCTCATCCTAGTTTGCTTGGGTTTCCCTAGACCTAATTGTTTAAACAATTTATAAGGCATGACATTTATGCTTGCCCCTAAATCAGCTAACGCATTATCAACAGTTAAACTACCAATTAAGCATGGAATTTTAAAACTCTCTGGATCTTTTAATTTCCGTGGTAGTTTATTTTACAAGATTGCTAAGCACATTGCGTTTAGTTCCACGTGTGATGCTTCGTCTATCCTTCGCTTGTTCGTCAAAAGTTCTCTTAAAAATTTTCTAGAATCTGGCATCTGTGAAAGAGCTTCAAGTAACGGTAAGTTAATATGTAATTTCTTTAAAATTTTAAGAAACTTACCGAACTGTTCCTCTATGTCGTCCCTTGTTAATGCTTCGGGATATGGTATGCGAGGTTGGTACTCCTTGATTACCGGTTTTGGTTTTTCTTGTGTTACCTCAACTTTACCTTTCTCTACCTCGTTTCCTTGTATTGGGTGGGTTAAATCTAATCCTTCACTTTCTTGAGCTATTATGGCTTGGATTTGCTCCTTTGGATTAATCTCAGTGTTGCTTGGTAGACGCCCTTGCGATCGTTCAGACATCAGCTTTGCGAGTTGTCCAACTGACTTAGAAACTTCCTCAACTGACTTAGTGACTTCCCTAACTTGGCTCTCGATCCCTTTGATCGATTCTTGTTGGGTCTTAAGGGTGGTTTCAGTGTCTTGGAGACGATTTTCTATGGATGCCTTGAATCTTGTTAGCATCTCTTCAAGGTTCGGCTTCTTCTCTTGTAGATAGGGCTGATTTTGGAAATTTTGAGGAGGTTATTGTCATTGATTTCCTTGATTTCCTTGACCTCCCCATGAAAAATTTGGGTGGTTCCTCCAACCTGGGTTATAATTATTACTATATGGGTTATTATTAGATCTGAAATTGTTGCCTATATAGTTCATCTGTTCGCTCTCGGTGCTCGGTTGGTAGGGTGGGTACTCAGGATTCGCCACGGTTCCACTTACGTCGCACTGCATTGCTAGATGTACCTGCGAAGAACACAAACTATCAAGCTTTTTATTCATCATCTCTACCTGTGTTGATAGCATGGTTACTGTATCCATGTTGAAAACTCCGGCAGATTTTGTTGGTTTGGTCCTTGTAACCTGCCACTGATAGTTATTCAGTGACATCTCTTCAATAAACTCGTAAGCTGCGCCTCAGGAGTTCTATTGTTCGGGGTTCTACTGGCCAATTTGAATCAGTTAGTTGCCTTTTTGAGGGGTTTACACCGTTATAGAAAGTTTGGACTTGGAGCCACAAGGGTAAACCATGGTGCGGACACCTTCTCAAGAGATCCTTGTATCTCTCCCATGCGTCATATAATGTCTCTAAATCCATCTGCACAAAAGAAGAGATATCATTCCGTAATTTGGTCGTTTTGGCCGGTGGGAAATATTTTAATAAAAAATTTTTGGTCATTTGATCCCATGTGGTGATTGACCCTCGTGGTAACGAGTTTAACCACTGTTTGGCTTTATTCCTTAATGAAAAGGGAAATAACCGAAGCCTTATGGCATCATCAGAAACGCCATTTATTTTGAAGGTATCACAGAACTCTAAAAAATTAGCTATATGAGTGTTCGGGTCTTCGTCCTGCAAACCATCAAATTGAACAAACTGTTGAATCATTTGTATAGTGTTAGGCTTTAATTCAAAATTATTAGCAGCTATAGCAGGCCTAACTATACTTGATTCTGCTCCTGTTAAATGAGGTTTAGCATAATCATACATAGTACGCGGAGCATTATTTTCTGCCACATCTTGTGGTGGTGGATTATTTTCGTCCATCCCTTCAGTAGGATTGGATCTGTTTTCTCGCTCTTTTTCTTAGTAATTTAGGGCTCGCCTAATTTCTCTGCGATTTCTACGAGCGGTAGCTTCAATATCACTGTCGTATACTAGTGGTCCTCTCGGGTTCCTTCTAGTCATAAACTAGAGGTACCTGGAAGGAAGAATTAATAAAAGAAGAAAAATTAGCAAATAAAATAAGAAATAAAATTAAATTGAAAAAAATAAAAATGGCTAAAGTAATAAAAATAGAGTGTTCTTAATATTTTAGTTCCCCGGCAACGGCGCCAAAAACTTGATCGCTATGAAGTCAGAGTTTTAAAATTTATAAAGATAATGAGCGAACCTGGAAACTAACTATGACAACGATTGAGGCAAGTGCACCTATCGAACAGTAGTATAGCTTAGGCAAGACTGGATTGTCGAACCCAAAGGAACTAAAAGTACTAATACTAACTTTCTTTCTATTATTTAGCCTAAAATAAGTGAAGTTGTTTATTAATCTAAATTAACTAATTACTAAGCTAAAGACGCAAAGACAAAAAGAATGAATTGGGGAAATACTTGGGAAAAACTCAGTTGATTAAGACGATACCCTTAGGAAGAATCCACCTAGACTCCACTTGTTATCTAACACTGAACCAGACGATTTATTCACTTGACTTGATCCGTAGGACTCCCTAACGTATATTAAACCCTCTCTCGAGGCGAATAACGTCTAACCCTAGGTTAATTAATCGAAATCTCTTTCCCATTAATAACCCCCTAGAATAGCAGTAAATCGACCTATGGACATCCCATATTAGGTTTCACCCTAATCCGACAAAATCTCGTCACCCTATCTCTAGGCGTGCGATCAACTCCACTTAATTATGCTAGATCTACTCTTAAGCAGGGACTTTTGCTCCACCACCTAAGCACATTCAACTTGAATTAATATCCGCGAAATATCAACACAAGAATTAAACACACATAATTAAGAACAAATCAAGTATTTATCATATAGTTCAGAAAACAATAACAAGATTCATCTAGGTTTCATCCCCCTTTAGGTATCTGAAGGGTTTAGTTCATAATAGTAAAAGAAAACATCTCAGAAGAAAAGATAAAACAAAACATAAGAAATCCCTAAAACCCTCTGAAGGAATTGAAGAGGAGATCCTCCATCTTGAGTCAAATTCTGGCTTCTTGAGATGGATCAACTGGCTATCCCTTGAGAGTTTCCCACAAATCTGACCTTTTCGGCTCGGCTCCTTGGCCTAGCTGACCGCCCGTCGACTCCCCGAATAAGTTGCCCCCTAGGGTGTTTATATAGGCTTTGAGATGTGTTACTTGGCCTCCAAGTATCCTAATTTGAGTGCAAATCCTATTTTGGGGTTTAATTAGATTTTGGAGTGTGTTTCTTTGCCTCCAAGCATCCAAATCCGAGTGAAACTCCTCTTGGTCGTGGCAGGGACACGGCCATGGCACACGCTCATGTGAATCGTGGTCAAGCCGTGTGGACTTTGTTGATGAGGCATGGTCGTGTAAATCATGGTCCAGGTCGTGTTTGAGATCTTTAAGGAGGCACGATCGTGTGATCTTTGGTCCAGTCCGTGTCGATTTCATGCTTTGGCCCATTTGTCCCGTTTTAAGCCCGTTTTGCGTTCTTTTCATCCCCTGGTGCTTTCCTGAGTATATAACATGAAAAGAAAGGATTAAGAGCACCAAATTATATAAAATAAGGGATAATTCATCCAAAAGCATACTAAATGTGGGATTAAAATATGTTACTTTTACGGTTTATCATAGTCCTTTCACTTAAATTAATCACCCAAACACACAAATTAATCTACAATATTTTAACACATGCTTAACCACATAACATAGATATAAAATTAATAATTAATATATTTTTCTATCCCGGATTCGTGGTCCCGAAACCACCGTTCCGATTAGGGTCGTAATTGGGCTATTACAGATTTGGTAATATGTGAATTCGGTTATGGCATATAGGTGAAATGCTAAGTATAACTTAGATAAAATGATAGTTAAAGTTGGTTTGTAAGAGTGCGTTTACATTGACAAATTGTTATGAAAGAAACTAGTAATTTGCATATGTATGTTCGATTATAAGGGAGTGAAAACCATGTATAAATTCGGTCTTAATCTAGTTATGTTTTGGAAGTGTGTTTTATGCTAAAATTTGGTGTATGGATTTAGGTCTAAACAAATGTGAAGTGATATGTATGATGTTGTTATGTGAATCGATATGGTTTGATTTGGAAATGGCATACTTTGGCTTATGGTTTAATGGCTAAGTCTTGTACAAATTATGAAGTTATTTTTGGGTTGCCGATTTGTTATGAAATAAACTGGGAATGTGGAGTATTTAATAAATGAACGATTTACTCATGCAAGTGGTATTAATATTCGATTTTATATTTTTAAAATGATATGATTTATATGAATTTTTGGATATGGCTAAAATGGTATATTCATATGTGCAAACTTGTAATAGATAAATATACATGTTTTGATCTTTTAAATGATATATATATATAAATGACTTCTAAATAGGCTTAAAATTTATAAGTTAAGTACATACAAATTTGGGTAATGATAGTTAAGTGAGTAATTAAAGTTTTAAGGTTTAGCTTTTATAGCTTTAAATGGTTAACCGAATATGTGTATACGAATAAATGAGTGGTTATATAATAGTATATTTTGGGTTTAATGAATAACATGTGAATTGGTTGAATTATTGGTTAGAATTTGTATTCAAAATGATCCAATTGGTATGGTGACATGCGCATGTACTTGTGATTTGATAAAAGGTATATTGGTTTTGTTACGGTTTAGTAATTGTGTTTAGAAATGGCTTTTACTTTGTAGTGATATGTGCAAGTTATAATAGCACAAAAAGCATATTTGGTTGTGTTGTTTAGTTAATTAATAGTTTATATGTGAAGGAATATTAAGCTAAATTTTTTTTTATGATTTGATTATTGGAATACCTTGATTATAAGTCTTATGGTTCAGCTATTCAAACTTATAAATCATTTGTAATATGATTTGATATATGTTGTTGGTACGAATATGTGAACAAATAAATGATACTGATATGATTGAATTTTGAAGCATAGTTTGTTTATGGATATTGTTAATAGAGCCTATTTGATTTTTAATTAGCTTTATTCTATATTTATATACGAATTTGACTTGTATGATTATGTGAAAGATTAAAACTGTGTTATGTTCAGTAATGCCTCTTAACCCATTCCGGCGACGGATACGGGTTAAAGGTGTTACATTGAGTTCATACTTTATATCCTCTATTAACCAGACTCAGAATCAACAATCAGGTGTACTGGACCCATCCAACACACCAATAGCTCGTAGGAGTATAATTATCCAACACACTAGTGGCTTAATAGAGCAAGGCCCGAAAGCATCAAATCATATCCCTCCAGCACACCAATATCCAACCAACACACCGAGGCACAAAAGTGTAAGGCCCGAAGGCATAAATCTCTGTCATATCTCCGCAAATCTCCTCGTACACTACATACCTTGATTGGCATGCCAACTATACTTGACTCTACCCGAACAGTTAATAGGGTACCAATAATTGTAACGCCTAAAAATTTCTAATTTTATTATTGTGAAAACATGATACAAATATCTGTCAGCTTTTGTGGTTATATGTTCTGGGAGTGTTTGGGAGGTCTCAAGTTCAAGCCTTCGCTTGGGAAAATTTTGGTATTTTGGATGAATTAGGCCTTACTCTTGTTCAGTAGGCTTTTATTTGATTGTTGGTAAAAATATATCAGAATGGGCATGCTGGTCTGGTGGTTAAGTGAAGTGTTAGTGGGTAGGAGGTCTTGTGTTCGAGTCCCTGCGCAAGCAGGGGAATTAATTTTTGTTTGAAGCGTGTGGCGTGGTGGAGTTCAAATTAAATTGGACTGCTGAGTAGTTGTGTTTTAGTGGGTTAATAGGGAGTGTTTTTAGGAGATAATTGGGGAGAAGTTATCAAAATAAGATTTTCTTCTTATCAATTTTCTATTTTCTTTTTTCCCAACAAATTTTCTGACGCTAGACTTTTGTTTCTCTGCCGTTTCTTCTCCCTTCTTGTTCACTTTTGGTTTTTGTTCCAGTTGGCCAAATCTTGTTTCTTCTCTTTCCCCTCTCTTTTTGTTTTCTTAATCGGTTCATCTCTTGCTCTATAGCCGAAATTCTCTTCTCTTTTCCCTACTCTTTTCGTTTCTTTATTTTTTTGCGAGTCATCTCTTTGGGTGCAACTTTTGACTTCATCTGTTTCGGTAAGTGGATTTTTCCTCTTAGTTATCGTATTTCGATTAGGCAATTAACAAAGGGTTCGTTTTACTCTCGTTTAGGTGTTGTTCAAAGGTTTTTAAGCGGATATTCCAGTGTGTGGAGATGACTAGTTATTGGATTCGTCGCGGTAAGTTTTCGAATCGTCGTTGGTTTAGTTTCTCGAGTTTTATGTTGGGGATATTTGGTTTGATTGACGAATCAAGTGATTAATTAAGGGATATATTGGTCAAATATAGGTTTCTGAAGGCTCGGGTTACTTTGCACAGCGAATCGATACCAGGTGTGTACCCGAAACGTAGAAAATGGGATTCGGTGAAAAGTCAAAATTGCTTGCTGTCGAGAGATAAGAGAAAATGATGCGAAAATTGTAGAGAAAGGAAATAAGGGTGTTATAAACTTGGAGATCAACATTTTGCACTAAAATAGTTTTGGACAGCAACAGTAGTCTAACTTTGAAAAATCATCAAAAATAGTGGGAATTGAGTTAGAGGTTGAATAAAATATGAAATTAAAGTTTATTGAGTCTAGTTTTTTCATGGAAGAAACAGTGTAAGCGATGGAATTGTAAATCATGAGATATAATAAATTTTGTGAGACAAGGTCAGAATGATTTCGGGTTCCCCTGTTCTGACTTAGGAAAATCATTAAAAAATTGTAAAAAAATAATTAGGGGCTTAAATTTATATGTTTAAATCCTTAATGAGTCTAGTTTCAAGAGAAACAAACGGAAATATCATCTAAATTTCATACTAAGAGATAAATAATTTTTAGTAAGGAAAGGATGAAGCTGTCAAATAGCAGAATAGGGATAACTTTAAAGGTTTTACTGTACTTATTTGATAAACTATAAATTCTAAAAATTTTATGGTAGGAAGGTATTTGGGTCTAGTTTCAAAAAAATCAAGCGAATCTTAATTTGGAATTTTGTAGCTCAAGATATAAATAATTTAGTGATAATGACTCAGGTAAACAACTTTGAATGAACATATAAGTAAATAGTGAAAACGTATATGAGTATTGAGCTAGCATGGGTTACTTTAAAAATGGATCACACGGCCATGGCCAATTTGGGCCGAGTGGACCACACGGGCGTGTGGGCCCAAACGGGTAGATCATATGGGCATGTGGGCCCATTTTTATCGAAATGTTTTTAAGGTTGCACGAGTCGCCCAAGTCGACTGTGAACCTACTGTAGGGTCGGTAAGCGCTACTTAGACCCCTAAATGTGTGAAATTGACTGAATGATATCTGTACTAAGCATGTTAATATCTGAACTGAATATATGTACTGAAATTGCATAATAGCATAGCATCCATTGTATGTTGCATTGCATTGGGTTGGGGGTTGTTATCGGAGGAAGTGTACTAAAAGGCTTTAAGCCTAATTTACTGGCAGCTCAGCTGCAAATTACTGCTTTATGCCGCATTCGGTACTACTTGGAGTGTAGGGATGGGTGGGTTGATTATATCCCCACATGGAGTGTAGGGTTGGACGGAGATGGTGTGTGGAGGCTGGTTGGGTAAGATTTTGCTACTGCATAATCATTCTTATCACTCATCGATATCGTGATGGGCTAAGGCCCTACCGCATTTTTGACATCAGATCTTGATGGGCTAAGGCCCAAATCACATCGATCATCGAAAAGGGCTTAGGCCCAAGGCTGTTCAACTGTGCACTATGAATACTGATTGTTTGTTTCTGCGGGATTACACACTGAGTTTACGTAAACTCACCCTTTTTATTTAATGTGCACAGGTAATCCCCAGACTTAGACAGATCGGTGCGACGGAGGACTCAGCGGTGACCACAATAATTTTTGGACTTCATGGTTTTCAATTTACGAGTTATGATTTGTTTATTATTGATTATTTGGGTTGTAATTTAAGGACCCTCTGGGACTTTGGTTTTAAATTTGGATTTTATTTATTTATTTTACTTTATGGATTTATAACTGCTGGTCGTAGGAAATTTAGTTTTCAAAAAAAAAAGTAAAGTATTTTCTAAACGCATGTGTCGAAACCCGTTTTAAAATTTTATGAAAACGGGGTCGACTTTTAAAAAACGAAGAGGGGAGTCGCCACCAATCCTTTTTTACGTAGGTGTGATTGGATCACCTTGTAAAACATTTTATTTAAAACATTTAATTTTGGTCTACGAAAAACCAGAAAATAGGTTCGGGAGTCGGTTACGTATGAGGAAGGGTTAGCACCCTCATAACGCCCAAAAATTGGTACTTAATCGATAAAATCATGTCCAAATGTTTGAAACTTAAAAGTATTTAAAAATATGATTTCTAAAAAACTTTGATTTAAAATTTGAGAGTTCTTCTATCCGAAAGAATATAAACATCACATCCAGCACGATTGGACACGATTGGACACGATATTTTTAAACCCTCGTAACTAAGATCATCTCATGATTTACAAAACCTGTTAAAATGAAATTTAGTTATTTAGCCAAACGGGGAATCGAAACCCAGCACGATTGGGCACTATTTCCCGAATTTTTAAATACCAAAACATTGCCTTATTTTAAAAAAACTTTAGATAAAAAAAACTTCAAGCAATTTGATTTAAAAATTGGAGAGTTCTTCGTTCCGAATGAATATAAACATCACATCCAGCCCAATTGGACATGATATTTTTTAAACACTCGTAATTAAGATCATCTCACAATTTACGAAATTTGTTAAAAGGATATTTAGTTATTTAGCCAAACAGAAAATCGAAACCCAGCACGATTGGGCACTATTTCCTGAATTTCCCAATACCAAAACATTGCCTTATTTTTTTTTTTTAAAAAAAACCTTTAGATAAAGTATTAATTTTGCAAAAATGTATATTTTTTTTAAACAATAATCTATGTGACAATATTGCATTCATATATTTATCAAACATAAATATCAAAAGCAATTATGACATACTAACATTTCATATCTATACAAATAATAATGTAACAATAATGTAGAATAATGATTAATAAAAACTATACAATGACAATCATAAATAAATAAATGAGAATATGAGCAAATAAAATATATACATAAAATAATAAATATCAAAATAAAAAGAAAATTATTAAGTAAATATGAAATTTTTTTATGCAAGATTGAATAATAAATAAATAAATAAATTACATACATATAATATAAACAATGCATTATATAATTAAAAAATATATACTACATAATATTTTAGAAGTAATATATAATATAATATAATAAATACAAAAATATTAAAAACATATATAAGATAGAAGGTATAAACATATAAAAAAGGGGTATAAATAAATAATATATGTAAGATATATAAATGCAATAATTATAAAAATACATATAATGGATAATATAAATAGAATATATTACATAATATATAAATAAATTTTATTCAAAAATAAATTTTAAAAATAATATAATATAATAATATATAATATAAAGATCTTGAAAACATATAATATAGTAATAAATATAATGAGAATAATTTTAAGCTAAATAAATAAAAAATATATATATATATATAAATTTATACTAATAATGTATTAGTATATAAATAATAAAGAAAATAATATAGATTATCTAATATAGTAAAATAATTTAATACAATATTAAAATAATAAAATAAAAGGATAAAAAGGAAATTAAAACAAAGAAACAGGGATTAAAATGGCAATTTTGCCAAGTTTTAAAACGGCGTCGTTATGATTTTGACCTTTAAAGCAGTCCGAGGGACTAAATCGAAGAAGAGAGAAAATTTTAGGGCTCAATTAAAAAATAAAAAATTCAAATTAAACTTAATTTAAAAAAATAAAATTGCGGAAGGGCCAAAATGGAAATTAACCCATTTTTAAACAAAATGCGCGGATCCCTTCGGGTCGGGTCAACTGTGCGCGGATCCTGGGTGAAACGGCGTCGTTTTGGCTCTTAAACCCCTGATGCAAAACGGCGTCGTTTTCATTCCCTATTTAAAGCCAAATTTTTAGAAAAAAACATTAGTTCTCTTGTTTTTTTTTTTAAAAAAGATCTAAAAAAAATCCTCTCCTTGTTTCTTCCGCCGATTTCCGCGCCGCTCGGCGAGGTCAGATCATTATGTCCGCCGCCGTCGTCGGCCGCCGTGCAATTTTAAAAAAGGTATTTTTCCACTTTTTTTATGTATTTTAATATATATAATATATAGCTAAAAAGATAAAAAGAAAAAAAAAGAAATAGTATTCGAATATATAGAAAAAAATAAAAAAATGAAAAAGCAATCCTTTGAAATAACCTCTGTTTTTATTGCTTGCGTATTCTGTATTGGTATTTTTTCTGTATATCCCCCTCTGTATTACAGATTAGGGCTTTATATAGCCCCGAAATAAAAATAAAAAGGAAACATATTCAGTCCTGTTTTATTTCTTTCCATTTGCTGTTATTTTTTCCTTGTTTTGCAGGTGGCCGTCGAGGAATCTGGCGACGATGGGGCGTGAGGCGCGCTAACTGTGGTGCGATCTGGTGGTGCGCAGCTCGCGAGGATTTCGGTGCTATCGAGGGCACGAGGGTTGCGGCGCTTGCTGAGATTGAGGCTTGCGACGCGAGGGATCTTTAGGGTTTCAGAAACCCTCGTTTCTAATTTAGGTCTTGGGCTTTTTGGGCCTTGTAGTTCAATTGGGTTAGTGATTTTCGGGTTTTAGGTTTAGTTTGATTTGGGTGTAATGGGTAATCTGGGTTTGGGCTTTAAGCCCTTTTATTGTAAAACAGACTATTTTTAAAAAAAACTGGTTTTTATTATTTATTTCTTATTTACAAGGGCCCTAGCGAAAATGGGCTTCTACAGCTGCCCCTCTTTGCTCATTGTCGTGTAACGAGAATAGATCAAAGACGATAAAGGGCCCATTTTGCCCGGTCTTGTCAAATGGCTGGTATCTTTAATCTGCTCCACTCCTGCTTAATGGAGACCAAAACTTTGATCTACTTCCTGCAACTTCAGGAAGACGAGATCTTCTGTCTTCAGTCTACTCCCTACAACTTCAGAGAGATAAGGTCAAAATCTTTTCGATCCGCTTCCTACAACTTCAGGAAGATGAGATCTTCTATCTTGATCTACTCCCTACAACTTCGTGGGGAGATAAGGCTGAAATTGCTTCGATCTGCTTCTACAACTTCAGAATATGAGATCTTCTGTCTTGATCTACTCCCTACAACTTCAGGGAGATAAGGTGAAATTCTTTTCGATCTGCTTCCTACAACTTCAGAAGATGAGATCTTCTATCTTCGATCTACTCCCTATAACTCAGGGGAGATAAGGCTGAAATTCTTTTCGATCTGCTTCCTACAACTTCGTGAAGATGAGATCTTCTGCTTGATCTACTCCCTACAACTTCAGGGGAGATAAGGTTGAAATTCTTTTCGATCCGCTTCCTACAACTTCAGAAGATGAGATCTTCTGTCTTGATCTACTCCCTACAACTTCATGGAGATATGGTCAGTAATTCTTTTCGATCCGCTTCCTACAACTTCAGGGAAGATGAGATCTTCTGTCTTCGCCTACTCCCTACAACTTCGGGGAGATAAGGCTGAAATTCTTTCGATCCGCTTCCTACAACTTCGGAAGATGAGATCTTCTGTCTTGATCTCGCCTACAACTTCAGGGGAGATAAGGCTGAAATTCTTTTTGATCTGCTTCCTACAACTTCAGGAGGATGAGATCTGTAAATTCATCAGTATTGCTACACCGTCCACTGAGGGACATGACCTGTAGACTCGATTCCATATGTTTATATCACATGACTAGGATGCTATGATCAGAATGAATCAAATGCTTCTAGCTACATGTATTATGAGTGACACGAATGTAACATGTCATGAAAATGATTCCTTTTAAAGGATTAAGATGCAATGATTAGAATGAATCAAATGCTCCTAATGAGATTTGTTATGATGCAAAAGTGTTATGAGTATGATTCCTACTCTAGGTGTTATCACTCATTTGTTCTTCATCTTTGTTCATCAATCATGTTCTGCTTAACAAGCTTGCCCCAATGTAATTTTAGAGTCAACTTCACTTGGATCTTGAGAACATAAGGCTTGTACCATCCAACTACAATAACATTTGGTTTCTTCCATCCAATCTGTTACCACTCAGAGGTATAAAACTTGTATCGTTTTCCATCAATTTAACCTGTTACACCATTCCCTGGGTGTAATAACCAGATGTATGAGTCTGAAATTTACATGAATGCAGGGTATCCCAACAATGATCCCTTTTTACACATGGATTGGCTTTATTCGTCATTTGTCAATATAGTATCACCAACGAAATTGTCTTATCTCATAAGAATCCGAAGAGATAATCATTTTTCAATGTTTCCAACCCTTAGGCTTGGTGAGTTCTAAACAATAGTCATGTTTCAGATTCCTCATATTATTTAGAAGCTTCTAGAGTAATATGTGAAACTCCTTTTATGAAAGTGTTATTAGTCCATAAATCGTTATTTCAATATAAAATGCTTGAAAAAGGTCACAAAATGGACGAGAAAGAAATTAGTCAGAAGCATAGCTCAGAAAAATAATTTAATCAAAGATAACCCAGGCAATAAAAGAAAATTGATTTGGGTGTATCTCAAAAAGAATAAAGCAATCAAAGATAAGGAATTCAAAAATGGGTAAGATAGGAACTAGGTGCCCCAGATATCGCAGCCTGAGCTTCTTTGTTCCAACTTCTTGAGGACCATTTTAAGCTCAATATGTATTTAGGGGATCCGGAGTACTTTGTCAATGCCCCAAGATGTAATAAACTTCCTCATTGCTAATTCAGACGTAGCAAGACTACTGTATGCCTCGCTTTTTGGTCAAAATTTGAGCCGCCCTTTTCGGGTTTTCGGCTCAAAGCCCATTTGGTCTCAAAACGCCCTTTGCGGGTTTTCGCATTGGCCTCTCCTTTTTCTTCTTCTCTTTTTCTTCTTTTTTTTTTTGCATTTGAACTCAAGGCGCCCTTTGCGGGTTTTCACCTTGGTCCTTCTCTTTCAGGTCAAATATTTCTTGACTAAACTTGAATTCACCGGATTGGGCAAGTCTTCGCCATCCGTCTCGGTCAACGTCAATGCTCTTCTAGAACAGGCCTTCTTTACAACATAAGGTCCTTCCCAGTTTGGCATCTGCTTTTCTCTGAAATCCTTTTGTAAAAGAAAGGTCATGTTCCCCTTCCGGAATCCTCCAGGATAAACATCTTTGTCGTAAGATTATATCATCTGACCGTGATGGATAACTTTTGACCTTTTCTTCAATTAGATTCAATTGGAAAAAACACTTTCATTCCACAAACCAATGGTAAGATGTTGCCCCAGCGAAGGTTCTGGCCAACGTTCAATACGACAGAGGGTAAATGGTAACTTCTTATGCCAATCCCTACAAGTCTTACTCAATTTTCATTATTTTTTTTGGAAACTTTTTTTGCACTGTGATATGCTACCTGATCTTTGGACAAACTGTAAACTTTGACTTTGTATAGTTATGCATTCTTTGCTAGCATCTGATCTTCTTTTTTTTTTTTTTTTTTTTTTTTTTTGCGAATTTGATGACTATCAACTTTGTAACATTGACATATGAAGCTACTTCCACCCTCTTAGTGAAGCTGACGACGACCATGATGGCAAATCGATGACAACTTGAAGCGTTTGACGAAATTGGACCCATAATATCCATGCCCCACATATAGAAAAGTCTATAAAGAAAACAGAAGAGTCACATGAATCTCGTCTCCTTAAATTCGGCATAGCTGACTTTCTATGTAGATCAACAGTGCCCGATCCTCATGTTTAGCCCGCATCTTAGTATCCCAGGCATGTCCTGATATGATCGTGAAAAACATCTTTAAGTTTTTGAAAATAACTCAATGATGTCTCGCATTATTTCTATGGTAAGCTGGGCTTCGATCTTCACCCCTTTTCTAGGCCCATAATTTTTGCTGGCCCTTTGTTAAGTAAGGTTTGTTTTTCATCTTGCTAAACCACTCTTAACAAATCAAAAGATATGTTATAATCTCTGTCATCTTCAAAGTCCTAAGATCCCCTAGACTCATATCTCATTCAAAAAGGGAGTCAGTAACAACGTTGCTCATGTCATTGATATCTGGGGACCTAGTATAGGTTCGAAAGAATATTTCCAAAGAATAAATGATTCCAAGAACAGTTATTTGTATGGTCATGAATAAAGAATGAAACAATATTTTAAAACAAAAGAATGTACAATATGAAATGAAAAGAATATTTGCTTAAAAATGCATTTTATTGAAATAAAGTTTCGAACATAAGCCTATTTCACAAAAGAGTTCTTATTGCCTCTAGGCTTAAGACAACAAGCATGTTTTGCACATTACTATAGATCAACTCTAAAAATGCAAGGATTTCTTCCACAATCCTATTATTCAAGACACTCCCAAGTACGCAAGGGCTTGGAAACTTCGTTCTCTGATTCCCTCTTCGCTTTCGATTTCTTCAAGGGATCGCAACTTTCTTGTCTCCTCCTTCAATTATAGCATTTACTGCCTCATCAAAGTGATCAGGCTTTGATAAATCGTTGACCTTCACAATTCCCATTTTGATGAGCCTCTCAACTACCTTTTTGAAGGCAATGCAGTTTTCTATGGAATGCCCTGATATTCCCGCATGGTAATCACATTGGGCATTCTCGTTATACCATTTTGGGAACGGAGGTTGCAACGGTTCCAAATAAAATGGAGACACCACGCGTGCGTCAAACAAACTTTGATATAGCTCCTTATACGTTATTGGGATTGGCGTAAATTAGAGTCTTTCAGAGTTTTGCCTGGTGCCTGATTCTTGTCTCACCGTCCCTTGTTGCCCAGCAGTGATCACTTTTGGCTGGTTAACAGTAATTACTTTTGAGTACCCTTTGTTGTATGTACTCGTATTATTCACATCGTCGTCCTTTTTCCTAGGAGCAGACCTTTTAGTGGCTTCCCCTACTTCAATCTTGCCACCTCTTATGGCATTTTCAATCATCTCTCCTGCCATCACTATATCCGCAAAGCTTTTGGTGGTGCTTCCTATCATATGAGTAATGAATGAAGCCTTCAAGGTATTGATGAATAGCATTATAGTCTCCTTTTCTAGGAGTGGTGGCTGAACTTACATGGCAACCTCCCTCTATCTTTGCGCATACTGCCTGAAGCTTTCATTTGATTTCTTCTCCATGTTTTGCAAAGTGATTCTGTCAGGCGTCATGTCCGTGACATGGTTGTATTGCTTCATGAAGGCTTGAGCTAAGTCTCTCCAGGAGCTAATGTTAGCGCGGCTGAGTTGATTGTACCACCTAGATGCTGCCCCCACCAAACTGTCTTGGAAACAATGAATCAAAAGTTGATCATTGTTCACATATCCCGTCATGCGTCTACAAAACATAGTGATATGGGCTTCAGGGCAACTGGCCCCATTGTACTTCTCAAATTCCGGCATCTTAAATTTATGAGGAAGTACCAGATCCGGGACCAAACTCAAGTCCTTGGCATCAATACCATGATGATGGTCAGCATTTTCCAAAGCCTGGAACTTTTCTTCCAACCATCTACAGCGATCCTCCAACTTCCTTGAGGATTCAATTCTTAATCCCTCTCTCTCTGCTATTGTAACAGACCGATTTTGACCCTAATCGGAACGGTGGTTTCGGGACCACGAATCCGAGTCCGAGAAATATTTTAATATTATAATTTGAGTCTATAATATGTAAATTAATGTGTGTGAAAGTTTTGTATGAAAATTTGATCGTTTGTGTGCTCAATTAAGTAAAAAGGACTAAATCGCGTAAGTGGTAAAAGTGGCCTTTTATTTGATTTATGGCTAATTGATGTGGCTTTATTTTAGTGAAGTCCTTAAAGGGCAATATGCCCATTTTAAGTTATAGTGACGGCAATATGGTGATATAACATGTTTTTTTTTTTTTATGTATTATTTTATATGTTAAAGGTTATATTATATTTATTTTATAATTTATAACTATATTATAATAAAACCAACATGATAGTGGAATTTTATTCATGCTTTCTTCCACCGAATAACACAAAGAAAAGAAAAAGTTTTTGGAGCTTTGTACATTCGGCTATTTACAAGCTAAATTAAAGGTTAGTTTTTAATCGGTTTTCGATAATTTCTACGTTTTTGTAATAGTTGCTTCGAATACTTCAAGACCCATGCTTGAATTTTTTATTTTGATGAATATTTTGAAATGTACCATTGATGAGTTCATGAGTTTTATGATGATAGTTGATGAATTATGAAAAATATATGTTAGATTAATATGTTTTGTATTGAGGTTTTTGGTGATTTTGAGTAATTAGGGCTAAATTGCAAAAATAAATTTTTGAGGGGCTAAAATGCAAAATAAATGAAATAAATGGACTTGTATAGTCCCTATGAACATTCGGCCCTTAGGTGCTGTAGTGAAATTTTGTGTATTTTTGTTTTTGTGCAAATAGGACTAAATTGTAAAAATATGAAACATTAGGGGTAAAATGGTAATTTTCCCATTTAGGTATTTTGGGACTAAATTGAGATGAAATGTGCTTGAATGAGATAAATTTTAATGTGTTTTAGATCAAGAGCAAAGAAAACTAATTAGATCGGGAAAGACGAAGGTTCTCGAATAGCCGATTCATACGGACTATCGACAACCGAGGTAAGTCCCTGCGTTCTAATGTCAATGAAATTATTTATGAACTTAGTGAATGATGAATTTTAGAAATTAAAGCATAAATACATAATATAGCCGAATATGAGTGTATAGTATTGAAGTGAAACTATTTTGTTTAATGCAATGTGAATAGATGAGTTCGATTCGATAAGTGAAAGTAGTATAAAGAATATGAGATGTTGGGATTTCATTATTGAGCATTGTGTATTGAATTGTTAAATTTGTGGATATTCGGCTTCGAGCCTAGCGTGCCTTGTGCCGTGAAATGTATCGGGCTTTAAGCCTAGCGAGCCTTGTCTTGCTGAAATGTATCGGGCTTTAAGCCTAGCGCAGCCTAGTGCCTGATTTATTTCAGCTTTAAGCCTAGCGAGCTTTGTGCCTGTGTTACTTATCGGGCTATAACGCCTAGCGTGCTTGATGCCGGTGATGTGTTTTACAAAGGAGAAACCGAATTTTGTTCAAGGCAAACCATAGCTAATGTATCTAGTTAACTACTCGAGTAAGCATGTAAGATATGTTATGTTTAATGTTACTTGAGTCGAGTTAATACTATGAGAACAAATGTTATATACATTTGAGGTTAAGATTGATGTGCATGAGTATTATATGAATGAATTTGAGCTTGAATGTATTATTATGGAGATTCGGTTTTCGAATAGAAATGCTAAGAGTTAAATAAATTTGGCACGATAATATGGTTGATATGAATGCTGTACTTATACGATTTGGAGCATGTGATTTTTGTAATATACTTATTTGTGCTTCGAAGAGATACAGGTTTATGGAAATGAAATTCAAATACTTAGGTTAATGAACTATTAGTATTCGGCCTTGTATAAATCAATATACTTAAATGTTTATGTGCAATGTCATAAGTTGAATGATTTAAATGTTTAATTGTTTAAATGTTATATTATCATGAGCTTAGGACTTACTAAGCTAGTAAGCTTATTTGTGTGAAATGTTCTCCTCTGTTTTATAGATTAGGTTCTGGCTACAAGCTCATCGGGATCGTCAAGAAAGTCGTCTACACTATCAATCTAATTTGGTACTCTTTCATTTTGGTTTTGGATAGAGGCATGTATAGGAAAGACTTTGACTTTGTTTAGATGAAAACTTTTTGTTCATGTATATATAATAGCCATGCGAATATGGCTAAATTTTCGGTTAAGTATGTTTTTCATGCTTTTGATATAATTGTTGGTTTATATCGTATATGCTTGTGCAAATTCAATCAAGGTTAAATCGAATATGGTAAGGAAATATATGTTTGTGAAATGAACATTTGAGTTGGGTAATGTAGTATGAATAATCATTTGTATACTCGATTATATTGAACCATAGTTGTGTTTTGTTCATAGGTTAGTGATGTTAGAATTTAATGTGAGTGTTAGAAGTATAAGTTAACTATATATATAAATTATTATGAAGCATGGATATTATGAAGCGTATGTGGGTATATTCGGTTATAATCTAGGTACATATCGTATACATATTTATGGATAGATATATATTTTTAGATTAGTCATGATATATAAGCATGATGTGTTTAGTTGTGTGATATCAATTATTAAATATATATGTTTTACTTAAATGTGAATTGAAGTTATAAATCTCATAAGTTATGTATTCGGCAACACATGGTATTAAATAGAAAGTATACTTGGTTTTGGATTTCATTTGTACATGGCTAATAAACATCATATGCTTAGTTCAAATACGTTATTATAATGTTAAACTTATGATTTATGTATGTATTTTTTTTAGGCAAATTGTGTGACTTTAAGACATGTATTTTGACTTGATAAAATGATTTATAATTGAAATGAATTCGATTGAACTGTGAGACATGATTTGCATATCAAGTGTGAATAATCATTTAAGACTAATATTAAATTAGTAAAATCTTATATATATATATATATATATATATATATGCATTTTGGGGATAAGCTCTATGTAATTATGTGAATGTATGAAAACTGTATTTTCTTTGTACATGCCTCGTAACCCTAATTCGGCGACGAATATGGGTTAGGGGTGTTACAGCTATGTCCAAATCAGGGATAACGGGATTGGCAGGGTTATCTCCTGGGTTAGATCCTGAGCCGACCTGGAAGTTCATGGGCGGTCTATTATCAGCTTGCCCCTATTGAGGCCTGATTGTGACAGGTGGCCTTTGGGGATACTCCTCCGGTTGTACATGCGGTGGGGTGAAACCCTTAGGAAAGTCCTCATTGTCTTCAGCATTAACTAGGGGACCCTTTCCTTTGTCCATTATCCCACTCATCATCTGGGCCATTTGAGTCATCATGCTCTTTTGAGCTTCCAACATCTGGTCCCTCATCTCTTGTTGGAGTTTTGCCATTTGCTCTTGCATCTGGTCTTGTATGTCTCTTTGGAATTGTTCCAATCTCTGATCCATTTTCTTTGACTTGGCACGTGTACCGTATGGGTGTTCAGCTTCCAGATTTCTTTTACTCTCTCTCTCTCTCTCTCTCTCTGTTATAAAGTCAACTAATTAGACTCTCTCTATGGACTTAAATACAAATGATATGATGTAATGCAAATGCATGAATGCAAAGAAAGAGAGGCGTTGATTCTGAATTCAATTCCATTAAAAAAACGGATCACATATACGGCCATGCCTTCATATTCCAAGGAAAAACGTCAATCCCCATCTTCGCATAGGTCGAACCTTGCAAACTTGTAATAAATGCCTCCACCAGTTCCTTTTTGCTTGATCTGGACCACGACTTACTGCTCACTTATTTCCATAATGCTCGTTAGCCTCTTCAAGAAAGCCGAGACGTGGTGATTCTCGAATAGTCTTTGTCAGCTTGAATCCTTGAGTTATAAAGTCTTGTATTCCTTCGCGGGCTATCAATCTTCTCTTATTGTGTTTACTTGGACCATATTCGGACGACCGTATTATAATCCACTTTATCAAAAAACTCATTTTCTTATGAAAAACTCATCTATTTAGCAATCGAATTTGAAATCAACACCTCTTTTCTATGATGTGAATGCAATGCAATCAAAGCAAAAGAGAACACGTTAGCACAGGAAAAATAAATAACATAAAACACCTATTAGGGTGACCACTAGGGTTTGACATAGTTCTACTTAGGGTGGGTTCCTAGGTTCTCTACGTGTGGTTTTAACTCTAAAGTTGCGGTACCCAAACCAGCAAATTCCTCGATCCTCACCCATTATAGACTCATATGGATCGAGTTCGGTTCAGGGGAATACATTTCCCTATGGCCATATGAAAGTGAAAACTTCACGAAGACATAGGTACAGATGTATTCCGGAAGCAATCCTCTAGCCCATGCGGAGGTGAAAACCTCACGAAGGCATAGCTTCTCGCTCCCACTTAAGGGTGTGACCACGACGGTCATGCAGTGCAATGCAAAGAGACATATTTTAAAATCACATGCAATAAAAGGATCATATTTTTAAAATCAGAATTTTAAATCCAGACATGAGGACATGAAACTATCAATTTTATGGCTTGACTCTCTTATTGGTCCCCAGTGGAGTCGCCAAGCTGTCGAAACCCTTTTTAAAATTTTATGAAAACGGGGTCGACTTTTAAAAAATAAAGATGGGAGTCACCACAAATCCCTTTTTACGTAGGTGTGATTGGATCACCTTGTAAAATGTTTTATTTAAAACATTTAATTTTGGTCTACGAAAAACCAGAAAACAGGTTCCTGAGTCGGTTCACATGATGAGGAAGGGTTAGCACCCTCATAACGTCCAAAAATTGGTACCTAATCGATAAAATCATGTCCAAATGTTTGAAACTTAAAAGTATTTAAAAATATGATTTCTAAAAAACTTTGATTTAAAAATTGAGAGTTCTTCGATCCGAAAGAATATAAACATCACATCCAGCATGATTGGACACGATATTTTTAAACCCTCGTAACTAAGATCATCTCATGATTTACAAAACCTGTTAAAAGGATATTTAGTTATTTAGCCAAACGGGAAATCGAAACCCAGCACGATTGGGCACTATTTCCTAAATTTTTAAATACCAAAACATTGCCTTATTTTAAAAAAAAAATTAGATAAAAAAAACTTCAAGCAATTTGATTTAAAAATTGGAGAGTTCTTCGTTCCGAATGAATATAAACATCACATCCAGCACGATTGGACATGATATTTTTTAAACACTCGTAATTAAGATCATCTCACAATTTACGAAATTTGTTAAAAGGATATTTAGTTATTTAGGCAAATAGAAAATCGAAACCCAGCACGATTGGGCACTATTTCCTGAATTTCTCAATACCAAAACATTGCCTTATTTTTTAAAAAAAAAACTTTAAATAAAGTATTAATTTTACAAAAATGTATATTTTTTTAAACAATAATCTATGTGACAATATTGCATTCATATATTTATCAAACATAAATATCAAAAGCAATTATGACATACTAACATTTCATATCTATACAAATAATAATGTAACAATAATGTAGAATAATGATTAATAAAAACTATACAATGACAATCATAAATAAATAAATGAGAATATGAGCAAATAAAATATATACATAAAACAATAAATATCAAAATAAAAAGAAATTTATTAAGTAAATATGAAAAAAAATTTATGCAAGATTGAATAATAAATAAATAAATAAATTACATACATATAATATAAACAATGCATTATATAATTAAAAAATATAGTACATAATATTTTAGAAGTAATATATAATATAATATAATAAATACAAAAATATTAAAAACATATATAAGATAGAAGTTATAAGATAATATAAACATATAAAAAAGGGGTATAAATAAATAATATATGTAAGATATATAAATGCAATAATTATAAAAATACATATAATGGATAATATAAATAGAATATATTACATAATATATAAATAAATTTTATTCAAAAAAATTTAAAAATAATATAATATAATAATATATAATATAAAGATCTTGAAAACATATAATATAGTAATAAATATAATGAGAATAATTTTAAGCTAAATAAATAAAAAATATATATATATAAATTTATACTATTAATGTATTAGTATATAAATAATAAATAAAATAATATAGATTATCTAATATAGTAAAATAATTTAATACAATATTAAAATAATAAAATAAAAGGATAAAAGGATAAAAAGGAAATTAAAACAAAGAAACAGGGATTAAAATGGCAATTTTGCCAAGTTTAAAAATGGCGTCGTTATGATTTTGACCTTTAAAGCAGTCCGAGGGACTAAATCGAAGCAGAGAGAAAATTTCAGGGCTCAATTAAAAAATAAAAATTCAAATTAAACTTAATTTAAAAAAATAAAATTGCGGAAGGGCCAAAATGGAAATTAACCCATTTTTAAACAAAACGCGCAGATCCCTTCGGGTCGGGTCAACTGTGCGCGGATCCTGGGTGAAACGGTGTCGTTTTGGCTCTTAAACCCCTGATGCAAAACGGCGTCGTTTTCATTCCCTATTTAAAGCCAAATTTTTAGAAAAAAACATTAGTTCTCTTGTTTTTTTTTTAAAAAAAGAAGATCTCAAAAAAAAATCCTCTCTCCTTGTTTCTTCTGGGCGATTTCCGGCGTCGCTCCAGCGAGGCTCCGACCGTTGTCCGCCGCCATCGCCGGCCGCCGTGCAATTTTAAAAAAGGTATTTTTTCGCTTTTTTATGTATTTTAATATATATATATATAATATATAGCTAAAAAAGATAAAAAGAAAAAAAAAAGAAATAGTATTCGAATATATAGAAAAAAATAAAAAAATGAAAAAGCAATCCTTTGAAATAACCTCTGTTTTTATTGCTTGCGTATTCTGTATTGGTATTTTTCTGTATATCCCCCTCTGTATTACAGATTAGGGCTTTATATAGCCCCGAAATAAAAATAAAAAGGAAACATATTCAGTCATGTTTTATTTCTTTCCATTTACTGTTATTTTTTCCTTGTTTTGCAGGTGGCCGTCGAGGAATCTGGCGATGATGGGGCGTGAGGCGCGCTAACTGCGGCGCGATCTGGTGGTGTGTAGCTCGCGAGGATTTTGGCGCTATCGAGGGCACGAGGGTTGCGGCGCTTGCTGAGATCGAGGCTTGCGGCGCGAGGGATCTTTAGGGTTTCAGAAACCCTCGTTTCTGATTTAGGTCTTTGGCCTTTTGGGCCTCGTAGTTCAGTTGGATTAGTGATTTTCGGGTTTTAGGTTTAGTCTGATTTGGGTGTAATGGGTAATCTGGGTTTGGGCTTTAAGCCCTTTTATTGTAAAACGGACTGTTTTTAAAAAAAACTGGTTTTTATTATTTATTTCTTATTTACAAGGGCCCGAGCGAAAATGGGCTTCTACACATGATCACCTAGATTGATTTATTAAAGCTTCCGCAACGAGGGATGTTTCAAAAAAAATGTTTTAAATGAATAAAGACGACTTCCTAAGTTCTAACAAAGGTTTACTAAAGATAATAACATGGAATGTTTTCATCGTAACAACGAGGTTTCAAAAACACTATCGTTTGACATTGCCAGATACGGCCATAACGTCTAGGCCAGGTTTGGGGTGTTACAATAATCCAATTACATTTTATAACCAATTCACATATCAATTCATATATAATATCATTATTTTATTTCATCATCAATTCATATATATATCCAATTTCATATAACATAATTCATACTATATTCATATCACATATCATATATCAATTATATCACACTATTTTATACTATATTCAGTTTAATCCAATTTCTCGACATTCAATATCATTCAATACGAATCATTTCATACAAAAATATAAGCTTAACTCGATAGATAATCATGCCATCAACATGAAAATGTATATATATAATAATCTTGAATCATAAAAGTACAAACTGAATTATCTTGTCACTCGTCAACGACTCTCGCTTTTCCTTTCTCATGACAATACAAGGCGTAAATCTTTAGCTACGTTAGATAATTCAATAATAGAAACAATATCAGTTTGCATCCAATTAACATTCGAATACAAAGACAAACATATTTTGCATTTCATTCAATTTAGTACATATACTCGGGATATGCATATTTTTCGACATCTAGCATCGGATCAAAATTTGATTTCACATTCTTTCATTAGAGACTCTATACTTCTTATTCATAACATAATCTCGTGATAGTTTTCAATGTATTCAACTTAGTCTCTAATGTTACAAAGTTATCTTAATTAGCTTTACAAATAAGTCATTTTTACAATCTAAGCTTACTAACTATCAATTTCTTCAAATTAAACCCAAAATCATCAATTTCTCTCTAATGGTAACTTGCTAAAAACTTAACAATTGAACAAATTGATACATGAGCTAGCTAAATCAAGTTCTCATGGTCATAAATCTATAAAAATTAAAGAAAACTAGCTTGATTACATTGATATTTTGTATGGTTGAAGGTTAAAGATTTCGAAAATAAAGTTTGGTTCTTCTTTTTGGACGAACGATGGAAGAAGATGATAAAAATAATCTTTATTCCCCTAAGTTATTATATATATTATAATTAATCCTTAATTAACTTTAATTAAACCAATTAATATAATATATACTTTATTTAATCATTATCATTAAGGTTAATGGTGATTATCATCATTTCTCACTAATCATATGAAAAAAAATGTTTAATAACCTTTTAGACCCTTTGGATAATTATTATCTAGATCTTCAAGCATTTTCTTAATTAAAACTCAATAGTGATTGGAATTTTATAATTTAATCCTTGAGCTTTAATTAAATATCTTTTCGGCTAAATTACTTAACCGATCTTTATTATATTTTCATATTAACTCCGTAAATATTTTTATTTTATATTTACGGATTTAGTTTACGGAAATGAGATTCTAAAACCACATTTTCCGACACCACTAAAATTTGGGTCATTAAATAACAGCTCATAAGATGTCCTAAACAAATATTTAAACTGTTGTCCCAACAGACTGTCCAACATGATGTTCGAACAATGAATTTTTTGGACAATTAATATCTCAACAAAAACAAATATGAATAAATGTTAAATATATGTGTATATAATTTTAAAAGTACTCATAAATTCAAAAAATTGCAAAGGTCACAGCTCTTTAGAACATTTTGCATCTATTGAAGAAGTATGATCAATCCACAATCCTTGGAGACTAGAAGCTTCCTTGGGTTCTTGGGCTTTTTTGGACATGATTTCTTAGTTATTAAGAGAAGAAATGAATAGGATTAGGCCATAGATTTTTCTTTCTTTCATGAGATTTCGATCAAAGGGTTAAAGATATGCGATAGTTGGAAACTTATAAGGTTAAAAGGAAGTTTTGGTGACAAATAGCCAATCGGTATCTTACATTTGACTCAAAGGCCTCACAAATAACGTAAATTATCACCCCAAAAATAAAAACAAAATGGATATAGGGGACGGCACCCAAAAATATTGTGGAAAAGAAAACTCCAAGGGAATGATCATTCCTCACATGCTACCCCTTTTTTTCCTTCTTTAAATTAAATCAACTTAGCAAAATTATATACAAAGAAACAAATAACTGCCTTGGCGACTTTAAGCCAGTTACTATTTATGTACACATTAATAAAACCTCCCTTTAAACACCAAAAATATCCCCTGATTTCAACGAACGTCATAAGAAGTTGCCAAGCCCTTTCCAAAGCTTCCACTCTCATTCTTACACTGTACAACAGACAGTCATCTCCAGCGATTCTTTGCATCTATTGCAAACAAACTTGGCAGGCACAGCATCAGATTCGTTAATTCCGAAACATCTTGTGTGCTGCCACACCCCACAAACATCACACGCCAACATCCTTTCTCCATCATCATCCTTAGCTCCACATGTGCAATCCACTGTCCACCTCTCGACCCCCCTTTCCAACCTATATTTACTAAGCCCGTTTTTTCCCAAGCATCTCCCTCGAACTCGAACAGATCCTGTTGACCCCATCAATAGCTTGACCTGGGTGGAATCCTCCACACCACTATAACCAACCAACTCTTCAGCTTGGAATCTTCTGAATGCCAAGTATACTTCTTGAAAAGCCTTCGAAGCTTCGTTCTTAAGGTCTAATACAATAGCATTTATGGGTAACACTACTAATTCTGCAGGTGGATCCGGTGTGATTTCTTTATGTTGATCCATAAGCTCCAACTCACATGAGATGCAAATTACATCTTCACTCCCACTTGATAATTTTTCATTATCGTAATGTTTCACAAATTGCTTGCAGTCAAGGAGCTTCTCAGCTGAGCTAATGGTAAGATTTCTTATTGCATCAGGAAGGCAGGTCGACATGGTTTGAGGATGGAGTATGGATTCATACAATAATTTAAGATCTTGCTTAAGAATTTCCTTAGATGGAGGAAAATTAGGAACACAATTATCATTGCAATTGGTGGTGATGGAAACATTTTGAGGCTCAAGTCTGTAAAAGATGAAAACAACATATTAGAGTATGTACTATAAGAGATTAAATGATCAATAAATAGAAGGGTCAGTAATAATCCTAAGATTAATAAATTGTTCAGAGATTGAAAAATCTAATGGTTGCACCTGCTAAAGACATGTTTGTGCAAATAAGGGCATGTAAAGAGACCAAATCACATACCTATACTCGAGAGAACCAGAATTAGGATTGTGTCTTGCCTTAACAACCATTCCTTCTACGGCCAATTTCCCATTAAGTTCCATGAGGCAATGATCGAGGAGTGTTGGAGGAGCCACTCTACAGACAGCTCCCCTAAGAGCACGAGAACTTACCCAGTTTGAACCAGATACCGCCCGAAGTACTCTAAACATGGCCTCTTCAACTCGTACAACATCAACTCTACTCCATGATAGAACACTTGAAGTACGTTGTTTCTTGAAGGTAGCATCCCCAACCCTTAAGGAAGACTTATGGGCATCATGGATCAACCTCATCAGAAAACAAAAGACATCTTTTATATTTAGAAGCTCACACTTCGATAAAGACCGATAAAATGAGATAACATCCTGAAGTCGAGTACTAGGTTTCGATCCTTGCGGTAGAAACATGGATAATGGAAGGCTAGAAAGAGTCTCAATAGCAGATCTATATGCATCAAATGTCAGGGCAAAACTACCAGCACCAAATTCATAACCCCAATCCCCATACCATGGATGGCCTTTGGTAATGGCATGAAGTAGCCGGTATTCCAACCCATACTTCTTTGACACATCTGTCACACTTACCTTCCTGTTTGTATGATAATGCAGAACTGTAAGACAATAACTCCATAACATGACAAAGTTCAATCATATAGCTAAATGAATCCAAGTATTATGTAAATTGATCAACCATACAAAATAAGAATACATAACAAAACTGATCATAATATTGTTTGAGAAAATTCATTACAAAGCCCTTAAATAGGACGTACATATCCAGATAACTATTAGCACAAAATGATACCGTCAACCATTTTCTTTTTTGGCAAGAAAAAGATTTACACTAACCCAATTAAATATTTGCAATTTACATATAAGTTATTTAAATAATTTGGTAGTGTTTTATGACTAATACTAGATAATTGAAAGGAAGATATTAATATCAAATGTTACCAAGTTTTTCTCCTATTCCTTTTTTTCGATTTTTTTTTCTTGGGGGTGAAGGGAAGGGAAAGGAAGTGTTGGGTTGGGTTATAGATCGGATTTAAAATGATCATCTAATGCAGCATATGTACATTGCAAAAACTAATTAAAAATAACTTTTTTTTATAAAGTAAAAACGGTCTAATTAGTTGCACTATTTGTATACTTATACAAAGGAAGGAACAACATTAGCAATGGCAAGACAATGACAGTGTCTATTCTTGAATATATAATGATCAAATTTGCAAGGAAACAAGCACTAAGATTTTTGACCTGACACCAAGGGTTTTACATAGTCGATCCCAAAAGTCCATGATATGGCATCCTGAAAGGACCCTTGAACCCCCTTCCCTGCCATTGACCCTAAGAAGGTGACCGTAACCATTAGAATGGATTACACCATGTAAAAGATGAGTGGTGTCCTCTAATTGGTGATACACCCAATCCTCTACATCATCTGTAGTTGTCACATGGTTGCATGACTTACACCTGGAAAAAATTGATGCACAAAATTAAAGCATAATTAGGACAAGATCAAAATTGGCAATAAATTAACAGATTAGCATGATAACTCATGTATAACCCAATTTGATATTGCCTAAAATTAACAAATTAGTATATTCTTATAAAACTGTGCACAATCACAAACGACGAGTCGACGACATAGTTTAGACCACCTGGACAGTTGAATATATGTAATTAGTTAAAGTAGACAACTTGGACTATCCATTCATATTTGTAAGAATGGACATAAGAAGATCACATTTACTTGAGATAAAGAATTGTAAGGAAAAAAGAATGAGTTAAAGACCTTAATTCCGATAAATGTAGGATATCTCCACAACGCACACATGGTTTATGGTAGCCACCGATGGAATTACCGTCCACCTTTATGATGAAGTGGTAGCGTTTAGAACAAACTGGATGTTCACTCCACCCTAATACACATTCATCGGCAAAAGGAAAACATTATTCAGAAATGACCCATCAAGGAGACAAATGGACAAGCAAGAGTGGTAGGATTTTTACTTTAAAAAGAAGTCCATAAAATAAAAAAGAATTCAAAAAAAAATATGTGAGATGATGACCTGTTAAAAGACAATTGTACAAGGAAGAGAGAAGCTTGAGAAACTTAAATAGCAATAGATAGATGTGACATGTGATGTGAAAGGTGTTGTTCAGTAAAATAAAAAAAACTATGATGGGTATAATGGTAAAATAAAAATACAGAAAAATATATAATGATGATGTCCAGTCAACATTGAAACCCACCACTCAAGCACACATGCCTCCACCTACAATTTTATATATTAATTTATTTATTTATTATTTACTATAAATCTAAAATCAAGCAAACGAGTCGTTTCATGATTATTTTCTCACGAGACATTCGCAGCTCTCAAACCAATTCAACTCACCTAACCACCCTTGTTTATTAATTTATTAATTATTATTATTATAATGGCCTTTGTCTATCTTCTTGTTAATTTCCATAAAGTAAATAAAAAATATTACTTTTATTTTAGTATTATTATTATTAAGCTCATTTATTAGGAATGCTATTTCCACAGAAATTGCAACCGGGTGAGGCAACCGAGGGAAAACGGAAATGCAAAGAAAATGCCTAGAGATGTGTGTAAGACATAGAATCGCTCAATGAATCGATCTGATCTACTTACCAACAACTCGGCACTGGTCACAGTAGACGGATCTAGATCTAGCGACATCCTCCTCCACTACATCTAGACAGACCACGGAGGAGGAGGGATCAAAGTTGTCTGTCACGTCATCGACTCTAAAGACGATTTGCCAAATCATCATGTGAGGGAAAAGCGACGAAAGAGGCGGCATGAGTGCGTGCTTCGTTAAAAAAGACCTCATGTTGGCACGAAATGGCGTGGTACCACCAAATCCAAATGAAGAGGAAGTGGAAGGGAACGTCAAGAAGTCGTAGAGATCAACTGTTACTCTTCTCTTTATCCTTTTCATGGGCACAGCATTGACAACCATGCTGAAAAATGTGGTGGTGCGTGTATCCGGCTCAGAGTGCGTGAGGAAGGATTTGAGGGAGAGACCGGGTGGATCTAATGGAGGAGGAGGATCTTGGTTGTAAAGGGGGGGGGGGGGGGGGAGGGATTCGGTTGTTTAGCGGTTAGTGTTGAGATGAGGGAGAGACCAGCTTAGGGTGGGTTTGGTTTTGATCATTCATTCATCAATTAATCAGAAACAATGTTAATATCATTATATATGATATGATATTATACTGCGATATTATGGGTATTATTTGTCGGAAAAGTTTTTTATTTAAGTCAGTTTCATTTGAAATGAACAAGTGGATGGGGTTGCGGTTGGTTGGTTATCCATACACTACAATACGATTTCTTATAATTCATTTCCTTGTGCTTCTTTTTATCATGTCCGTCAGATTGAGCATTGGAAAAATGAACAAGATATTTTAATATTTGCAATAAAATTTGTTAATAAGTCGATAATTCATCGGTTCTTTTAATGTTGTATTTTATTATTTGTAAAACCAATGTGTTTTTAGGGTATCTTGACCTCGTCCTATGTGTCAAGTTCCTTTCATTTTATTACACCATCAAGTTTTTTATCTTCACATTGAAATCAGGCCAATTATTATGGAATAGTTAAAATACTTTCATGTTAAAAAAATCAATGTATCTAAATTTAATTTTTACCACTACAAATTAATCTCTTAAGTTACACTAACAGTCACTTAACTTTGAGATAACTAACAAAACAGCCACTCTAGTTTTAATTCAGTCACTCAACTTTTGAAAAATAACAAAACAGACACTAATGTTATCGAAAAGTGACAAATCAGTCACCCATTAACTTTTTCCGTAATTGGCTTAACGACACAGCTGACGTGGCCAGTTAACTTACCACGTTAGACGAGGCAAAGTTAGAGTGATTATTTCTTTTTCGTCTTTCCTTTTCTATTTTTTAATAAATGGCCCAATATTTTTACTTTTTGCGTAAATGTCCCAATATGTTTATTTCTTTTCTTCTCCACCCTCAAAACCCTTGGCATAATCTTAATCCTAACACTAACTGGACAAATCGTTCACAAGGGAACTGTAAGAAGCGTTCTCCCAACACCTCTCCTCATTCTCGTCCCACAGTCAGTCGCCCCAAAGCTCCGGCCAAGAATCTCGTCGTGGGTCAAGTCAAGATCTTCAAACACGACAAAGATCTTAAACAATCTAAGCTGGATAAGCATGTGAGGTTCATAAAGGAAAACGTTGATGTAGATTTGGGTTCCACTGACTGTTTAAGTTCAGATCCCAGGTCCGTCCCGACCCAGATCCGACTCACCGAGTCAAAAAACAACGGAAGTAAGGTTGTTCTGATCTCATTTCATGCTGGGTCTGCCTTTATAACATCTCCCCATCTAAGTTTTGTTTCGTTGTCGGTGTTTTTAACAAAGAATGTTGGGGTTGCTTTGAAGGATGACGTTGCTAGGAGTGCCTTGATGAGGATATTAAGGTTAGATTTGTAGCCACAGCCAAAAACAAATAATAAAGGTGTGGATGGTGATTGACTGAATTTGTTGTATTATAGCTAATCTCTTGTTTGGGTTCTCTAATCTTTGATTGTCCTTTATTTTTTTAAGGGGATAGATCGAAATAGCTAATCAAGTGTTCTTTTTACTGTTGTATAGCTTTGCAATTGTTTAGTTTAATATGAAACTATCTATTGTCCAACAACTTCTTCTTCTTTTTCTTCTTTTATTGCCCAGCCCAACTAAGGTTTTAAATTGCTGCCTTTCGGCTCAAGGCATCAACTACGACATTAGCTTTACCAAGATGGTAATCAATTACACAATCGAAATCTTTTAAAAGCTCAACCCAACGTCATTGTCTCAAATTCAACTCTTTTTGAGATAGGAGGTATTTAAGACTTCTGTGATCGGTATAAATGCGACGCTTTTCACCATACAAGTAGTATATCCAAATTTTTAGAGTAAAAACCACGACAACTGGCTCTAAATCGTGCATCGAATAATTGCGTTCATGCATTTTTAGCTGACGAGACGCATATGCGATAACTTTCCCATCTTGCATCAAAACACAATCGAGACCACTCAATGAAGCATCACTATAAACTATAAAATCCTTTTCCAATTCTGGTAAGGTTAGAACTGGCACTTCAGTCAACATCTGTTTCAATTTCTCAAAACTTTCTTGACATTGGTCGCTCTACAAATTGAACATTCTTATGTAACAGCTTTGTAACACCCCTTACCCGTGTTCGACACCGGAATAGGGTACGAGGCGTTACCTAACTCAAACACATAGTAACATACATTTCAAGTCATAAAAGTTCGTTCAAATTTAAAACTTTTCAATCTTTGTCTTAAAATCTCTAATATGAGCCTACGAGGCCCAAAATACACTTTAGAAACAGTTCGGACCAAACCGAGTTCTTTAGAAAAACTTTGGAAAATGTCACTAATAACAGGGGCACACGCCCGTGTGGATGGGTGACACGCCCATGTGACTTAATAACATGGCCATGTTGAAGGACCGTGTAACTCACACGGCCTCAGCATATAGGGACACACCCGTGTCCCGTGTCCGTGCGGATTTATTTCTCAATTCAAACCTACAGGGGTTTTCACACGGCTTGGCACACGCCCGTGTCCCTCACACGGCCATGCCACGGCTATGCCACGCCCGTGTCTCGCCCTGTGTGTAAACACCTTGACATTCTGTTTTTGACGCAGCAACAATTTAGGGTCCCACGGCCAAGGCACACTCCCGTGTGCTAGGCCGTGTAAAAATTCTAAATTTCACATTCAAGGTGCAGACTTCACACGGCCTGGGCACATGCCCATGTCCTATGGCCGTGTCTTTTACACGGTTGAGACACACGGCCGTGCCTCAGCCCATGTGGTTACTACTGGGCATTTTGTTTTATCAAATTAAGGTGCAGGAGAACACACGACCGGACTACACGCCCATGGAGCAGACCGTGTGTCACACACGGCCTAGACACACGCCCGTGTGTCTACCCGTGTGGACAAAAACAATGCTATTTACCAAGCCCTTTCTGCCACCCTTACTTGCACCAACATAAGCCACAACAAATAACCTACTCATTCATGTATTAACCTACCAAACACTCAATCATGTATTTTGCACATTCATGAAATACATCATCATTTTCATATATCAATAATGAGTAATAGCCATCATCCATGGCCTTATACAAAATGAATCAATCTTCAAAACAAGCCAACACAGTTGGCCAAAACAATATGACACTTGACAAAGACCAAGTCCCTATACATGACATACTCAAAATGATAAATCTAACTATACCAAATGTTCAGATTGATAGTGTGGTCGAGCCTCCGACGTCCTTTGATCCCCGAGCTAACTTGGCGAAACTATAAGAAAATGGAAAGGAAATGGAGTAAGCATAAAGCTTAGTAAGTCGCATGTAAATAATTAACAACAATTACCATACATTTTTATACTCATAACATAGCATAAACTTACACATAATTCTCAAATGATTTAAGGCTTAACTTATTCATTTTCATCCTTACTAAACACACAACATAAATCGAGCTCATTTCTCATGAATTTCGTGTAGGTACCTGTATCACTTACAACATAGTCGTAACTTTTCTTACTTTTGACACAAGCTTTAAATTACCCGTTGAACCAGTTGGAATACCAAAGGATACTCGACAAGCCTCACACAAGAGAGTACGATACCGATGTCTTGTCCCAGACATGGTCTTACATTGGCTCACATATCGAGGCCGATGCCATGTCCCAGACATGGTCTTACACTAGCTCTCGTCTCAATGCTGATGCCATGTCCCATACATGGTCTTACACTGGCTCTCATATTGTGGCCAACGCCTTGTCCCAAACATGGTCTTACACTAGCACACATATCATCGCCGATGCTATGTCCCAGACATGGTCTTACACTGGCTTTCATAATGTGGCCGATGCCATGTCCCAGACATGGTCTTACACTAGCACACAATCATCCAAATGTCATGGCTTGGATATCCAATCTATTCCTAAGTGTAACAACCCGATTTAGGGGTTAGTCAGAATAGTAGTTTCAAAACCACTAATCTGAGGTCAGAGAAAATTTTTTAATGTTATTTTATGAGTTAGAGCATGATTATATAGGTGTATGAAAATTTTGGTGCTTTAATTTTAGCGATTTCATGCTTAATTGCGAAAAAAGACTAAATCGCATAAAGTGCGAAAGTTCTATTTCACAAGCTAAATGTGTCTAATAGCTATAGAATATTAATTAGAGGTCCTTTGTGTGAAATTAGGCCTTGTATAGGGTGGTGGCCGACCATAGGGACAAGGAATTAGAAATTTGGTCAAGTGGATGGAAATTACGTGACTTAAATTGACTAGATATATTAAAATAAAGAAAGAAAAGATATCATATTTTCTCTTTCACTCCTCCACCAAAAATTAGCAAAAAAAAGGGGTTTGAAAGCTCAAAAATTTTAGCAAACTCTTCTCCTTACAAGTAAGTGTTTTGGTGATCATTTCTTGATAGTGTTTGTACTTTTGGAACCCCTAAAGCTTAAGCTAGCTAAATAGGGGACTATCTTGCAAAATGGTTGAAAGTTTAGAGTTTTTCAATGTGAGCTTTTAAGTTGTTTGCTACATTTTTATGAAAGAAAATGAGTCATAATTGTTAAATAAACAACTTTTGTAAAAGGTGTTACCATGAAAACACCTAAAATGACCTTTTTGTAAAGGTTATAAAATATGTGGTAAATGTGTGAAATAATGAGTATTGAGGATTTCCATAAGAGTAATAAATGTTCATCTAGGCTTGTAAAAGGAGGAAATTTGATTAGAATCGAATTACGAGCCTAGGGGTAAAATAGTCATTTTGTGAAAGTATGAGGAAATGGTAATTTTGCCAAAGTATGAATTTTGAGATGCGTTGATTAATGTGATTATTAAATGAGCTAAATTGTTATTATAGATCAAGAAGAACGAAGAATTAACCTTGATCGAGGAAAGGGTAAGGTATCAGACTAGATCGACAATTTAGCCTATTTTGAAATCGAGGTAAGTTTGTCTGTAGTAAATTCAACATCGTGTTATTAGGCCTTAAAAATGTTTGATATTAATGATGATGTATATTGTTTCTATGAATGGGAGTAATGATGTTGAATGATGAAATAATGAGAACCTATGATGTTAAAGTCCCGGTTGGACTTAAATAAATGAAGGAATATTATCATTAAGACTTGAGATGGGTAAGGTCCCATATAAGACCATGTCTGGGACGTGGCCTCGGCACTGAATTGAAACCTGTGTAAAACCATATCTGGGATATGACATCGGTATCGAATATGAAAATCGTATAAGACCATATCTGGGATATGGCATCGACACCGAAATGAGATCCCGTATAAGACCATATCCGGGATATGGCATCGGCATCGAGATGTGACCCCATGTAAGACCACATCCGGGATGTGGCAATGGCGTCGTGTTTATGTGTAAGATGATGATTATGTATCTTTGAGTATCCCAAGTGATTCAATGGGGTAAATAGTTAAGCTTAAAATTGAGACAAAATTTGTGCTAAAGTTATGTGATGAAGTGATACAGGTACACGTGAGTAATTCACGAGAAATTTTATGATATGAGGCATGACATTTAAATGGTTAGAGTAAGCATGAGTAAGTTATAGCAATGTGCTTGAGACTTTGTGTTTTATTCAACCCAATGGATGAATGTCATTATGAGACTTTATGTTGCTACTTATTCATGCAAACTTACTAAGCTTTATGCTTACCCCTCTCATTTCCCTTTTCCTTGTAGTATTGCCAAGCTAGCTCGGGAATTCGTGGAACGTCGGAGTTCAAAAATCACACTATCAACATCTCTTTGGTATAGCAAAGCTAGATTTATTTTGAGTATGGCGTGTATAGGACTTGGTCATTTTGTTGTGTCATATTTGTTAGCCAAAGTGTTGGCTATTAATTTTGTTAAATTCACTTTGTACGTGGTCATTGGAAATGGGCCAATACTTGACAAGTTTATATATTCAATGATGATGAAATTCATTAAGTGTATGCTTGTATGGATGTCTTGAATTTGAGTCTTTAGAAGTGTTTTATAGTTCTGATACATGTTGGATTAAATTGGTGTAAGTATGGTTGCCGTGTAGGGTGGCATTTGGCTTGGTAAATAGCCTTTCAAATGTCCACATGGGTAGACACACGGGCGTGTGTCTAGACCGTGTGTGACACACGGTCAGCCCCATGGGCGTGTTGATCGGCCGTGTGTCCCCTTGCATGCTAGGTTTACAAGTCAGTATGCTCAGTAGTAAACACACGGGCAGAGACACGGCCGTGTGTCTCAGCCGTGTGGAAGACACGACCATGGACATGGGCGTGTGCCCAGGCCGTGGGAAGTCTGCACCTGAAATTAGGAATTTAAATGGACACACGGTCTAAGGACACAGGCGTGTGCCTTGGCCATGTGACCATGGTAAGGTGATGACATCATAAACAGAATGCCATGGTTTTTGGCACACGGGCTAAGACACGGGCGTGTCGAGGCCGTGTGAGGGACACGGGCCAGAAACATGGGCGTGTGTCCGGCCGTGTAAAAACCCCTGTAGGATCGAATTGGAAAATAAATTCCACACGGGTTAGGAACATGGGTGTGTGTGACCACACGGCCTGCCCACACGGGCGTGTTCCATTTCACAAGGGTGTGTGGCCCTGTTTTAAGTAGAAATTTTCTAAGTATGAAAAAGCTTCCAGTTTAGTTTTGAATCATTTCGTATGTACGTTTAGGGTCTCGTAGGCCCATAACAGGGACATTATGAGTAGAAATGAAAAGTTTTAAGTTGAAATGAACTTTTATGGCCCTATGTTGTATGTTTAAGCAAGTTAAGTTCGATAATGCCTCGTAACCGGTTCTGGCTTTGAACACGGGTAAGGGGTGTTACATTTAGTGGTATCAGAGCTACAGTTTAGTCGATTCTCGGACTAACGTAGCGTAAGTATGAGTCTAGCTATACATGCCATATGTATGAGTATTTACATAATGATAGTGTGATGACTCCTAACGATTTGAATCGTATTTTTTTTAGTAATAGATCATGATCGAGCTGCAGCCGATGATGCTGCAAGTAATGCACCGACTCCTGCGCAAGGGACTATGCCAGTAGAGAGTAGACCCGAGACTTTAGGTCAGGGAGAAGAGGCTCGAGAAGCCTTTCTCCATATGATGAGCAATTAGTATTCTGAGTATATTCGAGCAAATCCTAATGGTCAACCTCCTCCACCCCCACCTATTCCTCATCCCGCTCCTGTAGCTCCTCAAGTGGTAGAGGTAGTAAGAAGAGAAAGGTCTCCGGTCGATAAGATCCGGAAACAAGGAGCCGAGGAATTTCAGGCTAGTAAGGATGATGATCTGGAGAGAGCGAAATTCTGGCTTGAGAATACCATCAGGGTATTCGATGAGTTGTCATGCACGCTTGAAGAGTGCATAAAGTGTGCGATATCTCTTTTGAGGGATTCGGCCTATCAATGGTGGAACACTCTTGTGTCGGTGGTACCAAGGGAGAGAGTTAACTGGGAATTCTTCCAAGAGGAGTTTCGAAAGAAGTACATTAGTCAAAGGTTCATTGACCAGAAAAGAAAGGAGTTCTTAGAGCTAAAGCAAGGTCGAATGACAGTGACTGAATATGAGCGTGAGTTCATAAGGCTCAGCAAATACACTTGAGAGTGCGTATCGACAGAATTCGAAGATAGGTTAAATGAGGATGTTCGTTTGTTTTTTGGTGTCCTCGAACTAAAAGAGTTTATGGTACTGGTAGATCGAGCCTGTAAGGCTGAGGAACTAGTCAAAGAGAAAAAGAAAGCTGAAATTGAGTCTCGCGACTCGAAGAAGAGACAGTTAGGCAAGTCATTCCAATCCTCATCCAAGAAGTCAAGAGATTTCACTATTCGATCGGCCACCTCAGCTGGGTTTTCGAGTAGAAGTAAGGGTAGACAGTACCCGGGGTCTAAAGCTCAGACTACTTCGGTTGCTAGTGTTGGCAACGCTCGGCCGAGTAGACCAGAATACCCGCAGTGTGGCAGACGTCATTCTGGGAAGTGTCGAGCAAACGAGAAGGCTTGTTTCAACTGTGGATCTCTAGACCATTTTATCAGAGACTGCCCCGAGGCGGGTGAGAAAGAAAAACCTCAAAATGCAAGACCCAGAAATACTGCTAAAGGAAGACCACAGAGAAACTCGGGAAATGAAATGAGTAGCAAGAATACATCTAAAGAACAGATAGCAAGAACTGAGGGTAGAGCACCGACGAGAACATAAGCCATTCGCGCCCGCGAAGAGGCGTCATCCCCAGACGTGATCACGGGTGCATTTTCTCTCTATGATACTCATGTTATAGCTTTAATTGATCCTAGATCTACCCACTCATATATTTGCTTGAAATTAGTATCTAGCATGAACATGCCTGTAGAGCCAACTGAATTTGTAATAAGAGTGTCAAATCCTCTAGGCAAATGTGTAATGGTCGATAGAGTATGCAAAGGTTGCCCTTTGATGATTAGGGGTCATTATTTTCTGGCTAATCTTATGTTATTTTCGTTTGATGAATTCGATGTCATCCTTGGGATGGATTGGTTAACTACTCATGATGTGATAGTGAATTGTGGAAGGAAGTTTATTGAGTTAAAGTATGAAAGTGGAAATCTTATTCGTGTTGAATTAGATGAGCAAGATAGATCGCCAGTAGTGATATTTTCCTTGTTGACTTAGAAATATCTAAGAAAGGGGTACGAAGCTTACCTTGCCTTTGTGATGAATGCTAGAGAGACTGAGATAAGAATTGAATCAGTGCCCATAGTATGTGAGTATCCAGATGTTTTTCCAGAGGTATTGCCAGGGCTACCTTCGGCTAGAGAGATTGAATTTGGGATTGAGTTAGCTCCTGGTATTGCCCCCATTTCTATTGCTCCATACAGAATGGCTCCAACCGAGCTAAAAGAACTGAAGGCACAGTTACAAGAGTTAACGGATAAAGGCTTCGCAAGACTGAGTTATTCTCCGTGGGGTGCTTCTGTATTATTTGTGAAGAAGAAAGATGGTTCCATGAGGTTATGTATAGATTATCGGCAGCTCAATAAGGTAACGGTGAAGAACAAGTATCTATTGCCAAGAATCGATGATTTATTTGACCAATTGAAGGGAGCCACGGTATTTTCCAAGATAGACTTTAGGTCCGGATATTATCAGTTGAGAGTCAAGAACTCGGATGTGCCGAAAACCGTATTTCGAACAAGGTATGGCCACTATGAATTTTTAGTCATGCCTTTTGGTTTAACAAATGCCCCTGCAATTTTCATGGATTTGATGAATCGCACATTTCGGCCGTATTTGGATAAATTTGTGGTAGTCTTTATCGATGATATATTGATCCACTCTCGGGATGAGAACGAGTACGTTAAGCATTTGAGAATGGTTTTGCAAATTTTGAGAGATAAACAATTATATGCCAAGTTTAGTAAAAGTGAATTTTGGCTTAAGGAAGTTGGATTTTTGGGGCATATTATCTCGGGAGATGGAATTAGAGTCGACCCCTCTCATTTCCCTTTTCCTTGTAGTATTGCCAAGCTAGCTCGGGAATTCGTGGAACGTCGGAGTTTAGAAATCACACTATCAACGTCTCTTTGGTATAGCAAAGCTAGATTTATTTTGAGTATGACGTGTATAGGACTTGGTCATTTTGTTGTGTCATATTTGTTAGCCAAAGTGTTGGCTATTAATGTTGTTAAATTCACTTTGTAAGTGGTCATTGGAAATGGGCCAATACTTGACAAGTTTATATATTCAATGATGATGAAATTCATTAAGTGTATGCTTGTATGGATGTCTTGAATTTGAGTCTTTAGAAGTGTTTTATAGTTCTGATACATGTTGGATTAAATTGGTGTAAGTATGGTTGCCGTGTATGGTGGCATTTGGCTTGGTAAATAGCCTTTCAAATGTCCACACGGGTAGACACACCCGCGCGCGTGTGTCTAGACTGCAGGTGTGACACACCTGATCGACCCAGTGGGCGTGTGTCAGATCGGTGTGTGACACACGGTCAACCCCATGGGCGTGTTGATCGACCGTGTGTCCCCTTGCATGTTAGGTTTACAAGTCAGTATGCTCAGTAGTAAACACACGGGCAGGGACACGACCGTGTGTCTCAGCCGTGTGGAAGGCACGGCCATGGACATGGGCGTGTGCCCAAGCCGTCGGAAGTCTGCACCTGAAATTAGGAATTTAAATGGACACACGGTCTAAGGACACAGGCGTGTGCCTTGGCCGTGTGACCATGGTGAGGTGATGACATCATAAACAGAATGCCATGGTTTTTGGCACACGGGCTAAGACACGAGCGTGTCGAGGCCGTGTGAGGGACACGGGCCAGAAACACGGGCGTGTGTTCGGCCGTGTGAAAACCCCTGTAAGTTCGAATTGGAAAATAAATTCTACTCGGGTTAGGAACATGGGTGTGTGTGACCACACGGCCTGCCCACATAGGCGTGTTCCATTTCACACGGGCGTGTGGCCCTATTTTAAGGAGAAATTTTCTAAGTGTGCGAAATTTTCCGGTTTAGTTCCGAATCATTTCGTATGTACGTTTAGGGTCTCGTAGGCCCATAACAGGGACATTATGAGTAGGAATGAAAAGTTTTAAGTTGAAATGAACTTTTATGGCCCTATGTTGTATGTTTAAGCAAGTTAAGTTCGGTAATGCCTCGTATCTGGTTCCGGCTTTGAACACGGGTAAGGGGTGTTACACTAAGGTTCAACCGGGAGTATATCACATCAAATTTCGTCATGCATATTTATAACAATAATCAAACATTTTATGCAATATCAATTTTTTAATGCATAATAACAATAAAGTTGTATTATTTACGTACAACTTACCTCGATATACAAAATATAGGCTTCTAGTTCGATTTAGTCCACTATTTTAGTTTTCCCCCGGTCTAAGTTCGGACTCCGTTTTTCTTGATCTATAATGATAAAATTCACTCATTTAATCACTACATAAACCAAGACATTCCAAAATTCCTACTTTGGCAAAATTAACGTTTTACCCCTAAACTTTTACAAAATTACAATTTTGCCCCTAGGCTCGTAAAACGATTTTCATCAAATTTCCTCATTAACCAAGCCTAGCCAAATCTATTTTAAGCTTATAGAAACTCACAAATCCAATTATTTCACATATTTACCACCTATTTTATAACCTTTACAAAAAGGTCCATTTTAGGTGTTTTCATGAATACCCCTTTCACAAAAGTTGTTTATTTAACAACTAAGTTTCATTTTCTTCCATAAAAATTTAGAAAAGAACACTAATGTTCTCATGGAAAAACCCTAGACTTTCAACCATAGTGCAAAATAGTCCTTTCATTAACTAGATTAAGTTACAACGGTTCCAAAAACACAAAAATCAACAAAAATGACCATCAAAATGACTTACTTGCAAGGGTGAAGAGTTGCTGAAAATTTTCAAGCTTCCATGGCTGTTTTCTTGGGGAAAAATCGTTGGAGAGAAGAAAGATGAAAGGTGATATCTTTTCTTCTCTTTATTTTATTTTATTTCATCAATTAAGTCACCTAATGCTACTAACTTTGACCAATTTTCATTTTTTTGTCCCCTATGGCCGGCCATCACTCTTTTAAGGGTCTATTTGCACATTAAAGACCTCCAATTTAAGGTTCTATAGCTATTTGACACCTTTAGCTTGTAGAACAAAACTTTCGCACTTTATGCGATTTGGTCCTTTTTCGAAATTAAGCAAGAAATCACTAAAATTAATTCACCAAATTTTCATGCACTCATATAATCATGCTATAACACATAAAATAATATTAAAAATAATTTATCCGGCCTCAAATTAGTGGTTCTAAAACCACTGTTCTAATTAGCCCTAAAATTAGGCTGTTACAAGCTTTGTCATTAATAAAGCTATCTTCGAAAATCCATTTACGAATCTTCGGTAATAACCAGCTATCCCAAGAAAACTTCGAACCTTTGACACATTTCTCGATGCTTTCCACTGAACAATGGCCTTAATTTTTTTCAAATCAACTCTAACTCCATCTGCCGAGATAACATGCCCAAAAAACACAACTTCTGATAACCAAAATTCATACTTGCTAAGCTTTCCATATAATTGTTTCTCTCATAACACTTGCAAAACAATTCTGAGGTGTTGCTCATGCTCGGATTCATATTTCGAATAGATTAAGATGTCGCCAATAAAAACTACCACAAATTGATCCAAATACGGTTGGAAAAAATAATTCATGATATCCATAAATGTCGTCGGAGCATTCGTTAGCCCAAAAGGCATCACTAAAAATTCATAATGGCCATAACATTTAAAAAATGTCGTCTTCGGTACATTACTATCTTTCACTTTCAGCTGATAGTAACCCGATCTTAAATTGATCTTAGAAAAGACAGAAGTTCCTTTTAGTTGATTGAATAAGTCACCGAGAGGTAGAGGGTATCGATTCTTAATCGTTAACTTATTCAATTGCTGATAGTCTATACAAAGTCGCATCGAGCAATCTTTCTTTTTTACGAATAACACTGGAGCTCCCCAAGGCAATATACTAGGGCGTATAAAGCCGTGATCTAGTAAATCTTGCAATTGCACTTTTAATTCTTTCAATTTTATTGGTGTCATATGATAAGGAGACATTGACACCGGGGTCGTACCAGGAAACACTTCAATTGTGAATTCAACCTCCCGGTCGGGTGGTAATCCTGGTAATTTCTTGGGAAACACATCAGGGAATTCACAAACAGTACGAATCTTACTACTTTGACTATCACCAAAATTTGAGTTAATAACCTAGGCCAGAAAAGCTTCATAACCTTGGTTGAGAAGTTTATCAGCTCGAATTGTTGAAATGATATGAGTTGAACCACTTGTTCGAACACCATTCACCTCAATCAAGTTACCATCTGCACTTTAAACCACGAACTTTTTTTACAACAGTCTAGGATTATTCCGTGCTTCGTAAGCCAATCCATACCCAAAATTAAATCAAAATCGCCAAATGGCATTATCAACAAATCAACAGGAAAGGTTATATTCTATATATCTAACAGACATCGCCTACACACCTGGTCAACTAACACAGATTGCCCCAAAGGACGTGACACAACTATAGATACTCTAGACGTCTCAGATTTTAAACTTTCCGATTTAACTAACTCAGCATTAACATACGAGTGCGAAGATCTCGGATCTATCAAAGCATAAATAAGTTCTGAATGCAATAAAAAGATACCTGTCACAACCTCATTAGCATCGCCATCCTCATGTGTCCGCACAACATAAGCTCAAGCTGGCGCTTTGTCCTCTGACTGATGAGTAATAGCATCATTTCCTTTTCTAGCACCACCTCTAGCATAAGAACCACCGTAACTTAATCTACGACCCCTAGATGCAGGTATATACCTCTGAGAAGTAACAAGGGGTAGCATTCTCATTCCTCGAACACTCTCGAGCAAAATGCTTTGTAGATCCATAGCGAAAACAAGCTCGAGTTAATTTTCAACATTCGTAACAATGCTTTTTCCCACAATGCTCACAATTCGGAATATCAGTATTTCTAGACGGACCTCGCACACTACCCGTAGACACAGTCGGTTGTCAATCACAGTTTCTATCAGATCTGTCAGACTTAAAAATTGACTTTCAGCTACCATGAATTTCTTTAGTTCGCTTCGATTGTGGATTTGAGCTAGCAGGTCCAAACCGCTTTCCAGCAGTGCGAGTAACTTCAGCCTTTTTATCAAGACTCAAAGCTTGTTCTACCATCTTTTCTCGTTTAACTAAATCGGCAAACTCTATAATTTGATACGATACCAACTGTACCCGAATCTCATCACGTAAACCACGTAAAAATCGTTTACAGCTTTCTATTTTGGTTGGCACAAATTCAACAGCGTGCCTACTGAGTCGTAAAAACTCCCGTTTATAATCAGCCACTAACATCCCGCCCTGTTTCAATGTCAAAAACTCTTGTCTTCTATCTTCAAGATACAGTTCTTAGACATATTTATTTTCGAATTCCTTTTGGAAGAATTCCCATTTGGCCTGTTCTGCAGGTACGTGGCGTGTCACTAACTGCCACCAGGTATATGCTTCTCCTTACAGTAGAGAAACAACATAAATTACGCTTTCACGCGGGTTGCTTTCAAGTTGTTATAAGACGCTTTTAATGGATCCAATCCAAACTTCCGTTGCTGACGGATCAACCCCTTTCAACCCTAGAAACTCAATCGCACCATATCTCCGCAATTCTTTTATCGGAGCCCGTCGGACAGTAGGTGTAGGTACTATAGTAGAAGTAGTTTTGATTCACCTACTCCCACATATTTACCTCACTCAACATAGGGTTGTTGAGCACCAGCTGGATTAGCACTCAGTGTTACCAATTCAATTCCATCTAACTCATTAGAAACATCATCACCAATAAACATATCTTGATCAACTTCATTATTATACTCATCCGACATCGTTCAACTATAAAACAAAAATAAGTATAATCAGCATGCAAATCCCGACTCAACTCGACTCAACTTTGGCATGTATCTCTAGACTCAATTTTGAGCTCTATAACAGCCCGATTTAGGGGCTAGTCAGAATAGTGGTTTCAGAACCACTAATCTGAGGTTGAAGAAAATTATTCTTATATTATTTTATGAGTTGTATCATGATTATATAGGTGCATGAAAATTTTGGTGCTTTAATTTTAGCGATTGCATGCTTAATTGCGAAAAAGGACTAAATCGTATAAAGTACGAAAGTTCTATTTTACAAGCTAAAGGTGTCTAAAAGTCATAGAATATTAATTTGAAGTCTTTAAAGTGCAATTATCCCCTCAAATAATGGTTGGCTGGCCATAGGGGACAAAGAGTTGAAAAATGAGTCAAAGTTGGTAGAGATTTGGTGACTAAATTGATGTTTTATAATAAAATAAAGAAAAGAAAAATATCATATTTTCTCTCCATCTTCTCCACCAAAAATTAGCAGAAAAATAGGGGCTTGAGAGCTCAAAAATTTCAGCAAGCTTTTCTCCTTACAAGTAAGTGTTTTGATGATCATTTCTTGATAATTTTTGTACTTTTGGGACCCTTGTAGCTTGAGCTAGCCAATGAGGGGACTATTTTGAAAGATGGTTGAAAACCTAGGGTTTTTACATGTGATCATTTATGTTGTTTTTTGCATTTTTATGGAAGAAAATGAGTCTTAGTTGTTAAATAAACAACTTTTGTGAAAGATGTTACCATGAAAACACCTAAAAGGACCTTTTTTTGTAAAGGTTATGAAATAGGTGTTAAATGTGTGAAACAATGAGTATTGAGGGTTTCCATAAGAGTAATAAATGTTCATCTAGGCTTGTTAAAGGAGGAAATTTGATTAGAATCGAATTACGAGCCTAGGGGTAAAATCGTCATTTTGAAGAAGTCTAAGGGCAAAATGGTAATTTTGCCAAAGTATGATTATTGAAATGTATTGATTAATGTGGTAATTAAATGATTTAATTTGCTATTATAGATCAAGAAGAACGAGGAATTAACCTTGACTAGATCGGCAAATTAGCCTATTTTGGTACCGAGGTAAGTTTGTATGTAATAAATTCAACATCATGCTAGTATGTTTTAAAATGTTTGATATTCATGAAGATGTATAATTGATCATTGTTTTATGCGATGTCAAAGTCTTAAAATTTATAATGAGAATGATCGAACCTGGAAACTAACTATGACAACGATATGAGGCAAGCGCACCTATCGAACAGTAGTATAGTTTAGTGGCAAGACCGGAATGTCGAACCCAAAGGAACTAAAAGTATTAATACTAACTTTATTTTTATTATCTAGCCTAAAATAAAGGTAATTTGTTGTTTAAATCTAAATTAACTAACTACTAAAATAAAGAACTCTAAGACAAAGAAGAATGAATTGGGAGAAAATGCTTGTGAGAAAAACCAATTGATTAAGACAATACCCGAGGAAGAATCCACCTAGACTTCACTTGTTATTTAACTCTGAACCAGACGATTTATTCATTTGACTTGATCTGTACGATTCCCTAATGTATATTAAACCCCCTCTCGAAGCGAATAACGTCTAACCCTAGGTTGATTAATTGAAATCTCTTTCTAATTAAAACCCCTAGAATTGCATTAACTCGATCTATGGAATCCCATATTAGGTTTCACCCTAATCCAGAAAAATCTCGTTACCCTATCTCTAGGCGCGCGATCAACTCCGCTTAACTATGCTGGATCTACTCTTAGGCAAGGACTTTTGCTCCTCCACCTAAGCACATCAAACTTGAATTAATATCCGCGAAATATCAATACAAGAATTAAGAACACATAATTAAGAACAAGTCAAATATTTATCATATAGTTCAGCAAACGATAACAAGATTCATCTAAGTTTCATCCCCATCAGGTATCTGAGGGTTTAGTTCATAACAATAAAAGAAAACATCTCAGAAGAAAAGATAAAACAAAATATAAGAAATCCCTGAAACTCCTTGAATGAATTGAAGGAGAGATCCTCCGTCTTGAGTATGATTCCGGCTTCTTGAGATGAATCAACTGGCTATCCTCGAGCGAATCCCCACAAATCTACCTTCTCTGGCCTAGCAAGACGCCCCCTGTCAAAGGTACTGGGCTCCCCCTCTTAAGTTGCTCCCTTGGGTGTTTATATAGGCTTTTGAGATGCTTTACTTGGCCCCTAAGTATCCTAATTCAAGTAGAATTCCTCCTGGGGTGTTTAAGTAGACTTTGGAATGTGTTTCTTTGCCTCCAAGCATCCTTTTCCGAGTAAAACTCCTCTTGGCCGCGGCAGGGACACGGCCATGGCACACGCCCGTGTAAATCGTGGCCAGGCCGTGTGGAGTCCGTTGATGAGGCACGGCCGTGTGGTCTTGGGCCAGGCCGTGCCGATTTCATGATCTGGCCCATTTGGCCCGTTTTAAGCCCGTTTTCTGTTCTTTTCATCCTCCAGTTCTTTCTTGATTATAAAACATGAAAACAAAGGATTAAGAGCACCAAATGACATAAAATAAGGGATAATTCATCCAAAGGCATGTTAAATGTGGGATTAAAATATGTTACTTTTACGGTTTATCAAATACCCCCACACTTAAGCTTTTGCTTGTCCTCAAGAAAAATTCTCAACTCATAATTAAAACAAACTTCCCCCAATTCATAATAGTCGTTGATATTGTTTCATCATAATTCAAGGATAATTCATACATGGATAATTCAACTCAAAGAGTCCTAAAGATTCAAACAGTCTAAGTCATACATTTGTAGCACAAAACATAGGTGTTTCCCCTCATTTAAATAATTACCTCTGATTCAAAATCGACAAGAATTAACATCCTCACTAAAGATTCACTCAAATCACTCGAGGTGTTTAAGGTTCAGAATTAGGCACTCAAAAGTCAAACATGAAGAGTTAATCCCATAGGCTTGCATGAAAATCAAATCTCCACCACTATAATATGAGATGATACACAAATCAAAAGGTCTTTAACATGGTTGTAACGGGGCTTGGGTTAAAGGTGTGGATAAAGGCTGAATTAGAGGGTTAGAATCGAGATTGAATTGACAAATTACCTAACTAGAAACAACAAACTAAATAAAAGTAATCACATCAATTGAAAACTAATAATACTACTAATACGAGCTTCTTCTTCAATATTTAGAATTTAGACATATAAGCTCCTTTAATCACAAGACTAACAATGAATATACTTTTGATTTTTTTTTAGAACACATCATAAATTCATAATAAAGGATAAATTACTGAAATAAAGATCATAGTTAGGCAATTGATCAAATCAAATCTCGACATAAGGGTAGTTAAAAAGGATGGTGATAACAAATACAAAGGGTTTTGGGTTAATATTAGTGGGTGAGTCAATAAAAAGGGTTGTTAGGATTAAATGGGGTTCACTAGGGGTTAATTGTGAAGGTAGGCTTTTTAGTGGAGTAAGTGGGTTAAATCCTAGGTGCCTTCATCATCTCTGTATATCAAATCAAAGGTGTGGTCTCGACATGTATAATCGATGCAAGTTCTAGAATAACAAATCAATGTTGACACACTCATAATCAATAAAGTGAGCAAGAAAAAGAATATATGCTCTATAAGGCTCAAAATCTCACAAAAATTATGGGTATTTGATGTCAACCTCGTAAATTTCAAACTTTAAAGTAATATTCAAATTCAGGTAGACAACCTAGAAAATTTTAATTTTTGAAAAATAGACTTATCATGCTTGATTCTCTAGTATCCTTCAAATTTAATCATCAATGCACAATTATCAATGACTTAGTCCAAAACATATCAACAAAAATCATAAATTAGGGAAATTTCATTCTAATCATAATATGAGAAACTTACTTTAAGAACACGGCATAATTCAGGGATTTTTCAAATAATACTATGGTTAACCCCCCCACTTAAGATGTACATTGCCCTCAATGTACAAAGATAGATATTATCACAATAATAATAAAATCCTAAGATAAGGGGAGAAGTGAAACTTCCTGAATTATGGATGAAATCCTTGGAGGCTGTGGAAGATACGTTGGAGGGGTTGTCGGTGTGTAGCTATGGTCGTGGTCGAGGTGGCTACCCACTATTGCTGCGCTAGATAAAGAAATTGGGTAGCCTGTGAAGAATTAACCAGGAAGTAATAATAATAATTTAAACTATACTAATTAAATACTTAAAGAAAAGCAAGCTAAAGTGACAGTAAATAAAAAATAAAATAAAATTAAAAGAGAAGATTAATGGACCGAAGAGTCCTTATTGTTGGATGGTTCGCGAGGTGGGCGTGATTTCTAAGGCTGCGGTGGTGGTCGTGGTCGTGGTCGAGTTGTGATTCCCAAGCAGCCTAAAGAACCTAAAACCAAGAAACTAAGATAAAATAAACTAAATTAAGCAGAAGAGAAGCACAGATAAAGAGAATAAGGGAGATGAGAAAAGAAAACTAAGAACTAAATGGTCTCAAAGACCCTTGGCTTGTCGAGTAATTGAAACGGCCGGCAAGAACTTATGTAGATCGGTCTCCCACAGGGAGACTGTGCTAGGATCCTTCCGCTTCTTCGACATAGATGTTGTGTGGCTCAAGAGTTAGAAAAATGATAGGGGATGGGAAGGATCTAAAAAAGAAAAGAAAAAGAGAATGGTATGGAGGAAAGGAGATGGTGAGTAGGAAAGAAGAGGGAGAGGGGGTGGTTTAAATAGAAAATTTGGGGCCTGGTACTTTCCCACGCCCGTGTACCATGGGCGTGGTGTGTCACACGGCCGTATCGCACGGCCGTGCTGTACTTTGTTCGCTTCTCCCACGCTAGTGCTAAGGTTGCGACGCCCGTGTATGATCTAACAGTGTCGGCCACAGCCACATCACACGGCCGTGGCGTGGTAGTTGAGTCCGTGACTTGAAAATTGATTCGCTCTGACTCGTACCATCTCTGCCATGTCAGTATGGAGATTCGATGCAGCCACACTGTAATAGTCTAAAGTTGACCCTAATCGGAACAGTGGTTTCGAAACCACAAATCCGAGTCTGAATAATATTTTAATATTATTTTCTGTGTCTTTGATAAGTGGATTAGCATGTGTTAAATTTCTGTGAATTAAATTGCCTATCTGTGTGTTTAATTTGACTAAAGGACTAAATTGCATAATTGGTAGAAGTGGCTTCTTAATTGATTATTGGCTTTATTAAAGTGAAGTCCTTAAAGGACAATTAGTCCATTATTGTTTAAGTAGACGGCAACATGTAGAAAAAAATTAGATAAATTTTATGTTATTATAATATGTTAATATAAGTAATAAGTAAATGATTATTTCTTTTATTTTAAGTCATAAAATAATGAAACAAAGTGGAAAGAAAGAGAACATGCTTTTTTTCATCTTCTTGGCCGAATGTGAGAAGGAAAGAAACTCCATTTTTGAAGCTTGAGTTTCGGCATTAGGAGTGTAACACCCCAAACCCGGTCCATGCGTTTAGACGAGATTTGGTTTGTCACACCAAACATACTTTCGTTTCTTTTCAAGATTTACGATAAAATAATGAGTTAAAGATGTAGTACGAGGTTTTGAAAATAATTTTAAGAATATACTTGTTTAAAACTTATCTTAAATAAAATGTTTATCGAAACTTTAAAACTTCTTAAAAGAATTTGGAGGAAAATTTTAAAGAAAATCGTCTAATTGTCAAAATATTAAATAAACGATATTTTTAGGAAAAACCAAATGATTTAACATAAACTCATAATTAAAGTCTCAAAATAAAAATTATAAAACCATCCACACGATAAAATCCATAAAACATACTTAGAGGCCTTATTACATCAACCCAATAATAGCAATTAAAATAAAAACTTAAATAAAGTCATAGTTTATAAAAAAAAACCCAAATTGTAGTATGGGCTCCACCAAGTCATCTCCTACCAAGTCCACGCCAATTTCCATTACCTGAAATGGTTAATAAAAATTGGGTGAGTTACAAAGAACTCAGTGTGCAACTCACTTACCACCATTTTTAGGCCAGATCGTCAAGATATCATGCTGGGCTTGAGCCCATTAACAGATTTCAACCATACATTGTAAAGTAACATAATTTAAAGAAAAGAATGCATGAAATATGAATTTCCCAAACCAACCTAGTATCCATCCGCTAACACCCCCGTACCAACCAACACACCTGTGGGGATCAAGTCAACCCACCCCGCCAAACACACCAATCATGGGCTTAAAGCCCTTAAATAATTTTGTAGTGCACTCATCAACTAGATTGTGACATTGTCACCGAACTAGAGGCATTTAGCCGAATTTGTGGCAGAGCCACCGAACTAGAGGCAATGAGCCATATTGTGGCAGAGCCACCGAACTAGAGGCAATGAGCCAAATTTGTGGCAACTGGCCATTCTTCTCTTCATATAACCCACCCCATGCAATCATGCGTATATAACAAATATAATCATATAACAGATTTTCATTAATCCATATCATCGGTGGACTTATCAATTAACCCTTCATTAGGCTCATATAAACAATTTATCAACTAGCCCATTTAGTAGTTTAGTGACTTTGGCCCATTTTAGCCCAATTTATCAAAGCAGTATTTTCGCCCATTTAATCGAACTAGAGTAATATCGCCCATTTTATCGAACTAGAGTTTTATCGCCCATTTTATCGAACTAGAGTTTTATCGCCCATTTTATCGAACTAGAGTTTTATCGTATTTTATTTTCTCGGTTTTAACCGTTTTCATGCATTTACTCAAAAATATGAGTTACTACGTATTTTTCCGCTTTTTACTATTTTACGAATTTATCACGTAACTTACAACATGATGTCCAACCCGAAAATGAGTGTGAAGTTACACACCGGTTATGGAGAGAACTAAACTTTCCGCTCTTCAACACCTATACGTATTGTGTTAATTAAAACACTATAATCTATAATAAAACCGATCTAAATATAGCGATCTAGAAATTTACCCTCGGATTTTCGTAAGACTTCTACTTGCGATTTCTCTCCGATTGATGGTTCGCTAACCGAATCGAATCCACGAACAAATAATGGTTCGGGAGTACTTAACGACTTTCGAACAGCTTGATTTTCCTCGGTTGAACGTCCGCAACCCGGTGGAAAATCTCGATTCTCAAAATAGTCCTTTGCTTGTACTTAGGGGAATAACAGAACCTCCTTCTTCCGAAGGCTAAACACCGCCCGCTTTCTTCCCTATGTTGAATGTCTTCAAAGGCAAAGAACATTAATCTAATGATATCGAAAAAATTTCTAAAGTTTAAAAGATGTGATTTCCTTACCACGAGAATCGATTCCTATGCTTTGTCACCCACCACTTCTTGATTCCAACTTTCCGTTATCGCACTAAAGTTTAACAAAATAAACGTTAATAAAATAAACGCTTTATTTTGATCCAAATAATGCCTTCAAGCCAACATTAATATTCGGCACTAACCACTAATAACTAATCGAAACAAAAAGAACTCTTACCTATATTCCACGTCGAAAAGAAAGGATTTGAGAATAGTATGGTTTTAAGGAGGATTCGGCTATGAAAGATTAAAGAGAAAGGGAAATAATTTGGCTTATGAACACCTTAGCATTCGGCCATGAGAGAAATATTGGAAAGAAATATTGATTGATAATGAATAAAAATAAGAAAATGGAGATGATGATGAATCTGGTTTTCAAAGAAAATAAAAGAGAAAGAAAGAGAGGAGGTTAGAATCAAGACACATTCGGCAATGAAGAAAAGAGAGAAAAGAAAGGAATGGTCATTTGATGTAGGTGATTTCGGCACTCAAATGAAATAAGGCACAAAAGAATACCAATTGATGTGCAAAAATGACCAAATGGTCAAAAACTTTAGGACTTACCAATGCTCAAATTCGGCCAAAGGGAGAAAAGGTTGAGAGAGTTTTCAAAACTTGCACAAACTAACAAAAATGACCAAAACAAGACTAAAATTCCTAGCCAAAACTATCACCAAAATTCGGCTCCCCTATAGCCATATTGCCGCCCAAGTACATGGTCTTTAGGCCAAGATATTGTTTCCAAAAATTCTTCCTTGATTCATGCCTCATATCTTCACATTTTCCTTATTCTTTTGATACCCTTCCTTAAGTTCAAAATTTCCTTATTCCCTTGATATTTTAACCAAAAATAACAAGTCAACACCTTCCATAAAAGCTCTTGGCCGACACTTGCTATATTGGTGCATAAAAATTCAAAATAAAATTCACCTAGATGCTAAACATGGGATTCGAACCTTCAACCTCATGCACAAGATCATGCGCCATCACCACTTGTCCAATAATTCATCTTATGCCTCACTTTGACACTTAAATTAATTTATGTGTCAAAGTCACTTAATCCACTTCCATAAATAATTTCTTAAAATTAATAATATTCCTTCTAAAAAATTTTAAATCCTTCTTCAGGACTATACTAACCACGAAAATAAATCAGAAAATTTTACTTTCTAGAATAATTACTCAAAGCACACATAGAAAATAAATTACTCAAATTTTCAGGGTGTTACAAGGAGAGCTCAATTTGGGGTATGTATTTTGTTTAGTTTTTTTGATAATTTTTACATTTTTAAATTCGTTGCTTTGAATGCTATACAACCCATGTTGAAATTTTTGAGTTTGAGACATGTTGAGGATTCGGCCATGGATGTATATTCATGATTTGTGATGTTTGATGGTAGATTATTAAGAGTATGTTTTAAATCATCATGTTTGGAATTAGAAATTTTGATAAAATTTAGTGATAGGGATTAAATTTGAAAGAATAAATTTTTGAGGGACTAAAACATGAGACAAATGAAATGCATGGTCTTGTATGAAGCCTAGGAGCATTCGGCCCTTGAAGTGTGTGGCCAAATTTGGTGTAGTTTGTGTTTTGTACAAATATGACTAAATTGTAAAAGTGTGAAACATTAGGGGCAAAATGGTAACTTTCCCATTTAAGTGTTTTTGGATTAAATTGAAATGAAATGTGTTTGAATGAGCCTAAATTGAATATGTTTAGATCAAGAACAAAGAAAAACGGACTTGGATCGGGGAAAAACGAAAGTTATCGAATAATCGGTTCTAATTGTCCGACGATATTCGAGGTAAGTCTATAAGCAATGTAATATCGTTAATGTCATTTATAACCTTGAATACATGTTGAATTATGAAGTTATAATTGTTGATTTAGTCAAAGCCGAATGTGGATAGTGATTTAATAATGAAATGTTGTTGAATTTTAACTGAGTTGATATGTTTCGGTGATATGAATTATCTGTGATTTATGTAAATTTTGGGCAGCATGTAATGTGTATGAGATGGTAATAATATCGTTATTCGGGCTTCGAGCCTAGCAGGCCTTGTGCCGGTGAATCATATCGGGCTTATTGCCTAGCAGGCCTTGTGCCAGTGAACCATATCGGGCTTATTCCCTAGCAAGCTAAATGCCGGTGTTTAAATTTCAGACCTCGAGTCTAGCGGGCCCTAGTGCCGGTGTGTATTTCGTGCTTTGATGCTAGCGGTGCTTAATGCCGGTGATGTATTATAAATAGAGAATTCATGAATCATTTACAAGGTGGAACGTAATTCATCGCAATAAGCTAAATGCTCGGCAAGTATAAGTTTTCATAGTTGCAAGGAATAAGGTAAGTTATTATATTACCATTCGAATTAAGTGAGATGTGATATAGTTGAAGCTTTCAAAGAAGATTTTAATATGTGCATTTGATCTTACCAATAATGAGTATGATATATATATATTGGAATTTAAGCTTGGTTATGCCTTTGAGATTCGGCCATATGTGTAAATGCTAAATGTGAGAATGATTGGATATGTTTACATATGTGTATGACTGATTACATGTGTTTAATATGTATGTTATACTTATTTGGTTTGGAATATGCGAATACATATTGTATTTAGGTGTTTCGGTGAGATTGCATGCTTATAGTAAAAAAATGATAATTGTTAGGTTAAGTAAGGTAATGGCATTCGGCCATAATGAACTTATAAGTTAAATTATTTATATCCAATGTCATAAACCAATTGTTTTAAAATACTTGAATGTTTGAATGCTATATTATAATTGCTTAAGACTTACTAAGCTAGTAAGCTTACTCAGTGTGTGTTCAATGTTCTATTTTATAGATTTTGATCAAGCTACGAGCTCAGGGGATCGTCAGCGAAGTCAACCACACTATCATCTCTTTTGGTACTTATAAGCTTAGTTTTTGAACAAAAGGCATGTATAGGTTAGACTAAGTTTTTCAAACCAAAGAAATTTTGTCTTGTATATAAGTATAGCCATGCGAAAATGGCTAAGTTATGAAACTATGATCTTAAATGAATGTGACTTTGATGCATGTGCTTCATGGTAGTATAATCGATAATAGGAGTTGCATGGATGGATGTTTAGCTAATCACCATGACATTCATGTCATTCATTTAATTAGTCATTAACTCATTGTATCATTAAAGTGAGAAACACATTTTTGTTTAGTATAGATATTCATATAGTTGACCTAAAAGTCAAGTTAGCCATCGAACAAGATTGACTTTGCAAAGTCCGTTACTTGATTACATTTAAGTAGTTAATTTCTGTATAAATATATGTGAATGTGTTTGATTCTTGAACTTAGGAAGAAATGTTGTTAAAGTGATTTACTCAAGTTTATATCGAATAGAGGAAGGAATGTTATATGTATATGGTCTGATCGGTTAAAATGTGCAAGCGTAGGTTTTGATGTATGAAATGGCTTATTCGGTTATGGTATAAATAAGTGCACATATATATATATCATGTTGTATATGTCATGATGTTTGATAGTTAAATGATGGATTCTATCTATGTGAATAAAGTGATAGATAAATTAATAGCTGTACGACTTCATTATTTCGGATATTTGTTCATAAAAATTTTTCTATGCCTAGGTATACATTTAATTACAAATTTGTATGATTTGGTTGACCATATAAGTATGGTATGAGTATATATTTACTTGTATATAGACAATTACTAGTATTTGAGTAAAGCATGAATATGAAAAGAAATTTGTATGGCATTTATCTTGATAACCTAATTGGATATGGAACATATGGCAAAGTGTATACATGACTTGTATGATTGGTTAATTCGAAATAGTCAAATACACATAGGATTTTTGTGACTGTTATAATATGCTTAATCATAATATGGATTGAAAATGCATTATTTGTTTGTGAACATTAATCCATGTATCGGCATGTTCAAAATTATAAAGCAAAGCATTTAAATTGTGTTAAGTAATACCTTGTGACCCCAATCCGGCGACGGATACAGGTTAGGGATGTTACATTTGATTGGTATCAGAGCTTACGGTTTAGTCGATTCTAGAACTACCGTAGCGCGAGTGAGTCTAGCTATACATGCCTTAATTTTATAATACGATAGTGTGGTGACTTCTGACATTTAAATTGTGTTTTATATAGTAAATGGATCCTGACAGAGCCATAGCTGATGATGTAGAGAGCGTAGCGCCTGATCTCGCACATGGGTCAGCGTCGGTAGACTCTCGACCTATCTCGGGTAGCCATGAGGGGGAGGCTAAGCAAGCCTTCTACCTGATGATGAATGAATGGTTTACCCAATTTATTCAGACTAATCCGGCTTTACAACAACCTCCACCCCCGAATAATCCAACTCCGATACCTTCAGCACCTCTGATGATAGATCCGATGATATCTAGCAGGCCTCCCGTTGATAAAATCAGAAAATACGGGGTCGAAGAATTTAAAGCTAATGATGATGACGACGCGGAACGAGCCGAGTTGTGGCTTGATAATACTATCCGTGTGCTTGACGAGTTATCATGCACTCCGGATGAATGCTTGAAGTGTGCTATATCCCTATTACGGGACACCGCATATCACTGGTGGAATACACTAGAATCGGTGGTTCCAAAAGAGAAAGTGACTTGGGATTTCTTTCAGTCCGAGTTCCGTAAGAAATATATCAGTCAGAGATTCATTGATTAGAAACGAAAAGAATTTCTGGAATTGAAATAGGGTCGAATGACCGTGACTGAGTATGAACGGAAATTTGTCAAACTGAGCCGATATGCCCGTGAATGTGTGTCAACTGAAGCCATTATGTGTAAAAGATTTGAAGATGGTCTGAATGAAGATATTAAGTTGCTAGTCGGCATACTCGAGATTAAAGAGTTCGTGGTACTTGTCGAACGAGCTTGCAAAGCCGAAGAGCTTGGGAAAGAGAAAAGAAAGGCTGAAATAGAAGCTAGAGACATTCGTAAAAGATCATCGAGTAAGACATTTCATTCGGTATCCAAGAAGTTCAAAGATGAATCTGGTCGACATAGAGTTACTTCAGACTTATCTAGACGAGATCGACCACCTGTGGGTTTTCGAGCTACTTCAATGGCCAGTGTTGGTAATGTCCAGCAGAATCGGGTTGAATGCAAGAATTGTGGTAAATGGCATTCTGGGAGTTGTAGATTTCGTGATCAGTCCTTCTTTAAATGTGGATCGTCGGATCATTTTATTCGAGAGTGCCCGATGCTAGCCGAGCAAAATACGGCTCGAATACAAGACCGAGTAATGTATCAGTCGCGAGGCAGACCACCTAGGCATTCGAGAAATGTAAGTGGCAGTCAGAAAGGAACCAAAGACACTGCAGTTCAATCAGAGGCTCGTGCACCGCTAGAGCATATGCTATACGCGATGCGAGAGGATGCTTCTTCCCGGATGTTATCATCGGTACTTTTACTCTTTATGATACTACTGTGATTGCATTGATTGATCCTGGTTCGACTCATTCTTATGTGTGTGAAACTTTAGTATCCAGTAAGACTCTGCCTGTTGAGTCTACCGAGTTTGTGATTCGTGTATCAAACCCCTTGGGTCGATGTGTTCTGGTTGATAAAGTGTGTAAAAGTTGCCCGTTGATGATTTGGGATTCATGCTTCCCAGCTGATTTAATGTTGTTGCCTTTCGACGAGTTCGATATAATTTTGGGAATGGACTGGTTAACTTTGCACAATGCTGTTGTTAATTTCAAAAGAAAGACCATTGATTTGAGATGTCAGAACGGTGAAATTATCCAAATTGAATCTAATGACTTGAATGGGTTACCAAAGCGATAATATCCTCGATGTTAGCTCGTAAGTATGTGAGAAATGGGTGTGAAGCTTACTTGGCTTATGTGTTGGATAGTAAAGTGACTCGAGAAATGATTGAATCCGCACTCAGATTGTGTACGAGTATCCGAGATGTGTTTCTGAAGAACTACCGGTTTACCACACTGCTCGAGAAATAGAGTTTGGTATTGAATTAGTACCGGGCGACTCGATTTCGATAGCTCCGTGATCGGATGGCGCCTCTGAATTAAAAAGAGTTGAAAGCACAATTGCAAGAGTTAACAGATATAGGGCTTTGCACAACCGAGTTTCTCTCCTTGGGGTACACCAGTTTTATTTATGAAAAAGAAAGACGGGACTATGCGAATGTGCATTGATTACCGACAGCTTAATAAAGTAACTATAAAAAATAAATAACCGTTGCCACGGATTGACGATTTGTTTGATCACTGAAAAGAGCTTGATGTTTTCAAAGATAGATTTGAGATCGGGTTATTATCGATTCATGAGTCGAGATTCGATGTGCCAAAGACTACTTTTCGAACGAGGTACGGACATTATGAGTTTCTGGTTATGCTTTTGGACTTACTAATGCACCTGCTGTTTTTATGGATCTGATGAATCAGATTTTCAAACAGTATTTGGATCGATTTGTGGTAGTGTTTATAGATGATATTCTGATCTACTCCAGAGATGAAACCGAGCATGCCGAGCATCTGAGACTGGTGCTACAAACTTTGTGAGATAAACAGTTGTACGCAAAGTTTAGTAAGTGTGAGTTTTAATTTGAATGAGGTCGGGCCGGGTCACATTGTTTCGGTGTCAGGTATTTGGGTTGATCCGAATAAAATATCGGCTATACTTGATTGGAAACCACCAAGAAATGTTTCTGAGATTCGAAGCTTTCTGGGACTTGCTGGTTATTACAGACGATTCGTGAAAGGTTTTTCTATGATAGCCACACCTTTGACAAAGCTATTACAGAAATATGTCAAGTTCGAATGGACGGAATCATGTCAGAAAAGTTTCGATCAGTTGAAAACTCTTTTAACTGAGGCTCCAATGTTAGTTCAACCTGAATCGGGTAAAGAATTTGTTGTTTATAGTGATGCATCTTTGAATGGTTTGGGTTGCGTTTTAATGCAGGAAGGCAAAGTAGTAGCCTATGCTTCGAGACAGTTGAAGCCACATGAAAGAAATTATCCGACACATGATTTGGAGTTAGCAGCCATTGTATTCGCATTAAAGATTTGGCGTCATTATCTATTCGATGAGAAATGTCATGTCTTTTCGGATCACAAAAGTTTAAAGTACTTGATGACTCAGAAAGATTTGAACTTGAGACAACGCAGATGGTTAGAGCTGTTGAAAGATTACGAATTAATGATTGACTACTATCCGGGGAAAGCCAATGTTGTTGCGGATGCCTTAAGTCAGAAATCATTATTTGCTCTTCGTGCGTTGAACGCACATATGGTTATGTCTGATGATGGTTCGATAATAGCCGAATTGAAAGCAAGACCGTTGTATATTCAACAAATTTGTGATGCTCAGAGAGTTGACAAAGATACGATGGCAAGAAGAGTTCAGTGTGAAAGTAATATAGAGTCAGAGTTTCGAATTGATGAAAATGACTGTTTGAACTTCAAAGGCCGAATATGTGTTCTGAGGAATGTGGATTTGATTCAGATGTTGTTGAATGAGGCTCATAATAGTCGATTCTCGGTACATCCGGGTAGCACGAAAATGAATAATGATTTGAAACAGTTCTATTGGTGGCCTGGTATGAAACGTGACATATCCGAATTTGTCTCGAAGTGCTTAGTTTGTCAGCAAGTAAAAGCCGAACATCAGGTGCCTTCTAGGTTACTTCAGCCGATCATGATACCTGAATGGAAATGGGACAGAATTGCTATGGATTTTGTATCCGGTTTGCCTACAACACCGAGCAAGAAAGATGCAATTTGGGTTATAGTGGATAGACTAACCAAATCGACTCACTTTGTTCCAGTTCGTATAGACTATTCGCTCGATAAGCTTGCTGAGTTGTATGTATCTCAAATTGTGAGATTACATGGTGTGCCGATTTCCATTGTTTCGGACAGAGACCCGAGATTCACGTCGCGGTTTTGGAAGAAATTGCAAGATGCTTTAGGTACCAAACTACACTTTAGCACGACTTTTCATCCGCATGCGGATGGTCGGGCCGAACGAACCATTCGGATACTTGAGGATACGTTGAGATGTCAAGTCCTCGAGTTTGAAGGTGCGTGAGAACGATACTTACCTCCGATTGAATTAAACACAATAATAGCTTTCAATCCAAAGATCAAAATGGCACTTCTTACGAAGCTTTGTACGCCGCAAGTGTCGTACACCATTGTAATCGGATCGAGCTCGAGAAAACAAGATACACGGGTTGATTTGATTAAAGAGACCGAATGTAAAGTGGCGAATCCGAGATAGTTTGAAAGTTGCATCGGATCACCAAAAGTCATACGCGGATTTGAAACGTAAAGACATTGAGTTTCGTGCGGAGACCGGTATTTTTGAAAGTTTCTCCGTGGAAGAAAGTACTTCGATTTGGTCGAAAAGGCAAATTAAGTCTGAGGTTCATCGGACCGTATGAGATCATCGAATGTGTTGGGCCTGTTGCTTATAGATTAAAGTTGCCCTCTGAACTAGAAAAGATACAGACGTATTTCATGTTTCGATGCTTCGTAGATATAGATCACATTCGTCACATGTGATCGCCCCGTCTGAGATTGAAATTCGACCCGATATGACGTACGAGGAAGAACCTATCCGTATCTTAGCTCGTGAAGTGAAAGAGCTGAGAAACAAGAAAATTTCGTTAGTAAAAGTATTATGGAATCGACATGGAATAGAAGAGGCTACGTGGGAGCCAGAGGATTCTATGAGACAACAATATCCGATTTTGTTTGACGGTAAGATTTTCGGGGACGAAAATCCCTAAGGGGGGGAGAGTTGTAACAGTCTAAAGTTGATCCTAATCGGAACAGTGGTTTCAAGACCACAAATCCGAGTCCGAATAATATTTTAATATTATTTTCTGTGTCTTTGATAAGTGGATTAGCATGTGTTAAATTTCTGTGAATTAAATTGCCTATCTATGTGTTTAATTTGACTAAAGGACTAAATTGCATAATTGGTAGAAGTGGCTTCTTAATTGATTATTGGCTTTATTAAAGTGAAGCCCTTAAAGGACAATTAGTCCATTATTGTTTAAGTAGACGGCAACATGTAGAAAAAAATTAGATAAATTTTATGTTATTATAATATGTTAATATAAGTAATAAGTAAATGATTATTTCTTTTATTTTAAGTCATAAAATAATGAAACAAAGTGGAAAGAAAGAGAACATGCTTTTTTTCATCTTCTTGGCCGAATGTGAGAAGGAAAGAAACTCCATTTTTGAAGCTTGAGTTTCGGCATTAGGAGAGCTCAATTTGGGGTATGTATTTTGTTTAGTTTTTTTGATAATTTTTACATTTTTAAATTCGTTGCTTTGAATGCTATACAACCCATGTTGAAATTTTTGAGTTTGAGACATGTTGAGGATTCGGCCATGGATGTATATTCATGATTTGTGATGTTTGATGGTAGATTATTAAGAGTATGTTTTAAATCATCATGTTTGGAATTAGAAATTTTGATAAAATTTAGTGATAGGGATTAAATTTGAAAGAATAAATTTTTGAGGGACTAAAACATGAGACAAATGAAATGCATGGTCTTGTATGAAGCCTAGGAGCATTCGGCCCTTGAAGTGTGTGGCCAAATTTGGTGTATTTTGTGTTTTGTATAAATAGGACTAAATTGTAAAAGTGTGAAACATTAGGGGCAAAATGGTAATTTGCCCATTTAAGTGTTTTTGGATTAAATTGGAATGAAATGTGTTTGAATGAGCCTAAATTGAATATGTTCAGATCAAGAACAAAGAAAAACGGACTTGGATCGGGGAAAAACGAAAGTTATCGAGTAGCCGATTCTAATTGTCCGACGATATTCGAGGTAAGTCTATAAGCAATGTAATATCGTTAATGTCATTTATAACCTTGAATACATGTTGAATTATGAAGTTATAATTGTAGATTTAGTCAAAGCCGAATGTGGATAGTGATTTAATAATGAAATGTTGTTGAATTTTAACTGAGTTGATATGTTTCGGTGATATGAATTATGTGTGATTTATGTAAATTTTGGGCAGCATGTAATGTGTATGAGATAGTAATAATATCGTTATTTGGGCTTCGAGCCTAGCAGGCCTTATGCTGGTGAACCATATCGGGCTTATTGCCTAGCAGGCCTTGTGCCGGTGAACCATATCGGGCTTATTGCCTAGCAGGCTAAATGCCGGTGTTTAAATTTCAGACCTCGGGTCTAGCAGGCCTAGTGTCGGTGTGTATTTCAGGCTTTGATGCCTAGCTGGCTTAATGCCGGTGATGTATTATAAATAGAGAATTCATGAATCATTTACAAGGTGGAACGTAATTACTGCAATAAGCTAAATGCTCGGGTAAGTATAAATTTTCATAGTTGCAAGGAATAAGGTAAGTTATTATATTACCATTCGAATTAAGTGAGATGTGATATAGTTGAAGCTTTAAGTAAGATTTTAATATGTGCATTTGATCTTACCAATAATGAGTATGATATATATATATTGGAATTTAAGCTTGGTTATGCCTTTGAGATTCGACCATATGTGTAAATGCTAAATGTGAGAATGATTGGATATGTTTACATATTTGTATGACTGATTACATGTGGTTAATATGTATGTTATACTTATTTGGTTTGGAATATGCGAATACATATTGTATTTAGGTGTTTCTGGTGAGATTGCATGCTTATAGTAAGAAAATGATAATTGTTAGGTTAAGTAAGGTAATGGCATTCGCCCATAATGAACTTATAAGTTAAATTATTTATATTCAATGTCATAAACCAATTGTTTTAAAATACTTGAATGTTTGAATGCTATATTATAATTGCTTAAGACTTACTAAGCTAGTAAGCTTACTCGGTGTGTGTTCAATGTTCTATTTTATAGATTTTGATCAAGCTACGAGCTCGGGGATCGTCAAATAAGTCAACCACACTATCATCTCTTTTGGTACTTATAAGCTTAGTTTTTGAACAAAAGGCATGTATAGGTTAGACTAAGTTTTTTAAACCAAAGAAATTTTGTCTTGTATATAAGTATAGCCATGCGAAAATGGCTAAGTTATGAAACTATGATCTTAAATGAATGTGACTTTGATGCATGTGCTTCATGGTAGTATAATCGATAATAGGAGTTGCATGGATGGATGTTTAGCTAATCACCATGACATTCATGTCATTCATTTAATTAGTCATTAACTCATTGTATCATTAAAGTGAGAAACACATTTTTGTTTAGTATAGATATTCATATAGTTGACCTAAAAGTCAAGTTAGCCATCGAACAAGATTGACTTTGCAAAGTCCGTTACTTGATTACATTTAAGTAGTTAATTTCTGTATAAATATATGTGAATGTGTTTGATTCTTGAACTTAGGAAGAAATGTTGTTAAAGTGATTTACTCAAGTTTATATCGAATAGAGGAAGGAATGTTATATGTATATGGTCTGATCGGTTAAAATGTGCAAGCGTAGGTTTTGATGTATGAAATGGCTTATTCGGTTATGGTATAAATAAGTGCACATATATATATATCATGTTGTATATGTCATGATGTTTGATAGTTAAATGATGGATTCTATCTATGTGAATAAAGTGATAGATAAATTAATAGTCATCATTTAACTTCATTATTTCGGATATTTGTTCATAAAAATTTTTCTATGCCTAGGTATACATTTAATTACAAATTTGTATGATTTGGTTGACCATATAAGTATGGTATGAGTATATATTTACTTGTATATAGACAATTACTAGTATTTGAGTAAAGCATGAATATGAAAAGAAATTTGTATGGCATTTATCTTGATAACCTAATTGGATATGGAACATATGGCAAAGTGTATACATGACTTGTATGATTGGTTAATTCGAAATAGTCAAATACACATAGGATTTTTGTGACTGTTATAATATGCTTAATCATAATATGGATTGAAAATGCATTATTTGTTTGTGAACATTAATCCATGTATCGGCATGTTAAAAATTATAAAGCAAAGCATTTAAATTGTGTTAAGTAATACCTTGTGACCCCAATCTGGCGACGGATACGGGTTAGGGGTGTTACACACACGGCCACGGCCGTGTGTAAGGCTGTGTGGTATGGAAATTGGCCTTGGTTAGTTTATAGTTAGTTTCTAAAAAGGGAAAATAAAAGTGAAAATAAAATAAACTAAAATAAAGAGTAATTGAGTTAGTGCTCGGGTTGCCTCCCGAGAAGCGCTCGTTTATAGTCTTAAGCTAGACTTACCTAACATTCGCTTCATCAGGGTGGTTTGAGAAGTTGTACATCCTCTTTCATGTTATCAGTTCCATTATCGTGATAAGGTTTAAGTCGAGATGCGTTTATTTGAAGAGTGCAAAAAGTAGGATTACTTACCTTGACTGTTCCGTATGGGAAAACACTGATTACCCTAAACGGTATTTCTTTATTTGTGTTAGGGTCCGGAGGAGATATTCGAGGGTCTACTTTTTCTATCAATACCTGATCTCCTATTTTGAACTTGTTTGTTTCGTGGAGTGGCTATGGTTCTGCTTCATGTATTCCTAATTTTTCCTTGAAATGAGTCTTCCACTCGTCTAGATCATTGATCTGAATCCTTCGTTCCTCACGAGTTATTTCTTTGTTAGCATTGGGTCTAGGATCGGGTTCAGTTGTACTCTTTTGTGGTGCTTCCTGAAAAGAAGGGTTAACCGAATGGTTATCAATAGAATTTGTTTTCTCACCTTGGTTACTCGATGTTCTAGCCGAATCAAGAGTTTTGAGAGTGAATGTCTCATTACCTACACGAAGTATGAGTTCTCCTGCATCAGTATCAATTTTAGTCCTGGCAGTTGCTAAAAATGGTCTTTCTAAGATTAAGGGGATACTATTGTCCTCATCCATGTCTAAAATGACAAAGTCTATTGGGAATACGAATTTTTCGACTTTTACAAGTACATCTTCGATTATACCCCTAGGAATTCTAACAGTTTTATCAGCTAATTGAATGCTCATCCTAGTTTGTTTGGGTTTCCCTAGACCTAGTTGTTTAAACATTTTATAAGGCATGACATTTATACTTGCCCCTAAATCAGCTAACGCATTATCAATAGATAAACTACCAATTAAGCATGGAATTGTAAAACTCCCTGGATCTTTTAATTTCCGTGGTAGTTTATTTTGCAAGACTGCCGAGCACATTGCGTTTAGTTCCACATGTGATGCCTCGTCTATCCTTCGCTTGTTCGTCAAAAGCTCTTTTAAAAATTTTCTAGAATCTGGCATCTGTGAAAGAGCTTCAAGTAACGGTAAGTTAATATGCAATTTCTTTAAAAGTTTAAGAAACTTACCAAACTGTTCCTCTGTGTCGTCTCTCCTTAATGCTTCGGGATATGGTATGCGAGGTTGGTACTCTTTGATTACCGGTTTTGGCTTATTATTACTTACCTCAACCTTACCTTCTTTGACCACATTCTCTTGCCTTGAATTGGGCCCGTCTAACCCTTCACTTTCTTGAGCTATTATGGCTTGGATTTGCTCCTTTGGGTTAGTCTTAGTGTTGCTCAGTAGTCTCCCTTGTGGTCTCTCAGAGATTTCCTTAGCCAGTTGCCCTAACTGATTCTCGATCCTTTGAATCGATGCTTCAAATTTTGTTTCTAAATTCTGGAAACGTGTTTCTATGGCTGTCATGAATTTTGTTAGCATCTGCTCGAGGTTCGGCTTCTTTTCCTACGGGTAGGGCTGTTGTTGGAAGTTTTGGGATGGTTGTTTCCTTTTATTTCCTTGACCACCCCATGAGAAATTTGGGTGGTTCTTCCAACCTGGATTATAAGTATTACTATAAGGGTTATTGTTAGATCGGAAATTGTTACCCATATAGTTCATTTGTTCGCTCTCCATGCCCTGTCCATAGGGTGGGTACTCAGGATTCACCACGCCTCCACTTGTGTCACACTGCATAACTGGCTGTACCTGCGAGGAACCATATACACCATCAAATCTTTTATTTAGCATCTCTACCTAATTTGCTAGCATGGTTACTGCGTCGAGGTTATAAACTCCGGCTGCTTTTGTTGGCCTTGTCCTTGTGACTTGCCACTGATAGTTATTCAGTGACATTTCTTCTATAAACTCGTAGGCTACTTCAGGAGTTTTGTTATTCAGAGTTCCGCTGGCGGCTGAATCGATTAATTGTCTTGTTGAGGGGTTCACACCATTGTAAAAAGTTTGGACCTGTAGCCACAAAGGTAATCCATGGTGTGGGCACCTTCTCAGCAAGTCTTTGTATCTCTCCCATGCGTTGTAAAGTGTCTCTAAATCCATCTGCACAAAAGAAGAGATATCATTCCTTAACTTGGCCGTTTTGGCCGGCGGAAAATATTTTAATAAAAATTTTTCGGTCATTTGATCCCATGTAGTGGTCGACCCTCATGGAAGAGAATGCAACCACTGTTTGGCTTTATTTCTCAAAGAAAAGGGAAATAACCGAAGGCGGATGGCATCATCAGTAACGCCATTTATCTTGAAAGTATCGCAAAATTCTAGGAAATTTGCCAAGTGAGTATTTGGATCTTCATCCTGCAAACCATCAAACTGAACAAATTGTTGTATCATCCGAATTGTGTTAGGTCTCTGTTCAAAATTATTTGCAGCAATAGTAGGTCTAACAATACTTGACTCAGTTCCTGTTAAACTAGGTTTAGCATAATCATACATAGTTCGAGGAGCATGATTTTCGGCCACCTGTGGTGGTGGTGGGTTATTCTCATCCATCCCTTCAGTAGGATTGGTTTCGCCTTCGTGCTCTTCTTCTATGTAGTTTAAGCTTCGCCTTATTTCTCTGCGATTTCTACGAACGGTACCTTCAATATCACTGTCGTAAAGTAGGGGTCCTGTCGGGTTCCTTCTAGTCATAAACTAGAGGTACCTGAAAGGAAGAAACGATAAAAGAAGAAAAATTAGAAAAGTTAAAAATAAAAGTAAATTGCAAAAAATAAAAAAAAATGGCTAAAGTAATAAAAATAGAGCGTTCTTAATATTTTAGTTCCCCAGCAATGGCGCCAAAAACTTAATCGTTGTTTTATGCGATGTCAAAGTCTTAAAATTTATAATGAGAATGATAAAACCTGGAAACGAACTATAACAACGATATGAGGCAAGCGCACTTATCGAACAGTAGTATAGTTTAGTGGCAAGACCGAAATGTCGAACCCAAAGGAACTAAAAGTACTAGTACTAACTTTATTTTTATTATCTAGCCTAAAATAAAGGTAATTTGTTGTTTAAATCTAAATTAACTAACTACTAAAATAAAGAACTCTAAGGCAAAGAAGAATGAATTGGGAGAAAATACTTGTGAGAAAAACCAATTGATTAAGACAATACCCGAGGAAGAATCCACCTAGACTTCACTTGTTATCTAACTTTGAACCAGACGATTTATTCATTTGACTTGATCCGTAAGATTCCCTAATGTATATTAAACCCCCTCTCGAAGCGAATAACGTCTAACCCTAGGTTGATTAATTGAAATCTCTTTCTAATTAAAACCCCTAGAATTGCATTAACTTTCGATCTATGGAATCCCATATTAGGTTTAACCTAATGCTGGAAAAATCTAAATCACCCTATCTCTAGGCGTGCGATCAACTCCGCTTAACTATGCTAGATCTACACTTAGGCAGGGACTTTTGCTCCTCCACCTAAGCACATCAAACTTGAATTAATATCCGCGAAATATCAACACAAGAATTAAGAACACATAATTAAGAACAAGTCAAATATTTATCATATAGTTCAGCAAACGATAACAAGATTCATCTAAGTTTCACCCACATCAGGTATCTGAGGGTTTAGTTCATAACAATAAAAGAAAACATCTCAGAAGAAAAGATAAAACAAAACATAAGAAATCCCTAAAACTCCCTAAAGGAATTGAAGGAGAGATCCTCCGTCTTGAGTATGATTCCGGCTTCTTGAGATGAATCAACTGGCTATCCTCAAGCGAATCCCCACAAATCTACCTTCTCTGGCCTAGCAAGACGCCCCCTGTCAAAGGTACTGGGCTCCCCCTCTTAAGTTGCTCCTTGGGTGTTTATATAGGCTTTTAAGATGCTTTACTTGGCCCCTAAGTATCCTAATTCAAGTAGAATTCCTCCTAGGGTGTTTAAGTAGACTTTGGAATGTGTTTCTTTACCTCCAAGCATCCTTTTCCGAGTAAAACTCCTCTTGGCCGCGGCAGGGATACGGCCATGGCACACGCTCGTGTAAATCGTGGCCAGGCCGTGTGGAGTTCGTTGATAAGGCATGGCCGTGTGGTCTTGGGCCAGGCCGTGCCAATTTCGTGATCTGGCCCATTTGGCCCGTTTTAAGCCCGTTTTCCGTTCTTTTCATCCTCCAGTGCTTCCCTGAGTATAAAACATGAAAACAAAGGATTAAGAGCAGCAAATGACATAAAATAAGGGATAATTCATCCAAAAGCATGTTAAATGTGGGATTAAAATATGTTACTTTTACGGTTTATCAATAATACTTCTATGAAAATGAGTATTGATGTTAAATAAGAAAATGATGAAAAGTTATGATGTTGAAGTCCCTGTTGGACTTTAAGATGTGAGAGAATATTATCATCAAGACATGAGATTGGTAAGGTCCCGTATAAGACCATATCTAGGACATGGCCTCGACACCGAATTGAGATCCCGTATAAGACCATATCTGGGATATAGCATTGGCATCGAATATGAAAATCGTATAAGACCATATCTAGGATATGGCATCGGCATCGAGTTGTGACCCCATGTAAGACCATATCTGGGATATGGCATTGGCATCGTGTTTATGTGTATGGTGATTGTGTATCCTCGAGTATTCCAAGTGATTCATATGGATAAATGGTTAAGCTTATAATAGAGATGAAATTAGTGCTAAAGCTATGTGATGAAGTGATACAGGTACATGTGAGTAATTCACGAGAAATGTTTACGATATGTGACATGACTTGTAATTGGTAAGAGTAAGCATGAGTAAGTTACGGCAATGTGCTCGAGACTTTGTGTTTTTATTCGATGCAATGGATGAATGATATTATGAACCTTATTATTGCTATTTATTTCATGCAAACTTACTAAGCTTTATGCTTACCTCTCTCATTTCCCTTTTCCTTGTAGTATCGCTAAGCTAACTCTGGGACCGTAGGACGTCGGAGTTCGGAATCACACTATCAACTTCTCTTTGGTATAGCATAGTTTGATTAATTTTGAGTATGGCATGTATATGAACTTGGTTATTTTGTGTTATGTCATATTTGTTAGCCAATGTGTGGCTATTAATGTTATTAAATTCATTTTGTAAATGGTCATTGGAAATTGGCCAATAATTTGTCAAGTTCATATTTTTAATGATGATGAAATTCATGAAGTGCATGCTTGTGTGGATATCTTAATCTTGAGTTCTTTGAAGTGCCTTATGGCCATGATGTATGTTGAATTGAATTGGTATAAGTGTGGTTGCCTTGTAGGGTGGCAATTGGCTTGGTAGATAGCCTTACAATTGTCCACGAGGGTAGACACACGGGCGTGTGACTAGTCCGTATGTGACACACGGTCAGCCCTATGGGCGTGTTGATAGGCCGTGTGCACCCTTGCATGCTAAGTTGGCAAGACAGTATGCCCAGTAGTAAACACACGGGCTGAGACACGACCGTGTGTCTCAACCATGTGGGAGACACGGCCTAAGACACGGGCATGTGCCCGGGCCGTGTGAAGTCTGCACCTGAAGATAGGAATTTAATTCGACACACGGTCTAAGGACACGAGCGTGTGCCTTGGCCGTGTGACCTTATTGAGATGATGACGTCATAAACAGAATGTTAAGGTTTTCACACACGGGTGAAGACATGGGCGTGTCATGGCCGTGTGAGGGACACGGGCTATAGACACGGGTGTGTGTCAGGCCGTATGAAAACCCCTGTAGGTTCGAAATGAAAAATAAAATCCACACGGACTAGGGACATGGGCGTTTGTGATTACACAGCTTACCCACACGGGCGTGTCCCACTTCACACGGGTGTATGGCCCTGTTTTGTGTCAATTTTTTCTAAGTGTTCAAAAGTTTCCGGTTTGGTCCCGAATCATTCCGGGTGCAAGTTTAGGGTCTCGTAGACCTATAATAAAGACATTAAGGTCTCGAATGAAAAGTTTTAATTTGAAATGAAATATTATGGATCGATGTTGTATGTTTGAACAAGTTAAGTACGGTAATGCCTCGTACCCGGTTCAAGTGTCGAATACGGGTAAGGGGTGTTACAAGCTCGATTTAGTCCGAGAATCAGCTAAACCTATAAGCTTTGATACCATTAAATGTAACACTCCTAACCCCTCTCCATCGAAAAATTAAGGTCACGGGCATTACTATCAAATCAATCAATTGATCAATCATAATTAAAATGCAGCTAATTTCATTCAGATCACAGTAAAAATTACCCATACAGTCCTGAATACGAGTTTATAGGTCCCTAAAAATGATTTAAGAACTAACAGGGGCTAATTTTAAAATAATTCTAGAAGTTCAGGGTAAAATCTCAAAAAGCCTAAAAATAAAGGACACATGACCATGTGGCCAAGCCATGTGACTTTCGAAATTGGACGCACGGCCGTGCCCCAGCCCGTGTCTGTACCCGTGTAATTCACTGACTTGAGACACACAGCCGTGTCCCAACTCGTGTCTCTACCCCTGTAACTCTCTGACTTGGGTCACACGGTCGTGTCGCAGGCCGTGTGTCAACCATTGTGGATACTACACTTATGCAATTATTCTACACATTCAAGGCACACGTCTGTGTGTGTTACTTGTGTGTGACACACGGCCGTGTGACAGACCGTGTCCCAAGTCGTGTGTACCTAAATGTACCTTAAAACTCAAGTTTACCAAATTGTGATTACTTGCGCACTAAGCAACCATTTCACCAGCCATTTGACCTATTCAAAACACAATTAAACATGCTAAAATCATACCAAAACATCCATCTTAAGTGCCTAACCAATGAACCCTCATTGGTACCACATTTTATATTTTCAAAACACATCAACAAGGCATCATCCAAATCAAATTTCATTCATACTAAATTCACCAATATTAAACTAACATATAGCTACTTAAGATTTCAAGCTTTAAGCTACAAACAAATATCAAAACCTTGTGTCAAACTAACATACCAAACATATAGCTTCAACCACAAACATATACATATACATATATATAAATGACCATCATTATACTTGAAACCCAAATTAACATCACATTAACAAACCAACAATCAACTGAAAACTTCCTAGGTACATGCCATTACAAAATAAACATCACCGCACTTGAGCTCGAGATCGTTGTTGGATGCTGAGTCGACGATCAAAAGAGAAGTACCTAACCTACGTACGGAAAACAAAATCGCACGCTGAGTAAAACTTAGTGATATTCCTATAATCCGAACAATTTAACTTAGTACAAGTAATTGAAATGTAAAAATGCAATAAGCAATGTTATGAACATAAGTTTTATATCAATAATATAGATTTGCTCATTCTCTAATCTCATCCACAAAATTTCACATATTCAAACACATATCAATGGTATTCAACTCATGCAATCGCATGGTTTACCTTTATGATCAATACTTAATTTCATTTCAAAATTCACATTTCAATTCGTAATTCATTGACATTTCAATATCAAACACATTAATTTTTATCGTTTAACTTCCCTATTAACACGACTCGGACTCGGACGGATACACAGATCCAACCAACATATCAGCTTGGCACCCAGTGCCTCATCGGATAAATCCGAAGTAATAAATGTGCCCAATGCTATATAAGTTGACACCTAGTGTCTCATCGGTTATACCAAAGCAAATTGGCACCTAGTGCCTCATCGACTCGAGGTCGAAGGAATCCCTGAACTCTTCCTATCCTATGGCATGCCATCTATATCTGACTTAGCACAAATAGTTAATAGGATTTCATTTCACATTTCAATATAACCAATGTCACATTTTCCATATACATATATTTGCAACATATAGGCATTTGATTTAATTCATTAGCAATCACAATTCTCAAAAAGTATGTTCAATTCACCATATATACAAATACGTACATTTCTTAATACACACAATTAAATCCTTACAAACATTTATCAATTTAATTCATTTCATTTCATTCAAATTTTAACAAAACCACTCACCTTATGTCTTACCATGCATATTAGTTCAAAATGCAACAATTTACAAGAGTTCGAATTATAGAAACACAAAATGTAAATTTTGAGCTATTCGACATCGATTTTATCCTTCCCCTTTTTAGTCGAGGATTCTGGTACGAAGTTAGCAAATTGAATTTAAACCTTAAGGTCCTTTAGTCGTAAGCTTTATCTTCTTCTTTTCTTTCTTTATTTTCTTTCTTTCTTTTCTTTCTTAATGTTTGCATGTATTGGTTTTATTATTTATTACTATTATATTTTTTATCATTATTATTATTAAAGTTAACATAAACATAATATATATAATACACACACTAATGGTCTTAACCATGACCGGCCACACACCCACCATTTAATAAATGGTATATTTGTTACTTTAATCCCATTTTATTTATTTTAATTTATAATTCAACTTTTGACCCTTTCACGATTTAGTTCCTGTACCTTAATAACTCCTAATTTCATGCAAATTACTTATCCAAAATTTAATTCACTACTAAACTAACCTCGTATATACTTAATAAAAATATCTACGAGTTCATTTTACGAAAATGAAGTCCCGAACCTCGCTTTCCGACACCCTTGACTATCAGGTCGTTACATACTAATAGTGGTATACTTTTATGGATACATTTTTCAGTATCGATACGAAATTGGCATTCTAACCTCCAAAGGATTCATCAAGTATCGATATGGTATCGATAACTTTTATTTGGTATTGGTAAAATTCCTTTGGTATCGATAGAAATGTTTCTAATGGACACTAAAATAGGCATTAAATGCTTTCAGTATCGATACTCGTAGAAAAAGTATCGATGCATGTTGTTGTAAGTGACATTAATGCACTGGTATTTTCATTCCCAACGGCTCTATTCAATATCCCAACAACCATAATGATTGGAAATCAATTAGAGGGTATAAATACCAGGTTTTAAAGGCCCTACTACGACAAGAGAGATTATCAAAGCAAAAACTTTAATCAATCAACCTTTGTGCTTAAAGTTTTCATACTTTTCTTATACACACTTGTGAGCTTCCATTGTTTTTCTATCAGCTCAAGTGTTTTTCTTTGTAATTGTGTTTAATTAGCAAATACTTTGATTTTGTAAGGGTTATTTATTTGTTTATTTATTTGTTTCTCTTTGAAGAGATTTTAAGTTTTTAGATTTGTGTAGAAATCTTCATGGAGCTGTAAGGTTAAATCTTGTCCTCAAAGATTGATCAAATTAGCAAATTTGGGAAAATCCTTAGTTGTGAAAAGCTAAGGTAGTGGAGTAGGCAATTGGGGCCGAACCACTCTAAATTGTTGTGTTCAATTTTATTATCATTTCGCTCAAGCTTCCACAAATTTTCAAAAGACAATTCACCCCCTCTTGGCGATTTTGGATTGGTTTATCAAGCTAACACATACCAATTTCTCATTCCTTTATTTCATCTTATTATCAAATCCATTAATTCATTCTATTTCTATATCGATCCTCAAGACTCATAATAATTGGTTCGCATGATCTTTCACATGCTATCTCTAATCATATTTCACATATATGTACATGTGAGACCATTTCATAATATCATTTCAATTCAATATCATTGATCATCCAAGATGGATACACGAATCATCCAACCAACACACCCTTGCAGCACAGTGCATCATCGGATAAATCGAAGTGAATATACTAGCACACATAGTGCATCATCGGACGAACAGAAGCAAATATACTGGCACATATAGTGCATCATCTAACAAACTAAAGTATAAACTCGTACACAATCTAATCTTATGGTATGCCAACTATCCAACTCTGCTCGAATAGTTAATAGGATATCCAATGTCCATTTACATATCATCACATAATCAATATCACATTTTCATATCATTCCATCATAAATTCATATTGTGAATCATTTATCAATTTATAACATATTTATTTCTATTATATTCAATTTAGTCCAATTTCTCGACATTCAATATCATTAAGTGTTAACTGAATCATGCCGTAGTAATATACTTACCTCAATATGTAGTATCGTATCAAACATATTTATATGTATGCATATATATATATATATGTTTTTATGTATTGAACTCAAAGCATAAAAGTACAAATCGAAAGTTCTGCTACTCGTCTAAGACTCTCGCATTTCCTTTTTCTCGCGACAACCCGACTCCGTCTTTAGCTACATTCAATGATTCAACTATGAAAACAATATCAGATTACATCCAACTCTATCCAAATACGTAACCATTCATATTTTTCATTTTATTCAATTTAGTCTCTATATCCGAGATACTCATTTTTTTCAATATCTAACATCAGATCAAAATTCGATTTCACATTCTTTCATTAAGGACCCTATACTTTCTATAGAATAATTTCATAACAGTTTTCAATTTATTTAATTTAGTCCCTAATATTACAAAGTTATCTAGCAAGCTAATTAGATTTCCAATTTAGTCCTTATCATGATCCAAGCTTATTAACTACCAAATTCAAGCCTAATTCATCAATTTCTCTATAATGGCAACTTGTTAAAAACTTAACAATTGAACAAATTGATTCCTAGGCGAGCTTAATCAAGCTCCCATGATCATAAATCTGTAAAAATTATAAGAAAAGATCTTGTTTACCTTATTCAATTAATGGTCGAATGTATAAAGAAAATTTGAAGCTTCTCTTTCTTTTTCATCAATGGTGGACGACAAGGAAAAAGATGAACATTCATCTTTCCTCCACTAACTATATATATAGTAATTAGTGATTTAATTAGTTTAATTAAGTGTAATTAGTTAATTATTTATACATATTTTAGTTTAATTTAATTATAATTTATACGTAATGGATATCATCATCACATTCCACTATCTATATGAAGAACATTCCTATGGAGATGAGGTTCCGAAACCATATTTTCCAACACTACTGAAAATCGGGTCGTTACAAAATGCTTCCTATAGAACTCAATATTCATAAGTACGGAGATCTGTTTATTTTGAATTTTTACTGTTTATCATAAACCTAACCTTAATAAATGCATTCAATGGAGCTTACCATCTATATGTGTTGAGTTTAGTTTTATTTGAATTTTCATCATTTACTGTAAACCTATAGGTGTCAAGGAATGTAAGATTACGTTTCGTAATAGGATTACGAGAATGTAAGATTACAGTTGAAATGTAACATTACCTTGTTTGGTTTGTTTGACTGGAATGTAAGTGTCATGTGTTTGGCTGACAAATGTAAGATTACCTAAAAGAAAATTTTACTATATCATCCTTGTTATAAAATTTTTGTTCTTACAAGTTCACTTGCTTTAACATTGTTAGCTTTGATTTTAAAATGTTTCTATATAACAAACTTAATTCTAAATTCCCTTAATCAAAATTTCCTAAACTATTTCAATCTTATTCAAATATATTTTCAAGTGTTACAAACTCAAAAATAAAGTTTCTAAATGATTTAAACTTTCTACAAAAGTTTTTGAGTACCCCCAAGTCCTTTAAAATAATTCTAAGCCATGCTTTTTCAGAATTCCTAACATTGTCTCAAGACAATTTGAGTCTTGTCTCGAGACACAAGCTTGTTTGTCTCGAGACAGACCGACATTAAAGATAAGATTACTTTAGAGGTGTCTTGTCTCGAGAAAAAAGCCCATTTGTTTCAAGACCAACCAACATTAAAGTTAAGGTAAGCTATAAGGGAATATTATCTCGAGACAAAATATTATTTGTCTCGAAACAAAAAAACATCGAAGCTAAGGTTTACTTCAGGGAGCCTTGTCACAAGATAATAGAATATTTATCTTAAGACTAGTATTTTGCGTCTCGAGACTACAGGCTCCAACAATTATATTTTTTTCCTTCCTGTCTCGAGACATATTGCTACATGTTGTATTAAATGTGCAAAATAAATGTTCTCAATGGCTAGAAACTCTCTTCAACGACTCCAAACATCTATCAATCAATGCAAGGGTATAAATATCATTCAAGGGCAGATATATGAGGACAAGAAACAAGTTTAAAAAGATCATGAGCTAAATTCCCGTGAATTATTATCATTGTTCTTATTTTCACTTGTACATACTTGTGGGATTAGTTGTGATTCATTCTTTCAAGTGTTGTCTTGTATTGTGAGAGTGTTTAATTGTTGTATATCTACCTTCTAGAGGTGATAGTCCATTCTCAACTTTATTTCTCATTTTTTTTAAGGATTTACTTAAAGTTTTGAGTAAAAAACCTTAAACAAAAGTGACCCTTTCTTACCTTTTGAAAAGATGGAGATTGTAAAGGTTAAACCTTGTTTTTGAAAGGTTTAAATTAGCGAATTTGGGAAATCATTAGTTATGGTAAACTAAGGAAGTGGAGCACTATAAATTCTTGAGTCTCTTTTTATTGTCATTTTCGCTTTAAATTTTTTAAATATCAGTTCACCCTCTCTTGATGTATTTTGAGCTTAACAAACAGTTTTTAGTCTCAAACTTTTCGTTAAATTATAATAACTTAAGAAATTCATTTTTATTACACATAGATTTTATCATATGAATTCAATTAAACAACCACTGAACCCAATTATGATAACTTATTTATATGATTTATCAATTGTCTGTTGAGGAAGAATTGGTTGCTTTTAATATGAAAAGAAAAGTGAAACTAAAATTTTCACATATACAGATATAAATCAAAACTACAATGTTTTTTAATAAACACTAATAATTTTATTTCTTATTTGCTCAAGTTCAACTAATATGCAATGGCAACTTGAAAATTGTTTATTTGCTAAGTTTATGACCCAAGGGTTTGTTAAAAGTCATTTGCTCAGTTTCTGATTCTTTGATTCACCTTGGAAATTTTTTTTGATAAGATTTGGTAAATTTGGCAACTAGTTATCTTATACAATGAAGAAAAAATTACCCATGTTTTTCAAGGTAATTTGTAACACCCTGGTTTAGGGGCTATGCAATTTGAGTTTAACCCAGGTGTTGGAAGATTTTTGGGTGTGCTTTGGTGTATTTAGAGGTTTTAAGAATGATTGGATGAACGGGGAGTACCTTGGAAAAATTTAGATTTTTAGTGTAAAAAGGGGAAATAGGGCAAGAAGGCCTTAAAATAAATTGGTGGAATTTAGGACACAAGAAACAGTTGGGTGGAGTGGCATGGAGGCGCTGCTTGGAGCTTTGAAAGGGGACGCCTAAGGGAGCAAGGGTTCGAGCTGCTAAGGCAGCAATTTTTGTTTTATTTTTGCGTCAGCCAAAGGACTGGGCTAAGTAGGCCTTAAAAATTAATGGCCAGGTTGGTGGACATGAAAGTCCAGTTGGCAAAGTGGCTCTCATGCGCCACTTAGGCGCTGAAGGGAAGAAAGGGCGCTGGTTCGAGTGGGGGCAGCGGCATTTTTGGCGTTTTTATTTTGCTATGTGATGGGCTGAAGTAGGAAGGGGTTAAAAGTAAATGTTGGGGCTTTGTAACATGAAAGGCAAAGTTGGCCGAATGGCACAGGCGCTACTTGGTCGCCGATTTTCCCCTGTGTCCCGTGTTCGAACCTTGGAGGCCGCAGGTGGGGTTTTTCTTTCTTTTTTTGCTGATTGGCGTGAAGGTGGACGGCACAAGTGGAGAGTTTTTCTCTTTAAATTCTTTTTATTAAAGGATAATATGAGCTTTTCTTTTAATTAGATTTTTTTAGATAATAAGAGATAAAGAGGATATTATTTTGATTATTAAGATTATTAATTTATTTTAATTCAAATGGGTGGCTTGGAGTAATTGGGGAGGTTGATTAGAATTTGAACTCCTTGTTGGAAGGAGTGGACGACAAGCTTGAAGGGAGAGGGGTGCGAATGCCTATAAAAGCATCAGCTTGACCCCTTGCTTTTCCTTTTGTCATTTTTGCTAAGTGCCGAATTTCCTATTTAGTGGGCACCTTCTTCATGAATTTCTTTTGATCCCTTTGCCGAATTCTTCTACTCCTCTTTTTATTCATTTATTTTCCTTACGACCAACCCCAAGTCTATATCTTCTCCTTGTATAGCCGAATATTTCACCCCTAATAGGAAGCCATAACCGAACCTTTCACCTTGCGTCCTCTCTACTAAGTCGCGAATCATTAAGCCAAGTGATCCTTCTCCGTTGGCCGAATCTAGGAGGGTGACTTCGGAAGTTTATCGATAAGGGTAAGTGATCTCTTTTGTATATGTTTTGGATTCTCTTCCATATTGTTGCCAAAAACAAGAGTCTAGGCCTTGATTTCTTTGGTTGGCCGAATGTCCTTAAGGCTTTAAGTGATGTGTTTTTCTGTGGTAGCCAGCGTGAGGGAGCACTTGGGGTCGCTTGAATTCGACTACTCATCAAGGCAAGGTGGTGGTAAGTATTCGGCCAAGGGGGCTATACTCATATATTTTTAATAGTAGCCAATTCTAATAAGTTGTGTAGCAGGGATTACGACGATTCAAGGGCAAGTGCGCTTTTTGGGATTTGATAAGTAAAGTTTAGGGGCTAGTCGATTGTATAAAACAAACCTTCGGATTTAAGATCTTTCGGTAAGGATGTCAAGTTATGGTTCTTTTTCATTTAAGATCTCGTGACTTGTCAATTAACGAAGTGTTCGATTAAGCGCTCGATGGAGGCCAATACCACCAAGGAGGACAAGGGAAAGTCCCTATCCCAAAGTTTAAGAAAAGAGCCGCCTCAATGGTTCGAGATTGGCCACCGGGGTGTGGGCCAAAGAATGTAAAGCTATAGGCGGATAGCCGTAGTCTCACTTAGCGATAGCGTCGAGGATCGAGAGTCTAGAACTCCAAGTAATAAGGTGTGTAGTTAGCCATTGTTTCCGGGTTTGTGTGATATCTGCTTATGTTATATGCTTACTAATAAGTGCAGTGGTAAAAGTGTGATAGATACCCTAAGAGGGGTATGACGATGATCAGGTAAGTAGCACATTGTAAATATTGTTGTCATTTATTTAAATATGAGTGTATGCCTATATTTGTGAATGACATGCACATGCATCATATTGTCGTTATATCATGTTACATGTGCATGGGTGGGTTATGAAAGAAGGACCGTGTACTTCGAGTACGTGGTTGATGTCGACTTTGTGCTACATCGTGGATTGGCGCTGATCGAGGTCGCGCGTTGTGGATCTTTGTGATTTAGTTCGCGTGGTTACCTTGATTGATATCGGCTCTATGCCATATCGTGGCTTGATGGATTGCTGTGCGCTCCATCGTGGTTTAATGTTAGCTATACGCTACATCGTGGATGGCATTGGTTGCCTTTTTGGAGGGAAAGGAGAGGGTGACTCGATAGTCCCCGTGTGTGTGTAGGTCGGATAAGGGGGTGTGTAGCGGATGGACCTTAGGATTGGGTTGGGTTTCATGTTGCATTGTTCCGCTGTGAAATGATATGGAAATGGGCCATGCCCAATATGACATGTGGAAAGGTATGTTTTGAGAACATACGTGGAAATGGGCCAAGCCCAATGATCGCTGGATTGATGAGAAAAGGGCCTAGCCCAAAGCTTGAATATGATTTGATTGTGGGCCAAGCCCAGATTGTGGTAATGTTTAAATGATTATATTTACATGCTGCATTTTATAATTGGGTTGATTTGTGGCTAACATGTGGGTGGATATCGCGGTTTAATTACACATCTTTGAATCAGTGTGACTCACCCAACTTTTTAAACATCGCAGTGAGTCGTGATTAATGGACCGGGTTGGAGTGGATACAAAGGTGGCCATGCGACAATGATTTTCATGCGCAGTAGATGTTTTACTTGTTTAGTTAGTTAATAATGATTTTTATATTATCCGTATTTTGGGAATTTATTTGATGTAATAAGGGCCACTTTTGATTTAAAGTACTCTATTTATGGTTGTTGAAGTTTATGTTTACTTAGAAGTATTTTTACAAATGATATATATTATAATAACTTATAATAAAGTTTTAATTCGGATATTTTATATCAAGCTTATATTATTTAAATTTTTTTTAAATGGACATAGTATTCAAAAGTTAACAAATTTTCAACCGTTTTTCCGTAGTGACATACCAGATCCGGTCAGGGCTTGTGGGCCGGGTTTGGGGATGTTACAGTTTGGTATCAGAGCCCGATTCAAAACTCGACTTTGAGGGTTTTGGGCCCAAAAACGTTTCAAAATGGGCTTTTCAAAAATACGGGTTTTTATGAAATATTTTCAGGTATTCTGGCATGGCACTGTATTCTCCTACCCGAGTCCGCGGTAAGTACTTGGACTTCGAAGTGAATTGTGTATATGAGCTACATGGGCTTTTTTATGGGCTCGTAGATTAGAACATTAGGGCTATTGAACCCTAGGACTAGTTTACTCAAACATTGAACACATAAGACTTAAGGACCATTAAACAAACCTGTGATTAAGTCGCCGAGTTAAGGTGTGGCAACCATTGTGCGCATGTCTAGGAGTGGATCCTAAGAGCTCGGTACTTAAGCAGATCCTCGTGACTCACCTCCTCTTCGCTGAATCCTACCTGTGCGTAGCTACGGTTCACCTTAACCAAGAGGACTTGTTCATAGGCTAAACCAATTATTAAAACCCGAAAGGGACTAGCCGTGCTAGCTTTATAAAATCCCTAGTTTTAAAACCCTTAGTTTTAAAATTTCCAAAATTTACCCTTTGGTTTGTAAACTCTAAATCTGATTTTGAAAGATGTTTTCTCGATTTACAAAATTACCAAAAATACCCCAGTAGGAAAATGACGAAAATACCCTGGGTAAAACGGCGAAATGTCCGGATAGTGAATGTGGGTGGTAGATACCACCGAATGTGCCTCTCTTGAGGAAGGAATGTGGCTTCATTGGGAAATGAAGGTGTCGCTAGTGATGAATGTGTTCTTGTTGATGAAAGGATGTGTCCTTATGGATGAATGTGATATTCTCAAATAGAATAGGGAACTTGAACCGAAAATTTGTGTGATCGAAAGAACCACCTCTAGAAATTTTTTCATAAAATTGTTCGCGGTTAAACAAAGGGAACAAATACTAATGCATAAAACTCCTTAATCGATTAAATCGCGACGATAGAGATGAGTTCTAGGGGCCGCGGTAGAGGTAGATTGGCAAAGATCGGAACCAGTAGGTCCGCCATGGGTCGAAGTGAAGTGCCGCCACCAGCGATGGGCGCGCAGAGGAGCAAGATCGATAGGTGAAGATGACGCGATGTCGCGGGCCATGTTACGAGTGCTAGAACGAGTAACGGAGAGTTAGTAGGGGAAATGGAACTCTAAGTCGATGATCGGAAAGGCTTAGATCGAACGGAGCCGAGATCTTTAGAGGGGTATCGAGTAGCTCGAACGTAGCGGAGTATTGGCTAGAAGCAGTCGAAAGAATCATGGACGATTTGGACTGCACCGATGAAGAAAAGCTGAAGGGTGTTGTTTCGTTGCTTCGCGACGAAGCTTATCGTTGGTGGCTCACTGTCAAACAAGGTGTACCGGCAGATCGATTGGATTGGGATTACTTTAAGGCTAAGTTTGAAGGGAAGTACGTAGGAGCCAGTTATTTGGACTCGCAAAGGAAAGTGTTTCTAAATCTAATACAAGGGAATAAGTCGGTAGCGGAGTATGAAGCTGAATTTGTGCGGCTAAGTTAGTACGCCAAAGGAATTGTGGCTACTGATTATGAAAGGAGTGTTCGATTCGAAGATGGGCTGCAAGATGAGTTGCGGGAGTTGATCGCTCCGCAGAGAGAAAGGGACTTCGCCATTCTGGTAGAGAAAGCTCGGATTGCTGAAGAGGTTAAGAAGACTATAAGAGAAAATCGAGAGAAGAATAGGAACGAGAATAAGAGAAGTTTTAGACCATCAGCATCGCTTGGTAATGTCCAGAAAAGACCAAGGATCGAGAATCATGTACGTGCACTTGTACCAGCTGATCGAAATCATTCATGTGTTGAGTGTGGGAGAGCTCATTTAGGAGAATGTTGGGGAAATAGTAAAGAATGCTTTCGGTGCGGATCTAAGGCACATCTGGTTAAGAATTGTCCTCAAGCAACGAGAGGTCGTGGTTCAAGCCATGGAAGGAATGGTTCTAGTCAGAGTCAGCCAAGGATGTGATATCGGGTAAGCTCCTTTGCTTTGGTACATGCTTTAATTGCTTTGCTTGCTTTTGAGTTAGCCCTTTTCTGTGTTGCTAAGAGAGGTGTTTTGAATTTTGAGTGGGAACTTAGAGGCTATGTTTGGGAAGTATGATAGCCTTAGTAAGATTAGAGTGCGCAGCATAAGCGTAAGGTGGTAAGATAGGTTGTACAGATGTTCGTTAGCCAAGTAATTTCGAGGACGAAATTATTTTTTAGGAGGGTAGAATTGTAACACCCTGGTTTAGGGGCTATGCAATTTGAGTTTAACCCAGGTGTTGGAAGATTTTTGGGTGTGCTTTGGTGTATTTAGAGGTTTTAAGAATGATTGGATGAACGGGGAGTACCTTGGAAAAATTTAGATTTTTAGTGTAAAAAGGGGAAATAGGGCAAGAAGGCCTTAAAATAAATTGGTGGAATTTAGGACACAAGAAACAGTTGGGTGGAGTGGCATGGAGGCGCTGCTTGGAGCTTTGAAAGGGGACGCCTAAGGGAGCAAGGGTTCGAGCTGCTAAGGCAGCAATTTTGTTTTATTTTTGCGTCACCAAAGGATCGGGCTAAGTAGGCCTTAAAAATCAATGGCTGTGTTGGTGGACATGAAAGTCCAGCTGGCAAAGTGGCTCTCATGCGCCACTTAGGCGCTGGGGAAGAAAGGGCGCTGGTTCGAGTGGGGCAAATGGCATTTTTGGCGTTTTTATTTTGCTATGTGATGGGCTGAAGTAGGAAGGGGTTAAAAGTAAATGTTGGGGCTTTGTAACATGAAAGGCAGGTTGGCCGAATGGCCTGGGCGCTACTTGGCTGCTGATTTTCCCCCGTGTCCCGTGTTTCGAACCTTGAGGTCGCAGGTGGGGTTTTTCCTTCTTTTTGCTGCTGATTGGCGTGAAGGTGGACGGCACAAGTGGAGAGTTTTTCTCTCTTTAAATTCTTTTTATTAAAGGATAATATGAGCTTTTCTTTTAATTAGATTTTTTTTTTAGATAATAAGAGATAAAGAGGGATATTATTTTGATTATTAAGATTATTAATTTATTTTAATTCAAATGGGTGGCTTGGAGTAATTGGGGAGGTTGATTAGAATTTGAACTCCTTGTTGGAAGGAGTGGACGGCAAGCTTGAAGGGGAGGGGGTGCCGAATGCCTATAAAAGCATCAGTTGACCCCTTGCTTTTCCTTTGTCATTTTTGCTAAGTCGAATTTCCTATTTAGTGGGCAAATTCTTTCATGAATTTCTTTTGATCCCTTTGCCGAATTCTTCTACTCCCTCTTTTTATTCATTTATTTTCCTTACGACCAACCCCAAGTCTATATCTTCTCCTTGTATAGCCGAATATTTCACCCCTAATAGGAAGCCATAGCCGAACCTTTCACCTTAAGGTCCTCTCTACTAAGTCGCGAATCCTTAAGCCAAGTGATCCTTCTCCAAAGGGCCGAATCTAGGAGGGTGACTTCGGGAATTTTATCGATAAGGGTAAGTGATCTCTTTTGTATATGTTTTGGATTCTCTTCCATATTGTTGCCAAACAAGAGTCTAGGCCTTGATTTCTTTGGTTGGTCGAATGTCCTTAAGGCTTTAAGTGATGTGTTTTTCTGTGGTAGCCAGCGTGAGGGAGCACTTGGGGTCGCTTGAATTCGACTACTCATCAAGGCAAGGTGGTGGTAAGTATTCGGCCAAGGGGGCTATACTCATATATTTTTAGTAGTAGCCAATTCTAATAAGTTGTGTAGCGAGGATTACGACGCTTCAAGGGCAAGTGCGCTTTTTCGGATTTCGATAAGTAAAGTTTAGGGGCTAGTCGATGTATAAACAAACCTTCGGGATTTAAGATCTTTCGGTAAGGATGTCAAGTTATGGTTCTTTTTCATTTAAGATCTCGTACTTGTCAATTAACGGTGTTACGACTAAGCGCTTGATGGAGGCCAATACCAACCAAGGAGGACAAGGGAAAGTCCCTATCCCAAAGTTTAAGAAAAGAGTCGTCTCGGGCCGGTTCGGGATTGGCCACCGGGGTTTGGGCCAAGAATGTAAAGCTATAGGCGATAGCCGTAGTCTCACTTAGCGATAGCGTCCGAGGATCGAGAGTCTAGAACTCCAAGTAATAAGGTGTGTAGTTAGCCATTGTTTCCGGGTTTTGTGTGATATCCGCTTATGTTATATGCTTACTAATAAGTGCAAAGGTAAAAGTGTGATAGATACCCTAAGAGGGGTATGACGATGATCGTAAGTAGCACATTGTAAATATTGTTGTCATTTATTTAAATATGAGTGTATGCCTATATTTGTGAATGACATGCACATGCATCATATTGTCGTTATATCATGTTACATGTGCATGGGTGGGTTATGAAAGAAGGACCGTGTACTTGAGTACGTGGTTGATGTCGACTTTGTGCTACATCGTGGATTGGCGCCGATCGAGGTCGCGTTGTGGATCTTTGCGATTTAGTTCGCGTGGTTACCTTGATTGATATCGGCTCTATGCCATATCGTGGCTTGATGGATTGTTGTGTGCTCCATCGTGGTTTGATGTTAGCTATACGCTACATCGTGGATGGCATTGGTTGCCTTTTTGGAGGAAAAGGAGAGGGTGACTCGATAGTCCCCGGTGTGTGGTAGGTCGGGATAAGGGGGTGTGTAGCGGATGGACCTTAGGATTGGGTTGGGTTTCATGTTGCATTGTTCCGCTGTGAAATGATATGGAAATGGGCCATGCCCAATATGACATGTGGAAAGGTATGTTTGAGAACATACGTGGAAATGGGCCAAGCCCAAATGATCGATGGATTGATGAGAAAAGGGCCTAGCCCAAAGCTTGAATATGATTTGATTGTGGGCCAAGCCCGCATTGTGGTAATGTTTAAATGATTATATTTACATGCTGCATTTTATAATTGGGTTGATTTGTGGCTAACATGTGGGTGGATATCGCTGGTTTAATTACACACTGAGTTTGTGTGACTCACCCAACTTTTTAAACATCGCAGGTGAGTCGTGATTAATGGACCGGGTTGGAGTGGATACAAAGGTGGCCATGCGTATGCATTTTCATGCAGTAGATGTTTTACTTGTTTAGTTAGTTAATAATGATTTTTATATTATCCGTATTTTGGAAATTTATTTGATGTAATAAGGGCCACTTTTGATTTAAAGTACACTATTTATGGTTGTTGAAGTTTATGTTTACTTAGAAGTATTTTTACAAATGATATATATTATAATAACTTATAATAAAGTTTTAATTCGGATATTTTATATCAAGCTTATATTATTTAAATTTTTTTTTTAAATGGACATAGTATTCAAAAGTTAACAAATTTTCAACCGTTTTTCCGTAGTGACATACCAGATCCGGTCAGGGCTTGTGGGCCGGGTTTGGGGATGTTACATAATTAATGGTAGTAAAAACATTCACCTGAAGATATATCAACGTCAACAACAACATGTAATCAGTGGCGAAGCCACGATGAGGCCCAGGGGGGCCATGGCCCACCCAAAGTTTAATTTTTTTCAATTTAGTCCTTTGTAAATTTACACTATGGCCCTCCCAAAAATATAAGTAGGCCCCCCAAGGTTTAAGATTTTTACAATTTTCCCCTTTGTATATATATTATTGCCCTCCTAAAAATATATGTAGGCTCCTCCAATATTTTTATAGGATTAAAAATAATATTAAAAAAATTATTCTTGATAAAAACAAAAAAAAAATCTTTTTGAAGAAGCTAAATTACTCTTGATAACTTTTGAATGATATTTTTGTTAAATAATAATAAATTAATATTTATTTCATAGCTTATTGACATAATAATATTTTATAAGTAATATAATAATATATATAAAAAGAAAAGAAAAGATGAAGAGACATTCATCATCTTTCTTCTTCATATTTGTGCTTAGCAAGAAAAGAAGAAAAACAAATTCTTTATCATTTTTCCTTCAAATTTGAAGTATAATGTATGTTTTTTCTTCAAACTCTTCATAGATTTTGAATATTTGAAACTTGTTTTACATGTATATACCAATAGTTTTTTGTTTTATCAAGTATATTAAAAGTTGCCATTAAAGGATATTGATGGAACTTGGAAGCTTATAAAATTAAGTGAAATGTTTATGTTTTTGGATGAAAAATGATTAGGAGACGGTTTCTAACTTGTTAGAAGTGTAAAAATGAAACAAAAATAGTTAGATAATGTTATAGTAAGTTTCAGCCAAAGTGAAAGGGAGGAAGAAAACCTTGGTCACTTTGTTTAAAATTATGTTAAATGATAGCTTGTGAAGCAGTGAGCATTCCTGTGAAAACAGAATAAAAAATGGTTAACCAAGTCAAATAATAGCTATTTCGTCTTATTTGTTGGAATAATGTTTCTTTTGAATATATTTTTTATATGTTTAAATCGATTGTCATGTTGGAATATTGCTTTTTTTGAATCGACTGTTTATATGTTTAAATCGACAATTACATAACACTTCTAATTTTAGCTTGGCCCGCCCAAGATTAATATCCTGACTCCGCCACTGCATGTAATATTTAAATATTATCATATCATTAAACATTAGCAAATACAAAAGCTTAGAAATACCTATAATTATATAACATTTTTATCATAAGCTTATACATTAGCTATATCATACACAAAAGGTTTCCAAATATATTATCTATCGACAAGAAGTTAGTCAAAAAATGTAAGAAACCTACTACTACTTTGGCAATATATCCAAAATAAATCAATGGACAAAAGGCTGCTAATGTATTCTAAATTGGAATAATGACAAAAATGGCACCTAATCTTTACATTTTTGTTATTTTAGACCTAGTACTTGTTTTTGGAGTATTTTAAAGGGTAAATTACACTAACAGTCACCTAACTTTGGGGTAGCTGACAAAACAGTCACATAGGTTTCATTTCAGTCACTCAACTTTCAAAAAGTTACAAAATAGTCCTTTTTGCCGTTTTTTCGTCACAGATGTCACGGTAAAGTGACATGGCACATGACGACATCCTTGGTGTCAAAAAACCCTCCAGCTGGCCAGTTACTCTCAATTTAACAGCCCTACCAGCATCGTTTTAGGGTTAGAGAATAAGAAGAAGAAAAAGAAGAAGGGAATGAGGAAAAATGGAGATGCCTGAAGTGATTCCGGTGTGCTATTGTGGAAACCTAGCCAAATTAAACACGTCCTTGTCCAATGACAACCTAGGTAGGAGGTTTTTTGGGTGTAAGAAATTTGGCAGTGGATTTCGAAAACCATGTCGGTTTTTCACCTGGTTTGATCCACCATTGACGCCCCATTCATGAATTGTGTTGTTGGGTCTTCTGAAAAAAGTGAGGACATTGGAGGATGCAAGGAGGAGGGAGAGAAAAACATGGTTTTTGGTGCTTGTATTTGTAACTGTGTTGTTGTTTTTTAAACCTTAAATCAGTTTATGTTGTTGTTGTTAGCATTGAAAACCAGCTTATGTTTTGTAATATTGTTGCTGGTATATTGTTGCTTATGTTGTTATACATGGCTTCTAGTATATTGTTGCTTATGTTGTTATATATGGCTGCTGGTATACATGGCTAACCAGCTCATGTTGTTGTTTACAAACATGAAAGACTTGAAATGGGATATAATATGTGGTTGTTGATTACAAATTGTTTTGTAATATTTTTGTTGCTTACAACAGTTAGAAAGTTGTTTTGTAATATTTGATTTCATTTCAAACTTGACAGACTTGAAAGACTGTTTAATCTTCATTTCATTTTTATTTCTCAATACTCATATATTAGAAAAGATAACAGACGAAAAAAAAACACATTTGTATTTCTCATTTCTCACACATTTGTTTTTTCAATACTCATATGTTAGAAAAGATAACACAAATATCATGGATCAATACTCATATATTAAGGCTAAAACGTCAAACAGTTTATAAAAGGAATGAAGAGTAAAATATTGCCAAATTTTCCTACAATTAAACAGATGTGAATTATAGGCAAATTTACATAAAAAAATTCAGTGACTATATGCCTAAGTTTATCAACAGTTGCAATCATAGGCAAATTTACAAAAATTTATCTGCCTAAGTTAATAAATCAATAGCAGGCAAATTTACACAATTTCAATAACAAAATAAGGTTTGTTCACAATATCATCATTGGTTTGTCATGGATGACTCTTGAGTAGGAGGCATCCATCTAACAGTGGTTGGTTTTCTCTTGAATGAGAGCTTTTCTCTCAGGGCAGCATCTTTATGGCGAGTTGGGGCAGACTGTTGAGTTGGAGTACTCTCTTGTTGATTTGGGGTAGCTAGCCTGTTTGAAATGAGCAAGGGCAACCACTTGGTTGTGAACACCAAATTTATGTCTTTTGACCTTCAAGAACAAGTGAAATCTGTCAAACAAATTCATAAATAGAAGTAATATAACTTAACTTAAGGCAAATGACTTACTGGAATGTTTTGGCCAACTTCCCCTTTGCAATTCCTCTTATTGTGGCCTATTCTTCTGCATTTACTGCACCTCATGTCCACCCCTCTCTTACTCAACCTTTTTGTTGTTTGTGGTTCATCAGGTTCTTTCCTTCCCACCTTGTAGGTATGCTAGGTGGCCTTCTTAGTGTAGGAGGCAGTATTGGCAGCATGTTTGACAAAAAGACCCATTGTTTAAGACCCCTTACTGGCCTTATAAAGTTGAAGTAAATTTGAAGTTGGGTTTGCTTGGTGTACCAGGTTTGTACATAGGTCTCTGGGAACTCATCTTTTAGATGAATGACAGCCAATGCATGCATGCAAGGGATGCCAGTGAGATCCCAATTCCTACAAGAGCAGGAATTCTCAACTAAGTCCACCACATGTTGGCTGCCTGGACCACATTCAACCTGATTCCTGTCCCCACCATCATGCGATGGAACACACCTAAAAATAGTCACCATGCTTGGTTAAAAAATAATCACTAAAACAACATTGTGAGCAGCCCCACCAACAATGATACACACACATACACACCTAAAAAACAATCACTACATGCATATTATTAAAAAATACTCATTGCATGCATATTAAAAAATAGTCAACAACATGTATATTAAAAAAACAGTCATACACACCAACAATCACTGCATGCATATTAAAAAATAGTCAACAGCATGTATATTAAAAAACAGTCATACACACTAACAATTATTGCATGTATTTAAAAAATAGTCAACAACATGTATATTAAAAAATAGTCATACACACCAACAATCACTACATGCATATTAAAAAAATAGTCAACAACATGTATATTAAAAAATAGTCATACATAAAAATAGTCACTACATGCATATTAAAAAACACTCACTAAAATAGCATGTGATCAGCAACATGAAGTCGGAATAAAGGCATCAGAAAGATTAAAAATGGTAACTTTACCTCAATGAATCTTTTATATTTAAATCTATCTTTTTCTTGATCTTTAGACACAACATTCCTTTCCATTTGTCAGCTTCTTCTTTCTTCTTGACAATAAGCAACATAATCTTGGTCCTTATTGTTTCCATCATGGTCAGAATAGGTTTCCCTCTTGCTTCTAGTATCATCTACCAGTAAATAACATAAAGGATTAGTGAATTGCTAATGATTAGTAAGAAACATAAAACATAGGGGTTTACCTTGTTAAAGGATTCAAAAAGATTATTCACCAACATGTCAGAATGGCTCCTAATTGAGAAGTGAGACCTTGACCAATGAGTAGGGTTCTTTTCCTTCAACCAATCATAAGTATGCTGATTGGTTTTCTTCAGTTCATCCATGGCATCCTTAAAATCCTTTGTAGTGCTTGCTCTGGCAGCTTTCCAAAGTAAATCTTTCAATTCCTTTGTTCGGAAACAACCTTCTTGAAATTGGCATGTAGGTGTCTAACACAGTGTCCTTTTTTTGCATTAGGAAACAACATACATATTGCTTCTAAAAGTCCCTGTAATTAGAATAAATACATTTTAATTCTTTGACAAACCCTAAACCCTAAATAGAAACAACATAAAAAAAATAAATAAATGGTGTTTTACCTTTTGTTTGTCGGACATGAAAGATATCTCGTACGAGCTCACAATTTCCAAGTCTATTGCAAGCAACTCTAAGAACCAAAGCCATGATGCTTGGTTTTCACTTTCGACAATAGCATATGCAAGAGGATAGATGCCATTATTTGCATATATCCCAACAGCTGCAAGCAAGTAGCCTCCGTTGTAGCCCTTCAAGAAACATCTATCTAAACCTACTATCCTCCTACAACCAGCCCTATAGCCATCTTTGCATGCTGTGAGAGACACATACATCCTTTGAAACAACTCATTATCCGGATAATGATTGTTGTTGTTCCCTCATTTTGGGTCTTAACCTCCAACAAATACTCATAAATCTTCTTATATTGAGCCTTATGAGCTCCTTCAATTAATTTCAATGCCCTAAGTTTAGCCCTCCTACATTTGGTTAGTGAGACTATGCAACATAAATATCTTTTGACATCTTATTGTAATGATTTCAGAGAATAATCAGGATCAACAATGAATTTTTCTTTATAATGTTCACCTATCCAAGCTGAGGTTACATTCTTATTTTTATAGACTTTAGAACAAGTATGGTTAGGGTTTGAACTCCTAATTTGCCAAGTCTGGTCAGTAGGGTCATTAGGGTTTAGTATAGAGGCCCATATGAACCAAAAACATTTTTCACTGCAGACTGTCTTTAACCTTTTTAAATCATTTTTGGGAAACTTAATAAAATAACTATTCAACCTACCATACTGCTTGGCAGCTTCTTTTAGACTGTCTTTAGACTTAAATAACATTCCAACCTTAAGTCTAGAATTACTTATGTCATTCTTTAGGTTTAACTCAGGCCAATTTTAGCCATCTGAGTCAAATTCATACGCACTATCTAACGTCCCAGAATTATCACTATCACACAGTTCACTTACTTCTATACCATCCATGTTTAAACCATCTAAATTAACTCTTGTCCTATTAGACACATCACTTTCAGATGCATCACTACCAGACATTTCTTCTTCATTCTCATTAAAATTGTCATCAATTAAAATTGAAATCGAAATAACCCTAAATAACTCTAAATCAAAATAACCTTAAATCCAAAAAATAAAAAACTAAATGCAACAACTTACCCGTTGAAGTGGATGTAATAACATAGGCAGCTTCTCTTCTATTGACCATTGTCGCTGAGAATCAAAAACACTGAATGGTTTTTGGTTTCTGGTTTCATCTTCTTTTCTCCCTAAACAAAAAAAGACCAATCGTTTTCTAACCTTATACCCTGTTAATCGATTATTGAATCGATTTCTAACCCTAAACCAACCTTCTTATTCGATTCCCGAATCAGTTTCAAACCCAAACCAACCCAAATCACAATCAAAATTTTCCTAAATCTATTTTCTTTTATTTTCCCCAAATCCCCTTAATCAGAATCTGTTTCAAATTTTTTACCCTAAAACCAATAACCTTTCAATTTTTTCCCTAAACCTGCCCCAAACCAAGATCCATCAGCTCGTTAACTTGCCACATCAGCGGTCTCGTTAACACACTAACAGAAACTGTTAATCAGTGACTATTTTGGCACTTTTTTATAACGTTAGTGACTGTTTTGCAACTTTTCGAAAGTTGAGTGACTGAAATGAAACCTAGGTGACTATTTTTTCAACTACCCCAAAGTTGGGTGACTGTTGGTGTAATTTACCCTATTTTAAAACTCAATGCTTGTTTTTTAACAGAAAATGTTGATTAGATTATTCAAGGTTAACGATATCGACGTCGTGATTCAATGTGGAAAATTTTAAATGATGTGACCAAAATGACTTCATTTTGGAACAATTAAACTATGACATGGAAATTAAAAACTAAAACAAAAAAAAATCGACATCTTAATTCTTACAAATAACAAGCGATAGAAAAACCAAATCTCTTCTCTTTCATTTATCGAATCGTAGAGTGGCTAGCCATTAATTTGAATCGAAGGAAATCATTTTTGCTTAAAGCATTGTTTTATTTTGGTTTAGGCTTTCGAAAATTTGTTTGGGGTTTAAGTTTCAAAACCCGTTTTGGCTTAAATTAGTTTGGGGTTTATACTGTGAAAAGTGTATGTTTCCATAACTTATATAAATTCTTGTTTTTTTTATCTTGTAATTACCCTAAACCTAGAAATTTGATATAACTCCTAAATTTAAAAAAAGAAGTTATATAAAACTATATTGGTTAAGTTAATGTGACATTTAATGATGTTTTCCTTACACTTTAATGGGTTAATCACTCAAAAAATTTCAATTATAAGCTCAAGTGTGAAAGTTTGTGTGAAATTTAAGAAAAAATTGAAAATAAAAATGACTGGATTGTTAAAATTGATATTATATAGCTTTTTTGTTCGCCCGACCTACACCAATTGAAAGCTCTCTTCTCTTCTATTATTCAATTTTTTCATTAAACAATTTTGGATGTCACGAGTCTACGGACCAATAATCTTTTTCTCCAACTTCCGACTCTAATCATCAAATCAACTTGGATTTAAATAATGTTCTTCTACTCATTGATAAGTACTAATTCACTGTACCGATCATCGAATTATAATTTAGAACTCGTTGGCAAAACACTTTTTTAAAAAAAAAAACTTAACCTAATGACTTAAATAAAAATTTTTGAGTAATTCAGTGACTTAAATGAAAATTTTCAAATAATTTAGTGAGCAAATTGTAACTTTTGTAATTAACTAACCAAAATAAAAATTTAACTATAATTTAGTGACTAATTGCATAGTTTATCCAAATTTATATTTATTACTAATTCAACCTCCGCTACCCGTCGATGTTATTGGTGGTACAAATGAAATGACGCTTAAAATGCTTTCCAGCTATTAGCTAACCCCAAAATTTTCCTGCTCATTTCATTTTCCAAGCCGACACTCACTCTCCACTCTCATACTGTCGCTACTCTGCTCTACTCCACAACCCTGTCTCGCCTTACCGGCCCCGCACCTCCACACGCTCTATGCTTACACTGCGCCCCCTGCGTCTACCCTATTATTAGAGGTAAATCTATTGGCTTTTCACTGTTTTTGTGAGGTAACCCTAGTTTTTTTTCTTAGATGTGGGGTAAATTATTTTCTGAGTTTCTTAATTATATTGCTTGGTTTTTATTTAACGGTTTCTCTGTCTCATTATGGCATTGTTGTTGTTATTGTTGCCGCTGCAGTTCGTGCTATCATTTTTGCTGTTGCTCTCATTATTTTTACAGGTTAGCCATGTTGTTCGTGTTAATCTTGTCATGCCCTGCCATACCTAAGAGTTCTAACTTCAAACATACTAGCGGTGTCAATGATGTATTGTCGCGTGTAGTTTGTCTTGTTTCTGTCTAAAATTTGACATGTTTAAAATTTCGTGCCATATTCATGTTTTAGACTTTTAGTTATTTCAATCATGTTTGAGTTGAGATATAACACGGATACACCGATTGCTAGCTCTATTTTGAGGCCAACCCAGTGCAATGCGTAAATATTTTGATCTTTGCAAGTAAAGGTTGACTGAAATATCCTTGGGCAACAGCTTTGACAATTAGGGTATAGTGATCGTACAACCAATTTATAGCTTGAGACACTTGCTGACAACACCATCTACAGGCATTTTCATAGTTAATTGTTGTCGTTCTTGTTTATTTTTAAGACTATGTACTACTAAATGTCGATTTTATGACATCTTACTATAGGATTGTGTTAGAGGATGAGTTCAAGAAAAGGGAATGGGAATCCTTTTGTTTCTGGTGGTATTAACAACCCATCGTCCAAGGGGAAAGACATATCTGGATCCTCTAGCTCCAAGGTTGAGCAGCTAAGCCAGGGTGTAGCGGACATGAACCTGGGTTTGCCTCAAGACGATGGTGAGTGGGAGGTTATTCAAAGGAAGCCTAAGAATAGAACTGGAAGCAGTGCTGCAAGACCTTGGGGTCCCCAAAATTCCAATGGTAAACCGCGGGAGCGATGCGGACTAATGCTGTATCAGGAAGAGCCTCTGGCAATGCTTGGGATACTCATAATACTGATTCTAGGATGGCAACTGGCAGAGGAAATGCAAGACCCCAAACATTCAACAAGACTATTGAGAACAACAATGTGCCACCACATCCTGTCATTCGCCCACCCCTTCAGTATGGATGGAATTGGCAATCTAGAACTGGTTCCAATCCATCCGGGGGGTTACAAGATGATAATGGAAAAAACAATGTCAACACTGAGGTTGAAGAGGTCAATGATATTGATGATGTTGAGGATGACTCAGATGATAATGCTATTGATGATTCTGATGATGAACTTCTAACCGATGACTTTGATTCAGATTCAAGTCAAAAGAGCCACGAGACAAGAAAGAATAATAGATGGTTTAAGAAATTTTTCTCGAGTTTAGATGCATTGAGAAATGAGGAAATCAACGACCCAGCAAGGCAGTGGCACTGCCCAGCATGCCAGGGTGGTCCTGGTGCCATTGACTGGTATAGAGGCCTTCAGCCTCTGATGACGCATGCCAAAACAAAAGGAGCAAAAGGGTGAAACTCCATCGTGAACTTGCTGAACTCTTGGATGAGGAATTGTGTAGAAGGGGTACTTCAGTTATTCCTTCAGGTGAAGCTTTTGGCAAATGGAAGGGTTTAAAAGATGAAGAAAAAGATCATGAAATAGTCTGGCCACCTATGGTTATGATAATGAACACAAGGCTGGAACAAGATGAGAACGATAAGGTACTGCAATATCTTTTGCAATTTTTATTTTCTGATATACTAAAATAATGAAGCTAATCGTTTCTATTTTCAGTGGAAATACTCGTTTCCTGTCTCCTGCTCTAACTTTAACTTTTTATTTATTGTATTATACTTCAGTGGATTGGTATGGGAAACCAAGAGCTTCTTGATTATTTCAGCTCATATGCTGCTGTGAAGGCTCGCCACTCGTATGGTCCACAGGGGCATCGTGGGATGAGTGTTCTGATTTTTGAGAGCACAGCTAGGGGTTATTTAGAAGCTGAACGGCTACATAAGCATTTTGCTGAGCAAGGAACGCATAGGGAGGCTTGGGAACGACGTAGGGTCTTATTTTATCCAGGCGGGAAGCGCCAACTTTATGGTTATATGGCTATGAAGGAAGACCTAGACAGCTTCAACCAGCATTCTCAAGGTTCTCTCTATTTAACAGAAGACAACGATTATATTACATGCAGGGATAAAATGCAAGATAGCTTTAAATGCATGAGATTTTTCTGTATTTTTTTCTTCACAAATAAGTAGCCCTGCAGATACTTAGGCAGTTGACTGACGTGCTGTATAACTGATCTGTTGATTAGGCAAATCTAGGCTGAAATTTGAGATGAGATCCTATCAAGAGATGGTTGTTAAGCAGATCAGGCAAATGAGTGAGGACAACCAGCAGCTTATTTTTTACAAGAACAAGGTTGCAAAAGAACAAAGGCAAAAAGTTGCTCTTGAAGACTCTTTTGGTATTGTGAGTGAGAGGCTCCGGAAGACAATGGAGGAGAACAGGATTGTAAGACAAAGAACCAAAATGCAGCATGAACAGAACAAAGAAGAGGTAATTACTTCAAATCTTCACATGCCTGTTGCCCGACATTTGGTTCTGGTGTATTAGTTAGTAATTTTATACTGTAGTACATATTAGTAACCTACTGGTTTGTGATATCTTATAGGATTGATTAATAATGCATGTTTGCCATAATCAATATTGCTTGCTGTCTTCCTTTCCTGGATCATGGTTTTTGGTTGACATGCTCAGTATCTGGACTTCAAAGTTGCGTACTACATGCCCTTGTAGCACAGCATGTCAGCATCACTGCCTTGGTTCAATCAGTTGTTATTTAGTGCACTATTTATGTATTTTGTCTGTTCGAATTTTATTCGGTACTTATGCCATGTTTCCGCCAATCCCTAATTATTACTAGTAAAAGATGGTGGTGGTGGTCATAAAAGTTGCTGCGTATCTAAAATGAAAGTTCCAATTGGCATTTGCATTTTATTACTACAACCAATGCTTACAGGGTAAATCTAGCTATTTGCTAGGCTTGCATTTAAGGTATTTAGTCAGACTATGAGCAACTATGGCTTGATTTAGATCCATGTGCTTAACCATCTGTTGCATGTTGGCTAATGTTCAAGTAGACGAAGAAGAGCATGCGATTGTCCTCCCTAGGAATTTTCTACTTGATAGAATAGTAATTCTTTTTCTGCTTCATGTTAACTGTGTTTCTTCTTTTGCCCTTTCCAGATGGATTTCCAAGAGCAATTCTTCAAGGAACGAATCAAATTTATCCATGAAGCCAGGGATGAGAAGGAAGAGAGTTTTGAGAAGCTGCAGCAGCAACAGCGTGAGAAGGTCAAGCAGTCTAACCCCAATCCTTCAAATACAGAGGAATACAGGCGCAGGTACATAATTTTGATACTTCTGTGAATTTCCTTGCGTAATTTGATTGATGCTGGTAATCTTATAGTATATGACCGTTTCACATAAAAACAGATGGTTTAATCTCATAAGATGAAATGCTGCTAGATATCTCTTTTCTGTTTACCTGTTGAAGCTATGAGATATTCGTGTATTTTTCTTTTCATATCTTTTGAAAAAGTATTTGTAGGGCGGATGAAATTGCAAAATTCATAAAGTTCCAGGATGAAGAGATGCAGGCTTTTGTGGCAGAGAGGGACAAGCTGATCAAAGCACATGAAGAGAAGATGGTTGGCATGAGAGAGAGGCATTGGCAGGAAGAAGTTGAGCTTGAAAAGGAGTTTGATGCTGAATTGAGCCACCTCATGGAGAAGTACACTCCGGATGGCTCAAAAGTCAACACCGGCAATACTTGATTGTGGAATTGTAGGGGAATACGATGGTATGTACACATGTGGTAAAAAAGACTTTAATCTCTCTGTTTCCTAAGGAAACTTCTTTGATGACACTGAATATTTCTCCATCTTGAGTTACAACTCTTAAAATAGTATGTTAAAAGATTGGAATATATGGGCAAAAAAGGTTAAATCTAAAGTTGCATCTATGGTTGCCTTATTATGCTTGTGTTGTTTGCTTAGACATGGTTCAAATAAGAACTTGGAATGAATCTACGATTTCTTTCCTATTATGTTGCAATGTTTTGGTTAAATAATGCTCTTTCTAGATTGTGGGCTGCATCTTTCATGCAACTTGAAACCAAAGCTAATCATATGTTTTGTAATAAAGGAAATAGAAATAATGTTATTTTTGGCTCGGTACGAAGGTTGAAAATTTTTGAGGGTGTAGCTAACTGTCAAATTAATATTAGTTTCGAAAAATATTGTTTTTTGCATGAGCACTTTTGAGAACAACTTTGTTGGAAACAATTTGTTATGCGCCTTGGTGTTGGATCTAGTCACAGGTTTAGACAAGAAAGAATTCTTGCTTCGATCTATGGTTACTCAAAAGGCAAATTCGTCCTTGACTGAACCTCTTCTCAAAATAACGTTTCTTTGTGATAGAATAATTGTTTATTTCTTTATTGCATATTGTCAGCCATTTATAGACTTTTAATAACGAAGGAAAGAGTCCTAATAGAATTCCTAACTTAGAGTCTGATATAATAAATAAATAAAACTAAAACTATTATTGCAATAAAAGTGTCCATATCATTAATCCCCTCATCGGAGTTGAGCTTGTCCTCAAGCTCAAATTTCAGAATAAACTTCAAAACCTATCTAAAATCATCTACCTCATCATCACCTTGCTTGCCTTCAATATTTAGTGCTTTATCCAAAACAACCTTTTACATTTGTGTCTCATGGAATAGGACTCGTCACAATTATAACACAGCCCCTTTGTCCTTCTTTCCGCTATTTCTATCTGTGTCAATCTCTTAATAAATGGTGCAGAAGAACCTATTTTGTCGTTGTTCCCTGTTGATTCTGTTGTTTGCCCCCCTCCCTTTGCAATGCTCTTAGTTGTTAGAATGATTGAATTGCTGCCAGTGTTTTAGGAAGTTGGCCAGTTCAAGATGGCTCGAGATGACAGTTTGGAAGAGGCATTTTGTTTACGTTCCAATGTTCGAGCCATATTCATCACAACTTCAAGGTTTTTCGCTTGTTCTCAGTATCACTTTTAAGTTTCTCTACCAACTCGGCAGTAAAGAGGTTTACTTGATGTTTAAGATCAGCAGTCCTAGCTAATAGTGATTGAAATTGGTGTTGATATTCCTCTACAGTCCCAGTTTGTCTCAAGTTGGCAAGTTTCCCCAAGGGGTTATTACTCATAGGTGGCCCAAACCTTACATGACAACACTCTTTGAAACGCCCCCAATCAAGATTTTCCTTTTCTTCTATTTGATCAAACTACAATTGTGCCTCTCCTAAGATATAGAATGAAGCTAAGCCTACTTTGTCTTTTTCGTTAGTTCGTTGATTGCCAAAAAATTTTTTGCATCTTTTCATCCACCCTAAAGGATCTCCAACACCATCATAAGTGGGAAATTCCATCTTAGAGTATCGTAGGACCATGCACCCACTGTGTTGCAAGTCTGAATTCATTTTCCTGCCTCCGTTGTTGCCCTATTTTTCATTATTTTTTTTTTGGATCCCTTTTCGTTATCTTTTGAACCGAAAGGGATAATATCGCCACCTGCTCCTCTAATGCTTGTTGCCTTGTAGCCATTTGTTCCGTGAAAGCCTCCAGCTTGGCTGTCAAAGTCTTTTCGTCACCCATGACAGCTTGCTCGGATACCAAGTTGTTATGCGCCTTGGCGTAGAATCTAGTCACAGGTCTAGACAAGAAAAAATTCTTGCTTCGACCTGTGGTTACTCAAAAGGCAGATTCGTCCTTGACTAAACCCCCTTTCAAAATAACGTTTCTTTTTTATAGAATAATTGCTTCTCTTTATTTTACATTGGCAACCTTTTATAGATTGTTAATAACAAAGGAAAGAGTCCTAATAGAATTCCTAACTTGGTGTTTATGAAGGAAATAAAAACCTAATATAATAGAGAAAATAAGTAAAACTAAAACTCTTAATAAAACCTGATATAATAAATAAATAAAACTAAAACTACTATTGCAATAAAAGCGTCCATATCACAATTCCACATACGATTGTTTGGGAATAACCTTGGAAGGTTGACAAGATTTCCACTATTGAGATGTCCTGGAGAGCATGACTTGAAGGCTCGAATACGAAAATTATTAAGAATTTCATATTTAACCATGATTTTTTGTTAAAATATTTCAAGTGGGTGCAACTTTCATTAACCACTATTATACTCGTTATCTATTTAAGTTACCTTCCATTGTTCATGTTCAAGTAACCACTTTCAATTCTACTACTTATCATTTTAGCACGTTCATGCCCACTTTCTTTTCATAATTTTCTTTTTCAAGGCTTATAAATAGAAGTTTTGAGTCTCATTTTAAGGGGATTTTTTATCTTCTGACAAATTTAGCGTTTTAAAATTCTCTCTACAACTTTCATTTTATAATTATAACAACAATTGTAGTTCTGATCTTTCTCATTTCCTTATTGTGTTCGTCACCACCACCTGCTACCGCACTTGTTTTCTAGAGTTTGTTCTGATCTTTCTCTCCGTCATCTCTTCACGACATCTTGTTTTGTTAGATTATGATGTATTCTCACCTTACAAAAAGAACCCTCTACATAGAGGGTTAATATAATTTGACCTTTTTTTAATTTAAATATAATATGACTCTCCAATTTGGTAAATAGGTATGTTTTTTTTAAATGATGTGGCCAAAATGACTTCATTTTGGAACAATTAAACTATGACGTGGAAATTAAAAATTAAAACAATAAAAAAATGATCGACATCTTAATTCTTACAAATGACAGGCGATAGAAAAACCAAATCACATCTTAATTCTTACAAATGACAGGCGATAGAAAAACCAAATCTCTTCTATTTCATTTACCGAATCGTAGAGTGGCTAGCCATTAATTTGAATTGAAGGTAATCATTTTTGCTTAAAGTATTGTTTTATTTTGGTTTAGGCTTTTTGAAAATTTCTTTGAGGTTTGGGTTTCAAAACCCATTTTGGCTTAAATTAGTTTGGGGTTTATACCGTGAAAAGTGTTATTTCCATAATTGATATAAATTTTTGTTTTTTTAATCTTGTAATTACCCTAAACTTAAAATTTGATATAACTCCTAAGTTAAAAAAAAAGAAGTTATATAAAACTATATTGGTTAAGTTAATGTGACATTTCATTATGTGTTCTTTACACTTTAATGGGTTAATCACTCAAAATTTCCAATTATAAGCTCAAGTACGAAAATTTGTGTGAAATTTAAGAAAAAATTGAAAATAAAAATGTTTGGATTGTTAAAATTGATATTATATAACTCTTTTTTTTCGCACTACCTACACCAATTGAAAGCTCTCTTCTCTTCTACTATTCAATTTTTTCATTAAACAGTTTTGGATGACACGAATCTACGAACAAATAATCTTTTTTCTCCAACTTTCGGCACTACTCATCAAATCAACTTGGATTGAAATTATGTTCTTCTACTTATCGATAGGTACTAATTGTAACGACCTGATAGTCAAGGGTGCCGGAAAGTGCATTGCTGGGACTCCGTTCCCGAAAATTGGACTCGTAAATAAATATTTACAAAGTTAGTTATTTAGTTAATTAGATTTCGATTAAGTGAATTTGCATGAATTAAGAGTTATTATAGTATAAGGACTAAATCGCATATAGGGTAAAAGTTGAATTATAGATTAAAATCAATTGAGGGATTAAAGTAACAAATATACTTTTATAAATGTAGTGGCCGGTCATGACTTAAGTGATTAATGTTATGTATATTATACATATAGTTATATTAAGTTAACTTTAATATATAAAATGATAAATAAAAATTAAAGTATAATAAAATGAAATAAGAAAGAAAGTGAAAAAACAAATGAAAGAAAGACATGCAAAAGTAAAGAAAAGAAAAGAAGGAGAGGAAGAAGAACTGACGACACTTTAGGGTTTGAAAGTTTCGAACTTCAATTAGTTAGTCAATTTAATCCTTTTTTTGTAATTTTTATATTTTTGAAATCCTGGTGTTTAGTACTACCCGACCCATGTTGAAATTTTAGCATTGATTAAGATTTTAGATGTTGTTATTATTCAATAATTTTGGTAATAATGATTAAATTAATAGATTTTTAAGTTAGAAATGGAAAAGGATTAAATTGTAGAATAAATTGTAAATTTTGAGTAATAGGGACTAAATTGTGAAAATTTTGAAATTTAAGGGTTTAATTGAAAATAGGGAGTTAATTTTAGCTTAAAGTGAAATTAGTATAAAAATATAGGATTAAATGTGAAGACTAAAAATTAGTCTCGGTTTAGGGACTAAATTGGAATTTAAGCAAATATTGAGTAAAAATTGAAATATTCAATGTGAAATTGAATTGTGTTGTATTGATGTATTTTAATTGTTTTAATTCCGTAGCTAACGTCGTAATGGAATCCTCGATTAAAAAGGGGAAGGATAAAACCGACGTCAAATAGCCCGAAATCCACGGTTTGTGTTTCTATAATCCGAACTAAGTTATAAATTATTACATTTTGAATCATTACATATGGTAAGCATGGGAGGTGAGAATTAATGTGTTTGCAATTGAATTGAATTCATAGTTGATTGAATTGGATTGATTTGGCATATGTTATGAATGTATTGAGTAATTGAAAATTGAAATGAATATATGTTTAAATGTGATAATGTGCAAATATGAGAATTGGATATTGGTTGTATTTGAAAAGTGAAATGAAACCCTATTAACTATATCAGGCTGAGTCGGATATAGATGGCATGCCATAGGATAGGAAGAGTTCAGGTATTTCTTCGACTTCGAGTCGATGAGGCACTGGGTGCCAATTTACTTCGGTTTAATCGATGAGACACTGGGTGTCAATTTATATAGCGCTGGGTGCAGTTATTACTTCGGATTTATCCGATGAGGCACTAGGTGCTAAACTGGTGTGTTAGTTGGATACATGTGAAATGGAATTGAGATAGTGGATTGAAAATGAAATGTGAAATATGTTGTGAACAAATGAGATATATGAGTTATGTACTCATGAATTGAATATGGAATGGATAATGCCATTGATTAAATGAAATGTGGATTGATATGTGAAAAGTTATTTATATAGCAAGTGATGTGAATTGAGATCTTTGTTAAACAAATCAAATATGATAGCATGTGAAAATTGAGTATAGTATGAAATGATATGGTAATATGCATGAATTTGAAATGATGGTATATGGTAATGGTAAGCTTAGACAATAGTATGTTTGTATAATTCAAATTATGCATTCTTGTATTATTATGTCTTTAATTGTTCGGATTATAGAAATATCACTGAGTTTTACTCAGCGTACGGTTTTTTTTTCCGTGCGCAGGTTAGGTACTTCTCTTTTGATCGCCGACTCAGCATCCAACAACAATCTTGACATCAAATGTGGTGATGTTTACCTTTTGTGATGACATGTACGTAGGGTGTCATAGTTGATAGTTATTTTGTGGATGAATTGTAAATGAAGTTATAAGTTTACTGTTGGTTTGAGTATATAAATATATGTTTGTGTTTGAAGCCATAATTTAGCATATTATTTTGAATCAATGTTTGTTAGGTGTATGTGAACTTAAACTTGATGTTTTAGGTAGCTATAAGCTAGGCTAAATTGAGTGATTTTGGTATGTTTTAAATTTTGATTTAAATGATGCATTGTTGATAGGTTTTGATGATATAAATGTGGTACCAATGAGGATACAATGGTTAGGCACCTAAGATGATTGTTTTGGCATGTTTGATCGTATTTCGGATAGGTTAATTGATTGGGTTTTGAGTTGCTTAATGCCCAAGCAAGTAGGAAATGGTAAACATGTTGTTTAACGTACATTTTAGGTCCACACAGGCATGTGACTTGGCCATGTGAGACACATGGCTGAGTGACACTGCCGTGTGTCGTCTAATGAGTGCTTAGGGAGCAAGTCAGCTAGCACACGCCCAGGCACACGGGCATGTGGCTTGGCCATGTGACCCAAGTCAGAAAGTTATACGGGCACAGATACGGGTTGGGACACGACTGTGTGTCTCATCCGTGTGACCCCTGCTGTTGAATTTTTCTAACTTTTTCCAAAATTTTCAAATGTTCCTGATTTAGTCCCGAATCGTTTCTAAAGTGATTCTAACGCCTTGATGGCTTCAATAAGGGACGATATGTATGTTTAATGATGGATTATGTTATAATTATTGAAATGTTTTGAAATGAATGATTTAGGTTATGTTTATTCGGTAATGCTCCGAAACCCTATTCCGGCGACGGATACGAGTTAGGGGTGTTACACTAATTCACCGTACAGATTGTCGAATTATAATTTAGAGCTCATTGGCAAAACATCTAAAAAAAAACTTAACCTAATGACTTAAATAAAAACATTTAAGTAGTTCAGTGACTTAAATGAAAATTTTCAAATAATTCAGTGAGCAAATTGTAACTTTTGTAATTAACTAACCAAAACAAAAATTTAGCCATAATTTAGTGACTAATTGCGTAGTTTATCCAAATTTATATTTATTATTAATTCAACCTTCGCTACCCGTCGATGTTATTGGTGGTACAAATGAAATGACGCTTAAAATGCTTTGCAGCTATTAGCTAACCCAAAAATTTTCCTGCTCATTTCATTTTTCAAGCCGACACTCACTTTCCACTCTCATACTGTCGCTACTTTGCTCTACTCCAAAAATTCCCGTGAATTATTATCATTGTTCTTATTTTCACTTGTACATACTTGTGGGGTTATTGTGATTCATTCTTTCAAGTGTTGTCTTGTATTATGAGAGTGTTTAATTGTTGTATATCTACCTTCTAGAGGTGATAGTCCATTCTCAACTTTATTTCTCATTTTTTTTAAGGATTTACTTAAAGTTTTGAGTAAAAAACCTTAAACAAAAGTGACCCTTTCTTACCTTTTGAAAAGATGGAGATTGTAAAGGTTAAACCTTGTTTTTGAAAGGTTCAAATTAGCGAATTTGGGAAATCATTAGTTATGGTAAACTAAGGAAGTGGAGCACTATAAATTCTTGAGTCTCTTTTTATTGTCATTTTCGCTTTAAATTTTTTAAATATCAGTTCACCCTCTCTTTATGTATTTTGAGCTTAACAAATAGTTTTTAGTCTCAAACTTTTCGTTAAATTATAATAACTTAAGAAATTCATTTTTATTACACATAGATTTTATCATATGAATTCAATTAAACAACCACTGAACCCAATTATGATAACTTATTTATATGATTTATCAATTGTCTGTTGAGGAAGAATTGGTTGCTTTTAATATGAAAAGAAAAGTGAAACTAAAATTTTCACATATACAGATATAAATCAAAACTACAATGTTTTTTAATAAACACTAATAATTTTATTTCTTATTTGCTCAAGTTCAACTAATATGCAATGGCAACTTGAAAATTGTTTATTTGCTAAGTTTATGACCCAAGGGTTTGTTAAAAGTCATTTGCTCAGTTTCTGATTCTTTGATTCACCTTGGAAATTTTTTTTGATAAGATTTGGTAAACTTGGCAACTAGTTATCTTATACAAGGAAGAAAAAATTACCCATGTTTTTCAAGGTAATTAATGGTAGTAAAAACATTCACCAGAAGATATATCAACGTTAACAACAACATATAATCAGTGGCGGAGCCACGATGAGGCCCAGGGGGGCCATGGCCCACCCAAAGTTTAATTTTTTTCAATTTAGTCCTTTGTAAATTTACACTATGGCCCTCCCAAAAATATAAGTAGGCCCCCCAAGGTTTAAGATTTTTACAATTTTCCCCTTTGTATATATATTATTGCCCTCCTAAAAATATATGTAGGCTCCTCCAATATTTTTATAGGATTAAAAATAATATTAAAAAAATTATTCTTGATAAAAACAAAAAAGAAAATCTTCTTGAAGAAGCTAAATTACTCTTGATGACTTTTGAATGATATTTTTGTTAAATAATAATAAATTATTATTTATTTAATAGTTTACTTAACATAATAATATTTTATAAGTAATATAATAATATATATAAAAAGAAAAGAAAAGATGAAGAGACGTTCATCATCTTTCTTCTTCATATTGGTGCTTAGCAAGAAAAGAAGAAAAACAAATTCTTTATCATTTTTCCTTCAAATTTGAAGTATAATGTATGTTTTTTCTTCAAACTCTTCATAGATTTTGAATATTTGAAACTTGTTTTACATGTATGTACCAATAGTTTTTTGTTTTATCAAGTATATTAAAAGTTGCCATTAAAGGATATTGATGGAACTTGGAAGCTTATAAAATTAAGTGAAATGTTTATGTTTTTGAATGAAAAATGATTAGGAGACGGTTTCTAAATTGTTAGAAGTGTAAAAATGAAACAAAAATAGTTAGATAATGTTATAGTAAGTTTCAGCCAAAGTGAAAGGGAGGAAGAAAACCTTGGACACTTTGTTTAAAATTATGTTAAATGATAGCTTGTGAAGCAGTGAGCATTCCTGTGAAAACAGAATAAAAAATGGTTAACCGAGTCAAATAATAGCTATTTCGTCTTATTTGTTGGAATAATGTTTCTTTTGAATATATTTTTTATATGTTTAAATCGATTGTCATGTTGGAATACTGTTTTTTTTGAATCGATTGTTTATATGTTTAAATCGACAATTACATAACACTTCTAATTTTAGCTTGGCCCCCCAAGATTAATATCCTGACTCCGCCACTGCATGTAATATTTAAATATTATCATATCATTAAACATTAGCAAATACAAAAGCTTAGAAATACCTATAACTATATAACATTTTAATCATAAGCTTATACATTAGCTATATCATACACAAAAGGTTTCCAAATATATTATCTATCGACAAAAAGTTAGTCAAAAAATGTAAGCAACCTACTACTACTTTGGCAATATATCCAAAATAAATCAATGGGCAAAAGGTTGCTAATGTATTCTAAATTGGAATAATGACAAAAATGGCACCTAATCTTTACATTTTTGTTATTTTAGACCTAATTCTTGTTTTTGGAGTATTTTAAAGGGTAAATTACACTAATAGTCACCCAACTTTGGGGTAGCTGACAAAACAGTCACCTAGGTTTCATTTCAGTCACTCAACTTTCAAAAAGTTACAAAATAGTCCTTTTTGCCATTTTTCGTCACAGATGTCACGGCAAAGTGACATGGCACATGACGGTGTCCTTGGTGTCAAAAAACCCTCCAGCTGGCCGGTTACTCTCAATTTAATAGCCCTACCAGCATCGTTTTAGGGTTAGAGAATAAGAAGAAGAAGAAGAAGAAGAAGAAGGAAATGAGGAAAAATGGAGATGCCTGAAGTGATTCCGGTGTGCTATTGTGGAAACCTAGCCAAATTAAACACGTCTTGGTCCAATGACAACCCAAGTAGGAGGTTTTTTGGGTGTAAGAAATTTGGCAGTGGATTTCGAAAACCATGTCGGTTTTTTCACCTGGTTTGATCCACCATTGATGCCCCGTTCATGAATTGTGTTGTTGGGTCTTCTGAAAAAAGTGAGGACATTGGAGGATGCAAGGAGGAGGGAGAGAAAAACATGGTTTTTGGTGCTTGTATTTGTAACTGTGTTGTTGTTTTTTAAACCTTAAATCAGCTTATGTTGTTGTTGTTAGCATTGAAAACCAGCATATGTTTTGTAATATTGTTGCTGGTATATTGTTGCTTATGTTGTTATACATGGCTACTAGTATATTGTTGCTTATGTTGTTATATATGGCTGCTGGTATACATGGCTAACCAGCTCATGTTGTTGTTTACAAACTTGAAAGACTTGAAATGGGATATAATATGTGGTTGTTGATTACAAATTGTTTTGTAATATTTTTGTTGCTTACAACAGTTAGAAAGTTGTTTTGTAATATTTGATTTCATTTCAAAGTTGATAGACTTGAAAGAATGTTTAATCTTCATTTCATTTGTATTTCTCAATACTCATATATTAGAAAAGATAACAGACGAAAAAAAAAAACATTTGTATTTCTCAATTCTCACACATTTGTTTTTTCAATACTCATATGTTAGAAGAGATAACACAAATATCATGGATCAATACTCATATATTAAGGCCAAAACGTCAAACTGTTTATAAAAGGAATGAGGGGCAAAATATTGCCAAATTTTCCTACAATTCAACACAATAAAACAGATGTGAATTGTAGGCAAATTTACAAAAAAAAAAAAAGAAATTCAGTGACTATATGCCTAAGTTTATCAACAGTAGCAATCATAGGCAAATTTACAAAAATTTATCTGCCTAAGTTAATAAATCAGTAGCAGGCAAATTTACACAATTTCAATAACAAAATAAGGTTTGTTCACAATATCATCATTGGTCTGTCATGGATGACTCTTGAGTAGGAGGCATCCATCTAACAGTGGTTGGTTTTCTCTTGAATGAGAGCTTTTCTCTTAAGGCAGCATCTTTATGGCGAGTTGGGGCAGCCTGTTGAGTTGGAGTACTCTCTTGTTGATTTGGGGTAGCCTGTTGCTGAGCTGGGGCAACCACTTGGTTGTGAACACCAAATTTATGTCTTTTGACCTTCAAGAACAAGTGAAATCTATCAAACAAATTCATAAATAGAAGTAATATAACTTAACTTAAGGCAAATGACTTACTGGAATGTTTTGGCCAACTTCCCCTTTGCAATTCCTCTTATTGTGGCCTATTCTTCTTCCATTTCTCGCACCTCATGTCCACCCCTCTCTTACTCAACCTTTTTGTTGTTTGTGGTTCATCAGGTTCTTTCCTTCCCACCTTGTAGGTCTGCTAGGTGGCCTTCTTAGTGTAGGAGGCAGTATTGGCAGCATGTTTGACAAAAAGACCCATTGTTTAAGACCCCTTACTGGCCTTATAAAGTTGAAGTAAATTTGAAGTTGGGTTTGCTTGGTGTACCAGGTTTGTACATAGGTCTCTGGGAACTCATCTTTTAGATGAATGACAGCCAATGCATGCATGCAAGGGATGCCAGTGAGATCTCAATTCCTGCAAGAGCAGGAATTCTCAACTAAGTCCACCACATGTTGGTTTGCTGGACCACATTCAACTTTGATACTGTCCCCACCAAAGATGCGATGGAACACACCTAAAAATAGTCACCATGCTTGGTTAAAAAATAATCACTAAAACAACATTGTGAGCAGCCCCACCAACAATGATACACACACATACACACCTAAAAAACAATCACTACATGCATATTATTAAAAAATACTCATTGCATGCATATTAAAAAATAGTCAACAACATGTATATTAAAAAAGCAATCATACACACCAACAATCACTTTGCATGCTTATTAAAAAATAGTCAACAGCATGTATATTAAAAAACAGTCATACACACTAACAATTATTGCATGTATTTAAAAAATAGTCAACAACATGTATATTAAAAAACAGTCATACACACCAACAATCACTACATGCATATTAAAAAAATAGTCAACAACATGTATATTAAAAAATAGTCATACACAAAAACAGTCACTACATGCATATTAAAAAACACTCACTAAAACAGCATGTGACCAGCAACATGAAGTCGGAATAAAGGCATCAGAAAGATTAAAAATGGTAACTTTACCTCAATGAATCTTTTATATTTAAATCTATCTTTTTCTTGATCTTTAGACACAACATTCCTTTCCATTTGTCAGCTTCTTCTTTCTTCTTGACAATAAGCAACATAATCTTGGTCCTTATTCTTTCCATCATGGTTAGAATAGGTTTCCCTCTTGCTTCTAGTATCATCTACCAGTAAATAACATAAAGGATTAGTGAATTGCTAATGATTAGTAAGAAACATAAAACATAGGGGCTTACCTTGTTAAAGGATTCAAAAAGATTATTCACCAACATGTCAGAATGGCTCCTAATTGAGAAGTGACACCTTGACCAATGAGTAGGGTTCTTTTCCTTCAACCAATCATAAGTATGCTGATTGGTTTTCTTCAGTTCATCCCTGGCATCCTTAAAATCCTTTGTAGTGCTTGCTCTGGCAGCTTTCCAAAGTAAATCTTTCAATTCTTTTGTTCGGAAACAACCTTCTTGAAATTGGCATGTAGGTGTCTAACACAGTGTCTTGTTTCTGCATTAGGAAACAACATACATATTGCTTCTAAAAGTCCCTGCAATTAGAATAAATACAGTTTAATTCTTTGACAAACCCTAAACCCTAAATAGAAACAACATAAAAAAATAAATAAATGGTGTTTTACCTTTTGTTTGTTGGACATGAAAGATATCTAGTACGAGCTCACAATTTCCAAGTCTATTGCAAGCAACTCCAAGAACCAAAGCCATGATGCTTGGTTTTCACTTTCGACAGTAGCATATGCAAGAGGATAGATGCCATTATTTGCATATATCCCAACAGCTGCAAGCAAGTAGCCTCCATAGTAGCCCTTCAAGAAACATCTATCTAAACCTACTATCCTCCTACAACCAGCCCTATAGCCATCTTTGCATGCCTGCAGACAGACATACATCCTTTGAAACAACCTGTTATCCAGATAACAGATTGTTGTTGTTCCCTCATTTTGGGTCTTAACCTCCAACAAATACTCATAAATCTTCTTATATTGAGCCTTATGAGCTCCTTCAATTAATTTCAATGCCCTAAGTTTAGCCCTCCTACATTTGGTTAGTGAGACTATGCAACATAAATATCTTTTGACATCTTATTGTAATGATTTCAGAGAATAATCAGGATCAACAATGAATTTTTCTTTATAATGTTCACCTATCCAAGCTGAGGTTACATTCTTATTTTTATAGACTTTAGAACAAGTATGGTTAGGGTTTGAACTCCTAATTTGCCAAGTCTGGTCAGTAGGGTCATTAGGGTTTAGTATAAAGGCCCATATGAACCAAAAACATTTTTCACTGCAGACTGTCTTTAACCTTTTTAAATCATTTTTGGGAAACTTAATAAAATAACTATTCAACCTACCATACTGCTTGGCAGCTTCTTTTAGACTGTCTTTAGACTTAAATAACATTCCAACCTTAAGTCTAGAATTACTTATGTCATTCTCTAGGTTTAACTCAGGCCAATTTTAGCCATCTGAGTCAAATTCATACGCACTATCTAACGTCCCAGAATTATCACTATCACACAGTTCACTTACTTCTATACCATCCATGTTTAAACCATCTAAATTAACTCTTGTCCTATTAGACACATCACTTTCAGATGCATCACTACCAGACATTTCTTCTTCATTCTCATTAAAATTGTCATCAATTAAAATTGAAATCGAAATAACCCTAAATAACTCTAAATCAAAATAACCTTAAATCCGAAAAATAAAAAACTAAATGCAACAACTTACCCGTTGAAGTGGATGTAATAACATAGGCAGCTTCTCTTCTATTGACCATTGTCGCTGAGAATCAAAAACACTGAATGGTTTTTGGTTTCTGGTTTCATCTTCTTTTCTCCCTAAACAAAAAAAGACCAATCGTTTTCTAACCTTATACCCTGTTAATCGATTATTGAATCGATTTCTAACCCTAAACCAACCTTCTTATTCGATTCCCGAATCAGTTTCAAACCCAAACCAACCCAAATCACAATCAAAATTTTCCTAAATCTATTTTCTTTTATTTTCCCCAAATCCCTTAATCGAATCTGTTTCAAATTTTTACCCTAAAACCAATAACCTTTCAATTTTTTCCTAAACCTCGCCCCAAAACCAAGATCCATCACTCGTTAACTTGCCACATCAGCGGTCTCGTTAACACACTAACAGAAACTGTTAATCAGTGACTATTTTGGCACTTTTTTATAACGTTAGTGACTGTTTTGCAACTTTTCGAAAGTTGAGTGGCTGAAATGAAACCTAGGTGACTATTTTTTCAACTACCCCAAAGTTGGGTGATTGTTGGTGTAATTTACCTATTTTAAAACTCAATGCTTGTTTTTAACGAGAAAATGTTGATTAGATTATTCAAGGTTAACGATATCGACGTCGTGATTCAATGTGGAAAATTTTAAATGATGTGACCAAAATGACTTCATTTTGGAACAATTAAACTATGACATGGAAATTAAAAACTAAAACAAAAAGAAAATCGACATCTTAATTCTTACAAATAACAAGCGATAGAAAAACCAAATCTCTTCTCTTTCATTTATCGAATCGTAGAGTGGCTAGCCATTAATTTGAATCGAAGGAAATCATTTTTGCTTAAAGCATTGTTTTATTTTGGTTTAGGCTTTCGAAAATTTGTTTGGGGTTTAAGTTTCAAAACCCGTTTTGGCTTAAATTAGTTTAGGGTTTATACTGTGAAAAGTGTATGTTTCCATAACTTATATAAATTCTTGTTTTTTTTATCTTGTAATTACCCTAAACCTAGAAATTTGATATAACTCCTAAATTTAAAAAAAGAAGTTATATAAAACTATATTGGTTAAGTTAATGTGACATTTAATGATGTTTTCCTTACACTTTAATGGGTTAATCACTCAAAAATTTCAATTATAAGCTCAAGTGTGAAAGTTTGTGTGAAATTTAAGAAAAAATTGAAAATAAAAATGACTGGATTGTTAAAATTGATATTATATAGCTTTTTTGTTCGCCCGACCTACACCAATTGAAAGCTCTCTTCTCTTCTATTATTCAATTTTTTCATTAAACAATTTTGGATGTCACGAGTCTACGGACCAATAATCTTTTTCTCCAACTTCCGACTCTAATCATCAAATCAACTTGGATTTAAATAATGTTCTTCTACTCATTGATAAGTACTAATTCACTGTACCGATCATCGAATTATAATTTAGAACTCGTTGGCAAAACACTTTTTTAAAAAAAAAACTTAACCTAATGACTTAAATAAAAACTTTTGAGTAATTCAGTGACTTAAATGAAAATTTTCAAATAATTTAATGAGCAAATTGTAACTTTTGTAATTAACTAACCAAAATAAAAATTTAACTATAATTTAGTGACTAATTGCATAGTTTATCCAAATTTATATTTATTACTAATTCAACCTCCGCTACCCGTCGATGTTATTGGTGGTACAAATGAAATGACGCTTAAAATGCTTTCCAGCTATTAGCTAACCCCAAAATTTTCCTGCTCATTTCATTTTCCAAGCCGACACTCACTCTCCACTCTCATACTGTCGCTACTCTGCTCTACTCCACAACCCTGTCTCGCCTTACCGGCCCCGCACCTCCACACGCTCTATGCTTACACTGCGCCCCCTGCGTCTACCCTATTATTAGAGGTAAATCTATTGGCTTTTCACTGTTTTTGTGAGGTAACCCTAGTTTTTTTTCTTAGATGTGGGGTAAATTATTTTCTGAGTTTCTTAATTATATTGCTTGGTTTTTTATTTAACGGTTTCTCTGTCTCATTATGGCATTGTTGTTGTTATTGTTGCCGCTGCAGTTCGTGCTATCATTTTTGCTGTTGCTCTCATTATTTTTACAGGTTAGCCATGTTGTTCGTGTTAATCTTGTCATGCCCTGCCATACCTAAGAGTTCTAACTTCAAACATACTAGCGGTGTCAATGATGTATTGTCGCGTGTAGTTTGTCTTGTTTCTGTCTAAAATTTGACATGTTTAAAATTTCGTGCCATATTCATGTTTTAGACTTTTAGTTATTTCAATCATGTTTGAGTTGAGATATAACACGGATACACCGATTGCTAGCTCTATTTTGTGGCCAACCCAGTGCAATGCGTAAATATTTTGATCTTTGCAAGTAAAGGTTGACTGAAATATCCTTGGGCAACAGCTTTGACAATTAGGGTATAGTGATCGTACAACCAATTTATAGCTTGAGACACTTGCTGACAACACCATCTACAGGCATTTTCATAGTTAATTGTTGTCGTTCTTGTTTATTTTTAAGACTATGTACTACTAAATGTCGATTTTATGACATCTTACTATAGGATTGTGTTAGAGGATGAGTTCAAGAAAAGGGAATGGGAATCCTTTTGTTTCTGGTGGTATTAACAACCCATCGTCCAAGGGGAAAGACATATCTGGATCCTCTAGCTCCAAGGTTGAGCAGCTAAGCCAGGGTGTAGCGGACATGAACCTGGGTTTGCCTCAAGACGATGGTGAGTGGGAGGTTATTCAAAGGAAGCCTAAGAATAGAACTGGAAGCAGTGCTGCAAGACCTTGGGGTCCCCAAAATTCCAATGGTAAACCGCGGGGAGCGATGCGGACTAATGCTGTATCAGGAAGAGCCTCTGGCAATGCTTGGGATACTCATAATACTGATTCTAGGATGGCAACTGGCAGAGGAAATGCAAGACCCCAAACATTCAACAAGACTATTGAGAACAACAATGTGCCACCACATCCTGTCATTCGCCCACCCCTTCAGTATGGATGGAATTGGCAATCTAGAACTGGTTCCAATCCATCCGGGGGGTTACAAGATGATAATGGAAAAAACAATGTCAACACTGAGGTTGAAGAGGTCAATGATATTGATGATGTTGAGGATGACTCAGATGATAATGCTATTGATGATTCTGATGATGAACTTCTAACCGATGACTTTGATTCAGATTCAAGTCAAAAGAGCCACGAGACAAGAAAGAATAATAGATGGTTTAAGAAATTTTTCTCGAGTTTAGATGCATTGAGAAATGAGGAAATCAACGACCCAGCAAGGCAGTGGCACTGCCCAGCATGCCAGGGTGGTCCTGGTGCCATTGACTGGTATAGAGGCCTTCAGCCTCTGATGACGCATGCCAAAACAAAAGGAGCAAAAAGGGTGAAACTCCATCGTGAACTTGCTGAACTCTTGGATGAGGAATTGTGTAGAAGGGGTACTTCAGTTATTCCTTCAGGTGAAGCTTTTGGCAAATGGAAGGGTTTAAAAGATGAAGAAAAAGATCATGAAATAGTCTGGCCACCTATGGTTATGATAATGAACACAAGGCTGGAACAAGATGAGAACGATAAGGTACTGCAATATCTTTTGCAATTTTTATTTTCTGATATACTAAAATAATGAAGCTAATCGTTTCTATTTTCAATGGAAATACTCGTTTCCTGTCTCCTGCTCTAACTTTAACTTTTTATTTATTGATTTATACTTCAGTGGATTGGTATGGGAAACCAAGAGCTTCTTGATTATTTCAGCTCATATGCTGCTGTGAAGGCTCGCCACTCGTATGGTCCACAGGGGCATCGTGGGATGAGTGTTCTGATTTTTGAGAGCACAGCTAGGGGTTATTTAGAAGCTGAACGGCTACATAAGCATTTTGCTGAGCAAGGAACGCATAGGGAGGCTTGGGAACGACGTAGGGTCTTATTTTATCCAGGCGGGGGAGCGCCAACTTTATGGTTATATGGCTATGAAGGAAGACCTAGACAGCTTCAACCAGCATTCTCAAGGTTCTCTCTATTTAACAGAAGACAACGATTATATTACATGCAGGGATAAAATGCAAGATAGCTTTAAATGCATGAGATTTTTCTGTATTTTTTTCTTCACAAATAAGTAGCCCTGCAGATACTTAGGCAGTTGACTGACGTGCTGTATAACTGATCTGTTGATTAGGCAAATCTAGGCTGAAATTTGAGATGAGATCCTATCAAGAGATGGTTGTTAAGCAGATCAGGCAAATGAGTGAGGACAACCAGCAGCTTATTTTTTACAAGAACAAGGTTGCAAAAGAACAAAGGCAAAAAGTTGCTCTTGAAGACTCTTTTGGTATTGTGAGTGAGAGGCTCCGGAAGACAATGGAGGAGAACAGGATTGTAAGACAAAGAACCAAAATGCAGCATGAACAGAACAAAGAAGAGGTAATTACTTCAAATCTTCACATGCCTGTTGCCCGACATTTGGTTCTGGTGTATTTGTTAGTAATTTTATACTGTAGTACATATTAGTAACCTACTGGTTTGTGATATCTTATAGGATTGATTAATAATGCATGTTTGCCATAATCAATATTGCTTGCTGTCTTCCTTTCCTGGATCATGGTTTTGGTTGACATGCTCAGTATCTGGACTTCAAAGTTGCGTACTACATGCCCTTGTAGCACAGCATGTCAGCATCACTGCCTTGGTTCAATCAGTTGTTATTTAGTGCACTATTTATGTATTTTGTCTGTTCGAATTTTATTCGGTACTTATGCCATGTTTCCGCCAATCCCTAATTATTACTAGTAAAAGATGGTGGTGGTGGTCATAAAAGTTGCTCCGTATCTAAAATGAAAGTTCCAATTGGCATTTGCATTTTATTACTACAACCAATGCTTACAGGGTAAATCTAGCTATTTGCTAGGCTTGCATTTAAGGTATTTAGTCAGACTATGAGCAACTATGGCTTGATTTAGATCCATGTGCTTAACCATCTGTTGCATGTTGGCTAATGTTCAAGTAGACGAAGAAGAGCATGCGATTGTCCTCCCTAGGAATTTTCTACTTGATAGAATAGTAATTCTTTTTCTGCTTCATGTTAACTGTGTTTCTTCTTTTGCCCTTTCCAGATGGATTTCAAGAGCAATTCTTCAAGGAACGAATCAAATTTATCCATGAAGCCAGGGATGAGAAGGAAGAGAGTTTTGAGAAGCTGCAGCAGCAACAGCGTGAGAAGGTCAAGCAGTCTAACCCCAATCCTTCAAATACAGAGGAATACAGGCGCAGGTACATAATTTTGATACTTCTGTGAATTTCCTTGTGTAATTTGATTGATGCTGGTAATCTTATAGTATATGACCGTTTCACATAAAAACAGATGGTTTAATCTCATAAGATGAAATGCTGCTAGATATCTCTTTTCTGTTTACCTGTTGAAGCTATGAGATATTCGTGTATTTTTCTTTTCATATCTTTTGAAAAAGTATTTGTAGGGCGGATGAAATTGCAAAATTCATAAAGTTCCAGGATGAAGAGATGCAGGCTTTTGTGGCAGAGAGGGACAAGCTGATCAAAGCACATGAAGAGAAGATGGTTGGCATGAGAGAGAGGCATTGGCAGGAAGAAGTTGAGCTTGAAAAGGAGTTTGATGCTGAATTGAGCCACCTCATGGAGAAGTACACTCCGGATGGCTCAAAAGTCAACACCGGCAATACTTGATTGTGGAATTGTAGGGGAATACGATGGTATGTACACATGTGGTAAAAAAGACTTTAATCTCTCTGTTTCCTAAGGAAACTTCTTTGATGACACTGAATATTTCTCCATCTTGAGTTACAACTCTTAAAATAGTATGTTAAAAGATTGGAATATATGGGTAAAAAAAGTTAAATCTAAAGTTGCATCTATGGTTGCCTTATTATGCTTGTGTTGTTTGCTTAGACATGGTTCAAATAAGAACTTGGAATGAATCTACGATTTCTTTCCTATTATGTTGCAATGTTTTGGTTAAATAATGCTCTTTCTAGATTGTGGGCTGCATTCGATAAATATTGTTTTTTGCATGAGCACTTTTGAGAATAACTTTGTTGGGAACAATTCCACATACGATTGTTTGGGATTATCCTTGGAAGGTTGATGGGATTTCCACTTTTGAGATGTCTTGGAGAGTATGACTTGGAGGTTGGAATACGGAAATTATTAAGAATTTCTTATTTAACCATTATTTTTTGTTAAAATATTTCAAGTGGGTGCAACTTTTATTAATAACTATTGTACTCGATATCTATTTAAGTCACCTTCCATTTTTCATGTTCAAATTACCACTCTCAATTCTATTACTTTTCATTTTAGCATGTTAATGCCCACTTTCTTTTCATAATTTTCTTTTTCAAGGCTTATAAATAGAAGTTTTTGAGTCTCATTTTAAGGGGATTTTTTTATCTTCACAAATTTAGCGCTCTAAATTTCTCTCTACAACTTTCTTTTTACAATTAATACAACAATTGTAGTTATGATTTTGTTCATTTCCTTATTGTGTCCGTCACCACTACCTACCACCGCACTTGTTTTTCAGAGTATTTTGATCTTTCTCTCTGTCATCTCTTTACGACATCTTGTTTTGCTAGATTATAATGTATTCTCACCTTACAAAAAGAACCCTCTACATAGGGTTCATATAATTTGACCCTTTTTTCAATTTAAATATAATATGACTCTCCAATTTGGTAAATAGGTGTGTTTGTTTTTTCATTTTGATATTTGATTTTGGTAATTAGGTCCATTTTTATCTCTAAATTTAAATTTTTGTTAAGATTTAATGATATGATACTAAGATTATATCAGATTATCAAATTTTTATAATTTTCAAGTTGATCAAAATAGACTTAATTGTCAAGTTTAAATATTAAAGTATTAAAGTGAACTAAGAGAAATATGGGTACCAAAATCTATTTATATAAAAATAAAAAAATCATAAAAATTACATAATCATTTTTTTGGCATTATAATTTTTACACTTCTTTTTACAATTTTTTAAAAAAATTTACAAAGTATTTGATTACAAAATTGAGTTTTAAAGAGGAATTTTAGTATTTTGTTTCAAAGTTGGTTTCCAATAAGAATTTTAGTATTTGTACATACACACACAATTACAAATTATTTGGTTACAAAATTGGGTATACCAAAGTCAACATGCCATGTCACTAGTTCCAAAATCTATTTATATAATATATAACATAATATCTATTTACATAACAATTTTTTGATGACAACTACCAAAATCTATAATATATAGTAACGCATCTAATATCTTCCACTAAAAAATTAATATTAATTAGAAATTGTGGAAGTTTATAAGAGTAATAGATTAAAAATTGTCTTTTATGAAAAACACTTAAGAGTTTCCATCATTTCAATATTTTTATCTAGACCTGATTATGGGTCAGGTCACTTACCCAACCTCGAAAGTTCGTTTGAAAAATGAGAGTTTGAGCAAAAATATAGCCTTGAAAAATAGGTTTGGATTAAAAAATAAGATCCGTTTAGAAAACGGGCTGAGCCTCGGGCAATATTTTTTTGGCCCAGGCTCGACCTAAATTTGACAAAAAAAATAAAAACTACTGTTTCTTGTTGTTTATTGTTGTTATGTTGTTGTTTTGCTATCATTCTGCTATTATATTACTACTATTTTGTTGTTATTGTTCGAATATTGTATAATTCTTATTTTATTGTTAATTTTGCTACTATTTTAGAGGTATTTGCTTGTTAAGTTGCAACTATATTAGTGTTATTTAAGTATAAAGACTTTTTTTATATGTATTTTTAATTTGTTGGGAAGCATTTATTTTAATGTTTTTAGTCTATTTGATTTATTATATTTTTTCATTTATTTTTATAAAAAATAGTATAAAAAAATTAATACGAGCGAGTTGGAGCCTGGCTTAGATTTAACATTTTTTTTATCTAGACCAGGCTTAAACAAGATTTTAGGCCCATTATCGAGCCATGCTAGATTAAAAAATGGGTCTGATTTTTTGCACTAACCTGACCCAAAAAAGTTAAAGTTTTTTTCTTTATTGTCTTTTTCTTGATCTCATTTCAAATCCTCTTAGTTTTGGACCCAAAAGCTTGTTCATATTGCTGCATCTTTACATGGCTGCTAATCTCCATCTAGATCTATTTTGTGGCTGATGAAAGACAGATGGTGGACTTGAGTAAAAAAAGTTCAGATTTTGGTGCAAACTTCAAAAGGATTTGGGTTGGGCTGGGAAAAATTTGGCCCAAAAATATAAAAACCTGTTCAGTTCATCTGAGTCATGGTTAAAACCCGACTATAAATTCTATTTCGAAACGAATTAACTTTGAAAAATCGATTCAAAATATTCTACAACACATTTTTTATTGGACATTCTTTGACTTCATTTTCGGTAAAAAGGAATTAATTTTATAGCACTGTATCTGTATGACAGTAAACCCAACGATTTGCATTATGGTTTCTTTTTACTTATAAAACGTGCCAACTCAAAGTTCACTACTCCTATCTTATTATTATCAGTGCAACCGGGTCGTTTGTTTTTCTGTCCCCTGCGCAAAAGCTGTTTGAGGGAATGCTTCAGCGAGATGCAGAACACAAATGGATTAGTACGCTTAACGACTGCATCAAATATGGTAGCCATTCTGAAGCCTTATCCCTTTTCATTCAGAAGCTGCGCTGTTCATCCAGTTTTGGACTTCATCACCAAGTTTTTGCGGCCGTTCTTAAATCTTGCGCTGCCCTTCGGACCACCGGTTTGGGAAGGGCTGTCCACAGTTGTATACTGAAACTGGGGCATATCTATTGCCACTCCGTCTCCAAATCACTGCTTAACATGTATGCTAAGTCTGGAGCTCTCCCTGATTGTCAGAAATTATTCAGACAAATGCCAACGTCCGATCCTGTGGTTTGGAACATTGTCTTATCCGGGTTGTCGGGTTATCGGGAATATGATGATCAAGTGCTCCATTTGTTCAATTCAATGCGCGTTTCCAATGAAGTAAAGCCAAATCCTGTTACATTTGCCATTGCTCTTCCTGTATATGCTCGGTTAGGAGATATAGATAGTGGGAAGATTCTGCATTCGCATGCGATAAAGTCTGGATTGGTGGCACATACACTTGTTGGGAATGCATTAATAACGATGTACGCAAAATGTGGACTAGTAAAACAAGATGCTTTTGCCGCTTTCTGTGGCATTTATGTCAAAGATGTTGTCTCGTGGAATGCAATCATTGCAGGTTTTTCTGAGAATAATTTCTTGGATGACGCGTTTAGATTGTTCAGGGAGATGCTGAAAGGGCCCATAGCACCTAATGATTCAACAATTGTGAATATTCTACATGTTTGCTCTTCTTTCACTAAGAATGTTGCCTGCTATTTGGGGAAGGAAATTCATTGTTTTTTACTGAGAAGGACCGAGATGGGAGGAGATGTTTCTGTCTGCAATGCCTTGGCGAGCTTCTATTTGAGAGTTGGGCACATAGATAAAGCTGAATCTGTGTTCCAAAAGATGGAATCAAGAGATTTGGTGTCCTGGAATGCTATTATTGCCGGTTATGTGGCAAATGGTTATTGGTTGAGAGCTTTGGATTTGTTTCAAGAATTACTCTCTGCAAGGATGTTTGAGCCAAATTCTGCTACCCTTGTCAGCGTTCTTTCTGCCTGTGCACACTTAAAGAATCTCCAGGTTGGAAAAGTGATCCACGGGTGTATTCTTCGGCATTCTAGCTTATATGCAAATACACCAGTGTCAAATGCCCTTGTTAGTTTCTATGCAAAATGTAATGACATAGGAGCTGCATATCAGACATTTTTGATGATTCCTTGGAGAGACTTGGTTTCATGGAATTCTATTCTTGATGCCTTTGCAGAGTGTGCATCTGATGCTCAGTTTCAAGGGCATTTAAACTGCATGCTGGGAGAAGGATGTAGGCCAGACTTCATCACTATCTTAGCCATAATACGGTTTTGCATCCATGTTTCAAGTCTAGTAAAAGTTAAAGAAATTCATAGCTATTGCCTCAAGGCTGGTATGTTACTAGGTGATAATGAACCTACTGTTGTAAATGCCATAATTGACGCATATGCCAAATGTGGTAAAATTGGATATGCTTCCAGGATTTTTCAGAATTTATCAAGAAAAAATTTGGTTACATTCAATTCTATGATCTCAGGTTACGTGATTTCTGGATCATATGATGATGCATTTATGATATTTAATGAGATGACTATAAGGGATCTCACCTCGTGGAATTTGATGGTACAAGCATGTGCTGAAAATGATTGTCACCGTCAAGCTCTCAGCCTTTTCCATGAGTTACAAGCTCAGAGAATGAGGCCTAATGCAATGACTGTTATGAGTATCCTTCCAGTATGTGCTGAAATGGCCTCTGTTTACTTGTTGAGGCAGTGTCATGGTTATGCTATAAGAGCTTGTTATCAAGATGCTCGATTGACTGGAGCACTTATAGATGTATACGCAAAATGTGGTAGCATAAGGAGTGCTCATAAGCTTTTCCATTTAGCTCCTGTTAAGGATCTGGTTATGTTCACTTCAATGATTGGTGGGTATGCAATGCATGGTATGGGAAGAGAAGCACTTTGCCTTTTCTCTTGTATGCTTGAGTTGGGGTTGAAGCCTGATCATGTTATCATTACTGCAATTCTGTCCTCTTGCAGTCATGCTGGCCTGGTAAATGAAGGGTTGAAAATATTTGATTCACTAGAGACTGCTTATGGGATGAAACCAAGCATTGAACAATATTCTTGCATTGTTGATCTTCTAGCTCGAGGAGGACGTATCAATGATGCATATTCTTTGGTTGCTGGAATGTCTGTTGAAGCTAATGCTAATGTGTGGGGTGCATTGCTGGGTGCCTGTAGGACTCATCACGAGGTGGGATTAGGTTGTGTCGTCGCCGACCATCTCTTTCAAGTTGAAGCTAGTAATGTTGGGAACTATGTGGTAATTTCAAACCTATATGCAGCAGATGCTAGATGGGATAGTGTCATGGAGGTGAGAAAATTGATGAGAACAAGAGATTTGAAAAAATCTGCAGGATGCAGCTGGATTGAGGTGGAGAAGAGAAATAGCGTCTTCATAGCTGGAGACTGTTTTCATCCTAAGAGAGAAATAATCTATAGTACTATAAGTACCTTGGATCAACAAATGAAGGAGCCATTTCTGTTTGATGAGATCAATATGTTCATGTATAGCATTTAGAGTCTCATAACTGAAGGATAATGCCACTAAAATGTCAATAACCTTCAATGTTATTGGTCAAGATCTTGACAGACTGAGCGCTTTTGTTGTTTTTGTGGTAAGGGCATTCTACTTCAGTGGATGAGATCCATTGGAGCCTTAACTGAATCTTGTCTTAGTGGTTCAAATTGTTATTCCTCCTTCAACAAATGAATTGGACAGAAGCAGCCCAGGGCCGAAGATTTCAGTTAACTATTGGAATTGATATTTTTGCATCTACTGTGATTTAGATAACTTGTAATGAATTATTTGACTTTCTATATACAGTTGTTGACTTATTGTATTTTTCATTTTTGAAGGTGATTTTCCAATGAGAAGGACCAAGACAGTTTGGACTACTTATTCATTTTTGTTTCTGAAGTTGAATGAGTCCATAAGCTACTAACATGCTATGCCTTCTTAAGGAGAAGGGATCTTCTTTGTTCAATGTGTGAAATAGTAAGTTGAATGCTTCAAGTTAGATATCTTTCTGATGTTCAATATCTGAAAATTGTGTATCGTTTCTGCATAAGCTCAATATATATGAAAATTAAAATTTCTAACAATGTTCAGTGTGCTAAAGTGGTCTCACTCACTAGTTTGTAACTTCAGAAATATCAGGTTCATCATACACCCAATTTTCTTCTCTCATGTCACTGTATATCTGAAGTATTCTTTTTCCTCTTCATCTGTGTCATGACCTTAGAATTTTCTTTCCTTGGTCATCATGTCCAGATTAATAATCATAACTGCATCTTATATATGAGTAGTGTCAAATTCAGTCGGTGTTAAGTGACTCAAGTTTTACTTGAAGAAATCTTGAAAGTGTGCGAATCAGAAAAAGATGCTAAATATAAATTCAAGATTAAGTTTAAGAAAACCAGAAAATATGGTATCCCTCAAATGCCGGACTGATTTATTAAGCTATCATGCTAATATAGTTACCATCAAGTTCTATTTTATGTTTCCTTAAGATAGGAAGCTTTGGTATTATTAGTTTTTTATTTTCTTCTAGTGTTGACTTTTTTAATCTATTTTAGATATTATCAAGTTGTCGTTTAAGGTAAGAAGTTTTTGGCATTATTTTAATGTTATATTCCTGGGGTCAAAATGACTCCTGCTATTCAGGTGATTCTAGATTTGCTAGGAACTAGTTGTTTGAGTCTAATGGACTCACTTTAGCCTTTAGTTTTAGTTGAGGAGTAATTTTGCAATTTGAATCTCAGCCTGAACCTGCTTCATCAACTAGGGCTTAAGATTTAGCGTTTAGGACTAAACCATTTAAACCCAAACCTTAAATCTTGAATCCTAAACCAGGCCATTTAAGTTGAAAACTCCTATTTGGGAGGGTACTTAAACATGCTTTTTTTTCTTCATATATTTAATGTTTAAATGATAAATGGGGATTTTTAAAAATGAAAACCAAGAAGATATGTTAGTAAATTCTTAAGTGGTTCCTTTTCCTCTTTTTTCAGCTCTCAAGTTATGCAATAGTGACTAAAATGCATTATTATACTGAAATGCTCAATATGAAAAGATTTCAATTGCCAAACCTTAAACCCGAGTCTCATTAGCAGGATACAAAATCTCTACATTTCAATCACCAAAAGTTAGTTAACCTTAAAACCAAGTATTTGTAGCTGACTCCCTAAAATCTAACCTCAATAAGAAATACCAATTATGAATCTAATTATTTCAATAATTCGTGGGTCCATATAAAATTTAAGTAGATTGAAAAATTCATGGTTGGGTTGGGACCCGGGATTCAATAATTGTACAATGTTGGAGAAAGAATTGTAGTCGATACGAGAAGCTAAAAAATGACAATTAAATGCGTAAAAATGTTCAAAGTAATTAAACAAATCTATAAATAATTAATTAGTCAAGAACCATGATCTTGTTCCACACCATCAGTATTCATTTTCTCTATCATAACTAGAATTTGTAGTACGGTTCTCATCCTTTTAAGCTCTAATAGTTACTAATTCTTCAAAAAAAAAAAAAAAAAAAAAAGAGAGAGGAAAAAAACTGATTCTTGTTCATCATATAACCAGTCTTTTGTTAAATTTATCATATATGTAGGGTTTTTTTTCTTTAGAAGTCTGAACATAATGCAGGATTCTAGAGAAAGAAACAGTTTTTCAAGAAAAAAAATGGTACATAAAAGTTTATAATGCAAATAATAAGGCATATTGATTACATATTTCTGATGGCAGGTAGAAGAGAAACATGGTGTGATTGAAAACAAATTACAACTTGCTTTGTTGAAGGGAGTATAGCTTTCTTGACCCTTCCATGACTCAGTTAATGCTTCGATTCTGCACTCCAATTTTATTGTTATTGAACATGTAGATCTTATGATCCTTCAATGAATGGATGCATCATTTAGAAGTTTTAGACATGACATGAAGTCAATTGATGAGGCAAATCGATTTACAAGTTTCATTGGTACCAACAGAGAAGTATAATTAGTTATTGAAAAACAAAATGTCGAATCATGCTTTATCGTTTGTTTTAGGAGATGTTAGAGGAAACAAAACAAGTAATTCTGGATCTGTTTTCCCTGCTCTTGACCGCGGTGATGGATGCAGATAGAAGCGTCTCTCTTTGATAGCTTTTTCTTCTTCTACTGTGTTCAGTTCGGTTTTTGTTAAATCTTCTATGTATTCGTCTTCTAGAAAGGTTAGCTTGGAGAAAATTGTTGATGGAGTGCCCACTGGACTTGCGAGAAGACTCGAGCTTCCCGATCTTGATGGTGATGTAGCAGGTTTAAAGCTCAATGGGGGTTTAACTATCTCAAGTTTTGGCCTCATGCTTTGCCTTCTTTCATGGAGTTTTGAAATTGGCCTTTTTAAGCCTGGACCCTTCGTAGCTGCTCCTTGTGCCGGATCACTCTCTGATGGACCTGTTAACCGCTGCACGATCTCTTGGAAAGTGTTTGAGTCCGTCTGCACAAATGTTGTCAAGGGTTTACAAGGGGTCGCAGTCTGGCTTGCAGGTTTTTCCATTGGAACTCTCTTTATACAAGCTTTTATTTTGTCTCGTCAATGACCTGCAATAAGTTACCATTTGCAAATTTATTCGTCATTTGTAGGGCATGCTATTGGAAATCAAACATTTTGAATTTAGTTCAAAAGATGGAATTGTTTGTGTATTTTCTTTTTATATATGAATAGTGAATTTTCTATTGTCTTAACATAGCTACCTTAACCTGTCTTCCCTCCATCAGCCACCACACCTATTTTCTCCGGTATTAGTCTAGTTTTTCATTTCTTTGTAGAACCATCTTGTCTACATACTTTTCATGCGAATAAGTGTACAGAAGATCTATTGTGATAGAAACCCCCACAAATATATGTATGGCATCCAAAAGCATAAAGGGCATTGGTAATGATCTAATCTCAAGCGCCGATAACAAAGGTTATATTCAACACACAAGAGGCGAATCTAAGGGTTGGCCGGGCCCCTAAAATGAAAAATTACTATTTAAACTTTAAAAATTTAAATTAGTAAAGGTAAAATTATACTTTGATCTCCTAAAATTATACAAATTTGATTTAATCTTTTAAAAATTATGAAGATATAGACTATTAAAAATTAAAATTTCATTCAACCTCCTAAAAGTTTTCTGGCTTCGCCCTTGTCAACACATAGTCACATAATGTAAATTATGTAATTCCATTAGGGGTATTCAAACAGTCGGTTTGATAATTAACTGAATCAAATTATTATTAATCGAATTACTCGAAACATAAAAATCTTTAATCGTTAATCGAATTAATTTTTTTTTCAAATATTTTAACCAAACCGAAATATTTTAGGTAACCGAATTAATCAAAATTTATATGTTTTTGTCTTTTGGTTAAAATAAGCATAAAACATAAAAAAAGTATATTACTAATGTTCATTTTCTTTTTTTAATAGTTCAAAAAAATATATTATATATTATATATTATTTATTTCGATTAATATAAAAAAATAATAGTTCAAAAAATACATTGCTAATATAAAAAAAATATATTATATATAATATATATTATTTATTTTGGTTAATTTGGTTATTTCGGTTAATTACCCGATTTCGAATCAAATTAACCGATAACCGAAAATTTAAAAAATCATTAATCAACCTCAAACTGAACTAAACTCGACAACTAACCAATTAATTGAATTAGACCAATTCAATCGATTAATTCAGTTTTAATCGAATTATTAACGCCGCTACCATAGGTTAAAAAGGTCAATTATTTATATATATATATATTAAGGCTTTCTATTGAGGTGGTAAAAGTTTGTAGTGAGACTATTAGTGTAAAGATTTATATTCAAACCCTATATTAAAATCAATGCCTAAAACGGTAGTAAAAGTCGTATGGTTTATCGAACGTGTAAATTGTTTCTGAATTTCCCTAAATTTGAGTTCTTCAAGAAGCCTAATCCCCCATTTGGGTAAATTTTTGGTAGTTGGAGACTATTGCTTCCTCTTTCGATTTGAGACTATTGGAAGACTTCACAGTTCTCAACATTATATAAAAATGCTAATACGAATTATTAATTTTATAAAAGAAATTCTGTAAATATAAAATAATTAAAATATGATTATAAAATTAAAAAATAATAATAAATGTGAGATGAATATACGAATTATTAGATTAAATGCATTTGTTGAGAAAACGTGGGTAGCGTTTTTGACCCAAATAGTAGAAAAACCTAAATAATCCTAATGCACTATGAACATTAGGTTAGTGGTTCCAGGTTGGTTAAAAATCGTTTTTAATTTTTTTTTTCAATTTAAAGACTCAATTAATGTTTTTTTCAAACTACTTGAAATTGACTGAAAATCGAATTTGCTCAAATAAAGTTTAAAATATTACCTGGTAGATAAAATAAATTTTCATCGTTAAAACTGGACTTTGTTTCCTATGAATAAAGTTTGCAAAAAAATGTAGGCAAAAGGAAAGCAGAAACGATAATATTATTGTATACATCAACTAATAATATGAAAGTATTTAATGGGAGGATCACAAACCAATCAAAACCAAACATTTAGCCCAACGGAGAAGAAGAAATAATGATATAACAAAAGAGAAGAAAGAGTACCTGAAATGGTAATGGATGAGGACGACGAGCATTCAGCTACGTTCAAAATTATTAGGAACAAAATCAAGAAGGAGATGAACAACCTAAATATATATAATTCGTAAAAGCAAAAACCCTAACAAAAATCCAGTTTATAATGCTTAAGAAAGAAACAGAATTGGTTACCTCTTAACTTACAACTAAATTAAACTTAAAGGTTTCCCGGCCTGCACTCCGCAGCCAGATTGGACATAACTTCCATACCTGTTTTACTTTGATTAGACTATCAATCTCATATTTCATATATATTATTTTGGGTTAATATACCATTTGACACCTAAGTTTGGCTTCAATGTTCAATTTAGTATATGAGGTTATTTTTCCCAATTCGGTACTTGAGTTTGGCTTCGATTTTCAATTTGGTACCTAGATCAAACGGCATCATGTGACCCAATCAATGTTTGACATGCATGCTCTAGTAAAGAATATATAGGTACCAAATTAAATATTGAAGTCAAACTCAGGTACTTAAACATGACAAAAAAAATCAAGTATCAAATTGAAAAAACTCATGTACCAAAGTGAACACTGAGACCAAACTTAGGTACCAAATTGGGAGAAAAAAAATGTAGGTACCAAATGACATCAACAATATACATAGTTGCTCAAGCATGATGCATTTCAAAATACCAAATTAGGACAAAAATAGCATAGGTACCAAATGACATCAATAATATACATAGTTGTTCAAGCATGATGCAGTCCAAAATGTAAGTTTAAAATTTTATTTAAGCCTGTGTGTATTTATAAATGACTAATCTAAGTTTGTTTAAGCTCATACATATTATTTTATTTTATTTATAAAAATATGTTAATTTTATTTAATGCTTATTAATATTATATAAATTTCTTTTATTAAATTTTTAAACATTAAAAAAAATAAATTTTCTAATATTTACATTACAATATTATAGATTTAATTTTCATATGATATAACTTACATAATATATAAAAAATAAAATAAAATAAGATAAACATATTATAAAATTAAAAAACAAGTTAGGACAGGTTAGATATTAGAGGTCAAGCTCAACTCATATTTTAAACGAATTAAAATTTTATCCTAATTTTAAATTTTTTTTCATTCAAACCTATTAGGACCAAGGCTATCCAAGCACTTTGATATTTGATCAATCACTTTATCACTTAAGACATTGGGACAACTGGGTGTTTTATTTGTTGGCTTATTTGACTTGGGCTTTTTCATGTAATCTTTCCATAAGCAAATGGACTTTTAAGACATGATTTGCTCTGCCTCATAGCCATGATCAAATTTGGAGTTGTTGAAGAGGTTGAGATCGACTTAACTTTGTAGATAAGGCTTGTGCTTACCTTTTGTACATTTCTTGTCAGATTTATAGGTTGATTTTAATGAGATTAATCCTACTTTATCTTGGGATAAGATTGGAGGTTATTTATCCTGATTATTATACATAAGAAGAAGAGTTTATCTTGGACTATGTAGATCGAATAGACTTCTATATAAAGCCTACAAATAGATAGCCTATCACGCCCCAAAATTTGACCTAGTAGTTTTGGGTTAGTAGAATCGGGTTTTTTTTTAACCGGAGGTTGAGTCAGATATCAGAAAAAAAAGGGTCATAAATGAGTAATTTAAGCATGTGAGTGTCATAATAAAATTTGTTTTATTATTTAGCTCGAAACAAAATTTAATTTTGAGGTCTAATTTGAATAAAAATAGATTTTAATTAATTTAGAGTCTTTTTGAAAAGGGAAGAATTAGGAGTGACCTAAAGGGCAAATTGCCCAAAAATTGAAATTAGTCTCATACAACAGAACACCCACTATCTTCCCCTTCTTCTCAAAAACCCAAACTATTCAAAAGTTTTCCAAAACCTAAAAGTAGAGAGCTCTTTCAAAATCAAATCATTCTTTTGGATATATTAACCTTCCAAACACCAAAACAACCCCCAATTTTAAACGAAAAACATGCTTTCTTCCACAAATTCGTCATTGTTCTTCTTGAGTTCAAATCCTAAATTAGAGTTATGGATCGTCATTTTGATTAAATCAAGGTAATATTCTAACTTTTCAGTATTAAATGAAGAGTGATGTTAATTCAAAAAGAGTTTTAAACGATTATATTTGGATTTGATGTTTTTAAAGTAAGCTTGGATTAAAAATGACAAATCTCGTAATCCTGAGTAAACCCATGTTTTCAAAGTTATTTTTGATTCATTCTAACCTAATTAAAAGGTATTTCACTTTAATTTGATAGTTCATAACCGAATTTTTAAGAATTAAGCATTTTCCCTTTTTACATGTCCTTGAAAGCTTGAAATTTTCGAAAATTTTAGAACCACGGATTTAGGTAAAATTAATGGTTTAGATATGAAATTAAATGTTATTTAAGATGTTTGAAACCAAAATGGAGGTTTAGCAACGAGGTTAGGGTGTCAAAACTTCAATTTCAACAAAACTAGCTAGTTTTCGGTAGTGAGAAAGGAGAGGCTTGAATTGTGTTTTCCTTGTTGTTTGGTTGTGTTCAAGGCTGTTTTTGATGAGTTTGGAATGTTTTTGTTATGTGTGTAAAGTTCAGGATCAATTGGGAGCCACTACGAGCAAGTCTAAAGGCAAGGAAAAGCTTATTTGAGCTTTCATCTAATAAGCAAAAGCGTGATCGGTGAGTGTTCCGGAGTCACTACTGGTATGCACGATTCATAGTGTTAATTGGGAGCTTAGGATTAGACTAAACCCGTATCCTAAGTTCTAAGAGTAAGCATTTTCTATACTTTTTGTCTTGCTATGGAATTATGCCTAATGTATGATGAGTTGTGATATGTGATGCTATTATGATAGGTAATATGTGAGAATACTTGTATGTGATATATGATGTACTGATTTGAATGCAAACATATGAGGTCTAACATATGATAGCTCAATCAACATTATTATGGCACTTGAAGTGCAATTAAATGTGATTTCGATAAGCATGCATTGTATATGAGATTGTGATGTGAATTAATGAGTATAAACAGAGGTTATATGCATTAAAACATTAATTAAATATGTGTAAATGTGGATATTTTGGCCTTGCGATCTATTGAAACCGTTGGATATTGTTAGAGTTGTGTGACCCAAATTCTTGTGAAAAAAAATAAAATACAATGGCAAAATAGGGGGATCTGTGGGGGGCGAAGGCCATAGCTGCCGCAGATCCCCATTAAGCATAAAACTGGACTGGGGTTGCGACCGGAGGGCCCCACGATACGGACCAGGCTGCACAAGTAGAATCTGTATATAACTACTCTTCTTCTATTTTGGCATTGATTGCACAAGTAGAATTCATATAGAACTACTCTCCTTCTATTTGACATTGATTAGAATAAGGTTTTTTAACCTAAAAATAGAAGAGTCGAAACTCCTCTTGTATCATTCGAATTTTAACATTAATGAATTTTATTCTTCTCTACTTGTGGTTTTCCCCCGAAAGGGTTTCCATGTAAAATCTGTGTGTTCTTATTTTTCTTTCTTTTGCTTTGCGATCATTCTATATTGCCATTATCAACGTTTAGTTTTTATAGATATAGTTGGCATGCCATAGGATTGTGAGTACTCACTTTTGTGTTTTGTGGTTTGGGCATTAAGGTCCCGAGACAGAATGAATAGATAAGGGAATGTCGAACAAAGCTCCATTCATCAGTACATATTGGTGTGTTGGAGAGTGTTTAGCTTTATGCTATACTTATGGGATATGTTAGACTCTTTGAGTCATTGGTGTGATGGAGATTTGTTTATCCAATGTGTGGTGATAGAGCTCACTTTTATGTTTCATATTTCCAAGTTGCCAAATTATCATTTAATGAATTGTATATGAAATGTTGTGTGTAAATGCATGTAATTATATAAGCTAGACTTGTGAGTCATTAAAGCATGAATATGTTGTTTTGTCTTGATGAATTATCATTAAATGAATTATATATATGAGTAGAGTGTAATTGCATGTATATGCTAGTTTTATGATTTAATGAATCGTGAATATGTTATTTTGACTTGATGAAAATATGGTTATGAGTGAGCCGTAGTATGCTCTTGCTTAACATGTGACGTTGTGTATGCTTAGTGGTAGTTCCGAACATTCACTGAGCTTATTTAAGCTCACACTCCACATTAACATCTTGTAGATAAGTAGTCACTTTCGGTGTGAGTGGAGCGGGGAAGGAAGTGTCTAAGTAAGGCAATATTTTTGAGTAGGTGATTTTTGCAATTATTTTGAACTCACTGAATAAGAGTAATGTGGGTTAGAGTTTTAGCTTTTATTAGTACCATTATTTTAGTAATTCTATCTTGGTATTAGATTGACGGAATATGGATGTTTTTTGAAACTTCATTTGCGACTAAATTGACGTTTGAGATTAAGGTTGATAATGCATGTTAGATATTCATATTTAAATGTATGGATGTGGCATGATAAATGTTTAAAGGATGTTAATAATTTTAGTTAAATTAGACTATAATTGAGTGTTGACTAGAACATAGTTTTGAGCATGGATAACATTTTAACTTGTGAATTTTTGGTATTTCAGGTAAATGTATCGATACTCGGGATACGAATTTCAATACATCGAAGTTGGGATGTTTTCAAAATTTGACAGAATCCAACTTTGGTATCGATACCCATATACGAATATCGATACTTATGATAAAAATATCAATACCTACTCATTCGGTATCGGTACCTACGTGGTTTTTTGAGATTTATTAAAAATGAGCCTTAATTACAATTAAAACTATTCCTATTGTTGTTTAAATGTATAAATTAGCCAATGAACTTTTCTTTAAATGTTCATTTTAATAGCTGTTGTTCTTATTCGAAACCGTATATGCATGTGATTAAGTTTCGTCTGTTGCTGTAGCATTCTGTCACTTGAGTTCGGTGACCGGGCCGGGTTAGGGGTGTTACACAGCCAATACGCATGGAAGATGCATTGATTAAGGGAGTGCTATACTGATTTGATTAAGTTATCTTTATTATTTTCCCTTGTATTTTTGCGCTATATTAGTATGTATTCTTTGTGAGAATTAAGCCATTGTAAGTGAGGTTTTGGGTGAGTGGTTGTAACAAGTTGGGGCTAGCTATTGGGACATCAATTACTTCTTTGTGTAATGGTAGATTGAGATTTGGCTAATAGGTTGCTGGATTAATTGTGGAATGAAACCATTCATTGATCGAGACTCCATAGAGTAAGTTTGTTTCCTAACTACTTTAACAAATGATTATGAGTAAATCTCTTTTTACTTTCTCTATTTTAGTTTCTATTTCATTGTCTGTTCAAACTCGTGTTTGACCACGTGTTTAAACATTGGTTTGATCTTGCGGCAATGTAACACCCTATATCCGGCCCGATTGCCGAGCTCGAGTAACAGGACGCTACACTACTGTCACAACATCACATATTACGCAACGTCTAATTAGCATGCAAACATCATCAAATTTGAACAATTATAGAGATTCCAAGCCAAGAATACCCTAGGCGACATTAATACCCTAGGCGACATTAAGTTATGCTAAACATAAATTAAACGAGCTTATCACCAGCTAGAAGCATGCTTTAAGGCTACTTAACAAAAATTAAAACCAGTAAACTATTGATACCATATAAAAAAGTATCAATATTTTTATCCTGAGTATTGATACTCAAGAAATGGTATCGATACCAAAGTGAGCTACTGATTTCCTGCACATTCGAAATATTATAGAGGTATCGATACTAAATACCCGAATATCAATACCTCTGCACAAAAAAACAAAAATATCACCAAAACAAAGCATTTAACACAACCATACATATACCAATTCATCATGCATTTATAACCTCAAAATTCAGCATCAAAAGTATCATAATTACAGTTCAAAGCATAATCAATATTTTTAAGCCAAGACAACCTAATAACATAATATCAATTCCTAAGAGTCTAAAATCATAACAACCATTTAGGACATAATAACAATGAACTGAAATGTCTACCACATTGCCTTATTCCCATAGTTTAAAGAATAATAATATCACTTATTTAAATATTAAAGCCTAACTTGGATCACTTCCTTGAAATTTCCGCACCACTCACACCGCAAACGCTAAATATTTGCAATGGTTAGAAAGAGTGGGTGAGCTTAAACAAGCTTAGTGAATGCCAGAGTAACCACAAAGTGTGCACAATATCAAAGGTTAAACAGAATCATACTACAACACATTCATAACCATATATTAACTAAGGCAGAATAACATATTCACGCTTCATTAAATCATAAAACTAGCATATACTCTTACATGCAATTACACTCAACTCGTATATATATAATTCATTTAACGATAATTTATCAAGACTAAACAACGTATTCATGATTTAATGACCCACAAGTCTAGCTTATATATATTCTCATGCATTTACACATAACATTTTCTTGTATTAATCAATTAATGATAATTTGGGAACTTGGAAACATGAAACATAAAAGTGGGCTCTATCACCACACATTAGATATATGGATCTCCATCACACCAATGACTCAAAGAGTCTAACATATCCCATAAGTGTAGCATAAAGCTAAAAACTCTCCAACACACCAATATATCCCGGTGAATGGAGCTTAGCTCACATTCTCTTATCTTTCCAAATTGTCCTAGGGCCTCATTGCCCAAATCACAAGACACAAAGGTGAGTACTCACAATCCTATGGCATGTCAACTATATCCAACGGTTTCAAGAGATAACAAGGCCAAAGTATCCACAAATGCACACATTTAATTACTGTTCTTATGCATTTAATCTCTGTTCATAAACATCAATTCACATAACAATTTGTACACATAGACACTTATCAGATTCGCATTTAATTGCACTTTAAGTGCCACAACTATGCTCATTGAGCCATCACATATCCGTTCACATATGATTTCATTAAAAATTAGATTATCACATACCACATACCAATATTCACTTACTTTACCTGTTACATCAACATCACATTCCACAATTCAAGACAGATGTACTTACCGTTTTCTGCACACTTTCACTACACATTTATATTGCTAACACAATATCATCACTGTCATTCAGCATGTTTAATATGCCCACAACTAACACATTCACAAGAGCTATCACAATATATATCACATGTCACATTATCAAAACTTAATACTCAATCCACTTTACACAATCACATACTTTGCAAATTAAGCGAGGGGTATAAGAAAGCTTACACTCGAAACTTAGAGTAGGGTTTTAGGCTACTCTTAAGCTCCCAATTAACACTATGAATTGTGTCTACTAGCAATGATTCCAAACACTCACTGTTCACGCTTCCGTTTACAAGTCGAAAGCTTAAACTAGCTTTTTCTTGCCTTTTGCCTTACTCGAAAAAGGTCCTAACGACTCCGAAGCTTCACACATAATAACCACACAATATACACAATCGATTAGCAGCCATAACACAACTTAAACAAACAAAAACACATTTCTAAGGCTAGTTCCTATTGGAACTGAAATTTTCAACTAACAAACTTGAAACTTAAATATCTTAATCTTTACTCATTCGCATTGCCTATAATTGATTCCAATCATCTAATTATACATTTAAGAATAATTCCCAACCCTCAAACTACATAGATTCATGGTTCCAAAATTTCGATATAAAATAACCATTTTTCATGAAAACTCATTAAAACCTTAGAATTCTTTAACGAAACTTTAGGGAAAATTTAGAAACCTTTTAATCTCATCAAAACGAATTGAAAAAAATTAAAACATCGATTTTATTTAAAATCTCAAATTTCAACATTAACGACCCAAATTTTGACATTTATTCAAAACTTTTGATTCAATAGATAAAACTCAATTTAAAAGGCTAGATATCATTAAAAACTAATAAGAAAATGAAACATTACCTTAGTTAAAGGAGAAACGAACATTTGATTGAAAACCCATAAAAACTCACTTGAAGAAAAATCAATGGATTTAATGGTGTTTTTGGTGTCTTTCTTTGAATTCAAAGGGGGTTTTTTATGTTTGAAGAATAATAGAAAACAAGAGATTGGTGTAATAGAGACAAAAAATTGAAGGATGAAATTTTAGGGTTTTCTTCTCTATGGACGACACGAAGAAAAAGGATGAATGGTGCTTTTTCTCTTTTTTTTTTTAACATAAAAAAAGGTAAAAAAGGGGGGAAAATAGGCTAATTTTAAAACTTGGTTTCTTTAAAACTACTCTTAAATTAACAATTTTACAGAACAATCCTCTTTTTAAAATTAGAAGTCTTTTCTACAATATTTTCATAAATTGACTTAATTTCCAAAAACCATAGTCGCAAACAATTTCGAGTTACCACAATTCAAAATTTTTGAACCCACTTTGAGCCAAAATTCCTAATTTACCCTCAAAACTTCTAGGCCCAATTTTGGGGTGTGATAGACAAATTGACTAGTCTTTTTCAAGTGGTATCAGAGCTTGACTTCAAACATACTTGAAGATGATCTTGTATTCAATTTGCAGTAATGAAGTTCAAGAAGAAAGGTCATTCTATCGCATATCCACCTTTGATGATTAGAACACGAAATTCAAATAATGATAATGATGTTCCTTCCAACCTATAGGATGGTTTAGCTAGATGATAAAGAAGATGGAAGTGCTGTTGCAAATGAATGACTCATTGTGGGAAGAAGTTGCCATCCTCAAAGGAGAAAAAGAAAGATTTGAAATTGGTCATCATGAATATGTAAGAAACATATATCTCCTATGAATTTTGTTAAATCTAAAGGCATAGTTGCTACTTCTTCCTTTGAGACAACTGAAAAGAAGAATAGAGAATATATTTGCTACCATTGTGGAAAGGGTGGACACATTAGATCTCATTGCTACAAGCTGATGAAAGATAAAAGGTGGAGGAAAACAAGGTCTGTTCAATCTAATATTGCAACATTGAACAGAACATCTCTTAGACCGCAACATGTTTACAACAAGATAAAAGGGAAGAACAAAACAAGGAGAATGATTTTCCATTATTGTGGGAAGGCTAGTCATATCGGGCCTTATTGTTAGAAGATCTAAAATTACTTGTGGAAAGTTAAATTTGGTGCAACAGTTGCTCAAAAAACTATTTAAACAAACAAAAAAATAAGACAGTAAACAAGTTTGGGTGAGAAAAGATCGCCTATATTAAATCTCTAAAGATTAACAAGTGATTGATGCTTGTGTGAAACATGAGGTTACAACTCATGATGATATTGAAGATATTTCGAAGATCAAACATACTCCATTTGATGGAAAAGGTACTTGTTGTTCCACGAGCTACAACCATTGTTATTGAAAAGGTAACATCTCATCCCCTTAAATAAACTTGAGGCAAACAAACAAGGGGAGCATAGAATAAGGGGGAGTAAGTTTTTTGATTTTGGTATGGTGTGAGTTATATTTATTACGACTTATGCATTTGAGATGGTGTGCTTGTTGCTGTTGATTTTATTTTCGAACGATTGATTTTTTTTGGGAGCTTGTTGGTTTATGCTTGTTTTTTTTTTATGTTTTTGCTACTATACTGTCATATTTTTTGAAAGTTGTTCAAACAAGTGTTGAAACAAAAAACTGTCCAAATAGGTGATAAAAAAAAAGTTCAAACAAGGTCATTAATAGTATACTGCAATAATACTTGTGAAATAAACATCTTGAAACATCCTATTTTGGCTCTCAAACGAAGCATATAAAATAGTTCTTTACATGAGAGCTTGTTGAATCAAGGAGGGTTACTCATCAATATATTTCAACTAGCTGGCTGAATTTTTTTAAGAGTCTTGATGCAAGAAGGTTGGGTGTTAGTTGAGTATAAGTGAAGAATATGTTGAAGGGCACACACAATGTAACAACCCGATTTCTAATGGTGTCAGAAAAGGCTGTAACATCCCGATTCAGGGTCTAGTCAGAATAGTGGTGCGAGACCACAAATCTGAGTTAGTAAATTGAGTTCTTAAGGTTCATGACATGTTTGCATGATAGTATTAAAGTTCCATGTAGAAATTTTGTGAAATTGACATGGAATGATCAAATAGGACTAAATTGCAAAAGTTGCAAAATATGAGTTTCTAAAAGCTTTTTGTATGAAATAGCTTTAGAATATAAATTAGAAGTCCTTAAATAGCAATTTGCCCAAATTATAAGTTTTGGACAAAAAAGGACATGAGTTAGTAAATTGTAAATTTTTAAAGAGAAGGGCATTTTGGTCATTTACCAATTAAATGATTAAAATAGGAAAAAGATGATAAAAATTTCATTCATCTTCTTCCTTGTGCCGATAATTAGGAGACTCCATAGCTAGGGTTCTTCAAATTTTTGAAGCTTGCAAGTAAGTCATCCTAGCCCCGTTTTTAATATTCTTCGTATTTTTGGAGTCCTCGTATTATGAATTAGCTATTTTTAGCTATAAGATGAGCTAAGAAGCATGTTCAAAAATCTACCCATGTGTATCATGCATGTAAAATGATATTTTATGGAAGTTTATGAGAGTTTGATGTTAGATAAACATCTTTTCCTTGGTGAATTTCATGAAAAATGATAGTATGGACTAATTTGTAATAGTTATAAATTGGTCATACCTATTAGAAATAGTGAAAATTGATGATTGTTATAGTATAGAAAATGAATTAGCTAAGCATGATGTTTAATAAAGTTAAATGAGAATCATTTTACGAGCCTAGGGGCAAAAGTGCAAATAAGAGAAAGTTTAGGGGCAAAATAGTAATTTTTCCAAAGTATGAGTTAAGAGTCAATTTAGTCAATGTGAGTATTAAATTATCTAATTATTATTATAGATCAAGAAAAATGAAGCCCGGACCGAAACCGAGGCAAGAACAAAGTCGAGGACTAAATTGCATATCTACAAACATTTTGTATATTGAGGTAAGTGATAAACCGAAATAGTAACATATTTTAATCCCACATTTAGCATACTTTTGGATGATTTATCCCTTGATTTATGTAAAAAGGTGCTCTTAATCCTTTCTTTTCATGTTTTATACTCAGGAAAGTACCCAAGAATAAAAAGAACGAGAAACGGGCTCAAAACGGACCAAAATGAGCCAAAGAAGAAATCGACACGGTCTGGACTAAAGCCCACACGGCCGTGCCTCCTCAATATACTAGAACACGGCCTGAAGTCGATCTACACGGCCGTGCCTCATTAATGGAGTCCAACACGGCCTGGCCACGATTCACACGGGCGTGTGCCATGGCCGTGCCCCTGCCGTGGAGGAGAGTAATTTCACTCGAAAAAGGATACTTAGGGGCAAAGAAAACTATTTCAAAAGCCTATATAAAGACCCTAAGTATAACCTAGAAGGGGGCGGTTAGCTAGGCCAAGGAGCCGAGCCAAAAAGGTCAGATTTCTGGGAAACACTCAAGGGATAGTCAGTTGATCCATCTCAAGAAGCCGGAATTCTACTCAAAACGGAGGATCTCCTCTTCAATTCCTTCAGGGGGTTTTAGGGATTTCTTATATTTTGTGTTATCTTTTCTTCTGAGATGTTTTACTTTATTATTATGAACTAAACCCTTCAGATACCTGAAGGGGGATGAAACCTAGTTGAATCTTGTTATTGTTTTCTGAACTATATGATAAATACTTGATTTATTCTTAATTATGTGTGCTTAATTCTTTTTTTAATATTTCGCGGATATTGACTCAAGTATGATGTGCTTAGGTGGTGGAGCAAAAGTCCCTGCCTATTCATAGCTCTAGCATAATTACAGCGGAGTTGTTCGCGCACCTAAAGATAGGGTGACGAAGCGTTGCCGGATTAGGGTGAAACCTAATATGGGAATCCATAGATCGAGTTAATGCGATTCTAGGGGTTTTAATTAGAAAAAGATTTCAATTAATCAACCTAGGGTTAGTCATTATTCGCTTCGAGAGAGGGTCTAATGTACATTAGGGAGTCCTACGGATCAAGTCAAGTGAATAAATCGTCTGGTTCAGTGTTAGATAACAAGTGAAGTCTAGGTGGATTCTTCCTAAGGGTATCGTCTTAATCAACTGAGATTTTCCCAAGTATTTCCCCAATTCATTCTTTTTGTCTTTGCGTCTTTAGCTTAGTAATTAGTTAATTTAGATTAATAAACAACTTCACTTATTTTAGGCTAAATAATAGAAAGAAAGTTAGTATTAGTACTTTAAGTTCCTTTGGGTTCGACAATCCGGTCTTGCCTAAGCTATACTACTGTTCGATAGGTGCACTTGCCTCAATCGTTGTTATAGTTAATTCCAGGATCGATCATTCTCATTATAAATTTTAAAACTCTAACTTCACAGCGATCAAGTTTTTTGGCACCGTTGCCGGGGAACAAAAATATTAAGAAAGCTCTATTTTTATTACTTTAGCCATTATTTTTTTTATTTACTTTTTTTTTTAGTTTTAACTTTTCTAATTTTCTTTCTTTCTTTTCCTATCAGGTACCTCTAGTTTATGACTAGAAGGAACCCGAGAAGACCACTAGTATACGACAGTGATATTGAAGCTACCGCTCGTAGAAATCGTAGAGAAATTAGGCGAGCCCTAAATTACACAGAAGAAGAGTGAGAAGACAGATCCAATCCTACTGAAGGGATGGACGAAAATAATCCACAACCACAAGATGTGGCAGAAAATAATGCTCCGCGTACTATGTAAGATTATGCTAAACCTCATTTAACAGGAGCCGAATCTAGTATTGTTAGGCCTGCTATAGCTGCTAATAATTTTGAATTAAAGCCTAACACTCTACAAATGATTCAACAATTTGTTCAATTTGATGGTTTGCAGGACGAAGATCCAAACACTCATATAGCTAATTTTTTAGAGTTCTGTGATACCTTCAAAATAAATGGCGTTTCTGATGATGCCATAAGGCTTCGGTTATTTCCCTTTTCATTAAGGAATAAAGCCAAACAGTGGTTAAACTCGTTACCACGAGGGCCAATCACTACATGGGATCAAATGACCGAAAAATTTTTATTAAAATATTTCCCACCAGCCAAAACGGCCAAATTATGGAATGATATCTCTTCTTTTGTGCAGATGGATTTAGAAACATTATATGACGCATGGGAGAGATATAAGGATCTCTTGAGAAGGTGTCCACACCATGGTTTACCCTTGTGGCTCCAAGTCCAAACTTTCTATAACGGTGTAAACCCCTCAACGAGGCAACTAATTGATTCAGCCACCGGTGGAACCCTGAACAATAGAACTCCTGAAGCAGCCTACGAGTTTATTGAATAGATGCCACTGAATAACTATCAGTGGCAGGTTACAAGGACCAAACCAACAAAATCAGCCAGAGTTTTCAACATAGATGCAGTAACCATGCTATCAACACAGGTAGAGATGTTGAATAAAAAGCTTGATAGTTTGTGTTCTTCGCAGGTACATCCAGTGATGAAGTGCGATATAAGTGGAACCGTGGCGAATCCTGAGTACCCACCCTACCAACTGAGCACAGAAAGCGAACAGATGAACTATATAGGTAACAATTTCAGATCTAATAATAACCCATATAGTAATAATTATAACCTATGTTGGAGGAACCACCCAAATTTTTCGTGGGGAGGTCAAGGAAATCAAGGAAATCAAAGACAACAACCTCCTAAAAATTTCCAAAATCAGCCCTATCCACAGGAGAAGAAGCCGAACCTTGAAGAGATGCCAACAAGATTCATGGCATCCATAGAAAACCGTCTCCAAGACACTGAAACCACCCTTAAGACCCAACAAGCATCGATCAAAGGGATCGAGAGCCAAGTTAGGGAAGTCACTAAGTCAGTTGAGGAAGTTTCTAAGTCAGTTGGACAACTCGCGGTGATGTCTGAACGATCGCAAGGACGTCTACCAAGCAACACCGAGATTAATCCAAAGGAGCAAATCCAAGCCATAACAGCTCAAGAAAGTGAAGGATTAGACGAACCCAGTCCAATACAAGGAAACGAGGTAGAAAAAGTTAAAGTTGAGGTAACACAAGAAAAACCAAAACCGGTAATCAAGGAGTACCAACCTCGCATACCATATCCCAAGCATTAACGAGAGACGACACGGAAGAAACGATTCGGTAAGTTTCTTAAACTTTTAAAGAAATTACATATTAACTTACCACTACTTGAAGCTCTTTCACGGATGCCGATTCGAGGAAATTTTTAAAACATCTCTTGATGAACAAATGCAAATTAGACGAGGATCCACATGTGGAATTAAACGCAGATGCTCAAAGAATGTTACGAGAATAGACTACCACAAAAGCTAAAAGATCCGGGAGCTTTACAATTCCATGTTTAATTGGTAGACTAACTGTTGATAATGCGTTAGGCGATTTAGGGGCAAGCATAAATGTCATGCCCGATAAATTGTTTAAACAATTAGGTCTAGGGAAACCCAAACAAACTAGGATGAGCATTCAATTAGGTGATAAAATCTGTTAGAATTCCTAGGGTATTATCGAAGATGTTCTTGTAAAAATTGACAAATTCATTTTCCCAGTAGATTTTGTTGTCTTAGACATGGATGAGGATAATTCGATTCCTTTAATTTTAGGAAGACCATTTTTAGCAACTGCCAGGACTAAAATTGATATTAATGTAGGAGAACTCATACTTCGTGTAGGTGACGAGACAGTCACTCTCAAAGCTCTTGATTCGGCTAGAACATCGAGTAACCAAGGTAAGAAAACAAACTTTATTGATAACCATTCGGTTAACCCTTCTTTTCAGGAAGCACCACAAAAGAATACAACTGAACCCGATTCTAAACCCCATGCCAACAAGGAAGTAGTTCATGAAGATCGAAGGATTCAGATCGATGATCTAGACGAGTGGAAGACACACTTCAAGGAAAAATTAAGTATACATGACGAAGAACCGGAACCACACAAGGTAAAACCGAAGGAGCCCCCAGAAGAGCTCATAGGAATAACAAATCACTTCAAAATAGGAGACCAGGTACTGTTAGATAAGGCAGATCCTCGAATATCTCCTCCGGACCCTAACACAAACAAAGAAATACCTTTTAGGGTAACCAGTGCTTTCCCATACGGAACAGTCGAGGTAAGTAATCCTATTTTTGGTTCTTTTACTATAAACACATCTCGACTTAAACTTTTTCACGAGGATAAAACTGATAGCATGAGGAAGGACTTCCAACTCCTCAAACCACCCTGATGATGCAAACGAGAGGAAAGTCTAGCTTAAGACTATAAACGAGCGCTTCTCGGGAGGCAACCCGAGCACTAACCCCAATAACTTTTACATTTTTATTTTTTCTTATTTTTTTATTTTATCCTTTCTTTATAGTATCTAGCTTTAAACTAACCAAAAAGTGTAGATTTCCAGGCCACACGGCCTAGCACACGACCGTGGTCGTGGCCGTGTGGATGCCCCGGATCGCCGTACTTACATGGCAGAGGTGGTACGAGTCAGAGAGAATCAAATCTTCGAAGTCACGGACTCCAACCACCGCCCCACGGGCACCGACAGAAAGCCACGACCGTGCGACGCGGCCGTGGATGAAACTGACTTATCACCAACGGGCGTGGCAATCTGTAAAACGGGCGTGGGTGAACCAACACACCTATACACACGGCCGTGCGAGGCGGCCGTGTGAATGGACACGCCTAAGGAGCACGGGCGTGGGATTGTACCAGGTTTAAAAATCTATTTAATCCCCCTCCCTTCCCTCTTCTCCTACTAACTTTCAACCGTCAACTTTTCATTTTTTTTCCTACTCCTTTTCTCTATACCCTTGAGCTACACCAAAAAAATGCCAAAGAAGCGGAAGAAGCCAAGCACAGTCTCCCTCACGGAGATCGATCTACATAAGTTCATGCCGCCCGCTTCAATCACTCGACTAGCCAAGGGTCTTTGAGACCATTTAATTTTTCTTCTTCTCTACTCTTCTCCTTTATTTAACTTCTCTTTAACACTCTTATGCTTAATCTAGTTTATTTTATCTTAGTTTCTTGATTTTAGGTTCTAAAGGCTGCTAGGGAATCACACCACGACCACCACCATATCCCCAGCCTTAGAAATCACACCCAACAATAAGGACTCTACGGTCCATCCATCTTTTCTTTTAATTTTAGTTTCATCTTTATTTTTCTTCACTTTAGCTTGTTTTTCTTTAATTATTTAATTAGTATAGTTTTAATTATTATTATTATACCCTGGCTAATCCTCCACGAGCTACCCAATTTCTTCATCTAGCGCAGGATCGTCATCCAGACCGACCCCTCCAATGTATTTTCCACATCCTCCAAGGATTTCATCCGTAATTCAGGAAGTTTCACTTCTCCCCATATCTTATGATTTTAGTATTATTGTGCTATTATCTAACTTTGTACATTGAGGGCAATGTACATCTTAAGTGTGGGGGGGTGAATCTTAGACGTGCCTAACTTTTTGCATTATTATCAAAATCCTGAATTTAGTCTTGTTTTTAAGTAAATTCCTCATATTACTAATTAGGATGAAATTTCTAACAATTTATGATTTTTATTGATATGTTTTAGATTAAGTCATTGATAATTGTGCATTGATAATTAAATTTTAAGATACTAAAGAATCAAGCATGATAAGTCCATTTTTTTTCAATTAAAATTTGCTAGGTTGTCGAACTGAGTTTAAATATTACTTTGAAGTTTGAAATTTAAGAGGTTGATGTAAAAAATACCCATAATTTTTGTGAGATTTTGAGCCTTATAGAGCATATATTCTTTTTCATGCTCACTTTATTGATTATGAGTATGTCAACATTGATTTGTTATTCTAGAACTTGCCTCGTTTATACATATCGAGACCACACCTATGATTTGATATACAGAGATGATTAAGGCACCTAGGTTTTAACCCACTAACTCCATTAAAAGCCTACATTCTCAATTAACCCCTAGTAAACCCCTTTTAATCCTAATAACCCTTTTTATTGACATAACCGCTAATATTAACCCAAAACCCTTTGTATTTGTTATCACCATTCTTTTTCGACTTCCCTTATATCGAGATTTGATTTGATTAAGCTACCTAATTATTTCATCTTAACATATGAATAGATGTATTATATAAAAAAAATCGAAGTATAGTCGTTAGTCATTACTAGTTTTGTGATTAAGTGAGCTTATACGTTTGAATTCCAAATATTGAAGAAGAAGCTCATATTATTAGTTTAAAGTTTCAATCCATTATGTAATTATTCAGTTTATTGTGTCTAGTTAGGTATTTTATCAATTCAATCTCGATTCTAACCTTCTAATTCAGCCTCTATCCACACCTTAACCCTAGCCCCGTTACAACCCTGACAAAGACCTTTTGATTTGTGCATCATCTCATATTATAGTGGTGGAGATTTGATTTTCAGGCAAGCCTATGGGATTAACTTTTCATGTTCGACTTTTGAGCGCTTTTTCCTGAACCTTAAACACTTTGAGTGATTTGAGTGAATCTCTAGTGAGGATGTCAATCCTTGTCGGTTTTGAATTAAAGTTAATTATTTAGATAATGGGAGACGCCTATATTTTCGATCTACAAATCTATGACTTAGATTGTTTGAATCCTTAGGACTCTTTGAATTGAATTATCCATGTATAAATTATCTATGAATTATGATGAAACATTATTGATAGGAATTATGAATTATAGAAAGTTCGTTTTAATTGTAAGTTGAGAAATTTGCTTGAGGACAAGTAAAAGCTTAAGTGTGGGGGTATTTGATAAACCGAAATAGTAACATATTTTAATCCCATATTTAGCATACTTTTGAATGATTTATCCCTTGATTTATGTAAAAAAGGTGATCTTAATCCTTTCTTTTCATGTTTTATACTCAGGAAAGCACCCAAGAATAAAAAGAACGAGAAACGGGCTCAAAACGGACCAAAATGGGCCAAAGAAGAAATCGACACGGCCTGGACTAAAGCCCACACGGCCGTGCCTCCTCAATATACTAGAACATGGCCTGAAGTCGATCTACATGGCCGTGCCTCATTAACGGAGCCCAACACGGCCTGGCCACGATTCACACGGGCGTGTGCCATGGCCGTGACCCTGCCGTGGAGGAGAGTAATTTCACTCAGAAAAGGATACTTAGGGGCAAATAAACCTATTTCAAAAGCCTATATAAAGACCCTAACTATAACCTAGAAGGGGGCGATTAGCTAGGCCAAGGAGCCGAGCTGAAAAGGTCAGATTTGTGGGAAACACTCAAGGGATAGTCAGTTGATCCATCTCAAGAAGCCAGAATTCTACTCAAGACGGAGGATCTCCTCTTCAATTTCTTCAGGGGGTTTTAGGGATTTCTTATGTTTTGTGTTATCTTTTCTTCTGGAGATGTTTTTCTTTATTATTATGAACTAAACCCTTCAGATACTTGAAGGGGATGAAACCTAGATGAATCTTGTTATTGTTTTCTGAACTATATGATAAATACTTGATTTGTTCTTAATTATGTGTGCTTAATTCTTGTTTTAATATTTTGCGGATATTGATTCAAGTATGATGTGCTTAGGTGGTGGAGCAAAAGTCCCTGCCTATTCATAGATCTAGCATAATTACAGTGGAGTTGTTCGCGTGCCTAGAGATAGGGTGACGAAGCGTTGCCAGATTAGGGTGAAACCTAATATGGGAATTCATAGATCGAGTTAATGCGATTCTAGGGGTTTTTATTAGAAAAAGATTTCAATTAATCAATCTAGGGTTAGTCGTTATTCGCTTCGAGAGAGGGTCTAATGTACATTAGGGAGTCCTACGGATCAAGTCAAGTGAATAAATCGTCTGGTTCAGTGTTAGATAACAAGTGAAGTCTAGGTGGATTCTTCCTAAGGGTATCGTCTTAATCAACTGAGTTTTTCCCAAGTATTTCCCCAATTCATTCTTTTTGTCTTTGCATCTTTAGCTTAGTAATTAGTTAATTTAGATTAATAAACAACTTCACTTATTTTAGGCTAAATAACAAAAAGAAAGTTAGTATTAGTACTTTTAGTTCCTTTGGGTTCGACAATCCGGTCTTGCCTAAGCTATACTACTGTTCGATAGGTGCACTTGCCTCAATCGTTGTTATAGTTAATTCCAGGATCGATCATTCTCATTATAAATTTTAAAACTCTGACTTCACAGCGATCAAGTTTTTTGGCGCTCTTACCGGGGAACTAAAATATTAAGAAAGCTCTATTTTTATTACTTTAGCTATTTTTTTTATTTACTTTTATTTTTATTTTTTTTAGTTTTAACTTTTCTAATTTTTGTTCTTTCTTTTCCTATCAGGTACCTCTAGTTTATGACTAGAAGGAACCCGAGAGGACCACTAGTATACGATAGTGATATTGAAGCTATCGCTCGTAGAAATTGCAGAGAAATTAGGCGAGCCCTAAATTACATAGAAGAAGAGGGAGAAGACAGATCCAATCCTACTGAAGGGATGGACGAAAATAATCCACAACCATAAGATGTGGCAGGAAATAATGCTCCGCGTACTATGTATGATTATGCTAAACCTCATTTAACAGAGCCGAATCTATTATTGTTAGGCTCGCTATAGTCGCTAATAATTTTGAATTAAAGCCTAACACTATACAAATGATTCAACAATTTGTTCAATTTGATGGTTTGCGGGACGAAGATCCAAACACTCATATAGCTAATTTTTAGAGTTCTGTGATACCTTCAAAATAAATGGCGTTTCGATGATGCCATAAGGCTTGATTATTTCCCTTTTCATTAAGGAATAAAGCCAAATAATGGTTAAACTTCGTTACCACGAGGGTCAATCACTACATGGGATCAAATGACCAAAATTTTTTATTAAAATATTTCCCATCGCCAAAACGCCAAATTACGTAATGATATCTCTTCTTTTGTGCGGATGGATTTAGAAACATTATATGACGCATGGGAGAGATATAAGGATCTCTTGAGAAGGTGTCCACACCATGGTTTACCCTTGTGGCTCCAAGTCTAAACTTTCTATAACGGTGTAAACCCCTCAACGAGGCAACTAATTGATTCAACCGGGTGGAACCTGAAAAATAGAACTCTGAAGCGACCTACGAGTTTATTGAAGAGATGTCACTGAATAACTATCAGTGGCAGGTTACAAGGACCAAACCAACAAAATCAGCCGGAGTTTTCAACATAGATGCATTAACCATACTATCAACACAGGTAGAGATGATGACTAAAAAGCTTGATAGTTTGTGTTCTTCGCAGGTACATCCAGTGATGCAGTGCGATATAAGTGGAACCGTGGCGAATCCTGAGTACCCACCCTACCAACCGAGCACAGAAAGCGAACAGATGAACTATATAGGTAACAATTTCAGATCTAATAATAACCCATATAGTAATAATTATAACCCAGGTTGGAGGAACCACCCAAATTTTTCGTGGGGAGGTCAAGGAAATCAAGGAAATTAAAGACAACAACCTCCTAAAAATTTCCAAAATCAGCCCTATCCACAGGAGAAGAAGCCGAACCTTGAAGAGATGCTGACAAGATTCATGGCATCCACAGAAAACTGTCTCCAAGACACTGAAACCACCCTTAAGACAAAACAAGCATCGATCAAAGGGATCGAGAGCCAAGTTAGGGAAGTCACTAAGCCAGTTGAGGAAGTTTCTAAGTAGTTGGACAACTCGCGAAGCTGATGTCTGAACGATCGCAAGGACGTCTACCAAGCAACACTGAGATTAATCCAAAGGAGCAAATCAAAGCCATAACAGCTCAAGAAAGTGAAGGATTAGACGAACCCAGTCCAATACAAGGAAACGAGGTAGAAAAAGGTAAAGTTAAGGTAACACAAGAAAAACCAAAACCGGTAATCAAGGAATACCAACCTCGCATACCATATCCCGAAGCATTAACGAGAGACAACACAAAGGAACAGTTTGGTAAGTTTCTTAAACTTTTAAAGAAATTACATATTAACTTACCGCTACTTGAAGCTCTTTCACAGATGCCAGATTCGAGGAAATTTTTAAAACATCTCTTGACGAACAAACGCAAATTAGACGAGGATCCACATGTGGAATTAAACGCAGTATGCTCAACAATGTTACAGAATAGACTACCACAAAAGCTAAAAGATCCAGGGAGTTTTACAATTCCATGTTTAATTGGTAGACTAACTGTTGATAATGCGTTAGGCGATTTAGGGGCAAGCATAAATGTCATGCCTTATAAATTGTTTAAACAATTAGGTCTAGGAAACCCAAACAAACTAGGATGAGCATTCAATTAGCCGATAAAACTGTTAGAATTCCTAGGGTATTATCGAAGATGTTCTTGTAAAAATTGACAAATTCGTTTTCCCAATGAGATTTTGTTGTCTTAGACATGGATGAGGATAATTCGATTCCCTTAATTTTAGGAAGACCATTTTTAGCAAATGCGGGACTAAAATTGATATTGATGCAGAGAACTCATACTTCGTGTAGGTAGGTAGCAGACAGTCACTCTCAAAGCTCTTGATTCGGCTAGAACATCGAGTAACCAAGGTGAGAAAACAAACTTTATTGATAACCATTCGGTTAACCCTTCTTTTCGTGAAGCACCACAAAAGAATACAATCGAACCCGATTCTAAACCCTATGCCAACAAGGAAGTAGTTCATGAAGATCGAAGGATTCGGATCGATGATCTAGGCAGTGGAAGACACACTTTAAGGAAAAATTAGGGATACACGACGAAGAACCTAACCACACAAGGTAAAACCGAAGGAGCCCCTGAAAGAGCTCATAGGAACAACAAACCACTTCAAAATAGGAGACCAGTGCTTCGTTAGATAAGGCAGATCCTCGAATATCTCCTCCGGACCCTAACACAAACAAAGAAATACCTTTTAGGGTAACCAGTGTTTTCCCATACGGAACAGTCGAGGTAAGTAATCCAATTTTTGGTACTTTTACTATAAACACATCTCGACTTAAACTTTTCACGAGGATAAAACTGTGCTTTGAGGAAGGACTTCCAACTCCTCAAACCACCCTGATGATGCAAACGAGAGGAAAGTCTAGCTTAAGACTATAAACGAGCGCTTCTCGGGAGGCAACCCGAGCACTAACCTCATTAACTTTTACATTTTTATTTTTTCTTATTTTTTTCTATTTTATCCTTTCTTTATAGTATCTAGCTTTAAACTAACCAAAAAGTGTAGATTTCCAGGCCACACGGCCTAGCACACGGCCGTGGCCGTGGCTGTGTGGATGCCCTGATCATTTGCATCGACATGGCGGAGGTGGTACGAGTCAGAGAGAATCAAATCTTCGAAGTCACGGACTCCAACCACTACCCCACGGGCACCGACAGAAAGCCACGGTCGTGCGACTCGGCCGTGGATGACACTGACTTATCACCAACGGGCGTGGCAATCTGTAAAACGGGCGTGGGTGAACCAACACACCTATACACACGGCCGTGCGAGGCGGCCGTGTGAATGGACACGCCTAAGGAGCACGGGCGTGGGATTGTACCAGGTTTAAAAATCTATTTAACCCCCCTCCCTTCCCTCTTCTCCTACTAACTTTCAACCGTCAACTTTTCATTTTTTTCCTACTCCTTTTCTCTATACCCTTGAGCTACACCAAAATAATGCCAAAGAAGTGGAAGAAGCCAAGCACAGTCTCCCTCACGGAGACTGATCTACATACGTTCATGCCGGCTGCTTTAATCACTCGACAAGCCAAGGTTCTTTGAGACCATTTAATTTTTCTTCTTCTCTACTCTTCTCCTTTATTTAACTTCTCTTTAACACTCTTATGCTTAATCTCGTTTATTTTATCTTAGTTTCCTAATTTTAGGTTCTAAAGGCTGCTAGGGAATCACACCACGACCACCACCATATCCCCAACCTTAGAAATCACACCCAACAATAAGGACTCTACGGTCCATCCATCTTTTCTTTTAATTTTAGTTTCATCTTTTTTTTTCTTCACTTTAGCTTGTTTTTCTTTAATTATTTAATTAGTATAGTTTTAATTATTATTATTATACCCTGGCTAATCCTCCACAAGCTACCCAATTTCTTCATCTAGCGCAGGATCGTCATCCAGACCGACCCCTCCAACGTATTTTCCACATCCTCCAAGGATTTCATCCATAATTCAGGAAGTTTCACTTCTCCCCATATCTTATGATTTTAGTATTATTGTGTTATTATCTAATCTTGTACATTGAGGGCAATGTACATCTTAAGTGTGGGGGGGTGAATCTTAGACGTGCCTAACTTTTTGCATTATTATCAAAATCCTGAATTTAGTCTTGTTTTTAAGTAAATTCCTCATATTACTAATTAGGATGAAATTTCTAATAATTTATGATTTTTATTGATATGTTTTAGATTAAGTCATTGATAATTGTGCATTGATAATTAAATTTTAAGATACTAAAGAATCAAGCATGATAAGTCCATTTTTTTTTCAATTAAAATTTGCTAGGTTGTCGAACTGAGTTTAAATATTACTTTGAAGTTTGAAATTTACGAGGTTGATGTAAAAAATACCCATAATTTTTGTGAGATTTTGAGCCTTATAGAGCATATATTCTTTTTCATGCTCACTTTATTGATTATGAGTATGTCAACATTGATTTGTTATTCTAGAACTTGCCTCGTTTATACATATCGAGACCACACCTATGATTTGATATACAGAGATGATTAAGGCTCCTAGGTTTTAACCCACTAACTCCATTAAAAGCCTACCTTCACAATTAACCCCTAGTGAACCCCTTTTAATCCTAACAACCCTTTTTATTGACATAACCGCTAATATTAACCCAAAACCCTTTGTATTTGTTATCACCATTCTTTTTCGACTTCCCTTATATCGAGATTTGATTTGATTAAGCTACCTAATTATTTCATCTTAATATATGAATAGATGTATTATATAAAAAAAATCAAAGTATAGTCGTTATTCATTACTAGTTTTGTGAATAAGTGAGCTTATACGTTTGAATTCCAAATATTGAAGAAGAAGCTCGTATTATTAGTTTAAAGTTTCAATCCATTATGTAATTATTCAGTTTATTATTTCTAGTTAGGTATTTTATCAATTCAATCTCGATTCTAACCTTTTAATTCAGCCTCTATCCGCACCTTAACCCTAGCCCCGTTACAACCCTGACAAAGACCTTTTGATTTGTGCATCATCTCATATTATAGTGGTGGAGATTTGATTTTCAGGCAAGCCTATGGGATTAACTTTTCATGTTTGACTTTTGAGCGCTTTTTCCTGAACCTTAAACACTATGAGTGATTTGAGTGAATCTCTAGTGAGGATGTCAATCCTTGTCGATTTTGAATTAAAGGTAATTATTTAGATAAGGGGAGACGCCTATATTTTCGAGCTACAAATCTATGACTTAGATTGTTTGAATCTTTAGGACTCTTTGAATTGAATTATCCATGTATAAATTATCTATGAATTATGATGAAACATGGAATTATGAATTATAGAAAGTTCATTTTAATATTAAGTTGAGAATTTTGCTTGAGGACAAGCAAAAGCTTAAGTGTGGGGGTATTTGATAAACCGATATAGTAACATATTTTAATCCCACATTTAGCTTACTTTTGGATGATTTATCCCTTGATTTATGTAAAAAGGTGCTCTTAATCCTTTCTTTTCATGTTTTATACTTAGATAGCACCCAAGAATAAAAAGAACGAGAAACGGGCTCAAAACGGGCCAAAATGGGCCAAAGAAGAAATCGACACGGCCGTGCCTCCTCAATATACTAGAACACGGCCTGAAGTCAATCTACACGGCCGTGCCTCATTAACGGAGTCCAACACGGCCTGGCCGCGATTCACACGGGCGTGTGCCATGGCCGTGCCCCTGCCGTGGAGGAGAGTAATTTCACTCAGAAAAGGATACTTAGGGGCAAAGAAACCTATTTCAAAAGCCTATATAAAGACCCTAAGTATAACCTAGAAGGGGGTGGTTAGCTAGGCCAAGGAGCCGAGCTGAAAAGGTCAGATTTGTGGGAAACACTCAAGGGATAGTCAGTTGATCCATCTAAAGAATCCGAAATTCTACTCAAGACGGAGGATCTCCTCTTCAATTCCTTCAGGGGGTTTTAGGGATTTCTTATGTTTTGTGTTATCTTTTCTTCTGAGATGTTTTTCTTTATTATTATGAACTAAACCCTTCAGATACCTGAAGGGGGATGAAACCTAGATGAATCTTGTTATTGTTTTCTGAACTATATGATAAATACTTGATTTGTTCTTAATTATGTGTGCTTAATTCTTGTTTTAATATTTTGCGGATATTGATTCAAGTATGATGTGCTTAGGTGGTGGAGCAAAAGTCCCTGCCTATTCATAGATCTAGCATAATTACAGCGGAGTTGTTCGCGCGCCTAGAGATAGGGTGATGAAGCGTTACCGGATTAGGGTGGAACCTAATATGGGAATCCATAGATTGAGTTAATGCGATTCTAGGGGTTTTAATTAGAAAGATATTTCAATTAATCAATCTATGGTTAGTCGTTATTCGCTTCGAGAGAGGGTCTAATGTACATTAGGGAGTCCTACGGATCAAGTCAAGTGAATAAATCGTCTGGTTCAGTGTTAGATAACAAGTGAAGTCTAGGTGGATTCTTCCTAAGGGTATCGTCTTAATCAACTGAGTTTTTCCCAAGTATTTCCCCAATTCATTCTTTTTGTCTTTGCGTCTTTAGCTTAGTAATTAGTTAATTTAGATTAATAAACAACTTCACTTATTTTAGGCTAAATAACAGAAAGAAAGTTAGTATTAGTACTTTTAGTTCCTTTGGGTTCGACAATCCGGTCTTGCCTAAGCTTACTACTGTTCGATAGGTGCACTTGCCTCAATCGTTGTTATAGTTAATTCTAGGATCGATCATTCTCATTATAAATTTTAAAACTCTGACTTAACAGCGATCAGTAAGTTTGTATGATTTCTAAGCTTTATGATTATTATCATTGAATTACTTAGTATAATGTACATTATTACCATAGAAATGCTTATTACTATGTTAAATAAAGAAATTAATGAGATTAAGCATGAGAAAGTCCCGATTGAAGTTGAATTACTTAGGATACTCGATCTACCACACGAGATAAGAAAGTCCGTATAAGACCAAGCCAAGGCATGGCATCGACAATCAAGCAAGTTATCATGTAAGTCCAAGATAAGTCTTGGCATTGAAGAGTTATTATGAGATGAAGACCCATGTAAGCCCAAGCCAAGGCATGGCATTGGTGAGTCTCCAAGCAAAGATGTCATGTAAGTCCAAGACAAGTCTTGGCATTGAAAAACTATCATGAGGTAGAGATTCCATGTAAGTCCAAGCCAAGGCATGGCATTGGTGAGTAACAAGAAAGATTTCATGTAAGTCCATGCCAAGGCTCGGCATTGACCAGTTCATGAGTAAAGATACCAAGTAAGACCATGTCAAGACATGGCAATGGTAAGTTTCCAAGGGAACACAAAAGGAAGACTTTGAGTAAATCCATGTCAAGACATGGCATCAATATCAAGATGAGAAATCCCATGTAAGACCATATTGAGGATATGGCTTTGGCATCGAGTTACGTGGGATGAGATTCAGTATCCTCGGTTATTCATAGAAATTCATCGGGCAAGAGAGTAAAGCTCAAATGATATAGTAAGAAAGTTAAGTAAGTAAAGTTATTATCAAGTTATGCTAGTTAAGAGTATTATTCATGATATGAATGATAAAGTTGAGATTATTCTTATCATAGTAAAGTATACTGATCTATGTGATCAAGTGATACATGTATATTGTTTACCGTACGAGCATGAGAATAGTAAGTACCATGAGATATGTAAGAATCAGTAAGAGTAAGCAAGCTTAAATACTTGAGATTCATAATGCCATTGTTTATGATGAATGGTTAATGTTAAGCAAATATATTGCTATGAGAATTATATGCAAACTTACTAAGCTAAATGCTTACGTCCTTTATTCTTTCTTTCCGTGTAGTCCCGTCTAGCTAATCTCGTGGATCATCGTCATCGGAGCTCGGAGCACACTATCAATCGATATTTTGGTATAGCCAAGTGTTTATATTAAGTATGGCATGTATAGGAAGCATTTCATTTTGAGTTATGTTTTAAAATTAGCCAAAGTGTTGGTTATCAAGCTTAGTATTCTTTTTGTATATGGCCAAAGAGATGAGTCAAGAATGATTATGTATGTATGTTTTAATCTATCAATGAAGTATGCATCATTGTTCATGTTAGATGTAATACTTGAGTTGCTGAATTGAGCATGGGTTTGGTCTTGATTTCAGGGTGGCAGTTGGCTTGGTAAATAGCCTCCAAGTGCCCACACGGATAGACACAGGGGCGTGTGTCTAAGCCGTGTGTCCCTTGCACATTAGTGTTTTAAGTCAGGATAGACCACGGGCTAATAACACGGCCGTGTGTTTAGGCCGTGTGTACCACACGGTTAGCACATGGACGTGTGCCCTGGGTATGTGAAGTCTGCACTTTACACTTGGTAATTAAATTGTCACACGGCTAACGCACACGGGCGTGTGTATAGACCGTGTGAATAAGTCAGAATGCCGAGGTTTGGTACACGGGCCAGGGCCACGGGCGTGTCCAGGCCGTGTGTAATTTGCCAGTATCCACCACGGGTGAAAGACACGAGCATGTTTTAGGGGTGCACGGGCGTGTCCCAAGTCACACGGACGTGTGACCCCTGTTTCGTGAGAAAGTTTCCAAATGAGTTCTGAAAGTTTCGGGATGTAAGTCTGAGGCCTCGTAGGCCCATGAAATGTCTGATTTGACTAAGAAAGAGAAGTTTTTAATTCGGAACGAAATTTTATAGCCCGTAAGTACATGTTTAAGTGAGTTCAAGCATGGTAATGTCTCGTATCCAGTCTTAGTCTCGGAATCGGGTATGGGGTGTTACAAAGGCAATTTCGGGAACCTATTTCTGTAAACCGAGTTTGTAAATATTGAATAGAGATATTTACGGGGTTATCATATTGATGAATTTAAATTTGATTAAGTGGTTTAACTGAAATTGCGAGTAATTATGGCTTAAGGACTAAATTGTAAAAGTTTAATCATTATAGATTTTTAATTAGATGATAGTGGATGGCATGATGTATGTTAATTAGTTTAAGTAATTAAGGCCTAAATTAACTAAAACATGATTAAATTAAACTAATTAACTTATGATCAACTATATATATGAAATAGTGGGAGAGATGAATTTCATCTTCTCCAACCGTCCAAAATTTTGAAGCAAGAGGGGAGAAAGCCATTGAAGGGGTTCCAAGCCTTTTGGCTTTAATTTCAAGTAAGTCCTTTGTCATTTTTTTTTATTTTTATGGAAATTGAATCATGAGAGCTTGATTTAGCTAGCCCATGTACTAATTTGTAAAATTTTTAAAGTTTTTGAAAGCTTCCATGGTTAAGAATTGAATGATTTAGGTTTCAAATTGTTAGAAATTAACCTTAGTATGTGAAAAGGACTAAATTGTAAAGCTTAATTGTTAATTTTGTACATTATGGACCAAATTGAATAAAATGCAAAACTTTCAAGAATTGTCAGTAGGGATCGAAAATAGAGGGTCTCTAATGTGTTTTGGTGAAATCAAATTTGAATTTGAGGCCCTAAATTAGAAGTTATAGTTGTTCTAGTTTTAGGGACTAAATTGAATAATTTGTAAAATGTGTAAGATTTAGTATTTAATTCTGATTTGGCAAGAATTTGATACTGTATTATTATTTAATTATTATTCATAGCTAAAAACGATGCAAGATCGTCGAGAGGAAAAGATAATGCAATAGCCGACGACAAGTGACACGAGCTTTCAATTTGCATCTCTATGACCCGAGATCAATCTAATTATTGCATATTCATGAAATTTTACATTATATAATGTTGGGGTGAGTTGTTAATAATTATTGTGTAACGCCGCAAAAATCTAATGTTTGATTAGTTAAATTCTGTCATCAATAAGTATCTATTTCAGTGATTAAGTGTCTGAGTTATGTCTTTAAGGTCTTGTGTTTGAGTCCCTGCGTGAGCGGATTGTCAATATTTTTATTATTTTTGCGTGCGTCAGGTAGGTGGTTGAGTTTGAGTCAATTTCGAACTCTGGAAAAGGTGGTTAGTTATTTGAAATAGGGTTAGTGGTTAGTAGGTTTGGATTTAGTTTGTTTTAAAATTTATTAGTTAATTGTTAAAGAAATTAAATTTGTTTTCCCCCTAATTTTTGGCTCCAACGTCTCTACTCCTGCCATTCTTTTCTTTTTCTGTTATCTTTCAAATCACGTTGATTTTGTTTCTACTTTCTTTTGAGTATTTCCTCTTCTTTCCTTTACACCCCTTTACAACCGGGTCTTAGTTCCTTAATTATCTTCTCTTTGTTGGCGTTGCTCATCGGTAAGTTGGTTAGTTTCCGTTTTGATGTGTTTTTACGTGGATAGTAAGAGGGATGTGTTAATTTTATGATTATGGAACTAATCGTTTTAAATCGATTCGTTTTAGGGGAATAACATGTATTACTTGATGATTCTCCACCAAGTTGAGTCGTGTGCTGCTGTTACGTGATAGGGTAAGCGATTAATTTTGATTTGGGGCTGTATGGTTGTGTGGATTTTCCGTGTGAGTTCGTTTGGTATTTTTGGATAAATCAAGAACTTTGTTCTATAAATTGTTTTGCTAACATTGTTAATTTGGTGAACTAATTGACGGTTTTAGGTTCTGGACGGCTTGTGAGAAGTTTGGCATTGGAATCGGGTCAGGTGTGTGATGAAAAACAGGAAAAACAACGAATAGGGAAAGCCAAAAATCTGCACAGTCAACGCCACATGGCCGTGTGCCAGGTTGTTGGTAGGGCGTGTGTGACACAAGGTCTGGGCTATTTGGGCCATGTGGGCCACACAGGCGTGTGGGCCCAAAATTCTAAATTTTTCCCTAGGGTCGTACACATCATTCTGATCGATCGTAGTCCTTCCATGGGGTCGGTATGTGATCAAATAGACCATAAAATATGAAATCCAGTCATCTGCTAGTATAAATTCTGATATCTGTTTGTATATTTGAGATGTCATATGATAAGTAAACCTTATAATAGGTTATGAGTAACCCGAAAAATGCTATGTATGCCTTGCATCTGTTATGTCATGCATGTATAACTGTGGCATGTCTGATTTCTTTTTTGTTCTGTATTTGCATCTGGGATGGGTTATATTATGTGGAGGAAGTGTTTCTACGAATGGCGATAAATTGCCTATTACACTGGCAGCTCAACTGCAACTATTCTAAAAGTGTCATATCAACACTAAGTGGTGTGTAGGGTTGGCTGAGTGTTTCATACCCATATGGTGTGTTGGGATGATCAGAGATAGTGTGTAGCGGATGGGGTAGGAAAATATGTTTGTATCTGTACTGTTTTGTTATGATTCTGTTTATGCTAAATCTGTCTAGTATAAATTAGCTGTTCAAGTTATTGTTACAAACTAATTTTCGAAAACTATTGAGGGATAATCTCAGGGTTCTGATAGCTCAACAGAGGGGGCGGGTTTTTGCTGTCTTAGTGGACAAGGCGAGAATTGCTGAGGAGGTTAAGCGTGTTGAGCGCGAAAATAGGGACCGTGATAGAGGTAAGAATAAGAGGGATTCAGAGCCGTCTAGTTCTATTTTGAGGCCTAAAAGATAGGCTAGATCTGATGGGCCTCCGAGAGTTGAGGTTCTTGTTGCTCCTACTGTGGTTCAGCCGTGTAGAGATTGTGGTAGATGCCATCCGGGTGAATGTTGGCGGTGGTTAGGAGCTTGTCTGCGATGTGGGTTGATGGAACACCATATCAGGGATTGTGCACAATGTTCTAACCATATGCAAGCTCTAGCTTCGGGTTTAACTCAGCCTCAGTGGGTTGTTCAACAACCCCCTAGGGGCCATGGTCTAGCCAGGGGTTGTAACGGTATGGGTAGAGGTTAGAGAGCATCGGGCTGAGGTGCTAATCAGACTGAGGCTAGACAGCCTATACTAGTTTATGCCACTAGACGTCGCGAGGGCAGAGACGCCGCAGATGCTATCACTGGTACTTTTTTCATTAATACTGCTCCATATTTTGCTTTGATAGATATAGGACCAACACACTCCTATATAGTTAGTTCTGCTTCTGTGAATCTGGGTATGTCTGTTGAGAGCACTTCTAGAGAGGTTACTATAATTAGTCCACTTGGTTAGTTAATTCAAGTTAATCATATCTATAGGAGAGTACCGCTAGAGGTACAAGTGGTTGTATTTCTGGTTAATTTGATGGAATTGCCATTCAAATAATTCAATTTAATTCTGGGAATGGACTGGCTCGTGAAACATCGTGTCAGCTTGGACTGTACAACTAAGAGAGTAATTCTGAGGTTTTTGGATGATTTAGAGGTGGTTATTATCGGCGAGCACCGGGATTACTTATCTAATGTAATCTCCGCTCTTATGGCCGAAAAGTTGGTTCGTAAAGGATGTGAGGCATTTTTGGCCTATGTGTGTGATTTAGCTTTTATGAATTTGTCTATTGGGGACATTCAAATTCTTAAAGAGTTTTAGGATGTCTTTCCTAAGGAGTTGCCGGGTTTGCCATTGGATCGAGAGGTCTAGTTCGGTATTGAGATTGTACCGGGTGCAACTCCAGTGTCCATTGCTCCCTACCGCATGGAACCAAAGGAGCTTATGAAACTAAATGCTCAGCTTCAGAAACTCCTCGATCGAGGGTTCATTCATCCTAGTGTGTCTCTGTGGGGAGCACCAGTTCTGTTTGTAAAGAAGAAAGATGGAACTATGAGGATGTGTGTAGATTACCGTCAACTAAATAAATTGACGATAAAGAACAAGTACCCACGTCCGAGGATCGACGACTTATTCGATCGGTTTTGTAGGGCTTCTATGTTCTCCAAGATAGATTTTCGTTTTGGGTACCATCAACTTAAGTTTAAGGAGGTTGATGTTCAAAAAACTACTTTTAGGACTCGTTATGGGCACTACGAGTTCTTAGTTATGCCCTTCGGCTTGACGAATGCTCCGACTACATTCATGGACCTTATGAACCGGGTTTTCCATTCATATTTGGATCAATTCGTCATGGCCTTCATCGACAACATTCTGCTATACTCTAAGATTGAGGATGATTATAATGAGCATCTTAGAGTAGTTCTTTAGATACTTCGTGAGAAACAACTCTATACTAAGTTAAACAAATGTGAGTTTTATCTTAGGGAAGTCACCTTTCTGGGTCATGTGGTTTCTGCTAAGGGGATTTCAGTTGACCCTAAGAAAATCGAGGCTGTGATTGAGTGGAAACAGCCTAGAAATGTTTCTGAGATCTGCAGCTTCCTTGGGTTAACGAGTTATTATCGGAAGTTTATCGAGGGGTTTTCACTTATCGCAGCTCCTCTAACTAAGTTACTGTGTAAGAAAACACCATTTATCTGGGGTGATGAGCAATAATCGAGCTTTGAAAAGCTCAAATCTATTTTGACTCATGCTGCTATTCTGATTCAACCTGAATCCGGTAAGAAATTTATGGTTTACAATGACACATCATGTAACAACCCGGTTTAGACCCTAGTTTGAACAGTGGTCTCGGGACCACAAATCTGAGGTCTTAAAAATATTTTAATATTATTTTTGGTGTTGATTATATGTGCTATAGCATGTGTGAAAATTCTGTGTGGTAATTTGATCGTTTGTGTGTCGAATTAAGAGAAAGGACTTAATCGTGTATAGAGTAAAAGCTATGTGCTGAATTATAAGTACTTAAATGTTGATGGCTTTTTAAGGAGGAGGCCTTATGTTGTTAATGAACCATTTTTAAGATAGTGGATGGCAAAATGACATATTAGCCTTAACTTATATTTGTTTTATATGACTATTAAAAGGGCAAATTGGTAAAATGTTTAATAAGGTAATAATAATAAAACAAAAGAATGAAAAATTGATGAGTGTTCATCTTTCACCCACCGAAATTAGAAAAGAAAGAAGGGTTAGGGAGCTTTGAAGATTTCGGCAAGCTTAGACTAAAATTGGTATGTGTTTTCAACTCGGTTTTTGATAATTTCTATGTTTTTGAGATCGTTGCTTAGTGCTCTTTCAAACCCATGCTTAAATTTTGTGAATTGATGATGTTTATGAAATGTGCCATTGATGAAAGGGTGAGCTTTGTGATGATTCATGGTATTAAATGAAAGATATGTGTTAAATGAACATGTGTTGTTCTTGAATTTTTGATGAATTTAGCTAATTAGGGCTAAATTGTGAAAATAGCATTTTGAAGGACTAAAATGTGAAATAAATGAAATGTGTGGATTTGTATAACCATGGTGAGAATTCGGCTAGGCTTAAACCAAGTGAAATCACGTGAATTTGATGATTTTGTGATTTAGGGACTAAAGTGTCGAAATGTAAAAATGTGAGGGCTATGTTGTAAAATGCCCTAAATATGTGTGTGGACTAAAATGAACAATTTTGTGATTGAATGGATTTAATTTAAATGTGTATAGACCAAGAGAGGAGAAGTTCGGATTGAGATAGAGGCAAAGAGAAAGTGCTTGATTAATCGACCGTTACGATATTTTGTCATCCGAGGTAAGTTCGGATACAATACATGTTATTAAGATATGTTTTAGCATTATGAAATGAATATATATATGTGTATGAAAATTTAGTTGCTATGTGCAAGATTTAGTTAATGGCACTAAGTGTGCGAAATTGAAATCGAAATAGAAATGATTAGCACTGTGTGTGCGATATTATGAAAGCTTCGGTTATTTGATGTGGCACTGTGTGTGTGATACTGAGATATTTCGGTTGAAAGATTAGGCACTAAGTGTGCGATGATTAATTTGTATCGACCATGTATAGGACACTGAGTGTGCGGTTAAATTGAAAGAATATCAGAGGATGATCGATATGTAATATCAAGCATTGAGTAGATTGGAAATTTAATAACCACGTGTTAGCTAAGGTATGTATTGAACCTTTGTGGTTGATGAGTTCATAGATAATGCTATGAATGAATGAATGATTAATTTTGGCTATGGCTGATATGGTATGAATAGGAGAGAATTGATCTATGTGATTGTAACACCCCATACCCGAGTCCGAGACTAAGACTGGATACGAGACATTACCATGCTTGAACTCACTTAATCTTGTGCTTACGGACTAAAAAATTTCGTTCCAAATTAAAAACTTCTCTTTCTTAGTCAAATCAGACATTTCATGGGCCTACGAGGCCTCAGACTTACGTCCCGAAACTTTCAAAACTCATCTAGAAACTTTCTCTCCAAACAGGGGTCACACGTCCGTGTGACTTGGGACACGCCCGTGGCCCCAAACCGTGCCTAAAACCCCAGCATTCTGCCAATGGCCCACGGCCAAGGTACACGCCCGTGCTTACCACCCGTGGTGCGCACTGACTACCTTAACACGGCCTAGAGTCTAAACACACGCCCGTGTGACTGGTCCGTGGTATATTCTGACTTAAGATACAAAGGTGCAGGGTGCACACGGCCTAGACACACGCCCGTGTGTCCAACCGTGTGAGCACATAGAGGCTATTTACCAAGCCAATTGCCACCCTAAAATCAAGACCAAACTCATGCTCAATTCAGCAACTCAAGTATTACATCTAACATGAACAAGGATGCATACTTCATTGATAGATTAAAATATACATAATTAATCATTCATGACTCATCTCTTTGGCCATATACAAAAAGAATACTAAGCTTGACAGTAAACAATTTGGCTAGTTTTAAAACATAACTCAAAATGAAATGTTTCCTATACATGCCATACTTAATATAATTTCAACTTGGCTATACCAAAATAGCGATTGATAGTGTGCTCCGAGCTCCGGTGACGATGATCCACGAAATTAGCTTGGCGGGACTACATGGAAAGAAAGAATAAAAGACGTAAGCATTTAGCTTAGTAAGTTTGCATATAATGCACATAACAACATACTTGCTTCTTATAAACCATTTGACATAAACAATGGTATCATAATTTCAGCTATAAAGCTTACTTACTCATATCTGATTCTTACGAATCTCATGATACTTACTAGTCTCATACTTGTGAAGTAAACAAGGTACCTGTATCACTTGATCACATTGATCAGTATACTTTAGCATAATAATCATAATCTCTAACTTATCATTCATAACATGAATAATACTCATTCTCAACTTGATGATAACTCTGCTTACTTAATTTCTTGTTATCTCATTTAAACTTTACTTGTTTGCCCAATGGATTTCTATGAATAACCGAGGATACTGAATCTTATCTCACACGCTCGATGCCAAAGCCATATCCTAGATACGGTCTTACATGGAATCTCTCATCTTGGTTTCAAGGCCATGTCTTGACATGGGCGTATACGAAGTCTTTCTCGTGAGTTCTCTTGGGAACTTACCATTGCCATGTCTTGACATGGTCTTACTTGGTACCTTTACTCATGAACTGGTCAATGCCGAGCCTTGGCTTGGACTTACATGAAATCTTCCTTGTTACTCACCAATGCCATGCCTTGGCTTGGACTTACATGAAATCTTCCTTGTTACTCACCAATGCCATGCCTTGGCTTGGACTTACATGAAATCTTCCTTGTTACTCACCAATGCCATGCCTTGGCTTGGACTTACATGGGATCTCTATCTCTTGATAGCTTTTCAATGCCAAGACTCGTCTTGGACTTACATGACATCTTTGCTTGGAGACTCACCAATGCCATGCCTCGGCTTGGGCTTATATAGGTCTTCATCTCATAATAACTCTTCAATGCCAAGACTTGTATTGGTCTTACATGATAACTTGTCTGATTGCCGATGCCATGCCTCGGCTTGGACTTATACGGACTTTCTCATTTCATGTGATAGATCGAGTATCCTAAGCTATTCATCTTCAATCGCGACTTTCTCATGCTTGATCTCATTGATTACTTTGTTTAACATAACATTAAACATTTTCATGATAATATTGTACATTATACTAAGCAATTCAATGATATTAATCATAAAGCTTAGAAATCATGCAAACTTACCTCGATATACAAAAATGTATGTAGATATGCAATTTAGTCCTCGACTTTGTTCTTACCTCGGTTTCGATCCGGGCTTCATTTTTCTTGATCTATAATCACAAATAGATCATTTAATACTCACACTGACTAAAATGACTCTTAACACATACTTTGGAAAAATTACTATTTTGCCCCTATACTTTCTCATATTTACACTTTTGCCCCAAGGCTCGTAAAATGAATCTCACTCAACTTTCTTAAACTTCATGCTTAGCTGATTCATTTTCTCTACTATAGCAATCATCAATTCCCACTAAGGTATGACCAATTCCATAACTTTTACAAACTAGTCCTTACTAGCATTTTTCATGAAATTCACTTAGAAAAAGATGTTTATCTAACATCAAACTCTCATAAAATTCCATAAAATATCATTTTACAAGCATGTCACTCTTGGGTAGATTTTTGAACATGCATCTTAGCTCATTTTATAGCTAAAAATAGCTAATTCATAATACGAGAACTTCAAAAACACGAAGAATATTAAAAATGGGGCTAAGATGAACTTACTAGCAAGCTTGAAAAAAATGAAGAACCCTAGCTATGGAGTCTCCAAATTTTTGGCACAAGAGGAAGAAGATGAATGAAATTTTTATCATCTTTTTCCTATTTTAATCATTTATTAGACAAATGACCAAAATGCCCTTCTCTTTAAAAATTCCCCTTTTACTAACTCATGTCCATTTTTGTCCAAAACTTATAATTTGGGCAAATTGCTATTTAAGGACTTCTAATTAAAATTCTAAAGCTATTTCATACAAAAAGCTTCTAGAAACTCATATTTTGCAACTTTTGCAATTTAGTCCTATTTGATCATTCCATGTCAATTTCACAAAATTTCTACATGGAACTTTAATACTATCATGCAAACATGTCATAAACCTTAAGAACTCAATTTACTAACTCAGATTTGTGGTCTCGCACCACTATTCCGACTAGGCCCTGAATCGGGATGTTATAGTGATGGTTTATTTAGTTTAATGTTTTATGTTACGAACTTACTAAGCTTTATAAAGCTTACTGTGTGATTTGTTTCTCTGCTTTGCAGTGTTAGTAAAGCTAGCTCGGATCTGGGGATTGTCAGCATCTCAGTCACACTATCGGCCTTCTATTTCTGGTACTTTTGGAAAGATGTTCATAGTTGAAATATGGCATGTATAGGCTAGTTGTTTGGACTCATATTTGAGATGTGTAAATAGTCATGTGATATGGCTAGCTAAATGTTGGTAATGTGTATGAGTGAGTATGGTATTTAGTGCATATTTTGATATAGCATGATGGTAATGAATTAGCTTATAAATGGTGAGTTCAATGATGAATAAATGCCTTAGTTACTTAGTGAAGTTATGGATGTTTTATACCTAGAATTACTTGTAATTTGGTTGTGTTAAATAGCATGCTTAGAAATGAGCTTATATGTGATGATATGATGATTGTTGGACATGAAATTGGTTGCTAAATTGTGTGTTTAAAAATGCTCAAATGTGATTGTAGGATTGACCCAAGTGGGTGGTATTTTGGCCTTGAAAATGGCCTATAATGTCACACGATTGTGGCACACGGATGTGCCTAGGGACCGTGGGTGATTAACAGGATCTAACCTTGTAGCACACGGCCTCGACACGGGCGTGTCAACTAGCCGTGGGGCACAAGTCAGTAGCTAGCCTAAGAGCACACGGCCATGGCACACGGGCGTACTTGGTGGCCGTGGTAGAGAAGTCAGTATGTGGCTTAAGAGTGCACGACCTTAGAGCACGGGCGTGCTTGGTGGCTGTGGAGGATAAGTCAGTTTCAACCACGGGGAGGACACACAGGTGTGTCTAGCGGCCGTGGGAGGCACACGGCCTACCCCCACGGGCGTGTAAGCCCTGAAACATAGAAAAGTTTTAACTTTCCATGAAATTTTGTATGTGTTTCAATTTAGTCCTGACTCAGTTTATAAGCATGTTTTAGGTCTCGTTGACTGTATTAAGGGACATTATGTTTGAGATTGATGGATGAATGTATGAACTTCTAAAAATGTTTCCGATCGGTTCGGTAACGCCTTTAACCGTAGTCCGACGACGGTTACGGGTTAGGGGTGTTACACATCACATATCGGTTTGGGTTGTGTTTTGATGCAAGATGAGAAGGTATTGACTTTTGCGTCCCAACAACTTAAGTCACATGAATGCAACTATCCTACACACGATTGAGAGTTGGCTGCGGTTTTCTTTACCTTAAAAATCTGGAGGCACTATTTGTATGGTGAGAGGTGTATCATTTACACCGATCACAAGAGCCTCAAGTATCTCCTTACTCAGAAAGAGTTAAACCTTAGGCAACATAGATGGATTGAGTTGCTTAAGGACTACAACTGTACGATTGAGTATCTTCCTGGTAAGGCTAATATTGTAGCCGATGCTCTGAGTCGTAGAGTGATCTTTGATTTGAGGGCAATGTTTGCTCGCCTAAGTCTATTTGTTGATAGGAGTTTATTAGCCTAGTTGCAAGTTAAGCCGACTTGGATTGAGTAGATTCAGGTTAAATAGATGGGGGATGACTCTTTGGTTCTACGATTCCGTCAGGTTGAGGATAGTAGTACTTCTAATTTTGGGCTGAACAGTGATGGGGTTTCATGTTTTCGTGGACATGTTTGTGTGCCTAACAACTATAATTTGAGGTAGTTCATTCTACGAGAAGCGCATAGTAGCCCTTATGCTATTCATCCTGGCGAAAATAAGATGTATCATGATCTACGTGAGTTATACTAGTGGCTGGGTTTGAAACGAGAGGTAACAGATTTCGTCTCTCGTTGTCTGACGTGTCAGCAAGTTAAAGCTGAGCATCAACTACCTTTGGGTTTACTTCAACCTGTTAAGAATCCCCTTTGGAAACAGGAACGAGTGACTATGGACTTTGTTAGTAGGTTGCCATTAACACCTACTAAGAAGGATTCTGTCTAGGTCATCGTGGATCGGTTTACTAAGTCTGCCCATGTTATTCCTGTTAGGACATACTGCTCCATTTAGAAATTGACCAAGTTATATGTTTCTGAGATCATAAGACTTCATGGGGTTCGGTCTCGATTATTTCTGATAGAGATCCTCACTTCACATCTCGGTTTTGGAGGAAGCTCCATAAGGCTCTAGGTTCAAGATTAGACTTCAGTACTGCGTTCCATCTTCAGACAGATAGTCAATCTGAGAGGGTGATTTAGATATTGGACGATATGCTTCGGAGTTGTGTGATTGATTTCTGAGGTAGTTGGGAGGAGTTTCTGCCATTAGTCGAGTTTACATATAATAACATTTTTCTGTCTAGTATTCAGATGACACCTTACGAGGCTCTGTATGGTCATAAGTGTCGTACTCCATTGTGTTGGACTAAGTTGGGTGAATGATGGGTTTTGGGTCCTGAGTTGGTTTCCGAGACTAAGGATAAAGTTAGACTGATTCGGGATCGTCTTAAGGTGACTTCTGATAGGCAGAAGTCATATTCAGATTTGAAGAGGTGAGATATCGAGTACTCTGTGGGTGATTATGCCTTTTTGAAGGTATCTCCTTCGAAGAAGGTCTTTTGATTTAGACGTAAGGGCAAGTTGAGCCCTAGGTTCATAAGGTCTTATCAGATTCTGAAACGTCTGTGGCTGATTGCCTATCAGTTAGAGCTACCTCTAGAGTTAGATCATATTCATGATATGTTTCATGTCTCCAGGTTGAGGTGCTATCGGTCTGACCCATCTCATGTCATTTCTGTTGAGGAGATTGAGGTTAGATCGAATTTGACATTTGAGGAAGAGCCGGTTCAGATTCTGGATCAAGATGTTAAGGTCTTGAGAAGGAAGTCCATTTTTTCGGTAAATGTTCTTTGGCGGAATCATGGCACTGAGGAAGCCACTTGGGAACCTGAGGACATGATTCAACAATAGTATCTGCACATGTTTGAATCAGGTAAATTTTGAGGCCAAAATTTCTTTTATGGAGGAGAGTTGTAATGCCATAAAAATCTAATGTTTTATTAGTTAAATTCTATCATCAATAAGTGTCTATTTCAGTGGTTAAGTGTCTAAGCTGTGTCTTTAAGGTCTTGTGTTTGAGTCCCCGCGTGAGTGGATTATCAATATTTTTATTGTTTCGATGTGGGTCGGGTAGGTGGTTAAGTTTGAGTTAATTTCAAACTCTGGAAAAGGTGGTTAGTTATCTGAAATAGGGTTAGTGGTTAGTAGGTTTGGATTTGGGTTTTTTTTTTTAAATTTATTAGTTAATTTTAAAAAAAATTAAAATTAAAATAAATTAGTTTCCCCCCTAATTTTTGGCTCCCAAGTCTCTACTTCTACCATTCTTTTCTTTTGTTTTTCTTTTGCTTTTTCTTTTCTTTTCTGCTATCTTTGAAATCACATTGAGTTTGTTTCTACTTTCTTTCGAGTATTTCCTTCTCTTTCCTTTACACCTCTTTACGATCGGGTCTTAGTTCCTTAATTATCTTCTCTTTGTTAGCGTTGCTCGTAGGTAAGTTGGTTAGTTTCTGTTTTGATGTGTTTTTACGTGAATAGTAAGAGGGATGTGTTAATATTAGGATTATGGAATTAATCATTTTAAATCGATTTGTTTTAGGGGAAGAACGTCTATTACTTGACGATTCTCCAGCAAGTTGAGTCATGTGCTACTGTTACGTGCTAGAGTAAGCTATTAATTCTAATTTGGGGCTGTGTGGTTGAGTGGATTTTCCGTGTGAGTTCGTTTGGTATTTTGGGATAAATCAAGAACTTTGTTCTCTAAGTTGTTTTGTTATCATTGTTAATTTGGTGAAGTAATTGACGATTTTAGGTTCTGAACGGGTTGTGAGAAGTTTGGCATCAGGATCGGGTCAGGTGTGAAATGAAAAACAAATGAAATAGCGAACGGAGAAAGCCAAAAATCTGCACAGTCAACGCCACACAGCCGTGTGCTAGATAGTGTGGTAGGCCGTGTGTGACACAAGGTCCGGGCTATTTGGGCCATGTGGGCTACACGGGCTTGTGTGAGGTCGTGTGGGCCACACGGGCTAGTCAATTTGGCCGTGTGGGCCATGCGGGCATGTTGGCCCAAAATTATGATTTTTTTCCTAGGGCCGTACACATCGTTCCAATCGATCGTAGGCCATTCGTGGGGTCGGTATGTGATCAAATAAACTGTAAAATATGAAATCTGGTCATTTGCTAGTATAAATTCTGATATATGTTCATATATTTGAGACGTCATATGATAAGTAAACCTTATAATAGGTTATGAGTAAACTGAAAAATGCTATGTATGCCTTGTATCTATTATGTCATGCATGTATAACTGTGGCATGTCTGATTTCGATTTTATTCTGTATTTGCGTCTAGGATGGTTTATATTATGTGGTTGAAGTGTTTCTGTGAATGGCGATAACTCGTCAATACATTGGCAGCTCAACTGCAACTATTTTAAAAGTGTCATATCGACACTAAGTGGTGTGTAGGGTTGGCTGGGTGTTTCATTCCACATATGGTGTTTTGGGATGGTCGGAGATGATGTGTAGCGGATGGGATAGGAAAATATGTCTGTATCTATATTGCTTTGTTATGATTTTGTTTATGCTAAATCTGTCTGATATAAATTAATTGTTCAAGTTATTGTTACACACTGAGTTTCGAAAACTCATATTCCGTTTGACTGATATTTTCAGGTAATCCTCATACTTTGGTGGGTCGGTGCCACTGGAGCTCAGTTACAATAAATTTATTTTGTTTGATTCTTTTAAATTTGGATTTAAGCGTTTTGTAATATTTGGACTGTTTTGGTTTTGGGATTTATTTTTTATTTTTGCGTGACACTGTTCAAAATGACTTATTGAAAATGACAGTTTCTTCCAAAACAACTATGTAACATCCCCAAACCCGGCCCATTCACTACGACCGAATCTGGTTATGTTAGTGCAGAAAAGACGGTTGAAAATCTTAAAATAAAACATCGTAGTTTGCTGAATTTTGGAAAACATATCTTTGGAATAAAACTTTGCTATAAAACTCATTCATTTTTAAAACTTTAGTTTATAATATCCAATTTGAATAAATAGGTTGCAAAGCATAAATCATTTTCACGTAGCAATTTAATTTAAATAAACCATAGTTAAAGTAATACCAAAAACATAAAATGGCCTTTATTACAACCCAACAATTCAAATAAAGTACTTATATCAAAATTAAGCATGGAATAATTGAACATCATCCTCGGCATGGGCCACCTTGTCCTCTCCGATCCCGGTCCAGCTTTATGCACTACCTGAAATGGTTAATGAAAAGAGTGAGTCCACCGACTCAAGGCATAACCACAACACATATTTCCATCCGTATGGGCTTGGCCCATACCCACACACCATCGAAACAAATCATGCAAGAATGCATCTCAAATTTCCAACCTACTATCCAACCGTGACACCAACCTTAGCCGACTCCGCCTAAGGCCGTGGCTAATCCACCGATCACAACCGAGTGACCCCACATATGTTACCTCGGCAGGACTGGCTTTGCACAAGGCCGTGGTCGAGCCACCGATCACATCGTGATCCATAAATCTTACCTCGGCATTCTCGCCGCCGAGGCCGTGGGTGAGCCACCGATCAACCAAAGTGATCCAAATATCGTGTCTGTCTACGGTGATGCACATAGCAATCAACCGCCGAGATGGGCACCTAGCCAACACCTCCCTTGAGGTAGCACAAAGCTAACCCTCAAGCGCTAATGTAGCTGAGCTATCATTAGACCACGCACATCCCGTGTACACTTCTTCCTTCTTCAATCCAATCCCATGCCCATGTGTCAATAAATCATGCAAGAATATCATATAGAATGAGTATTTATCACTTATCACTACCACATTGTACATATATAAATGTATATCAAGATTAACTTACCATCACCATTATTCATCACTTATGCCATTATAAACGGCTATTACACATAATACACACATAAACATGTTAGCAAACCAAACTACGTAAATAGTGCGATGATTACGCACCTAAATGATACCAAAACCCAAACGCTACTTCGCTTCGCACACCGCAGACTAACGGACTTACAAAAGGTTCCCAATGATGTGCTCTTCTCCCCTACAATCGGCCTTGGCATAAAAACAATGAACACTTAGGCCATTCGGCCAAGACAAAAACTATAGCACAAAGAAAACTAACACGTCCTTACCTTGCTAATCAACCTTTAAGGGTAAAATCGTAATTTTACCCACTAAGGGCATTTTCGTAATTTACCCACCAAGGGTATATCGGTAATTTCGTACCTGGAATGGCCTTTCCAAAGGCCCAGTGTCGCCCCGAGCGACCCAACTACCATTTCTGGTCGAAATGGACTATTGGGCCTAAAGCCCAATTTCGGCCCATTCGGGCCCACACGCTCGTGTGGCCCACCTAACACAAATCTAGCCATGTATATAAGTTCCACCTAGTCTAGTTCACTATATACTACACAATCGCACAATTTACTCATAAGGGCCCACGGGCCCATTGGGCCCACTTCGGCCCATCACGGCCCAAGCAGCCCCAACCCACAAGAATACTACTTATGGCCTCAACTATCACGTCGAAGCCCCAAACGTGCGCTCGCACGCTCGTGTGGCTACTATTGCCGTGACCGGTACTTCGGCATTTGCCGCTTCTACAACTAGAGTAGAGAGTTACACACCGATAGGACTCGGGTGTTAATCCGCCGCCCACCACTCCTCGTGCCCAAACGCCTCCAAGATGTGTTTACTCTCCTCCTAGGATGCTCCTTATATAGCTAGCACTTCACCTTCATTCTTTGTGTCTTTCCGATGTGGGATCCTTCACAAGTAGAGTTTAAATTCAACTCAAACTCTTCCCGTCTGCATCATGCAAAATAAATACTCCCTTGCTTCTCATGAGATTCGAACCCAGGCTCCCTTGCAACATAATCCACGCTGCTAGCCACTTGGCCACAAGCTCCTCTTGTGTCTTAAACTATGCGCAACTAAATATAAACTATGGACCAAATTCTAAGGTCCAAGCAAAAAGAAACCAAAATGCAAAAGCCAAGACTTGAACCTTGGACCTCCTTCCTTCCCTTGTGGCGTCACCCCCTTGTCTCTTATGTGGTGTCACTTTGCCACTACACCACACACTCCACTTGTGTTATTTTCCTCCGTATTTTATTCTTAAGGCCTACCTGCCAACTTCCAGGGTTTTTTTTTTCCATCTAAAACCAAAATTTCCCCAAACCTAATATTTGATCCCGGGACTTCATAGAAGCCTTCTAACCTTCCAAAATCACTTATCCAATAGGTCCAACTTGCATTTAAGCCGGTCTCTTGTTCTCCAAAAATTTAAACGCTACTACGCCTAAGGCCCATTGGGCTCAATTCTCCTAGGCCCAATTCCTTTTTACCCTAAAAATCTAAATTTTCCAAAGCCTTCCCTTCTCATCCCAACATTCTTAGAGCCTCTAAAACTCAACCAAGCACTCCCAAAACCTACTAACACTTGATTTATACCCCATATGCACAAATTTCTAAACCAGGTGTTACAATTCTACCCTCCTTAAAATAATTTCGTCCTCGAAATTACTTGTCTAAACTAACGACCAATTCTCTCCACTACGCTATCGCTGCGCACTCTGATCGATCTTAAGGAGCTAACATACTTTACGAGCAACAAAACAAACAAATCACCAAAACCGCCTCTACCACGTCCACGAGAAGTACGACCACGCCCCTAGAACTCATATCTAGCGTCGCGATTTAATCTGATTAAAAGTTTTATGCATTAGAAATTTTGTTCCAATCGTTTAATCCACGAGCAAATTTTATGAATGAAGTTTCGAAGTCGTTCTTTTTCGAGCAATCAAAGTTTCGATTTCTAAAGTAATCCACTATTGCAATCATCCGATCACATCAATAACTCACAAGCAATAGTAAGGGTACTTACACGTGGACTTCGGTTGAGGTACAGTGCCATGCCACTTAACTCAAAACCTTTTCATAAAAACCCATATTTTGAAAAGCCCACTTTGAAAATGTTTTTGGGCCCAAAACCCTCAAAGCCGAGTTTTGAACTTGGCTCGATATTAAATCAACATCCCCAAACCCGCCCATTCACTACGACCGAACTGTTATGTTAGTGCGAGAAAAGACGGTTGAAAATCTTAAAATAAAACATCGTAGTTTGCTTTGAATTTTGGAAAACATATCTTTGGAATAAAACTTTGCTATAAAACTCATTCATTTTAAAACTTTAGTTTATAATATCCAATTTGAATAAATAGGTTGCAAAGCATAAATCATTTTCACGTAGCAATTTAATTTAAATAAACCATAGTTAAAGTAATACCAAAAACATAAAATGGCCTTTATTACAACCCAACAATTCAAATAAAGTACTTATATCAAAATTAAGCATGGAATAATTGAACATCATCCTCGGCATGGGCCACCTTGTCCTCTCCGATCCCGGTCCAGACTTTATGCACTACCCGAAATGGTTAATGAAAAGAGTGAGTCCACCGACTCGATTGCATAACCACAACACATATTTCCATCCGTATGGGCTTGGCCCATACCCACACACCATCGAAACAAATCATGCAAGAATGCATCTCACCCCAACCTACTATCCAACCGTGACACCAACCTTAGCGGACTCCGCCTAAGGCCGTGGCTAATCCACCGATCACAACCGAGTGACCCCACATATGTTACCTCGGCGGACTGCTGCACACAAGGCCGTGGTCGAGCCACCGATCACATCGTGATCCATAAATCTTACCTCGGCATTCTCGCCGCCGAGGCCGTGGTGAGCCACCGATCAACCAAAGTGATCCAAATATCGTAATCGTCTCTACGGTGATGCACATAGCAATCAACCGCCGAGATGGGCACCTAGCCAACACCTCCCTTGAGGTAGCACAAAGCTAACCCTCAAGCGCTAATGTAGCCTGAGCTATCATTAGACCACGTACATCCCGTGTACACTTCTTCCTTCTTCAATCCAATCCCATGCCCATGTGTCAATAAATCATGCAAGAATATCATATAGAATGAGTATTTATCACTTATCACTACCACATTGTACATATATAAATGTATATCAAGATTAACTTACCATCACCAGTTATTCATCACTTATGCCATTATAAACGGCTATTACACATAATACACACATAAACATGTTAGCAAACCAAACCACGAAATAGTGCGATGATTACGCACCTAAATGATACCAAAACCCAAACGCTATCTCCGCTTCGCACTGCCGACTAACTGGACTTACAAAAAGGTTCCCAAATGATGTGCTCTTCTCCCCTACAATCGGCCTTGGCATAAAAACAATGAACACTTAGGCCATTCGGCCAAGACAAAAACTATAGCACAAAGAAAACTAACACGTCCTTACCTTGCTAATCAACCTTTAAGGGTAAAATCGTAATTTTACCCACTAAGGGCATTTTCGTAATTTACCCACCAAGGGTATATCGGTAATTTCGTACCTGGAATGGCCTTTCCAAAGGCCCAGTGTCGCCTCGAGCGACCCAACTACCATTTCTCGGTCGAATGGACTATTGGGCCTAAAGCCCAATTTTGGCCCATTCGGGCCACACGCCGTGTGGCCCACCTAACACAAATCTAGCCATGTATATAAGTTCCACCTAGTCTAGTTCACTATATACTACACAATCGCACAATTTACTCATAAGGGCCCACGGGCCCATTGGGCCCACTTCGGCCCATCACGCCCAAGCAAATTTCCAACCCACAAGAATACTACTTATGGCCTCAACTATCACGTCGAAGCCCCAAACGTGCGCTCGCACACTCGTGTGGCTACTATTGCCGTGACCGGTACTTCGGCATTTGCCGCTCTACAACTAGAGTAGAGAGAGTTACACACCTGATAGGACTCACGGTGTTAATCCGCGCTCCGACCACTCCCGTGCCCAAACGCCTCCAAGATGTGTTTACTCTCCTCCTAGGATGCTCCTTATATAGCTAGCACTTCACCTTCATTCTTTGTGTCTTTCCGATGTGGATCCCTTCGTCAGAGAGTTTAAATTCAACTGAAACTCTTCCCGTCTGCATCAAGAAAATAAATACTCCCTTGCTTCTCATGAGATTCGAACCTGTGCTCCTTTGCAACATAATCCACGCCGCTAGCCACTTGGCCACAAGCTCCTCTTGTGTCTTAAACCATGCGCAACTAAATATAAACTATGGACCAAATTCTAAGGTCCAAGCAAAAGAAACCAAAATGCAAAAGCCAAGACTTGAACCTTGGACCTCCTTCCTTCCCTTGTATGTCACCCCTTTGTCTCTTATGTGGTGTCACTTTGCCACTACACCACACACTCCACTTGTGTTATTTTCCTCCGTATTTTATTCTTAAGGCCTACCTGCCAACTTCCAGGGTTTTTTTTTTCCATCTAAAACCAAAATTTCCCCAAACCTAATATTTGATCCCGGGACTTCATAGAAGCCTTCTAACCTTCCAAAATCACTTATCCAATAGGTCCAACTTGCATTTAAGCCGGTCTCTTGTTCTCCAAAAATTTAAACGCTACTACGCCTAAGGCCCATTGGGCTCAATTCTCCTAGGCCCAATTCCTTTTTACCCTAAAAATCTAAATTTTCCAAAGCCTTCCCTTCTCATCCCAACATTCTTAGAGCCTCTAAAACTCAACCAAGCACTCCCAAAAACCTACTAACACTTGATTTATACCCCATATGCACAGCCCCTAAACCAGGGTGTTACAAACTATTTTTGAGAAAATAAACTTAGTTTTTCCAAAATATAACGATCTAAGAATTTTCGCTGCAAAGTAATCGTTTTTTTGAAATATAAGTAAACATCATTTCCAACTAAAAAGTTAGGTTAGATGTGTTTTCTATTAAACTGGGGTGTTAAGTAATAAAATTTATGACATTTTCTAAAGGTTTTGAAAACTGGATTTATAACTGCTTTACGTAACATCTCCAGATTTGGCTATAACGTCTTGGTCGAGTTTGGGGTGTTACATATTGACTTGAAATGCTATGGTTGAAATTGAATATTAAGATAGGGACTATACTGAATAGAAATTTGTATGTCTTAGCTGATATAATAAATTAGTATAAAATGAGCTTATGTTATATTATACGATGAAATTATAAATTGATATTAAATTAAGAATGATGGGATGTGAATTGAACTATATGATGAAATTGGAAATTGGTTACGCTATTAACTGTACAAGTTTATACTTTGTTTAGCCGATGATGCACTTATGTGCCAGTATAATTGCTTCAGTATATCCGATGATGGACTTATGTGCCAGTATCTTTTCTTCGGTACATCTAATGATGCACTTACGTGCCACTATGATTGCTTCAACTTATTCGATGATGCACTATGCGTGCTAGTATAGTTACATCGGTTCATCCGATGATTCACCTCGCGTGTCAGTATAATTGCTTCAACTTGCCCGATGATGCACTATGTGTGCCAGTAACATTTTTGGTATATCCGATGATGCACTACGGTGCCAGATTGAGATGCATGTTGCCTATTCCGTGTATCAATCTTGAAATTTGAGTTAGGTTAATAGGGGTAATTAATAATATGTTTGGAAACTTATATCAAAACGAACTAATATGATGCTTGAGATTTTGAATATGTTTATATATGAAATCAAAATAAGAGTATATCATGTAAAGCAAATAGAATCGAGCCTTAGGGGCTAAAACAAATGTGTGAATGAGTTAGTAGATGCCAGAATCGGAATGACCGGTAACTATAAGGTAAGTAATGGAATAGGTTATGACAAGTTGATTAAAGTAATGCCTTTGTTATGTATGAGATTGAAAAGTGAGTAGAAAAAGTATAGCTTTGATGATAATGTTGAAATGTTAAGCAGATTGGCTTACCTAATGGGATATGCACGCTCATATATATATATATGAACTTATACAAATTACAATTTGAGTTCAAATACTTATTTCCATGCTTTTATAATAATTTATAATCTCTTAAATCATAAAGGTACCACTAAGCCCTATTGCTCAGTGTGCGATTTGTTTTCTCTATGTGCAGGTTCAGGTGACTCTCAAAGCCCTGGAACTTGAAGCTAGTATCCAAACTATCGTTTCTGACCCAACAATGTTTGTATTAAGTGGTTCATTTTAGTTCTTTGGCATGTACCTAGGGGTATTTTGGTTTAATGTCTTAAATGGTTAGGTTGTCAAGTTTTAATCTTATGTAAATGTTTAGATATCATGTTTGAATATGCTTTCTAAATTTGATTTGGAGCCTTAGAGTTAAAGGCTATGAAACTTTTTATGTGTTTTGGTTTGTTTTTGGAAATATGAATGCTATAAGTTAGATTAATTAATTGATGTTAGAAATTGGTAGTTTGATGGTACTTGGAAGAACCAATTTTGCTCAAATTGTCTTGAATGCTTTGGTATGTGATTGATATGGTAGTATGGAATGTGCTTAAATATGATTTTAGGTCTTCCAAACTTGTACCAAGTTGGTTCTTATGAAAATAATGAGTCACGTCGCGACGAGAAATAGGGCAAAGTCCATACGGCGACATTATTGCTTCAAGGTCACGACGAGTTCCAAACAGAGAACTGCGTCGCGACGAGGAACCCTTGGAATCGTAAAGTCAACCCAAAATTTTTAATCCTTACACTTTGGTCCTATTTTGACCTTGGTTTAACAATAAAGCTTTTGTAAGTTTGTATAAGACCCGAAAATGATTATGTAACACCCTATACCCGACTCGACCGCCAGGTCTGGGTATCGAATGTCACAATCACTCAATTAACTTGAATTATCTTCTAGTTTAACTTATTAACAATATTTTGGCTTCATTAAATTATGAGATTTGAATACAACAGAGTAATCGGCGACACAATTCGTCTATGGTTGTTTCCATTCTCACTTTTCGACAATGCCTACGAATGTCTCAATTCCCAAGAACCAGGTTCCATTACGCAAAAGTTTCCCCATTAGTCAAACCATCCAATTGAGGCACGATATTGCTAATTTTAAGCAATTCGAAAGCGAGAATTTATATAAAGCTTGGGAACGCTTCAAGTCGCTACTTAGGAAGTGTACACACCACAGTATGCAAGACTGGCTTCAAATGCAAATTTTTTTATAACGGATTGGAGGAGAGCTTAAGAGCCAATTTAGTTGGCCCATCGGTCGAAGTCTTTATGAATAACACATATGAGCGAGCTTGTTAATTAATTGAGGACTTGGTGATGAACTCATATATGTGGCCGGGCGAGCGCTTTCCATATAGCCAGAAGCCGTCAACGACTAAGGTGGTAAAGGAAGATGATAAGTATCAACAAATCTTGGAAAAATTACATCGTCTAGATACCATTGTCAAGACATCGATGAATGATGCCGCTCGAATCTACACGTCATACTTGGAGACCTAATCGGAGGAGGTAAATTACTTGGGTAATAGGGGTGGAAATCCCTATTCAAACACATAACCCTGATTGGATGCACCATCCAGATCTAAAGTGGGGAGGCAATCAAGGAAGCAGAAACTTAGTTATGAATTAACCAAACCCTCCATATCAACCCCTGCATTTGGAAAGATTTCAAGAGAAATCCATGGGTAATGACCACATTGGTTGTGGTCAACGCTTGGACCAGATTGAAAATGAGATACAACTTATGAGGTTCGACATTCAACATGTAAAGATTGAATGCACACAAACTCGCGCGGGTGTTGGCATATTAAAGGAAGAAATATGCAATATTATGAGCGCGTTGAATGAGATGCAGAGACAAATGGGTACAGGTATTCCGAGTAATATTGAAAAAATTCCCCGAAAGGATGGAAAAGAGCATGCAAATGCTATCGCACTCCGTTCGAGTAAAATACTAGTAAACTCGAAAAAGCCCGCTAACAAGGAGGACGATGAGGTAAAAATGGAGGACAAAACCTTGATGAGCTAAAACTTGAAATCCAAATGGAGAAAAGACCCGAACTGGTGGCTGAGCCAAAAAATAATCCACGTTTGGAACTAGTGCAAAAGAACATACCATTCCCATCGAGGTTAGAGGACAAACAACAAAGGGATGAGGAGGAATTCACAAGTTTTATAAACCTTTTTAAATCCCTTAACGTGGATTTGCCATTACTTGAGCTAATCGATAAAATACTGAAGTATGCCAAATAATTAAAAGAGATTATGTCTAGGCAAAAAAAGTTAAAGAAATGTGAGAAAATAAAAATCGACGCCTCTTGTAATACAATAATTGCTCGTAAAATATCCCCAAGGCTAAAAGATCCAAGAAATTTTACAATTCCCGTGGCGATAGGGAACAAACATTTTAGCAAGACCCTTTGTGACTTAGGGGCTAGCATAAATTTGATGCTCTTATCCACATATTTAAAACTTAGATTGTGGGATTTGAAAAATACGTCAATTATGCTACAATTGGCCGATTGGCCTCTCGTGCATCCTAAGGGTGTACTTAAAGGTGTATTGGTTAAAGTTAGGGGGTTTATAATCCCCGTCGATTTTGTTATCCTAGACTTCGAGGAGGACCAACACATTCCCATTCTGTTGGGTCGGCCATTTTTGTTTACGTCTAGATCTACCATTTATCTTGAGAAGAATGAATAAATAATGAAGATAATGGAGAAATAGAGATATTTAAATGTGGCCATGATTCCCAAAAGACGGAATACGAGGAAAAAATAGGGGAGGAGTGTTACGTAATTTTCTTTAGTACCTCTAAAGAACTTGGTCAAAGGTATGTTTCTAGCTCAACGTGTGTAGGTAACAAAGGATCAAGGGAGCGTGACAAGTGGAAAGACCCCGGATGAAAATTCAATTGTTGGATGGACCAAGGTGATTACCGAATGAGAAAACTTACGATGAATGGAACGCTCATCCGGTAGCCACATTTAATTTTGAATTAAAACTTTGAAAATTGTGTAAATTTTGTACATTTGAAATTTGAATTTTAAATAGGTTAGGAAGCTTTAATTAGATAGGATTTCGGCCGTATGAAGCTAAAGGGAGTCTGTTAGGGATTCAATTGAAATAAGGGGTAAAAGATAGGGGCCAACACATTAAATATTCAAAACAAGATAAATTTAGGGCGGTGTCGTGACACCACATCTCAGTGTCACGACATTGCACTTCAAACCTAAAATCTTCTCAAATTCTACCTCGTGTCACAACACTGCACCTCAATGTCGCAACACGACATTTCAAACCTAAATTAATTTTAAATTTTAAGTCAGTTTCGCGATACCATGCCTCAGTGTCACGACACAACACTCAAAAACCAAAACCTGGAGCATTCGAAGTACGGTGTCGCGACACCGATGTTGAGTCTACAATTCGAGACCTAAATTTCTACACAACCTCACTGTATAGTATAAATACTAAATAGACCTAAAGCCTATTTTCTTACTTTAAACACTCTGTAATCACCCCTTAAGCACCACCAACGGCAACCACACCTCTCTTAACTCTCCATTGCTTAGAATTTTCAACTATTGCCGCTAGCTACTACTCCTCCTTACACAATTGCTGCCGCCACTGCTGACCTCCTTCTTGACGGTCGAATCCATCAAAATTTTTGTTGATAAAGTTATTTCACTCTCTTTTATTTATTTTTATTTCATCATTTTATAAAATTTTAGATTAGCCTTTTATTGCATTATCCATGGCATCGAGAAAAGTTCATAAAACTGCACAACCGGCCGAATTGGGAGAATTTGATTCTACCCAATTTCGGATTCAAGAAGTTGAAAAATGCCTTTTAGAACTCCAAGGAAAAACATTTATCCAAGAACGCAAGTTTGAACCCTCGTTCTATTTGAACGATAAAATTTGGGATTTAATTTGAGCAAATCAATGGACCGAATTTTGCCTTACATCGAAAGAGTCGGTGACCGACTTGGTGGTGTACGAATATTATGCCTCATTAAAAGAATGATGAAAGAATAAATCCCAAATGTGCACGCTCACGTGACCGTCCGAGGTAAGGAGGTCTTATGTACTCCTCGAGAAATATGTAATTTCTAAAATGCACCATACTATGTCTTTGATGCGTTAGATGCACTAGATATAAATTATTTTAGGGACATAGATATAGACGAGATTTGTACATATTTAACTAAGGGGAGAGGCGTTTGGAAACACCAAACGAAAACTAACATCTCTTTGTCATTCAATCAGGCAATGATGTTTCCGATTTCCAAAATATGGATGTAGTTTATCTATATGTGAATTTCTCTGATCCTTAATGTATATAATGTTAAGGCCTTTCGAGTTATTTTGTGGTACTGTATCTTGCAGTGTAGACAGGTGTGCATCGACAAGTGGATGTACAAGGAAATTTTCACTTGCATTAGTGGCAAAAAGGTTAGGATCTTTTTCCTACACCCAGTGATTGCCTTATGCAAGAAGGATAAAGTCTCGATGTCCACGACTGAGTAGTTCGTTAAGTCGACTAAGAGCATCCTACGGAACTTCATCTACACCTAGTACGTCGAGCTCAACCTCGAGCACATCCAAGATTGGAACGAGTGATAGAAGAAAAAGATGGATGTTCCGCCATCCCTAAAGTAGAAGATGAAGGAAAAGGGCCATAGGAGCCAAGGTACTGGTGACATGACGGATATGGAGTGGGTCATTAGGTGGATGCAGTGGATGACATCGTTGGGAATGGATTACACCCAACGACTTGGGATCCCCATCTCCGAGCCACCACCAAACTAGTACCCACCCATGCCACAAGTCGATGAGGAATGAGAGAAGGAGGAAGAAGAAGAAGAGCCGACCCTCCACATCCCAAGCCGCACGAGCCCCACTAGTTCTGTGAGTTCGAGGGCTGCCACACCAGAAATAAGTCGAGGGAAGGACTTGATGATCGAGGAGAGTCGGCTAGATATCGATTCTAATTAAAAACTTTCAAACTTTCAAAATTTTAACTTTTAAATTTATTGTTTTTAATTTGTTTGGGACTTGTAATTTTATTTTAGGATGATTTTATTTTTGTTTGGACTTTATTTATTTTTCGCTTTAGTTTTGTTTAACTGATTTCTATGTAGGAAGCCTGTACGATATAAGACATTACATTTTGGAGCTAAATCGATACGAGGAAGACCACCCGACCACATTTAAGGACCTTTAACGATAAAACAGGGAAGTCTCTTTTCTTATCTTTGGGGACGCACATTAGGGACACCAAATAAGGTGTGTGGGGGGTAACATAGAAAATTTTCAAACTTTTGTGTTTTTATTAGTTTTTTTTTGTTTTTCATTTTTGTGTGTGTTCGCTTGTGCGCGACCTTATAGCAATACAAGAGATTGGATAGGAGCATGTAAATAGGATTGTGTGTTTGAATTGTAAATTTAATAATAGCAATTGATTTTTGGTTGTTCAACTTTACACTATTTAGTTCATTTTATTACAATTTGAATAGGTGATATTGTGTTAGGTGAAACAAGTGACTAATAGGTACATGAAAATCATATATGTTTGTTTGAATGACATGTGTTAGTGTGTTAATATTCAGTTAATTATAATCTATGAACTGAGACACTTATGGATGACTTAAGGCATTTTTTGGTAGATTTTTTGAGCCAAAAAAGTTGACCTTAATTTAAAATCCCTAGTACCCTAATTTTGAGCCTAAATCCCTATTTCTTGATGAACCACAACGGAAGCCCTAAGCCTTAAAATATAATCTATTGATCCGATTTTCTTGGCCCCTGCACGGATTTAGACGTCGGGCCATTGATATTAAGGGCTATGTAGATACAACACAGTGGTTTCCAAAATAAAAGAAAAATAAGAGTAAATTTAATGGATAGTATAGTATGGTGAGTATAAGAGTCTTACAAACTTGTGCTTAAATAGAAATTTCTTTTGAGAATTAATCAAAAGAAAAAGTTTGAGAAGGCTAAAATAGCCGAGCAAGAAGTACTTGAGAAATTAGAAAACTAAAATGAGTGAAAGAGAAAAGTAAAAGAAAAAGAAAAGAAGAATTCCTCATTTTTGCACATTAGTCTCGCTACGATGATTGTGTTCACTAATACTTTACTATACCTTAAGAATCAAAGAGAAAAGGTTGGTTAGAGAAGGGGATATAAGGTGGCGAGCTAAAAGGTTTAACCGGGAAAGTATTGGGGTCAATATAATGTGCCAATTATTTTCGTGCTTTAACCATTCTGTGTGTCTATTCCTTGATTTCGAACCAACCTAAGCCACAAAACATTACAAGCTGAAAGACCTATGTGACCTAAGTGATACAGTTTATGGATGAAAAATGACTAAAATTTGACATTTCTAGTTACTTGCGTTCTTTGAGCATTAATGTATATTTTATGTACATGTTTCGATGTATCATAGTACTTAACAATCTTAAATTTGTTTGTTTTGTAATTTTGGGAACTAATGTGTGTGATATTGAAGGTCGAGAGTCAATTGTATATCATGTTAAAGTTACATATTCATTCACATTGTTTTATGTACATAGCTCTGATCTAGTCCTTGTATATGACATGCTTAAGCACTGTTTGATTTTATTTTCTTCTGTGTGTTTTATTTTGTTTCTTTTTATCTTGTTGCTTGAGGATAAGCAACGACTTAAGTGTGAGGGAGTTTAATCAGCCACAATTAAGGTTTTTCCGGCACTTAACGAGCTTGTTTTATAACATTTTTATATGTTTTTATTTCGTTTTCAATTTTTATTGCTTTATGTTTAATTTATGCAAAATAAGCATTTTTACGCAATTTTGAGTTATGTAATGACCTAATGGGATACTATAGGCCCAGGCATGATCTAAAGACTCTATCTAGTGTGTAGGACACTACTTTCGGGCTTAGAAGACGAGAGATGACTGCAGCGTCGCGACACTGGTCCTGTGGTGTCGCGACATCGAATGATGAATAGGATTTTTATTTAAGGGTATTTTTGTCCTCATAATGTATCTTAATCAGAATTTTGGGTTGCTTAGCAACCCTAATTAGGTTTGAGCATAAACTCTATAATTAGACATGTTAAGTCTCATTTTGGGAGGCTTAGCCAAGTGAGTCGTTTTAGTATTTTAGGGTTTTTAGTTTAGTTTTTAGTTCTTTTCAGTTTAGTCCTTTTTATACTTTTGTTAATGTTTTAACTTGGACTCGATTTCGATCCAAGGCTTTAATATCTTAGTTTTTCATTATTTTGGTGCTGATTCCAATTTCAATCAAGGTGATCTTCGTGATTGTGAAAGGAGATTTCACTTTTGAGCTTCAATCGATATCAAAAATAGATTTATTTCTCTACCCCTTACTTTTATTTAATTTCTTGTTTTGCATGTTAAATATGAGTTTAGGAATTATTCTGTTTATATCCATGAGTAGCTAATTTCCTTAGGGAGTTTAACAAACAGATGTGTGAATAATTAACTAATGAACGAGGGCTGAAATCTGAGTTAGTTGGTTTAAATTATGTGCGGTTAAACCTTAGGAAGTGACGCATTTAGGAAGTAATTTAGGATAAACGAGATCAAAAGATAAGTTTACTGAGTACCTCATAATTTATCCCGATCAAGAAATTGAGGTCGAGTGGTAAGCATGTATTGGTCAATTAGTTAATTAGTTAGAGCCCGAGAGGTAATAACTAGTTAATTGATAGCTAACTTGATAAAACCCAAGTTCTGAAGTTAATTAGGATCACTGAAGTGAGTTAAGCTTCAGACTGTTTTATTGGATTATTTTTAAATGTTAAATTGGTTGATTTTTATTTTAAGTAATTTTTAGGTTAATTAGATTAATTTATGTTAATTTGATTTTTAGTACTATAATTTTAAATCAGTAGTATTTAGACTTATCAGTGCCAAGAATTAATTTCAGTTTAATTCAACCTCCCTTGGGTATGATCTTCGGAATACTTCCTGGAGTGTTTCATTGTAACACTAACCTATATTAAAATTTGACTCATATACTTGCGAACACCGTTTCTTAAGTCTATATCTTTTTGTTGCAGTATTTCCAGTCTAGATGTTCGCAGGTCTGGCGACAATCACCTCACATAATTGGTTACAAGTTCATTTGTCAACCGTTGGTTGTCTTCCATTAATAATATCATTAATCTCGGGTCCTTATCCTTACAGTTTGGCCCCAGGCTCTTAGTTTATCTCGTTCCAATCTTTGGGATAATAGAAATTAACATCTAGTTTCTAACATACTGTAACGTGCCACTTCTAGGCGGATGATCCATCCCAAGTAGCCCTTGCCAGACTCCTTCTATTAAATGAGTGATTTGACCTTCATGTGGTCCTTGATAGACTTAACCACCTCTGAATGTCTTTTACCTGCGGACCCCTATAAATTAGATTCCTCTTGGTCATTATTATAGTAGCCATTCAGGGTTATTCGCTAAAGATCTATAGCCTCGTACCTGTGCGTTCTCCACAACTTAACATAGTTAATCCTCCTACAACATCAGGCTTTTCTACCCATTTTTCCTTATTCTTACATTTTGGGGGATCTTTGAGCTGCCCCATTTACGAGCTCTCTTCTGAGTGAGTCATACCTCGATCTCCATTACTTTGTCCTGTCAGCTTTCAAGTTCATCCCTTTTGGTGGACTTTACCTGACGCCATAGTCGAGCTACGGTCTTACTCAGTATGGTCCCATGTTGAATGTCCTGATGGCCTATCTGGTGTCTTATGTCTTGGTGGACTTTAATGGTTTCCATAGTTGAGCTATGGTTTTACACCTTATAGTCCCCGTGTTTACTGTTTCGAAAAACTCTATTAGTTGCCATAGCCGAGCCATGGTCTTACATTTTATAATCCTCGTGTTTACTGTCCCGATAGACTCTACTAGTTGCCATAATAGTATGGTCTTACACCTTATAATCCCCGTGTTTACTATCCCGATGGACTTTATTAGTTTCCATAGCTGAGCTATGGTCTTACGCCTTATACCTCATTGGAGGTGTTGCCCCGAAGGACCTTACCATTGTAGCGATGCCACCCCATAGAACCTGCTGACTACCGTCACAGTGTTGCTCTATCGAACCTGATAACTGTTGTCACGGTGTCACCCTAAAGGACCAGTCGATATCATTCCGTTTCACACTTAACCTTAATGCTCGAACACCGTAGTGTCCCCTTTGCAAGGATTGGAGCTTCGCACATCATGTAACACCCATTACCCAGCTCGGTCCTGGACTCAAGTAAAACGATGCTATGACAAAACTCAACAATTGATAAATACTTTATTAAACAAAAACTCGTATGTTTATAACTTAAATATCATGTAAACAAATATAATTAAATTTAAACTCTATAAGGATCTAAATGTGAAATCCAAACATACAATAGGATTAAATTGCAAAATCATTAAGTTTTAAAATTAATATTGAAAATCTATAGTTGGTACCTATACTAAATCAATACCTTGTTGAAAATCGATACCAAAATTTAATTCTATTTCATTTGCAAAATAAGGGTATCGATAATTATTGCAGGGTATCGATATTTTATGAAAAAGTATCGATACTCAAATAAAAATTGATACCATTTTGGCATTTTGTTTGTTTTAAAACTGTAACAGCCTGGTTTAGACCCTAACCAGAATAGTGGTTTCGGGACCACAAATCCGAGTCTAAAATTTTTTTAAAAATTATTCTCTGTGTTTATAATGTGTGAATTTATATGTGCGAAAATCTCGTATGAAAATTTTATCGTTTGAGTGTCCGATTTAATAAAAGGACTTAATCGCGTAATTTGTAAAAGTTGCTAACTATTTGTTAAAGTATTAAATTGCTTTGTTATTTTAATAGGAGGTTTTTATGTTGCAAATTTACCATGGAACAAAGTGATGGACGATTATGTACATATTTTATAAGATTATTATATTAAATAACAAAGGTTAATAAAGTAAATAAGTAAATTAAGGTATTATAATAAAACATAAGTTAAAGTTAGTGCTGTAGTTAATCTTTTTAAAGTCCAATATACCAAAGGAAAAGAAAAAGAAAAAGAAAAATAAAGCTACATTTGGCCATATTTAAGCTTGATTAAGGTACGTAACTAGCTCGGTTTTTGATAATTTTTACGTTTTTGAGATCGTTGCTATGAAATTTACAAAGCCCATGCCTTAATTTTTTTATTTCGATGAATATTTTGAGTTATGCCATTGATGAATTTATGAGCTTTGTGATGTTAGATGATGAATTATGAAAGATATGTTTTGGATTAATATGTTTTGTATTGGAAATTTTGATGAATTTGAGTTATTAGGGCTAAATTGTAAAAATAATAAATTGAGGGACTAAAATGTGAAATAAATGAAATTTATGGACTTGTATGCACATGAGGAAGATTCGGCCTAAGCATGGAATATTGAAATTTTGCATATTTTGTGTTTTATGCAATAGGGATTAAATTGTGAAAAGTGTAAAAGTTAGGGAAAAATGGTAATTTGCCCATTTATGTGTTTTTATTGGACTAAATTGAATAAAATTGTGTTTGAATAAGTTTAATTTAAATATGTTTAGATCAAGAACCAAAGAAATTGGACTTGGATCGGGGGAAAACAAAAATAATTGAATAACTGTTCTATTCCGTTCGTCGATATCCGAGGTAAGTTTATAAGAAAATAAATGCTGTTAATTTTGAATATATGTGAACTTTAAATGCTGAATTGAATTTAATGAATATTTATAAGTGATGGCCGAATGGTTATATGCTTGGGAGCAATGTTTACGAGATCGATTCGATCGAGTTACGACGTTCGGAAGTCCTGTATGAACCTTAGGAATAGCTAGGATACATATGTCATGACATAGGATTCCGTTATGTGTTATCGTGTAAGACCACGTCTGGGACGTTGGCGTCAACTTGTGACTTACGTGTAAGACCCTGTCTGGGACAGTAGCATCGATATGTGATTACATGTAAGACCACGTCTGGGGCGTTGGCGTTGTACGAAATGTTTGACTATCCGAGTATCCTTTTTAATTCTGAATGGTTCAACGGGCAATGATAAGTTAAGACCGAGTGTAAAATCGAGTTAAAAGGCTCAGGTATGTATTCATACTAAGTTATGAAAATATGGTAAGTTGGATGTTTGAATTGATGATATAAATGTTATATGTTAATGTGAACTATGTGTATGTATATGTGAATGTATACATTCGGCCAAAAAATGTATTCGTGATGTAGAAAATGAAAGTTAAACATGCTAATGTTCAAATGAGTATTCGGCCAAAGGAAAAACTTATGCAAAATTATATGTCTTGATATATGAAATTATAAGTTTGGAAATGTATATGAATTTATGATGGTTTATTTCGGTTTAGCTAAATTGAATTATGAATGTGATTGAATGTCTCATTTGCTTATGACTTACTAAGTGGTGAAAGCTTACTGTGTGTGTTTGCTCTTTGTTTTATAGATTTTGGAAGCTAGTTACGAGCTCGGGGATCGTCAGAGAAGTCTATTACACTATCGACTGTCTTCGGTACTTTTATAAGTTTGAATTTGAACCTATGGCATGTATAGGCTAGTTAATATGTTTGATTTTGGGGTATGTAAATATGAGCCATGCGAAAATGGCTTATTTATTTTGTTAAGCTTGGTTTTATGCTTTTGATCAAATGATAGATATGTTTGGTTTTGGTGATTCGGCCATGGCTTATATATATATATGTGAATTATGTTTGATATGTTTTGTTAAGGATTTGTTAAGTGTTTTGGTATAAGGTAAGTTCAGTTATAGCATATAGGTGATGTAACATCCTGAAATTCGGGATTTTATATTTTGCATTATACCATGCGTTAGGCTAGCTAAGAGTGTCAGTTGTGTATGTTTAGGGACCCTAAGAAGGCTTGGGGGTTGAGTTGGGCCTTGGTAGAATTTTTGTGTTTATGCACTTAAGGGGGAGAAGGCAAGTGACGTCAAGATTTAAAAGAATAAGTGAGTATTTTGCTAGCACAAGAAGAGCTAGTAGCAAAGTGGTGAGGCGTCACATAAAGGGGCTTAAGGGGTGGAGTTCGAATCTCACCTATTGCAAATATATTTTTTTTGTGCTAATCAGGTAAAAGATGGTAAGTGTCGGCCAAGACTTTAAAGAAGGTAAGGAAGACTTTCTAATGATGGAAAGAACACTAAGGAGAAGAGTAAGGAGGAGATCAATGAGAAAATAAGGAAAGAAATAAAGGAAAGAGATAAAGGGGGATATGTTGGCCGAATTTTAGGAGTTGCTTGGGGAAGGACTTTTGGTCAACTAAGACTTTTTGGTGGAGGGTGTAATCGGTTTTGGTAAGGGGTGGTCGTTCCGAATTTTTGTTAGACTTTTTGAGGAGTTTTTGGTTTCATTTGAAGGTCTTTTCTTTTTACCATTTGGTACCTCTTTTCTTTGCCTAAAACCGTGACTATTAGGGAGCATTTTCTTTTCTTCTTTTCATCTTTGCCATAGCTTTCTTTTTCTCTTTTCGTTAGACGACATACTTGGAGACCAAATCTCCCTTGTTCTTTCCTCTCCAAAAAGCCGGATCTCTTAAGCATCTTATTTTCTCTCTCTTTTTCGTGTGGGGCATTTTCTTCCTTGGCCGAATCGGGTAAGTGGCTTCATTCTCTTCCTTTCATCCTCTTTTCTCCATGGCCGAATGTGTGACCCTCATCATTCGGTTGGTTCACTTTATTTCTAAACCGAAACATCACTCTCTCCTACTCTCTCATATCGTGATCATCTCTTTTTTTGTAGCATTCTAGTGGGGTGTCGAATCTCATATCTTTGCTGACTCATCCGTAGCCATAAGTCGAATCGGTAGAATCGGGTTCATCATCGTTAAGGGACTAAACAACTCGTTCCCTTCTACTCTTTGATCTTTTGGAAGTAGTGGTAAGTCGAAACCCTCTCCTTAGACAACTACTTTCTCTCATTGTAATATTATTCTGACCGAGACTCTTCCAATGGAGGCAAGTGGTAGTCGTTCTAAGGGAAAATCGATAGGAGGGCAAAAAGGGAGTGGACTTGCAATCTCTGCTCCCGAGTTCAAACGTAGAGCGGTATCGGTAGTTCGGGATTTTCCACCAGGTTGTGGACCATCTTCTGGTGAGAGTAGGCAAATTGTAGCCGTTCACGATACTAAGGGTAAGCATTTCTTTAGATCGTTTAATTTAGATTTGGATTAAGACACTATCTCTTGCTAGTTAATCGAGTGTTATGGTGACATAGGTGCCGACGATCAAGAAGGTTTAGTCCTTACCGTAATCAGGTGTGTAATCTTACACCGAAATCCTGTAAATTCGTGATTCACCATCATGTTAGAAAAATAGATCGTTGTTGCTTACAAATCTAATAACCGTAATATGGCATGAATCGAATAACTTGCTTAAACAACATTATTTCTAAAGATCTATCAAAATCGGTATTAATTTGCTAAATTTCAAAAATGTCATTATGGGCCGAATTACTAAAAAGCTTTAATGGTCCGTTTTTACGAAAATGCCCCTATGGGCCGATTTACCAAAATGCCCTCGATGGGCCGATGTGCTAGAATGCCTTAGTGGGTCGAATTACCAAAGTGCTTTAATGGGCCGATTCACCGAAATGTTTCACTAGATTAATGGTTGTTATATATGTGGATATAATTTTTATTATGTTCCATCTTACATATTGCATGGGTTGGGAAAAATTGTATGGAGAGTAGTGTAGCCCGGTGGCATAGCCACAATTCGTTTATTATTGTGCTTACTTATGATTTCGGTGGCATGGCCACAATAATAATATATTATTACAGCTTGACTGCAAATTTGGTGTGAGCGGCAGGGTGGGTTGACTTGATCCCCACAGGTGTGATTGGCTGGTCGGGGGTGTGATGGATGGATGGGTTGGGTTGCATTCATTTCATTTGATTACTGTTATGTAAATGGGCTTAGGCCCAAGATGTTGCTATGCGGGTTCGGGCCCAGTGGATGACGGTAAGGGGATTATGCATCGAGTTCTTGTAACTCACCCCCTTTCTTTCTTAATCCTTGCAGGTGATGCTCAGTGATAAGGACTTGGGCCCATGGACGACTCGGCGGAGGCCATACTTTGAAAATAATGTTTGCGAACATTAGTAAACTTCTTTCTTCTTTATTTCATTACTTTTACTATTTTGGGTTTAAAGTTGTAATAAGGCCTCTGGGATATGTTTTAATTTGCTTTATGTTTTGACGTACTTATTATTTTCTTGAATTGTTTTAAACAGGATTTTTCTGAGATCATAAATAACGGTTTTCCAAAATTGATTAACAATAAACGGATTTCATAACAAATAAGTATAAATAATTTAACTGGATTTTCCTTCGGATTTTATCAACGTTTTTTTTAAAAGTCACGATTTTAAAGTTCACTAGTTCAATTTTCGATTCATCAATCAACCTCTCGAGATTAGTAGTTTTTATAATCAAACTTGTTTTCTTAACTATAAATAAATAACGATAACTTTAGTAAAAATCACAAGTTCTTTACACGTTTTCTTCATGTGACATGCCAGATCCGGTCATTCCACATGGGCCGGGTTTGGGGTGTTACATTTTATGGTATCAGAGCCGGGTTGCAAAACTCGGCTGTGGTTTGGGTTCAAAAGCGTTTTCCAAAGCTGTTTGAAATTTAATTTATAAATGCATGATTTAGAGAAAGTATGGCACCACGGGTATCCGGCACCAAGACAGTAAGTTTTTGTTTTCATTTTATGATTATTGTGGTATGACTGTGGAAAGAAGACCCACAAAATAGATATACTCTAGAACTTTTAGCTTAGGAGCTGAAACTATAGAGATTGAGACTTTAGGATATGTTTTGCGAAAACAACTTTACTTCCTACACTCCATAAAACATTGTTTAATAAACATTGAATAGCATACTGATTCATAAGACTCGTGAATCGATTTTATCGACTTAGCAAACATAAGCGCTAGAGGACGTGGATGCGTAGACGTGGGCGTGGTAGAGGCCGATGTGCTAGAGTTGTATCAGAGGCATCTGGACATATGCCGAAAATGGATGCACCTGTATCACCGGTGACTGAAGCTGGGTCACATGATCGAATGAGAGAGGACGACGCTCTGTCCAAAGCGATGTTGCGAGTTCTAGAAAGGGTTGCTGGGGCTAGAACTGGGTCGGCAGCTCGTGGGTCGATATCTGAGCGACTTAGATCGAATGGGGCTGAAGTTTTTAGGGATATTTCGAGTGTAGCCCCAAGTGTAGCGGAGTACTGGCTTAAGGCGGTGGAACAAATTATGGATGATCTGGATTGTACAGCTGAGCAGAAACTGAAAGGGGTTGTGTCATTGCTGAGAGACGAGGCGTATCAGTGGTGGCTCACTGTTCGGGAAGGCACTCAGGCTGATCGTATTACCTGGGATTTCTTTAAGATAGCATTCCAGGGGAAATATGTCGGGGCTAGCTATGTGGATGCCCGAAGAAAGGAATTCCTGAATCTGGTTCAAGGAAGTAGATCTGTGGCAGTATATGAGGCAGAGTTCTTGCGTCTGAGTCGGTATGCCCGGGGTATAGTGTTGACTGATTATGAATGCTGTGTGTATTTTGAGGATAGATTGCGTGATGAGTTACGGGTGCTGATAGCCCCACAGAATGAGAGGAATTTTGCTACACTGGTGGAAAAAGCTAAGATAGCTGAGGAAGTTAAACACTCGAAACGGAAAAATCGAGACAAGGATAGAGGCAGGAACAAGAGAGACTCTGGGTATTCAGGTTCTGCTAGAGGATTTTAAAAAAGGCCCAGGAATGAGGGACCAGTTCGAGTGAGTGCTCCAGCTACTACCAATCAGTTACAGTCTTGTGTGGATTGTGGAAAACTTCACTAGGGTGAATGTTGGAAGAGAACTAGAGGTTGTTTCAGATGTGGATCCAAAGACCATCGCTTTAGGGATTGCCTCGAGAGCCCGCCGCTCGGACTCGGGTAGTTCAGTAATGCATTTGCGCAGCCCGGCAGGGGGCGCCAAAGCAGCCGCCAGAGAGCCGTGGGCCAGGTCGAGGTGGTAATGGTGTAGGACGAGGTCAGGGTGCACCGGGTAAAGGTACCGGTAACAAGGGTAACACAGAGGCGAGACAACCATGGTTGGTCTATGCGGTCAGACGTCGAGAGGATGGCGATGCACCGGACATCATAACCGGTACGTTTTTCATATCTGATGTACCTTTTTCCGCTCTGATAGACATTGGATCCACCCATTCGTATGTTGCATGTGCTGTGTCTGGAACTTTAAATATTAGATCTGAGATTACTGCTAGAGAAACAACTGTGATTAGTCCTTTAGGACAGTCGGTGGTAGTAAATAAGTTGTTTAGGGATGTGCCCTTAGAAGTTCAGGGGGTAATTTTTCTGGCGGATTTAATGGAACTGCCGTTCGGGGAGTTCGACCTTATATTGGGCATGGACTGGCTGGTTAAGCATCGTGCGAACTTGGACTGTGCTGCAAAGCGGATGGTACTAAGAACTTCAGAGGATAAGGAAGTGATGATGATAGGTGAAAGAAGAAATTATTTATCTAATGTGGTATCTGCTTTAAAGGCGGAAAGGTTGGTACGAAAGGGGTGTGAAGCGTTCTTAGCCTTTATCAGTGCTTTGGATACCACAGAGTTGTCGGTAGAGAGTGTTAGAACGGTGAAAGAGTTTCCAGACGTCTTTCCCGAGAAGCTTCCAGGATTGCCTTCGGATCAGGAAGTGGAATTTGGTATTGAGTTGTTGCCAGGAACGGCTTTGGTGTCCATTGCTCCTTACAGAATGGCGCCGAAGGAGCTAGTGGAACTTAAAGCTCAGATCCAGGAGCTGATGGATCGTGGGTTTATTCAACCAAGTGTGTCACCGTGGGGAGCGCCGATTTTGTTCGTTAAGAAAAAGGATGGGTCGATGCGTATGTGTATCGATTATAGACAATTGAATAAGTTGACGATCAAGAACAAGTACCCGTTACCGAGGATCAATGACCTGTTCGATCAGCTGCGAGGAGCTTCGATCTTCTCGAAGATAGATTTGAGATCGGGGTATCACCAGCTAAAGGTCAAGGAGGCGGATATTCATAAAACTGCGTTACAAACTCGTTATGGGCATTACGAGTTCTTGGTGATGCCGCTTGGGTTAACAAATGCACCAAATTGTATTTATGGACATGATGAACCGAGTCTTCCAACCCTATCTAGACCGGTTTGTGGTGGTGTTCATAGATGACATCTTGGTGTACTCAAAGACTGAAGAGGAGCATGATTCGCATTTACGGGTTGTATTGCAGATATTAAGGGAGAAGCAATTGTATGCCAAATTTAGTAAGTGTGAATTTTGGCTGAGGGAAGTGACCTTTTTGGGGCATGTTGTGTCTGCCGAGGGAATTAGAGTTGATCCCCGGAAGATCGAGGTTGTACTGGACTGGAAGCCACCGAAGTCAGTGGCAGAAATTCAGAGTTTTCTAGGTTTGGCTGGGTATTACAAGCGGTTTGTTGAGGGGTTTTCGTTGATTTCTGCACCTCTAACTAAGCTGTTGCGTAAGGGAGTACTGTTTGTGTGGTCAGATAAGCAGCAAGAAAGCTTTGAGAATTGAAGAAGATTCTGACAGAAGCGCCAGTATTGATTCAGCCTGAGGCCGGTAAAGAGTTTATTGTTTATTGTGATGCGTCACACACGGGCTTGGGATGTGTGTTAATGCAAGAGGGGAAAGTGGTGGCTTATGCATCTCGTCAATTAAGACCGCATGAGGTGAACTATCCCACACATGATTTGGAGTTAACTGCAGTGGTGTTTGCTCTGAAGATTTGGAGACACTATCTGTACGGGGAGAAGTCGATTATCTACACGACCATAAGAGTCCAAGTACCTCCTTACCCGAAGGAGTTGAACTTAAGACAACGGAGGTGGATAGAATTGTTGAAAGATTATGACTGCTCAATTGAGTATCACCCAGGTAAAGCTAACGTAGTGGCAGATGCGTTGAGTCGTAAGGTGATATCGAATTTGAGAGCGATGTTTGCTCATCTCAGCCTTTATGAAGATGGTAGTCTGTTAGCTGAACTTCAAGTGAAGCCTGCATGGGTAGGTCAGATTAAGGAAAAGCAGTTGTCGGATGAAGTGTTGGGTTCTCGACTTTAGCAAGTGGAAAGTGGTGAGATAGGGGACTTTGGATTAAATAGTGATGGAGTATTGTGTTTCCGCGGAAGAGTTTGTATGCCGAGGGATTCTGAACTGAGACATATGATTCAACGGGAGGCGCATAGTAGCCCGTATGCTATGCACCCTGGGGGAAACAAGATGTACTGAGACCTCCGTGAGCAGTATTGGTAGCCGGGTTTGAAGCGGGAGGTTACTGACTTCGTGAGCAAGTGTTTGACATGTCAACAGGTGAATGCGGAACATCACCTGCCTTCAGGGTTGCTACAACCGGTGAAAATCCCACTATGGAAATGGGAAAGGATAACGATGGATTTTGTTAGTGGGTTACCCTTAACGCCTACTAAGAAAGATTCAAATGGGTGATAGTGGATCGGTTAACGAAGACCGCTCATTTCCTACCGTTCGCATCGATTATTCATTGCGTGTTGGCCAAGTTGTATGTAGCGTAGATCGTGAGGTTGCATGGGGTACCGATGTCTCATCATATCGCATGTGGATCCTAGGTTTACATCACGGTTCTAGAAGGCTTTACATGAAGCTTTGGGTACAAAACTAAATTTCAGCACGGCGTTTCATCCGCAGACTGATGGTCAGTCGGAGAGAGTAATCCAGATTCTAGAAGACATGTTAAAGGGCTGTGTGATCGACTTTCAGGGGTAGTTGGGAAGATTTTCTACCATTGGCAGAGTTTGCATACAATAATAGTTATCAATCCAGCTTCCAGATGGCACCCTACGAGGCGTTGTATGGTCGTAGGTGTCGTACTCCTACCTGCTGGACTGAGCTGGGAGAGCGATAGTTATTGGGTCCAGAGTTAATCTCAGAGACGGAGGAAAAAGTTAAGGTAATTCGGGCTCGGTTAAAAGAAGCCTCGGATAGATAGAAATCGTATGCAGATCTAAAGCGGAAGGAGATAGAGTTTTCAATGGGTGATCAGGTCTTTCTAAAGGTCTCACCTTGGAAAAAGATCTTAAGATTTGGACGGAAGGGCAAGTTGAGCCCCAGATTTATCGGTCTTTACCGAATATTGAAGCGTGTAGGGCCAGTAGCTTATCAGCTCGAGTTACCTCCGGAGTTAAGCCAGATGCATAGCGTATTCCATATCTCGATGTTAAGGCGTTATCGTTCGGATCCGTCTCATGTAGTGCTAGTGGAGGAAGTTAAGATAAGACCTGACTTGTTTTTTGAAGAAGAGCCAGTGCAGATTTTAGATCGGGATATTAAGGTGCTGAGAAGGAAGTCGGTTCCGTTAGTCAAAGTATTATGGCGTAATCACGTGTCAGAGAAAGCTACATGGGAGCCTGAGGACACGATCCGGAAACAATACCCTTATCTCTTTTAATCAGGTAAATTTCGAGGCCGAAATTTCTTTAAGGGGGTAGAATTGTAACATCCTGAAATTCGGGATTTTATGTTTTGCATTATACGATGCGTTAGGCTAGCTAAGAGTGTCAGTTGTGTATGTTTAGGGACCCTAAGAAGGCTTGGGGTTGAGTTGGGCCTTGGTAGAATTTTTGTGTTTATGCACTTAAGGGGGAGAAGGCAAGTGACGTCAAGACTTAAAAGAATAAGTGAGTATTTTTCTAGCACAAGAAGAGCTAGTAGCAAAGTGGTGAGGCGTCACATGAAGGGGCTTAAGGGGTGGAGTTCGAATCTCACCTATTGCAAATATATTTTTTTGTGCTAATCAGGTGGAAGATGGTAAGTGTCGGCCAAGACTCTAAAGAAGGTAAGGAAGACTTTCTAATGATGGAAAGAACACTAAGGAGAAGAGTAAGGAGGAGATCAAGGATAAAATAAGGAAAGAAATAAAGGAAAGAGATAAAGGGGATATGTTGGCGAATTTTAGGAGTTGCTTGGGGGAAGGAATTTCGGTCAACTAAGACTTTTTGGTGGAGGGTGTAATCAGTTTTGGTAAGGGGTGGTTGTGCTGAATTTTTGTTAGACTTTTGAGGAGTTTTTGGTTTCATTTGAAGGTCTTTTCTTTTTACCATTTGGTACCTCTTTTCCTTGCCTAAAACCATGACTATTAGGGAGTATTTTCTTTTCTTCTTCTCATCTTTTCCATAGCTTTCTTTTTCTCTTTTCGTTAGACGACATACTTGGAGACCAAATCTCCCTTGTTCTTTCCTCTCCAAAAAGCCGAATCTCTTAAGCATCTTATTTTCTCTCTCTTTTTTGTGTGGGGCATTTTCTTCCTTGGCCGAATCGGGTAAGTGGCTTCATTCTCTTCCTTTCATCCTCTTTTCTCCATGGCCGAATGTGTGACCCTCATCATTCGGTTGGTTCACTTTATTTCTAAACTGAAACATCACTCTCTCCTACTCTCTCATATCGTGATCATCTATTCTTTTGTAGCATTCTAGTGGGGTGTCGAATCTCATATCTTTGCTGACTCATCCGTAGCCATAAGTTGAATCGGTAAAATCGGGTTCATCATCGTTAAGGGACTAAACAACTCGTTCCTTCTACTCTTTAATCTTTTGGAAGTAGTGGTAAGTCGAAACCCTCTCCTTAGACAACTACTTTCTCTCATTGTAATATTATTCGACCGAGACTCTTCCAATGGAGGCAAGTGGTAGTCGTTCTAAGGGAAAATCGATAGGAGGGCAAAAGGGAGTGGACTTGCAATCTCGCTCTCGAGTTCAAACGTAGAGGCGATGTCGGTAGTTCGGGATTTTCCACCAGGTTGTGGACCATCTTACGGTGAGAGTAGGCAAATCGTAGCCGTTCACGATACTAAGGGTAAGCATTTCTTTAGATCGTTTAATTTAGATTTGGATTAAGACACTATCTCTTGCTAGTTAATCGAGTGTTATGGTGACATAGGTGCCGACGATCAAGAAGGTTTAGTCCTTACCATAATCGGTGTGTAATCTCACACCAAAATCCTGTAAACTGATTTACCATCATGTTCGAAAAATAGATCGTTGTTGCTTACAACTCTAATAACCGTAATATGGCATAAATCAAATAACTTGCTTAAACAACATTATTTCTAAAGATCCATCAAAATCGGTATTAATTTGCTAAATTTCAAAAATGTCCTTATGGGCCGAATTACTAAAAAGCTTTAATGGGCCATTTTACGAAAAATACCCCTATGGGCCGATTTACCAAAAATGCCCTCAATGGGCCGATGTGCTAGAATGCCTTAGTGGGTCGAATTACCAAAGTGCTTTAATGGGCCGATTCACCGAAATTTTTCACTAGATTAATGGTTGTTATATATGTGGATATAATTTTTATTATGTTACATCTTTACATATTGCATGGGTTGGGAAAAATTGTATGGAGAGTAGTGTAGCCCGGTGGCATAGCCACAATTTGTTTATTATTGTGCTTACTTATGATTTCGGTGGCATGGCCACAATAATAATATATTATAGCAGCTTGACTGCAAATTTGGTGTGAGCGGCGGGGTGGGTTGACTTGATCCCCACAGTGTGATTGGTGGTCGGGGTGTGATGGATGGATGGGTTGGGTTGCATTCATTTCATTTGATTACTGTTATGTAAATGGGCTTAGGCCCAAGATGTTGCTATGCGGGTTCGGGCCCAGTGGATGACGGTAAGGGGATTATGCATTGAGTTCTTGTAACTCACCCCCCTTTCTTTCTTAATCCTTGCAGGTGATGCTCAGTGATAAGGACTTGGGCCCATGGATGACTCGGCGGAGGCCATACTTTGAAAATAATGTTTGCGAACATTAGTAAACTTCTTTCTGCTTTATTTCATTACTTTTACTATTTTGGGTTTAAAGTTGTAATAAGGCCTCTGGGATATGTTTTAATTTGCTTTATGTTTTGACGTACTTATTATTTTATTGAATTGTTTTAAACAGGATTTTTCTGAGATCATAAATAACGGTTTTCCAAAATTGATTAACAACAAACGAATTTCATAACAAATAAGTATAAATAATTTAACTGGATTTTCCTTCGGATTTTATCAACGTTTTTTTAAAAGTCACGATTTTAAAGTCCACTAGTTCCAATTTCGATTCATCAATCAACCTCTCGAGATTAGTAGTTTTTATAATCAAACTTGTTTTCTTAACTATAAATAAATAACGATAACTTTAGTAAAAATCACAAGTTCTTTACACGTTTTCTTCATGTGACATGCCAGATCCGGTCATTCCACATGGGCCGGGTTTGGGGTGTTACATTTTATGGTATCAGAGCCGGGTTGCAAAACTCGGCTGTGGTTTGGGTTCAAAAGCGTTTTCCAAAGCTGTTTGAAATTTAATTTATAAATGCATGATTTAGAGAAAGTATGGCACCACGGGTATCCGGCACCAAGACAGTAAGTTTTTGTTTTCATTTTATGATTATTGTGGTATGACTGTGGAAAGAAGACCCACAAAATAGATATACTCTAGAACTTTTAGCTTAGGAGCTGAAACTATAGAGATTGAGACTTTAGGATATGTTTTGCGAAAACAACTTTACTTCCTACACTCCATAAAACATTGTTTAATAAACATTGAATATCATACTGATTCATAAGACTCGTAATCAGATTATATCGACTTAGCAAACATAAGCGCTAGAGGACGTGGATGCGGTAGACGTGGACGTGGTAGAGGCCGATGTGCTAGAGTTGTATCAGAGGCATCTGGACATATGCCGAAAATGGATGCACCTGTATCACCGGTGACTGAAGCTGGGTCACATGATCGAATGAGAGAGGACGATGCTCTGTCCAAAGCGATGTTGCGAGTTCTAGAAAGGGTTGCTGGGGCTAGAACTGGGTCGGCAGCTCGTGGGTCGATATCTGAGCGACTTAGATCGAATGGGGCTGAAGTTTTTAGGGATATTTCGAGTGTAGCCCCAAGTGTAGCGGAGTACTGGCTTAAGGTGGTGGAACAAATTATGGATGATCTGGATTGTACAGCTGAGCAGAAACTGAAAGGGGTTGTGTCATTGCTGAGAGACGAGGCGTATCAGTGGTGGCTCACTGTTCGGGAAGGCACTCAGGCTGATCGTATTACCTGGGATTTCTTTAAGATAGCATTCCAGGGGAAATATGTCGGGGCTAGCTATGTGGATGCCCGAAGAAAGGAATTCTCGAATGGTTCAAAGGAAGTAGATCTGTGGCGATATATGAGGCGCGTTCTTCTTGCGTCTGAGTCGGTATGCCCGGGGTATAGTGTTGACTGATTATGAATGCTGTGTGTATTTTGAGGATAGATTGCGTGATGAGTTACGGGTGCTGATAGCCCCACAGAATGAGAGGAATTTTGCTACACCGTGGAAAAAGCTAAGATAGCGAGGAAGTTAAACACTCAAACGGAAAAATCGAGACAAGTATAGAGGCGGGGAACAAGAGAGACTCGGGTATTCGTGTTCGCTAGAGGATTTTAAAAAGGCCCGGGAATGAGGGACCAGTTCGAGTGAGTGCTCCAGCTACTACCAATCAGTTACAGTCTTGTGTGGATTGTGGAAAACTTCACTAGGGTGAATGTTGGAAGAGAACTAGAGGTTGTTTCAGATGTGGATCCAAAGACCATCGCTTTAGGGATTGCCCTCGAGAGCCCGCCGGACTCGTGTAGTTCAGTAATGATTTGCGCAGCCAGCCGGGGGCGCTCAGCAGCCGTCGAGAGGCCGTGGGCCAGGTCGAGGTGGTAATGGTGTAGGACGAGGTCAGGGTGCACCGGGTAAAGGTACCGGTAACAAGGGTAACACAGAGGCGAGACAACCATGGTTGGTCTATGCGGTCAGACGTCGAGAGGATGGCGATGCACCGGACGTCATAACCGGTACGTTTTTCATATCTGATGTACCTTTTTCCGCTCGATAGACATTGGGGATCCACCCATTCGTATGTTGCATGTGCTGTGTCTGGAACTTTAAATATTAGATCTGAGATTACCGCTAGAGAAACAATCGTGATTAGTCCTTTAGACACTGATCGGTGGTAGTAAATAAGTTGTTTAGGGATGTGCCCTTAGAAGTTCGGGGGTAATTTTTTCTCGGCGGATTTAATGGAACCGCGTGTTCGGGAGTTCGACCTTATATTGGGCATGGATCGGCCAAGTTAAGCATCGTGCGAACTTGGACTGTCTTTGCAAAGCGGATGGTACTAAGAACTTGAGAGGATAAGGAAGTGATGATGATAGGTGAAAGAAGAAATTATTTATCTAATGTGGTATCTGCTTTAAAGGCGGAAAGGTTGGTACGAAAGGGGTGTGAAGCGTTCTTAGCCTTTATCAGTGCTTTGGATACCACAGAGTTGTCGGTAGAGAGTGTTAGAACGGTGAAAGAGTTTCCAGACGTCTTTCCCGAGAAGCTTCCAGGATTGCCTTCGGATCGTGAAGTGGAATTTGGTATTGAGTTGTTGCCAGGAACGGCTTTGGTGTCCATTGCTCCTTACAGAATGGCGCCGAAGGAGCTAGTGGAACTTAAAGCTCAGATCCAGGAGCTGATGGATCGTGGGTTTATTCAACCAAGTGTGTCACCGTGGGGAGCGCCGATTTTGTTCGTTAAGAAAAAGGATGGGTCGATGCGTATGTGTATCGATTATAGACAATTGAATAAGTTGACGATCAAGAACAAGTACCCGTTACCGAGGATCAATGACACGCTCGATCACCGCGAGGAGCTTGATCTTCTCGAAGATAGATTTGAGATCGGGGTATCACCAGCTAAAGGTCAAGGAGGCGGATATTCATAAAACTGCGTTACAAACTCGTTATGGGCATTACGAGTTCTTGGTGATGCCGTTTGGGTTAACAAATGCACCAGCTGTATTTATGGACATGATGAACCGAGTCTTCCAACCCTATCTAGACCGGTTTGTGGTGGTGTTCATAGATGACATCTTGGTGTACTCAAAGACTGAAGAGGAGCATGATTCGCATTTACGGGTTGTATTGCAGATATTAAGGGAGAAGCAATTGTATGCCAAATTTAGTAAGTGTGAATTTTGGCTGAGGGAAGTGACCTTTTTGGGGCATGTTGTGTCTGCCGAGGGAATTAGAGTTGATCCCCGGAAGATCGAGGTTGTCTTGAATCGAAGCCACCGGTCGATGGCGTAAATTCGAGTTTTCTAGGTTTGGTGGGTATTACAAGCGGTTTGTTGAGGGGTTTTCGTTGATTTCGCACCTCTAACTAAGCCATTGCGTGAGACTCTTGTTTGTGTGGTCGATAAGCGAAAAGAAAGCTTTGAGAATTGAAGAAGATTCGGCGAAGCGCCAAGTATTGATTCAAATGAGGCCAGTAAAGAGTTTATTGTTTATTGTGATGCGTCACACACGGGCTTGGGATGTGTGTTAATGCAAGAGGGGAAAGTGGTGGCTTATGCATCTCGTCAATTAAGACCGCATGAGGTGAACTATCCCACACATGATTTGGAGTTAACTGCAGTGGTGTTTGCTCTGAAGATTTGGAGACACTATCTGTACGGGGAGAAGTCGATTATCTACACGGACCATAAGAGTCTGAAGTACCTCCTTACCCAGAAGGAGTTGAACTTAAGACAACGGAGGTGGATAGAATTGTTGAAAGATTATGACTGCTCAATTGAGTATCACCCAGGTAAAGCTAACGTAGTGGCAGATGCGTTGAGTCGTAAGGTGATATCGAATTTGAGAGCGATGTTTGCTCATCTCACCTTTATGAAGATGGTAGTCTGTTGTTAGCCGAACTTCAAGTGAAGCTCGCATGGGTAGGTCAGATTAAGGAAAAGCAGTTGTCGGATGAAGTGTTGGGTTCTCGACTTTAGCAAGTGGAAAGTGGTGAGATAGGGGACTTTGGATTAAATAGTGATGGAGTATTGTGTTTCCGCGGAAGAGTTTGTATGCCGAGGGATTCTGAACTGAGACATATGATTCAACGGGAGGCGCATAGTAGCCCGTATGCTATGCACCCTGGGGGAAACAAGATGTACTGAGACCTCCGTGAGCAGTATTGGTAGCCGGGTTTGAAGCGGAGGTTACCGACTTCGTGAGCAAGTGTTTGACATGTCAACAGTGAATGCGGAACATCACCTGCCTTCAGGGTTGCTACAACCGGTGAAAATCCCACTATGGAAATGGGAAAGGATAACGATGGATTTTGTTAGTGGGTTACCCTTAACGCCTACTAAGAAAGATTCAGTATGGGTGATAGTGGATCGGTTAACGAAGACTGCTCATTTCCTACCGTTCGTCATCGATTATTCATTGCGTGAAGTTGGCCAAGTTGTATGTAGCGAGAGATCGTGAGGTTGCATGGGAATACCGATGTCTATCATATCGAGCGTGGATCCTAGGTTTACATCACGGTTCTAGAAGGCTTTACATGAAGCTTTGGGTACAAAACTAAATTTCAGCACGGCGTTTCATCCGCAGACTGATGGTCAGTCGGAGAGAGTAATCCAGATTCTAGAAGACATGTTAAAGGGCTGTGTGATCGACTTTCAGGGGTAGTTGGGAAGATTTTCTACCATTGGCGAGTTTGCATACAATAATAGTTATCAATCCAACTTCCGGATGGCACCCCTACGAGGCGTTGTATGGTCGTAGGTGTCGTACTCCTACCTGCTGGACTGAGCTGGGAGAGCGATAGTTATTGGGTCCAGAGTTAATCTCGGAGACGGAGGAAAAAGTTAAGGTAATTCGGGCTCGGTTAAAAGAAGCCTCGGATAGATAGAAATCGTATGCAGATCTAAAGCGGAAGGAGATAGAGTTTTCAATGGGTGATCAGGTCTTTCTAAAGGTCTCACCTTGGAAAAAGATCTTAAGATTTGGACGGAAGGGCAAGTTGAGCCCCAGATTTATCGGTCTTTACCGAATATTGAAGCGTGTAGGGCCAGTAGCTTATCAGCTCGAGTTACCTCCGGAGTTAAGCCAGATGCATAGCGTATTCCATATCTCGATGTTAAGGCGTTATCGTTCGGATCCGTCTCATGTAGTGCTAGTGGAGGAAGTTAAGATAAGACCTGACTTGTCTTTTGAAGAAGAGCCAGTGCAGATTTTAGATCGGGATATTAAGGTGCTGAGAAGGAAGTCGGTTCCGTTAGTCAAAGTATTATGGCGTAATCACGGGTCAGAGAAAGCTACATGGGAGCCTGAGGACACGATCCGGAAACAATACCCTTATCTCTTTTAATCAGGTAAATTTCGAGGCCGAAATTTCTTTAAGGGGGTAGAATTGTAACATCCTGAAATTCGGGATTTTATGTTTTGCATTATACGATGCGTTAGGCTAGCTAAGAGTGTCAGTTGTGTATGTTTAGGGACCCTAAGAAGGCTTGGGGTTGAGTTGGGCCTTGGTAGAATTTTTGTGTTTATGCACTTAAGGGGGAGAAGGCAAGTGACGTCAAGACTTAAAAGAATAAGTGAGTATTTTTCTAGCACAAGAAGAGCTAGTAGCAAAGTGGTGAGGCGTCACATGAAGGGGCTTAAGGGGTGGAGTTCGAATCTCACCTATTGCAAATATATTTTTTTTGTGCTAATCAGGTGGAAGATGGTAAGTGTCGGCCAAGACTCTAAAGAAGGTAAGGAAGACTTTCTAATGATGGAAAGAACACTAAGGAGAAGAGTAAGGAGGAGATCAAGGAGAAAATAAGGAAAGAAATAAAGGAAAGAGATAAAGAGGGATATGTTGGCCGAATTTTAGGAGTTGCTTGGGGAAGGAATTTCGGTCAACTAAGACTTTTTGGTGGAGGGTGTAATCAGTTTTGGTAAGGGGTGGTTGTGCCGAATTTTTGTTAGACTTTTTGAGGAGTTTTTGGTTTCATTTGAAGGTCTTTTCTTTTTACCATTTGGTACCTCTTTTCCTTGCCTAAAACCATGACTATTAGGGAGTATTTTCTTTTCTTCTTCTCATCTTTTCCATAGCTTTCTTTTTCTCTTTTCGTTAGACGACATACTTGGAGACCAAATCTCCCTTGTTCTTTCCTCTCCAAAAAGCCGAATCTCTTAAGCATCTTATTTTCTCTCTCTTTTTTGTGTGGGGCATTTTCTTCCTTGGCCGAATCGGGTAAGTGGCTTCATTCTCTTCCTTTCATCCTCTTTTCTCCATGGCCGAATGTGTGACCCTCATCATTCGGTTGGTTCACTTTATTTCTAAACTGAAACATCACTCTCTCCTACTCTCTCATATCGTGATCATCTATTCTTTTGTAGCATTCTAGTGGGGTGTCGAATCTCATATCTTTGCTGACTCATCCGTAGCCATAAGTTGAATCGGTAAAATCGGGTTCATCATCGTTAAGGGACTAAACAACTCGTTCCCTTCTACTCTTTAATCTTTTGGAAGTAGTGGTAAGCCGAAACCCTCTCCTTAGACAACTACTTTCTCTCATTGTAATATTATTCTGACCGAGACTCTTCCAATGGAGGCAAGTGGTAGTCGTTCTAAGGGAAAATCGATAGGAGGGCAAAAAGGGAGTGGACTTGCAATCTCTGCTCTCGAGTTCAAACGTAGGGCAGTATCGGTAGTTCGGGATTTTCCACCAGGTTGTGGACCATCTTCTGGTGAGAGTAGGCAAATCGTAGCCGTTCACGATACTAAGGGTAAGCATTTCTTTAGATCGTTTAATTTAGATTTGGATTAAGACACTATCTCTTGCTAGTTAATCGAGTGTTATGGTGACATAGGTGCCGACGATCAAGAAGGTTTAGTCCTTACCATAATCAGGTGTGTAATCTCACACCGAAATCCTGTAAATCCGTGATTTACCATCATGTTCGAAAAATAGATCGTTGTTGCTTACAACTCTAATAACCGTAATATGGCATGAATCAAATAACTTGCTTAAACAACATTATTTCTAAAGATCTGTCGAAATCGGTATTAATTTGCTAAATTTCAAAAATGTCCTTATGGGCCGAATTACTAAAAAGCTTTAATGGGCCATTTTTACGAAAATACCCCTATGGGCCGATTTACCAAAATGCCCTCAATGGGCCGATGTGCTAGAATGCCTTAGTGGGTCGAATTACCAAAGTGCTTTAATGGGCCGATTCACCGAAATTTTTCACTAGATTAATGGTTGTTATATATGTGGATATAATTTTTATTATGTTACATCTTTACATATTGCATGGGTTGGGAAAAATTGTATGGAGAGTAGTGTAGCCCGGTGGCATAGCCACAATTTGTTTATTATTGTGCTTACTTATGATTTCGGTGGCATGGCCACAATAATAATATATTATAGCAAATTTATCTGCAAATTTGGTGTGAGCGGCGGGGTGGGTTGACTTGATCCCCACAGTGTGTGATTGGGTGGTCGGGTGTGATGGATGGATGGGTTGGGTTGCATTCATTTCATTTGATTATTTATTATGTAAATGGGCTTAGGCCCAAGATGTTGCTATGCGGGTTCGGGTCCAAATGGATGACTGGTAAGGGGATTATGCATTGAGTTCTTGTAACTCACCCCCCTTTCTTTCTTAATCCTTGCAGGTGATGCTCAGTGATAAGGACTTGGGCCCATGGATGACTCGGCGGAGGCCATACTTTGAAAATAATGTTTGCGAACATTAGTAAACTTCTTTCTGCTTTATTTCATTACTTTTACTATTTTGGGTTTAAAGTTGTAATAAGGCCTATGGGATATGTTTTAATTTGCTTTATGTTTTGACGTACTTATTATTTTATTGAATTGTTTTAAACAGGATTTTTCTGAGATCATAAATAACGGTTTTCCAAAATTGATTAACAACAAACGAATTTCATAACAAATAAGTATAAATAATTTAACTGGATTTTCCTTCGGATTTTATCAACGTTTTTTTTAAAAGTCACGATTTTAAAGTCCACTAGTTCAATTTTCGATTCATCAATCAACCTCTCGAGATTAGTAGTTTTTATAATCAAACTTGTTTTCTTAACTATAAACAAATAACGAGAACTTTAGTAAAAATCACAAGTTCTTTACACGTTTTCTTCATGTGACATGCCAGATCCGGTCATACCGCATGGGCCGGGTTTGGGGTGTTACAGGTGAAGTGAGTTTGGTATGTCTTGTTAATCCTTGAATTTAATTGTGGTTGACTTGGTTGATGCTTTGGTTTTATGAATTGAAAATTAAAATATTTAGCAAGATATAAATTTGGAAACAAGGTATATGTTCATTTTAGAAGTGCCTTTTTATACTATGAATGGTGTGATGGATGACTATATGTTTTGGATTTTGGTATGTACTAAATCGGTTTGGTAATGTATTTATATGTATACATATTATGATTGATATTTGGCTAATAGGTTCAGCTAATGAAGCAAGGAATTGAACTTGTAATTAGGTTGTTTTGATAAAAGTTTTGGTGTAATTTTAATGGTTAATAGCCGAAATACCTATTGAGGTAAATTATTTATATATATCATTGTGTATGTTTTTTTATTTAATTAAAGTTTGGTATTAGGTATACGAATTGAGTTTATAAATTAATTAATATTTGCATTCAAATTTGGTTCTATTTAATATGCTCATATGATCCAAAAATAAATGTATGTTTGTTTTGAAAATAGGTTCATATTGATAAGTTTACATGTGTATTCAAGCAAGTAATACTATAGTATATTTTGACATTAAGAAAATGAAGTTAAAGATACATATATGTTTGGTTTTTAGGTGGTGTGTTGTGCTTGTTTGGTTTTTAATTTGCATACATGTATTATTAATGAAATGAGATGTTTGATATTTGATATATGAAATAGACATATTGGCATTTATTAAAGTATGATTAAAATGATATATGACTCAATAGTCATACACATAAATACTTAGATGAATTTATAAGTATGCTTGTCCATGTTATAACTAATTAAGACCGTGTATAGTAATATACATTATGTAGTGAATAATGGTTGGATAAACTTGGTATGATTTGTGTGCACAAGGAAATTAATGATGCCGCATATGTTGTTTGTTATAAAGTTTTGTGTCATGATTTGATTGGTTTAATAAGTGCATGTATTCAATTATGTTTGATATTTATTAGATATTCGAATACCATTTTTTTTATGATGATCATTCAATTAGTATATGTAATTTAAGGCATGCTAAATAGAGTGTATTTTGGATTATAAGTATGTTATGGATTTGATTAAAATTTTAAGGCATGAATAGTATTTGTAATACGATTTAAATGGTATGTTAATGTTTAAGCAGACTTATGCTTTAGTTATGCTTATATAACTTAAGTATATTTGTGATTGTTCGGAAGTTGTGTCTTGTTTGGTAATACCTCGTAACCCCATTCCGGTGACGGATACGGGTTAGGGGTGTTACAAAAACTATTCATTTGGTCAAGTATCGATCCCAGATGCCCAAGTATCAATAATTAACTTAAAAATGGTAAAATCTCATCTTTACAAGTTCATTTCATGCCAAATTCCACCTACCAAAAAAAAAAGAAAATAATATTATTACACTTAAGTAATTAACCAATGTGCCCTCAATGACACCACAATTCAAATAACAAAATATATCCACAAATCACACCAAATAAGTTGCATTCAAGTTTATAAATTTCATACTTATTCCATGCCAATCTACCATTTGTTCCTTATCATATTCAACCATTCATAAACATAAGCTCAAGACCAAAACATACTTCACATTTCAATAAAAAAAAACACACCTAAACCAAAAATTATCATGAGACACAACTTTCAACATATCTAAACATTTACTTAGTTACATTTTCAATTAAAACATTAACTATAATAGTCCATTTTCAGTGAAATCGGAACAGTGGTTTTGGGACCACAAATCTGACGAGTAAATTTTTATTTTATTATTATTTTAATGTTTACGGGATTATATTAGGGTCGTGTTAAAATTTTGTTAAGAAATTTTGATGTTTGCATGATTAATTAATTGAAAAGGACTAAATCGTAAAAAGTGTAAAAGTAGAGTTCTATTAGTTAAAAGGATCAAATGGTTATGAAACTTTAAACTAAAGGACTTGGTTGGTAATTATACCAACTGAGGTGATAGTGGATGTTTATGGACATGGTTTTGATGAAATTATTAAAGTTTTTAAAGGCTAAAATGGTAGTTAGGTAATTAAGGTTAAAATAAAAGAAAAAAAAATAGTATCATCTTCTTTAGTTTGTTCTCCATAGAAATTAGGGATAGGAAACCCCATTTTTGAAGTTTAAAGGTTCGATTAAGCTCCCTTGCTTGCATGGTATGATTTTCAACCCCGTTTTTAATGATTTATATGTTTTTGAGGTCGTTTTAGCTTAATCTAGCTAGCCTGGGGATCAAGTTGTAAAACTGTTAAAGATTAAGGTTTATTCCATGAATGTTTTTGAATGATTCTTGATGTTTAATGGTAGATTATGAGTCCTTGTTGATAAATAAACAAGTTTTGTAAAATGATTTTTGAGGAAATTTGCATTTAAGGATTTGTTTGTAAAAATAGTAAAAGTTCATGGCAAATTTATGAAATAATGGTTTGTATGGGTTGATATAAGTCCCTAATAAGTTCAGTTAGCTTTAATGGGGTATGAAAATGCTTAGATTTGAATTTATGAGATTAAGGACTAAATTGTGAAAAGTTAAAATGTTAGGGGCAAATTATTAATTTTGCATAAATATGAAATGTGGACTAAATTGAATACTAGAGGTATTAAATGGATTGAAATTTGTCTATTTAGATCAAGATAGACCACATACGGACCTAGATAGAGGCAAAGCAAAAGCTTCGGAATAGCTCGTTTAACTTCTACGCCCTAGTTGTCGAGGTAAGTTCGTATGAACGGTTATTGAATTAATGTTGTTAATTTGAATGTTTATTATGTTATATTAATGTAAATGGATCGATGTATAATCATACCAAAGTTATGATGATTTGACGGATGCTGAGTCCCGGTTGAACCTTAGGTATTCATAGGATACAAATGACATGTCATTAGGGATTTCATGTTTTGAGTGTTGGTCCTGAATGTCCTACTGATGGCTGAGGTCCTGCATTTTTTGCAGATACTCCACAGCTCGTGTGAGCAATGATGTAAAGGAAAGGTTAGGTTATGTAAAGGCACACTTCGTGTGAGCTTTCCCAAGTATCCGATGAAATTCTAGATGGTTCAACGGGTATAAAAAGGAAATGAGATGGCAAATTTTCAAATGGAATGTATCATGAACTTATAAAAAGGAAATGGTGACCTAAATGAGATGAACAAATGTGTAACTTACTTGTTATGGATGAATTCATTTGAACCATGTATAAATGCACTAACTTGTGTATTTGGTGATGTTGTATAGGCATTGTGCCAAGCTTATGGTTTTAGTTAGTGTTAAAATTATTCTATTTACATTATGCAAATGAAATGGTAAGTTGTGTTTTTGTTATACGAACTTACTAAGCATTAAGTGCTTACGTAGTTTCTTTCCTATGTTTTATATATTATCAGAAGCTCGATCGGTTTGGAAGCTCGTCGGAGATCTATCACACTATCCAGCATATATATCGGTAGCTTTTGAATGTTTGGCCAAGGTTGTAATGGCATGTATAGGTGGACTTATAATGGTGTTTAGTTGATGTTTTGGTATATAAGTTGTGTAAGTTAACTTGTTGGTACATTTGATGCTTTATTAGATTGTGACATTGTGGTTATATTATGTTGCATGTTTTGAATGGCTCAAATGGTATGTATTGAATTGGTAAGATCATGGTCAAGTTATGGCATGTTTTGGAAGGTATTGAACTAGATATTGATGTTTGAAATTTGGTAAGTTGACATGTTTAGGTAAATTTTTTTATGATTGCTTTTGAAGTGCGTTTGAATGACATACTAGTTAGTTGAATTAGGGTCTTGAAATGGCATATACATATGTATGTTTAGGTATGGTTTGATGCTTTGTAAGTGTGCACAAATGGTTTAAATGATTATGCATGAAATGGTGTTGGGAATGGCTTATTTTAGGTGAATTTTAGGTCCACACGACCTGAGACACAGGCGTGTGACTCAGCCGTGTGTGACATGTAATCAGCCCATTTTGCCCGGGCCCACTCTATTAAAAAAAAACAAAAAAATAAATAAAAAATACCAAATGTCCATTTTACAGTCCAGATTACAAAGGCCCAAATGCACTCATGGTCCGAATTACAAAACACTAAAACAGATAACCCAAATTACACCCGAGCCCAATTACACCCTAAGACCCAAACCCAAAACAGACCCAAAACTAAACCCCAGACCCAATCCTAACCTAACCCAGCTAACTAAGATGGCCCAGGTGACCCAAATGCTTGCGGACGCAGGAAACCCTAGGTTTCCACTGCGCCGCAAGCACCCCAGCAGCCCCTTTATCAGCTTAGCCCCAGTCGCGCCACAGATAGCGCGAGTCGCGCCCAGTCACCGCCGAGATCCTCGTCGGTCGCCTGCAAACAAGGAAAGAATATCGACGACAAGCAGCAAAAATAGGAATCTTACATTTATTTTCTGATTTGTTTTGGGTTATAAAAACCCCATAAAATCTGTAAAACAAAGAGGGGATACAAGAAAATAGGCAGAGAATACACAAAAAAAATATACAGAAATAAAAGAACAAAATTTTTGCAACACAGAGGTGATTTTTTTTTACTCTCGCATTCTTTTTATTTTTTGATTCATACATACATATTTTTTTATATATAAAAATACTAGAATAGATAAAAGGAGCTTTACCTTTTCGATTCGCGCCGAAGAGATGAAATTTCTAATCTCCAACCGCCATATACGGTGGTGCGTGCGGAGGCGCGTGCGACGGCCTTTCATCGGAGTCCTGGCCGAAGGCCAAAGGACAGGAAGAATTCTTGGAAGTTTTTTTTTTTTTTTAAAAAACAGAATGCAAAAATGGTTTTTTCTCTGAAAATTGATTTATATAGTATTATTGAAACGACGCCGTTTTTGCTTAAGCTGATAAGCACAAAACGACGTCGTTCAGGGATTAGGATCCACGCGTTGACCCGAAAACCCGGGGAGGATCCGCGTGTTTTTGTTAAAAGGTCTAATTGCCTCTTTGGCCCTTCCGCTATTTTAATATTTTCAATTCAGTCCAATTTACATTTTATTTTTTATTAAATTAGCCCTAAAATTTTGTTTCTGTTTCAATTTGATCCTCGGGTTACTTAAAGGCCAATATCAGAACGGCGTCGTTTAGGAGATATGGCATAATTGCCTAATGGGTCCCTATAGTGTGACGCGCGTTTCGATTTAGTCCTTTTATATTTATTTTTATTGCTATTTAATTTTTTTTACTTTATTTTTTAAAAAAATCATTTTAATATTGTATTAAATTATTTTATTATATTAAAAATTCTATATTTTTTTTTACTATTTGTATATAGATCTATTACTAGTATAAAATTTTTATGTATTGTTTTCTTAAATACGTATTTTTTTTATATATATTAAATTATTACTATTTATTATTTTATTTAGTTTAATATTATTTATATTTATTACATACTATTTTATAATCTATATATTAGATATTATATTACACATTTTTAAATTTTGTATATTATATAGTATTATATAATATCATATATTACTTTTAAAATTTTATTTTTATAAAATTTATTTATATTGAATAACATATTTTATTTATATTGTTTAAATTGTGTATGTAATTGTTATATATCTTTATTTAAAATTATTATATTTTTTTTTTTTTTATTTTGCAATATTTATTTATTATTTGATATATGTCATTGCATGAAAAGTTTAATCTTGCATGAGAAGTTTTCATATTTATTTAGTATTTTTCTTATTATTTTGTCATTTATTGCTTTATATATTCTATTTGTTCATACTCTTTCATTTATTTATGATTGCTTTAGTGTAGTTATTTTTATTAGTCGTTATTTTATTATTTCTTTTATTGTCTATATTAATATGAAATGTTAGTATATCATGATTGCTTTTGGTATTTATGTTTGATGATGTATTAATGCGATATTTTCACATGGATCATCGTTTAAAATAAAATACATTTTGCAAAATTACTATATTTTATCTAAAGGTTTTTTAAAATAAGGCAATGTTTTGTATTTAGAAATTCGGGGAATAGTGCCCTAACGTCTTTGGGTTTCGATTTTCCGTTTACTAAATAACTAAATATCCTTTTAATAAAATTTTGTAAATCATGAGATGATTTTGGTTACGAGGGTTTAAATATCATGTCCTAACGTCTTTGGATGTGATGTTTGTATTCTTTCGAACAAAGAAATCTCAAATTTTAACTCAAATTGTTCAAGTTTTTTCGAATTTTCGACATTAGGACAATAACTAATCAATCCGGTACCAATTTTGGGCGTTACGAGGGTGCTAATCCTTCCTCGTACGTAACCGACTCCCGAACCCGTTTTCTTGAATTTCGTAGGCCAAAATTAATGTTTTGAAATAAAACATTTTATAAGGTGATCCGATCAGACCTAAGCAAAAAGGGATTGGTGGCGACTTCCATTTTCGTTTTTAAAGTCGATCCCCGTTTTTTAAAACCTTAAAAATGGTTTCGACAGCTTGGCGACTCCACTGGGGACCAATAAGAGAGTCAAGCCGTAAAATTGATTATTTCTTGTCCTTTTGTCCAAATTTAAAAAGTCTGATTCGAAAAACCATGATCCTTTTTATTACATGTGGTTCTATTTTATAAAATATCTTTGCATTGCATTGCATGACCGTTGTGGCTGCACCTTTAAGTGGGAGCGAGAAGCTATGCCTTCGTGAGGTTTTCACCTCCGCATGGGCTAATGGATTGCTTCCGGGATACATCTGTACCTATGTCTCCGTGAAGTTTTCACTTCCGCATGGCCATAGGGAAATGTATTCCCCTGAATCGAACTCGGTCCGTATGAGCCTATAATGGGTGAGGATCGAGGAATCTGCTGGTTCAGGTACCTCAACTTTAGAGCTAAACCACACATAGAAAACATAAGGACTCACCCTAAGTAGAATTATGCCAAGCCTTAGTGTTTACCCAAATAGGTGTTTGTTATTTTCTTTGCTTTATATTTTATTTCATAATACTAACTTGTTGTGCTTTATTTTTCTGGTGCATGTCATTTCATATTTTAGAGAGGTATCGATTCACGGTCAGTTTCTAAGTTAGAAAGTTGGTTATGGAGAACGAGTTCCTTGATAAAGTGGGAGACAATACATTCGTCTGTACATGGTCAGAGCAAACGCAATTAGAGAAAGGGAATAGCTTAGCCGACGGGTATGTGTCTGAACTATGGGATTTTACTCGTATTAGTATCACGCAAAATGAGTTCCGAGAGTTGAAAGAAATATGGACCCAGTGGGACGATGAGGCAAAGCAGCTGTTCTATCGTAATTATGGCGATCTACCCTACTTGCTCGACATCAAGGTAGATAAGCATCTAATCCGGGCTATGACTCAGTTTTGGAACTCTGCTTATAGCTGTTTCACTTTCGAGAAAGTAGATTTAGTGCCAACGGTGGAGGAATATACAACCTTGCTTCGTTGTTCAAGGGTCCAAGTTGACAAAGCTTATTTTAGGGCTGCCAATGTCGCAACTTTTGTGAATAAGTTAATGAGTATCACGGGGATGAGTGAATAGTGGGTTGCAGCCAGAATCCAAGAGAAAGGTGAGGGTAAATGCATACCTTGGGTGAGTTTGAGGGACCTGATCCTAGCACATCCAGATGTAAAGAAGAAGATCGACGTCTCTGCCTTATGTATTTATGGTTTGGTAATTTTCCCTAAAGCTCTAAGACATATAGATGAAGCAGTTACTGATTTATTCGACCGACTTAACAAATGGGTCACACCTATACCTGCGATCTTAGCCGAGACGTTCAGATCTTTGAATGCATGTTGGAGAGCTGGTGAAGGTAGATTCATTGGATGCGCACAGTTATTGTTGGTTTGGTTCCACAGTCATTTTTGGAGGGTCGACAAGGTTCCTTACCGAGTGTTCTTTGAAAGTTATTCCCCTTTAAAGGAGGCTACAACTACGACAAGGAGGCACGATATATCAGAGGAAAGGTGGATGAAAATTCTTCAAAACCTCTGAGAGGAAGATGTTGAGTGGAAAGCCCCTTGGATGGTTCCCGACGAAGTCCTTTATCAGTGTGGAAATTTTGATTGGGTACCTCTGCCTGGAATCTGGGGAGTTGTTGGATATGCACCGTTGCTCGTACTAAGGCAATACAAACCAAGACAGTTCATACCGGTAACATATGGGTTAGCTCAAAGTGAATTCTCATATAAGGGGGATAATTATAAGAAGAAGATTCGAGAGATTTCTGAGGCTTGGAAGGACCTTGTACTGAAAAAGATCCTTCCTATACAAAAGTATTTTAGAGGAAAATGGATGCCGAATTTGGAAAGGACCATATGTGGTGAAGAAGGCTTTCTCTGGAGGTGCACTGATTTTAACCGAAATGGATGGGAAAAGCTTACCCAATCCTGTGAATTCGGATTCAGTCAAAAAGTACTTTGCTTGAAAAGGAGAAGAGGCCAAGGTGAAAACCCGCAAAGGATGCCTTGAGACCAAAGGGGTTTTGAGTTGAAAACCCGAAAAGGGCTGCTCAAATTCTGAAGGGACATGCAGTGATCTTGCTATACTTGAATCAACAAGAAATGAAGTATGTTGCATATCGGGGCATCAACAAAGTACTTTGGGTCTTCTAAACACATGTTAAGCTCAAAGCAGTCTTCATGAAGTTTGTATATAGAAGCCCAATCTGTGATATCTAGGGCATCTAATCTTTGTTCTTTTTATTTTACTATCTTTGGATTCTTTTTCTTCTCAAAGATATGTTCCCAGTTAATTTCCTTTGTATCTTTGATAATTCATTTAACTCTCTTTGAAATTAATTTATTTGTTACCCATCATTCATAAACATGTTGCATTGAAATAATGATTGATGAACTAATAATTTCACAAAAGAAGTTCTACATATTACTTTGGAAATTTCTAGATAAAACAAGAAACCAAAACAGGACAATTGTTTAGAATTTCCATGTACATAAATTGTAAATATTTGAGAAACGAGAGGCTTAATGGAGTCTATTTCTTTAATTTTTTTTTTTGCCCAATTGGGTAATTAGACAGAATAATGAGTGGCAGCTGGTCATTCGGGGAATGGTATGACAGACCAATCTGACGAGAAAAGATTCAAAAACCCTAAATTATGGTGGAATGAATTGAAGTTGAAACAAATCTTGTATCCTTAAATTGCAGTAAGGACAAACAGAAAAAGTTGTGATTCCTGAAGGGATGGTTTGAAGATGTTATAAACCTTGTGTCCCCAAAGTTTAGGAGGAATGGGCCCTAAAATTTCCATCGGGCAAATTATTTGAGCAAGAAAATGATGCTTCAAGGGAAACGAAGATGAAACCTTGATGAATGAATGAGTGATAACACCTCGAGTAGGAATCATACTCATATCATTTTTGCATTCACATATCATAGCATGTCTGAATAGGAGCATTTGACACATTTCGATCACGGCATCCTAATCATTTGACATAAGCATATACCCATTCTACAGGTCATAGGACGATGTAGTAGGGTAAATGGTCACTTTCAGCCTTGTCTCCCTGAAGTTGCAGCGGAGTAGACTGAAGATAACAGATCTGACCTTCTTGAAGTTGCAGGAAATAGATCGAAGACGTTAGCTTTAGCTCTCTGAGTTTGCAGTAGAGCAAGCTAAAAAGACAGCAGATCTGGCATTCCTGAAGTTGCAGTGAAGCAGATCGAAGACATTAGTCTTGTCTCCCTGAAGTTGCAGCGAACCAGACTAAAGACAGCAGATCTTACATTCCTGAAGTTGCAGGATGAAGATCAAAGACCTCAGCTTGACCTCCCTGAAGTTGCAGTGGAGCAAACTGAAGAAAGTAGATCTGATATTCCTGAAGTTGCAGTGAAGCAGATCGAAGACATTAGTCTTATCTCCCTGAGTTTACAGTGGAGCAGATTAAAATAACAGATCTGGCGTTCCTGAAGTTGCAGTGAAGCAGATCAAATACATCAGCCATGCCTCTCTGAGTTTGCTATAGAGCAGGCTAAAAGACAATAGATTTTGCCTTCCTGAGATTGCAGTGAAGCGGATCGAAGATACTAGTCTGATCTCCCTGAAGTTGCAGTGGAGCAGATTAAAAGATAGCGGATACTGCCTTCCTGAAGTTGCAGTGAAGCAGATAGAAGCCATCAGACTTATTGAAATCAAGATGAAGTTCCAATACTGTTGAAGTTGCAGTGGAGTTGGAAGCCATTTGAAGAAGACGAGGACCAAGAAGTCAAGGCTCGACAAAGACTGGGCAAAATTGGACCTTTTATAGTCTTTGCTCTATTCTCGTTACACGACAATGACCAAAGAGGGGCAGCTGTAATCAGCCCATTTTGCCCGGGCCCATTCTATTCAGAAAAAAAAAACAAAATAAAAAAAACAAAAAATACCAAAAGTCCATTTTACAGTCCAGATTACAAAGGCCCAAATGCACTCATGGTCCAAATTACAAAACACTAAAACAGATACGAGCCCAATTACACCCTAAGACTCAAACCCAAAACAGACCCAAAACTAAACCCCAGACCAAATCCTAACCTAACCCAGCTAACTAAGATGGCCCAGGTGACCCAAATGCTTGCGGACGCAGGAAACCCTAGGTTTCCATCTGGCACAAGCGCCCAACAGCCCCTTCATCGCCTTAGCCCCACCAAGCGCCAGAGATAGCGCGAGTCACGCCCAGTCACCACCGAGATCCTCGTCAGTCGCCTGCAAACAAGGAAAGAATATCGACAGCAAGCAGCAAAAATAGGAATCTTACATTTATTTTCTGATTTGTTTTGGGTTATAAAAACCCCATAAAATCTGTAAAACAAAGAGGGGATACAAGAAAATAGGCAGAGAATACACAAAAAGAAAATATACAGAAATAAAAGAATAAAATTTTTGCAACACAGAGGTGATTTTTTTTACTCTCGCATTCTTTTTATTTTTCGATTCATACATACATATTTTTTTTATATAAAAATACTAGAATAGATAAAATGAGCTTTACCTTTTCGATTCGCACCGAAGAGATGAAATTTTTGATATCCGACCGCCATATACGGTGGCGCGTGCGGAGGCACGTGCGAGGCCCTTCATCGAAGTCCTGGCCAAAGGCCAAAGGACAGAGAGAATTCTCGGAAGTTTATTTTTTTAAAACAGAGTGCAAAAATGGTTTTTTTCTCTAAAAATTGATTTATATAGTATTATTGAAACGACGCCGTTTTTGCTTAAGCTGAAAAGCACAAAACGACGTAGTTCAGGGATTAGGATCCACGCGTTGACCCGAAAACCCGGGGAGGATGTAACATCCCGAAATTGGGCCTAGTAGGATTGGGCCCAATGGGCCTTGAGTGTAGGAGTGTTTAAAATTTTGAGAACAAGAGAATGGCATTATTGCAAATTGGACTTATTAGTTAAGTGAATTTGGAAGGTTACGAGGTTTCTATTAAGTCTCGGGTTTAATTGGGCCTTAGGAAAAAAAATTGGTATTTTAGCACTTTAAGGAGAGATGGTAAGTAGCTTCAAGACTTATAGAAATAAATGAGTAATGTGCTTGCATAAATGAGCTATTGGTAAAGAGGTTATGGCATCAAGTGATGGACTTTGAGGGAAGAGGTTCAAACTTAAGGCCAAGAGGCATTCATGGCAAGGTTGACTTCATTATTTTGGTAAGGTGGCTATATGAATAAGGCAAGGTTGAAGTTGGGGAAAGGAATCAAGGGAAATAGGAAAGAAAGGGGGACATGAGGCTTATTTTGTGGGTGATGTTTTGGAAAGCTTGGGTGGCCAAACTCTTATCCTAGGGGGGATGCATGTGGACGGTTTTGGGGAGAATAGGTAGCTGAATTTTTAGTTGGCATTTGGTAAAGACTTAGTAGTGTTTTGGCAAAAATTCCCTTTGGCAACTTTGTGTCATTTCTCCCAATTTGCAACCCTCCTTGCCGAAACATATTAGCACAATAGTGCATTGTTTCTCTCTTTTGTTTGGTCACATACTCATTTTCTTTCCACCTTCCTTGATAGCCGAATTCTCCTTTGCCTTTTGATTGAATTTTTGGTGCTTGTTAGGCCAAAACCTTCCTCTTTGCACTATTTGGTATTCTCCAAATTTCTTTCTACCTTGTGCCGAAATTACAAGCCACTAAAGAACATATTTTCTTCTTTTCTTTCTTCTTGTTGCCGAATGTACCCAAACCATTGAGACCAAAATTTTTTCATTCATCTCTTCTTTATCATTTTCTCAAGTGGGTTGACATTCTTTCTTCGATTAAATTGGTAAGTGAATTCTTTTCTATGATCATATTCTTTTCTCTTTAGCCGAATAAGTATTTATCACTATTCGGTTGTAAATCGTGATCGTGAATCAAAATGATGTTACCCTCCACTTCTTCATGTCTTAATCACTCTCTTTTAAGTAGTGTTTTAAGTGGGAGACCGTGTATTGTTCTAGCCAAGTCAAACGGTGGAAATTGGATCCAATATCGATAAGGTAAGGGGGTTCATTTTGGATTTTTCGTTATATCTCTATTTGGCTATGTTGCAAATCGGATTGAAGTTTCGACTAATCAATTATGTTTTAGGGACGAAACCACTCGATATATCCTATTTGCAAATCCTTCGGATATAGTGGGTCAACGAAGAGTGGTTCTTTAGGGAATCCTAATCAAGGTGTGTAATCCCGTACCTTCCGAATACATGTTTGATATGGTGTGTAATCTCACATCTCTCTGAAAGTTTGTATGATATGTTCTGTGATTTGGTCAAAATACCGAAGAAAACCGAAAAATGGCATCCGTGATCACTCGGGCGTGCGTATGATCGTAATGGTAATCGTATTTCGTAATAAAACAGTTTCGGTCAGAAACAGTGATGTGTATTTAAAAAATCACGAAAAATAGGAGAAAAGGAATTATAAAGGGAATAAGATATCAGATTAAAGATTACTGTGTCTATTTTGATATGGAAGAAACGGAGAAGGAAAAGGAATTTTATATTCTGAGATATCTTAACTTTTGTGAGACTGGTTCTGATTAACTTCGTGGTTCCATGATATGTTTTGGAAAAATCATATAAAATTGTACAAAGTGAATTAAGGGTTATAATTCATATGTATAGATTCATTAGTGAGCCTATTTTCATTAGAAACAAGTGGGAGCAGTATATGAAAACCGTATAGTGAGATATTTGAAATTAAGTTAAGAGAGGTCAGAATCGTTGGACAGTGAAACAAGGGAAACTTAAAGGAATAAACTGTACTAAATGGTTAAGTCAAAAATTCTGGAAAAATTATCGTAAGAAGATATATGAGTCTAGTTTCAAGGAAAATTTACGGATTTAGATTTCGAGATTCCTAACTCGAGTTATAGTCAATTTAGTCAGTATGACGCAGATGGACTATTTTTATTTTTGCTTTTTGGTTGGGATGTTTTTATTATTTTTCTTAAATTGTTTAAAAAGGGGAATTTTTCTAAAAACTTAAACAATGGTTTCCAAAATCGATTAACAAATGGATTTCAAAATAAACTTTTACAAATATTTTTAACACGGATATTTTCTCTCGAATTATTAACGATATTTTCAAAAGACTCGGATTCTCTTTCGAATTATCAACGTCGTTTTCAAAAGTCACGGTTTTGTATGATCATTAGTTCAAATTTATCGATCTATCAATCAAATCTTTGAGGTTAGTAGTATTTTATCAAATCAAACTTGTTTTCTTGATTTTAACCAAAGCAATATTTTAGTACGAACAAAAAGGGTTAACATGTTTTGCTCGTGTGACATAAAAAATCCACTCGATATGTTCTACCTTCGGACATAGTGGTAAGTGATTCAAGTGTAAGTGATACAAAATCTTTTGGAAATCCGAGGCTAACTTTTGGTTGGTATTGTTCTAGGTCAACGAAGAGTAGTTCTTTAGGGAATCCTAATCAAGGTGTGTAATCCCGTACCTTCCGAATACATGTTTGATATGGTGTGTAATCTCACATCTCTCTGAAAGTTTCTATGATATGTTCTGTGATTTGGTCAAAATACCGAAGAAAACCGAAAACCGGCATCCGTGATCACTCGGGCGTGCGTATGATCGTAATGGTAATCGTATTTCGTAATAAAACAGTTTCGGTCAGAAACAGTGACGTGTATTTGAAAAATCACGAAAAATAGGAGAAAAGAAATTACAAAGTGAATAAGATATCCGATTAAAGATTACTGTGTCTATTTTGATATGGAAGAAACGGAGAAGGAAAAGGAATTTTATATTCTGAGATATCTTAATTTTAGTGAGACTGGTTCTGATTAACTTCGTGGTTCCCTGATCTGTTTTGGAAAAATCATATAAAATTGTACAAAGTGAATTAAGGGTTATAATTCATATGTATGGATTCATTAGTGAGCCTATTTTCATTAAAAACAAGTGGGAGCAGTATATGAAAACTGTATAATGAGATATTTGAAATTAAGTTAAGAGAGGTCAGAAACGTTGGACAGTGAAACAAGGGAAACTTAAAGGAATAAACTGTACTAAATGGTTAAGTTAAAAATTCTGGAAAAATTATCGTAAGAAGATATATGAGTCTAGTTTCAAGGAAAATTTACGGATTTAGGTTTCAAGATTCCTAACTCGAGTTATAGTCAATTTAGTCAGTACGACGCAGATGGACAGTTTCGATTTTTATGCTCCACATTAGTAGTTAAGTCTAGGTTGCGAGATTACCGAAATACCCCTGGGTTATGAGATTACCGAATTACCCTTAGTGGGTAAAATTACCGATTTACCAAAATATCCTTATGAACTGATTTAACGAAATGTCCTTATAGACCGATTTACCGAAAATGCCCCTATGGGCTAATTTGATAGAATGCCTTAATGGGCCGAATTGCAAAGTGTTATAATGGGCCGATTTATCGTAACAAATCTCTGAAGTAATAGTTGTTGTTTATATTTGTAAATATGATGCCTTACTATGAATGTTGCATTTACATAATTTTGCATGGGATGGAAAAATATGAATGAAGAGAAGTATAGACCGGTGGCATTGCCACAAATACCGATAAGGGCTATGTGCCAATATAAACGTGATTTGGCTTTGTGCCATCGTGATTAAGGCTATGTGCCAATATAAATGTGATTTGGCTTTGTGCCATCGTGATTAAGGCTATGTGCTAATATAAACGTGATTTTGGCTTTGTGCCATCGTGATTATGGCTTTGTGCTAAACGTATTTACCGGGGCTATGTGCCTAACATATGAATTAACAACACTGTGTCGATCATTTTTACTGAGGCTGTGTGCCGGTTATATTACCGTATATGATTCTGGTGGCTCAGCCACAAATAGTATAAATGGCGACTTGATCGCATATTGGAGGATCAAGCGGGGTGGGTTGACTTGATCCCCACAGGAGAGATTGGTTGGTACGGGTGGAGAGTTAGACGGCTGGTAGGATGGGATGGGTTGCATTCATTTCATATATTTATTATTTGTTTATGGGCTTTGGTCCAAGATGATTGTTATATGGGTTCGTGCCCACTTTGGATGACTGAGTAAAGGATTTCACACTGAGTTCTCGTAACTCACCCCCCTTTCTTTTTAATCTCTGTAGGTAATGCTCCGTAATGAGGACTTGGGCCCATGGATGACTCGGTGGAGGCCATACTTTAGAAATGGTGTTAATGAAATTTTAAATTTCTATTTCCGTTTATTTTATTATTTTGGTATTTTGGTTTAAGTTGTAATAAGGCCTCTAGAGTATTTTATTATTTGCTTTATGGTTGATATACTTATTATTTTGCTTAAATTGTTTTAAACGAGAAATTTTCTAAAATCATAAATAAAGATTTTTCAAAATTGTTTAACAAAAGGATTTCATAACAAACTTTTACAAATAATCTTAACTCAGATTTTCTATAAATTTATCAATGACATTTTCAAAAGTCACGGTTTTAAAAGATTACTAGTTCGATTATCGATTTATCAAACAACCTCTCAAAATACTTGTATTTTATCTACATTTTCGCAACGTTTTCAAAATGCTTCTACAACTCTATTTATAAATGTCACATTTTCGTAAATTATTTATTTTAAAAAATGTTTCCGCAAACAAAAAGGTTTTTAAAGATTATTATGTAGTTAACAATTGCTTAAGTGTTTTTGGTTTTAACAAAGAGGCTGTATTTCTCAAGCAAGTTTTTAATAATCGCAAAGATAGTTTTTACTTCCATGTGACACACCAGATTCGGGCCTAACTTCTAGGCAAGGTTTGGGGTGTTACATTTTATGGTATCAGAGCCCAGTTGCAAAACTCGGCCGTGGTTTGGGTTTAAAAGCATTTTCCAAAGCTGTTTAGAATTTTGATTTATAAATATATGTTCTAACGGAAGTATGGCACCACAGTATCGGCACCAAGTCAAGTAAGTATTTGTTTCGATTATTGTGTTATTATTGTGATACGCGAAAATTCTACGAAATAGAAATACTCTAGAACTTTAAGCTATAGGAGCTGGAACTATAGAGATTGAGACTTTAGGATGCGTTGTGCGAAAACAACTTTACTTTTTGTACTCCATAAAACATTGTTTAATAAACACTGAAATAGCATAATGATTCATAAAACTCTTAATCAGATTATATCGACTTAGTGAACATGAACGCTAGAAGATGTGGACGTGGTAAAGGCCGAGGTGCTAGGGCTAGATCTTCGGCACCGAGGCATGTTTTCGAAAGGGAGGCGTTAGCATCGCCAGTGGCTGAGACGGGGTCTCATGATTGAGCTGGGGTTGTCGAGTTGACTCAGATAGTTAAGGAGGTATTGGAAGAGGTTAAAGGAATCGGTGAAGCGCTTCGAGTTGGGTTTGTGAGCTGTAAGAAGAAATTAGATCGCGGTTCTTTTGGGTCGCAGTCTCGTTCTGTGAAGCATGTCAAGGCACGACCAAACTTTCCGACTTGTAATTATTGCAAAAGGCGTCATTCGGGAGAATACCGGAGGAGGTTAGGAGCATGCTTGAGATGCGGGTCTAAGGAGCATAAGGCTCGGAATTGTTTCGTCACCATTAAGTCAGGAATGTCTTGTTTGGACGTGATGATTGAATGTAGAAAATTCTAAGTATAAATGGTAGATAACGGTTTGCTTCTGTGGTTAGACGTTTGGTTGTGTGAAAGAGGATTCAAGATTATGTTAAAAGTACATTAATGTTATTAAGATCAGAGTGCGCAGCGAAAGCTTAGTGGTGTGATTTGAGCGATGTGTTTAGTAGTTGGATGGAAATTTCGAGGACGAAATTTCTTTAAGGAGGGTAGAATTGTAACATCTCGAAATTGGGCCTAGTAGGATTGGGCCCAATAGGCCTTGAGTGTAGGGGTGTTTAAAATTTTGAGAACAAGAGAATGGCATTATTGCAAATTGGACTTATTAGTTAAGTGAATTTGGAAGGTTACGAGGTTTCTATGAAGTCTCGGGTTTAATTGGGCCTTAGGAAAAAAAATTGGTATTTTAGAACTTTAAGGAGAGATGGTAAGTAGCTTCAAGACTTATAGAAATAAATGAGTAATGTGCTTGCATAAATGAGCTATTGGTAAAGAGGTTATGGCATCAAGTGATGGACTTTGAGGGAAGAGGTTCAAATCCCATTGTGTGCAAACTTTAACTATTATTTTTGCACTCTTTCCTTAAGTGTCGGCCAAGAGGCATTCATGGCAAGGTTGAAGTTGGGGAAAGGAATCAAGGGAAATAGGAAAGAAATGGGGACATGAGGCTTATTTCGTGGGTGATGTTTTGGAACGCTTGGGTGGCCAAACTCTTATCCTAGGGGGGATGCATGTGGACGGTTTTGGGGAGAATAGGTAGCTGAATTTTTAGTTGGCATTTGGTAAAGACTTAGTAGTGTTTTGGCAAAAATTCCTTTGGCAACTTTGTGTCATTTCTCCCAATTTGCAACCCTCCTTGCCGAAACATATTAGCACAATAGTGCATTGTTTCTCTCTTTTGTTTGGTCACATACTCATTTTCTTTCCACCTTCCTTGATAGCCGAATTCTCCTTTGCCTTTTGATTGAATTTTTGGTGCTTGTTAGGCCAAAACCTTTCTCTTTGCACTATTTGGTATTCTCCAAATTTCTTTCTACCTTGTGCCGAAATTACAAGCCACTAAAGAACATATTTTCTTCTTTTCTTTCTTCTTGTTGCCGAATGTACCCAAACCATTGAGACCAAAATTTGTTCATTCATCTCTTCTTTATCATTTTCTCAAGTGGGTTGACGTTCTTTCTTCGATTAAATTGGTAAGTGAATTCTTTTCTATGATCATATTCTTTTCTCTTTAACCGAATAAGTATTTATCACTATTCGGTTGTAAATCGTGATCGTAACCGAAAATGGTGTTACCCTCCACTTCTTCATGTCTTAATCACTCTCTTTTCGTAGTGTTTTAAGTGGGAGACCATGTATTGTTCTAGCCGAAGTCAAACGGTGGAAATTGGATCCAATATCGATAACGTAAGGGGGTTCATTTTGTATTTTTCGTTATATCTCTATTTGGCTATGTTGCAAATCGGATTGAAGTTTCGACTAATCAATTATGTTTTAGGGACGAAACCACTCGATATATCCTATTTGCATATCCTTCGGATATAGTGGGTCAACGAAGAGTGGTTCTTTAGGGAATCCTAATCAAGGTGTGTAATCCCGTACCTTCCGAATACATGTTTGATATGGTGTGTAATCTCACATCTCTCTGAAAGTTTGTATGATATGTTCTGTGATTTGGTCAAAATACCGAAGAAAACCAAAAACCGGCATCCGTGATCACTCGGGCGTGCGTATGATCGTAATGGTAATCGTATTTAAGTAATAAAACAGTTTGATCGAAAGCGATGGCGTGTATTTGAAAAATCACGAAAAATAGGAGAAAAGGAATTACAAAGGGAATAAGATATCAGATTAAATCTTACTTTGTCTATTTTGATATGGAAGAAACGGAGAAGGAAAAGGAATTTTAGATATCTTAATTTTTGTGAGACTGGTTCTGATTAACTTCGTGGTTCCCTGATCTGTTTTGGAAAAATCATATAAAATTGTACAAAGTGAATTAAGGGTTATAATTCACATGTATGGATTCATTAGTGAGCCTATTTTCATTAGAAACAAGTGGGAGCAGTATATGAAAACCGTATAGTGAGATATTTGAAATTAAGTTAAGAGAGGTCAGAATCGTTGGACAGTGAAACAAGGGAAACTTAAAGGAATAAACTGTACTAAATGGTTAAGTCAAAAATTCTGGAAAAATTATCGTAAGAAGATATATGAGTCTAGTTTCAAGGAAAATTTACGGATTTAGATTTCGAGATTCCTAACTCGAGTTATAGTCAATTTAGTCAGTACAACGCAGATGGACAGTTTCGATTTTTATGCTCCACATTAGTAGTTAAGTCTAGGTTGCGAGATTATCGAAATACCCCTGGGTTACGAGATTACCGAATTACCCTTAGTGGGTAAAATTACCAATTTACCGAAATGTCCTTATGGACCGATTTACCGAAATGTCCTTATGGACCGATTTACCGAAATGTCCTTATGGACCGATTTACCGAAATGTCCTTATGGACCGATTTATCGAAAATGCCCCTATGGGCTGATTTGATAGAATGCCTTAATGGGCCGAATTGCAAAGTGTTATAATGGGCCGATTTATCGTAACAAATCTCTGAAGTAATAATTGTTGTTTATATTTGTAAATATGATGCCTTACTATGAATGTTGCATTTACATAATTTTGCATGGGATGGGAAAATATGAATGAAGAGAAGTATAGACCGGTGGCATTGCCACAAATAGCGATAAGGGCTATGTGCCAATATAAACGTGATTTGGCTTTGTGCCATCGTGATTAAGGCTATGTGCCAATATAAACGTGATTTGGCTTTGTGCCATCGTGATTAAGGCTATGTGCCAATATAAACGTGATTTTGGCTTTGTGCCATCGTGATTATGGCTTTGTGCTAAACGTATTTACCGGGGCTATGTGCCTAACATATGAATTAACGACACTGTGTCGATCATTTTTACCGAGGCTGTGTACCGATTATATTACCGTATATGATTCTGGTGGCTCAGCCACAAATAGTATAAATGGCAACTTGACTGCAAATTGGAGAGACTGGCGGGGTGGGTTGACTTGATCCCCACAGGAGAGATTGGTTGGTACGGGTGGAGAGTTAGACGTCTGGTAGGATGGGATGGGTTGCATTCATTTCATATATTTATTATTTGTTTATGGGCTTTGGTCCAAGATGATTGTTATATGGGTTCAGGCCCAGTGGATGACGGTAAAGGGATTTCACACTGAGTTCTCGTAACTCACCCCCCTTTCTTTTTAATCTCTGTAGGTAATGCTCCGTAATGAGGACTTGGGCCCATGGATGACTCGGTAGAGGCCATACTTCAGAAATGGTGTTAATGAAATTTTAAATTTCTATTTCCGTTTATTTTATTATTTTGGTATTTTGGTTTAAGTTGTAATAAGGCCTCTAGAGTATTTTATTATTTGCTTTATGGTTGATATACTTATTATTTTGCTTAAATTGTTTTAAACGAGAAATTTTCTAAAATCATAAATAAAGATTTTGCAAAATTGTTTAACAAAAGGATTTCATAACAAACTTTTACAAATAATCTTAACTCAGATTTTCTATAAATTTATCAATGACATTTTCAAAAGTCACTATTTTAAAAGATTACTAGTTCGGTTATCGATTTATCAAACAACCTCTCAAAATACTTGTATTTTATCTACGTTTCATAGCGTTTTCAAAATGCTACGCAACTCTATTTATAAACGTCACATTTTAGTAAATTGTTTATTTCAAAAAATGTTTCCATAAACAAAAGGTTTTTAAAGATTATTATGTAGTTAACAATTGCTTAAGTGTTTTTGGTTTTAACAAAGAGGTCAGATTTCTCAAGCAAGTTTTTAATAATCGCAAAGATGGTTTTTACTTCCATGTGACACACCAGATTCGGGCCTAACTTCTAGGTCGGGTTTGGGGTGTTACAGAGGATTCGCGTGTTTTTGTTAAAAGGTCTAATTGCCTCTTTGGTCCTTCCGCTATTTTAATATTTTCAATTCAGTCCAATTTACATTTTATTTTTTTTATTAAATTAGCCCTAAAATTCTGTTTCTGTTTCAATTTGATCCTCGGGTTACTTAAAGGCCAATATCAGAACGGCGTCGTTTAGGAGATATGGCATAATTGCCTAAAGGGTCCCTATAGTGTGACGCGCGTTTCGATTTAGTCCTTTTATATTTATTTTTATTTCTATTTAATTTTTTTACTTTATTTTTTTAAAAAATCATTTTAATATTGTATTAAATTATTTTATTATATTAAAAATTCTATATTATTTTTTTTTACTATTTGTATATAGATCTATTACTAGTATAAAATTTTTATGTATTGTTTTCTTAAATACGTATTTTTTTATATATATTAAATTATTACTATTTATTATTTTATTTAGTTTAATATTATTTATATTTATTACATACTATTTTATAATCTATATATTAGATATTATATTACACATTTTTAAATTTTGTATATTATATAGTATTATATTATATCATATATTACTTTTAAAATTTTATTTTGTATAAAATTTATTTATATTGAATAACATATTTTATTTATATTGTTTAAATTGTGTATGTAATTTTTATATATCTTTATTTAAAATTATTATATTTTTTTATTTTTTTTTATTTTGCAATATTTATTTATTATTTGATATATGTCATTGCATGAAAAGTTTAATCTTGCATGAGAAGTTTTCATATTTATTTAGTAGTTTTTCTTATTATTTTGTCATTTATTGCTTTATATATTCTATTTGTTCATACTCTTTCATTTATTTATGATTGCTTTAGTGTAGTTATTTTTATTAGTCGTTATTTTATTATTTCTTTTATTGTCTATATTAATATGAAATGTTAGTATATCATGATTGCTTTTGGTATTTATGTTTGATGATGTATTAATGCGATATTTTCACATGGATCATTTTTTAAAATAAAATACATTTTGCAAAATTACTATATTTTATCTAAAGGTTTTTTAAAATAAGGCAATGTTTTGTATTTAGAAATTCGGGGAATAGTGCCCTAACGTGCCGGGTTTCGATTTTCCGTTTGGCTAAATAACTAAATATCCTTTTAATAAAATTTTGTAAATCATGAGATGATTTTGGTTACGAGGGTTTAAAATATCATGTCCTAACGTGCTGGATGTGATGTTTGTATTCTTTCGGAACAAAGAAATCTCAAATTTTAACTCAAATTGTTCAAGTTTTTTCGAATTTTCGACATTAGGACAATAACTAATCAATCCGGTACCAATTTTGGGCGTTACGAGGGTGCTAATCCTTCCTCGTACGTAACCGACTCCCGAACCCGTTTTCTTGAATTTCGTAGGCCAAAATCAATGTTTTGAAATAAAACATTTTATAAGGTGATCCGATCACACCTAAGCAAAAAGGGATTGGTGGCGACTCCAATTTTCGTTTTTAAAGTCGATCCCAATTTTTTAAAACCTTAAAAATGGTTTCAACATGACACACAGCCTGGAGACACGACCGTGTGTCTCCTGAAGGTTCCTTTGTATGCAAGTCAGTTAGTTACACAGCCTAACACACGGCCTAGCACACAGGTGTGGGGGGCTATTTCGAGAGTTACACGGCCTGGCACACGGGTGTGTGACACGACCGTGTGACCCTACTCAGAGAGTTACACGAGTGAGGACATGGGCTGGGACATGGCTGTGTGTCCCTAGTTCGAAGGTTACATGGCCTGAGACACGGGCGTGTGTCTCAACCGTGTGTGGCACATGGCCTGGCCAAACAGCCGTGTGACCCCTGTATTACAAAATTTGTAACTTTTTTCTAAACTTTCCATGTAACACCCCTAACCCGTATCCGACGTCAGATTAGGGTTACAAGGCATTACCGGACATAGCATTGATCATGACAGATATTTACTACATTTTTTTTAGTACATATAATTCACTTAACCAACTAAAACTCAATCATGCTATACTACTTAAAGTATATAAACAAGTTATGCTTTTAAAATTTAAACATATCGATAATAATAAATTTTCGTATTCGATCACAAATAGGCAAATAATATTGCAACCAACTCACATGCCTATCAAAATGAACCATTTACTAAGGCCCAATTTACTATCACATTTTAATCACATTATGAAATCAATCATTCAACATTTAAATAACAAATCGCCATTAAACATGTCATAGGTATATCTATTTGTTTTACTCATCACTAGTCAAATATAATTACATATCATGCACCACTTTCAAACCTATCCATAAATCAAATTATACATTATAATTGAATCCATAATAAACCATAATCGAATCATGTTCATTACATATATCTTCATACTAAAATACATCATACTTATATAAATACATACTAGTATTTCCTGAATGAACTTAAACCATATTCAATTTCATTGACTAATCGGACATATCAATTTGTTCCATTTATATGCTATAACCGTACCTATATATATATATATATATATATCAAAACATTTACTACAATATTAACTAAACATAGCAACCCTACTTCACATACAAATGAGCCATAGCAAAATTTCTAAAACCAACACATATATGACGTACATATTACTTAATTCATATATTAAAATTATAAATGTCATTTCATTCATAATATACTTAGCATTTTACCCATTTATTCAATCCACATATCTTAAGACTTTATTACCTAGTATAAACCAAGTTTACCACATACACGTAACTTAAATATCTCATCCTAATGCAAGCTCAAATCATGATCCAATATAGTCAAATTCGAGCATAAAAAGTAAACACATCAAGCACCCATTCCAAACACATAAAATCCTACTTAAGCAAGATAATCATGAATAAACCAATTTTAAACCAAACCGAACACAAGCATGGAAATTAAGCCATTTTCGCATTGCTATTTTTATATACATGACCAAAAATCAACCTAAAGATTCCATCTATGCTATACATGCCATAAGCCCAAATTAAACTTAGTAAAATACCGAAAAACTGTCGATAGTGTGATAGGCTTCGTTGACGATCCCCAAGCTCATAACGTAAATCCAAAATCTATAAAACAGATGTAAACAAAACACATACACAGTAAGCTATTTAAGCTTAGTAAGTCATAAGCAATTTAACATTTAATTATATACAAAATTTATCTATTCAAACTAATTAAGCTATTATCAATCAAATACCCTTTTAATAAAATTTCATATAACAAACCATATAAATTATGCATAATTTCTACTTTGATCGAATACACTCTTAATCATTAGTATAATATACCATTTCTTTCCACAATACATACAAATCAATAGGCCGAATACTCACATAATCAAATATACCATCACGTAAATCATATTACATGTAACTTTATAATATCAGTTTAAGTACACTACTTACCTTAATTTCATATCTTAGTATGAATACATACCTGAGCATTTATATCTTGATTTACATTCGATCTTAACTTATCATTGCCCGTTGAATCTCTTAAACATCATCAAAAGCACATTATTTCAAATCAATATGAATAAGTTTTACTATTCAATTCTTACTCATAAATCACTATTTTTTTTACCACTTTTCAAACTCATACACAAAAGTCAACAACCACATAGGTTTCGTATGTACCTGTACCTCATCATACCTATCTATTACATTTCCCACGTCACCTTATTGATTGATACGTATTATATCATATGATAATCTTTTATATTCAATGGATTCGCACACTTAGTGCCAAATGGATAACCGAAGCTATATATAGATATTGCACACACAGTGCCATATGAATAGCCGAAGCTATATATAGATATCGCACACACAGTGCCAAAACCTTGTAACGTATCACACACTTAGTGCCGTCACATTAACATCTCGCACACTTAGTGCCAAATCCTTGTAACGTATCGCACACTTAGTGCCGTCACATTAACATCTCGCACACTTAGTGCCATATTTCATACTATCATTTTCGTACATTTATTTCACATATTACAAATCAGCATATAAACCTCATGTTTATATATAATTAACAACACATATATGCTTATAAACTTACCTCGGACGTCGATGGACAGTAAAATCGACTAATCGACTACTTTCGTTTTTCCCCGGTCCAAATCTGATTTCTTTGGTTCTTGATCTAAACATATTCAAATTAAACTTATTTAAACACCATTCCATTCAATTTAGTCTAAAAACACATAAATGGGAAAACTACCATTTTGCCCCTGATATTTCACACTTTTTACAATTTAGTCCCTATTGCACAAAACACAAAATACACAAAATTTCACATTACCCATGCTTGGCCGAATATTACCTATGTTCATACAAGTCCATACATTTCATTTATTTCACATTTTAGTCCCTCAAAAATTTATTTTTGCAATTTAGTCCAAATTATTCAAATTCATCAAAAATTCAAAGACAAAAAATGTTAATCTAAAACATATCTTCCATATTCTATCATTAAACAACAAAAATCACAAACTACCATCAATGACATAACACAAAATCATCATCAATTTCAAAAATTCAAGCATGGGTTTTGTACATCTCGTAAGCAACGATCTCAAAAATGTAAAAATTATCAAAAACCGAACAATAACTAACCTTGAATCAAGCTTCTTCAATGGCCGAATATAACTTTCTTTTTCTTTTTTCTTGTTTCGGTCAAAGGTTAAAAAGATGGTATAAAAATGGCTTTCACTTTATGTTTTCTTTATTATATTATAACATTAATTTATATTATTATTAATTATACTTTATAAAATTAACATATAAAAACATATACTAATATCATGTTGCCGTCCACTATGTATTAAAATGGCCTAATTGCAATATAAATCCTCCATATTAAAAAGACAACAACAATTAGGCACTTTCACAACTAACCATCAAATTTTCATTTTACGCGATTAAGCCCTTTTATTAAATTAGACACTCAAATGACAAAATTAAAACACGGAAATTTTCACACAAGCAAATTTGCACATAATAAACACAGAAAATAATTTTAAAATATTTTTCGGACTCGGATTTGTGGTCCCAAAATCACTATTTCGATTAGGGTCAAAATCGGGCTGTTACATTCCAAATGATTTCAAATTGGTCCCGAATCGTTTCTAAGATATTTTTAGGGCTTTGAGGGCTCGATTTAGGGACAATATGTATGTATATGATGGGTTTATGATTTGTTTATATTATTGAATGAAGTTAAGTTTAAATGTTTTTTATTGTATGCGGTAATGTTCCGTAACCCTAATCTGACGAATAATACGGGTTACGGGTGTTACATTAACCTTAACAAATTCAAGCCCTATGACTCAAAAAAAAAGCTACAGTGTAACACCCCAAACCCGGCCCATTCGTTACGACCGAATTTGAGATGCCACTGCGGAAAAACGTTTGAAGACTGATTTCACTTTTGGGAAAAACATTAAAAATTTTGTCATTTGAAAACCATGTCCAATTAAAAATTCTAAATAATATAAGCTTGATAAAAATATCCAAATTAAAAGCACTTCCAAATAATAATTTAATGGTCGTCTAGCTTAAACATAATAAAAATACTCAAATAGAAATACTTAAATACTTTAACTGGGCCTTATTACAATAAATAATTAAACAAAAGTTCTTAGTAATAAATGAATAAAATAAAGAAGATGTCTTCTGCATGGGCCACCTCGTATCCACTCCAACCCGGTCCAATCACCACGAATCATCTGCGATGTTTAATAAAAATTGGGTGAGTCATACGGACTCGAGTGTGTAATTAGTCCATCGAATTCCACCCACATGTTAACCACATATTAACTCATATATCGATATCAATTATCAAATTCACATGTTATCACATTACGGGCTTGGCCCATATTCATATCACATTCATCTAATAGGGTAGTTAACAACATAATTTCCACATACTGGGCTTAGCCCATTTCCACACTGATCCACATTCATATACTGGGCTTTGCCCATTTCCACATTAATCCACATATCATATTGGGCTTGACCCATTTCCACATATGTTCACATCACATACTAAAATTCAATAGATCAGGCATACATTTTTCATATCCAATACTTATTCATATAACAGATAAAATTGATGATGCAACCCAAACCCAAACCTAGGTGCCTCCGCTACACACCCCCTTATCCAGCCTACCACACACCAGGGGATTATCAAATCACCCTCTCCTTTTCACTCCAAAGGCAATCACCGCCGTCCACGTGCAATTAAGCACAATAGTCCACAACGCGACCTCAGTCAGCGCCAATCCACGATGTAGCCATAGCTAACACCAAAACCACGATGGGACACATAGTCACTCATCAACCACGATATGGCACATAGCCGATATCAACCACGATGAGGCACATAGCCACTCATCAAGCCACGCGAACTAAATCGCAATTAATCCACAACGTGACCTCAGTCAACGTCAATCCACGATGTAGCTCAAGGCTAACATCAAAAACCACGATGGGACACATAGTCACTCATCAACCACGATATGGCACATAGCCGATATCAACCACGATGAGGCACATAGCCACTCATCAAGCCACGCGAACTAAATCGCAATTAATCCACAACGTGACCTCGATCCAACGTCAATCCACGATGTAGCTCAAGGCTAACATCAAACCACGTACTCGAAGTACACCCGTACCTTCTTTCATATCCCAACCCATGCACATGCCACATAAAATAATGATACAATGTAATGATGCATGAGCATGTTCATCAAGCATATTATCACATATTCATATTAATAATCACATATTATCGTGTTTGGTACTTACCGGATTATCGACATACCCCTTGAGGGTATCCTTATCACAATTTCCACTTTGCACTAGTTAGCACATTCATAACACATACACATTTCACATACATATCATATACCGGAAAAACGGTGGGTTAATCACACACCGATCACTTGGAGAACTATGCTTTCGATCATCGATGCTATCACTAGGCGATACTACGGCTATTTGCCTACTTTCTTGTTACGACGCTGGTCCACACCCCGGTGGCCAATCCCCCTACTCGCGAGACAGATCTCTTCTTAAACTTCGGGATAGGGACCTTCCTTTCCCTTCTTGAATGGTATTCGCCTCCATCAACACACTTAATCGTAAACAATCGATTTAATCATCAATATACGAATTCTTAACCAAATATCCACAACTTATCATACTTACCAAAGGGTCTTGAAATCCCGAAAAGCTTGATCTAATGCTTAGATCCTTAATCCCTACATTTGATTAATCACCTACTACTTTAATAAAAAGCCATTCGACCATAAATCCAAATCCTAGTAGGATTAGTATACTTAAACTTACCTTGTTGCCGTTTGACTTAAGAATCAAGTCTTGAAATCTCTGCTATACTCTTCTTGCATTCGGCCAAGCATTGAATCAATTAACTTGGTTAGTTTTCGGCTTTTGAATAATTAATGAACACATATATTTACCAAACATGGCCTTGGCGAATACTATAGACACTTACCTTGTGGATTTTAAATCCCAAACTCACCGAATAATTAGGGAACACGTGGCCTATGGTGTACCTTCGGAAAAGAACTTCTCCTTCCTTGTAGTCGACACTTAGTAAATCCCAAAGATCTCTTCAAAGTTTTGGCAACAAGATATTAATGGGGTTAGTCCTAGATTTCGGCAAATCTTAAGAAAAAGGATGAAACCGAATGAGATCTTACCACTTACTTGAAGAAATCGATTACACTTTCACTTCAACCTTCAGAGATTCGGCTATGGCTAGATGATGATCTCAAAACTTTCGGCTTTTGGAGGGATTAGAAAGAAAAGAGAAGGAAGAATAAAGATGGAGGATTCGGCTAGATCACAAGGTATTTCGGCTTGGCAAAATATAAAGAAGAAGAAGATTTGGTGAAGAGAATTCGGCAGAGGCTTTCAAAGAATAGATAATAATGTAGAATGGCCTCTCTTTTCCTTTTATAGCCGATATTACTAACTTAGAATCCCTTACTTGGCCATCGCTCTTCTATTTTAATAGCTTTATCTCTTTAATTATCACTTAAAATAAAAGATAATTCAGCAACTATCCTTACTTAGCCGAAATTATTAAACTCAAAGTCCCTTACTTGGCCATCACTTCTCCCTTATTTTCCTCTTTATCTCTTTATTCAAATTAAAAGAATTTAATCCAACAATTATCTCTTGAAAATAATGATAAATAAATCCCTTATTTATAAAATAATAAAAGCTCCTAATTTATAGCCATGTGCCGTCCACCTCTCTGCTCCTTGTAGCAAAATAAAATTTCTTTTATTTGCTTCCCATGTGACTCGAACTTAGGCCCAATCCTTTGTATGTGGCGCCATTTCCAGAGGCCCTAAGTGGCATCTTCAGACCACTTTTCCAAGCCTGTTTGTGTGTCAAATTTCACAAACTTTTTCTTTTAAGGCCACCTTGCCTTAATTTCCCCTTTTAAACCTTAAAACTCGTCATTTCTAGGTCATTTCTAAGTTTCCAAAAATTTTCGTTCGGCTCTGTAACTTGACATTTTCTTACATTTCCAAGTTTCCAGAAATGTGCACTTTCCTATTTTGAATCATTTCCAAATCATTTCCATCCATTTCCAAGTTTCCAAAAATGTTCACTCTCCATTTTTTTTAACTTAACATTTCCATACATTTTCAGGTTTCCAAAATTGTTCAAAATTTATTCTTAGTACATAAAACATGTTACTTCGTACAATTAAACTGAAAATGCATAGGCCCTTTCCAGGATGTTACAGTTCTACCCTCCTTAAAAATAATTTCGTCCTCGAAATTACTTATTAACGAATAATCGTACCTCTTAACTCACCGCACTACGCTTATGTTGCGCACTCTGATCTTAATAGAATCATCATACTTCCCTTCGAACTTAACCTTAAAATAATTCCAATTCAATCGATCTGCCGGGACACCTTGTTTGACAGTGAGCCACCATCGATAAGCTTCGTCTCAGAGCAACGAAACAGCACCTTTCAGCTTTTCCTCATCGGTACAGTCCAAATCGTCCATTATTCTTTTGACTGCTTCCATCCAATACTCACTACGTTCGGAGCTACTCGAGATACTCCTCTAAAGACTTGACCCCGTTGGACCTAAGCCTTTTAATCATGAGACTTCCGAGCTCCACTTCTCATGCTAGCTCCTGCCACACGTTCTAGTACTCGCAACATAGCTCGCGACACTGCTTCATCTTCTCCTATCGGATCTTGATCCTCTGTGCCCACACCGCGCGCGCAGACATCGTTTCGACCCATGGCGGACCCTACTGGTTCCGATCCTGCCATTCTACCTCTACCGCATTCACGACGACCACGTCCCCTAGAACTTATTTCTAACGTCGCAATTTAATCTGATTAAAAAGTTTTATGTATCAGACTTTTGTTCCACTTATTAACCGCGAACAATTTTATGATATAAAGATATTTAGAAGTAGTTCTTTCGATCACACAAAGGTTCAGTTCAAGTTCACTACTCTAACTCAGGGAGTCACATTCACATTCATAAGCAGAGACACATTCATTTCTCCATGAAGTCACATTCATTCACAACATCATTCACTACACTTTTATGGCCATTCCATCCATTTCCCTACCCAGGGGTAATTTAGTCATTTTCCCTACGAGGTATTTTGGTAATAAATCGAGTCAATTCAAAAATTTTTTCAAATTAAAGGTATTTGAAATTTACAAAATCTCAGGGTTATTTTGTTTTCCAAATCAGAGGTGTTGCAAAAATTTGAAAATCGAGGTTATTTCGGTAATTTTGGAAGTCGAGCGATTCAGTAAATTTTCCAAATCGGGGTATCTTGTTATTTGTAAAACAGTTTTTGATATCTTTGTAAAGTAGAAATATTGTAGCAAACGTCGAGGGTATTTTTGAAAATCTTAAGAACTAAGGGTATTTTAGTAATTTACAATACAGGGCATTTTTGTAATTTTGTAAATCGAGAGATATTTTGGAAAAATTTTCACAATAATCTTTACTACAATTAAAAGGGTAATTTAGGGATTTTAAAACTAGGAATTTTATAAAATCGCATGGCTAGTCCCTTTCGGGTTTTAATTATCGGGTTTAGCAGTGAATAAGTCCTCTTGGTTAGGGTGAACCGTAGCTACGCACTGGTAGGATTCGAGTAAAGAGGAGGTGAGTCGCTAGGATCGCTTAAATACCAAGCTCTTCACTGAATCCACTCCTAGACATGCGCACAACAGCTTGCCACACCCCTAGCTCTACGACTTACTTCACGAGTTTGTTTAATAGTCCTTAAGTCTTATGCATGTGTTTGAGTAGACTAGTCCTAGGGTTCAACAACCTAATATTCTAATTCTAATCTACGAGCCCAAATAAGCCCATAACAGATTCACATAAACAAGTCACTTCAACAATTAGAAGTACTTCCTGGTGGACTTCGGTAGAGATACAGTGCCATGCCGAATAACTTTGAAAAGTTTATGAAAGCCCATACTTTTGAAAAGCCCATCTTGAAAAAAAATTATTTTTGGACCCAAAACCCTCAAGGCCGAGTTTTGAACCGGGCTCTGATACCAATTTGTAACACCCCAAACCCGCCCACAAGCCCCGACCGGATCTGGTATGCCATCATGCGGAAAAACGTTTGAGAAGATTCGACCTAAAGATAAAATCATGACAACTTGTTGAGTTTGTAAAGCGGTGACCATTTAAAATCTTAAGTAAAGTGTGGTGTTTATAAAAATATCCTGGTTAAAACTTTATGATACATTTTAGGATATAGTTTTGCTTGAAAATAAACCGGTTTCAAAATAATAATTCAATCGTCACTTTGCTTTAACATAATAAAAAAACTCAAATAGAAATACTTAAATAATTTAATCTGGGCCTTATTACAATAAATAATTAAACAAAAGTTCTTAGTAATAAATGAATAAAATAAAGAAGATGTCTTCTCATGGGCCACCTCGTATCCACTCCAACCCGGTCCAATCACCACGAATCATCTGCGATGTTTAATAAAAATTGGGTGAGTCATACAGGACTCGGTGTGTAATTAGTCCACTTTGAATTCCACCCACATGTTAACCACATATTAACTCATATATCAGATATCAATTATCAAATTCACATGTTATCACATTCTGGGCTTGGCCCATATTCATATCACATTCATCTAATAGGGTAGTTAACCACATAATTTCCACATACTGGGCTTAGCCCATTTCCACACTGATCCACATTCATATACTGGGCTTTGCCCATTTCCACATTAATCCACATATCATATTGGGCTTGGCCCATTTCCACATATGTTCACATCACATGCTAAAATTCAATAGATCAGGCATACATTTTTCATATCCAATACTTATTCATATAACAGATAAAATTGATGATGCAACCCAAACCCAAACCTAGGTACCTCCGCTACACACCCCCTTATCCAGCCTACCACACACCAGGGGATTATCAAATCACCCTCTCCTTTTCACTCCAAAGGCAATCACCGCCGTCCACGTGCAATTAAGCACAATAGTCCACAACGCGACCTCAGTCAGCGCCAATCCACGATGTAGCCGTAGCTAACACCAAAACCACGATGGGACACATAGTCACTCATCAACCACGATATGGCACATAGCCGATATCAACCACGATGAGGCACATAGCCACTCATCAAGCCACGCCAAGTAAATCGTAATTAATCCACAACGCGTGACCTCGATCCAACGTCAATCCACGATGTAGCTCAAGGCTAACATCAAAAACCACGATGGGACACATAGTCACTCATCAACCACGATATGGCACATAGTCGATATCAACCACGATGAGGCACATAGCCACTCATCAAGCCACGCGAACTAAATCGCAATTAATCCACAACGTGACCTCAGTCAACGTCAATCCACGATGTAGCTCAAGGCTAACATCAAACCACGTACTCGAAGTACACCCGTACCTTCTTTCATATCCCAACCCATGCGCATGCCACATAAAATAATGATACAATGTAATGATGCATGAGCATGTTCATCAAGCATATTATCACATATTCATATTAATAATCACATATTATCAGGTTTGGTACTTACCGGATTATCGACATACCCCTTGAGGGTATCCTTATCACAATTTCCACTGCACTAGTTAGCACATTCATAACACATACACATTTCACATACATATCATATCATATACCCGGAAAACGGTGGGTTAATCACACACCTGATCACTTGGAGAACTATGCTTTCGATACTGATGCTATCACTAGGCGATACTATGGCTATTTGCCTACATTCTTGTTCTAACGCTGGTCCACACCCCGGTGGCCAATCCCTAACTGCCGAGACAGATCTCTTCTTAAACTTCGGGATAGGGACCTTCCCTTTCCCTTCTTGAATGGTATTCGCCTCCATCAACACACTTAATCAGAACAATCGATTTAATCATCAATATACGAATTCTTAACCAAATATCCACAACTTATCATACTTACCGAAAGGGTCTTGAAATCCCAAAAGCTTGATCTAATGCTTAGATCCTTAATCCTTACATTTGATTAATCACCTACTACTTTAATAAAAAGCCATTCGCCATAAATCCAAATCCTAGTAGGATTAGTATACTTAAACTTACCTTGTTGCCGTTTGACTTAAGAATCAAGTCTTGAAATCTCTGCTATACTCTTCTTGCATTCGCCAAGCATTGAATCAATTAACTTGGTTATTTTTGGCTTTTGAATAATTAATGAACACATATATTTACCAAACATGGCCTTGGCCGAATACTATAGACACTTACCTTGTGGATTTTAAATCCGAAAACTCACCGAATAACTAGGGAACACGTGGCCTATGGTGTACCTTCGGAAAAGAACTTCTCCTTCCTTGTAGTCGACACTTAGTAAATCCCGAAAGATCTCTTCAAAGTTTCGGCAACAAGATATTAATGGGGTTAGTCCTAGATTTGGCAAATCTTAAGAAAAAAGATGAAACCGAATGAGATCTTACCCTTACTTGAAGAAATCGATTGCACTTCACTTCAACCTTCACAGATTCGGCTATGGCTAGATGATGATCTCACAACTTTCGGCTTTTGGAGGGATTAGAAAGAAAAGAGAAGGAAGAATAAAGATGGAGGATTCGGCTAGATCACAAGGTATTTCACTTGGCAAAAATAAAAGAAAGAGAAGATTTGGTGAAGAGAATTCGGCAGAGGCTTTCAAAGAAGTATAATAATGCAGAATGGCCTCTCTTTTCCTTTTATAGCCGATATTACTAACTTAGAATCCCTTACTTGGCCATCACTCTTCTATTTTAATAGCTTTATCTCTTTAATTATCACTTAAAATAAAAGATAATTCAAAGAACAATCCTTACTTAGCCGAAATTATTAAACTCAAAGTCCCTTACTTGGCCATCACTTCTCCCTTATTTTCCTCTTTATCTCTTTATTCAAATTAAAAGAATTTAATCCAACAATTATCTCTTGAAAATAATGATAAATAAATCCCTTATTTATAAAATAATAAAAAGCTCCTAATTTATAGCCATGTGCCGTCCACCTCTCTGCTCCTTGTAGCAAAATAAAATTTCTTTTATTTGCTTCCCATGTGACTCGAACTTAGGCCCAATCCTTTGTATGTGGCGCCATTTCCAGAGGCCCTAAGTGGCATCTTCAGACCACTTTTCCAAGCCTGTTTGTGTGTCAAATTTCACAAACTTTTTCTTTTAAGGCCACCTTGCCTTAATTTCCCCTTTTAAACCTTAAAACTCGTCATTTCTAGGTCATTTCTAAGTTTCCAAAAATTTTCGTTCGCTCAGAATTTGACATTTTCTTACATTTCCAAGTTTCCAGAAATGTGCACTTTCCTATTTTGAATCATTTCCATCCATTTCCAAGTTTCCAAAAATGTTCACTCTCCATTTTTTTTAACTTAACATTTCCATACATTTTCAGGTTTCCAAAATTGTTCAAAATTTATTCTTAGTACATAAAACATGTTACTTCGTACAATTAAACCGAAAATGCATAGGCCCTTTCCAGGATGTTACATACCGAAAAAGAGTCTGGATAGTGTGAGCGTAGAAGATGATCTGTCCGACCCGTTCCACAAAATGTTAACTACAAAAAACAAAACCAAACATGTAAGCTTATGAAGCTTAGTAAGTTCATAGTTAAATTCAATTGAACTTACCTTAACTTATAACTGATCACTAATTAAACTTAAATCATTATAACCCTGACAACCATTTCCAAAGTCACGTATCATTAGTATAAAACATTCAATCATATATTTCAATATACACATTTTCTCAAATCAGAGCAATCCATGTTTTCATACATATACTTATATACACAAACATATCGTTATACATAAATCCAACTCAAAGAGTAATTTAACATTTAAATGTAAGGTTTCATGGCCCGTTGAACCATAGCAAATTGACTCGGATACTCGGGTTCCCCCCAAAACACGCCAAAGAACATCAAAATGCTAATAGAGGCACCATAGTGCAAATATAGAGGCACCAAAGTGCAAATAGAGGCACCGAAGTGCAATCCTGTACAAGCACGCGTACTAACCTTATCGACATGTCAATCATGTCCCAATAATTTACTACATTCAATCGGGCAATTTAACCGAATTCACAACATTAATCACTTAGATGCACTTTCGTATTTCTATACACATTTCCTATATTTATTTTAAGATTTCATAGTTCATAATCACAACTATTTCTCAAGTAAATTCACACTAAACTTATATTAATTTTTCACCAATACACAATTAACATTTAAATGTCAAATATATACAACGATTCAACCTAATTAATTCAAACCACATCAATTAATATATATACATATACAAATTCATTCATTTATACTATGAACTTACTAAAATACGATAGCTACCCACACACGACGACGACTACTCAACGACTTTTCTTTTTCCACGCTTATCAATCGATTGTTCTGTTTATTGATCTAAATATAATAATTTTATTTCAATTAACCAATTCAATATCACAATGTAATTAAATTTACATTTTAACCCATTCAATAACATTTTATACTTTTACCCTAAAATTTTACATTTTATATAATTAGTCCTTAAATCCAAAATTCCAAAATTACCAAAATCTCATAGATTCCCAAGCTAGCCGAATTTCTTTCTAAACTAGTACAACCCATAATTTTTCAAAATTCATAAGAATTCCATGTTAATTTTAATATTTTATCAACTTAGTCCTTTAACTAAAAACTAACAAAAATTCCTTTACAAAATAATCCTAAACCACAACCAAGATTACAAATCCATCATTTAACTTCAAAAATACCTAAAATTCATCAATGGTAAATTCCAAAACCTTTAATAATTTTACAAAATAGTCATCGAGTTAGCTAAATTAAGCTACAACGATCGCAAAAACATAAAATTTACAAGAAATAGATAAAAAATTCACTTACATGCAATGGATACTTGATGACCGAAGCTTAAGCTTAAAAAAATGGTGTTCTTCCTCTTTCAATTTCGGTAGCCAAGCCTTTTAGAAGATGATGATGTTTTCTTATTTTTATTTTACTTATGTTTAATTACTTAATTACTAGTTTACCCTTATTGAAACATACATTTTAATTAATCACAAACCTAAAACCGTCCACTAGCTTATACCATAGTATATTTGCAATATAAAACCTCCTACAATTACTAAATAAACCATTAAATCATTAAAATTCAATAGTGATTAAATTTTACGTCTTTTATAAGTTAATACTTTTTAATTAATTAGCTATTCAAACATTAAAATTTCTAAATTGATCTTTCATATAACTAAACAGTAACTCCGTAAATATTTAATAGAAATAATTACAAGCTCGGTTTACAGAAACGAGGTCTCGATACCTCATTTTCTGAAACCACTTGACTTTCGAAACAACCACTTCTACTTAGTTACTAATTTTGGTTAGCTAAATTTTATCAAGTCAAAATTTAATTTAAAACTATACTGCACTCGTATAATTTAAATACTAATTTTTCTGAACTTATTTATTAGATTTGTGATCCCGAAACCACTTTTCGACACCATTAAAATCAAGTTTGTCGAAACCTTTTTAAAATTTTGATTTTAAAAACGGGGATCGACTTTTGAAAACGAAAATGGGAATCGCCATTAATCCCTTTTTACTTAGGTGTGATTGGATCACCTTAAAAACGTTTTATTTCAAAATACTGATTTTGGTCTACGAAAAACAAGAAAAATAGGTTCGGGAGTCGGTTACATATGAGGAAGGATTAGCACCCTCATAACGCCCAAAAATTGGTACCTAATCGATAAAATCATGTCCTAATATTGAAAGTTTGAAAAATTTAGAAAATGGTCCTTTTTAGTTGAAAAGAAAACCCAGACTTACCTATCTCAAAGAAAAAAAACACCATACCCAGTAAGTTAGGATATAACATCTCATGACTTCGGAATTAGGCATGCCTTTATCTTAGAAAATTCCTATCTCGAGATACAAAATGTCATACCCAGTAAGTTAGGACACAAGGCTTTGAATTCCCAAGGATAGGTTTTTTGATTTAAAACTTGAGATTTCTTTGTTCCGAAAGAATATAAACATCACATCCAGCACGTTAGGACACGATATTTTTAATTCCCGAGAAACTAAAACATCTCATAATTTACAAAACTTGTTAAAAGGATATTTAGTTTTTTAGCCAAACGGAAAATCGCAACCCAGCACGTTAGGGCACTATTTCCCGAATTTCTAAATACAAAATATTGCCTTATTTCAAAACATTTTGATAAAATTCAGTAATTTTGTAAATATATATATATATATATATTTTATTTTAAAAAATGATTCATGAGATAATATCGCATTTATACATTATCAAACATAAATATCAAAAGCAATTATGACATACTAACATTTCATATCTATATAAATAAGGTAATAATAATATAGAATAATAAAAAATAATAATATAATATAAAATAATTAATAATAATATATATAATAATTTTGAATAAAAACACACATATATATATATATACATAATACTAATCATAAAAAATTATATATAATAAATAATATAAATAAAATTGATTATATACTATAATAAACTTTATACGAACAAAAAATTTAAAAACAAAATATATATAATATAATATAATAGCTACAAATTAAAATATGATATAATAAATAATATATAAATTATAAAATAATATATAAATTATTAAACCAAGTAAAATAATATATAGTAGTAATTATATATAAAGATAGTAAAAAAAATTATATATATATAAATTTATTGTAACATCCTGGAAAGGGCCTATGCATTTTCGGTTTAATTGTACGAAATGACAAGTCTTAAGTAATATGAATAAATTTTTAATATTTTTGGAAATTCGGAAATGTATGAAAATGAAAATGGAAATGAACATTTTGGAAACCTGAAATGCATAGACATGAACATTTTTGGAAACCTGAAATGTAAGGAAATGACTCAAAATGGAAAGTATACATTTCTGAAACTTGGAAATGTAAGAAAAGGCAGTTTACTGAGCCGATCGAAAATTTTAGGAAACTTAGAAATGACCCAGAAATGTCAAGTTTTAAATTCTAAAATAGGAAATCAAGGCAAGGTGGCCTTAAAAGAAAAAGTTTGTGAAATTTGACACACAAACAGGCTTGGAAAAGTGGCTGAAGATGTCACTTAGGGCCTCTGGAAATGGCGCCACTGCAAGGGGTTGGGCTGGTTCGAGTCACTTGGGAAGCAAATAAAGGAGGTTTTATTTTTGCTTCCATAAGCCAAGGAGTGGACGACAAGGCTTCTAGAAAAGGGAGTTTATCCTCTTTAAAATTCGGCTATTAAGGATAAATAAAGGTTTTTTTATTAGAGAGATAAATGATGATTTATCTTAAGTATTTTCAAAAGGAATTTATTTATCATAATTTCCATGAGATAAAGGCTGGATTAAACTCTTTTATTTTATGATAATTAAAGGATAAAGCTATCAAATTGAAGAGTGGTGGCCAAGTCGTGGACTCCTTAGCGATAATTTCGTCTATAAAAGGGAGGAAGGAAGGAGGGATACTCATCGGTTTTCTTTTTCTCTGCCTTTGCACGAAATTCTTAGGGTTCTCTCCTCTTCTTTTCTCTTTTCCTTTGTCTAGCCGAATTCCCTAGCCTCCTCTCTCTTTTATTCAAAACCAAAAACACAATCCAACTAAGCCGAATTGCACTTGGCCGAATCTTTGTTGTGATGAGAAGGGTGTTGCCGATTTCATTCAAAAAGGTAAGATCAGCCATTATTTGATTTTCAATCTCTCTTTTTAGCCGAAATATAGGAATCTAACTCCTTTATAATTCCATGGCCGAAATTTGGAAGGTTTTCTTCGGGATTTCTAAGACTCAAGGATTTTTTGACAGACTTATAAGGCAAGGTTTCGGGATTTGGACAAAAAGGAAATTGACACCAAGGTAAGTGTATAAATCCTACTAGGATTTGGATTGTGGTTGAAAAGGTTTATTAATATGTTAAATGATTGACCGAATATAGGAGTTAAGGATCTAAATCAGTAGATCAGTTCTTCGGGATTTCAAGGACTTCATTAAGCGAATCAGGTGTGTAATCCCCACTATCATTTAATATGATACATGGAAATATTTAATCTATGTTTATATATATATTTTAATGTGAATATGGCTAAGTACCCTAATATGGTACAAAAGTACTCAGGTACGTTTCCTACTCCCATTAGGATTATGAAATATGTTATTTTATAACATGTGAAAATATATATGAAAGTAAATTTAAGTATGAGATGCATGTTATAAAAAAAATATGGGTCATTCGGGATTTATGAGAAAGGGGAAGTGAATGTGATGACTTCGGTCTCACTATCTGAATGTGGTGACTTTGGTCACATTATCCGAATGTGGTAACTTCGGTTACATTATCTCGAATCTGTGTCTTTTGACACAACTATATCTGTGGCTATGCCACAAATTTTATATGGGCGATGAGCACGCCGATCGCAGCTGATCGCTCAAGGTGTGTAGCGGATGGAGGGTCGACTTAGTAGTCCCCACGGTGTGCGAGGTTGGTACGGGGATGTGTAGCGGATGGCATCTAGGTTTTGGGTTTGGGTTGCATCATCATTGATATCTCATTGTATGAATAAATGTTTGATATGAATAGATATGCCTGATCTATTGAATGTTAGTGTTGGTTACACATTGAGTCTGTTGACTCACCCCGCTGTGGGAATATTTTTCGTGTGATGAGCATTAATGGACCGGCCTGCGGAGTCAAGGTGACCATGCATCGCAAGGAGAAATTTAAAGATTTGGACTTTTATTTTTACTAAGTACTTTAATTTTATTTTTGGGTTTTGATTGATGTAATAAGGCCATAAGGCCCAAGTTGGATTTCTTTATACATTTATAATTTTTTTATTTATTATGTTAAGAATTATTTTTGATTAAAGTTTAATTAAAATTATTTCTTTCAAAATAAACCCTAAAATTGTTTTGTCACCATAATTAAATGATTTCTAAGTAAAATAAATGGGTTTCCAACTTAAGCCAACCCAAAACGATAATTTTCTGAAATTACACAAATTTTCTCTAAGTAACAAAGAACTTTGAAACCGGCTTACATAAGGAGCATACCAGATCCGGTCCAGGCTCGTGGGCCAGGTGTGGGGTGTTTCATTTATACTATTAATAGATTAATAACAAATAAAAAAAATTAACATAATAAAATATTTCCATATAATATTAGATTAATTTAAAAATAAAAAAAAAGGTATGAAAAATAAATAAAGGAACCAGGATCAAATAACAATAAAAATAAATGTAAAGGGGTTAAACTATAAATAAAAGAAAATAAACGGACTTAATTATAAAACTGGAATAATGCAGAGGGACTAAAGGGACAAATTTCCCATTTTCTGAAAACACGCGGATCCTGTTCGGGTCTCTGGGTCAACGCGCGGGTCTTCACACGGAACGACGTCGTTTAAACGCTTATGGGCTTAAGTGAAAACGGCGTCATTTTTAACATGTTATAAAGGTCAAATTTCTGACCAAAAAATTCATTTGCCTTCTGTTCTGAAAAAAAAATTTGAATTCTCTCTCGATCCCTCTTCCCCTGTGCTAGAGTTCGGTCATCGGGACCAGGGAGACCTCCGTCCCACGCGCCATACGCGCCACCACTGACGATGGCCGGAGGTCTAAAAACCTCAGTTTTTCACGCAAGTAATCTCCTTTTTCTTTTGACTGGTATTATATGTAATATGCACGGATTTAAAAAAAAAGAAAAATATGCAAAGGAAAACGGAAATCACCTCCGAATCGACTTTCGTATTTTATTTCACTGCGATCTGTTTGAATATTTTTGACTCTGCTTTTTTTCTTTTTATTTGTGTCTATAACACCCCAAACCCGGCCCATGCGTTAAGGCCAGATCTGACATGTCACATGAGAAAAATACTACTAAGTCCTTTTTCATTTGTACATAAATAGAATTTGATTTAAAATCGATTAAAACATCTCCCAAAATTTTTTTTATAAAGTATTATTAAATAAAGATTGATTGATAAATCGATAAATTTGAGATAAAATCCTATAAACTGTGACTTTGGAAATATTGTTAATAGTTCGAGAAGAATTTGGAAATAATTTTCGAAAAGTGTTGATAAAAATTTCCAAGAGAAATTTTCGAGTTAAAAATATATTTATGAAAGTTTATTATGAAACCCTTTTTGTATATCCATTTTAAGAAAAACGTTTATTTGAGTTTTTAGAAAAAGATCTCAGTTAAAATACTTAGAGCAATTTATAATTTTGTCAAGCATAAAACAAAACAAAAATTAATCCAGAGGCCTTATTACAAACCTTAACTCAAAATAGTAAAATAATTAAAAGTACTAAAAAGAAATCCAAATTCCAAATTAAACCGTTTTTGTATTATGGCCTCCACCGAGTCATCCATGGCCCAAGTCTCCATCACTGATCATTACCTGAAAAGGGATAAGGAAAAATGGGGTGAGTTACTAGAACTCAGTGTATAACCCACTTACCGTTGTCCACTGGGTCAAAATCCCATCTTACCGTTGTCCACTGGGTCAAAATCCCATTAAGCGATAATTTGGGCCTAAGCCCATTTACAACAATAATAACGTATCAATTATATCATGTGTATGAAATACAATTCCCAAACCAAACCTAGTAATCCATCCGCTACACACCACCCGTACCAACCAACACACCTGTGGGGATCTTTTGTCAACCCACCCCGCCAACACACCAATCGCAGGCATTAAGCCATTTATATCAAATATAATTTTTGTGGTCAAGCCACCAAAATATCAGAATTTACGTGGCATTGCCACTATACAGAATTATGGCAGAGCCACCAAAACTTCTCTTCATCATTATCCCATCCCATGCAAATCATGTATATAATGCATAACAAATCATAATATAATAACAATAATTTATTCGGATATTTATTACAAAAATTATGGCCCAAGTAACAAAATATCAAATTGGCCCATTTAGCAAATATCAGATCGGCCCATATATCAAAATATCACATCGGCCCATATAACAAATTTTCAAATCGGCCCATATATCAAATTATCACATCGGCCCATATATCATATCATCACATCGACCCATATAGCAAATTTTATCGATTTTGCCCATTAGGGGTATTTTCGTAATTTTCACGTTGTTAATACCGATTTTGTCAATTTTATCAAAATAAAGAGATCTAAGCCAATTTTTCCGATTTCACAAAAATCTGATTTAATCAAGCGATTTACTACCAATACGATATTAATCTTTAACCCACAGAATACGGTGTGAGATTACACACCTGACTACGGTAAGCACTACGCTTTCTTGATCGTTGACACCTAAAATATTATAACGCTCGATTAGTCAACATACGCGATTTAATAAATCTACTTTAAAACAAACGATCTAAAATTTTACCCTCGGGATCATGAACAACTACGATTTGTTTGTCGGTTTTCCCGCTTGACGGTCCACAACCCGCTGGAAAATCTCGAATCGCCGATGCCTCGTAATTGCGAACGACCTCGAATAGTCGATTCTCACCGGATGAGGGTCCACAACCCGGTGGAAAGTCCCGAATCGCCGATACCGCCCTTCGCTTGAATTTAGGAGTAGGGATCGCTAATCCGCTCCTTTTTAGATCTCCACTCGACTTCCCAATTGAACCGGTACCACAAGCCTCCATTCGGTTAGATCTTAAGTAGATCGAAATTACGATAAAAGATGGACTTATCAAAATGGTAAAGATCGGCTTACCACTAATTTTCGAGTGATCAACGATTAGATAGATCAAGCGATTAAATCCCTATAATATAATCGGTTAATCATTACCATACTAATAATCATCTTAACGAATAAAGAATGATTATAAAATCCGTGAAGAACTCTTACCTTAAAGATTTTAGGACCGATTTCTAGCGATCATACGATGACTTCGGAAGAATGAAGGTTTCGGCCTTCCACTATATCACTACGAAGAAGAAAGCGGTCTTGTTTGAGAGGGAGTAAGTGATGGTCTCGGTCAAAAATACCCTCCCAAACCAAAATATAGATTCGGCAATAGAATAAAGAAAGAAAAAATAAATAGTTGAAAAGAACACTTACCGATTAAATCAAGAAATGAGTGCTAAAATGGATGAGAAGAAAAGATAAAGAAGAGATGAAGATTCGGTCATAGAGGAAAATATATGTTGATATTCGGCTATGGGGAATAATCAAACAAGAATATGTGATTTAATGGTGGTATTGGTTTAGACAAGAGAAAAGATTAGAGGAATGGTTAAAAGAAAGGATGAGAGGTTGGATGGATGATAGGTTGTTCGGCTATCCAAGAAAGATGAACAAGGGATGGAGGTTTTGACCAAACAAAAGAGGAGGAAAATGCACAATTGTGCTAGGAGGATTCGACAAAGAGGAGAGAATAGAAGAAAAAACAAAACTCACAAAGAGTAGAAATTTTGAGAAAATGACACAATTGATGCCAAAGGTATTTTGACCAAAACTAACACTTTAGTCTCACCAAAGCATCAAGAAAAATTTGGCTATCACCCTATAGCCCCAAAACCGTCCATATTCATGCCCCTAAAGGACAAAAGTTTGGCCACCCAAACTTCCCAAAACAATCTCCATGAAATAAGCCACATGTTCCCCTTACTTGCCTTATTCTTTTGATTCCTTTCCCCAACCTCAACCTTTCCTTATTTCTTAGCCACCTTACCAAAAATAAAGAAGTCCAACTTGCCATATATACTTCTTGGCCGACACTTAAGAAATGAGTGCAAAAATATAAATTAAAAATTTGCACACAATGGGATTTGAACCTCTTCCCTCAAGGTACATCATGTGGCGCCATATCCTCTTTACCAATAGCTCATTTATGCTAGCAATTTACTCATTTATTTCCATATGTTTTAAGGTCACTTACTCCATCTCCTTAAAGTGCTAAATGCCAAAAAATTTTACTAGGTCCAAATAAATCCCGAGCCTTCTCAGGACCTCCTAACATACACAATTAATAATCTAACTAGCTTAGCACCAAAATAATGCAACACATAAAATTCCAAATTCTAGGATGTTACAATTCTACCCCCCCTTAAAGAAAATTTCGTCCTCGAAATTTACCTGATTAAAAGAGATGGGAATATTGCTACCGAATCGTGTCCTCAGGCTCCCACGTACTTCCTCCACTCCGTGATTGCGCCATAAAACCTTGACTAACGGTACCGACTTCCTTCTCAGCACCTTAACGTCCCGATCTAAAATTTGCACTGGTTCCTCCTCGAACGAAAAATCAGGTCTTATCTCAATTTCCTCTACCGGTACTATATGAGACGGATCCGATCGGTAACACCTTAACATTGAGACATGAAATACACTATGTATCTGACTCACCTCCGGAGGTAGCTCAAGCTGATAAGCTACTGGCCCAACACGTTTCAACACACGGTACGGTCCGATAAACCTAGGGCTCAACTTACCCTTCCTTCCAAATCTGAAGATCTTCTTCCAAGGTGAGACCTTTAGAAACACTTGATCTCCCACCGCAAACTCAATATCCTTACGCTTTAGATCCGCATAAGATTTTTGTCTATCCGAAGCTTCCTTAACCGTGCCCGAATTACCTTTACTTTTTCCTCCGTCTCTGATATCAGCTCAGGGCCCAATAACTGTCGCTCCCCCAATTCAGTCCAACAAGTAGGAGTACGACATCTACGACCATACAATGCCTCGTAGGGTGCCATCTGGATGCTGGATTGATAGCTATTGTTATAAGCAAACTCTGCCAACGGTAGGAAATCCTCCCAACTACCCTTGAAGTCAATCACACAGCCCCTTAACATGTCTTCCAGAATCTAGATTACTCTCTCCGATTGACCATCTGACTGAGGATGAAATGCCGTACTGAAATTCAACTTGGTTCCCAAAGCTTCATGTAAGGCTTTCCAAAACCGTGATGTAAACCTAGGGTCCCTGTCCGATATAATAGACACTGGTACCCCATGTAACCTCACGATCTCTGCTACGTACAACTTGGCCAACTTCTGCAATGAATAATCCGTACGAACAGGTAGGAAATGGGCAGTCTTCGTCAACCGATCCACTATTACCCAAACGGAATCTTTCTTAGTAGGCGTTAAGGGTAACCCACTAACAAAGTCCATCGTTATCCGTTCTCATTTCCATAATGGAATCTTCACCGGTTGTAGTAATCCCGACGGCATTTGATGTTCCGCCTTCACTTGCTGACATGTCAAGCACCTACTCACAAAATCAGTAACCTCCCGTTTCAACCCTGGCCACCAATACTACTCACGGAGGTCTCGATACATTTTATTTCCCCCGGGGTGCATAGCATAAGGACTACTATGCGCCTCACGCAGAATCATTTGTCTCAATTCCGAATCTTTGGGCATACAAATTCTTCCGCGGAAACAGAATACTCCATCATTATTCAAACCAAAATCCCCTATCACACCACCTTCCACTTGCTGAAGTAAAGAACCCAACCTTTCATCTAATAACTGTTTTTCCTTAATATGACCAATCCACGCAGGCTTTACCTGAAGTTCGGCTAGCAGACTACCATCTTTATACAAGCTGAGATGAGCAAACATCGCTCTCAAATCTGATATCACCTTACGACTCAACGCGTCTGGCACCACGTTAGCCTTTCCGGAATGATACTCGATTGAGAAGTCATAATCCTTCAACAGTTCTATCCACCTCCGCTGTCTTAAGTTCAACTCCTTTTGGGTGAGAAGGTACTTTAGACTCTTATGATCCGTATAGATGATCGACTTCTCACCGTATAGGTAATGTCTCCAAATCTTCAAAGCAAACACCACCGCAGCCAACTCCAAATCATGAGTGGGATAATTCACTTCGTGCGGCCTTAACTGACGAGATGCATAAGCCACCACTTTACCTCCTTGCATCAACACACATCCCAAGCCCGTGTGTGACGCATCACAGTAAACAATAAACTCTTTTCTAGCCTCGTGTTGAATCAATCTTTTGGCGCTTAGTCGAAATCTTCTTCAATTTCTCAAAGCTCTCTTCTTGTCACTGATCCGACCACACAAATGGTACTCCCTTGCGCAACAATTTAGTTAGGGGTGCAGCAATCAACGAAAACCCCTCAACGAAACACCTGTAGTAACCTGCCAATCCTAAGAAACTTCGAATTTCAGCCACTGACTTCGGTGGTTTCCAATCCAACACAGCCTCTACTTTCCGGGGATCAACTCTAATTCCTTCGGCCGACACAACATGCCCAAGAAGGTCACTTCCTTCAACCAAAATTCACACTTACTGAATTTGGCATAAAGTTGCTTTTCCCGTAATATCTGCAATACCACCTGCAGATGCGAATCATGCCCTTCTTCATTCTTCGAGTATACCAAGATGTCATCTATGAACACCACCACAAACCGATCTAAGTAGGGTTGGAAAACCCGATTCATCATGTCCATAAATGCAGCTGGCACATTAGTCAACCCAAACGGCATCACCAAGAACTCATAATGTCCGTAACGAGTTCGAAACGCAGTCTTATGAATATCCGCCTCCTTGACCTTAAGTTGGTGATAACCAGATCTCAAATCTATCTTCGAGAAAACCGAAGCTCCTCTCAATTGATCGAACAGGTCATCGATTCTCGGCAACGGATACCTATTCTTGATCGTCAATTTATTCAACTGCCTATAATCGATGCACATACGCATCGACCCATCCTTCTTCTTGATGAACAAGACCGGTGCTCCCCACGGTGACACACTCGGTCGAATGAATCCCCTATCCAACAACTCCTGAATTTGAGCTTTAAGCTCCGCTAACTCCTTTGGCGCCATTCTATAAGGAGCAATGGACACTGGAGCTGTTCTTGGCAATAACTCAATGCCAAACTCTACCTCCTGATCCGGAGGCAATCTAGGAAGTTCCTCGGGAAAGACGTCCAAAAACTCTTTCACCGTTCTAACACCTTCCACCGACAATTCCTTAGCATCCAACGCACTAATGAAGGCTAGGAATGCTCCACACCCTTTTCGCAATAACTTTTCTGCCTTTAAAGCAGATACCACATTTGATAGATAGTTTCTCCTTTCACCTATTATCACCACTTCCTTATCTTCCGAAGTTCTTATTGTCATCCGCTTTGCAGCACAATCTAAGTTCGCACAGTGTTTCACCAACCAGTCCATGCCCAAAATAAGGTCGAACTCGCCGAAAGGCAGTTCCATCAAATCCGCCAAAAATGTTTCTCCTTGAATTTCTAAGGGCACATCTCTAAACAATCTATTTACTATCACAGGCTATCCTAAAGGACTAATTACCGTCATCTCTCTAGCAGTAATCTCAAATCTAATGTTCAGATTTCCAGACACAGCACTAGCAACATACGAATGGGTGGATCCAATATCTATCAAAGCAGTAACAGGTACATTAGATATGAAAAACGTACCGATTATCACATCAGGTGCATCGCCATCCTCCCGGCGTCTGACCGCATAAACCAACCCTGGCTGCCTCGCCTCCGCGTTACCCTTGAAACCAGTACACCTACCCGGTGCACCCTGTCCTCACCCTACGCCATTACCACCTCGACCTGGCCCACGGCCTCTCGGTGGCTGCTGAGCGCCTCTAGCTGGCTGTGCATTATAGTTACGAGCATTCGAGTCCGGCGCAATGCATCGAGGACAATCTTTGAGTTGATGGTCCTTGGAACCACATTTGAAACAACCACCAGTTCTCTTACAGCATTCACTCGGGTGTCGTTTTCCGCAGTCAGCACATGGTTGTATCTGATTGGTCGCAGCTGGTACTCTAGCTCGAGCTGGCTCATTATTCTTGGGCCTCTTCTGAAACCCTCTAGCAGGACCTGAGTACTTAAAGTCCCTCTTGCTCTTGCCTCTATCTTTTTCTCAGTTTTGCCGCTCCGAGTGCTTAGCCTCTTCAGCTATCTTGGCTTTCTCCACAAGTGTGGCAAAATTCTTTTCTTGTTGTGGGGCTATCAGTACCCGCAACTTATCACACAACCCGTCCTCAAAACGCACACAGCGTTCGTAGTCAGTTGGCACTATACCCCGGGCATAACGACTCAGACGTAAAAATTTTGCCTCATAAGCTGCCACAGTCTTACCTCCTTGGACCAGATTTAGGAATTCCTTCCTTCGGGCATCCACATAGCTAGCCCCGACATACTTTCCTTGGAATGCAGCTTTGAAGAAATCCCAAGTAACACGATCGGCCTGAGTGCCTTCCCGAATAGTGAGCCACTATTGATACGCCTCGTCTCTCAATAAGGATACAGCTCCTCTCAGTTTCTGCTCGGCGGTGCAATCCAGATCATCCATGATCCGCTCCACTGCCTCGAGCCAATACTCCGCGACATTTGGGGCTACACCCAAGATACCTCTAAAAACCTCGGCACCATTTGATCTGAGTCGCTCCGAAATTGACCCACGAGCTGCTGGCCCAGTTCTAGCCCCAGCAACCCTTTCCAAAACTCGTAACATTGCTTGGGACAGAGCGATGTCCTCCCTCATACGGTCTTGTGATCCGGTTTGATCCACGGTGACGCAGTGGCCCATTTCCGGCATATGTCCCGACGCTTCAGACGCAACTCTAGCGCCTCGGCCTCTACCACGGCCACGTCTACCGCGTCCACGTCCTCTAGCACTCATATTGGCTAATTCGATTTAATCTGATTAGAAGTTTTATGAATCAGTATACTATTTCGGTGTTTATTAAACAATGTTTTATGAAAAATAATAAGTAAAGTCATTTTCGTAAATGCATCCTATAGTCTCAATCTCTAAAGTTTCAACACCTAAAACTAAAAGTTCTAGAGTGTTCCTATAGTTATATCACAATAATCATAATCATACATTAAAATACACTTACTTGACTTGGTGCCGGATACCCATGGTGCCATACTTCCTTAAAAACATACATTCTAAATTTTACATTTCAAAATAGCTTTGAAAAAAATGTTTTTGAACCCAAACCACAGCCGAGTTTTTGAATCGGGCTCTGATACCATAAAATGTAACACCCCAAACCCGGCCCATGCGTTAAGGCCAGATCTGACATGTCACATGAGAAAAATACTACTAAGTCCTTTTTCATTTGTACATAAATAGAATTTGATTTAAAATCGATTAAAACATCTCCCAAAAATTTTTTTTATAAAGTATTATTAAATAAAGATTGATTGATAAATCGATAAATTTGAGATAAAATCATATAAACCGTGACTTTGGAAATATTGTTAATAGTTCAAGAAGAATTTGGAAATAATTTTCGAAAAGTGTTTATAAAAATTTCCAAGAGAAATTTCCGAGTTAAAAATATATTTATGAAAGTTTATTATGAAACCCTTTTTGTATATCCATTTTAAGAAAATCGTTTATTTGAGTTTTTAGAAAAAAATCTCAATTAAAATACTTAGAGAAATTTATAATTTCGTCAAGCATAAAACAAAACAAAAATTAATCCAGAGGCCTTATTACAAACCTTAACTCCAAATAGTAAAATAATTAAAAGTACTAAAAAGAAATCCAAATTCTAAATTAAACCGTTTTTGTAGTATGGCCTCCACTGAGTCATCCAAGGCCCCAGTCTCCATCACTGATCATTACCTGAAAAGGGATAAGGAAAAATGGGGTGAGTTACTAGAACTCAGTGTATAACCCACTTACCGTTGTCCACTAGGCCAAAATCCCATTAAGCGATAATTTGGGCCTAAGCCCATTTACAATAATAATAACGTATCAATTATATCATGTGTATGAAATGCAATTCCCAAACCAAACCTAGTAATCCATCCGCTACACACCACCCGTACTCAACCAACGCACTTTGTGGGGATCTTTTGTCAACCCACCCCGCCAACACACCAATCGCAGTATTAAGCCATTTATATCAAATATCATTTTTGTGGTCAAGCCACCAAAATATCGAAATTTACGTGGCATTGCCACTATACGCACTGTGGCGAGCCACCAAAACTTCTCTTCATCATTATCCCATCCCATGCAAATCATGTATATAATGCATAACAAATCATAATATAATAACAATAATTTATTCGGATATTTATTACAAAAATTATGACCCAAGTAACAAAATATCAAATTGGCCCATTTAGAAAATATCAGATCGGCCCATATAGCAAATTTTCAAATCGGCCCATACATCAAATTATCACATCGGCCCATATAGCAAATTTTATCGATTTGGCCCATTAGGGGTATTTTCGTAATTTTCACGGTGTTAATACCGATTTTTTCAATTTTATCAAAATAAAGAGATCTAAGCCAATTTTTCCGATTTCACAAAAATCCGATTTAATCAAGCGATTTACTACCAATACGATATTAATCTTTAACCCACAGAATACGGTGTGAGATTACACACCTGACTACGGTAAGCACTACGCTTTCTTGATCGTTGACACCTAAAATATTATAACGCTCGATTAGTCAACGTACGCGATTTAATAAATCTACTTTAAAACAAACGATCTAAAATTTTACCCTCGAGATCGTGAACAACTACGATTTGTCGGTTTTCCCCTGTTGACGGTCCACAACCAGGTGGAAAATCCCGAATCGCTGATGCCTCAGAATTGCGAACGACCTCGAATAGTCGATTCTCACCGGATGAGGGTCTACAACCTGGTGGAAAGTCCCGAATCGCCGATACCGCCCTTCGCTTGAATTTAGGAGTAGGGATAGCTAATCCGCTCCGTTTTAGATCTCCACTCAACTTCCCAATCGAACCGGTACCACAAGCCTCCATTCGGTTAGATCTTAAGTAGATTGAAATTACGATAAAATATGGACTTATCAAAATGGTAAAGATCGGCTTACCACTAATTTCCGAGTGATCAACGATTGGATAGATCAAGCGATTAAATCCCTATAATATAATCGGTTAATCATTACCATACTAATAATCATCTTAACGAATAAAGAATGATTATAAAATCCGTGAAGAACTCTTACCTTAAAGATTTTAGGACCGATTTCTAGCGATCATACGATGACTTCGGAAGAATGAAGGTTTCGTCCTTCCACTATATCACTACGAAGAAGAAAGAGATCTTGTTTGAGAGGGAGTAAGTGATGGTCTTGGTCAAAAAGACCCTCCCAAACCAAAATATAGATTCGGCAATAGAAGAAAGAAAGAAAGAAAATAAATAGTTAAAAAGAACACTTACCGATTAAATCAAGAAATGAGTGCTAAAATGGATGAGAAGAAAAGATAAAGAAGAGATGAAGATTCGGTCATAGAGGAAAATATATGTTGATATTCAGCTATGGGGAATAATCAAACAAGAATATGTGATTTAATGGTGGTGTTGGTTTAGAGAAGAGAAAAGATTAGAGGAATGGTTAAAAGAAAGGATGAGAGGTTGGATGGATGATAGGTTGTTCGGCTATCCAAGAAAGATGAACAAGGGATGAAGGTTTTGACCAAACAAAAGAGGAGGAAAATGCACAATTGTGCTAGGAGCATTCGGCAAAGAGGAGAGAATAGAAGAAAAACCAAAACTCACAAAGAGTAGAAATTTTGAGAAAATGACACAATTGATGCCAAAGGTATTTTGACCAAAACTAACAATTTAGTCTCACCAAAGCATCAAGCAAAATTCGGCTATCACCCTATAGCCCCAAAACCGTCCACATTCATGCCCCTAAAGGACAAAAGTTTGGCCACCCAAACTTTCCAAAACAATCTCCATGAAATAAGCCACATGTTCCCCTTACTTGTCTTATTCTTTTGATTCCTTTCCCCAACCTCAACCTTTCCTTATTTCTTAGCCACCTTACCAAAAATAAAGAAGTCCAACTTGCCATATATACTTCTTGGCTGACACTTAAGGAAAGAGTGCAAAAATATAAATTAAAAATTTGCACACAATGGGATTTGAACCTCTTCCCACAAGGTACATCATGTGGCGCCATATCCTCTTTACCAATAGCTCATTTATGCTAGCAATTTATTCATTTATTTCCATATGCTTTAAGGTCACTTACTCCATCTCCTTAAAGTGCTAAATGCCAAAACTTTTTACTAGGTCCAAATAAACCCCGAGCCTTCTCAGGACCTCCTAACATACACAATTAATAATCTAACTAGCTTAGCACCAAAATAATGCAACACATAAAATTCCAAATTCTAGGATGTTACAGTGTCTCTTTTACATGTTTTGGAAGGCTTTTTATAGCCTTTCGAAATGAAAAATAAAAAAGAAATAAAATCTTTTCCATGTTTGCTGCGATTTCTTTCTATTTGCACTGATGTTTCTTTCCTTTCTTGCAGGTAGAAGATGGAGATCTCGCGGTGAGGCGACATGCGCGCTGATTTCAACGCGAACAAAGCAGACGAGGTCATGGGACATTGACTGCGACGCGACTATTGGCCTGGGTGCGGTGTTTGCAGCGTGTCTGCTGGCCTGGGTGCGAGGCTTGCGGCTCCTAGGGTTTCGGAAACCCTAGGTCTTCCGATTTTGGTTTAGGTTTTTGGGCCCCTTTGGGCCGTGTAGACTTGGGTCTGATTAGGGTCTGTTTTGGTTTGTTCGGGCTAAGGGTGTAAGTGGGCTGTTTGGGGTATTGGGCTGGTTGTATCTGTTTGGGTAATGGTGGGCCATTGCTTGTAAATGGACTGTAAGACTTTGAACATTTATTTTTCATTTTTGTTTTTATATTCTGTTTTATGGGCCCGGGGAAAATGGCCTTATTACAGCTGCCCCTCTTTTCTCATTGTCGTGTAATGAGAATAGAGAAAAGACTATGAAAAGACCAATTTTGCCCGATCTTTGCATAGCCTCGACTTCTTGGTCCTCGTCTTCTTCAAATGGCTTCCAATCCCAACTGCATCTTCAGGGGGTACTAGAACTGCAACTTTTAGAAGTATTGAACTATAGGTCTGATGGCTTCAATCTGCTTCACTATAACTTCAGGAAGGCAGTATCCACTATCTTCGATCTGCTCCACTGCAAACTCAGGGAGACATGACCTGATGTTTTTGATTTTCTCCTTGCAACTTCAAGAATGCCAAATCTATTATATTTGACCTACTCCACTGCAAACTTAGGGAGACAAGATCTGATATTTTCGATCTGCTTCCTGCAACTTCAGGAATGCCAAATCTTCTATTTTAATCTGCTCCCTGCAAACTCAGGGATGCCAGACTAATGTCTTCGATCATCTTCTTGCAACCTCAGGAATGCCAAATCCGTTATTTTAATCTGCTCCCTGCAACTTCAGGGATTGCCAGACTAATGTTTTCGATCTGCTTTCTGCAACCTCAGGAATGCCAGACTGGTATCTTCAATCTGCTCCCTGCAAACTCAGGGATGCCAGATTGGTATCTTCGATCTGCTTCCTGCAACTTCAGGAATGCCAGATCTACTATCTTCAATCTGCTTCTTGAAAACTCAGGAATGTCAGATTGGTATCTTCGACTTGCTTCTTGCAACTTCAAGAATGCCAAATCTGCTATCTTCAATCTGCTTCCTGCAAACTCAGGAATGCCAGATTGGTATCTTCGACCTGCTTCTTGCAACTTCAAGAATGCCATATCTGCTATCCTCAATCTGCTTCCTGTAAACTCAGGAATGCCAGATTGGTATCTTCGACCTGCTTCTTGCAACTTTAAGAATGTCAGATCTGCTATCCTCAATCTGCTTCCTGCAAACTTAGGAATGCCAGATTGGTATCTTCAACCTGCTTCTTGCAACTTCAAGAATGCCAGATCTGCTATCCTCAATCTGCTTCCTACAAACTCAAGAATGCCAGATTGGTATCTTCGATCTGCTTCCTGCAACTTCAGGAATGCCAAATCTGCTATCTTCAATCTGCTTCCTGCAAACTCAGGAATGCCAGATTGGTATCTTCGACCTGCTTCTTGCAACTTCAAGAATGCCAGATCTGTTATTTTAATCTGCTCCCTGCAAACTCAGGGATGCCAGATTAATCTCTTCAATTTTCTTCCTGCAAACTCAAGAATGCCAGACTGATGTCTTCGATCTGCTTCCTGCAACTTCAGGAATGCCAAATCTGCTATCTCCAATCTGCTCCACTGCAAACTCAGGGATGTCAGACTGCTATCTTCTACCTCGCTACATAACCTGTAGAATGGGTATATGCTTATGTCTAATAATTAGGATGCTTTGATCGAAATGCATCAAATGCCTCTAATTAGACATGTTGTGATATATGAAGATGATTCCTATTTCAAGGGTTAGGATGCAATGACCGAAATGAATCAAATGCCTCTAATGAAATTTGCCATGATACAAAAATGTTATGAGTATGATTCCTATTCTAGGTGTTATCACTCATTTGTTTTTCATTCTTGTTCATCAATCATGTTCTGCTCAAATAATTTGCCCCATGGTAATTTCGAGTCCTCTCCACTTGAACCTTGGGACATGAAGTTGGTACTTCCCACTGCAACTTTAGGGGAATAACATTCAGTTTCTTCCATCTTTCTGTTACAATTCAGAGGTACAGAACTTGTATCACTTTCAATTAATTTTATCTGTTACACCATTCCCTGGGTGTAATTACAAGATGTATGTGTCTGAATGAATGCAGGGTATCCCGACAATGATCTCCTTTTATACTTGGATTGACCTTGTTCGTCATTTTTCGATATGGTATCACCAATAGAATTGTCTTATCCAATAAGAATCCGAAGAGATAATCATTTTCCAATGTTTCCAATCCCTTAGGCTTGGTGAGTTCTGAACAATAGTCCTGTTTCAGATTCTCATATTATTTAGAAGCTTCCAGAGTAATATGTGAAACTCCTTTTATGAAAGTGTTATTATTCCATTAATCGTTATTTCAATAAAATGCTTGAAAAAGATCACAACAATGAACATGAAAGAAATTAATCAAGAGTATAGCTCAAAGCAAATAAGCTAATCAAAGATAACCAAGGCAATAAATGAAAATTGGTTGGTGTATCTTAAAAAGAATAAAGTAAGCAAAGATAGCAAAGGCTATAAAAGAAAATTGATTAGGATGTAAAAAGAATAAAGTAATCAAAGATAAATTTAAAATGGGTAACTAGGTGCCCCAGATATCGCCACCTGAGCTTCTCTGTTCAAACTTCTTGAGGACCATTTTAAGCTCAATATGTGTTTAGGGGATCCTGAGTACTTTGTCAATTCCCCAAGACGTAACATACTTCCTCATTGTTAATTCAAATGTAGCAAGACTACTGTATGCCCCACTTTTGATCAAAATTAGAGCCACCCTTTTCGGGTTTTCGGCTCAAAGCCCCTTTAGTCTCAAAGCGCCATTTGCGGGTTTTCGCCTTGGCCTCTCCTTTTTCTTTTTTCTTTTTTTTTCTTTTTTTTTGATTTCGAGGCGCCCTTTACAGGATTTCACCATGGTCTTTCCTCCTTCAAGTCAAATATTTCTTGACTTAACTTGAATTCACCGGATTGGGCAAGTCTTCGCCATCCGTCTCGGTCAATGTCAATGCTCTTCTAGAACAGGCCTTCTTTACAACATAAGGTCCTTCCTAGTTTGGAATCTGCTTTTCTCTGAAATCTTTTTGTAAAAGAAAGGTCATGTTCCCCTTCCGGAATCCTCCAGGATAAACATCTTTGTCGTAAGATTATATCATCTGACCGTGATGGATAACTTTTGACCTTTTCTTCAATTAGGTTCAATTGGCAAAAACACTTTCATTCCACAAACCAATGGTAAGATGTTGCCCCAGCGAAGGTTCTGGCCAACGTTCAACAAGACAGAGGGTAAATAGTAACTTCTTTATGCCAATCTTTACAAGTCTCGGTCATCTTTCCCATGATCCTTTTCTCTCTTTTTTCTTTTTTTTTTGTTTTTTTTTGTTTTTTTTCCACCTTTACTGGACTGTAATATGGTGTCTGATCTTTGAACAGACTAAAAACTTTTGACATTTGTCCCTTTTTGGCATTCTTCGTTGGTAACTGATCTTTTCTTTTTTCTTTTTCTTTTTTTTTGTTTTTTTCCGAGAATTTGATGACTATCGACTTTGTAACATTGGCATATGAAGCTACTTCCACCCTCTTAGTGAAGCGAACAACGACCACGACAATGAATCGATATCGACTAGCATCTTTTGACAAGATTGGCCCCATCACATCCATGCCCCACATATGGAAAATTTGTGAAGAAATGGAGAAGGCACATGAATCTTGTCTACTTAAATACGGCATTTGCGATATAACTGATGCAATCCCCTTCCATGGTAGACCAACAGTGCCCGATCTTCATGTTTAGCCCGCGTCTTACTAGCCCAGGCATGTCCTGATATGATCATGCGAAAACATCTTTGAATTCTCGAAGATAATGTCTCGCCTTATTTCTTGATGAGCTAGGCTACAATCTTCCATCCTTTTCTAGGCTCGCAATATCCAATGACCCTTTGCAGAGTAAGGTCTATTTTTCATCTTTTCATCATTCTTAACAAATTAGAAGATAGGTTAAAATATTTGTTATCTTCAAAGTCCTTAGATCCCCTAGACTCATATCTCATTCAAAAAGGGAGTCAGTAACAACGTCATTCATGTCGTTGATATATGGGTACCTAGGTACGAGAAATCTAAAGAATAAATTATTCTAAGGATGATTATTTGTATGGTATGGTCATAAATAAAGAATGAAAGAATATTCTAAAAAAAATAAAAGAATGTACAGTATGAAATAGAAAGAATAAAAGAATATGTACTAAAAAAGATGCATTTTATTGAAATAAAATTTCAGAACACAAGCCTATTTCACAAAAGGGTTCTTATTGCCTCTAGGCTTAAGGCAACAAGCGTGTTTCAAATATTACTCTAAATCCACTCTAAAAATACAATGATCCTTTCCACAGTTCCATTATTTAAAATCTTCCCAAGTATGTAAGGACTTGGAAACTTTTATTCCCCGATTCAAACATGTCGTTAATGCTTAGATTCCCCAACATTCCCATCGGGTCCTTGATCTCCTCAATCAAACATGCACTAGGGTCCTGAGCTCGATGCATTCTTGGATCTCCTGCCCCTATCTATCATAAAGCTCACAATGTTTACCCCTTTAATAGAAAGGTTTTGTAACGAATTTTCTACACCAGAGGGATCATCGAATTTTACGACACCCAATTTGATGAGTCTTTCGATCATCTTTTTAAAAGCGACGCAATTTTCAATCGAATGTCCTGTGATTCCCCCATGGTATTCGCATTGACCATTTACGTCGTACCATTTAGGGTACGGGGCTGTATTAGTTCTATATAAAAAGGGGATATGACATGTGCGTCAAACAGAACTCGATACAATTCCCTGTACGTGACTGGAATAGGTGCGAACTAAGGTTTCTCTGAGTTCGGTCTTGAATTGGGTTCTTGCCTTGGGGAGATCCGATGTCTGGTAATTACTATTCTTGGTCAAGCTTCATCAGAATCGGCTCTAAATAGCCCTCCGTTTTATTTTCCTTTTTCTTCAGGGCTTTTAAAGTACAATCTCATTTTCCTTTTGATTCTGCCAGCACAACCGGTTTAGCTCGACCATCATCCGAGTTAACACCTGAACCCATCGGGACACTCAATAGGGCCAAAGTATCAGTCTGACATTGGGGTCCAAAAATGACGGGTATACCATACGAATGCACATCTGATTGAGTTGGGACACCTATCGGGGAATAAATGATGTCTTCATCATTATCCACACTGTTGATCACTGGGCCACTCCTTTTTTCAAGACCTCCGGCTAATAACTGGGTTAGCTGCTTATCATATTCCTTTGGAGTTCTAGCATTTGTTCTCGCATTTCTTGTTAAATCTCGGTCAATTGCCCCATGCATCTGTATTTGCATCTGTTCTATTCTCTCCAACCTTTGTTCCATGTTTTCCATGTTAACTGAAATATTTTACCTAATTAGGGTCCTTTTTATAAAAATCTAATGCAAATGATGCAATGTAATGCAAATGCATGAATGCAAAGAGGAGGCATCGATTCCGAATCAACTTCATTTTAGAAAACTTTATTAGAAAACAAAATCCTTTACATAAAACGGACTACAAATATGCTTTCGCCCTAAGGCCCAAAGTCTTAACTTTCCCAAATAACAAAACTAGCTCTTGATTACAATCTGACTGTAACTCATACTTCATGCTCAAAATATCAGCCTGCGCTGCTGTAACATCCTGAATTTTTGGGCCTATGCGTTTAATGGGTGGATACGTTTAATGTGTTAATTTGAGAATTAAAGGTGCAAATTGGGCTCAGGCTGGGGCTGAGGCCTTGATTAAATATTCTGTTTAGATACTCTAGGGCTTAAAATAAAGTTTTGGTAGCTTAAATGGCAAAATGGGCTTGTAGCCCAGTGGAAAAATGGCGCCACTGAGAGGGAAGGGAGTTGGCGTCAATAGGCAAGGGGAGAGGCCCAATTTGTGGCCGTTTGGAGCCCATGTTTTTGGGCCAAATTCGACACTTATAAGGAGGAGTAGGTTGAACGGCAACAAGACTATTATTTAGGGGATTTTATTATTTTAATATGTGGATAATTAAAGCTGATAAAGGAGGGAAGAGTTGGAGATAATTAAGCCTCTTTTGGATGGGTGTTTTGATAAGGATAAGGGATAGGATGAGGATCTATCAGGAAGGCTAGTGTTGGCCGAAAATCAAACATAGGAGAAGGGGGAAAAATCGGTTGAGTATAGGCTAAAGGTGTGTCGAAATTTCTATAAATAGGGGGGATAGCTCATCAATTTCGGCATTTGAACCCTACCCTTTTTTTCTTCTGTGCCGTACAAATCCTTAGTCTCCTCTACAATTTCTTTTCTTTAATTTCTTCAAAAGCCGAAACCTCTCCCTTCACTCTCTTTTCCATTCTTTTCCTCTTGTGCTGATTTATCTAAAAAAGCCGAATTCTCCCTACCCATTTGTTCATCTCTTCTTCCATTCATTAAGAACCGAAACCCTTTGAAGCCTTATCAGTTGACGAAATCCTTTCCATTCTTTTTCTTCCTAGCCGAAATCTCCAAGCTTCTCTATTGATTTCTTTTCTTCTTTTCTTTTTCTAGAAATCGAAACTCTTCACTCAGTTATTCTAAAAGCCGAAAACGCATCAGCCTTCTTTTGTTCATACTTTTTCGGGATTTTCTTAAAAGCCAAATTCTTAGATCTCTTCTCTCGGTGTTTGCCGAATCTTCCTACAAGGGGTAGCCAAATCTTCTCAAGTGGTAAGTGTCGATTATGTTATTCTTTCAATCTTTTCCAGCTTTTGGAGACCATAGCCGAATGGCTTGATGGTCGACTAACCTCGTATTATCTTTCATGGGCAGCATTCCGGGATTTGAAGGAGATCCAATCGCCTAGGTTTCTAAATCAGAGCACACAAATCATACTACTTCCGGATTTAATCGATCTAGGTAAGGAGATCTCATAATCTAAAAGTATAGATTCGTGTAAACACTAACCCTTGGCCGAATATAGGAGGCCTTATATTCGCGTTTTTAGGCTTTTGAGCAAAGTTGTAGACAGAGGACAATGATCCGATTAGCGAGGGTATCGACATAGAGGGTAGTCTTACGCAGAATCGTGTGTGTAACACTCTCACACCATTTAGATTGCTTGATTAGTATGCATACGAACTCGTTATATTCTGTATATTCTGTTAAATGCCGAAAATACCGACATGGTCGTTGAAAAAACCGAGAAGGGTAAAGGCGAATCACCGTGTTAGTGATCTCTGTCATTCTAAAGTGAATGTTTCACGAGAAGATGTGCTTTATATGTATGCCAATTTCTATGTATGCATGGGGTTGGGTGTTTGATGAAAGGGGAAGTGTTCTGTTGTAGTGGCTTTTGCCATGATCTGTTGTAGTGGCTAATGCCATGATCTGTTGTAGTGGCTTTTGCCATGATCTGTTGTAGTGGCTTTTGCCATGATCTGTTGTAGTGGCTTATGCCATGATCTGTTGTAGTGGCTATTGCCATGATCTGACGATGAGCAGCTATCTGCAGCGTGACTACCATCGATGGTATGTAGAGGCGTGGGTTGATTATAGAAATCCCCAATGGTGTGAATGGCAGGTACGGGTGGTGGTTAGCGGATGGAAACCTAGGATTGGGTTGGGCTTTGCATATTATCTGATATATTATACTCTGATATCTGTTCTATGGGGCTAAGGCCCAATCTGATGGTGCACGAGGGTTGCACACTGAGTCTCGCGACTCAACCTATTATTTAACATTTTCAGGTAGCACCTAGTACATCGGATCGGGCTGGAGTGGAGCGCAAGGTGGCCATGCGAGGATTATTTTGATTCAGCAAAAGACTTTACTAGTTTAATTACTTTTAATATTTTTAATTAGTTGGGTTATATTTTATTGTAATAAGGCCACCGGTTATTATAATTCTTTTATGTTTTCTTTTGGGTTTTCGGGTTTTTGGACATCTAAAATCCTACGTAAAAGGTTAAACTAAGGCATGTACTGAAATGATAAAAATCAAAGGGAAATTCCAATTTTATATTCATTAAGGCATTAAATAAAATTTATTTCTTTTACAATTTATCAACCTATTAAGTTTTTCTCGTATAAACGCCAAAACTATGTTTTTAAAACAAAATAAAACGCGACATGTTTTATAAAGTCTGCATAGTGATATGCCAGATCCGGTCGTGGTGTTTGGGTCGGGTTTGGGGTGTTTCAAATTGGTATCAGAGCCCGGTTCAAAACTCGGCTTTGGGGTTTTTGGGCTCAAAACATTTTCTAAAGATGGGTTTTGAAAACATGCATGTTTATAAATAACACAGGAGGGTTTTCTCGGCATGGCACCTGCGTCTCCAGCCCAAGTCCGCCAGGTAAGTATTCAGAACTCACTGTGTGTTATATATGTATGTGGGCTTGATGGGCTTTAAGGGACGTAGATTATCCTAGTTAGAGCTTGATGGACCTTAGGCCTAGTTAAACAACTCTTCAATTCCATAAGACTTAATTCAACCGAACAAACCTGTAAAAAAGTCACAAGACTAGGGTGTGGCAACAGGCATACGCATGTCTAGGATTGAATTCAGAGAGAGCTTGGTACTTAAGCAGTCCTAGTGACTCACCTCTTCTTCGCTGAAATCCTACCTAGTGCATAGTGACTATTCACCCTAGCCACGAGGATTTGTTGTCAGGCCAAAATTTATAACTAAAACCCAAAAGGGACCAGCCACTCTATTTTGTAAAACTACTAAATTACCCCTGATTTATAAATGACCAAAATATCCCCGGATTGTAAAATTACCAAAATACCCCCAAATTGTAAAATTACCGAAATACCCCCGGATTGCAAAATTACCAAAATACCCTTCTCTCACGAAATCACCAAGGAACCCTATTTTGAAAAATTACGAAAATACCCTTGTAGGATAAATTACGAAAATACCCCTGGGTAGTGGAATGACGAAAATACCCTTAGGTGATGAAGGTAAGTTCGTGGATGCTATTTGTATGTTGATGTGAAATGATTGAATGTATGTGTTTCCTAGAACTAGGAGACGAACTTGAGACTGAAACTTGTAGATGTAATTTCGAATTCGAAAGAACTACTCTTAAACTACTGATCATAAGACTGTTCGTGGTTAATTAGTGGAAGAAACCTATTAATTCATAAAATTTCTAATCGATAAACGCCAATCTAAGAATGAGTACAAGGGGACGAGGACGCTCCAGATGCGAATACCGGTGCGTACTCTATCATATTATCCTAGGTGTTTCTTTTGGCTTTAGAATTAGAGTTCGCAGCGGAAGCATAGTGGGGAGACTTGGGTGGTATGATTAATAGTTAGTTGGAAATTTCGAGGACGAAATTTCTTTAAGGGGGTAGAACTGTAACATCCTGAATTTTTGGGCCTATGTGTTTAATGGGTGGATACGTTTAATGTGTTAATTTGAGAATTAGAGGTGCAAATTGGGCTCAAAGCTTGGTGAGGCCTTGATTAAATATTCTGCTTAGATACTCTAGGGTTTAAAATAAAGTTTTGGTAGCTTAAATGGCAAAATGGGCTTGTAGCCCATGGCAAAATGGCGCCACTAAGAGGGAAGGGAGTTGGCGCCAATAGGCAAGGGAGAGGCCCAATTTGTGGCCGTTTGGAGCCCATGTTTTTGGGCCAAATTCGACACTTATAAGGAGGAGTAGGTTGGACGGCAACAAGGCTATTATTTAGGGGATTTTATTGTTTTAATATGTGGATAATTAAGCTGATAAAGGAGGGAAGAGTTGGAGATAATTAAGCCTCTTCTGGATGGGTGTTTTGATAGGGATAAGGGATAGGATGAGGATGAGGATCTATCAGGAAGGCTAGTGTTGGCCGAAAATCAAACACAGGAGAGGGGGGGAAAATCAGTTGAGTATAGGCTAAAGGTGTGCCGAAATTTCTATAAATAGGGGATAGCTCATCAATTCCTGTGCATTTGAACCCTACCCTTTTCTTCTCTTTCTCGTGCTAAAAATCCTCGCCTCCCTCTACAATTTCTTTTCTTTAATTTCTTCAAAAGCCGAAACCTCTCCCTTCACTCTCTTTTCCATTCTTTTCCTCTTGTGCTGATTTATCTAAAAAGCCGAATTCTCCCTACCCATTTGTTCATCTCTTCTTCCATTCATTAAGAACCGAAACCCTTTGAAGCCTTATCAGTTGACGAAATCCTTTCCATTCTTTTTCTTCCTAGCCGAAATCTCCAAGCTTCTCTATTGATTTCTTTTCTTCTTTTCTTTTTCTAGAAACTGAAACTCTTCACTCAGTTATTCTAAAAGCCGAAAACGCATCAGCCTTCTTTTGTTCATACTTTTTCGGGATTTTCTTAAAAGCCAAAATTCTTAGATCTCTTCTCTGGTGTTTGTCGAATCTTCCTACAAGGGGTAGCCAAAATCTTCTGAAGTGGTAAGTGTCGATTATGTTATTCTTTCAATATTTTCTGGCTTTTGGAGACCATAGCCGAATGGCTAGATGGTTGACTAACCTCATATTATCTTTCATGGGCGACATTTCGAGATTTGAAGGAGATCCAATCGCCTAGGTTTCTAAATCAATAGCACACAAATCATACTACTTCAGGGATTTAATCGATCTAGGTAAGGAGATCTGTTAATCTAAAAGTATAGATTCGGGTAAACACTAACCCTTGGCCGAATATAGGAGAGGCCTTATATTCGCGTTTTTCCGCTTTTGAGCAAAGTTGTAGACAGAGGCGATCCGATTAGTGAGGGTATCGACATAGAGGGTAGTCTTACGCATTAATCGTGTGTAACACTCTCACACCATTTAGATTGCTTGATTAGTATGCATACAAACTCGTTATATTCTCAGTATATTCTCGTTAAATGCCGAAATACCGGCATGGTCATTGAAAACCCGAGAAGGGTAAAGGCGAATCACCAAAGTTAGTGATCTCTTTCATTCTAAAGTGAATGTTTCTGCTTTGAAAGATGTGCTTTATATGTATGCCAATTTCTATGTATGCATGGGGTTGGGTGTTTGATGAAAGGGGAAGTGTTCTGTTGTAGTGGCTTTTGCCATGATCTGTTGTAGTGGCTTTTGCCATGATCTGTTGTAGTGGCTAATGCCATGATCTCATTGTAGTGGCTTTTGCCATGATCTCATTGTAGTGGCTTATGCCATGATCTCATTGTAGTGGCTATTGCCATGATCCGACGATGAGCGACTATTCTGCAGCGTGCGGATCGCCATCGATGGTGTGTAGCGGCGTGGGTTGATTGTAGAAATCCCCAATGGTGTGAATGGCAGGTACGGGTGGTGTGTAGCGGATGGAAACCTAGAAATGGGTTGGGCTTTGCATATTATCTGATATATTATACTATGATATCTGTTCTGTGGGATTAAGGCCCAATCTGATGGTGCACGAGGGTTGCACACTGAGTCTCGCGACTCAACCTATTATTTAACATTTTCAGGTAGCACCTAGTGCATCAGACCGGGCTGGAGTGAAGCGCAAGGTGGCCATGCGAGGGATTATTTTGATTCAGCAAAAGACTTTACTAGTTTAATTACTTTTAATATTTTTAATTAGTTGGGTTATATTTTATTGTAATAAGGCCACCAGTTATTATAATTCTTTTATGTTTTCTTTTGGGTTTTCGGGTTTTTGGACATCTAAAATCCTACGTAAAATGTTAAACTAAGGAATGTACTGAAATGATAAAAATCAAAGGGAAATTCCTGTTTTATATTCATTAAGGCATTAAATAAAATTTATTTCTTTTACAATTTATCAACCTATTAAGTTTTTCTCGTATAAACGCTAAAACTATGTTTTTAAAACAAAACAAAACGCGACATGTTTTATAAAGTCTTCTTAGTGACATGCCAGATCCGGTCGTGGTGTTTGGGCCGGGTTTGGGGTGTTACAGCTGCCAAAGTCTGTAGGTGATCAGCTATCTTTCAAATCTGAACTATGGCTTCCCCCATGAGATAATCCCGGCTTCTAACTTCATCATGAGAATGGTGAAGCTCTTCCCTCAAGCGCCCTTCTCTTGTTTCAAGAAGCTCGATCCGGAGCTCACAGTTGTGCAATGCCGATTCTAACTCTTCAATCTTGCCCTTCATTTCCTTGATCTTGTTCAGACTTGATCGTGAAATTATGGCTTTGATGGTGATGAAGAGACCATCTAAGCTTAGCATTGATCTTCAGAAGAAGATTTGTAAAGTATTGATCATACACCCTAGCTGGTGCCATACTCAGAGAGATTCTTCCGCTTCCATGGCCCATAAAGATCAGAGTTATTCTTATCAGGAAGCAGACAAAGAAAGAACTACGGAGCTCCAAGGAGTTTATATTGTATCTATTCAAACCTTCTCTAACCACAGGTGAAAGGCGTCTATTCTGGTTCATCTCATCGAATACATCAAATGGGGGATCAATACGAATTCCTTTCATTTCTCCGAATCAAATCTCTTGCAATGTTGTTTGGATCACAACGAGGAGCCGAGAAGTTCACAACAGCCCATCTTTCAATCCTAAATGGCTCCACCAATTTCTTGAATGATACAGTCTTCTTAATCTTTTTTTCACGCCTATTTGGGATATCCTGGCCATCAGGGCTTGTATTTCCATTGTTTCTGGCAAGTGCAACATCCTCAAGTACAACAGTAAACTCAAGCTTGTTGTTTGGTAGAAGTGTCCATCCGTACTCCACACGCTCACTTTGAAGTGATTGGTGAGTATAGTTATCTTCTGCCCTTTAGTTCCAACACCACGCCTTGCCATAGGGTGTCGTACAATCTTCTTCGCATCCGATTCTGCTTTGATCAGAACAACATCAGGAGGCACAGGTAGCAGGGATCCTAGCGCTGCCCTATTTCCCTCTTGCTCAAACGAATCCATACCCTTCTTTCTCTAATTGCCTTTGCTCTGACCATATACTAACGACTGCATTGTCTTCCACTTTATCAAAGAATTCGTTCTCCATAACCAGCTTTCTAACTTAGAAACTGACCGTGAATCGATACCTCTTAAAGTATGAAATGATATGCACAAAAGAATAAAACACAACAAATTAGTACCACAGAATAAAATATAAAGCATGTGAAATAAACGCACCCCTATCTGGGTAACTTCTAAAGTTCGGCATAGCTCTACCTAGGGTAAGTCCCTAGGTTTTCTATATGTGGTTCAGCTCTAAAGTTGAGGTACCCAAACCAGCAGATTCCTCGATCCTCACCCATTATAGGCTCATTTGGACCGAGTTCGGTTCAGGGGAATACATTTCCCTACGGCCATGCGGAAGTGAAAACTTCACGAAGACATAGGTACAGATGTATTCCAGAAGCAGTCCACTAGCCCATGTGGAGGTGAAAACCTCACGAAGGCATAGCTTCTCGCTCCCACTTAAGGGTGTGACACGACGGTCATGCAGTGCAATACAAAGAGATATATTTTTAAAATCACATGCAATATAAGGATCATATTTTTAAAATCAGAATTTTAAACTCGAACAAAAGGACATGAAATTATCGATTTTATGGCTTGACTCTCTTATTGGTCCCCAGTGGAGTCGCCAAGCTGTCGAAACCTTTTTAAAATTTTGATTTTAAAAACGGGGATCGACTTTTGAAAACGAAAATGGGAGTCGCCACCAATCCCTTTTTACTTAGGTGTGATTGGATCACCTTAAAAAACGTTTTATTTCAAAATACTGATTTTGGTCTACGAAAAATAAGAAAAATAGGTTCGGGAGTCGGTTACGTATGAGGAAGGATTAGCACCCTCATAACGCCCAAAAATTGGTACCTAATTGATAAAATCATGTCCTAATATTGAAACTTTGAAAATTTTAGAAAATGGTCCTTTTTAGTTGAAAAGAAAACCCAGACTTACCTATCTCAAAGAAATAAAACACCATACCCAGTAAGTTAGGATATAACATCTCATGACTTCGGAATTAGGCATGCCTTTATCTTAGAAAATTCCTATCTCGAGATACAAAACGTCATACCCAGTAAGTTAGGACACAAGGCTTTGAATTCCCAAGGATAGGTTTTTTGATTTAAAACTTGAGATTTCTTTGTTCCGAAAGAATATAAACATCACATCCAGCATGTTAGGACACGATATTTTTAATTCCCGAGAAAGTAAAACATCTCATAATTTACAAAACTTGTTAAAAGGATATTTAGTTATTTAGCCAAACGGAAAATCGCAACCCAGCACGTTAGGGCACTATTTCCTTAATTTCTAAATACAAAATATTGCCTTATTTCAAAACATTTTGATAAAATTCAGTAATTTTGTAAAAAATATATATATATTTTATTTTAAAAAATGATTCATGAGATAATATCGCATTTATACATTATCAAACATAAATATCAAAAGCAATTATGACATACTAACATTTCATATCTATATAAATAAAGTAATAATAATATAGAATAATAAAAAATAATAATATAATATAAAATAATTAATAATAATATATATAAGGATTATACATATAAAAATAATTAGTGAATAATATATATAATAATTTTGAATAAAAACATATATATATATATATACATAATACTAATCATAAAAATTATATATAATAAATAATATAAATAAAATTGATTATATACTATAATAAACTTTATACTAACAAAAATTTTAAAAACAAAATATATATAATATAATATAATAGCTACAAATTAAAATATGATATAATAAATAATATATAAATTATTAAACCAAGTAAAATAATATATAGTAGTAATTATATATAAAGATAGTAAAAAAAATTATATATATATATAAATTTATACTATTAATAGATTAATATACAAATAAAAATAAAATTTTTTTTGACATAATAAAATATTTCCATATAATATTAGATTAATTTAAAAAAAAAGGTATGAAAAATAAATAAAGGAACCAGGATCAAATAACAATAAAAATAAATGTAAAGGGGTTAAACTATAAATAAAAGAAAATAAAAGGACTTAATTATAAAACTGAAATAATGCAGAGGGACTAAAGGGACAAATTTCCCATTTTCTGAAAACACGCGGATCCTGTTCGGGTCTCCGGGTCAATGCGCGGGTCTTCACACGGAACGACATTGTTTAAACGCTTATGGGCTTAAGTGAAAACGGCGTCGTTTTTAACATGTTATAAAGGTCAAATTTCTGACCAAAAAATTCATTTGCCTTCTGTTCTGAAAAAAAAAATTCCGAATTCTCTCTCGATCTCTCTTCCCCTGTGCTAGAGTTTAGTCATCGGGACCAGGGAGACCTCCGGTGGTCGGAGGTCTAAAAACCTCAGTTTTCACGCAGGTAATCTCCTTTTTCTTTTGACTGGTATTATATGTAATATGCACGGATTTAAAAAAAAGAAAAATATGCAAAGGAAAACAGAAATCACCTCCGAATCGAATTTTGTATTTTATTTCACTGCGATCTGTTTGAATATTTTTGACTCTGCTTTTTTTCTGTCTATTTGTGTCTCTTTTACATGTTTTGGTTGGCTTTTTATAGCCTTTCGAAATGAAAAATAAAAAAGAAATAAAATCTTTTCCATGTTTGCTGCGATTTCTTTCCATTTGCGCTGATGTTTCTTTCCTTTCTTGCAGGTAGAAGATGGAGATCTCGCGGTGAGGTGACATGCGCGCTGATTTCGGCGCGAGAACAGGCTAGACGAGGCTGCGGGACGTTGACAGCGACGCGACTGTTGGCCTGGGTGCGGTGTTTGCGGCGCGTCTGTTGGCCTAGGTGCGAGGCTTGCGGTGCCTAGGGTTTCGGAAACCCTAGGTCTTCCGATTTTGGTTTAGGTTTTTGGGCCCCTTTGGGTCGTGTAGACTTGGGTCTGATTAGGGTCTGTTTTGGTTTGTTCGGGCTAAGGGTGTAAGTGGGCTGTTTGGGGTATTGGGTTGGTTGTATCTGTTTGGGTAATGGTGGACCATTGCTTGTAAATGGACTGTAAGACTTTGAACATTTATTTTTCATTTTGGTTTTTATATTCTGTTTTATGGGCCCGGGCAAAATGGCCTTATTACAAAGTTGTTACACATCACGATTTGTACCTTCAATCCCGGATGACGGTATACAAAAACACCATTTCCCAAATCTTAACTTTGTCTAACCTGTCAATAAAGTCCTCTCCTTACTCCGCCATTAAAAACATGCATTTCAAACATACTTTGACATTATATACCCACACACAGTATGCCAAATATTCAACATCGAGACGTTTCCATAAACAAACAACAATCATTCTTACAACATTCACATACTTCTACCAGTCTATGCACTCATAGCATACTCATTCATCATTTTTCATGCATAATCAAATTGTAAGCACAATACATACTAGTCATGAAGGTGTTTTAATCAAAAGGCACGACACCATAGAACACCCAAATATAGGTTACAAAATCTCATCTTGTTTCCTTTATCCTTGACAACTTAGCTTGTCCAAATGTTAGAGCCTCCTTTGTCCTGATAGCTACGCATGACAACCATTTATCGGTTAAACTAAAGGTGTTCAACCCTTAAAAACGCAGAATCCATAATTATACAGAAGCTTTTAAGAGTTCTTACTCTACTTCTCTCTTCAATCCGCAAGTACAGAGAGGTAAGGAAGTTTACCAATTCCTCAACTTCTCTACTACTAGAATTCAATCCTCATGATGGTTGCGACATGCAAAGCTAAGCATGACAACCATTTATTGGTTAAACTAAAGGTGTTCAACCTTTAAAAACCCAGAATCCATAATTATATAGAAACTTTTAAGTGTTCTTACTCTACTTCTCTCTTCAATCCACAAGTATAGAGAGGTAAGGAAGTTTACCAGTTCCTCAACTTCTCTACTACCAGACTTCAATTCTCCTGACAATTGTGACATGCAGAGCTTCTTTCAGCTACATCATCGTTTTCTTTAGAGCGTCTGAAGAAGACGATGCTTTTGAGAGAGAAAAAAAATTGGTAAACAGAATTGAGAAGAATTCTGTTTCCACACACACCTATATATATAATCCATTGGCACAGTTTCCACAGACCAATACCACAACTCAATCCTAATAATTTCTCTCCCACTATGGAGCCATTCGTTCCAATCTAGCTAAACCATGATTGAAATCTAACCATTCCTAACCAGCCACTTAAATTTCTAACATATCTCATTAGAGCATGCAAATTTGTATTTCCATACAATCGGCTCCTCGACTCTTCTTTGAGTTCGGGTCATTAAGAGAATCAAGTATGACAGATTATGTATCGTTTTATACAATTGTTTTAGTTATATTTGAAAATTTATCATATTGTAATTGAATGTAATTTGATTGTAGTTGTTTCAGCAACGAATGTGGCACCTTATTACTCAGACTTGGCGATTGGGTCGGGTAATGGGGTGTTACACACAGTTTCCAAATCAAGTGCCTATTTTTCTTCCGTTATTTGTGATTTTATAGCATATTTATCTTATATAGGGATTAAGTTTAAAAGTGAAAATTTAGGTTGTTTTGGTAGCATTAAATACGTCACTTGGTGGTGAAAAGGGAAAAAATTTCACCCTAATCTCGTTTATTCGACTGAAATAATTCTTTTCTGTAATTTTCTTTCCCCTTAAGACTCTCAAAGAATTGCTTTCTTGGTTCAAATGGTATAGAGAAACGTACATCAAAGAAAAGTTTGGAACCTTTTCTTCTCCCATGGAGATATAGAATGATGAGGCAACACATGGGCAGACAAGTGAAACTATCAAAGAAAGTCTTCCTCATATTGATTAATAGGCTTAAGAACTGATAAGTTGTTGAAGCATCAGGTGAAAAATAACCTAAGATTGAACCTGACCAGATGCCTTTTTGAACAAGAGATGAAACATAAGAAGAAATAGATGAAAGAATAGTTTGAGAAAAGATCATTGTTGAGAAAGACATTTTTACTAGTTTGGTTGGGCTTATCTAAGAGAATACCATTGTTGAGGGAGTTGCTTTAAGCTTTTTGACAAAAAAGGGGAGACTATGACATGTGTTGATGTTAGGAGTTCGAACTTGATGAGTTGTTATTTTTGGTTAATATTGGTTGCTATAGGCTACTTTGAGCTTGATGAGCTTTTTTTTTTTTTTTTTTTTGTTATTCTTGGTCGTTATGGGTTGTTAATTTTGGTTTGTTATTGTTGTCTTTTTAGGAGGAATTGAGCTATTTTTGAATAATGAAGTTTTACTGTTGTTACTACATTGAATATCTTTATTTTTGTTACTGTCCTCTATTAATGAATTCTTTCATTATTAAACATGCCTTTGTGTTTAATGGTTGTGCACTCTTTTAAGTGTCATCTCTTGAAGATCTTGGCATGGTGAAAGGGTGAGAATGGCTACAGATGTGAAGAGGAGATATATTGACGTGATGTTGCTTTAATGATTTTTTTGTGATATTATCTAACTTGTGTTTAGCTGGACTCTCTGATGTTTTAAACATTTATGCTACAATTTTATTGTATATATCGAGAAGTGATGACATGTTGATAGGGGGAGCATATACCATTTGCTTATGTTTTGTCAAAAAGTTAAAGGGTGAGATTGTTAGGATCAAGGCTGTCCAAGCACTGAAGATTCGATGACTGATCAGTCAAGATGCTAAGACAACTTAGGTGTTTTATTTGTTGGCTTATTTGACTTGGGCTTTTTCATGTGATGTTTCTGTAAGCAAATGGACTTCCAAGATGTGTTTTATGGACGTGATTTATTGTGCCTCACAATCATGATCAAATTTGGAGTTATTGAAGAGGTTGAGATCGACTTAACTTTGTGGATAAGGCTTGTTCTTATCTTTTGTACTTATCTTGACAGATTTATAGGCTAATTGTAAGGAGATTAATCCTACTTTATCTTGGGATAAATTGGATGCTATTTATCTTGATTATTATATTGAAGAAGAAGAGTTTATCTTGAACTATGCTAATTGAATAGGTTGTCATATTAAGCCTATAAATAGACAATCAATATGCATGGAAGATGCATTGATTAAGGGAGTGATGTGTTGATTTGATTAAGCTATCTCTGTTATTTTTCTTTATATTTCACACTCTATTTGTAAGTATTTTTTGTGAGAGATTGAACCTTTACAAGTGAGGTTTTGGGTAAGTTGTTGTAACAAGTTAGAGCTAGCTATTTGGATTGAAACTATTCACTGAGCAATAGATTGGGCTTTAGCCAATAGGTGGTTGAATCAATTGTGAAATGAAACTATTCACAGAGAAAGGCATCGTAAAGTAGATTGTTTCTGAACTACGTTGATAAACGATTGGGTGCAAATCTCTCTTTACTTTCTCTGTTTTTGTTTTTGTTTCGTTATTTGTTCAAACTCACGTATGAACATATGTGTAGACAGCAAATTGATCTTGTAGCAAATTGACTAGTTTTTCTCAAGACCCTTCCAAATTTCTACGACTGACCCAATGTTTAATATATCAACATTGTGGCGAAAGATGCCTTTTCTATCCCAAATGTTGAGGTAATTAGTTTATTAGAGGATGAGCCATCTTAGGAAGGTCTTGATTCAAGATTTACAGATTGAAAACATTTTTTTTAATTTGAATTTTAGTAAAAAGATCAATCAGTGAAACTGTGTTCCAAGGTAAATGGTAGTTGCACATATAGGTGCCTTTAGTTACAAGATAATAGAATATGTTATATAATTCAGGAAGTGTACAGATTAATTTGAATTTAAAATTTTTGTTTAACTTTTAAATTTAAATTTAATTAAATTTGAATTTTTAAAAAAAAATTAGTAGTTATTAGTTTAGATTTTGAATGGTATTATCTTAATGACATGAAACATATTGTTCATAAATGATATTATTTGAATTTGACCCAAAGACTGTAAGAAATATAAAAGATATAATTTTTATTTTGTAATGTAGACAAAAATATAATTCGTGAATATCACCTCTTAACAATGATAAAATTATTTATCATATTTTTTCGCATATTAGGAAACTTAAAGGCAAGCGTATGTGTTCATAGAAATATAAACAAAACACTTTTGCTTATAAATAACTTGAGTGTAACTTAGAAAAGAATTTGAATTCAATTTGATAATTATTGAGTTGAACTTGGTCTTCTTAATACTTCATTCACATGGCTTGAAAGCCTAATCAAACATTTTTAATTTTAATAAATATTTCAAATATTCAAAATTATATATGCAAAAGCATAATGAATGAGAAAGAAAAAATGAATTTAGTTGAGCTTAGCTCGAGCTTCAAGTGTTGGGGAGCTGACCAAATGGTAAGATTAATGATAATGGAGCATTTCAAACAAGTAATATATATATATATATATATATATATATATTATACCATATCACGTGCATGAGTGCAGTGAACATAAGGAGCATGCAAGTAGTGTATATATTGTAAAGGAATCCAAGAAAAGGTCTCTTATTACAAGCATGGGTCGTAGAACTAGAAAGTGAGGCGCCTTAAAATGGTTATGAAAAATAAAATCATGATTGAAAGATGGGCATGGCATTTACATTTTGGTTTGAACAGGTGGTGGTGGTGGTGGGAGATGGAGGTACTTAGTATGACGCGCCTGTGCAAATATTTTGGCAGTGCTTTTCTTGCGAAATTCGACATTCACAACTGCAACCGTCTTCCCAATGCGCAATGCCCTCCCTTCTATCTCTATTTCCTCCTGCATATTTTTGCATCTATAATTTCCTTTTCTACAACACACACAATAAAACTAAATTAGGGAGAGAGAGGGGTACATTAGCGAAAGCAGCATCCAGTAAAGAGAGGGTAATCTCCACAGAAACACCGGTGGAAGTAAGTCCATAAGTGAGTATAACCGCGGAGCCAACCAGGTCCACCAGTGATGTTGTGGCTCCCCCATGAAACGTATTCCCTGGGTTCTTTTTTTTTATTTAAAAAACCACAATTAAACCAACCAACCCCATTAATTTCAAAATTAAAAGAAAAAAAAATTGAGAGAGAAAAGCAACCAGAAGTCGAACGGGGACTTTCATGGAGCAAAGCACTCGGCCACGTTCGATGGAGTCGAGGCGCAGACCAAGACCTTGCATCATGAAGTTTTCGAACATTCCTCCATTGCCATCGGCATTGCCATCTACACCTTTCTCCAGGTATTTCTTCGCTCTTTCCAACTCCATTCTTCCTCGCTATTCCCTAACTCATTTCATGCTGCTGCATCCCTTTTGCCTTTTTGTACCTGCAGCCGGCCATTCCATCTTATATAAATTTTATCGATTTAATTAAAAGTTAAACAATACCAGCCAAATTTTATATTTTCAATGCTAAGCTTGCACCCATCCGTCGATTTTTGCAAAATTGGTTTAGCTTTCTAGTGGGTGAAACCCCACTAATAAAAATCTTCAATTATATCTATGTGACTATAGTTTAATAGTTATGGTTTCTTGGATATGTATTTATATTTGTCTTTTAATTGTACTAATAATACCTTTTAAAAGAAAATTATAGTAAGTTACTCGCCCAATTTCAAAATTTAAGAAAGTTTAATAAAAAAAATATTAAAATCTAAAAAATAAATTTAGAGAAAAAAATTAGATTCGTTTAAAATATGAATCCGACTTGAATTGTAATATTTAGATCCTAAGTTCAATCTGATTCAACTTATTTTTTAATTATTAATATATTATTTATTTATTTTATATATTATATAATTTAAATAGCATACAATTTAAATATTAATATATAATACAACAATGTACCAATTAAAAAATATGCTGTTTTTGTTTAACTTTTTAAAAACAAAATTATTAAATTAAAATTAGTATAATTTTTTATAAAAAAAATAAACTTAAAACGGATTCAAATATGAGTGGATTTAGACAAAAATCAAGTTGAATTGAATTTGAATAAGCATGAAGTGTTTTAATACTAATTTGATAAATTGTATCCTCAATATATTTTACCGAATTAGTTTTTAAAAAAAAAAAATTGAGCAATTAAGTGGTAATACTTTTAAAATAAAAGTAGAATCATCAAGTGTAATGAAAGCTAGAAATTCTTTTAGCATCCAAGGTGCTTTTAACATAGTGGTAATTAAGTTATAAATTTTTGAGAAATTAAAATATAATTTTATAATGTATTAATTTATAATATCATCATTTAAAAAAAGATTGAACATTTTTTAAAAAATTTTGAAATTAAAAGTATAATTTTATTATATATAAATTCATAATTTAATAATTTTTAAGAGAATTGAATTATAATTTTTTTATTTTTAGGAGGACTAAGCCCATGCCCGCCGGTCTTACATCCAAGCCTCCCTACCATGATCTTCCAAGGAAAATGGGGCTTGAAACACCTACATATATGCAACACAAGACTAGAGAGAACCGATTTAATCAAAGTCAGTCTACCTCTTGTTGATACATTCAAGATTTCCATCTTCTCTGCTACGCCCTTCCAAAGATCCCAACATATTCTTTTGGATGCCAAATATTTTGTCTTTATATTAACTTTCGATCCTAAAATTACTTGTAAAACCACTTAACAACCCTCTCCACATTCAACATTTACTCCATCTTTACTACACAATCACAATCATATGTCTTCTCAAAAGCAAATTTGAAAACCCGCCACCTCCACTTTTGTTCTTAATGTATTCTTCCACTCAATTAGTAAAGACAACAAAGTCGATGGTTTGACGTCCTGTAATAAAACTGAACTGGTTTCTATCAACGTATCAAACTAATTAGCCTAAAGAGGCTAATGGTAGAGGGTGATTCACACTTTGGGATTAAAGTGATAAATGTTTTCTTATACTCCTTTGGGAATGAAAATCATGGAAGAATTTCATCACATCTTCCTACAACATACACTCAAATCTCTAGGGCTTTGTTGCCGTTACTGAAACTAAGCTGCCATTAGATAAAAAAATTTGTGTTCCATTTGAGCGGAGCCGTGCATGATTGCTTCTTTTTTTCTGAAAGATATCATTCCTGGCCACTTCCCCACCTTTTATTTTAATCTCACTTTCAAGCATATAATCATTTTTTTTTTGTAAATTACCCGTATCTTGTTTCCATTAATACTATCCAAAGTTCATATTTTTTTGTATAATTTTCCATGACGTTTTTTAACTTCAAATGAGATTACTAAACTTGAGCTATGTATCTTTTGAATTTTTTTAATATTTAAATGTGAGAAGTCGAGAATAAAACAGTGAAAAGCTATAATTGTATTGAAATTGAGCAATATACTTGTTTTATTTATTAGGGACCATACATTCAAATACTATTGCCGAATATAAAAGTAAAAGCAGTAAATAGGAAAAAAAGTTTATATAGTTAGCTAAATTAGAAACTGTTTATAGTATCTTCAACGGTACAATGAGGGTGATTTACATCAAATGGGATGTAAAGAGTCACTACATTGAGGGCAGTTCACTCTACGTAAAGTTCTGAGAGCTGCTTGATTTGATAGCTAGAGAATGTTGGGGAGATGCTAGAATAGAGTTTTAGAATTTTTCTCTTAAGCTTATCCTATTCTTCTTGGAGGAGGGGATATTTCTAGATGAAGAAAAGTTTGGAGTGATTACTTGTTTCATTATGACCTCCTAGTAGAGTCCAATATTTAGGTTCAGTTTACGGTGTAGGCCGAATGTAACATTGTTGCGAGTTGGTGAATTACTGCAAGTTGGGATCATTAAATGTCCTTGAGAGTGTTGTGACAATGTTCCCCAAGTATCTGTAATAGCCTAAGTTTCATTCCTAGGGCAAAAGAGATCTTTTGACATAGGAGTATAACAATTTCCCCCTTAGTTAGGAGAAGTTATAAAGTGAGCTTCTCTGGGACTATTGACTTGCTGTCAAATGTAGTAGTCAATTCGGGTCAATTTCACACTTAAGGAGTTTGTTTTCTAAGCAATTTAGGATTTTAATTTACGTTTTTAGTAATTAGACCTTAGGATAAAAAGTTAATAGAAATAAGTGTTTTTAACACATTTTGTAAGTGTTGTGAACCAATAGGCCGGCACGGGCCTTAGGTTGTGCTAATTGGTTCAATTGAGCGTGTAGGATGAAGATATAAAAGCTCAATTGACGTGGAAGTAAAGACCGAGTGATGCACAAGCTTCTTGGGACGTCAAAGCACCAAAAGAACAACATTAGGCTGAAGTTGCATGTTGTGTCACGCCATGCAAGGGGTGTGGCACAACACAAGGCCGACGTGCTGCCCAAGCTTATCAGGGTTATTTTCGTCTGCACAATCAAACTTATTCGAAGACCTAGGGCATGCCAAAGACCTAATTTGGGCTGCCAACACCTCTATACATAAGACATTAGGGGATTTATGTAACTAAGTCATCCTAAACGTGTAACGCCCCGTACCCGAGACTAATGCTAGGGCTGGATACGAGACATTACCATACTTGGATTCACTTAAACATTCTCTTATAGGTGGAAAAATTTCGTTCCGACATAAAAACTTCTCTTTCATAGTCTAATCATACATTTCATGGGCCTACAAGGCCTTAGGCACATAACCGATAACTTTCGAAACTTAATCGAAAACTTTTCTTTGAAGCAGGGTTCACATGCCCATGTGACTTAGAACACGCCCGTGTACCCTTAGACACGCCCATGTCTACAAACCGTGGGGAGTTACTGACTATATTCACACGGCCGTGCATGATTAGACACGCCCGTGTATAGACACACACGCCCATGTCCCCAGTCCGTGCCTAAAAACCCAAGCATTCTGCCAATTTGCCCATGGCCAAAGCACACCCGTGTTGCCCAACTGTGGTCGACACTGATTAAATCCACACGACCTGAACACGCCCGTGTCCTAACCGTGTGTCATACACGGCTCATACAAACGGCCGTGGGATATGACCGTGGTATATCCTGACTCATAACATTATGGTGCAGGGTACACACGGCCTAGACACACGCCCGTGCGTCTAACCGTGTGGGCACTTAAAGGCTATTTACCAAGCCATTTGCCACCCTGAAATCAAGATCAACACAAACTCAATTCAATGCATCCCATAGACAATACTACATACTTCATTGACTTCAATAAACATACATACATAGACAATTTTGGCCCATTACCTAGCCAAATACTAAAGAATAATAAAAGAGGCTTACACTTCATTAATTTCATCTTCATTGAAAAACAAAGAGTTTGCCAAATATTTGCCTAGCTCAAGAAATCATTTACAAAATGCCTTACGGTCAACACTTTAACGAACAATTACAACTTGACAAAATACCCAAGTCCTATACATGCCATATTCAAAACAAGTCTAAAATTGTTATACCAAAGTGTTGTTGATAGTGTGATCTCCGAATCCCTGCGTCTACGATCTTCGAGTTATCTTGGTAATACTATAAGAAAGAAGGGCAATGGAAAGGGGTAAGCAATAAGCTTAGTAAGTTGCATGATAATAATTAGAAATCATACTCCTCATAAAAGAATAATTCATCCATAGTATTTGATAATTTTATACAAACCAGGACCTCTTGACAATCCTTACTTACAATCGCCCATATCTAACGTTTATCGTAACACATATAGAGCCAATTTCTCATGACTCATTCAATAACACTTGTATTCATTCACATCTCTACGATAAGTATAAGGTCAATATCACATTCTCTAAGTGGTCTTACGTGAAGTCTCCTCTACATACCAATGCCATGTCCCGGACATGGTCTTATAGAGAAATTACCTCTATGTGCTAATGCCATATCCCGGATATGGTCTTACGCCACTTCTTGTCCCAAACGCCGATGCCATGTTCCAAACATGGTCTTACACTGGCACTCGTATCAACGCCGATGCCATGTTCCAAACATGGTCTTACACTGGCACTCATAATGTGGTCGATGCCATGTCCCAGACATGGTCTTACACTGGCACTCGTATCAACGCCGATGCCATGTTCCAAACATGGTCTTACACTGGCACTCGTATCAACGCCGATGCCATGTTCCAAACATGGTCTTACACTGGCACTCGTATCAACGCCGATGCCATGTTCCAAACATGGTCTTACACTGGCACTCATAATGTGGCCGATGCCATGTCCCAGACATGGTCTTACACTGGCACTCGCATTGGATGATAGTATTTTTTGTATACCTCATGGTCCATTAGAACTTCAATATCACATTCATATAAACTTCTGAAATTATTGAAGTATCATGCATCAATAAGACATCAAGCATTCTCAATTATGCTAATACAATATTGTATTAAAAATCACACACAACTTACCTCGTTTTCAAAATGAGCTAGTTCTTCGGTTTAGTCCACGATTTTGTCCTTTCCCCGATCGAGGCGAATTCTCGTCTCCTCTTGCTCTATAATAGAAAATTAGCTCATTTTAATCATTAGATTAACATAAGCATCTCAATAATTATGCTTAGGTAAAATTACCATTTTACCCCTAAATTTTGGCAAAATGACCATTTTGCCCCTAGGCTCGAAAATTAATCCTAACCACATTTTTATCCTCCACAAGCCTAGGTAAACATTTAATGCTCTTAAAGCTATCATCAAAAATCAATATTCTACATACTTACTACAAAAGTTATAACCTTTTCATTAAGGTCCTATTTGGTGTTTTCATGCTAACACCCTTTTTAAAAGTTGTTCATCTAGTAACTAAAACTCAAGTCCTTCCATAAAAATACAGCAAATAACTAAGGTAGCTCTCATGGTAGAACTCTAAACCTTTCACAACATTGCACAATAGTCCCCTCATTTGAAAGCTTAAGCTTTAGGGGTCTCAAAAGTACAATTATTTTCAAGAAAAGTTCACTAGAACACTTACTTGAGTAGATGAGAGCTTGCTGAAATTTTTGAAGGTTTCTACCCCTTCTATGCTGCAAATTTTTGTTGGAAGATGATAGGGGAAAAGATGATATCTTTTCTCTCCTTATTTTATTATTACAAGTCAAATTAGTCCACCTACTACTACTAACTTTGACACTAATTGAAAAATCTTGTCTCCCATGCTTTCTTATGGCCGGCCAAGCCTCTTCCAAAGGCTAAATTTCCTTTTAAAGTCCCCCAATTAACATATCATGGCCATTTGGTACTTTTAGCATGTAGAATGGAACTTTCGCACTTTATGCGATTTAGTCCTTTTTCGAAAACACACATGAAATCGCTAAAATTAAAGTACCAAAATTGTCATGTTCATATGCTATTATGTTCTAACTCATAATATATCATGAAAATAATTTCTCTAATCTCGGATTAGTGATCCCGAGATCACTATTCCGACTAGCCCCTAAATCGGGCTGTTACAATTCTCCCCCCTTAAGGATTTTCGTCCTCGAAAATCTTACCAGTGAAAAGGTTGGGGTATTGGTTTCTTATCGTCTCCTCGGACTCCCATGTAGCCTCTTCTATTCCATGCCTTTGCCATAGGACTTTCACTAGGGCTATGCTTTTATTTCTTAACTGCTTGACCTCACGAGCCAATATTTTAATTGGTTCTTCACCATAAGTCAAATCTGATTGTATCTCTACCTCTATCGGCTCTATAACATGTGAAGGGTCTGAACGGTATCGGTGCAACATAGATACATGGAAGACGTCATGAATCTTTTCTAACTCAGGCGGCAAAGCTAGCCGATAAGCTACTGGTCCTATCCTTTTGATAACTTCATAAGGTTCGATAAAGCGCGGACTCAATTTGCCCTTCCGTCCAAATCTGAGGACTTTCCTCCAAGGTGATACTTTTAGGAACACTTTATCACCAACTTCGTACTCTATCTCTTTCCTCTTTAATCTGAATAGGACTTTTGCCTATCTGAGGCGGCTTTCAGACAGTTACGAATCACTTCTACTTTCTCTTCAGTTTCTTTAACAAAATCAACCCCGTGTATCTGTTTCTCTCTAAGTTCTGACCAATACAATGGAGTTCGACACTTATGTCCATACAATGCTTCATAAGGCGCCATCTTCAGACTTGACTGAAAACTGTTATTATAGGCGAATTCCACCAATGGTAAGTATTTCTCCCAACTACCGTAGAATTCCAAAACACAACATCTAAGCATGTCTTCTAGTATCTGAATTGTTCTCTCTGACTGCCCGTTAGTTTGGGGATGGAAGGCAGTACTGAAACTCAATTTCGTGCCCAAAGCTTCTTGCAGCTTTTTCCAAAATCGTGACGTAAATCTCGGATCCCTATCTGAAATGATTGACAACGGTACGCCGTGAAGTCTCACTATCTCAGACATGTACAAGTCTTCCAATTTATCGAATGAGTAGTCGACTCGCACTGGTATAAAGTGGGCCGACTTAGTGAGTCTATCGACCACTACCCAAACTGCATCTTTCTTTTTGGGAGTCAACGGTAAGCCCATCACAAAATCCATAGCAATACGGTCCCACTTCCACTCAAGAACCATAATAGGCTGAAGTAAACCCGAAGGTACTTGATGTTTAGCCTTCACTTGTTGGCAAATCAGGCATCTTGTTACAAACTCAGAAATATCTTTCTTCATACCTAGCCACCAGTACCATTTCTTCAAATCTTGGTACATCTTTGTGCTGCCTGGATGCACGTTCAAACATCCGTTATGAGCTTCCTGCAAAATTTTATGAATAAGCTCATCATTCCTGGGTACATAGACCCGATCTCGAAATGTCAAACATCCATCAAGATTTACTCGAAAGTCTGACTCAACGCCCGACTCACATAAAGCTCTTTTGGCTTGCAAACTATTATCGTCCTTCTGAGCTTCACAAATCTCTTGGAGGAACAATGGTTTAGCCCTCAACTCGGCTAATAGGGAACCATCATCTAACAAGGTCATCTGGGTGCTCATAGCTTTTAATGCAAACAATGATTTTCTGCTCAAAGCGTCAGCGACTACATTTGCCTTTCCCGGATGATAATCAATTACTAGTTCATAATCTTTAATCAATTCTAGCCATATTCGTTGCCTCAAATTTAATTCCTTATGGGTCATCAAATATTTTAGGCTTTTGTGGTCGGTGAAAATCCGACACATTTCACCATATAAATGATGCCTCCAAATTTTCAACGCAAACACGATTGCGGCCAACTCTAAATCATGAATCGGGTAGTTCTTCTCGTGCGGCTTCAACTGTCTAGAGGCGTATGCAATCACTTTACCCTCTTGCATAAGTATACAGCCTAAACCGCTCGAGACGCGTCACATCAGAAACCACTAATCCTCTTCCCGCCAAAGTTGCACTAATACAAGAGCCTCCCATTAATGATGTCTTCAATTTCTCGAAACTCTGTTGACACTTTTCCGTCCAGTTGAACTTTACATCTTTCTGCAGAAGCCTCGTTATTGGTGTAGCTATCATAGAAAACCCTTTGACAAAACGCCTATAATAGCTGCTAGGCCTAAGAAACTCCTTACTTCGCCACGCTCCTCGGTGGTTTCCATTCGACAATTACCGAGATTTTACTCTGCCGACTCTATCCCATCTCCCGAGACAATATGCCCCAAAAATCCCACTTCCTTGAGCCAAAATTCACTCTTACTGAATTTAGCATACAATTGTTTCTCTCTTAAAACTTGTAGAACTATCTTCAAGTGCTCAGCATGATTATTCTCATCTCGAGAGTAGATCAGTATGTCATCGATGAAGACCACAACGAATCTATCCAAATACGGTCGAAAAATGCGGTTCATCAAATCCATGAAGATAGCGGGGGCATTCGTTAGACCAAAAGGCATGACCAAAAATTCATAGTGGCCGTACCTAGTTCTAAACGCGGTTTTCGGTATGTCCGAGTCCTTGACTCTCAACTGATAATACCCTGACCTCAGATCTATCTTAGAAAATACTGTAGCTCCCTTCAACTGATCAAATAGATCATCAATTCTCGGCAACGGATACTTATTCTTCATAGTCACCTTGTTGAGTTGTCGATAATCTATACATAGTCTCATGGAACCATCTTTCTTCTTCACGAATAGAACGGGAGCGCCCCATGGAGAAAAACTCGGCCTCACAAAACCCTTATCCATTAATTCTTGCAACTGTGTTTTTAGCTCTTTTAGTTCGGTTGGAGCCATTCTATACGGAGCAATAGAAATAGGGGCGATGCATCTAACTAGATCAATTCCAAATTCAATTTCTCTCTCCGGAGGTAGCCCTGGCAACCCTTCTGGTAAAACATCTAGGTATTCACATACTATGGGTACTGACTCAATTTTCGAATCAATCTCTTTAGTGTTTAACACAAAGGCAAGATAAGCCTCATACCCCTTCCTTAGATATTTCTGAGCTAACATGGTCGATATCACTATTGGTGAACTATCCAATTTATCTGACTCAACACAAATAAGATTACCGTTTTCATCTCTTAACTCTATATGCTTCCTCCCACAATTCACGATTACATTATGAGTAACTAACCAATCCATCCCGAGAATGACATCAAACTCGTCCAACGGTAATATCATAAGATCGACAGGGAAACAATGACCCTTAATTATCAAAGGACACCCTTTACAAACTCTATCAACCAACACGCACTTACCTAGGGGATTTGACACTCTTATGATGAATTTAGTAGACTCTATAGGCATACTCATGCTAGAGACTAGTTTCATACATATGTACGAGTGGGTAGATCCCGGGTTAATTAAGGCTATAACACGAGTATTATAGAGAGAAAAGATACCCGTGATTACGTAGGGGGAAGACGCTTCTTCACGAGCACGGATGGCATAAGTCCTCGTCGGTGCTCTACCCTCAACTGTAGTAGCTCGTTCCTTAGGTAGATTCTTGTTTCCCATCTCACTCCTCGGATTTTTCAACGGTCTTCCCTTAGGGGTACTTTCCGATCTCGCATTCTGAGGCCTTCCTTTCACATCTACCTCGGGGCAGTTTCTAATAAAATGGTCCAATGACCCACATCTGAAACAACCTTTTTCATTAGCTCGGTACTCACCAAAATGGTGCCCGCCACACTGAGGGCACTCCAGTCTATTTGGACGGACGTTGCCCACACTAGCAACTGATGTAGTTTTCCCTTTTGATCCCGAGAATTGCCTGCCCTTATTTCGGGTTGAAAACCCCGCAGAAGTGACTAATCGAGTAGTGAAATCCCTCACTTTCTTGGATGAGGATAGGTGAGGCTTGTTCGATTGTCTCTTCCTCAAGTCACGGGACTCGTATTCTGCTCTTCTCTTCTCTTTAGCCAACTCTTCGGCTTTACAGGCCCTATCCACCAACACTACAAACTCATTTAATTCGAGAACTCTCACGTACAAGCGGATATCTTTATTTAATCCGTCCTCGAACCTCTTGCACATGATGGCTTCGGTAGACACGCACTCTCGTGCATACTTGCTAAGTCCGACAAACTCCCGCTCGTAGTCTATTCATCGACATACTGGCCTTGCTTCAACTCCAAGAATTCCTTTCTCTTGTGATCGATGAATCTTTGGCTGATATACTTCTTCCAATATTCTTCTTAGAAGAATTCCCAGCTAACTCTCTCCCTGGGTACCACCGACACCAAGGTGCTCCACCATCGGTAGGTCAATCTCTCGGAGAGATATCAGACACTTTAAGCACTCCTCGTGTGTGCAGGATAACTCATCGAATACCCGAATGGTATTTTCGAGCTGCAGTCGCTTTCTCGGTCATCATCCTTATTCGCCCAAAATTTTTTGACTCCTTGCTTTCAGATCTTATCCACCGGAGGCCTTTCACTCCTCACCACCTCAACCACTTGAGGAGCTACTGGAGCGGGTTGAGGGATAGGTGGGGGCGGAGGAGGCTGAGCATTGGGATTTACTCGGGTATACTCGGTATACCAGCTTGCTCATCATGTGGAGAAAAGCTTCGAGCCTCATCTCCCGACGACCCAAGGTCTCGGGTCTACTATTAGTCGGCGCGCGGTCCCTTGAGCGGAGCGCAGCATTACTCGCGACAATAATATCGGCTACGATCGATCGGGATCAGAATCCATTTACTACATAAAACACCAATTTATACGTCAGGAGCCATCAAACTATCATTACTCAGACACTCTTACATATGGCATGCATTGCTAGACTCGTACTTATGCTATGTTAGTCCTAGAATCGACTAAACCGTAGCTCTAATACCACTAAATTTAACGCCTCGTACCCGAGACTAATGCTAGGGCTGGATACGAGACATTATCATACTTGGATTCACTTAAACATTCTCTTATAGGTGGAAAAATTTCGTTCTGACATAAAAACTTCTCTTTCTTAGTCTAATCATACATTTCATGGACCTACAAGGCCTTAGGCACATAACCGATAACTTTCGAAACTTAATCGAAAACTTTTCTTTGAAGCGTGGTTCACACGCCCATGTGACTTAGAACACGCCCGTGTACCCTTAGACACGCCCATGTCTACAAACCGTGGGGAGTTACTGACTATATTCACACGGCCGTGCATGATTAGACACGCCCGTGTATAGACACACACGCCCATGTCCCCAGTCCATGCCTAAAAACCCAGGCATTATGCCAAATTGCCCACGGCCAAAGCACGCCCGCCGTCTTTGCCTAATCGTGGTCGAAATCGATTAAATCCACACGACTGAACACGCCCGTGTCCCAACTCAGTGTGTCATACACGGCTCATACAAACGGCCGTGGGATATGACCGTGGTATATCCTGACTCATAACATTATGGTGCAGGGTATACACGGCCTAGACACACGCCCGTGCGTCTAACCGTGTGGGCACTTAAAGGCTATTTACCAAGCCATTTGCCACCCTGAAATCAAGATCAACTCAAACTCAATTCAATGCATCTCATAGACAATACTACGTACTTCATTGACTTCAATAAACATACATACAAAGACAATTTTGGCCCATTACCTAGCCAAATACTAAAGAATAATAAAAGAGGCTTACACTTCATTAATTTCATCTTCATTGAAAAACAAAGAGTTTGCCAAATATTTGTCTAGCTCAAGAAATCATTTACAAAATGCCTTACGGTCAACACTTTAACTAACAATTACAACTTGACAAAATACCCAAGTCCTATACATGCCATATTCAAAACAAGTCTGAAATTGTTATACCAAAGTGTTGTTGATAGTGTGATCTCTGAATCCCTGCGTCTACGATCTTCGAGTTATCTTGGTAATACTATAAGAAAGAAGGGCAATGGAAAGGGGTAAGCAATAAAATTAGTAAGTTGCATGATAATAATTAGAAATCATACTCCTCATAAAAGAATAATTCATCCATAGTATTAGATAATTTTATACAAACCAGACCTCTCTTGACAATCCTTACTTACAATCGCCCATATCTAACGCTTATCGTAACACATATAGAGCCAATTTCTCATGACTCATTCAATAACACTTGTATTCATTCACATCTCTATGATAAGTATAAGGTCAATATCACATTCTCTAAGTGGTCTTACGTGAAGTCTCCTCTACATACCAATGCCATGTCCCGGACATGGTCTTATAGAGAAATTACCTCTATGTGCTAATGCCATATCCCGGATATGGTCTTACGCCAGCTCTTGTCCCAACGCCGATGCCATGTTCCAAACATGGTCTTACACTGGCACTCGTATCAACGTCGATTCCATGTTCCAAACATGGTCTTACACTGGCACTCATAATGTGGCCGATGCCATGTCCCAGACATGGTCTTACACTGGCACTCGTATCAACACCGATGCCATGTTCCAAATATGGTCTTACACTGGCACTCGTATCAACGCCGATGCCATGTTCCAAACATGGTCTTACACTGGAACTCGTATCAACGCCGATGCCATGTTCCAAACATGGTCTTACACTGGCACTCGCATTGGATGATAGTATTTTTCGTATACCTCATGGTCCATTAGAACTTCAATATCACATTCATATAAACTTCTCAAATTATTGAAGTATCATGCATCAATAAGACATCAAGCATTCTCAATTATGCTAATACAATATTGTATTAAAAATCACACACAACTTACCTCGTTTTCAAAATGAGCTAGTTCTTCGGTTTAGTCCACGATTTTGTCCTTTCCCCGATCGAGGCGAATTCTCGTCTCCTTTTGCTCTATAATAGCAAATTAGCTCATTTTAATCATTACATTAACATAAGCATCTCAATAATTATGCTTAGGTAAAATTACCATTTTACCCCTAGATTTTGGCAAAATTACCATTTTGCCCCTAGGCTCGGAAATTAATCCTAATCACATTTTTATCCTCCACAAGCCTAGGAAAACATTTAATGCTCTTAAAGCTATCATCAAAAATCAATATTCTACATACTTACTACAAAAGTTATAACCTTTTCATTAACGTCCTATTTGGTATTTTCATGCTAACACCCTTTTTAAAAGTTGTTCATCTAGTAACTAAAACTCAAGTCCTTCCATAAAAATGCAGCAAATAAATAAGGTAGATCTCATGGTAGAACTCTAAACCTTTCACAACATTGCACAATAGTCCCCTCATTTGAAAGCTTAAGCTTTAGGGGTCTTAAAAGTACAATTATTTTCAAGAAAAGTTCACTAGAACATTTACTTGAGTAGATGAGAGCTTGCTAAAATTTTTGAAGGTTTCTACCCCTTCTATGCTGCAAATTTTCGGTGGAAGATGATAGGGGAAAAGATGATATCTTTTCTCTCCTTATTTTATTATTATAAGTCAAATTAGTCCACCTACTACTACTAACTTTGACACTAATTGAAAAATCTTGTCTCCCATGATTTCTTATGGCCGGCCAAGCCTCTTCCAAAGGCTAAATTGCCTTTTAAAGACCCCCAATTAACATATCATGGCCATTTGGTACTTTTAGCATGTAGAATGGAACTTTCGCACTTTATGCGATTTAGTCCTTTTTCGAAATCACACATGAAATCGCTAAAATTAAAGTACCAAAATTGTCATGTTCATATGCTATTATGTTCTAACTCATAATATATCATGAAAATAATTTCTCTAATCTCATATTAGTGATCCCGAGATCACTATTCCGACTAGCCCCTAAATCGGGCTGTTACAGAACGCCTTTAAAACCCTTGTAGTTTAGAAGTAGTTTTAATTTATTTTCTTTTCGGATTTTCATAACTTTTTTGTTTTTCTTCTTGAACCAGTTTTGATTCAAGAGCTTGTTTATTTAATTAAATTATTCAATTTATATTTTCCTTTGCATTCGTTTTCTTTTTATATTCCAATCGAGAGATTTGTTACTCCATTCCCCGTTCGATATTTAATCCATGATTATTCAAATCTCTTTTCTTCTCCGAATTGATCATGTTATTTACATGGTTTTTCAATTGAGAGAGAGATCATGAAAAACATGAGTGGCTAAATCCCTTAGAGAAAATTAACGAGTGGATGATGATGTGATTAATAGGGGATTTAGGGTTTCTCAAGTGGGGTTAGTTGGTATGAATTATGTGTTTTAAAACTATTAGGTTTGACAACCCTAATAAGTTATTATAGGCTAGACGTGGTTGGGAGATAAGTTGAACCAAGTAAATCGTAATTTATCTTGGTTGAGAAAGTGAGATCAGGAGATAAGCGAGTATCAACCAATCGATTAATTAATTAGATATTGGGAGGTAATAAATAATTAATTGATTACTAATCCACCCTAAAACTCTAATCCAAAGTTAGTTACAAACCCTGAAGCGAGTTAATCTTCTTGATTGGTTTATTGATTTATTTCGTTTGTTTATTTTCTGTAATTTATTTCTTTTAGTTATTTATTTTTATCTCTTCAACTTATTTTCTGATTTATCGTAATATAGGAATTAACTATTACCACTTAGACTTATTATTGTAAAAAGCGTTTTCATTATTTATTACATCCTCCCTTGGGTATGATCCTCGGAATATTTTCTGTATTTCATTGTATAACTGTATTACAATTTGACCCTTGCACTTGCGGACATCATCGTTCTTAATTCTTATATTTTTGGTGTTATATTTAAACTATAAACAATAACATGTTAGCGATCAAGTTGTTGGTGTCGTTGCCAGGGAGGTTTCGGCAATAAATCTTGAAAATAAAATTTTTACAATCAATAAGATAAGTAGAAATGTTAGGACTTATAAATACAATATTTTTTTATTTTATTTATTTTTTTGTTAGTAGATTTAGACTATTATAACAACTTTGATGGGGAAAACTATATTCGACACAAATTGGCTAAAACCCAACATTACGCGACTTGTCATGAGCACGATTCCATTTGAGATTAAACCCTCTTTATTAACATGGTTATCGACTAATATGTAGTTTAACGATGACTCAACCATGGAACCTGTAATAACCCATTTTGCCCGGGCCCATACACAATCTAAAAAAACAAAAAATGATAAAAATAAATAAACAATGTTTTTTTAAATAGTCCAATACAAACCCAAAAAAGCCCAATCACCTACCCAATCCTGACCCATTACCCCATTACACCCAGACCTAATTAAATGGCCCAATGGCCCAATAACACACACGGCCCAAAGAGGCCCAAATTTTTTTTTCAGTAGCCTAGGGTTTCTGAAACCCTAGGCGCCGCAGGAGTCAACAGCCCCTCTTCGCGTCGCAGGAGTCAACAGCCCCCTCTTCATGCTGCAATCAGTGTAGATCACCTTCTCCATTGCCGAGATCCGCTCCTCACCTGCAAAAAGGAAATAAAGAGCAGCAAATATGGCAAACCACATGTATTTCCTTTTTTTTTTTAAATCTTTTTTCGGGTTTATATAAACCCAAAAAAAAAACTTGTAAAACGGGGACAGAGGTTTGAAATACAGAAATATACACAAAAAAATTTCAGAGTCAATACAAAATCAACAAGGTTTTTTTATTTTTTTTCTTTTCCTTTCCGAATACTCTTTCGTTTTATTCTGTTTTATCTTTTTCATTTTTGAAACCATACATATAATATATATTAAAATACAAAAAAAAAGAAAAAAAAAACTAACCTTTTGAAGCTCCTCGCCACCACAGCGATGTGATGGCCGACGACGACTTTACCGAGCCTCGCCGAGGGCTGCACTGAAATCGCCTGGAGGGGAGAGGGGAGAGCACCTCTTTCATTTTTTTTCTGAAATGAATGGGAATGAATTTTTTTTTTAAGAAATTTTCAAATTATATACCCCCCTAAACGGCGTCGTTTAGGGCTGAATTTAATGGCCCAAAACGGCGCCGTTTCGCTTAAGACCCGCGTGTTGACCCGACCCGCTCCAGGGATCCGCGTGTTTTCTTGTGGATGGGTTATTTGCTGCTTTAGCCCTTCCGCATTTTTATTTCTTTTAAATTCAATTTTTATTTTTTTAAATTCAGCCCTAAAATCTATTTTTGTTCCAATTTAGCCCCTCGAGCTGCATTAAGAGCCAAATTCATTACGACGCTGTTTTGGAAAAAAGGCATAATTGCCCAATAAATCCCTGTGGTTTAACGCGCGTTTGAATTTAATCCTTTTAATCTGTTTTAATTATTATTTAACTCCTGTTTTCTATGTTTATATTTTTTAAATCTTTTTATTTTATTATTTTGACATTGCATTAAATTATTTTATTATATTAAATAGTCTATATCATTTTCTTTATTATTTTATATAATATAAAATTTATATATAATTTTTATATGTATTATCTTTATATATATTTAATTATCATCATATATTATTTCACTTAGTTTAATAATTTATATATTATTTTAATATTTATATATTATTTATTATATTATATTTTTAAGTATTATATTATATATATTGGTTTTAAAATTTTGTTATAATATATAACCTATTTTATTTATATTATTTATTACATATATAATTTTTATGATTAATATATTATGTATATATATGTTTTTATTATTATACATATTATTTACTAATTATTTTTATTATGTATAATCCTTATATATTATTAGTTATTTTATATTATTTATTATATATTATGATTTTTATTAATTATCTTTATATTTGTTTATTATTGCTTTAGCATTTTTCCTTATTATTTATTTATTCATATCATTGATTATTTATTGTTAATATCACTTGTAATTAGGTTGAATTGACGTGTATATTATAATGTCTTACTCAAACCATTTTTTTATATAAAAATACTTTTTAAATTAAAGATTGTTTAATATATTTTAACGGTGATATGTGATATTTGGGATCTTCGAGAAGAATCGTGCCCTAACTTACTGGGTTGTGATTTTTCTCATAGAACTTAAAGTATTATATGTCCCTTCATTTTTAAAATTGAAGTTTACCAATTTCAAATAAAAAAACTTATTCTTGGGAATTCAAAAACGCTGTATCCTAACTTACTGGGTATGATGTTTTGTGTCTCGAGGTAAGAATTTTCTAAAATAAAGATGTACCTAGCTTCGAAGTCGTAAGATGCTGTGTCCTAACTTACTGGGTATGGTATTTTTATTTCTTTGAAATAGGTAAATCTTGGTTTTCCTTCCAATAACGGATTTTATTTTAAAACTTTTTAAATTTCAAACATTTGGACATGATTCTATCGATTAGGTACCAATTTTTGGGCGTTATGAGGGTGCTAACCCTTCCTCATACGTAACCGACTCCCGAACCCATTTTTTCTTGTTTTTCGTAGATCAAAATCAGTATTTTAAAATAAAGCATTTTTAAGGTGATCCAATCACACCTAAGTAAAAAGGGATTGGTGGCGACTCCCATTTTCGTTTTTAAAAGTCGATCTCGTTTTTTAAATCAAACCTTTAAAATGGTTTCGACAGAATCGATGGCTTTTCTTAGACGGTTTGAAGAAATATGTAAAATGGTGAGCTATGCTGGAGTTTTAGAAGAGGCAATCAAATTGCTATTGATCCCTTTTGCCCTAGGAGGCCAGATCCGAGAATGGTTAGAAGCTTTACCTCTGGGAACTATTACAACATGGGAAGATTTTGTGAAATGGTTCTTACAGAGGATCATACCCATGCCTGTAAGGTTAAAGACAAATGCGGAACTATTGCAATTCAAACAAAGCCCCTTTGAAACACTTGGTCAAGCATGGGACAAATTCAAGATAATTGTACAAAATGCATTAAGGGGTGGAATCAACACAATTTTTCAATTACAGTATTTTTATGCAGGTTTAGATTAGGAGAGCAAATATCAATTTGACGTAATGGTTCAAGGAAGTGTTTGGTCGAAAACTGCTTAAGAAATTGTTATGCTCCTTGAAATAGTGAGCAACAACGATTATGCTTGGAGAAAAATCAGAAAAGCATAGAAATAGGTTAAAATATGACATAACCCCTTATACTCTTTATAAATTTAGAATTTAGGGTATGCTTGGTTGGGTGAAAAAGTGAATGTAACGACCCGAAATTCAGTGGAGTCAAAAACGGTGATTTTGGAATGCTGTTTTTCGATGATAGAATTTGTGAATATTATTTATTAATATTTACGAGGGTGTTACAGTATTATATTGAGGTTTGGTCTAATAATTTTAAATATTTGGAAAGTTAGACAAGGTACAAGTGTATTGGTTCTAAAGTCGGTGATTTTGGAAATTGAGGTATCAGGACCTTGTTTTTGTAAACCTGACTTGTAAATATTTATATTAGATTGAATTTTGGATAAGTAATTTTCATGAAATTAGGAGTTATTAAGGTACAGGGACTGAATCGCGTAAGGGTTAAAAGTTGCATTATAGATTGAAATAAATTAAAGGGACTAAAGTAGCAATTATACCATTGCTCTTCTAAGTGGACGGTCATAATGTGGCATTTATGATATATATAATATTATGTTCATTTAATGTATATATATATATACATGTTATAATAATAATAATAATAATAACAAAAGGAAAGAAAGAGAAGATTTCATTCTCTTTTACATGCAAACAATTTGAAAGCTTAAGGGGGAAAAGAGCACGCATGACCTAGGAAATTTTAAGGGTTCAAACTCCAATTGGTTAGTTAATTTAGTCCATTTTCTTGTATTTTTTAGGTTTTCGGAATCCCGGTACTTAGAGCTACCTGACCCATGTCATAAATTTTAGTATTGTTCAAGATTAAAGATGTTACCATTGTTGGTTAATTAGAGTTTTTGGGATTAAATTGATAGATTTTTAAGTTAGAAATGGAAAAGGACTAAATTGTAGAATTAATTGTTGATTTTGAGAAATAGGGACTAAATTCTAAAAAAATTAAAATTAAAGGATAGAATTGAAAATAGGGAGCTAAATTTAGCTTGGAGTGAAATTTGTATTAAAATTTAGGGTTAAATGTGGAAGTTAAGTTAGTTTAGGCTTTAGGGACTAAATTGAATAAAGTGTAAAAGTTGTATAAATTAGCAATTAAATGTGAAATTGTTTGTGTATAAATGATGTGTATGGTTTATTTATTTCCGTAGCTAACGTCGACTCAAATTCCTTGAAAAAGAAGGGAAAAGGCAAGGTTGTCGACTAATAGCTCGGAGATTACGGTTTGTATTTCTATAACTTGGATCTTTTCAATTGTTACATTCACAAACTGCACTGCATGGTAATGACATATGGTAAGTTGGAGATGTTAGAACGAGCTGAATTGAACTGATTCGAATTACTTATTGTGATAATGACTAAATTGAATAGATTTGAATATGATATATTGCTATAATTGTGCAATTGAGTTCAATTAGTGATGAATTATGCTGTTACATATGTGATTTAATGATTGGTTGATGAAATTATATTGTAGAAATGATAAATTGAGTATAATTAAATTAAAACAAGGGTAGATAATGGAAATTAGTTTATAAGCTCGGTTTAAGATATGTAAAAAGATTTAATAATTATATGATATAATAGGAATTGTATATTGACATGTTAAAATGCATTATAACCTTTATAATATGTTTTATTGTTCGATTATAGAAATACCACTGAGTTTTTACTCAGCATGCGATTTTTTTTTCCGTGCACAGGTTAGGTACTTTTCGGTTTGCCGCAGATTCAACATGCAACGACGAATCCCGGACTCAAGTGTGGTGATGATCTATTTTGCAATGGTATGTACCTAGGAGGTCCTTTATTAAAGTTTTTTATAATGTGTCGATATTTTGGTTTTCTAACTTGATAATGGTCATTTGTGTATATATATATAATTCTAGTTGAAGCTATATTTGGTATGTTAGCTTGGCCTAAGGTTTTGATATGTGTTTGTAGCTTAAAGCTTGATATCATAAGTAGCTAAATGTTAGTTCAATATTGACAAATTTGGTATGAATGAAAGTCTTGAATGGTTGATGTGCTGTTGATATGTTTGAAGATATAAAATGTGGAACCACTGAGGGTATATTGGTTAGGCACTTGGATGATTGTTTTGGCTTGTTTTGAGCATGTTTAATCGAGTTTTGAATAGGTTAAATGACTGGTGAATTGGTTGCTTAGTGTCCAAGTAAATACAATTTGGTAAACTTGAGTTTTAAGGTACATTTAGGTACACACGACCTGGGACACGGTCTGTCACACGGTCGTGTGTTACGCACGAGCAACACACACAGGCGTGTGCCCTGAATGTGTAGAATAACAGTATAAGTGTAGTTTCCATATGGTCTGACACATGACCTGCAACACGATCGTGTAACCCAAGTCAATGCGTTACACGAGCTGAGACACAGCCATATGTCCCAACTTCGAAAGTCACATGGTCTGGGGTATTCCACACGGCCTGGCCACACGGTCGTGTGTCCCCTGTTTCTAGGCATTTGAGATTTCACTCTAAACTTTTAGAATTGTTTCAAATTAGTCCCTGCCTATTTTTATACTATTCTTAGGGTCCCGTAAACTAGTACTAAGGACTGTAAGAGTAACTTTTACTCTGAATTGGTATGATATATCATGATTCATTATTAAATTGTATAAGACACGATTATGGAAATATTAAATTAGCATACATTGCTCCTGTATCATGTGATGTTAATTTTTAGCTTGCACTATTGCTTGCGATGAAATTTAATGTTCTGATTGGTTAGTAATGCCCGTGACCCTAATCTAACGACGGAGAGGGGTTAGAGGTGTTATAGTGGAGGGGTAGGAGGGAATGGAAAAGTGGAAAGAAAATAAATTTAGAGTGTGTTTAGTAGGGAAGAAAATTAAGAGGAAAAAAAAAAAGAGACGATCATTTTCCATATTAATGCATAAAAACCTAATCCTTTCAAATTAGAATGATGAGAGGAGAGAAAGTGAGAGAGATGTGTATGTTAGTTCAAAATTATGCATTTTTAAAATGTTTTATTTTTTTTCTTTTCATTTTCAACTCTACCAAGCAATGGATGGAAAGAAAATTTAATTTTTTTTTTCCATTTTTCATCTTTTCTACCAAACACACCTATGAGAAGAAAAATTGTAGTTGCCATCTTTCTATTTTTTAATCCTTTCAATTTTCCATCTTTTCAAAAAAATTTCCACTCTACCAAGCAAAGCCTTAGGGTGTGCTTGGTTGGGTAGAAAAGTGGAGGGGTGAGAGGAGGAAGTGGAAAAGTGGAAAGAAAATTAATTTTGAGTGTGCTTAGTACGAAAAATAGTGAGAGGAAAAAAGAAGAAGAAGAGAGATAACAATTTTCCAACCTAACGTGTAAAAATCAATCTTTATAAATTGAAATGGTGAGAGGAAAGAACATGAGAGAGATGCGTATGTTAATTTAAAATTATGCATTTTCTAAATGTTTTTAGTTTCTTTTCTTCTATTTTTCACTTCTACCAAAAGGATAGAAAGAAAATTAATTTTTCTTTCCATTTTTTCATCTTTCCTACCAAGTACACTTATGGAAATAAAAATTGTGCTTTCCATCATATTTTTTTATCACTTTCAATTTTCCATCTTTCCATTTTGTTAGGTAAAGTCTTTGTTGCTATAATTTTATTTTTAGGAATTTAGTCCTACTTTTCAGATTTCAAAAGTTAAGTCCAAGTGTAACACTTTTAAACTTATTTTATTAAATTCAAGTTCATTACATCATTTTTTTTAGTTACATAGCTATGAAGTGAGTATTTTTTATTTCAAAAAGTCATATCAACAGAAGGCAAACCAAACTTGGGTTTAAGTTTAGTTTGATAAACTTACTTCTTGTCGAGTCTGCCGAGTAGCATGAGTTAGGGTTTTTTTGTCTGCTGTGTAGCACGGGAGGGAGATTTAGGGTTTCATAAAATTTTCTTGCATTTTCTTTTTGTTTTTTCTTGAGAGATTTGGGGCGGTTCAAAATTTTTGGAAAGAAGGTATGGACGACATCAACATTGTAGATGCAGATCTGGCCAATTTGAATATTATGGATGAAGAAGAAGATCCCATTGTGATTATAGGAGAAAGTACTATTTAAGTACAAGAATTTTGTTTGGTGGGAAGAGTCCTCACAGATAGCGTGGTGAATTTTCCGGCTTTAAAAAACACACTAGCAGATTTATGGCATCCGCTGAGGGGAGTTACGATTACAGAGATAGAAGAAAAGAGAATTCTATTCAGGTTTTATAGTGAGATAGATCTAAAAAGAGTATTAGATGGTATGCCTTGGTTCTTCAATAGGCATTTAATTATCTTTCACAGATTGTTAGAAAACGGGGAAGCAAACTCAGTTCCATTGTGGGAGGCTATTTTTTGGGTGCAAATTCACAATATTCCGTTTGGGTTCTATACGGAAGGAATGGCGAAACAGTTGGGTGACTTTATTGGAAAATTTATAGAATATGACGCATCTATGGTCTTAAAAGGTAATGTGCAATTCATGAGAATCCGAGTATTAATTGATACCAGATATCCGTTGAAAAGGAAGAAATGTGTTTGTATTAGCCCAAACAGAATGATTTATGTTCAATTCCAATACGAACGTCTATCTTTGTTTTGCTTTCTGTGTGGCCGACTTGGGCATAGTGAAAGTTTCTGTCCAGTTAGATTGACACTAAATAATCAGCAAGTGGAATTCGGATGGGATTTATCTTTGAGGGCTAAATAAAGAAGGAGCGGCCAATCAACGAGTAAATGGCTTAGAGAGGAATCTGACTTAAATCGATGGAGGAATATGGAAGTAGATGGTGATAAGGGAGGAAGGAACTTTGGTTTGGCCATTAAGAACAACAGAGATCAAGGAGGGGAACTGAAATATAAGGGCCGATTTGTGAGGCATCCCCGGAAGATAGTGGGAGACAGGTCTTTTGAAAGTCAGGAGTCAGAAAAAGAAAATGGAGATGAGATGGAAGAGTTACCATTGGAGTTTGTTGATGGCAATAAGAGGCAAAGGGTTATCTTAAAAGCAAGAAAGTCTGGGGAACTTAGGGAAGTGGGGGAATTTCAAACAGAGATATCAGCGGCCAAAGTCAATTTGGCTGACGGATGCAATGAAAATACTAAGCTGAAACGTTCGTGGTCTGGGGCAATCACGAGCGGTGAGACGTTTCAAGAATAAGTTGAGACATATTTAGCCTCAAATGTTGTTTCTCATGGAGACAAAAGTCACAAGTAAGAGAATGGAGTCAATAAGAAGAAGATGTGGGTTTACGAATGGTATCGATGTTGATGCGGTAGGTACAAGGGGGGTTTATCTTTGGGCTGGAAGGAAGGAATAAGTTTAAATTTAAAAAGCTATTCAAGATCTCATATTGATGTGGAAGTCGAAGAAGAGAATGAAACGGAAGTATGGAGATTTACGGGGTTTTATGGCGGGGTTTTATGGCGAGCCAGTTGAACATAACAGAAGGGAGTCGTGGGAGTTATTAAGAACTTTGCAGTGAGGAAATACTATGCCATGGTTAGTAGCAGGGGATTTTAATGAAATTATGTTTTCTTTTGAAAAGCAAGGGGGTCAAATTAGAAAGGAAAGACAAATGGAAGCATTTAGAAAAGTGCTTGAAGATTGTGAACTGGCTGATTTGGTTTTTCAGGGCAATGGTACACATGGGAAAGGGGTAGGCTTGCTAGTAATAATATTAGGGAGAGATTAGATAGAGGGGTGGCGAATCCAAAGTGGTGGGATATGTTTTCAAATTTTGAAGTTAATCATTTACAGCACAGCTTTTCAGATCATTGTCCATTAGTTGTGAGCACCAAAAAGAATGGGGATAACTACAATTCGGATCATATAAGACAATTTAGATTTAATGCAGATTGGATTCTGAGCCCAAAGTGCGAGGAGCATATTAAAAATGTCTGGAATTCAAACAATCAAGATGTGTTAGTAAAATTAAAGGAGCTGGGAAGGAGTCTACAAGAATGGTCAAAGAGCGAAAAGAAGTCAAGAGATCAACGGACACATGAACTAAATAGAAGACTGCGGGAATTGGGAGAATGCGAAATTTTAGAAGCTATTTTGGAGGAAATCACAGGAACTAAAATTGCATTGAATCTCGAAGCTGACAAGGAAGAGATTTATTGGGAGCAAAGAGCAAGAACTCATTGGCTTAAAATGGGGGATAAAAATACAGCATTCTTTCATAATAGCACAACACATCGAATGAGGAAAAATAAGATCAATGGGCTGGAGGATGAATTCGGATCTTTGAAAATAGAAACAGAGGAGATGGAGCATATGGCAACTCATTATTTTCGGGAGCTCTTCTCGTCTAAAGGGGTTAGTGATTGTAATAAGATAATGGAGTCTTTTCAACCAAACATTACAGAGGAGCATAATAGGGATTTAATGACGGAATTCACAAAAGATGATATTGTCTTGGCAGTTAAATCAATTGCCCCACTCAAAGCGCCAGGTATGGATGGATTTCCAGTAATTTTTTATCAGAAATTTTGGCATATTGTTGGAGAAGAAATTACCAATTTCTGTTTAGATGTGTTAAAAGGAGTTAGAAATATGGAGGATGTTAATTTTACAAGTATAGTGTTGATCCCAAAGATTAAATCACCAAAGCTAATGAACCAGTTTAGGCCCATAAGTCTATGCAATGTAATTTACAAGGTTATTTCAAAAGTTATTGTCAACCGCTTTCGGAAAGTACTTAATTTATGCATTGAAGACAGTCAATGAGCTTTTATCTCAGGTAGAAAAATAACTGATAATATTTTCGTGGCTTACGAAATTCTTTATTCCTTCAAAAAAAGAAGAGGGACATCTAAAAAAGGGTTTGCGTTGAAGCTGGACATGAGCAAAGCATACGATCGTATTGAATGGAGTTTCTTGGAAAAAAATGATGAGAGGAATGGGATTTTGTGATGATTGGGTATCAATTATTATGAGATGTGTTAAGAGTGTGACATATTTGGTTGTTTTGAACGGAAGAAATGGGGAAGCATTCCATCCTCAGAGAGGGCTAAGACAAGGGGATCCACTAAGTCCGTATTTGTTTCTCATTTGTGCTGAAGGGTTTTCTCGGCTAATCCAACTGGCGAAGATGGAAGGGAAACTGACAGGCACGATGGTGGGTAGAGGGAGGATTGCGGTATCACATTTGTTCTTTGCAGATGATAGTATTCTATTTGGGGAGGCATCTATTGAAGGAGCTAACAATATAAAGGCAGTAATTAAGGAATACGAGCAGGTATCTGGCCAATTGGTGAACTTTGATAAATCACTAATTTATTTTAGTAAAAATGTGGGTATAGAAGCAAAAGAACAGGTGGGGGTATCTTGGGAGTGAGAATTGCTAATAATCCCGAGAGATATCTGGGGTTACCAACTATGATTGGCAGAAGAAAGAAGCACGCATTTGTTAATATAAAGGAAAGGTTCGAGAAAACACTACAGAATTGGAATTTGAAGCTTCTATCGGCAGGGGGAAAAGAGGTATTTTTAAAAGTCATTTTACAAGCAATACCAATTTATGCAATGCAGTGTTTTAAGTTCCCAATTACCGTTTGTAGAGAGTTAAAGAATTTGATGAATAGATTTTGGTGGCGTAACTCTAAGTCAAACAAAGGTATTCATTGGTGTAAATGGCGTGAAATGTGTCTCCCCAAATCGAAGGGAGGATTAGGCTTTAAAAATATTGAAAGCTTTAATATGGCCCTTTTAGCAAAACAAGGATGGAAAATCATAATGCAACCAAATTGCTTATTTGCGCGAGTTATGAAATCGAAGTACTTTTCAAAAGGCGATTTTATGCATGCTGAGTTAGGAGCTTACCGTTCATTTACCTGGCGGAGCATCTAGGGAGCTAGACGTTTACTGGAAGAGGGCATCGGTTGGAGAGTGGGGAATGGGGAGGGGATTAATATATGGAATGATGCTTGGATACCAGGGCCTGGAAACGGAAGAATACAATGTCAGTCCATTGATACTAGATTCACAACTGTTGCAGATTTAATAGACAAAGATACAAGCACCTGAAAACAGGATATTATCAGATCCCTGTTTGGTGAAGAGCTACTGAAGCGTATCTTGGCAATCCCGCTGGTGCACAGTAGACCACAAGACGCTCTCATTTGGAGGGGCGATAATTCAGGGAATTATACAGTCAAGAATGGGTACAAATGGATTATTACAGACGGGAATGCTAGAGCACAGACCGATGAAAGAACCACTTTTTTTACAAAAATATGGGGACTTAAAATTCCTAGTAAGATTCGTATTTTCATATGGAAACTAGTGAACAACTTTATTCCTACACTGTAAAACCTAAGCATGCGCAAGCTGATAGGAAATACAGTATGCCCAGTCTGCCAAGAAGAGGAGGAAACAGCAGAACATCTCTTTCGACATTGCAACTTCACACAGCAGGTCTTGCAAGGTATGGAAGCGTCAGATTCAACATGCAACAGAGAAACAACATGGAAAGAATGGTTAATAAAGGAGTTCAACAGTCAGATTACAAAAAAGTGTGAGATAAAAGCCATTAGTTACTAGGCCATATGGTACAATCGTAATAAGGTTTACCATGAAGGAGCAAGGGGTCAAGTTAATGATCTGATAACATTCATCAAAGCATATTATGCTGAACTTACAGAGTTGGGGGAGTTTTCGAAACAGACAAGGGGCATTCAAGAAAAACGATGGAATCCACCAGAAGGTAATATTATAAAATTAAACTTCGATGCTTCTTTCAACCAAAATATGGAAAAATCAGTCTCAGGAGTTATTGCGAGAAATAATGAAGGCTTAGTAATGGCTGCATGTACCTACCCTTGGGATAATACGCCAAATCCGGTAATGGCAGAAGCAAGAGCGTGCCTCCAAGCAATCATCATGGCCGAGGAGATGGGGTTCCAAGAAATCTGCGTGGAAGGGGATTCATTAACCATTATAAAAAAAGTTACTTCGCTGGAAGATGATATATCAAGAATTAGCAATCTAATCAAGGAAATAAGGGGCAGATTACCCAAATTTTGAACATCAAGTTTCAGATACATACCTAGAGAAGCTAACAGAGCAGCGCATGAAATGGCTAGAGAAGGAAATAAATACGATGAACCCAGATATTGGGTTGAGGAAGCTCCGATGCCGATAGAAAGACTGGTGGACCAAGAAAAAGGATGAGAAGGAGGTAAGGATTTGGGAGTCTGGACGAGAAAGGAAGCGATAGGTCCGAAGAACTCTTTTTCTGTTCAAGAGACGGAGAAAACAAGAAAAGATATCCGAAGGAATCAGTTTCTTGATGACTAGTAGAGATGGATCCAGAATGAATGAAGCAAGTGATGATAGCCAAGTTAATGAGTAGCGTCGTTTCAATTTCCATTTGATTTTTGTTTTTTTTTATCTTTATTGCTTATATTCTTTTCAGATTTTATGGCACCGTTTGAAGGGGCCAATAGGATTAGGAAACTGTTTCAAATTTTCATTTCCAAAAGCATTAGTTGGAGGCTATTATCCTATTAATAAAAATATCAGTGAGCATTTTCAAAAAAAAAAAGTCATATCAACAAATTTAACAAATAAAAAAATTATTTTAAAAAATTAAAGGCATAATATAGAGAATGTAAAATAACTATAAAATTATAAATAAACGCATAATGTTTTTTACTTTAAATATTAAAGAAGAAATTCCTTCTTGGTCAAATACTTTTTTTTTCTAATGAAAAGTTCATACAAGGTATTTCTTATTTTTGAATTAAAAATAATTATAAAATTATAGGGATTAAATTAACAAAAAAAAAAAAAGCAAGAGGTTTTATAAAAATTGTGGAAGAGTTTCTGTTACAAATAATCCTTACATTTTATCTTCTAGGTATAAAATTATATAATTTATCAATATTTTAACAATGGCAATAAAAACTTATTTTATTTTTACTAGTATTGACATTATTGTCAGTGTAAACAAATAAGAGTTTAAGCATATTTTATCTTCTTATTTAAAGATTAAAAAATAGTTATAAATAATACTAAACATTATATAAAAAAAACTATAATCTTAATTCATATTCTTTCTAATTTCAAACTCCAGTCTTTGTAGGGTTGGTTTCTTTGATATATTAGGTGTATGGGGGAGCTTGGATTAATGTATTTATTTTAAATAAAATATTGAAACCAAATTCATTGAAAATGTATTTCCTTTTTATCATATTTTGCAGCTCATAAAAAAAAAATAATTGGTGGTGTGTAGTAGGTCCGGTTGCCATGATTATGTTGGAGGACTTATATTGGAACTTGATGTATGCATATGGTTTTTACTCAAAAGATTACACGCTGAACGATGTTTGGTGGCAGTGGGTTTGGCCATCCTTGGTTGAACATAACACTCCATATATATATAACATGGTTGCGGTCCCTCTCATCCCTTGAATTTGCACCAATATGCCCCCACTTTGACCCATGCTTTCATATTTCTGCCAATTACCCCCTTTCCTTAGCGTTTTGTTCTCTTCGAGCTTCCTTACTTGGCAATTCGCTGTAGCACTGTCCAACACTTGTCAGCTCTATTTACTCTCTTTGTTTCGGTTGATTCAGATTTTAACAAGCTAAACAATAAGATCTTTATATATAAAAAACATTATTATTATAAAAATGAATTTATTTAAATTTCAACTTCAGACTCAATTGTTCATAGAAAGGAGAATTTTCAAGACTAATTAAAATAACTACTGAAGCCATAATTTGAGTAACGATTGAACTGAAATTGAGTTTCTCAAATGAAAGCATAGTGATTTTTAGACATGCTAATATCTTGCTTTCACACTCTTTACAATTGTGAAAAAAGAAGATGAAAGTAGAGCAAGCAAAAGCAAATCCTGTCCAAACCTGGTGATTGAGTGGTGAGCCTCTGGGCTACCGATTTTATAGGGAAGACAAAGTTGAGTAGGATCGGTTGTGGTATGGGTCGATGCAATGGCTACGATTCGTACTAAAGGCTAAAGCAAGAAGCAAAGCCACGCTTAGCCCAAAATCTTCTTTTTCACCTACACTAAACACACACTAGTAATTATTTTGTCTTGAGTTGCGTGCTGATACATGTAGAAACCAGAAACCAACAACAAAATCACAATCCTACCTATAGTTTCTTCTTTTATCTGTAGAGACATGAGAAAGATATGTAACCATGAGATGCATGGAGGGCTCACAAAAGAGCAATCTATTCGCCCTAAGAATAGTGTAACTTCCCCGTGTGGAGTTTTAAGACAACACATCAACAAGAAGGGATCCAACTATATACTATATATCATCATGACCTATTGACCGACGGCTACACTTTCTCTCTCTTTTAAGTCAATTTTAAATCTTGTAATTCTTTTTCAAAATCTAATGTCAATTTACTTTAATGTAGTTCCAACCCAATATAATCACCAAATCCTTCGCCAAAATATTTGAAATTACAAATATAAATTATTGATGCATGCACACCTCATTAGAATTATAAATAAATGCTAATATTTTTATTAAAATATAATAAATATTGATTAATTATAATTATTAAAAATATATATTAATAACTTTTGGATTTATAATCTATAGTTTGAGGTTTAGGGTTTTGAAGTTTAGTATTTATCTTTTATTAATTATTTTTATCCTATTAAAATAAAGTTATTAGTATTTATTTATAAAATTTTCACTAATTTATATTTTAGTTAATGATAATATAATTATATTATTATTTATTGATGGTGCATGAAATTGATGTATTAATATTCTCTTATTTATCATTATTCTTTTATTTTGAAATTAAACATTCTAATCCAAATGCAATTCTAATTGATTTTAAGAGCAAATATGGTAATATGACTTCAATGTAATAATATATTTCTTAATTTAATTTAAATAACATTAAAATAAAATTTACCATAGTTAAATAATATGTTTAAAATTAATTTAATTAGATTTGAAAAAAAAATCAAAATAATATAAATTCTTTACAAACCGAACCAATAGGATTGGAAATAATTCGACTCACGTCCAATCTCACCGGCCATGACATGTCTACTTGAGTTTTTACTGTTAGTTTTGATTGATGTATACAATCTTAAATATAATATAAGAACTGTATTTGAAGTGTTGTTAGTTTATATTTTTATTATTGATCTCGGAATATATCATGTTAATAATAAAATAAATAATTTTTTTTCTGAAATTATTAAAAATAAATAAATAAATAGAATGAATATATACGAGAAATGAGGGTTGATTTTGAGGGTGAATATTTGGGGGGTGAGTGTGGTTAGAACTTAGAACCTGCTGCAGGCAAAGTTTGCCGTTTTCTAAAAGGGTGAAACCAAACACTACCTCATTTTTAACATTTGCCAAACACATCCTCAACAAGTGGGTGGTGGAAATGGCCTATCTTTCGCATTCTGAGAGAACCAGTAAGGATAATCACAACTGCCCATCTTCAGAAGAGAATGAATGGCTTGAGTTAGGGTTAGGGTTTAGCATTGCACCAAAGAAACAAGATGACGGGCAACATCAACCCAACCCTAACATTGCCGTTCCTTTTCCAGTTTTAGCCGCTGCTTCTTCACATCTCCGAGCTAAGCAGAAGCCACCTGGTTGTAGTAGTAGTAATAGTACTACAGGGTTGGAGCTAGGTTTAAGTCTAGGAATAGATTCAGAGACTCATGAAGAAGATGATGATGATGATGAAGGTGGCAATTATGGGCAGATGGCCGTGTGGCGAAATCAAGATGGAGGCGATGATTATGTTGATGATGATGATTACGATGATATGGCATGGTGGTGGCCGTGCCACATGAATTCAGGTAGCTTCAATGACTGGCAAGTGCCGGTTCCCAATAACTCCCATCATTACATACCAAGAACCAGACCCCACTCTGGCTTGTGGTTTACCCTTCACTCATATACCAACCGGTGAGCTCTATTTTTTTTTCAATCTGACCATCATTAATACACATCGCACGCTCTCTCTTTCACATGCTCCATTTTTTCTTTTCTTTTTTTGCTTATATTCCCTCATCAACGTTTCGTTTTCTTCATCTGAATCCATCATTAACCTCTTTTATCTATTTTCTCAGATTTTTCCTTTTCTTCCCTTTCTACACAGTACTATACTACCATTTTCCATTTCCTACATATATTAATTTTCTTCATTTAGCAAAACCTGAAAAAGGATTTTTTTTTTTTTTGGTTTTTTATTGTTTTAGGTAGTGGGTTAGTTTGTAGATGTAAAGAACACATCATTTGAGTAATGGCATGAAAGGAAATAAAAGGAGCAAAAATCCTTGCTCCATAATGATGATCCAATAGAAAGAAATTCATGCACGTATATTAATTTAAATCAGGGTTGATGTAATGGTTTTCGCATATTTGTTGTAAATAATACATCCGCAACTACCATTTAAATCTGCCTTTAATGTACTATTTAGTTGCTAATTGGTATTTACATTATGAAATGGCAGGAACGGGGAAGCACTGCCTCAAATACCAAAGGCGTACATTAGAGTGAAGTAAGTGGGTGCACGTTAGCAGTGAATAGTTGATCGTATCACTGTCGTGTGTGTGTGTGTGTTTTTCTCTTTTTTCCTATCTTTCAACCAGCTAATGATGGTGTTCAGCAAAATGAGTGAGAAAAAGCTGACGTTGCTTTTCTTTTTGGGTTTTGTTTTGTTGTTTTAAATAAAATGAAAACATCAAAAAAAGGGACGAGAACGTGACGATTTTCATGGTTAAAAAGTACCTGGTTAGAAAGCTTGGTCTCTCCAACGAAGCTGAGGTAATTAATACGCTCCTTGTTATTTTATTTCATTTCTATTATTATTATTATTCCGACAACAAAGGAAATAGGCATGCAAATGCAATGTAGTGCATGAAAATGATTGTTGTGTTGGTTGAAGTGACAAGGTGTTTCTAGCGTTACGTGGGTCATGTTTTTTAAGCAGATGATAATAATGTAAATATGGTAATAATAGCAAATCACATGGCAGCCGGCAGTGGCAGATTCACTCATTTTGCCCTTTGGGTTTGATTGAGTTAGGGTTTTGGGGGCATATAAATATAGACCTTTCGATTGCCTCACTTCTCCATTTCTGACACCACCTCTTTTTATTGTGGCTGGGTGTTGGAGGATAGTAGCTACTCCTTTCTTAATTAAAACTCTAAAAGATTTGGATGGGTCTCTCCCCACTTTTTGAGGATTTTAATTTGACACAACACATCAAATAATCCAAACTTGATCTCATCATACAAGAAAATGATGAGATTTTTAGGGATTGTCCGAGGAGAGGGTTGAAATGATGATGAGATTTTAGGGATGAGAATTGACGGTTTCAAATCCATTCTTGCATGCGTGATAGAAATATGCACACCTTCTTTACATTCATTACAAACATTTCCTATTTAATTTTTATTTTTTGGTATAATGTTTGATAAAATTTTTAGACTTTACAAGTAGTATTAAGTGATTGACAAATGTTTTATAAGGATATAGTAAAATATTTATAGAAAAAAACATGATAATCTTTTTAAGGTTGTTTATAGAAAAAAAAAAAAGTATGTAGTCAATTTACCAAACATTTTCTTTTGGTACACTGCTAGTGGACTCCACAATTAAGTTTAAAAGTTGACAAATATCCCATAAAGATATAGTAAAATATTAAAAAAAGAGATATAGATGATAATTTTTTAAGATTTTTTATGGAATAAAGTACCAAATATGTTAACTCTTTTAAAATATCAATTAAGAGCACTTAACGGTTTCTTAAATCCATTTGTGAAATTTTTTTCACTGTGAATATATCAAATAATAACAATCCATATTATAATTCTATTTACCAACATAATATTTTTGCATATAAATATTTTATTATATATACATTTACAATATATCTATACTGACAAATTAAGTTTGGTGCCACTTAATAAAAAATCAAAATTTCATTATATTATAATTATCAAGTTAGGATAAATATGTTATTTATTTTTAATAAGATATTCTTTTCCCTTTATTAATAATAGTAAATAACAAATATTTTCTAAATTATATTTTTTTCAATATATAATTATTTATATGTTTTCACTTACAAACTGAATTGAATTATAGTATAGTATCTATATATATGTAATGTGAGAAAGGATTATATAAAACTATGATTCCACATCATTTCTATCACTTTTTAATAAAAAAAATGATAAATCAGAGTTTCATAGAATCTGTAATGTATATTAAAAATGCATAGAAACTTCTAAAAAGGTAAAATAATAATTGTAATGTATATATTCAAAATGAATGGACGCTAAATCTATGACATAGATAGATGATTAGATTTTCCACTGAAACTGACCCTTTAAATAAATTCCATATTCTTTTTTGGGAAATTATATGTAAGCTTGTTTGTCCTCTACCTTTTCTATATTCCCTACAACCACCATGCCTCTCTATCTTATTCTATCAATTGCATTATGTATGTTTTTGTATTTTCTCTATCTTTCTGCCCATCATTTGTACTTATATTAATATTCTAGATACAAATATTAGATTGTATATTATTTTTATTTTTTTAAGGAATCATATTAATTATATTATCATATAATATTAATTATTTATACTAGTTTTATCTATACTTATTATACAACTTTTATGATTGTCTGTAACATAATATTATGCATATAATTTAAGAAAAAATAAAACTATATTATTACAATTTATCTTATTGTTTTTTCATCATTATTAATAGTAAGATTAGTTAATCATAGTCATGTGACTATTATTTTTCGACTTGAAAATAATGTTGAAAAGTCAAATTTTCTTTTTAATTTCTTCTATTCTTAGTTTCAAATTGCAACTTAATGTGGATGCATGGCAGGTAGAGATATCATGCATGGGGCAGAGATTGGTGCATACACAAACATTGAAGCAAGTAAGAGACAGTGTGTGGTTGCCTAGATTCCTTGAATCTGAATCCACCTTCCACCATTACTCACTTCAAACCAATTCTGCAAATAATCATTTGATGTCTTTATACTATGGCAGGCGATGCGCTTTCAACTAATGCTCACCTTTCTCTACCTCTTTTTATATATAATATGCCACGTTCTTCAAATGTATATATTGATTTAGTTAAATATCTGCATCTAATTTTTATTTACTTTTCGTCGTGCATGGATTGATGAATCTATCTTCTTCTTCTTTTTATGATTATCTTGTTGAACTATAATGTGCACCATATATAGGATACTTAGTAGGTCGATCTAAAATTTATTTCATGACAGCAAAATTGTTGTGAAGCAGCCATACTAAATCATCACTTTTGTAGGCGGATGTAATTGGCAATCAGAGTCTTATGTAGCAGATTGGGTAATTAAAATTTGTAGCCATTTTTTACATTGTATCTGCCAAGCTCTGCTATAATGGAATTTGCAGTTTGGTTGGATTCAGTCAAAAGTTCAAAAAAAAAGAAAAAAGAATGCAATTAATTGAATTGAATTTTTATTTAAAATATAAGTAGCTTTTAATTTTAATTTTTTTTTACTTTCACCATCGTTGTAAAAATTTCATTTTTAGGTCAAATTTTTAATTTTGATCTCAATTATTCAAATATTTTAATTAATTAAATTTTATAAAAATATATTTACTTAATACTTCATTGAATGCTTTTATAATATATATTTAAAGATTATTTATAATAAATTTTAAAGAATAAGAGATTAAAGTTTGAATTTTTTTTAATATAGCAAGTTTAGTAGGACAGGAAAAAGTATAATACAAAAAATATTTTTAGATAAATTATAGAAAATAATTTATTTTTTTAAATAAAAAATTGAGTTTATCTCAACCGATGATATTACATTGAAGAGAACAAGATTCGAACTTTAAAAACGATATTATTAAAAGAGGTAATCACGAATTTTAAATATAAACCGTAAAAAAACTAACTCACGGGGTGTGCATGTAATTATATATTAATTGTAATTTTGATCATTTTATTCAAATATATTTAATTTAATAAGGCAAATGTCATCATTCAATTTGTTTTTGACCTATCAGAATGTGAAAATTGGCAGATGTTTAACTTAGGTAAAACTGAATATCACCATATATGTTCCAATATGTTACTTTAAATAATTTATATTAGAATAAATTAAATTATTTTTATTTCCGGTCACTCTCTCAAGCTCTCTTCTTCTTCTTCAAATCACCCATGTTCTTTTTTCTTTTTCTTTCACGTTCTTTTCTCATTGTTTCGTTTTCTTTTCTACTACCCTGCCCCCAGTTTTTTCAGATTTTTTCCCATTAAATCTAGGGTTTTTCGTGTTCCTCCCCCACAATATATATTTTTCTACATGTACACTAGCCCTCGTCTTTTCATTTTTCCTGTTGCAAATAAAGGGGGAGAGAAAAAGGTGAAGATCTGAGTGAGAGAGAATATTTAAATAATAATTAAATTTTTATTTAATATTAAATTTAATGTTTTTATATTACTAAAAATGTGATGTGTTAACTCTTGATTGGCTCAAGAGGTTTTTTTAACATAGATAAATAATAAGGGCCCATAATAGTTACGGAATTGTAGTTTAGACCAAAAAAAGTTTAGGTGCTTAACTAAAAAAGTAGTATGGTTTGAGGGCTGTTTATTAAATTAAGCCTAATTTGATTAATACAACTGTTCAAGCTCACTTAGTATAATACGATGGTCAAATTATGCTATTAAACCCTCTACTTTGCGTAAGTTGTGGGTTTAGAATTTAAATTTTAATTTGTTTAATTTTAGTCCTTGTCCTTTTTAATTTTTGAAATTTTAGTTCTAACCAAATGGTAACAATTAAATCTATTTGGTTAAATTCTACTATTAGTCTTGTATTATACGTAAAATTGTAGATTTAGTCAATGTTCTCCAATCGAATTATTCTTAGCCATTATATTTTTCGAATTTCAGATTTTCAATTTTAATGCAAAATGACAATCGTTAAATCTATTAACTGATTTTTAAATAATATGTGGAAATAGCAAGCCAACATAACATTACACATGCAATAATATATTTGTCGTATCAATTTTTGAAAATAGCATAACTTAATGAATTTAACAGTTACCATTTGACCAAGACTAAAATTTTAAAATTCTAAAGGTACAGTGATTGACTTTGATCAAATTAAAGTATATGGACTAAATCTACAACTTACGCATAGCACAACAACTAATACCATAATTTAACCTAATACAATTATTAACATTCAACTATCTCTTCTCTATATTCACCTAGACCTGTTCATGGGTCAGGCCACCCACTTAGGCCCGAAGACCCGTCCAAAAAATGAGAGGGTTTGGACAAAAATACATTGCCCAATAAATGGGCTTAGGTAAAATTTAAGGCTTGTTTTCTATATGGGTCATACCTTGAGCAAGATTTTTTGGCCTCAGCCCAAATATATTATGTTATAAAAAATATTATATTAATTATATATGTTAAATAATAATTATATATATTTACATTTATATTAGATCACTAACCCAATCACAATTAAACTCATTACCCAAAACCTAAAAAAAAGTTTACCCAACTAAATAATCCAACCCAAAATATAAAATTTTAAAAATTATATTTAATAAAAAATATTTAATATATTTATTTTTTAATATAATTAAACATTTATTATATTTATGGTAGTGTTTTTTTATATAAATATTTTTTAATGTATTAGAAAACTTTTATTTTAGCAGTTTTTAGTGCATTTAGTGTATTATATTTTTTAAAAATTTTATTTTTATATCTTAAAAATATTAAATATGGTCGGGCTTGAGAAAAAAAGTAAGTCCATTTTTCGAGTCAGGTCCGGACTTGAAAAATTGGTCTAAATACCTTGCATGGGACCAACCCCAAATCCAACCCGGCTCAGCCTGGCCGCACCTCTATATTCAGCTAGTGAACCATAAAACAATCCAACAGATAATTTGACCAAATTATTTTAATATTATATAACTTAAAACTATGGTTGGTCAAATTTTAAAATTAAAAAGAAATATAAGATGAATTTACTCGTCTTCGAAATTGATAGAGACCCCAAATATATTTACATCAAAACAAGAAATGTAAAAATGCCTAAACCTCAAAAGTAAAGTGGTTTTTGGTTAAATGGATTTGACTAACTCGAACTAATTATTTGAGTTGATATGAAAACTCAAATAACTTGACTTACTCACATTGATTAACTTGAATCAAATTGAGTTTTGTTCACACCTAATGTAAAACATTACTTGGTATGGAACGAAATTTACCTTACAAAGAGGGACATAAATAGAGGCTAAGGGGACCTGCTGATGTGGACAACCTAATTTCTTGATACATGACATACTTTTTTTGTTAACATGTGACAATTGTTTATACAACCAATCTTTAATCCCTCATTGAATAGAGAACACTCTCATAACTCACACTTATATTATAAATAAGTGTAAATTTCTTCACTATTTTCATAAGTTATCCAGATTTTTTTTTTCGTTGAAGAAATTTATGAGAAAGAAGTTATATTTTAAAATTATTTATATATAATAATTTATTAATACAAAAGAGTTCTATTGGTTCCGAAAAAGCCTAGAACTGCCATTTATTTTATTTTATTTTAGATAAATTGGTAAAATAAAAAGATACATATTTTTAGATATAATTTAAGAAATTAAAAATTTTAATTTTAATCTAACATTGACTAGAGAACACTCTCATATCTCACATTTACCTTATAAATAAGTGATAATTGTTTCACTATCTTCATTAAAAAGTTAATTTTAATCATACATTGACTATAAAATACTCTCATGGTTCACTTTTTCACTATTTCATTAAAAATTAATTTAGTCCCTTAATAAGTTAATTTTAATTGTTTAGAGAATACTCACATGCTGACATTTACCTTATAAATAAATATCAAGTTTTTCTCTGTTTTCATTATAAATTTAATTTCAATCCCACATTGACTAAAGAACACTCTCATATCTCACATTTACCTTATAAATAAATACATTGGCTAGATAATACTCTCATAGCTCACTTCTTCACTATTTTAAAAAAATAATTTTGCTCCCTTAAAAAGTTAATTTTAATCCTACATTGGCTAGAGAACACTCCCATGCTCGTACTTGCTTTATAAATAAGTGTTAGTTTTTTTCACTATTTTTATTAAAAAGTTAATTTTAATCTTACATTGGCTAGAAAACACTCTCATGCTCGCACTTGCTCAATAAATAAGTGTTATTTTCTTCACTATTTTCATTAAAAGTTAATTTTAATCTAATATACACTTGAGAACACTCTCATATCTCACATTGACATTATAAATAAGTGATAAATTTCTTCACTAATTTCATTAAAAATTTTATGTAACACCCTAAACTCGGCCCAAAAGTTATGACTGAATCTAGAGAAATTACATCAACCCATTTGAGAAATTAATTATTTTACAACGGAAAAATCTTTTCAGAATTTTTTATTTTGAAAACCAAAATTCATTTTGTCGACTTGTGTAATTTTGTGGTTTCATGTTTGAAATCAGAAGTTACCGATGAGTTAACAAAACCAACACGAGTTCAAACCAATTTACAGATTACAGACCCAAAAGTTCCAAAACAAATAATAATGAAAACCACCCCATCTACATTAAGGGGGAAAATAATCCGAACTCCCACTCGTCGTCCGGTCCTAAGTCAAAGGGTTACCTGAACAATCAAAGATAAAACAAAGGGGTGAACTATAACGTTCAGTGTATGGCTAAACTCAACAGAAATTATACAGAACACAATATACAAATCAGAGTGACGCAGAGAACTTCGTAACAATCATATAACCAGAAAGAGCAAATCAGAGTATGACAGAGATTTTCATAACGAACGTACAAACAGTCAAAGAACGTTTGATTATGCCACTATGGTATTTTCCAAAAAGTCAGAATACAGATTTTTCAGAAATCAACCTACCCAACTCCACTACACATCAAAATATAATTCCCTTGAACTCATCCAACCAAATCACACTAATACATAATTTTGGACAGACCACCAGAATTGCAGTTAAAACTGCCAGATCAGATATATGTGGTCAAGTCATTGTGTTGCAGACAAGCTGCCAGACAGAATTGTGGATAAACCACCAGATAATACAAATCATTAAACTGCCAGATACTTCCTCCTTTCACATCATCCCCAAACCCCATGCAATGTGTCATGGCATGCATATACGGAATTAGAATGAAAAGCATGTAGAACATGTTGTCGTACAATAACATAACAGAAGGCATAAGAATCCACGCTTTACAGAATAGATTTATCAAATCTCAATGAATCGCATCAAATTTGCCATAAAGTCACATGCATGGTTATGAATCAGAACCAGTATCACAAAATCACATATTCGGGTATCACATGTTCTCATCCAACGCAGTAACACAGAAAACGAATCATCAAAATTAACAGAGCACAAACCATACCTGAATAAATCATATACCTTAACCACGTCCCAATCAAAAACACATTATATGCTAACAGATCATACTTACTTAGCTTATATCATATTAGACAAATGTACAAATAACGGATTGTACATCAACAGATCATCAAATATCAAGTTGTATAGTTTGTTTCAGATCATACGGACCCTACAGAAGGCCTGCATTCGATTCGAACGATGTCTACGGCCCTAGGAAAAAAAATAATTTTTGGCCCACACGCCCGTGTGGCTTCACACGGCCTGGGTGTCTGGCCCCTGTAAGCCTAATTCGAAAATAGTGAGTTACACGGTCTGGACACACGTCCATGTCCCTAGCCCGTGTGACCTTAAATCTAAAAGAGTGAATTACACGACCGTGTGGCTTACACGACCTACCACATGGCCTGGCACACGGTCATGTAGCGTCAACAGGCATGGTTCTTGGCGTTCAAGAATCGCAGAAAATCGGGTTTTCGTTACACACTTGATTTGCTTTCGATGTAGAAGCAACACAAATGATTTTGAAACCTAAAACGACAATCAATTGCCCAAACAAACGATTAATTTGTAATCAAATCGCTAAAACTGGCGTTCAAAATAGAAGCTACGTTAATGAACTTAGACGCAAAGACCCCAAATCAGAACGAGACTCTTATCGATAATTGAACATCAATTATGTGAATCTTTAGTCGTTGGAGGAACGTTAAACATCGCTTGATCCTCTCCTGATTCAAACAACCCATTAAAACAACACCTAAAGAAGAATCACCCCTTACAATGCAGCTCAAAAACCGATAGAAAAACCACTATACTAGCGAGATTGAACTCTTATCGACACTAAGAACGGAATCGAGAGGGAAAATCAAGCCCCGCACATAATCAATTTAACATAAAATATCAAAAGGAAAGGTAATTTGAACAGAAGAAGGCCAATCTCCGAAGAAGAAACGAAAAGGAACGGTAGGAAGAAAATGAAAATGATCCTAAACAGAGGGAGTTTTGGGAAGTTAATGAACTATAAAAGAATAAAAATTAACTCACAAGAATCATAAAAATAAACGTTTTCCTATTGCTGCCGCAGAGATTCGAACACAAGACCAAAGGGTATACAAAAGCTTAACCATTGAACTAGCAGGCTCATTCTTGTCATCAATAAATCGAAAATAATTTATAACCCAAATGTCCAAAGATAGGGGTTTAATCAAATGAAAAAAAATCAAGAGATAATATTTGAACCCAGAACTTCACACACATAAGCACTACACTTAACCACTGAACTAGAACAAATTGCTTGCAAAGTTTTAAAAATTTTACCTCAGAATCGAGAGATAACCACTCTTAGTTTCACTAACTCACTTTCTTATAACCCAATTTTTGGGATGTTACAACTCTCCCCCCTTAAAAATAATTTCGGCCTCAAAATTCTCACAGTTTCATCAATCTCTAAACCACAAAATCTGTAATATTCTCATTCCTACAATACAAAATCAAACCATATTTCTAACGACCTTCCATTCATCACACAAACTATCACACTAACTCATCACAAAATATCAATAATTATTTCTCTAACTCAGATTCTCAAATACACAATTGAACACTTATCACAAACACATAAATGTACACAATTCTTATCAAAGTAGTGTAACAGCCCGGTTTTAGCAAAATCGGAATAGTGGTTTTGGAACCATAAATCTGATGTCAAAAAATTATTTTAATATTATTTTCGATATTTACAGCATGTTATTTGATATGTATGAAAATTCCGTGAGCTAATTTTTTCTATTGGTTAGTTAATTTGATAAAAAAAACTAAATCGCGTAAAATGCAAAAGTGCTGTTCTATTAGCTAAAGGTGTCAAATAGCTATAGAACCTTAATGTTAAGGTCCTTATGTTGTAATTAGACCATTAAATTGGTGAGTGGACATTTAATGGATGTTTTAAATGGTTTTTCATTAAGGTTATTATGGTAATTAGCATAATTATCATATATTAAATAAAACAAAAACCAAATTAGCCTACATTCATCTTCCTAGCCAAAAATTAGGGCTTAGAAAAGCCATGAAATTTTTTTGAAGGTTCGGCACACTCCTAGCTTGATTAAGGTACGGTTTTAGCTCGGTTTTTAATGATTTCTATGTTTTTGTAATCGTTGCAGCTCAAACTAGCTAGCCCGTACCTTTAATTTCGAAACTGTTAAAGATTTTGAGAGTTGCCATTGTTGAATCTATTTGTTCTTTGATGTTTAATGTTTAAATATGAAAGCTTAATGATAGTTTTACATGTTTTGTTAAGTGATTTTGATGAAAATGCATAATAGGGATTAAATTGTGAAATGTGCAAATTATGTGGTTGAAATGTGAAATAAATGAAAGTTCTGGACTGATAGGGACCTATATATAATTCGGCCAAGCATGGGTTTTGTTGAATTGTGTGTATTTGTTAAATAAGGACTAAATTGATTAAATGCGAAAGTTTAGGGGCTAATGTGTAAAAATGCCCAAATGTGTATTTTTGGATTAATTGAATGAGTAGATGAATAAATAAGTTAATTTTGAATTCATATAGATCAAGAAAGAAAGAATTCAGATTTAGATCGGGGGAAAAGCAAGGTTATCGAGTAGTCGACCCGATCCATCAATTCCGAATAAGAGGTAAGTTCGTATGTGATGATTACATTATAAATGTATGTTAAAATGCTTTAATATTTCATAAATTGTTAAAACGGGATTATGGATAATGTATGAATTGTGAAAACGACTTTATGGATGCATTCGATGATAGAAACGAAAAGTGTGAAAGCCCGGTTGAACCTTAAGAATAGTTTTGGATACTATTGACATGTCAGTAAGTGATACGTTGAGTTGGCTTCGGGCCATGAAATTAGCATTTTGGGTGCGTATTTTACCAATTTGGCTTCTGGCCATGCATACTGGATGATTTGGCTTGGGGCCATGATAATAGTTCTTCAGATAAGTTACCTTGATTTGGCTACGAGCCATGGTATAGGTACTTATTGTACGAGACTCCTGAGTATCCAGTTTCTATTCCGAATGGTTCAATGGGTAAACAAATGATGTGGTTGAGAAAGAGGTTAGTACGAGGCGATACAAGTACGTGCAGAACCTATTCGAGTATTAAATAGTGAAAGTTCGATGAGTTTGTATTTGATCATGTTTTGAGACATGAGAAAGGTTTGTAGTTAATGTATATATGGTTTTGTCATGTGTAATTGGTTGATTTGCATTTATTTGATGGATTAAGTTATTTACATACGAGCTTACTAAGCTATGAAGCTTACTTCGTGTTATATTTCTATGTTTTATAGTGAATCAAGGCTAGCTCGGATCCAGGAGTCATTGGGAACATCATCGCACTATTAAACATCTATGTTGGTACTTTTGAATTATACATTTATGGTATATGGCATGTATATGCTAGATGTGGTATTTTGGTTGTGATCATAGCCATGAGATTTGGCTTGTAAATGATGTTAATATTGATGTGTGTTTGGCTATTAGAAATGGCTTGTAAATGTATATGTTTTGGTTTGTATATATATAGCCATGAGTGATGGCTTATTTTGGTTTGTTTTGGCATGGTTGTAACCAAGACATTATGGAAGTTATAATGGTAATGTGAATTATGGTAAATGAACCATATTGTTTGATATTGTTTTGGCATATATTTGGCTAAGTAAATGGTAGTGATTTGAGAATTAGAATAGATGAAATTATAATGGTATGAATTGTGCATTTGGTTGATGATTTTGGCTGCCTAATTGTATGATGAAATGGTACCATTTTGCCTTGTGTAGGTACACTGAAGTTGGGGTGGCAAATTGGCCTTGCAAATGGCCTATTTTTGTCCACACAGGCAGAGACACGGGCGTGTGTCTCAGCCGTGTGTGACACAAGGTCATGTTACACGGCCGCATGTCCCTTGGTGTTGAAATTGAATTGAAGTCAATATGCTCCACACGGTCTTACACACGGGCGTGTGACTGGCCGTGTGGTACAAGTTAGTATACCCCCTAATTGGCACACGGCCTAGCACACGGGCGTGTAACGTGCCCGTGTTGCATAAGTCAGTATACCCTACAGGTTTGGCACAGCCTAGCACACGGCCTGGCACATAGGCATGTGTGGCCACTTCGAAGGGCACATGGGCTAGACACACGGGCGTGTGGTTGGCCGTGTGGCCCAAGTCAGTATGTATGCCCTGTTTCCACATGGCCTGAGACACGGGCATGTCTGGAGCCATGTGAGGCACACGGTCTGTTCACACGGGCGTGTGACCCCTGTATGGTTGAAATTTTTCTAAGTTTCCAAAAATTTTCATATGTTATCGGTTTAGTCTTGAACCACTTCTAAAGCATGTTTAAGGCCTCGTAGGCCCTTATAAGGGACAATGTAATTGTGTTGAATGATTTATGAGAATAAATGCTTTATGTTTGATAAATGTATGCTATATGTTGTGAATTGATAGGTAATACCTCGTAACCCTACTCTGGCGACGGATAAGGGTTAGGGGTGTTACAAGTAGAGTACAATTGAATTAGATTGCAAAATACCTGTATCATTTTCAGACACATCCCAACTTCCTCAACGCCTAGTCATATATCCCCGTCCCTGATTTTATTTCCGAGTCGAAGCTCGTATCTGACTAAAAGAGTATCGTGAGTAATTTCTAACTTGATGCTCCACGGATCAACATCTGATACCACAGTATTCGTAAATCGAAACTCGATCTATGTTCGCAACTTCTTCAACTTGTTGAGGCTTGACTATTCTAGCCTACTTCCTAGGGTGCAGATTCAAATCAATAGTACCCGTACTTCTCTTATCTGTCTGAGGTCACTCAATCACAGACTCTTGACCCACAGACCCAAATTGGGTCCCATCGACCCCTTTGGAAATCCTCAAACACATCTTGGGACACATTAGTGTCCCTAGCTCCCTAACTATCGCCCTCAGATTTGAGTGTTCTAACAGACTCATAAATTTCCATATTAAGCTTATTGCCCTGAGAAAAGGACTAGGCTCGAGTCGCTCGGTTATATCCACCACATCCTCAGACATCATGATCACAAGTACTCATTATACTAACTTACAGTTTCAGAAATTTTATAAGTTAGCTTAGGTTTATTGAAATCCCAAGCCTAAAGTTCTAACAGAGATTTTCACAAAATTTCCACAATCTTCAGCTAAGATAGAGTAAACCTGGCGCTACAGTTTTTGCTAAGATGTCCAATATAGCTAAAGTAAGATATTTATAGGATCGACGTCGAAGTCTCAGATTCTCTTTTGACAGACTCAAAAATAATCAAAATCTGAACAACACTTTTCATAAATCCCAAATATCAAATTCAATCAGAAGTTCAGTTTACTTAAAACACTTTTCAGAGAGATTTGAACCCAAAAATGTCAGCCCGAGTTTTGCAACTTGACTCAGATACCACTAAATGTAACACCCTAAACTTAGCCCAAAAGTTATGACCGAATCTGGAGAAATTACATCAAACCATTTGAGAAATGAATTATTTTACAGCAGAAAAATCTTTTTAGATTTTTTAATTTTGAAAACCAAAATCTATTTTTTTGACTTGTATGATTTTGTGGTTTCATATTTGAAATCAGAAGTTACCGATGAGTTAACAAAATCCAACACGGGTTCAAACCAATTTACAGATTACAGACCCAAAAGTTCCAAAACAAATGATAACGAAAACCACCCCATCTACATTAAGGGCGAAAATAATCCGAACTTCCACACACCGTCCGTTCCTAAGTCAAAGGGTTACCTGAACAATCAAATATAAAACAAAGGGGTGAGCTATAACACTCAGTGTATAACTAAACTCAACAGAAATTATACAAAACACAATATACAAATCAAAGTGACATAGAGAACTTCGTAACAATCATATAACCAAAACAAAGCAAATCAAAGTATGACAGAGATTTCCATAACAACCATACAAACAGTCAGAGAATGTTTGATTTTGCCAATACGGTATTTTCTAGAAAGTCAGAATGCCGATTTTTCAAAAATCATCCTACCTAACTTCCCTACAAACCAAAATAGAGTTCCCTTGAACTCATCCAACCAAATCACACCAACAGATAATTATGAACAAGGCCACCAGAATTGTAGTTAAAACTGCTAGATCAAATATATATGGTCAAGCCACTGTGTTGTAGACAAGATGCCAAACAGAATTATGGATAAACTACCAGATAATGCAAATCATTAAACTGCCAGATACTTCCTCCTTTCACATCATCCCCAAACCCCATGTAATGTGTCATGGCATGCATATACAGAATAAAAATGATAAGCATATAGAACATGTTGTCATACAATAACAGAACAAAAGGCATGGGATTCCATGCTTTACAGAATGGATTTATCAAATCTCAATGAATCACATCAAATTTTCCATGAAGTTACATGCATGGTTATGAATCAGAATCAGTATCACACAATCATATATTCGGGTATCACATGTTTTCATCCAACATAGTAACACAGAAAATGAATCATCAAAATTAACAGAGCACGGACCATACCTGAATAAATCACATACCTTAACCACGTCCCAATCAAAAACACATTATACGCTAAAAGATCATACTTACTTAGCTTATATCATATTAGACATAAGTAGAAATAACAAATTGTACATCAATAGATCATCAAATATCAAGTTTGTATAGTTTGTTTTAGATCATACGGACCCTACAGAAGGTCTACATTCGATTTGAATGACGTCTACGACCCTAGGGAAAAAAAATAATTTTTGGTCCACATGCCCGTGTGGCCTCACACGCCCTGGGTGTCTGGCCTGTATGGTCTACATGGCCTAGCACACATCCGTGTGGCACATGTCTATGTGGCCCACTTCAGTGTCCCATACGACCTGTCACACGTCCGTGGCTCTTGTCCGTATGAGCCTAATTCCAAAATAGTGAGTTACACAGTCTGGACACACACCTGTGTCCCTAGCCCGTGTGACCTTAAATCTAAAACAATAAGTTACATAGCCTACCACACAGCCTGGCACATGGCTGTGTGGCGTTGACAGCCATGGTTCCCGGCGTTCGAAAATCATAGAAAATTATATTTTTGTTACACAACTGATTCGCTTTCGATGCAGAGCAATGCAAATGATTCCGAAACCTAAAACAACAATCAATTTTCCAAACAAATGATTAATTCACATTCAAATCGCTAAAACTAATGTTCAAAACTGAAGCTACGTCGAAGAACTTCAACGCAAAGACCCCAAATCAGAACGAGAGTTTTACCGATAATCGAATAGCAATTACGCGAATCTTTAGTCTTTGGAGTAACGTTAAACTTTACTTGATCCTCTTCTGATTCAAACAACACATTAAAATAACACCTAAAGAAGAATCGTCCTTTACAACGCAACTAAAAAATCGACAGAAAAACTACCATACTAGTGAGATTGAACTCTTACTGACACTAAGAACAGAATAAAGAGGGAAAATCAAGCCCCGCAAATAATCGATTTAACGTAAAATATCAAAAGGAAAGGTAATTTGAACAAAAGAAGGCCCATCCATGAATGAGAAATGAAAATGAATGGTAGGAAGAAAATGAAAATGATCTTGAACAGAGGCATTTTAGGAAGTTAATTAACTTTAAAAGAATAAAAACCAACTCACAAGCGGCATAAAAATAAACATTTTCCTATTGCTTTCGCAGAAATTCGAACACAAGACTAAAGGGTATACATAAGTTTAACCATTGAACCAGCAGGTTCATTATTGTCATCAATAGACCGAAAATAACTTATAACCCAAATGTCCAAAGATAGAAGTTTAGTCAAATGCCAAAAATTCAAGAGATAGGATTCGAACCCAGAACCTCACACACATAAGCACAACACTTAACCACAGAACCATAACAAATTGCTTGCAAACTTTTCAAAATCTTACCTCAGAATCAAGAGATAACCACTCTTGGTTTCACTAACTCACTTTCTTCTAACCCGGTTGTTGGGATGTTACATTTAAATTTAATCCCACATTGACTAAAGAATACTCTCATAGCTCATTTCTTCACTCCTTTCATTAAAAAAGTTAATTTTAATCCTATATTAACTAGAGAATACTCCCATAACTCACTTATTTACTATTTTCATTAAAAATTAATATTAAAAAGTTAATTTTAATCTCACATTAACTGGAAAACACTATCATATATCACATTTATCTTATAAATAAGTGACAATTTCTTCACTATTTACATTAAAAAGTTTATTTCAATCCCACATTAACTAGAGAAGACTCATATAGCCCACTTCTTCACTATTTTCATTAAAATTTGATTTAATCCCTTAAAACGTTAATTTTAATACCATATTGGCTAGAGAATATGATACAAACTCGATTCGGTGTTGATTCGAGTCATTTAGATTGCCCGATCGAGAAATTGAGTAAGTTGTGCTGCGTTTCAAGAAAGGCTGAAAAATGGGTAGAAGATAGGCTCAAACAGAGGTTCAAAGAATGTTTAGAAAATGGATGGATAGGTTTGGCTAAGGCAAAGGCTGAACCAACAATATGAATGATTGTTGACCCAAGTCTTAAAAGTACTTAGTTGGATAATTCAATTTAGGAAACAACAAATAAACCTTGACCCGCTATCTAACGAGATAGGAACCGAAGGTAAAACGAATGCCAAACTTGAAGTGATAAGTTCGGATAACAAAGGAAGGAAATAACGCCACAAGCCTAGCTTGATAAGTCAGATCAGTCCTAAAGAGAACAAGGAGAGTTGAACACTCACAAAGTAAAATAATATTCATCAAATGATCAAAAGTCCTCCTACAATTAGCTGGAAACAAAGTATTTATAGGCATGAGACAAACCCCAGCTAAATGGACACAAACATTCAACTTAATTGAGCTATTGATGAACTTAATTAAGCTAATTAAAACTACAAGACCTTTGATGAACTCTAAACATATGTAACGGCAATGGACAACATGTTTAATCTTCCCAATCAGCTAATAATTAGCTCTAATGAGCTGAATAAATTTGGTTCAATGCTTGATCAACTAAAAAGGTCATAACAGCCTTTTAATTTCCCCTTGGGTAGCCGAATGGACAGCAGAAAAAAATAAATAAATGTCATTAGGCAAATGAACAGCCTTCTTTGTGTAAATGCTTAAATATAGCCAACCAAAGGTGTAAATGGACGAATTGGAACAACCACCATCATGTGAAAAACGTTTGGAAACTGAATAGCTTGTGTGAATAACTCCTTGTCCATTAAACTCTTTAAACATTTACTTGGAAAAGCTCATAACAGCTGCTGGCCTTTAATTCATCTTCATAACAGCTGAATTTATTCCTCTCTTTAAATGCCCATCCATGTAACAGCTGTTTCAAATGATTAATTCACCTATAAGCACAATTAAACAAATTAAATGGCTATAGCAAATTAATTAAGCTGGAACATATTAATTGTCGAAATTATTTAAACAACTAAATAAAATTAAAACAACTTAATTACTTAAACTAAAATAACTAAACACATTACTAAGACTCATTTAATACTTAAACTAAATATTATTTAAGTTTATTCCAGCAACTAAATGCATAAACTAAAGAAAGCTATAATTGAGCTAAACCGAATTAGATATTCCAGCAAATTGATGCACAAGCTAAAAACAAATAATGTGGAGCTCAATGAGCTAGGATGAGCTATAAACGAGCTAAATGAGCTTGTTTCAAGTTGCCTGGAACACTTGAGCTGGACATCCGTGATTGTTCAATTATTCCAGCAATGGTTTCCACCCCAATCTCGAACAACTAAAACTTGTACACAAGTTAACAAACTAAAATTAAATTTCATTTAGCACTTGGGCCCTTCGTGTTTAGGCCAATCTCGATGACGTCAAGTTGTGTCGTAACATGATGCGGCCGGGATCGCATCAGAATACTCTCATGCTTACACTTTAACGACAAGACTTTCAATGGTATCAAAAACAACGATTTTGGAACCCCATTTCCGTAAATTGAGCCTGTAAATATTAAATATGAATATTTATAGAGTTAATATAAAAATATATTAAATTTTGGTCCAGTAATTTTTTCGAACTAATAGTCAATTAAGGTTCAGGGAATCAATTGTAAAAGTCTAATGGCTGTAGATTTCTAATTGGCAAAAGGCTTGAGGACTTAAATTGCAATAAGCCAAAGGTCTAAAATGGTAATTAAATTATTTTTAATCATGTGATAGTGGATGATGATGGGAAATTCCATTAAGCTTGATTAAAAGGTTAATTATGCTAAGAAATCATAATTAAGTTAACTATTTAGGTTAATTAAAAATTAATATAAAAGCCAAAAATAAGTGGGATATCATTATCTTTTTCCTATTTCTCACCGTCCACCGTAGAAAAAAATTGGATGAAAGCTTTCAAATCCCTTGTGACTTTTAGTAATTGATTAGGTATGAAATTTAAGTCATTTTCTTATAATTATTATAGATTTGAGGTCATGGGAACTTGATTTAGCTAGCCCGTGTATCAATTTGTGAAATTGTTAAAGTTTTAGAAAATTTTCATTGTTGATTTCTTGAAGAATTAGGCTTGAAATTGGTAGATTTTAAGCTTAGATTATGAAAAAGACTAGATCGTAAAGTTATTTAGCTTATTAGTTAGCTTTGTTATATTAGGGACCAAATTGAATAAATGTGAAACTTTTCATGAAATTATGTTTGAATTAGAAATTATAAGGTTCCTAATGAGAATATATAAAATCAAATCTTAATCCGAAGCTAGAAATTGAAAGTTATGACTATCCCGAGTTCATGGACTAAATTGAATAAAATATAAAATTTGAGGGGAATCAAAAAATAGAATTAGATAGGATCATACATATCATGACATGATATAAAAATGTCTGGTATTTGATTGGTTATATAAAATAATTGTATAGATCAAGATTTGGATCAAAGTGGAGCTAATAGGGGAAAAGCTAAAATTACGGATTAGTCCCTAAAGTATCCAATCTTTTCACATTTTTTAGCAGGTAAGTTCATATGGAACTTACTATCTTTTTTTTATATGTTGTGCTCTGCTTGATTTCATATATATGTAAGTTTGAACATAATTGAAACATTAGTAAATTTGGCATATATTACTAGAATGAATTAAATTCAAATGTTGTGATATTTGACTATAATGAAATAGTATAGGGTTCAAATTTGGAAATTTGAACGTGTAAAGGGCATGTAATTGAATTATGCAATCATATACAAGGTACAATATGAAATATAGAAAATTACAAGAAGGATATTGAAATATGTGAAATTGATGCCCAAGTGAACTTAGTAAAGGTTAGGTAATGATTGGCATGCCAATAAGGTCTTGTGCACGCTTGTACGGGGATTATCACAAAATTTAATGAGATCCAACATTTTTTGCGGTTTCTCGGGTATTATGTGACACAAGTTTAGCTCAGACGAGTAACCTGATGTGCCGTGATATAGGTTTAGCCTGGATGGGTAACTTGATTCATATATATATTCAGCTCGGGCGAGCAACTTGGTATGGTGTAGTTAACCCGTGTATTTGAGTTCGTTTTACTATGGTTCATTGGGCGAAACATTATAAATGAAATTGGAAACTTGAAAAGATGATGGAATGGAATTAGTAATCAAATTGAATTGTCATTGAATGGATTTGATTATAATCGGATGCATTTATATAATTGATGATAAAGAAAGATATTGTATTGAATCATGTATGTTTGATATGAATTTGTGAATTGTGGATTGAATATGCCATTGTAATGAATATAGGAAAGTATTGTAAATTGGTATGCTTAAGTCACGTGTAGTATTGATTATCTTGGACATTGTTATAAACTCACCTTGTTGTTATTTGAATGCCTTGTACTAGCAAAAAATATGCCATATTAAGGCTTGTTTTCATGCTTATATAAGAACAAGGTAAGCATGATAATTTTCAATTGAACTTACTAAGAATTCTATATGCTTACTCTAGTCGTTTTCTTCCCTTGTAGATCGTCAGCTTGCGAAACTCCCAAGTTGGATCAAAGTGAAGCTCACACTATCATCAAATCAGTAGAGTTGTGCTCATTTTGGTTAAAGTGTTGTAGCATGTACATAGGATCAATATGTCACTTGAATCGTGAACATAATGTATGTACCAAAAAGGTGGTTTTGGTAATGTTTGTGTTTGCACTTGCTAGTTTGTCATGTGACTAAGTTGATGCTTGATTTTGGATGTTAAGTTGATAAATGACTTAGATGGTGCATGTATAGCTATGTTTGATGTTATTAAAGAGGGTTATCATGAATTTGCATGATTTGTTAAGTTAAGGATTGAGAAGTGAGGTAGTTAAGGTATAATAAGTTGATATATAAGTTAGAATTGGTATGTTTAGGTGTAAAGGTGAGTTGGAACTCAATTGGTGATTTTGTGGTAGCTGACATAATCAATGCTTGGTTGAAATGGTTATGTGATCTTATTGACATGAAATGGTATGGAATTGGGATGTTTTTTTATTGTAAAAAGGATGTATAAAGCATTTATGTTGTGTTTTAAATTATTGAATTAGAACCAAATGGTTTTTTTGCCAAAAATAGGGGCCATATCATGGCTACCAACTTTCAATGTTGCAATGTGGGCTGATAGTGAGTGACGTTGCGGCATGACTTACTAAGTTGGCAATGTCATGGCGTGGAGATTGTGAAGTCACAATGTTGGTCCGAGAATTTCATAAACTTTACAATTTGATCCTAATTCATGTTTAGGTTAACAAAAGAGCTTTCGTAAGCTCATGTAGAACCTGAAAATGATTGTGATACATATTTAGAATGTGAATGATAGTTGTTTGCATATTCGATTGTTTGAATGTTGTAAAATTGTCTGAAGTTGCTCCAGCGATGAATGTAGCATCCTATAGCTAGGACCTAGCGATCGGGCTGGGTGAGGGGTGCTACACACACTTACCCTATAAATAAATGTCAATTTCTTCACTATTTTTATTAAAAATTTAAATTTAAATTTGTATAAATATTAGTATATGCAGTTAAATTGTAGTATATGTAAATATTTTATATAAAGAAATATGAATTAATTAAATATATCTTTTTAATTTAAATACAATAAACCCGTACACCTATATGTAAGTACTAATTTACACTACTATTAATTAAAGGTGCATTGATTGTTTTATAATTATAATCAATATTACCATATGCATATATAAATGATTTAAATTTACTTATTAAATAAATTATTATTATAGTCAAATTTTGACAAATTTTTATAGCTCTTAGGATTATAACTAATTTATACACTAAGTAAGCCCGTGTATCGCATGAGTAAGAAAACTAGTATTATATATTACAATGTCTTAGAGTTCCAGCTAACGTGGATAGCTTAATTTACTTAAACGTGACATAACTATCGTAATGACATGTGGCAATTATGTTATTTACCTTTTTTTAATTTGAAATAAATACTAAATAATTTTAAAATTATAATATATTATTTGAGATAAATATAAAATATTTAAATTATAATACATTAGGATTAAGATTTTAAATTTTTTTTATCAATTTAATTTCGAGGACTAAGTTAAAGAAAAGGTGATTTAGTTTCTATATATTTGTTTGTTTAGTTCAAATAAGGAAAATAATAATATTTTGTTTAAATAGTTAAAGAAATGTGTTACGTTAAAAAAAGTGATTTAGACTTCTATATATATATAGGATTGGTTTAGTTTAAATAAGGATAATGATAATATTTTTTTTTAAATAAAAAAAGGTGGGAAGTGGAAGAGTTTTAAAAATAAAAACGAAGAGAGAATGGAGAAAGAAGTGAAGTAAAGTTTTTTAGGTAGTTTTTCCTCCTTATCACAATTCTTCATTTTTTTCAACATTTTCCCTTCACTAATTCTCCATTGCTCACAGCCATCATTACCATCACTTTATCAAGCTCATTTCTATCCCTTCATTGATTCTCACTCTCTCATACTCTAAAACACCACTGACTCACTCCCTTCATTGATTCTCACTCTCTCATACTCTAACACACCACTGACTCACATAGCCAAACTCATATAAAAAACCCACAATTAAAGTAAAAATGGGGAGAAAAGAGATACTTTGTCCGTTGGTACTTACAATCTTCTTGATTCTCAATGAATACATTTTGACAGTTTGTTTAAATTCTTCTTATAGTTGTGCTTTTGTCTTTATCTTTATTGATAGTTTTACCTTCTTCTTTTTTCTTTCTTGCATCTTTTTTGATTAGTTGTAATTTGATTCGTGTTTGAACATTTTGAGTTTATTGTGTTTTAATTTCCTGCAAGCCGGTGACGATTTAGCTGATGTCCCATTACTTCACGAGGACGAAATTCATGGTTCAACTATACGGAGCTCGACTTTTGTATCTGTCACAAAGAATGGTCTCCTGCACAAGGTATGCTTGCTTCTACAAGCTACTTAGCCAAATCTTGAACTTTTTATGAACTGAACAATATGTAAAAACATCGAATGCAGCGCGCAAATGAAATGAAACCTTTTTCATCTTGGTCATGTTGCACATTTGTTGATGATCAATATGTAAACATTTTTCATCTTGGCCATTTTGCACATTTGATGGTTTCTAGAAGTGGAATTTGTTATTTACTCTTCTGGTTTTAAGTTGTTTTCCTCTTCATTTAAGATCGAGTCTTCGATCTCATATTCGAATTTTGCGGTGGGCGGAGCAACAAACTGGGATTTCATATTCTATTCTCTGTTCACGTTTGGGAAATATTATTTTTTATTAATAAAGATAATAAATTTCAATTGATTTCTTAATTGATTTTCTAGAAACTTTGAGCTGTCGCGTATTTATTAATTTTTAAAAAAATATATTTTTGGTTTCTTAAATGATTTTTTTAGTCCTCAAGGTGCTGCAAACTAATATAATTTATAAAATATATACATAATTATTCTAGTTTGTATTGTATGTATACTATATTATATGATGTATCAATATATTTATATAAATGCTTTAGAAGTTCATGTTATGTCTTAATAGGATTGTAATGTAAAATTTAATTTTGTTCTTTTGTGTATACTAATGTGTCTTTAGAGTTTATGTGTATTGCTAAGACGTCATTGGTACTAGTGTCACAGGGCTAGAACTTTAATCTCATAATCAGTGGGGCCTTAGGCTATTTCTTGGTTTTAAATCCGCCTAAGTCAACCCAACACTCGAAAGATCAGAATTCTAGATAGAAATTCTCTAAGGCACCGAAGCAAAGGGAAAGCAAACTCAAAGATAAGATAGCAACGAAAGAACATAAAGTCACAGAAAAATAGCGCACATCAAGTGTTTGAGTAAATGCTCTAAAAAATATATAATACCTTGAAGGTTTATAACTAAGTGAATACAAATGAGGGGGGGAGGCCTCTATTTATAATTGAGTTCCCCCAAATCCAATGGTACATATTGAGTTACATTGACGGTTAAGATTTGTGCAAGATGAGAGTTCTAAGAGATTTAAACTTTATACATCTTTATCCCTTAGGATTTACATTAATTACCCTGGCAACTCTAGTTTTACTAGAGTGCTTCACTAGGCCACCAAAGCTTCAAGTAGATGGGCTACTTCATATGTTTCATGAGTCAAGCCAGTTCAAATGGGTCAAATAAGCCCCATTTAATCAGTTGACTTCCATGAGACGTTTTGTGCGCAATGGTCATGGGTTTTTATCTGTGACCCGTGACATTCTTATTGCATCTGGTGCAATAAGTGTAGTATTTTCGTCTAAGTACACTCGTAACTTTTTCGAATAGATTAGTTAATAATATTATTCATAAATTACATTAATACTTTCTCTATTGTCCTTACATGAGTTTTGAACGTAAAGCAAAATGGAAGAAAATATTGCTCATTGGTTGTTTAATGTTTAGCTGATACTAAGTGCTATTATGTGGTCAAATCGTAATACGAAAAGACAACTTGTATTAGTAGATGAACCTAAACATGTCCTTAGTATAATAAAAAATAAGCAAACTGATTGAAAGACTAATATGTCGTCTATCAAGTCCAATTGGGGAGATGCACTGTCTTGAGCATCAGAACAAATGACTCCTAGAAGATAGAGACATAGATGTGACTGACTGGACTGACAGTACATCAGACAGGACCCAGAAAGAATAGATCTTGAGTCCGTTTTTGGATTTATTCACTTGTGACGTTCATAATGTGGCATACCTAAATCCTAAGTGAATGAGAGACTATATATGCGTGACTCATACACTTTGATGTAAGTAAAAGTTTGAGTTCGAATAGATAATGAACCAAAAGCTAATGCGTTAGGTGTACGACTTTTAAAGTATGTAGTGTCATTCATAAAAGTGGAACTCATAGCTTGAGACATGGGTAAATGATATCCTTTCATTGACATTACATGGTTGATGAAAAGTAAACGTTGCCACGGGTTGTTCGTCTTTATGATGAATGACTTGATCACTATTTGATAGTGATTGACTTTTTATGAAGGAAGATGTAATGATTATCATGAGATAATATATTTGAGAGAACAAATATTATCCCAAAGAGATCAATGATATACTATGTAGGTAACACACTTATTACAAGGTCATTAGACGAGCATTGAATAGTTGCTTTCGTAATGGTATGTTGTTAGGGAGAGCTCAGTCATGATACTATGGTGGAATGACTTCGTGACTAAATGAGTTTATAATTAATAGGTAACTTGACATCAAATGTAGTAGTAATTTTGGTATATTTCCGCATTTAAGGAGCTTGTTTTCTAGCACTTTTATTATTAATTATTGTATTTTCAGTAGTTAGTAGTTAGGTAGTAAAAGTTAATAAAATAAGTGTTTTTAACACATTTTCGAGTGTTCGTGGCGGCCTATTAGGTCGACACAGGCCTTAGGTAGTTTGAATCTATTAATTTAAGTATGCAGGATATTGAATTTCAGGCCCAATGGACGTAGGATCAAGGGATGAGTGTCAAACAAACTTTTCAAGCCACTAAAGCATGAAAAAAACCTATAAGCCCAAGAAATTGGTGTCATGTCGCGCCATGCAATGCTTATGGCGCGACATAGGCTTGATGTAGAGCCCAAGTCCTTCAAGGTTAATTTCGTTCGCACAATGAAACTTATACAAAGACTCAGGACTTGCTAAATACCTAATTTAGACTGCTAACACTTCTATAAATAAGACCTTTGGAGTTTGATGTAACCAAGTTGTCTTGGGTGCATCTAAAAACCCTAGTAGTTTAGGAGTAGGATTTAGATTTAGTTTTCTTTTACTTTCTTAAATGTTTTTTTCTTTGCAAGTGACGATTCTCATTACCCCAATCAAGAGATTTACTACTCTGCACTTCAATCAACATTGACTGGATTATTTCTTTATCTCTTTTCTCTTTAGATTTAATTGTGTTTATTTACATGTTTATTTCAATTGAGATTGAGGTTATGAATATCATGAGTAGCTAATTCCCTTAAGGAAGATTAACGAGTGGATGTCAGAGTGATTAACGGAGTAGTAAGGGTTTATTATAGAATTAGTTGGTATAAATTAAGCATTCTTAAACCCTAGGAAACAATCAAAGGCTAAAAGAGGTTGGGAGATAAGTTTTTCGAGTAAATCATGATTTATCTTGGTTGAGAAAGTGAGGTCGAGAGATAAGCGAGTATCCGTCAATTAATTAACCAATTAGAGGCTGAGAGGTAATAATTGGTTAGTTATTAGCTAATTCACCTTAAAACTCAAATCCGAAGTTAATTACAATTACTAAAACAAGTTAATCTTCTTGATTGATTTAATTGATTTAGTTGCTTGTGTTTTATTCCTGTTTATTTATTTTAGTTATTTAGTTTATGATATTATCTCTATTTATTGGTTGTTGTAATATAGTATTTAATTATTACAATTTAGACATGTTATTGTAAAAGTGTTTTCAATAGATTTAATTCATCCTCCCTTAGGTACGATCCTCGAAATACTTTCCTGTGGTCCGTTGTAACACTTTACTATATTACAATTTGACCTATATACTTGCGGACACTGTTGCTTTATTTCAGATATTTTTGGTGTAATATTTTTTAGTTAAAGATTCACATGTTTGATGGCGGAAAAGTGGTTGGTGTCATTGCCGGGGAGGTTTCAGCATTAAATCTAGAAAATATCTTTACAATTAATAGGATAAGTAGGAAAGTTAAAGACTATAGATATGATATTTTATTTTTATTTATTTATTTTTTTAATCTTTAGGATTGTTTATGACTCGAAGCGATAACACCCCAATCGAACCATATCCTAATCCAGAGCAATTTTTGAGACGCAATCGTCAACTGAGGGACAACGATCTACTTAAACCACCAGCATAAATCCAAGGAGAGCTACTGATGGCTTGACAGGAGAAAACACTACGTGACTATGCACTACCAACTCTAAATGCCATTTGAGGCAATGTTGATAGACTAGCAATTAGCACCGATAATTTTGAGATCAATCCAGCCTTAATATAGGTGATCCAAAACACCTTGTAGTTCCGAGGGAACATGGAGGATCCGAATCAGCACTTAAAGCAGCTTTTTCAAATCTGTGATACCTTTAAGTTTAATGGGGTCACTGATGATGCTATTCATCTTCAGTTGTTCCCATTCTCATTATGTGAGGATGTGTACTCTTGGCTTGAATTAAAGGTTCCAAGTCTGATCACCACATGGAATAAACTCTCAAGATGATTTTTACATAGATTTTTTCCGATCGAGAAATTTGCTATAACAACCCGATTTAGGGCCTAGTCAAAATAGTGGTTACGAGACCACAAATTTGAAGTAAAAATATGTGTTTTATGGTTTTTATGAGGTCTAAGACATGTTTGCATGATTATGTGAAAAATTTCATGAAGAAATTTTATTAATTAGTGATCAATTTATTCATTAGGACTAAATTACAAAGATTGAAAAATATGAAATTCTGGAAGATTCAAGTATGAAATAGCATTAGAAAAATTATTAGAAGTCCTTATTTAGCAATTAGACCATTATATGTCAAGACGGACAAAAATGGACATGGGAAGAGAAAATCTCAAGAAAAGACCTTAAGGGCATTTTGGTCATTTGGTTAATAAGTTAATAAAAAGGGGAAAAGAAGTCAAAATTTTGTCCATCTTCTTCCCCTAAGTGTTGAAATTTGCAAGGGGCTATAGCCAGGGTTTCTTCAACTTTCAAGCTTGATTATCAAGAAACACGAAGTCCGAATCGAAATCGAGGCAAGAACAAGGTTGTGAACTAAATCAAACAACTATACATATTATGGTACCGAGGTACGTTTGTGTGTAATAGTTCAACGTTATACTATTATGCTTTAAAATGTTTGCCATTGCATGAAGATGTATATTATTTTATGAAATCGATCTATGATGCTTTTATGTGAATACTATGGAGAATTATGAAGCTGAAGTCCCGGTTGAAGTTTAGGAATAGAAAGGATACCAATGTCACGACATGAGGTGAAAGGAAGGTCCTGTATAAGACCATGTCTGGGACATGGCATCGGCACCAAAAGGAAGGTCTCGTATAAGACCATGTCTGGGACATGGCATCGGCACCGAAAGGAAGGTCCCGTATAAGACCATGTCTAGGACATGGCATCGGCACCGAAAGGAAGGTCCCGTATAAGACCATGTCTGGGACATGGCATCTGCACCGAAAGGAGGTCCCGTATAAGACCATATCTAGGATATGGCATCGGCAACAAGATGTGATCCCATGTAAGACCATATCTGGGATATGGCACTGGCATCGTGTTACATGTATGACGAGTTTGAGTATCCTTCGGTATTCCAAGTGGTTCAACGGGATAAAGAGCTAAGTTTATGTTCAAGATGATAAAAGTGCGAAAGTCATGTGATGAATGTTACAGGTACTCATGAGTAACTTATGAGAAATGAGTTCGATAAGTGATATGTGATTGGTAAGAGTAAGCATGAGTAAGTTATGCCAAGTACTTGAGACCTTGCATTATAACTCAATGTAATGTATGGATGTTATCATAAGATTTATGTTGCTATTTATTGCATACAAACTTACTAAGCCTTATGCTTACTCCCACTCTTTTCCATTTCCATGTAGTATCGCTAAGCTAGCTCGAGGATCGTAGGACGTCGGAGTTCAGCTCACACTATCAAGCTATTCTTTTGGTATAGTAAAGTTTGATTATTTTGAGTATGGCATGTACAGGTACTTGGTCATCTTGTTATGTCATATTGGTTAGCCATGGTGTTGGCTAATAATGTTACTTGATTCATTTTGTAAATGGCCATTGGAATTGGCCAATACTAATTAAGTTATATCTATTCAATGATGATGAAATCCATGAAGTGTAAGTTGATGCAATTGAATGAGTAGTGTGTAGAAGTAGATGTATGACGGATTAGTAAATGTTAATGGTGTATTATTGCTATGCTATGTGTTGAATGAATTGGGTATAAGTGTGAATGTTTTTCAGGGTGGCAAGAGGCTTGGTAAATAGCCTTACAGCTGTCTACACGGGTAGACACACGGGCGTGTGTCTAGGCCGTGTGTGACACACGGGCGTGTATCTAGTTCGTGTGTGACACACGGGCGTGTGTTTAGGCCGTGTGTGACACACGGTCAGCCCCATGGGCGTGTTGGTAGGCCGTGTGTCCCCTGCACCTTATTTGCAAAAAATTCAGCTCGTCACACGGGCCAGCACACAGGCGTGTGGTTTGGTCGTGTGCCCCTGAGGGTTTGCTGACGTCATAAATAGAATGTCCCTTATTTTGGACACGGCCTAAAGCACGGCCGTGTGGAATGCCACACGAGCATGTCACTCCTATCACATGGGCGTGTGGCCCTGTTTGAGTAAAAAATTTCTAAGTATTCGTAAGTTTCCGGTTCAGTCCCAAATTACTCCATGTGTATGTCTTGGGTCTCCTAGACTGATAATAAGGATGTTAAGAGTTCGAATGAAAATGTTTAAGTTGAAAAGAAAATTCATTGCCCGATTTTATGCAATTAAGTAAGTTAAGTGTAGTAATGCCTCATCCCCAGTTTCGACGATGAATATGGGTAAGGGTTGTTACATTTAGTGGTATCAGAGCTATGATTTAGTCGATTCTCGGACTAACATAGCGTATGTACGAGTCTAGCTATACATGCCATACATATGAGTATTTATATAATGATAGTGTGACGACTCCTGACAGCTTAAATTATGTTTTCATATAGTAAATGGATCCCGAAAGAGCAGTGGCGGATGATGTAGAAAGTAACGCGTCGGCTCTGGCCCAAGGGACGGTACCGACTGAAAATGAGAATAGATCAGCGACTGTAAGTCAAAGAGGAGGAGAAGAGGCTAGGGAAGCCTTTCTCCATATGATGAACACTTGGTATATGGAGTTCGTTCGAACGAACCCGAATACGCAACCCCCTCCCCCCACCTATTCCTCAGTCTACCCCTGTAGCCCCCCAAGTTGTAGAAGTGGTAAGAAGGGAAAAGCCCCCTGTTGATAGAATCCGGAAACAAGGAGCTGAGGAATTTCGAGCTAATAAAGATTATGATCCGGAGAGGGCAAAATTCTGGCTTGAAAATACCATCAGGGTATTTGATGAACTGTCCTGCACTCTTGAAGAGTGCATGAAATGTGTCGTATCTCTCTTAAGAGATTCGACTTACCAGTGGTGGAACACCCTTGTGTCGGTTGTACCAAGTGAGAAAGTTAATTGGGAATTTTTCCAAGAAGAGTTTCAAAAGAAGTACATTAGCCAAAGGTTTATTGACCAGAAAAGAAAGGAATTTCTAGAGTTAAAATAAGGTAGAATGACGGTGATTGAATATGAACGTGAGTTCGTAAGGCTTAGTAAATATACCCAGGAGTGTATAACCACCGAGGCCATCATGTGCAAAAGGTTTGAAGACGGATTAAATGAGGATATCCGATTGTATGTAGGCATCCTAGAGCTGAAAGAATTTGTTGTGTTAGTAGATAGAGCTTGCAAGGCCGAGGAGTTGGCCAAAGAGAAAAGAAAGGCTGAAATCGAGTCTCGTGACTCGAGGAAGAGACATTTGAGTAAGTCATTTCAATCCTCATCCAAGAAATCAAGAGAGTTTACTACTCGATCAGCTACTTCAGCTTGGTTTTCAAACTGAAGTAAAGGTAAACAGTACTCAGGTTCCAAAGCTCATACCACTTCAATTGCTAGTGTTGGTAATGCTCGACCAAGTAGACCAGAATGTTCATAGTGTGGAAGATGTCACCTTGGTGAGTGCCGAGCACACGAGAGAGCTTGTTTCAAGTGTGGATCTGAAGATCATTTTACTAGAAAATGCCCCGAGATGGTTAAAAAAGAGAAATTTCAGAGTGAAAGATCGGGAAGTGCTATTAGAGGGAGGCCACAGAGAAATCCAGGAAGTGGAACGAGTAGTAAGAATACATCTAGAGAGCAGACTTCAAAATCTGAGGGTAAAGAGCCTGCGAGGACCTATGCTATTCTCGCTCACGAAGAGGCGTCATCCCTGATGTGATCACGGGTACATTTTCTCTCTATGATACTCATGTTGCTGCTTTAATTGATCCGGGATCTACCCACTCGTATGTTTGCATGAAATTAGTATCTAGTATGAACATGCCTGTAGAGTTTACAGAATTTGTGATAAAAGTGTCAAATCCCCTAGGCAAATGTGTATTAGTTGACAAAGTATGCAAAAATTGCCCTTTGATGATTAGAGGTCATTACTTTTCGGCTAATCTCATGTTATTTCCGTTTGATGAATTTGGTTTAATTCTTGGTATGGATTGGCTAATTGCTCATGATGTGATAGTAAATTGTGGAAGGAAGTTCATTAAGTTAAAATGTGAAAATTGAGATATTCTTCATGTTGAATCAAATGAACAGGACAGGTTGCCTGTAGTGATTTCTCATATGTTTGTCCAAAAATATGTAAGAAAGGGATATGAAGCTTATCTTACCTTTGTGATGAATGCCAAAGAGACTGAGTTAAGAGTTGAATCAGTACCCATAGTATGTGAGTATCCAGATGTGTTTCCAGAAGAATTGCCAGGGTTGCCTCCGGTTAGAGAGATTGAGTTTGGCATTGAATTAGCTCCTGGTACTGCCCCTATTTCAATTTCTCCATACAGGATGGCTCCAACCGAGTCGAAAGAATTAAAGGTACAGTTACAAGAGTTGACGGATAAAGGTTTCGCAAGACCAAGTTATTCTCCATGGGGTGCTCCCGTATTATTTGTGAAAAAGAAATATGGATCCATGAGGTTATGTATAGATTTTCGGCAACTTAATAAGGTAACCATAAAGAACAAGTACCCCTTACCAAGGATCGATGATTTGTTTGACCAATTGAAGGGAGCCACTTTGTTTTCCAAGATAGACTTGAGGTCTGGATATTATCAGTTGAGAATCAAAGACTCAGATGTGCCGAAAACCACATTTCATACAAGGTATGGTCACTATGAATTTTTAGTCATGCCTTTCAGCTTAACAAATGCCCCCGCTATGTTTATGGATTTGATGAATCGCATCTTCCGGTCATATTTGGATAAATTTGTTGTGGTCTTTATTGATGATATACTAATTTACTCTTGAGATGAGAGCGAGCATGCTAAACATTTGAGGACAGTCTTACAAATTTTATGAGATAATCAGTTATATGCCAAGTTTAGTAAAAGTGAATTTTGGCTTAAAAAAGTCAGGTTTTTGGGGCACATTGTCTCGGGAGATGGGATTAGAGTTGACCCAAGTAAGATTTCAGATTTTGTGGATTGGAAGCCACCAAGGAATGTATTTGAGATTAGAAGTTTTCTGGGCCTAGCTGGTTATTACAGACGGTTTATCAAGGGATTTTCCATGATAGCTACTCCGATGACGAGGCTACTGCAAAAAGATGTGAAGTTCGAGTGGACAGAAAAGTGCCAGCAAGGTTTTGAGAAATTGAAGGAAATGTTGACTGAGGCTCCAGTTTTAGTACAACCCGAATCGGGAAAAGAATTTGTAGTCTATAGTGATGCATCCTTGAATGGATTGGGTTGTGTACTCATGCAAGAGGGCAAGGTGATAGCTTATGCCTCTAGACAGTTAAAGCTGCACGAGAAGAACTACCCGACCCATGATTTGGAATTGGCCGCTATTGTGTTCACATTGAAGATATGGATACACCATTTGTATGGTGAGAAATGTCGAATATTTACTGGTCATAAGCGCTTAAAGTACTTGACGACTCAAAATGAATTAAATTTAAGACAAAGAAGATGGCTAGAGTTGATAAAGGATTACGAGCTAGTGATTGACTATCATTTGGGAACGGCGAACGTGGTTGCTGATGCCTTGAGTAGAAAATCCCTGTTTGCATTGAGAGCCATGAATACACGGATGGCTTTGTCAGATGATGGTTCTATTCTAGCCGAGTTGAGCGCTAGATCGATGTTTCTCTAAGAGATTTGTGAAGCTCAAAAAGGTGACGGCAATTTACAGGCCAAGAGAGTTCAGTGTGAGTCGGGCGTTGAGTCTGTAACACCCTAAACCCGGCCCAAACACTACGATTGGATTTGACATGTCACTAGAAAAAGAAAGAAACAAAAGTTTAGAAAGTTCCACCAGTTTTAGAAGAATTCTAAGTCATTATAAAATCTCAAGTCTCGTGGCTCAGTTGAAAACCCGTCGTTCACTTACGTTACAAACTTAATTAGCCAAACCTTGCAATTGGGTGACATTTGAAAACACTCACCGATTATTCGATTATTAGGTTAGTATTAAAACCCTTTATTTATAAGAAGTGTTGTTTGGCAGATTATAAAGAAAACTTCAGGTTGTAATTTTATTCTTAAAACGTCCCATCAAGCAGTTTGCAATTAATATGTCCAAAATTTAAACCCGAAAGAAAATTACCAAATTTTGAAGTGGCCTTATTACAAATTAAAAAAAAAAACCCCAAAAGTGGCAAATGTTAAATAAGATAAAGTTTAATAGTAGAACCCATGCGTGGTCACCTCGAGTCCCCTCCAACCCAGTCCATAAAGTTAAGAATCACCTGCAATTGTTTAAACCAAAGAATGAGTCACCAGACTCAGTGTGCAATTAGTCCACATATTCCACAAATGGGCCCTAGCCCCAGAATACCAGTGGCCAAAGCCCAATCAATTCAACATAACCAGATAATCAATATGATACCCCAACCCAACCTAATTTCCATCCTCTACACTCCGCTTCATATGTCCATCCTCAACACACCTGTGGGGATTTCTACAATCAACCCTCCATCCTCTACACTCCTCTTTGGCAGTCATGCTGACAGACACACTGCTCAAAGTCAATATAACGTGGTCTAGCCACCGATCAACATGTGATCCAATCACCGATACGGTAATGATGCACCAAGCCATCATTTAGTGTGACAATGTCACCGATGTACACTTCCCCTTTATATCATTAATATCCCAAATCCCATGCACATGCAACATAGTATAGCAAACAGGTCACATGATGTTATACATACAATATTTAGTGTACACACATAGTCATGCTATCAACAATAATTATGAAGTCAAACCGTAATATACTGACCTGGAGTTTCAGTTTTACCTTACCGAGATTTTTGGCTTTCAAGCATCACACATACACGATTTATACAAAAAGGAAATAGTGTGGTAATTACACACCTGTAGACATGCAAGACTACGTTATCGATCTCGCTAACATCCTCACTCGCAGGGATCACAACGATCTGCTTATCCCTTTCAGAAGCCGTCCCACACCCCGGTGGCCAGTCTCGAACTACTGACACCACACGTCTCTTGAATTTAGGGGTAGGGACTACGCTTTCGACCCCCTCCTTTATTCGGCTGGTACTTGATTCCATGAAAGAAATCTTGGTCAAAAGACCAGGTTAAGGCATTGAATCAGAGAAAATAAGGATAAACGCTCAATATGTAAGAGTTTCTTACCTAGGTCGACAGAACCCGGAGGCTAAACGGCTTGGATTACGAAGTCGATTGAGTACTTATGCAAATACCAAGTAAGAATCGGTTGAAAGAAACATAGAATAGGAGAGATGACCTTTCGGTCAAATGAGTAACATGAACCCTCCTACCACCATTCGGCCAAAGCACCGAAACACCATATTAACACCTTTGGTTTACCAACCATAAGAGAAAAGAAAGAGAGAACGAGCAGTAAAGTGAGGAAGATCCCTTACCGAAACTAAAATGTGCCAAAAGAGAGGTCTATGTTCGGCAATCAACCAAAAGTCGACAGAGAGGGTGCAGATCCACTAGGTAAAAACAAGATAGTAGATGGCAGAAGATACTGATGATTCAAGTCACCACCCTGATAATCGGTTAACACCAAAGAAACAGATGAGAAAAATCAACAGGAAATGTTTCGGTCGAAAAGAAATAAGAAGAAAGGGCTAGGGAAATTCGACTAAAGCAAAAGAATTTAGAGAGAGATGAGTGATGGAAGATGATGATTCGGTCAAGAAGGAAAATGAGGGATGTGGTTCGGCTTTCAAGAATGAAACAAGAGAACCCAAAAAGAGAAGAAGAACAAAGTGTCCTACGGCTTTAGAGTAGAAGAGAAAAGAGCTAAATCAAAAAGATGACAAAAGGACTTGAGAGGATTCGGCAAGGGTTGGGAGCTTGGGGAGAAGAAGCAATTGAGATAAAAAAAAGAAATAGAAGAAAAGAATGCCCCAACAGGTTACGGCTTACCAAAGAGGAGATGATCAAAAAGCAACCTTGGAACTTTCGGCAATTAAAGCAAGAAAAAGTGCTGAAAGAGGAACACACCCAAATGCCGAAAAAGAACCTTAACACACACACAAACTACTAAAAAAAACACCTAAGTTTCGGTATCTAACCTTTTTACCAAAATCGAAAACCTACCCCCTAACACTACTCAAAATTCGGCTAACACCCCACTCACCTCAATCCCCATGCTTCTCCCTTGATTTACTCCTAAATCCCCTCTCCTCCACTTATTCAAATTAGTTTGAATGATTCAAACCCCCCAAATAGCTCTCCACCACCCGTTTGAATTTCTTGACCAGGTCTTGTCTCTCTCTCCCAGAGTTTGATTACCATCCAGCTGCCTCTCTTGCCTGAGCCAAAAAATAATACTCCCTTGTGCTGCTTTAGAGATTTGAACCCTCTCCCTCTCAGCTTCCCCTTGTGACGCCACTTCCCTGTATGCTAGGTGGGGTCTCCCTGCCACTTTACCACTGCAGCTCTTGTGTCTTCAAACACAAGCAAAAATTCTTAAAACCTGCCTCAACTAGCTTTCCCCTAAAGTGCCCAAAACTAAAATTTTGGCCAAGGCTTCGGCTTAAGCCCGAGCCTTCCCGGGGCCCCCAAACATAACAAATTAATAGATAGAGCATGCCAACACACATAGAATATAATAAATGCAAAGCCCCTAAATCCCGGATGTTACAGAGTCAGACTTTCAGATAAATTCCGAAGGATGTTTGATGTTTTGAGATAGGGTCTGTGTACCCAGAAATGATGAGCTTATTTAGAAAATCTCGCACGAAGCACATAGTGGATGTTTATCTGTACATCCAGGCAGCACGAAGATGTATAATGATTTGAAGAAATGGTATTGGTGGCTGAGTATGAAGAAAGATATTTCTGAGTTCGTATCGAGATGCTTGACTTGTCAGCAAGTAAAAGCTGAGCACCAAGTACCTTCGGGTCTATTTCAGCCTATCATGGTTCCCGAGTGGAACTTTGTGACGGGCTTCCCGTTGACACCGAAAAAGAAGGATGCCATATGAGTTGTAGTTGATAGACTTACGAAGTTGACCCATTTTATACCGATACGCATAAATTATTCGCTTGATAAGTTGGCGAATTTGTATGTTTCAGAAATTGTAAGACTACATGCAGTACCGTTGTCGATTATATCGAATAGAGATCCGAGATTTACATCACGTTTTTGGAAGAAGTTGCAAGAAGCCTTGGGCACAAAGTTGAGTTTTAGTACAGCTTTCCATCTGCAAACCGACGGACAGTCGGAGAGGATAATACAGATACTTGAAGACATGCTCCGATGCTGTGTTTTGGAATTTCAAGGTAATTGGGAAAAGTACTTACCCTTAGTGGAATTTGCCTACAATAAAAATTTTCAGTCGAGCTTGAAAATGGCGCCTTATGAGGCATTATATGGGCATAAGTGCCGAACGCCCCTGTATTGGACTGAACTCAGAGAGAATCAGATTCACGGGGTCGATTTAGTCAGAGAAACTGAAGAGAAAGTAAGAGTGACCCGTGATTGTCTAAAAGCTGCCTCAGATAGACAAAAGTCCTACGCGGAAGAAATTGAGTTTCAAGTTGGTGATAAAGTATTTTTGAAAGTATCACCATGGAAGAAAGTTCTTAGATTTGGCCAGAAAGGCAAGTTGAGTCCGCGCTTTATCGGATCATATCAGGTTACCGAAAGGATAGGACCGGTAGCCTATCATTTGGCATTGCCATCTGAGTTGGAAAAGATTCATGATGTGTTTCACGTGTCTATGTTACGTCGTTACCGATCAGGCCTTTTACATGTGATTGTACCAAGAAAGGTAAAAATTCAACCGGACATGACTTATGGCGAAGAACCGGTTAAGATTTTTGCACGAGAAGTTAAACAGTTAAGAAATAAAAGTATAGCCCTTGTGAAAGTACTATGGAAAAGACATGGTGTAGAAGAGGCTACATGGGAGCCCGATGAGGCCATGAGAAACCAATATCCCAACCTTTTTACCAGTAAGATTTTAGGGGACGAAAATCCCTAAGGGGGGAGAATTATAACAACCCGATTTAGGGCCTAGTCAGAATAGTGGTTGCGAGACCACAAATCCGAAGTAGAAATATGTGTTTTATGGTTTTTATGAGGTCTAAGACATGTTTGCATGATTATTTGAAAAATTTCATGAAGAAATTTTATTAATTGGTGATCAATTTATTCATTAGGACTAAATTGAAAAGATTAAAAAATATGAGATTCTAGAAGATTCAAGTATGAAATAGCTTTAGAAAAATTATTAGAAGTCATTATTTAGCAATTATACCATTATATGTCAAGATGGACAAAAATGGACATGGGAAGGAAAAATCTCAAGAAAAGGCCTTAAGGGCATTTTGGTCATTTGGTTAATAAGTTAATAAAAAGGGAAAAAGAAGTCAAAATTTTGTTCATCGTCTTCCCCTAAGTGCTGAAATTTGCAAGGAGCCATAGCTAGGGTTTCTTCAACTTTCAAGCTTGATTATCAAGAAACACGAAGTCCAGACCGAAACCGAAGCAAGAACAAGGTTGTGGACTAAGGGTGGGTTTGGATGGGCTATTGAGTGCGGTGCGGTGCGTTTAGCTTACTTTTTGTCTTACGCTACAGTATCTAATCTCACCGCCACCGCTATTTTTACACTAACCGCAAGTAAACGCACCGCTCATCCAAACCCACCCTAAATCGAACAACTACACATATTTTGGTACCGTGGTAAGTTTGTGTGTAATAGTTCAACATCATACTATTATGCTTTAAAATGTTTGCCATTGCATAAAGATGTATATTATTTTATGAAATCGATTTATGATGCTTTTATGTGAATACTATGGAGAATTATGAAGTTGAAGTCCCGGTTGAACCTTAGGAATAGAAAGGATACCAATGTCACGACATGAGGTGAAAGAAAGGTCCCGTATAAGACCATGTCTAGGACATGGCATCGGCACCGAAAGGAAGGTCCCGTATAAGACCATGTCTGGGACATGGCATCGGCACCGAAAGGAGGTCCCGTATAAGACCATGTCTGGGACATGGCCTCAGCACCAAATGAAGATCTCGTGTAAGACCATGTCTGGGACATGGCATCGACATCGATATAAGAGATCCCGTATAAGACCATATCTGGGATATGGCATCGGCATCAAGATATGATCCCATGTAAGGCCATATCTGGGATATGGCACTGGCATCGTGTTACATGTATGACGAGTTTGAGTATCCTTCGGTATTCCAAGTGGCTCAACGGGATAAAGAGCTAAGCTTATGTTCAAGATGATAAAAGTGCGAAAGTCATGTGATGAGTGTTACAGGTACTCATGAGTAACTTATGAGAAATGAGTTCGATAAGTGATATGTGATTGGTAAGAGTAAGCATGAGTAAGTTATGCCAAGTACTTGAGACCTTGCATTATAACTCAATGTAATGTATGGATGTTATCATAAGATTTATGTTGCTATTTATTGCATACAAACTTACTAAGCCTTATGCTTACTCCCACTCTTTTCCATTTCCTTGTAGTGTCGCCAAGCTAGCTTGGGGATCGTAGGACGTTGGAGTTCGGCTCACACTATCAAGCTATTCTTTTGTTATAGTAAAGTTCGATTATTTTGAGTATGGCATGTACAGGTACTTGGTCATCTTGTTATGTCATATTGGTTAGCCATGGTGTTGGCTAATAATGTTACTTGATTCATTTTGTAAATGACCATTGGAATTGGCCAATACTAATTAAGTTATATCTATTCAATGATGATGAAATCCATGAAGTGTAAGTTGATGCAATTGAATGAGTAGTGTGTAGAAGTAGATGTGTGACAGATTAGTAAATGTTAATGGTGAATTATTGCTATGCTACATGTTGAATGAATTGGGTATAAGTGTGGATGCTTTTCAGGGTGGCAAGAGGCTTGGTAAATAGCCTTACAGTTGTCCACACGGGTAGACACACGGGCGTGTGTCTAGGCTGTGTGTGACACATGGTCAGCCCCATGGGCGTGTTGGTAGGCCGTGTGTCCCCTGCACCTAATTTTCAAAAAAATTAGTTCATCACACGGGCCAGCATACGGGCGTGTGGTTTGGTCGTGTGCCCCTGAGGGTTTGCTGACGTCATAAACAGAATGTCCTTTATTTTGGACATGGCCTGAAGCACGACCGTGTGGAATGCCACACGGGCGTGTCACTCCTCTCACACGGGCGTGTGGCCCTGTTTGAGTGAAAATTTTCTAAGTATTCGTAAGTTTCCGGTTCAGTCTCGGATTACTCCATGTGTATGTCTTGGGTCTCGTAGACCTATAATAAGGCTGTTAAGAGTTCGAATGAAAATGTTTAAGTTGAAAAGAAAGTTCATTGCCCGATTTTGTGCAATTAAGTAAGTTAAGTTCGATAATGCCTCATACCCGGTTCCGGCGATGAATACGGGTAAGGGGTGTTACAGTCCAGCTAAGGCGCGATATCGTAAATTTTTAGCAGATTGAGGGTGAAAACCTACACGAGGCTTGGGAGCAATTTAAATCACTATTAAGAAAGTGTCCCCATCATGGGATGCAAGAGTGGTTACAATTGTTGTTTTTCTACCATGGTCTGGATGAGAATTTAAGGTCTAAGTTAGATGGAGCATCCGAAGGAATTCTTATGAACTACACTTACAAGTGAGCCTGTTAGTTGATTGAAGACATAACAATGAACTCGTATATGTGGTCCAATATAAGATGTACAGACAACATGTGACACCCCAAACGCAACCAGGGACGGACCGACCCGAATTTGGAGCGTTACTTTAGCCACCTAAGTGACTCTTCAGCTAACGACCACCTAAGACACACCCCGACCTTATAACACCTCAATCTTATCTGAATATTAGTTGTCTATTAACGCGGAAGCAAATTATGAGCCAATTTAAAATTTTCCTAGGTAGTTTAACTTAAGGGCATTTTCGTCATTTTATCATTTATGGTAAAACTAACCCGATTTTAGATCTAAAAGTTTACCGACCTTCTTTTAGTCAAAATTGTGCAAGCCTAAAAATTTCAGCTTAAATTGAGTACATTCGCTATGTCTAATTGAAGTTTCATTATTATGGACTAAATTGTAACAAACACAAACTATCAGGACCTATTTTGAGTTACAAATTAAGTGTGTTTCTATTGAATTCTACCCATCACGAGACTAATCCTAAAATTTTACCAAGTTTCCTTACCACCTAGGTCTCTAATTAGATTAATCAATTTTCAAAACTAAATTCTAACATAAACAAATTAGAATACCAATTTAATAAGACAAATTCAAAACCCCAAAAACCCACACGACCGTGTGTCATCAAATGCCCGTGTTCATGTCGTGAAAAACCTTTTGGCAGGTCGTACACGCCCATGCGTGATAGCTCCAATTTCCACACACCCGTGTCACTTATCCACACGCTCGTGTTCAACCCCTCACACGCCCGTGTGGATAAGAACACTCCTGTGTGAAAGCCACTGCACCTATTTTTGCGAAAACTTCGTTTTAAAACTTGATTTTGCATAATTAAATAGCCAATTTAACCCGATTTAACTACGATTAACTAACATACATATACACACAACTTCAGTTGAATTTATGAACATCTATTAAGCCTCAATTAAATAGAATTAAGCAATTAATTTCATGCACATCAAACACCGAATAAATCAAACAAGTGGCATACCTTAGTCGCTAGTAAACCACTCCATGGAAGCTTCACTTAAACAATCATTAGTATAAATTTCATGCTTCACAAACCGTGTTATCAATCACCGTGTTATCAAACAAGAATACACCATAAATCATTCAATAATTAAACTCAAACATTCCTCAAAATTATTATAAAACCATCCAAAATAAATGTCCAATGTCCAATTACAACTAAAATAAACTAATTCCCGAGAGTTCCACAATGCCCAACTACAGTCTCTAAAATGTATAATAAAATCTCTACCAAGCCTTGATCTCATAGAACTCTCTTGCTCAGCTCCTCAGCTCCCCGTCGATTATCTGCATGAATTTTGAGGGTGTGAATTTAAAATGCTCAGTGAATGTTAATAAAAATAACAAGTAAATTAACATCCAATTCATGCTTAATTCACACCCAATCATTCACCAATTGTCAGCCAAAATAATTAAACATGTCAATTTAATTTCCATAAGTATTTTCAATACCAAAAAAAAATTATTCATGGCTTTCAATCAATAATTTGATATAGCAACAATCACGCAAAAATATATTGGTATACAATTCTCATGGCTTAATCAGGTGATCATACATTGGATAAACATGTAACACCCCTAACCCGTATCTGTCACCAGAACAGGGTTATGGAGTGTTACCGAAACTTTTCAGGACATTTTCAGATAAAACATGTAAATCACTATTCATTAACAGAGATCATTCATAACGTCCCTTAAATGGACCTTCGAGGCCTAATACGAGAATTAGAATCGATTCGGGACTTAATCGGGAACTCTAAAAATTTTTCGAGACATTTCAAAAATTTTCCAAGGTGCAAGGGTCACACACCCATGTGGTCCAAGGGACATGCCCGTGTGACCCTAGGACACGCCCGTGCCTCAGGCCGTGTTCGATTTAGGTTGCTCTCTGAATTGCACCAACGGCCATGCCACACGCCCGTGTGCTAGGCCGTGTGGTTAATTAAATCAATTCGAATTAGGTGCAGGTTTCACACGGCCAAGACACACGCCCGTGTTCAAGGCCGTGTCTCCCACACGGATGAGACACATGCCCATGCCTTTGCCCGTGTGCTCAATTCTAAGCATTCTGTTTTTCTCGAATTTAAGATGCAGGGGACACACGGCCAGGCCACATGCCCATAGGGCAGACCGTGTGTCACACACGGCCAAGACACACGCCCGTGTGTCTGCCCGTGTGGACAAAATAAAGCCATTCCTAGCTTTATTTCTCACCCAAAATCACACCCATGACCTGTACTTGAATCACATATCCAAATAACAACCATTTCAAGCATTCAAATTAAACAAACTCTATCATTCAACATAGCATACCATTACATCCATTCATGTTCATAATCTTGCCTTGGTTTAGTCCATATGTTAGGCATGATTTGATCAACTACTTAACACATGTGTAGCTACCATAGCATGACATTACAAGTATATCAAAACAACTATTACTAGCCATTTCAATGGCTAGATTACAAGCATCATTTACATTTACATGCCAATCTGGCCAGTAAACCTATACATGCCATTACAACCATAATTGATTTACCATATTGTACCGACATGGGTCGATGGATAGTGTGAGTGATTTCCGCTAAGCTTCCAATTCAACAAGCTTCCGATTTACTCTAAAATAGGGAAATAAAACTAAGTAAGCATAAAATGCTTAGTAAGTTCGTATAACATGGTACTTAGCTTACCATTCATCCTATTTGGAGGTAACTATGTAAGGAATATTCAATCAATTTGACCTCAAGCCCTACACACATCCTCTTGCCCTTGTTAGTCATTAATCCATAGTAATATCAAGACATATATGGGCTCAACAACAATCAAGTGTCCAAGCACATATGCTTTCCGCAACATGTATCCATTCAACATGCATGATTCATCTCATTATTACAAGTATAATTTCATAATAGCTCATTTCGAGTTCAGATCATTTCATATCAGAACTTTACTCACATTACTTGGAATATCAACGTCACGATTTGTACACTCAAGGTGTACAAGTCTATAATCAAGAATGAACATTCTCATTAAATAATTTCCATGTACAAGTATCATCATCTAATATTTTCATATATCACTTGTCATGTATCATCATTTTTCTTGTATTTCATGTAATATTCTTTTCATGTCATATTTCCATATCGTATACATCATTACATGTCAATTTGTCTTAAATTCATATTTGCCCTTGTTAGAACCTTGCTCGTTGAATTTATTTGAATTATCGATGGATATACAGGTAGTACACTCGAGGCGTACAAATTAAAATCCGTAAATTCATGTCCACTAGTATCCCTAAGGTACAATTTCAGGGAGTGCACTCTCGAGCCACACATGTATACAGCAGGATTACTAGTCCAGGCTAAATCCTTTTTATGACATATGCTCTAAAGAGCTTGATCTGGATTACCCGTCCGGGCTAAATCTAATCCATAATATATACTCGAGAGGACTCACATCAGGATTACCGATCAGGGCTAAATCCTTTCTATAATAAAGTCATTAGGATTGCTCGTTCGAGCCTAATCCATTCTGCAAAAAATGCAGGACCTCATTCATTTCGGCAATTACACTTGTCCATCGATATTCATTTATTCAAACGTGATTTAAACATTTTTCAAACATTATCGGGCATGTGATTATTTCATACATCTATGATCATCCATATAATTCAAATACACACATTCCACATCCATTCAAGCATATAAGTAACATTTTCATCGTTTGACCTTTATCATCTATGGGGCATTATCATTTAAATTAGACATTTTTATTTACCAGGCTTGATCAGATATGTAATCATTTCACATATTTATGAAATTTATACAATTTACATAAACACAATCAGTGTAAGCCTGTAAATAAACACAGTTTAGTTATTCGAACTTACCTCAACAATGTTCGTGTACATAAAATCTACTACTCCGACATTTTCCTCTTTCTTCGTTCTAGCTCCGAATTTGGTCTATCCGGATCTATACAAGTAAATTTAACATTAATTTATCATATTTCACATTCAAGTGGACTCAATTTTCATTCTAGGCAAAATTACCATTTTGCCCCTAACTTTTCCATAAATTCCATTTTCGTCTCTAGGCTCGGAAAATGAAACTTGTGCAAATTACTCCCTATTCCAAGCCTAACCAAAGCCCCAGTACAATATTTACAGCACATGTATTCATAAAATTTTAGAATTTTCCTTCAATTTCACAAGTTTACATTTTAGTCCCTAAATCATGTTTTCATCAAAAATCACTTTGTAAAAGTTGTTTATCTATCAATAATCTTTCATTTTCTACCATAAATTTATAATTTCCAGCATATACATCCATGACCCATTTTTCATACCTTGATAACTTTTCAAATTAATCCCCCAAATAGATAGATTAGACTATCTCGATTCTAAAAATATAAAAATCATTAAAAACAGGACAAAGAAACTTACCCAATTAGGCCTTGAAAGTTTCTTTTCTCTCACCTAGGGTTTCCATGTGTTTTTAGGTTGAAGATGACATAAAATAAGATGATATCTTTTATCATCTTTTTAATTAATAAGTAATTTGCTATTTCTAATTTAGTCCTTGCTCTTTTTCTATATTTCCATGGATGAGTCACCAAGAAAAATCTACATACTTTCCTTAATGGTCTAATTACCATATAAGGACATTAAGTTTTGAATTCCATAGCTATTTGATCCTTCTAGCTACTCGAATCCAACTTTTGCATTTTAAACAATTTAGTCCTTCTCGTAATTAAGCACATAATCGTTAAAATTTTCTTATCAAATTTTTCACATGATATTTCTATCATAGTATAGACCATAAAATAAAATAAAAATAAATTTTATTTTTAGCTCGAATTTGTGGTCTCGAAACCACTGTTCCGATTTCATTGAAATTTGGGTTGTTACAACTCTCCCCACTTAAGAAATTTTCGTCCTCGAAAATTTTACCTGTAAAGAGATTCAGACATTACTCTCTCTCATAGTTTCCTCCAATTCCTAGGTAGCTCTTGTAGCTCCCTCTATATCATGTCACTGTCAGAGACTTATACTAAAGCTACCTTTTTATTTCTCAGCTTTTCTCTCCCAGTACCAGAATTTCAATCAATCTCTTACTGTAAATCGTGTCAGACCGAATTTAACATTTATCAAAGCAATAACAGATGATGGGTCTGATCGATACTGTCATAACACATATACTCATAAAACATTGTGAATTCTATAGAACTATGATAATAGTATCAATCAATACGCAACAGGTCCAATTCTTTTCAATAATCTCGCATGACTCGATAAATCACGAACTTAATTTGCCTTTACAGCCAAACCGGAGAACTTTCTTCCATAGTGAAACTTTCAAAATATTTTATTGCCAATCTGAAACTCTAGTTCTTTTCATTTTAGATCCATATCAGATTTCTAACGATCAGATACTGCTTTTAAACTATCTCAGATTGCTTTCACCTTTCTTCAGTTTCAAAGAATCAAACCAACTACACGTATCCTTTCTCACTAAATTTAGTCCAAAACACTGAAGTTTTACACTTGTGACCATATAAAACCTCATACGGTATAATTTTATACTTGACTGTTAACTGTTATAACAAGCAAATTCAACCAACGACAAATATTTCCTTTTCAATTGCCTTTAAATTTAAGTACACAACATCGAAGCATATCTTCCAAATTTGAATCATATGTTCAGATTGATTATCCGTCTGAAAATGAAATACGGTACTAAAATTTAACCATATACCCAAAGTTTCTTGTAACTTATTTCAGAATCAGAATATAAACCGTAGATCTCTATTAGAAATAACAGAAGCTAGCACATCATGTAATCTGACAATCTCAAAAATAGGTAATTCAAGCAATCTATCAAGTGAGAAACTCATTCACGCCTGAACAAAATGTACAGAATTCATCAAACAATTGACAATTACTCAAACCGTATCTTTCTTTTTCATAGACAGGGATAATTTCAATATAAAATTCATAGTAACTTTGTCCCATTTCTATTTCAGTATCTTCGCTGGCTATAACCATCTTGAAAATTTCATCTTTATCTTGCTGGTACATCCAACATTTGAATACAATTTCAGAAATACCACATTTCATTTCGAGCTACTAATACATCTTTTTGAAATCATTATGCATTTTATCATTCCCCAAATAAACAGACGTAGTACCACTGTAATCATTCATGTAAAATTTTCTGTATAAACTCTAACTTCTTCAGTACACAAACTCTGTTTTTGAATAATAGGCATTTATCAGTTCTACTCTGAAATTCTAAATAAGAAATTATTTCACACTATATTCATTTGACTTACAGCTCATTATCACTTTTCTGAGTTTCATTATTCGGTTGTAGAAACATCAGCTTAGCTCTATACTCAGTTAAAATTGAGCTATTATCAGAAAATCATAATCGGTATCCATGGCTTGCAAAGTATACAGAAATTTTCTACTCAGAATATCTGTAATCACATTCACTATTTTCGAGTGATATTCAATTATCAAATCACAATCTTTCAACAATTCAAGCCATATACGCAATCTCAAGGTCAAATCTTTTAGCAATATCAGATACTTCAAATTTTTTATGATCAGTACTTATATGATATTTTCACCATACAGATGCTGTTACCAAATTTTCAGTGCAAACACAATAATTGTCAACTCAAGATCATATTTCAGGTAATTCTTTTCCTGTATTTTTATCTGGCTAGAAGTATAGACCATTTCTTTACCTTTCTTCATCAAAACACAGTTTAATCCATTCAATGATGTATCACTGTAATAATAAATTCCTTACGATTGGATCGAACCAAAACTAAGGCTTCATCATCGTGGCTCCCTAACCGATCAAAACTTTACTAATATTTGTCAGTCCATTCAAATCTTACATCTTTCTGTAATATCCATATCATTGATGTAGCTATCAAAGAAAACACTTTCACAAAAATTAAAAAGGATATCGAAGCTTTTAATTATTTCGAGGTCTCAATCATCAGATAGGTTAAAACCATAATACTATAATAGATCCGACGTTTCCACAATATAAATGGAACAATACCTCAAGCTCAATACTATTTTTCAAATAAAAGAGGAATACCAAGGTGACTCCAATATCATCTAGTGCAATAATACAATATCTATAATCTATGTTCCATATTACCAAATTCCCATGATCAAGTCAGAATTCATAACGGTAAAAAGTATAATTACCACTGACCAATGAATATCTTTCACAAATAAACCATGCTTGAATAATAATAAAGAGATTGATGACATCTCGGAGAAAATTCAGAAGAGCAATATCATACATAATCAGTAGAAACAATTGTGACAAAGATAATATAATTTTGCATATTTGTAATTCAGGGCTTCAATCAGTAGAAGTATAAAATGATATCATATGAACCCTATCATCCAATCTTATATCAATCATGATGAATTAGAAATCCCAAGTATGATAGAGTAATACCACTCATGAATCAACCAAACTTACAGTAATTTCATCTATCATGATTTACTAGCTTTTCAATACGACAAATATTGCATCTGTACATGCATAAATTCATATGCCTCTGAGAATAACAGAACTTATAGAGTACACAGGAGATGTTGCTGTAATATACTCAATTATAACAGCTGTATTCAAATATCTTTGCAGTTTTATCACTATTCTACTGACCCATAAAGTTATCAATAATCTTATATTATTAAGCTCACTAAAAGAGTCAATTCAGAAGAATTTTCAGCTAATCCGTTCTGTAATTATCATATATGGATAAGTCAATTACTCATGAATAACTTCTTCCTTAACAATGACATCACATATTCAGAATAATCTTCAGAAAATCTAATATCTCTTTAATACCGTCTTTACTTACTAACCCGTTCTCATTCTGACTACATCATTAGTCATTCAGCCTTTGAACTCTTTAGTTCCACATTCATGAGCTTAATCCATATAAATCTTGTGAATTTCTTTGTATAACACTATACTGGTAAGGGGGTGGAGATCGTAAGCCTCAAAATTTAACTTTCATATATAATGCTCATATAACATAACACTTATCATTTTCATGTACTATAAAACATCTATCCATACCTTTTCAAATTCTATTTCATGATCAGTAACATTTTACTCAGATAATTGAGTATCTTTTTCGGAGTCATCAGAATTAGCTCGATTGGAAAGCATCTCTGTCTATTTGTAAAACAATTTTTTCATCAGAGTCGGGAGATATCACACTATCACAGGTTAAATAATGTCATGTATTTCTAGACTCCACATATGCTACGTTCAGCCCAAGAACCGACTAAATTGTAGCTCTGATACCACTAAATGTAATACCTCTAACCCGTATCCGTCACCGAAACAGGGTTATGGAGCGTTACCGAAACTTTTTAGGACATTTTCAGATAAAACATGTAAATCACTATTCATTAACCGAGATCATACGTAACATCCCTTAAATGGACCTTCGAGGCCCAATACGAGCATTAGAATCGATTCAGGACTTAATCGGGAACTCTAAAAATTTTTCATGACATTTCAAAAATTTTCCAATGTGCAGGGCTCACACGCCCATATGGTCCAATGGACACACCCGTGTGACCCTAGGACACGCCCGTGCCTTAGGCCGTGTTCGATTTAGGTTGATCTCTGACTTGTGCCACACGGCCATGCCACACGCTCGTATGCTAGGCCATGTGTTTAATTAATTCAATTCGAATTAGGTGAAAATTTCACACGGTCAAGACACACGCCCGTGTATCCCACACGGCTGAGACACACGCCCATGTCTCTGCCCATGTGCTCAATCCTGAGCATTCTGTTTTTCTCGAATTTAAGGTGCATGGGACACATGGCCAGGCCACACGCCCATAGGGCAGACCGTGTGTCACACACGGCCTAGACACACGCCCGTGTGGACAAAATAAAGCCATTCCTAGCTTTATTTCTCACCCAAAATCACACCCATGACCTGCACTTGAATCACACATCCAAATAACAACCATTTCAAGCATTCAAATTAAACAAACTCTATCATTCAACATAGCATACCATTTGTAACATCCTAAAAAGGGCCTATGCATTTTTGGTTTAATTGTACGAAATGACATATCTTATGTGTTATGAATATATTTTGAACACTTTTGGAAACACGAAATGTATGGAAATGTTAAGTTTAAAAGAGGAAAGTGAACATTTTTAGAACCTTGGAAATGTAAGGAAATGTCTTGTAAGGAAATGTCATGGAAATGTAAGGAAATGTCAAGTTTACTGAGCCGATCGAAAATTTTTGGAAACTTAGAAATGACCTAGAAATGACGAGTTTTAAGGTTTAAAGGGGAAATTAAGGCAAGGTGGCCTTAAAAGAAAAAGTTTGTGAAATTTGACACACAAACAGGCTTGGAAAAGTGGTCCAAGATGCCACTTAGGGCCTATGGAAATGGCGCCATATGCAAGAGGAATGGGCCTAAGTTCGAGTCACATGGGAAGCAAATAAAAGAAATTTTATTTTACTACAAGGAGCAGAGAGGTGGACGACACATGGCTATAAATTAGGAGCTTTTATTATTTTATAAATAGTGGATAAATAAGGGATTTATTTATCATTATTGTCAAGAGATAATTGTTGGATTAAATTCTTTTAATTTGAATAAAGAGATAAAGAGGAAAATAAGGGAGAAGTGATGGCAAAGTAAGGGACTTTGAGTTTAATAATTTCGGCTAAGTAAGGATAGTTGCTGAATTATCTTTTATTTTAAGTGATAATTAAAGGATAAAGTTATCAGATAGAGGAGTGGTGGCCAAGTAAGGGACTCCTTAGATGATAATTTCGGCTATAAAAGGAAGGAAGGAGGGCTACTCATCAATTTGTGCTTCCTCCTTTCTCTGCCGAATTCTTAGTGCTCTCTTCTCTTCTTTTCTTTCTTTTCTTTTGTCAAGTTGAGATTAAGTAATTGTTGGAACCTAGCCGAATATTTTCCTCTCCATTAGAAGCCATAGCCGAATCCTCCATCTTTATTCTTCCTTATCTTTTCTTTCCAATCCATCAAAGCCAAATCTTTGAGGGGCTTCAAGCATAGGTGTGTCGATTTCTTCAAGAAAGGGATTCTTTCGGGATTTTTGCCATAGTCGACTATAAAGGAAAAGATCTTGAGTTTGACCATCAAGGTAAGTCATATCGACATTCGCCAAGGGCCATTGATTGTGATTAAAGGTTAAAAGTTGATCTAACATGTGGTTTTAGGGATTTCATGAAGCTATAACCATGGATAATTTCGGGATTTAAGATCCTTAAGTGATTAGCCGATTTCAAAGGGAAGAATACAAGTTTCCGGATTTGATTAATTATCAAATCGGCACAAAGGGATTTAGGATCTAAAGCGATAGATCGGTTTTTCGGGATTTAAGTGAACCGCTAAGTGTATCGTGTGTGTACCCCACACTAATTCTTAATATGTTTTATGGTGTGTTTAATTAAAATATGTGATATTAAGAATATGAAAGTGGCTAAGGTACCATGTTATGGTACTCAATACTCGTGCACGTTTCCTACTTCTACTAGGAATATGAAAAATGTTATTTGTAACATGAGAATATGATAAGAATGTGAACTCTGGCATATTATGCATATTATTATATGGGGCATATGGGTTTTTTTGAAAGAGGAAGTGAATGTGGTGACCTAAGACCACGAACACGGTGATCTAAGACCGTGATATCTCGAAAAGTGGTGACCTAAGACCACAGTAATCTAAAAGTGGTGACCTAAGACCACGGTGTCACGGTGACCTAAGACCGCAGATTTGGAGTGTAGCGGAAGGAGGGTTGACTTAGTAGTCCCACGGTGTGGACTGGTAGGTGCGGGGTGTGTAGCGGATGGACAACTAGGTTTGGGTTTGGGAATGCATCATAACCTTTGTATTCTATGTTTTGAATGTGTAATATGTGATATGCCCGATTCTATTATGATTTAGTGTCGTGTACACATTGAGTCTGTTTGACTCACCCCGTTGGGGAACATTTTTCAGTGATGAGCAGTGATGGACCGGGACGGCGCGGAACTTGTGGTGGCCATGCTCAACATGAAGTTTATAATTTTGAGGACTCTTGAATTTATTTTAGTACTTTGAATTATTTTGGGAATTATTTGATGTAATAAGGCCATAAGGCCATAGTTGAATTACTTTACACTTATTTTTATTTATTATGATTATGAATTTTATCTATTAAAATTTAATTAAAATTTCTTTTAAACTAAACCCTAAATATTTTGTCACTTAAGATAAAAGGGATTTCAATATAAAACGAACTGTTTTTTCAACACAAGCCCAACCCAAAACAATATTTTTCTTAAAATCACACAAGTTTTCCTAAGAACAAAAGAATTTTGAACCGGTTTACTTGAGGAACATACCAAATCTGGTCAAAGCTCGTGGGTCGGGTTTGGGGTGTTTCAGTTTGGTATCAGAGCCCAGTTTTAAACTCTTAGCCTGTGGGCTAAGGCCCAAAACGTTTTCAAATCGAGCCCAAATGAGTTTTATGAAAGTATTTTTGAAGATGAGCAGGTTTTCTGGCATGGCACCTAAGTCTCCGACCCGCAGTCCACCAGGTAAGTACCCTTGACTACTGAAGTGAAATGTGTATGTGAATGTTATAAGTATGAAGGGAACGTAAACTAGTGAACTAGGATCTGTTGAACCCTAGGGCTAGTGCACTCAAACACATGCATAAGACTTAAGGACTATTAAACAAACCTGTGAAGTAAGTCGCCGAGCTAGGGTGTGGTAACTGTTGTGCGCATGTCTAGGAGTGGATTCAGTAAGAGCTTGGTATTTAAGAAGTCCTAGCGACTCACCTCCTCTTTACTCGAATCCTACCTGGTGCGTAGCTACGGTTCACCCTAACCAAGAGGACTTATTCACGGGCTAAACCCGATAATTAAAACCCGAAAGGGACTAGCCATGATAAAAACCCTAGTTTTAAAATCCCTAAATTACCCTTTTAATTGTAGTAAAAGATTATTGTGAATTTTTTTTTCCAAAATATCTCTGATTTACAAAATTACAAAAATGCCCCTATATTGTAAATTACTAAAATACCCTTAGTTCTTAAGATTTTCAAAAATACCCTCGACGTTTGCTACAATATTTCTACTTTACAAAGATATCAAAAACTTACATTTTACAAATAACAAGATACCCTAATTTGGAAAATTTACTGGGCGCTTCGACTTCCAAAATTACCAAATAACCTCGATTTCAAAAATTTTTGCAACACCTCTGATTTGGAAAACAAAATAACTTGAGATTTTGTAAATTTTGAAATACCTCTAATTTGAAAAATATTTTCGAATTGACCCGATTTATTACCAAAATACCCACAGAGGAAAATGACGAAATTACCACAGGTAAGGAAATGGATGGAATGACCATAAAAGTGTAGTGAATGATGTTGTGAATGAATGTGACTTCATGGAGAAATGAATGTGTCTCTGCTTATGAATGTGAATGTGACTCCACGAGTTAGAGTAGTGAACTTGAACTAGAAACTTTGGTTGATCGAAAGAACTACTTACGAACATCTCTTTTCATAAAACGTTCGCGAATAATCGAGTGGAACAAAATTTACGATGCATAAAACTTTTAATCAGTTAAATCGTGGCGTTAGAAATGAGTTCTAGGGAAGTATGATGATTTTATTAAGATCAGAGTCAGACATAAGCGTAGTGCGGTGAGTTAAGAGGTACGATTATTCGTTAATAAGTAATTTCGAGGACGAAATTATTTTTAAGGAGGGTAGAATCAGAACATCTGAAAAGGGCCTATGCATTTTTGGTTTAATTATGCGAAATGACATATCTTATGTGTTATGAATATATTTTGAACACTTTTGGAAACACGAAATGTATGGAAATGTTAAGTTTAAAAGAGGAAAGTGAACATTTTAGAACCTTGGAAATGTAAGGAAATGTCTTGTAAGGAAATGTCATGGAAATGTAAGGAAATGTCTTGGAAATGTAAGGAAATGTCTTGTAAGGAAATGTCATGGAAATGTAAGGAAATGTCAAGTTTACTGAGCCGATCGAAAATTTTTGGAAACTTAGAAATGACCTAGAAATGACGAGTTTTAAGGTTTAAAAGGGAAATTAAGGCAAGGTGGCCTTAAAAGAAAAAGTTTGTGAAATTTGACACACAAACAGGCTTGGAAAAGTGGTCTCAAGATGCCACTTAGGGCCTATGGAAATGGCGCCATATGCAAGAGGAATGGGCCTAAGTTCGAGTCACATGGGAAGCAAATAAAAGAAATTTTATTTTGCTACAAGGAGCAGAGAGAGGTGGACGGCACATGGCTATAAATTAGGAGCTTTTATTATTTTATAAATAGTGGATAAATAAGGGATTTATTTATCATTATTGTCAAGAGATAATTGTTGGATTAAATTCTTTTAATTTGAATAAAGAGATAAAGAGGAAAATAAGGAGAAGTGATGGCCAAGTAAGAGACTTTGAGTTTAATAATTTCGGCTAAGTAAGGATAGTTGCTTTGAATTATCTTTTATTTTAAGTGATAATTAAAGGATAAAGTTATCGATAGAGGAGTGGTGGCCAAGTAAGGGACTCCTTAAATGATAATTTAGGCTATAAAAGGAAGGAAGGAGGGCTACTCATCAATTTGTGCTTCCTCCTTTCTCTGCCGAATTCTTAGTGCTCTCTTCTCTTCTTTTCTTTCTTTTCTTTTGTCAAGTCGAGATTAAGTAATTGTTGGAACCTAGCCGAATATTTTCCTCTCCATTAGAAGCCATAGCCGAATCCTCCATCTTTATTCTTCCTTCTCTTTTCTTTCCAATCCATCGGCCGAATCTTTGAGGGGCTTCAAGCATAGGTGTCTTTGTCGATTTCTTCAAGAAAGGGATTCTTTCGGGATTTTGCCATAGTCGACTATAAAGGAAAAGATCTTGAGGATTTGACCATCAAGGTAAGTCATATCGACATTCGGCCAAGGGCCATTGATTGTGATTAAAGGTTAGAAGTTGATCTAACATGTGGTTTTAGGGATTTATGTGAAGCTATAACCATGGATAATTTCGGGATTTAAGATCCTTAAGTGATTAGCCGATTTCAAAGGGGAAGAATACAAGTTTCCGGGATTTGATTAATTATCAAATCGGTAGCAAGGGATTTAGGATCTAAAGCGATAGATCGGTTTTTCGGGATTTAAGTGAACCGCTAAGTGTATCAGGTGTGTACCCCACACTAATTCTTAATATGTTTTATGGCTGTGTTTAATTAAAATATGTGATATTAAGAATATGAAAGTGGGTAAGGTACCATGTTATGGTACTAAATAATAAGGTACGTTTCCTACTTCTACTAGGAATATGAAAAATGTTATTTGTAACATGAGAATATGATAAGAATGTGAACTCTGGCATATTATGCATATTATTATATGGGGCATATGGGTTTGTTTGAAAGGGGAAGTGAATGTGGTGACCTAAGACCACGAACACGGTGATATAAGACCGTGATATCTGAAAAGTGGTGACCTAAGACCACAGTAATCTAAAAGTGGTGACCTAAGACCACATTATGCGGTGACCTACGACCGCAGATTTGGAGTGTAGCGAAAGGAGGGTTGACTTAGTAGTCCCCACGGTGTGACTGGTAGGTACGGGGGTGTGTAGCGGATGGACAACTAGGTTTGGGTTTGGGAATGCATCATAACCTGTATTCTATGTTTTGAATGTGTAATATGTGATATGCCTGATTCTATTATGATTTAGTGTCGTGTACACATTGAGTCTGTTTGACTCACCCCATTGGGGAACATTTTTCAGGTGATGAACAGTGATGGACCGGGACGGCAGAACTTGTGGTGGCCATGCTCAACATGAAGTTTATATTTTTGAGGACTCTTGAATTTATTTTAGTACTTTGAATTATTTTGGGAATTATTTGATGTAATAAGGCCATAAGGCCATAATTGAATTACTTTACACTTATTTTTATTTATTATGATTATGAATTTTATCTATTAAAATTTAATTAAAATTTCTTTTAAACTAAACCCTAAATATTTTGTCACTTAAGATAAAAGGGATTTCAATATAAAACAAACATGTTTTCAACAAAAGCCCAACCCAAAACAATATTTTTCTTAAAATCACACAAGTTTTCCTAAGAACAAAAGAATTTTGAACCGGTTTACTTGAGGAACATACCAAATCTGGTCAAAGCTCGTGGGCCGGGTTTGGGGTGTTTCACCATTACTTGCATTCATGTTCATAATCTTGGCTTGGTTTAGTCCATATGTTAGGCATGATTTGATCAACTACTTAACACATATGTAGCTACCATAGCATGGAATTACAAGTATATCAAAACAACTATTACTAGCCATTCCAATGGCTAGATTACAAGCATACTTTACATTTACATGCCAATGTGGCCAGTATAACCTATACATGCCATTACAACCATAATTGATTTACCATATTGTATCGACATGGGCTGATGGATAGTGTGAGTGATCTCCGCCGAGCTTCCAATTCAACAAGCTTTTGATATACTCTAAAATAGGGAACTAAAACTAAGTAAGCATAAAATGCTTAGTAAGTTCGTATAACATGGTACTTAACTTACAATTCATCCTATTTTGAGGTAACTATGTAAGGCATATTCAATCAATTTGACCTCAAGCCCTACACACATCCTCTTGCCCTTGTTAGTCATATAATCCATAGTAATATCAAGACATATATGGGCTCAACAACTATCAAGTGTCCAAGCACATATGCTTTCCGCAACATGTATCCATTCAACATGCATGATTTATCTCATTATTACAAGTATAATTTCATAATAGCTCATTTCGAGTTCAAATCATTTCATATCAGAACTTTACTCATATTACTCGAAATATCAAGGTCACAATTTGTACACTCAAGGTGTACAAGTCTATAATCAAGAATGAACATTCTCATCAAATAATTTCCATGTACAAATATCATCATCTCATATTTTCATATATCACTTGTCATGTATCATCATTTTTCTTGTATTTCATGTAATATTCTTTTCATGTCATATTTCCATATCGTATACATCATTCCATGTCAACTTATCTTAAATTCATATTTGCACCTATCAGAACCTTGCCCGTTGAATTTATTTGAATTATCCATGGATACACATGTAGTACTCTCGAGGCGTGCAAATTAAAATCCGTAAATTCATGTCCACTAGTATCCCTAAGGTACAATTTCAGGGAGTGCACTCTCGAGCCACACATGTATACAAAAGGATTACTAGTCCAGGCTAAATCCTTTTTATGACATATGCTCTAAAGAGCTTGATCTGGATTACCCGTCCGGGCTAAATCCAATCCATAATATATACTCGAGAAGACTCACATTAGGATTACCTGTCCGAGCTAAATCCTTTCTATAATGAAGTCATTAGGATTGCTCGTTCGAGCCTAATCCATTCTGCAAAAAATGCAGGACCTCATTCATTTCGGCAATTACACTTGTCCATCGATATTCATTTATTCAAACGTGATTTAAACATTTTTCAAACATTATCGGGCATGTGATTATTTCATACATCTATGATCATCCATATAATTCAAATACACACATTCCACATCCATTCAAGCATATAAGTAACATTTTCATCGTTTGACCTTTATCATCTATGGGGCATTATCATTTAAATTAGACATTTTTATTTACCGGGCTTGATCAGATATGTAATCATTTCACATATTTATGACATTTATACAATTTACATAAACACAATCAGTGTAAGCCTGTAAATAAATACAGTTTAGTTATTCGAACTTACCTCAACAATGTTCGTGTACATAAAATCTACTAATCCGACATTTTCCTCTTTCTTCGTTCTAGCTCCGAATTTGGTCTATCCGGATCTATACAAGTAAATTTAACATTAATTTATCATATTTCACATTCAAGTGGACTCAATTTTCATTCTAGGCAAAATTACCATTTTGCCCCTAACTTTTCCATAAATTCCATTTTCGTCTCTAGGCTCGGAAAATGAAACTTGTGCAAATTAATCCCTATTCCAAGCCTAACCAAAGCCCCATTACAATATTTACAGCACATGTATTCATAAAATTTCAGATTTTTTCCTTCAATTTCACAAGTTTACATTTTAGTCCCTAAATCATGTTTTCATCAAAAATCACTTTGTAAAAGTTGTTTATCTATCAATAATCTTTCATTTTCTACCATAAATTTTTTATTTTCCAGCATATACATCCATGACCCATTTTTCATACCGTGATAACTTTTCAAATTAACCCCCCAAATAGATAGATTAGACTATCCCGATTCTAAAATATAAAAATCATTAAAAACAGGACAAGGAAACTTACCCAATTAGGCCTTGAAAGTTTCTTTTCTCTCACCTAGGGTTTCCATGTGCTTTTAGGTTGAAGATGACATAAAATAAGATGATATCTTTTATCATCTTTTTAATTAATAAGTAATTTGCTATTTCCAATTTAGTCCTTGCCCTTTTTCTATATTTCCATGGATGAGTCACCAAGAAAAATCTACATACTTTCCTTAATGGTCTAATTACCATATAAGGACCTTAAGTTTTGAATTCCATAGCTATTTGATCCTTCTAGCTACTAGAATCCAACTTTTACATTTTATGCGATTTAGTCCTTCTCGTAATTAAGCACATAATCGATAAAATTTTCTTATCAAAATTTTCACATGATATTTATATCATATTACGGATCATAAAATAAAATAAAAATAAATTTTACTTTCGGCTCGAATTTGTGGTCCCGAAACCACTGTTCCTATTTCACCAAATTTTAGGCTGTTACAAAACGAATCTCTGAACTCCCACAAATATCAAATACAGTCTACTGAGTTGAGCGACCGAAGCACACGCTCCCTTATAGTGCCTCAAATAACCCATTGAGTGGAGACTCATGCTCAACACTCCATTATCTACTCCAAAAAAATCATACCACCTAGAGCCATATGCTCACAATGTCACAAATAAAGGTGAGTACCCACAAATCCTATGGCATGCCAACTATATCCAATGGATCCACCATGATAAATCAGTCAAAATGATTATGTATAGCTTGTAACATAGCCATTTAGCATCCAATTAAATCAAGCAATTCATTCATAAATTTCCCGTATTCAGTTACCAATTATAACACCAACATATCATGATAAAAAATTTCAATACACATCCTTAAAATCATCCTTAAAGTTAATCTAATTAAATAGCGCAACACCACCCAAAAACTCACTTACCATTTTTTTTCAGTACAAATTCAAATTTTGCACATTTAATATTAATCTTGCAAAATCAACCATTTATCCATAATTAATTAATTTTAATCATTAATTAAGGTACTAATTAAACATAATTGAGGGTCAATTTACCAAATCGCCCTTAGAAACACTCGCCACACAATTTTATTCTATCACAACAAGTGATCAACTAGGCAATTCCAAGCTTTAATTCCGGTTATCTCAGTCCTCTTCAAGATACGGAGCTTCAACAGAGGTAAAGTAGACATTACCACCTTTGTAAAGCTATACTAAACACGAACTTTAATTAACTATGCTAATCAAAATCATTTCACAAAGATACCTTACTGGATTTGTAACATCAAGTCGAAAACTCGATTCCTCACAAAATCGACTTCTCCAGCCCTCCTAATCACTTCCAAAGATCAATACTAAACCAAATGCACATAAACTAAGCATCAATTTCATATTTAAATCAATTTCACAAAAATCTGGAAAATCGATTCATGAAGATGATAAAATTCAGATTTCTTCAAATTATCTCACAAACCATGTTTAACCTTGATAACTAAGACCAAAAACCTTTTAATAGATCTATTTTGAGTTAGAACATCCATTGATTTGTGGATTTATTCTCAATATTCAAGATCCATCATTAAAGCACCTTAAGCTTTTGAAGAAGATGATATTGATAAAGAATCCTTTAATTGACTCTCAAATCATGAAAAATTGTTTCTAATCGTCATAAAAACAAGTTTAGGATTGAAGATTACCTTTAATTCGCTCTAAATTCGTTGATTGAAAATCTTGATTTAAGAAGCTTGAGAAATTTCAGAATATTTTTTGCTACTTTTGAGAATAATTTCGGGTGAATTGAGAGAGCATTTTGAGAAGAAAATTAGTTGGATCTATTCTCTGATGATAGATCTTTAAACCCATGTAAAGAAAACGAATTTTTTAGCTCTCTAATATGATGTAAATGGTGTGAAAAGTAGGCTAGATACATTGGGTTTAAAACTGAAACAACCCACCAGAATTTAAAAATTGGGAAATTTGTCTAATGGCCACTCCCACATTTCCCTTGTTTTACCATTTAATACTTTCCCTCCAAAATTCTGAATTTTAAAGTTTATTTGCCAAATAAGTACTCCAAAATTTCCCTTATTTTACAATTAAATCTAATTTAATTAATAATTAAAATTAACTCAATTTAACCCCCAATAAAAATTAATTTAAAATTATTTTTTGACCCAAATTAATTATTTTCACTAATAATTATTTAATTACTTTAAAATTAATTTCCAAAAATATTTTTATTTTTCTAGATTATTGTTTGATTAATTTTAGATGAAATTAACCTCCTAAATTATATTAAAAATTACTAGAGACCCTATAAATTCCTAATTTCGCACTCGGTACCTGAAAAATATTCCCAAAACTACTAGACCCGCTTTAGGGATATTGTAACACCCCAAACCCGGCCCAAGCGTTAAGACCATATCTGACATGTCACATGAAAATATATTTAAGTCCTTTTTATTCGTACGTAAATAGATTTGTTAAAATCAAGAAAAAAAAACAAGTTTTAATTTAAAATAATTGACAATATATTACTAACTTCAAAGATTTGCTTGATAAATCGATAATTTAAACTAATGATTTTACAACCGTGACTTTAAAAATATTGATGAAAATTTGGGAGAAACTTTCCGGGTTAAAAAAAAATATTTATATAAGTTTATAAAAATCCATTTGTGTACCATTTTAGAAAAACTTTTATTTTAATTTGTTAAAATAAAATCACATTTAAAATAATTTGAGCAAAATACGTCAAACATGAAGCAAAAATAACCAGAGGCCTTATTACAACATTTAACCCAAAATAGTAAAGTAATAAAGTAAACGAGAAATCTAAGTCCAAATAAAACCGTTTCTGAAGTATGGCCCCCACCAAGTCATCCATGGCCCAAGTCCATGTCACTGAGCATTACCTGCAAGGGTTAAGGAAACGGGGTGAGTTACTAGAACTCAGTGCATAACCCCCTTACCGTTGTCCAATGGGCCTGAAACCCATTTAGCAATATTTTGGGCCTAAGCCCCTTTTTACATAATAATGTATAAAATATATCATATGAATGTAATGCAATCCAAAACCAACCTAATAATCCATCCGCTACACACCACCCGTACCATCCCATCACACTTGTGGGGATCAAGTCAACCCACCCCGCCAAACACACCAATCGCAGGCATTATGCCATTTATAACAAATTTTGATTGTGGCCGAGCCACCAGAATCATAGTATCATATTAACAAACATTTTTGTGGCGATTGCACACACCGAATCACTTCTCTTCAACATTTTCCCATCCCATGCAAAATCATTTAAATGCATCATACATAGCAAATCATGATATTTACAAATATAAACAACAATAATTAATTCAGAGATTCATTACAAAAATTCGGCCCATTGTAGCACTTGCAAATCAGCCCATTAAGACCATATATCAAATCGACCCATTATGGCAATACATCAAATCGGCCCATTTAAGCAATATATCAAATCGGCCCGTTAAGGCAATATAACAAATCGGCCCATTAAGACAATATAACAAATCGGCCCATTAAGGCAATATAACAAATCGGCCCATTAGGGGCAATTTCGTAATTCGGCCCTTTAGGGCGTTTTCGTTCTCACAGTGTTAATACCAATTTTGTCAATTTTATCAAAAATAGTGTAATTTAGGCCAGTTTTCCCGGTTTACTCCATAAAACGATTTTAATCGTAGTGATATATTTCCAATATGATATCAATCTTAAAACCCACGGAAAACGGTGTGAGATTACACACCTGATTACGGTAAGTACTAGGCTTTCTTGATCTTCGACACCTAAGTTATCATAACGCTTGATTAGTCGACATACGTGATTTAATTAATCAACTCTAAAATAAACGATCTAAATTGTTCACCCTTGGAATCGTGAACGACCACGATTTGTCGATTCTCCCCGGATGATGGTCCACAACCCGGTGGAAAATCCTGAACCGCCAATACTGCCCTTCGTTTGAATTTAGGAGTAGGGATCGCTAATCCTCTCCTTTTGTGATCTCCAAACGCTTTCCCTTTTGATTTGATATCGCTTGTCTCCATTGAAAACAAATCTTAGTCAAAATATTACGTTGATACGAAATGATTGACTAAGGAAAAGGTCAGCTTACCACTAGAATCGTATGATCACAAGTCGATAGATCGAGCGATTTAGTCCCTAAAACATATAGTCGATTATTTCAAATTATTACTCTGTTAGCAACCAATCGAATATTGAATAATATCAATAATCCATAAGAACTCCTTACCTTATCAATATTGGATCCGATTTTACCGTTCAACTTGAGGCTAAAATGATGCTCGGCCTCCCTCTAGAATACTACAAAAGGGAAATTGATCACGTTGTGAGAGAGTAGAAGAAAATGATGATTTCTATTAATAGAACCATCCCATGACAAGGGCATACATTCAGCATTAAGAGAAGAATTTCAAAAGAAGATTATTACTCACCAATTCGACAAGAAGATAGTATCCAATCACGAAGGAAAAAAAAATAGTGAGGAGACAAGTTGTTATTAGATTCGGCTATGGAGAGAATGAATAAAAGAAAATAATTTGATCAAAGTGAAATTTGATTTTAAGAAGTTGAAGAAGGATTGAAAAGATGATTAAAAGAAAAGAAAGGGAGAGAAGGGGTGCTAACTAGTTTCGGTTTTCAAGAAAAGATAAGTGAGAATAATTTGGTCTCAATGGTTTGGTACATTCAGCAAACAAGAAGGAAAAGAAGAAACAAAAATGCACACTAAAGGCTTGAAGATTCGGCAAAGAGAAGAAGAAATTTGGAGAGAAAGAAAAATGACACAAAATGATGCTAAAGGAATTTTGGCAAAAACAAGCACCAAAGTTTTTACCGAAAGACAAAGAAAATTTGGCTACCTTTCCCTATACCAAAACCGTCCATAATATGACAATAAGGTCAAAAAAAATTTGGCCAACCAAAACTTTCCAAAACATCTCCCTTGAAAAAGGCCAACATGTTCCCTATACTTGCCTTTTCTTTTGATTTCTTTCTCTACCCTCATCCTTTCCTTATTTCTTTAGCCACCTTGCTAAAATTAAAAAGTCCACCTTGCCTTATATACCATCTTGGCCGACACTTAGGGAAAGAATACAAAAAAAAATGTCAAAATTTTGCACTTGATGGGATTTGAACCTCTTCCCTCAAAGTCCTTCATGTGGCGCCATATCCCCTTTACCATAAGCTCCTTTGTGCTAGCAAATTACTCATTTATTTCCATAAGCAATGAGGTCACTTACTATATCTCCTTAAAGTGCTAAAATACCAAATTTTTTTACTAAAGCCCAATTAAACCCCGAGCCTTCTTAAGACCTTAAAACACACACGATTAGTAATTTAACTAGCTTAACGCAAGAAATAATGCAACACATAAAATTCCAAATTTTAGGATGTTACAATTCTACCCCCTTAAAGAAAATTTCGTCCTCGAAATTTACCTGATTAAAAGAGGTGAGGATATTGCTGCCGAATCGCGTCCTCAGGCTCCCATGTAGCTTCCTTCGATCCGTAATTATGCCATAATACTTTGACTAACGTCACTGACTTCCTTCTCAGCACCTTAACGTCCCGATCTAAAATCCGTTCTGGCTCCTCTTCAAAAGACAAGTCAGGTCTTATCTCAACTTTCTCTACCGGTACTATATGAGACGGATCCGATCGATAACGCCTTAACATTGAGACATGAAAAACACTATGTATCTGACTCAACTTCAGAGGTAACTCAAGCTGATAAGCCACTGGCCTAACACGCTTCAATACACAGTATGGCCCGATGAACCTAGGGCTCAACTTGCCATTCCTTCCAAATCTAAAGATCTTCTTCCAAGGTGAGACCTTTAGAAAGACCTGATCTCCCACCGCAAACTCAATATCCTTACGCTTCAGATGCGCATACGATTTTTGTCTATCCGATGCTTCCTTTAACCGTGCCCGAATTACCTTTACTTTTTCCTCCGTCTTTGATATCAACTCAGGACCCAATAACTGTCGCTCCCCCAGCTCAGTCCAACAAGTAGGTGTACGACACCTACGACCATACAACGCCTCGTAGGTTGCCATCTGGATGCTAGATTGATAACTGTTGTTGTATGCAAACTCTACCAACGGTAGGAAATCCTCCCAACTCAGCCCCTTAGCATGTCTTCCAGAATTTGGATTACTCTCTCCGACTGACCATCTGTCTGAGGATGAAATACCGTGCTAAAATTTAACCTTGTTCCCAAAGCTTCATGTAAAGCTTTCCAAAACCGTGATGTAAACCTAGGGTCCCTGTCCGAAATAATAGACACTGGTACCCCATGTAACCTCACGATCTCTGCTACATACAACTTGGCCAACTTCTACAATGAGTAATCCGTACGAACAGGTAGGAAATGAGCAATCTTCGTCAACCGATCCACTATTACCCAAACGGAATCCTTCTTAGTAGGCGTTAAGGGTAACCCACTAACAAAGTCCATCGTTATCCTTTCCCATTTCCATAATGGAATTTTCACCGGTTGTAGCAATCCCGACGGCAATTGATGTTTCGTCTTCACCTGCTGATATGTTAAGCACCTACTCACGAAATTAGTAACCTCCCGTTTCAACCCTGGCCACCAATACTGCTCACGGAGGTCTCGATACATTTTATTTTCCCCGGGGTGCATAGCATATGGGCTACTATGCGCCTTACGCAGAATCATTTGTCTCAATTCCAAATCTTTGGGCATACAAATTCTTCCGCGGAAACACAATACTCCATCACTATTCAATCCAAAATCCCCTATCACACCACCTTCCACATGCTGAAGTAAGGAACCCAACCTTTCATCTAAAAACTGTTTTTCCTTAATCTGGCGCTTCACCTGAAGTTCGGCTAGCAGACTACCATCTTCATACAGGCTGAGATGAGCGAACATCGCTCTCAAATCCGATATCACCTTTCGACTTAACGCATCAGCCACCACGTTAGCCTTTCCGGGATGATACTCGATTGAGAAGTCATAATCTTTCAACAGTTCTATCCACCTCCGCTGTCTTAAGTTCAGCTCTTTCTGGGTAAGGAGGTACTTTAGAATCTTATGATCCGTGTAGATAATCGACTTCTCACAGTACAGATAGTGTCTCCAAATCTTCAAAGCAAACACCACTGCAGCTAACTCCAAATCATGAGTGGGATAGTTCACCTCGTGCGGCCTTAATTGACGAGATGCATAAGCCACCACTTTTCCTCCTTGCATCAACACACATCCCAAGCCTTTGTGTGATGCATCACAGTAAACAATAAACTCTTTTCCAACCTCAGGTTGAATCAATACTGGCGCTTCTGTCAGAATCTTCTTCAATTTCTCAAAGCTCTCTTGCTGCTGATCTGACCACACAAATGGTACTCCCTTGCGCAACAGCTTAGTTAGGGGTGTAGCAATCAACGAAAACCCCTCAACGAAACGCCTGTAATAACCAGCCAACCCTAGGAAACTCCGAATTTCGGCCACTGACTTTGGTGGTTTCCAATCCAACACAGCCTCGACCTTCCGAGGATCAACTCTAATTCCTTCGGCAGACACAACATGCCCCAAAAAGGTTACTTCCTTCAGCCAAAATTCACACTTACTGAATTTGGCATAAAGTTGCTTCTCCCTTAATATTTGCAATACTACCCGCAAATGCAAATCATGCTCTTCTTCATTCTTCGAGTACACCAAGATGTCATCTATGAACACCACCACAAACTGATCTAAATAGGGTTGGAAGACCCGGTTCATCATGTCCATAAATGCAACTGGTGCATTAGTCAACCCAAATGGCATCACCAAGAACTCATAATGCCCATAACGAGTTCGAAACGCAGTCTTATGAATATCCGCCTCCTTAACCTTAAGTTGGTGATAACCCGATCTTAAATCTATCTTCGAGAAAATTGAAGCTCCTCGCAGTTGATCAAACAGATCATTGATTCTCGGCAACGGATACCTGTTCTTAATCGTCAACTTATTCAACTGTCTATAATCGATGCACATACACATCGACCCATCCTTCTTCTTGAAGAACAAGACCAGCGCTCCCCACGGTGACACACTCAGTCGAATGAATCCCCGATCCAACAACTCCTGAATTTGAGCTTTAAGCTCTGCTAACTCCTTCGGCGCCATTCTATAAGGAGCAATGGACACCGGAGCCGTTCCTGGCAATAACTCAATGCCAAACTCTACTTCCCGATCCGGAGGCAATCCTGGAAGCTCCTCGGGAAAGACGTCCGAAAACTCTTTCACCGTTCTAACACTTTCCACCGATAATTCCTTAGCATCCAAAGCACTAATGAAAGCTAGGAATGCTCCACACCCCTTTCTCACGAACTTTTCTGCCGTTAAAGCAGATACCACATTAGATAGATAGTTTCTTCTTTCACCTATCACCATCACTTCCTTATCCTCCGAAGTTCTTAGTAACATCTGCTTTGCAAAGACAATCCAAGTTCGCACGGTGTTTCACCAACCACCCATGCCCAAAATAAGGTCGAACTCGCCAATGGCGCTTCCATCAAATCCGCCAAAAAAATATTTCCCCTGAATTTCTAAGGGCACATCCTCTAAATGTGCTTATTTACTAACAATGACCGGCCTAGAGGACTAATTACAGTTGTTTCTCTAGCATTAATCTCAGATCTAATGTTTAGATTTCCAGATACAACACAAGCAACATACGAATGGGTGGATCCGATATCTATCAAAGCAGTAACAGGTACATCAGATATGAAGAACGTGCCGGTTATTACATCAGGTGCATCGCCATCCTCTCGACGTCTGACCGCATAAACCAACCCTGGCTGTCTCGCCTCCACGTTACCCCTATTACCAGTACCTCTAATGTAACACCCCAAACCCGGCCTAGAAGTTAGACCCGAATCTGATCTGTCACATGGAAGTAAAAACCATCTTTGCGATTATTAAAAACTTGCTTGAGAAATACAGCCTCTTTGTTAAAACCAAAAACACTTAAGCAATTGTTAACTACTTGAAAACGTAATTATCTTTAAAAACCTTTTTGGTGGCGAAAGCATATTTGAAATAAACAATTTACAAAAATGTGATGTTTAGAAATAGAGTTGCAGAAGCATTTTTAAATCATTGCGGAAACGTAGATAAAATACAAGTATTTTGAAAGATCGTTTGATGAGTCGAAAATCGAGGTAGTGAGCTTTAAAACCGTGGCTTTTGAAAATGTCGTAGATAATTTTGAAAGAGAATCCGAATTAAATCATTTGTAAAAAGTTTGCTATAAAATCCATTTATTAATCAATTTTGGAAACCATTATTTATATTTTTAGAAAATTCCCTTTTTAAACAATTTAAGCAAAATAATAAGAATATCCACCATAAAGCAAATAATAAAATACTCCAGAGGCCTTATTACAACATAAAAACCCAAAATAGTAAAGTGAATGGAAATAAAAATCTAAAGTTCAAAATAAAACACCATTTCTGAAGTATGGCTTCCACCGAGTCATCCATGGGCCCAAGTCCTCATTACGGAGCATTACCTACAAGGGTTAAGAAAAAGGGGGGTGAGTTACAAGAACTCGGTGTGAAATCCCTTACACCATCATCCACTGGGCTTTGAACACGCTTAGAAATATCTTGGGCCTAAGCCCATTTAAGATAATCTTGGGCGAAGCCCAATTACAAAACAATATATATATGAATGCAAAGTATGCAACCCAACCCATCCATCCAATCTCTCCCCGTACCGGCCCGGTCTCTCCCGTGGGGATCAAGTCAACCCACCCCGTCGGTCTCTCCAATTTGCAGATCAAGTTTGTCATTTATACTATTTGTGGCTGAGCCACCAGATTCATATACGGTAAAATGATCGACACAGAGTCATTAATTCATATGTTAGGCACATAGCCATTATCAGAATTTGTGGCAATGCCACCGGTCTATACTTCTCTTCATTCAAATTTTCCCATCCCATGCAATATGTAAAGATGCATCATACATAATCGTAAAACATCCATATAAAAATAACATCCATTAACCTATTGAATACTTTTTATGAATCAACCCATTAAAGCAATACGATCATTCGGCCTATAGGGGCATTTCGGTAATTCGGTCCATAAGGACATTTCGGTAAATTGGCCCATTATAACAATCTATCAAATCAGCCCATAGGGGTATTTCGGTAAATCAGTAATTTTACCCACTAAGGGTAATTCAGTAATCTCGCAACCGAGGGGTATTTCATTAATTTACACTCCAAGGGTATTTTGGTAATTTCGCAACCCTGGACTTAACTACTAATTTGGGCATAAAAATTTGAAACTGTCCATCTGCGCCATACTGACTAAATTGACTATAACTCGAGTTAGAAAACTCGAAATTTAAATCTGTAAATTTTCCTTGAAACTAGACTCATATATCTTCTTACTACAATTTTTCCAGAATTTTTGGAATTGCAGTTTAGTACAGTTTATTCCTTAAAGTTTCCCTTGTTTCACTGTCCAATGATTCTGACCTCTCTTACCTTAATTTCAAATATCTCACTGTACGGTTTTTATATACTACTCCCACTTGTTTCTATTGAAAATAGGTTCTCTAAGGAATCCATACATATAACTTATAACTCATAATTCACTTTTTACAATTTTAACCAATTTTTCCAAGACATAATAGGGAACCACGAAGTCCATCAGAACCATTCTCACTAAAATTAAGATATCCCAGAATATAAACTTCCTCTTCCTCCTCTGTTTCTTTCATATAAAAATAGACACAGTAAGCTTTAATTCAATATCTTTTTTGCTTTCTAATTCCCTTTATCCTATTTTTCGTGAGTTTTCCAAAATCATGTCACTGCTGCTGACCAAACTATTTCTTTGCAAAATATGGTTACTACTATGAACATACGCACTCCCGAGTGGTCTCGGATGCCGGTTTCCGATTTTCTTCGGTATTTCGACCGAATCATAGAACATTTCATACAAACATCCAGAGAGGTATGAGATTACACACCATTTCAAACATATATTCGGAAGGGTACGAGATTACACACCATTTCAAACATATATTCGGAAGGGTACGAGATTACGCACCTTGATTACAAGTTGTGCTTTCTACCGTTTCAACACCACGAATGTGATCTCCCTCAGTGCACCAAAAATCGATCCTACCCTTTGGCTACTGAAATCCCGTCCTAACAATATTTGGTGAGCGAAAGAGTCGTTAGCAATTATCCCACCTTTGATCAAAACAAATCTTATAACAACGTTCTTACCCCACTTGCTTGACAAGTCGACGATAACGATTTGGTTAATACAAATCACTTGTGCTCCTTCACCTTGTTGAAAGCCCTAAATCCAACGATGGCCATATCACAGAAAAGAATGTAACTCAGACCCAACGAGAGAGAAAGAAGAACACTCGATTATTAAGGAAAAACTCGGATGAAACAAAGTTATCGAAAAAGAGAGAACTACTACTTACCGATTGTTAATTTCCTTGTAGCGCCACTCACTTAAATCACTACGAAAAGAGGATGATTTGATCACAAGGTAATGTCGAATTAAGAATAGAGAAAATGTTGATGAAAAGGTCAAAAGAAAAGAATGGATGGAGAGAAGAGTGCTAGATTGTTTCAAACTATCTAAGGGAGATGAACAAAAGGTGAGTGATTCGGCCAAACAAAGGAGAAAGATGTACACTCAAAGCTTGAAGATTCGGCAAGAAGGAGAAGGAAATTTGGAGAGAAAAGAAAAATGACACAAAAGTTGCAAATAGGAGTTTTTGGCCAAAACAACACAAAAACTTTTACCAATTGCCAAAGAAAATTCGGCTACCTCCCTCTACACCCAAAACCGTCCACATTCATGACCATAATGGTCAAAAATTGGCCAACCACACTTTCCATAACACTTCCCTTGAAAAAGGCCACATGTTCCCCTTACTTTCCCCTTTCTCTTGATTTCTTTCCTCACCTTCATCCTTTCCTATTTTCCTTAGCCATCTTGCCAAAAATAAAAAGTCCACCTTGCCTTATTTACATGCTTGGCCGACACTTAGGGAAAGAATGCAAAAATAATAGTCAAAATTTGCACACAATGGGATTTGAACCTCTTCCCTCCAAGTACTTCATGTGGCACCATAACCTCTTTACCATATGCTCAATTATGCAAGCAAATTGCTCTCTTATTTCCATAAGCCTTGATGCCACTTACTATCTCTCCTTAAAGTGCTAAAACATAAAATTTTTGCTAAGGCCCAATTTGAACCCGAAACTTCCTAGAACCCCGTAACTTTCCAAAATCACCTTCTTAATAAGTCCAACTTGAAATAATGCCGTTCTCAAATTCCCATAAATTTTAAAACGCTTATACGCTCAAGGTCCAATGGGCCCAATCCTACTAGGCCCAATTTCGGGTCGTTACATCTACCTGGTGCACCCTAACCTCGTCCTACGCCATTACCACCTCGACCTGGCCCACAGCCTCTCGGTGGCTGCTGAACGCCTCTAGCTGGTTGTGCATCATAGTTACGAACATCCTGAGTCTGAGCAGTCTGTCGAGGGCAATCTTTAAGCCGATGGTCCTTGGAACCACATTTAAAACAACCACCGGTTCTCTTCCAGCATTCACCCGGGTGTCGTTTTCCGCAATCCACACATGGCTGTAACTGATTGGTAGCAGCTGGTACTCTAGCTCGAGCTGCCTCCTCATTCCTGGGCCTCGTCTGAAACCCTCTAGCAGGACCTAAGTACCTAAAGTCCCTCTTGCTCCTGCCCCTATCCTTGTCTCGGTTTTGCCGCTCCGAGTGCTTAGCCTTTTCAGCTATCTTGGCTTTCTCCACTAGTGTGGCAAAATTTCTCTCCTTTTGTGGGGCTATCAGTACCCGGAAATCATCACGCAACCCGTCCTCAAAATGCACACAGCGTTCGTAGTCAGTCGGCACTATTCCCCGGGCATACCGACTCAGACGCAGAAAATTCCACCTCGTAGTTTGCCACGCCTCTTACCTCCTTGGACCAGATTTAGGAATTCCTTCCTTCAGGCATCCACATAGCTAGCCCCGCCTGGAATGCCGTCTTAAAGAAATCCCAGGTAATACGATCGGCCTGAGTACCTTCCCGAACCGTGAGCCACCATTGATACGCCTCGTCTCTCAACAAGGACACGCCTCCTTTTAGTTTCGCGCTTTCGGTGGTGCAATCTAGATCGTCCATGATCTCGCTCCCACGACCTCAAGCCGGCATTCGCTACATTTGGGGCCACACCGAGATACCCCTAAAAACCTCGGCACCATTCGATCTGAGTCGTTCTGAAATTGACCCACGATCTGCTGACCCAGTTCTTGCCCCAGCAACCCTTTCCAAGACTCGCAACATTGCTTGGGACAGAGCGTCGTCCTGCCTCATACGATCATGTGACCCAGCTTCAGTCACAGGTGACGCAGGTGCGTCCATTTCCGGCATATGTCCCGACGCCTCAGACATAACTCTAGCGCCTCGGCCTCTACCACGGCCACGTCTACCGCGTCCACGTCCTCTAGCGCTCATATTGGCTATTTCGATTTAATCGATTACGAGTCTTATGAATCAGTATGCTATTTCAGTGTTTATTAAACAATATTTTATGAAGTATAAGAAGTAAAGTCGTTTTAAATAACGCATCCTATAGTCTCAATCTCTATTGTTTCAATACTTAAAACTAAAAGTTCTAGAGTATTCCTACAGTCATACCAAAATAATCATAATCATACAATGATAACATATACTTACTTGACTTGGTGCCGGATACCCATGGTGCCATACTTCTTTTAAAACATGTATTTTTAATTTAAAATTCAAACAGTTTTTGGAAATTTTTTTTTTTTGAACCCAAACCACAGCCGAGTTTTGAAATCAGGCTCTGATACCATAAAATGTAATACCCCAAACCCAGTCCATGCGTTAAGATCAGATCTGACATGTCACATGAAAATATATTTAAGTCCTTTTTATTCGTACGTAAATAGATTTGTTAAAATCAAGAAAAAAAAACAAGTTTTAATTTAAAATAATTGACAATATATTACTAACTTCAAATATTTGCTTGATAAATCGATAATTTGAACTAATGATTTTACAACCGTGACTTTAAAAATATTGATGAAAATTTGGGAGAAACTTTCCGGGTTAAAAAAATATTTATATAAGTTTATAAAAATCCATTTGTGTACCATTTTAGAAAAACTTTTATTTTAATTTGTTAAAATAAAATCCCATTTAAAATAATTTGAGCAAAATACGTCAAACATAAAGCAAAAATAACCAGAGGCCTTATTACAACATTTAACCCAAAATAGTAAACTAATAAAGTAAACGAGAAATCTAAGTCCAAATAAAACCGTTTCTGAAGTATGACCCCCACCAAGTCATCCATGGCCCAAGTCCACGTCACTGAGCATTACTTGCAAGGGTTAAGGAAACGGGGTGAGTTACTAGAACTCAGTGCATAACCCCCTTACCGTTGTCCACTGGGCCTGAAACCCATTTAGCAATATTTTGGGCCTAAGCCCCTTTTTACATAATAATGTATCAAATATATCATATGAATGTAATGCAATCCCAAACCAACCTAATAATCCATCCGCTACACACCCCCCGTACCATCCCATCACACCTGTAGGGATCAAGTCAACCCACCCCACCAAACACACCCACCGCAGGCATTATGCCATTTATAACAAATTTTGATTGTGGCCGAGCCATCAGAACCATAGTATCATATTAACAAACATTTTTGTAGCAGTGCCACCGGAATCACTTCTCTTCAACATTTTCCCATCCCATGCAAAATCATGTAAATGCATCATACATAGCAAATCATGATATTTACAAATATAAACAACAATAATTAATTCAGAGATTCATTACAAAAATTCGGCCCATTGTAGCACTTGCAAATCAGCCCATTAAGACCATATATCAAATCGGCCCATTATGGCAATATATCAAATCGGCCCATTTAAGCAATATATCAAATCGGGCCGTTAAGGCAATAAAACAAATCGGCCCATTAAGGCAATATAACAAATTGGCCCATTAAGGCAATAAAACAAATCGGCCCATTAGGGGCAATTTCGTAATTTTGCCCTTTAGGGCGTTTTTGTAATTCTCACAGTGTTAATACCGATTTTGTCAATTTTATCAAAAATAGTGTAATTTAGGCCAGTTTTCCCGGTTTACTCCATAAAATGATTTAAATCGTAACAATATATTTCCAATATGATATCAATCTTAAAACCCACGGAAAACGGTGTGAGATTACACACCTGATTACGGTAAGTACTAGGCTTTCTTGATCTTTGACACCTAAGATATCATAACGCTCGATTAGTCGACATACGCGATTTAATTAATCAACTCTAAAATAAACGATCTAAAGTGTTTACCCTTGGAATCGTGAACAACCACGATTTGTCGATTCTCTCCGGATGATGGTCCACAACCCGGTGGAAAATCCCGAACCGCCGATACTGCCCTTCGTTTGAATTTAGGAGTAGGGATCGCTAATCCGCTCCTTTTGTGATCTCCAAACACTTTTCCTTTCGATTCGATATCGCTTGTCTCCATTGAAAACAAATCATAGTCAAAATATTACGTTGATACGAAATGATTGACTAAGGAAAAGGTCGGCTTACCACTAGAATCGTATGATCACAAGTCGATAGATCGAGCGATTTAGTCCCTAAAACATATAGTCGATTATTTCAAATTATTACTCCGTTAGCAACCAATTGAATATTGAATAATATCAATAATCAATAAGAACTCCTTACCTTATCAATATTGGATCCGATTTTACCGTTCAACTTGAGGCTAGAATGATGTTCGGCCTCCCTCTAGAATACTACAAAAGGGAAATTGATCACGTTGTGAGAGAGTAGACGAAAATGATGATTTCGGTTAATAGAACCATCCCATGACAAGGGCATACATTCGGTATTAAGAGAAGAATTTGAAAAGAAGATTATTACTCACCAATTCGACAAGAAGATAGTATCCAATCACGAAGGAAAAGAAATAGTGAGGAGACAAGTTGTTATTAGATTCAGTTATGGAGAGAATGAATAAAAGAAAATAATTTGATCAAAGTGAAATTTGATTTTAAGAAGTGGAAGAAGGATTGAAAAGATGATTAAAAGAAAAGAAAGGGAGAAAAGGGGTGCTAACTAGTTTCGGTTTTCAAGAGAAGATAAGTGAGAATGATTTGGTCTCAATGGTTTGGTACATTCGGCAAACAAGAAGGAAAAGAAGAAACAAAAATGCGCACTAAAGGCTTGAAGATTCGGCAAAGAGAAGAATAAATTTGGAGAGAAAGAAAAATGACACAAAATGATGGTAAAGGAATTTTGGCAAAAATAAGCACCAAAGTTTTTACCAAAAGACAAAGAAAATTCGGCTACCTTTCCCTATACCAAAACCGTCTATAATATGACAATAAGGTCAAAAAAAATTTGGCCAACCAAAACTTTCCAAAACATCTCCCTTGAAAAAGGCCAACATGTTCCCTATACTTGTCTTTTCTTTTGATTTCTTTCCCTACCCTCATCCTTTCCTTATTTCTTTAGCCACCTTGCCAAAATTAAAAAGTCCACCTTGCCTTATATACCATCTTGGCCGACACTTAGGGAAAGAATACAAAAAAAAAATGTCAAAATTTTGCACTTGATGGGATTTGAACCTCCTCCCTCAAAGTCCTTCATGTGGCGCCATATCCCCTTTACCATAAGCTCCTTTGTGCTAGCAAATTACTCATTTATTTCCATAAGAAATGAGGCCACTTACTATATCTCCTTAAAGTGCTAAAATACCAAATTTTTTTACTAAAGCCCAATTAAACCCCGAGTCTTCTTAAGACCTTAAAACATACACGATTAGTAATTTAACTAGCTTAACGCAAGAAATAATGCAACACATAAAATTCCAAATTTTAGGATGTTACAGATATTACACAACATGAAGTCACCAATGGTCAAGGTTGTCCATGAGGAGGATAAGTATGAACAGATGTGGGACAAATTGAACTGCTTGGAAACTACAATTACTAGACCATCAGTAAAAGATTCGGCTTGTGTTCATGGCCACAAGCCCGAAGGCCAACTTGCAGAGGTGTACTATTTAGGAAATATGAGGGAAAAGCTCTATTCTAACCAGGATTGGAAAGATCATCCAAATATAAAGTGGGGCAAATATCAAGGAGACGGGAACTATCTACAAAATCAACGGAATCATCCTTATCAACCTCCACATATGTAGAGAGTTTAAGAGAGGCCTATGATGAATGACCATACTGTATGTGGTCAAAAGATGGACAAAATAGAATGCGAAATACAGTTGACCGCCTCCGGACGTACTAACGCCCAGAGTGTGAATACTACAACTAAATATGTGAATTTGAAGCAGTATCCGCAAGTATACGGGTCAGGTTATAATATAGTTACAATTAAGTAAGTGAGTACTCCGAGGATCGTACCAAAGGGAGGCGAGTACTAAATTAAAGTTAACCTAAACACAAATAGAATTATTTAGTAATCTAAATAAATTATATTACAACAAAAAATAAAAAAACAATTTTTGGGTTTTTATAAATAAGAATCAAAATTGCATAAATAAAATAGATTTCAAAAAATTAATTTCTAAACTTAATCAAATGTAGACATGAGTGATTAGCTCGCTTTGGTGATCATAACTAATTCCTATTTTGAATTTCTCTTCAATCAACTAGTCATTACCCTAGCAGGATCTCTCGAACTTCCATTAAACTAATGAAATAGCAAGAACTACTTATCTCTCGACCTCACAGTCTAGACCGGTTCGGGGTTAAGGTGTTCACGGATAGGTCATACCAATTTTGGGTTAATTCGCACCTAAATGACTTCCTTGGGTCGTCAAGCCTAGGTTTAAGTTCTTCCTCTCCCAAATAGTTGATTCGCTAAGAAAACTCTACATAAAAATTAGTCAATCGCACCTCCACTCACTAATCCCCTATTAAAGGATTAGTTCCTCATGGAATCCATAACCATAATAAAATTGTTAATAAAGATATGCATAAAGAATAAATCAAGAATAGAGTTTAGATAATATTGTTTATATTCGATTGATGAAGTGAAATAATCCTTAAACGTTTGATCGTGTTTACAAAGCAAGTTATCCGAAGAACACGAACAGAAAATAACTGAAAATAAACCTAAAGCTTAAAAGAAAAGAAATATGAAACTAAAATTATAGAGAAAACTTAGAATATGAAAAGTTGTCCTTAAACAAGTACTAATTGAGCCTATTTATAGAATTAGGGTAGCCGTCGTTCTCAACCCTAGATTAGCTGATGTTTTCATGTTTAATTTTCATTGTGCAGACCAAAATACCCCTGGCTCATAGTTGTTTCCTGTACAAGGCCGATTTCGTGGCACCCAGTATCTGTGCCACAACATCGAAGCCAATATACTCTAGTTCAGGGGTTACTTCAGGGGTGTGTCGCGATATCTCATGGCTATGTCGCAACACCAAAGACAGTATGACAATTCTTGTATTCTGTTCTCTATGTTGCAACATTAAACTTTCCATGTCGCAACACAATGACCAACCTTGAGTTCCTATGCCTTTGAATGGTCTTTTGCACACTCACTAAGTATGTTAGCTCACTTTTAGGCCTCATTTGGCCTCTAAGGTCAATAAAAGACTCAAAATAATTTTTTATTAAATTTAAACTAAAATAAGAAAACGAACGAAAACCTAATGAAAATGCTTGTATTCAAGCTCCCTAAGTATGAAAACAAGTTTAATCTATTACACTGAATTACGACAGATTAATAGTTAATAAGGGAAAACATTAAACAAGTGCAATCCGATTGCACTTACAACCTTAATCGATTGGATGATATCCAAAACCAATAGAGCTAGATGATGAGTTTGTTGCAAAGGCAAGTTAGCACTTGCATCCTAAACGATATAGAAATTAATCCTCAAAAGGATGGAAAGGAGCAAGAAGAAATTGAAAATAATTGAGATGCTACCACTAATGTGAACGAGCCCATGGAGGAAGTAACTGAATCGGTAGCTAAGCCAGAGATGTCAAAACTGAACATGCTAAATATACCAGTCCCATCAAGGCTAGAGGACGAACAAAAGAGGGACGAAGCTGATTTTGTAAGTCTAACTTAATTAAATCCCTCAATATTAATTTGCCACTATTAGAACATATTGATAAAATCCCAAAATATACAAAGTACCTAAAGGAAACAATGGCACAGTATAAGAAAATGGAAAAAGGAGAGTAAGTTGGCATTGATGCCTCGTGTAATGCATTAACTACAAAAAAGATACCTTCGAAATTAAAAGATTCAGGTGATGATTACAATAGAGATAGGGGATCGTTATTTTAGTAGGGCCTTTTATAGTTTAGGGGCCAATATAAACTTAATGCCCCTATCAATTTATCAAAAACTTAGACTCAGGGAGTTAAAGAACACCTCTATAACGTTACAGTTAGCCGATAGATCTTATGTAACTATGAAAGGAGTACTTAAGGCTGTATTGGTCAAGGTACGGGGATATATAATCCCTGTCGACTTTGTAGTCCTCAATTTTGAGGAAGATTGGGACATCCCCATTTTATTGGGTAGACTATTCTTGGTCACATTTAATTCAACCATCGATCTTGAACGGAACGAGCTAATAATGAAAATGGATAGTGAAACACAAGTGTTCAAATGTGGTCATGACTCCCAAAATGGGGGACTAGTTAGGGAGGAATGTTATGTGTTATTCAATTTAATTCCTAACAGTATGGATAAAAGGTATTTTTCGAGTTGTGTTAGTGCAGGTAAGAGAAATCGAATATTGTAATAGGCCATAAAATAAATGGATATGGCACAACTAGTAAGACTTGTAAGAGTAATTAGTATAATTTACATGATTTAGAATTAATGTGGTCTGGTAAATTAGAATACCAGATTGTGTACTGATAAGGATAAAAGATTGAAAGTAGATAGAGAAGTTACAAGCTAGCTTATGGAAGCGTATTTTCAGTAAAGAATTTTAATCGTGTAATTTTGAAGGAATATTGAGTAACTATGGGCAACCATTAAAGGGTGTCGATGAGACGACAACCAAGGGTTGATGATTGTCGAAATGCCAACATTTTGGGTGAATAGATTTTTGATAAGGAATAAGTAGAGTAATTAGGTGAGTATTCGCCAGACTATGTGACGAATATAAAAGAATGAGTCGTTTAGGCTTGAAGGACTAACGCGAGTAAGGGCTATGTCTGGAAATGTGTGGAATGTAACACCCCCTACCCGTATCCGTCGCCGGAATAAGGTACGAGGCATTACCAGAGTTTATAGAACCATTTTTCATTAAACCGAGTCATTTTACTATTCATATTCCGAATGTAATTATAATGTCCCTCTATTGGGCTCTCGAAGCCCAAAACATATATTAGAAACGATTCAGGACTAAATCGGGATCATAGGGAATTTTTCACATAATCCCCAAAAAAAATTCTCTATTACAGGGGTCACACGCCCATGTGCTATAGGGACACGCCCGTGTGGTTCAGGCCGTGTGACCAACACACCCATGTGACTTACCTCGCTCCAGGCCGTGTGGCTTCACACGCCCGTGTCCCTAGGCCGTGTAACTCTCTGACTTGCAACTCATGAACAAATTTATCTCACACGGCCAAGGCACACGCCCGTGTTGCTAGGCCATGTGGTTACTTTTTATTTTTAAATTAGGTGCAGGATTCACACGGCCGTATCACACGCCCGTGTATCCAGGCCGTGTACCTCACACGGGCAAGGCACATGCCCGTGTGGGAACCCGTGTGCTCGATCCTGGGCATTCTGTTTTGCAATTTCTGAATACAGGGGACACACGGCCTTGACACACGCCCATGTACTAGACCGTGTGTCACACACGGCCTAGACACACGCCCGTGTGTCTACCCGTGTAGACAAAAACAAGGCTATATCCAAGCCTCATTTCTCACCCAATTGGTCTTTTACTTACACCAACATTTAAATATGTTCAAGATTCAATTTATATGGTTAAATATCTAAATTTATCAATCAACTATTCATATATATATATAGACATATTCATAAATTTTTATAGCATTCTTAACCATCATCTTCATCCCTATACTTATACCATCTCATCATTTGTTCATTTTAAACCTATATCAAACATGATAAAATCATAATTATATGTAACTCAAAACTTACTAAATACAAGCCATACCAATGGCTAGTTATAGTTAGATCATTTATAAGCCAACATTTACTAATTAACCTATACATGCTATTATAACCATAATTCATTTACCATACATACAAAATAGGCCGATGGATAGTGTGAGTGATCTCTATCGAGCTTCCTAACCAACGAGCTTCCGAAAACTCACTCATTTAAATTTAATATAAACATACAAGGTATATTCAATCATCTTGATCACGAGCCCTAACACATAACCTCATCACCCCTGTTAGTCGCACACTTCATATAAATACCAAGAAACATGTATGGGCTCAATTCTCATTAAATTTCTCATATATATAGACAATTTCACATTATGTAATCATATAACGTATAGCAACCATATCTTTGTATTTTGAATACATTTTCATAACAACTTGTCTTGATTTCATACTATTTTATATTTGAGCTTTACTCATCAAAGTATTTGAAATATCATGTTTATGCAAATAGTAACATGAGGTACATAATTCCATAATTATGAATGAAAATATTTATCAAACATATTCCATGTTCATATATCATAGTCTCATGTCTCCATATATCAATAACCATCATTTTCTTGTATTTCAGATAAATATTTGTAACCATACATAAGTATGCAATTTGCTATTTCTTCCTATCAATCACAATTTAAAATGACAAATTATTGTGAATACGCTCACCAATTTCATAATCCTATGTATTTACCGTTTTCCATATTTATCCCGTTGAATTCCTCGGAATTTCGATGGATTTCCTGTAGTACACTCATGGTGTACAATCTCATAATCCATCAATTCGTACACATATATACATAAGTCCCTTTCAGAGAGCACACTCCCGCGAACCTCATTTCTTACAGCAGGATTACCAGTCCAGGCTAAATCCCCTGTAAGAGAGCACACTCCCGCGAAACTCATTTCTTACAGCGGGATTACCAGTCCAGGCTAAATCCCCTATAAGAGAGCACACTCCCGCGAACCTCATTTCTTATAGTGGGATTACCAGTCCAGGCTAAATCCCCTGTAACATATGCTCAAAGAGTATTGTCGGGATTACCAGTCCAGGCTAAATCCCCTGCAATGACAAATACTCTATAGAGCTTTGTCTGGATTACCAGTCCAGGCTAAATCTAGACTCACATTTACTTTGGATTACCCGTCCGGGCTAAATCCATTTCACACATATTCTTCGGGAGGGCTTATATCAGGATCACCCATCCGGGCTAGATCCTTTTCACACATATTCTTCAGGAGGGCTTATATCAGGATCACCCGTCTGGGCTAGATCCTTTTAACACATATTCTTCGGAAGGGCTTATATCAGGATCACCTGTCCGGGCTAGATCCTTTTCACACATATTATTCGGAGGGCTTATATCAGGATCACCCGTCCGGGCTAGATCCTTTTTACCGTCAAATCATTTTCAGTGATCCATCGAATTCCATTCCATTCAACCGGGATTTATTTCCCTTTTTATTGAATATTATCAACATTTCATCAATAATCGTACATTGAGAATTCAAATCACATTTTCATCACATAAACATACATTTCAAACATTTAAGAATACAATTCAAGTTACACAAACTTACAATTCGATTTTTATACGATAACGATAATCTTAGTTTCATAATAAATATTTTAAATAAAACATTATATCATTTCTAATTCAACGTTTATCGATTATAATCGGGCATGTGATCAATTTATACATAAGTCATTCATATATGTTCCTCCTCCTCCTTTCCATTCCACATCCTTAATGTATATATCATGCTTATAAGTAACATTATCTATAATTTCACTATTTACTTATATGTATATACAAAGCTGTCCATCTGTGTCATAGTCACTAAATTATTTTTTATCTTGAGCTACAGAACTCCAAATTAAGATCCACTTGATGTTTTTGAAACAAGATTCATATATCCTTCTACCATAAAAATTTTAGAATTTAGTTTATCCAATTAGTACTGTAAAATCTTCAAAATTATTCCTGTTCTACTGTTTGACAGCTTTGACCTTTGCTTACTAAAAAATAATTATCTCTTAACACAGAATTTGGACGATATTCCCGTTTGTTTCTCTTGAAAATAGACTCATTAAGAATTTGGACATATACATATTTAAGCCCCTAATTATTTTTCTCCAATTTTTGATGATTTTCCAAAGTTAGAATAGGGGAACCTGAAATCATTCTGACCTTATCTCACAAAATTTAATATATCTCATGATTTCAATTCCATATGTAACGACCCAAATTTGGGCCTAGTAGAATTGGGCCCAATGGGCCTTGGGCGAAGGAGCGTTTAAAATTTTTGAGAATAAGAGAATGGCATTAATGCAAGTTAGACATACTAGGTGAGTGATTTTGGAAGGTTAGGGGACTTCTATGAAGTCCCGGGATCAAACTTTGGCTTTAGGGAAATTTTGGTTTTAGGTGAGAAAAACCCTGGAGTTAGTAGGTAGGCTTTAAGATTAAAATGTGGAGAAAAATAGCACAAGTGGAGTGTGTGGTGTAGTGGCAAAGTGACGCCACTTAGGGGACAAGGGAATGACGCCACAAGGAAGCAAGAGGGTACAAGGTTCAAGCCTTGGCGTTGGCATTTCATTTTGATTTATTTTTAAGTGAACTTGGACTTTGGCCCATAGATTTATATTTAGTTGCGCATGATTTTAGACACAAGAGGAGCTTGTGGCTTAGTGGTGAGTGGCATGAATTGGCTGATGGGAGAGCTTGGGTTCGAATCTCATGACAAACAAGGGAGTATTTATTTTGCTAAGTTGGGGTGGCAAGAGTTTTAGTTGGATTTAAACTCTGCTGACGGAGGGATCCCACATCGGAAAGATAGCAAGAGGGAAGGTGAGAGGCTGGCTATATATGGAGCTGTCTATGAAGAGAGGAAGATACCTTGGTGGGTGTTTGGGCACCGGAGTGGTCGGAGCGCGAGTTAGCACCAAATTCCTATCAGGTGTGTATTTCTCTCTACTCTAGTTGTAGAGCGGCAAATGCCAAAATGCCGGTCACACGACGATAGTAGCCACACGAGTGTGCGAGCGCACGTGTGGGGGCTTCGACGCGATAGTTAAGGCCTCATGACTGTTCTTGTGGGTTTAGGCTGTTGGGCCATGATGGGCCCAATGGGCCCGTGGGCCCATATGAATAAATTGTATGATTATGTAGTAGATATTGGACTGGTTTATGTGAACCTCATATCTGTGGCTAGTTTTGGGCTAAATGGGCCACACGAGCGTGTAGGCCCGCCTGGGCTGAAATTGGGCTTTAGGCCCAATCGCACTGTTTCGATCAAAAAGGGAACCTGTGTCACTCGAGGCGACAGTGGGCCTCTAGAAAGGCCGTTAGATGATGAATTACAGAAATACCCTCAGTGGGTAAATTACTGTTATGCCCTTAGGGGTTGTTTAGCATGATTGTGTGTAATCCACACGCCTTCATTTGTTTGTTTAGCATTAATATGTGTATTGACTAAAAGCCGGAATAACCGAAACGGCGAATGAGATACCCAGTGGGTATGGTTGGAGATATCAGGTAAGTAACCGTTATGATTATGCTATTCGGATAACTTGGTATGTTTATTTGGGTGATCATATTATCCGACATACATTGTTATATGTTTGCATTAATCATATTATGATTATATGTTGCATGGGATTGGGATATGATATGGATGAAAAGGGGCAATGTATATCGGTGACTCTGTCACATTATTTTGATGGCTCGGTGCCACATGTATCGGTAACTCTGTCATATTGTTTCAGTGGCTAGGCCACATATATCGGTGACTCTGTCACATTATATCAGCTTTGAGTAGCATGACTGTCAACATGACTGCCAATGAGGAGTGTAGCGGATGGAGGGTTGATTGTAGAATTCCCCACAGGTGTGTTGAGGTTGGACATATGGAGCAAAGTGTAGAGGATGGAATACTAAGTTGGGCTGGGTTGCATTGCATTCACTATCTGATATGCCATGTTGTTAGGGCTACAGCCCAAATCGATACGTATGGGCTTCGGCCAAATTTGTTACTGTGAGGGCTAAGGCCCAATGTGCTTTTGTGGGCTTAGGCCAAGATTTTGTTCGTAAGGGGAATTACACACTGAGTCCTCGTGACTCACCCCTCTGCTTAATTTTGCAGGTAACCCCTAGTTTGAGGATTCGGAGCCAAGGTGGACTCTGTGGTGGCCATGCATTACTTCTTTCGTAAACTCCACTTTCTTTATCTAAACTTATTTTTAATTTGGGAATTTGTTATGTAATAAGGCCTCTAGGATTTTAATTTGGTTTTTGATTTAATGCGGTTATTCTATATATTATGAAATGCTAAATATAGAGTTTTTCTAAAAATATAAACAATCTTTTTTCCAATATATTAACAAACGGATCACAAGCAATAAATAGTTAAACTCGGGATTTTCTTAGAACTACAAACATTATTTTCAAAAGGTCACTATTCTGAAGTCCACTAGTTTCGGTTGTTCGTATCACAAAACAAGTTTTCGATAGTTAGTGTTATTAACTACATTTTGCAAGAAAACCATTAAGTAAATTCTATTTTTAAATGGAACCAAATCTTCGGAATTTTTAAACGAACACAAGTTTCTTTAACAACTTTCCATGTGACATGCCAGATCCGGTCGTAACGTCTAGGCCGGGTTTGGGGTGTTACATTTAATGGTATCAGAGCCCGGTTGCAAAACTCGATCGTGGAATGGGTTCAAAAACATTTTCCAAAAATTGGTTTGAAACATGGTTTAAAAATATAGGTCTTTTTGGGAAGTATGGCACCCGAGTCTCCAGCACTAAATCCGTAAGTCCTCTTACTTATTATTATATGATGAAATGATTGTATTTTGGTATTTATTCTGTGTATGTTTTAGATGTGATGTTTGAATGCAAAAAAAAAAAATTATGTATGAGTGTTAAATATCTGTTTGCTTCTGTGTTAGATATTTGGTTGTGTGAAGAGGTTCCGAGATTAAGTTAGAAAGTGTATCAGCGTTTTAGAATCAGAGTGCGCAGCGTGAGCGTAGTGTTGTAGTTTAGAATGTACAACTGTTCTTGTAGTTGGAAATTTCGAGGATGAAATTTTTTTAAGGGGGTAGATTTGTAACGACCCGAATTTGGGCCTAGTAGAATTGAGCCCAATGGGCCTTGGGCGAAGGAGCGTTTAAAATTTTTGAGAATAAGAGAACGGCATTAATGCAAGTTAGACCTACTAGGTGAGTGATTTTGGAAGGTTAGGGGGCTTCTATGAAGTCTCGGGATCAAACTTTGGCTTTAGGGAAATTTTGGTTTTAGGTGAGAAAAACCCTGGGAGTTAGTAGGTAGGCTTTAAGAATAAAATGTGGAGAAAAATAGCACAAGTGGAGTGTGTGGTGTAGTGGCAAAGTGACGCCACTTAGGGGACAAGGGAATGACGCCACAAGGAAGCAAGGGGTCCAAGGTTCAAGCCTTGCACTGCATTTCATTTTGATTTATTTTTAAGTGAACTTGGACTTTGGCCCATAGATTTATATTTAGTTGCGCATGATTTTAGACACAAGAGGAGCTTGTGGCTTAGTGGCAAGTGGCGTGAATTGGCTGATGGGAGAGCTTGGGTTCGAATCTCATGACAAGTAAGGGATTATTTATTTTGCTAAGTTGGGGTGGCAAGAGGTTTAGTTGGATTTAAACTCTGCTGACGGAGGGATCCCACATAGAAAAGATAGCAAGAGGGAAGGTGAGAGGCTGGCTATATATGGAGCTGTCTATGAAGAGAGGAAGATACCTTGGTGGGCATTTTGGCACAGGAGTGGTCGGAGCGCGGGTTAGCACCAAATTCCTATCAGGTGTGTATTTCTCTCTACTCTAGTTGTAGAGCGGCAAATGCCGAAATGCCGGTCACACGGTGATAGTAGCCACACAAGCGTACGAGCGCACGTGTGGGGGCTTCGACGCGATAGTTGAGGCCTCATGAGTGTTCTTGTGGGTTTAGGCTGTTGGGCCACAGTGGGCGCAATGGCCCCGTGGGCCCATATGAATAAATTGAATGATTATGTAGTAGATATTGGACTGGTTTATGTGAATCTCATATCTGTGGCTAGTTTTGGGCAAAATGGGCCACACGAGCGTGTGGGCCTGGGCCGAAATTGGGCTTTAGGCCCAATCGCACCGTTTCGATCAAAAAGGGAACCTGTGTCGCTCGAGGCGACAGTGGGCCTCCGGAAAGGCCGTTAGATGATGAATTACCGAAATACCCTCGATGGGTAAATTACTGTTATGCCCATAGGGGTTGTTTAGCATGATTGTGTGTAATCCACACGCCTTCATTTGTTTGTTTAGCATTAATATATGTATTGACTAAAAGCAGGAAAAACTGAAACGGCGAATGAGATACCCAGTGGGTATGGTTAGAGATATCAGGTAAGTAACCGTTATGATTATGCTATTCGGATAACTTGGTATGTTTATTTGGGTGATCATTTTATCCGACATACATTGTTATAGGTTTGCATTCATCACATTATGATTATATGTTGCATGGGATTGGGATATGATATGGATGAAAAGGGGCAGTGTATATCGGTGACTCTGTCACATTATTTCGATGGCTCAGTGCCACATGTATCGATGACTTTGTCACATTGATTCGATGGCTAGGCCACATATATCGGTGACTCTGTCACATTATATCGGCTTTAAGCAGTATGACTGTCAGCATGACTGCCAATGAGGAGTGTAGCGGATGGAGGGTTGATTGTAGAAATCCCCAAAGGTGTGTTGAGGTTGGACATATGGAGCGGAGTGTAGAGGATGGAATACTAGGTTGGGCTGAGTTGCATTGCATTCACTATCTGATATGCCATGTTGTTAGGGCTACGGCCCAATTCGATACGTATGGGCTTCAGCCAAATTTGTTACTGTGAGGGTTTAGGCCCAATGTGCTTCTGTGGGCTTAGGCCCAGATTTTGTTCGTAAGGGGAATTACACACTGAGTCCTCGTGACTCACCCCTCTGCTTAATTTTTCAGGTAACCCCTAGTTTGAGGATTCGAAGCCGAGGTGGACTCTGTGGTGGCCATGCATTACTTCTTTCGTAAACTCCGCTTTCTTTATCTAAACTTTTTTTTAATTTGGGAATTTGTTATGTAATAAGGCCTCTGGGATTTTAATTTGGTTTTTGATTTAATGCGGTTATTCTATATATTATGAAATGCTAAATATGGAGTTTTTCTTAAAATATAAACAATCTTTTTTCCAATATATTAACAAATGGATCACAAGCAATAAATAGTTAAACTCGGGATTTTTTTAGAACTACAAACATTATTTTCAAAAGGTCACTATTCTGAAGTCCACTAGTTTCGGTTGTTCGTATCACAAAACAAGTTTTTGATAGTTAGTGTTATTAACTACATTTTGCAAGAAAACCATTAAGTAAATTCTATTTTTAAATGGAACCAAATCTTAGGAATTTTTAAACGAACACAAGTTTCTTTAACAACCTTTCCATGTGACATGCCAGATCCGGTCGTAACGTCTAGGCCGGGTTTGGGGTGTTACACCATTGCTTACACCGTTTCTTCTATGAGAAACTAGACTCAATAGGCTTTAATTTCATATTTTATTCATCCTCTAATTTGATTCCCACAATTTTTGGTGATTTTTAAAAATTAGACTACTGTTGCTGTCCAAAACTGTTTTAGTGCAAAATATTGATTACCATTTTTCCCCTAAACTTTTAATACATGAATTTTTTTTCCCTAGGCTCGAAAAATAAAATTATTGCAATTTAATCCTTATTCCAAGCCTAATTATTCTCATACTTACCAATAACAGCCCATGAATTCCATGAAATTTCAGAATTTTCCTTAAATTCAACACTTTTCAATTTAACCCCTAAAACATGTTTTCATCAAAAATTCTTTAATAAAACACCTTTAAACATCCATTAACATCTCAATTTAATCATCAAATAAAAAAAATCATATGAACTTATCAATGGTAACTTCCAAAATTTTCAACAAAATCAAAAACCAATAGAATACTAAGTTGGACCTAATTGTAAAAGTCCAAAAAATATAAAAATTTCAAGGAAAAAGTAAGAATTGAACTTACTTGAAGCTAAAATATGAAAGACCAGCTCAAAACCCTCTTCCATGGCTATTTTTTGATAGAAAGTTGAAGAAGAAATGGCCTAGAAATCATTAAAATCAACTTTGGCCATGTAACTTTTGTTAAAATTCCAATTTTGTCCTTTTCACATAAAAGTCTTTGATTTTTTTCACGCTATGCCGCCTCATCCATTTTAAAATGGTCCATTTGCCCTTTTAGTCCTTCCTTATTTAATGGTTAAGCTATTTAATCACTTTAGCAAGTTTTGCACCTTTTCAATTTAGTCCTTTTTATCTAATTAACTACCGAAACGTTAAAATTTTCTGACGAAATTTTAATACTACTTTATTGACACTCCGTAAATATTCATAAAAATATTTATGGCTCGGTTTATAATACCGAGATCTCAATACCTCTTTTTCTCAATTTCTTAACCAAATAAATTTTTATAAAACACAGTTTACTATTTCAAAAATCTTTTAAAAGCTACATTTGGCTCGTAAATATTAAATAATATAATTTACGAGTTCATTTTCTGGATTTGGTGGTCTCGAACCACTATTTCCTACATCGCTGAAATTTGGGCTATTACAACTCTCCCCCCTTAAGAATTTTAGTCCTCGAAAATTCCTTCGGTGGAGAGGTTCAAATATTTTTCACTAACTAATAGTATCACCAGTTCTCAAAGCTGAAACATTAACTGCCACTTCTAAATCATATATCAGGTAATTCTTTTCATACGATTTTTTTAATTGTTTAAAAGTATAGACTATTACTTTGTCTTACTGCATCAAAACACAGTTTACCCACTCAATGATATATCATTGTAAATCACAACTTTCTTACCCAATTTAGGGTCGAATCGGCGATCGATGCTTGGTCAATGTAACTTTCATCTGGTCAAAATTTTGTTAACATTTATCAGGCCATTCAAATCCTACATTTTTCTGTAATAACTATATCATCAATATAGCTATCAATTATCAACACTGAAACCTTAAATTTTCTGAAATTATTACCATCATACAGATTGAAACTATAGTACCTTAATAGAGTCAGCATTTCAACCGTATAAATATAATAATACCTTAATATTAATGGTATTCTCCAATTAGAAAAGAAAAACTGAAAATAGTTCCAGTAACTATTAGTGCAGTAATATAATTTGTATGATCTGAGATTCATATTACTGAACTCCCCTAATCGAGTCAGGATTTATAATAGTAAATATAATTACCTTCGGCCAATGAATATCTTCCACGAATAAATCATATTTGCAATTCGGAGCTTCGACCCATAGAAGTAGAAAGCAGTATCATATGAATGTTTCCATCAAGTGTTCTCTCGAGCATAATTGATTAGAATACCGTGAGAAAGATAGAACAAGATCAGCTCATAGTTTATCAAGACTTTCAATAAATCCTTCTAATATCATAATCAGACAACCTTTCTATGTAAATAAGAATCACATCTGAAAATGAACATTCACATATGTCTCTGAAAATAGCAGAACATGTAGAATACTCAGAAGAAATTACTGTATCATGTCCAATTATAACAACTGTTTTCAGATATTTTTATGATTTTATTACTACTCCACTGACTACTAAAATCATCAATAATATCACATTATTCAGTTCACTAAAGGAACTAATTCAGAAATTTTTTTCCAGTAAATTCGTTTTGTAAATACCATACTTGAATAATTCGATTACTCATGAATAACTTCTTTCTTAACAATAACATTGTGTATTCTGGATAATCTTCAGACAAATTATCTGATATCTCAGTTATAATCATCTTTACTAACTAACCCATTCTTAGCTCTAACTGCATTATTAATCATTTAGCCACTGAACTCTTCAACTTCACACTTGTAAACTTAATCAATATAAATCTGGTAAATTTCACTGTATAAAACTATACTTATGAGGGGGCAGAGGTCATAAAGCCTCAAAATTTGGCTTTCATATATACGCACATAACATGACTTTTATCGTCAATATATTCATTACAAACATTCATTTCGTACCTTTATAAATCTTTACTCATCATAAGCAATCCCCTTTTTCTATCAAATACTCAAATATCACTTTCATCATTGACAAAATTAGCTCAGTTGGAAGCATTTCTATATCTATTAGTAAGCAATTCTCATCAAGGTTAGGAGATATCACACTATCACAAGTTTTATAATGGCATGTATTTCTAGACTTCCAATGTGCTACGTTCGGCCCGAGAACCGACTAAATCGTAGCTCTGATACCACTAAATGTAACACCCCCTACCTGTATCCGTCGCCGGAATAAGGAACGAGGCATTACCGGAGTTTACAGAACCATTTTTCATTAAACTGAGTTATTTTACTATTCATATTCCGAACATAATTATAATGTCCCTTTATTGGGCTCTCGAAGCCCAAAACATATATTAGAAATGATTCGGGACTAAATCGGGATCATAGGAAATTTTTCGCATAATCCCAAAAAAAATTTCTCTCTTACAGGGGTCACATGCCCATGTGCTATAGGGACACACCCATGTAGTTCAGGCCGTGTGACCAACACACCCATGTGACTTACCTCGCTCTAGGCCGTGTGGCTTCACATGCCTGTGTCCCTAGGCCGTGTAACTCACTGACTTGCAACTCATGAACAAATTGATCTCACACGGCCAAGGCACACGCCCGTGTTGCTAGGCCGTGTGGTTAATTTTTATTTTTGAATTAGGTGCAGGATTCACACGGCCTGTATCACACGCCCGTGTATCCAGGCCGTGTACCTCACACGGGCAAGGCACACGCCCGTGTGGGAACCCGTGTGCTCGATCCTGGGCATTCTGTTTTGTAATTTCTGGATACAGGGGACACACGGCCTTGACACACGCCCATGTACTAGGCCGTGTATCACACACGGCCTAGACACACGACCGTGTGTCTACCCGTGTAGAAAAAAATAAGGCTATATCCAAGCCTCATTTCTCACCCAATTGGTCTTTTACTTACACCAACATTTAAATATGTTCAAGATTCAATTTATATGGTTAAATATCTAAATTTATCAATCAACTATTCATATATATATAGACATATTCATAAATTTTTATAGCATTCTTAACCATCATCTTCATCCCTATACTTATACCATCTCATCATTTGTTCATTTTAAACCCATATCAAACATGATAAAATCATAATTATATGTAAATCAAAACTTACTAAATACAAGCCATACCAATGGCTAGTTATAGTTAGATCAGTTATAAGCCAACATTTACTAATTAACCTATACATGCCATTATAACCATAATTCATTTACCATACATACCAAAACAGGCCGATGGATAGTGTGAGTGATCTCCATCGAGCTTCCTAACCAACGAGCTTCCGAAAACTCACTCATTTAAATTTAATATAAACATACAAGGTATATTCAATCATCTTGATCACGAGCCCTAACACATAACCTCATGACCCCTGTTAGTCGCACACTTTATATAAATACCAAGAAACATGTATGGGCTCAATTCTCATTAAATTTCTCATATATATAGAAAATTTCACATTATGTAATCATATAACGTATAGCAACCATATCTTTGTATTTTAAATACATTTCTATAACAACTTGTCTTGATTTCATACTATTTTATATTTGAGCTTTACTCATCAAAGTATTTGAAATATCATGTTTATGCAAATAGTAACATGAGGTACATAATTCCATAATTATGAATGAACATATTTATCAAACATATTCCATGTTCATATATCATAGTCTCGTGTCTCCATATATCAATAACCATCATTTTCTTGTATTTCAGATAAATACTTGTAACCATACATAAGTATGCAATTCGCTATTTCTTCCTATCAATCACAATTTAAAATGACAAATTGTTGTGAATACGCTCACCAATTTCATAATCCCATGTATTTACCGTTTTCCATATTTATCCCATTGAATTCCTTAGAATTTCGATGGATTTCCTGTAGTACACTCATGGTGTACAATCTCATAATCCTTCAATTCGTACACATATATACATAAGTCCTTTTCAGACAGCACACTCCCGCGAACCTCATTTCTTACAACCTAATTATTGCAATTATTCTCATACATACCAATAACAGCCCATGAATTCCATGAAATTTCAGAATTTTCCATAAATTCAACACTTTTCAATTTAACTCCTAAAACATGTTTTCATCAAAAATTCTTTAATAAAACACCTTTAAACATCCATTAACATCTCAATTTCATCATCAAATAACAAAAATCATATGAACTTATCAATGGTAACTTCCAAAATTTTCAACAAAATCAAAAACTAATAGAATACTAAGTTGGACCTAATTGTAAAAGTCCAAAAATATAAAAATTTCAGGGAAAGAGCAAGAATTGAACTTACTTGAAGCTAAAATATGAAAGACCAGCTCAAAACCCTCTTCCATGGCTGTTTTTTGACAGAAAGTTGAAGAAGAAATGGCCTAAAAATCATTAAAATCAACTTTGGCCATGTAACTTTTGTTAAAATTCCAATTTTGTCCTTTTCACATAAAAATCTTTGATTTTTTTCACGCTATGCAGCCTCCGCCATTTTAAAATGGTCCATTTGCCCTTTTAGTCCTTCCTTATTTAATGGTTAAGCTATTTAATCACTTTAGCAAGTTTTGTACCTTTTCAATTTAGTCCTTTTTATCTAATTAACTACCGAAACATTAAAATTTTCTGACGAAATTTTAAACTACCTTATTGACACTCTGTAAATATTCATAAAAATATTTATGGCTCGGTTTATAACATCGAGATCTCAATTTCTTAACCAAATAAATCTTTATAAAACACATTTTACTATTTCAAAAGTCTTTTAAAAGCTACATTTGGCTCGTAAATATTAAATAATATAATTTACGAGTTTATTTTTTGGATTTGGTGGTCTCGAACCACTATTTCCTACATCGCTGAAATTTGGGCTATTACATGGAATGAAAGATTAATGAGTGTCTATGAACTTCATGAATAGTTTAGGGAAACAATGGTTTAGAATAGGAACGTAAAAACAATAGTACTATGCCTAAATGGATTTCTGAAAGGTGTCTAGTTAAAGAAAAACATGAAAATGTGAAGTGATGAACGTGAGTATTGCATAAGGAAAGGAACATATGTAAGGTATGATGTCAAGGTAAGGCACAACATCAAGGTATAAAGAAAGAGAAACTTAGAATGATATATGCCAGAGTTAAGTTCAAGAATAAGTATAAAGAGGTGGATAAATGAAATGTTAAATACAATTTAGGTAATTTAGGTTTTCCTCACTGAGAACACACAAAATCATTTCTTTTCCTTATATTTCAAGTGAGTTGAATTGGGTCTACGCTTGGAGGGACGATGCTAGGACTACGCCAAAGGAGTGGTGGGATGGGGCTATTATGCATATAGAGCAAGTTAAGTGGCGTATTTGAACCTGAAATACATGGTTGTAAATCAATGTTTTGTGGTATTCATGCTAGACTTGGGAGATTATCATAGGCGTCACTGAAATTTAACTACCATACGTTGTACTTGTAATCATGCATTGTATATATACTTAGGTAATTCAATTCGAAGCTCTTATAACCATGTAAATTTTCATGAATAGAATTTTTTTTATTTAAGTAAAAAATTAAGTTACATTTTACTAGGGCATGACACCCAATATTCGAGTCCGATTTATCTGACCGGATTTGGGGCATTATAGTTAAACTATGGTTAACCCAACAGTTTAGTATAGAAGACCTGGGAGAAGCTAATTTTGTTCTAAGCATTTGAATCCTTAGGGATTGAAAGAACAAAGTAATAGCACTGTCTTAGGCTTCGTACATAGACAAGATATTTTTAACACCCCAAACCCGGCCTAGACGTTACGGTCGAATCTGGCGATGTCACATAATAGCATGTTGAAACTAAGTTGTTACGATAAAACCGTTTTCATTTATTTACTCTTGTTGACTCCAAAATCGCTTACTTATTTAATCGATTGTTTTAAAACACAATTCGTTGCGGAAGCTTTAGAAATCATTTATTTTATGAAAAACCAAGTTAATTAGGTAAATCCGTCCATCTTAGAAAACCCCTTTGTTTTAGAGAAAACCACTTGTTCATTGAGTTTGTGCAGTTTTTAAATCCACGAAAACAGTCTAAAATCCGAAATAAAAGCAAACAGTCCAAAAAGTTCAATTTACATAAAAAATAACCCAAAAAATAATTAAGAAATAAATACCAAAATTGAAATTAAAATAGTTTAAAATACGTGTGGCCACCGTCGAGTCCTCTGCTGCACAGATCCGTCAAGTCTGTGGATTACCTGTGCACATTAAACAAAAAGGGTGAGTTTACGTAAACTCAGTGTGTAATCCCGTAGAAACAAACAAACAATCAGTATTCACGGTGCACAAGATTCGCGATCTTGGGCCTAAGCCCTTTTCAAGATGATCGATGTGATTTGGGCCTTAGCCCATCTCAGTACAGTGTCAAAATGTAGTAAGGCCTTAGCCCATCACAGTATTAGTAGTAGTAACCGTCATGCAGTAGTAAAATCTTGCCCAACCAGCCTCTACACACCATCTCCGTCCAACCCTACACTCCATGTGGGGATATAATCAACCCACCCATCCCTACACTCCAAGTAGTACCGAATGCGGCTGTCTGATGAGTTTGCAAAATGAGCCACAATAAATTAGGCTTAAAGCCTTTCAGTACACTTCTTACGAATAACAACCCCCAACCCAATGCAATGCAACACACAATGGATGACATGCTATTATGCAATTTCAGTACATATATTCAATTCAGATATTAACATGCCCAGTACAGATATCATTCAGTCAATTTCACACATTTAGGGGTCTAAGTAGCGCTTACCGACCCTACAGTAGGTTCACAGTCGACTTGGGCGACCGGTGCAACCTTAAAAACATTTCGGTAAAAATGGGCCCACATGCCCATGTGATCTGCCCGTGTGGGCCCACACGCTCGTGTGGCCTACTCGGCCCAAATTGGCCTTGGCTGTGTGATCCATTTTTAAAGTAACCCATGCTAGCTCAATACTCATATATGTTTTCACTATTTACTTATATGTTCATTCAAAGCTGTCTATTTTAGTCATTATCACTAAATTATTTATATCTTGAACTACAGAATTCCAAATTAAGATCCGCTTGATGTTTTTGAAACTAGACTCAAATACCTTTCTACCATAAAATTTTCAGAATTTATAGTTTATCAAATAAGTACAGTAAAATCTTTAAAGTTACCCCTATTCTGCTGTTTGGCAGCTTCGACCTTTCCTTACTAAAAATTATTTATCTCTTAGTACGAAATTTAGATGATGTTTAGTTTGTTTCTCTTGAAAATAGACTCATTAAGGATTTAAACATATAAATTTAAGCCGGTAACACCCCAAACCCAGCCTAAATGTTATAGCTGAATCTGGCGATGTTACATGATAGTGCTTTAGAAACGTAATTACAATAACGCCCTTTTCGATAGTTTAGGTTACCGTAAAAAACGCGTCGTTTATTCATTTATTGATCATTTTCAAAACATTATATGTTGCGGAAGCTTTTTAAAAGTAATTTGCGAATTCGTGTGTTTTTGATAAAACATTTGTTTATTTTGAAAACTTGAATTTTCCTACTTCTAACTGTAGTACCATAAACGTCACCAATTCCAAATTTAAAACAAAATATGTAAAGGCCTTATTACAGAACATTTACCCAGATATAATCAAACCATAAATAAAAATAAAACCATAAAATAGAAATCCAGAACCATGGTCACCGCCGAGTCCTCCGCCGCACCGATCCGTCTACTACTGGGAATTACCTGAACACATTAAACAGAATAGGGTGAGTTTTTGCAACTCAGTGTGTAATCCCCACAGAAAACATACACACAGAGATATCAGATAGCAGACATAATCTCACAGTTCAGGTCTGAGCCCATTACAGAAACGGTGTGGACCATAGCCCACTCAGATTCAGAATCAGAGGCCCATTTAAGAAAGGATATGCAGAGAACAAAGTCCTACCCACCAGCCTCTTGATCGCTGTAAATCAGAGTTTTAAAATTTATAAAAGAATGATCGGACCTGGAAACTAACTCTGACAACGATTAAAGGCAAGTGCACCTATCGAACAGTAGTATAGTTTAGGCAAGACCGGATTATCGAACCCAAAGGAACTAAAAGTACTAATACTAACTTTATTTTTATTATTTAGCCTAAAATAAGTGAAGTTTGTTTATTAATCTAAATTAATTAACTACTAAACTAAAGACTTTAAGACAAAGAAGAATGAATTTGGAAAATAACTTTGGAAAAACTCGGTTGATTTCGACGATACCTAGGAAGAATCCACCTAGACTTCACTTGTTATCTATCAACTGAACCATATGATTTTATTTACTTAGTTTGATCCGTAAGACTCCTAACATATATTAAACCCTCTCTCGAGGCAAATAACGTCTAACCCTAGGTTAATTAGTGGAACTCTCGTTCTCTTATAATAACCCCTAGAATAGCAATGAAATCGATCTGTGGACTCCCATATTAGGTTTCACCTAATCCGGCAAAATCTCGTCACCCTATCTCTAGGCGTGCGATCAACTCCGCTTAATTATGTTGGATCTACTCTTAGGCGTGGTCTATTCCTCCTCCACCTAAGCACATTAAATTTGGATTAAGCTCACATAATTAAGAACAAACTAAGTATTTATCATATAATTCAAATAATCAAATAACAAGATTCATCATAGGTTTCATCCCCTTCGGGTATCCGAAGGGTTTAGTTCATAACAATAAAGGAAAACATCTCAAAAGAGAAGATAAAACAAAACATAAGAAATCTCTAAAACCCCCTGAAGGAATTGAAGGAGAGATCCTCCGTCTTGAGTAGAACTCTGGCTTCTTGAGATGGATCAACTGGCTATCCCTGAGTGAATCCCCACAAATCTGCCTTCTCTGGCTTAGCACGATGCCCCTAGACGATAGCTTTGGGCTCCCCTTTTCAGGTCATACTTAGGGTGTATTTATAGGCTTTTGAAATACGTTTCTTTCTCCCTAAGTATCCTTTCCCGAATGAAATTGCTCTTCTCCACGGCAGAGGCACGGCCATGGCACACGCCCGTGTAAATCATGGACAGGCCGTGTTTGGACTTCTTTAATGAGGCACGGTCGTGTGAATCGAGGGAAGACCGTGTTCTAGATGATCAGTGAGGCACGGCCTTGTGATCTTTTGTCCAGGCCGTGTCGATTTCATGCTTTGGCCCATTTGTCCCGTTTTAAGCCCGTTTTGCATTTTTTTCATCCCCTGGTGCTTTCCTGAGTATATATCATGAAAAGAAAGGATTAAGAGCACCAAATTACATAAAATAAGGGATAATTCATCCAAAAGCATACTAAATGTGGGCCTAAAATATGTTACTTTTACGGTTTATCAAATACCCCCACACTTAAGCTTTTGCTTGTCCTCAAGCAAAATTCTCAACTTACAATTAAAACGAACTTTCTATAATTCATAACAGTCATTGATAGTGTCTCATCATAATTCAGAGATAATTTATACATGGATAATTAAACTCAAAGTGTCCTAAAATTTCAAACAATATAAGCCTTATATTTTGTAGCACAAAACATATGTGTTTCCCTTCATCTAAATAATTACCTTTAATTTGAAATCGACAAGGATTGACATCCTCACAAAAGATTCACTCAAATCACTCAAAGTGTTTAAGGTTCAAAATTTAGGCACTCAAAAGTCAAACATGAAGAGTTAATCCCATAGGCTTGCATGAAAATCAAATCTCCACCACTGAAATATGAGATGAAACACAAATCAAAAGGTCTTTGTTAGGGTTGTAACGGGGCTAGGGTTAAGGTGTGGAGTAAGGCTGAATTAGAGGGTTAGAATCGAGATTGAATTGACAAATTACCTAACTAAGAACTAATGAACTAATAATAATTACATCAATTGAAAACTAATAGTACTTAATAATACGAGCTTCTTCTTCGATATTTGGAATAAATGTATAAGCTCATTTAATCACATAACTAGTAATGAATAAACTTGGTTTTTTTTTGTAAGAACAATCATAAATACATCATAAAAGATAAATTACTAAAATAAAAACATAGTTAGGCTATTAATCAAATCAAATCTCGATATAAGGGTAATCAAAAGGAATGGTGATAACAAAAACAAAGGGGTTCTGGGTTAATACTAGTGGGTGAGTCAATAAATGGGTTGTTAGGATTAAACGGGGTTCACTAGGGGTTAATTTTGAAGGTGGGTTTTTAGTGGAGTAAGTGGGTTAAATCCTAGGTGCCTTTATCATCTCTATATATCAAATCAAAAACATGTGGTCTCGTCATATATAATTGATGCAAGTTCTAGAATAACAGATCAATGTTGACATACTCATAATCAATAAAGTAAGCAAGAAAAAGAATTTATGCTCTATAAGGCTTAAAAACTCACAAAATTTATGGGTATTTTGATGTCAACCTCGTAAATTTCAAACTTCAAGATAATATTTAAACTCAGTTTGACAACCTAGCAAATTTTTAATTTCTGAAAAATAGACTTATCATGCTTGATTCTAGTATTCTTAGAATTTAATTATCAATGCACAATTATCAGTGACTTAATCTAAAACATATCAATAAAAATCATAAATCATCAGAAATTCCATCCTAATTAGTAATATGAGTAATTTACTTTAAGATAAGGCTAAATTCAGTCTTTGAGTTAGGTATCTTTTTAGGTTGTTCACCCCCCCACACTTGAGATGTACATTGCCCTAAATGTACAAAAATATATAATAACCTTGTAATAAAATCATCAGATATGGGGATAAGTGAAAACTTCATGAATTTTCGGATGATTCCTTGAGAGGAGATTGTGCCTTTGGTGGTGGTGATGGGCCGTCTGGATGACGAACCTGCGCTAGATGAAGAAATTAGGAGGCTCGTGGAGAGTTAGCCAGGACATCTAGAGTAATATTAAAACTATACTAATAATGTAATTAAAGACAAGAAAGATAAAGAGAAGGAGACTAAGAAGAAAACTAAAATTAAAAGAAAAGATGAATGGACTGGGAGGTCCTTATTGTTGGGTGTGATTTCTAAGGCTGAGGTTATGGTGGCGGTGGTGGCGTGATTCCCAAGCAGCCTTAAGAACCTAAAAACAGGAAACTAAAACAAAATAAACTAAATTAAGTAGAAGAGAAGTAAATATAAAGAAAATAAAGGAGAAGATAAAAATAAAAGAACAGATAATTGGTCTCAAAGACCCTTGGCTTGTTGTTTGGATGAAGCTGCCGGCATGAACTCAGGTGAATCGGTCTCCTTTGAGGAGATTGTCCTTTTACGCTTCTTTGCCATGGATATGGTTTTGCTATAGCTCAAGAGTCTGAGGATTTATTAGGAAAAGGAGAAAAAAAAAGAAAAAAAAAGGGAGAAAAGAAAGAAAGGAAGAAGAAGAGAAGTAGGTAAGGAGAGAAAGGAGAGGGGCATGGTATTTAAATAGAATCTCAAGTCTGGCAATTTACCACGCCCGTGGGTTGAGGGTGTGTCGATTCACACGGCCGCATCGCACGGCCGTGTCGCAGGGTGTGTTGATTCTCTACGTTTGTTTTCGAGTCGACCACGGTTGGAAGACACAGGCGTGTTCTGCCCGTGGTGGCAAGTTAGTAGCTTCGCACGGTCGTAAGGCACGGGCGTGTTTCCCGTGGTTGGAAAGTCAGTAGCTTCACACGGTTATGGGGCACGGGCGTGCCCCTTGGTCGGTGCCCGTGGTGTAGTGGTTGGATCTGTGACGTCGAAAGGTGGTTGGAATCGATTTGCACGGCCTCTGCTATGTCAGTACGGGGATTCTTATGGTCCACACGGCCATAGCCACGGCCATGTGTAAGGCCGTATGTCCTGGAATTCTGCACCCCTTGTTAGTTTATAACTAAGTGTTCAGAAAGAAAAGAAGAAAAGAAAAATAAATTTAAAGCAAAATGTGAGAATAAATTATGTTAGTACTCAGGTTGCCTCCTGAAAAGTGCTAGTTTATAGTCTTAAGCAAGACTCTCCTCTCATTTTCATTGTCAGGGTGGTTTGAAGAGTTGGAAATCCTTCCTCATGCTATCATTTGTGTCTTCGTGAAAAAAATTAAGTCGAGATGTGTTTATAGTAAAAGCACCAAAAATAGGATTACTTACCTCGACTGTTCCGTGTGGGAAAACACTGGTTACCCTAAAAGATATTTCTTTGTTTGTGCTAGGGTCCGAAGGAGATATTTGAGGATCTACCTGATCTAACAGTACCTGGTCCCCTATTTTGAAGCGGTTTATTGTTCCTATTAGCTCTTTTGGGGGCTCCTTCGGTTTTATCTTGTGTGGTTTCAGTTCTTCATCGTGTATCCCTAATTTCTCCTTGAAGTGTGTCTTCCACTCGTCTAGATCATCGAACTGAATCCCTCAATCTTCATGAGTTATTTCTTTGTTGGCATGGGGTTTAGGATCGGGTTCAGTTGTATTCTTTGGTGGTGCTTCTTGAAAATAAGGGTTAACCGAATGGTTATCAGTAGAATTTACGTTCTCACCTTGATTACTTGATGTTCTAGCCGAGTCGAGAGCCTTGATGGTGACTGTCTCATTACCTACACAGAGTATGAGTTCTCCTGCATCAACATCAATTTTAGTCCCGGCGATTTGCTAAAAAGGGTCTTCCTAAAATTAGGGGATCGAATTATCCTCATCCATGTCTAAGACAACAAAATCTCTTCGGGAAAACAAATCATTCAATTTTACAAGAACATCTTCGATAATACCCTAGGAATTCTAACAGTTTATCACCTAATTGAATGCTCATCCTAGTTTGTTTGGGTTTCCCTAGACCTAATTGTTTAAACAATTTATAAGGCATGACATTTATGCTTGCCCCTAAATCACCTAACGCATTATCAATAGTTAGTCTACCAATTAAACATGGAATTGTAAAACTCCTGGATCTTTTAGCTTTTGTGGTAGTCTATTTTGGAGAATTGCTGAGCACTTTGCGTTAAGTTACACATGTGACGACTCGCCTAACTTCCGCTTGTTTGTCGGAAGCTCTTTTAAAAATTTCCTAGAATCGCATCTGCGAAAGAGCTTCAATTAATGGTAAGTTAATATGTAATTTCTTTAAGAGTTTACGAAACTTACCGAAATGTTCTTCTGTGTCGTCTCTTCTTAATGCCTCAGGGTAAGGTACGCGAGGTTGGTACTCCTTGATTACCGATTTTGGCTTGTCTTGTGTTACCTCAACTTTACCTTTTTCTACCTCGTTTCCTTGTGTTGGACTGGGTTCGTCTACTTCTTTGCTTTCTTTAGCTGTTATGGCTTGGATTTGCTCCTTTGGATTAATTTCAGTATTACTCGGTAGACGCCCTTGCGGTCGTTCGGATAATAGCTTTGCAATTTCTCCGACTGACTGGGTAATTTCCCCGATTGCCTTTGTAAGTCCTCCAACTTGGTTCTCGATCGTTTTGATCGATGTTTGTTGGGTTTCGAGTGTTGCTTCATTTTTTCGGAAATGGGCTTCTGTGGATGCTATGAATTTGTTCAACGTTTCTTCAAGATTTGGCTTCTTTTCCTGTGGATAGGGCTGATTTTGGAAATTTTGAGGAGGTTGTTGTCTTTGATTTCCTTGATTTCCTTGTCCTCCCCACGAAAAATTTGGGTGGTTCCTCCAACCTGGATTATAATTATTACTATATGGGTTATTATTAGATCTGAAATTGTTACCTATATAGTTCATCCGTCTCACTCTCTCTGTGCCCGATTGGTAGGGTGGGTACTCAGATTCGCCACGCCCACTTGCGTCGCCTTCGCATGACCGGATGTACTGCGAAGAACAAAAACTATCAATCTTCTTATTCATCAACTCTACCCGATTTGATAGCATGGTTATCACGCGTCGAGGTTGTAAACTCGGCTATTTTTGTTGGCCTTGTTCTTGTAACTTGCCATCGATAGTTATTCAAATGACATCTCTTCTATAAATTCGTAGGGGTCGCCTCGGGAGTTCCGTTGTTCAAAGTTCCACCGTAATTTGAATCAATTAATTGCCTCATTGAAGGATTCACACCGTTATAAAAGTTTGGACTTGGAGCCACAAAGGTAAACCATGGTGCGGACACCTTCTCAAGAGATCCTTATATCTCTCCCATGCATCGTATAATGTCTCTAAATCCATCTCACACAAAAAGAGATATCATTACGTAATTTGGCCGTTTTGGCTGGTGGGAAATACTTTAATAAAAAATTTCAGTCATTTGTTTCCATGTAGTGATTGACCGTGGTAACGAAGTTTAACCAACGTTTAGCTTTATTCTTTAATGAAAAGGGAAATAATCAAGTCGTATGGCATCATCAAAAACGCCATTTATTTTGAAGGTATCACGAATTCTAAAAATTGGCTATATAAGCATTTGGATCTTCGCCCCAGTAAACCATCAAATTGAACAAATCATTAAATCATTTGTATAGTGTTAGGCTTTAATTCAAAATCATTAGCGCACTATAGCAGCCTAACAATACTAGATTTGGCTCTGTTAAATGCGCTTTAGCATAATCAAACATAGTACGAGGAGCATTATTTTCTCCCACATCTTGTGGTGGAAGATTATTTTCGCCCATCCCTTCAAAGAGGATTGGATCTGTCTTCTCGCTCTCCTTGGTAATTTAGGGCTCGCCTAATTTCTCTCATGATTTCTTCGAGCGGTAGCTTCAATATCACCGTCGTATTCTAAAGGTATTCTCGGGTTCCTTCTAGTCATAAACTAGAGGTACCTGCTAGGAAAAGAAAGAAAGAGAATTTAGCAAAATTAAAATAAAAACTAAAAATAAATTGCGAAAAATAAAAATAATGGCTAAAGTAATAAAAATAAAGTTTTCTCAATATTTTAGTTCCCCGGCAACGGCGCCAAAAACTTGATCGCTGTACATCAGAGTTTTAAAATTTATAAAAGAATGATCGAACCTGGAAACTAACTCTGACAACGATTAAAGGCAAGTGCACCTATCGAACAGTAGTATAGTTTAGGCAAGACCGGATTATCGAACCCAAAAGAACTAAAAGTACTAATACTAACTTTATTTTTATTATTTAGCCTAAAATAAGTGAAGTTTGTTTATTAATCTAAATTAATTAACTACTAAACTAAAGGCTCTAAGATTAAGAAGAATGAATTTGGAAAATAACTTTGGAAAAACTCAGTTGATTTCGACGATACCCTAGGAAGAATCCACCTAGACTTCACTTGTTATCTATCACTGAACCATATGATTTTATTTACTTAGTTTGATCCGTAAGACTCCCTAACGTACATTAAACCCTCTCTCGAGGCGAATAACATCTAACCCTAAGTTAATTAGTGGAACTCTCGCTCTCTCTTATAATAACCCCTAGAATAGCAATGAATCGATCTGTGGACTCCCATATTAGGTTTCACCCTAATCCGGCAAAAAATCTCGTCACCCTATCTCTAGGCGTGCGATCAACTCCGCTTAATTATGTTGGATCTACTCTTAGGCGTGGTCTATTCCTCCTCCACCTAAGCACATTAAATTTGGATTAAGCTCACATAATTAAGAACAAACTAAGTATTTATCATATAATTCAAATAATCAAAAACAAGATTAATCATAGGTTTCATCCCCTTCGGGTATCCGAAGGGTTTAGTTCATAGCAATAAAGGAAAACATCTCAAGAGAAAAGATAAAACAAAACATAAGAAATCCCTAAAACCCCCTGAAGGAATTGAAGGAGAGATCCTCCATCTTGAGTAGAACTCTGGCTTCTTGAGATGGATCAACTGGCTATCCTTGAGTGAATCCCCACAAATCTGCCTTCTCTGGCTTAGCACGACGCCCCTAGACGATAGCTTTGGGCTCCCCTTTTCAGGTCATACTTAGGGTGTATTTATAGGCTTTTGAAGTACGTTTCTTTCTCCCTAAGTATCCTTTCCCGAATGAAATTGCTCTTCTCCACGGCAGAGGCACGGCCATGGCACACGCCCGTGTAAATCGTGGACAGGCCGTGTTCGGACTTCTTTAATGAGGCACAGCCATGTGAATCGAGGGAAGACCGTGTTCTAGATGATCAATGAGGCACGGCCGTGTTATCTTTGGTCCAGGTCGTGCCGATTTCATGCTTTAGCCCATTTGTCCCGTTTTAAGCCCGTTTTGCATTCTTTTCATCCCCTGGTGCTTTCCTGAGTATATATCATGAAAGGAATGGATTAAGAGCACCAAATTACATAAAATAAGGGATAATTCATCCAAAAGCATACTAAATGTGGGCCTAAAATATGTTACTTTTACGGTTTATCAAATACACACCAACTCCGTCCAACCCTACACACCTTTTGGGGATAAAATCAACCCACCCAGCCCTACACACCATGTTGTACCGAATGTGGCACATAATCAGAAATTTGCGGTGAGTCGCGGATAACAAAGCTTAAGAGCCTTTCAGATACTTCCTCCAATCATAATCAACCCACCCCGATGCACTGCAACATACAAGAATGACATGCTACTATGTAATTTAAACTCATATATTCAGATCAGTACACATGCTTAGTACAGAAATCAGATAGACAGATCACTTATATAGGGGTCTAAGTAAAGCTTATCGACCCTACAGTAGGTCCACAATCGACTTGGGCGACCCGTGCAACCTTATAGAACATTTCAAAAAAATGGGCTCACACGCCCATATGGCCTACCCGTGTGATTCATTTTTAATGTAACCCATGCTAGCTAAATATTCATATATGTTTTCACTATTTACTTATATGTTCATTCAAAGCTGTCTACTTGAGTCATTGTCACTAAATTATTTATAACTTGATCTACAGAATTCAAAATTAAGATCCGCTTGATTTTTCCGAAACCAGACCCACATATTTTTTTACCATAAAATTTTCAGAATTTATGGTTTATCCAATAAGTCAGTTAATTCTTAAAAGTCATCCATGTTCTGCTGTCTGACAGTTTCGGCCCTTCATCACTAAAAAATTATTTCTCCTAGTATGGGATTCGGATGATGTTACCGTTTATTTCTCTTGAAAATAGACTCATTAAGAATTTTAAGCATATAAATTCTAACCAAAAATTATTTCTTTACAATTTTTTATGATTTTCCAACGTCAGAACAGGGGAACCCGAAATCATTCTGACCTTGTCTCATAAAAATTATCTTATCTCATAATTTACAATTCCATTGCTTACCTTGTTTCTTCCATGAAAAACTAGACTCAATAAAATTTCATATTTTATTCAACCTCTAACTCAATTTCCATTTTTTTATGATTTTTCAAAGTTAGGCTACTGCTGCTGTCCAAAACTATTTTCTCTTATCTCTCGACAGCAAGTAATTTTGGCTTTTCGCCGAATCCTGTTTTCTGCGTTTAGGGTACACACCTGGTTTGTTTTCGCTCTTTACACAATCCTGAGGTCACCAGAACCTATAATTGAACCACCTTTTACTCATTAATCTCTTAAACAACCAAATCAAACTAAACCCGAAACGTAATGCTCATCCAACGAGCGACCAAACTTACCTTCTAGTAAAAAGCAGTGTTTGGTTGCAACACGAGAACCCGATTACAGCCTTCGAGGAGTACCTAGCATGAGTAAAATGATCCTTCTGTTACTTGCTTAATCAAAATAACGCTAGAACTTAAAGAGAACCACTTACCGAACAAGGCAGCGACAGCTACAGAATAGAACCCGATTGAACGCAAAACAACAACAGAAAAAAACAAAGAGAAAGGTGGGTTTTCGGCAGCCAAAAGAGAGGGGAAAATCAACAAGAAAAGAGAAGAGGGAGAGAGAGAGAGAGAGAGAGCCGAATATTGCCTAATTGAAACACTGAGCAGATTCTGATAACTCCCTCCTCCCCACTCCTTAATTCTCTCCTTCAAACACTCCACCATCAGTGGTTAACTAAAACTAAAACTCTTACACAACATTAGCAGCAATATAATTCCCTTGCTCACACAGGGATTCGAACTCCAGACCTCCCACACTCCAACACACACCTTAGCCACAAGACCAGCAGGCCCATTCTGTTAATTACTTAGATACTTTTACTTATAAGCCTACTAACCAGAGTTAGGGCTTCATTCATAAAATAAACAAAATTTACCCAAGTTGTGACTTGAACTTGGGACCTCCCACACACACCCAGAACACATAACCACTGAAGCAGATAGACATTTGTGTCAAAAATTTAAAAAGCTAAAATTTAAGGAAAATCGGGGCGTTACAAAGCCCCTAATTATGTTTTTAAAATTTTTATGATTTTCCAAAGTCAGAACAGGGGAACCCGAAATCATTCTAAACTTGTCTCACAAAATTTATTATAACTCATGATTTACAATTCCATTGCTTACACAGTGTAACAGCCCGGTTTAGACCCTATTCAAAACAGTGGTTTCGAGACCACAAATCTGAGGTCGTAAAAATATTTTAATATTATTTTGTCTGTTTACAGTATGCGATTTAGCCTGTGTGGTAATTTTATCGATTGTGTGTTGAATTACGAGAAATGACTTAATCGCGTAAAGCGTAAAATGCTGTGTGCTAATTGATAAGTACTTAAAAGTTGTTGTCTTTATAATATGGAGGCTTTATGATGAAATTAGGCCATATTTAGTGATAGTGGGTGGAAATGGACTAGAATAACCTTATTATATAATGGTTATATATGTTTAATGAAAAGGGCAAAATGGTAAAAAGTATATTAATGTGAATATAATAAAACAAAATCAAAAGATAGTGGGGAGTGTTCATCTTTGTTGCCGAAAATTTGAGAAGGAAGAAGACAACCATGGCTATTTAGGGTTCGGTTCTTTAAAGCTTCAATTGGTATGTAATTTTTGTTCAGTTTTTGTTGATTTTTATGTTTTTGTGATCGTTGCTTAGAGTACTATCAAACCCATGCTTAAATTTTGTGAATTGGTAATGAAATTGAAAAGTGACATGGATGAACTTGTGAACTTTGTGTTGATAGTTGGTAAAATATGAAAGCTTAGTGTTGGGTTAACACGTTTTGTCTTTGGATTTTTGGTGAAATTGAGCAATTTGGGCTAAATTGAGAAAAGTGTAAATTAAGGGACTAAAATGTAAAATAAATGAAATGTGTGGGTTTGTATGAGCATAGTGAGAATTCGTCTAGGCATGGATACAAGCAAATTATGTGTATTTGATGATTTTATGAATTAGGGACTAAAGGGTCGAAATATGAAAATGTGAAGGGTATTTTGTAAAATACCCTAAATATGTGTGTTTGGATTAAATTGAATGAATTGGTGATTGAATGGATTGAATTTGAATGTATATAGACCAAGAGAGGAGAGGTTTGGATCGAGGTCGAGGCAAAGACAAAGTGCTCGATTAATATACTGTTTCGATATTTCGACGTCCGAGGTAAGTTCGGACATAGTACAAGTTGTTAATTTACCTTCTATGTGATGTGAATTGAATGTTAGATATTGAATTAGAAATGTAATGAATGAAATTGAGTAACGAGGCACTAAGTGCACGTAATTGAATTGAGACAGAGTTGATTAGCACTGTGTGTGCAAAATAACAGAAGCTTTGGCTTCATAGTTGGCACTGTGTGTGCAATTCCAAACTACGTTCGGTTTTTTATTGAGGCACTAAGTGTGCGATGTTATATAAGCTTCAGCTATGAATTGAGGCACTAAGTGTGTGAAGTTAAAGTAGTTTCGACTACAAATTGGGCACTAAGTGTGCGATTAAATCTAATGAATAATGAAGGCTGGATTGAGATACAATATCAAGCATAAATTAGCTTGGATGGTGGGTAACTATGTGTTGGCTAAGGTATTTAATGAACCTTTGTGGTTGAAGAGATTGTGTATGACTTCATGAGTGGTTGAGCAAGATTAGTGGCTATGAATGATATGGTATAAACGTTTGGAAATTGATCTATGTGATGAATTCCTGTTGTGCATTGTATTTGAACTATTAAGTTGAATGTATTATGTTACGGACTTAGTAAGCTCTTTAGCTTACTGTGTGATTGTTTCTCTGTTTTACAGTGTCAGTAAAGCTTGCTCAGATCAGGGGATCGTCAGCGACTAAATCACACTATCGACTAACCACTTTGGTACTTTTGGAAAGATGTATATAGTTGAAATATGGCATGTATAGGCTAGAAGTTATGTCATGTGTTGAAATGCTTAATCCTTGCCATGTGATTTGGCTTGGAGGCTAAAGGGTGTAGAATTTATAAATGAGCTATGAATATGGTATATTTCATGACTATGTGGTTGATGAAAGATGTGGTTTGAAGATGAATTAGGGCATAGATTATGTAATGCTTGATATATATATATCTATGATTTGAGGTGTATAATTGTTACTTTGAATGGACCCATTTGTGATGATATTAGGTATGGAAGTAAGTGATATGGTTGATGATTAATTAGTGCATGAAATGGTATGTTTGAATGCATTTAGAAGTATGAATTGGTATTACTTTGAGCTTGTAGGGATGAACGTTGTGTGGGTGGCAAATTGGCCTTGCAAATGGCCTATTTTGCATACATGGATAAGAGACACGGGCATGTGTCTCTGCCGTGAGGTTTAAGGATCACTTCTAGGTGTGTCTGGATAGGTTACACAGCCGAGGCCCACGGGCGTGCAAGGTGGCCGTGTGACCAAGTCAGTAGCAAGCTTAATTTCGCACGGCCATGGCACACAGGCGTGTCTGGTGGTCGTGTGAACAAGTCAGTATGTATGCTCTGTTTTGGCACGGTCTGGACACATGGATGTGTCTGGTAGCCGTGTGACGTACACGGCCTGACTGCACGGGCGTGTGACCTCAACAGTGTTGATGAATGTTTGAAATTCTGAAAACTTTCGTAAGTGTTTGATTTAGTCCCGACCTCTTTCTAACATGTGTTTATGGTCTTGTAAACCTAGATAAGGGACTATATGCTCGTATCTGAGTATGTTTGATTGATGATTGACTTTGTGTCATGAAATGGGTGTGAAAGGTTTTGATTGATCAATAACGCCTCTTAACCCTATTTTGGTGACAATTTTGGGTTAGGGGTGTTACATTTTATTGGTATCAGAGCTACGGTTTAGTCGATTCTCAAACTAACGTAGCGCGTGTGAGTCTAGCTATACATGCCATATATGAAATTGCGATAGTGTGATGAATCCTGACAGTTATAAATGTGTTTTCGTATAGTAATGGATCTCGATCGAGCAGTTGCTGACGATGTTGAGAGTAACGCGCCTGCGCCTACTCCCGCTCAAGGGACAGTGCCAGCCACATCTAGGCCGAATGATAGTGGTGAGGGAGGAGAGGCTAAGCAAGCCTTCTTCCGAATGATGAGTGAATGGTTTTCAGAGTTCGTTCGAACAAATTCGACTGCTCCACAATCTCCACCCCCACAAGTACCTTTTGTGCCTCAAGTTGTAGATCTGAATCGATTGAATAAGCCTCCTGTGGATAAGACCAGAAAGTACGGGGCCGAAGATTTTAGGGCCACAGTAGATGACAATGCTGAGCGAGTCGAGTTATGGCTCGAGAATACAATTCGGGTATTTGATGAGATGTCGTTGACTCCTGAAGAATGTATTAAATGTGCAGTTTCCTTGTTGAGAGATACAGCATATAACTGGTGGAAAACGTTGATTTCTGTGGTTCCGAGAGAGAGAAACACTTGGGATTTCTTTCAAGTTGAATTTAGAAAGAAGTATATCAGTCAACGATTCATAGATCAGAAATGTAAGGAGTTTCTAGAGTTGAAACAGGGCTGTATGTCCGTTACAGAGTATGAACGAGAATTTGTGAGATTGAGCCAATATGCACAGGAATGTGTTCCGACCGAAGCCACATGTGTAAACGTTTCATTGAAGGGCTGAACGAGGATATTAAGTTGTTTTTCGGGATACTTGACATAAACGAATTTGTTATGTTAGTTGAAAGAGCCTGCAAAGCCTAGGAGCTCAGTAAAGAAAAGAAGAAAGCCGATTCTGAAGCTCAAGATGAAATAAAAAGATCGATGAGTAAGTTGTCTCAACCTTCGAAAAGGAGATTTAGAGATGCAAGCAATCGATCAAATGCTTTGTTTGGACATCCGAGTAGAGATTGTGAGAGACAAAGCATCGGTCCATGAGTTCAAATCCCGACTGAATCAGGTGTTGAAAGCGCCAAAAGCAACAAACCTGAGTGTAGACAGTGTGAAAGACGACATGTGGGAGAATGTTGGGGAAAATATAATAATCAAACTTGTTATAAGTGTGTATCACGAAATCACTTTATTAGAGATTGCCCAAAGATGGCTGAGGAAGAAAATGTTCAGAATGTAAGATTGAGTAATGTGACGGCTAGGAGTAGATCACCCAGAAATGCTGGAAATGTGAGTGGAAGTCAAAGAGGGATTACTGATACAGCTGTGAGATCAGAGGCGAGAGCACCTGCCCGATCCTATGCCATACGTGCACGAGAGGAAGCATCATCTCTAGACGTCATCACTGGTATTTTTACTCTATTTGATACTGATGTGATTGCATTGATAGATCCAGGATCTACTCATTAATATGTGTGTGTGAATCTAGTATCAGGTAAGACTCTACCTGTTGAGTCTACTGAATTTGTAATTTGAGTATCGAACCCTTTAGGCAAGTGTGTCTTGGTGGATAAAGTGTACAAGAATTGCCCATTGATGTTTCGGGATATATGCTTTCCGGCTAATTTGATGTTGCTACCATTCGATGAATTTGATATAATTCTGGGATTGGATTGGCTCACTTTGCATAATGCTATTGTGAATTGTAAAAGAAAGAGTATTGAATTGAGAAGTCAGAACGGTGAGATAGTTCGAATTGAATCCAGTGATATGAAAGGGTACCAGCTATTATATCTGCGATGAAAGCTTTGAGCTATTTGAGAAAGGGTTGCGAAGCTTATCTGGCATACGTGATTGATACAAAAGTGACAGAAAAGAAAGTTGAATCTGTGCCTGTGGTTTGTGAATTCCCTGATGTATTTCCTGAAGAACTACCGGGACCACCTCCGATATGGGAAGTTGAATTTGGCATTGAATTGGTTCCGGGAACAACTCCTATCTCAATAGCTCCGTATAGAATGGCACCAATGGAATCGAAAGATTTAAAGTCTCAGTTGCAAGAGTTGACCGATAGAGGATTTGCACGACCGAGTTTCTCGCACTGGGGTGCTCTTGTGTTGTTTGTGAAAAAGAAAGACGGCACCATGAGAATGTGTATCGACTATCGACAGTTGAACAAAGTAACGATGAAGAACAAATATCCGTTGCCTCGTATTAATGATTTGTTTGATCAACTAAAAGGAGCTACAGTGTTTTCTAAAATAGATTTGAGATCAGGTTATTATCAGTTGAGGGTTAAAGAATCTGATGTGCCGAAAATTACTTTCAGAATAAGGTACAGACATTATGAATTCTTAGGGATGCCTTTCGGACTAACGAATGCTCCTGCAGTGTTTATGGATCTGATGAGTCGGATATTTAGACCATATTTGGATCGCTTTGTTGTAGTGTTTATTGATTATATTTAAGCTTCTGCTATAAAATTTGCACTAAGTGTGTGATTAATTCGAATGGATAACGAAGAGCAATTGATGTGTGGTATCGAGCATGGAATAGCATGTATGATTATTAACTAAGTGTTGGCAAAGGTATATATGGAACCTACGTAGTTGATGAATTTGAAAATGGATGAATGGATGGTTATGTGAGTATCGGATATAGTTGAGTTTGAGTATTTTTGGTGAAACTATCTATGTGATGGTTTACTTTGTATATTGATTTGATTCATTGAGTTGAATGTATTATATTATGAATTTGTGATTGATTATCATCCGGGAAAAGCTAACATTGTTGCTGATGCCTTGAGTCGAAAGTCTTTATGTGCTTTGCGAGCTATGAATTCTCAGATAGATCTGTGTGATGATGGTTCAGTTTTGGCTGAGTTGAAAGTGGGACTGATGTTCGTACATCAGATTTGTGATGCCCAGAAAATGGATGATGAGATGATAGCAAAACGAGCTCAATGTGATTTGAATTCTGATTCAGAACTTTGAGTTGATAGTGATAATTGTTTGAGATTCAAAAATCAGATTTGTGTTCCGAAGAATTCAGAGTTGATTCAGATGATTTTGAATGAAGCTCACAATAGTCATTTGACTGTTCATCCGAGGAGTACAAAAATGTATAATGATTTGAAATAGTTTTACTGGTGGCATGGTATGAAACGGGATACCTCTGATTTGTGTCGAAATGTTTAATATGTCAGCAAGTTAAAGCTGAACATCAGGTTCCGTCTGGTTTATTACAACTGATTATGATTCCAGAGAGGAAGTGGGAGAGAATCACAATAGACTTTGTGTCGGGATTGTCTTTGTCTTTGTGGAAGAAATACTTCGATTTTGCCGAAAAAGGTAAGCTGAGTCTGAGGTTCATCGAGCCGTATGAGATCATTAAACGAATAGGGCCGATTGTTTATAGATTGATGTTACCACCTAAGTTAGAAAAGATTCATAATGTGTTTCATGTGTCGATGCTTTGACGGTACAGATCTAATCTGTCACATGTGATTGCTCCTACTGAGGTTGAAATTCAGTCAGATTTGTCGTATAATGAAGAACCGATTAGAATCTTGGCACGAGAGACCAAAGAATTGAGAAAAAAAAAAGAATATCCATAGTGAAAATGTTGTGGCACAAACACGGAGTAGAAGAGGCTATGTGGGAGCCTGAGAACGTTATGAGAGAGCAATATCCACACTTATTCACTGGTAAGATTTTCGGGGACGAAAATCCCTTAGGGGGAGAGTTGTAACAGCCCAGTTTAGACCCTAGTCGGAACTGTGGTTTCGAGACCACAAATTTGAGGTCGTAAAAATATTTTAATATTATTTTCTCTGTTTACAGTATGTGATTTAGCCTGTGTGAAAATTCTGTGTGGTAATTTTATCGATTGTCTGTTGAATTACGAGAAAGGACTTAATCACGTAAAGCGTAAAATGTTGTGTGCTGATTGATAAGTACTTAAAAGTTGTTGTCTTTATAATATGGAGGCTTTATGATGCAATTAGGCCATATTTAGTTATAGTGGGTGGAAATGGACTAGAATAACCTTATTATATAAAGGTTATATATGTTTAATGAAAAGGGTAAAATGGTAAAAAGTATATTAATATGAATATAATAAAACAAAATCAAAAGATAGTGGGGAGTGTTCATCTTTGTTGCCAAAAATTTGAGAAGGAAGAAGACAACCATGGCTATTTAGGGTTCGATTCTTTAAAGCTTCAATTGGTATGTGATTTTTGTTCGGTTTTTGTTGATTTTTACGTTTTTGTGATAGTTGCTTAGAGTACTATCAAACCCATGCTTAAATTTTGTGAATTGGTGATGAAATTGAAAAGTGCCATGGATGAACTTATGAACTTTGTGTTGATAGTTGGTAAAATATGAAAGCTTAGTGTTGGGTTAATACGTTTTGTCTTTGGAATTTTGGTGAAATTGAGCAATTTGGGCTAAATTGAGAAAAGTGTAAATTGAGGGACTAAAATGTGAAATAAATGAAAAGTGTGGGTCTGTGTGAGCATAGTGAGAATTCAGCTAGGCATGGATACAAGCAAATTATGTGTATTTGATGATTTTATGAATTAGGGACTAAAGTGTCGAAATATGAAAATGTGAAGGTTATTTTGTAAAATTCCCTAAATATGTGTGTTTGGATTAAATTGAATGAATTGGTGATTGAATGGATTGAATTTGAATGTATATAGACCAAGAGAGGAGAGGTTCGGATCGAGATCGAGGCAAAGAACAATGTGCTCGATTAATCTACTGTTTCGATATTTCGACGTCCGAGGTAAGTTCGAACATAGTACAAGTTGTTAATTTACTTTCTATGTGGTGTGAATTGAATGTTAGATATTGAATTAGAAATGTAATGAATGAAATTGAGTAACGAGGCACTAAGTGTGCGTAATTGAATTGAGATAGAGTTGATTAGCACTGTGTGTGCGAAATAACAGAAGCTTTGGCTTCATAGTTGGCACTGTGTGTGCGATTCCGAATTACGTTCGGTTTTGTATTGAGGCACTAAGTGTACGAAGTTATATAAGCTTCAGCTATGGATTGAGGCACTAAGTGTGCGAAGTTAAAGTAGTTTCGACTACAAATTGGGCACTAAGTGTGCGATTAAATCTAATGAATAATGAAGGCTGGATCGAGATACAATATCGAGCATAAATTAGATTGGATGGTGGGTAACTATGTGTTGGCTAAGGTATGTAATGAACCTTTGTGGTTGAAGAGATTGTGTATGACTTCATGAGTGGTTAAGCAAGATTAGTGGCTATGAATGATATGGTATAAACGTTTGGAAATTGATCTATGTGATGAATTCCTGTTGTGCATTGTATTTGAACTGTTTAGTTGAATGTATTACGTTACGAACTTACTAAGCTCTTAAGCTTACTGTGTGATTGTTTGTCTGTTTTATAGTGTCAGTAAAGCTTGCTCGGATCAGGGGATCGTCAGTGACTAAATCACACTATCGGCTAACCAATTTGGTACTTTTGGAAAGATGTATATAGTTGAAATATGGCATGTATAGGCTAGAAGTTATGTCATGTGTTGAAATGCTTAATCCTTGCCATGTGATTTGGCTTGGAGACTCAAGGGTGTAGAATTTATAAATGAGCTATGAATATGGTATACTTCATGACTATGTGGTTGATGAAAGTTGTGGTTTGAAGATGAATTAAGGCATAGATTATGTAATGCTTGATATATATATCTATGATTTGAGGTGTATAATTGTTACTTTGAATGGACCCATTTGTGATGATATTAGGTATGAAAGTAAGTGATATGGTTGATGATTAATTAGTGCATGAAATGGTATGTTTGAATGCATTTAGAAGTATGAATTGGTATTGCTTTGAGCTTGTAGGGATGACCCTTGTGTGGGTGGCAAATTGGCCTTGCAAATGGCCTATTTTGCATACATGGCTAAGAGACACGGGTGTGTGTCTCTTCTGTGTGGTTTAAGGATCACTTCTAGGTGTGTCTGGATAGGTTACTTGGCCGAGGCCCACGGGCGTGCACGGTGGTTGTGTGACCAAGCCAGTAGCAAGCTTAATTTCGCACGGCCATGGCACACGGGCGTGTCTGGTGGCCGTGTGAACAAGTCAGTATGTATGCTCTATTTTGGCACGGTCTGGACACATAGGTGTGTCTGGTAGCCGTGTGAGGTACACGGCCTGACTGCACAGGCGTGTGACCTCAACAGTGTTGATGAATGTTTAAAATTTTGAAAACTTTCGTAAGTGTTTGGTTTAGTCCCGACCTCTTTCTAACACGTCTTTATGGTCTTGTAGACCTAGATAAGGGACTATATGCTCGTATCTGAGTATGTTTGATTGATGATTGACTTTATGTCGTGAAATGGATGTGAAAGGCTCCGATTGATCGGTAATGCCTCTTAACTCTATTCCGGCGACGGTTTCGGGTTAGGGGTGTTACACACTGTTTCTTCCATGAAAGCCTAGAATCAATAAAATTTAATTTCTTATTTTATTCAACCTCTAAATCAATTTACACTATTTTTGATGATTTTTCAAAGTTAGACTACTGCTACTGTCCAAAACTGTTTTGGTGCAAAATGTTGATTTCCTAGTTTTTAACACCCTTATTTCCTTTCTCTACAATTTTTCGCATTATTTTCTCTTATTTCTCTTATTTCTCGACAGCAAGTAATTTTGGCTTTTCGTCGAACCCCATTTTCTGTGTTTCGGGTACACACCTGGTATCGTTTTGATGTCTAATCACTTTCGAGCACTTCAAGGTCTAAAATCAAGATACTGAACATCAATTTAACGGATTTACAAGCGAATTGACAACCAAGAACGAACAGAAACCCAACTTACCGCCAACGATAACCCTCCGTTTAACTATTGTTAAGACAAGAACACTGAATTCACCAGTCCGAGTGTAACATCCGGGAATTAGGGGGTCTGCATTTTATGTTTGTTGTGTGTTGGCATGCTCAGTTTGTTAATTTAGTATGTTTGGGGGTCCCGGGAAGGCTCGGGGTTAAGCTTGAGCCTTAGTGAAAATTTTGTTTTTAGGCTCTTTAGGGGAAAGCTGGTTGAGGCAGGTCTTAAGGGTAATTTCTTGTGTTTGTTGACACAAGAAGAAGTGAGGTGGAGTGGCAAGAAGGCGCCACTTAAGGTGCAGGGTAGTGGCATCACAAGGGAGCAGCAAGGGAAAGGAGTTCCAGTCTCGTCAGCAGCATTCATGAGCTTTATTTTTTTGTGCTTAGGGAGCTAAGGAAGTGGCTTTCGGCTGGACTCTCCAAGGTTGTTGGTTGAATGAGTCAAGCCATTTGAATGGGTGGCCATGAGGTGTTTATGGGATTTGAACAGGTCAACAAGTTTGAATGGGAGAAGGAGAGTGAAAATAGGAGGGAATCATGGGATTTGATGTTGGTGGAAGTGGTTGGCCGAATGTGGGGATTGTGGGAAGGAGAAATTCGGCTAGGGGGCATGAGGAAGCATTTTCAATGTAGCTACTTGAGGTGTGCCGAATTTTCCTAGTGCATCTAAGGTCTTTTCGTGTGGAATTCTTTTTGGTTCTTCCCAACCTCTTTTCATCTCTTTTCATTTTTGTGTTGTCAACCTTTTCCATTTGTGCATTGCTTTCCTTCAAGGTTACCAAAGTCACTTTGGCCAAATCTCTCCTCCTTATCCATCCAACTTTTTCTTCCTTGTGCTACACTTTTCTCCAAAGCCGAAACCTTCTTCTTCACCTTGTCTTCTTGCACTTTACTTTCTTTTCTGCTCTGACCGAAGCTTACTCCTTATCATCCTCTCTTTGTGTTTCGTCCTACATCTTTCACCATAACCGAATCTCCATCTCTCCTTTCTATTTCTCTAGTAAACCGACACTCCTACTCCTCTCGGTTCTTGGCTAGTTTTCACCATATCCGAATCTTCTTGTGTGCCAATCGGTATCTCTACTCAAGGTAAGGTTCTTTCTTTTATTTTCTTTTGGACAATCTCTTCTTTCTTTCTTTTTAAGAGGAAGTCGAATCTCTCCTTGAGTCAGCTAAGTCTTTTCTTTCCATCCTATGTTTTAAGCCGAATCTCAGAAAGCAAGGTGCTTGTGACTGCTAAAGGTTCCCTTCGATCAGAGTTCGTTTGTGTAAGGTAATCAAAAATTCTATCACCCTTCTTTGTGTTTTCGGTCCTATGTGGGGTCATAGCCGAAGTGGCTATTGTTGTCTCTTTTAGAAGTCGCAGCTAACCCTTTTAACTTTCTTTCAACATGGCGTGATTACTCAAAATAAAGTGGATAGCCGAATCTCTTCAAATTGACTTTAGAGTCTCTCTTAGACCGTAGCTTGACTGGTGTGGTGTGACTTCTTGATAACCAAGGTAAGGGATTATCTTCTCAGATTCCTTAGTTAGTATTCTCCTTTGTGTTTTGGTTGCCTTAATCAACATTTCCTTAATAGACAATCGACGTCTCTCTAACCTCTGATCAAGTCTGTTTCATGGATGCAAGAAGCGACCAATCTGAGGTGGAGAGTGTATCTGTAATCCCTACTCCTAATTTAAAAGGGGTGCTGTGTCGGCGATTTGGGATTTTCTGCCAGGCTGTGGTAAAGAGCCGACGTCTGTCTGGGATAGGCAAATAGACGTTGTCCCTGCTAGTGAAAGCGTCGACATAGAGAGTTTAGTGTTACGCGTTATCAGGTGTGTAATTCTCACACTTTGTTTGTTAAAATTACGTTATTAACTGAGCTGGCTGAAAGCCGAAATGACTGTTTAGGCAGTCGAGATACCCTCGTGGGTAAGGTTGGTGACACCGGGTAAGTATCTATACTGTTCTACTTTTGAATATAGGAATGTATGATATAATTCACCACTGTGCTTTGGAAGCATGTTTACATTCATCTCAGTATGTAACATGTGCATGGGCTTGGGGTATGATGTGAAGAGGGGAAATGTGATTCTAAGACTGTCACCAGTGGTTTGGTACCACACGTGGGTTGGCCCCACATAATTTTATCCAGTGACTATGTCTCAGTGGTTTGGTTCCACAGTGGTTTGGCACCACATATATTATTTCCGTGACTCGTCCCAGTGGTTTGGTACCACAGTGGGTTGGCCCCACATATATTCATCAGGGATTGTCACCAGTGGTTTGGTACCACAAGTGGGTTGGCCCCATATATATTATAATTTGTTACTCTGTCACCAGTGGTTTGGTACCATAGTGGCTTGGTGCCACAGGCGTTTGGATGATTCAAGTGTGTAGAGGATGGAAAACTAGGTTGGGTTGGGCTGCATTGCATACATGTGATTTATGCTATATTGAGTGGGCTAAGGCCCAATGTGCATCTGGGGGCTTAAGGCCCGATTGTGTTATAATGGGAATTACACATTGAGTCTCGGTGACTCACCCCTCTGCTTAATTTGCAGGTAATCGATAGATCGCGGATTTGGAGCCGAGGCAGACTCGAGGTGGCCATGCAGTATTTTCTAGTAATTTCGTCTTCTTTATTTTAAATTTTCACTATTAAATTTGGGTTTTGGTATTGTAATAAGGCCACTTTATCTTTAATTTGGGTTTTGTTATAATGTTAATATCGCATGTCTAATAAACTAAAGAAGATGGAGTTTTTCTACAATTAAAAACTTTGAACAAGGGTTTTCAAATGGCTAACGAAAGATGGATATCGAGTAACAAATTGATTCAGAGATTTTGCTTAAAAACCGCAACATCGTTTTCAACTGGCAAGTTTAAATGGAATTTCTTAAAATTTGATTTTCGACAAATGAACCTGACTTTGAAATTCGGACTAAGTTAAACAATTACTTCAAATTTTTGCTAAGGGTACAAAAATGAAACGCAAAGTTTTTCCAACCCATGATATTTTGTTAGTTTTCCCAAATTTCCTTTCCTGTAGCATACCAGATTTGGTCGTAGCGTATTGACCAAGTTTGGCCTGTTACAATTATGGTATCAGAGCCTAGGTTTCAAAAACTCAGCTGTGGGTGTGAGGTTCAAAAATGTTTTCGAATGTTGGTTTAGAAAATGGTTTAGAAAAAAATTACATGTTTTCTGGAAGCATGGCACCCGAGTCTCCGGCACCAAATCCGCACGGTAAGTCTTCTGACTATTGGTTATTTTGCATGAAGTAATTGTATTGTGCTATGATTGCTAGTACTAAGAAATTCAACTTTAGAGATTGAGACCTATAGGTGTATATGTATTTACGAGAACTACTTCTAATGCTATTTCCCATAAGACTGTTCGGTAATAAACAGTGAAAGAAGTACTAATTCATAAAACTTTTAATCAGATTAAGTCAGATTAGTAGTCATGAGCGCTAGAGGTCGTGGACATGGTATGCGAGGCCGTGGAAGAGGCCGAGATGTCGGGGCTGAACCTTCGGAATCTGGGCATGGGCCGGAAGGTGAAGTGCCAGCATCGCCGGTGGCGAAAGCAAAATTGTAGGATCAAACTGATGGAAATGATGCTGTGTCTCAGGCTATGTTACGTGTTTTGGAGCGAGTCACCGGAGCAAGCACGGGATCAGTAGCTCGAAAATCTGTGTCTGAGCGACTCCGAGCTAACGGGGCTGAAATGTTTAGGGGCACTTCTGGTGTGGCTCCTAATGTAGCGGAGTACTAGCTGGAGGCAGTGGAACGGGTCATGGATGATCTTGATTGTACCGCGGAAGAGAAATTGAAAGGAGTAATTTCTCTTCTTCGAGATGAGGCATACCAGTGGTGGCTTACGGTAAGGGATGGTACAGCAGCTGACTGCATTACTTGGGACTTCTTTAAATCAGCATTTCAAGGAAAGTATATTGGGTCGAGCTATGTGGATGCTCAGTGGAAGGCATTCCTAAACTTGGTTCAGGGGAGTAAGTCAGTGGCCGAGTATGAGGCAAAATTCCTACGTCTAAGCTGTTATGCTCGAGGTATCGTTGCAACAGATCATGAGCGTTGTGTCTGATTTGAAGATGGTCTGAGGGATGAGTTGCGAGTACGGATAGCTCCACAACGGGAAAGAGAATTTGCTGTTTTAGTTGAGAAGACTAAGATAGCTGAGGAGGTGAAGCGGTCCGAAAAGCAGAATCAGGACAGGGATAGTGGTAGGAATAAAAGGAATTTTGGGTCGTCTGGATCTGCTAGGGGTTTTCGGAAGAGGCCTAGGTTAGATGGGCCGAGTCATGTTGCGAAGCCTGTTGCTATTAGTTGGCCTCCGCAGTGTGCTCGATGTGGGAAATTTCATTCGGGGGAGTGCTGGGCAAGTAATAGAGGATGTTTTGGGTGTGGGTCTATGGATCATCGGATAAGGGATTGTCCACGGGAGCCAGTCAGAGCGCAGTTAGAAGGTCAGGGAAATGCGCAATTCAGAATAGGTAGGCAGCAACCACAGAGAGGTCGTGGTTCGACCAGGGAGAAATGGCTTTGGTCGGGGACGGGAGCACCGCGAGGGTGCTGGGAATACGAGATCTTGAGACGGCTGGGTTGGTCTATGCAGCTAGACGCCGAGAGGAGGGCGATGCACCGGATGTCATAATCGGTACGTTCTTTATTTTCGGTTCACCCTTTACAGCACTGATAGATATTGGGTCTACGCATTCTTATGTTGCTAGCACTGTGTCTGGAACTTTGAACATAGAATCTGAGATTGCTTCTAGAAAGATGACTGTGATTAGCCCTTTAGGATAATTTGTAGTGGTGAACAAACTTTTTAGGAGTGTGCCTTTAGAAGTTCAAGGGATAGTTTTTCTAGCAGACTTGATGGAACTGCCGTTCGGCGAGTTTGATTTGATCTTAGGCATGGACTGGTTAGTAAAGTATCGAGCGAACTTGGATTGTGCGGCTAAGCGCATGGTGTTGAGAACTTTCGAGGACAATTAAGAACAAGTACCCGTTGCCGAGGATTGACGACTTGTTTGATCAACTGCGAGGCGTTTCAGTTTTCTCAAAGATTGACTTGAGGTCAGGATATCATCAGCTTAAGGTCAAGGAGGCAGATATTCATAAGACAGCCTTCCGAACTCATTATGGTCACTACGAGTTCCTAGTGATGCCGTTTGGGTTGACGAATTCACCAGCTGCGTTTATGGACATTATGAACTGGGTATTCCAACCCTGTCTGGATCGGTTTGTCGTGGTGTTCATAGATGATATCTTGGTTTATTCAAGGACGGAGGAGGAGCACGATTCGCATCTTCGAGTGGTTCTGCAGATTCTGAGAGAGAAGCAGTTGTACGCCAAATTCAGTAAGTGTGAATTTTGGTTGAGAGAAGTTACTTTTCTGGGACATGTCGTGTCTGTCGAGGGGATTAGGGTTGATCCCTGGAAGATTGAAACCGTGTTGGACTGGAAACCGCGTAAGTCTGTGGCGGAAGTTCGAAGTTTTCTTGGTCTGGCTGGGTACTACAGAAGGTTTGTTGAGGGGTTCTCATTAATAGCTGCACCGTTAACCAAGCTATTACGGAAAGGGGTACCGCTTTGTCCAGTCGCATAGCGGCAGAAAGTTTTGAGAAGTTAAAGAGGATTTTGACTAAAGCACCAGTGTTGATTCAGCCTGAGGCTGGAAAGGAGTTTGCCGTCTACTGTGATGCGTCGCACACAGGGTTAGGATATGTGTTGATGCAAGAGGGGAAAGTGGTAGCATATGCGTCTAGGCAATTGAGACCACATGAAGTGAACTATCCCACGCATGATCTGGAGTTAGCTGTGGTAGTGTTCGCTCTGAAGATCTGGAGACACTACCTGTATGGGGAGAAGTCCATTATCTATACAGATCACAAGAGCCTGAAATATCTCCTTACCCAGAAGGAATTAAATTTAAGGCAGCGGAGGTGGATTGAGCTGTTGAAGGATTATGACTGTTCGATTGAGTACCACCCGGGTAAAGCTAACGTAGTGGCAGATGCGTTGATTCGTAAGGTAATATCAGGCTTGAGAGTAATGTTTGCGCATCTCAGCTTGTATGATGATAGGAGTTTTCTAGCAGAACTTCAAGTGAAGCCTTCTTGGGTTAGTCAGATTAGAGAGAAGCAGTTATCTGATGAATCGCTAAGTTCCAAATTTCAGTTAGTGGCAGGGGGTGAGGCAGAAGATTTTAGTGTGAACAGTGATGGGGTTTTGTGCTTTCGGGGAAAGGTTTGTATGCCAAAGGATTCCGAGTTAAGGCAGAAGATTCTGCAGGAGGCGCATAGTAGTCCATACGCTATGCATCCTGGTGGGAGTAAAATGTATCGAGATCTGCGGGAACAATTTTGGTGGCCGGGTTTGAAACAAGAGGTGACCGGTTTTGTGAGTAAGTGCTTAACGTGTCAGCAGGTGAAGGCGGAACATCAGTTACCTTCGGGGTTACTACAGCCAGTGAAAATTCCACTTTGGAAGTGGGAGAGGATAACGATGGACTTTGTTAGTGGGCTACCCCTTACTCCTACGAAGAAAGATTCAGTGTGGGTAATTTTCGATCGATTGACAAAGTCCGCTCATTTCATACCGGTTCGGGTTGATTATTCACTACAGAAGTTAGCCAAGTTGTATGTGGCAGAGATCGTGAGGTTGCATGGGGTACCTGTGTCTATCATATCAAACAGAGACCCCAGGTTTACATCGCGATTCTGAAAGGCGTTGCATCAAGCGTTGGGTACAAGACAGGATTTCAAAGACAAATAAGCATCCACAGCATCGATGGTCGATCGAGAGGGTAATTCAGATCTTGGAAGACATGTTGAGAGGCTGTGTTATCGACTTTAGGGGTAGTTGGGAGGATTTTCTACCGTTGGCAGGATTCGCATACAACAATAGTTATCAATCCAGCATTAAGATGGCACCTTACGAAGCGTTGTATGGTCGTAAGTGTCGTACACCTACCTGCTGGACAGAGTTGGTTGAACAACAGTTGTTGGGACCATAATTGGTTTCAGAGACAGAGGAAAAGGTTAAGTTAATTCGGGCTTGGTTGAAGGAAGCTTCCGACAGGTAGAAATCTTATGCAGATCTGAAGCGTAAGGATATATAATTTGCAGTGGGTGATCAGGTTTTCCTAAAAGTTTCACCGTGGAAGAAGGTTTTAAGGTTTGGACGAAAGGGCAAGTTGAGCCCTAGGTTCATCGGGCCGTATCGAGTGTTGAAACGTGTGGGACCAGTAGCGTATCAGCTGGAGTTACCTTCGGAATTGAGGCAGATACATGATGTATTCCATGTCTCAATGTTAAGGCGCTACCAATCGAATCCATCTCACATAGTGCCGGTAGAAGAAATCAAAGTAAGACCTGATTTATCCTTTGAGGAGGAACCAGTTCAGATCTTGGACCGAGATGTTAAAGTATTGAGAAAGAAGACGGTTCCGTTGTTTAAAGTGTTATTGCGAAATCACGGTTCAGAGGAAGCCACGTGGGAGCCAGAGGATGTGATGCGACAGCAATACCCTCACCTCTTTTGATCAGGTAAATTTCAAGGTCAAAATTTCTTTAAGGGGGTAGAACTGTAACATCCGGGAATTAGGGGCTCTGCATTTTATGTTTGCTGTGTGTTGGCATGCTCAGTTTGTTCATTTAGTATGTTTGGGGGTCCCGGGAAAGCTCGGGGTTAAGCTTGAGCCTTGGTGAAAATTTTGTTTTTAGGCTCTTTAGGGGAAAGCTGGTTGAGGCAGGTCTTAAGGGTAATTTCTTGTGTTTGTTGACACAAGAAGAAGTGAGGTGGAGTGGCAAGAAGGCGCCACTTAAGGTGCAGGGTAGTGGCGTCACAAGGGAGCAGTAAGGGGAAGGAGTTCGAGTCTCGTCAGCAGCATTCAGGAGCTTTATTTTTTTTGTGCTTAGGGAGCTAAGGAAGTGGCTTTCGGTTGGACTCTCCAAGGTTGTTGGTTGAATGAGTCAAGCCATTTGAATGGGTGGCCATGAGGTGTTTGTGGGATTTGAACAGGTCAACAAGTTTGAATGGGAGAAGGAGAGTGAAAGTAGGAGGGAATCATGGGACTTGATGTTGGTGGAAGTGGTTGGCCGAATATGGGAATTGTGGGAAGGAGAAATTCGGCTAAGGGGGGCATAAGGAAGCATTTTTGGTGTAGCTACTTGAGGTGTGCCGAATTTTCCTAGTGCATCTAAGGTCTTTTCGTGTGGAATTCTTTTTGGTTCTTCCCAACCTCTTTTCATCTCTTTTCATTTTTGGGTTGTCAACCTTTTCCATTTGTGCATTGCTTTCCTTCAAGGTTACCAAAGTCACTTCGGCCAAATCTCTCCTCCTTATCCATCCAACTTTTTCTTCCTTGTGCTACACTTTTCTCCAAAGCCGAAACCTTCTTCTTCACCTTCTCTTCTTGCACTTTACTTTCTTTTCTCCTCTGACCGAAGCTTACTCCTTATCATCATCTCTTTGTGTTTCGTCCTACATCTTTCACCATAACTGAATCTCCATCTCTCATTTCTATTTCTCTAGTAAATTGACACTCCTACTCCTCTCGGTTTTTGGCTAGTTTTCACCATATCCGAATCTTCTTGTGTGCCAATCGGTATCTCTGCTCAAGGTAAGGCTCTTTCTTTTATTTTCTTTTGGACAATCTCTTCTTTCTTTCTTTTTAAGAGGAAGTCGAATCTCTCCTTGAGTCAGCTAAGTCTTTTCTTTCCATTCTATGCTTTAATCCGAATCTCAGAAAGCAAGGTGCTTGTGACTGCTGAAGGTTCACTTCGATCAGAGTTCGTTTGTGCAAGGTAATCAAAGATTCTATCACCCTTCTTTGTGTTTTTGGTCCTATGTGGGGTCATAGCCGAAGTGGCTATTGTTGTCTCTTTTAGAAGTCGCGGCTAACATTTTTAACTTTCTTTCAACATGGCGTGATTGCTCTGAAATAAAGTGGATAGCCGAATCTCTTCAGCCGACTTTAGGAGTCTCTCTTAGACCGTAGCCAGCCTGGTGTGGTGTGACTTCTTGATAACCAAGGTAAGGGATTATCTTCTCAGATTCCTTAGTTAGTATTCTCCTTTGTGTTTTGGTTGCCTTAAACAACATTTCTTTAATAGACAATCGACATCTCTCTGACCTCTGATCCAGTCTGTTTCATGGATGCAAGAAGCAGTCAAGCTGAGGTAGAGAGTGTATTCGTAATCCCTACTCCTACTCTAAAAGGCGTGCTGTGTCGGCAGTTCGAGATTTTCCGCCGGGCTGTGGTAGAGAGCCGACGTCTGCCTGGGATAGGCAAATAGCCGTTGTCCCTGCTAGTGAAAGTGTCGACATAGAGAGTTTAGTGTTACGCGTTATCAGGTGTGTAATTCTTACACTTTGTTTGTTAAAATTACGTTATTAATCGAAATGGGGCGAAAGCCGAAATGACTGTTTAGGCAAATGAGATACCCTAAATGGGTAAGGTTGGTGACACCGTAAGTATCTATACTTGTTTCTACTTTTGAATATAGGAATGTATGATATAATTCACCATGTGCTTTGGGAGCATGTTTGCATTCATCTCAGTATGTAACATGTGCATGGGCTTGGGGTATGATGTGAAGAGGGGAAATGTGATTCTAAGATTGTCACCAGTGGTTTGATACCACACGTGGGTTGGCCCCACATAATTTTATCCAGTGACTATGTCTCAGTGGTTTGGTACCACAGTGGTTTGGTACCACAGTGGGTTAGCCCCACATATATTCATCAGGGATTGTCACCAGTGGTTTGGTACCACAAGTGGGTTGGCCCCACATATATTATAATTTGTGACTCTGTCACCAGTGGTTTGGAACCACCAGTGGTTTGGTACCACAGTGGCTTGGTGCCACCAGTGGTTTCGCATCATTTTCTCTTATTTCTCTTATTTCTCGACAGCAAGCAATTTTGGCTTTTCGCCGAACCCCATTTTCTGTGTTTCGGGTACACACCTGGTATCATTTTGATGTCTAATCACTTCTGAGCACTTCAAGGCCTAAAATCAAGATACTGAACATCAATTTAACAGATTTACAAGCGAATTGACAACCAAGAACGAACAGAAACCCAACTTACCGCCAACGATAACCCCCCGTTTAACTATTGTTAAGACGAGAACACCGAATTCACGAAATTCGAGTGTAACATACGGGAATTAGGGGCTCTGCATTTTATGTTTGTTGTGTGTTGGCATGCTCAGTTTGTTAATTTAGTATGTTTGGGGGTCCCGGGAAGGCTCGGGGTTAAGCTTGAGCCTTGGTGAAAATTTTGTTTTTAGGCTCTTTAGTGGAAAGCTGGTTGAGGCAGGACTTAAGGGTAATTTCTTGTGTTTTTGACACAAGAAGAAGTGAGGTGGAGTGGCAAGAAGGCGCCACTTAAGGTGCGAGGTAGTGGCGTCACAAAGGAGCAAAGAATGGGAAGGAGTTCGAGTCTCGTCGGCAACATTCGGGAGCTTTATTTTTTTGTGCTTAGGAGCTAAGGAAGTGGCTTTCTACCGGACTCTCCAAGGTTGTTGGTTGAATGAGTCAAGCCATTTGAATGGGTGGCCATGAGGTGTTTGTGGGATTTGAACAGGTCAACAAGTTTGAATGGGAGAAGAAGAGTGAATGTAGGAGGGAATCATGGGATTTGATGTTGGTGGAAGTGGTTGGCCGAATGTGGGGATTGTGGGAAGGAGAAATTCGTCTAGGGGGCATGAGGAAGCATTTTCAGTGTAGCTACTTGAGGTGTGCCGAATTTTCCTAGTGCATCTAAGGTCTTTTCGTGTGGAATTCTTTTTGGTTCTTCCCAACCTCTTTTCATCTCTTTTCATTTTTGTGTTGTCAACCTTTTCCATTTGTGCATTGCTTTCCTTCAAGGTTACCAAAGTCACTTTGGCCAAATCTCTCCTCCTTATTCATCCAACTTTTTCTTCCTTGTGCTACACTTTTCTCCAAAGCCGAAACCTTCTTCTTCACCTTGTCTTCTTGCACTTTACTTTCTTTTCTCCTCTGACCAAAGCTTACTCCTTATCATCCTCTCTTTGTGTTTCGTCCTACATCTTTCACCATAACCGAATCTCCATCTCTCCTTTCTATTTCTCTAGTAAACCGACACTCCTACTCCTCTCGGTTCTTGGCTAGTTTTCACCATATCCGAACCTTCTTGTGTGCCAATCGGTATCTCTGCTCAAGGTAAGGTTCTTTCTTTTATTTTCTTTTGGACAATCTCTTCTTTCTTTCTTTTTAAGAGGAAGTCGAATCTCTCCTTGAGTCACTAAGTCTTTTCTTTTCAATCCATGGCTTTAAGCGGATCTCCAGAAAGCAAGGTGCTTGTGATCACAAGGTTCTCTTCGATCGAGTTCGTTTGTGCAAGGTAATCAAGATTCTATCACCCTTCTTTGTGTTTTCGGTCTTATGTGGGGTCATAGCTGAAGTGGCTATTGTTGTCTCTTTTAGAAGTCGCGGCTAACCCTTTTAACTTTCTTTCAACATGGCGTGATTGCTCTGAAATAAAGTGGATAGCCAAATCTCTTCAGCCGACTTTAGGAGTCTCTCTTAGACCGTAGCCAGCTTGGTGTGGTGTGACTTCTTGATAACCAAGGTAAGGGATTATCTTCTCAGATTCCTTAGTTAGTATTCTCCTTTTGTTTTGGTTGCCTTAATCAACATTTCCTTAATAGATAATCGACGTCTCTCTGACCTCTGATCAAGTCTGTTTCATGGATGCAAGAAGTGATCAAGCTGAGGTGGAGAGTGTATCTTTAATCCCTACTCCTAATTTAAAAGGGGTGCTGTGTCAGCGGTTCGGGATTTTTTGCCAGGCTGTGGTAAAGAGCCGACGTCTGCCTGGGATAGGCAAATAGCCGTTGTCCCTGCTAGTGAAAGTGTCGACGTAGAGAGTTTAGTGTTACGCGTTATCAGGTGTGTAATTCTCACACTTTGTCTGTTAAAATTACGTTATTAACTGAGCTGGCTGAAAGCCAAAATGACTGTTTAGGTAGTCGAGATACCCTCGTGGGTAAGGTTGGTGACACCGGGTAAGTATATATACTGTTCTACTTTTGAATATAGGAATGTATGATATAATTCACCACTGTGCTTTGGGAGCATGTTTGCATTCATCTCGTATGTAACATGTGCATGGGCTTGGGGTATGATGTGAAGAAGGAAATGTGATTCTAAGATGTCACCGATGGTTTGGTACCACACGTGGGTTGGCCCCACATAATTTTATCCAGTGACTATGTCTCGGTGGTTTGGTACCACACAGTGGTTTGGCACCACATATATTATTTCCGTGACTCGTCCCGGTGGTTTGGTACCACGATTAGGGTTGGCCCCACATATATTCATCGTGGATTGTCACCAAAGGTTTGGTACCACAAGTGGGTTGGCCCCACATATATTATAATTTGTGACTCTGTCACCAGTGGTTTGGTACCACAGTGGCTTGGTGCCACAGGCGTTTGGATGATTCAAGTGTGTAGAGGATGGAAAACTAGGTTGGGTTAGGCTGCATTGCATACATGTGATTTATGCTATATTGAGTGGGCTAAGGCCCAATGTGCATCTGGGGGCTTAAGGCCCGATTGTGTTATAATGAGAATTACACACTGAGTCTCGGTGACTCACCCCTCTGCTTAATTTGCAGGTAATCGATAGATCGCGGATTTGGAGCCGAGGCGGACTCGAGGTGGCCATGCAGTATTTTCTAGTAATTTCGTCTTCTTTATTTTAAATTTTCACTATTAAATTTGGGTTTTGGTATTGTAATAAGGCCACTTTATCTTTAATTTGGGTTTTGTTATAATGTTAATATCGCATGTCTAATAAACTAAAGAAGATGGAGTTTTTCTGCAATTAAAAACTTTGAACAAGGGTTTTCAAATGGCTAACGAAAGATGGATATCGAGTAACAAATTGATTCAGAGATTTTGCTCAAAAACCGCAACATCATTTTCAACTGGCAAGTTTAAATGGAATTTCTTAAAATTTGATTTTCGACAAATGAACCTGACTTTGAAATTCGGACTAAGTTAAACAGTTACTTCAAATTTTCGCTAAGGGTACAAAAACGAAACGTAAAGTTTTTCCAACCCATGATATTTTGTTAGTTTTCCCAAATTTCATTTCCTGTAGCATACCAGATTTGTCGTAGCGTATTGACCGAGTTTGGGGTGTTACGCCGAACCTCCCCCTACGCCCAAATCGTAGAGAAAAACATTACCACTTCAGTCGCTAAGAGATCCATGATAGAAACGAAGAGAAACACTTACCAAAACTAAGCGAGCACTAACTGGGTGAAAACAAAGGAAAATAAATGGATTAGGGAAAAATCAAGAAGAAGAAAAAGAAGAGAAAGATGGAAAAACTCAGAGAATTTCAGCAAGAGGAGAGGGAGAATAATAGACGGCAAAAATTTTTGTTTTGGAAAAGGGAGCCAAAATTCGGTTATGGGAAAAAATAAAATAAAATCCCGATAACCCCCAAAATCCCTTAATCTTCTCCCCTAAATCCCACTTCACATCGACTACTCAGAATCCCCTATTACACAACTCTATCCCGAAATCTGAGCAAAAAAAAATAATACCTTTGCCTACTGTGGATTCAAACACAAGACCTCCACCATAATAACACACCACTTAACCACCGGACAGAGCCCATTCTGATATAATTTACCCAACATTTAAACTTAAGCCCTTTGCACAAGGTTAAGGCTTTATTTATAAAAATACCAAAATTTTCCCAAGTAAGGATTGAACTTGGGACCTCTCACACACACCCAGAACACATAACCACTGAAGCAGAAAGACATTATGTGTCACACATACACGAAATCAAAAAATAAAATTTTAGGGCGTTACAATATTTGAGTGTTATGCAATGATCGGTTTGAAGAAGGTGAATCAACCCTCCATATTGGGATTTCATCTCTTTTTAGAGGACTTTCCTAAGACAACAGAAGAAAGAGAGAACATGAGAAAAGTTCATTATTCTTCGACAGTAAGAAGTCTCGTGTATGCTATATTATGCACACGCCTAGATATCTATTTGGGGTTGGTAAGTCGATATCAAACAAATCCAAGATCAAGACATTGGCAGGCTGTTAAGCATATACTCAAGTATTTATAGAGAACGATGGGTTATTTACTTGTGTGTTCATTTGCTTGTGTATTCCGAAGGAGATCTTACTCCTATCGGATATACTGACTCTGACTTCCAAATGTCTCAAGATTCGAGGAAATCAACATTGGATTGTACTTTTGTCCTAAATGGTGGGTCCATAGTGTGAATAAGTGTTAAGCAAGGTTACACTGCTAACTTTACTATGGAGGGTCAAATATGAGGTATGGAAAAAACTATGACACTATAATAGTGTAGATATAGCTAAACCTAAAAGAAACCACATAAGGACAAAACACATTAAGGGAGACAGGAGCGTTTGACAAAATAGTGTATGTTGTCAAAAAATTGCATCTAAGGACAAACCTTGGGGATTTGTTTAGCCAAGACTGTTACAGTTAAAGAGCTATTTGGGAAACATATAAAGGGTATAAGAATGCAAAACATGACTCATCTACTTCATCAGGGCAAGTGAGAGACTGTTGGATCTGGTGCCCTAAGTGTAATATTTTCTTCTACGTACACTTGTAATTTTTTCAAACAAGTTGGTTAATAAAATTATTCATAAATTACATTAATACTTTGTATATTTTCCTCATATGATTTTTTCACGCAAGAAAAATGGAAGTAAATGTTGCTCATTAGTTGTCTAATGTTTAACTAATACTAAGTGGCATTACGTGGTTAAATTGTAATACAGAAAGATGACTTATATTAGTAGATAAACCTAAACATGTCCTTAGTCTAATTGGAATTGAAAAAAACTAATTGAAAGATTAATATTTTTCCTATCAAGTCCAATTGGGGAGATGTCTTGTCTTAGGCATCAGAGCAAATAACTCCCAAAAGATAGAGACATAGATGTGACTGATAGTACATTGGACAGGACCCAAAAAAAATAGATTCTGAATCTATTTATGGATTTATTTACTTGTGATGGTCATAGTGTGGCATACCTAAATCCTGAGTGGATGACGGACTATGCATGCGTGACTCGTACACTTTGGTGTAAATAAATGCTTGAGTTCGAATAGATAAGGAACCAAAAGCTAATGTATTGGGTGTACGACTTCTACCATATGTAGCGTCATTCACAACAGTGGAATTCATAGCCTGGGATATGGGTAAATGATATCCTCTCATTAGAATTACATGGTTGATGAAAAGTAAATGTGGCCACGGGTTGTTCGTCTTTGTGATGAATGACTTGATCACTATTTGATAATGATTGACTTTTCATGAAGGAAGATGTAATGGTTACCATAAGATAAAATAGGATCATAATAGGAGAAGGAATATTACCCCAAAGAGATCAATGATATACTGTGAGGGTAACACACTTATAACAAGATCATTGGGCGAGCACTAAATAGTTTCTTTCGTAATGGTATGTCGTTATGGAGAGCTCAGTTATGATACTATAGTGGAATGACTTCGTGACTAAATGAGTTTATAATTAATAGGCAAAACGCCAAAACTTAATTATAAATCATTTGAGCCCTAATTATATATGTCCAATCGGTCCCTTCGCTAGCTCGTTGAAACCATAAAGAATTGCATATTGAATCAAAATGAACATAATGAATAGAAATAGAGAAATGGGAAACATTTAGAAAAATGATTATGGTTTTATTCGAAATCAAAAAATGGAATTATTTTGGAAATGAATGTGGCTTTCTCAAAAATGGAAATGAAAATAAGAAACGATCCATTTGCAAATATGTATGGATTACTAAAAAATGATCGGAAGAATGATTTTATGTTTTTGAGCAGTTTTAAAGCCCGAAAATAAAAATAAATCATTCGGTCATAGTGAGCAAGTTGAGTTGTGAAATATTGAATATATTTTCTTGAAAATTTTACATGAGGTAAAATAATCATAATTTTACCTGGGGTAATGGGATGAGAAAATTATTTAATTGAAAAATTAATGTTTATTTTGAAAAATATTAAAATATGTATTGGATTGGATTAAATTATAAAGTGTTGGGTTCAAAGTCTAGAAAGCACATATAATTGGGCACAATACAATGAGAGACTTGAATCCTAATCATAATTTATATGAGGGGAATCACACCCTACTAGCCCCTCTCACTCTCCTAGTTGGACTAGGAAGTTGTTTTATATTTGAAATAAACCTCTAAAATTCAAAAAGGGCTTCTATAACACCTGTAACTCGATCCGATCGTCAGACTCTAGTTACGAAATGCTACAATCATGGCTGGAATAAAACACATTCAAATCACATTGATTATCTCAAATAAACATAGAATACTTCATAAATGCATAATTATTGCACAAATTTAACAAAAATCATCCAAACATAGTTAATTCAATTTATGATTAACAAATACATCATTTCTCAGATCATATGCAGGCTTACGTATGCTCCAATACCATCTAGAATTTAACTAGGATTAATTTGCAAAACTTTCAAAATTTAAGTTCAATTATAAATCAACCAAGATTCAAAGCTCAATTTAATCATCATAAATCAATAGTAAATCATTATTCATAGCATATATGTGAAAACAAAACTAAAATCGGGTCCATGGGACCTTAAAAATAGTTTGGAAACAAATAGAGATTAATCTGAAACAAAACAGAAAAACGTGAAATTTTTTGAAAACATGGGTCACACGACCATGTGGCTCAGGAACTTGGCCGTGTGGCCAAACCATGCACAATTCAAAGTTAGAGGCACACAATCATGTCTTCAGGCTGTGTAACAGCTTGATGCCATGTGAAAAAAACCTGCACATAAAAATCAATAAGGCACACGACATGTGCCACACACAGCCGTGTGGCAAACTGTGTCCTAAGCTGTGTGTAACCAAAATGACTTAAAAAACAAGTAATTTCAAACATAATTTCTTAGGTATCAAACCCAACCATTTCCACCTATTCAAATCACATTCAAAATGTCAAAAACATACTAAAAACATTCAACCTAAAGTGTCTAATCAATGTACCCTCATTGGTAACAGAATTTAAACATTTAGAATCCAAATTACATACATCATTTCCCAAAAAACAAAACATAAATCTATCAAGCATTTCATAACCTTAAACCACAATCAAAACCAAACTTGGAAAGGAATGAATCTTACCATTTATATACATATGGTTAAAACATACCAAAAGAGCCAAATAAGCACAACCACAACATCACCTAACAAAGCATGGAACAACATGTCTAATAACAAGTGAATTTGAACTCCTAGTACATGCCACTTATAACCTAAATCAAAGTAATCACAATTATACCGAGTCAATGAACGGATAGTGTGAGCTCTGACTTAAACTTCCAACCGACAAACTTTCGACAATCTACAAGAAAAACAACATAACGGATGTAAGAAAATATTTGCTTAGTAAGTTTGTATTAAACTTTAACTTTAACTTACTGTAAAGGTTGTAACTTAAACATTTTGCAATTAAAATTCATAAGCAATGTCATGAGTTCATTATTAACCTATACATATCACAAGTCTCACAAGGTTAGTGAGTTCACGTATACGAAACTTATAACTTTATCATGTCATAAAACATATACAAGTAAACACATTTGGTATACCATTCATTCAACATTTATTCATTTAACAATTCACATTTCCATTTTAAATGTTCATTTCAAATGTCCCTTCTTAAATATCTATCCATATAAACATTTCATATCACACTTCATATAATTATTTTCATATAATCGATTCATATAGTTATTTTGTTTATCTGTTTCCGTATACTTGATTCATATAACCATTCCGTATAAACAATTCATATAACTATTTCGTATATCCATTTCATATAGCCATTTCAAAGTGTTAACCTTAACACAACATGATTAATTCCAAGTCAATAAACAACAATATACGAATATTCAGAATTCGTATTTTTATCCATTTTAATGAAACAGTTTAACACTACACAATCTTTGTTTTACCAATGGAACTTTATAAAAGAACTCAATTCACAAGTCCAGGAAACAGATGATGCTCATTTGAGCTAATCGTATTCAGAAATATATGTGTCAGGTTACCCATCCGGGCTAAACCAATGACAACACAGAAAAATAATCTAGCCAGAGCTATTTATACATGTAAGTGGTTACTAGTCTAGGCTAGACCTTTAAAACGGCAACATATTATCAGTCCAGGCTAAATCTGTATTGCTTACAGATTTTTCCACGTAAGTCGTCCCTTCAAGTTTTTGTCACAAAGGTTATCATGTTAGAATTTTCCACACAGTTTCTTTATTCATAGTTTGCCACGATGGAGGTTCTTAAAAGTGCGCTATGAAAGCGTTCCTTACGGATTTTGCCACAAGGGCATCATTTTCCTATTTTGCCACAAAGGCTTTTCTTTCCTATCAGGTTTATGATATGGATTTGCCTAAATTCACGTTACGTGAGGTTTTTCCATCATCGTCCTGGGACACGTAGGGAATCCTATTGGGTAATAACCTTCCTTTACTTCCTCTTCAGAGGGTGCCATACAGACATACTCAAACTCCAGTTACTTAACTTGTTAGATTCATACCAACTATATATGCGAACCTCAACAAACATTCAGAGTATACATTTCTGGTTCCTATTTCCTAGTTTGATTAGTTACCACTGAAACACATCATATGAACAGTATACATGCATGAGTCAGTTTAGAGTCTCACCTGATTCTCACTTACAGTAGCTCAAAACTACATATCCAGACTTCCACTGCGCAAATCAGCAACAACTACTGCTACAGATAATGAAAACCCATCAAGATCTATTCATATAACCCTTTTCCCATCATTTCTAACATTGAAAATCCCCAAGCAAGGCCTTATATCTTCATCTTACTGATTTACCAGATCCAGCATACTTACGCTTTCACAATATAACAGGCAGAGTCATAAATCTTGCCTTGTCATGGAGTAATCACTGGTGAAGATCCAGATCTACAATTCCTGCTTGAAGGAGAGAGAAATATTGTAAGTTATTTAAGATTCAGGTAACAATAGTTCTTGAAGAAGGAAGAAGAAAAACTCTTTCTTTTCTAACCTGAGTATCTATATAAAAAACCTAAGCCCTTATTGGAACATGACATGTGTCTTTAACTTTCAAGACTGCCTTAATAAAAATGGTTTATAGCTGTAAATGAAAATTCAATATTCTATATTTCTGGTCCAACCCTTCATTCCATCCTAACTACCTCGTTAGTACATAACTAACTTGATAACCCATTAAATTGGGCATACAATACCTTTGGCGATAACCCAATTCACCCCCAAAATCCTCATTATTCTTACCAATCTCTTCTTCTTTACAACTCATCACATTTAGAGAACAATCATTGCATAATACTCTAATGTCAACTATGCGCCAAAAGTATCTATTGGGCAGATAGGACTTCGCCACTCAAACTACTTACGGGTTACCCGCCCAACTCAAGACCCACCAAAACTGGGTGTTACAAGGTCTCAACCCTCATGTCTCGATTTACCGACACAACACAGCGTGGTTGTGGATCATCAAAGATATGAATGTAACCGAAAAAAGGAAAAAGACACACCTTTATCTGATCAAGGAAATTCAAGCCAAGAACAAGGTCGTAATCATCTAAGTGGATTACCTCAAAATCTTCCTTCCCTTCCGCTTGTTGATTTGTAGCTCCACTCCTCATGCTACTCCCACATTTAGGTCCTCTTTAGAATTTACCATATTGATCTTCTTATTTGATTTTCTAACCGAGAGACCAAGTTTGCTCGCGACTTTCTCCGATATGAATAAATCTAATGCTCCTGTATCAACAAGAGCACTATTTCTCCTGCTTACGATGTTTATGTCCACAAACATCAACCATACCTTCTTGCTATTCCTTTCGTAGTAGTGAGTATTATTGATCCAAGATTTGAAAGCTTTTCCTCCTTAGACTCCACTTCCTCTCCTTTATTGATAGCAGCAAAATTGGATTTCTTTGGGCAGTCTCGCATCCAATGCAAATCATTACACAAGAAGCACTCCACTGTTTTTTCCCATTCTGCTTGGCCATTTCAGTTTCGATACCCCTCGCGATCGAACCAAACCTCATGAGCTCTTCTTCTAGCTCATCATACCCTTTGATGGCAGAAAGCACGGATCTCTTCGAACATTCCCTCATTGTATACAAACCATCAAAAAGGAAGTATTTCACTAACCTTTTTGGTTTGTTGTTGGGCTTCGACTTCCCATTAGGTGGTTTCTCATTGCCACTATTTTATTTCCATCTTCCTCATGGTCTCCCCCATCATTGTCCATCTCTTTGGGCTTAGAAGACTCAAATTTGTCTTTCCTCGAACCAAACTTGACAAAGGATTCCGCCACGACAATGGCTATAGTAAGCTCATTGATACCTTGTCAACGCAACTCTTACTTCACCCAAGGCTTCAACCCGTATTTAAACCAATAGAAAGCTTCTTTCTCACTCAAGTCAGAGATTTGAAGCATCAATTCACTAAACTCTTGAACATACTCCCGAACAGTGCCATGTTGCGTAAGTCGGTGCAACTTAGCCTGAGCCTCCTTGTCGGCATATTATAGGTAAAACTACTTCTTAAACTCCTTTTGGAACTCCTCCCAAGTTTCGATTGTGGTCCCACCTTGTTTCTCATCAGTGAACCTACGACGCCACTACAAAAGAGCGACATCAATAAAATAGTCAGCAGTAGTGTTTACCTTAATGGCATCATGCTCAATGCTTATCGCACGAAAGTATTGTTCCATCCCTAGAGAAAATTGTCCACATCTCTTGTGGACCTCATCCCCTCGAACTCTTTCAACTTGAGAACATCCATTCTGTGTTGCTTCGGTCCTGAAGCCAACATCCCATTACCCAGAGCAAATTTATTGATAGTGAGCTCCCCCTTGAGTTCTGCCACATGCTCCTTCAAAGTCATTACCATGGCTTTGAGAGCATCATTCTTCTTGATCTGATCATCCATGGCGGCATTGAGGGTCTCTCTCATCGCATCCTGATTGGAACTGAGAGTCACAATCACATAGTCCTTGAGCTGCACTCTCATCGAGTTTAACTCTTGGTGTCTCTCAACTACCTCGAGTGTTTCCTTCACGTCACCCATGGATTCCTTAAGATTGGTCACCCGACCTTCTGAAGCCGATAGCATATCGCTCAATCTTCTCTAAAGAAGAGAAATTTTGATAAAAATTCTCTAAAGCACATAAGCAAAGAAGAAGCAAATTCAAAGACAAAAGAGCAACGAAAGAACAGAAAGCCATAGAAAAATGTCGCTCACCAAGTGTTTGAGTAAATGCTCTCAAATATATATATATATATATATATATATTACTTTGAAGGCTTACAATTGAGTAAATACAAATGAAGGGAAAATCCTCTATTTATAGTTGAGCTCCCCCAAATTCAACGGTACAAATTGAGTTACATCGACGGTAAAAATTTGAACTATCTACAAGATGAGAGTCTGAAGGGATTTAAACTCTATACATCTTTATCCTTTAAGATTTACATTAATTACCCTGGTAATTCCAGTTTTATTGGAGTGCTTCATTGCTACCAATGGTTCAAGTAGATGGGCTTCTCCGTATGTTCCACGAGTTGAGCCACTTCAAGCAGGTCAAATGAGTCTCATTTAATCAGTTAACCTCTGTGGGACGTTCTGTGTGCAATGGTCACGAACTTTGATCTACGGCCTGTGGCACTAGCATGTTCATATATCTTATTCACTATATTACATTAAATTGTGTCTAATATAAAATAAATTTAATAATAATCAAATTAATTTTCTTTTTAATTTTGTTAAAAACTTTTATGTAATGTAACTTATTTTATTTAATATTTTTTAAATATTTCACTTTTACCTACACCACTATCCATATAAAAAAATCATTGAAAAAAGTATTAGAAATATATTATTTTTAAAATTAAAAATTAAAAAATATTTAATTCTAAAAACATATTTAAAATTACAAGTTTCAATATTTAAAAAATTCAAAAAAATTTCTAAAATTAAAAAAGTATTAGATATATGTGATTTCTAAAACATTTAGAGCTTTTATCTCTAAAATTAAAAAATAAAAGAAATATTTAAAATTTTATTTTAAAATTTAAATGTATTTGATATATATTATTTCTAAAATTTAAAATTAAAACTTAAAAATAAAAATTATTTTAAACTTTATTTCTAAACTTACATATATAATATATATTTTAACTTTTCTGAATATATATTATAACAATTTTATCTTTCTAATTTTCTTCTCGTAGCTAAAGCATAAAGCATAATCATAATATTACAAATATATTATCTTTTAAAAACTTAATTATATTTTTAAGTTGTTTATATATTTTAATATTGTTTCATCAACAATTTTAATAATATTTGATTATTTAAATAATAACAATTTTATAAAATACATAAGGAACCTGTGCATCGCACGAAACAGAAAATTAGTTGATGTTATATTTATATATATTTGTTTATAGTTGAATTGTTTATGATGGTAAATTTTATCCAATTTTTTATATTCAAAAATGAATAATTCAAGTTAATGGAGATTTGCTTATATTATGTTTTTTTTTCTAATTTTTTAAATATTATTTTCATTAAATGTTTAATAATTTTATATTTATATTAAAAAGATTTAATGTTGATATCTTAATATAATTTTTAGTATCTACATCAGAGTACTATATATAATTTTCAAATAATATAAATTGCATATTATATATAAAAAAAAAAGATAATTAATATATTTTAAATTTGAAAAATGGGCCAAGCAAAGCTAATCGGGCTCATACTTTTAAATGTTAAACCCAAGCTCCATTCATTCTTTTAGCCAATCTAATTTTTTTTAGTTAAGACTATATTCATATATAATATTTTTATCAAAACATTTTCAATTATTAAAATGTAACTTTGAATTTACACAAATAGCCCGACCCTATTTGAAAGATTATTATATTTTTTTATTTCTAATAATAGTCTACATTATATTTTGTTAGTTGATAATTTTTTTAAAAAAAAAATACAATATCTAGAACAACTTATAACTCTTCCTCACCTTTAAATATGAGGATAAACGTCCTTCAGAGCGTTCGAACTCATGTCTTACATTGATAATAATACCAAAGCTAAACAAACTTTTAAATACAATATTTAAAACTACTTATAACCTCTCCTCCATTTAGAAGATAAACATACTTCAACGCATTGATCTCAAAAATAAATTAAAAAACATTAGTCCTTAAAAATATAATTAATAAGATTGAATAGTGTTAATGGGTGGAATGATGGGAGTACAGAACAAGAAGTGGCTTTACAGGGACTAAAAATAAAATAAAATAAAAAGATTCTTTCAAATAAAAAAAGCAGTGTAACGCTTATAATGTTGACCACCCTTGCCTTTATCTTGTTAATTACCTAAAAAGTCTTCAAAGAATATAAGAAAAAAGGAATGACATTGCTTTTTACTAAAACAAAATTGGCTACAATTATTTTATTTGATGAACAGACCTCTTTCTCTTGAAAACTGAGACCCCCATTTTAAAAATAAGCACAGTTATATATGGAATTCGTCCCTAGGAAATAGGAATCAAGAGAACCAACAACACTTTGCAATTTACTAGGAAAAACAATTATCTTTAAGGCAGTATAGGTATAAATAAAATATAGACAAACCAGATAACTATATCTAAAAATAATTAAATAAAATGAACCAACTCCAAAATTCCAAATAATAATAATAATTATAGAAACGTTCTCTTTTTTTTAGAGGCAAGCAAAATAGCAAAAGTGAATGGCTTAGTGTTTGGGTCTAAGCAGATGCAGGCATGGTCTTCAAGCGATAGAGGAGCTTCTTCTTCTTGGATGTAGGGTTATGGATGGTGAGAACAACCTTTCCAGGCTCACCAACCTTGAAATTGTCACTCACTACTTCTCCCTCTGAACAACCCACCTTCTTGCTCTTCTGGATTATTATTGTGTAGCTATCTTCACCGCTGGGTACGAATTCTGCTCCATAGTTCACTTCCCATCCCACAACCCTCACCTCCCATGTCAGTAAGCATGCCTGCATTCCATACCTTTCTCTACTTAATTATATATACATTAAAGTTTCCATATTGTTTCTTTTACTCTGACAAGCATGTTTCAATTTCAAAACATCGAGGCCACTGTTGGGGGCCATTGTCCTGTTGTTCAACAATAGCAAACAACAGTGCCCAAAGGATCCGAAGCAGTACTACGCGAATCCCTAAGGCCAGGGGGCAGGGGGGCTTTGGATTCCTGATAAAAGTGAAAGCTACCCTTTGACCAGAGACAAAATAAAAGAAAATGCCATTTACCTCTGTAACTGGAAACTCTACTGTGTGCTTTGCCGCTGGCTTAACAGTTATCTCGGTGACGGCATCGGTGTTGCCGAATACACCGTCTTTGCTCAACCCTCCGTACCTGACTGGTACTTGCTCCGCAGCGATGTACCTAATTAAAAACATAATAATGTCATTTAAACCAAGGGTAGAGAGAGAAAAGGAGTTTAAAGTCTTGATTTTTTTGACAACAAACCTGAAAAGGGTCTCTGCAGATTTTGAAGGGCCTGCAAACACAAACTTGCTTCTGGTTCTTTGCGTTAAAAATGGACTTATCATCTTATTCACCGCAAGGTACCACCATGGTACATTGATAAACACCTAAACAAACAACCAGCCAGCATCCAAAGAGGCAATCTAAATGATTATTATTGCCAAAAACAACAATATAACTGATAATGCAATTAATCAAAGGCACAAAGAATAGTACTAATTGCCGGATTAATTACCTGTCTGGCAACAAATTCAGGGTAGTTATCCTGCAGCAATTGAAGGGCTCGTTTGGTAGCTTGTCTAAGCTCCCATTTAGTAAGTCCTGGGGAATTCTTCAGGTCATTGATCTGAACAATAGTGCATATGCCACCAGGGCTGAAATCTAGTTTCCGAATACTCTTTTCCAGGAATTGGATTCTCCACCTCAAGAAATTTTGCCTCTTCTCTTCGTCCGAAAATGTTTTCTGGTAAAGCTCCTTGTTTTGGAACTCTCCGTACACATTATAGCACACCGGATGTCCTTCTTTGTCAAAACCATGCATGAACACCACTTTCTCCAAATCATTACCAAAATCTTGTTCCACCAGTTCATCAATGCCGAACTCTTTTCTCCAACGAATGGTGTTTTGGAGCATGGTGAATGCTTCTTTCACCTTGAAATCCCTGGCTCTTAGAAATTTGAGGAGAGTAACATCGCTTCTTTCATCTGCAAGAAGTGGTATGCCCCATATGGATACCTCTTGTGGGAGCACTTTTTTCGATACTGTTTCAGCATCTTTACCTTCCACATTAGGCTTTGCATCTGAAGGCTCTTTAGATGCTGCTTCCGGCGGTTGCTCTGGTTGAACTGAAGCAGAGACTGAAACAATAGTGTCTTCAATGGCTTCTACAGTCTTGGCACCATCGTCTTCCACTGCGTCAGATCGTACAGTAGCAGTAGCAACCTTCTCTTCATCAGCTTCTGTTTCAGCCTGAGCGATGCTTTCTTCCTTTGTCTCGGCCACAGTTTCTGTGACTGCTTCTGCTTTTGGTTTTGGTTCTTCTTTGGCAGAATCAGCCTTTGGTTGTTGCTGTTGCTGTGGCATTGCAAACCCACCAAACTCATGCTTGTTAAGCGCTTCTCGAACAAGCACTTTAAGTTCTTCAACCGCTTTCTTTTCATTCTCAAGAAGATCAGCCACCCGCGTGCTTTCTTCCTTGTAATGACCCGACTGGGGAACTTTTTCCTCATCATCACCATCGGCTACTGCATCTGATATATTCGTCCCTAAAGCCTCCTCGTCCTCAACCTGTTTTTGTTTCACCGGTTCTTCTTCGCTTTCGGGTACCAGCGGTGGCTCTTTTGCTGCTGCTGCTGCAACCGGAGGTTTCTCAGCTAGTGGCACGTTGGGAACAACAACCACCTTGTCAGCTGGCGGCGCTCCAACCTGAACTTGGTCAGCCATAGTTAATGACTATTCTTGACGTCAATAAAAAAAACGAGGAGATACTGAAAATGAAGAGAAGATGAAGAGAGGGAAAAAGAGAGTAAAAATGTAAATGGTGGTGTTTGAGGGGGAAGAGAGGGCATGCAGTTTTTAAAGAGATGGGAGAGAGAAGGGGAAGGTGTGAAACTGAAATGCAAGCTCATATCAGGGACCCACTACTACCCTCCTTCATTTTACAATCTGTAAAGCCTTTATTTGTTTATTTTCTTTTTGGAAGCGTTGATCATTAGTATAGTGAATGGGATTGAGGGGGGAGTTACATAGAAATCATCGGCGCAGGTGGCGGCATTGGATTTTCATTTGATGATGATTAACGTTTCAGGGTTTTGGGTCTACAGACAACTCAACGGCAACCGCAGAATAAGAACCGTTGATGTGTTGGGCAATGGACACATAGGATCCTCTATTCTTCATCAACTTGTCATCTCCACTACGCGGGACCTATTCAGTCAGATGCCACTATGTCTTCCGTCCGTTGCAGATCTTCCTTTCCATTCTTAACTTACACACCCTTCCAACGGTCAGGTCCCTCTACGCTAATCAAGTTTTTTGATAAAACTATGTAACTGCATCTTTGTTTTGGTAATTGATGTTTAAATTTTTTTTATTTTAGTATTAACGTTATTGAAATTTAATGTTTTGATTATTTATTCATTAAATTATTATTAATAGTCTTTTTTATTGATATAATAATAAATTTAGCCAAAGGTCAAAAAGGGTGAGAATCAACTTCTTTAGGTTATTGCTCAGAAAGAGTTTGTTGCATTTGAGGTTGTGCTTAAGGCGGACATGATTAGGAATATATAGGTGATGATGAGTCTTGGAGACCCAATAGGTGGAAAGTCATGCTGCCAACTCTACAACCAGATCCTAATTTGATGGCCTAATGATGGAGAATGTGGAAATCAAGGAGTTTAGAGTAAGGATTATTGGTGTCGGTGGTAGTGTGTGAAGGTAATTCTCGACACTCAACAAATTTGACAAGGCTAAGGAATAAGGTCAAACATATAAAAAATTATTATTTATCAAATAAACTAAATTAAAAAGGAAAAGTTTGAATCTAGTTTAAATCTTCTTTGTGAGTTTTTTTTTTCAAATATTTTATGTATAAAAATATTATTTTGATAAATAGATTTTATGTTGAAAAGAGAAAAACGAGTATTTATTTATTTATAAAATCTAATGTATTTTTACTGAAAAATGAACTTTTTTATTAAATTTTTAAGAATCGATACTCCATTGGCAGAATATGTAAAATTAAGGATTACATTTGTTGATTTTTTTAGATTTAAGACTAAATTGATAGAATCTGTAAACATTAGAGGAATAAAATTGTTATTATGCCAATAAAAAAAGAGGCAGCCATTAGTAATTTAACAGGATAGTGATCAAAAAATTAAATTTTAATAACGTTAGTGACTAAAATAAAAAAAATTAAACCTAGGTGGCCAAAAATAAAAATACGTGAATAGGTGAGTGACTATTTTTTATAGTTTACCCTAAATTTTTAATATTTAAATTAATATTTTTTTTTCTATACACATTAACATAATTATATAATAAATTTATTAAATATGAAAATGAAAACTCAATATTGATTTTGGTTGAAATGACAATGGAATGAGTGAATATTAAGGTGTCATGGATTCAGACTTTAATGCATGCATACATTTATCTAGATTTATCAAAACATAAAAAGATATAAATACCTTTAAAATAATAATTTCTTTCTTTGAAAAATAAATTGCTTCTTGGTAAAATTATAATCGAGTTAGGATTCGATTGATGGATAACACTAACTCGATAAAACAATTAATATTAATATATAATTGTTGATATTGAATATAAACAAGGAGATGATTTGGCGAAAGAGAAAGGCAGTCTACCTTGATGTTAGGATCTAGTGTTGTAAGTATAGTTTATTCGTCATTTGTACTTATAATCTTTTGAACAGATTAGTTTAGTAAAAGTTCATTATTCACATTAATATCGTTTATATTTATCCTCAACGATTTTTTCACACAAAGCAAAATGTAAGCAAATATTGGCTTATTGATTACCTAATTTTAACTAATACTACATTACATTTTGTGGTTGGAACATAATACAAGAAGACAACTTGTATTAGTAGGCAAATTAAAAAGTCCATAGTCTAATGAATCGAAACTGAGCAAATAGGTTAAAGAACTATTATGTCGTTAGTCCAATTAGGGAGATATTGTAACACCCCTTATGTGGTCTTATCGCCGAACCCGAGTAATAGAATGCTACAAGGAAATAAAAACAATTATATGCAATTTATATAAATTCCATTCACATAGTATGCAGTGTAATAATTTGAAGTTTACAAGGACTTAATTATGTAATTCAAGCATGAAATAGGATTGAATTGTAAAATTTCAAAGTTTTAAAGTTGGTATCGATATTTAATTACTGGGTAGAGATACTGTATCGATACCATATTAAATATCGATACCAAATCACGATTTTGTTTGCTATGCAAAATAAGGGTATCAATATTTATTTTCTAGTATCGATATTTTATGAAAAAGTATCGATACTTGTATAAATATCGATACCATTTTGGCATTCTGTTTGTTTTAAAAATGTTCATATGGTCAAGTATCGATACCAAATACCAAAATATCAATACTTAAGTTAAGAAATGGTAAGACCAATTTTTAAAATGTCCATTTCATGCCTAAAAACACCTAAAACTCAAGTGGCAATCATAGATATAATTATTTACTTGAAAAACATCAACCAAGGGCATACCACAAATATCACTTATAACAATTATTCTAAGTGCCTAACCAATATGCCACAATTGACACCTCAATCAACAATTCAAATTCAAACATAACACTATATTCAAAACAATCCAATATGCCTTCTAAGGCACCTCAAAACAGTTAACATGGCATACCTCATTTATCAATTTATAACACCTTATAATAATGATTCAATATCAACCGTTCAGGCATGCACAATACCTTACCAAATTCATTCAAACCTATCATATACATATCATTTATTTACTAAGCATATTTCAAACATATTACCTTATCACCACATAAGCATTATAACATACATACCTAAACAATCAACAAAGATTACCAAATACCAAGATCGTTACCAAGCTTATAGTTATATACATATTCATATAACATTTAAAATGCTAAATTCATTCAAAGCATAACATAAACAACCACATAAATCTCCTAGGTACATGCCAAATATTATATATCTCTCTTTCAAACCAACTAATTCATATTATGACATCATAATACCTATATAATTACATACTCAAAATGTCATTTCAAATAGCAAATACATAATTCAACCATTTACTAATGCATATGTTTTCAACAAGCATATTTTTTTCCATAATTACACCAACAAGGATTTCAAGCCATACCACTATATAAGTAAACCAAAATGTAACACCCCAAACCAGGCCTAGACATTATGGCCGAATTCGGAGATGTTACAAAGAAGGGTTTTGAAAACTGAGTTGTTACGATAAATCTTTCCAGTTTTATAACATATATTCGTTTATATCTATTATCGAGAGAGTTATTTAATTAATTTATTTGCCAAAATGAAATTTACAGCAGAAGTCATAGAAAACATTATTTTTGGAAATCCCATTCGTATTTTTGAAAAACCTTTGATTTAGTAAAAACCCCGTTTTTAAATATCCATTGCAAATAAAATGTTAAAACGAAAATCCAAATCCCAAAATTAAACCAAACAGTCCGGAGAGTCCAATTATTACAAAGCTCCCAGAAATAAACCTTAAATTAAAATAAAAACCATAATCTTAAACAGTTTACGAACTCGTGGTCACCGTGAGGCTCCGTCACACCGATTCGCCTAAGTCCATGGATTACCTGAACAGAACAATCAAACAGAAGTGAATTTTCATAAACTCGGTGTGTAACCCAACAGAAATAGACATGCAATACACACAGAAATCTCATATAAAGTTAGATTCAGATTCGGACTTAAGTTATTTACAGATACAGATAACAAAATCAGATATACATGACAGATATACAAAATCTACCCCCATCCTCTACACACTAACTCTGACCATCCCATCACACCATGTGGGGTTAAAAACACCCACCCATCCCTACACACCATATAGTGTCGATACGACACATAGTAGATAATATGCAGTCAAGCTGCCAGAATATAGGCGAAGTGTCGCTGTACAGATCACTTCCTCCACATATCCAGACCCACCCTAGCCACAGATACAGAAATAACAGATACAGTAATATCGTGCATAACATGCTCATATACAGATGTCATAAATATATGAAAACATAATAAATATACACATCGATATCCTACACAAGGCAGACTATCAGAATATCAGATCACATTGTTTAGGGTTTGGTTAGCCCTTACCTACCCTACCGTAAGCCTACAGTCGATCGGAACGACCTGTGTAACCCTAGGGAAAATTTCAGAATCATGGGCCTACATACCCGTGTGGGCCCACACGTCCGTGTAGCCCACACACCCAGATTGGCCTTGCCTGTGTGGCCCACACGGGCTGGCCTAAAATGTAACATCCGGGATTTAGGGGTTATGCATTTAATGCATAACTCATAAGCTAGTAGGCTTTGAGTGTGTTTGGAGGTGTTTTAGGGGTTTTGAGAACCCTAGGATGTAGGAAAGTGGCTTAGAAAAATATTGGATTTCAAGCTTGGGAAGGGGAGCCAAAGGAGTGAGGTCTTAAAGGAATAAGTGGTGGAGTTTATGTCACAAAAAGGGAAGTAGTAAAGTGGCAATGGAGCGCCTAGGTGCAAGGGGAGAGGTGGCGTCACATGGAGTGTCAAGGAGAGGAGGTTCGACGTGAGAAGCGATGGGAGCTTTTATTTTTGCGTCAAAGAGGAAAGGAGTTGGGCGGCTATTGGACTTTCAAATGGATGAGGATGAAGCTTGTTTTTTTTATTTTGAATTTCGGCTAGAAGGGAAGGATAGATGTGGACTCATTCAAAATTGTTTGAATGAGTGTTGAAGAAAAATATAGGAGAAAATTATGGGATTTGAGAGGGGATGAGAAGTGGCGGCCAAGGGAATCTCTTGGTGATTATTTTCAATTTTGAAGGGTGGTAGTGTGTGCGAAATTTAGTCTTTGTGTGTGCTAAATTCTTTCTTTTTCATCTTTGTGTTTTGCTTAATTTTTACACCTTATTTCCCTTTGACAAAAGCCGAAAGTTAGAACCTTTTGTGCATCTATTTTCTTTCTTCTTTCACATCTTTTCTTTTCTTTCTGCTTGAGCCAAATCACTCTTAAACCTTGCCATTGCCGAATTCTATTAAGATTCACACTCTTTCCATCTTTTTGACGAAGGCCGAAACCTCTCCACCATTAGTCACCATTGCCGAATATTCCAACTCCATTTAGGAGTCCTTGCCGAATCTTTGACCTCTCATTCTCCCTCCTATTTCGCAGATCTTTGAAGCCATAGCCGAATCCCTATTGAAGGTGCTATCGACTACTTGCTTGTGATCTCTCTCTCTCTTCAAACGTGTAGTGGTGAGTGTTCTTTCATTATCAATCGGATTGGGTACTCCTTCTATTAGTGTCTTAGAAATCATGTAGTTAGGCCTTAGGGATGGCCAGAGTGTTTATAGGGCTTTTATCTAGTGTTTCTTTTGTATGTAGCCAAAGGAAGGAAGCACTAAGGATTCTCTCGGGATTTGATTCATCAAGGTAAGTGATATGAGGTATTCAGCCAAGGGCTATTTTCTATGGATTTATGCTTAAAGCCGATTCTAACATGTGACATATAGGGATTTCGGCAGTTTGAGGAGCAAGTCTTTGTTTGGGTTTTGGTAAGTAATGTAGTTTCGGCCAAGGGATGTATCCATAGGTATTCATGTGTTGAAGCCGAACCTAACATCTAGCATGCGAGGATTTCGTCAACTTCATAGACAAGTGGTGATTCGGGTTTTAGATTAGTAAGGTGAGGAGGATTGTGATATTCGGCCATAGGCCATATTGGTTATTAAGTAAGGCCGATTATAACTATGATGTGTAGGTAGGATTTCGACAGGTAGGAGTGAGCGAGAGCCTTCTGGGATTCAAGATCGATTTGGGTAAGGATGTTTAGTAGTAGTTTTTATTTGTTTAAAATCTTGTATTAATCGGGATTTTCTGATTAAGCGTATTCGATGGATGTGGGAACTAGTCAAGAAGGAAAAGGGGTAGTTCCTATCCCTAAGTTTAAGAGGAGATCCATCTCCGCGATGCGAGATTGGCCACCGGTGTGTCGGCCAGTGAGAGAGAGAGAGTAGGCGGATAGCGGTAGTTTCGCTTAGTGATAGCATCGGGATTGAGGCGTAGTGCTTCAAGTTATCGGTGTGTAGTTAGCCTACCGTTTTTCGGATTTATGTGATACTTGCATGTGTTGTATATGTGTTATATATGTGCTAATAAGTGCGATGGCAATTATGAAATGGATGCCCTTAAAGGGGTATGTCAATAATCGAGTTAGTACCAAATCGATGAAATGTGGATTATGAATGTGAATACGATTGAATGCTTGGATAACATGTACATGCATTATTTATCATGACATTATTATATGTTGCATGTGCATGGGATGGGTTATGAATATGAAAGAAGATGCGGGTGTGTACTTGAGTCGTGGTTTTATGTTAGCCATGAGCTACATCGTGGATTGGCGCCGATCGAGGTCGCGTTGTGGATTACTAGTGATTAAGTTCACGTGGATTGATGAGTGGCTCTGTGCCTCATCGTGGTTGATATCGGTACCGTGTGCCATATCGTGGTTGATGAGTGGCTATGTGCCTCATCGTGGTTTGATGTTAGCTACGAGCTACATCGTGGGCGGCATTAATTGCCAAAATGGTGTGTAGCGGTTGGATGGTGATTTAGAAATCCCACACGTGTGTGGTGGTTGGATACGGGGTGTGTAGAGGATGGACCCTAGGTTGGGTTGGGTGCACTTTGCATGATTATGTGTGGCATTATGGTTATTGATGTGGTTATGGGCCAAGCCCAATATGTGAATGTGGAGCAGTGTGGAAATGGGCCAAGCCCAATATGTGGAATCATGTGGTTAATTACATTATGATCCGATATGTGGTATGGATATGGGCCAAGCCCAAATTGTGATATTATGTGAATAAATTGCCTTGTTATCTGTTATGTGAGTTGATATGTGGTTTGATATGTGGGTGGAATTCGGTGGACTAATTACACCTTTGAGTCCATTAGACTCACCCAAATATTTATCAAACATCGCGGTGATACGTGATGCTTGGACCGGGTTGGAGAGGATACGAGGTGGCCATGCGAAGATGTTTTATTTATTTATGCGATTTAATATTAAGTATTTTTGAATAATTATTTGATGTAATAAGGGCCACTTAAAGTATTTGAAGTTTATTGTTATGTTTTAGTTGGATGGATGATTAATTTACTATTTGGAAATGATTTCATTTTTAGCAACTTATATCTTAAAAATATTTATATTAAAGTTTTAATTAGGATAATTGGTAACATCAAAGTTTTACTCGAAATTTTAAACATACAATATTCTACAAACGACAATAAATTTTAAAGTTTTTATCTTTAAGTCAAAATCTTTTCAAACGTTTTCCTTGATGGCATTCTAAATTCGATTAAGTGGTGTATGGGCGGGTTTGGGGTGTTCTGATTTAGTATCGAGCCCAGTTCAAAACTTCGGCTTTGAGGTTTTGGGCCCAAAAACATTTTTCAAAGATGGGCTTTCAAAAATATAGATTTTTATGAATCTTTCAGTTTTATCTTGGCATAGCACTGTATCTCTAGCAGAAGTCCACGGTAAGTACCTCTAACTCAAGTGATCTCGAATATGTGAACTGTATGGGCATTTATGGGAATGTAGATTAGTAGATTAGGGCTATTGAACCTAGGACTAGTCTACTCCAAACACAAGATGCATAAGACTTAAGTACAACCAAACAAACCCGTGAGTAAGTCGCCGAGTTAGGGTGTGGCAATAGTTGTGCGCATGTCTAGGAGTGGATTCGATGAAGAGCTTGGTACTTAAGCGGTCCCTAGTGACTCACCTCCTCTTTACTCGAATCCTACCTAGTGCGTAGCTACGGTTCACCCTAACCAAGAGGACTTAGTCACCTGGCTAAATTCGATAATTAAAACCCGAAAGGGACTAGCCTTCTTTGTTTATAAAAACCTTAGTTTTAAATCTTCAAATTACTCTTTTAATTTGAAAACACTAAATTAGATTTTGAGAGAAACATTTTTTGAATTATTCCCGGTTGACAAAATTACCCAAATACCCTCAGTTGTAAAATTACTAAAATGCCCCTGGTTTATAAATTTACCGTACTACCCTCGATTTTTACTAAAATAACCTTGCTTTACAGAAATACCCAGAAACTCTATTTGAAAAATATCCAGATACCCTGATTTGGAGATTTACTAAAATACCCCTGACTTACAAAATTACCAAAATGACCCTGATTTCCAAAATTTCTACCATACCTCTGATTTGAGAGAATTTTTAAAATAACCCTGAGCTTTGAAAATTTTGAAATACCATTGTAAAGATTTTCAAATTGATCCTGATTTATTACCAAAATACCCTTATAGGATAAATGACGAAATGACCCTTGGGTTGGGAATTGATAAAATGCCATAGTAGTGTGGTGGATGTTGTGGATGAATGAATGTGTCTCTGTTGATGAATGTGAATGTGATTCTCTGAATTAGAATAGTGAACTTGAGCTGAAACTTTGATTGATCGAAAGAACTACTTCTAAAACGTCTTTGCATAAAACTGTTCGCGGATAATCAGTGGAACAAATTACTAATGCATAAAACTTTTAATCAGTTAAATCGCGACGTCGAGAGATGAGTTCTAGAGGGCGTGGTCGAACGATCAGTATCGGAACCAATAGGTGCGGAGATGGGTCGAAAATGATGTCTGCCGCCAAAGCGGGAGCACGGAGGATCAAGATCCGACGGAGGAGATGATGCGATATCGCGAGCTATCTTTGCGAGTGCTAGAAACAAGTGGCGAGGAGCTAGTGTAAAGTGGAGCTCGGAAGTTAGTGTCGGAAAGACTTAGGTCAAACGGAGCTGAGGTTTTTAGAGGAGTGTCGGAGTGGCTCCAGAATGTAGCGGAGTATTGGTTAGAGCGATCGAAAGGATCATGGATGATTTGGGTATCATCTTCTTGAGAAAAAGCTAAAAGGTCTTTGTTTAGTTGCTCGGGATGAAGCTTATCGATGGTGGCTCACTTGTCGGGCAAGGTACCCTGCGGATCGAGTGGATTGGGAGTATTTTAAGGTTAAGTTCGAAGGGAAGTACGTTGGAGCTAGTTATCTAGACTCGCAGAGAAAAGCATTTCTAAACTTGGTATAAGGAAGTAAGTCGGTAGCGGAGTACGAAGCGGAATTTGTGCGGTTAAGTCAGTACGCCAAGGGGATCGTGGCTACTGATTATGAAAGGTGTGTCTGATTCGAAGATGGATTGCGGGATGAGCTACGAGTGTTGATTGCTCCGCAGAGAGAAAGGGACTTTGCAATTCTAGTGGAGAAAGCTCGGATAGCTGAAGAAGTTAAGAAGACTGAGAGGCAGAACCGAGAAAAGGATAGGAGCTAGAACAAGAGGAGTTTTAGACCGTCAGCATCGTTGGGAGATGTTCAGAAAAGGCCAAGGATCGAGAATCCTGTACGTGCACCTGTGCCAGTTGCTGAGAATCGGAGTCGTCTGTGTGCCCAGTGTGGGAGAGCTCATGTAGGAGAGTGCTGGGGAAATAATAAGGAATGTTTCCGGTGTGGGTCTAAGGCTCATTTGGTTAGGAATTGTCCTCAGCAGACGTCGAGGGGTCGTGGTCCGAACCATGGAGGAAATGGTTCCGTCAGAGGTCGTGGGGCACCAAGCGAGGTGCTTTGAAGGTTCAGATGCAAGACAACCAAGGTTGGCTTAGGCAGTCAGTCGTCGCGAGGAGGAAGATGTGCCAGATGTGATAGCGAGTAAGTTCCTTGTTTCTTGAATACCCTTACTTGCTTTGGTTGTTATAGGGTTAGCTCATTCTTGTATTGTTAGTATAGTGCCTGAAGCCTTGAATGTGAACTTAGAGACTGTGCCTAGAAGGTATGATAGTTTTATTAAGATCAGAGTGCGCAGCAAGAGCGTAGTGGGGTGAGTAGGATTGCACGACTGTTAGTTAGTAAGTAATTTTGAGGACAAAATTATTTTTAAGGAGGGTAGAATTGTAACATCCAAGATTTAGGGGTTATGCATTTAATGCATAACTCATAAGCTAGTAGGCTTTGAGTGTGTTTGGAGGTGTTTTAGGGGTTTTGAGAACCCTAGGATGTAGGAAAGTGGCTTAGAAAAATATTGGATTTCAAGCTTGGGAAGGGGAGCCAAAGGAGTGAGGTCTTAAAGGAATAAGTGGTGGAGTTTATGTCACAAAAAGGGAAGTAGTAAATTGGCAATGGAGCGCCTAGGTGCAAGGGGAGAGGTGGCGTCACATGGAGTGTCAAGGGAGAGGAGGTTCGAGCGTGTGAGAGCAAATGGGAGCTTTTATTTTTGCGTCAAAGAGGAAAGGAGTTGGGCGGCTATTGGACTTTCAAATGGATGAGGATGAAGCTTGTTTTTTTTATTTTGAATTTCGGCTAGAAGGGAAGGATAGATGTGGACTCATTCAAAATTACTGTAACATCCGGGATTTAGGGGTTATGCATTTAATGCATAACTCATAAGCTAGTAGGCTTTGAGTGTGTTTGGAGGTGTTTTAGGGGTTTTGAGAACCCTAGGATGTAGGAAAGTGGCTTAGAAAAATATTGGATTTCAAGCTTGGGAAGGGGAGCCAAAGGAGTGAGGTCTTAAAGGAATAAGTGGTGGAGTTTATGTCACAAAAAGGGAAGTAGTAAAGTGGCAATGGAGCGCCTAGGTGCAAGGGGAGAGGGTGGCGTCACATGGAGTGTCAAGGGAGAGGAGGTTTGAGCAGCGTGGGAAGCAGTGGGAGCTTTTATTTTTGCGTCAAAGAGGAAAGGAGTTGGGCGGCTATTGGACTTTCAAATGGATGAGGATGAAGCTTCTTTTTTTATTTTGAATTTCGGCTAGAAGGGAAGGATAGATGTCGGCTCATTCAAAATTATTTGAATGAGTGTTGAAGAGAAAATATAGGAGAAAATTATGGGATTTGAGAGGGGGATGAGAAGTGGCCGGCCAAGGGAATCTCTTGGTGATTATTTTCGGTTTTGAAGGGGCGGTAGTGTGTGCCGAAATTTAGTCTTTGTGTGTGCTAAATTCTTTCTTTTTCATCTTTGTGTTTTGCCGAATTTTTACACCCTATTTCCCTTTGACAAAAGCTGAAAGTTAGAACCTTTTGTGCATCTATTTTCTTTCTTCTTTCACATCTTTTCTTTTCTTTTTGCTGCCGAAATCACTCTTAAACCTTGCCATTATCGAATTCTATTAAGATTCACACTCCATCCATCTTTTGACAAAGGCCAAACCTCTCCACCATTAGTCACCATTGCCGAATATTCCAACTCCATTTAGGAGTCCTTGCCGAATCTTTCGACCTCTCATTCTCCCTCCTATTTCGCAGATCTTTGAAGCCATAGCCGAATCCCTATTGAAGGTCTTTGTCGACTACTTGCTTGTGATCTCTCTCTCTTTAAACGTGTAGTGGTGAGTGTTCTTTCATTATCAATCGGATTGGGTACTCCTTCTATTAGTGTGCCAAATCATGTAGTTAGGCCTTAGGGATGGTCGAGTGTTTATAGGGCTTTCATCTAGTGTTTCTTTTGTATGTAGCCAAAGGAAGGAAGCACTAAGGATTCTCTCCTGGATTTGATCCATCGAGGTAAGTGATATGAGGTATTCGGCCAAGGGCTATTTTCTATGGATTTATGCTTAAAGCCGATTCTAACATGTGGCATATAGGGATTTCGGCGATTTAGGAGCAAGTCTTTGTTTGGGTTTTGGTAAGTAATGTAGTTTCGGCCAAGGGATGTATCCATAGGTATTCATGTGTTGAAGCCAACCTAACATCTAGCATGCGAGGATTTCGTCAACCTCATAGACAAGTGGTGATTCGGGTTTTAGATTAGTAAGGTGAGGAGGATTGTGATATTCGGCCATAGGCCATATTAGTTATTAAGTAAGGCCGATTCTAACTATGATGTGTAGGTAGGATTTCGACAGTAGGAGTGAGCAGGAGCCTTCGGGATTCAAGATCGATTTGGGTAAGGATGTTTAGTAGTATTTTTTATTTGTTTAAAATCTTGTATTAATCGGGATTTTCTGATTAAGCGTATTCGATGGATGTGGGAACCAGTCAAGAAGGAAAAGGGGTAGTTCCTATCCCTAAGTTTAAGAGGAGATCCGTCTCTCATGATGCGAGATTGGCCACCAGGGTGTGGGCGAGCAGCAGATCAAGAGAGTAGGCAGATAGCGGTAGTTTCGCTTAGTGATAGCATCGGGATTGAGAGTGTAGTGCTTCAAGTTATTAGGTGTGTAGTTAGCCTACCGTTTTCCGGGATTTATGTGATACTTGCATGTGTTGTATATGTGTTATATATGTGCTAATAAGTGCGAGTGGCAATTATGAAATGGATGCCCTTAAAGAGAATACGTCAATAATCGAGTTAGTACCAAATCTGATGAAATGTGGATTATGAATGTGAATACGATTGAATGCTTGGATAACATGTACATGCATTATTTATCATGACATTATTATATGTTGCATGTGCATGGGATGGGTTATGAATATGAAAGAATGTACGGGTGTACTTGAGTCACGTGGTTTGATGTTAGCCATGAGCTACATCGTGGATTAGCGCCCGATCGAGGTTGCGTTGTGGATTACTAGTGATTAAGTTCACGTGGATTGATGAGTGGCTCTGTGCCTCATCGTGGTTGATATCGACTGTGTGCCATATCGTGGTTGATGAGTGGCTATGTGCCTCATCGTGGTTTGATGTTAGCTACGAGCTACATCGTGGATGGCATTAATTGCCGAAAATGGTGTGTAGCGGTTGGAGGGTGATTTAGAAATCCCCTAGTGTGTGGTGGTTTGGATACGGGGTGTGTAGAGGATGGACCCTAGGTTGGGTTGGGTGCACTTTGCATGATTATGTGTGGCATTGTGGTTCTTGATGTGGTTATGGGCCAAGCCCAATATGTGAATGTGGAGCAGGTGTGGAAATGGGCCAAGCCCAATATGTGGAATCATGTGGTTAATTACATTATGATCCGATATGTGGTATGGATATGGGCCAAGCCCAAATTGTGATATTATGTGAATAAATTGCCTTGTTATCTATTATGTGAGTTGATATGTGGTTTGATATGTGGGTGGAATTCAGTGGACTAATTACACACCGAGTGCATTAGACTCACCCAAATATTTATCAAACATCGCAGGTGATACGTGATGCTTGGACCGGTTTGAGAGGATACGAGGTGGCCATGCGAGAAGATGTTTTATTTATTTTATGCGATTTAATATTAAGTATTTTTGAATAATTATTTGATGTAATAAGGGCCACTTAAAGTATTTGAAGTTTATTGTTATGTTTTAGTTGGATGGATGATTAATTTACTATTTGGAAATGATTTCATTTTTAGCAACTTATATCTTAAAAATATTTATATTAAAGTTTTAATTCCGGATAATTGGTAACATCAAAGTTTTACTCAGAATTTTAAACATACAATATTCTACAAACGACAATAAATTTTAAAGTTTTTATCTTTAAGTCAAAATCTTTTCAAACGTTTTCCGCAGTGGCATTCTAAATTCGGTCGTGGTGTATGGGCCGGGTTTGGGGTGTTACACAAAACCCATATGCCCGTGTGACATGCCTGTGTAGGCCCACACACCCATGTGGCCCACACACCCAACTTGGCCTAGCCCGTGTGGCCCACACGGCCACACTCACACTACCAAACGACTGTGTCTTGTGCACGGCCATGCCTTCGTCAACCACACGGCCGTGTCTAGCACACGGCAAACCACACGGCCAGGCACACACCTGTGTGGCGTCGACAATATGGTTTTTCGACTTTCACCGAAGTTTGATTTTCTACGTTTTGGGAATACACCTGGTACGATTTTGGAGCACTTGTAATCCCGAGACCACCAGGACCTAATAATAAAAAACACTAAATGAAAACAAAAACGATTTATAGTACTGAAATCCCCAATTCATCGAAGTGCTCACCTTTGACAAACTACGCTTCTCAAACCAAATTTGCCAAAGAATCGATCGTTTCCAGCCCCTCTCCTACACAACCAGCCAAACCCATACATTTAACTCCATATTTTTGAAAATTGGAACCTAAAACTCACAACAGAAAAACCCTAATACGTCATTAAAAAGAAAGGGTACTTACGAAAAACTCGACTGCAGAACCGACAATTAGAAACACCCGAATGATTAAACAAATCGAAGACTTACCACTCTGCCGTTTGACCAAATGCAAGGAAAAAAGAGAACATAATGTGGGAGATGGGAAAAAGAACGTGAAAATTGGAAAAGGCAAAAAATTGGAAAAAAGAAATTAAAATCCAATAAAAAAAACTAACATTATTAGCCACATCCCTAAAATCTCTCTAACTCCCCACTAACCCAAACCTACCACTTCAGTATTCCAAAGCCACCGAAATTCTACCACACAACCGAGCAAAAATTAACACCCTCGCTCACGCAGGGATTCGAACACAGGGCTTCTAACAGACTAACCCCTTACCACTCGAACCAGCAAGCTCATTCTGATATGAGTTTACCAAAGATAGAATATAGCCCAATCTACCTAGGATAAGGCTAGGATTAAAAAAAATAACAAAATTTGCAAATATGATACTTGAGCCCAAGACCTCTTACACACACCCAAAACACTTAACAACTTAAGTAGATACACAATTGTGACAGGTATTTACAGATACAGAAATAATTTAAGTGGGGCGTTACAACTCTACCCCCTAAAAGAAATTTCGACATCAAAATTTACCTGATCCGAACAGATGAGGATTCTGCTGACGCATCGAGTCCTCAGGTTCCCACGTGGCTTCCTCAGTGCCACGATTCCGCCACAGAACCTTTACCAAGGGAATAGACTTCCTCCTCAGAATCTTAATATCATGATCCAAAATCTGAACCGGCTCCTCTTCAAAAGTCAAATACGGTCTAACCTCGATCTCCTTAACAGAGACAACGTGAGATGGACCTGACTGATACCTCATCAACATCGAGACGTGAAACACATCATGGATATGGTCTAACTCTGAAGGTAGCTCCAACTGATAATTGACTGATCCCACATGTTTCAGAATCCGATACGGCCCAATGAACCTAGCGCTCAACTTGCCCTTAAGACCGAATCTTAGAACTTTCTTCCACGGAGAAACCTTAAGAAAAATGAAGTTACCACCAGAGTACTCGACATCTCTCCTCTTCAAATCCGCATAGGACTTATGTTTATCAGAAGCCGCCTGCAGACGATCCCAATCAATCTAACATTATCTTCAGTCTCAGAAACCAACTCAGAACCCAAAACCCGACGCTCACCCAACTCAGTCCAACATAGCAGAGTATGACACTTACGACCATACAAAGCCTCATAATGTGCCATCTGGATGCTTGACTGGAAACTGTTATTGTGGGCAAACTCAGCTAGCGGTAGAAAATCCTCCCAACTACCTCAGAAATAAATCACATAACTCCGAAGCATATCCTTCAGTATCTGAATCACCCTATCAGATTGGCCATCGGTCTGAAAATAGAACGCAGTACTGAAGTCTAATCTCGAACCCAGAGCCTCATGCAGTTTCTTCCAGAACCGAAAAGTGAAACGAGGTTCTCTATCAGAAATTATTGAAACAGGAACCTCATGCAGTCTAACAATCTCAGAGATATAGAGCTTCGCTAACTTTTACAGAGAGTAGTCCGTCCAAACCAGAATAAAATGAGTGAACTTGGTCAACCGATTCAGGATGACCCAAACAGAATCCTTATTAGTGGGTGTCAAGGGCAACCCACTAACGAAGTCCATCGTCACTCGTTCCTATTTCCATAAGGGAATCTTAACAGGTTGTAACAAACCCGAAGGCAACTGGTGCTCAGCCTTAACCTGCTAGCAGATTAGACAACGAGCAACAAAATTCGTAACCTCACATTTTAAACCCGGCCACCAGTACAGTTCACGGAGACCTCAATACATCTTATTACCACCGGGATGCATAGCATAAGGGCTACTATGTGCCTCACTCAGAATCGACTGCCTCAGATTAGAATCATTCAAATTTGACCTCGAAAACACAAAACTCCATCCTTATTCAGTCTAAAATCAGAAGTACTGCCACTCTCAATCTGACGAAATCACAAACCCAGAGACTCATCCCCTAGTTGCTTATCCCAAATCTGATCAATCCAAGTCGTCTTAACTTGCAACTCGACTAACTGACCCCCATCATCAAACAGATTAAGATGAGCAAACATCGCTCTCAAATCAGTTATTGCTCTACGACTGAGAGCATCGGCCACCACATTGGCCTACCATGATGATATTCTATCGTGCAGTCATATTCCTTAAGCAACTCAATCCATCGGCGCTGCCTAAAATTCAACTCCTTTTGAGTAAGGAGATACTTGAGGCTCTTGTGATCAGTGTAGATGATACACCTCTCACCATACAGATAGTGCCTCTAGATCTTTAACGCAACCATAGCAGCTAACTCGAGATCATGCGTCGAATAATTCCCCTCGTGTGACTTAAGGTAACGAGATGTATAAGCCACAAACTTACCATCTTGCATCAGTACACATCCCAAATCGATGTGCAACGTATCACTGTACACCACAAACTATTTACCAGATTCAGGCTGTATCAGAATAGGAGCCTAAGTCAAAACAGACTTGAGCTTCTTGAAGCTCGATTGTTGCACATCAGTCCAGACAAAAAGAACACCATTGCACAGAATCTTAGTCAAAGGAGCTGCAATCAAAGAGAACCCTTCGACAAACCGCCGATAATATCCTGCAAGACCCAAAAAGCTGCAGATTTCCGATACTTTCTTAGGCTATTTCCAATCAAGTACCGCCTCAATCTTTCTAGGATCAACTCGGATCCCCTCAGCAGAAATCACGTGCCCTAGGAAAGTTACCTCTTGCAACCAGAACTCACACTTTCTTAACTTAGCATAGAGCTGTTTCTCTCGGAGTATCTGAAGCACAACTCTAAGATGCTCATCATGCTCATCCTTAGTCTTATATTACACCAGAATATCATCGACAAAGACCATGATGAACTGATCCAGATATGGCTGAAAAACTCAGTTCATCAAATCCATGAATGTAGTCGGAGCATTCGTCAAACCAAAGGGCATAACTAGGAACTCGTAGTGCCCATAACGAGTCTTAAATGCAGTCTTATTAACATCAACTTCCTTAAATCTAAGCTGATGATACCCAGATCGGAGATCTATTTTCAAGAACACTGAAGCCCCTCGAAATGATCAAATAAATCATCGATCCTCAGAAGTGGATACTTATTCTTCACAGTCAGTTTATTTAACTGTCAGTAGTCGATGCACATCCTCATGGTACCATTCTTCTTCTTTACAAACAGAACCGGTGCCCTCCACGGAGACACACTAGGATAGATAAAACCACGATCCAAAAGCTTTTGAAGTTGAGCCTTAAGCTCTGTAAGCTCTTTTAGTTCCATACGGTATAGAGCAATGGATACCGGAGCTGTACCCGGTAAAAGCTCAGTACCGAACTCAACTTTTCGATTTGGAGGTAAACGTGGTAACTCCTAAGGAAATACATCCTGAAATTACCTCACTTTTCTGATATCCTCGACAGAAGAGTCTCCAGAAACTGAAACACTGACGAAAGCCATATACACCTCACACCTTTTTAGAACCAATTTATCACTCACAAGAGTGGAGATCACATTAGACAGATAATCTCGACGCTCACCGATCACAACCACTTCTTTATCTTCCACAGGCCTTAGAACCACTCTCTTAGTCGCGTAATCCAAGCTAACCTAGTGCTCAACTAACCAGTTAATACCCAGAATCAAGTTGAACTCCCCAAATGGCAGTTCCATCAGATTTTCCAGAAATATAGCCCCTTGCACTTCTAACGGGACATTCTTATAAAGTCTATTAACCCGAACAGACTACCCCAATGGACTCAATACACTAATCTCATTAGAAGTACACTCAACAGAGATCCCTAGGTTTTCGAAAACAGTACTAGCTACATAAGAATGTGTAGAACCTATGTCTATCAGAGCAGTATAAGGTACATCAAAAATAAAGAATATACCCGTGATAACATCAGGAGCGTCTCTATCCTTTCGGTGTCGAGCAGTATAAACAAACGCAGGCTGCTTCACCTCAGCCTGACTAGCACCCATTCCCGGTGCTCTCTGTCCTTGGCCCATACCATTACCACCCTAGCCGGTCTACGGCCCCTAGGTGGCTGCTGAACTGCCCTTTGAGGCTGTACAAAACTCGATCCTGAAGCTTGCATCTGATCAGCCCGATGTGGACACTCTCGAATTCGATACTCCAAATACCCACACCTCAAACAAGCCCCTATCCTCCTCCAACACTTGCCCGGATGGCGCCTACCACAATCACCATATAGTTGAATCCCAGTAAGGGCAACAGGAACCCCCACTCTAACCAGCCCATCAGGTCTGGCCCGTTTCTTCGGCCTCTGAACAAAACTAGAGGGACCCAAATCCCTCTTATTCTTGCCTCTCTTACGATCTCAATTTTGGCGCTCCACGTGCTTAACCTCCTCAGCGATCTTCGCCTTATCCACTAGAACAACAAACTCAATATCCCTCTGCGGAGCTATCAGAACTCTCAAACTGTCCCTCAGACCGTCCTCAAAGTTTACACTTTTCTCATGCTCAGACGCCACCATGCCTCGAGCATAGCCCATACTTTGAGCATAGCGGCTCAACCTCAAAAACTCGGACTCATACTCGGCCACAGATATATCACCTTGCCTGAGATTCATGAACTCACGCCTACGAGCATCAACATAGCTCGCGCCCACATACTTCCATTGGAAAGCAGTCTTAAAATAGTCCCAGTTCAGACGATTAGGCTAAGTACCCTCCTCAACCGACAACCACCACTGATACGTCTCGTCATGAAGCAAATAGACTGCACCCTTAAGTTTATGCTTAGGATTACAGTCAATATTGTTCATAATTCTCTAGGTGGCCTCCAACCAATACTCGGCCACAGTAGGGGCGACTCCAGTGACACCCCTAAACAGCTCAGCACCATTGGATCGGAGTCATTCAGTTACTGACCCACGGCCCCCAAATCTAGAACGGGGTCCAGCGACCCTCTCCAACACCCTCAATATGGCTTGGGACATTGCGTCATCCCCAGCCAAGTGGCTTTGAGACCCAGTCTCAGTAGCAGGCAAAATCGGTGTCTCACTCGTGTCTAAATTTGGCATACTGCCCAAAAAAGAAGACTCAGCTCGAACCCTTTGCGGCCTCTACCGCGTCCACGAATACCACGACCGCGAGTTCCACGAGTGCTCATCGTAAATTCAAATTTTCTCTACATTACAAAATTTTATGTACCAGTTCTAGTATTTATTAGCAGATATTTTATGCGTAAATTATCATAAGTTTAGAAGTGTTTCAGAGATTTTAGTCTCTAGCTAGCTCACTATAGTTTTCAAAAAGTGCTAACTACAATGTTTCAAGAGTATGCTATCTAAGTTCAGAAATACTTATAGGATCGGCGCCGGAGACTTGGTACACCACATACTTTCTTAAATTATCCAAATTATTTGAAAATAAATTCTTTTTGAAACACAATTTTGGAACCCGAAATTCACAGCCCGATTTTTACAACCTGGCTCTGATACCACTAAATGTGACACCCCAAACCAGGCATAGACATTATGGCTGAATCCAGAGATGTCACAAAGAAGGGTTTTGAAAACTGAGTCGTTACGATAAATCTTTCCAGTTTTATAACATATATTCGTTTATATCTATTATCGAAAGCATTATTTAATTAATTTATTACCCAAAACGAAATTTATAGTAGAAGTCATAGAAAACGTTATTTTTGAAAACCCCATTCGTATTTTTGGAAAACCTTTGATTTAGTAAAAACCCCAATTTTAAATATCCGTCGCAAATAAAATGTTAAAACGGAAATCCAAATCCCAAAATTAAACCAAACAGTCCGGAGAGCCCATTTATTACAAAACTCTCAGAAATAAACCTTAAATTAAAATAAAAACCATAATCTTAAATAGTTTGCGAACTCATGGTCACCGTGAGGCTCCGTCACACCGATCCGCCTAAGCCAGTGGAGTACCTGAACAAAACAGTCAAATAGATGTGAGTTTTTGTAAACTCAGTGTGTAACCCAATGGAAATAGACATGCAATACACACAGAAATCTCATATAAAGTCAGATTCAGATTCGGACTTAAGTCATTTATAGATACAGATAACAGAATCAGATATACAGAATCCTACCCCATCTTCTACACACCAACTCCAACCATCCCATCACACCATGTGCGGTTAAAAACACCCACCCATCCCTACACACCATATAATGTTGATACGACACATAGCAGATAATATGCAGTCAAGCTGCCAGAATATAGGCGAAGTGTCACCGTACTGATCACTTCCTCCACATATTCTGACCCACCCTAGTCACAGATACAGAAATAACAGATATAGTAATATCATGCATAACATGCTTATATACAGATGTCATAAATATACGAAAACAGAACAGATATACACATCGGTATCCTACATAAGGCAGACTATCAGAATATCGGATCACATAGTTTAGGGTTTGGTTAGCTCTTATCGACCCTACCGTAGACCCACAGTCGATTGGAATGACCCGTGCGACTCTAGGGAAAATTTCAAAATCATGGGGCCCACACGGGCTGGCCCAAAACCCACACGCCCGTGTGACATGCCCGTATGGGCCCACACGCCGGTGTGGCCTACACGCCCAACTTAGCCTAGCCTGTGTGGCCCATACGGCCACACTCACACCACCACACAGTCGTGTCTTGCGCACGGCCATGCCTTCATCAACCACATGACCGTGTCTCGCATATAGCCAAGCACACGCCCGTGTAGCATCAACAGTATGGTTTTTCGGCTTTCTCCGATGTTCGATTTGCTGCATTTTGGGAACACACTTGGTACGGTTTTGGAGAACTTGCAATCCGGAGACCACCAGAACCTAATAATTTGATTAAAAACACTAAATCAAAACAAAAACAATTTATAGTACTGAAATCCCCAATTCACCGAAGTGCTCACCTTTGACGAACTACGCTTCTCAAACCAAATTTGCTTAAGAATCGATCGTTTCCAGCCCATCTTCTACACAACCAGCCAAACCCAAACATTTAACTCCACATTTATGAAAATTGCAACCTAAAATTCACAACTGAAAAACCCTAATGCGCCACGAAAAAGGAAGGGTACTTACGAAAAACCCGACTGCAAAACCAACAATTAGAAGCACCCAAACGATTAAACAAATTGAAGACTTACCACTCTGCCGTTTGACCAAATGAAAGGAAAAAAAAGAACACAATGTGGGAGATGGGAAAAAGAACGTGAAAATTAGAAAAGGCAAAATTTTGGAAAAGAGAAATTAAAATCCAATAAAATAAAATAAAAAACTAACATTATCAGCCACATCCCTAAAATCTCTCTAACTCCCCACTAACCCGAACCTACCACTTACGTATTCTAGACCCTCCAAAACTCTACAAGACAACCGAGCAAAAATTAACACCCTCGCTCACGCAGGGATTCGAACATAGGACCTCCAACACACTGATGACGTCACGAACTAACTAAAATACGACAAAGGCAAGCGCACCTATCGAACAGTAGTATAGCTATGGTGAGTCCGGAATATCGAATCCACGAGGACTAAAAGTACTAGTAATTACTATCTTTTTATTATTTAGCCTAATAATTAAAGGGGTTTGTTTTAATATAAAATTAAACTAAATAATCAACTATGAACGTGACAGAGAGTGAATTGGGAAAAATGCTTTAAGAAAACCAATGAGAGAGACAATACCCAGGAAAGAATCCACCTAGATTTCACTTATTATTCCGATTCTAAATTAAACGATTTATTCACTTGTTTTGATCCGTAGAAATCCCTAATTTATGTTAATATCTCTTTCGAGACTAAGAACGAATGACTCTAGGTTGATTAATTGAAATCTCTTTCTAATTAAAACCCCTATTGTCACATTAACTCGATCTATGGATTCACTTATTAGATTTGACTCTAATCCAGCAGATTTATGTCGTCCTATTTCTAGGATTGCAATCAACTCCGCTTAATTATGCTAGATCTACTCTTAAGCAGGGACTTTTTCTCCACTGGTTAAGCACATCAAACTTGGATTAATATCCTAAAAATATTAAGGCAAGGATTAAGAACACATAATTAAGAACAAGAACAAGTATTTATCATGTAATTCAGATAATTAAATAATAAGATCCATCATAGGTTTCATCCTCCCTAGGTATTTTAGGGAGTTTAGTTCATAATGCAAAAGGAAAACATATCAAAATAAGGAAAACAACAAGTCATAAAGAACCCAAAAACTTCTAAGGAAATTTGATGGAGATCTTCAGTCTTGAATGAAATCATGCTTCTGAATTGATTCCGACGGCTTCCTTCGAGTAATTTCTTCGTTCTACTCTGCGTGTCTCCTTAGGTCTTCTTCTCGTCTGTTTTTATAGACTTTTGAATGCCCAAAATACCTAAAAATTGACTTTTTCCTCGTGAAAATGAAACAGGGTTTGACAGGGACACGGGCGTCTGATCAGCCCGTGTAAGAATGCCTAAGCCGTGTGCAATACTGACATGTATCAAAATCGACACGGGCTGGCACACGGGTGTGTAGCCAGCCCGTGTGGTTCACACGGGCATGTGCTTAGCCTGTTTGGGATTGGCTTGGCCGTGTGGATCCTTAAGACAACCTGTTTTGTCCGATTTTGGCCCGTTTTCCGCTCCTTTTACTCCCCTATGCTTACCTAAGTATAGAAACATGAAATTAAAGGATTAGGAGCATCAAATTCACTAAATTATATGATAAATCATCCAAAAATATGCTAAGCATGGGATTAAAATATGTTACTTTTATGGTTTGTCACACACTAACCCCTTACCACTCGAACCAGCAGGCTCATTCTGATATGAGTTTACCAAAGATAGAATATAGCCCAATCTACCAAGGATAAGGCTAGGATTAAAAAAATAACAAAATTTGCAAATATGGGACTTGAACCCAAGACCTCTGACACACACCCAGAACACTTAACCACTGAAGCAGATACATAGTTGTGACAAGTATTTACAGATACAGAAATAATTTAAGCGGGGCGTTACACAAAACAACTCCTAAGTACATGCCATACATAACCAAGCCTTAATATAGTCAAAAGATTACAGAATCAATACTGAGATAGTGTGAGTTTCTCAATGATCCGCCTAACACGTTCCACAAGTTGACACTACAGGAAAAAAAGAAACAAGGGAGTAAGCATTACAATTGCTTAGTAAGTTCACAGGTTTTAAAACCAAATAACTTCCCTGCAGTTATAATTATACACTACATGCTACTTAGCTTGGTAAAGTTTGCTCACATATAAAAAAGGTGAGTTCAACATTTATCATACTATATATTAACTCAATCATATAACATTTCAATTCACTTAATTCAACATTTTATTGTCATTCATAAAACAAACAATCCTTTAATCAATTCACTATTTTAATCATATCATACAATCTATTTACCTGCAATACATCTCATTTCAAATTAATGTCAGACAATATTTTTCATTTCATAGTTTGAATTCTCAAACAAATTCATATTAAATTATATAAACTTCATTCCCTTTTCATATCAATTCATCTTTATACCAAATATAGTCAATTTAATGTCAATTACTACTTCGTTTCATAATACGAATTATGAATCACTTTCCATCTCAATTTCCAAATTCATGGATTCATTGAACATAATTAATCAATGTTCCCAACTCTTTTTAGAATTTCATATTCCATTTTACATTTCACTTTCATTTCACACCATTTGCCATTTCAAATATCAGATATTTTTTTTACCATTTATTTCCCTATTAACATGACTAGGACTCGGATGGATACACGGATCCAACCAACACACCAGCTAGGCACCTAGTGCCTCATCTGATAAATCTGAAGCAAATAGTTGCACCCAACACTATCAATAAGGTTGACACCTAGTGTCTGATCAATATAACCGAAAAAAATTGGCACCCAGTGCCTCATTGACTCATAGTCAAAATAAGCCTGAACTTTTCCTATCCTATGACATGACAACTATATCCGACTCTGCCCGAACAATTAATAAGGTATTCATTTCATATTTCATTATCAACCAATACCTCAATTCATATTTAATTTCATCATAAGTACATTTATCCAACATATGGAAGCAATAAATTATCTCAATATATGCTCAATTTCGCATTATAACATTATATTATACTTTCACATATATTCAATTTAGTCCTTATCGCTATCAACCAGTCTAAATCAAATCAATCCAGCACATTTCATCACATCATCACATATTCTATTTCAATTCAATTTAGGGTCAATTCCATAATTATTTCAATTTGCAATTCATTGTATTCAATTTAGGCCTCTTACTCATCTTTTTGTACCGAATTGTAAACATTAAAATTTCAATCAAATATAATTAAAATTATAATTCTAAATGCATAAAAATTTAACACAAACATTATGAACTTACATGGTCAAGACAGCAAACAAAAAACTTTCTAAGGACTAATCAATAATTTTTGTCATTTCCCTGATTTTCATCAATTTGGTCCAATTTCTGATCTATTCAAAAATTAAATTAAATTTATCAATTCCAAACATATTATATAATCCTATTATAAGTATATAGTAGTTTAATTTTATTATTTGAATCCCCTAAAATTTTGCATTTTATTCAATTTAGTCCTTAAAACCAAAATTATTATAACTTTCACAATTGAACTTTTTTTTCATTCGATTTCAATTATGTCCTTCTATAGCCCTCTACAAACTAAATTTATAGGAAGTTCATGAAAATTTCATCAAATTTTCATTTTAGTCCCTATATGCAAATTTAACAAAATTTACTTAACTAATTAATCCTATGTAATTTCTAAGCTTTAAAATCGACCATAAACATTAAAAAGCTTCAATGAACATCAATGACAACTTTAAAAATCTTTAAAATTTTTTAAAACAGAGATACAAGTTGGTTGAACCTAATTGCAACAATCTCAAAAACTTAAAAATTATGAAAAACAGACCTTGATTAAGCCTACATGCAAAAGGAAGATGAAGGCCGGATGATCCAAGTTTCTCCAATGAATTTTTTGGCTATGAGGAGGAAGAAGAATGATAATTGTGATCTTTTTATGTTTCCTTTATTTTAATGTTATTATTTTAACCTTTATTATTATTTTAATTTTTATTTAATATAAATTTAACATATAAAATAAGTAAAATCATGTATTAACCATTCACTCACTTTAGAAAAGGTATATTTGCCTCTTAAATCATCCTGCTTTTATCAATTAAGCCTTTCAATTAATAAAATTCAATAGCGATCTAGTTTTACGTCTTTTACGATTTAGTCTTTTTTCCTTAATTAACTATTCAATCACTAAAATTTTTGGACCAAACTTTAATTCACTTATATAACAGCTTCGTAAATATTTAATAAAAATATTCACAGGCTTGGTTTATAGAAACAAAGTCCCGATACCTTATTTTCCAAAACTACTAGACTTTCGATACGCACCACTTGTACCTTGAATAACTAACCAATTAATAAAATCTATTAAATCACAATTCACTATTATACTATATTTAACTTATAAATATTAATTAAATATATCTATGGATTCTCTCGTTGGAATTGTGGTCCCGAAACCACTGTTTCCAACACCACTAAAAAATAGGTTGTTACAGATATATTGTCTTGAGTATCGGAGTGGTTGACTCCTAGAAGATAGAGACATAAATGTGATTGTCTAGATTGACAATAAATCGAATAGGACCTAATTCAAATTAATCCTAGATTCATTTATGGATTAATTCACTTGTGACCTTGACCGTTTGCGTGCATGCGTAGAAAACAAATAATTTTATAAAACGATTTAAAAGTGCGGTTTTAACTACAATCGTACAATGTCAGTTGTAATATTTGTAGTGTCAATGGAACACTAGAGCATTCTAAGGATCAAAACCAAAAGATTCAGTGATTAAGCGATTTCTAAACTATGAACATGCAATTAAAAGAGTCTACCTGATTAATCACTAAGCACTATAGTACAACAGGCCATAAATGAAGTTAAATACACTAATTAATTACCTAGCAACGGACAAGGACTAAATTGTAAATCATGTAAAATATGAAACTAACAAATACAATAACAAACTACAGTTGGTTGATTTCTATGTGGTTGGTTAATCTTGGAATTAGGGATCTAAATCGTCATTACTCCTAAATTGGCTCAATTTTACCTATTGGTCTCAATTTTACTAATTGAGACAAATTAGTCTGGTTTATGTCTCGATCTCACCAAACTAATCCGAGACTATCAAATTGGTGCCCGATAAGATCTCCTCTCGGTCTCACTTATCTTAATTTTCCCTAGGGGCGTCAATCCTAAGTTTTGAAGTCTATTTGATTTAGTCCCTAAACCTAAAAATTAACTTACTCATATTTCCCTCAACCAACCACTTAAGATTTAGCTACTCATGCTTATATCTAAACACATTAACCACAGATAATCAATCACCAATTGCATTAACTTAATCACAAAACAAGCAATAAAAACCCAAGTTTTCTTTCAAAAGCTTGAAGAAAGCAACAATGGCAGAAAAATAGATGAATAAAAACATTAAAGAAACAATTTTTAACAGGTGAAATGAAACAAAGCTGAAAAAGATTAAATTAAAGGATTAAAGTGTAACTACAAGGAAAGTTGAAGTATTAAAAGGTAATTAACATCTCGCTATAATAGACTTAACTAACTAACTAACTTAACTTAAACCAAAAAAAGAAAGAACTTGAATCCTAAAAAGATGAGAAAAACAACTAAACTCTAAGCTAAAAAGATGAAAAAGATGAATATCCTAAAAGCTATTTTCTTTCAGCCAAAAGAAGGCTTTTTGATCTGATTACAACACAAAAATTGTGCCAAAAATACCCATCAGTGTGTTTTTTCATTGGTGTTGAAGTTTGACAAGGATTACCACTACAGTCAATTTTTGTCTTCTCATGACAAGGGTATTGCAATACCCATGGTCCGATATTGCGATACCCATGATAGTATTGAAATGGGGGTCCTTGGAAAGTTAAGTATCATGATACCCATGGTTGGTATTGTGATACCATTATTGATGGCCTCAATTCTTCTTATTTTAGTACTGTTAGGGGTATCACGACTTCCATGCTTCAATATCACGATACCCCCTTCTAGGTGATGTTATCGTTCACGCTCGGGTCATCGTTGACTCCTTACAACACTCAATCAACCGTTAGGGTCACGATGGTGCATTTGGCCAATTCGAGTCTCAAAAGTAGCATAAAATGTGTTAATTCTGAGTAAAAACACGAAAAAGACATTCAAATTGCTTAAGAACAAGCTCATTAAGTATAATAGAGAGCCTAATTTTATGTATCAATTTACGACAGATCATACCTTCATAGTGTGACTTACCTTAATCCTCAGTAAGTGACTGACTAGCGTGACTTGTATACTTCAATGTATTAAAAGTCTGAGTTCAAGTAACTAAAGACCTGAAAGCTAGTACATTGGGTATATGACTTCTGCATGACATAGCTTCATTTGTAATAGTAGAATTCATTGTCTAATAAAGGGTTAATGGTATCCTCTCACTGGAATTACATGAAAGATGAAAAAGTAATGTGGTAAAGAGCCATTTGTTTATGATGAATTATTTAATTACTATTTGTCAATGCAACACCCCAACCCCCGACTGGCATACTGAGGCGTTACAACTGAAAACATGCTTAAACTTGTTTTTATTATTTTTTATATTCTTAGAAAAACGTAGGAAAGCATTTGGCAATTTGCCATAATAAAATAGATTGAAAAAACAAGGTACTTTAAAACTATTTTCCAAATAGGTTATTCAGAGTGCCCACACACTTCATATAATATATTCATCGTTTCAAAATACAAAATTGATACATCATGCCACCCCATAATATACATATGCATGTTACAAAACAAACATAGGCGGGGCTCACAACAAAGGTCGCTTTTCTGGCTGAGTTCCTTCCACAATCCCTTACACCATGGTATTGTAACACCCCTTACCTGTATCCGTCGCCAGAATAGGGTATGAGGCATTACTGGACTTAATCACATATAACCGATCATTTCCGAGTCACAAATTTCCATCCAAATTTAAAACTTTTCATATTCAATCATAGAGTCCCTAATATGGACCTACGAGGCCCAAAACATGCTTTGGAAGCGGTTCGAGACTAAATTGAGAACTTTGGAAAATTTCACAACACTTAGAAATTTTTTCTTCAAAACAGGGTCACACTCAATATGCATCCTCAACAACTCTTATACATGCATAATTATATCTAATTATCATACTGATAAACATTAAAAGTAACATATTTTAATCCCACATTTAGCATACTTTTGGATGATTTATCCCTTGATTTATGTAAAAAGGTGCTCTTAATCCTTTCTTTTCATGTTTTATACTCAGGAAAGCATCGGAGGATGGAAAGAACGAGAAACAGGCTTAAAACGGACCAAATCGGGCCAAAGTGAAAATCGACACGGCCTAGACTTGAGCCAACACGGGCGTGTCTCCTTGACAGACTAGAACACGGCCTGATCACGATTTACACGGGCGTGTCACCTCATTAAAGTCTGAACACGGCCTAAAGACGATTCACACGGGCGTGTGCCATGGTCGTGTCCTGCCCATGCAGAAGAGCAATTTCACTCGAAAAAGGATACTTAGGGGCAAAGAAACCTATTTCAAAAGCCTATATAAACACCCTAAGTATAACCTAGAAGGGGGCGGTGAGCTAGGCCAAGGAGCCGAGCTGAAAAGGTCAGATTTGTGGGAAACACGCGAAGATAGCCAGTTGATCCATCTCAAGAAGCCGAATTCTACTCAAGGCAATGGATCTCTCCTTCAATTCCTTCAGGGGGTTTTAGGGATTTCTTATGTTTTGTTTTATCTTTTCTTACGAGATGTTTTCTTTTATCATTATGAACTAAACCCTTGAGATACAGAGAGGGGATAAAACTTAGATGAATCTTGTTATCGTTTGCTTTGAACTATATGAGAAATACTTGATTTGTTATTAATTATGTGTTCTTAATTCTTGTGTTGATATTTCCGGGATATTGATTCAAGTTTGATGTGCTTAGGTGGAGGAGCAAAAGTCCTTGCTTAAGAGTAGATCTAGCATAATTAAGCGGAGTTGATCATGAGCCTAGAGATAGGGTGACGAGATTTTGCGGATTAGGGTGAAACCTAATATGGGAGTCCATAGATCGAGTTAATGCAATTCTAGGGGTTTTAATTAGAAAGAGATTTCAATTAATCAACCTAGGGTTAGGCGTTATTAAGCTTGAGAGAGGGTTTAATATACATTAGGGAGTCTTCTTGATCAAGTCAAGTGAATAAATCGTGCAGTTGAGTTAGATAATAAGTGAAGTCTAGGTGGATTCTTCCTAAAGGTATCGTCTTAATCAACCGAGTTTTTCCAACGATGATTTCCCCAATTCATTCTTTTTGTCTTTGCGTCTTTAGTTTAGTAGTTAGTTAAATTTAGATTAAATAACAACTTCACTTATTTTAGGCTAGATAATAAAAAGAAAGTTAGTATTAGTACTTTTGGTTCCTTTGGGTTCGACAATCCGGTCTTGCCTAAGCTATACTACTGATTGATAGGTGCACTTGCCTCAAATCGTTGTCATAGTTAGTTTCCAGGTTCGATCATTCTTTTTATAAATTTTAAGACTTTGACATTGCGAAAACAACGATCAAGTTTTTGGCGCCGTTGCCGGGGAACTAAAATATTAAGAAAGCTCTATTTTTATTACTTTAGCCATTATTTTTCGCAATTTTATTTTTATTTTGTTTTTTACTTTGCTAAATTAAATCTTTCTTTCTTTTCCTAGCAGATACCTCTAGTTTATGACTAGAAGGAACCGGAGAGGACCACTAGTATACGACAGTGATATTAAAGCTACCGCTCGCAAGAATTGCAGAGAAATTAGGCGATCCCTAAATTACACAGAAAAAGAGCGAGAAGGCGAATCCAATCCTACTGAAGGGATGGACGAGAATAATCCACCACCCCAAGATGTGGCAGAATATAATGCTCTGCGTACTATGTATGATTATGCTAAACCTCATTTAACAGGAGCAGAATCAAGTATTGTTAGGCCTGCTATAGCTTCTAATAATTTTGAATTAAAACCTAACACTATACAAATGACTCAACAATTTGTTCAATTTGATGGTTTACAAGACGAAGACCCAAATACTCATATAGCTAATTGTTTAGAGTTCTGTGATACCTTCAAAATAAATGGCGTTTCTGATGATGCCATCCGTCTTCGGTTATTCCCCTTTTCATTAAGGAATAAAGCTAAACAGTGGTTAAACTCGTTACCACGAGGGTCAATCACTACATGGGATCAAATGACCGGAATTTTTTTATTAAAATATTTCCCACCTGCCAAAACGGCCAAATTACGAAATGATATCTCTTCTTTTGTGCAGATGGATTTAGAGACATTATACGATGCATGGGAGAGGTACAAGGATCTCTTGAGAAGGTGTCCGCACCATGGTTTACCCTTGTGGCTCCAAGTCCAAACTTTTTATAACGGTGTAAACCCCTCAACGAGGCAACTAATTGATTCAGCCGCCGGTGGAACCTTGAACAACAGAACTCCTAAAGCAGCCTACGAGTTTATTGAAGAGATGTCACTGATTAACTATCAGTGGCAAGTTACAAGGACAAAACCAACAAAATCCGCCGGAGTTTTCAACCTCGACGCAGTAACCATGCTATCAACACAGGTAGAGATGATGAATAAAATGCTTGATAGTTTGTGTTCTTCGCAGGTACATCCGGTGATGCGATCGCGATATAAGTGGAACCAAGTGGCGAATCCCGAGTACCCACCCTACCAACCGAGCACGAAAGCGAACAGATGAACTATATAGGTAATAATTTCAGATCTAATAATAACTCTTATAGCAATACTTATAATCCAGATTGGAGGAACCACCAAAACTTTTCATGGGGAGGTCAAGGAAATCAAGGAATTCAAAGACAACAACCTCCTCAAAATTTCCAAAATCAGCCCTATCCACAGGAGAAGAAGCCGAACCTTGAAGAGATGCTGACAAAATTCATGGCAACTACAGATAACAGTCTCCAAGACACTGAGACCACCCTTAAGAATCAACAGGCATCAATTAAAGTGATCGAGAGCCAAGTTGGGGAACTCACTAAGACAGTTGGACAACTTACTAACACAATTGGACAACTTGCAAAGATAATTTCTGAACGACCATAAGGGCGTCTACCAAGCAACACTGAGATTAACCCAAAGGAGCAAATCCAAGCCATATCAGCTCAAGAAAGTGAAGGGTTAGACGAGCCCAATTCAAAGCAATAGAATGTGGTCAAAGAAGGTAAGGTTGAGGTTGAGGTAAGTAATAATAAGCCAAAACCGGTAATCAAAGAGTACCAACCTCGCATACCATACCCCGAAGCATTAAGGAGAGACGATACAGAGGAACAGTTCGGTAAGTTTCTTAAACTTTTTAAAAAAATACATATAAGCTTACCGTTACTTGAAGCTCTTTCACAGATGCCAGATTCTAGAAAATTTTTAAAAGAGCTTTTGACGAACAAGCGAAGGATAGACGAGGCATCACACGTGGAACTAAATGCAATGTGCTCAAAAATCTTGCAAAATAAACTACCACGTAAATTAAAAGATCCAAGGAGTTTTACGATTCCATGTTTAATTGGTAGTTTACCTATTGATAATGAGTTAGTTGATTTAGGGGCAAGCATAAATGTCATGCCTTATAAATTGTTTAAACAACTAGGTCTAGGGAAACCCAAACAAACTAGGATGAGCATTCAACTAGCTGATAAAACTATTAGAATTCCTAGGGGTATTATCGAAGATGTTCTTGTAAAAATTGATAAATTCATTTTCCCAGTAGATTTTGTTGTCTTAGACATGGATGAGGGTAATTCGATTCCCTTAATTTTAGGAAGACCATTCTTAGAAACTGCTAGAACTAAAATCGACATTGATGCAGGAGAATTAATACTTCGTGTAGGTAATGAGACAGTCACTCTCCAAGCTCTCGACTCGACTAGAACATCGAGTAATCCAGGTGAGAAAACAAATTCTATTGATAACCATTCGGTTAACCCTTCTTTTCAGGAAACACCAGAAAAGAATACAACTGAACCCGATTCCATACCATGGGCCAACAAAGAAATAACACACGAAGAACAAGGGATTCGGATCGATGATCTAGGCAGTGGAAGACGCATTTCAAGGAAAAATTAGGAATACACGAAGCGGGCAGAGCCACTCCACGAAGCAAACAAGTTCAAAATCAGAGATCAGGTATTGATAGAAAAAATAGACCCTCGAACATCTCCTCCCGACCCTAACATAAATAAAGAAATACCGTTTAGGGTAATCAGTGTTTTTCCATACGGAACAGTCGAGGTAAGTAATCCTATTTTCTGTACTTTCAATATAAACGCTTCTCGACTTAAACTTTATCAAGGAAATAGAACTGATAGCATGAGGAAGATATTCAAATTTTTAAACCACCACGATTTGTTGCGAATACGAGGAAAGTCTAGCTTAAGACTTTAAGCGAGCGCTTCTCGGGAGGCAACCCGAGCACTAACCTAATTACTTTCATATTTGTTTTCATTTTACTTTCTTCTCTTATCTTAGTCTTAAACACCTAGTTTTAAACTAACCAAAGTGCAAATTTCTAGCCCATACGGCCTTGCACACGGCGTGGCGTGGCCGTGTGGAGGTAAAAATCTCCATCTTGACAATGGCGTAAGAGGTACAAGTCGAAAGAATCAAATCTTGAGTCACGGACTCCAACCACCACCCCACACGCACAGAAAACACCCACGGTCATGCGGCGCGCGCGTGGGCGACAAACTTATCACCAACGGGCGTGGCGACCTAAGCATGGGCGTGGGAGAAACGAATGAAGCCCACCACGGCCGTGCGACGCGGCCATGTTAGATGCCACGCCCACAAGACACGAGCGTGTGAATGTACCTAACTTGAGAATTCTATTTAAACCACCCTCCCCTCCCTCTTCTCACCCATTCAGCCCATTTATTTTTCTTTTCTTTCTCAACCCTCTCCCTACTTTCCTTCTCTAATACATTCCCTTCTCTATACTCTTGAGCTACACCAAAACCATGCCGAAGAAGTGGAAGGAATCAAGTATAGTCTCCCAGAGGGAGACCGATCTATATAAGTTCATGCTGGCCGCTTCAATCATTCGACGAGCCAAGGATATTTGAGGCCATTTAGTTCTTATTTCGTTTTTCTCTTTTGCTTCAATTTCCTTATCTTTACTTCTCTCCTGCTTAATTTAACTCATTTTATTTTAGTTTCTTGGTTTTAGGTTCTTCAGGCTGCTTGGGAATCACACTTGACCACCACCATATCCACAGCCTGAGAAATCACACCCAACAATAAGGACTCTACGATCCATTTATCTTTTCTTTTAATTTTAGTTCACTTTTTATTTTTCTTCACTTTAGCTTGTTTTTCTTTAATTATTTAATTAGTATAGTTTTAATTATGATTATTATATCTGGCTAATCCTCCATCTTCATCTAGTGCAGGATCGTCATAAAGAAACGAACCCTCCAACTTATCTTTTACCTCCAACGCAAGGATTTCATCCATCATTCAGGGAGTTTCACTTCTCTCCATATCTTTTGAATTTATACTTAATTGTCTATATATATATCTTTGTACATTGAGGGCAATGTACAGCTTAAGTGTGGGGGGGGGTGAACAACCTAAAAAGGTCTAAAAAGGTGCCTAACTTTTTTCATTATTCTCAAATTCCTGAAATTAGGTGCCAAACTTTTTGCATTGTTCTCAAATCCCTGAATTATGCCTTGTCTTAAAGTAAATTTCTCATATTATCATTAGAATGAAATTCCCAGGATTGATGATTTTTATTGACATGTTTTAGATTAAGTCATTGATAATTGTGCATTGATGATTTATACTTTAAGATACTAGAGAATCAAGCATGATAAGTCTATTTTTCGGTATAAATTTTTTTTTCTAGGTTGTCTACCTGAATTTAAATATTACTTTGAAGTTTGAAATTTACGAGGATGACATCAAAATACCCATAATTTTTGTGAGATTTTGAGCCTTATAGAGCATATATTCTTTTTCTTGCTCACTTTTTGATTATGAGTGTGTCAACATTGATTAGTTATTCTAGAACTTGCATCGATTATACATGTCGAGACCACACCTTTGATTTGATATACAGAGATGATGAAGGCACCTAGGATTTAACCTACTCACTCCACTAAAAAAACCTACCTCCATAATTAACCCTTAGTGAACCCCTTTTAATCCTAACAACCCTTTTTATTGACTTACCCGCTAATTTTCAACCAAAACCCTTTGTATTTGTTATCACCATCCTTTTTTACTACCCTTTTTGTCGAGATTTGATTTTGAGCAGTTGCCTAACTATGTTCTATATTTCAGTTGTTAAAGTGCTTTCTTATTATTGTAAATATTTGTGACTTGTTCTAAAAAAAAATCGAAGTATATTCAGTATTAGTATGATGAAAAGCGAGCTTATACAGTTAAAGTCTATTTATTGAAGAAGAAGCTCGTATTATTAGTTTCAAAGTTTCATTCATGTAATTATTTATTTTTCATTCGTTGTTTCTAGTTAGGTAATTTTTTCAGTCGATCTCGATTCTAACCCTCTAATTCACCTTTATCCACACCTTAACCCAAGCCACGTTACAACCACGATAAAGACCTTTTGATCTGTGCATCATTTCATATTCAGATGGTAGAGATTTGATTTTCATGCAAGCCTATGGGATTAACTTTTCAGTTTTGACATTTGAGTGCTTAATTCAGACCTTAAAACACTTGAGTGATTTGAGTGAATCTTTTGTGAGGATGTCAATCCTTGTAGGTTTTGGATCGAGGTAATTATTTAGATGAGGGGAAACACCTATGTTTTGTGCTACAAATGTATGACTTATATTGTTTGAATCTTTAGGACTCTTTGAGTTAAATTATCCATGTATAAATTATCTATGAATTATGATGAGACATTGTTGATAGGACTATTGAATCATGGAAAGTTTGTTTTAATTGTAAGTTGAGAATTTTGGTTGAGGACAAGCAAAAGCTTAAGTGTGGGGGTATGTGATAAACCATAAAAGTAACATATTTTAATCCCACATTTAGCATACTTTTGGATGATTTATCCCTTGATTTATGTAAAAAGGTGCTCTTAATCCTTTCTTTTCATGTTTTATACTCAGGAAAGCACAGGAGGATGGAAAGAACGAGAAACAGGCTTAAAACGGACCAAATCAGGCCAAAGTGAAAATCGACACAGCCTGGACTTGAGCCAACACGGGCGTGTCTCCTTGACAGACTAGAACACGGCCTGATCATGATTTACACGGGCGTGTCACCTCATTAAAGTCCGAACACAGCCTAAAGACGATTCACACGGGCGTGTGCCATGGCCGTGTCCTTGCCGCAGAGAAGAGCAATTTCACTCGGAAAAGGATACTTAGGGGGAAAGAAACCTATTTCAAAAGCCTATATAAACACCCTAAGTATAACCTAAAAGGGGGCGGTGAGCTAGGCCAATGAGCCGAGCCGAAAAGGTCAGATTTGTGGGAAACACGCGAAGATAGCCAGTTGATCCATCTCAAGAAGCCGGAATTCTACTCAAGACGGTGGATCTCTTCTTCAATTCCTTTAGGGGGTTTTAGGGATTTCTTATGTTTTGTTTTATCTTTTCTTCTGAGATGTTTTCTTTTATCATTATGAACTAAACCCTTCAGATACCTGAAGGGGATGAAACTTAGATGAATCTTGTTATCGTTTGCTGAACTATATGATAAATACTTGGTTTGTTCTTAATTATGTGTTCTTAATTCTTGTGTTGATATTTCCGAGATATTGATTCAAGTTTTATGTGCTTAGGTGGATGAGCAAAAGTCCCTGCTTAAGAGTAGATCTAGCATAATTAAGCGGAGTTGATCGCGCACCTAGAGATAGGGTGACGAGATTTTTCTGGATTAGGGTGAAACCTAATATGGGAGTCCATAGATCGAGTTAATGCAATTCTAGGGGTTTTAATTAGAAAGAGATTTCAATTAATCAACCTAGGGTTAGACGTTATTCTCTTCGAGAGAGGGTTTAATATACATTAGGGAGTCTTACGGATCAAGTCAAGTGAATAAATTGTCTGGTTCAGAGTTAGATAACAAGTGAAGTCTAGGTGGATTCTTCCTAAGGGTATCGTCTTAATCAACTAAGTTTTTCCAATAGTATTTCCCCAATTCATTCTTTTTGTCTTTGCGTCTTTAGTTTAGTAGTTAGTTAAATTTAGATTAAATAACAACTTCACTTATTTTAGGCTAGATAATAAAAAGAAAGTTAGTATTAGTACTTTTGGTTCCTTTGGGTTCGACAATCCGGTCTTGCCTAAGCTATACTACTGTTCGATAGGTGCACTTGCCTCAAATAGTTGTCATAGTTAGTTTCCAGGTTCGATCATTCTTTTTATAAATTTTAAGACTTTGACATCGCGAAAACAACGATCACATACCATACCATTGAGCCAAACTTAGCCATTCGACATCAAGACTACTAGCACATTCAACCATTAGGTATTTAGGCCATAACCCACAACTCATCATGTATCATGCAAACACAGGTCACATCACAAGACATTGGCATATAAATAATATATATAGGCTTACAATCAATTAGCCAATATAAGCCAATTAGCATGGCTACATACTACAATAACCTTTAACCATTACAAGCCAATGCATTTGGCCAAAACATAATAACACATACACAAAATGACTAAGTCCCTATACATGCCATAGAATTAAATTACTTGAAGGCATTGATACTAGTCAAAAGCTTGATAGTGTGATAAAATCTCCGACGATCTCCAACCCGAGCTAGCCTCTGTGACACTATAGGAAAAAGGAAAGGAAGGGGGTAAGCATTATATCTTAGTAAGCAGGTATGTAAATAATAAGTGATTTATTAACAGGCTTTTATAAATCTTCACAATATGTTCTCAAGATAATACAATCATAATTGCACATAGTTCCACTATTTTTTCATGTTCATCTCAAGTTGTCTACTCGAGTCACAGTCACTAAATTATTTATATCATGATCTAAAGAACTTAAAATTAAGATCTGTTAATTTTCCCTGAAACTAGGCTCACATATATTATTACCATAAATTTTTTAGAATTTTTGGTTTAGCCAATAAGTACAGTTTATTCTTTAAAGTCTCCCCTGTTCTGCTGTCTGATAGTTTCGACCCTTCTTCACTAAAAATTAATTATCTCTTTGTAAGGGATTTGGATGATGTTTAAATTTGTTTTTATTGAAGGTAGACTCATTAAAAAATTTAAGCATATAAATTATAAACCATAATTATTTTTATACAATTTTTAGTGATTTTTCAAAGTTGGAATAGGGGATTCCGAAATCATTCTGACCCTGTCTCACAAAAATTCAAATATCACAGAATATGAAATTCTTTTGTCTACATCGTTTCTTTTATGTGAAAGTAGACTCATTCAGATTTAATTTCATATCTTATTCAACCTCTAATTCAATTTCCACCATTTTTGGTGATTTTTCAAAGTCACACAACTGCTGCTGTCCAAAACTGTTTTGTTGCTAAATTTACTCTTTCATAATTTCACTTACTCCATTTCATCTTACCGAAGGTTCGATCAAATATCGAGCACATTGTTCATAAATTTTCACACTTATACCTGCACTTATTCATCACATAGTCATATTCAATTACACTTAGTCGTTACATGATCACATGTATTTTCACTTAGTCAATTTCCCGTTGAACTCATCGGAATAATAACAGATACACGGTGGCCTGCACATAGTACCACCCTTGTGGCGAAGCTATATCTGGTGCACATAGTAGCCTGCACTTAGTACTACACATGTGACCAAAACCATCACTTACACATAGTGTCACACTTAGTACCACACATGTGATCGAAGCTATCCGGTGCACGCATAGTAGCTTTGCACTTAGTACTACACATGCGACCTATCCGTCTGCAGTACACGTGTGCTTTGCACTTAGTACTACACACATGACCTAAAACCATCTCGTAGCTCTCTTGTACACATAGTGGCCTACACTTAGTACCACACATGTGACCTAACTACCTCATTCGTATCTTTTCTATTCCGAAGGTTCAACCGAGAATTCTCACTTTTCAACATTTTACCAATTCATCCATAATCATTCACAATTCATAAATTACATCAAATAATTACTCCATATTCAACCATATCTCATATAATATAAAAAAATATTAAAACATAAATAAATAAAAATGATGTATTATTTACATACAAACTTACCTCGAAAGCAAAATCGGTGAAACTGACTTATTCGTCAATTACTCGTTTTTCCCTCGTTCTAGTTCCAAACCTCGTTTTCCTTGATCTATAAAAACACATTTAATTTATTTATTCATCATGCTACTCAAATTAGCCTAAATTCACATTTTTTCAAAATTTACATTTTTGCCCCTAAACTTTATCATATTTACACTTTTGCCCCTAGGCTCGTAAAATGATTTTTATTCAATTTCCTTGTATTTTAAGCCTAGACGAACCATTTTCATAACTACAACAGCCCAAAATTTCCACTAATTCACACTTTTATGACAAATTCATAACTTTTACAAATTAGTCCTTTTAGGCATTTTTATCGAAAATCACTTAGTAAAAGTCGTTTCTCTAACCATAAACATGCATTTTCTACCATTAAACACAAAAATACACACATATTCATCATGGGTAAAAACCCTAGACTTTAACCATATCTCAAATTAGTGGTAGAAATAGATAGATCTTGTTACGAGGATTTCAAAAACGTAAAAATCATTAAAAATGGGGCAATAACGGACTTACAATCGAGCTTGGAAACTTGAAAAACCCTAGCCATGGTTTCCCCTTGTGAAATTCTTCCATGGGGTTGAAGATGGACAAAAATTGGCTTTTAATTTTGTTTTTAATTCATTTTAATTACTAAATGACCAAAATGCCCCTAACTTAAAAATATTCTATTTCACCTATTTCATGTCCATTTTTGTACAACAAATTAACCAGTGGTCTAATTACCATTTAAGGGCATCCAATTTAAAATTTCATAGCAATTTGACACCTCTAGCTTCTAGAACTCAAGTTTTGCACTTTTTACAATTTAGTCCTTTTGACTAAATTGAGTGCCCAAACGTCGAAATTTTTGAACAAAATTTACACGAAATCGTTCCGTGAAATTGTAGACCATAAAAATATAATAATAATAATATTTTCTTACGTCAGATTTGTGGTCTCGAAACCACTGTTCCGACTAGGCCCAAAATCGGGCTATTATAAGTATCACTTGGAAAAGGGAAAGAAGGGAGTAAGTTCAAAAGAACTTAGTGAGCTCTAAAAATATAAATGCTCAACCTTTTCCAATAAATTTCCATGAATAGGATTAATTGAACGTATATATATACATATATAAACAATAATAAGTCAACAGGATTCACGCTGAGATAATTGGGTTTATACCATTTTACATACAACAATGGCGGATACCTATCCTCGGCAGATAGTATCTCCTAGCGGACACTATCGTCTGGCAACACAGTTCACAATTACATTCCCAAAACACAATTCCTTCAATAACGACAGATATTTCAACTGGACGGACACAATACTACCAACTTCTGCCACTACCATCCCAGACATATTAGTTGACAGGTACTATATGGCTACTGAGCATAACACCCCCTTGGTGGTTACCATACGCCAAGCACATATCCTACTCACAAATGCACTCTATCCAAGACTCAATGATAGGATTAAGACTTAACACTTGTCATGCAATGCAACTATATATTCAAACATTTATTTTTGACGATCTTATTCCTCACTTCAAATATACATGCACTACATGCAACAAGTCCAGTGTTCACATTTTCTTACTATTTTTCACACCCTTCCTTATGCTAGCCTCAGATCCCATATATATACGCATCAAAAATAGTACCTTTGTCCTTTTTATTTTGAACACACACGTGTTCCCCTGCAAGGTCAGGGCGTTTTGCCATGGTTAACAAATATCATGTCCTACCAGAGACCTAGCATATTCAGCATTTTGGTTAGCAACTAACATGGCCTACAAGTGGCTCATCATATTTGTCAATCTGGTTAGCAACTAACGTGCCCTACCAGTGGTTCATCTTAATTTTTTGGATACCGAGCTTACACACCAAGGAAGTCGTGTTTGTTTCGTATCACTTATATACACATGTAGATGATTATATGCAGCAACTTACCATATCTTAGAGAAGATGGTTTTACCTGAACTCATAACCTTAAGCTATGGTAAACCATAAACTAATAGTATACAAGGACACGAAGGAGACTAATAGAAGGTCTCAAGGAAGCTGGTTACTGCCCTCCCCCGCGAAGTCTTCCGTTACGCTCTACAACCCTTTCTTGCTTATCCGACTACTCACTCATTTTTCTTTGACTAATAACTCTTATAGGGGTACAAGAATAAAACAAAAACAAAAGGAAAAACCCCCTAGCCCAAACATCACTAGCCACGCCATTATATATAACTCAAACAACCCTCAGAATAACCCTACACATGGCCAACAACTCAGAGCTGATTCGACACCCCTTGGTGGCCGACATATCAATCTATAGACAATCCTTTCTACCAAACACGATTACTACCACTAATCAGAGTGATAAACTTTACTTGTACTCATAAACAACATACTAAACAAGTCATTTAGCTACCTAAACACATCAACCTGTCTTCTACAGTACTTTAGTTCAATTGTAACTAGGTTTTAACTAAACTCTAACAATACTCATCGAACCACAAGCAATCATGGTAAACTGTTCCACAACTACGGCCTTACCCACCGCACTTACAAAGAAAACTATCGGGTCCAACAATCCACCACTAGTGGACTCTACATACCAAAAGAAACCGACCACTTGGCGGATACTAACAAAAGGGTCTAGAACACAAAGCTCACCAAGAGAATCCGCTAATTGGAGGGTTCTCTAAATCGACCAAGCCAAGACGTATAAATTAGTAACCTATACTGTAACATCCCAAAATTGGGCCTAGTAGAATTGGGCCCAATGGGCCTTGGGCGTAGTAGCGTTTAAAATTCAGGAATTTATGTTTTGTGTTATATCATGTGATAGGCTAGTTTAAAATATTAATTGTGTATGTATAGGGGTTCTAAGAAGGCTCGGGGTTGAATTGGACCTTAGTAATTTTTTTGTGTTTTAGTACTTTAAGGAGAGAAGGTAAATGGCATCAAGGCTTAAGGAAATAAAATATTTTGTTAGCATAAATGAGCATATGGCAAGGAGGTTATGGCATCAAGTGGAGAGCATGGAGGGAAGGGGTTCAAATCCCATCTAGTGCAAATTTTGATTAATTTTTATGCTATTCATCCATAGTGTCGGCCATGTTGGTATTTAAGGCAAGGAAGACTTTTTAAATTATGGAAAGGTGGCTAAGGATTATGTTAAGGAGGAAGATAAGGGATAATGAAGGAAAGAATCAAAAGAAAAAGGCAAGAGAAGGAAACATGTTGGCCTATTATGTGGAGGATGTTTTGGAAAGCATTTTGGTCAACACTCATCTTTTGGTAAAGATGATACATGGTTTTGTTAGGGGAAGAGGGGGCAGCGAATTTCTCTAGCTCTCCCTTGCATTTTTACATTTTTGGAATCACTTTTCCTTTTTGAGGCATTTTGGGGGTCTTCTTCAATTTTTCCTAACAAAAACCTCAACTTCACCATGTCTTTCTAACCCTTTTCTCCCTTAGTCGAATCTCTCCTATAGCTACCATTTTGGTTTGTGTTCTTTAATAGCTTGTTCTTTGATTGGTTTTCTTTTCGGTATAGTCTCCAAAGCTGAACCTAGAGTTGTTATCTTGTTGCTAGTGCCAAACCTTGTTATCCCTTTTGACTCATCCCTGTTATTAAGGGCCGAATCAAGCCATCCTTTGTTGCTACTTATCATTCTCTTAGCCTTGGTTTCGGAAGTTGATTGGTAAGTGGGTGATTAGGCTGAATATTGGTGGTAAGATGTTACTCTTTATTTTGATGTTTTGTGCCGCTCATGTGATTCTATTTTGTGGTGAAGATATCAACTTCCTACTCTTGTGGAAGGGCCGAATATTGGATGAAGGCTAACCCCTTTGGTACATCACTTATTTAATTTAGGAACTCGTTGCAATAGCCAAGGTGCAAGGTCGGATTTTTGAATCTAGTAGGGAAGGATCACGATTGTGGGGGCAACGAAGAGTGGTTCTTTAGGAAATCCAAATCAGGTGTGTAATCCCATACCCTTCCGAATACATGTTTGAAATGGTGGGTAATCTCACACCTCTTTGAATGTTGCATGGAATTTTCTATTATTCGGTCGAAATACCGAAAAACCGGAAACCGACATCCGTGACCACTCGGGCGTGCGTATGTTCGTAGTAGTAACCATATTTTGCAATGAAACAGTTTGGTCAGTAGCAGTGACGTGATTTTTAAAAATCACGAAAAATAGGATAAAGGGAATTAGAAAGTGAAAAAGATATCAAATTAAAGCTTACGGTGTCTATTTTTATATGAAAGAAACAGAGAAGGAAGAGAAATTTTATATTCTGTGATATTTTAATTTTAGTGAGACTGGTTCTGATTGACTTCGTGGTTCCCTATTCTGTCTTGGAAAAATCATTTATAATTGTAAAAAGTGAATTATGAGTTATAATTTATATGTATAGATTCCTTAGTGAGCCTATTTTCAATAGAAACAAGTGGGAGCAACATATGAAAACTGTACAGTGAGATATTTGAATTTAGGGTAAGAGAGGTCAGAATTGTTGGTCAGTGAAACAAGGGGAACTTTAATAAATAAACTGTACTAAATGGTTAAGCCAAAAATTCTGGAAAAATTGTAGTAAGAAGATATATGAGTCTAGTTTCAAGGAAAATTTATGGATCTAAATTTTGAGTTTCCTAACTCGAGTTATAGTCAATTTAGTCAGTATGACGCAGATGGACAGTTTCAATTTTTACGCCCCACATTAGTAGTTAAGTCTGGGTTGCAAAATTACCAAAATACCCTTGGAGGGTAAGTTACCAAAATACCCCTGGGTTGCGAGATTACCGAATTAAGAAAATTCCCTTATGGGCCGAATTACGAAAATGCCCCTACGGGCCAATTTACAAAAATGCCCCTATGGGCCGAATTGCTAGAATGCTTTAGTGGGCCGAATTACAAGTTCTATAATTGGCCGATTTACCGTAATAAATTACTGGATTAATGATTGTTGTTTATATATGTGGATATTATGCTTTATTATGTATGTTTCATTTACATATTCTGTATGGGATGGGAAAAATGTTGAAGAGAAGTGTAGCCTGGTGGCTTTGCCACAAATATTATGAAAAGCAGTTTGACTGCAGTGATATATTCTGATTTCGGTGGCTCTGCCACAATTCTGTCTGGTGGCTATGCCACGTATAATCTATTATTCTGGTGGCTTCGCCACAAATTCTCTATATGGCAACTTGCCTGCGATTGGTGTGTTTGGCGGGGTGGGTTGACTTGATCCCCACAGGTGTGATGGGATGGTACGAGTGGTGTGTAGCGGATGGATATCTAGGATGGGTTGGGTTGCATACATTCATACATTTGCTTCATTTTAAGAATTGTTATGTAAAAGGGCTTAGGCCCAAGATATTGCTATATGGGTTTAGGCCCAGTGGATGGCGGTAAGGGGATTTCACACTGAGTTCTTGTAACTCACTCCCCCTTTTTCTTAACCCTTGTAGGTAATGCTCAGTGATGTGGACTTGGGCCATGGATGACTCGATGGAGGCCATACTTCAGTAATGGTGTTATTGAACTTTAGATTTCTATTTCCGTTTACTTTACTACTTTTACTATTTTGGGTTTTTATGTTGTAATAAGGCCTCTGGAATATTTTATTTTGCTTTATGTTTGACGTACTTATTATCTTGCTTGAATTGTTTTAAATGGGAATTTTTCTAAAAACTTAAATAAAGGTTTTCCAAAATAGAATAACAAATGGATTTTATAACAAACTTTTAAAAATATTTTAACTCGGAAATTTTCTCTCAAATTATCAATGATATTTTTTAAAAGTCACGGTTTATAAGATCTCTAGTTCAAATTATCGATTTATCAATCAACCATCGAGATTAGTAGTATTTTATCAAATGTTTCAAATCAAATTTGTTTTCTTGTTTATAATAAAATAATACCTATTTTAATACGAATAGAAAGGATTTAACACGTTTTTCTCATGTGACATGTCAGATCCAGTCATAACGCATGGGCAGGGTTTGGGGTGTTACATTTTATGGTATCAGAGCCTGGTTGCAAAACTCGGCTGTAGTTTGGGTTCAAAAGCGTTTTCCAAAGCTATTTGAATTTAAAATTATAAATGCATGTTTTAAAGGAAGTATGGCACCACGGGTATCCGGCACCAAGTCAAGTAAGTATATGTTATCATTTTATGATTATGATTATTGTGGTATGACTGTAGAAATACTCTAGAACTCTTAGCTATAGGAGCTGAAACTATAGAGATTGAGACTTTAGGATACGTTGTGCGAAAACAACTTTACTTCCTATACTCCATAAAACATTGTTTAATAAATACTGAAATAGCATACTGATTCATAAGACTTTTAATCAGATTAAATCGAATTAGCAAACATGAGCGCTAGAGGACGTGGATGCGGCCATGGTAGAGGTCGAAATGTTTGGGTTAGATCCTCAACATCGGGGCTTATGCCCGAAAGGGAGACGCCGGTATCACCAGTGACCGAGACGGAGTCTTATGACCGAGCCGGAATTGATGAGCTAACTCAGCTAGTTAGGGAGGTTGTAGAGGAGGTTAGAGAAATTGGTCAAACACTTCGAGTTGAGCGTGTGGACTGTAAGAAGAAATTAGATCGCGATTCTCTAGGGACGCAGTCTCGTTCTGTGAAGCATGTTAAGGCACGCCCAAACTTTCCCGCTTGCGAATATTGCAAAAAGCGTCATCCGGGTGAATGTTGGAGAAAGTCTGGAGCATGCTTGAGATGTGGGTCTAAGGAGCATAAGGCTCGGGATTGTTCCTTCACCATTAAGTCAGGTATGTCTTGGTTGGATGAGGTGTTTGAATGTAGAAAATCTTATGAATGCGCGATAAGTACCTGTTTGCTTTTGTGGTTGAATATCTGGTCGGGTGAAGAGATTTCTAGATTAGGTTAGAAGTGTACTAGTGTTTTGGGAATCAGAGTGCGCAAAGAGCGTGGTAGAGTAGTCTGTGTTAAACCATTGTTTGATAGTCAGAAATTTCGAGGACGAAATTTCTTTAAGGGGGTAGATTTGTAACATCCCAAAATTGGGCCTAGTAGAATTGGGCCCAATGGGCCTTGGGCGTAGTAACGTTTAAAATTCGGGAATTTATGTTTTGTGTTATATCATGTGATAGGCTAGTTTAAAATATTAATTGTGTATGTATAGGGGTTCTAAGAAGGCTCGGGGTTGAATTGGACCTTAGCAAAATTTTTGTGTTTTAGCACTTTAAGGAGAGAAGGTAAATGGCATCAAGGCTTAAGGAAATAAAATATTTTGTTAGCATGAATGAGCATATGGCAAGAGGGTTATGGCATCAAGTGGAGAGCATGGAGGGAAGGGGTTCAAATCCCATCTAGTGCAAATTTTGATTAATTTTTATGCTATTCATCCATAGTGTCGGCCATGGTGGTATTTAAGGCAAGGAAGACTTTTTAAATTATAGAAAGGTGGCTAAGGATTATGGTAAGGAGGAAGATAAGGGATAATGAAGGAAAGAATCAAAAGAAAAAGGCAAGAGAAGGAAACATGTTGGCCTATTATGTGGAGGATGTTTTGGAAAGCATTTTGGTCAACACTCATCTTTTGGTAAAGATGATACATGGTTTTGTTAGGGGGAAGAGGGGGAGCCGAATTTCTCTAGCTCTCCCTTGCATTTCACATTTTTGGGATCACTTTTCCTTTTTGAGGCATTTTGGGGGTCTTCTTCAATTCTTCCTAACAAAAACCTCAACTTCACCATGTCTTTCTAACCTTTTTCTTCCTTAGTCGAATCTCTCCTATAGCTACCATTTTGGTTTGTGTTCTTTAATAGCTTGTTCTTTGATTGGTTTTCTTTTCGGTATAGTCTCCATAGCCAAACATAGAGTTGTTTTCTTGTTGCTAGTGCCAAACCTTGTTATCCCTTTTGACTCATCCCTGTTATTAAGGGCCGAATCAAGCCATCCTTTGTTGCTACTTATCATTCTCTTAGCCTTGGTTTCGGAAGTTGATTGGTAAGTGGGTGATTAGGCTGAATATTGGTGGTAAGATGTTACTATTTATTTCGATGTTTTGCGCCGCTCATGTGATTCTATTTTGTGGTGAAGATATCAACTTCCTACTCTTGTGGAAGGGCCGAATATTGGATGAAGGCTAACCCCTTTGGTACATCACTTATTTACTTTAGGAACTCGTTGCAATAGCCAAGGTGTAAGGCCGGATTTTTGAATCTAGTAGGGAAGGATCACGATTGTGGGGGCAACGAAGAGTGGTTCTTTAGAAATCCAAATCGTGTGTGTAATCCCGCACCCTTCCGAATACATGTTTGAAATGGTGGGTAATCTCACACCTCTTTGAATGTTGCATGGAATGTTCTATGATTCGGTCGAAATACCAAAAACCTGAAACCGACATCCGTGACCACTCTCGGGCGTGCGTATGTTCGTAGTAGTAACCATATTTTGCAATGAAATAGTTTGGTCAGTAGCAGTGATGTGATTTTGAAAAATCACGAAAAATAGGATAAAGGGAATTATAAAGTGAAAAAGATATCGAATTAAAGCTTACGGTGTCTATTTTTATATGAAAGAAACAGAGGAGGAATAGAAATTTTATATTCTGTGATATTTTAATTTTAGTGAGACTGGTTCTGATTGACTTCGTGGTTCCCTATTCTGTCTTGGAAAAATCATTTAGAATTGTACAAAGTGAATTATGAGTTATAATTTATATGTATAGATTCCTTAGTGAGCCTATTTTCAATAGAAACAAGTGGGAGCAACATATGAAAATTGTACAGTGAGATATTTGAATTTAGGGTAAGAGAGGTCAAAATTGTTGGTCAGTGAAACAAGGGGAACTTTAATAAATAAACTGTACTAAATGGTTAAGCCAAAAATTTATATGAGTCTAGTTTCAAGGAAAATTTACGGATCTAAATTTTGAGTTTCCTAACTCGAGTTATAGTCAATTTAGTCAGTATGACGCAGATGGACAGTTTCAATTTTTACGCCCCACATTAGTAGTTAAGTCTGGGTTGCGAAATTACCAAAATACCATTGGAGGGTAAGTTACCAAAATACCCCTGGGTTGCGAGATTACCGAATTACGAAAATGCCCTTATGGGTCGAATTACGAAAATGCCCCTACGGGTCGATTTACGAAAATGTCCCTGTGGGTCGAATTGCTAGAATGCTTTAGTGGGCCGAATTACAAGTTCTATAATTGGCCGATTTACCGTAATAAATTACTGGATTAATGATTGTTGTTTATATATGTGGATATTATGCTTTATTATGTATGTTGCATTTACATATTTTGCATGGGATGGGAAAAATGTTGAAGACAAGTGTAGCCTGGTGGCTTTGCCACAAATATTATGAAAAGCAGTTTGACTGCAGCGATATATTCTGATTCTGGTGGCTCTGCCACAATTCTGTCTGGTGGCTATGCCACGTATAATCTGTTATTCTGGTGGCTTCGCCACAAATTCTGTATATGGCAACTTTCCTGCGATTGGTGTGTTTGGCGGGGTGGGTTGACTTGATCCCCACAGGTGTGATGGGATGGTATGGGTGGTGTGTAGCGAATGGATATCTAGGATGGGTTGGGTTGCATACATTCATACATTTGCTTCATTTTAAGAATTGTTATGTAAAAGGGCTTAGGCCCAAGATATTGGTATATGGGTTCAGCCCAGGTGGATGACTATAAGGGGATTTCACACTTTGAGTTCTTGTAACTCACTCCCCCTTTTTCTTAACCCTTGTAGGTAATGCTCAGTGATGTGGACTTGGGCCATGGATGACTCGGTGGAGGCCATACTTCAGTAATGGTGTTATTGAACTTTAGATTTCTATTTCCGTTTACTTTACTACTTTTACTATTTTGGGTTTTTATGTTGTAATAAGGCCTCTGGAATATTTTATTTTGCTTTATGTTTGACGTACTTATTATCTTGCTTGAATTGTTTTAAATGGGAATTTTTCTAAAAACTTAAATAAAGGTTTTCCAAAATAGAATAACAAATGGATTTTATAACAAACTTTTAAAAATATTTTAACTCGGAAATTTTCTCTCAAATTATCAATGATATTTTTTAAAAGTCACGGTTTATAAGATCTCTAGTTCAAATTATCGATTTATCAATCAACCATCGAGATTAGTAGTATTTTTTCAAATGTTTCAAATCAAATTTGTTTTCTTGTTTATAATAAAATAATACCTATTTTAATACGAATAGAAAGGATTTAACACGTTTTTCTCATGTGACATGTCAGATCCGGTCATAACGCATGGGCCAGGTTTGGGGTGTTATATATACTTCGCCAAAAGACGAACCTTCAACCAAGTCTTTATAGACTCACTTGGTTAGTTAAACGACCCGCCAATCATGGCGTGACAATTAGCACTAACTTAACTTGGCAGATAGGGCGTAAATTAGCTTTCCCTAGCTTATACGTAGCTACCAATCCGCCCACACAATCCATCCACTAGGACTACGCCGAATAGGGTGTTATAGTCAATAATTGGCTCTTTTATGAAGGAAGATGTAATAATTACCATGAAATAAAATAGAATCATATTGAGTAAACAAAGTTAGCTTAAAGAGATAAAGAATATCTTATAAGGGTAGCACACTTATGATAAGGTCATTGGACAAGCATCTATGGAGTTGCTTTTGTAATGGTATATAATAAGGGTGAGTTCAATTATGGTACTTTAGTGTAATGTTTCCATGATTTAATAATGTTGTAATTAATAGATGAAGATTCAGAACTTAATTACAAATTATTTGAGCCTTATTTATAAATTTCTAATCGGTCTCTCCACTAGCTCGACATAACCCAAAATGGATTACATGTAGATCAATTTTTGGAAAGAATGAAAACAACAATTAAGAGAAATAGATCGCATGTATCATCACTACTCACAGTGGATGCGTTTTCTCGCTATGTACAAAAAGATGACTTAAAAATTAAATTATTTTTTGAGTTGTTATTTAATTGATTAAAATTAAATAACTAGAATTCAAAATGGAAATTAAATTAATTAGTCATCTTAGTTTTATGGAATAGGGCAATTAAATATGTTTCATCATAGATTCTTATACGGTAAAATTGTCATAACTTTAATGAAATTAGAATTGCGTTGTGAAAATTAATTAATTAACTAATTAATATTTTTGGAAATAGAAAAAGAGGTTGTTGGGTTGATTAAATTATATGATTTGGTTAAAGTATAAGAAAACACTTATAATTGTACTCAATGCTAGAGACATGACCAATAGGCCTATCCAACATGTAAGGGTCAAAAACTTTAGTCTCAGTAAGGGTTGTTATTGCCCCTTAGTATTCCCTATAAGGGAATTGTATTTTTTCTATTAAAATTTTATTATTTAATTACATATTGTTCAAATAAAATTCTTGTGCCTTTTTTTTTTATAAATAGGAATTATGGGTTGAGCCAAAATTATCCCATTTATTCATATTTTTAGTGCAGTTACTCTATTAGAAAATAGTGGTAATTTATTTCGTGAATAAATTCTATTTTCTTGAAAGTTCAAAGTTTTGGTTTCTCATAGAGATAATTAATTTTCCTCTTGAAAAATAATTAATTTTTTCATTTTTTTGCAATCAGTTCATGAAGTTAGAACCCACACTCTAAGCAAGTTGGGGTTCGAGGATAGCAAAAAAGATCATTTGCCAGAAAGCCAAGAAACGGCCTAGACCGTCTCGCTCAAAGCACATGTACTAAATCGGCCTAGGGTTTATTACTATAATAATCAAAAACCTCAATTTAAAAAAAATTAAACTTTTGTTGTGTGAGAAACACTTTCTAAATTGATTTTTCTAACAATTGGTACCAGAGCTAGATTGTGCTATATTTATAGTATAAAACGGATACCAAATTTTCTTCTCTCTCTCATTGTTTAATTAAATAAGATAAAAAAGTGATATTTTAAAATTGTATGCATATTTTGGATTGTTATATATGTGGTTCTTAGCATTAGATCGATTGTATTTAGGCATTTCAAATTTTTTGGGTTTGTAATTAGATCGTGGACTATTATCTCCATATACGTTTTAATTTTATATTTGTAAAATAAAAAATATTTATGTGAGCCGTAGATGGCTTGGTATTTTATGTATCCTTAAAATTTTCATTAAAACCTAGAAAAGCATAGTGGATCTATAACCCAAAATGAACTAAGGTAAGACACACTAAGCACTGCATGGCGTGTGACACCCCACAAGAGAGGTGGGGCATCACACCTAGCCAAGTGGTTGTGTGAGGCAACTGTGTAGGAGTCGGGGCCACTGCGGCCCCAACAAGCACAAGATGTGAGGGGAGCGATCAGGCATTACGCTCAACCGCATGTGCAAGGAGTAAGGCTAGGGTCGGGTCATCGTGCCCCAACCAAGATGGCGTTGGATCTGGTGCCCTAAGTGTAGTATATTCATTTTCTATGCTTTTATATTTTTAAATAGACTGGGATGATAAAATTATCCATAAATTGCATTAATACCCTTTGTACATTGTTCTCAATGATTTTTGCACACAAAGTAAAATGAAATCAAATATTGGCTCATTGGTTATCTAACGTTTAACTAATACTAAGTAGTCTTAAATGATCAGATTGTAATTGAAAAAGACAACTTGTATTAGTAGATGAACCTAAACATGTCCTTATTCTAATTGAAAATAAAAAAAAAAACCAATTGGAAGAACAATGTCTTCTATCAAGTTCAATTGGGGAGATACTTTGTCTTAAGCATCAAAGTAGATGACTCCTAAAGATAGAGACATAGATGTGACTGACTAGACTGGCAGTACATTCGATAGGACCCAAGTACAATAGATCTTGAATCTGTGTATGGATTTATTCACTTGTGACATTCATAGTGTGGCATAGCTTAATCCTGAGTAGATGGTGGGTTATGTATGCGTGACTTGTATACTTTGATGTCAGTAAAAGCGTAAGTTCAAATAGATAAGGAACTAAAGCTTGTGCATTGGGTATATGACTTCTGTAGTCTGTAGCATCATTCACAATAGTGGAATTTATAGCCCAAGAAATGGGTAAATGATATCCTCTCATTGGTATTACATGATAGATGAAAAGTAAACTTGGTCACGAGTTGTTTGTCTTTATGATAAATGACTTAATTACTATTTTGATAGTGATTGACTTTTTATGAAGGAAGATGTAATGAATACTATGAGATAAAATAGGATCATATTGGAAAAACAAATTTATCCCAAAAAGATTAAAGATATCCTATTAGGGTAATACACTTATGACAAGGTCATTGGACGAGCACTGACAAGTAGCCTAAAAACAATATTTTCTAAACTTATTTTTTCCAACATCTATATGGTGCAACCCACTGGATATGTAACTAAAGGAAATGGACATAAAGTTCAAAAATTACTAAGGTCCATATATGGACTTAAGCAAACATCTCGTTCATGGAATCAAATTTGATCAAGCGATCACAACTTTTGGGTTTGAGCATTTATAGATAGATAGTTGATGGAAAGATGGTTTTTCTAGTTCTATATGTTGATGACATACTACTCATTAAAAATGATGCAATGACATTGTCATCGGTTAAAATGAGGTTAACCCAACAATTTAGCTTCAAGGATTTGGGTGAAGCTAAATATGTTCTAGGAGTTCAAATCCTTAGGGATCAAAAAAAATAAAAAAAATAAAGTGATAGCTTTATCACAAACTTCATACATAGACAATATATTGGAACCTTTTGCGATGGTTGACTCAAAGAAGGGATCATGACCTTCTATTTTAGGCTTTCAATTTTCTTTAGAGGATTGTGCCAAGACTGTGAAAGAAAGAGAGCAAGAGATTTTGAGAAAAGTCCCTTATGCTTTGGCAATAGGATGTATATTATATGTAGTGTTATTCACATGTCTATATTTATTATGCAGCAGGAATAGTAAGTCGATATCAGACGAATCTAGGTCCAAGACATTGATAAGTAGTTAAACATAGATTTTTGTAGAGAATGGGATATTATATACTTGGATATAAAGGTTCTAACTTTCAAACGTGTCAAGATTTGAGGAAATCGACATTGAGCTGTGTCTTTGTCTTAGACGACAAGTCTATAGTGTGAAGACGTGTCAAGTAGGGTTGTACTGGTGACTCCACAATGAAGGTCGAATATGTGGCTACTTTTGAGGCAAAAAAAGAAACAATATAGCTTCAAAAGTTCCTTACGAATCTCAAAGTTATTACTAGTATGGAGAGTGTTATTTCACTATATTGCGATAACAATGTAGTAATAGCTAAAACTTAGGAAACAATAAATCATAAATGGACAAAACATAATGATCGAAAATATCACATTATTTGAGTGGTGATGGATGATGGAATAATGGATGTATTCAAAATCTCATCTGAGAATGACTTTACAGATTTGTTTACCAAGAGGATTTGGGAATATGAAATATGACTAATGTACTTCACTAGGGCAAGTGAGACATTGTAAGGATCTAGATCCCTAAATGTAATTTATTTGTTCATTTGTACTTGTAATTTTTCAAACAGTTTGGTTTAACAAAAGTCCATTATTCACATTAATGTCGTTTGTATTTGTCCTCAATGATTTTTGCATGCAGAGAAAATTGTAAGCAAATATTGGTTCATTGATTACTTAATATTTAACTAATACTAAGTTGCATTATATGGTCAGAACATAATGGGAAAGTCAACTTTTATTAGTAAGTAATCTAAAAGGTTCATAGTTTGATGAATCAAAATTAAGAAAATCGGTTAAAAGATTAGATACCATCTATCAAATCCAATAAGAGAGATACCTTGTCTTGAGTATCAAAACGATTGACTCCTAAAAGATAGAGATATAGACATGATTGCCTAGATTGACAATACATTGGACAGGACCTAAGTCAAATTATTCTTAGATCCTTTTATGGATTAATTCACTTGTGACGTTTATACAATGACTCAGGTAATCTTGAGTCAGTGACTGACCATATGTTCATGATTCGTATACTTTAATGTATTAAAAACATGAGTTCAAGCAACTAAAGAACCGAAAGCTAGTACTTTGAGTATACAAATTCTTCATGATATAGCTTCATTTAAAATAATGGAATTCATAGCCCAATAAATGGTAATGTGGCCACGGGTCATTTGTCCAGGACAAATGATTTAATTACTATTTGTTAGTAATAGAGTTTTTTTCATAGAGGAAGATGTAATGGTTGCCATGAGATAAAATAGAATCATATTTGGTGAATGAATTTAACCCAAAAGATGAGTGATATCTTATGAAGGAAAAACACTTATGACAAGGTTATCGGAGAAACACTTATTAAAGTTGCTTTCATTTTGGAATATAATAAGGGAGAGGTCAATCATGGTACTTTAGTGGAAAGACTCCATGATTAAATAATGTTCTACTTAATAGACAAAGAGTTGGAACCTAATAAAAAATTATTCGACCCGTAATTATACATGTCAAATCGGTCTCTCCGCTAGCTTGACATAACCCAAAATAGATTGCATGTAGGAATGATAATATGGAATGAATGAATATGACGATTAAGGAAAAATATCGCAAGTATCACTATCAATAGTAAATGCATTTTCTCGCTAAGTACAATAGATGAATTAGAAAATAAATTAATTTCTTGAAATTAAAATTTGAAGTTGAAATTAAATTAATTAGCCATCATAATTTTATTAGACATGGCAATTAAATATATTTTCTTATAAATTCTAATACGATAAAGTTGTCATGGCTTTAATGGAATCAGAATTAGTTTAAGAAAATAATTTAACTGGGTGAATTAATTAATTAATTAATATTTTGGGAACCGGAAAGATAGTTATTTGGTTGGTTAAATTATATGTGTTGGTTAAAAACCTGAATAATACATACAATTGTACTTAATACACAATATGGGCCTGAGAGCCCATCCCAGTACATGGGAGGTGGCAAACCTTAGTCCCAACATGGGTTTTTGCTGCCCGTAGGGTTTCCTAGCAAGGAAACTATATTTTTTCAATTAAAATAATATTATTTAATTAACATTTGTTCAAGTACATTATTGTTACTTTTTTCCTATAAATAGGAACTATGAGATGACCTAATTGGCACACCAATTGAGTATTGTTACTCTGTCAGAAAACGTGACAATTTATTTACAAAATAAATTTTATTTTCTACAAAGCTCAAAAGTTTTTGAAATTTTTAGAGAGAAATTAAGTTTCCCATTGAAAGTTAATCAAAATTTCATTCTTTACATTCGGTTCATGTAGTCTTAACCCATACTCAAAGTAAGCCTAGATTCGAGGATAGTAGAAAAGATCGTTTGGTAAAAAACCAAGAAATGACCTTGACCACCTCACTCAAAGCAAAAATAATAATTCAATCTAGGGTTTATTACTATGAATGCCACAAGGCTCAATTTAAGAAAAAAATTAAACTTCCATTTTACTACAAACAATTTTTTCTAAACTGATTTTTCCAACAACTGCATGGTATAGTAGCACTTTCAATGCTGGAGGTTCCTTGAAGTAGTTCTAGGACAAATCACTTGACCCCATTTTGTGGAAATCTTACATCTATTTTCTTAACACTTGCATCCTTTCTTCAAATTCATCCTCATTCCTTTGGCAGTTTTGTTCTTACAACTAGCCCATCATACCATCTCTACGTCAAAGTGTAACAGCCCAAAAGTTAGTGGTGTTGAAAATGCAATTTCAAAATTTTGATTTCCGATGATCGAGTCCGTAAATATTTAATTGAATAGATAGTTAATTAAGGTACAAGTGTAATGACCCTAAAGTCAGTGGTGTTGGAAAATGAGGTATCGAGACCTCATTTCTATAAATTGAGCCCAAAAATATTTTTATTAAATATTTACGAAATTATTGTATAGGTGAGTTGAATTTTGAATAATTAAATTTTTTGAATTATTAATTAATTAAGGTACAAGAACTAAATTGTAAAAGTGGTAAAAGTTAACCGCTTTGGATTTTTAAGCAATTGGAGGACCAATGTAACATCCTGAATTGGTGGGGCTTCGCATTTAGTGTGCTGTGATGTTTATGTTACGCTTGATGTGCTAGTTAGGGTGTTTAAGGGGTTAAGAATGGGCTCGTGGATTCGTAGAGGCCTTAATCGAATTTTCTCGCTTGGGCACTCGTGTGGAAAGCCACTAGGATAGGGCTTAAAAGATATTATCTGTAAATTAAAACACACAAATGGGCTTGTGGCCCAGTGGTCAGTGGCGCTACTTAGGGGCTTTGAGGTGGCGTGATAAGTAATAGGGAGGTCCAAGGTTCGAGTCGCATTACCCACTTATTTTAAATGTTTTTGGCGTCAAAAGAGAGGAGAGTTGGGGGCGGCTAGGATGCCTGGAATTAGAAGATTTATGTGTTTGGATAATGTGGATAATGTGGCAGATAAAAGGACGAAGAGGTGGCGTTATCTGGGTCACTTGTGGATGAGAGATCAGGTAAGGATAAGGGAGAAAGTTTAGAAATTATCTACTGACCACAGTAGTGGCCGAATTTCTAACTCTGGGGGAAAGAGGAAATCGATTTTGATGAGGCTAAGGGGGGTGCCGAAATTTCCCTTGTTAATTAATTAGTCTTAGTTTTCAAAAGAGGGCAATTCCGGCTTTTGGTTAGTGTGTGTGCCGAAAATTTGATTAGAAAATAGGGTACTTCTTAATTTCGGCATTTATTCTCATTCTCTTCTCTTAGTTGTTTCTTTTCTCAAAAAGCCGAAAACTCCTAAAGTTCCATCTTCTTCTTCATTCTCTGCTAAAGCCGAAACCTCATAGCCTTTCTCTACACCTTTTCCCAATTTCTTCTATAAGCCGAAACCCTTAAGTATTCCTTCTCTTCTGCCATATCCGAATGTCCTAGTGCCCATTCTTTTTCTTCCTACCGATTCCTTCATTGAAAGTCGAATCTCCATCGATTTCTTTGAATCATCTTCTGTTTTTTATTTTCGCAAAAAGCCAAAATCTCCTAGGAGTTGCCGAATTCTCTGTAAAGGTAGGTGTCGGTTTCTTCTGATCTATTCTTTGTTCTCTTTTGGTTTTTAGAAGACAAAGCCGAAAGGCTAATGGATTGTTGGTTTCTTGTGTTTACGTGTTGGGCGACATTCAGGAATTGAAGTAGATCGCATAGATTTAAAAGCCGGAATCGCTAGTCTCTGAACCTCATATCTCTCTTTTCGGGATTTCAAGGTAAGGGGTTCTCTTTAGATTCTCGTTAGATTCGCTATCGTAATTGTGATCTTAACCATATGTTATGATGGTAGCAACTGATAAGGTCTTTTGATGGAATCAAATATCGATCAGGCGAAGGAGGGGATTGGATCTGTTAAACCAATCCCTAAGTTTAAGAAACGAGCGGTGTCAGCAGTTCGGGATTGGCCACCGGGTTGTGGACCGACTTCAGAACAAAACCTTAGACAGTTAGCAGTCGTATCGGCTTCTGATAGTGTCAACATAGAAAGTCTCGTCTTGTCTGTAATCAGGTGTGTAGATCTCTATCACACTAATTAATCTGTACTATATATGTTATGGGCTAAAAGCCGGATAAAGGTCTGTATGGATATCGTATTATTACCGAAAAGGGTAGGCAAGGGATGCCAGGTACGTAATCATAGAAACTTCTCTATGTGTATCGATGTATGTTATAGACTGTGATCTTTTAGGTAGTATATTATTTTGCTTCTGTATGGATGTATGCATAGGATGGGGTTGATATGATGAAGGGGAAGAGCATGTTAAAAGGTCACCTAGTGATCGGAGGTTAAACCACGATATGTACACTTAGGTCACAATAGTGATCGGTGGCTCTGCCATACTTGATTATAAGGTCACACAGTGATCGGTGGCTCTGCCACGATGGATTATAAGGTCACATAGTGATCGGCATTATAACCCGACAAAGATGACCGCCGATATAGTGTGTAGCGGTTGGTGGGTTGATTATAGAAATCCCGAGGTGTGATGGCTGGTACGGGCCGTGTGTAGAGGATGGACTTTTAGGTTGGGTTGGGCCATGCGGCATGTGAATATTTTGTTGCCATTGTGTATGGGCCAAGGCCCATAATGTGTTTGTGGGCCTCGTGCCTTTTATGTGTTTTCGTGATTTGCACACTGAGTCTTGGTGACTCACCCTTTATTTTCCCCGACTTTTCGGATGAGCGAGTAGATCGTGGACATGGAAGCCGAGGCGGACTCGAGGGGCCATCAAGTCTTATATTTTCATAAACTATTTTCAGTTTTCCTTTAAGTTTTCAATTTTGGGACTATTTTTGTAATAAGGCTCCATAGCTTAGATTCAGATTATAATTGTTAATGTCTTTATTCTATTTTTTAAAAAAAATTTAATTTTATGTTCAAAGACTTATCTATAGGAAGTAAAAATATGGGAATTTCAAACACGTTCAAAGAAAAGCAAAGGTTTTCTTCAAATATCACTTATTTTAGCGAATACCTAAATAAATAAACTGAATTTCCAAAAATCATCCAAGTGAAGTTTTTAACGTTAAACCCCGTAGCATACCAGATTTGGTCGTAACATTTGGGCTGAGTTTGGGGTGTTACATTTTGGTATCAGAGCCTAGTTGCAAAACACAGGCTGTGAAATGGGTCTAGTAGGGTGTTGTAAAATTGATGTGAATTTGAGAAAAATGCTTTGGGTTGAGATATGGCATTCGAGTCTACCGGCACCTGATCCACGCAGGTAAGTATTCTGACTCTTGATGTGATATGCATGTTGGGTTTGATGGGCTTTATGGCGTAGACTAGTATGATACGGTTAATAGATCTTAGGCCTAGTTTAAACAACTCTTCAATTTCATAAAACTTAATCTAATTAAACATGTCCGTAAACAAGTCGCTGGGTTAGGGTGTGGTAACAGGCATACGTATGTCTAGGATTGGATTTAGGGAGAGCTTGGTACTTAAGCGGCCCTAGTGGCTCACCTCCTCTTCGCTGGAATCCTACCTGGTTCGTAGTGACTGTTCACCTTAGTCGCGAGGACTTATTGACGGGCCAAAGACCATAATTAAAACCCGAAATGGACCAAATACCCTTAGTTTTGTAAATTACCAAAATACCCCAAAACCCCTAGATTTACAATAGCAACCGGTTTACAAAATTATCAAAAATTGTGAAATTACCAAAATACCCTCGATTTGAAAAAAAATTAAATTTTCCAAAATACCCCTACTTTACAAAAAAAAATTCCAAAATATTTCTATTTCGAAAAAAAACACCAAGATACTCTAATTTGGGAAATTACGAAAATACCCATGTAGGATAAAATTATGGAAAAACCCCTAGGTAGTGAAATGACGAAAATACCCTTATGTGACGAATGTGAGTTCATAGATGCTACTTGTATGTTGATGTATGATGGTTGAATGTATGGGGTTCCTAGAACTAGGAGATACAGACTTGAGACTGAAACCCGTAGATATAATTTCAAATTCGAAAAAACTACTCTTGAAACTACTTTCCATAAGATTGTTCGTGGTTAACTAGTGAAAGAAATTAATAATTCATAAAATTTCTAATCAGATAAACGCGAATCGGTAGAATGAGTACAAGGGGTCGTGGACGTCCGCCGCGTGGTCGTGGGAGGGGTAGGATGGCTGTGTCAGAACCATTAGGATCTGGCCATGGGTCTAGAAACGAGATACCGGTATCATCCGCTGCAGAGATAGAATTTCAGGACCAGACAGCCAGAGATGATGCGGTATCTCAGGCAATGTTAAGGGTTTTAGAGAGGGTTGCTGGGGCAGGCATGGGCACAGGAGCCCGAAAATCTGTGTCGGAGTGACTTAGAGCCAATGGGGCAGAAATATTTAGGGGAATTTCTGGTATAGCCCCGAGTACAGCTGAGTATTGGTTGGAGGCGGTTGAGCGTATAATGGATGATCTAGATTTCACGGAAGAGGAAAAACTGAAAGGGGTTGTATCTCTCCTACGGGACAAAGCTTATCAATTGTGGCTTACGGTTAAGGATGGTACGGTGGCTGACCGTATCACCTGGGATCTCTTCAAAACGGCGTTCCAGAGTAAATACATTGGGTCGAGTTATGTGAATGCACAGCCGGAAAGAGGTGGTCAGCAGCCACAGAAAGGTCGTGGTCCAGCCAGAGGTGGTAACGGTTCCGGTCGGGGCCGTGGAGCACCAGGCCGAGGGGCAGGAAACACCAAGGCGAGACAACCGGGGTTAGTCGAGAGGAGGCTGACGCACCGAATGTCATAACCGGTACGTTTCTAATTTATGGTTTGCCTTATACTGCCTTGATTGATATTGGTTCGACGCACTCTTATGTTGCTAGTGCTATAGCGGGAACTTTGAACTTAGATTATGAGACTTCTTCTAGGGAGATGACTGTAGGGAGCCCTCTAGGACAAACTGTAGTGGTGAGCAAACTGTATAAGGATGTACCCCTAGAAGTTCAAAGGGTAGCTTTTCGGGCTGATCTGATGGAACTGCCGTTTGGGGAGTTCGATTTGATCTTAGGAATGGATTGGTTAGTGAAGTATCAAGAAAATTTGGACTGTGCAGCCAAGCGTATGGTGTTAAAAACTCCCGAGGGTGGCGAAGTGTTGGTGATAGGTGAAAGGGGGAACTGTTTTTCAAATGTGGTGTCTGCCTTAAGAGCAGAAAAGATGGTGAGGAAAGGATGCGAGGGAATTTTAATGTTTGTTCGGGCTCTGGAAGCCAAGGAACTAACTGTTGGGGACATTAGGACGGTGAGGGAATTTCGTGATGTTTTCCCAGAAGAGCTTCCGAGATTACCCCCAGATCGTGAAGTGGAGTTTGGTATTGATCTTCTTCCGAACAACGCCAATATCTATCGCTCGCATGTGATGATGGCGCCCGAGAAGGAGTTGGTGGAATTGAAGGCTCGAGATCCAAGAGTTGCTTTGGATAGAGGGTTTATCCGACCGAGTGTGTCACCTTGGAGAGCGCCAGTATTATTTGTTAAGAAGAAGGATGGATCAATACATATGTGCATTGACTATCGTCAGTTGAATAAATTGACAATCAAGAATAAATACCCGTTGTCGAGGATCGATGACTTGTTCGATCACCAAGGGGGCTTCAGTTTTCTCAAAGATAGATCTCGAGATCGGGTACCATCGACTTAAGGTCAAGGAGGCGGATATTCATAAGACGGCTTTCGAACTCGCTATGGTCACTACGAATTCATGGTGATGCCATTTGGGTTGACCAACGCGCCAAAGAAATTTATGGACATGATGAACCGAGTGTTCCAACCCTACTTGGATCGGTTTGTCGTGGTATTTATAGATGACATCCCGGTCTATTCGAAATCGTAAGAGGAGCATGATTCACATCTTCGGGAGGTTCTCACAGATTCGAGGAGAAGCGCCTCACGCCAAATTTAGTAAGTGCAAATTTTGGCTAAGTGAAGTTACTTTTCTAGGCCACGTGGTGTCGGCAGAAGGGATAAGAGTCGATCCCCGGAAGATTGAAGCGGTGTTGGATTGGAAGCCGCCTAAGTCGGTAGTAGAAATTCAAAGTTTTCTTGGTTTAGCCGGGTATTATAGAAGGTTTGTTGAAGGATTTTCATTGATCGCGGCACTGTTGACTAAGTTGTTGCGGAAAGGGGTTCCGTTTGTTTGGTCTGGTAAGCAGCAAGAGAGTTTCGAGAGGTTAAAGAGGATCTTGACAGAGGCTCTGGTGTTGATTCAGCCAGAGGCTGGAAAGGAGTTTGTGATTTACTGTGATGCTTCATAGACGAGACTAGGATGCGTGTTGATGCAAGATGGGAAGGTTGTTACGTATGCATCTCGGCAGCTAAGACCGCATGAATCAAATTATCCCACACATGATTTGAAATTGGCGGCGGTGGTTTTTGCCTTGAAGATTTGGAGGCATTATCTGTACGGGGAGAAATCCGTCATTTATACCGATCATAAGAGCTTAAAATACCTTTTGACCCAGAAGGAGTTAAATCTAAGGCAAATGAGGTGGATTGAGTTGTTAAAGGATTATGACTGCTCGATTGAGTACCATCCGGGAAAAGCCAACGTGGTGGCGGATGCTCTGAGTCGTAAAGTAATCTCTAATTTGAGAGCAATGTTTGCTCACCTCAGTTTATACGATGATGGGAGTTTATTAGCTGAACTTCAGGTGAAACCCTCTTGGGTCAGCCAGGTTAAGGTGAAGCAGCAGACCGATGAGTTGCTACAGGAGAAGTTTCCGGTAGGATCAAGTGAAGGATCAACAGAATTTAGTGTGAATGAGGAAGGGCTATTATGTTTTCAAGGGAGAGTGTGTATGCCGAAAGATCCTGAGTTGAGGCATAAGATTTTGCAAGAAGCGCATGGTAGTCCATACGCTAAGCACCCTGGAGGAAGTAAGATGTATCGAGATTTGCGAGATCAGTTCTGGTGGCCGGGTTTGAAACGAGAGGTGACCGAATTTGTGGAGAAGTGTTTGACTCATCAAGCAGTAAAGGCGAACATCGCTTACCATCGTGGTTGTTGCAACCGTGAAAGATTCCACAATGGAAGTGGGAAAGGATCGCAATGGACTTTGTCGATGGGCTACCCTCATGCCTACTAAGAAAGATTCGGTGCGGGTGATTGTTGACCGCTTGACGAAGTCTTCTCATTTCATACCAAGACGTGTCGATTACTCTCTGCGAGAAATTGGCTAAGCTATACATAGCGGAGGTAGTGAGGTTGCATGGGGTGCCGTATTAATCATATCGGACGAGGACCCTAGGTTCACCTCACGATTTTGGAGGGCGTTGCATCAAGCGTTGGGTACAGTTGGATTTCAAGATCGGCGTTTCATCCTCGGTGATGGATGCGATGCGAAGCGGGTAATCCGATCTTAGAGGACATGTTAAGAGGATGTGTCATTGACTTCGTGGGTAGTTGGGAAGAGTTCTTACCGTTGGCGGAGTTTATGTACAACAATAGCTACCAAAAGTATTCGGATGGCGCCCTATGAAGCATTGTACGGGCGGAGGTGTCGTACACCTACCGTTGGACGTAATTAGAGAACGTCGATTTTGGGTTCGGAATTGGTTACCGAGACGTAAGAGAAGCTAGAGTTAATTCGGGCTCGATTAAAGGAAGCGCCGACCGGCGAAGTCCTATCTTGACCGAAGCGTAAGGACATAGAATTTGCGATGGGTGACAAGGTGTTCTTGAAGGTGTCGCCATGGAAGAAAGTACTTGAGGTTTGGACGGAAAGGTAAATTAAGTCCCAGATTTATCGGACCTTATCGGGTGTTGAAACGAGTGGGACCAGTAGCTTATAATCTAGAGCTACCTTCTGAGCTAAGCCAGATTCACAATGTATTCCACGTCTCTATGCTAAGACGTTACCGTTCAGATCCATCCCACGTGGTGTCTGTGGAAGAAATCGAAGTAAGACCCGACTTATCCTTTGAAGAGGAACCAGTGGAAATTCTGGATCGTGATGTCAAAGTATTGCGAAGGAAGACGATTCCGTTGGTTAAGGTTCTATGGTAGAATCACAGTTCTGAGGAGGCTACTTGGGAACCAGAGGAAGCAATGTGGCAGCAGTACCCGCATCTATTCTGATCAGGTAATTTAGAGGTCGAAATTTCTTTAAGGGGGTAGAACTGTAACATCCTGAATTGGTGGGGCTTCGCATTTAGTGTGCTGTGATGTTTATGTTACACTTGATGTGCTAGTTAGGGTGTTTAAGGGGTTAAGAATGGGCTCAGGGATTGGGCCGAGGCCTTAATCGAATTTTCTGCTTGGGCACTCTGGTGGAAAGCCAGCTAGGATAGGGCTTAAAAGATATTATCTGTAAATTAAGACACACAAATGGGCTTGTGGCCCAAAGTGGTCGATGGCGCTACTTAGGGGCTTTGAGGTGGCGTGATAAGTAATAGGGAGGTCCAAGGTTCGAGTCGCATTACCCACTTATTTTAAATGGTTTTGGCGTCAAAAGAGAGGAGAGTTGGGGGCGGCTAGGATGCCTGGAATTAGGAGATTTATGTGTTTGGATAATGTGGATAATGTGGCGTATAAAAGGAAGAAGAGCTGGTGTTATCTGGGTCACTTGTGGATGAGAGATCGTAAGGATAAGGGAGAAAGTTTAGAAATTATCTACTGATCACAGAGTGGCCGAATTTCCAACTCTGGGGAAAGAGGAAATCGGTTTTGATGAGGCTAAGGGGGTGCCAAATTTCCTTGTTAATTAATTAGTCTTAGTTTTCAAAAGAGGGCAATTCCGGCTTTTGGTTAGTGTGTGTGCTGAAAATTTGATTAGAAAATAGGGTACTTCTTAATTTCGACATTTATTCTCATTCTCTTCTCTTAGTTGTTTCTATTCTCAAAAAGCTGAAAACTCCTAAAGTTCCATCTTCTTCTTCATTCTCTGCTAAAGCCGAAACCTCATAGCCTTTCTCTACACCTTTTCCCGATTTCTTCTATAAGTCGAAACCCTTAAGTATTCCTTCTCTTCTGCCATAGCCGAATGTCCTAGTGCCCATTCTTTTTCTTCCTGCCGATTCCTTCATTGAAAGCCGAATCTCCATAGATTTCTTTGAATCATCTTCTCTTTTTGATTTTCGCAAAAAGCCAAAATCTTCTAGGAGTTGCCGAATTCTCTGTAAAGGTAGGTGCCGATTTCTTCTGATCTATTTTTTGTTCTCTTTCGATTTTTAGAAGACAAAGCCGGAAGGCTAATGGATTGATGGTTTCTTATGTTTACGTGTTGAGCGACATTCGGGAATTGAAGTAGATTGCTTAGATCTAAAAGCCGAAACCGCTAGTCTCTGAACCTCATATCTCTCTTTTCGGGATTTCAACGTAAGGGGTTCTCTTTAGATTCTCGTTAGATTCGCTATCGTAATTGTGATCTTAACCATATGTTATGATGGTAGCAACTGATAAGGTCTTTTGATGGAATCAAATATCGATCAAAGCGAAGGAGGGATTGGATCTGTTAAACCAATCCCAAGTTTAAGAAACGAGCGGTGTCAGCAGTTCGGGATTGGCCACCGGGTTGTGGATCGGTTTCAGAATAAAACCTTAGACAATTAGCAGTCATATCGGCTTCTGATAGTGTCAACATAGAAAGTCTCGTCTTGTCTATAATCAGGTGTGTAAATCTCTATCACACTAATTAATCTGTACTATATATGTTATGGGCTAAAAGCCGGATAAAGGTCAGATGGATGATCAGATACCCGAAAAGGGTAGGCAAGGGATGCCAGTACGTAATCATAGAAACTTCTCTATGTGTATTAATGTATGTGATAGACTGTGATCTTTTAGGTAGTATATTATTTTACTTCTGCATGGATGTATGCATAGGATGGGGTTGATATGATGAAGGGGAAGAGCATGTTAAAAGGTCACCTAGTGATCGGAGGTTAAACCACGATATGTACACTTAGGTCACAATAGTGATCGGTGGCTCGCCACACTTGATTATAAGGTCACACAGTTGATCGGTGGCTCTGCCACGCGGATTATAAGGTCACATGGTGATCGGCATTATAACCGACAAATGACCGCGATATGGTGTGTAGCGGTTGGTGGGTTGATTGTAGAAATCCCAGGGTGTGATGGCTGGTGCGGGCTAGTGTGTAGAGGATGGACTTTTAGGTTGGGTTGGGCCATGCAAAGATGTGAATATTTTATTGCCATTGTGTATGGGCCAAGGCCCATAATGTGTTTGTGGGCCTCATGCCTTTTATGTGTTTTCGGGATTTGCACACTGAGTCTTGGTGACTCACCCCTTATTTTTCTCTCGACTTTTCAAATGAGCAGAGATCGTGGACATGGGAGCCGAGGCGGACTCGAGGGCCATCAAGTCTTATATTTTCATAAACTATTTTCGCTTTTCCTTTAAGTTTTCAATTTTGGGACTATTTATGTAATAAGGCTCCATAGCTTAGATTCAGATTATAATTGTTAATGTCTTTATTCTATTTTTTTTTAAAATTTAATTTTATGTTCAAAGACTTATCTATAGGAAGTAAAAATATGGGAATTTCAAACACGTTCAAAGAAAAGCAAAGGTTTTCTTCAAATATCACTTATTTTAGCGAATACCTAAATAAACAAACTGAATTTCCAAAAATCATCCAAGTGAAGTTTTTAACGTTAAACCCCATAGCATACCAGATCTGGTCGTAACGTTTGGGCCGGGTTTGGGGTGTTACAACCAATTAGTTAATTAGACCAATTACTGTTATGCCAACCAATGGTGGAAGATATTGTACAACCACTAATATTGTTTAGCTTAATTAAGAATAATAATTAAGATTTATTAAGCTAGTTTTAGTTAATTAACAAATTAATTAAAGTATATAAAGTAAAAACTAAAAGCATGAAAAGCCACAATTTTTTTCTATCATCTTCCTCACCGAATAAAGAAAAAAATAAGGGTTTGAGTTTTGAACTTTCAGTCCTTCAAATTGGTAAGTTTACACATGTAACATCTTATACCCGACAGGATTATTGGATTCGAATATAGGATATCTCAATACTTACACACTTAACAAAAAATTTCAGCTGGAAAAAACCATACTGGATTTTTTTCTTATTTATTTGATTTGAATGAAATGTTTATCATTTATAATAGACTCTTAAAAGCAATATAAAGCATTACAACTTAAACCTTTGATAAAACAAACATATTCGTGGCGTAAAACACTATTCGCCATTTGAAAACATATTCCCAAAAACGTCCCTCTGTATGCATAACATCGCACTACGATCAACCACCTTGGTGCATTCTTGGCTTGGTCCCTTCTGGCAAACTAGCTCAGCTCAAGAACCTGCACTACAAATAAACATCAATAAGTTCAATGGAACTTAATAAGTCTAAACTAGTTTTACCTTTAAACGATGGTGTTGAATTCTTTGACATAAGAATTCAAGACTTCCTTTCGCTTTTGGAGGATACTTTTCTGATTGTTGGTAGATAACTATACGCCAACCTCTAGCTCGACCACCTTGTAACAGCCCGATTTAGGGGCTAGTCGGAATAGTGATCTCGGGATCACTAATCCGAGATTAGAGAAGGTTATTTTCATGTGATTTTATAAATTAGTATATGATTGTATAAGTACATGAGAATTTTGGTACTTTAATTTTAGCGATTTCATGTTTAATCGCGAAAAAGGACTAAATCGAATAAAGTGCGAAAGTTCCATTCTATAAGATGAAGGTACCAAATAGCCATAGATTGATAATTGGAGGTCTTTAAATGGCAATTAGACCCCCAATATTTTCTTGGCCGGCCGTAGACTACATAGGAGACAAAGATGGACAAAATTTTGGTCAAAGTAGTTGATAGTTGGTGACTAATTTGACTAGTTTAATATTAGAATAAAGAAAGAGAAAATATCATATTTCTTTCCATCTTCCTCCATCAAAATTTGCAAGCATAATAGGGGTTTTGAAAGCTCAAATTTTCAGCAAGCTCTCCTCCATTCTAGTAAGTGATTTTGATGATTTTTCTTAATGATAATTGTACTTTTAGAACCCCTAGAACCTAAGCTTTCAAATGAGGGGACTAATGTGCAATATGGTGAAAAGTTTAGAGTTTTGCCATGAGAGCTTTCATTGTTATTTCCTGCATTTTTATCGAAGAAATTGAGTCTTGGTTGTCAGATGAACAACTTTTGTGAAAGGTGTTTCGAAAACACCTATTTGAACCTTGTTGAAAAGGTTATAAAATTTGTAGTAACTATGTGAAATGTTGAGTTTTGATTATCGCTATAAGAGTATTAAATGTTCACCTAGGCTTGTTGAAGGTAGAAATATGATTAGAATTTATTTCCGAGCCTAGGGGCAAAATGGTCATTTTGCCAAAATCTAGGGGCAAATTAGTAATTTTACGAAAGCATGATTATTGAAATGCTTTTAGTAATGAGATGATTAAAATGAGCTAAATTGCTATTACACAGCAAGAAGAACCGATAATCTGCCTCGATCGGGGAAAGAACAAAGTCTCAGACTAAACCGTCGAGCTAGCTCATTTTGAAATCGAGGTAAGTTTGTATGTATAGATTCAACACTTATGTTAGCATAATTGAGAATGCTTGGTATCATATTGATGCATGATACTCTATTAAATTGATGTTGAATAAGATGTTGAAGTCCTAGTGGACTATAACGAATATGAAAATGCTATCATCGAGATGAAAAATGAATAAGGTCCCGTATAAGACCATGTCCGGGACATGGCCTCGGCACCGAATTGAGATTTTCGTATAAGACCATATTTGGAATATGGCTTCGGTATTGAATGTGAGAATCGTGTAAGACAATATCCGGGATGTGGCATCGATATTAAATATGAAATCCCGTATAAGACCATATCCGGGGTATGGCATCGGCATTTAGATGTAACTCCATGTAAGACCACCTCTGGGATGTTGCCTTGGCCTTGTACTTATAATAATGACGATATTATGCGTCTTTGAGTGTCCCTAGTGATTAATTGGATGATTAGATGAGTTTAGAAATGTAAATGAGATTAGCACTAAAGTCCTGTGAATGAGTGAATACAGGTACTTGTGAATGAGTCACGAAGAAACGATTACGATATGTGGCATGGTATGTGCTAAATACGGGCAATTGTGAGTAAGTATGGCACGAAGCCTATGACTTGTGTATGGTTAGTTAATGCCATCGATGGATTATTTTATGAGCTTATTGTTGCTATTTATATCCATGCAAACTTACTAAGCTTTATGCTTACCCCCTTTCATTGCCCTTTTTCCTTGTATTTTTGCCAAGATAACTCGAGGAACACTAAAAGTAGGAGTCCGAAAATCACACTATCGACATCACTTTGATATAACAATTTAGACTTATTTTGAGTATGGCATGTATAGGACTCGAGTATTTTGTTAGGTCGTAATTATTGGCCAAAGTCTTGGCTTTGTAAGGTATTAAAGTCTTTTTGTAATGGTCTATTAAGTTAGGCCGATACTTGGCAAACTTTTATGCTTAATGAAAGTGATTTTCTTGAAGTGTATGCCCTTGTGTATGGATGTTGAATTGAGTATTTAGATATGCCTCTGGGTTATGAATTATGTTGAATTGAATTGGTGTATGTATGTGTGCAATGTAGGGTGGCAAAGGGCTTGGTAGATAGCCATCTAATTGTCCACACGGGTAGACACAAGGGCGTGTATCTATACCGTGTGTGACACACGGTCAGCCCTATAGGCTTGTGGATCGACCGTGTGTCCCCTTGCATGCTTGAATTTCAGGTCAGTATGCTCCACGGCAGGGACATGGCCGTGTGTCTCAGCCGTGTAGGAGGCACAGCCTAGGACATGGGTGTGTGCCCAGGCCGTGTGAAGTCTGCACCTTAAATGTGGAATTTAATTCGACACACGGGCTAAGGACACGGGCGTGTGCCTTGGCCGTGTGACCATATTGAGATGATGATGTCATAGTCAGAATACCAAGGTTTTGGCACACGGGCATGTTGAGGCCGTGTGAGGGACACAGGCAAGGGACATGGGCGTGTGTCCGTCAGTGTGAATTTAGTCAGGATCGACTACGGGTGGAAGACACGGGCATGTCTTAGGGGCACACGGGCGTGTCACTAGACCAACACGGGCGTGTGGCCCCTGTTTTGAAGAAAAGTTTTTCCAAGTTCACGAAAGCTCTCGGATAAGTTCCAAGACCTCTCGGAGGTATGTTTAGGGCCCCGTGGGCCGAGGATTGAGCAAGATAAGGGTTTATGTGAAATTTATAGCCCGTTTTGAGATGTTAAGTGAGATTAGTTAGGTAATGCCTCAAACCCAGCCCCGGCTTCGGGCACGGGTAAGGGGTGTTACATTTATTGGTATCAGAGCTATGGTTTAGTCGATTCTAGGACTAACGTAGCATAAGTACGAGTCTAGCTATACATGCCATATGTAAGAGTGTCTGAGTAATGATAGTGTGATGGCTCCTGACATTTAAAACTCGTGTTCATGTAGTAAATGGATTCTCATCCAGACCGAACTACAGTCGATGATGCTGCGAGTAATGTGTCGGCTCCCGCTCAAGGGACTGCACCAATAAATAGTAGACCCGAGACCTTGGGTCAGGGGGAAGAGGCTCGAGAAGCCTTTCTCCACATGATGAGAGAATGTTGAGTATACCCGAGCAAATCCTAATGCTCAACCCCCTCCACCCCCACCAATCCCTCAACCCGCTCCAGTAGCTCCTCAAGTTGTTGAGGTAGTAAGGAGAGAATGGCCTCCGGTCGATAAGATCTGGAAGCAAGGAGCCGAGGAATTCGGGCCGATGGGATGATAATCCCAGAGAGGGCGAATGCTGCAAGAGAATACCATCAGGGTATTCGATGAATTATCGTGCACACCTGAGGAGTGCCTAAAGTATACAGTATCTCTCTTGAGAGATTCAACTTACCGATGGTGGAACACCCTTGTGTCGGTGGAACTAAGGGAGAGAGTTAGCTGGGAATTCCTCCAAGAGGAATACCAGAAGAAGTACATTAGCCAGAGATTTATCGATCATAAGAGGAAGGAGTTCTTGGAACTGAAGCAAGGCCGCATGTCAGTGACCGACTACGAACTAGAGTTTGTAAGGCTTAGCAAGTATGCTCGGGAGTGCGTGTCTATTGAGGCTGTAATGTGCAAGAGATTCGAGGACGGGCTGAATGAGGATATCCGTTTATATGTTGGAGTCCTTGAACTAAAAGAGTTTATAGTGTTGGTAGATAGAGCCTGTAAAGCCGAAGAGTTGGCTAAGAAGAAGAGAAGAGCTGAGAATGAGTCTCGTGACTCGAGGAAGAGGTAGCTGAATAAGTCCTACCAATCCTCATCTAAGAAATCGAGGGAATTTCCTACTCGATCAGTCACCTCAGCCGGGTTTTCAACCCGAAGTAAGGGCAAGCAATTTTCGGTGTCTAAAGGGTAGACCGCATCAGTTGCTAGTGTGGGAAACATTCGACCAAGTAGACCGGAATGCCCTCAATGTGGTAGGCCCCAGTCCGATGAGTGTCGAGCGAATGAGAAAGCTTGTTTCAGATGTGGGTCCTCAGACCACTTTATCAGAGATTGCCCCGAGGTGGGCGAGAAAGAGAAGTAACAGAATGCAAGACCGAGAAGTACTGCTAGAGGAAGACCACAGAGAAACCCGGGAAATGAGATGGGTAGCAAGAATCCATCTAGAGAGCAAGCTGTAAGAGTCGAGGGTAGAGTGTCGGCGAGAACTTATGCCATTCGCACTCGTGAAGAGGCGTCTTCCCCCGACATAATCATGGGTACATTTTCTCTTTATGATACTCGTGTTATAGCTTTAATTGATCCGGGGTCTACCCACTCATACATATGCATGAAATTAGTCTCTAGCATGAGCATGCCTATAGAGTCTACTGAATTTGCAATAAGAGTGTCTAATCCCCTAGGCAAGTATGTGTTGGTTGATAGAGTTTGCAAAGGATGCCCTTTATTGATTAAGGGTCATTGTTTCCCGGTTGTTCTTATGCTATTGCCGTTTGATGAGTTTGATGTCATCCTTGGGATGGATTGGCTAGTTACTCATAGGGTAATTGTGAATTGTAGGGAGAAATATATTGAGTTGAAAAGTGAAAATGGGGATTTTATTCGTGTTGAATCAGATAAGCCAGATAGATCACCAGTAGTGATATCAACCTTGTCGACTCAAAGGTATTTAAGGAAAGGGTACGAGGCTTATCTTGCCTTTATGTTGAACACTAAAGAGACTGATTTGAGAATGGAGTCGGTACCCATAGTGTGTGAGTACCTAGATGTTTTCCCGGAAGAGTTGCCAGGGTTACCTCCGATTAGAGAGATTGAATTCGGGATTGAGTTGGCTCTGGGTACTGCCCCTATTTCTATTGCTCCATATAGAATGGCACCAATCGAGCTAAAAGAGCTAAAAGTGCAGTTGCAAGAACTAACGGATAAGGGTTTCGGAAGACCGAGTTTTTCTCTGTGGGGTGCTCCCGTTTTATTCGTGAAGAAGAAAGATGGTTCTATGAGACTATGCATAGATTATCGGCAACTCAACAAGGTAACTGTGAATAACAAGTACCCGTTGCCGAGAATTGATGATCTGTTTGATCAATTGAAGGGAGCCACGGTATTTTCCAAGATAGATTTGAGGTCAGGGTACTATCAGCTGAGAGTTAAGGACTCGGATGTGCCAAAAATCGCATTTAGGACTAGGTATGGCCACTATGAATTTTTGGTCATGCCTTTTGGTCTAACGAATACCCCTGTGATCTTCATGGATTTGATGAATCGCATTTTTCGGCCATACTTGGATAAATTTGTCGTGGTCTTCATCGACGACATACTGATCTACTCTCGAAATGAGAACGAACATGCCGAGCATTTGAGTATTGTTCTGCAAGTTTTAAGAGAAAGACAATTGTATGCCAAATTCAGTAAGAGTGAATTTTGGCTTAAGAAAGTGGGATTTTTGGGGCACATTGTCTCGGAAGATGGAATTAGAGTAGACCCGAGTAAGATTTCTACAATTGTTGAATGGAAACCACCGAGGAGCGTAACAGAAGTAAGGAGTTTTCTAGGCCTAGCTGGCTATTATAGACATTTTGTCAAGGGGTTTTCCATGATAGCTACCCCGATGAAGAGACTTTTGCAAAAAGATGTGAAGTTTGATTGGACAGAAAAGAGTCAACAGAGTTTTGAGAAACTGAAGGCGCTATTGACTGAGGCTCCTGTTTTAGTGCAACCTGAATCGGAAAGAGAATTTATGGTTTACAGTGATGCATCCCTGAATAGATTGGGTTGCGTACTTATGTAAGAGGGTAAGGTGATTGCATACGCCTCTAGGCAATTAAAGCCGCACGAGAAGAATTACCCGACTCATGTTTTAGAATTGGCCGCAATTGTGTTTGCGTTGAAGATTTGGAGACATCATTTATATGGTGAAAGGTGTCAGATTTTCACCGACCATAAAAGCCTAAAATATTTGTTGACTCAAAAAGAATTGAATTTGAGGCAAAGAAGGTGGTTGGAATTGATTAAGGATTATAAGTTAGTGATCGACTACCATCTGGGAAAGGCGAACGTAGTCGCTGATGCTTTGAGCAGAAAATCATTGTTCGCACTGAGAGCCATGAGTACTTAGATGGCTTTGTTGAATGATGGTTCCATTCTAGCCGAGTTGAGGGCTAAACCATTATTCCTCCAAGAGATTTGTGAAGCTCAGAAAGATGATAACAGCTTACAAGCCAAAAGAGTTTTATGTGAGTCAAATGATGAGTCAGACTTTTGAGTAAGTCCTGATGGATGTTTGACGTTTCGAGATAGGGTCTGTGTACCCAGAGATGATGAGCTTATTAGTAAGATCCTGCATGAAGCGCATAGCGGATGTTTAGCTGTGCACCCTGGGAGCACGAAGATGTACAATGATTTGAGGAAATGGTATTGGTGGCCTGGTATGAAGAAAGGAATTTCCGAGTATGTATCGAGATGCCTGATTTGTCAGCAAGTGAAGGCTGAACACCAAGTACCTTCAGGTTTACTTCAGCCCATTTTGGTTCCTGAGTGGAAATGGGACCGTATTACCATGGACTTCGTGACGGGCTTACCGTTGACTCCAAAGAAGAAAGATGTGGTATGGGTAGTGGTTGATAGACTCACAAAGTCAGCCCATTTTATACTAGTACGAGTCGATTTTTGGCTGGATAAATTGGCGGACTTGTACATGTCAGAGATAGTAAGGCTTCATGGTGTACCATTGTCGATCATTTCGGATAGAGATCCGAGATTCACGTCACGGTTTTGGAAAAAGTTGCAAGAGGCCTTGGGCACGAAATTGAGTTTCAGTACTGCTTTCCATCCTCAAACCGACGGGCAATCAGGGAGAGTAATTCAGATACTCGAAGACATGCTTCGATGTTGTGTTTTGGAATTCCACGGTAATTGGGAGAAATACTTACCGTTGGTGGAATTTGCCTACAACAACAGCTTTCAGTCAAGTTTGAAAATGGCGCCTTATGAGGCATTGTATGGGCGTAAGTGCCGAACGCCCTTGTATTGGTCAAAACTTAGAGAGAAATATATACACAGGGTCGATTTGGTTAAGGAAACTGAAGAAAAAGTAAAAGTGATACGTGACTGTCTAAAAGTCGCCTCGGATAGACAAAAGTCCTATTCAGATTTTAAAAGGAAAGTGATTGAATTTAAAGTCGGTGATAAGGTGTTCTTGAAAGTATCACCTTGGAGGAAAGTCTTCAGATTTGGCCGTAAGGGCAAATTGAGTCCGCGTCTTATCGGACCTTATGAAGTTACCGAGAGGATAGGACCGGTAGCTTATCGGTTGGCCTTGCCACCTGAGCTAGAAAAGATTCATGACGTCTTTCACGTATCCATGTTGCGCCAATACTGTTCAGACCCTTCACATGTCATAGTACTGACAGAGGTAGAGATACAACCGGATTTGACTTATGGTGAAGAACCGGTTAAAATTTTGGCGCGAGAGGTCAAACAGTTGAGGAATAAAAGCATAGACCTTGTGAAAGTATTATGGCAAAGGCACGGAAAAGAAGAGGCTACATGGGAGCCCGAGGAAATGATGAGAAACCAATACCCCAACCTTTTCACCGGTAAGATTTTTGGGGACGAAAATCCTTAAGGGGTGGAGAATTGTAACAGCCCGATTTAAGGGCTAGTCGGAATAGTGATCTCGGGATCACTAATCCGAGATTAGAGAAGGTTATTTTAATGTGATTTTATAAATTAGTATATGATTGTATAAGTACATGAGAATTTTGGTACTTTAATTTTAGCGATTTCATGTTTAATCGCGAAAAAGGACTAAATTGCATAAAGTGCGAAAGTTCCATTCTATAAGCTAAAGGTACCAAATATGTAACGCCCCAAATTTGGGCCTAGAAGATTTGGGCTTTGGGCTTTGGGTCTTAGAAAATTTTTAAGTGAGTGAGAAAATGACAATTGGCATGTGGGCTTTGAGGGTTAATGAATTTGGAGTGTCTAGGGGTGTTAGAGATGTTCTGGGATCAAGTAAGGGTATAGGAAAAATTTTAGTTTTAGCCAAAGGGAATCGTGACTTGATTAGTAGGCCTTTTAAATAAATGAAGAAGAAAAATGACACAAAAGAGCTTGTGGTGTAGTGGCAAAGTGGCGCCACATAGAGAGCAGGGAGGTGGCGTCATTAGCAGGCAAGGGAGTCCAAGGTTCGAGAAGTGGCATGGTATTTTGTTGGGGATTTAATTTTTGCCTTCTAGATGGTTAGTAGTGGCGTTGGATGTGAACTCTGAAGGAAGTGTGCATGAGAGAAAATTAAGGAAGGGATAAAAGAGCTTATCTTAGAGAAAATTTAGGATGAGATTGAGGAGTTATCAGGGAGAAAAGTTAGGAGCTGAGAAGTGTGAAGAGTTGGTGCCGTTGTGGGAAGTGGGAAGTGTATAAAATCGGCTTAGGAGGGTAAATGAGTGCCGTTTTTGGGTCTTTTAGGGGGTATTACGAATTTTCATTGTGGCTTTCGGCATTTGGAGAGTTTTGCAAATAAGTTAGTCTTTCTTTTCTTTACCGAATATCCTGTAGTTACCCTCACACAAGCACATTTGATCTTTTCTTTTCTCCCCTCATTCTGTTCTTACATTTGTTTAATTCTTCCATTGCTTGAAAAACCATCATTCCTTTTTGCCGAATTGTCTCTTAGCCAAACTTTTCTATTACCGAATTACCATCATCTTCTCTTGCCAAAATCCCCCATTAGTGCCGAATCTTTGTTGTTTTTCTCTATCACAAATCAGTTGGTATCTACTCTCAGTCAAGGTTAAAAGCCGAATCTTGTTTGGTAGGTCGCAGGATCTAAGGTTGGATTCGGTAAGTATTCTGTCAACTCCTCTTAGCACGTTTTGTTGAAAGCCGAAGGGCTATCTAACCCCTCTTTTCCATTACCATGTATTAACAAGGGTAAGGTTCAGAGATCGCTAGCGTGGTAGGATCGTTAGCAAGGATCTAGGGTACACTTGTGATTAGCGACTAAGGAAGGGCCATTAGAACCCAAAGGCACTGCGGTAAGGTTACTGATAAGGTTTCACTTTTGAGTAAATATTTTTGATTAAGTATGAGTGGTTGATTGAAGGTTGGTTGGTTGTAGGATCAAGGCTAAGGATAGGATAGCACGTCGCAGTGATCAGGTGTGTACAAACACTACACACACGATATCGGCAATGCCGAAAAGCCGAAAGTGGCTAAATGGGCCCAAAGGCCCCGAGGCTAAGTTTGATGGAATGGTTTGGTTGTTATACGAATTGAATTAGTCTTGCATGATGCATGATCTGGATATGTTTTGGGCCTAATAGGTCATATGGTAAGATTTGGGCCTAATGGGCCGAAAGGTTGTAATTTGGGTTTGATGGGCTTTATGGGGACGTAAGCAGATATGCTAGGGTTATGGACTTAGGCCTAGTTTGAACAACTCTTCAATTTCATAAGACTTAAGTTAATTAAACATGCCTGTAGACAAGTCGATTAGTTAGAGTGTGGTAACCGACATATGCATGTCTAGGATTGGATCTAGTGAGAGCTTGGTATTTAAGCGGTCCGAGTGACCCACCTCCTCTTTCCTGATATCCTACCTGGTGCATAGTGTTTGTTCACTTTAACCGCGAGGACTTGTTTATGGGCCAAAGTTTATAACTAAAACCCGAGGGGGACTAAAATACCCTTATATTGGAAAATTACTAAAATACCCTTATATTGGAAAATTACTAAAATACCCTTATGTTGGAAAATTACTAAAATACCCTTATATTGGAAAATTACTAAAATACCCTTATGTTGGAAAATTACTAAAATACCCTTATATTGTAAAATTACTAAAATACCCTTATATTGTAAAATTACTAAAATACCCCTGTTTGTAAAATTACCAAGATACCCTTAATTTGCCAAATTACCAAAATACCCCTGTAGGGTAGAATTACGAAAATACACCTGGGTAGTGAAATGATGAAAATACCCCTATGTGATGAATATGGGTTTGTGGATGTTACTTTTGTGTTTGATGCATTCATACGATATTCTGCTTAGGATGCATATGGGTGGGAATTATGGTGCGGAGGAAGATTTGAGGATCGCATGGCCGTATGGTATGGATCCGGGATCGCATAGCCGTATGGTATGGATCCACAGAAGGCTTTAGGCGAAACATATGATTAGCAGCTTTGCTGCAACGTTCGGTAGTACCACAATCGGGCTACCCTTGGTGTGTAGCGGAGGGGTGGGTCGAGCTAGAATTCCCCACAGGAGTCATAAGGTTGGAAGGGAAATGGTGTGTTTAGCGGATGGATTTTTGGGGTGGGTTTTGCATTATCTGTTTATAAATGATACGATATGATATGATATGAGGTCATTGTGGGCTAAGGCCCAAGACCACCGATTTTGTTAGGGCTTAGGCCCAAAGTGAATATTTGTATGTGATTTTATTGCCAAGGGTTGTACACACTGAGTTTCGAAACTCACACCCTTAATTTTAAATGTTTGTAATCCCGAATAGGCGGCTTGACAAGGAGAGGACTCGAGATGGCCACACTACAAGTTGTTCAAATGTTTTAATTTATTCAAATGATTCTGTTTAAATACTTTGTTTTTTTCATTGGATTGTAATAAGGCCATGTAACTCCTATTTGACTTTGAATTTTGGGTTTATTATTATTATTGTTTCAACTGCCCACTTAAGAAATTTCATAAAATTATTAAAGTGTTAATATGGTTTTCGAAATAATCTTTTGTTTTGGGCTCTTGGGCCTTAAATGGTTAACTAGTAAATTGTTTTGAAGTGCGCCTTTAATGTGACATTCCAGATTCGGGCCTAACTTCTAGGCCGGGTTTGGGGTGTTACATTTAGTGGTATCAGAGCCAATTTGCAAAGCTTGAGCTGTGAAATAGGCCTTATGTTTTGGGTTTTTAAAACAAGTAGATTAAGAAGTTTTTGCAGGATTCTTGAAGTGTGGTTCACCGAGCCCTCGACATCGAGCCAAGTAAGTTTTTCTGTTATTATTTGAATTGTTGAACTGTGTAGATATTGGGCTACTTTAAAATAGGCTTTTAGAGACTAAATCCCGTAGGGAATCTAAGACTGTAGTGGATTCTCGACCGCGAAATAGCTTTAAAAAAAAATTGTTACTTACATAACACATGTGCCCTAAACAAGTGGAACTATGTACTAATTTCATAAAATTCCTAATTCGGATAATACGAGAATCAACGATGAGCGCTAGAAGAGGAGGAAGAGGCCAAGGCCGAGGCTGTGGAAGTGTTAGGGCTTTGAAAACATTTGAATTGTAATTTGGTACCTATTCTGCGTATGTTTGAGAATGGTTGCAATAGGTGGATGTTTTGGGTATGTATTAAAATTATTAGGGTCAGAGTGCGCAGCGGTAGCATGGTGGGGTAGGTGATACACGACCACCCTGTTAGTTGGAAATTTTGGGGACGAAATTTCTTTTAGGAGGGGTGAGTTGTAACGCCCCGAATTTGGGCCTAGAAGAATTGGGCTTTGGGCTTTGGGTCTCAGAAAATTTTTAAGTGAGCGACAAAATGACAATTGGCATGTGGGCTTTAAGGGTTAATGAATTTGGAGTGTCTAGGGGTGTTAGAGATGTTCTGGGATCAAGTAAGGGTATAGGAAAAAAATTAGTTTTAGCCAAAGGGAACTGTGACTTCAGTTAGTAGGCCTTTTAAATAAATGAAGAAGAAAAATGACACAAAAGAGCTTGTGGTGTAGTGGCAAAGTGGCACTGCATAGGGAGCAGGGAGGTGGCGTCATTAGCAGGCAAGGGAGTCCAAGGTTCGAGTAGTGGCATGGTACTTTGTTGGGGATTTAATTTTTTCCTTCTAGATGGTTAGTAGTGGCGTTGGATGTGAACTCTGAAGAAAGTGTTCATGAGAGAAAATTAAGGAAGGGATAAAGGAGCTTATCTTAGAGAAAATTTAGGATGAGATTGAGGAGTTATCAGGGAGAAAAGTTAGGAGCTGAGAAGTGTAAAGAGTTGGTGCCGTTGTGGGAAGTGGGAAGTGTATAAATTCGGCTTAGGAGGGTAAATGAGTGTCGTTTTTGGGTCTTTTAGGGGGTATTACGAATTTTCATTGTGGCTTTCGGCATTTGGAGAGTTTTGCAAATAAGTTAGTCTTTCTTTTCCTTACCGAATATCCTGCAGTTACCCTCACACAAGGACATTTTATCTTTTCTTTTCTCCCCCTCATTCTGTTCTTCTGTTGCCGAATTCTTCCATTGCCGAAAAACCATCATTCCTTTTTGCCGAATTGTCTCTTAGCCAAACTTTTCTATTACCGAATTACCATCATCTTCTCTTGCCGAAATCCCCCATTAGTGCCGAATCTTTGTTGTTTTTCTCTATCAAAAATCAGTTGGTATCTACTCTCAGTCAAGCTTAAAAGCCGACTCTCGTTTGGTAGGCCGCAGGATCTAAGGTTGGATTCAGTAAGTATTCTGTTAACTCCCCTTAGTACGTTTTGTTGAAAGCCGAAGGGCTATCTAACCTCTCTTTTCCATTACCATGTATTAACAAGGGTAAGGTTCAGAGATCGCTAGCGTGGTAGGATCGTTAGCAAGGATCTAGGGTACACTTGTGATTAGCAGCTAAGGAAGGGCCATTAGAACCCGGGGCACACTGCAGTAAGGTTACTGTGAAGGTTTCGGCTTTTGAGTAAATATTTTTGATTAAGTATGAGTGGTTGATTAAAGGTTGGTTGGTTGTAGGATCAAGGCTAAGGATAGGATAGCACATCGCAGTGATCAGGTGTGTACAAACACTACACGCACGATATCGGCAATGCCGAAAAGCCGAAAGTGGCTAAATGGGCCCGGTGGGCCCTGAGGCTAAGTTTGATGGAATGGTTTGGTTGTTATACGAATTGAATTAGTCTTGCATGATGCATGATCTGGATATGTTTTGGGCCTAATAGGTCATATGGTAAGATTTAGGCCTAATGGGCCGTAAGGTTGTAATTTGGGTTTGATGGGCTTTATAGGGACGTAAGCAGATATGCTAGGGTTATGGACTTAGGCTTAGTTTGAGCAACTCTTCAATTTCATAAGACTTAAGTTAATTAAACATGCCTGTAGACAAGTCGATTAGTTAGAGTGTGGTAACCGACATATGCATGTCTAGGATTGGATCTAGTGAGAGCTTGGTATTTAAGTGGTCCGAGTGACCCACCTCATCTTTCCTGAGATCCTACCTAGTGCATAGTATTTATTCACTTTAATCGCGAGGACTTGTTTATGGGCCAAAGTTTATAACTAAAAACCGAGAGGGACTAAAATACCCTTATATTGGAAAATTACAAAAATACCCTTATGTTGGAAAATTACTAAAATACCCTTATATTGGAAAATTACTAAAATACCCTTATATTGTAAAATTACTAAAATACCCTTATATTGTAAAATTACTAAAATACTCCTGTTTGTAAAATTACCAAGATATCCCTAATTTGCCAAATTACCAAAATACCCCTGTAGGGTAGAATTACGAAAATACCCCTAGGTAGTGAAATGACGAAAACACCCCTATGTGATGAATATGGGTTTGTGGATGTTACTTTTGTGTTTGATGCATTCATATGATATTCTGCTTAGGATGCATATGGGTGGGAATTATGGTACGGAGGAAGATTTGAGGATCGCATGGCCATATGGTATGGATCCAGGATCGCATAGCCGTATGGTATGGATCCACAAAAGGCTTTAAGCGAAACATATGATTAGCAGCTTTGCTGCAACGTTCGGTAGTACCACAACCGGGCTACCCTTGGTGTGTAGCGGAGGGGTGGGTCGAGCTAGAATTCCCCACAGGAGTCATAATGTTGGAAGGGAAATGGTGTGTTTAGCGGATGGATTTTTGGGGTGGGTTTTGCATTATCTGTTTATAAATGATACGATATGATATGATATGAGGTCATTGTGGGCTAAGGCCCAAGACCACTGATTTTGTTAACGCTTAGGCCCAATGTGAATATTTGTATGTGATTTGATTGCCAAGGGTTGTACACACTGAGTTTCGAAACTCACACCCTTAATTTTAAATGTTTCAGGTAATCCTGAATAGGCGGCTTGACGAGGGAGAGGACTCGGAGATGGCCACACTACAAGTTGTTCAAATGTTTTAATTTATTCAAATGATTCTGTTTAAATACTTTGTTTTTTTTTCATTTGATTGTAATAAGGCCATGTAACTCCTATTTGACTTTGAATTTTGGGTTATTTATTATTATTGTTTCAACTGCCCACTTAAGAAATTTCATAAAATTATTAAAGTGTTAATATGGTTTTCGAAATAATCTTTTGTTTTGGGCTTTTGGGCCTTAAATGGTTTACTAGTAAATTGTTTTGAAGTGCGCCTTTAATGTGACATTCCAGATTCGGGCCTAACTTCTAGGCCGGGTTTGGGGTGTTACAAAGTAGCCATAGATTAATAATTAAAGGTCTTTAAAAGGCAATTAGACCCCCAATATTTGCTTGGCCGGCCATAGACTACATAGGAGACAAAGATGGACAAAATTTTGGTCAAAGTAGTTGATAGTTGGTGACTAATTTGACTAGTTTAATATTAGAATAAAGAAAGAGAAAATATCATCTTTCTTTCCATCTTCCTCCACTGAAATTTGCAAGCATAATAGGGGTTTTGAAAGCTCAAATTTTCAGCAAGCTCTCCTCCATTCTAGTAAGTGATTTTGATGATTTTTCTTAATGATAATTGTACTTTTACAACCGCTAGAACCTAAGCTTTCAAATGAGGGGACTAATGTGCAATATGGTGAAAATTTTAGAGTTTTTCCATGAGAGCTTTCATTGTTATTTGCTGCATTTTTATGGAAGAAATTGAGTCTTGGTTGTTAGATGAACAACTTTTGTGAAAGGTGTTGTTTTGAAAACACCTATTTGAACCTTGTTGAAAAGGTTATAAAATTTGTAGTAACTATATGAAATGTTGAGTTTTGATGATAGCTATAAGAGTATTAAATGTTCACCTAGGCTTGTTGAAGGTAGAAATATGATTAGAATTTATTTCCAAGCCTAGGGGCAAAATGGTCATTTTGCCAAAATCTAGGGGCAAATTAGTAATTTTACCAAAGCATGATTATTGAAATTCTTTTAGTAATGAGATGATTAAATAGAGCTAAATTGCTATTATAGAGCAAGAAGAACCGAGAATCCACCTTGATCAGGGAAAGAACAAAGTCTCAGACTAAACCGTCGAGCTAGCTCATTTTGAAATCGAGGTAAGTTTGTATGTATAGATTCAACATTTATGTTAGCATAATTGAGAATGCTTGGTATCATATTGATGCATGATACTCTATTAAATTTATGTTGAATAAGATGTTGAAGTCCTAGTAGACTATAACGAATATGAAATGCTATCATCGTGATGAAAAATGAATAAGGTCCCGTATAAGACCATGTCCGGGACATGGCCTCGGCACCGAATTGAGATTTTCGTATAAGACCATATTTGGAATATGGCTTCGGTATTGAATGTAAGAATCGTGTAAGACCATATCCGGGATGTGGCATCGATATTAAATATGAAATCCCGTATAAGACCATATCTGGGGTATGGCATCGGCATTTAGATGTAACTCCATGTAAGACCACCTCTGGGATGTTGCCTTGGCCTCGTACTTATAATAATGACGATATTATGCGTCTTTGAGTGTCCCTAGTGATTAATGGGATGATTAGATGAGTTTAGAAATGTAAATGAGATTAGCACTAAAGTCCTGTGAATGAGTGAATACAGGTACTTGTGAATGAGTCACGAAGAAACGATTACGATATGTGGCATGGTATGTGCTAAATAAGGGCAATTGTGAGTAAGTATGGCAAGAAGCCTATGACTTGCGTATGGTTAGTTAATGCCATGGATGGATTATTTTATGAGCTTATTATTGCTATTTATATCCATGCAAACTTACTAAGCTTTATGCTTACCCCATTTCATTGCCCGTTTTCCTTGTAGTTTTGCCAAGATAACTCGAGGAACGCTAAAAGTAGGAGTCCGGAAATCACACTATCGACATCACTTTGGTATAACAATTTAGACTTATTTTGAGTATGGCATGTATAGGACTCGAGTATTTTGTTAGGTCGTAATTTTTGGCCAAAGTCTTGGCTTTGTAAGGTATTAAAGTCTTTTTGTAATGGTCTATTAAGTTAGGCCGATACTTGCCAAACTTTTATGCTTAATGAAAGTGATTTTCTTGAAGTGTATGCCCTTGTGTATGGATGTTGAATTGAGTATTTAGATATGCCTCTGGGTTATGAATTATGTTGAATTGAATTGGTGTATGTGTGTGTGCAATGTAGGGTGGCAAAGGGCTTGGTAGATAGCCATCTAATTGTCCACACTGCAGACACACCCGGGCGTGTGTCTATATGCTGTGGTGTGACACACACGGTCACTTCCTATGGGCGTGTGGATCAACCGTGTGTCCCCTTGCATGCTTGAGTTTCAGGTCAGTATGCTCCACGGGCAGGGACAAGGCCGTGTGTTTTAGCCGTGTGGGAGGCACGGCCTAGGACATGGGAGTGTGCCCAGGCCGTGTGAAGTCTGCACCTTAAATGTGGAATTTAATTCGACACACGGGCTAAGGACACGGGCGTGTGCCTTGGCCGTGTGACCTTAGTGAGATGATGACGTCATAGTCAGAATACCAAGGTTTTGGCACACGGGTTAAGACACGGACGTGTCGAGGCCGTGTAAGGGACACGGGCCAGGGACACAGGCGTGTGTTTGGCCGTGTGAATTTAGTCAGGATCGACCACGGGTGGAAGACACGGGCATGTCTTAGGGGCACATGGGCGTGTCACTAGACCAACACCGGCGTGTGGCCCCTGTTTTGAAGAAAAGTTTTTCCAAGTTCGCGAAAGCTCCCAGATAAGTTCCAAGACCTCTCAGAGGTATGTTTAGGGCCCCGTGGGCTGATGATTGAGCAAGAGAAGGGTTTATGCGAAATTTATAGCCCATTTTGAGATGTTAAGTGAGATTAGTTAGGTAATGCCTCAAACCCAGTCCCGACTTCGGGCACGGGTAAGGGCTGTTACACACCTTGTACATGTTCCACTAAATTGGCAGACTACAGACTTTCCACCTTATAACGGATCCCAATTCGCAATCGCTTAAAGATAGAAATTGGATACATTTATCAGAATGATATATCTACTAACACTACTCTTGGTAGATTCATATATTGGCTCTAGCGGTTGTTGGAATACTAGTCATGTTGTAACTTTACGTCGACCTAGACAACGAATTTGGTTCGATGAAGGTAATATTTTAAATCACCCAAAAGGAACTCAGATAACTTCAAATACAAAATGGGGAAACCTCCAGATTTGGCAAACACTTACACCACCCATAATTACTTATATGCCTAGCTTTCTTTCTAACCTAGTGAATTACTATGGCAGATTCATCAGTCGAGTACTTTGTTGAGGACTCCTTCAAAAAAAAAATGCCTTAAAGGCATACCCAGATCTCACCACGGAGGTGGACTAATAACTCACCACTTAGGCATTACAGAATTTGCCTAACAGGCTTTCCAGAGATTACGCCACATAGGCTTTACAGGTAACCTACCACAAAGAATTTACAGATAACCTGCCACAAAGGCTTACCAAATAAATCACCACAAAAGTTTCCCAAGTAAATCACCAGAAAGGCTTTATAGGTAACTCGCAAAAAAAGCTTCCCAAGTAAATCCCCACAAAGGCTTTATAAGTGACTCGCTACAAATGCGTGGTTTGGTTTGCCACAATGACACCACATAAACTGTCATGTTTGACGATACAGATTTGCCTAAACTCAGCATCACCTGAGGTTTGCCCATTATCATCTTTAGGACACGTAGAAACCCTAGTAGATAAATACAGCTCATCCCCCATTCCCAGAATGTGCCATGGCCATAGTCTTTTCACATATCTGCCACAATAGCCTTTTCTTGTTTTTACTATCCTGACGAACCTCATGTTTACTGTCCTGGTAGACTACATTTCACCATACTGGCCTTCGTGTTTACTGTCCCGGTAGACGTCATCAAAGCACCATCGAGGGGTCCATCATTGTATTACATACTTTCCCGACACTCCACCTGGACCCCCTAATCGCATCACTCAAATAACATAATGGACGCATCTACACAAATTTCATTTATAATCTTAACAGAATCGTACTTCCTAACATATAATTTCTCATTCATGCTTACCACACATGGTCATACTCATGCAGCGCATCGTACACTTCAGTACATACATACAAATGCTTCACAGAGAACACACATAACCATACATACATACAACAACTTCTCAAGAAGATATGCACATCTATATGAACACCGACTATACAAGGAATCATCATAATATATTGTGTAGAAGTCGGGTCTAAAAACTCACCAGAGACCTACCTTTACTTTGACCTGGAGTTTTTATTTTGATTGTCATTCCCAATCAAGTAGCAGCAACGGCTTATAAGATCATGAAGTTTCCAATAGAATCCCCATTTACAGATAGTTTACTAATGTTTCAACTACGTGCAACCCCTATGCAGGGCCTTTCACTCACACCCTATTTTTCTTACACCTTTTAATATCCTTTTTCAACAACAATCATAACATACAAGTCTATAAGACTTACCAGAAGGTTGAATCATCCATTGATTAAAGAAGGTCTTAGCTCTATCTTAACGAAGAAGAAAATAACATTTAGGTTAGAAAGAAGAACTAGAATGCAAAGTAAAGAGTAAAGTCATCTGGAATATTTTCTCTCTTACTAGATATAAACTCCCTATCCGCATACTTGGAATTTGACAAGTGACGATGCTTACCTTACCCAAATCTCTTGATTTCCCATAAAAAAAATCTGGGGGAAAGAAAAAAGAATTCAGTGAAGATCTTTGTTACTGTTTGACTAGTCATGGGAGAATCAAATCAATTTAACTGATTCCCAACTAATCTTGTCGTGAGAACCAACTTAAACAATACCCAAGCAAGCCGAGTGTACTATAATTTGACAATGACTCGCGTATGGCGTGGTCTTAAAGATAATTAAGTCTCCTACAGCTTCTTCAGACACTTGATAGGCTCTTCATGCTCAACCAATAATCTGGGGTGTACTCTTCCTTAAGTGACTACCTTCGGACGTGCTAACATCTAGAGTGTAATTCATGCAACCAAATATAAGTGTTAGGAAGTTTCTACAAGTACACGGGTTAGGTTGCAATATATTTTATACAAAGAATTATAGAAGTACTCCAACGATCGTACCCAAGGTAGGCAAATACTAAATTAATTCTAACTTCGACGTTAATAAATCTAATTAGTACTTTAACTAAATTATATATGATAAAACATTAAGTGAAGAAAAATTATATTATATGAAAAATAAATAAATTGCATTAAAATAAAAACGAAATACAAATTTGCTAACTTAATCAATTCTAAGAATGGAAGACTAACTCACTTTGGTGGTCGTAACTAATTCCTATTTCAACTTCTACTCAATCAACTAGTCGTTAACCTAATAGGATCTCTTGATCTTCCACTAAACTAATGAGTCAGCAAGAACTACTTATCTCCCGACCTAACAGTCCAGACCGAATTGAGGAAAGGTGTTCACGGATAGACAATACCAATTTTGGGTTCATTCCCACCTAGATGACTCCCTAGGGTTGTTAGGCCTAGGGTTTCGAGTTCTTTCTATCCTAACCAGTTGGTCCGTTAAGAAACCTTACATAAAAACTAGTCACTCCCACGTCCACTCGCTAATCCCCCATAAAAAGATTAGATCCTCATGAATCTCATAAACAACATGAACTTGATTGAAAAGATGAACATGAACAATAAATCAAGAATAAGGTTTAAGAAGAATCCTGATTTTGCATTAATTATCATAAGTGCAATAGTCCACAAAGAGTTGATGAATCTACAAATTAGATTCTCTGAAGAACAATAATGAAACTAGAACTTAATTACAAATAGAAATAACCTAAGTACAAAATAAACTAAAGAAACTAAAAACTTAAAACTAAATGAAGGTTGTAACCTAAACTAGAAAAAAATTAATATTAAGTGTTCAAAGAAGCCTATTTATAGATTCGCATAATGGTCGAAAATACCCTTAACGTTTAGGGTTTTTTGGGTTTGAGCCTCTAACCTTTTTTTCTTTGGATTGACACCCTGGACGTTACGATTTTTCCAGAAATCATCCCAATTTTAACAATAAACATGAGTTGACCGTCAGTCAAACGATAGGTCAATGAAGAAGCCTATATGGCATGCCACATAAGAATAATGTCATAAATGATGTCATCTATAAAAAAATTGTTTAACAATTTTTTTTCATTTTGTTTCCATCTTCTTTCTTCTTGTCTCTTTCTCTCTTCCCCTCTAGTTGCTGTTACAGTAAAATCAAAGAAAACCCCCAAATGAAAATGCTAAAAAAGAAAATAAAAAGAATTATGTGGCGGTGACAACACATTTTGTAACGACCCAATTTTAGTGAAATCAGAATAGTGGTTTCGTGACCACAAATCTGAGCTAAAAAGAAAATTTTATTTTAATATTATGGCATGGTCTATATTATGATAGAAAGGTGGCATAAAAATTTTGATAAGAAAAATTTATTGATTTTGTAGTTAATTGATTAAAAAGGACCAAAAAAATATGCATTTCCGGGACTCTGTTCCGGTAAATCAGATTCATAAATATTTTTAATAAATATTTACGAAGCTAGTTGTGTAGTTAATTAGGTTTTGATTTGGTGAATTTGACTTAATTAGGAGTAATTATGAAAAAGGGCTAAATTGCAATAGAGGTAAAAGTTTAATTATAGATTAAAGAAAAGCTAAAGGGACTAAATAGGCAATTATGCCATTATTATAGTTGAGGCAGTTTAATAAGGAAAAATCTGAGATTTTTAGTTAAAATATATATTAATATATTAACTTAATATTGAAGTATAAATATTATAATATATTATATTATTATATTATATACATAAAACATAAAGTAAAAGAAACAAAAGAAAAAAAAAAGAAACATAATAGGTAGGACGAAACAGGGGAGAAAAAGGGAGAAAGAAAAAGAAAGGGAAAATTAGGGATTTTTAAGGTTCAAACTCAAATTGATCTGAAAAACTCAAATACGAAGCTAGATCGAGGAAAGGAAAAAGTCTCGGATTAGTAGACTTTTGTATACAAACAAGTATCGAGTGCTCAGAAGCTTGGGAAGGTTGGAGATAAGTCGGAGCATCATCACACTATCAACCTACTCATTTTGGTATACAAAAATGTTTTTATTTTGGTATAATGGCATGTATAGGCTACTAGTACCAATGTTAATGATGAATTGGATGAATGTATTCTAGCCATTTGAAATGGCTAGTAATGACTTGATTTTGGTATGTTTATAAAGTAAATTATGGTTATACATGTATGTTTGGTACATTTTGGGTTAATTAGATTTGAACATGTATGTTATGGAAAGGTAAGATATGCGTTAAGATTGTAGGCATACATATCATGTTAAATGTTTGAAATTGGCTTGTAAATCATGCTTGAATTGGCTGGTTGGTATTAGGAAAGTTTTGTGCAGGTTTTGGATGAAATGGGTGAGAAATAGGGCTTGGAAAATAGCCTTATTTTATCTACACGGGTGTGTAACTCCTATAAGTAAGAAAAATTTTGGAAGTTTGCGAAAAATTTCCCCAAGATCCTGATTAGTTCCGAATCGATTCTAAGCATGTTTTGGGCCTCGAGGGTCTATTTAAGGGACGTTATGATTAATCTCAAAAAATGAATAGTGTTTGACTCGATTTATCTGAAAATGTTCTGTAAACTCTGGTAATGCCTCGTGACCCTGTTCCGGCGACGAATACGAGTTAGGGGTGTTACACATTTTTCTTTTAAATTCAGTTTTTGTAGCCTTATGTTCATTCGATGAGCATTATGTTTCCAGCCATGGCAGACTTACAGACAAGGAAGTGTAGTACATAAAGCAATGAAACCTGCTTTATTGTAGAGATAAGTTCGGTGACAGAGGGAAGAACGTCATCATCGACCCGTCACTAGTTTTTGAAAATCTAATGTTGAGAAACACTTATATAGCCTTACAAGATTGGAAAAAATCGATTCTTCCCGACCTGTTTAATCTCACTGCCAATTGGGCTAGACCCGGTGTGTGTGACTATACTGGTGTTTACTGTACTCCAGCGCTTGATAACAAGAGAATCAAAACCGTCGCCAGTATTGATTTAAACCATATCACCGGATACTCAACGGAGGAGCTTGGGTTACTCACCGGTTTTGTATTATTTCATATCAACTCGAACTGATTTTTTGGTACGGTTCCACATAAGTTTATAAAGGTTAAACTGATGCTTGAATTGGATTTTAGAAACAATTGGTTCGCTAGTAAGTTCCCTGAAGTGAGTCTTGTTCTTCATTTACTTAATTTTTTGGATTTGAGGTTTAATGAATTTGAAGGAACTGTACCCACAGAACTTTTTGATAAAGATCTGGATGTTATTTTTTATTAATCATAATCGATTTAGATTTAATCTACCGGATAATTTTGGTAACTCACCGGTTTTTGTTATTATTTTGGCTAATAATAAGTTTCATGGTTGTGTGCTGGCGAGTCTATGGAAGATGACGGGTCTTGAAGAGATTATTTTAATGAACAATAGATTTTGATCTTGTTTGCCGGAGCAAATTGGGGGTTGAAAATTTTGACTACTTTTTATGTTAGCTTTAATCAGTTATTGGGTACTTTCCCGGAACAAATTGGGGAAATGGTGAGTCTTGAACAACTTAATGTGACACATTTCCCTTATATTTAATTCTTTTTTTGATGCGTCATCTTCATCCTCGCATGACACATCGGCTGCTTTGTTGAACGAGACTTGACTAACTGTAACACCCCTAACCCGTATCCGTCGCCAGAATAGGGTTAAGAGGCGTTACTGGACAAACGGAGACTTTTACAAAAATTTCATAATATAACTCAACCAATCAGATCAAAGTGTCCCTTAAATAGGTCAACGTGACCTTGAGCATGCTTAAGAATTGAGCCGGGACTAAACCGAACACATAGGAAATTCTCAGAAATTTAAAAATTTTCTAAGTTACAGAGGTCATACGCCCGTGTGGGCAGGCCGTGTGCCTCCCACGGCCTCAGACACGCCCGTGTGTCTGAGCCGTGTCAAAACAGGGCATACATACTGACTAGTCCACACGGTCGTGGACACGCCCGTGTGCCTCACCCATGGTCGATCCTGACTTGCACCACACGGCCAGTCACACGCCCGTGTGTCTAGCCCGTGGTCGATCCTGATTTGCCTTGAATTTCAACCACGAGGGACACGGTCGAGCCACACGCCCGTGTGCTCAACCATGTGGGCAAATAGAGGTCATTTTCAAGGCCAAAATGCCACCCACACTTGGGTCATTCCTACAAGTTCCATCAAGCATAAATCCACACACAATTGGCAAAAAAAATCATGTCATAAAATCAACATATTATCCCATTCTATTTCATCTATAATCATGCCAACTTTTATACCAAATTGCACAACTAAATCTCATATAAAAACAAGCATGGTACATCCACATTTTACCTTTCATATAACCATTTCATTGATCAAACACACATACTCATATTGCATCCATATGCTTACCATAGCCTTGACCATTTCATAGGCATGAGATTATACCAAAACCAAACATCATATAGCATGACTCTTCATAACAAAACCATTTTTCTAGCCATATCACATGGCCATATATTTACACATCTCAAACATAAACCAAAATGACTAGCCTATACATGCCATACTTTAGTATAAACATTTTCAAAAGGTATCGAAATAAGTTTAAGTAGTGTGATGACGATCCTCGACGGTCCTGAGCCTCTCGTAGCTTTAACGATCTATAAAACAGAATAAACACACACACAGTAAGCTTTCCAAAAGCTTAGTAAGCCATATACAAAAAAACTTAATATACAATACACATAGCCACATAAACACAATGACATTAATGTATCTCATTTACAAATTCATAATATCATCATTGGCTCATTACTTAGCCATTACATATTCTTATTTCACAACTCAAATATCTCATATGCTCATAACTCATTTAAACATGTATATCATATATCATCTCATCATTTATCATGTCACATTCATTCATATATCACATTTTGGTTCATTGCATCCATATGCATATTTACTCACCTTCCATGCCTATTCAAAACATGTACATCAAACGTACCTGAAGCGGATATACAAATCACATAGTCATTCATTTCTCGGACTTACCCGTTGAACCGTTCGAAACAAAATAGGATACTAAGAATGCTCGAAATAGTCGTACAATGCCAACGTCCCAGACGTGGTCTTACATGTACTCGGATATCGTTGCCACTGTCCCAGACAGGGTCTTACACGAATCAAATATGATGCCAATGTCCCAGACATGGTCTTACACGTAAATCTCATATCAATGCCAATGTCCCAGACGTGGTCTTACATGAAGTCTCAAATCAATGCCAACGTCCCAGACGTGGTCTTACATGATATCACATATCGGACACCTATGTCATGACATATGTAATCCTATCTATTCTTAGGCTCATACGGGAATTCTCGGTCATAGATACACTGTCGATACTATCTCGGATTCCATGTACATAACATCTTGAGCATGTTCAACACAAGCTGAATTTCATATATGCACAATTAACTCAATTCAAATGCATTTATTTGTATATCGACTTACCTTGAACGGGAAGAACGGAGATAAACGACTATTCAATAACTTTTGATTTCCCGCGATCTAAGTCTGTTTTCTTCGGTTCTTGATCTATACATATTCAAATTTAATCCATTTATTCAATAGTTCATTCAATTCAATCCAAAAACACATATTTAGGGCAATTTACAAATTAGCCCTCACATTTTCACATTTGGACATTTTAGTCCCTATTTCACAAAATCACAAAATATACACAATCTCATAATACCCATGCTTAGCCGAATTCTCGTGTAGTCCATACAAGTCCATACATTTCATTTATTTCACAATTTAGTCCCTAAAAATATTATTTTCTCAATTAAGTCCAAAATGCTCAAATTCGTCAAAAACTCAAAGACAAACTATGTTAATCAAACACATATCTTTCATAATTCACCATCAAACTTCATAAAACTCATGTATTTATCAATGACATATTTCAAAAACATCATCAATTCACAAAATTGAAGCATGGTTTTTGAAGTATACAAAGCAACGATTTCAAAAACGTAGAAATTATCAAAAACCTATTAAAAACATACCTTGAATTGAATCAAAAGCTAGCCGAATGCCCTAGCTCAATTTTCTTTCTTTTCTTTTTTTCAAATTAGGCATAAGCCAAAAAGATGGACATGGCTTTTCTTTTTGTTTTGTTTAATAATAACATATATTAATCCATTTACAAAATTAACCTTATTACAAATTATATATCTAACATATAATATAAGGTCATTTTTGACCATTGCCTTACACTATCTTTATTAATGGGCTAATTGCCTATTAAGGACTTTGCATTATAAAGACATAACAAATAGGCACTTTTACAAGTATCATGCTAACTTTGCATTTAATGTAATTTAATCCTTTTCTCAAATTAAACACACAAACGGACAAATTAATTCACAGAAATTTTACACATACTAATTCACATATCATAAACACGGAAAATAATATTAAAAATACTTTTCTGACTCGGATTTGTGGTCCCAAAACCACTATTTTGACTAGGGTCTAAATCGGACTGTTACACTGACGACAACTCATATTTACCGTTAAAATTGAGATATTTTTTGGACAAATCGTAACGTTGAGGGCATCAATCCAAAAAAAAGGTCAATGGCTCAAACCCCAAAAACCCTAAACATTGAGGGTATTTTCAAAAATTATGCCTATATATTTAGTGTTGGCTATCGTCCGTTGACTAAATTTGGCTGATGCTTTTGTGTTAAAGTTTGTTGTGGAGACCAAAACGCCCTTGGATCATTAATTCTCCACGTCAAGGTCATGTTGCGACATCCTCTGGTCTATGTCGTGACCTTGGTGGCGATTTAAGAGTTGAGGCTCAATTTCAGGGCTCTGTCGTGACACCCTCTGGTTATGTCAAGACACTGAAGGTAACTTTGCTCTTTTGGTACTCTACTAACTATGTTGCAATGTTGATCCTCCATGTTGCAACATTGCGGCTAGTCTTATGCTCTTATGCCTCCAAATGATGTCCTGCACACTCACCGAGTGCATTAGCCTTCCTTTAGGCCTCTTTTGGCCCCTAAGGTCATATAAATAGCTCAAATCACACTTTTTATTAATTACGGACTAAGAGTGAAAAACTAAGTAAAATATAATTAAATTGCTTTTATACAAGCTCCTTAAGTACAAAAAATTATTTAATCTGCTATAATGAATTGCAGCAGATCAAACTCCCCCACACTTAAGTCATTGCTTGTCCTCAAGCAAGAAAACACAAAAAAAAAACACAACTATTGAGCAAGTATAATACAGAGACAAGTTTTGGAATCATAACTAGGAATTACCATACATGCACGTAATTCTGGCATGATATGCAAATAACTTACTATTCTCAATCTCAGACATCTAAGTTCAATATATTACAAAGTATATAAACAATAAGGTCTTCAAATATATTAATTTATCTATAAATCATACAGGTAATTTGATTTTTCTAGCAGAATACAAACAGTCATTATTGCAATTACTCAATACAATGTCCATTCACGAATAAATTTACCTAAGTCACATAGGACTTTTCAGCTTGTAACATTCTAAGGCTTAAGGTTGGTATGAAATTCAAGAACAAAGAGCACCAAGACAGCTTCAAGCACAAAAGTAGTTTGGCACATCACATTGTCCCCTATTTTCCTCCTTAATGACCCTTTCCCGATCACCGCCTTATTTCTCCTTCTCTCACCTTTCTTATTTCTCTATGTAGGAAGTCACAAAATGATAAAGTAACTGTGTTTAGCTCACGAGTTTTTGTGCACTAATAATCGAGTTTTCTAATTTTGGGACTTCGATATTGAGTCACTTTTGACTTTTTCAACATATTTCACTCACAATGCTTTTTTTCATTATTCAAGTACTTTTTCTACTCATTTTGACTTTGTCTGTATTTTTTTTTCTTTCTGCACACTGTTCCTTCCTATTTCACTCTGATATCTCAAAACCATCGATATGTCTCTACCTGTCCCTTAATATGTATGGCCAGACATCTAAATTCGTTCATTTCAAGGATCAAAGAAAAAGGGTAATTACAATTTGCATTTTGGCTCGGGTTGTGCATGAAGGTTCATCAAGAAAATTTTTTTTGCTCAAAAAATAGGTACTAAGGATTGATGAAAAAGGTTGACTTTTTTGGCTCTGGGTTATACCAAAAAATGCCTTAGACCATCCCTAGGTATCTCAATATTCACAAATTTAATTAATCAAGCAACCACAATTCCAATCATTTATCATTCATACTAGCATGCTCGTTCCACTATATTCTCTCTGTCATTTGGTATATTCAACTATTTAATGCCTATTTATAGTGTAATATATAGAACTTAGTCATCTAATAACTAAAAATTTAAAATCATTCACTATCATGCCAAATTTACATTAAATACAATCAACCTATATAGATGGTCCTAACCAATCACTTGTATTTCTACAAGCTCAAGCACACTTTTGACAAGAAAAATAAAAGAAAAATCATAAAAATAAGCATGAAATTTCCTATGTTACCCCCACACTTTATATAGCACATTATCTCTAATGTTCAACCCCTAAGTAGATAAGGAACGAAGTTACCCGATTGATCGTGACATGGCCGTAGTCTTATGGTGGGTGCTTCCTTCCTTACTCGTTATGGCTAGTAAATGTAGTGCTTTCTTCATATGACGCTCCTGCATAGAAAATTTAAAAACAAAATATGTATATAAAGACAATTGTGACTCCTACTCCTAAAACAATAAAATAAAAATCATCCTAATTAATTGTTTTACAATCCAAAAAATTAAAAAAATATTTTTAAATCATCAAAATGGGGCTATTGCACCCCTCCCCCTCCATAGGTGTTTTTCCTCGACCTGAGACGTGGCCTCGAGAGGAGTCTCCGCCCAATAAATGTGTATGCCAGGTAGGCTACAGATGACAAGCCTTTTCTACGTAGATTATTGCGGGTGAAATTTTGACTCGTAGTCGTCATCCTTCTCCTCTTGAGAGTCTCATTCTGCAACTTCCTCTTTCTCCTCTCCTTCACTCCCCTACTTCTCGTATCTATAATGGGATCGCATGGGGTCATATTTGTTTGGTGGTAAATTTGGTATTCTTATACCATTTTACCGTGCAAAATCTTGTCCAACTGACCCTATTTCTTGCATCCACTTTATGATTCAGTCTGTGTCCGAGATTTCACTTCCTAAAATTCATTTTTGAGCTTTTAATATTTTTCTTTTTTAGAGGTGCCGGGACATGAATCTTTTTCTTTTTTTTGCTGGTTCCAATCCTTGATTTGTTTTCGATAAGCTCGACGTACTGGGTATACATAAAGTCACCTATTAAGCTCTTCGTCATCCTCATAAACTGCTCATTTACTTCTATCGGAACTCCAACCTTTTTGCATAATGCCAACACTAGGTAAGGGAAGAAAACCCTGACCTTCTGGTCATTGATACAACATTTCATGCTGTGATAGATCCATTCCCCGATGCATATCTGTTTATTCTATAAAATACCATATAACAAAATAGCTCGAAAAGCATTTACGTTAGAAACATTCATAGCAGGTGTAATTCTAGTGCATAAAAATTGCATCCATATCTTAGCTACAGGAAACATGATTGCTTGATTAAAATTGGTTGGTAGTTTGGTATTCGGTAGTTGATTCCACTCACCCCTCCCTTCGGTTAGATAATTTACAATGTAATCCATATCTATGTCCTTAAAATTTGTTAAATCAGTGTTTTAAATAAAATCGATTTCATAGTATGGAGCACTGTAAATTTTACAAATTTCACGAGGGGTGACATAGACATTCTTGCCCCTCACTGTTATGTTTTCCCAAATTTCATCATCAAATGTTCTCCTAGATTCTTGATCCCTAAAGGATGCATAGAACTTTTGGACCACGAGGATAACAACATTTTTCTTGGGAGTTAGGAAAAACGTTCCCATCTATGGTACTGAACTAGTGCCCAAATTTCTTACAGAGGATCATCAATGGTTTGAAACCCCTTTCTTTAACGAATGTCTTTCCTTATAATTCGAGAAAATAATTTTTGACATTCGGGTTTGGAAATGTTGAGGGGTTTGCGACTATCGATGGCTCTTGTTCACTAGTTCTTCTAAACTTCCTAGGAGGCATTTTCAAGGATATTTAACTAGAATAAAATAACCAAAATCAAGCAATATATTTCAAAGTAAACAAGAAACAATGTAATGGAATAGTAAAAATCTAATAAGAACCCTTAACCTTGTTTGAAAGCTCATGATTCCTTGCGAAAATTTGTTGCAAGTTCCTCATTGATGTGATGCTTTTGTCCTTACACCAAATAGAGTAAAAGAAATTGAAGAAAAAAGTAAAAAGATTTTGCACCAAAGAAAAAAGAAAAAGAAGAGAGGTTTTTGAAGTTTGAAAAGTTTATGGGGTTTTAGAGTTAGGAAGTGTTTAGAAATAGTTTAAGAGTGTTTCATTTTTGAAAAGATTAGTGTTTTTAGGAAAAATTGGGTAAAGTAAGAGTTTAGATCGACGGGTTGTGTGACAGGTCAGGTCCACCCTGCAAAAAATTGTAGCAATGTAGCGACATAGGGGATCCATATCGTGCCACTTCTAGCAGGTTGCCGATGTCACGACATCCAGGTTCGATGTCGTGACACACCTTGAAATTTTTAAATTTTTGGGCTACTAACTAGTTTTTCGTGACACGAAGGTTCCATCTCGTGACACCGTGCTAAATTGCCCAATTCCTCAAACCTATGGTCAGTGTTGCGAAACAGAGGTTCAGTGCTACAACACCAACCCTATTTTGGCCCTTCCTCTTGATTTTCAAGGTGTTCGGTACATACATAACCTATTTCTACATAGTTTAAATCAAAGTAATTTCTAAACTTCCAATAAGTCTATTAGAATAAAGTAATTTAAAAAAATTTAAATTGTTTAAAAAATTTCAGGTATTGTTGTCGGATTCATCCGTCAGCTCCTTCAATTTATAAATGGATGTGTCTTTATTTGATTTTCTATTCGTATTGGTCCAGCATCCGTCATGCCATTCCACCTTGCTCCACTTGTAACACCCCAAACCCGGCCTAGACGTTATGGCCGGATCTAGCATGTCACATCGAATGTTATTTAAAAGCTACGCGTTCAAGTAAACTTTTCTTCAGTTTAAAAACTTTACAACCTTTTTAAAACTTCGAATTTCATTGCTTACAAATTATAATTGGCTCAAGTTATATGCTTGCAAAGATGTTTTTATTTTCAAAAACTTTGTTTGTTTGAAGAAGTCTGACTTAAGTAGTTGCGAAAATGTGATATTTTGAAAACAGTAATTATTATTTTAAAAACCCGTGTTCAACCGTTTAACAATTCATAACCAACAGTATTACCAAATGAAAGTTTTAAAAGAAAATTCCAAAGGCCTTTTTACGTAAAATATTACCCCAAAAATAATATAAAATAAACTAACCCCAAAATTACTAAGTTTCGTTAAGAAGCAAATTCAACGTATGGCCACCTCCGAGTCCTCCACGGCTCCAAATTCTCTAACGCTGGGGATTACATGCAGACGGTTAAAAGAAAGGGTGAGTTACGAGAACTCAGTGTGTAATCCTCTCATCACGATCCACGCTTTGGGCCCAAGCCCATGCAGTATCAGTTCGGGCCCTAGCCCCAAAATCATGGTAATACAAACAAAAATGCAGCCCAACCCAATCCAACCATCACACCACCCGCACCAACCCTCTACACACCATGTGGGGACCAAGTCAACCCACCCACCCTACACATCGGCGCGCGCACGAGTCCGCTAATATCAACGCAAAGAAAGTCGCCAAGAATGATATCGTGGTCGAGCCACTAAAATCAAAATATCGTGGCAGAGCCACTGAATCAGTATAACGTGGCATAGCCACCAGTCAAGTACTTCTTCCATAAGCATAACCCAACCCAATGCAACATGCAGAGACATAATAAAATGATGTATGACATAAATTACCATCATAAATAATTAAACAGGGTACGCATACAACAATAGATCTACCACTAGGGGTATAATGGTCATTTGGTCGACAGTGGGTAAAACGGTAATTTACCCCTCAGGGGTATTCCAGTAATTTCACCCAACGAGGGCATTTCAGTAATTTCACCCTTTAAGGGTATCTTCGGTAACTTTACCCGCTGAGGGTATTTCAGTAATTTACCCACTAAGGCTATTTCGGTAATTTATCAACTAACAGCCTTCCTGAAGGCCCACTGTCGCTTCAAGCGACAGAGGTTCCCTTTTGAGTTACTACGGTGTATTTGGGCCTAAAATGCTATTTTGGCCCAAATGGGCCCACACGCTCGTGTGGCCCGTTCAGCTCATTTTTGGTCTCGATTTTGCGAACTTCGCAGTCGTAGCAACCATCTAGTACTCACCATCGATTTCACCTATGTGGGCTCGCTAACCCATTGGGCCCACTTAGCCCACTTCGGCCCAACAAGGCCCATTATAGCCTCGGTTTCACGAGAGCGTTCGTGACACTCTCTACGATCGATCGCCATCACTAATGGCTTGGTTTATCACTACGAGTGTTCGTATGCTTGAGTGGTTTCGGTTGTCGATACTCCGACTTGTCGATAATTTGGCTTTTGGCCGATTCACAGAACAGTGCCATAATACACATGCAATAGTGTGAGATTACACACCTTAGCGAGTCGTGCGGTTAACCCTTCAGATCCCACCTTGCTTGAGCAAAAAGAACCCAACCACCAACGACATTACTAAGCACGATTGGCTTCACGCCCTAAACAAGAATCTGTACCAAAAATGATACACATAAGTGTGACTAAATACCACATATATCACGTCACCACACATGGCACATTCAGCCAAACCAATATTATCACCACAGTTCTTACCTCACTTGAACGATGAATCAACACTAAAGGTTTGATTACAACAAACCACTTGCTCCCCTTCGCCTTGTTGTAATCCCTAAGCCAACGATGGCCAAAGCACAGAAAAGAACATTCTTTTAGCCACCAAATGTAGGAAAGAACTTACGGTTGTTAAGGTAAAACCGAATAGAAGCAGCGTTATTGACAAAGAGAGATCTACAACTTACCAATTGACAAACTCCTTGCAACACTGTACTAGAAAAGAGCAGAACTGCGATTCGGCTAAAGACTACTTCATAAGATGTCGTGAATATGCCCAACAAGAAATGATGGAGGATGTTCGGCTGCACCAGAATCAACTTCAAGAACCAAGGACGAGCGTTGAGAGAACAAGAAGAACAGGTTCGGCTATGAGAGTTAAACCGAAATAAAGAATCTAAAGATGTGGAAAAAAAGAAGCAAAGTCGATTGACGAATAAAAGAAAAGGTAGAAGATTCGGCTAAGAGAATTAAACTGCAAAGAAAATCGAATAATGTGGAAGGAAAAATAAGAAAAAAAACGATTGAAGATTAGAGAAGAGAGAAAAATATTTCGGCTATGGAGAGGAAAGAGTAGGAAGGAAGTCGGAGAAGAAAAGAGATGGATTAAGAATTCGGCAAGAAGAATTGAAAAAGAGATGACCCGAAATGCTCAAGGAAAAAGTACCCAAAACGTCACTCTCCAAAAAGAACCCGAAAGAAACACTCCAAAGCAAGGAAAAGTTTCGGTTTCTCCCCTTACACCAAATGACCAAAAATGCTATCCCAGACTCATCTTCAGACGAAATTCCCCTTAGCTAGACCCCCACTTTCGGCCAACACTTCCCACACCCATCACTTCCACGATTTTCTCCCCTTTTTCCTCCTAAAATTCCTCTCCTTCATCCATTTGAACTGTTTGACCAATTCTCCAACTCTCATTGCAGAGTTTGATCCAAACTCTGCCTCTTGCTCTCCAAAGTCACAAAATAAAAACCTCCAGTTCCCATCTGTGGGATTCGAACCCCTTCCCCCCTTGCTCATCCATTGACGCCACAGCCACATTACTATATGGCCAACTTGTGTCTCCTAAACACACACAAATTTAGTTAAGTCCTGCTTCCATCATCCCCTCCACTAAAGGGCCAAAAACCAAAATTTCTCAAAGGCTCCGACTCACTCCCAAGCCTCCCTAGAACCTCCAAACACACTCAAATAACCCACTGAGCATGCACAACATGCAATTATGCAAAAATTTATAACCCCTAATTTTTGGGATCTTACAATTCTACCCCCTTAAAGAAATTTCAGCCTCGAAATTTACCTGATCAAAAGAGATGAGGGTATTGATGTCGCATTGCCTCCTCAGGCTCCCATGTGGCTTCCTCTGAACCGTGATTACGCCACAGCACCTTGACTAATGGAACAGACTTCCTTCTCAGTACCTTAACATTACGATCCAAAATCTGTACCGACTCCTTTTCAATTGTCAAATTAGATCTTACTTCGATCTCCTCCACCGGCACTACATGAGAAGTATCCGAACGATAGCGCCTCAGCATAGAAACATGGAATACATCATGTATCCGGTTTAACTTTGGAGGCAGCTCAAGCTGATAGGTGACCGGTCTAACACGTTTTAATACCCGATAAGGTTCGATGAATCTGGGGCTTAACTTGCCCTTCCGTCTAAATCTCAGAAATTTTTTTCCACGGTGAGACCTTCAAGAAGACAAAATCTCCCACTGAGTATTCAATATCTTTGCGCTTCAAATCGACGTATGACTTCTACCTATCCGATGCTTGTTTTAACCGACCCCGAATCAACTTCACTTTCTCCTCAGTTTTAAAAATTAGCTCTGGACCCATCAGTCGCCGCTCACCCAGTTCTATCCAACAAGTAGGGGTACGACACCTATGACCATATAATGCCTCATATGGTGCCATCTGAATACTAGATTGGTAGCTGTTGTTGTAAGCGAATTCCGCCAACGGTAGAGAGTCTTCCCAACTACCTTTGAAATCTATCACACAGCTTCTTAACATATCTTCCAAAATCTGTATTACCCTCTCTGACTGACCATCAGTCTGCAGATGAAATGTTGTGCTGAAATCTAACCTTGTACCTAGAGCTTCATGTAACACTCTCTAGAAACGAGATGTGAATCTAGGGTCCCTGTCCGAAATGATAGACACTGGTACCCTATGCAACCTTACAATCTCTGCCACATATAACTTGGCCAACTTCTACAACGAGTAATCGGTGCGAACCGGTATGAAGTGGGCAGATTTAGTTAGCCGATCAATAATTACCCACACCGAATCTTTCTTAGCAGGTGTCAGGGGTAGCCCACTAACAAAATCCATGGTTACCCTCTCCCACTTCCAGAGTGGAATTTTCACTGGTTGCAGTAATCCTGAAGGTAGTTGATGCTTAGCCTTCACTTGCTGGCATGTCAAACACTTACTTACAAAATTAGTCACCTCACGCTTAAGTCTTGGCCACCAATACAGTTCACGTAGATCTCGGTATAACTTGTTTCCACCGGGATGCATAGTGTATGGGCTACTATGCGCCTCTCGCAGAATCGACTGTCTTAACTCAGAGTCCCTTGGAACACAAACTCTTCCACGGAAACATAGTACCCCTTCACTATTCAGCTCAAAATCCACAGTCTCTCCCCTCTTCACTTGTTGAAAATGAGAAACCAACGACTCATCCAACATCTGCTTCTCTTTAATCTGACTAATCCAATTTGGTTTTACTTGCAGTTCCGCCAACAAACTACCATCCTCAAATAGACTGAGACGAGCAAACATTGCTCTTAGATCATATACCATATTATGACTTAGTGTATCTGACACCACGTTAGCTTTTCCCGGATGATACTCAGTCGAGCAATCATAATCCTTCAACAACTCTATCCATCTTCGTTTTCTAAGATTCAACTCCTTTTGGGTAAGGAGGTACTTAAGACTCTTGTGGTCGGTGTAAATGATCGACTTTTCCCCATACAAATAATGTCTCCAAATCTTTAGTGCGAATACTACCGCAGCTAATTCCAAGTCATGCGTAGGGTAGTTCACCTCGTGCGGCTTAAGCTGACGGGACGCATAAGCCACCACTTTACCATCTTGCATCAGCACACATCCTAGACCTGTGTGCGACGCATCACAATAGACAACGAATTCTTTTCTAGCCTCTGGCTGTATTAATGCCAGAGCTTCAGTTAGAATCTTTTTCAACTCTCAAAACTCTCTTGCTGTTTATCAGTCCAAACAAATGGTACCCCCTTACGCAGTAGCTTAGTTAGGGGTGCAGCAATCAATGAAAACCCCTCAACGAACCGTCTGTAGTACCCGGCTAGGCTCAGAAAACTTCAAATCTCTGATACTAACTTCGGTGGCTTCCAATCCAATACGGCCTCAACTTTTCGATGATCAACCCTAATCCCCTCGGCAGACACGACATGCCCCAAAAATGTCACCTCTCGCAACCAAAACTCGCACTTGCTGAATTTGGCATAGAGTTGTTTTTCCCTCAATATTTGTAGAACAACTCGGAGATGTGAATCATGCTCCTCCTCAGTTCTTGAATACACCAGAATATCATCTATGAACACCACCATGAACTGGTTTAGGTAGGGTTGGAAGACCCGGTTCATCATATCCATGAAAGCAGCTGGTACATTCGTTAACCCAAACGGCATGACCAGGAACTCGTAATGTCCATAACGAGTCCTAAACGCTGTCTTGAACACATCCGCCTCCTTAACCCTTAACTGATGGTACCCCAACCTTAGATCTATCTTAGAGAAAACCGAAGCTCCTCGCAGCTGATTAAATAGATCATCTATCCTTGGTAGCGGATACCTGTTCTTAATCGTCAGTTTATTCAATTGACGATAATCTATACACATGTGCATCGACCCATACTTCTTCTTCACAAACAGTATCGGTGCTCCCCACGGAGACACACTCGGTCAGATGAATCATCGATCCAAAAGCTCTTGGATCTGATCCTTTAATTCTACCAGCTCTTTCAGTGCCATCCTATAAGGGGCGATAGACACCGGAGTCGTTCCCGGTAAGACCTCAATGCCGAATTCGACTTCACAGTTTGGTGGCAACCTTGGAAGCTCTTTAGGGAATACATCCGGATACTCCTTTACTGTCCTGACATCCCCAACAGACAAACCCTTAGTATCAGATGTGCTGATATAAGCTAGAAACGCCTCACAACCCTTGCGAACCAGCTTCTCGGCCCTTAACGCTGTGATTACATTGGATAGATAATCCCTTCACTCTCCTATCACAATCACTTCCTCGTCCTCTTAAGACTTCAATACCATACGCTTAGCAGCGCAATCCAAATTTGCACGGTGTTTCACTAACCAGTCCATGCCCAGAATGAGATCAAACTCGCCAAACGGCAGTTCCATCAAATCCTCCAAAAAGACAACCACTTGAACCTCTAAAGGCACATTTCTAAACAACTTATTCACTACAACAGACTGTCCTAAAGGACTAATCACTAACATTTCTCTATCAGCAAGTTCAAATTGTATACCCAAAGTTCCCGACACAGTACATGCAACATACGAGTGCGTAGACCCAATATCAATCAAAGCTATAAATGGTACATCATGAATGGGGAACGTACCAGTTATAACGTCAGGTGCGTCGCCATCCTCACGACGCCTAGCAGCATAAACCAACCCTGGTTGTCTCGCCTCTGTGTTACCAGCACCTCTGCCCAGTGCTCCGCGACCTCGTCCAAACCCATTTCCCCCTCGGGCTGGACCACGGCCTCGCGGTGGCTGCTGACCACCTCTCCCTGGCTGAACATATCCCTGACCCGCAGCTTGCATCTGACCCCGCCTCTGCGTACAGTCTCTAACCCTGTGATCTCTAGACCGACATCTAAAGCACGCCCCAGTTCTCTTCCAACATTTACCCTGATGAGATAACCCGCACACAGCGCAAGGCTACGGTCTGCCAGCAACCATCGGAACTCCAGTTCGGACCGGCCCATCAAATCTAGGCCTCTTATGAAATACATCTGAAAAACTTGAAGACCTAATATCTCTCTTATTCCTACCCCTTTTCTTCTCACGGTTTTGACGCTCAGAGCGTTTCACATCTTCGACAATCTTAGCCTTCTCGACCAGAGCAGCGAAGTCTATTTCCCTCTGCGGGGCTATCAGTACCCGCAACTCATCCCGAATACTATCCTCAAATCGCACGCAGTGCTCATATTCTGTTGCAACTATACCCCGAGCGTACCGGCTCAAGCACAGGAACTCCGCCTCATACTCCACCACGGACCTATTCCCCTGAACCAGATTCAAGAATTCCTTTCTCCGGGTATCCACATAACTTGCCCCGACATACTTCCCCTGGAAGGCCGTCTTAAAGAAATCCCATGTTACATGGTCGGCCTGCATGCCTTCCCTCACGGTAAGCCACCATTGATATCCCTCATCTCGTAGTAAAGACACTGCTCCTTTCAATTTCTGTTCCACTGTGCAGTCCAGATCATCCATGATCCGCTCAACCGCCTTCAACCAGTATTCTGCTACATTTGGGGCGGCACCAGAGATGCCCTTAAAGATTTTAGCCCCGTTTGACTGAAGTCGCTCAGAAATTGACCCTCGGGCCACTGACCGAGTACTCGCTCCAGCAACCCTTTCCAGAACCCGTAGCATTGCTTGGGACAGAGCATCATCCCCACTGGCTCGGTCATGAGACCCCGTCTCCGTCACTGGCGATGCCGGCGCTTCCCTTTCAAGCATATGTCCCGATGCTGAAGACCCAGCCCTAGCACCCCGGCCTCTACCATGGCCACGTGTACCCCTTCCACGACCTCTTGTACTCATCTCGACGTAACAATTTAATCTTTTTAAGAGTTTTATGGATCAGCTTATAGTTCTCATGATTATTAACAAGTGTTTTATGAAGAACAGTAATAAGAGTTGTTTTCGCAGGTCGAGTTTTACTACCATTTCAGTCTCTATAGTCTTAGTTTCCCTAAGTAAAGAGTTCAGTATACTACTACTATCCCTAGTAGTTTTTTTAGTACAGTCGTTATAGCATATAACAAAGTATAAGGTCAGGAAACTTACGAATTTTGTGCCGGAGACTCGGTGTGCCATACTTCCAGTAACACTATCACTTTTTCTAAATCAAAGTTTAAACAGAATTGGAAAAATTTTCAAACCTATTCCACAGCCGAGTTTTGCAACCTGGCTCTGATACCATTAAATGGAACACCCCAAACCTGGCCTAGATGTTATGGCCGAATCTAGCATGTCACATCGAAGGTTGTTTAAAAGCTACGCTTTAAAGTAAACTTTTCCTCAGTTCAAAAACTTTATAACCTTTTTAAAACTTCGAATTTCGTTGCTTACAAATTATGATTGGCTCAAGTTATATGCTTGCAAAGATGTTTTTATTTTCGAAAACTTTGTTTGTTTGCAGAAGTCTGACTTAAGTACTTGCGAAAATGTGATATTTTGAAAATAGTAATTATTGTTTTAAAAACCCGTGTTCAACCGTTTAACAATTCATAACCAGCAGTATTACCAAATGAAAGTTTTAAAAGAAAATTCCAAAGGCCTTTTTACATAAAATATTACCCCAAAAATAATATAAAATAAACTAACCCCAAAATTACTAAGTTTCGTTAAGAAGTAAATTCAACGTATGGCCACCTCCGAGTCCTCCACGGCTCCAAATTCTCTAACGCTGGGGATTACCTGTACGGGTAAAAGAAAGGGTGAGTTACGAGAACTCAGTGTGTAATCCTCTGTCACAGTCACAGTTTGGGCCCAAGCCCATGCAGTATCAGTTCGGGCCCTAGCCCCAAAATCATGGTAATACAAACAAAAATGCAGCCCAACCCAATCCAACCATCACACCACCCGTACCAACCCTACACACCATGTGGGGACCAAGTCAACCCACCCAGCCCTACACATCAGAAGCGCAGACGAGCTGCTAATATCAACGCAGACAAAGCCGCGCAAGATGCGATATCGTGGGTGAGCCACTAAAATCAGAATATCGTGGCAGAGCCACTGAATCAGTATAACGTGGCATAGCCACCAGTACAGTACTTCTTCCATAAGCATAACCCAACCCAATGCAACATGCAGAGACATAATAAAATGATGTATGACATAAATTACCATCATAAATAATTAAACAGGGTACGCATACAACAATAGATCTACCACCGGGGGTATAATGGTCATTTGGTCGACAGGGGGTAAAACGGTAATTTACCCCTCAGGGGTATTCCAGTAATTTCACCCAACGAGGGCATTTCAGTAATTTCACCCTTTAAGGGTATCTTCGGTAACTTTACCCGCTGAGGGTATTTTAGTAATTTACCCACTAAGGGTATTTCGATAATTTATCAACTAATAGCCTTCCTGAAGGCCCACTGTCGCTTCAAGCGACAGAGGTTCCCTTTTGAGTTACTACGGTGTATTTGGGCCTAAAATGCTATTTTGGCCCAAATGGGCCCACACGCTCGTGTGGCCCGTTCAGCTCGTTTTTGGTCTCGATTTTGTGAACTTCGCAGTCGTAGCAACCATCTGGTACTCACCATCGATTTCACCTATGTGGGCTCGCTAACCTATTGGGCCCACTTAGCCCACTTTGGCCCAACAAGGCCCATTACAGCCTCGGTTTCACGAGAGCGTTCGTGACACTCTCTACGATCGATCGCCATCACTAATGGCTTGGTTTATCACTACGAGTGTTCGTACGCTTGAGTGGTTTCGATTGTCGATACTCCGACTTGTCGGTAATTTGGCTTTTGGCCGATTCACAGAACAGTGCCATAATACACATGCAATAGTGTGAGATTACACACCTTAGCGAGTCGTGCGGTTAACCCTTCGTATCCCACCTTGCTTGAGCAAATAGCCCAACCACCAACGATTACTAAGCACGATTGGCTTCACGCCCTAAACAAGAATCTGTACCAAAAATGATACACATAAGTGTGACTAAAGACCACATATATCACGTCACCACACATGGCACATTCAGCCAAACCAATATTATCACCACAGTTCTTACCTCACTTGAACGATGAATCAACACTAAAGGTTTGATTACAACAAACCACTTGCTCCCCTTCGCCTTGTTGTAATCCCTAAGCCCAACGATGGCCAAAGCACAGAAAAGAACATTCTTTTAGCCACCAAATGTAGGAAAGAACTTACGGTTGTTAAGGTAAAACCGAATAGAAGCAGCGTTATTGACAAAGAGAGATCTACAACTTAGAACTTTTGCCACGCTTGTGGAAAAGGCCAAGATAGCCGAAGAGGCTAAGAACTCGGAACGACAGAATCGGGAACGAGTTAGAGGCAAGAGAGATATGAAGTATTCGGGTTCTTCAAGAAGGTTTCTGAAGAGGCCTCGGAATGATGAACCAGCTCAAGGTAGAACACTTGTAACTGTGAATCAGAGTCGAGATTGTGCTGATTGTGGGAAAAGGCATTCGGAGTCTTTGGAAGAAAACGGGTGCTTGCTATAAATGCGGGTCGATGGATCATCAATATAGGAATTGCCTCGTCGAATGGATACAACTCGGGAAGCTCGTAATCTTGATGCACAACCGCAAGAGAGAATTCAAAGAACCACCGAGAGGTCGTGGACCGTGTCGTGGTGGTAATGGGGCCGGGCGTGGTCAAGGTGTAGCGGGTCGAGGTAATGGTCCTAGAGGCAACACGATGCAAGACGGCCGGGATTGGTATATGCGATTAGACGCCGTGAGGATGGCAATGCACTGATGTGATAATCGGTACATTCTTCATCTTTGATGTACTGTTATTGCTTTGATAGATATTGGTTCTACCCATTCGTATGTTGCTAGCACTATATCCGAAACTTGAATTTAGACTCTAAAATTTTCGATAGTGAGATGAAGGTAATTAGTCCTTTAGGACAATCGGTGATAGTAAATAAACTGTTTAGTGATGTGCCCTTAGAAATTCAAGGAGAAATATTTTTGGCGAATTTGATGGAATTGCCTTTCGTGAGTTCGATATCATTTTGGGCATGGATTGGTTGGTTAAGCACCGGCGAAAATTGGATTGTGCTTTGAAAGCGGATGTCAATAAAGACGGTGGAGGATAAAGAAATAGTTATGATAAGCGAACGAAGGAATTACTTGGCAAATGTGGTATCTGCGTTAAAGGCGTAAAAGTTGATGCGGAAGGGTATGGAGCATTTCTAGCTTTTATTAGTGCTTTAGATGCCAAAAGGTTGTCGATGGAAGATGTGAGAACAAAGTGAAGGAATTTCGGATGTATTTCTGAAGAACTTCCCGGCATACCTCGGATCGGAAGTGGAATTTGGTATTGAGCTCTTGCCGGGCGGCTCCAGTGTCCATTGCTCCTTATAGAATAGCACCGAAGGAGTTGGCGGAGCTTAAAGCTCAAATTCAAGAATTGTTGGATCGGGTTTTATTCGACCGAGTGTATCTCCGTGGGGAGCACCGGTTTTGTTTGTTAAGAAGAAAGATGGGTCAATGCGTATGTGTATTGACTACGAGCAATTAAATAAATTGACGATCAAGAATAGGTATCCTCTCGCCAAGAATTGATGACCTGTTTGATCAAATGAAGGAGCTTCTGCTTTCTCCAAAATTGATTTGAGATCGGGTTATCACCACTTAAGGTGAAAGAAGCGGATATTCACAAGACGGCTTTCCGAACTCGTTATGGACATTATGAGTTTTTGGTGATGCCGCTTTGGGTTGACCAATGCACTAGCCGCATTTATGGATATGATGAACCGGTCTTTCAACCATATTTAGACCAGTTTGTGGTGGTATTCATAGATGACATTCTGTATATTCAAGGAATGAAGAGGAGCATGACTCGCATTTGCGAATTGTATTGCGATTACTTGAAATAATCAATCGTATGCCAAATTCGGTAAATGTGAATTTTGGTTAAGGGAAGTGACTTTCTTGGGTCATGTGGTATCACGGTAGGAAGGAATAAGGTGGATCCTCGGAAGATTGAGGTCAGATTGGATTGGAAACCACCAAAGTCGATGAGCGAGATTCGGAGTTTCTTGGGTTTGGTGGTTACTATAGACGCTTTGTTGAGGGGTTTTCGTTGATTGTTTGGACCCCTAACTAAGCTATTGCGGAAGGGAGTACCATATATATGGACCGATAAACAAAGCAAGAAAGTTTCGAGAAATTGAAGAAGATTTTAATGGAAGCGCCAGTACTGATTCAACCTGAGGCTGGAAAGGAGTTTATAGTTTACTGCGATGCGTCACACACGGGCTTAGGATGTGTATTGATGCAAAGTTGGAAAGTGGTGGCTTATGCTTCTCGTCAGCTGAGACCGCACGAAGTAAACTACCCTACTCATGACTTGGAGTTAGCTGCGATGAGTGTTTGCTCTAAAGATTTGGAGGCATTACCTCTACGGTGAAAAGTCTATCATCTATACGGATCACAAGAGTCTTAAGTATCTTCTTACTCAGAAGGAATTAAACTTGAGACAACGAAGATGGGTGGAGCTGTTAAATGACTATGATTTCTCAATTGAGTATCATCCTGGAAAAGCTAATGTGGTAGCAGACGCGTTAAGTCGTAAGGTGGTATCTGATTTGAGAACAATGTTTGCCCATTTGAGTTTGTACTAGGATGGTAGTCTGATAGCGGAACTTCAGGTGAAGCCTCTGTAGTTAGAGCAAATCAAGGAAAAACAGATATCAGATAAGAAGTTGGGACTTTTAATTTAACAAGTTGAAAATGTTGGAATAGAGGATTTTAGCATAAACGCGGAAGGTGTGTTATGTTTTCGTGGGAGAGTTTGTATGCCTAAGGACTCGATCCGAGACAAATGATTCTACGGAGGCGCATAGTAGCCCTTATGCTATGCACCTCGGAGGAAATAAGATGTATCGGGATCTTCGTGAACAATATTGGTGGCCGTGGTTGAAGCGTGAGATTTACGAATTTGTGGGAAAATGTTTAACTTGTCGCCAAGTGAAGGCGGAGCATCAATTGCCGTCGGATTATTACAACCGTAAAAGATTCCTCTTTGGAAATGGGAGCGGATAACAATGGATTTTGTTAGTGGGTTACCTTTAACACCTACTAAGAAAAATTCCGTTTGGCTAATTGTTGATCGTTTGACGAAGACCGCTCATTTTCTACCGCCAAATGCGGATTACTCGTTCGAAGTTGGCTAAGCTATACGTGTCCGAAATCGTGAGGTTGCATGGGGTACCGTGTCATTATATCGAGATAGGGATCCTAGGTTTACGTCACGGTTTTGGAAAGCTTTGCATGAAGCTTTGGGAACAAAGCTAAACTTCGATCTGACTTTTCATCCTCGATCGATGGTCAATCGTAAATAGTAATTCGATTCTAGAAGACATGTTAAGGGGATGTGTAATCGACTTCAAAGGTAGTTGGGAGGATTTTCTACCGTTGGCGGAATTTGCTTACAACAATAGCTATCGATCTAGCATTCGGATGGCACCCTACGAGGCATTATATGGTCATAGGTGTCGTTCTCCTAGTTGTTGGACCGAATTGGGCGAACGACGGATGTTAGGTCCCGAGCTGATCTCTAAACGGAGAAAAAGTAAAAGCTATTCGAGCACGGTTAAAGGAAGCTTCGGATAGACAAAAGTCGTATGCGATCCGGGCGTAGAAGCTATCGAGTATGCTTGTGGGGATCAAGTTTTCTTGAAGGTCTCACCTTGGAAGAAGATTTTCGTGTTTGGGAAGAAGGGCAAGTTGAGTCCTAGATACATTGGACCATATCGTGTGGTGAAGCGTGTTGGTCCAAAGGCCTATCGGATCGAATTACCTCCGAGTTGAGTCGATTCATAATGTTTTTCATGTTTCCATCTTTGGCGCTATAGATCGGATCCTTCGCACATAGTACCCGTAGAAGAAGTGGAGTTGAATTCAGATTTGTCTTTTGAGGAGGAACCAAAGTGGAAATCTTAGACCGAGATGCTAAGGTGTTAAGAAAGAAAACCGTGCCGTTGGTCAAGGTTTTATGGCGTAATCACGGAGTGGAGGAAGCTACGTGGGAGCCTCGAAGATGCAATTCGGCAACAATACCCTCACCTTTTCAACTGTAAAATTTCGAGGACGAAATTTTCTTTAAGGAGGGTAGAGTTGTAACACCCTAAAATTCAAGTATCGATTTATTGCATGTTTTGGTGTTTAGATTATGAAGGAAAAATTTTCTTATTTCTTTTCGTGCCTATTATAGTCTGAAGAAGAGTATAGAATTATTCGGGTATGGAATAATTTTTAGTTTGAGAATTTATTGAAGTGGAGCAAGTGGCATTGACACTTAAGTTAAATTAAGTGTTAAAAAGTAGCATAAGATGAGTAAATGGCAAGGTGGTGTTGGCGCATGAGATATTGCATGAGGGGAGTGGTTCGAATCCCTTGTATAGCATTTAGACAACTTTTATTTTTGCACTTGTATAGCAAGTGTCGGCCAAGCAATAGATATGGTAAGGTTGGACTTTTCGTTTTTGGTAAGTAGACTAAAGGAATAAGGAAATAGCTAACTTATAGTATGGAATCAAGAAAATTTGGAAAGATAAGGGGACATAAGGCATGTATCAAGGAAAAGGTTTTGGAAACTAATTCATGGCCATTTGACCATGAATTTGGACGACAATGTGGTCTAAGGGGGAGTTGGCCGAATATGCTAGTAGTTGGCTAGGATTAGGAGTTTGTTTTGGTCATTCCTAGCATTTTGTGCAAAGGTTTGCAATTCTCTTTTCAACCTCTTTTCCTTTGGCCGAATTTGATCTTTTGGTAAGCCTAATTCTTTTTACCATTTGGTCATTTTTGCTCATCACTTTAGTATTCTTTTGTGACTCTTCATAGTGCCGAAATTGCTAGTACCAAAAAGGCCATTCCTTTCTTTTTGTTTTCTTTCTCCATTGCCGAATGTACTTTGCTCCTAAGCACATCTTTTTCTTTCTCTTTTCTCCTCTTTGAAAATCAAACATCATCATCATCTCTTCTCTTATATTTTATTTCTTTTCACTCATACCTTCTCCATTAACTTTCTCATGGCCGAATGTTAGTGAGCCATAGCCAACCATTTTCTCTTTTCTTTGGTTAATCATAGCCGAATCTTTTCTATTCATAAACATCTTTCTCAATCGTCTCTTTTCAACCGTGGACAATAGGTAAGAATTCTTTTTAGTTCATGTTAGTTAATAGTTGTCATGGCCGAATCTTGATAGTGGTATAAAGGCTTTCTTAGATCGAAATAAACGTTCATTCTATTAACGTTTTTATTTGTTATACTTTAGTGCGATAACGGAAGATCAGAAATCAAGTGTTCGTAAGTAACATAGAACGTTGGAATCGATTTAAGGTGTTAAGGGAACGTTTTGGTTGACTCTCATTTTTTTGGAACAAGGATCTTTGTGGTAAGCAAATTTCACCCTTAAACCCTTAGTCATATTTTGATGTAATATTAGATTGGATTAACGATCTTTTGTCTTTGAAGACAATCAAAATAGGGAAGAAAAGGGCGGTGAATAGTGTTCGAAAGAGGGGTGGTTCCGTTATTCCCCCTAAGTTTAAGCGAAGGACTGTTTCAGCAATCCGGGATTTCCCACCGGGTTGTGGATGTTCATCCGAGGAGAATCAACTGTTCGAAGTCGTTCGTACTCCCGAACCATTATTTGTTCGTGGATTTGATTCAGTTAACGACCCATCAATCGGGGAGAAACCGCAAGTTGAAGTAGTTCGAAAACCCGAGGGTAAAATTTTAGATCGTTATTTTTAGATCGGTTTCATTAATAAATTATAGTGTTCTAATTATCGTAATACGTATAGGTGTTGACGAGCGGGAAAGTCTAGTTCTCACTATAACCAGGTGTGTAACCTCACACTTATCTTTCGGGTTAGATACTAAACAGTAAGTATTTTGATAAATCGTAAAAATGGCAAAATCGAAAATTATGTGATAATTAACACTTTTGTGTAAATGCATGAAAACGGTTAAAGTCGGAAAAATTGCTAGATCGATAAATTGAGCCGAAATATTGCTAGATCGATAAATTGAGCCGAAATATTGCTAGATCGATAAATTGAGCCGAAAAATTGCTAGATCGATAAATTGAGCCGAAAAATTGCTAGATCGATAAATTGAGCCGAAAAACTGCTAGATTGTTAAATTGGGCCGAAAAACTGCTAGATCGATAAATTGGGTCAAACGACTGCTAGATCGCTAAATGGGCCAAAAACCTTCTAGTTCGACATTTGGGCCTAAGTTCGCTAGATTGCTAAATGGGCTAAATACTATTTTGTTTAATGGACCCAAATGAAAAGTTTAATTAAAAACTCATTTGTATTATGGATTACTTGATAAATTATTTATGATTAAAGTTTGTTATTCATACATAATTGCATGGGATGGGATACATGATGAAGAGAAGTAAGGCCTGTGGCCATGAATCTAGTTCGGTGGCTCTGCCACAAATTTGGCTTAATGCCTCTAGTTCGGTGACTATGTCACAATCTAGTTCGATAGTGCACTACAATATTATTTAAAAGGCTAAATGCCTACGATTGGTGTGTTTGGCGGGGTGGGTTGACTTGATCCCCACAGGTGTCTTTGGTTGGTACGGGGTGTGTAGCGGATGGAAATTAGGCTTGGTTGGGAAATTCATTTTACATGCATTTTATATATTTTATTTCATTTTATATTGTTAAAATTTGTAATTGGGCTGAAGCCCAAATTAATGCCTTGATGGTCCGCCCAATAATGGTGGTAAGTGAGTTACACACTGAGTTCTTTGTAACTCACCCCGTTTTATTATCCATCTCGGTAATGGAAATTGATGTGGACTTGGGCCGGGGATGACTTGGTGGAGGCCATACTACGAGCTTGGGGTTTTATAAACTATGAACTTATTTAAGTTACTTATTTTAATTACTATTTTGGGTATGATGTAATAAGGCCTCTAATTATGTTTTTATGGATTTTTATGTGTGGATGGATTTAATTTTATTTTAAGACTCTTAATATGGGCTTATGTTAAATCTATAAAGTTTTCTTAAAAATATTGTGTTTTATAACAATTTTGGACACCTAAATTATTTTTTTCAATTTCTTTCAAATTCTTCTAAAACTACGTTAAGGTTTTGACTAATATATATAAGATTTCAAACAAGTATTTTCTTAATTCATAATCATTGTACTTAGTTTTTATTAAACCTTATTTCTAAAGGTTTTGCATTACTATTTTACTTAAATCATTAGAGAATTTTGGATGTTCGTTCGGTGTGATAAACCAAATCTCGTCTTAACGCATAGACCTGGTTTGGGGTGTTACATATATAGATAACCTATACGGCGCTGTTTTAAAGATAGCCCCATAAAACAAAAACGACGTCGTTTTCGCCATAAGACCCGCGCATTGACCCGACCCGCATAGAGGATCCGCGTGTTTTCAGAAAATGGGAAATTTATTCCTTTAGTCCTTCCGCAATTTCATTGTTTTCAATTTAGTCTAATTCAAACTTTTATTCTTTATTAAATTAGCCTTGAAATTTCTATTTTGTTTCAATCTGATCCTCGAGCCATTTAAAGGTAAAAAGAGAACGACGCCGTTTTGAAAAAGAGGCATAATTGCCATATTAGTCCCTGGATTTTTAACGCGCATTCTAAATTAATCCTTTTATATTTTTTTTAATTACTGTTTAACCCCTGTTTCTTTATTTATTTTTAATTTTCTTATTTTATTTTATTATTTTAATATTAAATATTATTTTCCTATATTTATTAATTTATTAACATTATGAAATTCGCTTATATATTTTTAATATGTATTGTTTTTTAATTATTATTATATATTATTTTACTTGGTTTAATAGTTTATATATTATTTTATAATTTATATATTATCTATTATATTATATTTTAACTTGTGTATTATATAGTATTATATTATATATATATAAAATTTTTGTTTGTATAAAATTTATATGATCTATTTTATTTATAATATATAATTTTTTTTAGTATATTATGTATATATATGTTTTATTTAAAATTTTATATATTGTTTACTAATTATTTTATTATGTATAATCATTATATATATTATTATTGTTGTTATTATTTATCAACATTATTATTATTTTATTATTTTTATTACTTTCCTTTTAAAAAGTTAAATAAAAACCTATTCTCGGGAATTCAAAATGTCGTGTCCTAACGTGTTGGATGTGACATTATGTTATCTCGAGGTAAAGCTTTTGAAAAAAAGGCAATGTTTCGTGTTTAGAAATTCGGGAAATAGTGCCCTAACGTGTTGGGTTGCGATTTTCCGTTTGGCTGAATAACTAAATATCCTTTTAACAAGTTTTGTAAATCGTGAGATGATTTTGATATGAAGGTTTTAAAATATCATGTCCTAACGTGTTGGATGTGATGTTTATATTCCTTCGGAACAAGAAAGTCTCAAATTTTTAAATTGCTCAAAGTTTCTTTAAAGAAATCATATTTTTAAATACTTTTAAATTTTAAACATTTGGACATGATTTTATCGATTAGGTACCAATTTTTGGGCATTATGAGGGTGCTAATCCTTCCTCATACGTAACCGACTCCCGAACCCGTTTTTCTTGTTTTTTGTAGACCAAAATTAAATGTTTTAAAATAAAATGTTTTGCAAGGTGATCCAATCACACCTAAGTAAAAAGGGATTGGTGGCGACTCCCACTTTTGTTTTTAAAAGTCGACCCCATTTTCTAAAATCGATTTTAAAATGGTTTCGACAATTGCAGTCCATAGATTGAATATGAAGTCTGGAAATTTAGGCACAAAAACAAATGGGTTGTGAAAGATTTTCTTAAAAGCCTCTCTAATTGAGTCATCCTGTATTTTTTAGTATCTCCAATAAGTTTGTTGTTGCCACTGCATATGTTGCATTAAATCCATTAGTTTTGGCAGCTCATCTCAAATATTTGGGCTAGGCGAATGAGTTCTAAATGTTGGGGTCACCATGTCAGGTTCGAAATCTGGTTCAGTTGGATCTGTCAAGTCAAGAATTTCAACTGGTTACACTAGTTTTGATTCTATGGGAATTTCATCTTCTTCGGTGTCATCGATCGACTCAACTTGCGTTTGAAGAATAGAACTTCCTGCAACTCGGGCAAGTTCCCAATCTGCGATTATGCCTTGGCTATATCCTGTCTTCTTTACGTTTGCACAAACTTTAGCTTTCAAACATAAAATTGTTATCGTAAAGGGAAAGTAAGTTGGACCAGAACATCTAACGGCACATTTTTTAATTTCTTTAAGAATGATCTTACCCACATTAATGGTCTTTCTTGTCATAATCAAGTATAGCAAGACCATTTGTTCTACTGAAATCGTAGTCTCATGTGAGATAGGCATAAGACTGAATTGGACAAAATAAAAACATACCTTCACTAATGGGGTCAAGTATTCTCTGCGACAAGTATGAGTCATGTGTTTCGACACAGTCCATTTAGAACCAGGAACTGTGAGTACTTGTAAAATTTCTTGCAATTTTTCTGCCTCAATATTTTCCATTAAGGAAGAATATTCGTCGTCTTCGAAATCAGGTAAATCATAAAATTCATTAATGGAACTTGTGATTAGAGGTACCTTAATTCCTCGGATGGAAACTTTTGTTAAAGCACTCGAGGTCAAATTTGCATAAAATTCCCAAACTAACACGTCATTCGCACTTGGTCTTTTCTCACCAAACACTTCCCACTTTAAAGCTTCAGCAACTTTTTGAATGCTCGTCATGAAATCAGCATAGTTACTTTCGTTCAAAGTAAAGCCTTTCTCTGGAGCATTTGTTGATTTTTAAATATGGTCTCGTATCTTGCCTTGGCTTCTTCGAAATGGAATTTGTTTTGTGATTCTTCGACTTGGACCGAGGATCGAGTTTTTTTATGAGGAATGATTCAACTTGAATGCTACATGAGATGGAATCAAATAATAATTTCCCAAAATTTAATTAGAATAAAATATTAACAATTCATCAAATTAAAATTTGGGAAGAATTTTTTTTACCACCTTTGTAATTAACTAGATAAGAACTTAAGGAAATAAAGATAGGGTGAAGCGATTGGTGTCGGGTTAGGGTTGATTGGAGGGTGATTAGAGTATTGGATTGGGAGGTGCGATGCTACCTTAGGTGTTGGTGGAAAATGGTAGTATGGTGGCTTGAAGGATGTGACAAGGTGCAACAAATTGTGGCAGCGACTTGGTGCAAGGGAAGCAAGGGCGCGTGCGACAAGGTGGAAGACTGGTACGTAGAGCAAGGGCATGCGCAAGCTGGTGCGAGAGGAGCAGAGGTGCACGACTGCTGCTAGGTGTGCTGGGTGCTGTTGCTGCCAGTTGAGACGCACGGCTGATGGTTGGTGCAGTTGGGGCCGATGGTCCTTGATGGTGGAAGGGAAAAAATTGGTGGTGTTGAGAATGTATGGGTAGAGAAAAGATAGTGGTATTTAAAGTGAAGGTAGGAAGGAGTTTAACTCAAATTATTAGATAAAATAATAATAAGATATTAGCACTTCTAATCCTATACCAATTTAATAACAATTAATCTATAACATAAAATATATTAATATATTATTTTTCATTATTCTATTTATTAAATTAAAAATTAAAAACTTTTATTTTAGTTGTTTAAAATATTTACAGAAAATACAGCTAATTATTGAAAACAATTCAATTAATTATTGATTTTAATGATGTTGGATGATTTGGTATTATTATGAGATATGTAACTGGCAAGTGAATAGCCAATTCGAAAAATGATTTACTCAAGCTTATGGATATGCATACGTGAATGAGATTGAAAATTATGATTTGGTTCATTTTGATGTGGATATAAGTGTAATATTTGAAAGTGATAATTTTATTTTGGTTGTTTTGCAACATGAGTTGCATATATGTTTTGGTCAATGTAATTGGCCCAATTTGCCCGGACCCATATTAATAATAATAAAAAAACCAAAACATAAAAGTCCATTAGTTTTTATTTTTATTTATAATAATCAGGCTTAAAACCCAAACCTAATAAACCATAAACCCATTACAGCACAAAACCAACCAAGGAAATATACACAGCCCGTTAACTGTGGCCCAAAACACTAAACCCTTTCAAAACCCAAATACTACCGTAGCCTCCATGGCCCACTAGCAGCGTTTGGCCCAAAGGCCCAAATCTGCTTGAAAGACCTAGGGTTTTTGGAAAACCCTCGCGTCGCAGCTTAGCCACCAGCCTTCATCATCGCCCAGATCTTCGCTATTAACCTGCAAAATGAAAGAAAAACACAGCAAAAGCAGCAAATATGGTAAGAAACAACAGGACAGATTCCCCTTTCAAAACCCAAATACTACCGTAGCCTCCATGGCCCACTAGCAGCATTTGGCCCAGTTCCCAAACTGTTTCAGAAGACCTAGGGTTTCTGGAAAACCCTCGCGCCGTAGCTTAGCCACCAGCCTTCATCACCGCCGAGATCTTCGCTATTAACCTGCAAAAGGAATTAAAAACACAGCAAAAGCAGCAAATATGGCAAGAAACAACAGGACAGAATCTTTGTATTTATTTTCGATTATTTTCGAGGCTATAAATAACCCTAATACAATCTGTAAAACACAAGCATACACAGAAAATACAGAAATAAGAATACAAAATCTTCAAGTCAGAGGTGATTTTTTTTTACGGTTTTATTTCGTTTAGTTTTTTTTATTTTCGATATATATATAAACATATACATATCATTTTTTTTTCCTACTAACACTACTAGAAATAAGCGAAAAGAGTTTACCTTTTGATTTATGTTGGAAAACGGAAGTTTTTGGCCTCCGGCCGCCGTATATGGCGGCGTTTACGGTGGCGAGTGTGGCGGTAGTCCGTAGGTCCGATGACCGGAACCCAGATGGGGGGAAGGGAGGATTTAAGAGGATTTCTAAGTTTTTTTTTTTAAACAAACAGATTCAAATGTTTTTTTTTTATAAACGTGGCTTATATAGCAATATAGAAACGACACCGTTTTTGCTTAAGCCAATAAGCATTAAAACGACGTCGTTTAAAGGCCAGGATCCGCGCGTTGACTCGAAACCCGGGAAGGATCCGTGTGTTTTTATAAAAGGGGCAATTTGCCTCTTTGGTCCTTCCGTAATTTTGTTACTCGTAATTTCGTTCAATTTAAATTTTATTTTATTTTTAATCTAGCCCTGAAAATTTTCTTTTGTCTCGATTTGGTCCCTGGCCATTTAAATACAAACATTGGAGCGGTGCCGTTTTTTGGGAATAGGGTATATTTGCCCAATGAGTCCCTCCTCTGTGGTACACGTTTCAATTAGGTCCTAAAATCGGTTCTATTCCCTTTGTTATTTTACCCCAAAATTTTACTAAAGTTCAGATTTAATCCTTTTCTCCTTTATTTTGTTTTTTATTCTGACTAGATTCTTTAAAATTATTATTATTTATTTATCTAGGGACTTTACATATTATTTATTTTAAAACTATTTTTATTACATATTACTGTTTATATTTGTATATTATTACGTATTACATATTATTTTAAAATGTGTATATTATATAATATTTAAATTGTTTTACCATTAACACAAATTTCTTTTATATTATCTATTTTAAATATGTATATTATTCTTTTATGTATATAATAGACTATTATTATATTATATATGCTTTCCCTTATATTTCCTTAATTTTTTCCATAGATTCTTTTAAAATTGCTATTAACTACTCTATATTTTTATTTTGATTGTTCATTTTTTTTTTAAAAAAAAAAAATTTGAATCCATTATCTTTGCTTACCATACCATTATTATTATTGCTTGTCATTCTTTTACTTAATTGTTTATGTCAGTGCTAATTGTTAATATGACCTGTAACTTTAGTAAATTGCACTTCTTTGTAATACCTTAATGTTATTTCTTTTTAATCTTTGTTTAAAAATATCTATCTCCTTTAATTATCACATTTTATCCAAAAGTTTTTCTTAAATAAGGCAATGTTCTGTGTTTGGAAATCTGGGAAATAGTGCCTTAACGTGCTGGGTTTCGATTTTCTGTTTGACTAAATAAATAAATATCCTTTTAATGAATTTTGTAAATCATGAGATGATTTTGGTTACAAGGGTTTAAAACATCATGTCCTAATGTGCTGGATGTGATGTTTGTATGCTTTCGTAACAAAGGAATCTCAAGTTCTAACTCAAATTGTTCAAGTTTTTAAAGAAATCATGTTTTCAAATCTTTTCAAATTTTTGACATTAGGACAATAACTAATCAATCCGGTACCAATTTTGGGCGTTACGAGGGTGCTAATCCTTCCTCGTACGGAACCGACTTCCGAACCCGTTTTCTTGAATTTCGTAGGCCAAAATCAATGTTTTGAAATAAAACGTTTTGTAAGGTGATCCAATCACAACTAAGCAAAAAGGGATTGGTGGCGACTCCCATTTTTGTTTTTTTTTTAAAAGTCGACCCCGCTGTAATTAGCCCATTTTGCCCGGGTTTTGAAATAAACGAAAAAAATAATAAAAATAAATAGAAAACTAGTTTTTTTATAAACAGTCCAATTACAGACCCTATTACAATACAAGCCCAATCTGACCCATTACCCTACCTAAACTACCCTTTTACACTTAGCCGAGATCCTAACTAACCCCTAAACAGACCAGACCCAAAATCGTATGGCCCAAAAGGCCCAAAAACCAAACGAGTCTCAGAAACCTAGGTTTTTTTTTGGGAAACCCTAGGCGCCACAGCAAGCACCCCAGCATCGCGCCGCAGCCTCGACACTAGCCCCTCGTCAAGCCGCGATCCGTGCCCGAATCACACCATCGTCGTCAGATTCTCCGTCGCTCTACCTGCAAAAAGGAAAGAAACCCAGCAGCAAACAAGGAAATAAAGCGGAAGATATGCTTTTCTTTTTTTATTTTGGGGTTATAAAAACCCCAAACAAATTTGTAAAAACTCACTGAGATAGAGAAAATACACAAAAAAAACACAGAGAGAATACAAAACAGAGGAAAAATATAAAAAAAGATCCAGAATACAATACGCAATTTTTTTTTAAAAAGAGGTGATCTTCAGTTTTTTATGTTATTTTTATTTTCTTTCGATTTACGCATTTTTTACACAAAATAATACAAAAAGAATAAAAAGGTGAGAATATTACCATCGAAATGGAGAGATTCGACTCTCTGGCCACCGTCGGTGGCGGCGTGTGAGGCGGCGCATAGGGCGGTCCGTCGCCGGAACTTGGACCTGAGCCCTGGCCTCGGACCGAAGGCCAGAGAGAATTTTAAAGGGGCTCTCGATTTTTTTTTATTTCAATGTTAAAATGAATTTTTTTTTAGTTAATTTTGAATTATATAGCATTATAAAAACGGCGACGTTTTTGCTTAATCCAATAAGCACAAAACGACGTTGTTTTAAGAAGGGGATCCGCGCGTTGACCCGAAAACCCGGGGAGGATCCGCGCAATTTTTATAAATGGGTAAATTGCCATTTAAGCCATTCCACATTTTTTCAAATTTACAATTATGTCCAATAACATTTTTTTCGTATTTACAGTTTAGACCTGAAACTTATATTTTATTTCAAATTGATCCTCGAGCTTTTTATTTTATTTTATTTTTAATTAATTTAATATTGTATTAAATTATTTTATCATATTTATTATTTATATATTAATTTGTTTATAGTATAAAATTTATATATATAGATATTTTTTATATGTATAATCCTTATATATATTATTATTAATTATTTTATATTATTTTATTATATAGTATATTATATCATGCATCATTTTTAAAATTTTATTTTGTATAAAATCTATTTTATATTATATAACATATTTTATTTATATTTTTTATGGCTAGAGTATTATATATATGTTCTTATTTAAAACTATTATATATTATTTATTAATCATTTTTATTATCATTAAATTATTAAAATTATGGTTTTATTCTTATTTTTTATATATAAAATACGTCATTTATAAATATATCAATTGTTTTGAAAATAATCATTTTTTTTTTATTTCTGTCATAATTCATTGTTTAAATGTAGTGTTAATTTATTTCTCATATATTGATCTTGTTTATAGAATTTAAACATCCATTTTTTAATATTTATGCTTCATATAGATTCTTAATTATTGTTGCCTATTTTATAGTTTGTATTAGTTTATTTATATTCTTGTATCCGTTTATTATTACTTTAGTATAGTTCTTTTATTTATTTATTCATGTTATATTATTTATTGATTATTTATTGTTAATATAATTCGTAGTTAGGTTGAATTGATATGTATGTTATAATGTCTTACTCAAACCATTTTTTTATAAAAATATCTTTTGAATTAAAACATTTTATTCAAATAGTTTTTTTAAATGGTGATATATGATATTTGGGGACTTCGAGAAGAATTGTGCCCTAACTTACTGGGTTTCGATTTTTCTTGTGGAACTTAAGGTATTAGTTATCCCTTTTCCTTTTAAAACTGAAACTTACCAATTTCAAATCAAAAAAACCTATTCTTGGGAATTCAAAACGTTGTATCCTAACTTACTGGATATGATGTTTTGTATCTCGAGGTAGGAATTTTCTAAAATAAAGATGTGTCTAGTTTCGAATTTATGAGATGCTATATCCTAACTTACTGGGTATAGTATTTTATTTCTTTGAAATAGGCAAGTCTTAGTTTTTCTTCTAATAAAAGGATTTTATTTTAAAATTTTTCAAATTTGCAATATTAGGACATGATTTTATCGATTGGGTACCAATTTTGGGCGTTATGAGGGCGCTAACCCTTCCTCATACATAACCGACTCCCGAACCCATTTTTCTTGTTTTTTTTAGGACCAAAACCAGTATTTTGAAATAAAATGTTTTTTAGGTGATCCAATCACACCTAAGTAAAAAAGGGATTAGTGGCGACTCCCATTTTCGTTTTTAAAAGTCGATCCCCGTTTTTCAAATCAACTTTTAAAATGGTTTCGACAGCTTGGCGACTCCACTGGGGACCAATAAGAGAGTCAAGCCGAAAAATCGATAGTTTCATGTCCTTATGTCTGAATTTAAAAATCTGGTTTAAAAATTATGATCCTTTTTATTGCATGTGGTTTTATTTTTATAAAATTTCTTTGCATTGCATTGCATGACCGTTGTGGTTGCACCCTTAAGTGGGAGTGAGAAGCTACTCCTTCGTGAGGTTTTCACCTCTGTGCAGGATAGTGAATCGCTTTCGAGATACATCCATACCTATGTATTCGTGAGGTTTTCACCTCCGTGCAGCCATAGGGAAATGTATTCCCCTGAACTGAACTCGATCCATATGAGCCTATAATGGGTGAGGATCGAGGAATCTGCTGGTTCAGGTACCTCAACTTTAGAGCTAAAACACATATAGAAAACCTAAGTACTTACCCTAGGTAGAACTATACCGAACCTTAGCAATTACCCAGATATGCGTTTGATTATTCGCTTTATATTTTACTCCATGTTACTAATTTGTTGTGTTTATTTTTTTGTGCATGTCATTTCATATTTTAAGAGGTATCGATTCACGGTCAGTTTCTAAGTTAGAAAGCTGGTTATGGAGAACGAATTTGTAACATCCTAGATTAGGGGTTATGCATTTGGAGCATAACTCAAGTATTAGTAGGCTTTAAGTGTGTTTGGTGATGTTTTAGGAGTTTTTAGAACCCAAGGATGAAGGGGAAAGCTTTGGGAAAATGTTGGATTTCAAGTATAAAAGGGGGAGCTGGGTGAAGGAGGCCTTAAGGAAAATTTGGGAGTTTTTGGATATGAAAAGGGGCTTGGTAAAGTGGCTTAAGGACGCCGCTTAAGGCTTGGGCAAATGACGCCTTGAGCAGGGAGGTTCGAGGCTGGGTGATGGCATGGGAGTGTTTTATTTTTCCTTTTCGCGTCAACAAATGAAATTGGGCTAGGAAGGCCTTAAAAATAAATGGCAAGGTTGGTGGACATGAAAGTCGGAGTGGTAAAGAGGCTTGGGGCCGCCACTTAGGGCCTTGGTGAATGCCGCCCCAAGCAGGAGGGAGGATGTAACATCCTGGAAAGGGCCTATGCATTTTCGATTTAACTGTACGAAATGACATGTCTTATATGCTATGAATGTATTTTGAACATTTTTGGAAACCTGGAAATGTATGGAAATGTTAAGTTCAAAGTGAACATTTTTGGAAACTAGGAAATGTAAGGAAATGATTTAGAAATGATTCAAAAGAGGAAAGTGAACATTTCTGGAAACTTGGAAATGTCAAGTTTACAGAGCCGAACGAAAATTTTTGGAAACTTAGAAATGACCTAGAAATGACGAGTTTTAAGGTTTAAAAGAGAAAATTAAGGCAAGGTGGCCTTAAAAGAAAAAGTTTGTGAAATTTGACACACAAACAGGCTTGGAAAATTGGTCTGAAGATGCCACTTAGGGCCTATGGAAATGGCGCCATATGCAAGAGGAATGGGCCTAAGTTTGAGTCACATGGGAAGCAAATAAAAGAAATTTTATTTTTGCTTCCAGAAGACTGAGGTGGACGGCACATGGCTATAAATTAAGAGCTTTTATTATTTTATAAATAGTGGATAAATAAGGGATTTATTTATCATTATTTTCAAGAGATAATTGTTGGATTAAATTCTTTTAATTTGAATAAAGAGATAAAGAGGAAAATAAGGGAGAAGTGATGGCCAAGTAAGGGACTTTGAGTTTAATAATTTCGGCTAAGTAAGGATAGTTGCTGAATTATCTTTTATTTTAAGTGATAATTAAAGGATAAAGTTATCAGATAGAGGAGTGGTGGCCAAGTAAGGGACTCCTTAGATGATAATTTTGGCTATAAAAGGAAGGAAGGAGGGCTACTCATCAATTTGTGCTTCCTCCTTTCTCTCTAGAATTCTTAGTGCTCTCTTCTCTTCTTTTCTTTCTTTTCTTTTGTCAAGTCGAGATTAAGTAATTGTTGGAACCTAGCCGAATATTTTCCTCTCCATTAGAAGCCATAGCCGAATCCTCCATCTTTATTCTTCCTTCTCTTTTCTTTCCAATCCATCAAAAGCCGAATCTTTGAGGGGCTTCAAGCATAGGTGTCTTGTCGATTTCTTCAAGAAAGGGTAAGAACAAGTTTTGATTTCTATTCTTTTCTTTTAGATTTGTCGAAATCTAGGACTAATCCCATCGAGTATTCTTATTTGCCAAAATTTGGAAGGATTCTTTCGGATTTTTGCCATAGTCGACTATAAAGGAAAAGATCTTCGGATTTGACCATCAAGGTAAGTCATATTCGACATTCGCCAACGGCCATTGATTGTGATTAAAGGTTAGAAGTTGATCTAACATGTGGTTTTAGGGATTTCGGCGTAAGCTATAACGATGGATAATTTCGGATTTAAGATCCTTAAGGTAAGTGACTATGAATATTCTGGCCAAGGCCTATTTTAGTAGTTAGATCTATTTTTATGTGTTTTAAGCCTAAAACTAACCGATTCAAGGGATCTAGTGATTAGCCGATTTCAAAGGGAAGAATACAAGTTTCCGGATTTGATTAATTATCGAATCGGCACAAAGGTAAGAAAGTGGATACGATAATCCTTCTGGGATTTGATTAAATTAGCCGAATAGGCTTTTTCCTAAAATACTAAATGTGGCCAAATGTAGGGATTTAGGATCTAAAGCGATAGATCGGTTTTTCTGGGATTTAAGTGAACCGCTAAGTGTATCGTGTGTGTACCCCACACTAATTCTTAATATGTTTTATGGTCATGTTTAATTAAAATATGTGATATTAAGAATATGAAAGTGGCTAAGGTACCATGTTATGGTACTAAATACTCAGTACGTTTCCTACTTCTACTAGGAATATGAAAAATGTTATTTGTAACATGAGAATATGATAAGAATGTGAACTCGGCATATTATGCATATTATTATATGGGGCATATGGTTTTGTTTTGAAAGGGGAAGTGAATGTGGTGACCTAAGACCACGAACACGGTGATCTAAGACCGTGATATCTCGAAAAGTGGTGACCTAAGACCACGATAATCTAAAAGTGGTGACCTAAGACCACGATGTCATGCGGTGACCTAAGACCGCAGATTTGGAGTGTAGCGAAGGAGGGTCGACTTAGTAGTCCCACGGTGTGACCGGCAGTGCGGGGTGTGTAGCGGATGGACAACTAGGTTTGGGTTTGGGAATGCATCATAACCTGTATTCTATGTTTTGAATGTGTAATATGTGATATGCCTGATTCTATTATGATTTATTGTCGTGTACACATTGAGTCTGTTTGACTCACCCCATTGGGGAACATTTTTCAGTGATGAACAGTGATGGACCTGGATGGCGTAACTTGTGGTGGCCATACTCAACATGAAGTTTATATTTTTGAGGACTCTTGAATTTATTTTAGTACTTTGAATTATTTTGGGAATTATTTGATGTAATAAGGCCATAAGGCCATAGTTGAATTACTTTACACTTATTTTTATTTATTATGATTATGAATTTTATCTATTAAAATTTATTTAAAATTTCTTTTAAACTAAACCCTAAATATTTTGTCACTTAAGATAAAAGGGATTTCAATATAAAACGAACCTGTTTTCAACACAAGCCCAACCCAAAACAATATTTTTCTTAAAATCACACAAGTTTTCCTAAGAACAAAAGAATTTTGAACCGGTTTACTTGAGGAACATACCAAATCTGGTCAAAGCTCGTGGGCCGGGTTTGGGGTGTTTCAGAGGACTCAAGTTCGAGTCATGATGGAAGCGCAGAGTATGTTTTATTTTTGTACCTGGCGTTAAGACAAGGGGGAGCTAACAAAGGAGCTCTTAAAAGAAATTGTGACGAATTTATATCACAAAGAAACGCCTTGGCAGAGTGGCCTGGGGCGTTACTTGTAAGCTTGTCCAGCAGGTCCCATGTTCGAGTAGCGTGGACAGCAAATGGGTGTTTTATTTTTTTTCCATGCTGGCGTGATAGGAGTGAGCTGATGGTCTGCACATGGGCTCTAAATTGGATGAAGATAAGCTGGAGGCTTTGCTTTGAATTCGGCTGGAAGTGTGGGATAAATAATATTCTATTATTTATTTGAAGAGGTGATAAAGAGATAGGATAGAAGATAAACATTGTTTTATTTAGTTTATGTGGGGGATAATTAAAAGATAAGATTTATCACATTAGGGAGCAATGGCCGATTATAGGACTCTTTAGAATAATATTTTCGACTTTGGAAGGTGATTAAGGAGCGTATGCCGATTTTTAGTAAAGAGAATTCATTTTTTTTCAAACTATTTGGTGTCTTGCCGAAATTCTTCTTATCTCTCTTTTGAAACCTTGACTTTATATCTCTTTCAAATAAGGTGGTAGCCGAACCTTATAGCCATTCTCTACTCTCTTTCTCATCACCGTTAGAGTGCCTTCGATCACAAGTTGCTCCAACCAATTCTCTGTAGAGGGTGATTCCGGGAAGTAATCGTTGTGGTAAGCCAAGAGTGGTAAGTGCTCCTATTTGGTATTCGGTTCCTCTACTTTTCTATTGTTATGCCGAAAGTTTGGGAATAGGCCTTGGTAAGGTTGGCCGAATATGTGTGGGGTCTTAATAGTGTATCTTTTGTGTGTAGCCGATGCTAAGGTGCATTGAAGAAGTCTTTCAGGATTGATTCTTCAAGGTAAGGCATATGTACTATTCGGCCAAGGGGCCACCATCATAGGTTTAAGTTGAAACCGATTCTAACAATGTTTTAGCAGGATTCCGACAACTTCAAAGGCAATGAGTGCCTTTCCGGGATTTCAATTCGTTTTGGTAAGTAATAGGTAGTTTCAGCCAAGGGCCATTTGTCAAGGATTTATGCTTTAAGCCGAAACTAATATGTGTCATATAGGGATCACAACGATTTCAGGAATAAGTGCAGTTCCGGGATTTGGTAGGAGACCAAATCGGCAACCAAGGTGAGTGTTAATTCGAGTACAACGTATCCTTCGGGATTTGTTGGTTTAGCCGAATAAGGCTTTTGGGATACTAACCATAGTGACCGATGTAGGAGCAGTACGGGAATACGTTTCGGGATTTTGTGATATCGCATAGATTCGGGATTTCTCCTTAGATCTTCGGTTAAGCAGGTGTGTAAACTTCTACACACTATATTAGTAGGCATTGCTTATTATGTTACGGCTAACTATTGTGATGGTGATTTGCCTTGTGGCATGAGCATGGATCCCGGGTAAGTTGCTTATGACTATAATTATGTTATGTGAATGACACGATGGGTAAGATATTATGCCATAACTTATATGCATGATTTGTGATAATATGTTAAGCATGATATGAGCATGTTGGTAACAGGATTAAAGAGAGGAGGGGGAGTATTCTCTATGGACTGTCACCAATGGTTTTGACCACAAGATGGGTTGGCCCCATCAGTTTAATTGTGACTTCGGTCACCAGTGGTTTTGACCACACTGTTGATATAAATCGTGACTAAGTCCCAGTGGTTTGGTACCACCAGTGGTTTTGACCACATATTGATAATTGTGACCTATGGTCATCAGTGGTTTTGACCACACGGGGTAGTTAAAGGAGTATGGATGGCTAGTTTTGGGTTGCATGTTTTGCATGACTTATGTAACACCCCAAACCTGGCCCATGAGTCCTGACCGGATCTGGTATGTCACTGAGTAAAATAATTTGGACCAATTTGAAAGTTTGGTGAAAATTTGATAAAATTTGGCTAAGGTTTTAAAACGGTGTTGGAAAACTCAATTGGGCTTTTATAAACATGGTTGGGTTGATGAACACTTTGAAATTGTCTGATTATTTAAAATTTAAGGAACTTTCAAAATCATGATTGACGTGGTGAATTTTGTTACCCGATGGTAACTTCTTTGAAAACTCGTAAAAGTTATTAAGTTAGAAAAGTTACTTTTAACCGGTTCAATTAATTTTTATAAGATTCCATTTGAAATAACATAAGTAAAGTAAAGCAATAAAATAAACATCCAAGAATTAGCGGCCTTATTACAACCCAAATTAAAAGACTTTAAAAAAAAAAGATTAACTTAAACAAAGTAATTTCAGATCCACTGATAAGCATGGCCGCCTCGAGTCCTCTCCGGCCCCATCTCCGCGTTCTACTCATCTGCAAAATGGTAAAGGAAGGGGGTGAGTCACCAAGACTCAGTGTGTAAATCCCCCACCCGGAAAATACATCTCATACACAATTCATTAATAAACATGCTCATGCAACCCAACTAGCCATCCATACTCCTTTTCTACCCCGTGTGGTCAAAACCACTGATGACTTAAAGTCACAATTTAAATGATGGGGCCAACCCATCGTGTGGTCAAAACCACTAATGACCATAGGTCACAATATATCAAGTGTGGTCAAAACCACTGGTGGTACCAAACCACTGGGACTTAGTCGCAAATAATCAATTGTTGTGGTCAAAACCACTGATGACCATAGGTCACAATAATCTGATGGGGCCAACCCATCTTGTGGTCAAAACCACTGACGACAGTCCATAGTTCATCCCCCTCCTTTCATCAATCCCACCATCACATGCTTACACATTAAATTTCATATATCATGTCATAGTATTAAACATCATGTGATGGCATGCAAACATATAAAAATTACAAGTTAGGGACTTACACGAAATCCATGATTATGCCACAAACTAACCACAACCAAAAGATCTAAGGCAAATAATAAAGACATGTAAATTAATAAAGTGTGTATAGAGATCTTACACACACATGTTACTATCGTAATTCCTAGATCTCGAAAAGCCGATCTACGATGCTAAATCCCTTGACCTATAATCGGCCAAACACGAAGGTTTAGTGCCATAGCCTATTCGGCCAAACCAAATTAATTTAAAGGGCATCTTTTAAACCCGAATTCTTACCCAAATGCCTTGTGATTATCAACCACCACACACTATGTGCGAATCAGCTTCACTTCCCTACAATCGGCACTTATCCACATAAATAGCCTTCGGCTTTTGAATACACATATATATAATGAAACCAATGATCTTAAATAAAGCCTTACCACCACTTACCAAAGTCGACTATTAACAAATGAAGGATTGATTGAAATATCCTTGAGTACCTAGAGAAAATCAGTTTCAACACTGATTAACCACCAAAATATATCGGCTTCCCAACCATCCAAATTGCCGTGATACCAAAGTGAGAAAAGAAATAACCATTCGGCTAACACACTTACCTTCACCAATCGATTGCCACAAGAAATCCGAAAAGATTTATACCACCCTTAGTATTCGGCCAAAGAGAGTTTGATGGGGAGGAAAAGAGTTTCAGCAATAAGGAGTGAATATTCGGCCAATAAAGAAATAAAAGAAAAGGAAAATTAAGAATGGAGATTCGGCAAGGAGAAGTAGAGAGAGTTTTTGAAACAAAGAAAGAAAGGTAAAGGATTAATGGTGTCGTCGGTTTTGATAGAGGTTGAAAAGGGAGTGAAAAGAAAAGACTTAAAAAAAATGTAATTTCTTTAGCCGAAATTTCCAAGTAATTGGCTAAGCAAATTCGGCACTAATGCCCCTATACTTGCCGTCCACTCTTCCTTTGAAGAGTTTAAAATTCCCCCAATTCCTTAATTCACTCTAGGCCACATATTTCAAATTATTCTAAATAATTTGAATACCTCAAATAATAATCAAATAATAATCCCATAATAATCTAATAATAATGCTAATATTATCCCTTTTATCTTATCAAATAAATAATGAAAATAAAAGAGACCATGTGCTTGTCAAACTCTTCCAAATTAATGTTAAACAAAGAACCCATGTGCAGTCAATTCACCTTGTCACGCCAAAGAAAAAAGGAAAAAATAAAAATCCAAATGCTGCTTCTTGGACTCGAACCAGCGACCACAAGCAGTAGCCCCCTCCCTTTTCACGCCTTAAGCCACTCTTCCCTTTGGAATTTCATGACATAAAGCCCTCACCTTTTAATTATAAGCCTTCTTCCTGGCCCTTACTCCTTCAACGCCTAAAGCCTAAAAATAAAACTCCTTGCTTCCTTCATGTCTCGAACCCGAGACCTCATACCAAGGCCCTTAAGCCACGCCCCTTGCCACTTCACCGAACCTAACTTTCGTGTCACAAACCTCCTTTATTTAATTATAAGGCCTTCCTACTTAAGCCCATCACCGCATATATAGAAAATAAAATGCAAAATGTCGCTCCACCACTCAAATCGCGACTGCGCCCATTCTCTCCTCCAACTCTTAAGGGCGCTAGGTTACCACTTTGCTACTGCCTTATTTCGTGACATGTTTCTCCCAAATTTCAAATTTACCCCCTATCTCCTAGCTTCCTCATTTAAAATACTTAAAAAGAAATTTTTAGTTCCAAGTCCGACCTAGCTCTCTGGTTAGCTCTAGGCCCTAGAACATGCTTAATACTTCTAGAATTTAATTCTTCAAGCACACACATGGGAAAATATTTAAATTACACACAACCCCTAATTTAGGATGTTACAATTCTACCCCTTAAAAATAATTTCGTCCTCGAAATTACTTACTAACGAATAATCGTGACATCCTAACTCACCGTACTACGCTTATGTCACGCACTCTGATCTTAACAAATCTAACACATCCCCTAGAACTCATTTCTAACGTCGCGATTTAATCTGATTAAAAAGTTTTATGCATTAGTATTTGTTTCACTTGGTTATCCGCGAAGAAATTTTATGAGGAGAGTGTAATAGAGATTCTTTCGATCACACAAAGTTTTAAATCTTCTACCCTAGTTCACACAGAAGGGCTCATCCATTCCCTAATACCTTTCATACTTATTCACTCTTCGGACATTTCTGCCCATTTCTAACCCAGGGGTATTTTTGGTAATTTTTTCAATTAGGGATAATTTTGTAAATTTCAAAAGTCAGGGTATTATTTTGAAATACAAAATTTGAGAATTTATTGAAATCGGGGTAATATGGTAAATTCTAAAACCAAGGGCATTTTCGTAATTTTTCCACTAGGGGCATTTTGGTAATTTTGATAAATCGAGAATATTTTGAAAATTTTCCAAAAATAAATTTGTCCTACTATTTAAAAGAGATATTTTAGTGATTTTAAAACTGGAGTTTTCCTTAAAACATGGCTAATCCCTTTCGGGTTTTATTTAGCGTGTTTAGCCTAAGACCGAGTCCTCTTGGTTAGGGTGAACCGAAGCTACGCACTGCAGGAATCCCGCGAAGAGGAGGTGAGTCACTAGGACTGCTTAAGTACCAAGCTCTTCCGGATCCAATCCTAGACATGCGCACAAGGGTTACCACACCCTAACTCGGCGACTTGGTCCTAGGTTTGTTTAATTAGGCTTTTAAAGTTTTATGTATTCTGTTGGAGTGGGCTAGTCCTAAAATTCAAACACCTATCATACTTTCTACGTCCCATACCTACCCTCTACCAAGAATAATTCATACAAAAATCGAAGTACTTACATGGGCGGATTGGTGCCGAGACTCTGGCCATCTTGTTCAAAACCAAAAATATTTCAAAAAGGCTTACTAAAACATTTTGGGCCTTGGGCCCCCACACCGAGCTTTGAACCCGCTCGATACCAATTTGTAACACCCCAAACCCGGCCCATGAGTCCTGACCGGATCTGGTATGTCACGGAGTAAAATAATTTGGACCAATTTGAAAGTTTGGTGAAAATTTGATAAAATTTGGCTAAGGTTTTAAAACAGTGTTGGAAAACTCAATTGGGCTTTTATAAACATGGTTGGGTTGATGAACCCTTTGAAATTGTCTCGATTATTTAAAATTTAAGGAACTTTCAAAATCATGATTGACGTGGTGAATTTTGTTACCCGATGGTAACTTCTTTGAAAACTCGTAAAAGTTATTAAGTTAGAAAAGTTACTTTTAACCTGGTTCAATTAATTTTTATAAGATTCCATTTGAAATAACATAAGTAAAGTAAAGCAATAAAATAAACATCCAAGAATTAGCGGCCTTATTACAACCCAAATTAAAAGTCTTTAAAAAAAAAAAAGATTAACTTAAACAAAGTAATTTCAGATCCACTGATAAGCATGGCCGCCTCGAGTCCTCTCCGGCCCCATCTCCGCGTTCTACTCATCTGCAAAATGGTAAAGGAAGGGGGTGAGTCACCAAGACTCAAAGTGTCTAAATCCCCACCCGGAAAATACATCTCATACACAATTCATTAATAAACATGCTCATGCAACCCAACTAGCCATCCATACTCCTTTTCTACCCCGTGGTCAAAACCACCGATGACTTAAAGTCACAATTTAAATGACGGGGCCAACCCATCGTGTGGTCAAAACCACTTTGATGACCATAGGTCACAATATATCAAGTGTGGTCAAAACCATCGGGTGGTACCAAACCACCGGGACTTAGTCGCAAATAATCAATCGTTGTGGTCAAAACCACCGATGACCATAGGTCACAATAATCTGATGGGGCCAACCCATCTTGTGGTCAAAACCACTAACGACAGTCCATAGTTCATCCCCTCCTCTCATCAATCCCACCATCACATGCTTACACATCAAATTTCATATATCATGTCATAGTATTCAACATCATGTGATGGCATGCAAACATATAAAAATTACAAGTTAGGGACTTACACCGAAATCCATGATTATGCCACAAACTAACCACAACCAAAAGATCTAAGGCAAATAATAACAGCATGTAAATTAATAAAGTGTATATAGAGATCTTACACACCTGTTACTATCGTAATTCCTAGATCCCGAAAAGCCGATCTACGATGCTAAATCCCTTGACCTATAATCGGCCAAACACGAAGATTTAGTGCCATAGCCTATTCGGCCAAACCAAATTAATTTAAAGGGCATCTTTTAAGCCCGAATTCTTACCCAAATGCCTTGTGATTATCAACCACCACACACTATGTGCGAATCGACTTCACTTCCCTACAATCGGCACTTATCCATATAAATAGCCTTCTGGCTTTTAAATACACATATATATAATGAAACCAATGATCTTAAATAAAGCCTTACCACCACTTACCAAAGTCGACTATTAACAAATGAAGGATTGATTGAAATATCCTTGAGTACCTAGAGAAAATCAGTTTCAACACTGATTAACCACCAAAATATATCGGCTTCCCAACCATCCAAATTGCCAGGATACCAGTGAGAAAAGAAATAACCATTCGGCTAACACACTTACCTTCACCAATCGATTGCCACAAGAAATCCTTAAAAGATTTATACCACCCTTAGTATTCAAATTTCAAAGAGAGTTTGATGGGGAGGAAAAGAGTTTCGGCAATAAGGAGTGAATATTCGGCCAATAAAGAAATAAAAGAAAAGGGAAATTAAGAATGGAGATTCGGCAAGGAGAAGTAGAGAGAGTTTTGAAACAAAGAAAGAAAGGTAAAGGATTAATGGTGCCGTCGGTTTTGATAGAGGTTGAAAAGGGAGTGAAAAGAAAAGACTTAAAAAAATGTAATTTCTTTAGCCAAAATTTCCAAGTAATTGGCTAAGCAAATTCGGCACTAATGCCCCTATACTTGCCGTCCCCACTCTTCCTTTGAAGAGTTTAAAATTCCCCAATTCCTTAATTCACTCTAGGCCACATATTTCAAATTATTCTAAATAATTTGAATACCTCAAATAATAATCAAATAATAATCCCATAATAATCTAATAATAATGCTAATATTATCCCTTTTATCTTATCAAATAAATAATGAAAATAAAAGAGACCATGTGCTTGTCAAACTCTTCCAAATTAATGTTAAACAAAGAACCCATGTGCAGCCAATTCACCTTGTCACGCCAAAGAAGAAAAAGGAAAAAATAAAAATCCAAATGTTTGCTTCTTGGACTCGAACCAACGACCACAAGCAAGCAGCCCCTCCTTTTCACGCCTTAAGCCACTCTTCCCTTTGGAATTTCCTGACATAAAGCCCTCACCTTTTAATTATAAGCCTTCTTCCCGGCCCTTACTCCTTCAACGCCTAAAGCCCAAAAATAAAACTCCTTGCTTCCTTCATGTCTCGAACCCGAGACCTCATACCAAGGCCCTTAAGCCACGCCCCTTGCCACTTCACCGAACCTAACTTTCGTGTCACAAACCTCCTTTATTTAATTATAAGGCCTTCCTACTTAAGCCCATCACCGCACATATAGAAAATAAAATGCAAAACGCTTTGCTCCACCACTCGAATGCGACCTGCGCCCATTCTCTCCTCCAACTCTTAAGGGCGCTAGGTTACCACTTTGCTACTGCCTTATTTCGTGACATGTTTCTCCCAAATTTCAAATTTACCCCCTATCTCCTAGCTTCCTCATTTAAAATACTTAAAAAGAAATTTTTAGTTCCAAGTCCGACCTAGCTCGGGGTTAGCTATAGGCCCTAGAACATGCTTAATACTTCTAGAATTTAATTCTTCAAGCACACACATGGGAAAATATTTAAATTACACACAACCCCTAATTTAGGATGTTACAATTCCTCGGCCTCATATTCCGCCACTGACTTATTTCCCTGAACCAGGTTCAAGAAAGCCTTTCGCTGTGCGTCTACATAGCTAGTTCCAATATACTTCTTTTGATAGGCATCCTTGAAAAATTTCCAGGTGAGGTTTTCTGCCACCGTTCCATCCCTTACAGTGAGCCACCACTGATATGACTCATCCCGAAGCAAAGAAATTATACCCTTTAATTTCTACTCAGCTGTAAAATCTATGTCATCCATGATCCTTTCAGTTGCTTCCAACCAAGATTCACAAGACTTTGGGTGCCACTCTGGAAACTCCCCTAAATACTTCTGCTCCGTTAGCCCGGAGTCGTTCAACCATCGATTTACGGGCTCCTGCCGAATTTGGTATGCTACAGAGAAAACATTTTGAAAATCCCTTTAGGCCAAATTAACTTTTTGATAAAAGATAGCGTCCGATTTAAAACATTTGAGGTGTATAAAATCCATACTTAGGTTTATTTTAAAATATTCATTAAGTCAGATTGTTACCGATTCAGGTGTGCCCGATGGCACGATAAAACATTTTGCGATTAAAATTTTAGAAAACATGTGGACTTAATTTAATGTTAAGAAATAGTTTAAACAAATTAATCCAAAACATAGAATAATAAAAAAATATATCTAAGAGGCCTTATTACAACTTAGTTAAAATAAAACCAACATTAAATAAAATAAAACAAAATCCAAGTTCATCTAATTAAGATTTCCACTGCATGGCCACCTTGAGTCCTTCCGGCTCCATCTCCGCGATCTACTCATCTGCAAAATGTTAAGGGAAAGGGGTGAGTCACCAAGACTCAGTGTGTAAATCCCCCACCCGGAAAATATATCTCATACACAATTCATTAATAAACATGCTCATGCAACCCAACTAGCCATCCATACTCCTTTTCTACCCCGTGTGGTCAAAATCACTGATGACTTAAAGTCACAATTTAAATGATGGGGCCAACCCATCGTGTGGTCAAAACCACCGATGACCATAGGTCACAATATATCAAATGTGGTCAAAACCATCTTTGGTGGTACCAAACCACCGGGACTTAGTCGCAAATAATCAATCGTTGTGGTCAAAACCACTTGATGACCATAGGTCACAAATAGTCCGATGGGGCCAACCCATCTTGTGGTCAAAACCACCGACGACGATCCATAATTCATCCCCTCCTCTCATCAATCCCACCATCACATGCTTTTATAACAATTTTCATAAATCATAACGTAGCATTTAATCATCATGTGATGGCATGCAAATCATATATCAAAAATCACAAGTTAGGGGACTTACCCGGAATCCATGTTTAAGCCCACAAGCATATATAGAAAATAAAATGCAAAACGCTGCTCCAGCCACTCGAAACTGCGACCTGCGCCCATTCTCTCCTCCAACTCTTAAGGGCGCTAGGTTACCACTTTGCTACTGCCTTATTTCGTGACATGTTTCTCCCAAATTTCAAATTTACCCCCTATCTCCTAGCTTCCTCATTTAAGATACTTAAAAGGAAATTTTTAGTTCCAAGTCCGACCTGGCTCGGGGTTAGCTCTAGGCCCTAGAACATGCTTAATACTTCTAGAATTTAATTCTTCAAGCACACACATGGGAAAATATTTAAATTACACACAAACCCTAATTTAGGATGTTACAATTATGTTTCTCCCAAATTTCAAATTTACCCCCTATCTCCTAGCTTCCTCATTTAAAATACTTAAAAAGAAATTTTTAGTTCCAAGTCCGACCTAGCTCGGGGTTAGCTCTAGGCCCTAGAACATGCTTAATACTTCTAGAATTTAATTCTTCAAGCACACACATGGGAAAATATTTAAATTACACACAACCCCTAATTTAGGATGTTACAACTTACTAATATTTTGTGTATGAGTTTGCACTTCCGGGTTGGGGATTTATACACTGAGTCTTGGTGACTCACCCCTTCCCATATCATTTTGCAGATGAGTAGATCGCGGAGATGGAGCCGGAGAGGACTCGAGGCTGCCATGCTTGTTCCTTGGATTTGAAATTTTATTTAGCACAGTTAAAGTTTATTATTTACTAAATTTTGGTTTGGGTTGTAATAAGGCCACTTGATCATTATTTTGGATGTTCAAGTAGTTGTTTTTACTTTACTTCTACTATATTACTAATGATTTTATAAATTGCTAAATGAATCAGTTAAAAGTGACGTTTTCAAAATAAGTACTTTTACGAGTTTTCAAAAGTGTTACCCTCGGGTAGAAAAACTAAATTCACCAAGTTATCAATAACACTGATGTTTTCTAAAAAAATTTATATGATCAAATGTTTTTTAAAGGGAAAAAGGTTTCAACTCAACCATGGTTAGAAAATCAACCCATCTGAGTTTTTAATGGACACCGTTTTATAACCTCAACAAATTTTCAGATTTTCACCGATTAATCGAAATATTTCAAACCATTTTTTTTTACTCTGTGACATACCAGATCCGGTCAGGGCTCATGGGCCGGGTTTGGGGTGTTATAGAATTCCTTAATAAAGTGGAGGACAATGCAGCCGTCCGTAGGTGGTCAGAGCAAATGCAATTAGAGAAAGGGGATAGTCTAGCTGAAGGGCACACATCAGAATTCTGGGACTACACTCGCATCAGTGTGACGCAGAACAATCTCTAGGAATTAATAGAGATATGGGATCAGTGGAGCGACGAGACCAAGCAGTTATTTTACAGCGGCTATGGAGACTTGTCGTATTTGTTGGACATTCAGGTAGATGGACATCTATTCTGAGCCATTACCCAATATTGGAATCCTGCGTATAGTTTCTTTACTTTTGGAAGGGTTGATTTGGTACCCACGGTGGAAGAGTATACAGATCTATTGCATTGTCCTAAGATTCAAGTGGATAAAGCTTACTCAAGAGCTGCTAGTGTTTCGACTTTTCTGAGAAAGATGATGAGTATTACGGGGATGAGCGAACAGTGGGTCACAGCTAGAATCAAGCAAAGAGGTAAGTGTAAATGCATCCCTTGGAAGGTTTTGAAAGATTTGATTTTAGTACATCCTGATATGAAAAAGAGGATACATGTTTTTACTTTGAGTATATATGGATTAGTGATCTTCCCTAGGGCATTGGGATACGTAGATGAAGCTGTCTCAGATATTTTGTATCGACTTGATAAACAAGTCACACCTGTCCCTGCAATCTTGGCTGAGACGTTCTGATCGCTGAATGTATGTAGGAGAGCTGGAGAAGGCAGATTTATAGTGTAACACCCCAAACCCGGCCCATTCGATACGACCGAATTTGAAATGCCACCGCGGAAAACGTTTAAAAATATTCTTACTTAACAGTAAAAACCGTTAAAAATTTGTTGCCCTTGATAAAACATTTAAAACATTCTAAATAAAATGAAGTGGTGATAAAAATACCGGATTCAAAACTTTAATATGACTTTTGAGATATAAATAGCTTTTAAAATTAAACTACCAAAATATTAACTTAATTACAAATCCAATGAAACATAGCAAAATTCAAATACTTTAAGGCCCTTTATTACAACAAATAACTATTCAAAAATACTTAAAATACTGAAGTTAATAAATTCTATTATATAATGAAAGCAACTTCTTCTCGCATGGGCCACCTCGTATCCACTCCAACCCGGTCCGATCATCATCCATCACCGCGATGTTGATAAAAATTTGGGTGAGTCATACGAGACTCGATGTGTAATTAATCCATTGAATTCCACCCACATGTTAACCACATATTAACCCATATATCGGATAACAAGATAACATATTCACATAATAACACATTCTGGCTTGGCCCATATTCATGTCACTTATCGGTAACAGGGGTAATTAACCGCATAATTTCCACATATCGGGCTTAGCCCATTTCCGCACCGATCCACATTCATAAACCGGGCTTGGCCCATTTTCACATTAATTCACATATCAATTGAAATGCAAAGTGCACCCAACCCAACCTAGGGTCCATCCTCTACACACCCCGTATCCGACCTACCACACACCGAGGGATTAACAAATCACCCTCTCCTTTTTACTCCAAAGGCAATCAATGCCGTCCACGTGCAATTAAGCACAATAATCCACAACGCGACCTCAGTCAGCGCCAATCCACGATGTAGCCGTAGCTAACACCAAAACCACGATGGGACACATAGTCACTCATCAACCACGATATAGCACATAGCTTATATCAACCACGATGAGGCACAGAGCTACTCATCAAGCCACGCGAAACTAAATCGCAATTAATCCATAACGTGACCTCGATCCAACGTCAATCCACGATGTAGCTCTAGGCTAACATCAAACCACGTACTCGAAGTACACCCATACCTTCTTTCATATCATATCCCACCCATGCACATGCAACATATAATATTGTCATGATAATAATGCATGTACAAAGTTGTTCGGACATACAATCTCATTCATATAGGCACATTCACATTCTTTGAATAATCAACACTAACTCGGTATTCGATATACCCCTCTAGGGTATCCATATCACATCAACATCCATCGCACTAGTTAACCCATAAACATAACACATACAAATATAGCATAAACCCTAAACGATGGGTTAATCACACACTGATCACTTGGAGAACTACGCTTTACGATCGATGCTATCACTAGGCGATACTACGGCTATTTGCCTACTTTCTTGTTCTGACGCTGGTCCACACCACGGTGGCGAATCCCGGACCGCAGAAACGGATCTTCTCTTAAACTTCGGGATAGGGGCTATCCCTTGTCCTCCTTGACTAGCATTCGCCTCCATAACGATACTTAATCAGATCAATCGGTTAATCACTACTACTTTAATATATCTAATCAAATCTACATTTACTAAATATCCTTACCGAAATAAATCTTGAATCCCGAAGCTTGTCCTACTTCTATCGACTTGCCCCCTAATTAACCACAATACCAATCGGTCATATTTAAACCCTAAAGATGGCCCTTGGCCGAATGCCTTATTGGCCTACCTTGAAGAATCAAAAAATTGATTACCAAAGGAGAATTCACTTACCACTATTACACGTTTGCTTTGAAGAGCCTAAAGTAAGTAGTCGACAGCACCCTCCTTTAAAGATTCGGCTTAGAGCACAACAATGATGGTTTCGGCACTTAATGGTGAAGAGAAAACGCAACAATGGAGAGGGTTTTATGCCTGGAGATTTTGGCAACAAAGAACAACGACAGAGGGGTTTTAGCTTTTGTGACTTGCGGCAAAACAAAGAGAATAGGCACTTTAAGCTTCGGTTATGGCTTCAAAGAAATAGAAATAGATTTGGTGTTGGATGAAAGAAAAGAATGAGAGGTGTGAGTGGGAAGAAATTCGGCACAAAAGAAATTTAAAGAAAAGATATCAAAGATGATTACTCCCCCTTATAAAGAATTCGGCTACTATATCCTTGCTATTATCAAACTCTTTGATAATCTCCTCTATTATCTCCTTAACAAATAAAATAAATTAATCCAACATTAATCCCTTATCAAACTCCTATATTATCTCTTATCACCTATTTATCTCCTTAATAAATAAAATAAATCCTTATTTATCTCTTCTTCATCTTGCACAAAATAATTAAATCAACAATTATCCTACTTGAATAAATAAAACAACAATTATCTATTATCTACCAACTTAAAATAAAATAAAATAATCATCAATTATCCTACCTTAGCCGAAATTAATAGGAGAATAAGTGAATCCTCATCCAATTAAAAGTCCCCGTGTCGTCCCACTTTCTTCCAACTCTACCTTGACGCAAAAGCAAAATAAAACACTCCCCTTGCTGCTCACCACCTCGAACCCAAGACTGCTTTGGAGCCCTTGGACGCAAGCTGCAGATAACGGCCCAGGCCACTTTGCCAAGGCAGTTTTTTGTGACATGATTCACCCAGAATTTCTTTTAAAACCTCTTTCGCCAGGCACCTTCTTGATGCAAAAATAAACACTCTTTCTTGCTTCCTTCGCAACTCGAACCAAGGCCCTTAACCCCACTGCACATGGCGTCCATTGCCACTTTACCACATGATTCCTTGTGTCATTAATTCCCTAAAAATTTCTTTAAAGCCTCCTTAGCCTAGTTCCCCTTTTTGACGCAAAAATAAAAGTCTTTAATGCTTCCCACGATGCTCGAACCTTTTCCCTCCTGAACTCCCTTTTGACGCAACCTCCCAAGCACCTAAGGTAGCGTCCCAAGCCACTTTACCAAGCCCACTTTCATGTCCATAAACTCCTAAAAATTTTCCTTAAGGCCTCCTTCACCTAACTTCTCCTTTAAAAATAAAATTCCAATATTTTTCCAAGACTTCCTCCTACATCCTTGGATTCTCAAAACCCTTAAAACATGCTCAACCACACTTAAAGCCTACTAACACTTGAGTTATGCTCCAAACGCATAACCCCCAATTTAGGATATTACAGTTCTACCCTCCTTAAAAATAATTTCGTCCTCGAAATTACTTACTATCGTTCAATCATGCATTCTTAACTCACCACACTACTCTACTGCTGCGCACTTTGATCTTAATAAAACTATCTTACCTTCTAGGCACAGTTTTAAAGTTCACATCCAAGGTTTCATACACTTCACTAGCAATACCACAATAAACTATCTCTAAAGCAACAAATAATACTCCAAAAACAAGGAACTTACCCGCAATCACATCCTTGGTTGTCTCACATCCAAACCTTCAGCTCCTCTGCCGGGTGTTCCACGACCTTGGCCTCGAGCCCTATCCATCACTTGCGGACATTTCTTAACCAAATGAGCCTTAGACCCACACCAGAAACATTCATTACTATTTCCCCAACATTCTCCTGCATGAGCTCTTCTACACTGAGCACATGAACGACTCCGATTCTCAGAAACTGGCACAGGTGCACGTACAGAATTCTCGATCCTTGGTCTTTTCTGAATATCCTCAGATGGCACTGATGGTCTAAAACTCATTTTGTTCGAATTCTTATTCTTCTCTCGGTTCTGCCTCGCGATTTTCTTAACTTCTTCAGCTATCCGAACTTTTTCCACTAGAATCGCAAAGTCCCTTTCTCTTTGCGAAGCAATCAACACTCGTAGCTCATCTCGCAACCCGTCTTGAATCGGACACACCTTTCGTGTCGGTAGCCACGATCCCCTTGGCGTCTTGACTTAACCGCACAAATTCCGCTTCATACTCGCTCTCGACTTGCTTCCTTGAACCAAGTTTAGAAATGCTTTCCTTTGCGAGTCTAAGTAATCGGCTCCCACATACTTCCCTTCAAACTTAGCCTTAAAGAAATCCCAATCCAATCGATCTGTCGGGACACCTTGTTTGACATGAGCCACCATCGATAAGCTTCATCTCGTAAGCAACGAGACCGCGCCTTCGACTTTTCCTCGCATGCATGTCTAGATCATCCATGATTCTTTCGATTGCTTCCGGTAATACTCCGCTACATTCGGAGCCACTCCGATACTCCTCTAAAAACTTCACTCCGTTGGTCCTAAGTCTCTCCGGCCCGACTTCGAGCTCCACTTCACATTCCAACTCTTGCTACTTGCTTTGTAGCACACGTAGCATAGCTTGCGATCTGGCGTCATCTCCTCTGTCGATCTTGATCCTCCGCGCCCACACGATGGCGGCGGCGGCGCGTCACTTTCGACCCATGGCGGACCCTCTCGGTTACGATCATCATTCGACCATGTCTCCTAGAGCTCATTTCTAACGTCGCGATTTTATCGATTAAAAAGTTTTATGCATCGAATTTTGTTCCACTTATTAACCGCGAACAATTTTATGAAGTAAAGTATTTAGAAGTAGTTCTTTCGATTACACAAAGGTTCGATTCAAGTTCACTACTCTAATTCGAGAGGGTCACATTCACATTCATAAATAGAGACACATTCATTCACTACACTTCTATGGTCATTTCGATCCTTTCCCAACCCGGGGTAATTTCGTCATTCGTCCTATAAGGGTATTTTGGTAATAAACCAGGTAAATTTGAAAATCCTTACAAATCAACGATATTTCAAAATTTACAAAAACTCGAGGTTATCTTGAAAATTTGTTTTCCAAATCAGTGTTGTTGCGAAATTTGAAAATCGGGGTCATTTTGGTAATTTTTGTAAGTTAGGGGCATTTTAAGTAATTTTTTTTAAATCAAATTTCGCAAAATAGAGATTTATTATTTTTCCAAAGTAGGAATATTTCAGTAAAAGTTGTGGTAGTATGGAAATTTCAAAAAAAATTCAAACTAGGGGCATTTTAGTAATTTCACCACTAGGGGTATTTAGGTAATTTTGCCAACCGGGAATAACTCGAAAAAAAAATTTCCAAAGTCTAATTTAGTGTTTTCAAATCAGAAACGGTAATTTGGAGATTTAGAAACTAAGTTTTTTGTAAATAGTAAGGCTAGTCCCTTTCGGGTTTTAATCATTGGTTTGGCCGGTGACTAAGTCCTCTTGGTTAGGGTGAACCGTAGCTACGCACCAGGTAGGATTCAAGTAAAGAGGAGGTGAGTCGCTAGGACTGCTTAAATACCAAGCTCTTACTGAATCCACTCCTAGACATGCGCACAATGGTTGCCACACCCTAGCTCGGCGACTTAGTCACGGGTTTGTTTAATGGTCCTTAAGTCTTATGCACTTGTGTTTGAGTAGACTAGTCCTAGGGTCCAATAGCCCTAATCTACTAATCTACGTTCCCATAAAATCCCATATAGTTCACATATTCAAACCACTTCAATAGCCAGAAGTACTTACCTGGTGGACTTCGGGCCAGAGATACAGGTGCCATGCTAGAATAAACCTGAAATAAAAGCCCATATTTTGAAAAGCCCTTTTTTTTTAAAACTATTTTCGGGCCCAAAACCTCAAAGTCGAGTTTTGAACCGGGCTCTGATACCAAATTGTAACACCCCAAACCCGGCCCATTCGATCGACCCAAAATTTGAAATGCCATCTGCGAAAACGTTTAAAAATATTCTTACTTAACAAGAAAAACCGTTAAAAATTTGTTGCCCTTGATAAAACATTTAAAACATTCTAAATAAAATGAAGTGGTGATAAAAATACAGGATTCAAAACTTTAATATGACTTTTGAGATATAAATAGCTTTTAAAATTAAACTACCAAAATATTAACTTAATTACAAATCCAATCAAAAATATAGCAAAATTCAAATACTTTAAGGCCCTTATTACAACAAATAACTATTCAAAAATACTTAAAATCTTTGGAGTTAATAAATTCTATTATATAATGAAAACAACTTCTTCTCGCATGGGCCACCTCGTATCCACTCCAACCTGGTCTCGATCATCATCCATCACTGCGATGTTGATAAAAATTTGGGTGAGTCATACGGACTCGATGTGTAATTAATCCACCGAATTCCACCCACATGTTAACCACATATTAACCCATATATCGATAACAAGATAACATATTCACATAATAACACATTACAGGCTTGGCCCATATTCATGTCACTTATCGTGTAATGTGGTAATTAACCGCATAATTTCCACATATCGGGCTTAGCCCATTTCCGCACTGATCCACATTCATATACTGGGCTTGGCCCATTTTCACATTAATCCACATATCAATTGAAATACAAAGTGCACCCAACCCAACCTAGGGTCCATCCTCTACACACCCCCGTATCCAGCCTACCACACACCAGGGGATTAACAAATCACCCTCTCCTTTTTACTCCAAAGGCAATCAATGCCGTCCACGTGCAATTAAGCACAATAATCCACAACGCGACCTCAGTTAGCGCCAATCCACGATGTAGCCGTAGCTAACACCAAAACCACGATGGGACACATAGTCACTCATCAACCACGATATAGCACATAGCTTATATCAACCACGATGAGGCACAGAGCTACTCATCAAGCCACGTGAACTAAATCGCAATTAATCCACAACGTGACCTCAGTCAACGTCAATCCACGATGTAGCTCTAGGCTAACATCAAACCACGTACTCGAAGTACACCTGTACCTTCTTTCATATCATATCCCACCCATGCACATGCAACATATAATATTGTCATGATAATAATGCATGTACAGGTTGTTCAGACATACAATCTCATTCATATAGGCACATTCACATTCTTTCAATAATCAACACTAACCTGGTATTCGATATACCCCTCTAGGGTATCCATATCACATCACTTTATCACACCGCACTAGTTAACCCATAAATGTAACACATACAAATATAGCATAAACCCGAAAACGGTGGGTTAATCACACACCTAATCACTTGGAGAACTACGCTTTCGATACTGATGCTATCACTAGGCGATACTACGGCTATTTCCCTATTCGTGACGCGTGGTCCACACCCCGGTGGCCAATCCGGACATGAAACGGATCTTCTCTTAAACTTCGGGATAGGGGCTATCCCTTGTCCTCCTTGACTAGCATTCGCCTCCATAACGATACTTAATCAGATCAACCGGTTAACCACTACTACTTTAATATATCAAATCAAATCTACATTTACTAAATATCCTTACCAAAATAAATCTTGAATCCCGAAGCTTGTCCTACTTCTGTCGACTTGACCCCTAATTAACCATAATACCAATCGGTCACATTTAAACCCTAAAGATGGCCCTTGGTCGAATGCCTTATTGGCCTACCTTGAAGAATCAAAAAACTGATTACCAAAGGAGAATTCACTTACCACTATTACACGTTTGCTTTGAAGAGCCTAAAGTAAGTAGTCGACAGCACCCTCCTTTAAAGATTCGGCTTAGAGCACAACAATGATGGTTTCAGCACTTAATGGTGAAGAGAAAACGCAACAATGGAGAGGGTTTTATGCCTGGAGATTTTGGCAACAAAGAACAACGACAGAGGGGTTTTAGCTTTTGTGACTTGCGGCAAAACAAAGAGAATAGGCACTTTAAGCTTCGATTATGGCTTCAAAGAAATAGAAATAGATTTGGTGTTGGATGAAAGAAAAGAATGAGAGGTGTGAGTGGGAAGAAATTCGGCACAAAGAAATTTAAAGAAAAGATATCAAAGATGATTACTCCCCCTTATAAAGAATTCGGCTACTATATCCTTGCTATTATCAAACTCTTTGATAATCTCCTCTATTATCTCCTTAACAAATAAAATAAATTAATCCAACATTAATCCCTTATCAAACTCCTATATTATCTCTTATCACCTATTTATCTCCTTAATAAATAAAATAAATCCTTATTTATCTCTTCTTCATCTTGCACAAAATAATTAAATCAACAATTATCCTACTTGAATAAATAAAACAACAATTATCTATTATCTACCAACTTAAAATAAAATAAAATAATCATCAATTATCCTACCTTAGCCGAAATTAATAGGAGAATAAGTGAATCCTCATCCAATTAAAAGTCCCCGTGTCGTCCACTTTCTTCCAACTCTACCTTGACGCAAAAGCAAAATAAAACACTCCCTTGCTTTGCTCACCACCTCGAACCCAAGACCTGCTGCTGAGCCCTTGGGCGCAAGTCGCAGATAACGCCTGTGCCACTTTGCCAAGGCATTTTTTGTGACATGATTCACCCGAATTTCTTTTAAAACCTCTTTCGCCAGACGCCTTCTTGACGCAAAAATAAACACTCCTTCTTGCTTCCTTCGCAACTCGAACCAAGGCCCTTAACCCCACTGCACATGGCGTCTATTGCCACTTTACCACATGATTCCTTGTGTCATTAATTCCCTAAAATTTTCTTTAAAGCCTCCCTAGCCCAGTTCCCCTTTTTGACGCAAAAATAAAAGTCTTTAATGCTTCCCACGATGCTCGAACCTTTTCCCTCCTGAACTCCCTTTTGACGCAACCTCCCAAGCACCTAAGGTAGTGTCCCAAGCCACTTTACCAAGCCCACTTTCATGTTTAAAAAAGTGGTCCCATTTTTCTTGTTTTTTTTTAGGACCAAAATTAGTATTTTGAAATAAAATGTTTTTTAGGTGATCCAATCACACCTAAGTAAAAAAGGGATTGGTGGCGACTCCCATTTTTGTTTTTAAAAATTGATCCCCGTTTTTAAAATCAACTTTTAAAATGGTTTCGACACCCTTTTTTTAAAATAAAAAAAATGGTTTCGACAGCTTGGCGACTCCATTGGGGACAATAAGAGAGTCAAGCCGTAAAAATTGATTATTTTCTGTCTTTTGCCAGAAATTTGAAAATTCGATTTGAAAATTACGATCCTTTTGTTGCATTTGTTTGTGTTATTGCATATGATTGTTATTTTCTTGCGCACATTGTATTGCTTGACTGTTGTGGTCGCACCTTTAAGTGGGAGTGAGAAACTATGCCTTCGTGAGGTTTTCACCTCCGCATGGGCTAGTGGATCGCTTCCGGGATACATCTGTACCTATGTCTTCGTGAGATTTTCATCTCCGCATGGCCATAGATAAATGTATCCCCCTGAACTAAACTCGATCCATATGAGCCTATAATAGGTAAGGACCGAGGAATCTACTGGTTCAGGTACCCTTTCTTTAGAACCAAAAACACATATAGTGAACCCTAAGAGCTCGCCTTAGGTAGAACTATGTTGACCCGTGGTAGTTACCCATATAGGTGCTTGTTTATTTTCTGCTTTCTTTGAATTATATCTTTTATACATGACACTGACTAATTTTATTTTGTTATTATTGCATATTTAAAAAGGTGTTGATTCATGTTCGATTTCTAAATTAGAGAGTTTTGTTATAGAGAATGAATTTCTTGATAAAGTGGAGGACAACGCTACCGTCCGTACATAGTCGGAGAAAACCCAATTAGAAAAAGGAGATTGCGTCATTGAGGGATATATATCGGAGTTGTGGGACTTCACTCGCATCAGTGCGGCACAGAATGAGCTTCAGGAATTGAAAGATATATGGGCCTATTGGGATGATGAGACTAAGCAGCTGTTCTACCATAATTATGGTGATTCACCCTACTTGCTTGACGTCAAGGTGGACAAGCATCTGTTTCGGGCTATGGCTCAGTTTTGGAACCTTGCCTATAATTGTTTTACTTTTGGAAAGGTGGATTTGGTACCTACTATGGAGGAGTATACGACCTTGCTTCGTTTTCCAAGGATTCGAGTCGACAATCGCAGCTCGGATCCAAGAAAAGGGTGATGGTAAATGCATTTCTTGGGCGAGTTTGAGAGATCTGATATTAGCGCTGTAACACCCCTAACCCGTATCAGTCACTGGATTGGGGTCACAAGGTATTACCGAACACATGTACAGATTCAAACGTTCACCCAATTCATATTCATAAATAAATATATAAATAAAGCTTATAGCTAATTAAATATTAAACATATGGATCATGCCTCTACAATTTCTCGAAATCATACCATATATCTATTCAAATTTTTAAACAAAGAAGCATACCACAACTAAATAATATATGCATACTTTACGAACACAATACTCAATCATGTGCACATCATCTTAATAATATGCGAATATATAACATAAATTAAACACTTTGCTTCAAAATTTTATTTTTGCTTATACTTGACTTAATGACCATAAGAAATTAAGGCATTAACAACTCCAGGTTATGATCAAACATATTTCATTAATCATTAAGATCATATGTGTATTTAACTACATCACATATCAAGACATATATAACATGTCAAATACCTATTTATGCATTTCATATTTCTAAACCTATGCTTTCACATTTGACCTAACATACTATATACATTATAACATTTTCTACTCCATAAAAACTTGAATAAGTCGCTTCACAAACACTTCTTCCTAAATCCATGAATCAAACACATTCACATAAATGCAAACGCTAACATCTCAATTGTAACTCTTATAATTCGAACCATATAAAGTAACAAACCAAAGACCTTGCATAATCAACTTCATTCAATAACTAACTTAACGTTTATGTTAAACCATATGAATATCATGATAATTAATTATGCATCCATTCACGCAACTCACATTGCCGATTATAATCGCATAAAGATCATGCAACATTTCCATATACATTCAAGACCAAAGTATCTTTACTTAGCCATTTTCGCATGGCTATACTTATATACAAGACAAAAACTCATTGGTTTAAAAACTTAGTCTAACCTATACATGCCTTTGGTTCAAAAACTAAGCTTATAAGTACCCAACAAGATGATAGTGTGGATGATTTCTCTAACGATCCCCTGAGCTCGTAGCTTGATCAAAATATATAAAACAGAGCAACAAACACACAGAGTAAGCTAACTTAGCTTAGTAAGTCTTAAGCAAATTCAACAGTTCGGCTAATTATTTAAATCAAGTTAAACCAAGCAAATTTTTAACATTTATAAAATAATAAGACATTTATGTGCTATCATAGCCGAATATCAATATCCATATATAGCAAAATTATTATCATCATCTACTTTAAAAGTGGAACTCATCAAATACACATTACTTAATAAATATATATATATTCCTATATATATATATCCTAATATCATCTTCCATGTATATATATAAAACAAGCCCCCATAACCGAAAGTATATCTAAATACAATTCTCACCTATTCGTTATCACATATATATATACATATATATTACATGACCTTAATGAATATACAAATTATTTCATATAACCGATTATATATAAACGTATCTATGTATATAGATATACATACATAAACATCTGTTAACAACTCTCATATTTTTAAGTAAACAAGTTTCACATCACATAATTTATCCACGTATCCGAACAACCAATTGAACAACACATTTATTTCATCATTTCAATTGCTCATTGACATCACATATAACATATATGTATAATATACATACCTTATGGACGAATTAACAAAATTTATTTGCATAAGCTTAAGCTTACTCGATTTGTTCCATAACTTGATTATTTCGTAGTCTAAGCTCGAATTTTAATTCACCGTATAAAACCCATGCTGGCGTCGGCTGAATCACCTGAGACACTAGGCCTACTAGACCCGAGGTGCGAAATTTAAACACCTAGCATTTAGCACGCTGGGCAATAAGCGGAGATATAATTCACCGGCACAAGGCACGCTGGGCAATAAGCCCGATATAGTTCACCGGCACAAGGCCTGCTAGGCAATACGCCCGAATATTCATATTACCGAACCAACTCCTTCACATTACACATTAACAATATCACATATAATTCACATCACTTTCACATAGTGAACTCAATTAATTCAACTACATATCATTGCTAAATTACTTTAACACATTCAGCATTGTCATATTTCAATCCACAAATTCATAATTCAGCATGTATAATAGGTTATAATCGATACTCATGATATTAACTTGCTTAAAGACTTACCTCGGATATCATCGGACGACAAAACCGACTATTCGATAACTTTCGCCTTTCCCCGATCCAAGTCCGTTTTTCTTTGTTCTTGATCTAAACATAATCAAATTAAGCTCATTCAAGCACATTTCATCTCAATTTAGTCCCAAGACACATAAATAGGCAAATTACCATTTTACCCCTGACATTTGCAACTTTTACCATTTAGTCCCTATTGCACAAAACACAAAATACACATAATTTGAATTCAATCCCTAAGGGCCGAATCTTCCCCATGGTCATACAAGTCCCTACATTTCATTTATTTTGCATTTTAACCCCTCAAAATTTTTTTTCTCAATTTAGCCCTATTTAGCCAAATTCATCAAAAATTCAAGAACAAAGTTTGTTCATCAACTATATATCTATCATTTAACACCATAAAACATCATGAAACTCAACATAGTATCCATGGCATTTTACACAAACACCATCCATTCATGAAATTAAGACATGGGTTTAAAAGCTCTCGAAGCAACGATTACAAAAACGTAAAAATTATCAAAAACGAATCGAAAACTAACCTTAAATTTTGGCTTGAAAGTGTCGAAAGTTTGAAAGCTTCTATTCTTTCTTTTCTATTTGGTTTTTCGGCAAAGGGGGTGATAAAAATGATGATAATGCTTTCATTTTGTTTCCATTATAATAATATATCATATAACAATATAATATTAATAAACTATTAAAGTAAATATAACAAACATATAATTTCTATTTATCATCATCATTGCCGTCCACCATAAATCAAAATGGGCATATTGTCCTTTAAGGACTTCACTAAAATAAAGCCACATCAATTTAGCCATAAATCAAATAAAAGGCCACCTTTTACCAATTATACAATTCAGTCCTTTTTATCAAATTAAACCCACAAACAGACAAATTAACTTACGAAAATTTAGCACATGCTTAGTCACATATCAACGGTACAAAAAATAATATTAAAATATTATTTGGAGTCGGATTCATGGTCTCGAAACCACTGTTCCGACTAGGGTGTAAACCGGACTGTCACAAGCGCACCCAGACGTAAAGAGGAAAGTGGATGTCTTGGCCTTAAGTATTTATGGTTTAGTATTTTTTTCCCAAAGCTTTAAGGCATATAGATGAAGCAGTCACTGATTTATTTGATCGACTTGGAAAACAGGTCACACCTGTACCCGCAATTCTAGCTGAGACGTTCAGATCCTTGAGTGCTTGTCGGAGGGCTGATGAAGGTAGATTCATTGGATGCGCAAAGTTATTGTTGGTTTGGTTCCACGGTCATTTTTAGAGGGTTGACAAGGTTCCTTACCGAGTGTTCTTTAAAAGTTATTCCCCTTTAAAGGAGGCCACAGCTACGCCAAGGAGGGATGATATATCAGAGGAAAGGTGGATGGAAATTCTTCAAAACCTCCGAGAGGAAGATGTTGAGTGGAGAGGTCCTTGGATGGTTCCCAATGAGGTCCTCTATCAGTGTGGAAATTTTGATTGGGTACCTCTGCCTGGAATCTGGGGAGCTGTTGGATACGCACTATTGCTCGTACTAAAGCAATACAAAGTAAGGCAGTTCATACCGGCAACACATGGGTTAGCTCAAAGTGAATTCTCATATAAGGGGGATAATTATAAGAAGAAGATTCGAGAGATTTCTGAGGCTTGGAAGCGGACTTGCTGTATGAAAATTTTGACTGCAGGTCCGATGACAACCCTGGAATACAAGGGGTGGTTGAGCAAAAGGATCAATGATAACATCACTAGGCCAAGTTTAGAGGGTGCTCGATCGATGGAGGAGTACTTACGAGCGGTCCTATCAGAGTTAGAGATTATAAAGTAAGATTTCGAGAGGAAGAGTTTAGAGCTCGGAAAGAGGATAGAGAAATTGGAAGAGGAAAAAATGCACCTGAGATTAGACGTGGATGTTCAGAAACTAGAGACTGAAAAGTTAAGAAAAGAGAAGAGGAAGATTGAGGAAGATCGAGATAGTTTGGAGACAGAATATAAGAAGATACATCTGTCGATGAAAAATGCTGGATTGGGGAGGACTTCGGAACAGTGGCAACAAGAGATTCGGGAGGAAAAGGATAAAGCTGAACATTGGGAGAGGAAGTTCCAAGAAATTCAGGCGCGAAACGAGGCCCTAGAAAGGAGTTTGGCAGAAAGCTAGAAGGAGAAATGTGGATTAAAGGCTAGAGTGGCTGAACTTGGACGGTCTCTTCATCACCATCGAAGCTGTAATTCTGCAATCGAGCTAAAGTCAAGTCTGAACAAGATTGAGGAAATGAAGGGCAAGATCGAAAAATTAGAATCGGCATTACAAAATTGTGAACTCCGGATCGAGCTTCTTGAAGCAAGAGAAGAGCATTGGAAGGGAGAGCTTCACCATTCTCAGGATCAAGTTAGGAATAGGGGTTACCTCATGGGTGAGGCTATAGTCCAAATTCGAGAAGTAGCTGATCATTTATAAGCTTTGGCAGCACAAGCTGATATGCTAAGTGTAAAGTATGAGCTAGAATCAGATAGGGGTCGAGAGTTAGCTTCGTTGTTTGGAAGGGTTAAAACTTTGAGCATTAGGGCGAAAGCGTACTTGTAATCCGTTTTGTGTAAAGAATTTTATTTACTAAATAAAGTTTTCTAAATGAAGTTGAATCCGAATTGATATCTTTTTTGCATTCATGCATTTGCATTACATCGCATCATATGCATTTATATCTATAGAAGGACCCTAATTAGTTGAAGTTATTACAGAGAGAGAGAGAGAGAGAAGGAAAAGTTAATCTGGAAACTAAACACTGTTACGGTACACGTGTCAAGACAAAAAACATGGATCAAAGACTTGAACAGTTCCAAAGAGACATGAAAGACCAGATGCAAGAGCAATTGGCAAAGCTCCAACAATAGATAAAAGACCAAATGTTGGAAGCCCAAAGAAATATGATGGCTCAAATGGCTCAGCTACTAAACGGGGCGATGGACAAAGGAAAAGGTCCCATGATTAACACTGGAGAAGATAATGAGGACTTTCCTCTGGGTTTTACCCCACCACACGCACAAACACAACCTGAGGAGTATCCCCGAAGGCTATCTGTCACGATTAGGCCTCAGCAAGGGCAAACTGATACTAGAGTGCCCATAAACCTCCAAGTGGGCACAGGATCTAACCCAGGAGATAACCCTGCTAATCCTGTTATCCCTGATTTAGATATAGCAGAAAGGGAAGGGACAAGAATTGAATCCTCAAGGCAGTTAGAGGATCGTTGTAGATGGTTGGAAGAAAAGTTCAAGGCCTTGGAAAATGCTGATAATAACCATGGAATTGATGCTAAAGATTTGAGCTTGGTTCTAGATTTAGTGCTCCCTCATAAGTTTAAAATGCCCGAATTCGAGAAGTACAATGGGACTAGCTGCCCTGAAGCCCACATTACCATGTTCTGTAGACGGATGACCGGCTATGTTAATAATGATCAACTCTTGATTCATTGTTTCTAAGATAGTTTGGTGGGGACAGTGTCCAGGTGGTACAATCAACTGAGCCGTGCTAGGATTAGCTCCTGGAGGGACCTAGCCCAAGCTTTTATGAAGCAATACAATCATGTCACAGACATGATGCCTGACAGAATCACTTTGCAGAATATGGAGAAGAAGTCAAATGAAAGTTTCAGGCAGTATGCGCAAAGACGGAGGGAGGTTGTCATGCAAGTTCAGCCACCGCTCCTAGAAAAGGAAACTACAATGCTTTTTATCAATACCTTTAAGGCCCAATTCATTACTCACATGATAGGAAGTACCACCAAGAGCTTTGCGGATATAGTGATGGCGGGAGAAATGATTGAAAATGCCATAAGGGGTGGCAAGATTGAAGTAGGGGAAACCACTAAAATGTCTGCTCTAAGGAAAAAAAGAGAATGAGGTGAATAATACGAGTACATACAACAAAGGGTACTCGAAGGCAATTACTGTTAGCCAGCCAAAAGTAATTACTGCTGAGCAACAAGGGTCGGTAAAATAGGAATCGGGCACAAGGCAAAACTCTGAAAAGCTCCAATTTACGCCAATTCCAATGATGTATAAGGAGCTATATCAAAGTTTATTTGACGCACACGTGGTGTCCCCATTTTATCTAAAACCGTTACAGCCCCCATATCATAAATGGTATGATTCAAACGTTCAATGTGACTTCCATGCGGGAATACCGGGGCATTCAATAAAAAACTGCACTACCTTCAAAAAGGTAGTCGAGAGACTCATCAAGATGGGGATTGTGAATTTTGATGATACACCTAGTGCAGAGAACCCATTACCTAACCATGGAGATAAGAGGATGAATGTGATTGGTGAAAATATCGTGAGAAGGGTCAAGGAGGATATTACGAGGTAAAAACCCCATTGAGAATGGTCTGGAGAGAAATGGTAAGAAGAGAATTGATATTATCAGATTTTGTGGAAGGATGTGAAGGAGTAAGGGACTACTGTGAGTTCCACAAAGCAGAAGGGCACGAGATCCAGGAATGTGTTGAGTTCAGGGTCTTGGTGCAAAGCCTTATGGACAATAAGGAATTGAAATTTTATGAAGAATGCTCAGAGGAAGGAAACATATGCACGACAGAAGGATAATTGACAAACCAAAAAGTCAATTATCCGAGGATCATCATCTCCCGACCAAGAAACACGAAAGGCGGAGCACAAATGGCGCCAAAGGTCGTAATCCAGAAACCTGTTTCGTTTCCTTATAAGGATAACAAAATGGTACCTTGGAATTATGACTGTAATGTTACAATACCAGGAGGGGAAATCCTAGCTAGCGATTCCAAGGAGGACCAAAATGAAGGATCGTACACACGTAGTGGAAGGCATTACAACTCAGTAAACGTCAGAACAGAACCAGTAAAGTCAAAGATCTTAGCAGTTGAACGAGAGAAAGGACCTGAGGCACTTATCAATGAACCAGTAAAGGAAAAAGAAGCTAAAGAATTTTTAAAATTCTTGAAGCACAGTGAATACAGTGTGGTAGAACAACTGCACAAACAACCAGCTCGTATATCGGTGCTAGCATTACTTTTAAGCTCAGAAGTACATCGCGAGGCATTGATGAAAGTGTTGAATGAGACCTATGTTACTAAAGATATATCTGTTAATAAACTTGACCGTCTAGTTAGTAATATAAGTGCTGATAACTTTATTTATTTCAGTTATGATGAAATTCCACCTGGGGGCATGGGATCGACTAAGGCTTTGCACATCACTACTCGTTGCAAGGGATATACTCTGCCAAGTGTGTTAATAGATAATGGATCGGCTTTGAATGTCTTACCATTGTCTACGCTGAAAAAATTGCCTATAGACAGTTCTCACATGAAGACATGCCAGAACATAGTGAGAGCATTTGATGGCACTGAGAGAAGAGTGATGGGAAGGATTGACATACCGTTGTTGATTGGGCCAAACACATATGAAGTGGATTTTTTGGTGATGGATATCAAGCCCTCCTACAATTGCTTGTTGGGAAGACCACGATTCATTCGGCGGCAAAGGTGCCTTATCATCGCACCAAAATTGAAACTAGTAACAGAAGGTCGGCTGGTTACTATAAATGCAGAGGAGGACATCATAGCAACTGTTACCAATGACGCGCCATACTTAGAGACAAATGAGGAGGCCACTGAGTGTTCCTTTCGATCTTTAGAGTTCATGAATGCAACATTCATTTTGGAAGGGAACGAGGTTCCGATGCCTAGAATATCCAGAACCACGAGAATGGGTTTGCAAATGATGGTGGGGAAAGGTGCTTTACCGAGAAAAGGATTGGGCAGGCATCTCCAAGGAGGGATTTAAGTTCCGATGCTGAAAGAAAAAATAGACCATTTTGGCTTGGGTTTCAGGCCAGATGCTAGACAAAGGAAGAAGGAAATAGAGAAGAAGCAAGAGAGAAGAAGGGCACGGCTGAATGGGGAAGAAGTCAAGTGGGAATTGATGACATTCCCTCACATATCCCAGACTTTTGTATCAGGAGGGATAATTCACCCTGAGAGAGGATTGTTGGAAAATGAAAATCTTCACATCAATGTCATACACGAGGAAAGAACTGAGCAAAGAAACCTATTGGGCATTCGCCCTTATGAACCTGGAAGCATTTTGAACAATTGGACTACAGAGGAACTTCCTTTAGTTTTTAGAGATTACACAGAGTAATGTTCAGAACACACTTGTTGTTTTAAAGCCTAGAAACAATAAGATTTCATTTGTGAAATAGGCTCATGTTCAGACATCTTTGTTTCAATAAAATACATCTTTAATGGTTAATTCGAGCGAATATTCCTTCATTTTTTTATTCTTTTGATCTTCTAATTTCCATCCAAAAAATTTTCTTTCTCATTCATACCATGTAAATAGTTGTTCTTGAATTCATTTGTTCTTTGTACATTCTTTTGTGCCTACCACAGGTCCCTAGATATCAATGACATGAGCAACGATACTACAGATTCAGAGGTCCTTTTTGAGTAAGACATGTGTTTAGAGGAATCTCAGGATTTTGAGGGTGACAAAGATTGTGACTTGTCTCTAGATTTGTTAAGAATGGTAAAGTAAGAAGAGAAATAAATTTTACCCCATGAAGAGGTGGTAGAGAATATAGTCTTAGAGGAAGGAAAGGTTGTGAAAATTGGAACACGCATAGCCGAGGAGACGAAGCATGACCTCGTTGAGTTATTGCGGGAATTCAAAGACGTCTTTGCATGGTCATACCAAGATATGCCTGGGCTAAGTACTGATATTATAGTGCATCGCCTTCCCATAAGAGAAACGTGTAAGCCAGTTCAGCAAAAGCTATGAAGGATGAGGCCTAATGTGGTGTTAAAAATAAAAGAGGAAGTCAAGAAACAGTTTGATGCTGGTTTTCTACAGGTGGTAAAATACTCAAAATGGGTAGCCAATATTGTTCCTATCCCTAAGAAGGATGGAAAGGTTCGGATGTGTGTAGACTATAGGGACTTAAATAAAGCCAGTCCAAAGGACAATTTCCCTTTGCCTCATATTGACACGTTGGTGGATAATACGGCGGGATACTCACTATTTTCTTTCATGGATGGTTTTTCATGATACAATCAGATCAAAATGCACCCTGAGGATATGGAGAAAACTACTTTCATAACATTGTGGGGTACCTTTTGTTATAAGGTGATGCCATTCAGGCTAAAGAATGCAGGAGCAACATATCAAAGGGCCATGGTAACCTTATTCCATGACATGATGCACAAAGAGATTGAAGTATATGTTGATGACATGATCGCCAAATCTCAAACAGAAAAGGAACACATTGAAGTTTTGAAGAAGTTATTTTTGAGATTGAGAAAATTTCAATTAAAGCTCAACCCGGCGTTAGGGAAATTAATGGGTTTCATAGTCAGTGGGAGAGGAATCGAGGTTGACTCAGATAAGGTCAAAGCTATACAAGAATTGCCTCCGCCACGCACTCAAAAAGAAGTTCGAGGTTTTCTTGGAAGGTTAAATTACATTACTCGGTTTATTTCACAATTAACTGAGAAATGTGATCACATATTTCGTCTTCTCAAGAAACACAACCAAGGCGTGTGGGACGACGAGTGCCAGAAAGCTTTTGACAAAGTCAAACAATATCTGTCAAATGCCCCAGTATTATCTCCGCCGAATCCAGATAGACCACTAATACTGTATTTAACAGTGTTCAATAACTCCATGGGATGTGTGCTTGGTCAACATGATGAGTCAGGAAGAAAAGAAAAGGCGATATATTATCTCAGTAAAAAGTTCACTGAATGTGAAATGAGATATTCGTCAATTGAGAAATTGTGTTGTGCCTTGATTTGGACAACTCGGAGATTGAGGCAATATATGCTATATCATAAAACCTGGCAAATTTTGAGACTTGACCCATTAAAGTATATGATAAAGTCAACTGCTCTGAATGGAAGGATGGCAAGGTGGCAGATTTTGCTTTCTGAATTTGATATAGTCTATGTAAACCAAAAGGCTATAAAAGGGAGCGCAATAGTAGAATTTCTGGCTAGCAGGGCTTTAGAGGATTATGAACCTTTGAGCTTTGATTTCCCCAATGAAGAGCTAATGTATATGGCAACTACTGAAGAGTATCCGTGGAAGCTAAATTTTGATGAAGCGTCAAATGCCGTGGGAAATGGAATTGGGGCAGTCTTGGTATCCCCTAGTAGTGATCATTATCCATTCACATGCAAATTGGATTTTGATTGCACAAACAACATGGCAGAGTATGAAGCATGCATCATGGGAATTCGAGCAGCTGTAGAGCGTAAAATCATAGTGCTAGAAGTATATGGAGATTCTGCATTAGTAATCTACCAGCTTAAAGGAGAATGGGAGACAAGAGACCCCAAACTAATTGATTATCGAAAAATAGTTCTGGGGCTGATTAAGGAGTTTGATGACATCACTTTTAATTATCTCCCACGAGATGAAAACCAGATGGCAGATGCTTTGGCAACTCTAGCTTCCATGATTAAAGTAAACAAACAAGAGAATGTGAGACCTATTTAGATGAGTATTTTTGAGGTTCCAGCTCATTGTTACAACATGGAAGAGGAGGAAAAGGATGATTACCCTTGGTATCATGATATACTGCGCTACGTAAGAAATCGTGAGTACCCTGATCATGCAACGGAGAATGACAAAAAGACGTTAAGAAGATTAGCCTGTGACTATGTTTTAGATGGGGATGTCTTGTATAAAAGGAGAAAAGATCAGGTATTATTGAGATGTGTTGACACTGTTGAAGCTAAGAAAATCCTGGAAGAAGTTCATGAGGGTGTTTGTGGGACTCATGCTAATAGCTTTACAATGGCTAGACAAATTATGAGATTTGGATACTATTGGTCTACTATGGAAGGAGATTGTATCAATTATGCCAAGAGATGTCATAAATGCCAGATTTATGGAGACAAAATTCATATACCACCTTCACATTTGCATGTTATGACTTCCCCATGGCCTTTTTCCATGTGGGGCATAGATGTCATTGGGCCGATCTCACCGAAAGCTTCGAATGGGCATCGATTCATCTTTGTGGTTATTGACTACTTCACGAAATGGGTAGAGTCTGCTTCATACGCTAGTGTTACTAAGTCAGCAGTTAGTCGGTTCTTGAAGAAGGAGATCATTTGTCGATATGGAATGCCCGAGAGGATCATATCAGACAACGCACTGAACTTGAACAATAGCATGATAGCGGAAGTTTGTAGTCAATTCAAGATCAAACACCACAACTCATCTCCGTATCGTCCAAAAATGAATGAGGCAGTGAAAGCGGCCAATAAAAATATCAAGAAGATAGTAGGGAAAATGACTGAGACTTATAAGGATTGGCATGAGAAGTTACCATTTGCACTCTATGCTTACCGAACGTCTGTCAGAACTTCTACTGGGGCAACTCCTTTCTCATTGGTTTATGGGATGGAGGCAGTCCTACCTATTGAAGTAAAGATACCTTCTCTTCGATTTCTGTCAGAGATAAAGCTGGATGAAGCGGAATGGATCTAGTCTCGACATGACCAGTTGAGCTTGATTGAGGAAAAGAGGCTAAGGGCTATTCGTCGCGGTCAGATGTATCAAAAACGAATGATGCGAGCTTATGATAAAAAAGTTCGCCCAAGATAATTTCACAAATGGGACCTTGTACTGAAAAAGATCCTTCCCATACAAAGGGATTTCAGAGGAAAATGGATGCCAAATTGGGAAGGACCATATGTGGTGAAGAAGGCTTTCTCTGGAGGTGCATTGATTTTGATCGAAATGGATGGGAAAAGCTTACCCAATCCTGTGAACTCGAATTCAATCAAAAAATATTTTGCTTAAAAGGAGAAGAGGCCAAGGCGAAAACCCACAAAGGGCACTTTGAGACTTCAAAAAAAAAAGAAGAGGGAGATGCCTAGGCGAAAACCCGTAAAGGGCACCTTGAGACCAAAGGGGTTTTGAGTTAAAAACCTGAAAAGGGCGGCTCAAATTTTGAAAGGCATGCAGTGATCTTGCTATACCTGAATCAATAAGAAATGAAGAATGTTACATATCGGAGCATCAACAAAGTTCTTTGGATCTTCTAAACGCATGTTAAGTTCAAAGCAGTCTTCATGAAGTTGTATATGGAAGCCCAATCTGCGATATCTAGGGCACCTAGTCTTTGTCCTATTCATACCAATTTACTATCTTTGGATTCTTTTTCTTCTCAAAGATGTTTTCCCAGTTAATTTCCTTTTTATTGATAATTTATTCATTTCGAACTATCCTCAAGATCAATTTATTTGTTGTTCATTGTTACCATTCATAAGCATGTTGCATTGAAACAATGATTGATGAACTAATAATTTCACAAAAGAAGTTCTACATATTACTTTAGAAATTTCTAGATAATATAAGAAACTGAAACAGGACAATTGTTTAGAATTTCCATGTATATGGATTGGAAATATTTGAGAAAGAAGAGTCTAGATGGAGACTATTTCTCTAAATTCTCTGTCCAAATGGTAATTGGACAAAATAATGAGTTGATGTGACGAAAGTAAGCGATGTCATCAGGTCATAACATTTGGGGAATGGTGTGACAAACCAAGTTGGTGGAAAAATTCAAAACCCCTGAATTGTGGTGGAATGGATTGAATCCTGTACCCTTAAATTGCAGTAGGGACGGACTGAAAAAGTTTCAATTCCTATAAATCGTGGTGGGATGGTTTGAAGGTGGTACAAGCCTTGTGTCCTCAAGTTTCAAGTGGAGCGGACTCTGAAATTACAGTGGGACAAGCATATGATTGATATTTCGAGAGGAACAAGGATGAAGAACAAATGAGTGATGACACCTTAAGTAGGAATCATACTCATAACATTTTTGCATTCATATATCATAGCGCATCTCATTAGAAGCATTTGACTCATATCGTTCAGGGCATCCTAATCATTCGGCATAAGCATATACCCATTCTACAGGTCATATCCTCTATAGCACAATGTAGTAGGGTAAAATGTCACCAGCCTTGTGTCCCTGAGTTTGCAATGGAGCAGGCTAAAAGATAGCAGATCTTGTCTTCCTGAGATTGCAGTGAAGCGGATTGAAGATACTAGTCTGGCATCCCTGAGTTTGCAGTGGAGCAGACCGCAGATAGGAGATCTTGTCTTCCTGAGATTGCAGTAAAGCGGATCGAAGATACCAGTCTGACATCCCTGAGCTTACAGTGGAGCAGACCGAAGATAGCAGATCTTGTCTTCCTGAGATTGCAGTGAAGTGGATCAAAGATACTAGTCTGGTCTCCCTGAGTTTGCAGTGGAGCAGACCAAAGATAGCAGATCTGGCCTTCCTAAAGTTGCAGTGAAGCAGATCGAAGACATCAGCCTGACCTCCCTGAAGTTGTAGTGGAGCAGACTAAAATAGCAGATCTAGTCTTCCTGAGTTTGCAGCGAAGCAGATCGAAGAGATCAGCCTGGCGTCCCTGAGTTTGTAGTAGAGCAGACTGAAGATAGCAGATCTTGTCTTCCTGAATATTGCAGTGAAACAAGATCAAAGATACTAGTTTCACTTTCCTGAAGTTACAGTAGGATGGATTAAATCTACAAGAGCAGGTCTTATCTCCCTGAAGTTGCAGTAGAAAAAGATTAAAGCCACAGATTCAACCTCCTTGAAGTTGCAGTTGGGTTAGAGACTACTTGAAGAAGACGAGGACCAAGAAGTCAAGATTCGGTAAGACCGGGCAAAATTGGTCCTTTTATAGTCTTTACTCTATTTTTGTTACACAACAATGAGCAAAGAGGGGCAGCTGTAATTGGCCCAATTTGCCCGGACCCATATTAATAATAATAAAAAAACCAAAAAATAAAAGTCCATTAGTTTTTATTTTTATTTACAATAAACGGGCTTAAAACCCAAACCCAATAAACCATAAACCCATTACAGCACAAAACCAACCAAGGAAACATACACAGCCCGTTAACTGTGGCCCAAAACACTAAACCCTTTCAAAACCCAAATACTACCATAGCCTCCATGGCCCACTAGCAGCGTTTGGCCCAGTGCCAAAACTATTTCAGAAGACCTAGGGTTTCTGGAAAACCCTCGCGCTGCAGCTTAGCCACCAGCCTTCATCACCGCCGAGATCTTCGCTATTAACCTGCAAAAGGAAAGAAAAACACAGCAAAAGCAGCAAATATGACAAGAAACAACAGGACAGAATCTTTGTATTTATTTTTTATTTATTTTCGGGGCTATAAATAACCCTAATACAATCTGTAAAACACACGCATACACAGAAAATACAGAAATAAGAATACAAAATCTTCAAGTCAGAGGTGATTTTTTTTTACGGTTTTATTTTGTTTAGTTTTTTTTATTTTCGATATATATATATAAACATATACAAATCATTTTTTCCTTCTAACACTACTAGAAATAAGCGAAAAGAAATTACCTTTTGATTTATGTTGGAAAACAGAAGTTTCTGGCCTCCGGCCGCCGTATATGGCGGCGTTTATGGTGGCGCGTGTGGCGGTGGTCCGTAGGTCCGATGACCGGAACCCAGATGGGGGGAAGGGAGGATTTGAGAGGATTTCTGAGTTTTTTTTTAAAAAAACAAACAGATTCAAATGTTTTTTTTTATAAACGTGGCTTATATAGCAATATAGAAACGACGCCGTTTTTGCTTAAGTCAATAAGCATTAAAACGACGTCGTTTAAGGGCCAGAATCTGCGCGTTTACCCGAAACCCGGGAAGGATCCGCTTGTTTTTATAAAAGGGGCAATTTGCCTCTTTGGTCCTTTCGCAATTTTGTTACTCGTAATTTCGTTCAATTTAAATTTTCTTCTTTTTAATCCAGCCCTGAAAATTTACTTTTGTTTCGATTTGGTCCCTGGCCATTTAAATACAAACATTGGAGCGGTGCCGTTTTTTGGGAATAAGGTATATTTTCCCAATGAGTCCCTCCTCTGTGGTACACGTTTCAATTAGGTCCTAAAATTGGTTCTATTTCCTTTGTTATTCTACCCCAAAATTTTACTAAAGTTCAGATTTAATCCTTTTCTCCTTTATTTTGTTTTTTATTCTAACTAGATTCTTTAAAATTATTATTATTTATTTATCTAGGTACTTTATATATTATTTATTTTAAAACTGTTTTTATTACATATTACTGTTTATATTTGTATATTATTACGTATTATATATTATTTTAAAATGTGTATGTTATATAATATTTAAATTGTTTGACCATTAACACAAATTTCTTTTATATTATCTATTTTAAATATGTATATTATTCTTTTATGTATATAATAGACTATTATTATATTATATATGCTTTCCCTTATATTTCCTTAATTTTTTCATAGTTTCTTTTAAAATTGCTATTAACTACTCTATATTTTTTATTTTGATTGTTCATTTTTTTTAAAAAAAAAAATTGAATCCATTATCTTTGCTTACCATACCATTATTATTGCTTGTCATTCTTTTACTTAATTGTTTATGTTAGTGCTAATTGTTAATATGACCTGTAACTTTCCTTAATGTTATTTCTTTTTAATCTTTGTTTAAAAATATCTATCTCCTTTAATTATCACATTTTATTCAAAAGTTTTTCTTAAATAAGGCAATGTTTTGTGTTTGGAAATCCGAGAAATAGTGCCCTAACGTGCTGGGTTTCGATTTTCCGTTTGACTAAATAACTAAATATCCTTTTAATGAATTTTGTAAATCATGAGATGATTTTGGTTACGAGGGTTTAAAACATCATGTCCTAACGTCTTTGGATGTGATGTTTGCATGCTTTCGTAACAAAGGAATCTCAAGTTCTAACTCAAATTGTTCAAGTTTTTAAAGAAATCATGTTTTCAAATCTTTTTGAATTTTCGACATTAGGACAATAACTAATCAATCCGGTACCAATTTTGGGCGTTACGAGGGTGCTAATCCTTCCTCGTACGTAACCGACTCCCGAACCTGTTTTCTTGAATTTCGTAGGCCAAAATCAATGTTTTGAAATAAAAAGTTTTATAAGGTGATCCGATCACACCTAAGCAAAAAGGGATTGGTGGCGACTCCCATTTTTTTAAAAAAAAAGTCGACCTCATTTTTTTTTTGAAATAAAAAAAATGGTTTCGACAGTCAATATGGTGCTTTTTTTTTGATGAGTTTTGACACTTAGAAGGGATGAACTTTGTTGATAAAATTTTCACATTTGAAATGATGAACATGTGTGAATGTTAAATATGAATATTGAGGCATGGATGATGATGAATGGGAGAATATGAATTGTTGAATTGAGGTGCCAATTGTGGCATATTTGTTTGGCACTTAGGATGATTGATTTAAGTTGCGTTTTGGCATATTTTTGGTGTATTTGAACAGGTTGAGGAATGGTATGTTGCATGGTTATAGAGTATTTGAGTGTTTAAAGTTATAACTTGCCTTTTAGGGTATCTTTTAGGTATACACGGTCTAACACACGGCCATGTGCCATACACAAGCATATGGCACGGTCGTGCAATCTGTATGACTTGGGTGATGTTTGGTGCACACAGCCACAGTTTGTTACACGGCTTGGCGATATGGCCGTGTGACTTTGCATTACACGATTTAGTTCTTGCACACGGTTGGACTACGCAGTTGCGTTTTTCAACCCCATACAGCCTCAGCCTATCACATTGCCTGGCCACACGACCTTGTGACCCCTATTTTGCCTTTTTATCTATCTATTTTTTAAAAGTTTCAAATTAGTCCTGAATTGATTCCAAGTTGAATTAAGAGTTTTGTAAGCTTGATTGAGACTCAGTTTTAGTTGTAAATCATATTATACCTTTATTAATGAATGCTTTGTTGTTTGATTGAAAATTTAAGCTAAATTCATAGGTGATAATTGTCGTTAACTGTCGTAGCATCTTATAGCTCGGGTTCGGCGACTGGACTGAGTGTCGGGTGTTACATGCCGGAGGTGGAGGTATTTCATAATCATCCTCTACTACTTCCTAGATGTCAAGAGCTTGCAAATGAATAGACATCCTAACAACCCAAGTTTTACAATTTTCTCCATTGAAGACTGATGGTGCCATTTTGAAACTTGTCTCTTCCATTTTTCACTCAAGATAACAAAAATCTCTGACGCTAAACTATTGGTAAAAAGAAACACTCGGGAAAGAAGAGAATTCTATATATTTTTCACTAAACACGCATTTTATTGAATGACCAGAGCTATATTTATACAACAAATTGTAACAAAAAAAAAGCAAAAAATGAAAAACAAAAAAAAAATTTAAATTTTGAAAAGAATTATTCCAACCACATATCTTTAACTAATTCATAGCAGAATGTTATGCATTACTTTCAACAGATTTTGTTTTGATGAAAATCATTCAATATACTACTACAGTCAGGGATAATCTGATTAAGCAAGAGACTATACAAGGAATTATTTGTCCTGACATTGATCATAGTTGAAGCATAATGTTTATGATCAAATTATAAATAGGGTAAATTACACCAATATTCACTCAACTTTAGGGTAGCTGACAAAATAGTCACTCAAGTTTCAAATCAGTCACTCAACTTTCGAAAAATAATAAAATAGTCACCACTAACCATTTTCTGTTACAAATGTAACGAAGCTACCATTTTCCATTAGATACTTAACGGAGCTGCCATTTTCCATCCCTTATCACTGCTCTCCCGTCCCTCTCCCTCTTCCCCACCATCCCTCCCCCTACTCTGATTCTCTTTCCCTCTCCCTCTCTTCCCTACAATCCCTCCTCATACCTTGATTCTTTCCCTCTCCCCCATCGTCCTTTTGCTAACCCTCTTCCCCTAATCTGATTCTTTCCCTCTCTATTTTTGGCATTTCCCTTCCCCTCTCTCTTGCTTGAAGGAACTAAAACTTCGCTAATTAGATAACTAAAATTTTAGTAATAATAAAAGCAAGTAAGGAAACATCTCTCTTGTTTCTCTTCCATTTACACTTGTTGTTATCGCTTATTTATTTCTTGTATCATTTGCATTACTTGGGTTCCAATTCCTTTATTTACATCAGCTTTTTTTTTCCCATTACAAAAGAGTTACTGCTTTGATTCTCTTTCTATAGAATTTAAATATGTTGGGAATTTTTAACTGATTGGTTGTCTTTTTTTTATTTTTTTCCCTCATGGGGTTCCTTTTTTAAAATTTGTATTACAGGGTGTTAGTATTGTAGGAGTCATTACATTTACAGTTAAGGTATTATTATTCAAACTGTATACTTTAGATATAAAGTGGCAATTTTTTATTGGATTTTTTAAGCTTATATTGTGGAAGCTTTCATGGTTTGGGGTAGTGAGAGAATTTGAAGATTAAAAGCATATAAAAGGGAATTGTTTTCATATCTTTGTGTATTTTGTGATAAGCTTTACTTGAAGAGGATGGTATCTTGTAGATTCTGCAGAATAAATGGAAAAGTTTGAATCTTTTAGTTGGCATGGTTGACAATTTAATTAACAATGTAAGATGAGATAAAAGGAAGTGTTTAGATAATGGAAACGAAGGAAGAAGCTGAAGGACATGAAGACCAATCACAATCAACAATTTGGGAATTAGACCATGGCTTTAAGGAGAACGCTGTGAAAGTGGACAAGAGAGTTCAGAATCCCGTACACTCTGGAAGCACCGGTTCTCCAAGCCTGCTGCTATTGGGATATAGGCGCACTCAGAGTGAATTCGCAACTGTGGGACACAAACGTACCAATAGTTTCCAGAGATTGAAAACTCAGATGTAGAGGGCTTGGCGGTGGGGTGACAATTCAAGGGATGAAAGGTACCGGCCAAGCTTCAATCCTAAGGTTTTGGCAAACCAGAAACGCCAGTGGTACCAACTCCACTCCAAATCTATGGTATTTTAGACCAAACTCTTCCACTTCTTTCTTTGCACATTTCCAAGTTTCCTCTAATCAGTCATTTTGTGTATGCATTTTCTATGGCTGTAAATTCGTTGGATGGTGGGGGAGAGGGAAAGAATCAGAGTAGGAGGAGGGATGGTGGGGAGAAGGGAGAAGGATGGGAAAGTAGTGATAAGGGGATGGAAAATGGCAGCTGTGTTAAGTATCTAACAGAAAATGGTAGCTTTGTTATGTCTGTAACGAGAAATGGTTAATGGTGATTGTTTTGTTATTTTTTGAAAGTTGAGTGACTGAATTGAAATTTGAGCGACTGTTTTGTCAGCTACCCCAAAGTTGAGTGATTTTTGGTGTAATTTAGCCTTATAAATATTCTGTCATTTTGCTAGTAGTTGTTCGTTCCAGAGGGCCCAAAGTTCAGCTACCATATACAATCCAACAATCCATTTTCCACTATGGCCGCCAATGACGACGTCAAAACCTGCACTACCTAAATTGCTAATAATAGATCCATCGATATTGACTTTTAAGAAATCAAATAGGGAAGGGGTTTATTTTACATGGACAAAAGGGTGATAGAGCATATAATTTAGTGGCTAGAGTTATGATGTCTAGGTTCGAGCCTCTGCCAAAGATTTTATCGTTTCTTGCAATCTAAATTCCTAAAACAAAATAGATAAAGGTTAGTTTTTCATTTCTTTTAAAAAGCGTTGTGAAGAAGTGCTTTAAATTTTTCAAAAAAAAAAATTAGTTTAAGATTTAAGTATTTAATATTACTGTCAAAATTTGTTTTTGAGAAATATAAACTCCATTTTGGTTATAATGTCGTAAAGTAAAAAATATGCATTTAAATGATGTTAAAGTTCATTAATCGTATGATATTTCAATAAAAATATAAGAAAATGATATTACTAATATTTTGATATATGAAATATAATTTTTAAATTTTTAAGCAATTAATTTGAATTGTTTGTAAAATTTAATTTGAATATATAAACTATATTTTAAATATTAAAAAAATTAATACAAATTCTAATATATTATGTTATATATTTGAAATAGAATAATTATATACCAATATAAATATTACATAAGATACATTGGATTATAAATGAGGGTTAAAAATGTCATTGGACTCCAAAAATGATTTTTCTAAACATAAACTAGAAATTTTAGCTTTTGTGTTTGGGTTCAAAATTACTTTTCAAAAGAATTTTTTATTTCAAAAGAACCTTGTTCTTTATTACTTATAGGAAGCACTTTTCCAACACGGTGAAGAACCCACCCAAAGACGAGGTTCCATAGTGTGCACTAGAGTCTAAGGTTTTGAGATTATGTGTGCATTGATCCAATTATTTAGAGATGAGAAAAATTCGATGTCGAAACCATTTTTAAACGTTTTAGAAAATGGGTTCGACTTTTAAAAACAAAAATGGGAGTCGCCACCAATCCATTTTTACTTAGGTGTGATTGGATCACCTTATAAAATATTTTATTTTAAAACATTTAATTTTGGTCTACGAAAAAATAAGAAAACGGGTTCGGGAGTCGGTTACGTATGAGGAAGGGTTAGCACCCCCATAACGCCCAAAAATTGGTACCTAATCGATAGAATCATGTCCAAATGTTTGAAATTTAATAACATTTAAAATATGACAAAAAAACTGAACAATTTGATTTAAAACTTGAGATTTCTTTGTTCTGAAAGAATACAAACATCACATCCAGCGCGTTAGGACACGATATTTTAAACTCTCGTAACAAAAATCATCCCATGATTTAAAACTGAACAAGTTGATTTAAAATTTGAGATTTCTTCATTCCGAAGGAATATAAACATCACATCCAGCACGTTAGGACACGATATTTTTAAACCTTCGTAATCAAAATCATCTCATGATTTACAAAACTTGTTAAAAGGATATTTAGTTATTTAGCCAAACGGAAAATCGCAACCCAGCACGTTAGGGCACTATTTCCCGAATTTCTAAACACGAAACATTGCCTTGTTTTCAAAAGCCTTATCTTGAGATAACATAATGTCACATCCAAAGACGTTAGGACACGACACATTTTGAATTCCTTGAGAATAAGTTTTTATTTAACTTTTTAAAAGGAAAATGATTAAAAATAATGAATCAAATAAATAAATAAAAGGATATTAATTAAATAAATTAATAATAGCAAAATAATTATATAAAAAATATATTGTTAATAATAATAAAAATAATAATAATAATAATAGGAAAATAATGATAGTAGGGTATGATATTAGTAATAGTAATATATACAAATAATAGTGAAATATATGAGGATAATAATAAAATTAATTATAAATAAAATTTAAAAAATAGTAGTAGCAAAATTAAAATAACAACTTTAATAGTAAAATAATAATAATACTAAATTAGTGATAATAATAGTAATAATAATATTAATAGTAAATGAAAATAATAATAAAAATAATAGTAGAAATAAAAATATTAAAAATAAAATAATAGTAAATATTGAGATTAATAATAATTAAAAAATGGTAGTAATAAAAATAACACTAGAAATACTAAAAATAATAATAATAATAATAATAATAACAATAATAATAAATATAAATATGATAAATATGATAATAAAATAATAATAATAAAAGAAAATAAAATAAAAATAGGGACAAAATTAAACTTAAAAATGATATTTTGGGGAGAATTTTAAAAGAAATAATGAATTAGGGCCCCTTAGCAATGCGCGTAAAACGTGGAGGACCAAAAGGGAAAATATTCCCGTTTACCAAAACGCGCCGCAGCAGAAATGACTCAATTAAAAAATGTTGTAAATTATCGGGCCAGATTAGAAAATAAAATAAACTTAATTTAAAAAAACAAAAAATGCGGAAGGGCTAAAAGCGCAAATAGCCCATTCTATAAAAACACGCGGATCCTCCTTGCGGGTTGGGTCGCACACGCGGGCCATAGGTGAAACGGCGCCGTTTTGGTATTTAAATGGTCAAAGCAAAACGACGCCGTTTTGCTTTTAGTATAAATAATAAAAACCTTTGAAAAAAATCATTTTCAGCTTTCATTTTGAAAAAAAAAAGCATTTTCTGTCCCTCCTCTTGGCTCAGGCGATTTACAGCGAACTTTCGACGAGTTCAAGATCGTCGCCGACCACCGTGCTGCAGTGGCGGAACCCCAAATAGGTAAAAATTTCTTTTTTTATATATTTTAATATATATATATATTATGAGAAAAACAAGATAGAAGGAAGAGAAAAAAAACAAAGATAACAGTATTCAAAAATAAAAAAAAAACGAAAAGAAATCGACTGAAATCACCTCTGCCTTTTTATTTCCGTATTTTGTGTATATATCTCGTATGTGTTTCTCTCCCCTGTCGGTCCCCGATTTACAAGTTTTTGGGGCTTTATATAGCCCTGAAATAAAAAATAAAAAAGGAAATACATTGATTCTGTTTCATTTGCTATGTTCGTTGTTTGTTTCTTTCCCTTTTTGCAGGTAAAGACGAGGATATCTCGGGACGGAGCCCATCTGTGCGCTGAATGCGGCGTGAGGAGAGGCCGGTGTCGGAGCTGCGCTGGGTGCAAGCTGGCTCTTGCGGCACCTAGGGTTTCTCAAAAACCCTAGGTTTCTGAAATCGTTTAATTGTTTGGGCCCTTTTGGGCCGTCTTTGTTTTGGGTCTTGTGTGTTGGGTCACGGGTTTATGTATGCTTAGTTTTGGGCTAAGGGTGATGGGTTCTGGTATGGGTAGTTTAGAATCTGTTTGGGTTTAATTTTGGGGTATAAGTGGTTTTCGGGTTTGGGCTTTTGAGCCCACTTATTGTAAAAGGACTGTTTAAAAAATCTGTACTCTGGTTTATATTTTTTATTTTATTGGTTTATTTCAAAGCCCGGTCAAAATTGGGCTCTTACACTCGATTCAATTCGAAAAAATAGAAAAAAAAAATTGAATTTCGATTTAACCGAATCGAGTTATTCGAATTATTCGAGTCAAATCAAATATGTATTTTGAGTTTCAAGTTCGAATCGAGTTGAATTTTACGATTCGAATAGCTCAAATAATTTGAATAACAGATTGGTATAAATACCCTTTTGATCCCTGTCAAGTTTGAAAATGAGCAAATTGGCCTCTCTCTCAACAAAAACTAAAAAATCGAGTTAGGATGATAAAATAGGACTCGCCAACTCGATTAATTCGAAATTTTTTCACTCAATTCAAATGGATTCGATCAAACACTCACCCCTACAATAAGTAGAAGGGAGGTTGAATGAGTTGATGAAGGGGAGGGAGCATTTTGGTGTTCTTCCATGTTACATTTCCAATAAAATATGATTTTTTAGAATGTGACTATTGGGAAAGTTATTAAAAGTTTGTTGATTTTGCCTGTTAGATATTCATTTAATTTCAAATAAACAAACTTATTACTAGTTATAAAGACAAAGATGGATATCAAAAAGTATTTACATTGTAACACCCTAAACCCAGCCCAAACACCACGACCGGATCTGGTATGTCACTAAGAAAATTTTGGAAGAACATGTCGTATTTTCAGAAAAATATTTTTCTAAAGTTTATCTTCTTATTCGAGAGAAATTTAATAGTTGATAGTTTAAATAAAATATACCTTTATAAATTAAAAACCCAAATTTAAATAGATACATTAGTTCAATAAGAATTTAAATAACTAAAAGTAATTAAAGCCCAAAATAAAACAAAACATAAACTAGTGGCCCATAGCCTTATTACAACGAGATTTAAAATCCATTAATTAAAAATATAAAGTATTAACTTGAGACTTTTTGCTGGATCCAGCTTGGTCTTTTGCATGGCCACCTTATGTTCCTCCACCCGGTCCAAGCACTAGGTATCACCGAAAGGTTAATTAATAGGGTGAGTCGCGAGACTCAAATGTGCAACCCTCATGCACCACTAGATTTTGGCCTTAGGCCCATAAAATGATTAATAATTCCATTTATAAAAAAATAACAAATAATATGCAAGGCCCAACCCATTTGCCTAGGTTTTCATCCGCTACACGCCCCGCACCAGCCATTCACACCATTGGGGATTTCTACAATCGACCCACACCGCTACACGCCAAGATGGCAGTCATGCTGCTCATCAACATATTATGGCCGAAGCCCTTATAACAGATCACGGCATTAGCCGCTATAACATATAACCGATCACGGTATAAACCGCTACACATATAACGTATAACTTCCTCATTTCATCAACCCAACCCATGCAGTCATAAAATCAATATGCTTTTATCATATAAAGTCAAACATTCACTGACCTGGTGATTTGCTTCACCCTTTTCGGGTTTCCAACATTAAACCAAGATATCGGTATTTATCACAACATATAAACTTATGAGCATACATCAACAATCAGATCTAGATGGTGGGGAAGTATTACACACCTGTTATCGCGAAGGACTAAACTCTTAGTCGGTATCCTTGCTATTCGGATTTATAACTTGGTTCAACCAAAAGCCGGAAAATCACGAAAATTGACCTCCCCTATAATCGGCCAAAGGTTAGTAAATCTCGAATTTTTACACTAAAATCAATAGATCCCCTTACCTTGAAATCCCGAAATTAGAGACTAACGATTTTCGGCTTTTAGATCTAGACGACCAAGTTTCCTTCAAATCCCTAATGCCGCCAAATAGAACCATTAAACTATTAGCTTTTCGGCTTTTGCCTTTTAAAAATCGAAATAGAACGTGAGAGCTTAATGTAAGTTTCCACACTTACCTTAACATGGGGATTCGGCTAGCACTAGAGAGAAGATTCGGCAATGCCAAAGGAAAAGATTAAATGCCTAAGAATAGAACTATTCTCACAAATGGGATGAGTAGAGAAAAACTATGGAGATTTCGGCTTTTTAGAGAAATCGGTTCAAGAGAAAAAATGGAGAAGAGAGTGAAAGGAGAGGTTTCGGCTTTTGAAGAAATTGAAAAAAAAGAAATTGTAGAGGAAAGGCTAAGAATTTTGGCACAAAGAATGAAGAGGAAATTAGGGTTTAAATGCCGAATCAATGAGATATCCCCTATTTATAGAAATTTGGCACTTACCTAACGTTGCGAGATAAATCCTATCTTTTCTCATTTATCTTAATCTACTAGCTCATCTAAAAGAGACTTAATTATCCCTAACTCCTCCCTCCTTTATCAAAGATATTATCCACATATTTTAATCATTAAAATCCTTAAATTTTAGCCTTTATCTCTTATTATCCACATAAAATAAATTCCTAAATAATAGCCTTTATCTGCTTATTATCCACATATTTTAAACATTAAAACCCCTAAATTTTAGCCTTGTTGCCATCCACTCCACCTAATCCTAATGCCCAAAATTTAGCTAACTTAAATTAAAGAATTGGGCTCCATGAAACTTAAATTTGGGCCCTTTACTCCCTTGTGTGGCGTCACCTCCTAAGATTGGGCCACAAGCCCACTTTGGTATTTTAAACATAGATACTACCTTTTAAACCCTATAATGCCCAAACAGATAATTTTAATCAAGGCCTCTACCTAAGCTCAGAGCCCAATTTGGACCCATAACACTTAAATTAACACATTAAACATATCCACCCATTAAACGCATAAGCCCAAAAATTCAGGATGTTACGCTTCTACCTCTTCTTAAAGAAATTTCGTCCTCAAAATTTCCAACTAACTATTAATCGTACTACCCAAGTCTCACCACTATGCTTTCATTGCACACTCTCTAATTCTAAAGTCAAAATAAACACTTAGTATACTATGGTAGGTGCGCACCAGTATTCACATCTAGAGCGTCCTCGTCCCCTTGTACTCATGCTATCGGTTCGCATTTATCCGATTAAGAATTTTATGAATTAATAAGTTTCTTCCACTGTTTAACCACGAAATAGTCTTATGAAGCGATAGTTTAAGAGTAGTTCTTTCGAATTCGAATTACATCTACAAGTTTCAGTCTCAAGTTTGTCTCCTAGTTCCATATACACATACATGCAATCATCAATCATACAAATAGAACTTACATTCAACACATAGGGGTATTTTCATTATTCCACTACCCAGGGGTATTTTCGTAATTTATCCTATAGGGGTATTTTTGTAATTTTCTAAAATAGGGTTCCTTGGTGATTTTGTGAAAGAAGGGTATTTTGGTATTTTTTTCAATCCAGGGGTTTATTGGTAATTTTACAATCCAGGGGTATATTGGTAATTTTACAATCCGGGGACATTTTGGTAATTTTACAAATCGTGGGTATTTTAGTCATTTTGCAAAATAGGATGGCTGGTCCCTTTCGGGTTTTAAATTATTAATTTTGGCCCACAACAAATCCTCGCGGCTAGGGTGAATAGGTCATTACGCACTGGTAGGATTCCAAATAAGAGGAGGTGAGTCACTAGGACCGCTAAGTACTGTGCTCTTCCGATCCAATCCTGACATGCGCATGCTGTTGCCACACCCTAGTCTTGCGGCTCGCTCACGGGTTTGTTTAGTGAAGTTAAGTCTTATGAGATTTTAGGAGTTGTTTCAAATAGGCCTAAAGTCCATCAAGTTCTAATCTAACTAATCTACGTCCCATAAAGCCCACATATATTATATCACACAATGGTTCGTAATACTTACTTACAGCGGACTTGGGCCGAGACGCAGTGCCATCTTTGAGCTAACAGACTGTTATCATTTAAAAACATTCATGTTTTAAAACCCTTTTTTCGCGTTTTGAACCCAAAACCCAAAGCCGAGTTTTGAACCGAGCTCGATACCAATTTGTAACACCCCAAACCCGGCCCAAACACCACGACCGGATCTGGTATGTCACTAAGAAAATTTTGGAAGAACATGTCGTATTTTCAGAAAAAATATTTTTCTAAAGTTTATCTTCTTATTCGAGAGAAATTTAATAGTTGATAGTTTAAATAAAATATGCCTTTATAAATTAAAAACCCAAATTTAAATAGATACATTAGTTCAATAAGAATTTAAATAACTAAAAGTAATTAAAGCCCAAAATAAAACAAAACATAAACTAGTGGCCCATAGCCTTATTACAACGAGATTTAAACCCACTTAGATAAATTACTAAAAAAAAAATAGATAAATAGAATAAAGACTTTTGTTGAATCCTCTTATTGCGAATTCGAAAGAACTACTCTTAAAACTACTAATCATAAGACCGTTCGTGGATAATCAGTGGAAGAAAACCAATAATTCATAAAAAATTTAATCAGATAAACGCGAACCGATAGCATGAGTACAAGGGGACGAGGATGCTTTAGATGTGAATACCGGTGCGTACCCTACCATAGTATACTAAGTGTTTATTTTGACTTTAGAATTAGAGTGCGCAGCGAAAGCATAGTGGTGAGACTTGGGTAGTACGATTAATAGTTAGTTGGAAATTTCGAGGACAAAATTTCTTTAAGGGGGTAGAACTGTAACATCCTGAATTTTTGGGCCTATGCGTTTAATGGGTGGATATGTTTAATGTGTTAATTTAAGTGTTAGGGGTCCAATTGTAAAATACCTATGTTTTGAAAATTTACCCGAAAATCTCATGTTTATAAGAGTAACCCGGACCATGAAACTAGATTTTTCCCCAAAGTACCCTGTTTGAAAAGAAAAAAAAAACAACAACAACAACATCGAAATATCCCTGGTTAGAAAAAATTATCAACCTACCCTCGTTTTGTCAAATGACCAAAATACCCCTGGTTTGTACAATTACCAAACTACCCCTGATTTGCAAAATTACTAAATTGCCCATGATTGCAAAATTACCAAAATATCCCTGGATTTTAAAATTACCAAAATACCCCCGGATTGTAAAATTACCAGAATACCCCCACTTCACGAAATCAACAAGGAACTTTATTATGAAAAATTATGAAAATACCCCTGTAGGATGAAATTACGAAAATACCCATGGGTAGTGGAATAATGAAAATACCCCTATGTGTTGAATGTGGGTGCATGGATGTTGTCTGTATGTTGATGGTTGAATGTATGTAGTTCTTAGAACTAGGAAAGGTGAACTTGAGACTGAATTGCGAATTCGAAAGAACTACTCTTAAAACTACTAATCATAAGACTGCTCGTGGATAATCGGTGGAAGAAAACCAATAATTCATAAAATTTTTAATCGAGATAAACGCGAACCGATAGCATGAGTACAAGGGACGAGGACGCTTTAGATGCGAATACTGGTGTGCACTCCCTACCATAGTATACTAAGTGTTTATTTTGACTTTAGAATTAGAGTGCAGCTGTGAAAGCATAGTGGTGAGTTGGGTAGTACGATTAATAGTTAGTTGGAAATTTCGAGGACGAAATTTTTGGGCCTATGCGTTTAATGGGTGGATATGTTTAATGTGTTAATTTAAGTGTTAGGGGTCCAAATTGGGCTCAGGCTTAGGTAGAGGCCTTGATTAAAATTATCTGTTTGGGCATTATAGGGTTTAAAAGGTAGTATCTATGTTTAAAATACCAAAGTGGGCTTATGGCCCAATCTTAGGAGGTGACGCCACACAAGGGAGTAAGGGGCCCAAATTTAAGTTTCATGGAGCCCAATTCTTTTAATTTAAGTTAGCTAAATTTTGGGCATTAGGATTAGGTGGAGTGGATGGAAACAAGGCTAAAATTTAGGGGTTTTAATGTTTAAAATATGTGGATAATAAGCAGATAAAGGCTATTATTTAAGAATTTATTTTATGTGGATAATAAGCAGATAAAGGCTAAAATTTAGGGATTTTAATGATTAAAATATGTGGATAATATGCTGATAAAGGAGGGAGGAGTTAGAGATAATTAAGTCTCTTTTATATGAGCTAGTAGATTAAGATAAAGGAGAAAAGATAGGATTTATCTACAAGGTTAGGTAAGTGCCGAAATTTCTATAAATAGGGGGAATATCTCTTCAATTTCATCATTTGGGTTTTTCTCTCATTCTTTTCTCTTCTTCTCGAGTAAAAGCCAAAAAACTCCTAAAGTTCCATCTTCTTCTTCATTCTCTCAAAAGCCAAATCTCTAAGCCTATTCCTTCATCTTCACTTTGATTCAAAAGCCAAACTCTTTCCATTCTTTTTCTTCCTAGCCGAAATCTTCAAGTCTCTTCCTTGTTTTCTTTTCTTCTTCTCTTTCCCGTCGAAACCAAAACTCTTCACTCAAGTATTTTAAAAGCCAAAGACACATCAGCCTTCTCTTGTTCATACTTTTTCCGGATTTTCCTAAAAGTGAAATCCCTAGATCTCATCTCCTGTGATTGCCGAATTACTTCACGGTGCCTACTTGTACCGAAATCTAAAGGGAACTTTAGTGGAGTCAATCGCATAGATCTTTAAGTTATAGAATCGTGTTACTTTCGGGATTTCAAGGTAAGGGATCTATTAGTTTTAACATGTAATTTGGGATTTATTAACCTTGGCCGATTGTTGAAGGGGCTAAATCTTTGTGTGTTTTTCTGGCTTTTGAGCAAGGCTTTACATTGAGGATAATAGATCCGGATAGCAAGGACATCGACTAAGAATATTGGATTTCGCGATATCGGTGTGTAATACTTCACCACCATCTAGATCGATTATTAATGTATGCTCATAAGTTTATATGTTGTGATAAATACCGATATCTCGGTTTAATGTTGAAACCCGAAAAGGGTGAAGCAAATCACCAGTCGTTGAATGTTTGACTTTATATGATAAAAGCATATTGATTTTATGACTACATGGGTTGGGTTGATGAAAGGAGGAAGTTATACGTTATATGTGTAGCGGTTTATCACAATGATCTCGTTATATGTTGTAGCGGCTAATCTTGTGATCATTATAAGGGCTTCGGCCATAATATGTTGATGAGCGACATGACCGCCATCTTGGCGTGTAGCGGTGTGGTCGATTGTAGAAATCCCCAATGGTGTGAATGGTCGTGCGGGCGTGTAGCGGATGGAAACCTAGGCAAATGGCTTGGGCCTTGCATATTATTTGTTATTTTTTTAAATGGAATTATTAATCTGCTTTATGGGCCTAAGGCCAAAATCTAGTGGTGCATGAGGGTTGCACATCGAGTCTCGCGAATCACCCTATTAATTAACCTTTCGGTGATACCTAGTGCTTCGGACCGGTGTGAGAGGAACGCAAGGTGGCCATGCAAAAGACCAACTGGATCCAAAGAAAAAGTCTCAAGTTAATACTTTATATTTTTAATTAATGGATTTTAAATCTCGTTGTAATAAGGCTATGGGCCACTAGTTTATGTTTTGTTTTATTTTGGGCTTTAATTACTTTTAGTTATTTAAATTCTTATTGAACTAATGTATCTATTTAAATTTGGGTTTTTAATTTCTAAAGGCATATTTTATTTAAACTATCAACTATTAAATTTCTCTCGAATAAGAAGATAAACTTTAGAAAAATATTTTTCTGAAAATACGACATGTTCTTCCAAAATTTTCTTAGTGACATACCAGATCCGGTCGTGGTGTTTGGGCCGGGTTTGGGGTGTTACATACATAGTTCAGAATTTCCTACATATGTGAGGCTTTACTTAGAGAGTAATTCGCTATATAATCAATTAGTACAAATTGTTATTTAAATTCAACTTACTCATATACTTCGATCTAGGTCACTCTCCCTCTAAATCTTTTCCCTTCAAACCGTGCTATTTCTATCCCCCACCCCTAATATTGTATAAAAGAAACTCCAAACTAGAAAAACAAAATTATATTTTCATGATAATGAGCAAGGTCTAAGACTTATAATCTTAATTTTTAATTGGTTAATTGTAACACAATTTTAGTAAAAGATAGACTCTCATAAAATAATATAGGGTAAACTAAAAAAATAGTCACTTATGTAAAGTTAAGTTACATTTTGGTCATTGAATTTTAATTTGTTACAAAATGGTCATTAATGTTATCGATTTGTAAGTAGTGGAGGAGAATTAGTCTTTAATGCAAGATCGAGATCCATGACTCTTGCAAGAATCATAAAATTCTCTTGCCATGATTTAAAGTTGTTGCCATTTGAGCTAGTCCTCATAATAATTTTGACAAGTATAATAGTAATTGAATCAAATAAAATAAACCCACATATAACTTTAAATATAAAACAAAATAATAATAAATTCAAATAAAGATAAACTTATCTCATGACGCATTCTTTTTTAGTTTATCCAAAAATATATTATTTCAAACATGTTATATGGATTGGAATTGTTTACTTGAACTTGCTTGAATGAGAATTAACAATTTTCGAGGATACAATGTTCTTGAATTCATATTGGTACAAGAAATTTCTACCTAGTTGATTCTTGATGGTCAAAAATTTTGAATATATCTATTTATAACAACGTATGTTTAATATTTATGTAATTTATTGATTTAATCTTAGTTTGATTGGCATGTGTATTATTATCAATACAGGAGGATGTGGGTTCGAGGGTGCCGAAACATATTATCTTCCTATTTATGGGTTGAGGAGGGACTATAAATAATTTTAGACATTATATCAAAAAAGATAAATATGATCAAAACTTATAATGAGATTATTAAAATATATATATATGGTTTAATTATACATAGCTTTGAAGAATTGCCCAAGCTGACATTTGTTGGCAGGCAAATGAAATAAATATATTAATAAAAGTCGAATAATATAATATCAAGCTTTGCGGACTGGTGATGTATAAAGCGTGATAAAAATGTGTATTTCTTCTGTACATCTCTTGAAAAAGGAATATATTTTATTATTACTACTATTTTGGTGTGCTTCAGAAGCAAAATTTCAACCAATAATATAATAAAACAATAGGAAGGAAATGATAAATTAAATTAACTTGCACGTTTTGAATTCCTCCAACCAAACATTGGAGACGAAAGTCAAGTCATTAGCATTTTTATCATCATCATAGAAACGCTTGTGTGTTAATTCAAAACATCAATACTTGAACTTTTTTGACATATCAACAGATTAAGGTATTCTTTAATATTTAGTTTTTTTTTATATATAATCTCACATTATAGATTCGATTTTATTATAATAAATATAAGAGTCACGTCTTATCGAATCATTTATTTTAATTTTTAAAATGTTTGGTTTATAAGTTTTATGGCTAACTTGGTATTACTGAATTGAATACCTGATCATAGTTAAGGTACATTGTTCAAAGGTGTCTAAGTAAAGAATTTGACTTTCAAGAAAACCATGAGACGAGCTCTTTCCACTGCAATTTTCTTTTTTTATAGAATTTCATGTTCCCATAATGCCAAGTTTGAGTTACTTATGTTGCATTTTTGTAGTGTAAGTATACCATATAAAAGGATCAAGTTTTTAGAGGCACGTTGGATAGTGCCAAAGCTTGCTGTACCGAGGATTGAATGTTGCTTTTTTTATATATTTTTTAAAATAACTTAATTCAAGTAATAAATTATTAAAGTGATTTTTATTGTAATATTATTTTATTTTAAAATTTAAAAGGTTGTGTGTATATAACTTAAGCTAAGTTAATATTGATCGGTGTAAAGGAAGATTAATATTTAAGAAAACATATGTGTTATTGTACAATGATGAATTATTGGCTTTTACATGTGAGTAATAAATCGATCCAAATGAAGATTTATTGGTTCACGTGTTCTTATTGTCGGTATTTGATTACTACACCAATATATCAATTACAAGTTAATATTTTGTCCAAAGATGAAATATTAATGGAGTGCCAAATACCCTGAGATAGGGTTTATCTCTATTTCATTTATTATTATTAAGGTTTGTTAGACAAAACACGTTAGTGAACAAAAATAATTAATTATAATTAAACACATATAAAATAAAATATGAACAGAATTATTTATAGTTAATTTATCAAATATGAAAATAAATAAAACCATAATAAACAATTGAAATAAAGGAGAATTGAGAGTTTACGAAACGTTGAGACCCGTGAAACACGGTTTCCTTAAGACAGATTCGGTCGCTCCTACGGTACTTGGAGTAACGTTGGTCGAAAGTTTCCCAGGATACAACAACAATAGTGATCGAAGTAGTAGCACCTCTACCACAATCAATTGAACGAACAATGCCTTTTTCTATCACCGAAATATTTATAAAACACGGAGGATGGAAAAAGAGATTTTTGAGAATAACATAATTTTGGCAAGATAAATTCTAAGAGAGTTTGAAAGTGTACAAAAACCCTTCAGAATCATGGCCTTTTATAGGTATGGAGAGTGTTGGAATTTTGGAAAAAAATATCCCCAAAATCTACCATTAAATCAAAATTTTAAACAGATTTATTGGAATCAAATCAATAAGATAAGTTTCCATATATAAGCAGATTTTGTCTGCTGAGGAAAAATAAATTCGTGTTGGGCTAAAATATCAGTAGGCCCATTTGGGCCCGACTGGTCCGGACATTTCGCATCGCCCACGTCGTGCGGGTGCGCCCCAACCCCGTCGGGTTTGGACCTGCAAGGTGAGCACTCTAACAAGCCTCTGCATCCAACAAGGCAGTGGCAATCCCTTGCAAATCAAATGGTGTCTGACTTGTGGTAATGATGGAGACCACATGATCATACTCTGGTGGAAGTCCATTGAGAATATCAGATTGTTGCTCTTCTTGAAAAACCTTTTGACCACATCCAGCTAGACAATCACTGAGATGCTTTATACCAGCCAAGTAATCAGACATATTCATATCATTCTTACGATAGTTATGGAGTAAGGAACGATACCTCTTGGCCTTTGTTATCGATTGACTCCCAAAAATCCTATTCAACGCAGACCACAACATAGATGCAAAAGAAGAATCACCAATTAATCTATTGTGCAATGAGGGACTTACTGTGGATAAGAGCCACGCAGAAATTGCAGCATCCTGCTGCTCATACTGCACAAATGTAGGATTTTCAACTAACGATCCATCATCATCAGCAATTGTTGAAGGGGGAACAACCACTATACCATCGAGATAACGCTGAAGATGATGAGTCTTGACCACGAGCAGAACATGCTGCTTCCATGCTAAAAAGCTGCTATCATCAATCAAGGTAGCAACCTTTTGCGACGCGAAAGTAAAAGGATTCACCTCTGATACCATAACAACAAATGGCAGAAACTCACATAAAGAAACAAATCATTTTCTTTATCTTAATTAGCACAAGTCATTAGCACCCTTTTATACAGCATTGAGTAGTAACTATCATAACAGAGTAATAACTACCTAGATAACAACCAACTGACTTGAAAAACTAGCTAACTGCTAGTTGTTAACTAACAATGCACAGTGAACTTGTTAAGCTCACCCCTCCTTATTCTCCATATTTACAAATAACCCATTAAGTTAGAACGTGGACGCGACATTCGGAGGGCTCGAAATCGTTTTGATCTTATTATTAGAAAGTAATTTAAATTTTCTATTTGAAGTTTGTATTAATTTGAAATTGTATCGCTTTATTTGAATTGTGGCATGGGACTTTGATTTTGGGTTTATTTAGCATGCATGGTATTTAATTGGAATTTAGGATATTAATGCATGGATTTAGAGTTAATTATGCATAAAATAATTCAGAATTTTCTTAATTAAACCCAAGTTGAATATCACTTTTGCGCTACTAGATTATAAATAAATTTTGGAAAAATAAATAAATTGAAAATTAACTAAGTTTTCAAATGTAGTCACCGTTACAAGGAAAAGATTTTACTTAATCGATTTTGTTAACTTGTAAGTTTTCTGAAAATAGACTAAGTTTTTTTTCTAGATAAACAAACATTTTAAAATGACTATTTTATAAATTTCAATAGCCTACTAGGTCATTTCGGTGGCCAATGTAATCTCTCAAATTCGGGTCTAACGTCTAGGCCGAGTTGGAAAGGTTACAAGCCCCTACTTTTTTTTTTTTTGCATTCAATTTGGTACTTGAACGGTCAAAATGTATCAAAAAGACTCTTTCACCGTTAACTTTAATAGTTAACCATTAAAGTTAACCGCCTTTAATTTTTTTCAGTTCAAGCCACCCCATGTCACAACCACGGCATGAGATGTGGCAAAAAAATTATAAAAAATAAAAATCAATTAAAATTATAAAAAAATATTAAATTTTAATAAAATATTAAATTTATTAAAAATATAAAAAAATTTATAAAAATCGTAAAAGTTATAAAATTTTATAAAAATCATCAAAATTATAAAATGCATCAAAAAGACCATTTAACCATTAACTTTAATTGTTGACCGTTAAATTTAACGACCCCCTATTTTTTTTCAGTTAAAGCCATCACATGTTGCAACACAACATGACATGTGGCGAAAATTGATAAAAATAAAAATCAATAAAAGTTATAGAAAAATTATAAAATATTTTTTTTGTGCGATAATTTTTATCATTTTTTACGAATTTTATATTTCTTTACATTTTTATAAATTTCTTATGACTTTATAAAATTTTATAATTTTTTTCTATATTTCTCTTTATTTTATATTTTTTTACTATTTTTATAAAATTCTCTAATTTTTAATAAATTTTAAATCTTTTCTTTATTTTTTTATAAAAATTAATAACTTTTATAACTTTTATTGATTTTATTTTTTATCATTTTTTTCCACATGTCACGCCGTGGTTGTGACAGGTGGTGGCTTTAACTGAAAAAAGTTAGGGGCGGTTAACTTTAATAGTCAGCTGTTAAAGTTAACGGTTAAATAGCTTTTTTGATGCATTTTGGCAGTTCAAGTACCAATTTGAATGAAAAAAAATGCACCGGTTTAATTGCCTTTTTTGAAAAAGTTTTAGTGTCTTTTTTATGCATTTTAAAAGTTCAACTGCCCAATTGAGTGTAAAAAAAAAAGTAGGGGCTTAATTACTTTTTTTGAAAAAGTTTAAGGACTTTTTACACCCTTAAGCCAAAAAAAATTTATGAACATTTAATTTTTCAAAAGAAAAAATGTAAAAGAATTAATTGAATTTCCTTTTGTTACGTTGATAATGATTTTTTTTTAATTTTATAAATTGATTAAGAGGTTATTGTGTGTTCTATTTATTTTTTATTATTTGTTTTTAATTTTTAAACCCACAATAAATAATATGTATCAATGGCCATCTAATTTAGTATCAAATCATTTATCAAATTAATTAAAAACTAAAATTATGCTAGTTAGTGATTCAAAAATATTATGCTGTTTAGAGTGAAATTTTATTTACTTTTACAAATATTAAATTATTTATATAATTTTATTATACATTATATTTTTAAAATTTATATATTCTATTATTTTTAATGGTGTTTAGTTAATTTCTAACACTAACTTCTTAAAAATATAAACAAAAAGACTTTCTATTATCAATTTAACAGCGGGTGATCAAAACGGAAATGAGTTCAAATGTTAGTACCTAAATTGAAAACTTTTAGAGTTAGGTGACCAAAACAAAAACGTGGATATAGTTGGATGACCATTTGTAGTTTACCCAAAATTTAATTCCCAAGTTTTTTAAAGCTATATATTTTAATATTGAATAAAATATGAGATAATTTTTTTAAATTTTTTTATCCAAATTACATAATTAATCTTTGAGAGTTATTTATACGTTGGTAGTCATCCAACTATTAGTAATTTTCTTTTTAGTCATCTAATTATGAAAAGTTACAAAATCGGCACCCATCTATTCAACTTTTTTCTTTTTTGGTGGCCCAACTATTCGAATTTTTATTTTTTGGTCACCGGTGGTTAAATTACTAATAGAAAAATAACTTGGCAGTTTTTGAAATTGGCATAATAACAACTTTAGCCCTTAACATTTATACATCGTGTCAATTTAATCTTAATTCCAAAAAAATTAACCACCAACATTTACACATTGTGTAATTTGATCTTTCATTTTGCAGTTTTACTTTTATTTGTGACATTAAGGGTTAATTCTAAAATAATAATAAAATACGAAAATAGTTATCTTGGATATTTTGGTTTTTCTATTTTTGGTGTATTTTGGATTAAATTTAGTTGATAGATTTATTTTTATTTTAACTTTTTAAGTGAAAAAATTACTAAATATAGTTGAAAAAAGTTCCCCTCGAAAACCAAGAATGCTCTCTGAGGAGTCCTAGAGAAAACAGTCTCTGCTGTAGCTTGGGATGGAAGAGGGTGGTGGCGTGGAGAGGGAGAGCAGTGAGGAGATCTCATTGTTGGCTGACGAACTTATTCAACTATCGATCAAGAGGTCTTTGGTGGTGCCCAGTGTCAAGCCTACCTTGATATGTTCAGTGTGGATGAAAAAAAATTTCAATCCAGAGAGCTTTAAGGCTCAAATGAAAAGCATATGGAAAACAAAGAAAAAGTTCGAAATCTAGATGGTAGGGCAGAACCTATTCTCAATTGTCTTTGATCTCGAAGAAGATTTAGAATTGATCATGGAGGGAAGGCCTTGGCTATTTCGTAAGTCTCTTATTTTGTTTGACAGATTATTTAATCCAGTAGAACGAGACCAGATTTGTCTTACTTCGTCACCATATTGGATTAAGATTGGTACGTGTTCTCCAGAATTTGATAAGAAAGATATGCTGCATGCTATCGGTAGCACCTTCGGTGGAGTTCTCAGATCCGAAATTAGTGATGATTTTTGCAAACTTAGGGTCAATTTGGACGTTCAAAAGCCCCTCAGGAGAGGTATGTTTGTCTCAAATGCAAACGGTGTAAGTTCTTGGATTCCATTTAAATTTGAAAAATTACCAGTCTTTTGCTTTGGGTGTGGTAGATTGGATCATGGTCTCAAGGATTGTTTGTTGATAGATCCTGCAGAAAAGATTAAAATTAGAGAAGATCCACCATATTCTATTGCGTTAAAAGCAGAATCAAAGATGTTGGGAAAAGAAAGTACGAAGTTTAATGAATTTACTAAAAAACGAGGAATACAGTGTAGTTATACAGGTCTGTCTAAGGCGTGTGAAAGTCAGGTAAATAATGGTGAAACCAATATTTTGTATGAAAGTATTCCAGGGGGGAAATTTTGGCGAGATGGGAGGATGGATTGAAAGATTAGAAGGAAAATCTTATTTTGAGGGAGAATGTGGGAAAGAATACAGATAACAACAAAGGTGAGGAAATCTTAAAAACTTCCAGGAAGGCAAGCTGGAAAAGGTTGGCCAAAAATAAACAGGCAGAATTGCGAAAGTTTAGTGGTGCTGGGGCTAAAAGGAAATTTTCTGAAGAAGAAGATGGTGAGAACTGTATGGGTTCATCAAATGGGGATGGAATGAAGAGACTAAAATTTGATGATGGGGCTGATTTATCAGTAGAATGCATGGAGGATATGATTGATGAAGGGGCACAATTTATTGTTTCCAACAATCCAGGATCGGCGGTTGCCAATGGGCAAGCCAACCGGACACAATGAAAAACATCTGTTGGAATGTCCATGGGTTAGGGAGTCCACGGGCTGTGCGGAGGCTGCAAAATCTATGTAAGCAGCAAAATCCTCATATGGTCTTTTTAATGGAGACTAAATTGGACCAAAAATGTATGGAGAGAGTTAGAAGAAGTTGTGGTTTCAGTAGCGGAATCGACATTGAAGCAGAAGGGTCTCGAGGAGGGTTGTGTCTAGCATGGAAAAGTTATATTATGGTTACGTTGATGAGCTTTTCTAAATGGCATATTGATGTATTAGTAAGGGAGGATTGTGTACAGATAGACTGGAGATTTACGGGATTCTATGGCTCACCTTATTTAAAAGATAGAAATTTCGTATGGAGCTTGCTCAGACGACTAGGCCAAGAATGCAACTATCCATGGCTTGTAGCAGGAGATTTCAATGAAATTCTGTACTCTTTTGAGAAAAGTGGTGGAGTTCCAAGAGATCAGAAAAGAATGGAAGCATTTAGGGATACATTAGAGGAATGTCAATTGATGGATATCGGGTATTCGGGAGTATGGTTTACTTGGGAGAGGGGAAATCTTCCAGAGACGAATATAAGAGAACGTTTAGACAGAGGGGTTGCCAATGAAGAATGGTTAATTCTATTCCCAATGGGGAACATACAGCATCTCCCCTACTCTACATCGGATTATTGTCCCGTCCTTTTAACTACAGACAACTCAACCATTTCAACAGGTTATCGAAGATTTCATTTTGAAGCATGGTGGACTATGGAGGAATCTTTTGAAGGTATGATCAAAGAGTTCTGGGAATCATCTAATGCACCGTTGATGGAGAAATTGATGTACTTGCAGATTCGGTTGAAGAAATGGGCAGGTTCTATCAAAAGCAAGAATGAAGGACTTAAGAAGAGGCTTACAAAAGAGCTTGAAACCTTGTTGGGGAAGGAAAGAGACGATGAAACGCTGGCAAGGATTATAGATACAAAAATACACCTAAATCTGAAAATTGATAAAAATGAAATGTATTGGGAGCAGAGAGCACGAGCTAATTAGCTTCAGCTAGGAGACAAAAACACGGCCTACTTCCACAAGTGTGCAACAGTTCAAAAACGAACCAATTCAATCACAAAGCTAGTTTCAGATGCTGGTAGGGAGATAACCGATGGATCAGAAATAATTGAGGCAGCTACGGAATATTTCGAAGATCTTTTTGCATCCAAGGGTATTGGAGATCCTCGGAAGGCGTTGGAGGGCATAGGAAAGATTATTTCGCATGAAATTAATGAATTCTTATTATCTCCTTTCAGGGAAGATGAAGTGCGGACAGCTTTAAAAGGAATGGGACCTACAAAGGCTCCCGAATCGGACGGATTCCCAGCTCTTTTCTTTCAACAATACTGGCATATTGTGGGTAAGGAGGTATTGGAGTATTGCTTGAGTATCCTAAATGGAAACAAAGGGGTTGATCTAGTTAATGTTACGGAAATAGTGCTTATCCCAAAAATTCCAAATCCTTCAACTTTAGTCAATTTCAGGCCAATAAGTCTGTGCTCAGTTTTATACAAAATTGTGGCAAAGACAGTTGCTAACAGATTGCAGAATGTTATAGACATGTGTATTAATGAAGTTCAGAGCGCATTTGTCCCAGGCCATTTGATAACTGATAATGTACTCCTAGCTTATGAAATTTTTCATACATTTCGACAGAAACGAACAGGGAAGAAAGGATACATGGCGGTAAAGTTAGATATGAGCAAGGCATACGACAGAGTAGAGTGGGATTTTGTGAAGAAAATGATGATCAAGATGGGGTTTGCACATGAATGGGTGGGTTTGATAATGAAATGCATTACTTCAGTCTCTTATGTTGTTAACATCAATGGTAATAGGGGTAGAATTTTTCAACCAATAAGGGGACTCAGGCAGGGCGATCCATTAAGCCCTTTTCTCTTTCTCATTTGTAGTGAAGGTCTTTCTTCTTTAATGAGATCAGCAAAACAAAAAGGTTTGGTTAAAGGTGCAAAGGCAAGTAGGAGAGGGCCAGAGATATCTCATTTATTATTCGCTGATGATTGCATGATGTTTGTAGAAGCAACAGAATAGGGAGCGAGGAATATGAAAGACATCTTGAAGGAATATGAAAGTTGCTCAGGCCAGTGTGTTAATTTCAACAAATCGACCATTTTCTATAGTTAAAATACTACAGCAGAAGCAAAGGAATTAGTGTCAACAATGTTAGGAGTTAGAAGTTCTTCAAGGCCAGAGAAATACTTGGGTCTTCCTAATGTGGTGGGTAAGCGGAAAAAAGAAGCATTTCAAAATATACTTGACAAAATTTCTTTGCGAATTGAAAGTTGGAGTAACAGGTTGCTGTCGCTAGGGGGGAAAGAAATTTTTATAAAATCAGTTTTACAAGCACTTCCCACTTATGCTATGTCATATTTTCTTCTTCCTAAAACGTTATGTGAGATGATTGAGAGTAAGTTTGCTAGATTCTGGTGGCAAAAAGGTGTTGGTAAGCGAGGTATTCACTGGTGTAAATGGAGACATTTGTGTAGATCTAAAGAAGAAGGAGGTTTGGGGTTTAGAAGTATGGCCCAATTTAATATCGCCCTGTTAGCAAAACAAGGATGGAGACTGTTAAATTCTCCAGATACATTAGTAGCGCGTGTTTTCAAAGCAAAGTATTTTCCAGATTGTAATTTTCGTAATTCGAGTTTGGGAAGATCCAATTCTTACGTATGGCGTAGCATTTGGGCAACAAAAGATACATTGGAGAAGGGACTGATCTGGAAAGTAAGTACGGGTGAAAATATTTCAGTTTTTGAAGACGCATGGATTCTAAATTATGATAATGTTAGATTAACGGCTGGAGTTGGTAATTCGCAATTTGTTAAAGTAGCAGAGTTAATCAATAGCAATGAGCGTGTATGGAATAGAGATTTGATTGGCAATACCTTTTCAGAAGCTGAAGCAGAACTGATTCTCCGAATCCCTTTGGCGATGGAACCTCATGAGGATCTCCTTATTTGGAATGGTGAACTGTCTGACGAGTTTTCAGTGCAGAGTTCCTATAAACTATTACAGAAATTCGATCCTACAGCTTATGCTTTACAAAATATCTACAGAGGATTTTACAGCAAACTTTGGAGAATTGACATTCCACTGAAAATTAAACTTTTTATCTGGAAAATTTCCTGGAATTATCTAGCCACTCGGGTGAATATGTCTCTCAGGAATCTAACATCCAGCAGTTTGTGTCCTCGATGTGCAGCTGGAGAGGAGACGATGAACCATCTTTTCCGAGATTGTCCTGTCTCAATTACAATTTGGAACGATCTATCATATGTCATTTCAATAATGCTCCCATATACAGAGTTTGTTGAGTGGCTTACCAAGGTTATGGCTAACCTTCCCTTGAATATGAGCAGAACATTTTGTGTTACGCTTTGGGCCATCTGGGGGGATAGGAATTCTCGTATCCATAAAAAAAAAAAACAGATCGAGTCAGGAGATTGTTAGTTTTATACATGGTTGCATTAAGGAACTTGATGGAGTCAGAAAAGTTAACCAAAGTATATATACAGAAGTTGTGAAATGGAATAGCCCACCTGGTCAGACGATCAAGATCAACTTTGATGGTGCTTTCGATGAGAGATCCAAACATTCTGCATCGGGGGTAGTGGTCAGAGATAGCAACGGGTATGTTCTCCTCACAAGCACAGAACTTCACAAAGAAGTGACCTCAGCTTTTGTTGCCGAAGCAATCGCCTGTCGCCGAGCAACTCAAATAGCCCTCGTCATAAACAGAGAGGACGTTATCATAGAAGGCGATTCTTTGTCCATAATAAAGAAATGCAACAAAAGAGATTTCGACAAATCATAGGTGGGTTCATATATTCACGATATTCATGGGCTGAAATCCATAATTACAAAAGCCAGATTCGAGTTCGTTCCAAGATCAGCGAATAATCTAGCCCATATTTTAGCAACAGAATCATTGAAAAGGAAAGAAAGGGTTTACCTGGTAAACGGAGTTCCAAGCTATGCCGAGACACAGGCGAAGACAGAGTATGCGAGGGAGCCAGATTGAGAAGGAGCAGAGAGAACAAGGAAGAGGAAAGGTTCTTCAATGTTAATCTAAAAGATCTGATGTGCACTTATCTTTCCTCGAAAAATGAATACCGCCATTAATGATGAAATGAACGACGCGATGTGAACAGACAGGCGGAGAGAACTGATTGGGCAGTAGGGCGGCATTTCTGATTTTAGTTTTATTTTTACATTCTAGATTATTCTGTTTCACGGGCCATTTTACACTGGGCCTATTTCTTTTTCATTGTTAAGATTTATTATTTATTATATGAAAGCCCAAACTGTTTAAATTCAAAAAAAAAAATTTAAGTGAAAAGATCAAAAAAAGTTAAATTAAAAAAAAGTTAAATTTTTTGAAATTAAAACTAAATTAAATATATATATAAATACTAAAAAATTAAAATAACTATTATATGGATTTTAAAAGTCGCAACCTCAATCTTTAATCCCGTTTAAAACACAAAAAATGAGAAGCAAAATCGAATCATACCAACTTTTGTTCGTCAAACATGATAACGAAGACTTTTCACCTTTTTTTGGTTCAGACATAATTGTAGCCAAGTATCATCATGTACACCCCCTCATTGAATAATACTGACATTGCTTTAAATATTAAAAAAAAACATTTAATGGGTGAAAGTATTTGATGAATTTAATGTTTACACTATTAAAAAAAATTAAATAAGATCGAATTCAAACATAATTAATATTTATTTTTTTAAGAAATGACATTTTTTTATTTATTATTCAACTCTAAATAAAATATTTTATTTACAAAAACATAAAAAAATTTAAAAATATAATATTTATTAAATAGAAAATAATATTTTTAAAGAGCAAACATTTAATGCGTTTATTTATGATTAGTGTAAAAATAATGATAACAGTAAAATTAAATATTATATTAATACTGTAGCGTACAATAAAAAAAAACCCTTAACCTTATTAAATTCATTTTAATTGTTGATCTAATAATAAAAAATTAATTTCATCAGCACTGGATAACCAACTTTTCTTTTTACGTATAAACACTCAATATTTTTTATTTTCAAAAGGATATCAATCATTTTGAAATGTATACAATCAAACAATTCCTACATCAGAATAGTCGAAGCCGTAATTCGCACGCAAACCAACATATCAACTTTGCCTTAGTGCTATAAACACCCAGGCTTAGTTTGCCTTTGCCAATTCATTCATTCATAATCCCTCATGCAAAAGCACAAAATGAAGTCTAATCTCCCAATCCCTCTTCTCTTCCTTTCTCTTCTCTTCTCTTTTTCATGGGCAGCTTTGGGTCTCACTCACCAACAACACCACCACAGCTTCCTCCAATGCCTTAACCGGCATTTTGGCGACGCCAACTCCATCTCCACTGTCATTTATACTCAAACCAACTCTTCATTCTCATCTGTATTAGAGTTTTCCCTTCGGAATGCTCGGTTTTCTACGCCCAATACCCTCAAACCTCTAGTCATTGTTACGCCATCCCATGTTTCCCATATTCAAGCGACCATTAATTGCTCCAGAACTCACGGTTTGCAGATTAGAATACGGAGCGGTGGTCATGATTACGAAGGCCTTTCTTACGTTTCTCAAGTTCCCTTCGTTATCATTGATTTGGTTAACTTACGATCCATTGATGTTGATGCGGAAAATAAGACCGCATGGATTCAAGCCGGTGCCACGATAGGTGAATTATATTACAGAATTGCAGAGAAAAGCTCAACGCTTGCTTTCCCAGCTGGTGTTTGCCCCACTGTGGGTGTTGGTGGTCATTTTAGCGGCGGAGGTTATGGCATGTTGATGCGCAAATATGGCCTTGCTGCCGATCAAATAATCGATGCACAATTGGTTGATGTTAATGGCAAGCTTCTTGATAGAAACTCCATGGGGGAAGATCTGTTTTGGGCCATTCGAGGCGGTGGCGCAGCCAGTTTTGGAGTCGTCGTTGCATGGAAAGTAAAGTTAGTTCCCGTTCCATCAACTCTGACTGTATTTACGGTGAATAGAACACTGGAAGAGAACGGAACAATGCTTGTTCACAAATGGCAATCTATTGCACCCAAGATCCATGAAGATTTGTATATCAGACTCTTCTTGAGAGCGGTGAATTCAAGCCAGCAAGAAGGGAAAAGAACAATACAAGCTTCCTTCGTTTCCTTGTACCTTGGTAGAGCTGATGAACTAATTGATTTGATGCAAGAAAGCTTTCCAGAGCTTGGAATAGTAAAAGAAGACTGCATAGAAATGAGCTGGATCCAAAGCATCATGTATTTTCCGACTGATATCCCAGAAGATGCACCCTTAGAAATTTTGCTGAACAGGACAGGTTCTGCAGGCATCTTTAAAGGGAAATCGGATTACGTTACACAGACGATTCCTGAAACTGCATTAGAAGGCCTTTGGCAAAGGTTTTACGAAGACGAAACCGAATCATTGGAGATCCTCTTCAGCCCTTACGGTGGCAACATGGATGATATTCCGGAGACGGAGACGCCTTACTCTCACAGGGCAGGCATTTTATTCAACATTCATTATGTAGTGGGATGGAGCGAAGAAGACGCTTCCGAATCTCAGAGGTATATAAATTTCATGCGAAGGCTTTATAGGTACATGGAACCCTATGTTTCGAAATCCCCCAGACGAGCTTACATGAATTACAGGGACCTGGACCTTGGAACTAATAACAACGGGCCATACACGAGCTATAAACAAGCCAGCAAATGGGGTCTTCCATATTTCGACAAAAACTTCAACAGATTGATTCATGTGAAGACATTGGTTGATCCCACAAATTTCTTTAGACACCAACAAAGTATCCCTTCTCTTTCACGTGGCTAAACAACATAACATAGTTTGTGGCTAAAGTATATATACACATATATAATAGTGGGATACTCAATAAATAGGATTTTAGGTTTATGCAGTGAAATAAATAAGTTATGGGTGTATTTAAAAATGTAGGATCTGACTATACGTATTCGCCGAAGTTGTACTTATTGGAGTTTCCTTCAGGGACATTCATTATCTGTACCTTTTATACGAATTCATTGTTTATTATTATGTTATTTTTGTAGTTTCCCAAATAAATTTCATTACTAACATAAATCTTTTATGCTTTACACATTTTTAATATCATTTTTTTTTTATTCTTACAGTATATAAACAAAAACTAATAGGAAGTAAGCATGTCATCCTGAATTGATAGGGTACTTACTCAGAACTCTTTACTTCTCATGGTTTCCCTTATTCTCGTCAAAACTCTTGGTAAAAATAAGAGACAAAATTTTAATCGAAAATAATATCGAATTTATTGACAGTTCAACCCTCAACAATCATTATTATTATTATGTTTTATATATGTTACATTAAGTATATTATCCAAAGGAATTGGAAAGAATTACAACACATGTAACTTTAATCTTTATAATTTTATTCATTTTTCATGACATTTTCACATGACATTTTTTAAAATGTCACCAAAAAAAAAAAAAAAGAGTTATGAAAAGTCATAGAAAAACGTTATGCATGGACCGTAACTAAAGGTCTTTGTTAAGCTATGAAAATGTCACAAAAAATGAACTTACTACTGACAATTTTAAAGAAGAATCAAAAACATTAGGAAAAGTGTTATAATCCCTTACTTTTATAAACGTCACAAATTATCTATTTTGTAACTTTTAAAAAATATCATGAAAAAATGAACCCAAAACATCGCAGAATGGTTACTTTTATTTTTGGATCTAAAGTAACTATATAGTTAGTTACAAGAACACCACGTGTAATATTAATGCTTATATTTCGTATTAAATGAAACAACAGGAATAAAAGTAGCATCATAGAAAACATTATTTTCAGACATTTATATTTCATATTAAAAGATAAAAAAAGTAATATTAAAAGTCATCAAATGTCCTAATGTAAATAGAGCAAAAAAATAGTACAAAAACATAAAGTCAACTGTATGGAAAGTTAAAATCAAGTACTAAAGTTCAAGCATTAAAACATAAAGTCACAAAATAGAAAATGAAAGACGTAGCTAAAACTAACATTAATAGCAGGTGTGATATAAGTGACTAAAGATGCAATAGCGAAGGGTATCAACAAAACTGCAGCTAAGAGTCACGTCAGTAACTCTAACACTAGATTGATGGGAGGAGTGGCCATCAATAGTTTGCAGTGGTAGAGGCATAATCGCTCCTTTAGCATGAACGCCTTCAGTCTGAGACCATAGCACTAGGGATTTAAATAGCGGTCTGATATTTGAATAGCGGCCGCTATATAGCGGTAGCGGTGCTGTCCGAAATCGCTACTATTAAAAATAGCGGTGTGAAACAGAGTCACATCGATAGCGGTAGATTGCGGTCGCAATTTAACGGGTAATGGCCAATTACGGCAATAACGGGCCGCTATTCCCGTTATTTTCCGTTACAGTAAATTAAAAAAAAATCCATCTCCTCTAAACAAAAATCAACAGAAACACAATAAAACAAAAAGGAATATATTCCCCTACCTGCAAAATCAGAGAGTTTTCAATCAAAAAAAGTAAAAAGAAGTCCAAATAAACAGAAAAAAGCAATCAAAACTCAAAAGCAATAGAAAATATGAAATTCTATTTCTCATATTTCGGCAAACAACACAGCAGCAGATGAAAGCGAGGACTTGAATCTGAAAAGCAAACCCTGCCCTGATCACTTGCACATTCAGAGATTGATAATTTTCAAGTAAGTACCTGAAATTTTGTCTTGATTCTTGCTTGCATGTCTTGAATCTGCAGTGCAAATATGTTCTTTAGACTTTAGGGATGAAGGGAGAAGGCACAACCAGCATATTCCAAGAATTTGATATGCAAAGTAGAGGATATGAGTTTTCAGAGGAGAGGATGATAGAGTTTCTCTTCAGTTTTTCTTCTTTCTAAGTTTTGTATGTTTAGGGATTTTAGAACAGAGGCGTTTCTGCCGTTTCATTTCCTTTTTCCTTTTTTTTTTATTTTTATTTTCATTTACTCTTAGGCAAAACCGAGGCACCATCTTGACAGGTGTTAGGATCAATTTGTTGATTAGTGCATTGATTATTAAATATCCTCTTTTAATGCATTCAGATTTTTATTTCAAAAAAAAATCACTAAAAATTATAGATTAATAAGTTAGAATTGTTTGGAGAGATTTTACTGAAAATGAAAATTACTTTGACGACAATCATATTATTATATTTTTTAATATGAAAGCTTCAATCTTATCAGATTAATAATTTTACTTTATATGTTATTCTTCAATTAATATTGTAATTATAATTTATAATGATAATTATTTATTGTTTATTATTATTTTAAAATTTCATAACTTTCATTACTCAAGTTTGTTTTTAATGAAAAAATATAACCTCTGTTGCTTGGGGTTTGCTTAAGGTTACATACAAAATTAATGAAAAAATTATAGCCTCCATCACTTATGACTTGTATTATAAAAGGTAAAAAATCAAGACAAATTAATTCATTGTGTTTTTCTTTATCAAATCCGATAGATGACTTCAATTCAACATTAAATAAATCTCTATTGATTTTAGTTTGCATAATATGAAAAACTTGAATTTTCAATTTTGATCCAATTTGAATTTAAATTTTATTAAGATGGAACAAAACAAACTATTTATACCAAAAACTTTGGAACCAAGTAATAATGGGTTATGGTGTATTGTTGTTTTTAAATCAAATGTAACACCCCTAACCCGTATCCGTCGCCAGATTAGGGTTACGAGGCATTACCAAACCAAAATATAGCTTCCAAACCTACACACATTCACACAAATTATATTCACATAAATATAGCATAAGGCCAATTTAAAATTTAACATATATTATTAATCGTAAAACAAATACAATTCTCATGCATATATTCATATTTACACCTTAATACACATGCCTCAAAGTCATACACAATATGCTTCAAAAACAATGCACGAATCATGAGCTTACCATTATAATGGCATTCGAATACTTAATAAATATTTAACATTTTATCTTTTAATAGTATTCATGCACTTAAATAACAAAACAAATTATATCACAAGGCTTTATGTCCAACACCATATGCGGCATTAACAATTATACAATTGATCAAAAGTATTTTATTGAGTAATTAAAATCCTTATGAGCATTTTACCATATCAAATTTGAATCATTCAAGCATAAACATGTACACATATTACCAACCATCCTATCCTCAATTCGGCTAGCCATTTAACCTATAAAAGTTAAACCCAAATGATGCATTATTTATTAGACTGACATTAGCCGAATTTGCAAGTGCATCATTTAATAACTTTAAGCCTATTTTCAAAAACAACTATTATCATCTTATAAGACCAAAATTTATCTATTTTCTAATTACAAGCTGGTGCACATATGTATACATCAATTCAACTATTACCGTACATCCATACTAAACATAACACTTTACAAATACTTTATAATTCTATTGGCCGAACCTATTGACTAAACATTATAGCCTTTGCTCTCCTATAATAAACATCAATCACATTTCATTTTCATATGCATGTTCAAATCGAATAACTCTATATGCAATCATCAATCTTAACCTCCAAAAATTCTTACCATTTCTAACATAATCCATGCCCAATTACTCACTCATTCAAGCTTAATATATATGCATACTCTTTCATTTCCAAACCAAATCAAAATTAACCAATATACAATCAAATATAAAATTCATCATTTTACCTCATAAAAAGTTGAATTATAAACTAACCATACATGCAAATCGACCCATGTAACAAGCATACTCGATGAGTTATTATGTAAGTCATTCATTTCATTACACACCCAAGATATACAACCCAAAATACCATTCATACATGTCATGGAACATACCTACCAAAAACATGCATATACCAAGACCAAAATTTCACAACCATCAACTAACTCATTAATCAAACCAACCATATAACCAAATATCACACATAAACACACCATGAAATATACTTGCATAATAAGCTATTGCAAAGACCGAATACACATAAGCCTTAATATCAAGATTAAGCCATTTTCGCATGGCTATATATATATATACATGCCCAAAAATCAAACATTTTAACTATGCTATACATGCCATATGCCCAAAAATCAACTTAGTAAAATACCGAAAGAAACAGTCGATAGTGTGATAGGCTTTGTTGACGATCCCCGAGCTCGTAACGTGACTCCAAAATCTATAAAACAGAGGTAAACAAAACACACACAGAGTAAGCTATTTAAGCTTAGTAAGTCATAAGCAAAAACATATATATTTATGTATACTTGCACAATAACATTAGGTTAATAAGGCCGAATACCCAAAATATCAATCACCATTTATCATTTAATACTAAGATCACAATTTACTTTCATACATAAATTTCATATAGCCGATTACACATATTAATTTCATAAGGCCGAATAAGTAATGTTCACATAATCTATCACATAATTCACATAACATTTTATCATTTCAAATAACCAACTTACCTTTTTTCCATATAAACAAATAACTAACACATACATGAACCTGTAATTCAATTACACATTCGGTCTTTACTTCACATTGCCCGTTGAATCGTTCGGAATTAAAAAGGATACGCGGATAGTCGGAAGCTCGTACAATGCCAACGTCCCAGACGTGGTCTTACATTTAATCACATATCGATGCCACTGTCCCAGACAGGGTCTTACACGAATCAAATACGATGCCAATGTCCCAGACATGGTCTTACATGTAAACACAAGTCGATGCCAACGTCCCAGGCGTGGTCTTACACGATAACACATATCGGAAATCCTATGTCATGACATATGTATCCTATCTATTCCTAGGGTTCGTACGGGATTTTCGGACGTTAAATCTCGATCAGATCGGACTCGAAATATAACTCCTTTACTCAATACACTTTCGGCCAAACACAAATATATTCACAATAATTCCATTCATCATGTAACATATATATATTATCAAATTTAACGACATTTATATGCTTATTGACTTACCTCGGATATCGACGGACGAAATCAACTACTCGACTACTTTTGACTTCCCCCGATCTAATTCCGTTTTCTTTCGTTCTTGATCTAAATAAATTCAAATTTAACTAATTTAATCACACATTCATTCAATTTAATCCAAAAACACATAAATGGGCAAATTACCATTTTGCCCCTAACATTTCACACTTTTTTGCAATTTAGTCCCTATTGCATAAAACACAAAATACACAAAATTTTCATATATCATGCTAGGGCCGAATATTCATAAGCTCCATACAAGTCCATATATTTCATTTATTTCACATTTTAGTCCCTCAAAAATTTATTTTCACAATTTAGTTCAAATTACTCAAAATTATCAAAAATCCAAAGACAAAATATGTTAATTCAAAACATATCTTCCATATTCTATCATCTAACAACAAAAATCACATGAATTCATCAATGGCTTAACTCAAAATATTCATCAAAATCAAAAATTGAAGCATGCGTTTTGTACATTTCATAGCAACGATCTCAAAAACGTAAAAATTATCAAAAACCGAAATCGAAACATACCTTAATCAAGCTAGATAGGTGCCGAAATACTCAAAGCTTGTCTATTTTCTTTTTCTTTTCTCTATTCGGTCATAAGCAAATAACAGATGATAATGGCTTTCTTTAATGTTTTTGTTTTATTATAATAACCTTATAATTATAATATATTATAAATTATTTAACCATTATAATCAATATAATATACTATATAATTTAACATAATGTCGTCCGACTACTTTATAAAATGGGCTAATTGCAACATAAATCCTCCATATTAAAAAGACAACAACAATTAGGCACTTTCACAACTAACCATCAAATTTTCATTTTACGCGATTAAGCCCTTTTATTTAATCGGACATTCAAACAACGAAATTAAAATACGAAACTTTAACACAAGCAAATTCACACATAATAAACACTGAAAATAATTTTAAAAAAATATTTTTTGGACTCGGATTTGTGGTCTCAAAATCACTATTCCGATTAGGGTCAAAATCACGCTGTTACAACTAAATAAATTATGTATGGATTATGCAATAAATTTAAATTTTCCATGTTAATGATGTTTACTTTTTTTGTATTATATTGTTGATAATATAAGTAATGAGTTGCTTATATTTCTAAATATAATTTTATGTTTCTTATATATAAATAAAAATAAAGCATGCCACCACGTGAAGAGTTCCCGACTAAAGGATTGGATGGTGCACCAAGTAATGATATAGGCTGGCACTTTGGAACTCCAGTGCCAAATACGAAAGGAAATATCGTATGTAAACTTTGTGGTAATGTTGTGAAAGGAGGAATATCACGATTTAAAGAGCACATTGCTCATAAAACTGGCAATGTTGCACCATGCCCTAATGTTACTGGTATGTGATACTTTATTATTATTTTTAAATGTTATTGTAAATTTATCAATAAAGATTATATATAATTGATAATAATATAAAGTGTGAATTATTTTTATTTTATTAACAGGTGTCATTAGAGAAAGTATGATGAATATACTGAAGGAAAGCAACACAAAGAAAATAGACAAAAAGATGAGAAAAGATGAATTATTATCTCAATTAATAGAAGAGGAGGATGAACACGAGGAATTAATTGATGAGGTTTCTGCTATAAGGCAAGCAACTCGAGAAAGTATCCAATCACAACACGAGTGGCATAGAAGGGAAGAATTCAGATGAAATACTGGTGGTTGGGATAACATTTATGAAGAAGGGCGATCTTCTCATAGATCAGCTAGAGAATATCATAGAGAAAGAACAAGTAAATCCATCCCAAGTGAGTCTGAGTTTACCTTAAGGGGAGCTATACCTAAATTGGTTAGAAGCAAAAGTTCAAAGCAACCAAAGGTCAATGACTCTTTTTTAAAGAGTTTTCGAAGGAAGATAGGTGAAACGGTATCTAAATTTTTAATATGTGAAAGACTTCCTTTTCAATTAGCAAGCTCTCCATGGTTGTATAACTTAATTCAAGTGTCAACAGAAGTTGGACAAGGTGTAAAGCTCCCAACACCTTAGGAGGTTTCAGATGTGTATTTGGAGTCAGAGTATCAACGAGTTCGTGATTGGGTAAACGGACTAAAGACTCATTGGAAAGAATTGGGTGCAACTCTAATGTGTGATGGTTGGACCAACAGTTTGAATCAAATGCACATCATTAATTTCCTTGTTTATTGCAGTAAAGGAATCATTTTTTGGAAATCGGTAGATGTCTCAAGTGTTCGTAGTAGAGATGTTGAATTCTACTACAATTTGTTAGATTCAGTTGTAGAAGAAATTGGAGAAAATTACATTGTCCAAATAGTGACTGGTAATGAGGCAGCAATGAAAGCTGCTGAAAAAAATTAATGTTGAAAAGAAAACACCTATATTGGACCTCATGTGCTGTAACACCCCAAACCCGGCCCAAACACTACGACCGAATTTGGTGTGCTACAGAGAAAACATCTTTGAAAATCCTTTTAAGTCGAATTATCTTTTTGGTAAAAGATGGTTATTTTGTTTGAAACATTTGAGGTGTATAAAATCCATACTTAGGTTTATTTTAAAAAAAAATATTCATTAAGTCAGATTGTTACTGATTCAGGTGTGCCCGATGGCGCGATAAAATATTTTGCGATTAAATTTTAGAAAACATGTGTACTTAATTTATTGTTAAGAAATAGTTTAACAAATTAATCCAAACATAGAATAATAAAATTATGTCTAGGCCTTACTATAACTTAATTAGAATAAACCAACATTAAATAAAATAAAACAAAGTCCAAGTTCGTCTAATTAAAATTTCCACTGCATGGCCACCTCGAGTCCATCCAGCTCCATCTCCGCGATCTACCCATCTGCAAAATGTTAAGGAAGGGGTGAGTCACCAAGACTCGGTGTGTAATCCCCACCCGGTAAGATAACTCATACACAAGTCATTAATAAACATGCACATGCAACCCAACCTAACCATCCATACTCCTTTTCTACCCCGTGTGGTCAAAACCACTGGTGGTCAAAACCACTGATGACTTAGAGTCACAAATCAGATGATGGGGCCAACCCATCGTGTGGTCAAAACCACTGATGACCATAGGTCACAATATATCAAATGTGGTCAAAACCACTGGGGGTACCAAACCACTGGGACTTAGTCGCAAATAATCAATTGTTGTGGTCAAAACCACTGATGACCATAGGTCACAAAATAGTCTGATGGGGCCAACCCATCTTGTGGTCAAAACCACTGACGACAGTCCATAGTTCATCCCCCTCCTCTCATCAATCCCACCATCACATGCTTACACATCAAATTTCATATATCATGTCATAGTATTAAACATCATGTGATGGCATGCAAACATATAAAAATTACAAGTTAGGGGACTTACACAAATCCATGATTATGCCACAAACTAACCACAACCAAAAGATCTAAGGCAAATAATAACAGCATGTAAATTAATAAAGTGTGCATAGAGATCTTACACACCTGTTACTATCGTAATTCCTATATCTCGAAAAGCCGATCTACGATGCTAGATCTTGACCCTACATTCGGCCAAAGAGATACTAATAGGGAGGGTAGATTTTGGCAACAAGGTTTTGAGAAAGAGAGGAAATAAAAGATGAATGAGGTTCACAAATGAAGATTCGGCCAACAAGTCCAAGGAGAAATCGGCAAGGTCTATGATGTTAATGGCTTTTGATTTCAAAGAAGAAAAATAGGTAAGCTTTACTTGAAGGTTCGGCCAAATGACAAAAGGGAAAAGAAGGAAACAAAAGGAGTAAGGCTTTGAAGAATTAAAATTCGCAAAGGGAACCTCACCACCCTTTAAATAGCATTCGACCACTCTCCCCCTTGAAGACTCCAACATTCGGCCATTTCCTAGAATCTCTCTAGCCACTAATTCAAACACATTTGAATTAATCAAATCCTTTAAGTTACTCCCACCAACCATTTAAAACCAATTCAAATTAAACTAAAATAAAACCCACCTTTATCCATTATTATCTTATCAATTGAAAAAAACAAAATAAACTAATATAAATCCACCCTCCAAATTAATTCTAAATCAAAATATTATGCTTATCCTATTGAAGTCCACATGCTGCCCAACTCTCCCCCCTGCTGTTGACGTCACAAGCAAAAATTAAAAGGCTCAAAATATTGCTTCTCCTGCGTCTTGAACCCCCGTCCTGCACCAAGCCCCTTTAAGTTTTAACACCCCCACGCCATTCTGCCAGCGCATTTTTTATGATATAAATCCGCCACATATTCTTTTAAGCCCTCCTTCCTTAGTTCCTTCCTTTTAAACGCCAAAACCAAAAATAAAACCCAGGTGCTTTCCATGCTATTCGAACTTGAGTCCCTTGCCAAGACCCACAAGTGGCGCCCCAAGCCACTCCACCAAGCTGACTTTCTTGTCATAAAACACCACCATTAAATTTTTAAGGCATACCTGGCCCAGTTTCTTTAGCTGACGCAAAAATAAAACCAAAATGCTGCCTTAGCAGCTCGAACCCTTGCTCCCTGAGGCGTCCCCTTCCAAGCTCTAAAGTGGCGTCTCCCTTGCCACTCTTCCAAGCCATTTCTTGCGTCTTAATCCCCCAAATATTTTTTTTAAGACCTCTAAAGCCAAGCTCCCCTTTTTAACACTAAAAAAAAAAAAATCAAAAATTCCTTAAGCCTTCCCCTACCTTCTAGGGTTTCCCAAACCCCCTTAAACCTCATATAACTTCACTATAAACCCATCATTTCTTGAGTTATACACTAAATGCATAACCCCTAGAACTAGGGTGTTACAATTCTACCCTCCTTAAAAATAATTTCGTCCTCGAAATTACTTGGCTAGATCAAACAGAACTATCACAAGACACTCTGATCTCAAAAGAGCTATCCACATTTCTAGGCACAGTTTCTAAGTCCATACTCAAGATTCCCAATACTTTACTAATACCAGAAGACAACCTGACTTAACCACAAGCAAGGCAATGAAGGGTATTCTAGGAATAAAGAACGTACCTGTGGTCAAATCTGGCACATCTTCTTCCTCGCGACGTCTGGCTGCGTAAACCAACCTTGGTTGCCTCGCCTCTGCACCTTCAGCACCTCGGCCACGCCCGTTACCATTATCATTACCTCTAGCTGCACCTCGACCCCTCTGTGGTGGTCCTTCATTTCTAACCTGAGCACGGTTCTGACCCTCTGGTTGATTCTTAGCTAACTTCCGAGGACAATCCCTTACATGGTGATCGAACGATCCACACTCAAAGCACCCTCGATTACCACTCCAACACTCACCCTTGTGAGGCTTGCCACACCGAGCACATTGTGGCGGCCATTGGGTATTGGCAGCAGCAGGCCTAGCAGCTTGATCCGACCCATCAAACCTCGTCCTCTTCTGTTCATTACCCAAGAACCTTGAAGGTTCCGAGCTCCTCTTATTCCAATTTCGTTCTTGGTTCCGCTTAACGGACTGTCTTACTCCCTCAGCAACTTTAGACTTCTCCACAAGAACAACAAACTCTCGTTCCTGTTGTGGAGCTATCATCATCCTCAGCTCATCTCTCAGTCCATCCTCGAATCTAACACAGCGTTCATGCTCGGTACCCACAATACCACGAGCATACCTACTCAACCGAAGGAATTTGGCCTCATACTCCGCCACTGTCTTATTGCCTTGAGCCAGGTTCAAGAAAGCCTTTCGTTGTGCATCTACGTAGCTAGTTCCGATGTACTTCTTTTGATAGGCATCCTTGAAAAATTCCTGTGTGAGATTTTCGCTACCGCTCCATCCCTTACAGTGAGCCACCACTGATATGACTCATCCCGAAGCAAAGAAATTACACCCTTCAATTTCTCCTCAGCCGTAAAATCTATGTCATCCATGATTCTTTCAGTTGCTTCCAACCAAGATTACTCGCCGCCTTTGGGTGCCACTCGGAAACTCCCTAAATACTTCCGCTCAGTTGGCCCGAGTCGTTCAACCACCGATTCACGGGCTCCTGCACCAGCGCCAGGCCTCGGCCTTCGTTCCAATACCCGTAATCTGACTTGAGATACGACATCATTACCACCCGTCGATCTTGAAATTCGGTTTCCGCCACCGGCAGATCCGACATCTCATTTCGGACTGTGACCGCACCTTGCGGCTCAGACAAGGTCATCCTACCCTTCCCACGCCACGCGGCGAGCGTCCACGACCTCTTGAACTCATTCTAACGATTGCGTTTATCTGCTTAAGAATTTTATGGATTAGTACGTGTTTCACTTTGGTTATCCGCGACGAAATTTTATGAAAAGAGTTTAGTAGAAATTCTTTCGATCAATCAAAGGTTTAAGTCCTCCATCCTAGTTTACACGAAGAGCACATCCATTCCCTAATATCTTTCATCCTTATTCACTCATCCCGTGGGTAGTTTCGTCTTTTTCCTACTGAGGGTGTTTTTCGTAATTTCCAAAGTCGTGGTATTATTTATTGTGTTTGGCCTATGACCGAGTCCTCTTGGTTAGGGTGAACCAGAAGCTACGCACTGCAGGAATCCCGTGAAGAGGAGGTGAGTCACGAGGACCGCTTAAGTACCAAGCTCTTCCTGATCCAATCCTGAACATGCGCACCAAGGTTACCACACCCTAACTCGCGACTTGGTCGTAGGTTTGTTTAATTAGGCTTTTAAAGTCTTATGTCTTTGTTTGGGGTAACTAGTCCTAAAGTTTAAAGCACTTATCATACTATCTACGTTCCATGCTTCCTACCCTTCTACAGAAAATAATTCATACAGAAGTTAGGAGTACTTACCTGGGCGGATAGGTGCCGGAGACTCGGTGCCATGCTGTTCAAGCCAAAACAGTTTCAAATCATTCCAATAAGGCCTACTAACATAAAAACAAAACATTTTGGGCCTTGGGCCCCACAAATGAAGTTTTGAACCGGGCTCTGATACCAATTTGTAACACCCCAAACCCGGCCCAAACACTACGACCGAATTTGGTGTGCTACAGAGAAAACATCTTTGAAAATCCTTTTAAGTCGAATTATCTTTTTGGTAAAAGATGGTTATTTTGTTTGAAACATTTGAGGTGTATAAAATCCATACTTAGGTTTATTTTAAAAAAAAATATTCATTAAGTCAGATTGTTACTGATTCAGGTGTGCCCGATGGCGCGATAAAATATTTTGCGATTAAATTTTAGAAAACATGTGTACTTAATTTAATGTTAAGAAATAGTTTAACAAATTAATCCAAACATAGAATAATAAAATTATGTCTAGGCCTTACTATAACTTAATTAGAATAAACCAACATTAAATAAAATAAAACAAAGTCCAAGTTCGTCTAATTAAAATTTCCACTGCATGGCCACCTCGAGTCCATCCAGCTCCATCTCCGCGATCTACCCATCTGCAAAATGTTAAGGGAAGGGGTGAGTCACCAAGACTCAGTGTGTAATCCCCCACCCGGTAAGATAACTCATACACAAGTCATTAATAAACATGCACATGCAACCCAACCTAACCATCCATACTCCTTTTCTACCCCGTGTGGTCAAAACCACCGGTGGTCAAAACCACCGATGACTTAGAGTCACAAATCGGATGATGGGGCCAACCCATCGTGTGGTCAAAACCACCGATGACCATAGGTCACAATATATCAAATGTGGTCAAAACCACTCGTGGTGGTACCAAACCACCGGGACTTAGTCGCAAATAATCAATTGTTGTGGTCAAAACCACTTTGATGACCATAGGTCACAAAATAGTCTGATGGGGCCAACCCATCTTGTGGTCAAAACCACCGACGACATCCATAGTTCATCCCCCTCTCTCATCAATCCCACCATCACATGCTTACACATCAAATTTCATATATCATGTCATAGTATTAAACATCATGTGATGGCATGCAAACATATAAAAATTACAAGTTAGGGGACTTACCTGAAATCCATGATTATGCCACAAACTAACCACAACCAAAAGATCTAAGGCAAATAATAACAGCATGTAAATTAATAAAGTGTGTATAGAGATCTTACACACCTCTTACTATCGTAATTCCTAGATCTCGAAAAGCCGATCTACGATGCTAGATCTTGACCCTACATTCGGCCAAAGAGATACTAATAGGGGAGGGTAGATTTTGGCAACAAGGTTTTGAGAAAAGAGAGGAAATAAAAGATGAATGAGGTTCACAAATGAAGATTCGGCCAACAAGTCCAAGGGAGAAATCGGCAAGGTCTATGATGTTAATGGCTTTTGATTTCAAAGAAGAAAAATAGGTAAGCTTTACTTGAAGGTTCGGCCAAATGACAAAAGGGAAAAGAAGGAAACAAAAGGAGTAAGGCTTTCAAGAATTAAAATTCGACAAAGGAACCTCACCACCCTTTAAATAGCATTCGACCACTCTCCCCTTGAAGACTCCAACATTCGGCCATTTCCTAGAATCTCTCCTAGCCACTAATTCAAACACATTTGAATTAATCAAATCCTTTAAGTTACTCCCAGCCAACCATTTAAAACCAATTCAAATTAAACTAAAATAAAACCCACCTTTATCCATTATTATCTTATCAATTGAAAAAAACAAAATAAACTAATATAAATCCACCCCTCCAAATTAATTCTAAATCAAAATATTATGCTTATCCTATTGAAGTCCACATGTTGCCCAACTCTCCCCCTGCTTGTTGACGTCACAAGCAAAAAATTAAAAGGCTCAAAATATTGCTTCTCCTGCGTCTTGAACCCCGTCCCGCACCAAGCCCCTTTAAGTTTTAACACCCCCACGCCATTCTCACAAATATTTTTATGATATAAATCTGCCACATATTCTTTTAAGCCCTCCTTCCTTAGTTCCTTCCTTTTAAACGCCAAAACCAAAAATAAAACCCAGGTGCTTTCCATGCTATTCGAACTTGAGTCCCTTGCCAAGACCCACAAGTGGCGCCCCAAGCCACTCCACCAAAGTGACTTTCTTGTCATAAAACACCACCATTAAATTTTTAAGGCATACCTGGCCCAGTTTCTTTAGCTGACGCAAAAATAAAACCAAAATGCTGCCTTAGCAGCTCGAACCCTTGCTCCCTGAGGCGTCCCCTTCCAAGCTCTAAAGTGGCGTCTCCCTTGCCACTCTTCCAAGCCATTTCTTGCGTCTTAATCCCCCAAATATTTTTTTTAAGACCTCTAAAGCCAAGCTCCCCTTTTTAACACTAAAAAAAAAAAAAATCAAAAATTCCTTAAGCCATCCCCTACCTTCTAGGGTTTCCCAAACCCCCTTAAACCTCATATAACTTCACTATAAACCCACCATTTCTTGAGTTATACACTAAATGCATAACCCCTAGAACTAGGGTGTTACAATTCTACCCTCCTTAAAAATAATTTCGTCCTCGAAATTACTTGGCTAGATCAAACAGGAACTACTGCTGCGCACTCTGATCTCAAAAGAGCTATCCACATTTCTAGGCACAGTTTCTAAGTCCATACTCAAGATTCCCAATACTTTACTAATACCAGAAGACAACCTGACTTAACCACAAGCAAGGCAATGAAGGGTATTCTAGGAATAAAGAACGTACCTGTGGTCAAATCTGGCACATCTTCTTCCTCGCGACGTCTGGCTGCGTAAACCAACCTTGGTTGCCTCGCCTCTGCACCTTCAGCACCTCGGCCACGCCCGTTACCATTATCATTACCTCTAGCTGCACCTCGACCCCTCTGTGGTGGTCCTTCATTTCTAACTTTGAGCACGGTTCGACCCTCTGCGGTTGATTCTTAGCTAACTTCCGAGGACAATCCCTTACACGGTGATCGAACGATCCACACTCAAAGCACCCTCGATTACCACTCCAACACTCACCCTTGTGAGGCTTGCCACACCGAGCACATTGTGGCGGCCATTGGGTATTAGCGGCGAAGCAGCCTAGCGGCTTGATCCGACCCATCAAACCTCGTCCTCTTCTGTTTCATTACCCAAGAACCTTGAAGGTTCCGAGCTCCTCTTATTCCAATTTCGTTCTTGGTTCCGCTTAACGGACTGTGTCTTACTCCTCAAAGAACTTTAGACTTCTCCACAAGAACAAAGAACTCTCGTTCTGTTGTGGAGCTATCATCATCCTCAGCTCATCTCTCAGTCCATCCTCGAATCTAACACAGCGTTCATGCTCGGTACCCACAATACCACGAGCATACCTACTCAACCGAAGGAATTTGGCCTCATACTCCGCCACTGTCTTATTGCCTTGAGCCAGGTTCAAGAAAGCCTTTCGTTGTGCATCTACGTAGCTAGTTCCGATGTACTTCTTTTGATAGGCATCCTTGAAAAATTCCCAGGTGAGATTTTCTGCTACCGCTCCATCCCTTACAGTGAGCCACCACTGATATGACTCATCCCGAAGCAAAGAAATTACACCCTTCAATTTCTCCTCAGCCGTAAAATCTATGTCATCCATGATTCTTTCGATTGCTTCCAACGATACTCACGCCGCTGGGGTGCCACTCCGAAACTCCCTAAATACTTACGCTCGTTAGCGAGTCGTTCAACCACCGATTCACGGGCTCTCGCACCGCGCCACCCTCGGCAACTCGTTCCAATACCCGTAATACTGACTTGAGATACGACATCATTACCACCGTCGATCTTGAAATTCGGTTCCGCGGCGGCAGATCGACATCTCATTTCGGACAGTGTGACCGGACCTTGCTGGCTCGACAAGGTCATCCTACCCTTCCACGGCCACGCGCGGGCGTCCACGACCTCTTGAACTCATTCTAACGATTGCGTTTATCTGCTTAAGAATTTTATGGATTAGTACGTGTTTCACTTTGGTTATCCGCGACGAAATTTTATGAAAAGAGTTTAGTAGAAATTCTTTCGATCAATCAAAGGTTTAAGTCCTCCATCCTAGTTTACACAGAAGAGCACATCCATTCCCTAATATCTTTCATCCTTATTCACTCATCCCAGGGGTAGTTTCGTCTTTTTCCTACAGGGGTGTTTTCGTAATTTCCAAAGTCAGGGTATTATTTATTGTGTTTGGCCTATGACCGAGTCCTCTTGGTTAGGGTGAACCGAAGCTACGCACTGTAGTAGGAATCCACGAAGAGGAGGTGAGTCACGAGGACCGCTAAGTACCAAGCTCTTCCGATCCAATCCTGAGACATGCGCACCAAGGTTACCACACCTAACTCGCGACTTGGTCGTAGGTTTGTTTAATTAGGCTTTTAAAGTCTTATGTCTTTGTTTGGGGTAACTAGTCCTAAAGTTTAAAGCACTTATCATACTATCTACGTTCCATGCTTCCTACCCTTCTACGTAAAATAATTCATACGAAGTTAGGAGTACTTACAGGCGGATAGGTGCTGGGAGACTCGGTGCCATCTTTGTTCAAGCCAAAACAGTTTCAAATCATTCCAATAAGGCCTACTAACATAAAAACAAAACATTTTGGGCCTTGGGCCCCCACAGTCGAGTTTTGAACCGGGCTCTGATACCAATTTGTAACACCCCAAACCCGGCCCAAAACACTACGACCAATCAATTTGGTGTGCTACAGAGAAAACATCTTTGAAAATCCTTTTAAGTCGAATTATCTTTTTGGTAAAAGATGGTTATTTTGTTTGAAACATTTGAGGTGTATAAAATCCATACTTAGGTTTATTTTAAAAAAAAATATTCATTAAGTCGATTATTCTTGATTCAGTGTGCCCGATGGCGCGATAAAATATTTTGCGATTAAATTTTAGAAAACATGTGTACTTAATTTAATGTTAAGAAATAGTTTAACAAATTAATCCAAACATAGAATAATAAAATTATGTCTAGGCCTTACTATAACTTAATTAGAATAAACCAACATTAAATAAAATAAAACAAAGTCCAAGTTCGTCTAATTAAAATTTCCACTTTGCATGGCCACCTCGAGTCCATCCACTCCATCTCCGCGATCTACCCATCTGCAAAATGTTAAGGAAGGGGTGAGTCACCAAGACTCGGTGTGTAATCCCCACCCGGTAAGATAACTCATACACAAGTCATTAATAAACATGCACATGCAACCCAACCTAACCATCCATACTCCTTTTCTATCCCGTGTGGTCAAAACCACTTTGGTGGTCAAAACCACCGATGACTTAGAGTCACAAATCGGATGATGGGGCCAACCCATCGTGTGGTCAAAACCACCGATGACCATAGGTCACAATATATCAAATGTGGTCAAAACCACTGGTGGTACCAAACCACCGGGACTTAGTCGCAAATAATCAATTGTTGTGGTCAAAACCATCGATGACCATAGGTCACAAAATAGTCTGATGGGGCCAACCCATCTTGTGGTCAAAACCAGCGACGACAGTCCATAGTTCATCCCCTCCTCTCATCAATCCCACCATCACATGCTTACACATCAAATTTCATATATCATGTCATAGTATTAAACATCATGTGATGGCATGCAAACATATAAAAATTACAAGTTAGGGGACTTACACGAAATCCATGATTATGCCACAAACTAACCACAACCAAAAGATCTAAGGCAAATAATAACAAAGATGTAAATTAATAAAGTGTGTATAGAGATCTTACACACACATTACTATCGTAATTCCTATATCTCGAAAAGCCGATCTACGATGCTAGATCTTGACCCTACATTCGACCAAAGAGATACTAATAGGGGAGGGTAGATTTTGGCAACAAGGTTTTGAGAAAAGAGAGGAAATAAAAGATGAATGAGGTTCACAAATGAAGATTCGACCAACAAGTCCAAGGAGAAATCGGCAAGGTCTATGATGTTAATGGCTTTTGATTTCAAAGAAGAAAAATAGGTAAGCTTTACTTGAAGGTTCGGCCAAATGACAAAAGGAAAAGAAGGAAACAAAAAGGAGTAAGGCTTTGAAGAATTAAAATTCGACAAAGGGAACCTCACCACCCTTTAAATAGCATTCGGCCACTCTCCCCCTTGAAGACTCCAACATTCGGCCATTTCCTAGAATCTCTCCTAGCCACTAATTCAAACACATTTGAATTAATCAAATCCTTTAATTTACTCCCACCAACCATTTAAAACCAATTCAAATTAAACTAAAATAAAACCCACCTTTATCCATTATTATCTTATCAATTGAAAAAAACAAAATAAACTAATATAAATCCACCCTCCAGTAATTCTAAATCAAAATATTATGCTTATCCTATTGAAGTCCACATGTTTTTAACTCTTCCCCTATTGTTGACGTCACAAGCAAAAATTAAAAGGCTCAAAATATTGCTTCTCCTGCGTCTTGAACCCCGTCCCGCACCAAGCCCCTTTAAGTTTTAACACCCCACGCCATTCTGCACAAATGCATTTTTTTATGATATAAGTCCGCCACATATTCTTTTAAGCCCTCCTTCTTTAGTTCCTTCCTTTTAAACGCCAAAACCAAAAATAAAACCCAGTGCTTTCCATGCTATTCGAACTTGAGTCCCTTGCCAAGACCCACAAGTGGCGCCCCAAGCCACTCCACCAAGTGACTTTCTTGTCATAAAACCCCACCATTAAATTTTTAAGGCATACCGCCCAGCTTTCTTTAGCCGACGCAAAAAAACCAAAATCTTTGCCTTAGCACTCAAACCTTGCTCCCTGAGGCGTCCCCTTCCAAGCTCTAAAGTGGCGTCTCCCTTGCCACTCTGCCAAGCCATTTCTTGCGTCTTAATCCCCCAAATATTTTTTTTAAGACCTCTAAAGCCAAGCTCCCCTTTTTAACACTAAAAAAAAAAAATCAAAAATTCCTTAAGCCTTCCCCTACCTTCTAGGGTTTCCCAAACCCCCTTAAACCTCATATAACTTCACTATAAACCCACCATTTCTTGAGTTATACACTAAATGCATAACCCCTAGAACCAGGGTGTTACATGTGCAGCTCACTGTTTAGATTTATGCCTTGAAGATATTTTGAAAAAGCCCAGTGTAGCAAAAGTGTTAGATGAGGCAAAGAAAGTGACTTGCTTTATATACAATCACATTTGGACTGTTGATTTGATGAAGAAGTATACACAAAGGAAACAAATACTTCGACCCGCTCTTACTCGATTTGCAACTCATTTCATTCAACTTGAAGAGATAACAAGACAAAAGCAAGGTCTGAGAGAAATGTTTAATTCAAGGTTAGTATTTTATAATTAGTTAATATAATTACTTAAATATAGCAACCTTTAATGATTTTATTAGTTCCAAATAATTTAAATTATATAATTTTAAAATTTTTCTTATGAATATATAGGAATTTAAAGAATCAAAATGGGGACAAACAAAAAGTCGGGGCACACTTATGAAGCCAAAAAAATTGTTTTGGGAAAAGATTTTTGGAAAAAAGCCAATGACCTCATAAAAGTTTACGAGCCCCTAGTAAAAGTATTGAGACTTGTGGATAGCGATGAAAAACCAACAATGGGCTTTATTTATGAGGCTGTTGATAGAGCTAAACGAGCAATTCAACAAGATTGTCGATATTTCATCGAGTACGAAAAGATTATTGATAATAGATGGAATTTTATGCATTCCGACTTGCATTCAGCTGGTAAGATAAAATGTTTCATATAATTAAGAAATATTTTTATATTTTATTATTTTAAGCTTTAGATTATTATTATTTGATGATATTCTTATAAATTATACTTAGGTTATTTTCTCAATCCTCAATTTCAATTTGGGGTGGAGCATTCTGAGAATGTACTAATAGAAACATTAGAAGGTACACGATCAGTAATTGAAAGATTAGAACCTTCTCTTGATACTCAAGTCGGAATGGTTAATCAGGTTAGATTCAAGTACTATTATTTGTAACATAGTTACATAATTTGAAATAGAATTATTTTTTTTTTATTTTTACTCTATCTTTTATTTATGCAGTTGTTACTCTTTAGAGATAAACATGAGACATTCAGTACTCCACAAGCACAAAGAGCTTGGAAGCAAATGAATCAGAATAAATGATTAATTAAATTATTTAATTTAATTTATATTATTTAATTATATTTTACATTTTGAAGTTATTTTGAAATTTAAGTAATATTATGCAAATGAGTGGTGGATAATATACGGCACATGTGTTCTGAATTACAAAAATTAGCAATTAAAGTGCTTAGTCAAACAACTTCAAAGATCAAATTGCGAACGAAATTGGAGCACATTTAGTTATATTCACACCAAGGCAAGAAATAGGTTAAAGTATAAAAACTTGAGAAACTAGTGTTTACCTATTATAATATGAGGCTTGGATAAGGCATCAAAAAGAATGAGCAATCGATGATATAAACGCTAGTTTTAATCCTATCGACCTTGATCATATCTTTGAAGATGTTGATCCACTATCAGAATTGCTTCATGAGAAAGAGAATCCATTATTAGATGGTGAAAATGCCGGTGTGTTGCCTGTGGATACCCCTGATGATGAAATGGATGTTAATCAATCTCAACAACAAAAGTTGTCTCATTCAAGTTCTAGTTCAACGCCAAGTCAGAGTGGCGATGGAACCGATGGTGGTGGTTTAAGTCCAATTGATGAGGATGATGGATATAGTGGTGATAGAGGTGAAATTAGGTCTTCTAGTCAGTATGGAGGAGAATATGGGGTTGGTACCACTAGTGGACATTTTCGTGATAGATCAGAGTTTGATGGAAATATGTTTCCTGAACCTAGGAGAGATAGAAGTGAACCTAGAGCTCCATCAAAAGGAAAAGGCAAAAAGCATACTTCTATAGGCTCTTCATCTGATAGGAGATCGAGTTCTAGTAACCTTGGGTATAGTGATTCATCTACTAGCACTCAAAGTTTTTATCCACTAGAACAACCTTCATATTTTCAACCTTCACATGGTTATCCACAACCGTATGGTTATTATCCACCATTTCCTAATTATGGTGTGCCATACCAGCCTCAAATGCATCCTCCACCACCAATGTATCACCCACCTCCACCTCTCATGTATCCTCCTCCTAAAATATATCCTCCATAGCAATTATATGAAAACCAAGGTGAAAATGTTACTTTTTTTGGATATATTTTTGGACAAAGGCCAAGAGAATCAAGTCAAGAATGCTCTCAAAGTGAAGGTGAAGGATTTGATCTTCCTCTTCATTCCACTAATTGGTGAAAACTAAATCATACCACTACCATTATTTGTAAGGTATGTTTTTTTTAAAGAAAACTTTTGTTAATGTTCTTAATTTTGATGATATTAAAACATTTAAAATATATCTTTAGATAAATGAATGGAGTATATTTTATGAAAAGATAATTAAGAATCGAAGCATGTTAAACTATATATGAAAGTAGAATGAGAGTGAGAATAAGTGGTAGGAAATAGAAATAATTAATGAGAATCTATACATTTATCTATTCCTTTTTTCCTTTTGCAGCATAGAATGTTTATATCTTCACCATCTTCAAAGTCACAAGAAATATTGTAGACATCTCTCGTATGAATTTTCAATTATTTCATCTATAAAAACTTTCAGACTTATTAAATATGATAAATGTTTAATATATCTTTTTTTTACTTTGTTATTAGTTAATATAACATTCTTAGAAAATTCATAAATAAATGTAAGAATAATTAATGATTATAAAAGTTGTGTTCTCATATCATATTAATAAAAGTTCATAAGTGTTAGAAAACACTCTAAAAATCATTAAAAGTGACTTTTTATAATTATAATTATAATTATTATGTTTTACAATAAGTTGTGCGAATTTTAAAAAAATTCACGACCGCGAAACCCGCAGTGACCGCAATAGTATCCGTTATTTCCGCAACCGCGATAAATGCAACGCGACCGAAAACGCGACCATGACCTCAATTTAAATCCCTGCATGGCACAACCAAACCCCAAAAAGGACACTACCAACCATTATGAAAGCTAGTCAAGAAGCGACAGTAGAGGAGATCTGTTGGCCACAAAGTGGCCTTAGCCACCAAATGGGAAGGTTTGGTGCGACAAAACCCAAGAACAAGTGAAGTCCAACCATCGAGGAGCCCAACTGTTGAAGACAACATCCAAGAAGAAGATTAGAGGCTTGCCGAAAACAAGTCAAAACTTGAAGAAGAAGAAGAAAAAACATCGCACAAAAGTGTAAAGATGCCTATGTAACACCCTACCTGACTTGATCGTCGAGTCCGAGCTACAAGATGCCATATTCGCTGCTGAAGCAACTATGATTAAAATATACTCGATTAACACCATTTAACATGAAAATGTAGGTAATTTAAGCATATGATATGTAACACCCCAAACCCGGCCAATACGTCACGACCAGATCTGGTATGCTACGGTTTTAAGGTTAAAAACTTTACTTGGAATGATTCTGAAAAACTTAGTCGTTTTTGTAGATAATCTTTAAATAGGTGGCACTGGTAGAAAATCTTTGAAATTTTATTTTTAAAACCAAAACAAGTGTTATTTTAAATAATGTGTGAAAATCCCATTTTTATTTCTTTTAATCATAAGTCCTTGATCATGAATGAAAAAAAACATAAACATTGACAAGTATCAACTGATAACCTAAGCGATGGAGGCCTTATTACATCAAATAATTCCAAAATTTAAACTTAAAATAAAATGGAAATTTAATAAATAAAAGACTTGTTGGCCCCACGAGTCCGCCTCGGCTCCCTTGTCCACGATCTACTGCTCATCTGAAAGGTTAGGAAAAAATAATAGGGTGAGTCACCAAGACTCAGTGTATAAATCCCTAAAACCCTGACCTGAGGCCCACAAACACATTATGAGCCCTGGCCCATACATAAAGGCAACAATCATATTTACATGATAAATAAAAAATGATGAATAACCCAACCCAACCTAGAATTCCATCCTCTACACACCAACCCGTACCAACCATCACACCTCGGGGATTTCTACAATCAACCCTCCATCCGCTACACACCATAACGATAGCCGTACTACCTATTCCTATTAATCAGGAATCATTAAACGTGGCATAGCCACCGATCACTATGTGACCTAACATTTATATAACGTGGGATTTCTACCACCGATCACTAATGTGACCTATCATGCACTTCCCCTTAATTATCATAATCCCACCCCATGCATACACACATAAAGAAAACATCATACAGGCTTTCATATATTTCGATACACATAGAGATTTCTATGATTACGTACCTGGCATCCTTGCCTAACCCTTTTAGGGTTTTATTCAACTGTCTACACAGCCTATTATCCGACTTTTAGCCCATAACATAAACATATATATACATTCATACAGATTATTTGTGTGTTAGAGATCTACACACCTGATTACCGTTAGAATGACACTCTTTATGTCGACACTATCAGAAGTCGATACCACTGCTACTTGCCTAAGGTGTTGTTCAGATGCTGGTCCACAACCTGGTGGCCAATCCCGTACTGCTGACACAACTCGTTTCTTAAACTTAGGGATTCTCTCCTTTGCCTTAAAATCCCGAAATTGGAGACTAGCGATTTCTGGCTTTTAAATCTAGATGATCAGGTTTCCTTCAAATCCCGGAATGCCGCCCAAACGCAAAAGAGAGGAAATATTAGCTTCATTCGGCAGCCTTAACAACCAAGTGGCCATTCGACCTTGTCTCTTAAAAACTGAAAGAGAGATTGAAGAGATAGAAAAATCGGCACTCACCTTAACGCAGAGAATTCGACTACCCCTTAGAGATTCTGACTTTTTGAGAAGATCAGAAGAGAAGATGATTCGAAGAAATCTATAGAGATTCGGCTTTTAGAAGAAAGAAGAGAAAAGAATAATGGAGTTTTCGACTTTCGGCTTTTTAGAAGAAAGAAGAGAAGAGAATAATGGAGTTTTCAGCTTTTAGAAGAAATAAGAGAATAATGGAGTTTTCGGCTTTTAGGAGAAAGAAGAGAAAATAATAATGGGGTTTTCGGCTTTTAGAAGAAAGAAGAGAATAATGGAGTTTTCAGCTTTTAGGAGAAAGAAGAGAAAAGAATAATGGGGTTTTCGGCTTTTAGAAGAAAGATGAGAAAGAAAAGGTGGAAACCCTAAATACCGAAAAATAAAGAAGAGAACCCTCCCTATTTATAGAAATTTCGGCACTCACCTATGAAAAACCGAAAGTGTCCTTCCTGATAACTAAAAATTAATCAAATAAAAAGGGAAAATTCAACACCTCCTTTGCCATAAAGAAACCGATTTCTTCACTTCTCTAGGTGATGGAATTTCGGCCAACTCCTAGCCTTATAGATAGCTCATATCTTTTCTCCTTTTTTTTCCTTCCATGTTATCGACTATATTATCTACATTATCCCATTCACATAAATCCTCCTAGTTTTGAGCCTTGTTGCCGTCCACTCTACCTAACCCTAATGCCGAAATTTAGCTAACTTAAATTAAAAGAGTTGGGCTCCATGTCACTTAAATTTGGGCCCCTTACTCCCTTGTGTGGCGTCACCTCCTTGCTCCCTAAGTGGCGCCACTGACCACTGGGCCACAAGCCCATTTTGACATTTTAAACTCAGATACCACCTTTTAAACCCTATAGTGCCCAAACAAAAATTTAACTAAGGCTTCAGCCCAATCCTGAGCCCTGGACCCCTAATGCTCAAATTAACTCATTACACATATTCACCCATTAAATACATAGGCCCAAAAATTTAGGATGTTACAGTTCTACCCCCCTTAAAGAAATTTCGTCCTCGAAATTTCCACCTAAATATTAATCATACTACCCAAGTCTCACCACTATGCTTTCGCTGCGCACTCTAATTCTAAAGCCAAAATAAACACTTAGTATACTATGGTAGGCACGCACCATCATTCGCATCCGGGCGTCTCCGTCCCTACCACGCCACGCCATGCGGCGGTCGTCCCGACCCCTTGTACTCATTCTACCGATTCGTGTTTATCTGATTAGAAATTTTATGAATTATTAATTTCTTCCACTAATTAACCACGAACAGTCTTATGAACAGTAGTTTTAAGAGTAGTTCTTTCGAATTCACAACTATAACTACAATTCAGTCTCAAGTTCACATCTCCTAGTTCTAGGAAGCACACACATACAATCATCAACCACCACATACAAGTAGCATTCACGAACTTACGTTCATCACCTAAGGGTATTTTCGTCATTTCACTACCTAGGGGTATTTTCGTAATTTATCCTACATGGGTATTTTCGTAATTTTCCAAAGTAGGGTTTCTTGGTGATTTTGCGAAATAAAGGTATTTTGGTAATTTTGCCATTCGGGGGTATTTCGGTAATTTTGTAAACCGAGGTATTTCGGTAATTTTGCAATTCGAGGGTATTTCGGTAATTTTACAAATCAGGGGTATTTCGGTAATTTTACAAATCAGGGGTATTTTGGTCATTTTCAAAACTTGAGGTGATTTTAGAAATTTTACAAAATAGGGTGGCTAATCCCTTTCGGGTTTTAATTTTTAATTTTTTTTTTTGGCCTGCCAACAAGTCCTCATGGCTAAGGTGAACAGTCACTACGCACCAGGTAGGATTCCAGCGGAAAGGAGGTGAGTCACTAGGACCGCTTAAATACCAAGCTCTCCCTGAATCCAATCCTAGACATGCGTATGCCTGTTGCCACACCCTAATCTCGTGACTTGTTCACAGGTTTGTTTGGTTGGATTAAATTTTATGAATTTAGAGAGTTGTTTAAACTAAGCCTAAAGTTCATCAATGTCTAATATACTAGCCTACGTCCATCAAGCCCATCAAGCCCAACATACATATCACATCCAAAATTTTAGAATGCTTACCTGCGTGGATCGGGTGCCGGTAGACTCGAAGGTCATATCTTCATCCAAACATTTTTCTCAAATTCACAACAAGTTTTCAAATCACTACTAGACCCATTTCACAGCCCGAGTTTTGAACTGGGCTCTGATACCAAAGTGTAACACCCCAAACCCGGCCCATACGTCACGACCAGATCTGGTATGCTACGGTTTTAAGGTTAAAAACTTTACTTGGAATGATTTTGAAAAACTTAGTCGTTTTTGTAGATAATCTTTAAATAGGTGGCACTGGTAGAAAATCTTTGAAATTTTATTTTTAAAACCAAAACAAGTGTTATTTTAAATAATGTGTGAAAATCCCATTTTTATTTCTTTTAATCATAAGTCCTTGATCATGAATGAAAAAAAACATAAACATTGACAAGTATCAACTGATAACCTAAGCGATGGAGGCCTTATTACATCAAATAATTCCAAAATTTAAACTTAAAATAAAATGGAAATTTAATAAATAAAAGACTTGTTGGCCCCACGAGTCCGCCTCGGCTCCCTTGTCCACGATCTGCTGCTCATCTGAAAGGTTAGGAAAAAATAATAGGGTGAGTCACCAAGACTCAGTGTATAAATTCCCTAAAACCCTGACTGAGGCCCACAAACACATTATGAGCCCTGGCCCATACATAAAGGCAACAATCATATTTACATGATAAATAATAAATGATGAATAGCCCAACCCAACCTAGAATTCCATCCTCTACACACCAACCCGTACCAACCATCACACCTCGGGGATTTCTACAATCAACCCTCCATCCGCTACACACCATAACGACAAATCATCGCCTATTCCTATTAATCAGAATCATTAAACGTGGCATAGCCACCGATCACTATGTGACCTAACATTTATATAACGTGGGATTTCTACCACCGATCACTATTGTGACCTATCATGCACTTCCCCTTCATTATCATAATCCCACCCCATACATACACACAAAAAGAAAACATCATACAGGCTTTCATATATTTCGATACACATAGAGATTTCTATGATTACGTACTTGGCATCATTGCCTAACCCTTTTAGGGTTTTATTCGACTGTCTACACAGCCTATTATCCGGCTTTTAGCCCATAACATAAACATATATATACATTCATACAGATTATTTGTGTGTTAGAGATCTACACACCTGATTACCGTTAGAACGACACTCTCTATGTCGACACTATCAGAAGTCGATACAACTGCTACTTGCCTAAGGTGTTGTTCAGAAGCCGGTCCACAACCTGGTGGCCAATCCCGTACTACTGACACAGCTCGTTTCTTAAACTTAGGGATTCTCTCCTTTGCCTTAAAATCCCGAAATTGGAGACTAGCGATTTCTTGCTTTTAAATCTAGATGATCAGGTTTCCTTCAAATCCCGAAATGCCGCCCAAACGCAAAAGAGAGGAAATATTAGCTTTATTCGGCAGCCTTAACAACCAAGTGCCCATTCGGCCTTGTCTCTTAAAAATCAAAAGAGAGATTGAAGAGATAGAAAAATCGGCACTCACCTTAACGCAGAGAATTCGACTACCCCTTAGAGATTCCGGCTTTTTGAGAAGATCAGAAGAGAAGATGATTCGAAGAAATCTATAGAGATTCAGCTTTTAGAAGAAAGAAGAGAAAAGAATAATAGAGTTTTCATCTTTCGGTTTTTTAAAAGAAAGAAGAGAAGAGAATAATGGAGTTTTCGGCTTTTAGAAGAAAGAAGAGAATAATGGAGTTTTCGGCTTTTAGGAGAAAGAAGAGAAAAGAATAATGGGGTTTTCAGCTTTTAGAAGAAAGAAGAGAATAATGGAGTTTTCAGCTTTTAGGAGAAAGAAGAGAAAAGAATAATGGGGTTTTCGGCTTTTAGAAGAAAGAAGAGAAAGAAAAGGTGAAAACCCTAAATGCCGAAAAATAAAGAAGAGAACCCTCCCTATTTATAGAAATTTCGGCACTCACCTATGAAAAACTGAAAGTGCCCTTCCTGATAACTAAAAATTAATCAAATAAAAAGGGAAAATTTGGTACCCCCTTTGCCATAAAGAAACCGATTTCTTCACTTCTCTAGGTGATGGAATTTCGGCCAACTCCTAGCCTTGTAGATAGCTTCTATCTTTTCTCTTTTTTTTTTCCTTCCATATTATCAACTATATTATCTACATTATCCCATTCACATAAATCCTCCTATTTTTGAGCCTTGTTGCCGTCCACTCTACCTAACCCTAATTCCGAAATTTAGCTAACTTAAATTAAAAGAGTTGGGCTCCATGTCACTTAAATTTGGGCCCCTTACTCCCTTGTGTGGCGTCACCTCCTTGCTCCCTAAGTGGCGCCACTGACCACTGGGCCACAAGCCCATTTTGATATTTTAAACTCAGATACCACCTTTTAAACCCTATAGTGCCCAAACAAAAATTTAACTAAGGCTTCAGCCCAATCCTGAGCCCAATTTGGACCCATAATGCTCAAACTAACTCATTACACATATTCACCTATTAAATGCATAGGCCCAAAAATTCAGGATGTTACATGATATGATATATAATTATTTTTGGGTCTTATACAAGCTTACGAAAGCTCTAATGCTAACCTGAGATCGAGATAGGACCAAATTGTAAAGAATTTAAAATATCAAGTTGACGTCGCGACTTCGGGGGCTCTTCGTTGTGACATGACATACTGACTTGGGCTCATCGCGTCGTGGCCTGGAGTCCTGATCTCGTCACGACAACACTCGCACGATGTCACAACGTCAGATACTGTTTCTACAATTTCTAAATGAACCTCAACATGCACGATCAACCAAAGCATATACCAACACTCAATTTTTCAGCTAAACATACATTCCCAATAGGTTTGATATTAAATCATAATACCCTCATACATATAAACATTCCCTTCCCTTTATCAATTTCTTCAAATCGCCTAAGTAAACTTCATTAACTAATATAAGTCACATGACATAAGAATACATGTATATATTCATACATCACCATTCACTCAAGTTGCCATTACATGCTTTATGCATTAGCCAAAATTTGTGACAATCTAAGTCTCATGAATCAAACATATATTACCTTTATAATACCAAATCTAACATCTAAAAATTCATAAATATCATACTATAACAAAATGACTCAAAATAGGTACATGTAAAACTTAGAACAAAATAGAATTTCTACGAAATTTGCTGATTCGGGGATCAATTACTGGATGCTGGATCAATTGCTCGAACTACCAGTATCTACTTCACCTGGGCACAGAGAAAAACAAATTGTATGCTACGCAAATACACTCAGTGGTAAATGTTGGAAAAAAAGCCCAGTTTAAAAATGGTTTTCTTGCACGGCGAAAAATTAAAATTTTGAAAATCGACCCGATTTGTGATACTTAAAGCAATAAACCTTAACCAAATACGCACATGTGTTTTCTGATAAGTGGATCCTCGATTTTTTTCAGCTTTCAACCAAATGATCTTCTATGCTATTCTCATATCATGAACTGCTTCAAGTGTGGGCTCGAACCAATTGAACCAAAACACAGAACTAGAAAAATTTCTTTTAGGGATGAAAACAAAAATTCTCTATTCTTAAAAAGATACCGAAAAAATTATTATTCTAAAAAATATGTTTATAAGTTGAGAATACAATCTCTCTATTTTTCGGAAGAATAACAATCTCCCAAAAGTTGTGTTAACAGCCTTATTGGTGCCATCTATTTATAGGAAGAAAAGGTAAAACCCTTGTAGAGTTGTAGAGGTTTATTTTAAATAGAAAAACAACATCCTACTTAGAGTAGGAGAGGCGTGAATGACTCACCATTGTATTTCTACTAGGGTTTCCGCCCCTTTCATGTTATATGATAGGTTTTGGGCCTTTCCCACATCGAGTCCAATTTCGAGTACTTCTTAGGCCTTTTTGACCCAGTACTCTGTAATGTGATCCAACCCAATTCAATTTTTCTATTTTCTAAAATAAACTTTAATATTTACATATTAAATAATTTTTTCATCTCAATTTTACCCTAGTAAATTTTTTTACAATTTTACCCCCGGTAAAATTTCGAGAAAATTCATTCAATATGTCACAACTCAACATGTTCACTATGACCGAATGATTTTTTTTATTTTCGGGCTTCAAAACAGTCCAAAAATATAAACTCATACTTCCATCATTTTTTAAGTAATCTTATATAGTATTGCAAGTTTCCATTTCCATTTCCATTTTTGGAAACCTACATTTATTTCCAAATGATTTCATTTCTCCATTTTGGAGAAAACCATAATTGTTCCTGAATGTTTCTCATTTCTTTTCTTCTATTCATTTTGTTCATTTTTATCCAAACACGCAATTCATTTCTGGTTTCAACGAGTTAGTGGAGGGACCGATTGGACATATGTAGTTGAGGCTCAAATGATTAATAATTAAGTTTCACCTTTTCGCCAATTAATTATAAACTCATTTAGTCACGAATTCATTCCCCTATAGTATCGTAACTGAGCTCTCCTCAACGACATACCATTACTAAAGAAACTACTTAGTGCTCGTCCAATGACCTTGTCATAAGTGTGTTACCCTCATAGGATATCCTTGATCTCTTTGGGATAATATACGTTCTCCCAATATGATCCTATTTTATCTCATGATAACCATTACATCTTCCTTCATGAAAAGCCAATCACTATCAAATAGTCATCAAGTCATCCATCACAAAGACTGACAACCCGTAACCACGTTTACTTTTCATCAACCATGTAATGTCAATGAGAGGATGTCATTTACCTATGTTTTGGTTTATGAATTCCACTGTTGTGAATGACGCCACATACCACATAAGTCATACACCCAATGCACCAACTTTCGGTTCCTTATCTATTTGAACTCAGGTTTTTACTTATATCAAGGAGTACGAGTCACGCATACATAATCCGCCATCCACTCAGGATTTAGGTCTGCCACACTATGAATGTCACAAGTGAATAAATCTATAAACAGATTCAGGATCTATTCTGCTTAGGTCCTGTCCGATGTACTATCAATCCAATCAGTCAAATCTATGTCTCTATCTTCAGGGAGTCATCTGCTCCGATGCCCAAAATAATGCATCTCCCCAATTGGACTTGATAGACGACATATTAGTCTTTCAATCAGTTTTCTCATTTCTAATTAGACTAAGGACATGTTTAGGTTTGTCTACTAATATAAGTTGTCTTTCCGTACTACCTCTTAGTATTAGTTTAAACAATAGACAACCAATAAGCAACATTTATTTCTATTTTTCTTTGTATGCAAAAACCATGTGAGGACAATTATACAAAATATATTAATGTAATCAATAAATTTGTTTTATTAACCAATCTGTTCGAAAAAATTACAAGTTTATATTGATGAAAATACTACACTTAGGGCACCAGATCCAACAGTAAATCTATGATTCAAGACAACATAACAAGATTATGCAAAATGCAGATATTCAATTCCTAACCCAATCTCATACCATTTTTTTGTCGAACACTTTCAATTTCATATAGTTATGCTTATACCAATCTTACATGTCAATTCATTTAAATGTTTATGTCAAAACTATCATTTCTACTTAACTTGTACATATTCATTTTTTTGCAACTCAATTCATCACATGAGTATCTAAATATACCATTCATTTCACAACTATATTCATCATTCTAAACTCATTTATACATATATTTATACTCAATCCCATATTACCATTTCAATCATTTCCGAGTCCACAAGCTCATTCGTACTTAATCGACCCCTAGAGCTCGTTTACCATTCGTTTCGCATATTACAATTCAATTTCATATATCACTTCACATATCATTTTAGCAATTCATTCATTTGTAACCTTTTTAACCAACACGGACTCGAAATGGGTTTGTGGATCTGTCACCCTACATCTCAATCTGCCACCACAGTACATCATTGGATAAACCGATAGAAAGATACTAGCACACAAAGTGCATCATTGGGCAAGTCGAAGCAATTACACTAGCATACGAGGTGCATTATTAGATAAACTGAAGCAATTATATTGGAATATTAGTGCATCATCAGATAAACGAAACAATCATATTGGCACATTGTAACAACCCGATTTTCAATGTATCAAAAAGGCAGTTTCGGAACCCCATTTCTGATGTTTGAGTTCGTAAATATTAAATATTAATATTAATATTTAAGATGTTAGTATTAAATTTTGGTTCTAATTCAACCGAACTAGACTTGGTGTAATACCCCAAACCCAACGGGAAAGGTCCGACCAAAATCCAATTTGCCACATTAGCCACCAAAATAACTCTCCGTTAACTCCCAACCTAACCTATAACACACCACTTATACTTAGCATGCGAACTTAATGTTAATCATCAACAAAGCAGCGGAAAACACACACATAAAACACATGGGTTCGCATACAAAACACAGCAGAGTTCACTACTATGCGAAACAATAATTCCAGACACTTAGAAATATTTAAATATTCACATCACACTTAAAAGCTTCGCATCACAATTGGACTTAGCTCACATGCCTTATTATCACAAGAGATCGTAAACCAACACACAAACATAGGTTCGTAGATTAATATAGGCTCGTACAAAACATGAGTTCGCAAAGCACAGTAGCTCGCATACAGTGATTTTTTTTTAAATCTTAAGTTCACATAATAATAATAGTTCACTTAACACCTAAATTTCTCATACATCATAGATTCACTAATTACCAGGCTTCGCAAATAAGGAAAACATGCATGCAAAATACTATCACAGTTAAACAGGGTTCGTATAAATTCTTGGGCTTGCACACATGTAAGGGTTTGTAAAGCTAAAGGTACGCATGTAAATATGGTAAATATATCTAGAGTTTTGCATGTAATAATACTAACACTACAAGGGCACGCAAGTAATTTACAAATAGACGTGCATGAATAACATCGATTTAGCACTTATCATACAGAAGTCAAAATCCATAACAAGTTCACAGAAATGGAGTAAACTTAGTAACATAGTATATTGTACTTTTATACTAACAAAAGCCCATCGCCCATCTTTATGGTTCACCTATATCAGTCAAGTGCCTCGCCAGATCATCGACTTCGCCAATGTTATCCGCGATCTACTTGCTTGAGAAGTAAGAGAGGAGTGGGTGAGTGTAGGGAGAACTTAGTGAATAATTAGAATTAATTAGATTATACCTTAAAAACAACATTTGAAACAGTAGAAAACTTTATTTTCTAAAACATTTTGCATGCTGGGTTCGTAGGTGAGGATGCGAGACCCAGTTCGCATCGGTAAACCTTATTTTTATGAAACCAGTTTTTTTTTTAAAAAAAAAAACATTGCTTAGAAATCCTTTCTTTTAAATACTTGCTTTTAAAAGGGACTCGCATTAAAATCTTACGAGGCCATATTGCTTTTCAAAAACAAAACTGAATATGAGTTTATAATAAAGTCTTGAGACCAACTACCACATAACAGAATTCATGAACAGAGTCGATCTTAGGTCGCATGATTAATTCATCAAACAGAAGAAATGCATCGTTGAATAAGTTATATCCAACCCAGCTCACAAAGAGCACGCAAAATGAGACATACATAATCTCACAAAGGCCCATGCTCTAAAAGAGCACGCAAAGTGAAGCTTAACATGGGTGAGTACTCACACTATTGGTATATCAATCAGAAGGCTCACTAAAGAGCACACAGAACAGAAAACTCGCATTGAGACAAAGCTAAACAAAGAGCTTGCATAAAGTAGAGCTAAAACATTTTCTTATAAAAAGCTCGCACGTTAAGTGCCTTTCAAAAACACAATTTAAAATTGTTCTTTCAAAACATTCTTATTATCAAAAGCTCGTACAGAAGCCCGCATAAAACTGTGCTTTAAAATCATCTTTTCAAAATCGTAATTTTGAAAACAATGTTTGTATCTTAAAATAGAGCTTTCAAAAATCTTACTTTTTGGTTTTGAAAACAAGGTTTCCTTTAGAAAACCATAGCCATTAGCGATCATAATCAGAATACCTTTGAAAACCCATAAACTAACAGTTACCGATCACTCACTAGAAACGGAGAACTTAAATGATTTTGGCTTTGCCTTTGTCCTTGCTAGAAGATGGTCTGGTCGGTTTGCAGCAAACAACCCTAACAAGACAAGAACTTACTAATCAAACCCCTTAAATACACCATTAAGGTACCACTAAACACTTACCAACCCAAAAGCTCACCAAAATATATTTCCCCATTTTTCTCCTTCTTCCACACACAACTTTTAACTTTTCTCAAGTTTTTCTTCTTCTTCATTATTGCGGCTGCTGTACGAGTGCATACATCAATGGACGTTTTGACAATTCCTCGATAGTGATTTAAAGAGTTTATCGTTTCTAGACTTTAACATATTCAAGTTTGTTTTAAAATCTTTATATTTACTACTAGTGGTGCTTTGTAAAACAAAGACAATTGTTTTGTTGTGATGGTTGCCAAACATGTTCAAGGACTGTCATGCGACGAATTCTCGGTCACCAATAACTTCCTGAATTTGAAATTTTGTGAGGTTGGTGCACATCTTGATTTTTTTCCAAAAGAAAATCATTATTCAAGAAAGGGGATTCATATTCCCAATGGATAGTAGAGGTAAGGTGTGGAAAATAGTGCATGCCAATAAGTGGGAAAGTTTCAGGAAGCACCCATTCGAACCGGCTTGCATCCCGATAGTTCAAGAATTTTCTTCGTCACTCAAGGAGTATGAGACCAAAACACCATTAGGTGAACCATAGTCGTATGTTACCATTAGAGGGAAGGAGATTATAATATCGGGTCCAGAAATTTGTTGGTTTTATGGGGTTTCATTTTACATGTATGATTTTATACAAATAACCGAACTAAATTTTTCTCCAAACATTAGCTTAGAGGATGTAATAGATTATTTAACCGAGGGAAAAAGCGAATGGAAAAGAGACTTAGCTACCAATTTTCCAATATTCTTCCATCCCGTGAGCATGATTCCTTTAGCTAAGATTTGGGTATAATTTGTTTGTTCCCGCATATACCCCACTACGAATAGTTCTAACATAACCATTTTTCTAGCTATAATGTTACACGCTGTTTTGCAGAAAGAAAAGCTCTGTGTCAGAACGTGGATGTACCGAAGCATGATTTGTTGCATTCATGAAGAAAAGCAGGACTCCTCTTCCCACATCTTGCAACCACCTTGTGCAAGAAGGTAAAGGTTCCCATGGTCTGTTTGAACGGTGGTTGTGCCCAACTACAAATTCAATTGGAAATTCAATCTACAAGCAACTTATCGCATCCCATTAAAAGCAATGCAATGAAGGAAAGCGAACACAAGTGACCCAAAAAGAAGATTTACCTCCCATTAAAACAATTACCTCCTATTAAAATAAAAGGACGCTAAAACATCGACAAAATAGATGCACTAATCATACCCCCAATATTGAATGGATGAAGCAATGGATGCATGATGCGGGACCATTATTCGAGGATTATGTGAGAAGGCACAATATGAGGATGCCCATATTTCCAACCCTCGAAAGTAACCAATTGCAAGATTCCCACACCAAGGAGGAAGGATATCTGGAAGAGGAAAACAAGGAAGAAAACAATGATGGCAGGGACACTGAAGAGTCGAAATCCAAGTCCGATTAAGAAACAACTTGATTTTTTTATTTTTTTATTTCAGGCATTTTAGTTAAAAAAAACTTTTGAACTATTATTTATTTTTTTTATTCCTAATCGGGACTTGTAATTTTTATTTTGGATGATTTTATTTTTGTTTGGACTTTATTTACTTATTTTTGCAATAGTTTTCTATTATTTAATTTCTGTGTAGGAACCCCGTACGATATGAGGCACTACATTTGGGAGCTAAACCAGTACGAAGAGGACCACCCGACCACATCCGAGAAACTTCAACGCTTAAACTAGGTAGTCTCTTCTCTTATTTATAGGACGCACATTAGGGACAATGTGCTAAATAAAGTAAGGGGTAACATAGAAATTTTTCAAAAATTTTATGTTTTATTAGTTGTTTTTCATTAAAAAAATTTGGTGGGTGTATTTGTGCGCGAGCTTGTAGCGATACAAGTGATTTGTTAGGAGCATGTAAATAGGATTTTATGTTTAAATGGTAAATTTAATTCGATAGCAATTGATTTTAGGTTGTTTAATGTCACACTATTTAGTTCATTTGGTTACATTGTGAATAGGAGATAGTGTGTTAGGTATACCAAATGACAAATAGGTACATTAAAAGCATATGTGTTTGCTTGAATACTGAGTTGTTAGTGTGTTAATATTATATTAATTGTAATCCACGAATTGAGACAATTAGGGATGACCTAATACGTTGTTTGGTGGACATTTCAGAGCTAAAAGGCTTATCTAAATTAAAATCCCTAGTACCCTAATTTTTAAACCTAATTCCCTATTTCACAATAAACCATAATGAAAGCCCTAAGCCTTAAAATGTAACCTCTTAATTCGATTTTCTTGGTACCTGCATGAACATAGATGCCAGGCCCTCGATATTGAGGGTTAGGTAGATACAACACAGTGGTTTCCAAAATAAAAAAAGATAAGAGTGAACCTAGGGGATAGTATAGTATGGTGAGTATAAGAGTCTTGCAAACTTGTGTGTAAATAGAAAATTTCAAAAAATCATCAAAAGGAAAAAGTTTGATAGGGCTAAAATAGCCAAGCGAGAAGTTCTCGAGAAAATAGAAAAGCAAAGTGAGTGAAAAAGAAAAGAAAAGAAAAGAAAATACTCATTTTTGCACATAAGTCTCGCTAGGACGATTGTACTCACTAAAACTTTACTATACTTTAGGAATCAGAGAAAAAAAGGCAGGTGAGAAAAGGGGATGTAAGGTAATGAGCTAAAGGGTTTAATCGAGGAAGTATTGGGGTCAATATAATATGCCAAACTATTTTTGTGCTTAAACTGTTTTGTTGTGCCTGTTCTTTAATTCCGAACCAACCTAAGTCACAGAATGTTACAAGCCGAAAAGACCTATGTGACCTAAGTGATACTATTCATGGATGAAAATTGACTGAATTTTGACATTTCTAATTACTTGTATTCTTCGAGTATAAATGTATATTTGTGTACTTGTTTCGATGGATCAATGTACTTAACATTTTGAATTTTGTTTACTTTATAATTTTATAAACTAATGTGTGTGATATTGAAGGTCGAGAGTCAATTGTATATCGTGTTAGAATTATTTATTTATTCACATTGTTCTATGTACATAGCTCCGAACTAGTCTTTGTATATGGCATGCTCAAACATTGTTTGATTTTATTTTCTTTTGTGTGTGTTTTTTTTATTTTGTTACTTGAGGACAAGAAATAACTTAAGTGTGGGGAAATTTGATCTACCACAATTCATTGTGGCAAATTAAGGTCTTTCTGGAACTTAACGAGCTTGTTTTCTAGTATTTTTATATGTTTTTATTTCAATTTTAGTTTTTATTACTTTATGTTTTAATAATGCAAAAAAAACATTTTTTTACGTAATTTTGCGTTATGTTATGACCTAATGGGCCACTACGAGCCTAGGGATGATCTAACGATGCTATCTAATGTGTAAGACACTATTTTTGAGCTTTGAAGGCGAAGGACGACTACAACATCGCGACACCGGGGAATGGTGTCACAACACCAAACTTTGAAGCCAAAGTACCCAGAAAATGAAGGCAGTATAGCGACACCGATCTTGTGGTGTCGCAACACCGAGCGACAATTAGGAAACTAAGCTAGGGTATTTTTGTCCATACAAAGTAACTTAATCAAATTTTTGGGTTGTTTAGTAACCTAATTAGGTCTTATCATAAACTCTATAAAATAGACATGTTAAGTCTCATTTTAGGGGGGAGGGTTGGCCAAGTGAGCCACTTAGTTATTTTAGGGTTTTACTTTAGTTTTTATTTTATTTCAACTTAGTCCTTTAAATACTTTTTGTTCTTGTTTCACCTAGATTCGATTTCGATCCAAGGTTTTAATTTAATAGTTTTTCGTCATTTCTTTGTTGATTCCAGTTACAATCGAAGTGATCTTCACAACTGTTAAAGGAGATTTCACTTCCAAGCACAAATCGATATCAAAGTAGACTTATTTCTCTATTCCCTAATTTTTTTTAATTTACTATTTTGTATGTTAAATATGAGTTTAAGGATTATTGCATTTAGATCCATGAGTAGCTAATTTCCTTTGGGAGATTAACGAATGGATGTGTGACTAATTAACGTATGAATGAGGGTTTAAATTCAGGTTAGTTAATTTAAATTATGTGTGATTAAACCCTAAGAAGTGACGCCCCTAGAAAGTAATTTAGGATAAACGAGATCGAGAGATAAGTTTACCGAGTAAATCATAATTTATCCCAGTCAAGAAAGTGAGGCCAAGAGGTAAACGTGTACTGGTCAAATAGTTAATTAGTTAGAGGCCGAGAGGTAATACCTGGTTAATTAATAGCTAACTCGATATAAACCAAGTTCTGAAGTTAATTAGGAGCATTGAAGTGATTTAATTCCCTGCTTGTTTTATTGGATTTATTTCTATTGTTAATTGGTTGATTTTTAGTTTTCGATAATTTTATATTAGTTTAATTAATCCATTTTAATTTGGTTTTTGTAATATAATTTTAAGTTAGTGTTATTTAGCCCCATTAATGTAGAGAGTTAATTTAGGTTTATTTCAACCTCCCTTCGGTACGATCGTCGAAATGCTTCTCGAATTGTTTCGTTATAACATTCTTAACTATATTACAATTTGACATGTATACTTGCAGACATCACTGCATAATTTTATATCTTTTTGCTGAAGTATTTTTAGTCCAGACATTCGTACGTCTGACGGTGGTTAGGACCCCGAGGGGAAGCCTCTCATAGTACCTCCTTCCTATGTGCATGACACTAAATTCATGAATTAACTCAGTCTGGCTTAGTCCCTCCTCGAGTTCCTTAGCATGCAAGTCCTACAACCATAGTTCAAACCCTTGTAAGTTCGGATGAACTTAGTGAGTTCTACATTACACGAAAAGAGACCCCACCTTACAGGGGTTTAAATAAAAAGAACTAAATACAAATGAACTCCCTGCTCGTTCGGAGAAATTCCTCTCAGTCCAACCCGACGGTTTCTGATTTATCTCCAAACTTATTCATTGATGAATATATCATTAAGTGATCTTTCCCTGAATCATCATATTACCCCCTTTTAATTAATTTATTGGTTACTCGGACGACTCCTCACATTTTTGCAGACTCCGCCCTTCATCTACTTGGGTTCTTTCTTTCATCCATATCCCATTGAGGATTCTTGTTCCCACCATATACTTACAAGGTAGTCCTTTGGTCTACCCTCTTAATGGCCCTTCTGGTTGTGTCTACCTTGGAGGTCATTCCATATCTAGTTAACCCTTGGCAAACTCCTTTTTCTTGTCGTAGTCCTAAAGGACTTGCTGACATTTCATTCGTTGGGTTGTGTAACGAGGACCCACGTCATCTCTAGCGAACTAGGTCCTTTTTAAATTAAGTATTGATCGGATTTCATCCTTGTAACTCACTTTGTTCATGTTACCTTCTCTTGAACGTAACATGTTCGTCTGCTATCGATCGTTTTGGCTACTGTATTCAGCAAGCTGTCATCTGAGTGACCATTTCATGATTTTTCTTACATGCTGGTTCCCCATGGAACTAGCTATTTGGCCGATACTTCCTCAATAGCTTCCTTCTTCAAAAGGAATAGTCTTGATAGACATACCTATCACTCGATATATCCATTTTTGCAACTCTTTCTGTTAATAAGGCTCTAACTAACCCTTTTTTTTTCTTTATGTGGCATACTTATGGCCAAATTCTAGCATACAGGGTTTTTTTTAGCAACCTTTGGTGGTTCTTAACAGCGGATCTTTATCTACAATCCTCGGATAAATCCTCTTTCATTTGCCTAAACCCTAAGCACCACTGAAGCGTCATTTACCATGACTTATTCCTTTTGGGTTACCACTCATATACCTTATCGGCTTTCACGATTTCCATTTTGACTATCTACCCTGTGCTTACTATCTAGGCAGACTACCATACTCTTCTATAGTGGAGCTGCGATCCTTCGCGATTTAACCCCATGTTTAATGTCCTGGAAGACTATCCCGTATTTAATGTCCCAGCAGACTATCCCGTGTTTACTGTCCCAACGGACTATACTGGTTTCCATAGTCGATCTGTGGTCTTACACCATACAACCCCACGTTTAATGTCTTGGCGGACTTCATTGGTCATCGTAGCCAAGCTATGGTCTTACACCTTAAACCTCTTGGAGGTGTCACCTCAAAGGACCCTACACCGTCACCGTGCCTCCCCATAAAGCCTGCTGACCGCCGTCGTGGTGATACTTTATAGAACCTAAATGTCATCGTCACAGTGTCGTCCCGATAAACCTGATTCTTATTTCATCTTGATGCTCGAACACCGAAGTGACCCTTCCGTAAGGCCTAGAGCTTTGCACATCACGGTATACTCCCAACAATCCCGGATGGTGAAATCTTAATGAATTCCAATTTCCTTATTCCTTCACCCATTCCTCCATTCGTTTTCCTAACCTTGATGCTCGAACATCGCAGTGTCCCATCCGCAAGGCCCGGAGCTTCACACATCATGATTTGCGCACAAAAATACCATATGGCGGTATCTAATAGAATTTCCCTTTTTCTCATCTTAATTTCATCTATCCCGTCAATTATTTTCCCATCATTAATCATGCAATAAATGCATTTCACTTGCCTACCAGCATAGAGTATGTTATCCTTTTAAAACATGATATGCTAAATACTTTATGCATACTGAACTACCTGGCGGATACCATATATCAAGCAATCTTATGCATGCTTGGCATACGAAGTCAACATAATTCATACATTATTCTGAATCATGCCTGTCATACAGTATTCCAGGGTTGAAGTATAAAAACTCACCTGACATTTCTTTACCTCTTCTTCCGCTTAGCTTTTCTGAATGCCAGAGCTTCTATTCTCCTGGCAGCTAAACACGACAACCCAAAATTATGAGTTAAACTCAGCACTCTTAGTTTAAACTCAGTTTTCCAAAAACATGCAGAACCCCTAAAATGGTTCTTGAAATCCTTAACTTTATTTCCTAAACTTATAAACACCGAAGGTCTTAATACCTTACCAGTTCACTAGATTCTTCATTTTTCTGACTCAACCCTTACAATCATCGCCCCATACAGAGCTTCCCATAGCTATCTGTTCTTTAGAGCAACCAAGAAAGAAGATGAAGAAAAGAAGAAAATGAAACAGAAATGGGAAGAATTCTTTCCCTGGAAAGTCATTTCTTGGCTATTTATAGCCTTTCCTATTCGATTATCAACCCTATAGAGACCACCCATTGATAATTATTTTTTCTCCCACTTAAAACCAATTGGTTTTAATCCAACCGAACCAGATTTGGATTTCAACCATGCCCAATTTTGTTCCTAACTTTTCTTATTTTTTTAGTAAAGACTACCAACTTACGATTTCTTTCAATTTGACCCCCAAATTGTTCCAAATTTTTTAGTTTAAAGGGAAACCTGGTGTGACACGTTTACCAAACCCTCCTTGTTGATCTTCAGTATCAATAATTAGTGCGGTGAGTATGGACGTCTATGGCTCATCCAACTACACAGATTCCAAATGTTTCAGATGATGAAAGCCAAAAACAACAATGACCAATGCAAAATGTGACCCAAGACCAACCTAAAACCAGTACTAGACTACTTATCAGCTTTACTCAAGACTTTGGATACCCTTATTGGTGGCATTAATATTTCCCTCCAAGATACTACGATCAGCATCAGTAGGGTCATGCCAGTGCCCATTAAGGAGATCAAATCCCAGAACCCCTACTCACACTTTCTACAGTTCACGAAAATATAGGACGGGATGGGAGTTTTAGAAAATAACCTATCATCACATGCAACAAAGGCTCTCTACCAAGAACAACAAGAGTGCCAACGTTAGACGGACTGTAAGAATGAGCGAATGAAAAAAAATTATCAAAAAATTAAGGGCAACTAAAAACGCTTAATAGTAAAATCTTCACAAACAAGAGGATGAGACGTCGTAGTCATCTCATGAAGGATAGTGCAACCCTTGGCATAGAGATAATATGATGGGTCTATTGCAAGAACAAAACCGCCAAAGGAATGAAGATGCATTTGAAGAAAGGATACAAGCATTAAAAAAAAGATGTGAGATCTCCACAAGATGGGGTCGATTGATCTACCCTAGAACTACTTCAAGGAACCTCTAGCACTGGAAGTGCTACTACACCATGTACCTATTGGAAAAATTAGTTTAGAAAAAATTGTTTGTAGCACAGTGGAAGTCTAATTTATTTTTTTTAAAATCGAGTCTTGTGGTATTTATAGTAATAAAACCTAGACCGAATTATTACCATTATTTTTAGCGATGTGGTCGAGGTCGTCAAACAATCTTCTCCACTATCCTCGAATCCAAACTTGCTTTTAGTGTGGGCTCAGACTACACGAACCGAATGCATAGAATGAAAACATTAATTAACTTTCAATGAGAAACTTAATTTCTCTCTATGGGAAATCCAAAACTTTTGAGCTTTTTTTTTTATTAACCAAAAAATATATTGTTTTTGTGACGTTTATATTTCATATTAAAGTAAAAAAAAAAATTCATATTAAAAGTTACCAAAAATCATAATGTTGTAAATAAAGCAAAGAAATGAGTACAAATACATAAAGTCAAACTTATAAGAAGTTAATATAAGAAGTTAAAATCAAGTAGTAAGGTTCAAACACTACAACATAAAGCCACAAAGTAGAAAATAAAAGTTGTCGCTAAAACTAACATTAATAGTAGGTGTGATATAAGTGACTAAATGGTACAATCGCGAAGGCTATCGACTGAACAGCAACTAGGAGTCACCTCAATAAATCTAACATTAGATTGATGGGAGTAGTCCTTTGCAATGGTAAAGGAATAACTGTTCCTTCTACAAGAACGCAAATGTCACGACCATGAACGCCTTCGGTAGGAGACCATGCCACAACCAAACCCAAAAAACACTGTTGACCATCGTGAAATCTAGTTGAGAATCGACAATATGTATAAAAAACGAATTCAGAGAAAAAACCACAGGCCCCTTGCCATCTCTAGATTTGACAAAACCTGGAAACAGAAAGGGATTCCAACCCTTGGTACCATCGATTCCCACAATGCATAGTCCAATACATACAAAACAGGTACAATCCTACAAAGCTACAACTTCCATTTTTACTACCCGAATATTCAAAGAACACTACGATTTCATTCCTCATTCACCTGCAATCCATAGTCAACTTAATCCTGTAAAGTTACATGCATAGTTTAGTGCTCAAGTTTGAGATGTTATAGTCTAGAACATCAATATTTTTAGCAATGAAACAAAAGTTATTGGCTATAGAACAATCTTAAAGCCATAAAGCCAAGACTTTTATTACACAACTGTTGGATGAAGATTACATTTGCTTAATGGATTTGATATTCTCCACTTGCATGGACTTCCTTCACCCGCTTATCGTATTCATCTTCTTCGTCGTCTTCTTTCACTTCCCCATCGATGTCTTCCTCCTCCTCATCATCGTCTTGGCCCCAACCAAAGCCCTTGACAGGCACTGATGCTGGAGGTGGAATTCTTGCCTCTTCCACAATTTTCATTATCTCATCTATACTTTGAAGAGAAAATGTAGGGTTATCGCTCCGGTAATAAGCAGCTTGTGCTGTGTCTGCTAGCTCTCTGGGCAAGTTCTTCAGAAACCAAGGATGGTTTTTTATTTCCTTAAGTGTGATCCTCTGGAGAAAAGAAAAATGGAAATGGCAGAGTCAAACATCTGGAATTCAATAAACGAACCTCCAAATATCAGGTCCATTAAACATACAATCAGGCATCACAAATACCTTTAATACTGAGAAAGACAACAGAGGTTAAAAACAATATAATAAAGCCAAAATCATTTTTTATGCAACTAGAAGATCAGTTGCATATCAATTAGCTTCTCTACCTTCTAAAGCCAGTTGCATTCATTCTATCTACAGTTAAAAAGTTTTTTCTTATAATGACTTGATATCCATGGGATGAAGAATCAGAGTCCAAAAATATAGTAGAGGCCTAAATCCAGTGTAATATTCTGCAGCAACGATCCATTGAAATTTGGTTGTTAAATTTAAGTAATTCTATAGATTATGACAGACTGGTTTGGGACAGAAGATTTGATACCATTCAGGAATGAAAGAGGCAACTTTCTTTAGAGTTCTTTATATAATTACCGCAGAAATTGAACTAATTTGGTTGGAATCAATAATAATTTGGATGAGAAAGTTAAAAGGTACTTGTCTAGTTTTCTCATATAATAGGTTCCAACGGGATTGTTCAACAATGCCTAGCTCCATTTTTATGGACTATCTTGAAACAAAGAACATACATTTTCACGTGCACTGTAACCAAGAATACTTAGAAACATTTTTGAGCTTTCTGCTACTCATTCATATCATCAGCGATAATCAGGACAGGAGTGAATATAAACACACAATATATATATATATATGTCATGTATGATAGAGGTCTCTTGCTGACATCAGGTTGAAGTTGCTGTGCTAATAATTATAACAAGGCAGAAGAAACTGCGGAGATGCATCACTATGCTTAACATGGCAGACAATGAAACAAGGTTAAAAGAATGAAATAGATTAGAATATGCTAATAGGAAAATGTTTTTGAAGTTTGACATTCAGATGATAATATCAACATATAACTTTACGATCCACTCTTCCTCCAATCTGCTAGTTATTCCAATCTAATGCAGTAGGTTTCTTTTCCCACTTTCTTTCCCATTGGACATAAAAGTTTTCATTCACCAAGGGCTAGAAACTAGAGGGCTCCTAACTTACCTATGTTGTCAGCTAGGTGCTCGTATGGTTTTAGACAAAACCATTTGCATATATAAAAAGCATTGACATGGTGCATGTTTGACGAATTAACTTAAAATGATGCATACCCTGGAAGGATTGGCAACAAATATCCGAGAGAGTAGGTTCTTGCAATCTTGAGATATATGAACGTAGTCTGGAATTTTGTACTGAACAGCCATTATTCTCTGCCCAAAAGATTTAACAAGGAAAAAACGTATTGTAAGGAGTGGCAATATCTTTATTAATAAAGAGACACGAAGAAGATGGAAAACTTGAAATTACCTGAATTGTTTTCCGAAAATTCCTAGGGTCAGCTTGGTCTTCAAAAGGGTAAGCTCCCACCAACATAACATAAAGGGTAACTCCACAGGACCATACATCTGCCAACTATACAAGAAAAGACATAACTTAAGGTCAACAATACTTTGATATGCTACTAATTAGACTTTATTAGTTTTAGAATTATAGAATATATACATCAAATTAGCAGGAAATGTGAGAAGGGCCGAGGTTGAAGTGTGAACTATTATGAATAATCAATTTTCCTTACTGTATAAAGTATTAGAACATTTAATGTTATGTCAGTCATATACTTGGTGAGTCCATAACAAAATGGAAGCAATATTGCTTTAAGCATTTCTTGTGGAAACTCTTCATATACCAATTAAGCTGTATCTCATTGCTGACGAACAAAAACACACAGATCTGTATATCCATATGCCAAAACTCATTACCCCTAGTAACAACCAACCCAACAATCCCACCTTGTGCAGAACATACAATAAAGTGCAGATCCGAAAGGACAGTTATTTCACATACAAAGGCCAATTACTAATTAGTAATTTGAACTCCACACAGTTTACAATCACCATTTATGGGCTGAATCAGTTTCAAAACAAGGTCTGCTAATTTTAGCTTTGGCTACTACAAGTGTCTAATATATCATCACCTAATAAAACGCAGCCACTAAGAAAACCTTTAAATTGCAGAAAAGCATGATATAAAAATTGTCTGGTTAATGCTCAAAATTTCTCTCTATTAACATATTAAGAGATAGATGTCAAATTAAGAAGAGAATGAAAAAGGTACTTGACTATAACAAGCATGTGAGAATTAACCTGATCCCTTCCAACATGTATAGGTATTACAAACTTTCATAAACAAGGACAACTACAAAATGCATTTCATCACATCTCTTATATTTTTAAAGTAATAAATCGAATAAAAAATGAGAAAATCCAAGAAGTGGAAGAATAGATACTATCATGCATTTCAAATTCTTTGGATTAGATATTTGTGGTCACATGTTAGGCTTCAAAGGCAAAAATAGCACACCAGATCAATAGAATGCTCAGCTAGATATTTTTATTTCACACAGATATTTCTTCTTCATCTTCTTCTTTTATTTCTTATACAGTTGAAATAATACCTTTCCATCATACTCTCGCCGCGCCAGAACTTCTGGTGCTATATATGCTGGAGTTCCAACTGTTGATTTGGGTCTTGAATGCAACAGAGATGACTATACCAAGTGTTAAAAAAAACAACTTAATGATTGGAAAATAATAAAGCAACTGACATTTAAGATGGACTATATATAATTATTCCCAAACCTTAGAGTAACCGAAATCGCAGATTTTCAAACGAGGTGCAGGACTTCCATCTAAAAGGGTATTTTCTAATTTCAAATCTCTATGGCATATTTGCTGCAAACAAGAATAGGAACATGGAAACAATAAGTAGATTTAGTTCTTGCATTTGGCATACACTAAGAAACATCAAGGTTTGATTTTTTTGAGTTTAAATTACCATGGAATGACAGTAATTGACACCAGAGATCAACTGTTGAAAAAAATATCTAGCCTGAAGAAATACAAGAAGTAAGCACTAAAATAAATTTTGATTCCAAAAAAAAAAAGTGGGAATGAAAAGAACAAAAATAGAAACAGAAAAAGGACCTCATCTTCACTGAATCTACCAGCACTGCAAATCCGATCAAAGAGCTCACCACCAGCAGCATACTCCATCACAATTGCTAAATGGGTAGGCGTCAAAACCACCTACAGCATTCATATCCCATCAAAAATAGAAACATCCCAAATTTTTTAAAAGGGAAATGAAGCAAGAGACGGTACTTGCCTCCTTGAACCGGATTATATTAGGGTGTCTAAGAGATCTGTGATTGATAATCTCTCTTGCCACATTCTCATCTATCTGCAAACAAACACAGCTAAGCTAAGCTTTCAATCAACCGGTTTGGCATTCAAAAGAAAGAGACAGAAAGAAGAACGTGATTTGAAGTGGTGAAGTCAATTCAAGCTTAATAATACCCAAAAAATGCAAGAACAAGTGAGAGAGATAATAGACATTAAAGAAACAAACCTTGTGACCTCTCTCAATATACTTCATAGCAACAAGCTCCTTGGTATCCTTGTGTCTGAGAAGTCGAGCAACCCCAAAATTGCCGGCTCCCAAATCTTTGACGACCTCATATTTCTCCATTTTACCTCAATAACTACTACTACTACTAGTAGAACGATAACAAGTGCACAGAGAGAAAATATACGTTAGATTTGATTGGAAATATAAAAAAGCTACTCTTTCCTTTTGTTTGGGTTGTTTAAAAGTGGTAACAAGAAGTATATCTGATCGTTCTTTCAGTGGGAGAGAAGAGATTCATATATATGTGCATATATTGAGAGATGGAGAGTGAGAGAGCACGTGGATGAGAGAGGGAAAGATTTGGTAATATCAAAATTTGTAGTACAGATAAAAAATAACTTTAATAGGAAATGAATATAATAGGATGACATACGAGAAAGACAGAGTGTGATGGGCTGGAATACATGGGCAAAAGAGCTTGAATCCAATCACAGCTGCTTCAATCATAAGTGAGATATGCTTCTTTTATTGTTTCATTTTCTTGGTATTGGGAATGGGAATGGAGTTGAGGATGAAGTGAGACCTTCCATAACGCCGAGGTGTTAGGCGCCACACCTAGATCTACAACTCGACCTTTACTGGACTGCATGTCGCTTTCTGAAGTTAAAGCAATTAATATTATATTAAATTATGGCTCTAAAAATCTATATAAATTTAGATATAACTCTAATTCAAATACCATAATTAAGATGATAAATTATATTAACAATAGGAAGGTTTGCCATTATTGTTAAAAAGGTAATTACGGATCCCAAATATAGACACGGACATGATGGAAACTAAAAAAAACAGAAAAAGGTTAAGATGATAAATTTTAGATTAAATTTATTTTAAAGAATTTAGTCTTTCTATTTTTTTCAATTTTAAAATTCATTTCCAAATCCAATTCATCACACTATTAAATTATTGGTGTGACATTTTAAAATAATAAAAAGATACTCACTTAGCAGCTATATAACTAAAAAAAATGCGTTATAATGAATCTGAATTTAACAAAATAATTTTAGTAGGGTTAACAGTTTGACTTGAATTTCGAAATCTAAAAAGTAGAGAGACTAAATTCTAAGTTTACAAAGAGTACAAGGACTTATAACATATTTTAACCTAAATTTTATGATCTATTGAGTTCAAAACTCATTAATTTCCCATGTATTTAACTAGATTATCAAAATATAAAAAAACCATAAATCATCTCAAAATAATATTTATTGCTCTAAAAAATAATGAATTTTTAGTAATTTCATAATTAAGTTTAAATCTTATTGATGGGTGACACTAATTCAATACAACACATTATAATAGTATTAGAAATTTTATCACACGCGTATACATGTAAAAACCACATATTTAGAACATAGATTTGTGTTTAAAAATAACATACAATAAATAATGAAATGTATGATTTGAAACTAATTAATAATAAAACATAAAATATATACAATATTAAAATAAAAAATTAGATTAAATTGTAAGTAAAACGAAATTTAAACACATAAATACATCAAATTAATATTATTAAATGAATACAATTATTTATCATGGTGTCTTCAATCCTAAGTTGATGTCGAGTTAATTTGTGTCACTATCTCAATCAACAATATTATTAATATATATAATTGATTGAGGTAACAAAGTGTGTATAATAATATTAAAATATATTAAAATATTAAAATAAAATTTTGATTTAATGAAAATTTAGGGTTTTGTTAACCTAAGTGACACGGGTTCATATTCTGGATATTTTTATTAATTTTTTAAAATAAAAATTAAAATACACTCAAATAATATAATTTATTTAAAATGTGAAGAGATATTAAAGTAATTTTGATAGGACTCATAGCTGATATAATTGATGGATGTTTATTTGGAGGCTATTTTACCAAACTAACCTCAAAAATTTTGATATATACAAAAATGACCCAGATTCAAAAACAATCACCAAAATGACTTAAAATGAACAGTAAAATAGGGTTTGGGGACATCATTGGCCGGCACCACCTTGTATTTTGCCCCCATGATTGCCTGATGATTGTGGCAGGCTTTAAAAAATTAATTTTTTGACTTTAGGAACCCAATGGTCGGCATCAGGGTATATTTTTTTTAAAATCGTATCATACTGGTATATAAAAATACCAGTATTTAAAAAAAAAATTGATTCTGGCCTTTGAATGGCCGGCACCACACTGTAAAAAAAAATTTGGTGCTGGCCTGTAGATGGCCGGCACCAGTACAATTTCCGTGTCCCGATGCAAAATTTTTTAATTTTGGCCTTCTAATGGCTACCACTAGACTTTAAAAAAAAAAATTTGGCCTTGTAATGGCCGCACACTGCATCAGTAAAAAAATTGGGTCTTGGCTCAGTAGATGGCCTACACCAGAGATTTTTTTTTCGTGTCCCGAAGCAAAATTTTTTACTTTTGGCCTTCTAATGGCCGGCACCAGACTTAAAAAAAAAATTTCTGGCCTTGTAATGGCCAGCACCAGACTGTAAAAAAAAAAAAATTTGGTTCTGGCCTTTGAATGGCAAAACACCACAATCAGTAAAAAAAAATTTGGGTGTTGGCTCAGTAGATGATCGCACCGATTTTTTTTCGTGTACCGATGCAAATTTTTTTACTTTTGGCCTTCTAATGGCCGGCACCAGACTTAAAAAAAAAAATTGGTTGTTGGCCTGTAGATGGCCGGCACCAGAGCGAAAAAAAAAATTGGTGCTGGCAAGTAGATGGCACCATACTGTAAAAAAAAAAATGGTTCTGGCCTTTGAATGGCCGGCGCCACACTATGGAAAAAAAAAATTTGGGTGCTGGCCTGTAGATGGCTGACACCAATACTTTTTTTGTGTCCCAACGCAATTTTTTTTTACTTTTGGCCTTTTAATGGGCGGCACCAGACTGAAAGAAAAAAATTGGGTCTTGGCTCAGTAGATGACCAACACTGCATCAGTAAAAAAAATTTTAAAAATTATTTTGGTGTTTGGGTTTGTGGATGGACAGGAGGAGTGAAAAAAAAATTTGGTGCTGGCAAGTAGATGGCCGGCTCCAAATTTATGAGATATATATAGGTATTTTATCCTCCAATTGAGTTTTTCTTTGCTTTTTGTTTGCTTTATTAGTTGATCTGTTAGTTTTTTCTTTGTTGAGAAAGAAGCAAAAATTTTTGAAGATGAATTCCCAAATTCTGTTTGTTTATGTTCATTTCGATGGAGAAATGATAAACACAACTTAAGAAGGCTATGTATTTCAAAGTCGGCAAAAAATAGGAATGAGATTCAACAAGCGGGTTGCGCTGGCATATTTAAAACGAAAAATCAGTAAAAAGATAGCAACCCGTTGCAGAAAGCAAATGCTGAGACTGTTTTACAAATTTCCGGTTTCAACTGATCCGCTTAAGTTCTCAGAAATAGAGTTTGAAGATGATCATCATCTAGGGACAATGATAGCAATTTATTGCCCCCCTGAGATAGAAAATCCCAGTTCGGTTGAGTTGTTCGCGGAGATAGGTGAACCGGATCCCATTCAAGTTGTAAATCCAGCAAGCCAACGCTCTGGAATTGATTTTGATCTTAACGTCTCCTGGGAAGATCAGTCGAGTTTTGGACGGTCAATGCGAATTGTCGAAAATCTAAACATCGGTGGATATTCGTATAATATCCCAAACTCGTGTCCTCGTCTAGAGATCTATCCGGAGGTGCTGGCCACTATAGAAGATGGTGATGAAGGGTCCGATAATGATGATCAGTCCCACCGTAATCCCAACGATGATTTCAGTGACCCCGATTTGGATGACATCCCTTAAGACATAGACGAGGAAGGGTCGATAGAGGGTGAAAATGTAAACCCCCATTCGGCCAGGAACACGGGCCCTGGTATAATTTTAAGAAATAATCCAGGGTTCTTCATAACCGATGTGGATCCTGTAACACCTCCAGACCCGGCCCAAACGTTATGGCTGAATTCGGGAATGTCACATCAAAGGCATAACTCAAAACGATTTTGCTAAGTAAAAATTTAAGACCCAAAAGCCCAAAATCCTTGAGTCTTGTTAAGTAATGATAAAAGTCCATTTTATTATTTTAAGTACTTCGGAAACTAAGTTTAAACATAAGAAATTTACTCAGGTTTAATAATTAAGTAAATAGTTGAAACAACAAAACCCAAAATCTAAAGTCAAATCGAAGTACAAGGCCTTATTACATCCAATGAAAATAAAGTAATTAAAATCATGTATTTTGAGACAAATAAATAAAACTTCTAAGTATCTTGTAGTGTGGCCGTCTCCGAGTCCTCTCCCACGTCGAGCCGTTTACTGAGGATCACCTGAAACATTTAATAAAAAGGGTGTGAGTTTCGAAACTCAGTGTGTACGACCATTGGCAACCAAATCAACATACAAATATTACATTGGGCCTAAGCCCTATCAAAATCAGTGGTCTTGGGCCTTAGCCCACAATGACCTCATACCACATCAGAGTCACATGAATGCAATGCACCCATCCCAAATCCAACCCTGCACACCATTTCCCTTTCAACCCTACACACCTGTTGGGATATAAATACCAACCCACCCATCCCTACACACCAAAGGTAGCACCAGCAGCGGCACTACTCAAACGTTGCAGCAAAGCTGCTATAATGGGCTTAAAGCCACCGGTGGATCCACGGTCGTCAAGCGACTATGCGATCCTCAAATATTCCTCCGTATCATCAAAACCCACCCAAGTGCAACATATATTTCATGAATGCAACATACACATTCTCACACATTCGACACTTAAGGGTATTTTAGTCATTTCACTACCCAATGGTATTTCCGTAAATCTACACTACAGGGGTATTTAGTTAATTTTGTAAATCAGGGATATTTTGGTGATTCCGCAAGTCAAGGGTATTCTGGTAATTTTACAATCAGGGGTATTTTAGTAATTTTTCAAATTTAAGGATATTTTGGTAAATTTCAAATAAGGGGTATTTGGTCCCTCTCGGGTTTTAGTTATGAACTTTGGCTCATAAACAAGTCCTCGCGGCTAAAGTGAATGTACACTATGCACCGTAGGATTCCAGAGAAGAGGAGTCGGGCCACTAGGACCGCTTAAGTACCAAGCTCTCCTAGATCCACTCCTAGACATGCATATGTCCGTTGCCACACTCTAACCCAAAACTTGTCCACGGACATGTTTAATTATTAGAATTAAGTTTTATGCGGTTTGAGAGTTGTTCGAACTAGGCCTAAAGTCCATTAAACCCTAGCATACTTGTCTACGTCTTCATAAAGCCCATCAAGCCCATTTCACGTTCATATAACCCATTATGCCCAATTCACATCCTTATGGCCCATTAGACCCAAATCTCGTTCATATGGCTCGTTAGGCCCAAAACAATTCCAGATCATGTAACATGCATGCCTAACTCAATTCATATAATCAAATCAATCAATTTCATCCAACTTAGCCTCGGGGGCCCACCGCCCATTTAGCCACTTTCTGGCTTTTCGACTTTCCGCATTGCCGATATCATGTGTGTGTAGTGTTTGTACACACCTGGTTACTGCGACGTACTATACTATCCTTGGTCTTGAACCTACAACCAACCAACCTATAACCAACCAACCTTCAATCAACCACCCATACTTAAACAAAATATCTACCAAAAGCCGAAACCTTACCATAACCTTACCGTGTGTCACCGAGTTCTAATAGCCTTTCCTTAGCTACTAATCAGGAGTATTCCCTAGATCTGCACTCACACACACACCATCAAGATTCGAGTGACTCATAATCCACATAAGTCACCCCTATAGATCAAACTCACATTCGGCCATTCACTTAAACCACAATCGAGTTGAGTACACTTACCCTTGCTAACGATCCTACCACGCTTGCGATCTTTGAACCTTATCCTTGTTATCACAGAGTTAACGACAGGGCAGGTTAGATAGCCCTTCGGCTTTTAACAAAACACACTAAGGAAGTTGACTGAGTACTTACCGAAACCCTCATTTGATCATGTGGCCTAGATAGCTACTGAACAAGATCCGGCTTTTAAACTTGACTAAGAGTAGATAACAACCAATTTTTGATGGAGGAAAAATAACTAAGAATCGGCACAAGTAGGGATTTGGGCAAGGAAGGATGATGGTAATTTCGGCAATGAAGAAATATTGTGGGAGGGAAGGAGAATTCGGTCTAGGCACTTTTGTTTGTAAAAAGAAAGAAATTGTGATTACTGGGTATTTGCCTAAGGGAAAGAAACTAAAAAAAATTGGGAGATTGGAAGGAATTTTCCCCTAATTAATCAACTAAAGCACACAAAAGCAACAAATGCCCTACTTACCCATACAGTACACATATATATACTAAAAAAAAAACCTACACTCCCCAATCGACTCAAACTTATCACCAATTAAATTCCTTTATTTTTTCTCCAAATTTTATCTTCATCCCCATCCAAAAATTACTTTATTTAGCCAAAAATCCAATTTGAATTACATTCAAATTGCTTTCCCCGAACAGCAGCCATCCTTTGGTGTTTCGGTCCACTTCAAACACTTTTCCCACGCCAACAGCAAAACAGCAAGATATTGTACACAAGGCAACTCGAAACCAAGACCTCCAGGCACCACCATACGCTTCTCGCCACTGCACCACAACTCTTCTTGTGATATGTTCCATTCTCAACTTCTTTTAAGGCCTATTTCCCAGTGACCGAATCATCCAAAGAAATCTATAAATAATCGCCAACACCCAGCTTCAAACCTTCAACCTCTTCACTATGATACACGCCCCTTGCCACTGCACCGCCTACTTTATTTGAGTCATATTTCCTCCCTAATTAATTATAAACCTTTCTGTCGCGCTCCAGGTTTACTTAAAAAAAACCCAACATTTAGCGCACGCCGCAACTAGAATCCTGCTCCCTCTCCTTCTCCTAACGCCTTTGCCACTGGGCCAGGCGTTTCTTTGTGTCGTGAATCAGCCCCAACTAATTATAAGGCCTAAACTCTAGCCTTCATACTAACATATGCGCAATAAAATTTTTTGCCAAGTCCAGGACTTGAACATTTAACCACCAGCTTATTCAGATCACCCCAGGCCACCAGACCACCTACTTCCTTGTGTTATCTTTTAACCCAACAATATTTTAAAAGCCTTCTGACTACCACCAACCTCACTTTAAGGGTAAAAACAATTTTTTTGCTAAAGCCCTAGATCGAGCCTAGGACTTTTCCAACACTACCAACCCTTCCTAAATCACCTAAAAATTAAACTAAACATGCAATCATAATTTTTTTTTCCGAACGACAAAATCCATTCTCTCGACACAGGAAACCCATTTATTCTAGGCCCAATTTTCGGGGCATTACAACTTACCCCTCCTAAAAGAAATTTCGTCCCCGAAATTTCCAACTAACAGGGTGGTCGTGTATCAACTACCCCACCACGCTACCGCTGCGCACTCTGACCCTAATAACTTTAATACATACCCAAAACATCCACCTATCGCAAACATTCTCAAACATACGCAGAATAGGTACCAAATTTTGATTCAAATGTTTACAAAGCCCTAACACTTCATCGGCCTCGGCCGCGGCCTCTTGCACCCCTTCTAGCGCTCATCTTTGATTCTCGTATTATCTGAATTAGGAATTTTATGAAATTAGTACATAGTTCCACTTGTTTAGGGCATATGTTTTATGTAAGTAACAACAATTTTCTTAAAGTTATTCCGCGGTCGAGAATCCACTACAGGCTTAAGTTTCCTACGGGCTTTAGTCTCTAAAAGCCTATTTTTAAGTAGCCTATTATCTACACAGTTCAGTAATTTAAGCAAATGTAGTACAGAGAACTTACTTGGCTCGACGTCGAGGGCTCGGTGAACCACACTTCATGAATCCTGCAAAAACTTTTTTTATAAAACCCAAAATCTAAGGCCCATTTCACAGCCTGAGCTTTGCAACCGGGCTCTGATACCACTAAATATAACACCTCCAGACCCAGCCCAGATGTTATGGCTGAATCCGGGAATGTCACATCAAAGGCATAACTCAAAACAATTTTGCTAAGTAAAAATTTAAGACCCAAAAGCCCAAAATCCTTGAGTCTTGTTAAGTAATGATAAAAGCCTATTTTATTATTTTAAGTACTTCGAAAACCAAGTTTAAACATAAGAAATTTACTCAGGTTTAATAATTAAGTAAACAGTTGAAACAACAAAACCCAAAATCTAAAGTCAAATCGGAGTACAAGGCCTTATTACATCCAACGAAAATAAAGTAATTAAAATCATGTATTTTGAGACAAATAAATAAAACTTCTAAGTATCTTGTAGTGTGGCCGTCTCCGAGTCCTCTCTCACGTCGAGCCGTTTACTGAGGATCACCTGAAACATTTAATAAAAAGGGTGTGAATTTTGAAACTCAGTGTGTACGACCCTTGGCAACCAAATCAACATACAAATATTGCATTGGGCCTAAGCCCTATCAAAATCAGTGGTCTTGGGCCTTAGCCCACAATGACCTCATACCACATAAGAGTCACATGAATGCAATGCACCCATCCCAAATCCAACCCTGTACACCATTTCCCTTCCAACCCTACACACCTATGGGGATATAAATATCAACACACCCATCCCTACACACCAAAGGTAGCACCAGAAGCGGCACTACTCAAACGTTGCAGCAAAGCTACTATAATAGGCTTAAAGCCATCGGTGGATCCACGGTCGTCAAGCGACTATGCGATCCTCAAATCTTCCTCCGTATCATCAAAACCCACCCAAGTGCAACATATATTTCATGAATGCAACATACACATTCTCACACATTCGGCACTTAGGGGTATTTTAGTTATTTCACTACCCAAGAGTATTTCTGTAAATCTACTCTAGAGGGGTATTTAGTTAGTTTTGTAAATCAGGGATATTTTGGTGATTCCGTAAGTCAAGGGTATTCTGGTAATTTTACAATTAGGGGTATTTTAGTAATTTTTCAAATCTAAGGATATTTTGGTAAATTTTAAATAAAGGGTATTTGGTCCCTCTCGGGTTTTAGTTATGAACTTTGGCCCATAAATAAGTCCTCGCGGCTAAAGTGAACAGACATTATGCACCAGGTAGGATTCCAGAGAAGAGGAGGTGGGCCACTAGGACCGCTTAAGTACCAAGCTCTCCCTAGATCCACTCCTAGACATGCATATGTCCGTTGCCACACTCTAACCCAGCGACTTGTCCACGGACATGTTTAATTATTAGAATTAAGTTTTATACAGTTTGAGAGTTGTTCAGAACTAGGCCTAAAGTCCATTAAACCCTACTATACTTGTCTACGTCTTCATAAAGCCCATCAAGCCCATTTCACGTTCATATAACCCATTATGGCCAATTCACATCCTTATGGCCCATTAGACCCAAATCTCGTTCATATGGCCCGTTAGGCCCAAAATAATTCCAGATCATGTAACATGCATGCCTAACTTAATTCATATAATCAAATCAATCAATTTAATCCAACTTAGCCTCAGGGCCCACCTGGCCCATTTAGCCACTTTCGGCTTTTCGATTTTTCAGCATTGCCGATATCATGTATGTGTAGTGTTTGTACACACCTGGTTACTGTGACGTGCTATACTATCCTTGGTCTTGAACCTACAACCAACCAACCTTCAATCAACCACCCATACTTAAACAAAATATCTACCAAAAGCCGAAACCTTACCGTAACCTTACTGTGTGTCACCGTGTTCTAATAGCCCTTCCTTAGCTACTAATCAGAAGTATTCCCTAGATCTGCACTCACACACACACCATCAAGATTCGAGTGACTCATAATCCACACAAGTCACCCCTATAGATCAAACTCACATTCGGCCATTCACTTAAACCACAATCAAGTTGAGTACACTTACCCTTGCTAACGATCCTACCACGCTTGCGATCTTTGAACCTTATCCTTGTTATCACAGAGTTAACGACAGGACAGGTTAGATAGCCCTTCGGCTTTTAACAAAACACACTAAGGAAGTTGACTGAGTACTTACCGAAACCCTCCTTTGATCCTGTGGCCTAGATAACTACTGAACAAGATCCGGCTTTTAAACTTGACTAAGAGTAGATAACAACTGATTTGTGATGGAGGAAAAATAACTAAGAATCGGCACAAGTAGGGATTTCGGCAAGGAAGGATGATGGTAATTTCGGCAATGAAGAAATATTGTGGGAGGGAAGGAGAATTCGGTCTAGGCAGTTTTGTTTGGAAAAAGAAAGAAATTGTGATTACTCGGGTATTTGCCAAATGGAAAGAAACTAAAAAGAATTGAGAGGTTGGAAGGAATTTTCCCCTAATTAATCAACTAAAGCACACAAAAGCAACAAATGCCCTACTTACCCATACGACACACATATATATACTAAAAAAAATAAAAATAAACCTACACTCCCCAGTCGACTCAAACTTATCACCAATTAAATTTCTTTATTTTCTCCAAATTTTATCTTCATCCGCATTCAAAAAATCCTTTATTTAGCCAAAAATCCAATTTGAATTACATTCAAATTGCTTTCCCCGAACAGCAGCCATCCTTTGGTGTTTCAGTCCACTTCAAACACCTTCCCTACGCCAGCAGCAAAATAGCAAGATATTGTGCACAAGGCAACTCGAAACCAAGACCTCCAGGCACCACCACACGCTTCTCGCCACTGCACCACAGCTATTCTTGTGATATGTTCCATTCTCAACTTCTTTTAAGGCCTATTTCCCAAATGAATCGAATCATCCAAAGAAATCTAAAAATAATCGCCAACACCCAGCTTCAAACCTTCAACCTCTTCACTATGATACACGCCCCTTGCCACTGCGCTGTCTACTTTATTTGAGTCATATTTCCTCCTAATTAATTATAAACCTTTCTCGCCGCACTCCGTGTTTACTTAAAAACCCAACATTTAGCGCACGCCGCGACTAGAACCCCGCTCCTCTCCCCGCTCCTAACGCCTTTGCCATCGGGCGGGTGTGTTTTTTTGTGTCATGAATCAGCCCCAACTAATTATAAGGCCTAAACTCTGGCCTTCATACTAACATATGCACAATAAAAATTTTTGCCAAGTCCAGGACTTAAACCTTTGACCACCAAATTTATTCAGCACGCCCCTGTGCCACTGCACCACCTACTTCCTTGTGCTATCTTTTAAACCAACAATATTTTAAAAGCCTTCTGACTACCACCAACCTCACTTTAAGGGTAAAAACAATTTTTTTGCTAAAGCCCTAGATCGAGCCTAGGCCTTTTCCAACACTACCAACCCTTCCTAAATCACCTAAAAATTAAACTAAACATGCAATCATAATTTTTTTTCCGAACGACAAAATCCATTCTCTCGACACAGGAAACCCATTTATTCTAGGCCCAATTTTCGGGGCGTTATAGATCCTGATGTGGCTCTTGCACGTGAGTTCCCAGAATATACAAATATTATACGGGCTCACCTACTTGATGATGAATTGGGCGATGAAGAGTTGTTTGTAGGACAACAATTCGATAACAAAAAAGACTGTTTACATGCTATAAAACAACTTAGCTTGAAGTTAGGTGTAGATTATAAAGTAACGAAGTCTACACAGTCTTTGTACGTAGAAGAATGTTGGAAAGCGTCAAGTGGTTGTAAATGGCGTGTTCGAGCTGCGTTAATGCAGCAGACACAGATGTGGATGATAAGAAAACTAGAAGGTCGACATACATGCACGTCCGCTCGTATGTCGTAAGACCATGGAAAGTTAGATGCAAAAACTATATGCAACTGCATCATCCATTTGGTGAAAGAGTCGCCCACCATTCAGGTGCCGGTCCTTATTGCGGACATGCAAGCTCGATTCAAATATAAAGTGTCGTACCGAAAGGCATGGTGGGTAAAGCAAATGGCGATGCGAGAGTTGTATGGTGACTGGGATACGTCATACAACGAGCTTCAAGGATGGATAGCCGGGATGCAGGAGTATGTGCCCGGGACAGTGACTGATTTGCAAACATTACCGTATAAAGGCCCGGACGGGAAGATACAATCGGGGAAACAAGTTTTTCATTGATTGTTTTGGACGTTCGAGCCGTGTGTTAGGGCCTTCCCTCATTGCAAGCTAATGGTGCAGGTGGATGGGACATGGTTGTACGGTAAATACACGTAAATACTCCTGATTGCTGTTGCACAAGATGGCAACCGAAATGTACTTCCGATCGCTTTCGCAATCGTAGAGCGTGAGTGCTTCGAGTCTTGGGATTTTTTCCTCAGAAATCTACGGAGGCACGTTGTCAAAGAAGACAACATTTGCCTTATATCAGATAGATCGAAAGGATTACTTGTTGCGATAAGGCGATCGAGGGTTCCGTGGAGGTCTGTTTATTGCATCCGGCACATCGCGGCAAACTTCCACAGAGATTATAAGAATAAAGGTTGGAAAAAAGAACTCGTGAACATGGGTAAAAAGATTTTGTTTGTATTTATTTAAAAAAATTAATTATGAAATTTGTTGTTGTTTTTAAAATGATGATTTCGAATTAAATATGCAGCTCATGAGTTAGATCCCCGAAGATTCAGGAAGAGGTTCGCATGTTCTTGTAAAAATATTGTAAAAATATGAAAAATTAGATAAATAATATACTTTATTCAAATTACACACTTGATTAGATAAAATAAATGAAATGAAAAGAAAGATAATTTAAATAAAATGGGAAGATAGATCAAATAAATGAAATGAGAAAAAAATGAAAAATAAATGAAATGAAGAAAAAATAAATTTAAATGAAATAAGAAAAAATTAAATTAAAATGAAAAGAAAGATAATTTAAATGAAATGGAAAATCAAATGAAATGAAATGTAATTTGTAACGAATATGAAATGAAAATTTAAATGAAATGAAATGGAAATTCAAATTAAATGAAATTGACATTGAAATTGGAATTAAATGAAAAAAAAAGAAGGTGACATGACTTTAAGCCAGGCCTGTGTTAGGCTTGTGCCAAATTGAAGAAGAAAATAGGCTGGCAATGGCCGGCCATTGAAATAATAGAAAAAGAAAAAAAATATAGTGAAATGACATGACATGAAATTCAAATGTTAAATATGTTAAAATAGCCAATATAAATAATAAAAATGAAATAAAAAAAGGGAAAAAAGGAAGTTGAAATGACTTCTAATCAGAGGCCACTGTTAGGGTCTCTTTTTTATTTTTTTTAATTGAAATAAGATAAATGGAATTAAAATGAAAAAGAAATTATATTAGGAAAAGAAATAAATTTAAATGAAAAAAAATTAATAGAATGAAATGTTAAATGAATATAAAATTTTAAAATTTTATATAATTAAATTTTAATGGAAAATTTGATAATTTAAATAAAATGGAAATGTAAATAAAATTAAATCAAAATATAAATGAAATGAAATTTAAATAAAAAAGAAATACTGAAAAGACAACTGATGCAGGCCTGCATCAGGCCTAGGTTTAGGCCTGTTAAGGCCAATTTGGCTTTCCAATGGCCAGCCACATCCACTTTTTTTTCCAATTTTGCCCCTCACTTCAGCCACTATGGTCCCCCACTATAAATAGGCCACTCCGCCGGCGATTGACGACCACCGAGAACCTCCGACCACCTCCGACCACCGCCGACCACCGCCGATCACTCCATGGATAAGTAACATTATATATTTAAATTGTTTTATTTAATTTTAAATATTCTTTAAAAATTATTTTTTAAACGAGAAATATAACATTATATATTTACTATAAACGCAGGAAACATACCGAATTGTTAGACCCCGGTTGCATGATCCGGGTTATTTTCCCGATCGAAGAGTTTTGCCATATTTGAATATCGCGGGTTTTGGAGTAGCCGCGTACATTCAAATATCTGAGCTACGGGCCGATTTAATATCGGCCTTAGTTGAAAGATGGCGCCCAGAGACACATACATTCTACCTCCCGTGTGGGGAGATAACCATTACATTGCAAGACGTAGCAGTCCAACTAGGACTGTCTATAAATGGCAAGCAGTGACCGGGCTTGGAAGACTGCCCAACCCGTGAGGCACTTGCGAACGGTTACTTGGAAGGGTGCCCCCCAACGACGAGGAAGGACGATTAACCAATATTAAATTTACATGGTTAAAAGAAAACTTCCAGCATCTTTCGAGCAGTCCAACGTAGATGGACATTATCTATGCTGCAAGAGCGTTCATTCTTCAACTTATAGGTGGGATACTATTGCCGGACGTCAATCAAAAAGTCCCAATAATGTATCTCCCCTTATTAGAGGATCTCGAGCTTGCCGGAAGATTTAGTTGGGGCTCTGCAGTGAAGCATGCTTATACCGCGAGCTTTGTTGAGCGACAAAGCCATCTACGAAAACAATAGGCGGCTGCTGCCTTCTACTGCAGTCTTGGGCACTATACCGAATGCCATTTTTGGTATCAGTGAGCCACAAACCGTATGTGTGGCCACTCGTTAATAGGTAAATATATAGTTCAATTTTGCCATCTATTTTTAAATTGTATAGTATAGTAAACTCTTTTTTTGCATGGAAAAAATAATCTGATATATTTATTCATTTTTTTAGATGGGCAACTATACCGGGAATCGGGTGATCGTTCACGATACCTATGTACCGTATGATGATAGAGACTCATTCCGGGGATGGCGTAAAATACAATTCCGAATCTTTCTTTTTTAAATACAATTATTGCACAAGAAAAATATTAAATAATAACGTGTTGTCTATATTATGCAGTTTATATGGATGCCATATGTTGAGGAAGATATCACGACGCTCATACTAGCATGGGTTATCGAGCAGCAATAGCTATTCGTGTCAAATGTGTCGTTGATTAATTTCCGTATATCTTTCTATGGAATGATCGACATTCGAGGCACCCTCCATTGTATGTCTTAGAGGGAGGGTTCTCTTCTACGCGCAAGTATGCAGCATGTATATGTGGCACACGGGAAACCCTTTATATACCAAGGTCGTTACATGCTGATCCAAAGAGACGCGCAACCGGAATCTTTCCGATGGCAACAAAGGAACGCACGACCGTGCCATAACCGAGTTCCTCCATTCGGGAACATCAAATCCGATACTGCCTCGAACCCCGATCTCGAGCCCCAATATAAAGCATCCGGCTCATCATCACACCACCTGGATCTGGATCCGCTGCAAGAAATTCCTCCATCGTTCGAGGATATTTTTGGTGACGACCTCGAGCCTCAACATCCGACACGGTCCGGATCGTCCTCATACAACCCGGAGCTCAATCCCGAAGCACGTACACCCACCACTGAGGATATTTTTCAATCGGCACCTCTGGTCACGCAATACCCATTAACTCTCGATTATGGTGTATATGATTATTCTACATTTCTAAGTACACCGGACGGGACACCGGAAGCCGGACCGAGAAATTATCACACGCCTCAGCAAGATGAACGACATCGCCGACGGAGGCGTCCGGACCGTTACACACCAGCGCCGGAGATGTTGTCGAGATCACGGCAATTTTAATTTTTATCTATAAATATTTACTTTATTTTGTAATTATTCTGTTTTTAATATTAGTTTAATTTCTCTAAATTAATTATTTGTTTTAATAAATGAGTTCGAAATATTTAATTTAAAAAATATAATTCGAATAAGTAATAGAAATTGACAAATTAAATTTACAGACACAATAAAATACAAATATTCTAAAATATTAATACAAAAAATATAAAATTCAAACAAGGCCATTATACATTAAATTAAATTTAAACACCTAACAAACTACAAACGTATTGGTAAAATTAATACACGAAAATTTTAAATTCAAACTACATATAATACGGACTAAGTTAAATTTACAGATACAAAAAAACACAAACATTCAAAGAAATTAGTACACGAAAATATAAAAAATGAAACCTTAAATCCTAAACAACTACATTAAATTTACATATATATAAAAAATACAAACATTCTAATCATGTCTACGTTAAATCCTAATAAATTCCCACAGTTTCTTCACAATTAATCGTCTTCTGCTTGAATCAGGTCTACGTTGCATTTGTACAGGATAATTGGATAGCTGACACGGTCAGCAAAATTAAAAGAAACATAAAACCAAGGAAAAATATAACTTCCTAAAAGCTCCAGACTATTTCTTCTTCCATTGTCCCCTGAGATACCTTTCCATGGGGACGCTATTGCACCATAGATAATGTCCATCTACGTTGGACATCTCGATTACCTATCTAAGGTGCAGAAAGTTATCCAACCCTTAACAGCATAACCTTTAGGGTGGACATGACAGTATATAATTCAACTCCGTTAAAACATGACAGTATATAATTCAACCCCGAAATTCGGTTGTACACTACAAAAAACTCCCATATACAATCCACTACAAAAAACTTCCGTATACAATCCACTAAAAAGAACTCATTTGATAATAAACTAAAAAGCATTCTCATTTTTATTCTTATCTCAAAAAAAAAAATTTCTTATCCATTTACACTATCAGAACCCAAACCACCCACTATATATATAAGGTTTGGTGTCGGGCATCTACATGCCAGCACCCAAATTTTTTTTTTTAAGTCTGGTGCTGGCCATTAGAAGGCCAAAAGTAAAAAAATTTGCATCGAGACACGAAAAAAGTACTGGTGCTGGCCATCTACAGGCCAACACCCAAATTTTTTTTTTTTTTACAGTGTGGTGCCGGCCATTCAAAGGCCAGAACCAATTTTTTTTTTTTTAAGTCTGGTGCTGGCCATTAGAAGGCCAAAAGTAAAAAAATTTGCATCGGGGCACGAAAAAAAATACTGGTGCCGGCTATCTACAGGCCAGCACCCAAATTTTTTATTTTACATCATGAAAATTTTAAATTAATTATACACTAAACAAAAAAATAGAATTCGATTTGATTCTTGTAAGCACTGTCTTTTTTTTTTTAATTTAAAGGCAATCAATATATAAATATAAAGAATTAATATATATTTTGCCACCTAAACTTGTCTATTTGTACTTAGTTGGTACTTTTTTTATCTAGTTAGCACCTAAACTTATATTTCGATGACCAAGTTGGTACATCTACACTAACATCACTAGGTTGTGCTGACGTGGCACTGATAGCCAATCTAGCAATGACACAAGAGAGCCTCTCAATAGGCCACATGGCAAACATAAATAATTTTTTTTAAAAAAACTTTAAAATATATAAATCAATAAAAATGTATATATTTTTCACATCAAGGATGAATTCTATATTTAGATAACCATTTGTCCAGGTTAATTCCATGTATAGTTTTAGTAATTTTATATATTTTTAATTTTTATAAAATATCAGCTTTTAGGTTATTATTATTTTAAAAATATATTAAATATAAATTTATAAAAATATATAATGCTTGTAATATTTTTAAAATATTTAAAATTTATGAAAATTAAAAAATATATAAAAAAATATAAAAGAACTAAAAAGCACCTCTAGGATGAATTTAGACAACCATCTGTTTAAGTTTATTCTTGATGTAAAAATTTCTTATTTTTTTATTAATTTATATATTTTTAATTTTATTTATGTTTAACACGTGACATACTGAGAGGCTGTCACGTGTCACCATCGGATTGACTATTAATAACACGTCAACACAAACTAACAGTATTGTTATGGAAACCCCAACTTGATTAACGAAATACAAGTTCAAGTACTAACTAAGTCCAAAAAATTAGATACCAACTAAATACAAATAGACAACTTTAAGAGATAAAATATGTATTAACCCCAATATAAATTATATATGTCACACTCACTATATGGGTGAAAGAAAAAAATTATGAAAATAAATATATTTATTTTTAAAATTAAAATACTAAATACTCATTGGAGTATCAGTTAAGATTTATTTATTGATTTAATCATTTTTTTCAATGTTTATTCATTGTTGGTTAATAACCCCAATGATTATATTTAGTATGCGTATTCTGATAGAAAATAGAATATTCAATTGATTTTTCAGGTTTAAACCTTAGTATTCTATTTTAAAATAATTTTTTTAATGATTTATATAAATTATTAAAAGGCATAAATACTCTTGAAATAATATTTGTTATTTTATCAAAAAATTAAATTTTGTTAATTAAGTTGAAATTCAATTAACTTGTAACATCAATTCAATCAAAAGCTTTATATATTAACTATATTATGATACACATATGATGTGTGTAAAAAAATTAATGCGGAACATATGTTTATAAAACAATCATATAAAAGCAAAATGAAATTTTAGTTGAAATGGTAAATTTAAATATTTAAAAAATATATAAGGTTCTAAGTTATTTTTTTAAATAATACAGTTTTAGTTTAAATCTCATTGTGTATACAATTTTTTTTTTTGATTTTACATAAAAATATGAAAAAATAAAAGCACCATCATAATTAATAATAGAGAGAATATTTGATGCACTGTCGGTGCACGTGTATAAGTTTTTGATACTATCAGTAAATAATAATATGACATTTTATTATTAAATAAAATAAAAGGTAGTGGAAGAGTTATAAATAAATACTAATATTTTTTTTTGAACAAACTTAAATAATAATTCATTATAAATAAATATTAAAACCCTAAAATCTAAACCCACCATCCTAAATACAAGATCCTAAATCTGAAAGTTATTAATATTTATTTATTATAATTACAAATAATATTTAAATAAAATTATTAGTATTTACTTTTTAGATCCCATATTTTCTGTTTAATCTAACGATGATGTATCATGCTATTATTTTTTATACAATATTAAAGGTAGGGATGGGGTCACATGGTTTGAACCTGAGTTTAACTAATGTTTAACAAAAATTTTAACCACCCTTCTATATAAGTGAAAACAAGTGTCGTGCTATTATTTAATGATAATATATTAAACCAATAATAAGCTAAATGCTATCGCTTAATAATATGATTTACTTTGTTAAATAATGATTTATCCAATTGAATCAATTAAAAATTTAATGTAGAATATAGTTGTAGATATAAATATAAATATAGATAATTGATGGATGTTAATTTGGGTGCCGACAAAATATTGACCTTCAATCAATTGAAGCCGTTAAATGTTGACGGTAACCTGATTTGATACGTGAACGTGAGTCCACAATCCGACAATAAGTTTTTTTTTTTTTTGAATGTCGAGAATAAAAATACTTGGCTTCTTTATATTTGGTTTATTTCAGCTGCGGTTTAAAATTTAAGATTTTTTATTTATTATACCTTTTAAAATTTAAATTATTAATTTAATTTTGAGTGAGTATTTAGTATATTGGTAATATATCTTTTTATTTTAAAAATTGACATGTATCTCTATTTTTAAAATATTTTTTAATGTTAATTGAGTTTTAATTCAATTAGCCTGAATATTATTACCAATGTAGGAGGACGTAGGTTCGAGTGAGTTGAAACATATTATTCTTCTATTTACGGGTTGGGGAGGTACTATGGGTAGTTTTAGGCATTGTGTTAAAAAAAGTAGATATGATCAGAATCTATAATGAGATTGTTCAAAAATAATAATTTTTTAAAATATTTTGTTATACCCCTTTAGAACACTTGTTTGTGAAGTCTAAAAACCAAATAATTTCCCTTTAATTCTTCCTGGTTATAAGAATAGCTATATTTGATAAATAAAAATAATATATGTGGAATAAATGTACTTAAAATTAAAGGGCAAATTATCAAAAAAATGCCCTTTTTTTTCAAAATTTACGGAAAAGGACATTTTTTTCAATTATTTACCGGAATGGGCCATTTTTCCCGAAAGCGCGTCCATGTCAGCGCGATGTCAGGGTACGTGGCAGGAAAACGCTTCCCTGGGGGAGCATTTTGCCCGTTTTTTTCGTTAGGGTTTCAGCTATTTTTAGGGTTAAGGTTAGGGTTTTTAGGGTTTAGGATTTAGGGTTTTTAGGAGTTTTAGGGAAAAATTAATAAACTAGAGTTTAGGGTTAATTAATTAAAATAATTTTATGTTTAGGGTTTTAGGAAAAATATATCAGCAATATAAAAATTATTTGTTTTTTTTTACAGTAGTATCTAGTAAAATAATTTTGAGAAGACGTTTCTGAACAAATAGTGACCAAAACGCTTCAAGCAGGATGCACTGTCAACAAGAATTTTGAAAAAAGCTCCCACGTGGACGCTCTTTTGCTGCAGTAGTTCCTGAAAAGATAATTTTGAGAAGACGTTTCTGAACAAATAGTGACCAAAACGCTTCAAGCGGGATGCACCCGCCGGCAGAGTCTTGAAAAAAGCTCTCACGTGGGCGCTCTTTTGCTACAATAGTTCCCGAAAAGATAATTTTGAGAAGACGCGTTTACAACAAATAGTGACCAAAACGCTTCAAGCGGATGCACCGCCGGCAAAAAGAGTAAAAAAAGCTCCCACGTGGGCGCTCTTTTGCTACGATGAGTTCTGAAAATAATTTTGAGAAGACGCTTTACGAACAAATAGTGACCAAAACGCTTCAAGCGGGATGTACCGTCGGCAATAGTAATCAAAAAAGCTCCCACGTGGGCGCTTGCTTTGCTACAATAGTTCTGAAAAGATAATTTTGAGAAGACGTTTACGAACAAATAGTGACCAAAACGCTTCAAGCGGGATGCACCGTCGCCAGTAGTACTTGAAAAAGCTCCCACGTGGACGCTCTTTTGCTACGAGATAGTTCCTATTTGGCCTTAGACTATAAATTAGCCAAATTTCATTCTCAGGTTGCATAATAGAAATTGAGGCAAAAGTATAATAGAAACTGAAGATGAGTGAACGTATTAGTGCTGTTATTTACTATGATGGTGAGGTTTGTGACACCGAAAATGGTGTTGTTTTTTTATCGGAGAACACAGCACAACTGGTTTTTAACCAGAACATAGATTTGACAGAACTTCGTAAAAGAATTAGGCGTAAAATCTTCGAAACAACGCCAATGAAAGTTCTGTCTATTAAGTATAGATTTTGTGCTTCGGTTGATCCCGTGAGATATGACTCATTCGACATCAAAGGTCCTCGAAGCTTGGAGGCAATGGTGGAGACTCATCTTGCCAGTGGATCACCCTATCTTGAGGTATATGTAGAATTTTCATCGCCAAGTGATATTCCTTCGACTTCAACATCTACTGCTGTTCGAGGGGAATACACGACCCCAAGCCGACACTCTATTAGTGGGAGGCAGAATACGAAAGCGCCCGTGTTTGGTGGTAGTATGAAAAACACAACCTCTGCACGACACTCGGTTGGTGGATGGGACATGCATATCGGTGGGTCGATGTTCGATGCTAGAAATACGTATTGGGGAACGCCATCAACTTCTAGTGGTTGGAAATCCACATATGATTGGGGACGTTACGAAAGTTGTTTAAGAAGGGATAATGTACTCCCCACGACATCCACCGGTGAGCTGACCTCGTTCGTTGCAGATAATGGTGGGTCAGATGATGAGTCCGATGTGGATCCACCTCGAGAGCCCGTCCCCGATGGTGCAGAAGTTGCATTATTTTCTGAACCGGGCCTGTTCCAACCATACCTGAAGATGTTGAAGGGGGTTCAGATGAAGAAGAAGAAGAAGATCCGCGATTCAAGGCGTACTCGCCTCCAACCCACATGCATAATGTCGATCTATCTCAAGACGATGCGTTGGAGTTTCCGGAACTACCACACAGAAGGCGTGACCGTACAAGTTTGTTGTTGGATTCGAGTGAATTGGAAGTTGGTAAAGAGTTTTCCAACAATGATAGTTTTCTTGGTGCATTGAAACAATATAGAATCAAGAACGGGGTTAACTACAACGTGGTTAAATCTAAACTCGATAAGCATGAGGCTGTTGGAACACCGGTACCCCCATGGCGCAGCAAAATAAAATAATTCCGGCGATCCAAACCATGAATCCATGTGTGAGGAACGAATCGGGGTGAAATAATGGTTTTGAAATTACCGAAACTTCAATCTAAGTAGACAGTGACGCCTCGGCAACAAGAATTCTGATCTACTATCGAACCAAGCTGCAACCTTTTTCGATTTCGGGCTCTACGTAATCCACCCAGTTTGGCGATGAACGGGAGAAATCTCCAAAACTGTTTTGGAAGTTTCTTTGCTTGACGGCTACTAGGCCTCACAAGCAATTTTTAGGGTTTCTTAAAAGCTATATATTAACCTATTACCTTTTATAATTGGTATAATGAATCATAATTAAAAATAAATAAATATAATAATGTTTTAACTGAAATTTATAATTACATTAATTATAACAAGGATTTCGGTAAACTATATTTATTTAAATTTATATACGAACCAAATTCATATATTAATAGAACTATATTCTCATTATGTGTACAACATCCTTGTACATATAATATGTTCAATATTTGATTACCCAAATAAATTAATTCTATAATTAATTTAATTCATGTGACAACCAAACACAATACCAACTATGTTATATTCCGTTCATTTCAATAACCCTGTAGGTTCTTGTAACGTTAGTAGTAATACTAGAACGTTTCTAATGTTATAAACAATGAGTGGCATCTAGCAATGCATCATTGCTACCTAAGTTGCAAGAAGTCATGATTCGACATAACCTTTTGTGATTAACCTTTCATGCATTAATCCTTAAGTCCTTTATCTCTGGAATGGACACAAGTCATGGAATAGTCACACTTGCATAGTCCATCCCATGTTTCTTGATAGCTTGAGTAGATTATGATATACAAATTAGTATGACATCTCATATCAACTTATTTGAGCATAGCCATGCATTTCTAGTCTCACTCAATCAAGTGGCCTAAGATATTACTCCCATTATGTAGGAGGGACTTATCGTATATTGATCAACCATATCCTCTACATAGATTATGGTATATCCAAGATCGACCTTTATAGAACAAATCCACCATTATGTACGCTTGATCAGATCAAAATATACAACTCACGATGTTGGGATAATGATGATCTCAAGTCTGAGAATCATATACATATTAATCACTATGAGTAATGTTGTGATAATTACATAATAATCCAAGAAACATACTCATAGCGGGTCAGTCCAATATGTTGTTCTCTAACACACATATTCATGCATTGATTTTGACACTCCATATCAATGACAACTCTTTATCATCAATCAACTACATGTTAGTCTTAATGCATTATTGTTGTCTTAGTCAACAATAATACCTGACTAATGATCTTTTAAGAATAATCATATTATTCTCAGAACATTATTATAAAACAGTTTATTTGTACACACAGGAAAAAAAGCTGAAATAATAATGGCAATGCTTTATATTAATAAACATGGTAAATCAAGTATGTTATTACAACCATCTCATGATTGATCTTTGGGCATACTCTTACAATCTCCCACTAGCACTAAGACCAATCACTCATATATCTAATACCAAGTGACTTAGTGTGACAATCATGCTTCTGCTGGGTCAGAGGCTTGGTCAGGGGATCAGCAATGTTATCATCTGTAGGTACTCTGCATATCTCTACATCCCCTCGATCGATAATCTCTCGAATAAGATGGTAGCGCCTAAGTATATGTTTGGATCACTGGTGAGATCTGGGTTCTTTAGCTTGTGCAATGGCTCCATTATTATCACATCGGAGTTCTATAGCATCTGATATGCTAGGCACAACTCCTAGTCCATTGTTGAACTTCTTAATCCAAACCGCTTCTTTTGCTGCCTCACTGGCTGCAATATACTCGGCCTCTGTTGTAGAATTGGCTACTGTACTTTACTTTGAACTCTTCCAGCTCACAGCACCACCATTAAGGCAAAACACAAAACCTGATTGCGATCGAGAATTGTCATTGTCGGTTTGGAAGCTGGCATCAGTGTAACCTTTTACATTTAACTCTTCCTCACCTCCATATATTAGGAACATATCCTTAGTTCTTCTTAAGTACTTAAGGATATTCTTGACTGTGGTCCAGTGACCTTCACCGGGATCTACTTGGTACCTACTCGTCATACTTAAGGCATATGAGACATCTAGACGGGTACATAACACGGCATACATGATAGATCCAATAGCGGAAGCATATGGAATTTTACTCATGCGTTCTCTCTCTTGTGGAGTTGAAGGACACATTTCCTTCGAGAGTGAAATACCATGTCTCATAGGTAGGAATCCTCTCTTAGATTCTTCCATATCGAACCTTTTCAAGATTTTTATCTATGTATGTACTTTGGCTTAGACCTAGTAGTCGTCTTGATCTATCTTTATAGATCTTGACTCCTAAGATATAAGTGGCTTCGCCCAAGTCCTTCATAGAAAAACAACTTCCTAACCAAGTCTTAATAGACTGCAAGGTAGGTATGTCATTTCCCATGATAAGTATGTCATCCACATACAGTACCAAGAATGTGATAGTGCTCCCACTAACTTTCTTGTAAACACATGGTTCATCTTCATTTTTGATAAAACCAAACTCTTTGATTACATCGTTAAAACAAAGATTCCAACTTCGAGAAGCTTGCTTTAATCCATAAATGGATCTTTATAGCTTACATATCTTTCTAGCATCCTTTGGATTGACAAAACCTTCAGGTTGTGTCATGTACACATCCTCTTCAAGTTTCCCGTTAAGGAAAGCTATTTTGACGTCCATCTACCAGATTTCATAATCATGAAATACAGCTATGGCGAGCAAGATCCTGATGGATTTAAACATAGCTACAGGAGAAAAGGTTTCATCATAGTCAACACCATAAATTTGGCAAAAACCTTTAGCGATTAATTGCCCCTTGTATGTTTGTACATTACCATCCATATCGGTTTTCTTTTTGAAAACCCACTTGCACCCTATAGATTTAACCCCTTCGGGTGGGTCAATCAAAGTCCATACTTGATTTTCATACATGGAATCCATCTCAATCTCATGGCCTCAAGCCATTTCTCAGAGTCTGGGCTCATCACCGCTTCTTGATAAGTCCTAGGCTCATCTTGATCTATAAGAAGAACGTCACCATGCGTTGTAATGAGAAATCCATATCTCTCAGGTGCATGGCGTTCTCTTAAAGATCTGCGCGGTGGTTGTGTTTCTACAACAATTACTTGTTCCTCAATTTCTTATGGAATTTGCTATTGTTCAATCTCTGGTTCAGTGGTATCTTGTGATTCTCCAATTTCTTCAAGTTCAATCTTTCTCCCACTTCCTTTTCTAGAAATAAATTCTCTCTCTAGGAAGACACCAGTCTGAGCAACAAACATTTTGTTCTCAGTGAGGTTAAAGAAATAATATCATTTGGTTTCTTTTGGATACCCCACAAAAATACACCTTACAGATTTGGGTTCAAGCTTAGTAGATGTCTGACATTTAACATAAGCTTCGCAACCCCAAATTTTCATAAAAGACATACCGGAACGTTTCCCAGTCCACATCTCATATGGCGTCTTTTGAACTGATTTAGATGGAACACGATTTTGTGTGAAAGTAGCTGTCTCAAGTACATGTCCCCAAAAGGAAGTCGGTAGATCAGCATGACTCATCATGGATCGAACCATGTCTAACAGAGTTCGATTTCTTCTCTCAGAAACTCCATATATTGAGGAGTACCAGGAGGAGTAAGTTGTGAGACAATCCCACATTCCTTCAAAAGATCATCAAACTTTAGGCTCAAATACTCTCCACCTCGATTAGATCGAAGTGACTTGATAGTTTTGCCTAGTTGATTTTGTACTTCATTTTTGAATTCCTTGAACTTTTCAAGGGATTCAGATTTATGGCGCATGAGATAAACATACCCATATCTACTGAAATCATCAATGAAAGTAATGAAGTAGTGAAATCCACCTCTAGCCTGTGTATTTATTGGTCCACATACATCAGAATGTATTAGGCCCAATAAATCACTAGCTCATTCACTTTTACCAGTAAAAGGAGATTTAGTCATTTTTCCCAATAAGCAAGATTCACATACTTCAAATTGTTCAAAAATAAATGAATCTAAGAAACCATCTTTATGGAGTTTGGATATGCGTTTCTCACTTATGTGGCCCAAACGACAATGCCAAAGATAAGTTTGATTTGAGTCACTTATTTTAGATCTTTTAGTATTTATGTTGTAAATGGGATTCATTTGATCTAAAATATAGAGGCCATTAATCAATTGTGTCGAACCATAGAAAACATTATTGAGATAAAAGGAACAACAATTATTCTTAATAATTATCTCAAAACCAATTTTGTCTAAACAAGAAATTGAAATAATGTTTTTAGTCAAATTGGGCACAAAATAACAATCCTCTAAACATAAATCAAGTCCACTAGGCAAAGATAAAGTATATGTTCCCACAAACTAATGCAACAACTTTTGCTCCATTTCCAACTCGCAGTCCACATCTCCTCTAGCCAAAGTCCTACTCCTTTGTAGTCCCCATGCATGTAAGTACAAATATGAGAACCACAACAAGTATCTAATACCCAAGAAGTAGTAGTTGATAAATTAATATCAATAACATAAATACCAGCGCTGCACGTTCGCTTGTTTTGGCCTTCTTGACTTCCTCAAGATAGATAGGGTAGTTCCGCTTCCAATGTCCAAATACACCACAATGAAAGCGGCTTCCTTCCTTAGACACCCCACCTTTAGGTTTCAAAGGCGACCTTTCCTTTTCGTGCTTGGGCTTACCTTTGCCCTTGGGCTTTGTCTGAACTTTGGCCTTTCCCTTGCCCTTGTTGTTACGGACCATCAGTATGGGCTTGGGTCCAACCTTTTTCATGTTGCCTTCAGCAGTTCGTAACATACTGAGCAACTGTGGCAGAGTCTTGTCAATTTCATTCATATTGAAATTGAGGACAAACTGGCTGTAGCTATCCGGCAACAATTGCAGAATAACATCAGTGGCCAACTCTTGGCTCAATAGAAACCCAAGCTTAGACAGGCTTTCAATATAGCCAATCATCTTAAGGACATGAGGTCCTATTGGGCTTCCTTCAGCAAGCTTACATTGGAATAAGGCCTTAGAGATATCGAACCTCTCTTGCCGTGCTTGCCCCTGATAAAGTTCTTTTAGATGCTCGATCATATCATAAACAACCATGTCCTCATGTTGCTTCTGAAGCTCAGGATTCATAGTGGCAAGCATAAGACATCCAACGTCTACCATGTCATCGAGATGCTTCTTGTAAGCATCTATATCAGTCCTCGAGGCATTAGCGGGTGGTTCATTAGGAAGTGGTTGTTCAATGACATATAATTTCCGTTCTTGTTTAAGGACAATCCTCAAATTATGGAACCAGTCAAGAAAGTTCAAACCATTCAATTTGTCCTTCTCAAGGACCGATCACAATGAGAGTGTATTAGTGTTTGCAGCCATAATATATCTACAACAATTAAATATGCGTGTGAGTAAATTTACCAAGTTTATATCAATCATTAAAAAGACTTTATTAAATGATGTTCCCACTATTTTATTTCAAAATTAATAACCCTCATATATTAATTTCGGAAAGACTTTCTCAAAAGTATTTCTAGTGGGTTAAGGGTCCATATTTCACCACCTCTTAAGTCAGCTTTGGCTTTACTCTCAAGACTATGGTTATTTAGGTAAGCAACATTTGCTAATTACATCATATGTAACTCCTAATATTTGGTGAACAACTCTTGTTCTAATCATCTTATGATTTATCCAATTTACTTGCCTCTAGGTTTCTAATCCTATTAGAATAACCTAGTTAAGTCATTAACCAATTTTTAACCAAATGAATATCACTTGTTTATTCTTCATTGTTTAACCAAGATAAATACTAGTACTTCGCTTTGGCAGAATCTACATAGTATTGATCGAGGCCTTAACGAGGGCAAAATTGGAAGGCCATGTTGACTTAATATTTTAATAGAGGGATTTTATTAAGGTTGTTGCATCTCACCAATTATGGTCTACTTTAGTCCATTTAGTCTTTTAATTGATCTCATCAATTAATGGGGTTTATTATTATCAAATATTAATATATTTAAAATTGGCATGTTTTAGACATCCATAGCATCTCATACATGAATAAATAAAGTAATAAATAAATGCAATAGTTATAGCCCATAAACTAAGGTGGTTCAACCCAAGCCAATGGGAGAACCAAAAGGAAACCTAAAGGTGTAAGCTGTTTCACAAGCTATCGGTCCACACTAGTTGTCCCATCTTCCTTCTCGTCTAGCCCACAGTAACTCTTACAAATTACAATATGCAGAAACTCGTTTTACATACGAGGGAGTAAGATGAGAAGAGAAATACAAGAGAATAGTAGTAAGGCACGACACGCAGGCCGTATTTATATAAAAAAAACACCCTTTTATCAAATGGGTCATCGGGCTATAACTATGCATTTCAAACACCGTGCATGTCAAAAATAGCATACATAATTCAACGTTTTGCTAAGGTGAATTATAAAATATCCTTTCAACCTTTTTGTGGCTCACCAAGTTTTATTAACAAAACATACTGTAAGAAGATGGGGTTTGAGGCGGTCGGAGGAAGCGGGCCGAAGGCCCGCGACCGGAGCCGTCCTCAGATCCCTATCCCCAAAATACGAGAGGGAATTGTCACGCCCGCCCCCGCGGTATGAATCGCATACCCCAATCAAATTAAACCTCACGATTTGATAACTTTTATCAACAGAATCGTGTTTTCAGGATTTTAATCCTTGAGGTTTCATATCGGAACAACCCTTGTTCCACTAGCCGCTTAACTCTTCTTCGAAATCAAATACCACCGTCGCATCATTACAGATTTGTTAATAGTTAACAGTAATAACATTAAACCGAATAGGCCACAACACCATGATTAACATTTAATCAATTATCGAAAGGAACAGTTATAAGGTTATGCTTAAACGATTTAAACAGTCAAAAACGTAATAAAATTAAAGCATGCATCCCATACAATTGCATCACCCAAGTATTTAAACCCGAGTCCGTATCACACAAGTGACTCTGATACCACTGTTGGAACACCGATACCCCCATGGCGCAGTAAAATAAAATAATTCTGGTGATCCAAACTATGAATCCATGTGTGAGGAACTAATCGGGGTGAAATAATGGTTTCGAAATTACCGAAACTTCAATCTGAGTAGCCAGTGACGCCTCGGCAACAAGAATTCTGATCTACTATCGAACCAAGCCGAAACCTTTTTCGATTTCGGCCTCTACGTAATCCACCCAGTTTGACGATAAACGGGAGAAATCTCCAAAACTGTTTTGGAGGTTTCTTTGCTTGACGGCTGCTAGACCTCACAAGCAATTTTTAGGGTTTCTTAAAAGCTCTGTATTAACCTATTACCTTTTATAATTGGTGTCGAAACCATTTTTATTTTGGGGTTTGGAAAAATGGGGATCGACTTTAAAAATATGGAGTCGCCACCAATCCTTTTTGTTTAGGTGTGATTGGGTCACCTATAAAAACGTTTTGGTCTGCGAAATTAGAGAATACAGGTTCGGGAGTCGGTTACGTGCGAGGAAGGGTTAGCACCCTCGCAACGCCCAAAATTGGTACCAAATCGATTAATTAGTGTCCTTGCGTCGAAAACTTGAAAATATTTATGGTACAAAATTTTTAAAGAAAGTTAACTAACCCTGAATTGAATTTCAAGATTAACTCGTTTCAAAGGAATAAAAATGTCATACCCAGCACGTTAGGATATAACACGTTTATACTTTGACACCGAGATCATCTTTGATATTCAAAACATATAATTAAAAGGGTATTTGGTTATTTAGTTGAACGAAAAAATCGAAACCCAGCACGTTAGGATGTAATCTTTCGAACTTCCAAACATACAAATATTGCCTTATCTTGAAAAATTTTTAGATATGCGATTATAAAACCGGCTCAAAATACATTTATTTAGTTCGTTTGGAACAAGAATGAAACGAACAATATTAATTAAAAAGTTTAAGTTGAATCACGATGCGATAATGTGGGAAAAGGAAAGTTACAAACATGGAATAATATACATGGATAAGATATTATACAAATGAATAATCATAATATGAAATTTGAAGAGAATGAATTTGGGTAAATACAATGGCAAGCCAATTAATGCAAACAACATATAGCAAGTTTTAAAACAAGATAAGCCAATAATAAAATAATATGTTTCAATCTAAATAATATACATGAAAATAAAAATTTAAAGTTAATAATTTATGCATGAAAATAATACGTCAAGGTTATTAAAATAGACAAAATATATATTTATATAATAAAATAGGGAATAAAAAGGAAATAAGTTAAATAAATAAATAGGTTTAAAGAAAATATACCTATACACATAAATAGATAAAAAATATATATAATAATGTGAAAACAATGATATATACATAGTATAAAAATAGTTTTAATATAAATTATAGGTATATGTATATAAAAAGAATATACGTATAAAACTTTAATGAAAATAACATGGAAAAATAATATCTAGAACCATAAAGAAATATATAGTACATAGTATTAATTTTAAAAAAGGATAATTAAAAAAAAACAGTAAACAAATAATCAAATAAAATAAATAAAGGATTATATTGAAAACAGAAAAAAAATTGGAAAGCTAGAAGTAATAAATTAAAAAGAAAACGAAAAGGACTAAAATGAAATACGCGCAAATAATCAGGGACTAAACCAGAAAATATTCTCGAAGCTCAAAACGCAGCACATAAGTTGGATTAAATTGAAACAATGTACAACTACGGGGTAAAATTAAAAACGAAAAACAAAGAAATAAGACCGAATTGCAATAAGCCTTAAAAGAGGAGGGACCTTGCGTATAAATAACCCATTACTAATAAACGCGCGGATCCTACAGGGTATCGGATCAGGTTGAATCGGATCCAGGCAGACTCCCCATGCGGTGTCGTTTTAAACACATTAAAAACTAGTATTAAAAGATAAATTAACATTTTGTTTTCTCTTTTTTTTTTTTTTAACAAACCCTAATCCCCTTTTACTTTCTTCCTCAGCCGCAGAAAGAAAAACAAAAATCAAAGTTCTCTCTTGCTATTCTGTCGATTCCGATGAATGCACCGTCCGATCACCATTTCGTCATTGAAATCGGCGTATGGTGATGTGAAATGACGCTCTCCTATCCTCCTCCTTTAGAATCAAGCCCAAAAATCGCCTATTTTTGCCTTTAAATCCTTATTCAAACTTCGATTTCTACGAAGCAAATAAAGATCCGGCGATGATGTTTAACAGATAAGTACTTTCTCTTCGTTTATCTCCACATGCAGTAAATACATAGATAAAAAAACCAAAAAAGGAAAATGAAAACTCGATGGATCTGTTGAAAATCACCTTTCTGTTTTTGATTTTTGTATTTGTATTGCGTATTATTCTCTCTGTTTCTATGTGTGTGTACAAAGATGAGGGATCCCCTTATAATCGATTTCGGCCTTTGCTTTATAGCTGAATGAAAAATAATAATAAAAAATACAAAAATACAAATTTACAGACTATTTTTGCCCATTTTTTCATTTCATTGCTGCTTTGCTGGCTTGCTGTGTTGTTTGCTTGCATGAGTTGTTTGCAGTGTGCATACCGTGTAGGCGTTGCTATAGGTCGGGCGTAGATGCTGCGAGGCACGCATGGGATCTGCTCATGGGGATCTGAAAAGGCACGCGTATTAGAGCACGCGAGAAGCCAAAGGGGCGCGCGTGGGGAGTGGCTGCGGAGAAGGCACCAGAAGCTTTTTAGGGTTTCAATTTACGAACCAACATTCGCCATCCCGCCATTTCGTGATTTGGCCAATTTGGGTTATTTTAACTGGGTTTGTGTCTGTGTGTCGTTTGGGCTGGTAGGGTAGTGTTTTAGGCATTAACTTGGTGATTTGGGTCGATCGGGTATTGGTTTAGTGCAAGTGGGTAGGTTGATTTGGGCTAGGATAAGTGGGCCCTATTTTTTGTGATCTGGACTTTTAATTATTGGACTTTTATAATAATATTTTTGGTTTATTGGTTAACAATGGGCTCGGGCAAAAATGGGCTCCTACAGCTGCCCCTCTTTGCTCGTTGTCGTGTAACGAGAATGAAGCAAAGACTTCAAAAGGGACCATTTTTGCCCGATCTTTGAATCTTTGACTTCTTGGTGCTTCTTTCCTTCAAGTAGCTTCATTGCGTCTTCCAGGGTATGGGAAATGATGCCTCAACTTGCTCCAGCAGAATTTCAGGGAGAAGAGATTTTTAGCTTCCATCTTCTCTACTGAAACTTTAAGGAAGTATAGTTTGATCCTCAATAACCTCAGGGAGAAGGGATTTGTAACCTCCACCTACTCCACTGGGACTTCGGGGCGATAGGAATTCAGAGAGAAGAGATTTGTAACTTCGATCTTCTTACTGAAACTTCTCAGAAATATAGTTTGATCCTCAATAACCTCAGAGTGAAGGGATTTGTAACCTCCACCTACTCCACTGGGACTTTAGGGTGATAGGAATTCAGAGAGAAGAGATTTGTAACTTCGATCTTCTTACTGAAACTTCTCGAAAATATAGTTTGATCCTCAATAACCTCAGGGAGAAGGGATTTGTAACCTCCACCTACTCCACTGGGACTTCGGGGTGATAGGAATTCAGAGAGAAGAGATTTGTAACTTCGATCTTCTTACTGAAACTTCTCAAAAATATAGTTTGATCCTCAATAACCTCAGGGAGAAGGGATTTGTAACCTCCACCTACTCCACTGGGACTTCGAGGAAATAAGACTTGTATGGCTTCGATCTGCTCCTACAACTTCAGGATTGCCAGATCTGCTATCTTCAATCTGCTCCTGCAACTTCAGGATTGCCAGATTTGCTATCTTCGATCCGCTTCACTCAGGAAGGCAAGATCTGCTAATTTATCGATGTTGTGACACCGTCCTCTTGGGGACCTGTCCTGTAAAATCAGTTTTATGTGTTTATGCTTATGCAAAATGGTTAGGATGCAATGATCGGAACGGCTCTAATGCTCCTAACTAAATGTATTATGGATGACATCTGCCTGGATGCAAAATGTCATGACAATGCTTTCTTCAATGATTAGGATGCAATGATCGAAATGAATCAAATGCTCCTAACTAAATGTGTCTTGCATGAATGCAGGATTTCATGAGAATGATCACTTTTTAACACCTAGGATTGACATTGCTCATTATTCCTCCAGGTTGTATCACTGATGTAATATCCTGTCTTCTTATTCGGCTGGTACTCTCAACAGAAAACCCGAGAAAACGATTATATCTTGCTCAACGAATTTGCCCCATTGTAACTTCAGGGTTCATCTCATTGTGACTTAGGGGTATAGGGTCTGAATTTCTTCCATCCATCCCACTGCGACTCCAAAACGTAGGATTTGTTTCTTCTTCAATCCATCTCGTTACTATTCAAGGGTACAGGACTTGTATCAGCTTCCATCTATCCCATTATAACTTGGGGGTATAGGGCCTATAGCTTGTTCCATCAACTGATCACTCCTCTGGTGACCCAATCAGATGTGTATGCATGATGCTCGCGTGAATGCAAGATATCAATTTTTCTCGAGAATGATCCCCATTTTACACTTGGGTTAATGATGCCCATTTTTCGGCAGGATTGCATCACTGACGCAATACCTTGTCATTTTGTTCAATCGCCATTTTTGACCAAAATCCGGAGAGATAATCTCAGTTTAGACTCTTACCCCACCAATATTTCCATCCCTCACATTTGGTGAGTTTTAAACAATCGTCCTGCTTCAGTTTCTTGTATTATTCAGAAGCTTTCAGAGTAATATGCGAAACTTCTTTTGTGAAAGTGTAATTAGTCCACTAATTGTTATTTCAATGCGAAATGCTTGAAAAAGATCATAACCATGGACAAGAAGGAAATTAATTAGTAGCATAGCTCGAAACAAATAAGTTAAGCCAAGATAGCAATCGCAATCAAGAAGGAAATTTATTGTGAACATATTTTGAAAAGAATAATATAATCACAAATAACAAATTTAGCATGGGTAAAATGGAAATTAGGTGCCCCAGATATCGCAGCCTGAGCTTCTCTGTCCCAACTTCTTGAGGACCATTTTAAGTTTAATATGTGTTTAGGGGATCCAGAGTACTTTGTCAATGCCCCGAGACGTAGCGTACTTCTTCATTGTTAATTCAGGCATAGCAAGACTGTTGTATGCCCCCTTTGATCAAAATTTGAGACGCCCTTTTCGGGTTTTCAACTCAAATCCCCTTTGGTCTAAAAGCGCCCTTTGCGGGTTTTCGCCTTGGCCTCTCCTTTTTCTTTCTTCTTCTTTTTGCTGAAAATTTTTATTTTTCTTTTTTGAATTTTTTTTGAAAGTGCCCTTTGCAGGTTTCACCTTGGTTTCTCCTTTTTAGGTGAAATACCTCTTGACTGAATTCATCGGACTGGGCATATCCCTGCCATCCATTTTGGTCAATGTTTCCATAACAGACTTTTTCGTTACTTAAAATCTTTTCTAGTTTGGGCTCCATTTTTCTCTGAAATCTTTTTGTATATGAAGGATTTTCTTCAATATCCTGTCCCTGTTTGGGAATTTTCTAAGATGAACCTATTTGTCGCAAACCCGCATCATCTGACTGCAACGAATAGCTATTAACTTTTCCTCACAAATTTGATTGATCACATCGGGATTGGATCCATTCTGCCTCATCCAACTTCAGTTGATAAAACTCGAAAAAAGGAATTTCGACTTCAATGGGCGAAACCAATGAGAAATGTGCTGCCTCGTTGACAGTCTTGGCCAATGTTTGATAAGCATAGAGGGTAAATAGCAACTTCTGTATGCCAATCTTTACAAGTCTCGGCCCCTTTTTGATCTTTTGTTTTTCTTTTTGGCTGCCTTTGCTGCACTTGTGATGTGGCACCTGATCTTTGAACAGACCGCAAACTTTTGACATTGTGTGGTTAAATATGATCTTTGCGATATATTCTTTTGGTATTCTTTCTTTCTTTTTCTTTTTTTTTAGTATTCTTTCTTTTCTTTTCTTTGTTCCAATGACTATCGACTTTGTAATATTGGCATATGAAGTGACTTTTACCATCCTAGTGAAGAAATTGACAACCACGAAGATGAATTGGTGTCAGCCAGAAGCTTCTGATGAGACTGGCCTGATAACATCCATGGCCCACATATAGGAAATCTTATTTCTGCATTGAGCTAAGATTTGATCTTCATTTCCTTCCTTGGCTCGCGATGTAGGATCTGTTTTTCATCTAGTATTAACAAATCAGAAGATATGTTATAATTTCTGCCATCTTCAAAGTCTTGGGATCCGTTAGACCCATATTTCATTCAAAAAGAGAGTTAGTAACAGCATCGCTCATGTCATTGATATCTGGGTACCTATTGTAGGTACGAAGGCAAATTCCAAAGAATAAATGATTCTAAGGATGATTATTTATATGATATGATCATGAATAAAGAATGAAAGAATATTTGCATAGAAATCCAAAGGACAAAAGAATCTATAAATAGAAAAATATTTGCTCAAAAGGATGCATTTTATTGAAATAAAAATTCTGGACACAAGTCTATTTCACAAGAGGACTCTTATTGCCCCTAGGCTGAAAGCAATAAGTGTGTTCGAATATTACTCTAGATTAGCCTTAAGAAATACATGTCTCTTCCACAGTCCTATTGCTCAAAACACTCCCAGGTTCATATTCCTGCATTTTGCGTGTCATCTAATTTCACAATACCCATGCCGATGAATTTTTCCACCAATTTCTTGAAAGCAAGGCAATTTTCTATAGTATGCCCCGTGACCCCCGCGTGGTACTCACATTGAGCATTTTGGTCATACCATTTTGGATATGGGGGTTGCATCGATTTTGGGTAGTGATGAGCCACCTCATGTGCATCGAATAGGGTTTGATATAACTCCTTGTACGTTATTGGAATCGGTGTAAACCGGAGCCGCTTTGTAATCGGATTCTCGCCTTGATGAGCCTTGATGGCCAGTGGTCACACCCTCTGCTGATCTACAATGACTAATTTGGGACGCTTGCTCGCCGCTCACTTCGCTTTCCCTATTTCTAGGGGCCTTTGAAGTCCACTCTCCCTTTCCTTGGTTTCACAAAGATAACCGGTTTGGCTCGATCATCCTCCGGTTAAAATCTAAACCTATCGGAAAGTTGAACAGGCCAAGCATCGATCCGATATTGGGGTCCAATAATGACGGGTACCCCATGTGAATGCGTTTACGGCCGAGTCGGGTATAAACGATGTCTTCATCATTATCCACATAGTCGCCATCGGGCCACTCTTTTTCAAGCCTTCCGACTAGTAATTGGGTTAATCGGCGATCATATTCATTTGATCTCGCATATCCCGTTGAATTTTGGCTAATCGCTTCTTGCATCGATTTGCCCCTGCTCTAATCTCTCTAATCTTTGTTCCATGTCTTCTAGGTTGATGAAATAATTTTTAATTAATCAGGGTCTTCTCATGAAATCTAGCACATGCGATTTGATGCTATGTGAATGCATGCAATGCAAAAGGAGCCGATTCTGGTTCAATTCCATTTAGGAAACTTTATTTGAAAATAAAGCTCTTTACATAAAGTAGATTACAAATATGGCCTTGCTCTAACACCTAAGGCCTTAATTTTTGTGAGTAGAGAGGCTAATTCTCGTCCACGATCTGACTGTGTCTCGAACTGCATACTCAATACATCAGCTTGTATAGCCAAAGTCTGTAAATATTATACTATCTCTCGCATCTGGGCTATAGCCTCCCCCATGAGGTAATCTCTATCTCTGACCTGATTCTGGGAACGGCGAAGCTCCTCTTCCCTTTGTTCTTCATTTGCCTCTAGAGACTGGATATGGCTTTGGCATTTTAGCAAGGCCATTCTTAATTCCACGATCTTCTTCTTCATTTTCTCTATTTGGCTCAAGCTTACTCTTAATTCTTTCATCGAGTTACGGTTTCGTTGATGCTGGAGGGATCTCTCGAGCTCCGCGACTTTAGCCTTTAACTCGTTTTGTTTACCTTGACTTTCTAAAAGGTTCTTTTCCCTAAGTTCGTCTCGTGCTTGAGCCTCTCTGAACTTTTCCTCCCACTGGTTAGCTTTGATCCTTTCGTCCTGAACTTCCCGATGCTATTGTTCTGAGGTCTTCCCTAAACCAGCGGTTCTCATGGATAGGCGCATCTTTTTATAGTCAATCTTTAAGCTGTTGAGATCCTCTTCTACCCGTTCTTTTCCTTTTCTGAGTTTTTCTGCCTCTACTTTTTGAACGTCAGCATCCAACCCTAAATGCATCTTCTCCTCTTCTAGTTGCTCTATTCTCTTTTCCAGCTCTCGATTCTTTTTTTCAAAATCTTACTTTATTATCTCCAATTTGGACGGGACAACTCGTAGACATTCTTCTATTGATCGAGCATTATCTGGACTCGGTCCCGGAATATTATCGTTGACTCTTTTGCTTAGCCATACTTTATACTCGGGAGTCGCCCCCTCACCCGTAGTCACTTTCTTCATTCGATGCGTTTGCTTCCAAGCATTCGCAACTTCCCTAATCTTCTTCTTATAACTCTTTCCTGTATAAGAGAATTCACTTTGAACCAACCCATACGTTGCTGGCACGAATTGCCTAGACTTGTATTGTCTTGTCATCAGCAAAGGGGCGTACCCGATGGCTCCCCAAATTCCGGGTAAAGGGACCCAATTAAAGTCTTCTCATCTGTAAAGTATCTCTTCAGGCACCATCCATGGAGCTCTCCACTCAATATCTTCTTCCTGAAGATTTTGAAAGATTGTCTTCCATCGCTCTTTTGTTATATCTTCTTGTCTAGACATGGCTACCTCCTCTTTTAACGGTGAATAACCCTCACAAAAAGGTTGATAAGAGACTTTACCCATCTTCTAAAAATGACCACAAAACCATACTGTTAAAAACTGCGCACATCCAATAAACCTTCCCTCTCCTGCTCTTCGGCATGCATTTAATGATCTGAAAGTCTCCGCGAGAATTACCGGGAGGTGTAACTTGTTTATCCAATCGGTCAAATAGATCCACAACTGCTTCATCTATGTGTCTTAGGGCTTTGGGAAAAATGACTAATCCATAAATGCTTAAGGCAAAAATATCAACTTTCCTCCTCACATCAGGGTGCGTCAAAATCGTGTCTCTTATATCTACCCAAGGAATGCATCTCCCTTCGCTTTTCTGCTGAATTACGCCGAGATCCACTGCTCACTCATACCCGTAATTTTCATCAATTTCTTCGCAAAAGGAGGAACATAAGCAGCCTAATATAAACTTTATCGACCTTTATCCACGGACTACGAAGTAAAGTGGTATATTCTTCTATGGTTGGCACCAAATCCACATTCCCAAAAGTGAAACAATCTGTATGCGAATTCCAAAACCGCACCATAGCTTTGAAACATGTTTTTATCTATCTTAACATCCAGTAAGTAAGAGATATTGCTATAACTGTGGTAGAACATCTGTTTAGTCTCACATTCCCATTGAGTCCAAATATCTCACAACTCTTGAAGCTCATTTTGCGTTACGCTAATGCGGGTGTAGTCCCATAGCTCTGACGTGTAACCTTCAGCTAAGCTATCCCCTTTTTTCCCACTGCAGCTTTTCTGACCATGCGCGCACAGCCGCATTGTCCTCTACTTTATCAAGAAAGTTGTTTTCCAAATCAAACTTCCTATTTTAGCAATCGAACAGAAATCGACACCTCTTTAATATGGAATGCCATGCAAAAACCAAATTAAAACACAACGAGTCAGTATCGTATAACAGAAATCAAAATAAGCAAAATATCATTAAGCATCCTATCCGAGCAACCATTAAAGACTTGACATAGTTTTACCCTAGATAGGCTCTTAGGGTTTATTATATGTGGTTTGGTTCTAAAGGAAGGGTACCCGAACCAGCAGATTCCTCAATCCTCACCCATTATAGGCTCATATAGATCGAGTTCGGTTCAGGGGAATACATTTCCCTATGGCCATGCGGAGATGAAAATCTCACGAAACAAATAGGTACGGATGTATCCCGGAAGTGGTCCACTACCCCATGCGGAGGTGAAGACCTCACGAAAGCTTAGTTTCTCGCTCCCACTTAAAGGTGTGACTACAACAGTCATGCAATGCAATGCCAAAATATTTCATGAAACTTGACACTATAGCACCAACAAATGCGTTAAAAACACATTTTGTCAAAACAATTTTCCAAGCTTTCAATTAAAAGGACAAAAATTAATCAATTTATGGCCTGACTATCAGAACGTCCCCAGTGGAGTCGCCAAGCTGTCGAAACCATTTTTATTTTGAGGTTTGGAAAAATGGGGATCGACTTTAAAAATATGGAGTCGCCACCAATCCTTTTTGTTTAGGTGTGATTGGGTCACCTATAAAAATGTTTTGGTCTGCGAAATTAGAGAATACAGGTTCGGGAGTTGGTTACGTGCGAGGAAGGGTTAGCACCCTCGCAACGCCCAAAATTGGTACCAAATCGATTAATTAGTGTCCTTGCGTCGAAAACTTGAAAATATTTAAGGTACAAAATTTTTAAAGAAAGTTAACTAACCCTGAATTGAATTTCAAGATTAACTCGTTCCAAAGGAATAAAAATGTCATACCCAGCACGTTAGGATATAACACGTGAAACACCCCCTACCCGGCCCATTCGTTACGACCGAATTTGAGATGCCACTGCGGAAAAACGTTTGAAGACTGATTTCACTTTTGGGAAAAACATTAAAAATTTTGTCATTTGAAAACCAGGTCCAATTAAAAATTCTAAACAATATAAGCTTGATAAAAATATCCAAATTAAAACTTTATTATAAGCTTTTAAAATATAAGTTGCCAAAATTAAAAGCACTTCCCAATAATAATTTAATGGTCGTCTAGCTTAAACATAATAAAAATGCTCAAATAGAAATACTTAAATACTTTAACTGGGCCTTATTACAATAAATAATTAAACAAAAGTTCTTAGTAATAAATCAATAAAATAAAGAAGATGTCTTCTCAGCATGGGCCACCTCGTATCCACTCCAACCCGGTCCAATCACTACGAATCATCTGCGATGTTTAATAAAAATTGGGTGAGTCATACGACTCGAGTGTGTAATTAGTCCACCGAATTCCACCCACATGTTAACCACATATTAACTCATATATCGATATCAATTATCAAATTCACATGTTATCACATTCTGGCTTGGCCCATATTCATATCACATTCATCTAATAGGGTAGTTAACCACATAATTTCCACATACCGGGCTTAGCCCATTTCCACATTAATCCACATATCATATTGGGCTTGGCCCATTTCCACATATGTTCACATACGAAATCATGCAATTAAGAAGCCCAACCCAAACCTAGGGTCCATCCGCTACACACCCCTTATCCAAATTTACCACACACACCAGGGGATTATCAAATCACCCTCTCCTTTTCACTCCAAAGGCAATCACCGCCGTCCCACGTGCAATTAAGCACGATAGTCCACAACGCGACCTCGATCGGCGCCAATCCATGATGTAGCAGTAGCTAACACCAAAACCACGATGGGACACATAGTCACTCATCAACCACGATATGGCACATAGCCAATATCAACCACGATGAGGCACATAGCCACTCATCAAGCCACGCGAACTAAATCGCAATTAATCTACAACGTGACCTCGACCAACGTCAATCCACGATGTAGCTCAAGGCTAACATCAAACCACGTACTCGAAGTACACCCGCACCTTCTTTCATATCATATCCCACCCATGCACATGCCACATAAAATAATGATACAATGTAATGATGCATGAGCATGTTCATCAAGCATATTATCACATATTCATATTAATAATCACATATCATCGTGTTTGGTACTTACCGGATTATCGACATACCCCTTGAGGGTATCCTTATCACAATTTCCACTTTGCACTAGTTAGCACATTCATAATACATACACATTTCACATACATATCATATACCCTAAAACGGTGGGTTAATCACACACCGATCACTTGGAGAACTATGCTTTCGATCACGATGCTATCACTAGGCGATACTACTGGCTATTTGCCTACTTTGTTTTTCTCTCGACGTTTGGTCCACACCCCGTGGCCAATCCCTAACCGCCGAGACAGATCTCTTCTTAAACTTCGGGATAGGGACCTTCCCTTTCCCTTCTTGAATGGTATTCGCCTCCATCAACACACTTAATCGTAACAATCGATTTAATCATCAATATACAAATTCTTAACCAAATATCCACAACTTATCATACTTACCAAAGGGTCTTGAAATCCCGAAAAGCTTGATCTAATGCTTAGATCCTTAATCCCTATATTTGATTAATCACCTACTACTTTAATAAAAAGCCATTCGGCCATAAATCCAAATCCTAGTAGGATTAGTATACTTAAACTTACCTTGTTGCCGTTTGACTTAAGAATCAAGTCTTGAAATCTCTGTTATACTCTTCTTGCATTCGGCCAAGCATTGAATCAATTAACTTGGTTAGTTTTCGGCTTTTGAATAATTAATGAACACATATATTTACCAAACATGGCCTTGGCCGAATGCTATAGACACTTACCTTGTGGATTTTAAATCCTGAAACTCACCGAATAACTAGGGAACACGTGGCTTATGGTGTACCTTCGGGAAAAGAACTTCTCCTTCCTTGTAGTCGACACTTAGTAAATCCCGAAAGATCTCCTTACTTGAAGAAATCGATTGCACCTTCACTTCAACCTTCAGAGATTCGGCTATGGCTAGATGATGATCTCACAACTTTCAACTTTTGGAGGGATTAGAAAGAAAAGAGAATGAAGAATAAAGATGGAGGATTCGGCTAGATCACAAGGTATTTCGGCTTGGCAAAAATAAAAGAAGAAGAAGATTTGGTGAAGAGAATTCGTGAGAGAGGCTTTCAAAGAACAGAAAATAATGCAGAATGGCCTCTCTTTTCCTTTTATAGCCGAAATTATCATCTAAGGAGTCCCTTACTTGGCCACCACTCCTCTATCTGATAACTTTATCCTTTAATTATCATAAATAAAAGAGTTTAAATCCAACATTTATCTCTTCAAAATAATCCAATTTAAAAAAATTCCTTTATTTATCACCCTTTTAATCGAATATTTATGAAAATAAAACACCTCCTTTCTAGAAGCATGTGCCGTCCACCTCGGTCTTACGGAAGCAAAAATAAAACCTCCTTTATTTGCTTCCCAAGTGGCTCGAACTCGTGCCCATTCCTCTTGCATATGGCGCCATTTCCATAGGCCCTAAGTGGCATCTTCTGCACCACTTTTCCAAGCCTGTTTGTGTGTCAAATTTCACAAACTTTTTCTTTTAAGGCCACCTTGCCTTAATTTCCCCTTTTAAACCTTAAAACTCGTCATTTCTAGGTCATTTCTAAGTTTCCAAAAATTTTCGATCGGCTCTGTAAACTTGACATTTCCTTACATTTCCAAGTTTCCAAAAATGTTCACTTTCCATTTTCCTTACATTTCCTAGTTTCCAAAAATGTTCACCTTCCATTTTTAAACTTAACATTTCCATACATTTTCAGTTTCCAAAAATGTTCATTTCTAACTTATTTTCACTCATTTTCGGTTTCCAAAAATATTCAAAATTTATTCATAATACTTAAAACATGTCACTTCATACAATTAAACCGAAAATGCATAGGCCCTATTTTAGGATGTTACAGCTTCTACCCCCTTAAAGATAATTTCGTCCTCTCGAATTACTTATTAACGAGTAATCGTGACATCTTAACTCACCGCACTACGCTTATGTCACGCACTCTGATCTTAATAGAACCATCATACTTCCTAGGGACAATTTTTAAGTTCACAACCAGGGTTTCAAGCATTTTACTAGCAACACAAGAATGAATTATCTCTAAAGCAATAAGTAATATTCCAAAACAAGGAACTTACCCGCTATCACATCCTTGGTTGCCTCGCATCCAAACCTTCAGCTCCTCTGTCGGGTGTTCCACGACCTTGGCTTCAAGCCCTATCCATCACTTGAGGACATTTCTTAACCAAATGAGCCTTAGATCCTCACCGGAAACATTCCTTACTATTTCCCCAACATTCTCCTGTGTGAGTTCTCCCACACCGAGCACAGGAACGATTTTGATTCTCAAAAACTGGCACAGGTGCACGTACAGAATTCTCGATCCTTGGTCTTTTCCGAACATCTTCAAACGATGCTGACGGTCCAAAAATTCTCTTATTCCCGTTCCTTTCCTTATCTCGGTTTTCTCTTACAGTCTTCTTAACTTCTTCAGCGATCCGAGCTTTCTCCACTAGAATGGCAAAATCCCTTTCTCTGTGCGGAGCAATCAACTCTCGTAGCTCATCACGCAACCCATCTTCGAATCGGACACACCTTTCGTAGTCAGTGGCTATGATCCCCTTAGCATACTGACTTAACCGCACAGATTCAGCTTCATACTCTACTACCGACTTACTTCCTCGTACCAAGTTTAGAAACGCCTTCCTTTGCGAGTCTAAATAACTAGCTCCAACATACTTCCTTCGAACTTAACCTTAAAATAATTCCAATTCAAACGATCTCACCGGACACTTTGTTTGACAAAGAGCCACCATCGATAAGCTTCGTCTCGAGCAACGAGACAGCGCTTTTTCAACTTTTCCTCATCGATGCAGTCCCAAATCGTCCCATTATTCTTTCGATCGCTTCCAACCAATACTCCGCTACGCTCGTGAGCTACTCCGATACTCCTCTAAAAACTTCAACCCCGTTGGACCTAAGCCTTCCGATACCGACTTCGAGCTCCACTTCTCATGCTAGCTCCTCGCCACGCTCTAGTACTCGCAACATAGCTCGCGACAACGCTTCATCTTCTCCTATCGGATCTTGATCCTCCGTGCCCACACCAAGTGGCGGCGGACATCGCTTTCGACCCATGGCGGACCCCTCACCGGTTCCGATATTGCCATTCTACCTCTACACGGCCCACGACGACCACGTCCCCTAGAACTCATTTCTAATGTCGCGACTTATCTGATTAAAAATTTTTATGTATCGTGCTTTTGTTCCACTTATTAACCGCGAATAATTTTATGATATACAGATATTTAGAAGTAGTTCTTTCGATCACACAAAGGTTCAGTTCAAGTTCACTACTCTAACTCAGGGAGTCACATTCACATTCATAAGCAGAGACACATTCATTTCTCCATGAAGTCACATTCATTCACAACATCATTCACTACACTTTTATGGCCATTCCATCCATTTCCCTACCTGGTGGTAATTTCGTCATTTTCCTACAAGGGTATTTTGGTAATAAATCGGGGTCAATTCAAAATATTTTTCAAATTAAAGGTATTTTAGAATTTACAAAATCTCTGGGTTATTTTGTTTTCCAAATCGAGGTGTTATGAAAATTTCAGAAATCGAGGTTATTTCTTTGGTAATTTTGGAAGTCGTAAGGCGATTCAGTAAATTTTCCAAATCAGGGTATCTTGTTATTTGTAAAATGAAGTTTTTGGTATTTTTGTAAAGTAGAAATATTGTAGCAAACGTCGAGGGTATTTTTGAAAATCTTAAGAACTAAGGGTATTTTAGTAATTTACAATACATGGGCATTTTTGTAATTTTGTAAATCGGAGATATTTTGGAAAAAATTTCACAATAATCTTTTACTACAATTAAAAGGGTAATTTAGGGATTTTAAAACTAGGGTTTTATCATGGCTAGTCCTTTTCGGGTTTTAATTATCGGGTTTAGCCCGTGAATAAGTCCTCTTGGTTAGGGTGAACCGTAGCTACGCACTGCAGGATTCGAGTAAAGAGGAGGTGAGTCGCTAGGATCGCTTAAATACCAAGCTCTTACTCGAATCCACTCCTAGACATGCGCACAACATTTGCCACACCCTAGCTCGGCGACTTACTTCACAGTTTGTTTAATAGTCCTTAAGTCTTATGCATGTGTTTGAGTGCACTAGCCCTACGGTTCAACAGATCCTAGTTCACTAATCTATGTTCCCTTCATACTTATAACATTCACATAAACAAGTCACTTCAATAATTAGAAGTACTTACCTGTGGACTTCGGTAGGAGATACAAAGCCATGCCGTAATAACTTTGAAAAGTTTATGAAAGCCCATACTTTTGAAAAGCCCATCTTTGAAAAAAAATATTTTTGGACCCAAAACCCTCAAGGCCGAGTTTTGAACCGGCTCGATACTAAATCAAACACACCTACTACCCGGCCCATTCGTTCTGACCGAATTTGAGATGCCATCATGAAAAACGTTTGAAGACTGATTTCACTTTTGGGAAAAACATTAAAAATTTTGTCATTTGAAAACCGTGTCCAATTAAAAATTCTAAACAATATAAGCTTGATAAAAATATCCAAATTAAAACTTTATTATAAGCTTTTAAAATATAAGTTGCCAAAATTAAAAGCACTTCCCAATAATAATTTAATGGTCGTCTAGCTTAAACATAATAAAAATGCTCAAATAGAAATACTTAAATACTTTAATCGGGCCTTATTACAATAAATAATTAAACAAAAGTTCTTAGTAATAAATCAATAAAATAAAGAAGATGTCTTCATGATGGGCCACCTCGTATCCACTCCAACCCGGTCCAATCACTACGAATCATCTCGCGATGTTTAATAAAAATTGGGTGAGTCATACAGCACTCGAGTGTATGTAATTAGTCCACTGAATTCCACCCACATGTTAACCACATATTAACTCATATATCGGATATCAATTATCAAATTCACATGTTATCACATTCGGGCTTGGCCCATATTCATATCACATTCATCTAATAGGGTAGTTAACCACATAATTTCCACATACCGGGCTTAGCCCATTTCCACATTAATCCACATATCATATTGGGCTTGGCCCATTTCCACATATGTTCACATACGAAATCATGCAATTATGAAGCCCAACCCAAACCTAGGGTCCATCCGCTACACACCCCCTTATCCAAATTACCACACACCAGGGGATTATCAAATCACCCTCTCCTTTTCACTCCAAAGGCAATCATCGCCCGTCCCACGTGCAATTAACAATAGTCTACAACGCGACCTCGGTCGGCGCCAATCCACGATGTAGCCGTAGCTAACACCAAAACCACGATGGGACACATAGTCACTCATCAACCACGATATGGCACATAGCCAATATCAACCACGATGAGGCACATAGCCACTCATCAAGCCACGCGAACTCGAATCGCAATTAATCTACAACGTGACCTCGGTCAACGTCAATCCACGATGTAGCTCAAGGCTAACATCAAACCACGTACTCGAAGTACACCCGCATCTTCTTTCATATCATATCCCACCCATGCACATGCCACATAAAATAATGATACAATGTAATGATGCATGAGCATGTTCATCAAGCATATTATCACATATTCATATTAATAATCACATATCATCGTTTGGTACTTACCGGATTATCGACATACCCCTTGAGGGTATCCTTATCACAATTTCCACTTTGCACTAGTTAGCACATTCATAATACATACACATTTCACATACATATCATATACTCCTAAAACGGTGGGTTAATCACACACCGATCACTTGGAGAACTATGCTTTCGATCTCGATGCTATCACTAGGCGATACTACGGCTATTTGCCTACTTTGTTTTTCTCTCGACGCTGGTCCACACCGGTGGCCAATCCCTAACTAGCCGAGACAGATCTCTTCTTAAACTTCGTGATAGGACCTTCCTTTCCTTCTTGAATGGTATTCGCCTCCATCAACACACTTAATCAAAACAATCGATTTAATCATCAATATACAAATTCTTAACCAAATATCCACAACTTATCATACTTACCGAAAGGGTCTTGAAATCCCAAAAGCTTGATCTAATGCTTAGATCCTTAATCCCTACATTTGATTAATCACCTACTACTTTAATAAAAAGCCATTCGGCCATAAATCCAAATCCTAGTAGGATTAGTATACTTAAACTTACCTTGTTGCCGTTTGACTTAAGAATCAAGTCTTGAAATCTCTGTTATACTCTTCTTGCATTCGACCAAGCATTGAATCAATTAACTTGGTTAGTTTTCGGCTTTTGAATAATTAATGAACACATATATTTACCAAACATGGCCTTGGCCGAATGCTATAGACACTTACCTTGTGGATTTTAAATCCCGAAACTCACCGAATAACTAGGGAACACGTGGCCTATGGTGTACCTTCGGGAAAAGAACTTCTCCTTCCTTGTAGTCGACACTTAGTAAATCCCGAAAGATCTCCTTACTTGAAGAAATCGATTGTACCTTCACTTCAACCTTCAGAGATTCTGCTATGGCTAGATGATGATCTCACAACTTTCGTCTTTTGGAGGGATTAGAAAGAAAAGAGAAGGAAGAATAAAGATGGAGGATTCGGCTAGATCACAAGGTATTTCAGCTTGGCAAAAATAAAAGAAGAAGAAGATTTGGTGAAGAGAATTCGGCAGAGGCTTTCAAAGAACAGAAAATAATGCAGAATGGCCTCTCTTTTCCTTTTATAGCCGAAATTATCATCTAAGGAGTCCCTTACTTGGCCACCACTCCTCTATCTGATAACTTTATCCTTTAATTATCATAAATAAAAGAGTTTAAATCCAACATTTATCTCTTCAAAATAATCCAATTTAAAAAAAAAATCTTTTATTTATCACCCTTTTTAATCGAATATTTATGAAAATAAAACACCTCCTTTCTAGAAGCATGTGCCGTCCACCTCAGTCTTCTGGAAGCAAAAATAAAACCTCCTTTATTTGCTTCCCAAGTGACTCGAACTCAGGCCCATTCCTCTTGCATATGGCGCCATTTCCATAGGCTCTAAGTGGCATCTTCAGACCACTTTTCCAAGCCTGTTTGTGTGTCAAATTTCACAAACTTTTTCTTTTAAGGCCACCTTGCCTTAATTTCCCCTTTTAAACCTTAAAACTCGTCATTTCTAGGTCATTTCTAAGTTTCCAAAAATTTTCGATCGGCTCTGTAAACTTGACATTTCCTTACATTTCCAAGTTTCCAAAAATGTTCACTTTCCATTTTCCTTACATTTCCTAGTTTCCAAAAATGTTCACCTTCCATTTTTAAACTTAACATTTCCATACATTTTCAGGTTTCCAAAAATGTTCATTTCTAACTTATTTTCACTCATTTCCGGGTTTCCAAAAATATTCAAAATTTATTCATAATACTTAAAACTTGTCACTTCATACAATTAAACCGAAAATGCATAGGCCCTATTTTAGGATGTTACAACACGTTTATACTTTGACACTGAGATCATCTTTGATATTCAAAACATATAATTAAAAGGGTATTTAATTATTTAGTTGAACGAAAAAATCGACACCCAGCACGTTAGGATGTAATCTTTCGAACTTCCAAACATACAAATATTGCCTTATCTTGAAAAATTTTCAGATATGCGATTATAAAACCGGCTCAAAATACATTTATTTAGTTCGTTTGGAACGAGAATGAAACGAACAATATTAATTAAAAAGTTTAAGTTGAATCACGATGCGATAATGTGGGAAAAGGAAAGTTACAAACATTGAATAATATACATGGATAAGATATTATACAAATGAATAATTATAATATGAAATTTGAAGGGAATGAATTTGGGTATATACAATGGCAAGCCAATTAATGCAAACAACATATAGCAAGTTTTAAAACAAGATAAGCCAATAATAAAATAATATGTTTCAATCTAAATAATATACATGAAAATAAAAATTTAAAGTTAATAATTTATGCATGAAAATAATACATCAAGGTTATTAAAATAGACAAAATATATATTTATATAATAAAATAGGGAATAAAAAGGAAATAAGTTAAATAAATAAATAGGTTTAAAGAAAAATATACCTATACACATAAATAGATAAAAATATATATAATAATGTGAAAACAATGATATATACATAGTATAAAAATAGTTTTAATATAAATTATAGGTATATGTATATAAAAAGAATATACGTATAAAACTTTAATGAAAATAACATGAAAAAATAATATCTAGAACCATAAAGAAATATATAGTACATAGTATTAATTTTAAAAAGGATAATTAAAAAAACAGTAAACAAATAATCAAATAAAATAAATAAAGGATTATATTGAAAACAGAAAAAAATTGGAAAGCTAGAAGTAATAAATTAAAAAGAAAACGAAAAGGACTAAAATGAAATGCGCAAAATAATCGGGGACTAAACCGTAAAAATATTCTCAAGCTCAAAACGCAGCACATAAGTTGGATTAAATTGAAACAATGTAAAACTACGGGGTAAAATTAAAAACGAAAAACAAAGAAATAAGACCGAATTGCAATAAGCCTTAAAAGAGGAGGGACCTTGTGCATAAATAACCCATTACTAATAAACGCGCGGATCCTACAGGGTATCGGATTGGGTTGAATCGGATCCAGGCAAACTCCCCATGCGGTGCCGTTTTAAACACATTAAAAACTAGTATTAAGAGATAAATTAACATTTTGTTTTCTCTTTTTTTTTTAACAAACCCTAATCCCCTTTTACTTTCTTCCTCAACCGCAGAAAGAAAAACAAAAATCAAAGTTCTCTCTTGCTATTCTGTCGATTCCGATGAATGCACCGTCCGATCACCATTTCGTCATTGAAATCGGCGTATGGTGATGTGAAATGACGCTCTCCTATCCTCCTCCTTTAGAATCAAGCCCAAAAATCGCCTATTTTTGCCTTTAAATCCTTATTCAAACTTCGATTTCGACAAAGCAAATAAAGATCCGGCAATGATGTTTAATAGATAAGTACTTTCTCTTCGTTTTTCTTCACATGCAGTAAATACATAGATAAAAAAAGTAAAAAAGGAAAATGAAAACTCGATGGATCTGTTGAAAATCACCTTTCTGTTTTTGATTTTTGTATTTGTATTGCGTATTATTCTCTCTGTTTCTATGTGTGTGTACAAAGATGGGGGATCCCCTTATAATTTATTTCGGCCTTTGCTTTATAGCCGAATGAAAAATAATAAAAAAAACAAAAATACAAATTTACAGACTATTTTTGCCCATTTTTTCATTCCATTGCTGCTTTGCTGGCTTTCTGTGTTGTTTGCTTGCATGAGTTGTTTGCAGGTATAGCTGTGTAGGCCGTTGCGAGGCTGGCGTGGACGCTGCGAGGCGCGCGTGGGATCTGCTCGTGGGGATCTGAAAAGGCGCGCGTATTAGAGCACGTGAGAAGCCAAAGGGGCGCGCGTGGGGAGTGGCTGCGGAGAAGGCACCAGAAGCTTTTTAGGGTTTCAATTTCTGGAACCAACATTCGGGCCATCTGGGCCATTTCAGGATTGGGCCAATTTGGGTTATTTTAACTGGGTTTGTGTCTGTGTATGTCGTTTGGGCTGGTAGGGGTAGTGTTTTAGGCATTAGCTTGGTGATTTGGGTCGACTGGGGTATTGGTTTAGTGCAAGTGGGTAGGTTGATTTGGGCTAGGATAAGTGGGCCCTATTTTTTGTGATCTGGACTTTTAATTATTGGACTTTTATAATAATATTTTTGGTTTATTGGTTAACAATGGGCCCGGGCAAAAATGGGCTTCTACAATTGGTATAATGAATCATAATTAAAAATAAATAAATATAATAATGTTTTAACCGAAATTTATAATTACATTAATTATAACAAGGATTTCGGTAAACTATATTTATTTAAATTTATATACGAACCAAATTCATATATTAATAGAACTATGTTCTCATTATGTGTACAACATCCTTGTACATATAATATGTTCAATATTTGATTGCCCAATTAAATTAATTCTATAATTAATTTAATTCATGTGACAACCAAACACAATACCAACTATGTTATATTCCGTTCATTTCAACCATAGGGTGTGACCCTGTAGGTTCTTGTAACGTTAGCAGTAATACTAGAGTTTCTAATGTTACAAACAATGAGTGGCATCTAGCAATGCATCATTGCTACCTAAGTTGCAAGAAGTCATGATTCGACATAACCTTTTGTGATTAACCTTTCATGCATTAATCCTTAAGTCATTTATCTCTGGAATGGACACAAGTCAAGGAATAGTCACACTTGCATAGTCCATCCCATGTTTCTTGATATCTTGAGTAGACTATGATATACAAATTAATATGACATCTCATATCAACTTATTTGAGCATGGCCATGCATTTCTAGTCTCACTCAATCAAGTGGCCTAAGATATTACTCCCATTATGTAGGAGGGACTTATCCTATATTGATCAACCATATCCCTCTACATAGATTGTGGTATATCCAAGATCAGCCTTTATAGAACAACCATTCACGATTATACGTTTGATCAGTATCAAAATATACAACTCACGATGTTGGGATAATGATGATCTCAAGTCCGAGGATCATATACATATTAATCACTATGAGTAATGTTGTGACAATTGCATAATAATCCAAGAAACATACTCATAGCGAGTCACCCAATATGTTGTTCTCTAACACACATATTCATGCATTGATTTTGACACTCCATATCAATGACAACTCTTTATCATCAATCAACTACATGTTAGTCTTAATGCATTATTGTTGTCCTAGTCAACAATAATACTTGACTAAGGATCTTTTAAGAATAATCATATTATTCTCAGGACATTATTATAAAACAATTTTTTTGTACACACAGGAAAAAAAAACTGAAATAATAATGGCAATGCTTTATATTAATAAACATGGTAAATCAAGTATGTTATTACAACCATCTCATGATTGATCTTTGGGCATACTCTTATAGAGGCCAAGTGTGCAGTGCAAGACGGTACATGTTCATGGAAAATCATGGCCTCGTTGAGGAAAAGGACAGGCTTGTGGGAGATTAAAAAGTACAAAGGTCCACATACATGTGTTGCCAGTACAATATCACTAGGTGTTTAGGGTTTTTTGAATAATATTGATATTACGTAATGTTGAATTATTTAACGTACTTCTTTGATAGGTGTTTCACAAGATCATCCCAAGATGGATTCAGATATGTTGGGTAGCTAAATAATACCGACGATGAAGGCGGATCACAAGACTTCAGTATCGGTCTCAATTGCCAATATTCATAGCCAATTGGGGTACACGCCCTCTTACCGTAAGACTTGAATAGCTAAGCAGAAGGCGTTGGAAAAGTTGCATGGTCGGTGGGACACTTCATATAATGAAGTGTGGCAGTGGTGTCAGGTGCTGGAGAGATATGTCTCAGGCAGCATAGCAGACCTTGAAACGGTACCTGCGTACTACAACGATCGATTGCTCTGTGGATGCCAAGTGTTCAAGCGTCTGTTCTGGACATTTAAGCAATGCCGAGACGCATTTCTATACTGCAAGCCATTGGTACAAATTGATGGTACCTTTATGTATGGTAGATATACGCATCGGCTATTGCTAGCTGTGGCAGAGGATGACAGTGGGAGAATCCTTCCACTTGCGTTTGCAATAACACCGGGGGAGTCAACTGATGACTGGGAATTCTTTTTATCTAGGTTAAGGAGGCATGTCTACCCCCAACCTGATATATGCGTTATATCGGATCGGGGCCCTGGAATACTAGCCGCAATAGAGCGACAGGGAAGCCTATGGCATCGCACACACCATCGATATTGCCTAAGGCATGTTGCGTCCAACTACCACAGGCAACATCGATCTACAAGTGAACGACGACAAGTGACCAACATGGGTATGTAATATCTATTAATATAATTTCGTTTGTAATATTCAATTTATTCTTAATTGAAGAGTGGTATGTAATATTCGCTGTCAACTTATATTGGCAGGGTACGAGATCAATAAAGACCGTTTTTACGAGATGTTGGCGATTTTGCGCTCAATAAACGAAGAAGGCACAAACTACCTATACAACATACCTTTCGAACAATGGACAGAAGCATACGACGGCGGCCTACGATATGGTCATATGACCTCAAACCTGGTTGAATGCATAAATTCTGTTCTAAAAGGAACGCGTCATTTATCGATAACATCGATTGTGCGAGAGATATATTTTCGTTTAGCGGCACTATTTTCGAAGCGAGCAGCGAGTTATAAAGGCCAAATGCAGGGAGGCCATGTATGGTGCGTGAAGGTATTGCGAGAAATTAACAAGGCGAAGGCACGGGCCAACACCATGCACACAGTGTGTCACGATCGCGACAACCTATGGTTTCGTGTGACAGAGTTAGCGAGCCAACCAAGGTATTATTGGCGGGCAATATCGTGTACACTTGAGAAATAGGACCTCTGATCGTGGATATTTGACGCTTCGTTATCCATGCGCTCATGTAATTGCGGCTTATCGTCGAATCTCCGTCCGGATCTCATGAGCTATGTCGGCGAAGTGTACAAAATAGAATACACGCATAACAGCGCGTGGAGACACGTATTCCCACCACCCGGATGAACGTAAGTGGCGTCAGATCGCTTGCTCCATTTAAGTCATTATGGGATAGAGAATCTGCGTCGCAAACTAAAGGGTCGACCTTGCTCGACTAGAATACGCAACAATATGGATATCCGAGAAACAACCAACCAACGGAAGTTATGCGGATGGTGTAGGAACCCAGGCCATACATCTCGCTCATGTCCAAATCGGAATAGTTGATAGTCTCCTTATCATTTTTGTCTCTTGGTGGCTATGAAAATTCTTTTAATTTCTTGATGAAAATGGTGAACTTTTGTAGGACTAAGTTGCAAAAAAAAAGTTATTCAATTAATCTAAAATATCACCATCATCATTATTCTTCAAAATTATCTTTCTTGCTAAATGATTATTTTGCCCCTTACGATCCTTCAAAATTCCTACATTGGATCAACACCCATCTTGATAAAATTACAATTTAACCCCTCATACTTTTTCACTTATTCAATTTAGTCCTAATTCATCCATTTTTTCTTAGTTTCTAGATCCTTCCACCCTTAAAATATTTACACTATTGACCCTTCAAGTTTTTCATATATACATTTTAACCCCTCAAATTTTGAATATTTACTCTTGAGCCACAAAACTTTTCTCACATTTGCGATTTAGTCCTTACTTGAACTAATACAATTAGGATATTAAAAATAACTTTTATTTTATTAAAAATATAAAAAGTAAATTACAATTAAAAAATTAAAATTAACTTTTATTTTATTAAATGTAACAATATAAAAAAGTTTGTAGAAATATATTAAAAATATAACAATATTAAAAATATTGCCTTATTAAAAAAATTGATTTTATTAAAAATATACAAAGTAAATTACAATTAGGATATTAAAAACAACTTTTATTTTATTAAAAATATAAAAATTAAATTACAATTAAAAAATAAAAAACAACTTTTATTTTATTAAAAATATAAAAATAAATTACAATAAAAATAAAAAACAACTTTTATTTTATTAAAAATATAAAAATTAAATTAAAATTAAAAAATTAAAAACAACTTTTATTTTATAAAAAATATAAAAAATAAATTACAATAAAAAAATTAAAAACAACTTTTATTTTATTAAAAATATAAAAATTAAATTACAATTGAAATATTAAAAACAACTTTTATTTTATTAAATGTAACAATATAAAAAAATTTGTAGAAATATATTAAAAATATAAAAAATATTAGCAATATTTTTGCCTTATTCAAAATAAATTGATTTTATTAAAAATATACAAAATAAATTACAATTAAAATATAAAAAATAACTTTTATTTTATTAAAAATATAAAAAGTAAATTACAATTAAAATATTAAAAACAATTTTTTATTTTATTAAATGAAACAATATAAAAAAGTTTATACAAATATATTAAAAAAATCAATGTTGATACTGGTCGGAATCAGTGCCACATGGGGGTGGTCGATGGTTACGCGCTGGATTCCTCCTTGATCCAGCTTCCGGCGGGGGTTGTGGTTGCTCCGGCGGGGATTTTAGTTCCTCCGGCGGGGATTTTGGTTCCTCCGGCAGGGGGTCTGGTTGTGAGTGTTGGGAGGATGACCCACCTTGATAAAATAATGATTGTGGAGGTGTTTGCTTCACCCATGGTGGAGGTGTTTGAATCCCATAAGGCAAAGGAGATTGGTAAAAAGAAGAGCTCCCCGATGGCGCCTCGTGCTATCCCTCATGCGACGGCAGCCTATAGATCGGCGGTCCACTCGGAGTAGTCGGGAACGGACTTGAATCGGGCCATGCATTCCAACCTGCCATAGGACTGGGAAAAGGAAACATATAAGGGTTAGGATACATATAAGGGCTAGGATACGCACCTGGCATAATCTAAAAAGGCTGTGATGTGGGTGTCATAGGCTGAAGTGTTAGGCCTGGTGACTGTGTGGGCACTGTTGATGGGCCCGGTGATTGTGTCGGCGCTGTTGATGGGCCCGTCCCATCATCCCTTCTCCTAGGATTTAAAGGGCCCCGTCGTTCCCTTTGTACACGAAGTTGTCGTAGCCTCTCCTCTTCTGACAATAAATACGGCTTGCAATGGATCCTAAACCATGGCATGTATTCCGGCACGCAGGCTAACTCAAGAACGATGATCGGTTCCCGAGTAGGTATATAATCATACTCGTTTTCCATAATTCGATATATGCTGACCAAAATCTCGGTCAATCCGTATGCAACTGCTGTAAGTCGACTTTGTGCTCATCATCGAGCACCTCAGGTGCCACGGGAATCGGTTGTCGGAATCCAAATTGTCGCAGAATCCGATCTGACTGGTGCATCTCCACGGTGGCATAGTTGACCAATGGGACCTTCACATGCCAAATGTTCGGATTTTCAAAGAATTCATCCGGAATTATTGCCCGAATTGCCGGATCCTCGTATGGTGTCCATTGAAACTATATTAACATGATAAAAATATTAGTTATATACATAATACTAAATACTAAATACTAATTACTAATTACTAATTACGAAATGACTATTTTATTACGAAAATATATTTTATTTAATACTTACTTGTGCTTCCGACTGTTGGTCTAATAGAAGCCGTATATCTTCAAGCGAGGTAGGTATTCCAACATAACTCGCCGAATGGTTCCACCTAATTAAATAAATTTTTAGCATACAATTATATTTTAAATCTACGTAATAATTGTAAAATCTAATATTAAATTTACCTCGTTATGAGTGGGAATGTATATGGGTGGTCCACTCGAGGGCGTAAAAATGGAAAGCGAAACCGCGCTCCCATGATTGCAGTAGTGATAGGCAACCTCCGATTTTGGCTTTATTCGGTCGCGTCGCCCCGCACATCTTCCGATACAATTTTGCTAGCACGGCAGACCCCCAACTCAATTCACCGACTGCTCTAAAATCAACGAGTTTCAGCAGCCATCTCAGATGTACGAGGTTTTGTGACAAGTCCGGCATCAGATAGCCTCCAATCATCTCAAGAATGTATGCCCGATCATACCGTATTCTTTCTAATTCAGTCGAATCATTATCCGGCTCCAGGAATGTGTCTAATAACCAGCCCATCTCGATCCGACCTCCGTTAATGTTATCCGGAATAGCACCCAAAAGCTCGTAGCATACGGCTCCCCAATCACCAGAAGTTGCGGACCCGGTGACTACGTACCCATCCACCGGCAATCCTAATTGCAACTGCACGTCTTCCAGAGTGATAGTACACTCTCCGCATGGAAGATGGAAAGTGTGCGTCTCGGGTCTCCACCTCTCTATTAACGCACTGATTAGTTTCGGGTCCAACTTGCACCCCCGGCCTATCGTGGCCACGTACCAAAAAACCGCTTCCCGCAGGTAATTCTCGATCAACGACGATGCTGGACCAGACATATTACGAATATAGCATTGCAACACCCGATCTACAGACTGTTATAAAAATTATAAAATAAAAATTAATTAAAATTGCATAAATGAAAAAATATTAAATAGTATTGAAAAATTAAAATTATAACTTACCATTGTCATTTGATCGACGGAGATGTGTTTATTATCGAGACGAATTAATTCTCCGGCCATTACTAACACGATCGAATATTTTTAAATTTAAAAAAAAAAACTAATTCAAAAAACTTTTAAACAAGGTTTTTTTTGTAAAAATTAAAGGACTTTTGTGAAATTTGAGAGGAATTTGAGAGAAATTTGAGAGAAAGTTGAGAGAAATAGTGTAAAGACTTTTATGTGAAAAAATGAAAGGGGGGCTTTTATAGTTTTTTTTTACCGTTGGGTCTCCAATGGTCAAAAAAATGGTCGTTAAAACGGGCAAAACGCGTACTTGGGGGAGCGTTTTGCCACATCAACAAAGCGCGCCCTCAAGGACGCGATTTTTGCTGATGTGGCAAAAACGCTCCCCCAAGGAAGCGTTTTCCTGTCACGTACCCTGACATCGCGCTGACGTGGACGCGTTTTCGGGGAAAATGGCCCATTCCGGTAAATAATTGAAAAAAATGTCCTTTTTCGTAAATTTTGAAAAAAGGGTATTTTTTAGTAATTTACCCAAAATTAAATACTATAAAAGGGGCTAATAATTAAAATATTTTCAAAACTAGATCAATATAAATTTAGGAAGAATACACTTATAATAAATTTAGAAAGAATTTACATAAAATAATACTTGAATGTGAACCATTAAAGACGTCAATTTAAAACTTTGATGGAATTAATAATGATATTATTAATATTAATGTAGATACTAATTATGAGTGGTAATCACCACGGCAATTTTTTACTACTCTTCTTAACGATATCATTTTTAAAATTTGAATTTCTTAACATCGCACCTGACCCACCACATTTGAAAGTAGTATTTATTATTTACAATTTTTTTAAAAATTTCACAATACATCCTTTAATCAGTAAAATATCCATAGTAGCACTACACATTCATGGCATGACTTAAAAATATCCACAGTAGCACTACACGTATCGCATAATTCCAAAAAGTTCGCTAAGTGTGTGTTAGGATCCTCATCCTACAAACCATCAAACTGAACAAATTGTTGAATCATCTCAGTATCTTTGTTAGGTTTCAGTTCAAAATTATTTACAATGACGGCAGTCTAACAATACTTGATTCAGTTCTGTTAAATTAGGTTTAGCATAATCATACATAGTTCGAGGAACAGAGATTTTGATTAACCTAGGTTTTTGCAGCACAACTACGTGAGGTAGCGGATTATTATCGACCATCTCTTGATGTAGTATTGGTATCACTCTCTTGCTCTTCTTGTATGTATTGTAGGCTTCGCCTAATTTCTCTTCGGTTTTCGCAAACGGTTCCTTTTATATCACTATCGTAAAGTAGAGGTCTTGACGGGTTTCTTCTAGTCATAAACTAGAATACCTGCCAGAAGCAAGAAAAAAAAAATTAGCAAAGTTTAAAAATAAAATAAATATAAATTGCAAATAAATAATATGGCTAAAGTAATAAAAATTTAGTTTTCCTAATATCTTAGTCCCCGGCAACGGCGCCAAAAACTTGATCGTGTCCTAACTAACTATGACAACGAATAAGGCAAGCGCACCTATCGTTCGGTAGTATAGCTATGGCAAGACCGAAAATATCGTATCCTCAAGGACCAAGAGTACTAGTAGTTACTATCTTTTTATTATCTAGCCTAAGTATTAAGGGAATCGATGTTTAATTAACTAATTACTAAACTAAGGATGCTAAGACACAGAGAGTGAATTGGGAAAATACTTTTGGGAAAACCAGTTGATTAAGACAATACCCGAGGAAGAATCCACCTAGACTTCACTTGTTATTTAACCCCTGAACTGCACGATTTATTCACTTGACTTGATCCGTAAGATTCCCTAATTTATATTAATACCTCTTTCGAGGCTACTAACGTCTAACCCTAGGTTGATTAATTGAAATCTCTTTCTAATTAAAACCCCTAGTGTTGCATTAACTCGATCTATGGACTCCCATATTTGGTTTGGCCCTAATCCTTTAGATTTTCATCATCCTATCTCTAGGGTTGCGATTAACTCCGCTTAACTATGCTAGATATACTCTTAAACAGGGACTTTTGCTCCACTGCCTAAGCACATCAATACTTGAATCAATATCCTGAAATATTAAAACAAGAATTAAGAACACATAATTAAAAACAAATCAAGTATTTATCATATAGTTCAGAAAACAATAACAAGATCCGTCTTAGGTTTCATCCCCCTCAGGTATTTGAGGGGTTTAGTTCATGTTTAATAAAGAATACATCTCAGAAGAAAGTAAATAACAAAACATAAGAAAAACCCTAAAACCCCCTGAAGGAAATTGAAGGGAAGATCTTCCGTCTTGAGCGTGATTCATGCTTCTGAGATGGATCAACTGGCTTTCTTGGAGTAATTCCCTGTGTTCAGCCCTCTCTGGCTTCGCTCTTCGTCAAAAGCCCTGACAGAAGGCGTCTGTCGAACTCCCATTTTAGGTTGCCGCCTAGGGTGTTTATATAGGCTTTGGAGATGCCTTACTTGGCCCGAAAGTATCCTAATCCGAATGAAACTTATCTTGGCCACAGCAGGGACACGCTCGTGTGAGTCGAGCCCAGGCCGTGTTCGGGCCTGCTAAGGTGGCATGGTCGTATGGTGAACTCCAGGCCGTGTTGATTTCCTACTTTGGCCCATTATCTCCGTTTTCGGCCCGTTTCTCGTTCTTTTCATCCTCCTATGCTCTCCTAAGTATAAAACATGAAATTAAAGGATTAGGAGCATCAAATTCCATAATTCAAGGGATTAAATCATCCAAAAGTATGTTAAATATGGGATTAAAATATGTATATATTACGGTTTATCAAATACCCCCACACTTAAGCATTTGTTTGTCCTCAAGAAAAATTCTCAACTCACAATTAAAATCGAATTTCCTCAATTCATAACCTTCATCAATAATGTTTCATCATAATTCATGGGTAATTCATACATTGATAATTTAACCAGAAGGTTCCTAAAGATTCAAACAATCAAAGTCATAGTTTTTATAGTACGAAAAATAGGTGTTTCCCCTTACCTACATAATTATCTTTAATTCAAAATCGGCAAAAATTGACATCCTCACTAAAGGTTCACTCAAATCACTCAAAGTGTTTAAGGTTAAAAAATAAGCACTCAAGAGTCAAACATGAAAAGTTAATCCCATAAGCTTGCATGAAAATCAAATCTCCACCACTGTAAAATGATATGATACACAAATCAAAAGGTCTTTTATGGGTTGTATCGGGGCTTGGGTTAAAGGTGTGGATAAAAGCTGAATTAGAGGGTTAGTATCGAGATTGAATTGATAAATTACCTAACTAGAAAAATAACTAAAACTTAAATAATTACATCAATTAAGAATTAATAACACGAGCTTTTTCTCAAAATGTAAAATTAACTGCTTAAGCTCCAATAACAAAGAAGTAATAATGAATAGTTGAGCCTTTTTTTAAGAACAAATCATACAATAATAAGATAGAATTTAACAACTGAAATAAAGAAAATAGTTTAAGCAACCGATCAACTCAAATCTCGATATAAGGGTAGTTAAGAGAAATGGTAATAACAAATACAAAGTGGGTTTTGGGTTAATATTAATGGGTGAGTCAAGAAATGGTTTGTTAGTCTCAAGGGGTTCACTAGGGGTTAATTATGAAGGTAGGCTTTTTATGGAGTAAGTGGGTTAAAACCTAGGTGCCTTTATCATCTCTGTATATCAAATCAAAAGTGTGGTCTCGACATGTATAATCGAAGCAAGTTCTAGAATAATAAATCAATGTTGACATACTCATAATCAATAAAGTGAGCACGAAAAAGAATGTATGCTCGAAAAGGCTCAAGATCTCACAAAAATTATGGGCTTTTGATGTCAACCTTGTAAATTTCAAACTTCAAGGTAATAATTAGATTCAGGTAGACAACCTATCAATTTTTAATTCTGAAAATAGACTCATCATGCTTGATTCTCTAGTCTCTTAAAGTTTAAATCATCGCTGCACAATTAACTATGACTTAATCCGAAACATATCAATGAAAATCATAAATCAAAAGAAATTTCATTCTAACAGTAATATGAGAAGATTATTTAAGAACAATATATAATTCAGGGATTTGAGAATAATGCAAAAAGTTAGGCACTTTTCACGATAAAATTCACCCCCCACACTTAAGATGTACATTGCCCTCAATGTACAAAGAAATATAATAACCATGTAGTAATAGATCATAAGAAAGGGAGAGAGGTGAAACTTCCTAGAGTTCGAATGGATTTCTTGAGTTGAGAGTGTGGAAACTTGATTCGGAGGTGAAAGATAAGTTGGAAGAGGCGTTTCTGGTGGTGGTATGGTGGCCGCCAACAATCACTGCGCTAGATGAAGAAATTGGGTAACTTGTGAAGAAATAGCCAGGAAATAATAAGAAAAATTCAAAATATACTAAATATGTATTTAAAGATAAGAAAAATAAAGAGAAGGAAAATAAAGGAGAAGAGAAAAGAAAAAGAAGAAATAAATAGACTCAAATGTCCTTGGCTTGTCGAGTCGATGAAGCGGCCGGCATAAACTTATGTAGATCGATTTCGCACGGGGAGACTGTGCTAGGGTCCTTTCGCTTCTTCGACATGGAGATGGTGGTGAGGATGGTGAAAGAAAAGGAATGAGGGGAAGGGGAACGAAAAATGAAGGGAGAGGATAGTGAGAAGAGAAAGGGGTGTGGTGGTTGGGGGTTGGTTGAAGAAGAATGTGAGAAGAATGAGGGGGTCTTAAATAAGAATCAAGGACATGGTTGCTGCCCACGCCCGTGTACTGTGGGCGTGTTTGGTCACACGGCCGTATCGCACGGCCATGTGGTGGCTCGTTCGTTTCTCCCACGCCTGTGTAGAGGTTTCCACGCCCATGTATCTTTCTTAGTGTCGGCCATGGCCTCAAAGCACGGGCGTAGCTTATACCCGTGTGACTTTCTCAGTGTCTACCACGGTCGTATGGTACGTCCGTGGCATTTTATAGCCGTTTGTGATTTGGGGATTTTTCGTCCTTGGTTCGTACGACCTCTGCCATGCCAGTGTGCAAATCCGTGATGTCCACACGGCCACGGCCACGCCCGTGTGTAAGGCCATGTGGTACGAAAACCTACGCTTTATTTAACTTGGTTAGTTTTTAGTTAGGAGCTAAAAATCAAAGATGTAAAAATAAAGGGGGTTAGTGCTCGGGTTGCCTCCCGAGAAGCGCTCGTTTAAAGTCTTAAGCTAGACTTACCTCTCATTCGCGTATTCATGGTGGTTTGAGGAGTTGAAACTCCTCTCCCCTGCTATCAGTCCTATGATTCTTATATATTTTGAGTCTAGTGGCGTTTACCTTAAAAGTGCTGAATTCAAAGTGAGTCACCTCGACCGTTTCGTATGGAAAGACATTGAGTACCTTAAAAGGGATTTCTTTGTTTGTTTTAATGTCTGAAATGGCAATTCGAGGGTCTTTCTCATCCAACAATACCTGATATCCTATTTTAAAGTGATTTGCTGTTCCTATAAGCTCGTTTGGGGGTTCTCTCGGTTTTGCTTCGTGTGTTCCTAGTTTCTCCTTGAAATGTGTCTTCCACTCGTCTAGTTCCTCGACCTGAAGCCTTCGCTCCTCATGAATTACTTCCTTGTTTGCATGAGATCTAGGATCTGGCTCAGATGTGTACTTCCGAGGTGCTTCCTGAAAGGGAGGTTGAACTGAATGGTCAGTAATAGAATTTATGTTCTCACCTTTTTCACTTGACGTCCTAGCCGAGTCAAGAACATGAAGAGTGATCGTCTCGTCACCTACACGAAGTATAAGTTCTCCTGTACCAACATCAATTTTAGTTTTGGCAGTTGCTAAAAATGGTCTTCCTAGGATTAAAGGAATATTATTGTCCTCATCCATGTCTAAAACGACAAAGTCTACTGGGAATATGAATGTATCAACTTTTACTAGGACATCTTTGATTATACCCCTAGGAACTCTAATGGTTTATCAGCTAATTGAATGCTCATCCTAGTTTGTTTGGGTTTCCCTAGACCTAGTTGTTTAAACAGTTTATAAGCCATAACGTTGATGCTTGCCCCTAGATCTGCTAAAGCATTATTAATAGATAAGCTACCAATTAAACAAGGAATCGTAAAACTCCCTGGATCTTTTAGTTTCCGTGGTAGTTTGTTTTGTAGAATTGCTGAGCACACTGCGTTTAGCTCCACATGCGATGCCTCGTCTAACCTCCGTTTGTTTGTCAGAAGCTCTTTTAAAAATTTCCTTGAATCTGGCATCTGCGAGAGAGCTTCAAGAAATGGTAAGTTAATATATAATTTCTTTAAAAGTTTAAGAAATTTACCAAATTGTTCCTCTTTGTGGTCTTTCTTCATCGCATTGGGATATGGCACTCGAGGTGTATACTCTTTAATGACAGGTTTATGTGTATCGTGGCTTACCTCAACCTTACCTTTATTTACCACGGGTTCTTGCCTTGGCTCAGATTTGGATTCTACTAACCCTTCACTATCGTGATCAGTAATGGCATGAATTTGCTCCTTTCGGTTAGTTTCAGTGTTGCTTGGCAAGCAACCTTGCGGTCGTTCTGAGATTAGCTTAGCTAGCTGACCTAACTGGTTCTCGATCCCTTGAATCGATGCCTGCTAATTTTTTAGCACTGTCTCGTTGTTTTGTAAACGGGTTTCTGACACCGCGATAAATTTTGTTAGCATCTCCTAAAGGTTCGGGTTTTTCTCTTATGGGATGGGTTGTTGCTGAAAGCCTGGAGGGGGTTGTTGTCTTTGAATTCCTTGATTTCCTTGGCCACCCCATGAGAAGTTTGGGTGGTTCCTCCAACCTGGATTATAAGTGTTACTATAAGGATTATTTTGAGGTCGAGGGTTGTTACCCGTATAGTGAACTTGCTCGTTTTCAATGCTTGGGTTATAAGGCTGGTATTCTGTATTGCTCATCCCTCCTCCATTTACATCGCACTGCATCACTGGGTGTACCTGCGAAGAACCATATAAACCATCAATTTTCTTATTTAAAAGTTCTACCTGATTTGATAGCATGGTTACTGGGTCGAGGTTGAAAACACTGGCAGCTTTTGTCGGCTTTGTTCTCATAACTTGCCACTGATAATTATTCAGTGACATCTATTCAATGAATTCATAAGCAGCCTCAGGTGTTTTATTGTTTATTGTATCACCGGCGGATGCATCAATCAACTGCCTAGTCGAGGGGTTCACACCGTTGTAAAAGGTTTGAACCTGTAGCCATAATGGTAACCCATGGTGAGGGCACCTTCTCAATAAATCCTTGTATCTCTCCCATGCATCGTAAAGTGTCTCTAAATCCATCTGCACAAAAGAAGAGATATCATTCCTTAACTTAGCCGTTTTAGCCGGCGGAAAATATTTTAACAAATATTTTTCGGTCATTTGCTCCCATGTAGTGATTGATCCTCGTGGAAGAGAATTCAACCACTGTTTGGCTTTATTCCTTAAAGAAAAGGGAAATAATCGAAGGCGAATGGCATCAGCAGAAACACCATTAATTTTAAACGTATCGCATAATTCCAAAAAGTTCGCTAAGTGTGTGTTAGGATCCTCATCCTACAAACCATCAAACTGAACAAATTGTTGAATCATCTGTATAGTGTTAGGTTTCAGTTCAAAATTATTTGCAGCGATAGCAGGTCTAACAATACTTGATTCAGTTCCTGTTAAATTAGGTTTAGCATAATCATACATAGTTCGAGGAACAAGATTTTGATTAACTGGGTTTGCGGCAACTACAGGAGGTAGTGGATTATTATCAGCCATCTCTTCAGTAGTATTGGTATCATTCTCTTGCTCTTCTTGTATGTACTGTAGGCTTCGCCTAATTTCTCTTCGGTTTTTGCAAACGGTTCCTTCTATATCACTATCGTAAAGTAGAGGTCCTGACAGGTTTCTTCTAGTCATAAACTAGAATACCTGCCAGAAGCAAGAAAAAAAAAGAAAAATTAGCAAAGTTTAAAAATAAAATAAATATAAATTGCAAATAAATAATATGGCTAAAGTAATAAAAATTTAGTTTTCCTAATATCTTAGCCCCCGGCAACGGCGCCAAAAACTTGATCGTGTCTAAACTAACTATGACAACGAATAAGGCAAGCGCACCTATCGTTAGGTAGTATAGCTATGGCAAGACCAAAAATATCGTATCCTCAAGGACCAAGAGTACTAGTAGTTACTATCTTTTTATTATCTAGCCTAAGTATTAAGGGAATCGATGTTTAATTAACTAATTACTAAACTAAGGATGCTAAGACACAGAGAGTGAATTGGGAAAATACTTTTGGGAAAACCAGTTGATTAAGACAATACTCGAGGAAGAATCCACCTAGACTTCACTTGTTATTTAACCCCTGAACTGCACGATTTATTCACTTGACTTGATCCGTAGGATTCCTAATTTATATTAATACATTTTTCGAGGCTACTAACGCCTAACCTTAGGTTGATTAATTGAAATCTATTTCTAATTAAAACCCTAGTGTTGCATTAACTCGATCTATGGACTCCCATATTAGGTTTGACCCTAATCCGTGATTTTTGTCATCCTATCTCTAGGGTTGCGATCAACTCCGCTTAACTATGCTAGATCTACTTTTAAACAGGACTTTTGCTCCACTTTGTCTAAGCACATCAATACTTGAATCAATATCCTGAAATATTAAAACAAGAATTAAGAACACATAATTAAAAACAAATCAAGTATTTATCATATAGTTCGTAAAAACAATAACAAGATCCGCTTTAGGTTTCATCCCCTCGGTATTTGAGGGGTTTAGTTCATGTTTAATAAAGAATACATCTCAGAAGAAAGTAAATAACAAAACATAAGAAAACCCCTAAAACCCCCTGAAGGAAATTGAAGGGAAGATCTTTCGTCTTGAGCGTGATTCTGGCTTCTGAGATGGATCAACTGGCTTTCTTGGAGTAATTCCCTGTGTTCAGCCCTCTCTGGCTTCGCTCTTCGTTAAAAGCCCTGACAGAAGGCGTCTGTCGAACTCCCATTTTAGGTTGCCGCCTAGGGTGTTTATATAGGCTTTGGAGATGCCTTACTTGGCCCAAAAGTATCCTAATCCGAATGAAACTCATCTTGGCCACAGCAGGGACACGCCCGTGTGAGTCGAGCCTAGGCCGTGTTCGGGCCTGCTAAGGTGGCACGGCCGTGTGGTGAACTCCAGGCCGTGTTGATTTCCTACTTTGGCCTATTTTCTCCGTTTTCGGCCCGTTTCTCGTTCTTTTCATCCTCCGATGCTCTCCTAAGTATAAAACATGAAATTAAAGGATTAGGAGCATCAAATTTCACAATTCAAGGGATTAAATCATCCAAAAGTATGCTAAATATGGGATTAAAATATGTATATATTACGGTTTATCATTTATCATTGTTATTATTTATTTTATTTTTCTTTGATTGTTGATATTTGATTGAAGTGATATATGTTATGTGATTATTGCCATTATATGTACTATAAATTTTTTATTAGTACATTCGTATTGTTGTCATTCATTAGCGTAACATTTTATTCATATGTCATATTAAATTTTACATTAATTTTTACCCAAACACGTAAAAAGAAAATTTCCAAAATAAGGCAATGTTTCATTTTTTGTATATTCGAGAAATCGTACCCTAACTTACGGGGTTTCGATTTTCTCGTTAAATCTAAAAAGCCGAATATCCTTTTAAAATTAAAATATACAAGTTTTTTAATATATATATATATTAAAAGGCAAGCTTATTCTCGAGGGTTCAAAATATCGTGTCCTAACTCACGGGATGTGACATTTTGTTATCTCGAGACGAGAGGGTCTTCAATGCTCATTTCAATTTATTCAAGCTTTTTTTAATAAAAAAAATTAACATTAATAAAAAGAGGGATAATATTGTAAATTCTTTCAAGTTTTTAAATTTTCGACATTAAGGCATTAATTAATCAATTAGGTACCAATTTTGGGCGTTACGAGGGTGCTAATCCTTCCTCGCATGTAACTGACTCCCGAATCCATTTTCTCGAATTTCGTAGACCAAAATTGTTGTTTTAGTAAATCAAAACATTTTATTAAAACGATTAAATCATGAGGTGATCCGATCACACCTCATAAAAAAAAGATTGGTGGCGACTCCCATTTTCATTTTAAAATAAAAAGTCGAACTTTTTCAAAAAAAATGGTTTCGACATTCATAGTATACAAGAATCTACTTAATCTGATTACGAGATTATGCTAGGTCAAATTCAAATTCATATTTACCATTTTGCATAACACATTCCATTCAAAGCATTAAACCATCATCTTCCATTTCAACATTCATGATCACATTACACTTCATATAATTTAACTCACATTTTAATTCATTAATACCCGTTGAACCAAATGAAACAAATGACTTTATTATGGCATAAAACATTACAAGCATACGTATTTAATGTTAGAAAATATGGACATCACATATATAATAAGGGTAATTACATGTTATTATTTATTATCATGATAGGTTATCCCAAATTAAAAGTGATCTAATTTGGTTAGAATTTTATTGGGCTTTAATTATTAAATAAAGTATGGGTCAAATATGTGTAGATACTCTAGTAATTGAGTTCTAATCAAATTCTAATTAATGATGGGCTAATTAGAATTTGATTAGAACTAATATGCCAATGTTATAAATATTAGGGTTATGGTCTTCAAATTATACACAAGATATCTTTTCTAATGTCCCATCATTAGGGAAGAGAGAGCAGATATTCTCTGAATTTCTTGTGTGTTAATTTGGAAGATCAAATCCCCAAAATCCAGTAAAACTTCAAGGAATTCATGGATTCAGGTACGCTTCCGCATTTAGTTTTATTCTTGATGATTTGACATGATAGATCCTGATTTATTCAGTTTTATTTTAGATTTATTTTACAAATCTAACATTTAAAACTCAATTTAACCTTCTATTCGCATAATAAACTTCAATCAATTAATATAATACTCATAAATTCTAATTCACATACCGAACCTTAGAATATTGATATAATAGTCATTCCATTACTATCCTTTTCAACCTTTCCATTATTTCGGGGATGCCATGATATCTTTCAACTATGGTATTGATCATTTCCGGTATAGTGTCGTAGTATCTTTCAACTAGGGTCTTACCCATTTCGGTTTAATGCCATAGTATCCTTCAACTATCATCTTTTCCTTTGCGATTATAATGCCATGATATCTCTCAATCATGGTCTTTCCTTTTTCTCAAATCAATGAATCCAATCACCAATTTATAGATATGCATAAATAAGTATCAATTTACTTTTAGAAATAAATAAATTATTTTAATTAAATTACGAACTTACCTCAACTAAAACAGTTGCAAAAACAAAACTGATGACTAGTCCGAAACTTTAACTTTTCCTCGATTTAAATCTGATTGGTTCGTTTCTTGATCTAGATAGTAATTTCATTCAATTAATACAATTCCAGAACTCAAATAAATAGTTTTATATAAATAAATCCTTCCAACATCATTTTACAAAATTGTCGCCAATATTTTACCTTTTTGCAATTTAATCCCTAAGCCCGAAACTCACAAATTAACCACAATTAATGAAAAACCATATTAGTCGATTTTCCTAGGGGTTCATTACAGCCCATATTTCTCATCATTTCACACTATTTTCAATGAATTTTACTATTTAAATAATTTAATCCCCAAACATTAGAATTACTAAAAATCACGTAACAAAGTAAGCTTAACTATCAACCTAGGTTAATATTCTATCAATTAAATTCACAAACACACTTAAAAAATTTATGGTAAGTCCCTAAACTTTTAAAATTTTTATGAATTGACCCTCGAGTTAGCTAGATTAAACTACAACGATCTCAAAAACATAAAAATTATAAAAAACAAAAATCAAACCAACTTACATGCATAAATTGAAGCTTGGCCGAACCTTAACTCAACAATGGCTTTCCTTCATGTTTTTGTTTCGGTTGGGAAGAAGAGAAGAAAAAGATGACTTCCAAATGTCATGTTTTTCTTTTTGTTATTAACTTGTTATTTTAATATTTTAATATAAAATCAATATATAATCAATTTATTTTTACACCAAACCTCTACTATGATATAATTTTGGCTAAATTGTCATTTAAAACCATCCAAAAATTAATTTGAACCCATTTAGCCCTTATAAACCAATAGCGATTAACTTTTACATCTTTTACGATTTATTTCTTTTTCTTTAATTAACAATCAAATCACTAAAATTTCAAGGCCAAACTTCAATAAACCTATATAGTAACTCCATAAATATTTAATAAAAATATTTACGGGTTCGGTTTATAGAAATGAGGTCCTAAAATCTCATTTTCCAAAACCATTTAATTTTAAGGGACAACCACTTGAACTTAACTATTCATTCAAACATAAATTATTAAATTAAATTAAATTTTTATACTATATTTGACTCGTAAATATTAAATAATAATATTTCAGACTCATTCGTCGGATTTGTGGCCCCGAAACCACCGTTTTTGATACCACTGAAAAACGGGTTGTTACAGTGACGGGTCTGATCGATAACTTTAAAACATAGAAACATGAAACATGTTATAAATCTTCTCTTGCTCTGGTGGTAATTCCAAGCGATAAGCTACAGGACCAACCCATTCAACAATTTCATACGGTTCGATATACCTTGGACTCAACTTTCCTTTATGACCAAAATGTAATACATTTTTTCATAGTGACACTTTAAATAACACTTTATCATCAACTAAATACTCAATATCCTTTCATTTCAAATCCATATACGATTTTTGTCGGTCTAACGCCACTTTCAATTTATCTCGAGTTATCTAAACCTTATCTTCAGCTTCTTGAATCAAATCTGGCTCAACTAACTTTTTTTCGCTTAATTCGGTCCAACAAAATGGCGTTTGACATCTTTGACTATATAGAGCTTCATATGGAGCTATTTGGATGCTCAACTGGAAGCTATTGTTATATACAAACTCGGCTAATGGTAGGTAATGCTCCCAACTACCTTCAAACTCAATTGTACAAGCTCATAATATATCTTTAGGAACTTGTATAACATGTTCAGATTGGACATTCGATTGTGGATGAAAGGTTGTTCTGAAATGTAACCTCGTACCCAGAGATTCCTGTAGTTGCTTCTAAAATCTCGATGTGAAACAAGGATCTCTATCTAGTATGATAGATACTAGGACACCGTGCAATCGAAATATCTCATGAATGTAAACCTCAGCCAACTTCTAAAGTGTTCAGTCAATCCTCACATATAGAATATGAGCCGACTTTGTCAATCGATCAACAATAACCCAAATGACATTCTTTTTCTTTAGTGAGGTAGGCAACCCTGAAACAAAGTCCATCGTTACTCGCTCTCATTTTCACTTTGGAATTAAAATGGGTTGAAGTAAACCAGATAGAACCTGATGCTTGGCTTTGATTCTCTAACATGATAGGCATTTAGCCACATTCAATGATCTCCTTTTTCATTCTCGGCCACCAATACATTTCCCACAAATCGCAATACATCTTCATAATTGCAATTTGTAATTTTTAGCAACTCACGTGACTTGTTTTGTAGCATAAAGACTAGAAGTTTTTTACTTATTTTGAAGAGGTCTTATCTATCATATATATATATATATATATAAACACGAGTTTGTAATTTTTTTTGAACTGACAAAATATCCTTTATTGTTAATTATATTACTAAATTGACATTAGAATAATAATTTGTTAGCTTACTATGTGATAATAATAAAAGTAATATTAATTAATATGATAGTATATTAATTTGAAATTAATTAACTCATTCCTATCTTTTAAAATTTTTACTTAAAAATAACATAATATATTATTAATTAATAAATTAATAAATCTATAAAATCATTGAAAATAATTGGATAAATTAAAAATAATAAAAACTTAAGTTTTTAAATAAATAAATAAATAAGATTTATTTTAAATATGATAATAATTAATAATGTTAAAATACTTTTTTTATAATTGATAAAAATTAAATGTGTGAGATTAACATTATATATATAAAAAGATAATATCAATATATTGGTAATATAAACTATAAGGTGAAAATTTATTTATTTACTATTAATTTATATGTCCACATTAATATATATAAAATTAAATTAAATATAAATATTTTTTATAAACAGTAATTGCATCTTATCAGATTGATTCGATTCACTAAAAATCTCGGCTGTACAAATAGTAGGTCTTATATCTATTTGAGAAATTAAGATAAAGAAAACCAATTAATTAAGAAGCTATTTAAAAAATTTTAAAAAATAAATATATAAAATTACGTGTAAAGCATATGACATGAGAATTAACTTTTTACAAGAGTTTTACCATCTTGTGATGTCGAATTTAAATTTATTTTGTATTTTATGTCTAATTATTTTGACACTTTTATATTATTATATTAAAACAACTGAAAAGGCTAAAAAATGAAATAGAGAAGCCAAGATTGTAAAGTAGAATTAAATGAAAGCCCAATAATGAGATTGAAAGTAAAGCAGACGTTTACCGCTTCTATCTTTAGCGGGTTTGGGTCTCGCCCCACTACTTTTTATATCACCGCCCATATCCTACTCTTCGTTTTCCTTATTTTCCGTCTGAGCTAGGGTTTAGTCCAATCTAAAGGATCCGCCTTTTCTAAAGCGACCATGGCCAACCGTACGGACCCGGCGGCGAAGAGCATTAGGGGAACCAACCCTCAGAATCTGGTCGAAAAGATCGTGCGCTCGAAGATATACCAGAATACGTACTGGAAGGAGCAGTGTTTCGGTCTGACGGCGGAGACACTGGTTGACAAGGCAATGGAGCTCGACCACATCGGCGGAACTTACGGCGGAAATCGGAAGCCCACTCCTTTCATGTGCCTCGTCATGAAAATGCTTCAAATCCAACCCGAAAAGGATATTGTCGTCGAATTCATCAAAAACGACGATTACAAGTTAGTTTTTTTTTTTATTTGCTTTTTTCAATTCCACCATTAAAATGAAAATAAGTATGATTAACTATTATGGGGAAATTAATTTCAGGTATGTACGAGTTCTGGGAGCTTTTTATCTGCGTCTTACGGGGATCGATTCCGATATTTACCGTTATTTAGAGCCTTTGTATAACGATTATCGGAAAGTAAGGCAAAAATCACCTGATGGAAGTAAGTTCTTCTTTTCTTTTTCATTTCTTTCCCCCCTAATTTCTCCTTTTTGATTTCACTCTGTTTCTATTGTTGTATGTATTGGTTTTAACATTGGATGGATTTATTAATTGGTGTTATATTGGGTGATCTTTAATGTATCAGATTTCATGTTGACTCATGTTGATGAGGTTATTGATGAACTTCTCACTAGAGATTACTCCTGTGATATTGCTCTACCACGTATTAAGAAAAGGTAAGACTTGTTTATTATTTACTTGGGTTGTTTGATTAATGTTATCATATTTGATTCTCTTATGCTATAGGAATCATATATGTTAACGCAAATATGTTTGTGTTCATTATATATCACCTCTTTGAAGATTAAGTTCATTATCTATCTTTTGACAGATGGACTCTTGAATCGCTTGGTGTGCTGGATGCAAGAAAAAGCGTGCTGGAAGATGATTTTGAGGAAGAAGAAGAGAAGGATGAGATGGAGCAAGATGGTTTTGAAGAGGAGGTAGCTCATGAAAAGGTTTGTGTAGTTCTATTTTCCTTGCTAGTTATTCTGGTTTCTCCTTTCTGATGCAACTACTACCTTTTTAGCAGGATTATTACCGAGCGAGAAGCCCTGCTAGAGAGAGAGAAAGGGATTGGAGACGTGACAGTCATAGACACAGGTATGTTTGATTGGTTGCTTTTTCTTTGTTCATTCTTTATGAAATTCCTGCACAGTTGCACTGTTCATTGGGAGCCAGCTTTAGGATGTCATCAGATGGAAGGGCTTGAAACCTCTTTGGTGCTGCTGATTGTTTTATGCTTTAAATAAACTGCAGTTCTATTTTGTGTAAAATTGGAGGTTGTGTAGAACCTGTCTATAAATAATTCTATACGGAGAGAATTAACTAGGAGTGTTGTGTATTGGGTTGAGGGTAGAGGGAGAAATTGTAGATTCTCTTGAAAGCATCTCATTTGAGGCCAGATAATAGTCATTTTTGGTGTGTGTGTATATATATATTTTTTCCAGAACTTTTGAGGATAAAACAATAAAAGAATATGAGAGTCCTAGTGTTTTCTCGTGATTATGAACACACATCTGCCATGCACCTAGCTTAGGGCTAATAAAACATAATGGGAGCCCTAGTATTTATTCCACATATGAACATTAAGATGCACCTACCTCGGGGCTAATTTGGATAGTATCGTTTCATTTTTAGAGTTGCTTTTTCTGGTCACCATTTTGCAGCTTGGTTAGCTTTGTGACAGCTGACAATCTCCCTGCTTGCTTTAACCATTTGACGAGTAACAACAAGTACTTATTTATTTTCATGAGTGGAAGCTGTTAGTTGAGTACAATCCCTATTTGCATAGGCACAATTGCTCCAATGTTGTGTTTCCCTCTCGGCATTTAAAGCCATAGATGGGCTGAAAAGCTTCCTATACAAAATTTCCTGTGGTCCTGCCAGGTTTCTCTGCACTGACAGTGTGCAGCGAGAAGTATGATGGATCATACAATTCAGCATTAGCTTCATATTTAGGCTGATGATTTTCTCTTTTAACCTTCTAAATGTACTTCCACTTTTGCCTTGCATTTACAAGGTAATGTTTTGGTTTGTGAATGATATTTTTGAGAAATAATATTACTTTTTTGTAAGCTAGCATTAAGAGACACTAAAACATTTTTTAAAGGTTATTTGTTGACTTGCATGGCACTTTGAAATCTTGGATGGCTAGTCACTTCTGATTGTAATCTTTGGTGAAGCCTTGTAGAACTTGCATCAAATGTTCAAGTTATAATGGGTTCTACAATTCTTTTGTGACGTGTTTGTTATCGATTTGTCTTTGCAAACATCAATTTGAAATTAAAAAGAATTGAAGCATGTATAATGCATGATATTGATTCATCATGAAGTTGTGTCTACTAATGTTGAGTCTTAAGCAGTCTACAATTGTTTCTTTCCCTTTTCACAGGGATCGGGATTATGACAGGGATAGAGACTATGATAGAGAAAGGGGACGCGGCCGTGACAGAGAGAGGGACAGAGATAGGGATAGGGATAGGGATAGAGATCGATATCGCCTGAGAGAGGAAAAGGAGTATGGGTATGAGAGGGAGCGAGATAGAGAGAGGGAAGGTAGGGAGCGTGATAGGCGAGACAGGGAGCGTGGCAGACGAAGGAGCCGTTCAAGGAGTAGGAGTAGGGAGCGGAAGAGACATGGTCGCAGTAGTATGAGTCCGAGAAGGCATGAAGCAGAGGATGGTAATGCTCCAGAAGAGTCAAAGAAGAAGGGAAAGAAAGAAAAGAAAGAAAAGAAGGAAAAGAAGGATGATGGAACGGACCACCCTGATCCAGAGATTGCTGAAGCCAACAGGATTCGAGCATCCCTAGGTTTGAAACCATTGAAATTGTAAGCATGGTAGATGTTATATGCGGAAAGATTAACTATTATATCATATGAAGGCACATTGGTGTTGTTTTGGTATGCGTTGTTAATACAAAAGCTATGCGGGAGTTGGAATCAGATGATGATAGCCATCTTACTAATATTTTTCTCGTTACTATTTGTCTATGTTAGTATATTTGTGTTTAGAGCATCATTTGTTGTTCTTCTAAAGGTCGCTGTATACTTTTGATAGGGATTTAGAGAAATTCTCTTCACTTGAAAGAGTATTCAAATTCAAAAGATTTACTTAAACAAAAATTCTTTTTTCAAAGATGTTACCAACATTTTGGTAGATTAACGGATAAACATAATGTTATTTGTTTTCATTTTGTCAATTTTTCTCCAAGAAAAGTATTCAAAGTTTGTTATGTGATAGTTTAGTGTTTTTCAGTAAAAATGAGAATGTCCAACTTCTTCATTCCTGGCCCAGGTCAAAACAATCCCTCTCTACTGCCTTGCCTTCCTAGTGTTAATTTTGTTAGTCGACCACCAGTGTTTGGCAATATTCCAAGCACGTTCTTCAATAATTAAGAAATTGGAGTGCGGTTGAGACAATTGCAACTTTCCTTGGCATTCCTCTCCCCCTATGTGGGTTTATGGTTTAGCCTTTATCCGGTAAGATGAAGGGCTGCTAACAGGTGCCATGTTCACACCCCTCCTGCGTCATCAAATCCCACTGCTTCATGCCGTTCCTTTTTTTGGGATAAAGACTTCCACGGGTTTTTTTACCTAAAGAAATTTAAAAAAAAAATTATATACCCAAATAGATTGTCAGCTGAATTATTTACGAAAATGGTACATTTTTTTAGTCGCGCCGATCTGACAGGTGCAACACATTTTTTTATATTAAAAAATATATATTTTTTTCGTTTAATAAAATATTTTTTTTCTCGGATCAGTATATGACCTGTTAGAGATACGAAAATGGCATAGGTAGGTTGCGCCTATCTGACAGGCGCGATTAGTGGGGCCTACAGGCGCGTCTGGTGCTTAATTTTTCTCCTATATATACTCCCCCGAAAATCAAACGGGCAACGGACACAAAATTTAGCAGAACGGAAGTAAGAAGATAGGGAGAAGAAAGAAAGAAAGGAAAACAAGAAGGATAATGTATTTTAGTTTATTTCTTTTTAAATAGAATGTAGAGTTTTGTTATTAATTTTATTATTTGAAAGTTATTTTATTAGGTTATTAATTTTGTTAGCTTCTGAATGAAAAATTTTGCATTAAAAATTTGATGTAACTTTTTTGCTATTCGAAACTGTTTTGAGAATTTTGAAAATTTTTTAATAGATCTAGTATTGAAGATGGAGAATCAGTTTTTCGTATGCGTTTATTTCGATGGAGAAATTTTGACAACAACTGTGGGATGTATATTTGAAAGTTGCAAACAAGTAACAATGAGATTTAATAGAAATATCTCGTTTGATGATATGAAGGAAAAAATTAGTGAAAAAATTTATAGACGTTGTGGGAGAAGGATCTTGAAACTTTTCTACAAGTTTCCAGTTTCGACGGATCCCATAAAATTCACCGAAATGGAACTTGTAGACGACAAAGACGTGGAGACAATGGTCGCTCTTTATTGTGGGACTCGGAGCAACCAAAATGCACCGATTCAGTTATTTGCCGAGTTAGCTGGTGTGGAGCCAACTGAAGATCCCACTCCATTAGGTGAAGAAGATGGAGCTCAACAGCCGTGTATGGTAGTTTCGATATCGTACGTTGATAGTCAATCAACTATACACGAGATCGACATTGATCTTAATGCTACACCCGAGACTGATGTGGTTGGTGATGATGTATACCATAGTAGTGATCCTTCTGATCACGAAGTCGATAGTGATAGTGATCCCAACGTGGACGAGGTCCCGGATGATATTGACGACGAAGGCGTGAATGAGGATGAAAACGTTAACGCGTCTTCAGTCGAGAACCAGATTCGTCATATTGTGATACACAATAATCCTGGGGCACACATGTCTCGGATAGAACCCGATGCGGCGCACGTGGCCGAGTTCTCGGAGTACCTTGAAATACTACCTGCTCACCAAATGGCCGTATATTCCGATCTTGAGGAGTTGTTCGTGGGCCAGAGATTCAAAAGTAAGGAAGAGTGCGTATTTGCCATTAAGCGGTATAGTATGAATATATCAATGAGCTACAAAGTCGTCATGTCTAAACCGACATTATATATTGGAGAGTGTTGGAGGTCGGCAGAAGGCTACAATTGGAAGATACGAGCTGCATTTATCCAGAAGTCACAGATGTGGAAAATACGAAAATTTGTTGGGCCTCACACATGTACTTCAACACGTATGACAGAAGAGCATCGAAAACTTGATTCCAAAACTATCTGTACGTGCATCACGCAAATGGTGAAAGACATGCCGGTACTGATTGTCAAAATGCAGGCACGATTCCAGTATCGAGCATCATACCGGAAGGCATGGATAGCTAAACAGATGGCAATAGAGTAATTGTATGGAGATTTCGATGCATCGTACAATGAGTTACATTGATGGATAGCCGCTATGAGGGAGTACGTGCCGGGGACCGTCATTAAGTTGCAGACGTGACCTTATTACGGCTCAGATGACCAACTACAACCGGGAAAAATAATTTTCCAACGGATGTTCTGGACGTTTAATCCATGCGTGCGTGCATTTCCCCACTGCAAGCCGTTTATGCAAGTAGATGGGACATAGCTATACGGTAAATATACACAGATCTTACTTCTTGCGGTTGCTCAAGATGGGAACAAGAACATGCTCCCGATTGCGTTTGCCATCGTAGATAAAGAGAACATGGAGTCGTGGGAATTCTTCCTTACAAACCTGCGGAGGTATGTTATTAGTAATGATAATATTTGCATCATATCCGATAGAGGGAAATGATTAATTGCCGCTATTAGGCGTTTCGGAGTGCATTAGAGATCCATTTACTGCATCCGGTACATTGCGACTAACTTCTACCGAGATTATAAGAATGCAGACTGGCGGAGACAAGTTGTAAGAATGAGTAAAGAATAACCTTATCCTTTCAATATATAACCTAATGTTTTGTGGCGAGACTGTATATTTTCTTAATACATACACAGCGCACGAGCTAGAGCCACACATTTTCCAGCAAAGGATGACTCGACTTGAGAGTGACATGAAAGGTCAGACGAACACATCTTTTCGAAAATGGTTGGGTACCATGGAGCCGTGCCAATGGGCTCAAAATTTTGACGAAGGCTTTCGTTACGGTCAATGTAACAGTCCGATTTAGACCCTAATCAGAATAGTGGTTTCGGGACCACAAATCTGAGGTCGGAGAAATAATTTAATATTATTTTTTATGTTTATGGCATGTGATAAAGTATGTGTGAAAGTTCTGTGTGAAAATTTTATCGTTTGTGTGCTGATTTGTGAAAATGGACTTAATCGCGTAAAATGCAAAAGTTGTGTGCTAGAAGTTAAAAGTGTTTAATTGACATGGCTTCTTAAATGAAAGGTTCTTATGTTGTTATTTGACCAATATTATAGTAAGTGGACATTTGTGGGCAAACATTAATTAATTTATGAGTTAAATAGCCATGGGTAAAATAGTAAATTATGTATTTATGTATATTAAATAAAATTAAAGCCAAAATGTTGTCATCTTTCATGCTTCTTCAACCAAAAATAAGAAAATAGCTAGGGCTTGGAAGCTTTGAAACATTCGGCTACTTAAAGGCTCAATTGTAAGTTCGTATTTGTTCAGTTTTTGATGATTTCTACGTTTTTGTGATCATTGTTAAGTGTTCTAGCTAGCCCATGCTTAAATTCATGAAATTTATTATGATTTTGAGTTATGCCATTGTTGAATTTGTGAGCTTTGTGATGTTTGATGATGAAAACTAAGTGTTTGATGATTGATATACATATTTTCTAAAGTGATTTTTAGTAAAAATGCATTTTTGGGATTTAATTGAGAAATGTGAAAACTTTGTGTTGAAATGTGAAATAAATGTGAAATATGGACTGCTAGGGGTACTATGGTAATTCGGCTAAGCATGGATTAAATTGGATTTTGTGAATTTTATGTATTTGTGAAAAAAGGACTAAAATGTCAAAATGTGGAATTATGAGGGCTAAAGTGTAAAATGTCCTAACTATGTGTTTGTGGATTGTTTTGGATGAAGATGAGATTGAATGAGTTGAATTTGATATTCTATAGATCAAGAAAAGAGAAATTCAGACCTAGATCGAGGCAAGAAGAAAGTGCTCGATTAATCGACTAGTATCGTTGTTTCTACGTCCGAGGTAAGTTCGTGTATAATATGTATTGTTTAAACAATGTTCTTATGTGATGAAATGAATGGAAATGTGATTGTGGAATTTGGTAATGTGAAATGTGAGTTCGAAGATATGTGGCACTGAGTGTGCGTAAATAGAATCGTTACAGTGATGAATGGCACTAAGTGTGCGAGATAAAGAAAGCATCGATTGTATTAATTGGCACTGAGTGTGCGATACTGAGACAAATTCAGTTTAATGTGATGGCACTAAGTGTGCGATATTATTATAGCTTCATCTAATTAATTGGCACTAAGTATGCAAGTTCATTGAACGTTTAAAGAGGATCGAATGAATTATGGCATTGAGCATGGAAGTGGTAAATGTGATAGATAAATATGTGATGGTACAGGTATGTACAGAACCTATGTGGTTGATGATATTGTGTATGATATAGATGGAGAATTATGTGAATGAATGATAAAAAGAGTTGGATTGAGTAGCATTATAAATGCTTGTATATGAACTTATAGATATGGTATGAAAGTGAGTAATAGCCATGGATGATATTGAGTAGTGATGTGAATGGAACTAAGTGTTAGTTAATTTTTCATATTGTATTTGAATTGTTGAGTTAATTGTGTTATATTACGAACTTACTAAGCTTTATAGCTTGCTGTGTGAAGTCTTTCTCTGTTTTACAGTGGTATTTAAAGCTAGCTCGGATCCGGGAATCGTCAGCGACTCAATCACACTATCGGACATCTATTTTGGTACCTTTTGATAGTTGAATATATATATGGTATATGACATGTATAGGCTAGTGAAGATGTGTGATGTTTTGAGATGTATAAATCTTGCCATGAGATTTGGCTTGATAGTGGATGAGACTTTGAATTGATTTTGGTATATGTTTTGCTATGTGAAAATGGTGTATGTGAGGTGTATATATGGTCTTGTGTGAATGGCCATTATGGTATGTTATTTAATGTTGGAATTGAACATGTAGGGATGACCCAAAATTGGGTGGCAAATTGGCCTTGTAAATGGCCTATAATTGTCCACACGGGTGAGCACACGGGCGTGTGTCTCGATCGTGTCCTTCAATAACCCAATTCAAAGCTAGTCACACTAGTACACGGGCCAGACACACGAGCGTGTGACAGACTGTGTGATTCAAGTCAGTGTTGCACACGGGCCAGACACACGGGCCTGTGACAGGCCGTGTGATTCAAGTCAATGTTGCACACGGGGTAAGACATGGTGTAAGGCATGGCCATGTGAGGCACACGACCTAGCCACACGGGCGTGTGCCCTGTTTTGAAGAGAAAAATTTTCAAAGTTTCGTAAAAGATTTAAATGTGATAGGTACAGTCCCAAACCACTTCTAAAGCATGCTTAAGGTCTCGTAGACCTTCTAAAGGGACTTTGTGTTAATGATTAACTATGAGATGCTGATGTGTGAGTATTGAATTGTTTAAATGTTATAATTCGATCGGTAATATCTCGTAACCCTAGTCTGGCAATGGATACGGGTTAAGGGGTGTTACAGTCAAATGACCACAAACTTGGTAGGGGGATCAACGCTGTGTTGTTGAAAACACGACATCTTCCATTTTCATCTGTCTTCTCGGCTACATTCTACAGGTTGGCTACCTTGATACCAAGAATGGGTCAGCAACAAGTCAACCAGATGGAGGCGGGACACGTGTTTGTCGAAGATGTTAAGGATGTAATGGTTGCAAACCGTCGGATGGCGAGGTCAATGAATGTAGAAGTATATTCACGACGTAATGAAATGTTTCGCGTTATAGAGACCATCGTTCATCGACCCGATATACCACCTAGGCCCTATAGAGTTGATCTCCGAAATAGACGGTGCGATTTCATGAGGTTTCAAACACTTCATTATCCCTGTGCACATGTCATGGCATCTTGTGCTAAAGTCTCGCTCAATGTAGAACAATTTATCGATGAAGTGTACACCCTCGAACGCACGTTGCGTGTATGGGAAAACGAGTTCCCCGTGCTTCCTGACTTATCTACTTGAGAGGTTTCTCCGGTGACCTTCGAGCTTGTCCCAGACAAAGGGTTACATAGGAACCCGAAAGATCGTCCGCAATCATCCAGAATCTATAACAAAATGGACATTAAGGAGAAATTCGACGGAAAGCTGTGTGGCGTATGCAAATTAGCCGGTCATAATTGGAGTAAATGCCCGCTCCTAAACTACCATATTGGACAATCGTCGCGATCGAGTAGAAATTGAGATGTTGTTCATTACATGTTGAGAGGATTGAATCTAAAATTTGTCTACAATTTGTTGCATTTAATATAATTTGACTTACAAAGTTAGTATAAAGTTTATTTATTTAAATTGCAAAAAAAAAAAACCATAAAATTGATAAATAAAATGGCAAAAAAGTCATTACATAAATACAAAGTTGACTATTTAAATTGAAAAAAAAAAATTGATAAATAAAATGCCAAAAAATTAATTACATAAATATGAAGTTATTTATATTACAAAACCCCTAAAATTGATGGTTTGATGGTGTGGTTCTAGGAGTATATTTTTGTGGAGCTCGACGTTCACGTTGCGGGCGATTGCGGCGATCAACGTTCTCTTCATCCGTATGTTGGGGTGTGCGAAACATAGATAAAAAATCATATGTCTCAAACGCTATCGATGAACTTGAGCCGAGAGGAGTGGAGTACGGCGATGGATACGGACCAGGAGGAGTGGAGTACGACGATGGATACAGACCGAGAAGAATGGAGTACGGCGGTGGATACGAGCCAGAAGGAGCGGAGTACTGACGTGGATACGAGTCGGGATGACTGGAGTATTGAGGTGGCAGTGGGCTGAAGATATCAAACTCTGAATGATATCCGTGGCCTGACGAGCTCGAGAAATAGTAATTGCCCCCCAAATCTGGATGATAAGAACTATCCCAATAGTGTAGTTCCGGCTTTGCCTCCGGCTCTGGCTCCGGCTTTGGTGCATGATAATGTCGTATGCAGAGGGACTACCATCGACCGCCCACCAAACAAAAATGGTTTCCCTATCTCACAGTACCACTATATGTACTCTAACGAGGGCTGCAGATCCAAAGCACGATCCATTTGAGGTACCCTCCCCAACCAGTTGTTCCACATCGTAATATATTCTTCATGCACTTCTCCCCAATCATTTCCATGCTTCCCCCTCCTGTTCATCCCATGGATCTCCCCCAATCGTACTGGCAGTGTCGAGATATACTGCATGCAACCGAACTGCCGGAGTACTCGATCGCCATGATACCACTCCACTATCTGAAAAATGATAAGGAGTGTGCTAATGCACCATAGGTTTGAGTGGATGTGGACAGACGAGGGAATAACCGCCATAATTTCTGGAACAGAATGCGGCATCCAAATGAACTACACAGTTAATAACATTGTTATTAACTTGGGCCGATTGAGATAAAATAATAAAATTAAGTTTATATTGGAAAAACTTACCCCCTCTCTAGCATGATTCGCGATCATCAGACGGTATATCGGAATTGTGTATGACCTCTCGATACCCGGATTAGTGCTCCATCTATGAAAACAAATTGTTAGAACAATATAATCCGAAAAAAAGTCAACTAATTGTTATAACGAGTGAAAATATATATGATTGGTGACTAATGGATGCCAAGAATGGCATCCGGTAAAGTGCCCACAACTGCAGTAGTATGAGGCATCCGCCTATGTCCATCGCAGAAGGATCTGTTGTCCGACAAAATTCGCGATACAGCATGGCTAACACTACGGACCCCCAACTGTATGAACGGGTGTTATGCAAATTGGATACTAGGGGTAAGTACATCAAGTGGACCGTACTGCCGTTTGCATCTGGCATGAGTACACCTCCTATAAGGTGCATAATGTAAGCTCGAACGGCCTGCATCACCTCCCATTCATTGGTAGTACTCGGCAAATACTCAAAATCGGCCTTTAGCCATGAAAACCTCAAACTGGAAAATTTCCCCTCATTTGGCGAGCGTCCGAGTAATTCATAGAAAATAGCAGCCGGCCTAGAGATCGAACTTATGCCCGTGACCACATTCCCGTTGATGGGGAGCCCTAGCTGTAGTGCAATATCCTCTAGAGTGATGGTGCACTTCCCGCACGGCAAATGAAATGTGTGGGTCTCCGGACGCCATCGCTAGACTAAAGTAGAAATCAAGTCGTATCGCAAATCAAAAGTTCGGATCAATGTCGCTGATCCGAACCCGACTAACTCCAAGTATGGCATTAGGCGTTCATCTGGCAGAAACCCTACACTATTAACACGGCCCCTCAATACGCGGTACGGGCCCTGACATTATTAAATTAGAAAAATAGTTAATACAATATAATTTAATTCCGCAAATAACATGAGTATCAAATAAAAATTTTATTACCATCTCATTAATAGTATTTGATATGTGATCATTATTATTAATCAAAGAACCCATTTGCTGCAAATCTGCAATTAAAAAAATGAATTCATTTAATTTGTTTCAAAAAATACAATAAATTATTTCAAATTTCAGAAACAAAACAAGATAAATATCTCATAATTTCCCATAATTTACCTACAATAAAAAAATTTATGTTAGATTACAATAATAATATAATTAAAATAAATATAAACTATCTAAACATAAAAAAACATACGAATTAAAAAAATAAAAATAGAAATAGAAACATACCTGATTAGTTTCTTTCAAACAACCTATAAAATTATATAACAACAAATTTAATCAACATTTTAATAAATCAATAAAAATTGTCAAATAAATAAAAAAGCAAATAAAATTACATTATATAAAAATTACATTAAAAAAAATCACAAAACACTACACTAAACACTAACAATTTATATAACCTAATCATAAATTACTAACAAAATAACTATAAAATTATTTTGTAAAAATACATTACTAAAAAATCACAAAACACATAACTAGACACTAACAATTTATATAGATTGAAAAAATGTTTGAAGACTTCCTTGTCATAAAAGACAGCGACACAAACATATGATTCATGACAATGATATGTTCATGCATTAGCAATGAACTTGGAACCTTCGAAGTTACAAACATGGGATAAAAATCCCAGAAAGATAAAACACGCTTTTATACTGCTTTTTTTTCTCTCGTTCTTAGAATAAAATCTAAGAACCACGTAGAAAAACAGGCGATAAAGTACACCCCAAGCTAGCAATATAAGGATATCGTACCAAAGATTCTCCAATTTAATCTCGATGGATGGTATCACGTCTTTTCCGATCATGGTGCAAAGTAATTTTAACAAAATAATTTTACATTTAAAAACTCACAAAACACAACAATTTATAATAAATTACTAACAAAATATTTAACAAAATAATTTTACATTACTAAAAACTCACCAAATACTAAACTAAACACAACAAATTATAACATAATCCTAAATTACTAATAAATTAATTTTAAAATAATTACAAACACGAAAATTTATAACATAATCCTAAATTACTAACAAATTAATTTTAAAATAATTATAAAAAACAAAAAAAATTACATTCATACAAAATATTAACCCAAAACCATAAACACTAAACATAAATAATTTATAAATAATAATTAATAACAAAAAAATTTCACAACATCTTAATTAAACTCTTTAAATTATAAACAAAATTATTTACTAAAATAATACATTCCTTTTTTCTTTCTTTCTTCTTCTTCTTCTTCTTCTTTTCTTCTCCTTTCTCTCTTTTCTTTCTCTCTTCCGGTGGGTTTTTGGTTTGGGGGACGATGCTTATAAGGTCCCCATTTACAATCTTTTTCCCATTGAAGGGACTACACACTGCCGTGTATAGTGCAGCAGCAGAGAGGCATGTATGCAGCAGCAGCAGAGGGGCGCGAGGGGGGGAGGGGCTGTGCTTGCGATCGCGGGCACGCGGGGCGAGGGGCGATTGCGCCTACATCGAGGCAACTGATTGCGCCTATCTAACAGGCGCGGCCTGGTTCGAGTATTTTTAACCCGTATTTTCACCCGTTGACTGTATTTTGACATGTATTTATATTTAAATATTTTTAATTAAAATAAAATAATAATATTTTATTAAACGAAAAAAATATATTTTAATATAAAATAAAGGTGTTGCGCCTGTCAGATAGGCGCGACTAAAAAAAATACCATTTTCGTAAATAATCCAACTGACAACCTATTTGGGTATATATATATTTTAATTTATTTAGGTAAAAAACCCGACATCCACGATACTACTTGGAACAACTTCCTCTCTTTGCCATCTGTTAGTACTACTTTTTACATTATGTTCTACTCTAATAATATATATATTATATTTAAAAGTAAAACATTATTTTAATGGTGATATTCACGCTTTCATTTTTGGCCTCAAAATTTTAAAAAAAATTATAAATTGCCAAATCGTTTTTATTTTTAATCACTCAACTTTAATAATTTTTTATTTTGATCACTTATTTTACCTTTGTTTTCTAAATATTTCTTTTTCTTTTTCTTAGAATTGATTTTAATTTTCTTTCTAGTAGAAGGGGAACACTTGAGAGCTTAAGGGCTTATAAGAAATTACCTCATTGGTGAAGAGTCTATGAAGAGCAGATCTAATTGTATTAGTGTCTATAATTGATTTCTTCTGTGTAATACTAATCGATAGGGCCTCATTGGTAAGTGCTACAAGATCTCGTGCATTGGAACCCACGGTTATGGACTCGAATCCATTAGTATGGAATATTTTCTTTTCCAAGTGAAATCCCCTAGTATATGAAAGAGTGAAAAAGTGCTTTTGTTGTTGTGGAATAAGAAGCCTTCGTATCTTAATACATGCATTTAATTTATTCAGGGCTATTAGAGTGGTATCCACTTTTTGGGGAATATGAGTCGAAGCAATAACAAGAATACTTTTAGTGGAACATCTTTCACAATTCTTGGAGAGATAGTTCACTAATAGAATGAGGGATAAGTAATTCGCCTCATTCACATCCAGATCATGAATGTTTGGAATCCATATTATGCAAGAAGACATTGCTTTTGCTAGTTCGAATTGAAGGGTGATATAAAATCGGTTTATTTCTGACATCATATCCATAGTTAACGCATTTATCATAGTTAGAACCTCCAGCTCCGTATCAAGGTCATGATCAATAGCGTCACTATCATCAATAACGTCACTAGCATCAATATCGTCACTATCATCAATATCAATATCATCAATAAGAAAACCCTTAAGCTTGTTATCCAGGAACTTGTTCAGAAATGCTGTAATGAAAGGAACATAGGAGTTTGTCACTAGGTATTTGAACAAATAGGATTGCCCGGTTCCTATAGAACCTATCACTAAAATACCCCTAGAGGGAGATAGGGCTAAGTGGGGCGAAAAGGGTTTTCCACGAGACGGGAAATGAAAACTATTGGCCTCACACGAGGTTTGTGAATAAGTGATTGTCTGATAATGAGCAAGGAATATCCGCCTTTCTGCTAAACAGGATGTATTGAACTCATAATTAATTAGATACTTTTTATGAATGTCAACTAAGTATCGTAAGTAAATTGGTCCTTGTTGTTCAATCATTTGATAACCAGAGTCATTCTTTGATAAATGATCACTATGGGTCAGACTCAATAGAATTTGATCAATCCTTTTTTCTGTCATTAAGGTGGAGAACTCAACCAAGAATTCTATTTCTTTATCATCAATCGAGTCACTGTTCGTGACCCAGGATTCTATTTTCTCATCAATCCAATCACCGCTTACGTTTTTTTCTTTTTTCTTATCAATGAATAGATCTCTTTACTAGTATGACTTAGATGTCTCGTATTTCTCGAAAAAATGATTCAATTGATGGGATTTCGTATGATACTTATGAGATTGATGAGATTGATATTCAAATATTTCTTCTTAGATAGTATTCATTTGACCCCATAAGCAGGACCACCACCCCATAGCATGTTGCCGCCAAAAGCAGAACCTCGTATTTCTTCTAGAAAATCTCCTAATTATTCCAGAGCAACTAGAAAGAGATACTTTAACCAAAAAGAATTTAGTTCAGATGTAAGATGCCTATCCAGAAGTTTTCGCAACTCAATCATGTATGATGGAATCATCAAAGATTTGACCTTTTCGAACTCTGTCTGTAACTCACTATAGGCTCGGGAAACAAAGAGAAGATGTGTACGAGTGAGATATCCAGCAACAAGAAGAAGGAAAATGATTGAATAGAAGAACTCCTAAAGATTTGGCAATCTCAGATGTGTCGATATCAATGGTGACTCATTATTTCGATGAATCATTTCTTTGGACAGAAGAAAATTATGTAAACACTTACTCGAAATCTCACTTATCAGATTCCATTGTGGAAGACACAATTTTTTCTGAAGAATTTCCCATGATATATCTGATCCATGCATAGTATCATGAAAAATGGATACAAATTTTTGACTGCTACTTAGTATTTCAATAGGTATGAAAAAGTATCTAAAAATATCACATTTAGATATTTGTACCCTGTCGAAGTAAAGAACTATGGCATATATGTTTGGAATAGATTCTGTTTTGAGAGAGTTGAAAAAGCACTATCTCGTTGAAAGGTTCTATACAGCCACCCTTTCTCAACGCATTTCTTTAGACAAAAACTCTGTTTTTTCCACTTTTCGGATGGTAAATATTTTTCAGAACATGGAGTGTGAATCAAACCCATGTTTGAATTGAAATTGAGATACCAATCCAAGTTCTTCTCTTCTGAATCAGATGGATTCATATTTGAAAGAGGTTGGCAATAAGTTTTTTCAAAATTGACTATTTGTCCCTCTGTTAGAGGTGTTCCAGAAATGTCTGCAATCGAGTAAATAGCTCTACGAACTAATGGATCGGATCGAATTGCAAACTGGAAAGATTTGTACAAGTTATACCTTTCGTCACCACTTTGTGGAAAATCATTAGTTATGAATATGTTAGATACCTGCGACTCGATTGGTGAAGGTGAAATAGTATCTCTCCCCAAAAAAGCATGTTTTATTTTACCACTGCACAAATAAAATATTTTGTTACGAATGAACAAGATATTGAGGAATTGTCCATACCTAAAATTATAATTATTGATACGGGCCTTTTCCACATAAAAAGGGAATCTTTTGTTACAATAAAAGTAGAAGTGATGTGGATTATTCAAGAATCGAAGTCGATTTGCTTTATAAAAAGAAGATATCAATGAACTTCTATGAAATGGTTTCACGGGATTCAGCCAATTGTCTTGATCGTGGGATACCATTGAGAAATAGGAATCCATGTTATCAAAAGATTTCCTGCGATTATTTCTAGTTTGGAATGAGTCAATCATCCACTTTGGTATCTTATTGACAAAAAATTGTTATATTGTTCCTCCATTGATCAAAAATTTCAGTTTTTGAGAAGTATTATAATCATCCAATAAGAAATGTTTCAATTTTTTCAAATGAACGATTTGAAGACCTATTGATTCTAACAACTTATTGCAAAGTTGATCATTCAGACCTTTCAATTCATAGATGTGGATCTAAGACCTATGAATTGGGATATTCCTGAAACTCACAAAGAAAAAGGGAAGTGAGTTAGACAAAAAGAAAAGCAACTTGGACAAAAAGAGAAGTAACTTGGACAAAAAGAAACGAAGTGACTTAGACAAATCTTTTTTGTCGATAACCTCAGACCAATCAATCGAATATTTATTAATACGCAATCGATCGAACACTACTTGAAAACGGTACATTACTCGCTTTCGAAATGAAATGTTCCAAATGCTCCGAAAATTCTTGCTCCCATTGGACCATTTGTATCTATATGCATTAGGATCCCGATTCATGGATCTTTCGATCTGAGAAATCAAAATAAGAGGATCGAACCGATTTTTATGGGAAATACTTGGATTTTTACAATAAACATCATTTTATCTTATTAATTTTTAGAATTAATTTTAGCTTATTTTCGGTAAAAAGAAAAAAAAAAACATGATTTTATTATCTGGGTTTTTATAGAAACCAATTTATTGGCCTTACTTTTCATCTGTTGACTCAAAGCCCGCTTTCTTCATTTCCACCAAATCCCTAATTTCTTCTGAATTCAATGGCTTCCAATTTTCTTCCATTTTCCCTCTTTTTTCAAGTCTGTTTCCAATTTCATGACCCAAAAAAAAAAAAAAAAACAAAGTTATTTTTGAAAATAAAAATTTTGCCGTAAAAGATGAAAGAGATCGGTGGATGTAATAAGACAAAACTGCCGTTCTCTTAGATTAATCTTCAATAATCACCATACGCAACCTGCGATGCCTTCCTATAATGACACTGTATTTAATCCAAAAAAGGCCTTTCTTAATACTTCATTATATACTATAATAATGATAACATCCTTTTCCTTCGAACGTTGAACTAGCCTTTTCCTTCATAATATACTACAATCCAAGCTATTGTTGGAACTTGGAACGTTGAACTAGCCTGCACTTTTTTTTTTTGGCTAACAAGCATGGCCGCTCTTCCTCCCAACCCAGTGCCAGTGGCCTACCAAGGAGGCACACCAGCAGTCCCAGTTTGGCTAAACAAAGGAGATAATGCATGGCAGATGATATCCGCCACGCTAGTCGGCCTCCAAAGTGTGCCAGGCTTGGTCATCCTCTATGGTAGCATTGTCAAGAAAAAATGGGCAGTGAATTCAGCTTTCATGGCCCTCTATGCTTTTGCTGCCGTAGTTCTATGCTGGGTGATTTGGGGGTACAAGATGTCCTTTGGGCATAAGCTTTTGCCATTTTGGGGCAAAGCAGGGCCTGCCTTGGGCCAAAAGTATCTAGTAAACCAAGCACTTCTTCCCGCGACGACCCAGTTCTACGATGACGGACGGGTGGAGACAGCTATGGTGACTCCATTTTATCCTATGGCATCTATGGTTTGGTTTCAGTGCGTGTTTGCGGGGATCACGCTAGTTATACTCGCTGGATCAGTGCTGGGAAGGATGAGTTTTAAAGCCTGGATGGCTTTTGTACCGCTTTGGCTCACTTTTTGTTACACAGTGGGTGCATTCAGCTTGTGGGGCGGAGGTTTCTTGTTTCACTGGGGAGTCATGGACTATTCTGGTGGTTATGTTATTCACCTTTCTTCAGGGATCGCTGGTTTCACTGCCGCCTATTGGGTTAGCTCCTAATCTTAATTTCATGCATGATGTGTGCCTTTCTCATCTATTAATTAATTCAATGCAGGTGGGGCCAAGATCAAAGAAGGACAGAGAGAGGTTTCCTCCCAACAATGTTCTACTGATGTTGGCAGGGGCAGGATTGTTGTGGATGGGGTGGGCAGGTTTCAATGGTGGAGATCCATATTCAGCCAATGTTGACTCATCCATGGCAGTTCTAAATACCAACATTTGTGCAGCCACTAGTCTACTTGTTTGGACTTGGCTTGATGTTATTTTCTTCAAGAAACCCTCAGTCATTGGTGCCGTCCAAGGCATGATTACAGGTCTTGTTAGCATCACTCCTGGTGCAGGTATTAACCACCCTTCAACTTGCATGCCGCGTCGGACAGATATTGACTAATTCCATGATTATGTAGGTCTGGTGCAAGGGTGGGCTGCCATAGTCTTTGGAATTCTGTCAGGTAGCGTTCCATGGTTCACCATGATGATCGTACACAAGAGATGGTCATTGCTCCAACATATTGATGACACACTAGGAGTGTTTCATACCCATGCCATAGCCGGGCTTCTTGGCGGTGTTCTGACCGGTCTCTTCGCAGAACCTCAACTCTGTGCGATGTTCTTACCTGTGGTAAACTCAAAGGGAGGCGTCTACGGCGGTTCTGGTGGGATCCAAATCCTGAAACAATTAGCAGGCGGAGCTTTCATAATCGGATGGAACTTGGTCGTCACATCAATCATTTGTGTAGCTATAAACTTGATCGTCCCGTTGCGTATGACGGAGGAACAGTTAATGATCGGAGACGACGCGGTGCACGGGGAAGAAGCGTACGCTCTATGGGGTGACGGGGAGAAGTACGATTCTGCTAGGCATGGGCAATACTGTGATGATACCTCTCACAATAAGGCTTCAATAGGGGCTACTCAAGTGGTTTAATTAAAACTTTATAGCGTCAAATATAACCAGGAGGTATACTTCTTGTACATGCTTATGAATTATAACGCCTGAATTCTCTTCTTTTTATCTCACAACAAATAAAATGAAAAATGTTAATTTTATAATAAAGTGAAGTGATATTAACTCACTTCACTTATTATATTTAACCCCTCACTCAATTTCATACTCCCTTCATGATTATAATGGATGACTTGAAAATACCAATCATTTCGTATTTTAAACTAATGTTACATTATTTAATTATTTACAATTGTTACAAAAACTCTAACATATAGATACCTAAAATATAAACATCAAAATATGGCTACCTGATGGATAAACGCCCTTGTTACATCTTTTGGGAGGATTGCTACATTTTTATGGAGCAAATTATGCAAAGTTGTGGTTATAAATAAAATTGCATTAAATAATTTATTCATGCATAATTTTAAATATTAAAAAAATATATGGGATATTTTTATTTTTTTATTTTTGATCATTTTTATTAATAATTTTCAACAATCCTTAAATTAAAAAAATTTGCTCAAATTCACGCCCTCTTAATTGTTGTCAAGACTCAATCAATTATATAATTTGTTTTTATTAAACATTCATATCAATTTACATGATGAATTTTTAATTTTTTAAAATTTAATCTGAATTTTAAAGTTGTGTCAAAATTAATTCATGCTTCAACGATAAATGAGTATCCTAGTTTTAAAATTAATTAATATATATAATAAGATTATGCATAGCAACCACGTAAATGTGGTAGCCTCCAGAAATGGCAATTATTTATTTGTAATTGTTTCGGTGGAGAATGGAAGGGAAAGGAAGAAGAGGGGATGAAAGAATGAAAAAAATTTGTGTTAAATTTTTTTTTTTTATATTTACAGTATTATATATAATACATTTTATTACAATTATTCCTTTTGCTGATATTTATATATGCTTTACTTCTTTTTATTTTTATATTGCATTTTATTTACTTTTCATATGGTTGTGTTTATTTATTAATTAAACAAAAACAAAACTTTAAAGACAATAATTTTATTAATTATTATTTTAAGTTTAAATGATATGTTTTTTTAAAAAATAATACATACAGATAAGATATTAAGCTGCGCGTAATTAAAAAATGAAAAATGAAAACAAAGAAGAAAGGGGAAAATTAAAAACATTTCTACAAAATTAATACAAATATGTTTATTTTATTAATTTTAAATCTAAAAAATTACTTTTATTATAATATAGTTTATTTTTTAAAAAGAGAAGAAAAGATAATGACAAAGGGAAAAAGAAAATGCGTGTGATACTTGTAATTAAGGATCAAATTGGCATGTTTTGAAGATTAATCCAGAATTAACCTCAAACATAAGACCCATAACGTTTTAAAAAGAAGAAGAAGAAAGAATACTGACATTTAACCCCAATTCTAATACTTGATTGAACATTCCTCGGATCATGGTGACAGTAAAATACATATTACCAGTCAATTACAGAGGAAAACATTACAACAAACATAATGGGAAATGTCTCCATAATATCCCAATATTACTTTGATTTTGCTGAATTGCAGGTGTCAAAGTTGTATTATTATTGAGAAAAAGGAAAAGCAACTTACATTATCTCAATTACACCTCGGCTGACAATTCTTCCCTGGTTAAGATCCTGAAATGCTTTATTTCCCTCTTCAAATTTGTATTTTCGAGAAACAGCATTGTTTAGATTGAAGATTCCTGTTTCTGCTAGTTTTACCAACTTTGGTAGATCCTGCCTTGCCCTCGCTCCGTACGAGCCTATCACTCTTATCTGCGCCATCCCATTACCAAACATCACGGTTAAGTCGAAATGGGTTTGTTAACCTAAATAACTTGCGTTCTTATTGGACTCAAGTCCAGGTTCAAACTTGGACAACCCTTTACTAAATCAAATGCAATGTTAATGATTAGATTTTTCAATGCATTGTGTGAAGATATAAGATTTACATAGTGCTCTACAAAGTCATCATTAGTTAACAACATAAAGGGGAAAAAGTTACAGTGAACAAATGCCCTATTCTCTCTGACTCTAACCCAGTTTTACAACATTGAACTGTTCAAACAAAAGCTACTTGTCCTCTATCATCTTAGTTTCTCTCCATCTAGCAAAATGTTAATATGTGATAGAAAAGCAAATTGACTCAAATAATAATTTAACAATATCAATCATAATTTGCTAAAATTTCAATAATCCAAATCTCAACATACCAAACGTTATATTCCAAAGAAAATAAAATAAAAATTAACATACCAAAACTTGAATCACATTCCTATTGACTAAATTCTCTAGAAAGTGATCACTTTCCATCATACCGAACGCCACCTAAGTTAGACAAGGTTAGGAAAGTTTGAGCAGGCTTCCAAGTTCAATTAGATATTACCACTTCTAGTTATCCTTTTGATCTTCTAGTTCTAGTAATGCGTATTGATTTAGCTGTGAAATCGGCCTTTGATTAGGACTTTTAAGCAGTCCCTTAGCTATGATTCGTCTTCTTATTGGGGATTTGTGATGTTTTGATCAGGGTATGCAACTTTAAGGATATGGTTTTAGATCAACTCAAGTATGATGACTTATAAGTGTTTGAAGAGTGGTTGGTAGTTGCAGTTCAAAAGAATTTTTCGGCTCCAAAGTCAGGATCACAGAACTAAGAATGGTATGGTTTTACTCAACAGTTTATGGCACCAGAAGAGCTATGCAAAGTATCAGGCATCAGATGATTATGTTAGATTACGGTTTTGAGGAATATTTGAGATAAGCTCATAGCTGAAGAAAAAGCTATTAATTATTTATATTATTTTATTATTTCAGTTTTATTTATTGATTATTGGGCAAAGGAATTGATGGCTAGGACTATAAGTTATTTCTGGAGTTTTAATCTAGGGCTTGGATTAAATCTTTATTCGTAAACTAGCATAAATAAGTTGTAAAATAGATTTACAGCCACCTTATTTTCTTTGAATTACTGTACTTCAGAAACTATAGGCTCTTATAACCCTGCGTTTCGGGAGTTCCAACTACTATCTTACTTGTTTTCCAGCCTTAATTCCACTGATTTGCTTTTATTTTCTCCCTAAACCTCAGCCATAGCTCTGGTATATAGATAATATTTTAGGAAGATAAGGTAGAAGATCTACCAAGATTCTGGAGAGAAATTCTAACACGTTGGATTCGAAGGATGGTTGTATCCACCTTCAATGTGCTTTATAGATTATATAGATTGCCCATATCAAGTCAATGGAAATAACTAAGTATTGGAATATGGAGCTAGTAACTATAATTAAGTAGTAGTCTAGGGAAATGGGAGATGATCTGAGGGCTGTAAATGAAATTTACTTGTATATTGACAAGAAAAATATGTTTTACCTTTCTACGAACAAGTCGATTGATGTCCACTTCACCTATAGCTCCAGCTTTTGAAAGTCCAATCATCACTGCTTTTCCACCATCCCTTACGCTTTGTAAACACTGCAAAAATGTTTGAGGTTTCCCCAAGGCTTCCACAGCAATGTCAACACCTGGTCCTCCAGTAATTTCCTTATCAAAACAAGCAATAAATGCCTTTAAGTAAAAATATTTATAATATAAAATAACAACAACAATAACAAAGAGCAGATCGAATTAATTTCAAACATGCATTGAGAAAATAGTCTGAATTAATTTCATAGCATGAAAACTTCATTTAGGTAAAGTTAGTGGTCCTAAAGTGGAAATTTAGCTAAAAATCTTAGTTTTGTTCATGTGCATTTAGAGTGCCCTATTGCCCGTATAACTGAATTCAGAACTTTCTAAACAACAGAAATCAAGAACCAGGGACTGTGTACATACTTTAATCCGTTCAATGGCATCTTCTTCTATTGCATTTACTGTATGAGTGGCACCCATAGTCTTAGCTTTCTGCAGTTTATCATTCTGAATATCCACAGCAATAACTAGAGAGGCGCCAAATGCTCTTGCTATCTGCAAACAACTGAAGCAAAAATCTTGTCATTACTACGTCAGTTTTTCTTTTTGGCCAATATACAATTCCTTGATATAAAAAATTTACCAGTATAGAATTAAAAACAAATGACTAAGATTCAGAGTTAGGAGTCCAGATTTTGGACAGTAACCTTTACCCACAATTGTTTGGGGTTGCAGAGATTGAGGACAAACAAGGAAACACGTTTAAGGTCGTTTAGACAAGCAATTACAAAATTTGGAAATGTCTTCATGAGAACATGTGATTTAATGAGAAAGGAAGACAGCAGAAGTCATTCCTGGAAACTATAAAAGAAAAGACCATGTTTTCACTGAGCTCACTGAGGATATTGTCATAAACAGGAAACAGTGGCACAACATGATAGAGAACTGAGCATGGTGAGAAAAGGCCTAGTTCGTGGCTCTCATTAGTTATTCTAACATCATACCAAGAGGGGATGTTAAACTTCAGCAGAATTCACAGGGTAGATTCATTGGCACAACCCTAAAAATCAATAAGGAACCCTGAAACAAACAAATAAATTAAATCCAATTCAAAACCCAGCACAAACAATGCATATAACACAAAGGTGAAGATATGAAAAACTAAAATATTTTGGCCTTATCAATTTTGAAAATTATATGGCATACGGTTATTACTGAGTAATGGTTTTGTTAGGTGTAAGACATTTGACATGACAGATACTTCACGATTCCAAGACTAGAAACTCTAATTAGATTAGAGTCATATTCAAAGCTATTTCATGCTACTGATCATGACTTTCCGAATCCACCTTTTTCCTGTTTTCTTCAAATTTCAGCAACAGAACCACAATATCCTAATCCCAGCTCAAGTTTCTCATGCCTTAAACTGTTACCCATCATAAAACCTAAAACCATTTAGCTTTTGCACAAAATCTTTTCTGTTTTGGCCGTCTACATTAGTATAACATCATTCATAGATCTTAATATTTGGAGGCTGCTTTTAGTTGTCACCTTTAATCTTTAACGTTTCCGGGACTTAGTTGCCAATCAAGCTATAATAATTTTTATCTGATATAAACTAATACGGATTAATAATACATTTTCGGCAATTAAGACTTGAAATGGCAAGTTTTCCCAATGAACTAACAGTTTCTTGGCAGTTCTATGCTATTGCATCCCCTCCCTCCCTTGCTGCTCCCAGATAAACAGTTCACTGCCCACCATAACCAGGAAAGAAAAAGAGACAGAAAAGATAAAGAGGAGCAGAACGGATGTCCATTCCATGTTAAGAGATGTTCATACACAGTACACCCTACCTCAGCGATGTGCAAAACTAACATATTAGAAGAACTGTCCAAAAACCTTGACCAAATATTAATTATTAGAGTAAATAACCTTTGGTCCAAAATCCCCTTGTTGCACGAGATTAGAAAGCCATTATTTGACCCAATTTCTCATTTTATTTCCCTGTGAAGGACTTCTGAAAATAGATGGTAGGAGTACCTAATTTGCTTTTTGTGCAAAAACACTTTATTTGTGAGATAGATCCAAAATACAAATAGTAAAGAATCACATTTAGTGAGAAATGGCTTCCAAGTTAACTAGGTAAACTTCACTTGCAACATAGATGCAAAAGACAAACAGTACAAAATATAATTGCCAATAATCAAGATACGATAATATTATTTCCAAGTTGGCAATAGAAGAAGCCAATAGAATACTTCTAAGGTTTTCTGGTGATATGCCAGTTCAGGTGTTCAGCTAATTTCTTTAAAGATTGGATTAAGTTCGGTTTCTCATCCATGAATTTTTAACATAATTAAAAATCTCTCGTTGTTTTGCTAAGCTTCTTGTGAACTGGAAATAGCTTTAACAACCATTTTATTCCTGTACAACTTAATATATAAGTTAGCCTGAAATCCATGTGCATGGTGTGCATCTATCTTTATCCTCTAACAGTTATGCTATCATTTATGCTTTCTTAGGACTCCTAGGTGCCTTTTACACCTTGTATATTGAAGACAAACACACTGACTTTTTCAAAATGACTAGTCAAACCAATTATCTTGTTTCAAAATCAGCTTAATATATAAGTACCTTGAACCAACACCTCCGACTCCAATCACAGCAATGGAATCCCCAGGGCAGACCTCAGCCGCATGTCTCATGGCACCATAAGCGGTAAATACAGCACATCCTAAAATTGCAGACTCAGTGTATGGTAATGATTTTGGCAAAATAGCTAAACCATGTGCTGGAATTACACAGTATTCAGCAAGGCCTCCCATGCTATACATGTATACCGGTTTTCCTGCACAAATAGCATAACTTCAGTTATTCAACAATGATGTCAATAGTATGCAGATAAAGTTACAGCAAAAGAGCAAACTGATGCGTAAGATGGTTGACACGCTGCAGTTAAAAGGCATTCAAGAATCAAGAAGCACATAGAAAAAATTCCGGATAACCATGCTTTCATAGAGAGAAAATGTAGCAGGGTCATCATAATATAGGAAAATTAATAATAAAAGTACCACTGTTGCGGAGGAAAAGCCGTGTTTCCCCATCATAAAGGGTCCCCTTCGCTCGATTATAGGCAAAGAAGTCTTCACATAAATCATCATGGCCCTATCTCCCAAAAACGAAATGATAAAAAGATTGTAGTTGTCGTGATAATTGAATTGAAATGCAAGCATAGCATCTCAAAGCAGGGTACCTTAGAACAGAAGAAACAGTTACCACAAGGCATGATAAAAGCTCCCACCACTTGAGATCCAATTGGAAATCTGAGAACAACCAAAATGAAAATTATAAAGTCCATGCGGCCGCCAATCTCTATCTCCACCAAAAACAATTGTGACAGGCATAACTTAATGAGAATATGCAAAGAACATGAATGACTGAAAGAAAAAGAAGTGATCTCATTCTGTACAAAGTAGAAGTAAAGAATGTAACTAAAACCTTTCGATGATTTTGCGATCGGTAAGTGGCCCATGTTCAACGATTTCCCCAGTTACCTCGTGCCCGATAACACAAGGACTAGAAAATGGTATTTCGCCTTTTATAACATGAAGATCAGAGTGGCATACTCCACAGGCTGTAACAAAAGAACCCAATGGAGTTGACCCATTTCAAATCTTGGTGTTTCCTTTCTCAAGAAAAAAAAGAAAAAAAGAAAAATACCCTTGGTTTTAATAAGAACTTCTCCAGCTTTAGGACGAGGCATATGAAATTCTTCAATAGTGAGGGGGGTATCGGGTTCCCAGAAGACGGTCCCTCGCATATACCCACCAGAGCTGACATGATAAGCAGCCGAAGATGATGGTAGGCTGCTCTCCGCCTTGTCGATGTTGTTAGCAACGAGATTCGAAAACCAACGAGAGGACAATAAGATGGAAGGATTGGTGGGTTTAGAGGAAAGCAGGTTCCTGGAGATGGCAATCCGACTTAAAATTGATGGAAAACCCATTATTATTCTTGTGATCTAGTGGTGGAAGTTGACAATCGGCGAGCGGAGCAGTGCAATGGAGTGGGACAGTGGATGGGACTTCTTAGTTTTTACATAGTACCATCCTAAGATCTTAGCTGAGTTTCATCCGCCACGTCACCATTTTTGGGATAATTATCCTCGTCATCACGTGTTTTTTACGTGAAAGAATAACCAACCCAAACAAGTGGTACTATTATAATTGAGATACCAGTATTCCTACCACTAAAGTTGTCAATAGTATTCAAACCTACTATTTTTTTTATTTATGGATTAAATAGGAATTAGGAATAATTTTAGGTATTGTGTAATTAAAATAAAAATATATTTTTTTTGATTTACAGTTTTATCTATTTTTTTATTTAATTGATATAATATTTTTGAGAAAATAGATTTTATTTTCATATGGTATAATTTATAAAAAATGTAATATTTGTTATATTATTTTTTTTAAAAAAAAAATGGATCATGTTCCGATTTTGATATTAAAGCTAATTTGATAACTTACCTTTTTAACGCAGAACAAGACCTTCAAACTTATCCAATGACTTGGTATTAATTCAACTAATTGGTTTGATAAATATATTTTATTGAATAAAATATCATAATCCAATCATTATTATTGTTAGTATTCTCCTGTAAAATTTGATATGTTGATTAAATTGCATTCATATGAATAATAGGAAATAAATATATTGAATTGACAAAATTTGATTGAATTATGGTTTTTAAAATGAAAAAAGTATGGAAATTGAATTTATAACTTTTAAAGTATAGGATTAAATCTTAAACTTTATAGAAATACAAGAATAATAGCATGTTTTTAACCTAGTAAAAACGATAATGAATCTTATTTGACTTGGTGTTAAGGTTACAATAACTTTCGGTAAAAAGACTTCTTTGGTCTCTTTCAATTTTGATATTGAGCAAATTGGTCTCTTTTAAAAAAGTCATAGCAATGTATTCTATGTTAATTTCAAAAGTGAGCAACTAAGTACAATTAATCGCAATATTAATATTTTTGTAAATTCTACATATTTTTATTGATATAATAGCAAACTTAGCCCTCAAGGTTTACAATTTCTGTTAATTTGTTCTTGATTTAACAAATTTAGCCTGTCATATTTACGCATTAAGCCAAGTTAGTCTTGATTCAACAAATTTAACCTGCAACATTTACATAGAATATACAAACATCAAACTAAATATGTTATTATACCAATAAAAATTTGTATAATTGATGAAAAAATTAACAATGTGTTTAATTATCTTTAATTTTCAAGAATTAAATTGTATAAATTTTTAGAAAAAATCAATTTGCTGAATATGAAATTGAAAGGAATTGTAGAGGTGTTTTTAAGCAATTTTTCCAAATAGATATAGGTTAAAAGGATCCCGCGTAGTAAAAAATTTTAAGTTTTTAATATAAAAATGAACAGTAAATTCAAAATTTTAAGTCGGATTAGCCGCCTACATTAAAAGAAGAAAAAGGTTTTGTAGCTGCAATCCATAGATAAATTTGACTTTTTTTAATAACTCTTTTTTATACGTTTATCATATACATCAAACATAAGTTATAAAACTCACTATTTAAATTTTATTATGGAATAGTGGTTAAAATTCTTATCAATCTTAATCGCTTATTTAACACGAATTCTTATTGTTTTACTCCAACCCCATTTTTATTATTATATAAAAAATATATTTAAATTCCGAACATAAATCTTAAAATAAAAAAAATAAACAATATATTTAACTGAAAATTCTTAAAAAGCACGATAAAAGTATATATTATTCTTTGAGGATTTAAAAATTCTATAAAATATTCTCTATAAAATTTATCAACCTACTTTACACTTTGATTTTGCATATAACTTTAACAAATTTAATTGAAAATTCTCAAATTAATTAAAAACACAATCATATCAAAGTAAATATTACTTATTTCTTTCCCTTCACTCACTCGTACTCTAAAACACCAAATAGTCATATTAAAAACCCATAACTCAAGTAAAAATTGGGAGAAATAAGATGATTTTGCATCTTCATTGATTAGTTATAATTTGATTTGTGTTTCAATGTTTTGAGTTCATTAATTTTTTGCTGGTCGAAGACGATTTAACCGGTGTCCAGTTACTTCATGATGATGAAATTCATGATTCAACCACAAAAGATCTGTTACCGAACTTGACTTCTGTCTCTGACACTACACAAGGTATAGCTACTTCTTTTAACTCCTTAGTGAAATCTTGAACTTTTGATGAACTAAACAATATGCAAAAACATAGAATGCAACTCCCAAAGGAAACGAAACCTTTTTCATCATGTTGCACATTTGATGATGATCAATATGTAAACATTTTTCATCTTGGTCATTTTGCACGTTTGATGGTTTTTAGAAGTGGAATTTGTTATTTATTCCTCTAATTTTAAGCTATTCTTTAAATTTTTATTTGAACTCTACGGTGAAAGGAGCGACAAAATAAGACTCTCTGCTCATGTTGAGAAAAGATGCATGATTTTACCTTAAATTTTTCATGGATTTTGGTGTTATAATTTTTTTCCCTAATATATTAACTTTCATATTCATTAGCAATTTGATATATTCCAAAATTTTTCCATGTTATGAGTTTGTACTATATATATTATATGATGTGTCAATATACTTATATAAATGCTTTAGAATTTCATGTTGGATTATAATGTAAAATTTCATTTTATTCTATTGCGTACTAGTGTGTTTCTCTCTTTACAATTTATATGTGTATTGCTAAGATGTCATCGGTAATAGCGTGTTCATATATCTTATTCATTATATTACATTAAATTGTGTTTACTATAAAAATAAATTTAATAATAAATTATTTATTTTCTTCAAAATTGAATTTTTTTAAATTTTTTTTAAAATATTATGTAAGTTTACTTATTTTATGTAATAATTTTTAAATATTTTCCAACACTATCCATATCACAAAAAATTGTATTGAACTTTTTTATTTATTTATATTTTTCATAAGTAAAATTTATACTTTTAAATTATTTAAAACTTTATTTTGTTCCAAAATAAATTACTTAAACCTTTATTGTTAAAAAATATTAGATATATTTTTAAAAATTTAAAAATAAAACCTTAATTCTAAAAAATTAGTTAAAATTAACAAATTTAAATATTAAAAAATTAAAATTTATTTCTAAAATTAAAAATATTATATATATATATTATTTCTAAAATAAAAATATAAAATAAAATAAAAATTAAAATTTTATTTATAAAATTTAAAAGTATTAGATATATATTATTTTTAAATTTTAAAATTATTTAAAACTTTATTCCTAAAATTAAAATTAAAAATTAAAAATTTATTTTTAACTTTATTTCCAGACTTACCTATATAATATATATTTTAATTTTCTAAATCATTAACTATATATACTTATTATAACAATTTTATCTTTCAATTTTTCTTCCTCATAATTAAAGTATAAACCATATTCATAATATTACAAATATATTATCTTTTCCTATATTCATAATTAAAGTATAAAACTTAAATATATTTTTGTTAAAAAAACTTAAATATATTTTTAAATTATTTATATCTTTCAAATATTGTTTCATCCATAAATTAATTAATATGTGATTATTTAAATAATAACTATTCTATAAAACACACTAAAAACTCATGCATCGTTCAAGATAAAAAAAAAATAGTAAAAAAATATATAAAAAGTTTAAAAACTCTTAAAAATTTATCTTCTTTAAAAAAAAAAAATTAATCAACCTCCTATAAATAAATATTAAAATTTATCGTTACACTTTTATTTTAAGATTTAACTTTTGAAAATATATTTGCTTTTCCTATACTCTAATTAAATATTAATTTTTACTGTGATTTAAAGATAAAATTAGATAAAAGAATTTCTTCAAATAATTTATTTTAATAGTTAACTACAATAAATTAATTTATAATTTGTTTAGCACGTATGAATGTATAATCATTTATGATAACAACAATTATATATATCATAAGATAAACTACACCATTAGTCATTAAATTATGTGTAAGTTTTCATTTTGGTCACTTAGCTAAAAAAAGTTACAATTTGGTCACTAAATTATTCAAGAATTTTCATTTAAGTCACTTGATTGTTAAAATCGATGTTATATCGCTTTCTCTATTTGCATTATCTGCACTGATCAAAAGCTCTATTTCCCCTTCTCTTCTACAGTTTAGTTTTTTCATAAAACAACTTTGAACGTTACGAATCTACGAACCAAAATTTAAATAGTTTTTTTCACTGATCTCCAACATTGATCATCAAATCGACTTGGATCTAAAATATGTTCTTCTACTTATTGATGAGTATTAATCCACCGTACTAATCGTCAAATCGTCGCTTGGAGCTCGCTGGCGAAACTTTAAAAAAAAAACTTAACAGCCAGTGACATAAATACAAAGTTTTAAATAATTTAGTAACTTAAATGAAAATTTTTTAATAGCTCAGTGACCAAATTGTAATTTTTGTTAGTTATGTGACCAAAACGAAAATTTTCCCATAATTTAGTGACTAATGGTGTAGTTTACCCTATATTATATATCAAGGAGTTGATTGAGTAGATGTCACCCATCAATCTAGTCCCAACTCAATTAAGAAATAACTAGATACCCCTTCATTTTATAAAATAACAAGTATTATTTTGAAAGTATTTATGTATTTTGATAAATTTAGAAAAATGCATACAAATGGGAATCATAATATTTAAACCCAAGACATTAAAGCCTTAACTATCTCAAGTTTACCATTTCAATCAGATCTACATTCAATTTCTATATCAATTTTTGTATAAATTTTTTACATAAATGTTTTACTTATATCGCGGGTGTGTCATAATCTAGTTATAGTAGTAGTAAAAATTATATCACATTAATGATTACATATATATTCTAATATATTATGAATCTGTGCATTACTACAAGTGATAAGTGGCAATTATATTGTTCCCCTACCCCTAGTCATTTTAAGCCAATTTGTGAAAACTACGAGCTTTTGTGTTATTTTTAATAGATTTAAAAAATTGTATTTTGTTCCGAAGGTTAGATAGCTACATTTGTAATGACGATTGGTTGTTAGCCTATTCGAGTACTATGGTTCAACATCTAGCAAGGGTGGGCTCAAATCATCGACCACTCTTTTTGAAACTATGTTTTGAAGAAGTTCTATGTGACAGTCAATTGTTTAGATTTGTAGTTGCATGGCAGATGCATCCTATTTTTCAAGAATTCTTGAAATAAACTTGGAGGAAGAATGTGAATATTCAGGAGAGCACTAACTACTTTGTTGAAGGCGTTGGATTCCTTACCTTCTCAATATCTTGTTGAGTTGGAGAAGGATTTGAAAATGAAACTTGATGAAGTCCTCACTCAGGAGGAAAGCTTATAGAAGCAGAAGTTAAGGACTAAGCGGCTTGTTGATGGTGATAGAATCACAAGATTTTATCATCTATGTGTTGTCCATCATAAACGGTTGAATTAGGTTTGAAGGCTTAAATTGGATAATAAGGAATGGTGTGCTGATCCTAGGAGATTGAAAGAGTTTGTGGCTGCGAATTACTCAGAATTGTTCACTAAGGATAATAACTTATATCATAGATATAATATTAAAGAGCGGTTCTCTAAGGTTCATCAAGGGGAGATGATGTATTTAATAAACATTGTGTTTGATGATGAAATTTGTCAAGTGGTGTTTGAGATGCCATTGCTAAATGTATCGGGCCTAGAGGGTTTACCTGTTTTATTCTATCAAAAGAATTTGAGTATTGTTGGCAATTTGGTGCGTTCTTTTGTTCGGAAAATTATGAGTAGAGATTTGGATATCGCAAAGTTCAACTCTACTACCTTAATCCTTATTCCGAAGGTGGCAAACGCAAAAATGGTAAAGCAATTTCGGCCAATTAGCTTGTGCACGGTCCTGTACAAGATTCTAACCAAGACCATTGTGAATAGGCTTAAGCCTTTTCTTCCTAAGTGAGTACATCTAGGGGTGAGCAAAACTCGATTTGATTCGAAAAAATAAAAAAAATTGTATTTTGAGTTAATTGAATCGAGTTATTCTATTTTTTTTGAGTTAACTCGAATAAATAATTTGAGTTTTGAGTTCGAGTTGAGTTGAATTTTACAATTTGAATAATTTGAATAATAGATTGGTGTAAATACTCCTTTGGTCTCTATCAGTTTTGAAAAATGAGCAAATTGGTCTCTCTCAACAAAAATTACAAAACAAAATAAAATAAAATAAAATAAATTCAAAATTCAGAATAAATAAATAATAAAAATAATAAAACCTAATAAATACAATATTTGTACCAGTCCGATTTTTAGTGGTGTCAGAAACGACAATTTCAAAACCCCATTTCCTAATATTTACGAGACTAGTATAGAAATATATTAAAGTTTAGTCTAGTAATTTTGCCAAATTGATAGTTAATTAGAGTACAAGGATTAAACTGTAAAAGTCTTATTACTATAAATTTTTAAATAACTAAAGGATCAAAAGGGTGAATAGACCATTTTAATTGCTTCGTATGGTGGTGGATGAATTTAAAACCCACTAACTTTAGCTAATTAAACTTAAGGTTTAATTAATTAAGTTTTATTAATTAATTATGATTAATTAAGTTAATTAAAGATATATAAGAAAAAAATTAAAAGAAAAACAAACCATTTTCTCTCCATCTTAATCTTCACTTAAATTAAAAGAAAAAATAGGGTTTCAAAAGCTTCAAACTTTCCGCAACTATTAGGTATGCCCAATTAGGTCCATTTTTGTACTCTTTTTTTATATTTTTGAGGTCATGAGAGTTTAATTTATCTAGCCTATGTACCAATTTGTAAAACTGTTAAAGTTTCTAAAAGTTACCATTGTTGATTTCTTGAAGAAATTGATGTTAAATTGATAGATTTTAAGCTTAGATATGAAAAAGAACTAGATTGTAAAGTTTAATTGTTAGTTTTGTAAAAAAGGACTAAAGTGTATAAATTGAAAAACTGATGTGAAATTTCTATAATAATAGATTTTAGAGGGTCCTAAAAGGGTGTGATTGAGATCAATTTTGAAATTGAAGCTAAAATTTGAAAGATATTGTTATTTTGATTTTAAGGACTAAATTGAATAAAATCCAAAACTTAACGGACATTTGAAAAAATGAAATTGAATAGTTTCATGCATACCATGGAGTAATATAAAATGTTTGTTATTGATAAATTGAATTGAATTATTGTTTAGATTGATAATTGAATCAAACGAAAATAATTAGGGAAAAGTAAAAAATTGTCGATTTGTCCTTAAAGACTTGTTCATTTTCTGTTTTCCAGGTAAGTTCATACAAAACTTACTAAATTATTATTTTTGAATCATATTTGTTTCAATTGTGTGTTTATATTTAAGTGAAATTGGTGAAATTGGCATATTCGACTTATTATGGACTGAATTGTAAAAACATAAAAATATTGGCTATTACTAAAGGGTACAAGGTACCAATATGAATGTTAAATGTTTACAGGATTTGTATGAAATTTGTATACTAATACAGGATTTGAAATGATACGATTACGGCAATGATGCCCGTGTGATCTTAGTAAAAGATTATGATACGTATGATGGGCCATTAGGGTTAAATAAGGATTCGATCAGGAATTTACATGATTATCCAAGATCTAGCATGTGTTGTAGATCCTCGGATTATATTCATTGTTGGTTTAGTTTGGACTGGTAACCTCGAGACGTTGTATTGTGTGAGCAAATTAATAAAAATATCAGCTTGTGTGAGCAACCCTGATCTTTGTCAGCTTGTGTGAGCAAAATAGTCTCGTGTATCCGAGTTTAATTTACTACAGTCCCCTCAAGCGAAACTTTAACCTAATGGAAATGGAAATATTAAAATGGTTTGAATATGAATTAAATTGTATATGCTTCTAAGTTGAGTTGTTGTATATGATCCTTGTTACAAGTTCTTGTTATAAAAATTTACTAACTTATTGGTTGTATATGTTGTTATGCAATAGTTATTTCAAGATATGCTAAAGAATGTCATATTTGATTTGTTAACATGTTAAATGTTTAGCATGTTGAATTGATAAGGTAAGTTAAGTAAATTTCATATAAACTTACTAAGCATTCAATATGTTTACCCCGTTGTTTTTCCCTTTCCTTATAGATTGTCACTTTACAGAACGTGTCAAGCGGATCACTATGAAGCTCACACTATCCTATTTTCAAATCAGTAGTTTTTCGATTTTTTTTAAGTCCAAAATTGTGACATGTATATAGATGTTTTGTATATGTTAACTTTTAATGTTGAACATAGTTTTAAACTTACCTAATGCATGATTTTGGCAATGTAAATGCCTAATTGAAATGGTATGTTTTGGTAAATGTGTTTGAGTTATGTATGTGGCAATTGAAATAACATATTTGAATGTGATTTGACATTGACAGAGTTGGTATTTGGAAAATTGCTTAATATGTATGCCATGGTATTGGAATGATGTGTTTAATGGTTGAATAAGTGATATGAAGTTTATTGTGGTTATTCGCACTTGAATGGTATGTGTTTGTAGTGTTTTGGTGCATGTGAAGTTGGTCATTTATGCACAAATTAATTAGATTGTGTGGAAGCTTGAAAATAGGTACCAAATGGCTCAAATTTTACCAAAACTAGAGTCCTCGTCCCGACGAGCAATCTTCCTCACCACAATTTCGGTCGATAGTGAGTCACGTCGCGACGTTGAGTAGTCTGAGGTCATAGTGTGACATACTGTTTGGTGACATCATGATGTGGAGGAAGTGACATCACGATGTTGACTTTGAAATTTTAAGACTTTACAATTTGATTCTGTTTCATGGTCGAGTCAACAAAAGAGCTTTTTTAAGCTCAATTGAAGCTCGTATTTGATTTCTTAACATAATGTAAATGTGTTCATCACATAATTGTATGTTTGACTGATTGTTTTATTGTATAATTAACTGTAGTTGCTCCAACAATGAATGTGGCATCCTATAGCTTAGACTCGACGATCGGGTCGGGTGTGGGGTGTTATATATTAGACTTATATATAATAAAAATTAAACCTAAAAATCAAACACAATATGATTTAAATTCGAACCTAATATGATTTAAACTTGAATTAAAATCTCGAAACTTGTAATTTCCATAATAATCCCATCCTGAAATTTGACTTGCGCAGTTTTCACTAAAACGGTCATAACTTGAGCTCCTAAACTCAAAATTGAGTGATTCAAAGTGCATTTAGAATCTAAAAGATAGATATTTGAAAGCTATGAAGACATCTCAACCCATAAATTCTTGGATCCCATCCAAAAAGTCATTGAAATTTGACTGATTTTCCAATTTCGAAATTTGACAACTTCGGTGAATGGAATTTAATACATTTCACCTCATTCGTGCATGTATCAAGATTTTTTTTAATAGGAAGCTTGCTATTGTTTTTTTTCTGAATAGAGGAATTTTTTAAGGTAACCCTTTATTGCGTTACATTTTTATGCTTTTTATGGAGTATCTTGCGCAAGCCATTAACTGTGTAGTTCTTGGGGGTCGTTGGAGCCCTTTTAAACTGAGTTGTAGTGGACCTATTATTTCTCATTTGTTTTTCATAGATGATCTAATCATGTTTGCTTATGTAACTTTGGAACAAATGGGAATTATCAATAAGGTATTAGTGGACTTTTTCCAGTTCTCAAGTCATAAGATGAATTGTGAGAGAACACAATTTTTTCTCACATAGTTGCGAACTGAGATTAGTATATGGTTGGCTGTGGCTTATGTGGATGATCAAGGAACATACTTGGGCTTTCATCTCCTTCATCGTTAGGATACCAAAGAGCCATATGCCTATTTGATTAACACTATAAAAGACAATCTTGCTGGTTAAAAGGTACATTATTTATCTTCTGTTGGTCGAATAACACTATCAAAGTCGATTCTTGTAGCAAGCCCTAACCACACCATATAGATAGTTAAGGTCTCTGTAAGTGTTTGTATGTAAATGGAATGAATAATACACAATTTTATTTAGGGCCATATGAATTATAAGAGAGCTACGCCTCTTGTGAATTGGAATGATATTGTAAGCCTATTGGTATTGGTGGTCTTGGTTTTATAAATTTGGTAAGTCTTAATAAATCTTTTCTCATGAAGATAGGTTTTTAGTTAAATCTTAATGGCGATCATTTATGGATTCAATTTCTTAAAGCCAAATATAAATAGAAGGGTGATGTGCCTCCATCTTTGCAACAACCATCTTATTCTTATCTTTGGAGTGCTTTGAGCAAGATTTGGGATTTTATCTGGCATGGCTTAATTTGGATACTCTGGGACGGTAAAAAAGTATATTTTTAGAGAGATAACTAGCTTGGGTGCCAGTATCTGTTAATTGCTTACTGTTGTTGTGCTAATTGTAGCCATGATTGCTTTATTATGGTTGTTTTTATGGTCACGTATGAAGGGAGTTGGAATTGGGATTAGCTTCGCTAGAGCGCTGCTTAATTGTATATTATAAAGAATTGAGGCTTCAATACCCGCTTTTGGGGTGGACAAAAAAGAAATGCCAAGATGGATATGAGATGAGAAACGCCGATTTTTTGTCCAATCGACTTGCAAGTTTTTTGAACAATAAGTGGATAGGGAACGTGATTATATTTGGTTAAGGATATGGAAAGTTCGGGCTGTTTAGAGAGTGAAGACTTTCCTTTGGTTCATTTGCAAAGGTAAACTTCTTATTAATGTTTAAAGATTTAAGAGAAGAATGATTAATGATAGATGCTACCAATTTTATTTTAAATAAAGTTGAATCCATTGATCATGTCCTGCGATGGTGCCCGATGGCCATGAGACTTTGGATTAATCTTATAGTTCGATCTAAAATAGGGGAGTTCTTAAAAATAGACATAAATCAATGGGTATTGAAGAACATTTCATAACCTACATATTTTTCAGAGGATGAGGACTAGGGCATGTTATTTGGAGTGATCTGTTGGAACTTGTGGAACAAATGAAACCAAAGAATTTTTGTTGCTGATCTTGTCGAATGAGAGGGCATATTAGAGGCAAGTAAGAGGTTATGGTTTGAGTATAAAGCTGTTGTAACACCCCATACCCGACCTAGACATTATGGCCAAATTCTGAGGAGTTACGTACGGCCGTTTTAAAACCAAAAATTTAAAACTCAAAAGTGTAACATAACACAAAACTTGGAAAAAAAACAATTCTATTTCTTTTAGAGAAAGTCACTTTATTCGGTTGATTCATTTTAATTGCAGAGATATGCTTATAAGATTGTTTTTTTTTGCAGCGTAAATCTTAGCAAAACACAGTTTTGAAAATCGCAGTTTGATTTTGGAATTCAACATGTTGCAATTTGATTTAAAATAATCTAAAACGTTAAAGCATTTTTAAAACAAAAAAACAAAATCTAAAATATAAAACAGTCCCCAAAAGTCCAAAAACAATCCAACATAAATAATATTTAAATTGAACGGAATTTAAAAACAACAAATTTTAACCGAGCTCTCGCCACACCAATCCGTCTTAAGTTTGTTGGTTACCTAAGAGAAAAACAAACAGTTAGTGAGCTTACGACTCAGTGTATAACACATCTCAAACAACAAATCAAACACATATAAATCAACAAATAGAATTTTAGATTTACACTCAGATACAGAATCAAATACATTTTCAATAACAGATGCAAATACATATTCAGATGCATAATCAGACCCTACCCCCATTTGCTACACACCGTCTCTGTCCATCTATACACACCAATTAGAGTATCAAGTACCCAACCAAGTCCACACACCAATAAGTGTGCATATGTAACCTTTTAGAAGTAGTGCAATCAAGCTGCCAAATATTTATATGCGGTAAACCCCCAGAAGCAAATATACGTGTAACCTCCCAAACTCGGCCTAGACGTTATAGCTAGATTGAGAAGGCTACATTAGCCACCGAAATGGCTAAGCTAACTTACGTTACTTTTGAAGACCTTAAATAAACTTATTTTAGAGAAAAATCATATTTAAAACATTCATTTATTAGGTCAACTGTACTTACAATTCATTTTATTGTTGATAGTGTTGTTTTAGAAAAAAACCGTTTGTTTCTCGCTCTTCTTTATAAAAACTTGATGTTAAACTAATGCAACAAAAAAAAAAAAAACCAGTTTTCAAGTCATTTTGGAAACCTAGTTGCCTTATCAATTTGTTTTTTCAAAAACGGTTCCTTTGCAATGTAGCGAAAATTAGGGAACAATGACAAATTTTACTTAAGCCTGATATCATGCATTTTCCAGTTATTATGCTTGAGTAATCCATGCATGCAAAAATCCTCAAATGAAAAGTTACCAAGCCACAGACTAGAAATAATTAAAAATTTACAAACCAAAACAAATAGAGACTGATTAATACTTATTAAAAATAGTTTGAGGTCCAATGTGATTCTCTGTATGCCAAGTTCGATCCTAGTTTCAAGATTTACCTGAAAAGTTAAACACTATGGGGGTGAGCTTATGAAAGCTCAGTGTGAGTTGAACAATTATTTAAACAGGCATAAATATCAAATACAGTGAAACATGTTAGCATTAACAGAATAACACAAAACCATCATTGGAGTTTCATATCATTACATAGCCACTATCAAATTGATGTCAAACGGTGTGTGACATGGGTTATCATTTATTCGAGTAATAATCATTAATTTTGATACAATTCAATTCAATACAACATAATACAATATATAGCATAAATAAATAACATTCAAGTATGTCGTGAGCATTATGCCATGCAAAAAGGTTCATACCCAAACCATTCGCTACACACCACGAGTTCCCAGAACCTGTCTGCCAAACTTTAACGAATGCGAGCAAAGCTCGATGTGGTAAAATCACCAAATAACAATAATGCAGTAAAGTTGCCTAATAACAAATAATGCAATATAATCCCCAATCCCCTCGGTACTCCAAATAGAGTGCACTGACTCTGAATAAATGTGGACTTAATATGCCGCCGGTACTCCACGGAACTCCTCTGTCAACCACAAAATATCTCATCCCAATGCACATGCAATATGTCATATAATCTCATACATAGCCATAATTTAATACTTTTCACATTTAATTGACATGTTCAACATGCCCTCAATAACCGAATACTTTCCGTGAATGGAATCAATGTTTTAACTTTCAAATTACCATTAAGATGGTATCATTTAACATTACATAATTTCACTTACTTTTACGAATTTCCAATGTGCATGTATAGCAACCTTTTCAATATAACATAGCAAATTTTCCATGCAATTATATCATGCATAAACTCATATTTCAGCAAATCATGCTATATATACAACCATTCTCATACCAAATAACACAATCATGCATCACAATGTCAATCACATAATCATACTGTCAAATTAGCAACTTTGCTAACACATCAATCTTTTAGGGCTCGAAACGTACCTGGCTCGACCACTTAAAAAATTAATTATTTGGCTATTAAGTCAATCCAATCAGCAATCTAAATCATCAAATATATGACAAAAATTAACATTTTTAATTAAGCTTTTGAGTTTAGGATCCACCCCTTATTTTACGCTTTTTCGCAGCATACTAGCGAACCTTCCGATTTCCTTAATAAACCTTTAAACAAACCTAAATTAAAAATCAGTATAAATTAAATTAATCCACCTCTTAAAAAGCCCCATAAAAACCCACTTATGGTTTCAAACCAATCATCACAATTACAACTATTTTACGAATCCAAACTAGTTAGATTTGTTACACTGTTTTGATGCGAATCGTATGTGCGAATGTCTTTCGGCTTTACGGTTGATTTGGGGCGTTCGATTCAGCACCTACCACATTTACATACTGGAAAATCAGTAGCCAATATTGATTAAAATCCTTCATTTAATCAATCCATAACCTTTACCCAACAACTATGTCAAAACAACAAACTAGTTTACATGTAATCGCACTTACGCTTCCCAATTTGTGAGATTCGAATGGCCAATTGATCAAGAATGTTTTTCGCTAATTGACATGTGATTAAAGGCTTATTAGGAGGGTTAAAGAACTGAAATTGATGATAGAAATAGATGGGTAAGAATTTAGAAACAAAACAGGCCCCTTTCTTGCACCTAGGTGCGCGCACAACCACCTATGGTGGCCAAATTTGGGGCTAATTTAAGAACAATTTTGAGATCCATTAAAAAGCTAGAAAAATACCTTTAAAATATTTAAAATTCCCCAAAATTATAGATCTAGAAATTTACGTTTTTAATTGACAAGATTAATCAAGAAATTGAAAGAAACCAAGAACTTACACAAGTTAAGTGAAAGGGGTGGCAATGGCACTTATTGGAAACGATAGGCATCGATCTTGGAGACTCAAGATTTCAAATTTGGGGATGATTTAATTAGAGAAAAATGGAAGCAATATGATGGAGAATATGATGTAAAATCTCGTGGAAAAAAGAAAAGAAAAAGATGATAAAATTAGGTATTATGGGCAACGACAACAATGGAGAAAGGAAAAAAAAATTGAAGATCAAGGAAGAGAGGAGAGGGGAGGAACGGTTAGGGTGAGTAAAAATAGAATAAATGTAACACCCCAAACCCGGCCCATGCGTTATGAGCGGATTTGGTATGTCACACGAGCAAAATATGTTAAACCCTTTTTGTTCGTACTAAAATATTGCTTTGTTAAAAATCAAGAGAACAAGTTTGATTTGATAAAATACTACTATCCTCAAAGATTTGATTGATAGATCGATAAATTTGAACTAATGATCTTACAAAACCGTGAATTTTGAAAACGACGTTGAAAATTCGAAAGAGAATCCAAGTCTTTTGAAAATATCGCTAATAGTTCGAGAGAAAATATCCGTGTTAAAAATATTTGTAAAAATTTATTTTGAAATCCATTTGTTAATCGATTTTGGAAACCATTGTTTAAGTTTTTAGAAATTCCCTTTTTAAACAATTTAAGAAAAATAAAAAAACATCCCAACCAAAAAGCAAAAATAAAAATAGTCCGAGGCCTTATTACAACATTTAACCCAAAATAGTAAAGTAATAAAATAAACGAGAAAGAAGTCTAAAGTCCAAATAAACCATTCCCGGCATATGGCCTCCTCGAGTCATCCATAGCCCAAGTCCATATCATCAAGCATTACCTACAAGGGTTAAGAGAAAGGGGGGTGAGTTACAAGAACTCAGTGTGAAATCCTCTTACCGTTATTCATTGGGCCGGAACCCAATTAGCAATATTTTGGGCCTAAGCCCATTTACAACAACAATAATGTATCAAATATAATATGCATATGATATGAAATTCCCAAATCAAACCTAGTTTTCCATCCGCTACACACCACCCGTACCAACTAGCACACCTGTGGGGAGCTTTAGTCACTCACCCCGCCAACACACCAAACATAGGCATTAAGCCGATTATATCAAATTTGTGGACAAGCCACCATATTAACAGAATTTACATGGCATCGCCATTTTTCATATTTGTAGCAGAGCCACTAGAATTATGTAGCAGAGCTACCAGAACTTCTCTTCATCATTATCTCATCCCATGCAAATCATGTATATAATGCATAGCCATTCACAACAATTTATTCAGATATTTATTACAAAATTATGGCCTATTACAACAATTAATCAAAAGGCCCATTAAGCAAAATATCAGATTTGACCCATTTAGCAAAATATCAGATTTGGCCCATTTAGCAAAATATCAGATTGGCCCATATAGTAAAATATCAGATCGGCCCATTTATCAAAATATCAGATTGGCCCATTTATCAAAATATCAGATTGGCCCATATAGCAAAATATCAGATCGGCCCATTTATCAAAATATCAGATTGGCCCATATAGCAAAATATCAGATCGACCCATTTATCAAAATATCAGATTGGCCCATTTATCAAAATATCAGATTGGCCCATTAAACAATTTCGTAATTCGGCCCTTTAGGGGCATTTTCGTAATTTCGACCCATAGGGGCATTTTCGTAATTTCCATAATTTACCCACTAAGGGTAATTCGGTAATTTCGCAACCTAAGGGTATTTTGGAAATTTCGCAACCTAGACTTAACTACTAATGTGGAGAATAAAAATCGAAACTGTCCATCTGCGTCGTACTAACTAAATTGACTATAACTTGAGTTAGAAATCTCGAAATCTAACTCCGTAAATTTTTCTTGAGACTAGACTCATATATCTTATTATAATTTTTCCAGAATTTTTGACATAGCCATTTAGTACAGTTTATTCCTTAAATATTCCCTTGTTTCACTGACCAATGATTCTGACCTCTCTTACCCAAAATTCAAATATCTCACTGTACAGTTTTCATATGTTGCTCCCACTTGTTTCTATTGAAAATAGACTCACTAAGGAATCTGTAAATATAAACTATAACTCATAATTCACTTTGTACAATTTTATACGATTTTTCCAAGACAGATCAGGGAACCACAAAGTCATTCAGAACCAGTCTCACTAAAATTAAGATATCTCAGAATATAGAATTCCTTTTCCTTCTCCGTTTCTTCCTTATCAAAATAGATATAGTAAGATTTAATTCGATATCTTATTCACTATCTAATTCCCTTTCTCCTATTTTTCGTGATTTTTCAAAAATGCGTCACTGCTTCTAACCGAAACTGTTTTATTACAAAATACGATTACCACTACGATCATACGCACGCCCGAGTGATCACGGATGCCGGTTTTCGGTTTTCTTCGGTATTTTGACCAAATCACAGAACATATCATACAAACTTTCAGAGAGATGTGAGATTACACACCATATCAAATATGTATTCGGAAGGTACGGGATTACACACCTTGATTAGGATTCCCTAAAGAACCACTCTTCGTTGACCCACTATATCCGAAGGATTTGCAAATAGGATATATCGAGTGGTTTTGTCCCTAAAACATAATTGATTAGTCAAAAATTCAATCCGATTTGCAACATAGCCAAATAGAGATATAACGAAAAATCCAAAATGAACCCCCTTACCTTATCGATATTGGATCCAATTTCCACCGTTTGACTTCGGCTAGAACAATACACGGTCTCCAACTTAAAACACTACGAAAAAGAGAAAATAATCTTGTTTGAGAGGGTAGAATAAAATGATGGTCTCGGTTAAAAGGACCATCCCATGCCAAGACATATATTCGGCTAGGAGAAAGAAAAAATAAAAAAAATGTTTGAATAGAACCACTTACCGATTGATCAAAGGAGTGAGTGTTAATACGGATGAGAAGAACGATAAAGAAGAAATGAAGGGTTCGGTTTTTCCAATGGAAAATGAGTGAACAATTTGATCTCCAAGGCTTAGGTACTTTCGGCAACAAGGAAGAAAAGAAGAAACAAAAATGCACACTAAAGGCTTGAAAACTCGGCAAAGAGAAGAGGAAATTTGGAGAGAAAGAGAATGATACAAAAAACTAAAGAGAACAACCTCTCAAGCACTAGCTTTGCCAAAAACTCCTAGCAAAATTCGGCTATCACCCCCTTTAGCCCCAAAACCGTCCACATTCATGTCCCTAATTGTCAAAATTTTGCCAACCACCCTTTCCATAATACATCCCTTGAAAAAGGCCACATGTTCCCCCTACTTTCCCCTTTCTCTTGATTTCTTTCCTCTCATTCATCCTTTCCTATTTTCCTTAGCCATCTTGCCAAAAATAAAAGTCCACCTTGCCTTATTTACATGCTTGGCCTACACTTAAGGAAAGAGTGCAAAAATAATAGTTAAAGTTTGCACACAATGGGATTTGAACCTCTTCCCTCAAAGCCTATCACTTGATGCCATAACCTCTTTACCAATAGCTCATTTATGCAAGCACATTACTCATTTATTTCTATAAGTCTTGAAGCTACTTACCATCTCTCCTTAAAGTGCTAAAATACTAATATTTTTTCCTAAGGCCCAATTAAACCCGAGACTTCATAGAAACCTCGTAACCCTCCAAATTCACTTAACTAATAAGTCCAATTTGCAATAATGCCATTCTCTTGTTCTCAAAATTTTAAACACTCCTACACTCAAGGCCCATTGGGCCCAATCCTACTAGGCCCAATTTTGGGATGTTACAATAAAAGCTGATTATTTTTTTATAAAATTAACATTTATACCTTGGGTTACAAGGGCATGGATGACACACACATTAAAAACACGGGATTTTGTAAAAATTAATTATTTTGCATGAGAAAAAATTTGAACTTCGGACCTCAATTTAATTTTCATGCCTTCTCATTTATCAATTAACCACTAGGTTGTTTCCTTATTTTTGAATTAATTTTGCAATATTTATTTTAAAAACAAGGTGTGTCACATACTAAGGTTTGAGGCAAAATTTACAAAATAATAAAAATGGCGCGATAGAAAGGATTTGAACTTGAGTTTCAAGGAACGTTTCACTAACACTTAACTAACAAACCAATACCTCATTTATTTCCTAAAAACGCATAGATAATATCAAATTTTAGGGCATGACCACTCCCTCTCAGTTTATAAACCCGGTTCTACTAACCCCCGATTTTTGGGATGTTACAATACATGGTTGAGCCACCAAAACAGATATATGTGGTTTTAAACCACCAAATAAGGTAGATAATTAAACCATCAACACTTCCTCCATCATATCATATCCCAACCCAATGCACATGTACATACTAACAGATATTCAGTAAACAGATGTCATGCGTGCTCTTCGTATGTAATCATGGTTTTAGAATTGTCAGAACACAGACCATACATATATAATTCACATACATTAATCATATCACATATAGAAGCATATTAACAGATATCATGTTTTCAATACTTATTTAATCAGTATAGACCTTACGGAGAGTCTTAATACGAATCACAGATCAAAATGACCCTAGGTGACAATTTCTAGAAAATGGGCCTATATGCCCGTGTGACCTACACAGTCTAACACACAACCTACACATGCCCATGTGGCCCACATGGTCTGGCACACAACCTAGCACACAGTCGTGTGCCTCACACAGTTTGCCATATGGCCGTGTGACGTCGACAGTGAGGTTTTCGACTTTCTGTCGTTTTTTGTTTTTACGAGATCGAGTCACACACTCAGATGTTTTCTAATGTAGGTTTAAAAACGAGTATTCCAGTACCCAAAATCGACAATAAAGTCGTGAGAACCAACAACGATAATCCAAAATCTGAGTCCCTAACTCGATCATAAACACCAACAACACCATCCTAATAACGAAATTCAATCCTAAACAGCAGATTGTTCGCTTACCCCTAAGGAAACAACAACCTAAACGGTGCCTAGGTCGCTGGAGGTAGGTTGAATGCTTCACAATTACCACCTAACAGATTCTCGCACAACTGAATCGTTAAAACGCAATTACCATTGCCCAAAAATTACTCAAATAACATATACCCAAAAATAATCTTTCCAAAATAAATAAACAACCACACTTACCGGGAGAAAAACAGAGATTCAATAACGTTCGATGAAATAACATGAAAGGCAAACAATAGGGCAAACCGAAAATTAAAACAATAGAACTTCCAAAGCAATACAGAGAAATAAAAAGATGAAAAGATGAAAAAAAAAACTAGAGGAAAAAGAAGAAAAGAAAGAAAAGAAAAGAAACAAAGAAATTGAACGTGGAAGAAAGGAGAGGAAACGTGAAACACTTAATGGGAAAAGTGGGGGAGATTTTTTTGGGATTTTCTTCGGGATAATTCAAAAATAAAATCCACCTATCCCTACTATTAATCACTTATTAGATTAAGAGTTCAAATTCAACCCCGATTCTACATACGGATGTAACAAGTAGGAAATTGTAAAAATATTTTCGTTTTGCTTACGCAGGGATTCAAACACAGGACCAAAGGATAATCTAAAGCCTTTCCTGAACTAGCAAACTCATTCTTGTCAACACTTGTGAGTGAATTAAATTTAAATCAGATGTCCTGGGATAGAGATAAGGGGAAAAATATCAACAATTTCAAAGAGAGAGATTCAAACCCAGAACCTCACACACACAAGCAACACACTTAACCATTGAAAAAGATCACTTCACTTTGCAAAATTTAATAAATCAAAAACTCAAATTTTGGGGCGTTACAATTGTTGTGAATTATTACCTAAATAAACTAGGTTAGATTTTTGGACTTTTATTTAATGAAAATCAATTTCAAGGACTTATGTGAACTAGAAAATAGTTTAGGAACGTTCAGAAAAATTGTCAAGTACTGAACTAAATGTTGATTTATCTTATTTACTTTCAAGCTAATTTTTGCAAAATCGAAAAGCAACAAATATACAATTTTATTGGTTTGGTTCCAAATAGAAGTGTTTATAAGCCAAGTTGGGTCGAGTTTGAACTAGGCTTATGTATGATACTTAAACATTTTATATTTACCCAAACCTAACATAGCGCAACCTAAGATCTGGACCTAAAATTTTATTAAACTTACCCATATTTACAAATAGCTAACTCAAGCTCGTTGTATACCCTCAATATTATTTTTTAAAACTATATTAATTTTAATTTAATGTTAAATAATTTAATATTTTTCTTTTATTGAAAATTTAAACAGAGGCAACTTAATATATTTTTAATGTTTACATTATAGTATTATAGTTGTAATAGGCCCATTTTGCCCGGGCCCATGCAAATAAAACAAACTAGAATAAAAAATAATAAACCAAAAGTCCAGTTTACAGCCCGTTTACAAAGCCCAAATTTACAAAATGACCCAATGCCCAATTATACCCAAAATAGAGACCCAAACCTACACGGCCCAAAAGGGCCCAACACTAAATCAGAAATCAAGGGTTTCTGAAACCCTAGGTTTCCCTCGCGCCGCAACCACCTAGCGCAGCCCCGACACCAGCCTCTCCTCACGCCGCAATCAGCATGCAGATAATGCTCCGTCGCCGGATTCCTCGCCGTTGACCTACAAAAAGGGAAAGAAAAACACAGTAGATATGGCAAGAAACAGCAAAACAGAATCTTTATTTTTATTTTCGATTTATTTTCGGGGCTATAAAAAGCCCTAACAAAATCTGTAAAAAGGGGATAGACACGAAAATACACACAGAGAATATACATGCAAATACACTGAAATAAAAATACAGAAAACCTAATAACAGAGGTGATTTCCTAATATTCAGTTTCGTCTTTTTTATTTTATTTTTTTCCGATTCATGCATTTTTTTACATACAAAATACTACTAAAATAAAAAGCACGAGTATACCTTTTAATTTGTATGAAAAACTGAAGTTTCAGACCTTCGGCCATGGAGTATGACGGCGTCTGTGGTGACGCGTGAGGCGCTTGGGGCAGTGGCCCGGAGGTCAGATGATCGAAACCCAGACAAAATGAGGAAGGGTTTGAGAGAATTTTTGAAGGTTGTTTTTTTTTTAAAACGGGGTTCAAATGAATTTTTTGTGTTAAAATTACCTTATATAGCAGTATAAAAACGACGCCGTTTTTGCTTAAGCCAATAAGCATTAAACGACGTCGTTTAAAAAGGCCAGACCCGCGCGTTGACCCGATACCCGGGGAGGATCCGCGTGTTTTTTTATAAAAGGGGCAATTTACCTCTTTAGTCCCTCCGCAATTTTTTTTAGTTTCAATTTCGTCCATTTTAAACACTTTTTTTATTTTTCAAATTAGCCCTTAAAGTTTGATTCTATTTCAATTTGGTCCCTCGGGCTATTTAAAGGCTGATAACAGAACGGCGCCGTTTAGGAGATAGGGCGTAATTTCCCAATAGGTCCTTACAGTTTGGCGCGCGCTCCAATATCACCCTTTTTAACAATTTTACTTTAGTTTTGTTTATTTATTTTAATTTGATCCCTGTTTCTTCGATTTTTTTAATTTTTTTTTATTTTCACTTTTATTCTTATTTTTTAATTATTTTAGTATTATGTATATATATTAAATTATTATTATTTATTATGTATATTAGGTTATTTTATTAAATTTAATATTATATATTATTTTAAAATATGTATATTAGTTATTATATTATACTTTTTGTATTATATATTATTATATTATTATATATGACATTTAAATAATTTACCCTTAGTATTGTATAAAATTTTGTATATCATATAACTTATATTGTTTATATTGTTTATATTGAATATGTAGTTTTTATGATTATTGTGTTATAAATATATTTTTATTTAAAGTTATATATTATTTATAACTATTTTTATCATGTATTATTATTTATATTTTTATATACTAAATTATCAAATTATATATTTATTATAAGTTATCCTTGACATTTTTCATATTTTAAGTTTTTATATTATTTATTTAAAGTATTGTTTATATATATATATTAAATTGTTTTAGAAACTGTCGTATTCTTTTTTTTTTGTTATAATTTTCATCCAGTGTTTAAATATATCATCCATTTATTTACTTTTATAGTTGATTTTGTTTGTAGGGTTTAATGTTCATTTCTTAAATCTTTATCTTTCACATAGATTTTTAATTGCTGCTGATTATTTTATATCCTATATTTATTCATGCTCTTTTATTTGCGTATTACTGCTTTAGCATAGTCCTTTCATCATATGTATCATTTGCTATGTTACATTATTCTTTCGTTAATTGTCTATATTAGTATTAATCATTAATATGATTTGTAATTATAGTGAATTGCTATTTGATATTTATATTTTGTAATGTATCAATGCGAAATCGGATTCATATCATTTTTATAAAAAAATACATTTTGCAAAATTGTCGTATCTTATCCAAAGTTTTTTTAAAAAAATACGGTGATACATAATATTTGGGGGCTTCGAGAAAAATTGTGCCCTAACTCACTGGGTTTCGATTTTTCTCGTTGAACTTAAGATATTAAGTATCCCTTTTCTTTAAAAATTTGAAATCCATAAACTTCAAATCAAAACTTATTCTCGGAAACTCAAAACGTTGTATCCTAACTTATTGGATATGATGTTCTGTGTCTCGAGATAAGAATTTTCTACAAATAAAGGCAAACTTAGTTTCAAAGTTTTGAGATGTTGCATCCTAACTTATTGGGTGTGACATTTTATTTCTTTGAGATAAGCAAGTCTTGGCTTTCTTTCGAATAAAAGGATCATATTTTAAATTTTTCAAGTTTTAGATATTTGGACATTAAATAATCAATTAGGTACTAATTTTTTGGGCGTTACGAGAGTGCTAACCCTTCCTCGTACGTAACCGACTCCCGAACTCGTGTTTCTGAACTTCGTAGGCCAAAATCAATGTTTTGAAATAAACGTTTTATAAGGTGATCTGATCATACCTAAGTAAAAAAGGATCGGTGGCGACTCCCGTTTTCGTTTTTAAAGTCGATCCCCGGTTTTTATCAAAATTTAAAATGGTTTCGACAGCTTGGCGACTCCGCTGGGGACACTAAGAGAGTCAAGCCGTAAAATTGATTATTTCCTGTCCTTTTTTCTAAATTCAAAAATCTGATTTGAAAATTTATAATCCTTTTTATTGCATGTGGTTTTAATTTTTGATATCTCTGCATTGCATTGCATGACCGTTGTGGTCACACCCTTTTAAGTGGGAGCGAGAAGCTACTCCTTCGTGAGGTTTTCACCTCCGTGCAGGATAGTGAATCGCTTTCGGGATACATCCGTACTTATGTCTTTGTGAGATTTTCATCTCCGTGCAGCCATAGGGAAATGTATTCCCCTGAACTGAACTTGGTCCATATGAGCCTATAATGGGTGAGGATCGAGGAATCTGCTGGTTCAGGTACCTCAACTTTAGAGCTAAACCACATGTAGAAAACTTAAGGGCCTACCCTAGGTAGAACTATACCAAACCTTAGCGATTACCTGGATATGCGTTTGTTTATTTGCTTTATGTTTTATTTCACATTACTAACTGGTTGTGTTTTATTTTGGTGCATGTCATTTCATATTTTAAAAGGTATCGATTCACGATCAGTTACTAAGTTAGAAAGCTGGTTATGGAGAACAAATTCCTTGATAAAGTGGAAGACAATGCAGCCGTCCGTAGGTGGTCAGAGCAAACGCAATTAGAGAAAGGGGATAGCCTAGTTGAAGGGTACACATCAGAATTATGGGACTACACTCGCATCAGTGTGACACAAAACAATCTCCAAAAATTAAGAGAAATATGGGTCGGTGGGGCGACAAGACCAATCAGTTGTTTTACTGCAGCTATGGGGATTTTCCGTACTTGTTGGACATTCAGGTAGATGAACATCTGTTTCGAGCCATCACCCAATATTGGAATCCTGTGTATAGTTGCTTTACTTTCGGAAGGGTTGATTTGGTACCCACGGTAGAAGAGTATACAGTTCTATTGCATTGTCCCAAGATTCAAGTTGACAAAGCTTACTCAAGGGCTGCTAGTGTTCCGACCTTTTTGAGAAAATTAATGAGTATTACGGGGATGAGTGAACAGTGGGTCACATCCAAAATCAAGCAAAAAAGTGAGTGTAAATGCATCCCATTGAAAGTTTTGAAGGATTTGATTCTAGTACATCCTGATATGAAAAAGAAGGTCGATGTTTTTACTTTGAGTATATACGGATTAGTGATCTTCCCTAGGGCATTGAGATATGTGGATGAAGCAGTCTCAGATATTTTTAATCGACTGGACAAACAAGTCACACATGTTCCTACAATCTTGGCTGAGACATTTCGATAGCTGAATGTATGTAGGAGGGCTGGCGAAGGCAGATTTATAGGATGTGCGCAGTTGTTTTGGCTTGGTTCCACAGTCATTTCTGGAAGGTGGATAAGGTTTCCTATCGGGTCTTCTCAGACAATTATTCCCCATTAAAAGAGATAGTGGCTACCTCGAGGAGAGATGACATATCAGAAGAAAATTGGATAGCGCTTCTACGAAATCTCGAAGAAGAAGACGTTGAGTGGAGAGCTCCCTGGATGGTTCCTGATGAGGTGTTGTACCGGTGTGGGAGTTTTGATTGGGTCCCTCTACTTAGAATTTGGGGAGCCATTGGATATGCACCCCTGCTCGTACTGAGACAATATAGATCGAGGCAGTTTATACCGGCTACACATGGGTTGGCTCAATGTGAGTTTTCGTATAAGGGAGATAGCTACAAAAAGAGGGTTAAGGAGATTTCTAATGCCTGGAATCAGACCCGTCGTATGAAGAGAGTGGACGTATGTCCAATGACGACCCCAGAGTACAATGGATGGTGGAGTAGAAGAGTCAACGACAATATCCTTGTGCCAAGCTTAGAGGATGCTCGATCGATCGAAGAGTACTTATGAATGGTCCCATCAAAATTAGAGATTGTAAAACAAGATTTCGAAAGGAAGAGTTCAGAGCTTGGAAAGAGGATAGAGAGGTTGGAAGAAGAAAAAATGTACCTGAGATTAGATGTGGATGTTCAGAAATCAGAGGCTAAAAAATTAAGAAAAGGGAAGAAAAGGGTCGAGGAAGATCTGGACAGCCTAAAGACAGAGTATAAGAAGCTGCGTCTATCAATGAAAAATGCTGGATTAGGGAAGACTTAGGAACAGTGGCAACAAGAGATTCAAGAGGAAAAGGCCAAAGCTGACCATTGGGAAAGGAAGTTCCAAGAGATGCAAATACAAAACGAGGCCCTAGAAAGGAGTTTGGCAGAAAGCCAAAAGGAGAAATATGGATTAAAGGCTAGAGTGGCTGAACTGGGACGATCTCTTCACCACCATCGAAGCTGTAATTCTGCAATCGAGCTGAAGTCAAGTCTGAACAAGATTGAGGAAAAAATGGGATCGGCATTGCAAAATTGTAAACTCCGGATCGAGCTTCTTAAAGTAAGAGAAGGGCATTGGAAGGAAGAACTCCACCATTCTCATGATCAAGTTAGAAATCGGGATTATCTCATGAGTGAAGCCATAGTTCAGATTCGAGAGGTAGCTGATCATTTACAGACTTTGGTAGTACAGGCTAATACATTGAGCACAAAATATGAGCTACAGTCAGATCGTGGTCGAGAGCTAGCCTTGTTGTTTAGGAAAGTTAAGACTTTGGGCATTAGGGTGAAGGCATATTTGTAATCTGTTTTATGTAAAGGATTTTGTTTTCTAATAAAATTTTCTAAATGGAATTGAATCTGAATCGATATCTTTTTGCATTCATGCATTTGCATTACATCACATCATATGCATTTAAGTCCATAGAAAAATCCTAATTAGTTGAAATTATCACACACACACACACACACACACACACACAAAGAGAGAGAGAGAGAGAGAGAGAGAGAGAAGGAAAAATTTAGAAACCAAACACTGTTACGGTACACGCGCTAAGACAAAGAATATTGATCAAAGACTTGAACAGTTCCAGATAGACATGCAAGACCAGCTGCAAGAGCAGTTGGCAAAAATCCAGCAAGATATGAGGGAAGAAATGATGGAAGCCCAAAGGAATATGGTAGGTCAAATGACTCAGCTACTGAATTGAGCAATGGACAAAGGAAAAGGTCCCATGACTAATGCTCGAGAAGATAATGAGGACTTTCCTCCGAGTTTTACCCCACTACATGCACAAACACAATCTGAAGAACATCCCCGAAGGCCATCTGTCACGATTAGGCCTCAACAAGAGCAAACTGATACTGGAGTGCCCATGAATTTCCAAGTTGGCACGAGATCCAACCCAGGAGATAACCCTGCTAATCCTGTTATCCCCGACTTAGATATAGCAGAGAGGGAAGGGATAAGAATTGAATCCTCAAGGTAGTTAGAAGATCGTTGTAGATGGTTGGAAGAAAAGTTCAAGGCTTTAGAAAATGCTGATAATCACCATGGAATTGATGCTAAAGACTTGAGCTTGGTTCCAGATTTGGTGCTTCCTCATAAGTTCAAAATGCCAGAATTTGAGAAGTACAATGGGACCAGCTGCCCTGAAGCCCACATTACCATGTTCTGTAGACGGATGACCGGCTATGTTAATAATGATCAACTCTTGATTCATTGTTTTTAAGATAGTTTGGTGGGGGCAGCGTCCAGGTGGTACAATAAGCTCAGCCGTGCTAGGATTAGCTCCTGGAGAGACCTAGCCCAAGCCTTTATGAAGTAATACAATCATGTCACAGACATGACGCCTGACAGAATCACTTTACAGAATATGGAAAACAAGTCAAATGAAAGCTTCAGCCAGTATGCGCAAAGATGGAGGGAGGTCGCCATGCAAGTTCAGCCACCACTCCTAGAAAAGGAAACTACAATGCTTTTTATCAATACCTTGAAGGCTCCATTCATCACTCACATGATAGGAAGTACCACCAAGAGCTTTGCAGATATAGTGATGGCAGGAGAAATGATTGAAAATGCCATAAGGGGTGGCAAGATTGAAGCAGGGGAAACCACTAAAAGGTCTGCTCCTAGAAAAAAGGATAATGAGGTGAATAATACGAGTACATACAACAAAGGGTACTCGAAGGCAATTACTGTTAGCCAGCCAAAAGTAATTACTGCTAGGCAACAAGGGCCGGTAAGACAAGAATCAGGCGCAAGGCAAAACTCTGAAAAGCTCCAATTTACGCCAATCCCAATGACGTATAAGGAGCTATATCAAAGTTTATTTGATGCACATGTGGTGTCCCCATTATCGAAACCATTCTTTTATTTTTTGTAAAACGGGGTCGACTTTTAAAAACGAAAGTGGGAGTCGCCACCAATCCCTTTTTACTTAGGTGTGATTGGATCACCTTGCAAAACGTTTTATTTTAAAACATTTGATTTTTGGTCCACGAAAAATAAGAAAACGGGTTCGGGAGTCGGTTACGTATGAGAAAGGGTTAGCACCCTCATAACGCCCAAAAATTGGTACCTAATCGATAGAATCATGTCCAAATGTTTGAAATTTAATAAACATTTAAAATATGACTAAAAAAACTGAACAATTTGATTTAAAACTTGAGATTCCTTTGTTCCGAAAGAATACAAACATCACATCCAGCACGTTAGGACACGATATTTTTAAACCCTCGCAACTAAAATCATCTCATAATTTACGAAATTTTATTAAAATGGTATTTAGTTATTTAGTCAAACGGAAAATCAAAACCCAGCACGTTAGGGCACTATTTCCCGAATTTCTAAACACAAAACATTGCATTATTTTAAAACCTTTAGATAAAATATAATTTTGCAAAATTCATTTTATTTTAAAATGATGATCTATGAAAATATCATATTAATACTTTATCAAACATCAAAAGCAATCATAATATACTAACATTTCATATTAATACAGGTAATATAAAATATAACTAACAATAATACTTACACTAAACAATCATAAATAAATGGAAGAATATGGACAAATATAGAGCAATAAATAATAATAATAAAAACTACAAAATAAATATGAAAACTTCTTGCACAAGATTAAACATTTTATGTAAAAACATATGCCAAATAATAAATAAATATTGCAAGAAAAATACGTTTTGAAATAAATAAACAATTTTAAATAAAAAATTATTTAAAATAATATAATACAAAACTAAATATATTTAATACAAATAGTATAAACAATATAAAATATAAAATGATTTGAATTATACATATAATATAATATAATATAATAATATATAAAATTTTGAAAATATAATACAATAATAAATATACAAATTATAAAATAATATATAATTTAAATAATATTAAACCGAATAAAATAATACATAATAGTAATTTAATATATAAATGGTAATAATAAAAATATATGTGAATTTATACTATTAATAAAATTAATATAATAAAAACATAACATATTAATACAATAAAATAATTTAATATAATAATAGGATAACTAAAAATAGAATAAAAAAATAAAATAAAATAAGGATTAAATAGCAAACAAAAATTTATAAAAATGAACTAAATCGAAAATGCGCGTCATATTGTAGGGGCTAAAATGGTAATTATGCCAAATTTTAAAAAACGACGACGTTTTGATCTTAGCCTTTTAGGAGCCCGAGGACTTAATTGGAATAAAAACAGTCTTTCAAGGCTAAATTTAAAAATAAAGAAAAACTATTTGGACATAATTGTAAATTTTCAAAAATACGGAAGGGCCTGTAGGGAAATTAGACCCTTAAACAAAAACACGCGGATCCTCTCCGGGTCGGGTCAACGCGCGGGTCACAGGTCTTAAAACGATGTCGTTTTGGCCTTAAAAGGGAACCCCCAAAACGACACCGTATGGATGATTTATAAAAGCCAAAATTCTGCTTAAAAATTCATTTTTAAAACATTTCAAAAAAAAAAAAAAAAAAACTGTTTTAAAAAAACCTCTCTGCCCTTTTGGCCCTCGACCAGGACCCCGACGAAGGTCCGTGACACGCGCCTCCGTACGCGCCACTGTAGACGGCGGCTGGAGGCTAAAAGATTTCAATCTTTTCGCCTAAATCGAAAGGTAACCCTTTTATCCTTTTTTTTGTACTATTTTGTGTATATAAAAAAAAGGCATGAAACGTAGAGATAAAATAAAAATAGAATTAAAAAAAATCACTTTCTGCTTCTCGATTTTTTATTAATCTCTCTCTGTATATTTTCGTGTTTTTTGTCTTTGTGTATTCTTGTGTGTCCCCTTTTACAGGTTTACATGGGGTTTTATAACCCGAAAAAAATGAAAGAAAAAAAAAAGGAAATACATATTTTCCATATTTGTTTCTTTCCCCTTTTGCTGCGTTTTCCTTATTTTGCAGGTCAGGCGAGGAGAGCGGTGGTGATAGGGGCATTACTCGCGCGAATCGCGGCTTGACGAGGGCTGGTGGCTGTGTACTGGCTCTTGCGGCACGAGGGAAAGGGGTGCTGCGGCGCCTAGGATTTCCTCAGAAACCCTAGGTCTTCTGAGTCCACTTAATGTTTTGGGCCTTTTGGGCTATACGAACTTGGGTCTGGGGTTAGTCTTTAGGTTTGGGTCTGAGTCATTTGTTTTGGGCTAAGGGTGTAAATGGGCTAATCGGGTTTTGCTGGGTAGTCTGTTTAGAATTGGGTTAAAGTGTAACGGGCCAAGGGTTTAGTTGATTTGGGTAATCTGTTGTTGGGTAGTGAATCAATATTTGGGATTGTTTGTAAGAGGGTTTTGGACTGTAACTGTTAAATGGATTTTGTAAAAATGGACTGTGCTGGACATTTGTTTTGTTTTTTTATTTTTTGGTTTTATTCTGTTTTACACGGGCCCGGGCACAAATGGGTCACTACAGCTGCCCCTCTTTGCTCATTGTCGTGTAACGAGAATAGAGCAAAGACTATAAAAGGACCCATTTTGCCTGGTCTTGTCAGATGATTGCCAACCCAAATGCAACTTCAGGGGGACTAGAATGTAGGTCTGATGGCTTCAATTTGCTTCACTGCAACTTCAGGAAGACAAGGCTGAAAGTTTCTTTGATCTGCTTCCTGCAACTTCAGGAAGATGAGATCTTCTGTCTTCAGTCTACTCCGCTGCAACTTCAGGGAGACAAGGCTGAAAGTGTCTTTGATCTGCTTCCCGCAACTTCAGGAAGATGAGATCTTCTGTCTTCAGTCTATTCCGCTGCAACTTCAGGGAGATAAAGCTGAAAGTGCTTTCGATCTGCTTCCTGCAACTTCAGGAAGAGAAGATCTTCTATCTTCGCCTCTACTCATTGCAACTTCGGAGAGATAAAGTGAAAGTGCTTTTGATCTGCTTCCTGCAACTTCAGGAAGATAAGATCTTCTATCTTCAGTCTACTTCGCTGCAACTTCAGGGAGATAAAGCTGAAAGTGCTTTTGATCTGCTTCCTGCAACTTCAGGAAGATAAGATCTTCTGTCTTCAGTCTACTCCACTACAACTTCAGGGAGATAAGGCTGAAAGTGTTTTTGATCTGCTTCCTGCAACTTTAGGAAGATAAGATCTTCTGTCTTCAGTCTACTCCACTGCAACTTCAGGGAGATAAGGCTGAAAAGTGCTTTTGATCTGCTTCTTGCAACTTCAGGAAGATAAGATCTTCTGTCTTCAGTCTACTCCACTGCAACTTCAGGGAGATAAGGTTGAAAATGCTTTTGATATGCTTCCTGCAACTTCAGGAAGATAAGATCTTTCTGTCTTCAGTCTACTCCACTGCAACTTCAGGGAGATAAGGCTGAAAGTGCTTTTGATCTGCTTTCTGCAACTTCAGGAAGATAAGATCTTTCTGTCTTCATTCTACTCCACTGCAACTTCAGGGAGATAAGGCTGAAAGTGCTTTTTATCTATTTCCTGCAACTTCAGGAAGATAAGATCTTCTGTCTTCAGTCTACTTCACTGCAACTTCAGGGAGATAAGGCTGAAAGTGCTTTTGATCTACTTCCTGCAACTTCGTGAAGATAAGATCTTCTGTCTTTCATCTACTCCACTCGCAACTTGAGGAGATAAGACTAAAAGTGCTTTTGATCGACTTCCTGCAACTTCAGGAAGATGAGATCTGCAAATTCACCGATATTGCTACACCGTCCACTGAAGGACATGTCCCGTAGATTCAGTTTAGTATGTTTATATCACATGACTAAGATGCTATGATCAGAATGAATCAAATGCTTCTAGCTACACGTAACATGTCATGAAGATGATTCCTTAGGATTAGGATGCAATGATTGGAATGAATCAAATGCTCCTAATGAAATTTGCTATGATACAAAAAATGTTATGAGTATGATTCCTACTCTAGGTGTTATCACTCATCTGTTCTTCATTCTCGTTCATCAGTCATGTTCTGCTCAACAAGCTTGCCCCAATGTAATTTCAGTGTCAACTCCGCTTGGATCTTGAGAATACAAGGCTTGTACCATCCTACCACAATAGGAATCGAAACTCTTTCAATCCGACCCATCTGTAATTTTCAAGGTATAGGGTTTATTTCGAATTCAACCCATTCCACCACAATTCAGGGTTTCTTAGTTCATCACACCACCCCCGAATGTTATGACCTGATGTCATCACTTACTTCCATCACATCAACTCATTTATTTTGTCCTATTATCAATTGGACAAAGAATTCAGAGAAATAGTCTCTATCCAGACTCTTCTTTCTCAAATGTTTCTATGCACATGGAAATTCTAAACAATTGTCCTGTTTTGGTTCCTTGTCTTATCTAGAAATTTCCAAAAGTAATATGTAGAACTTCTTTTTGTGAAATTATTAGTTCATCAATCATTATTTCAATGCAACACATTTATGAATAATGGGTAGCAAATAAATCGCTCAAAAAGAATTAAAATTGAATAAATTATCAAAAATACAAAGAAAATTAACTGAGAACATATCTTTGAGAAGAAAAAGAATCCCAAGATAGTAAAATGAATAGGACAAAAATCAGATACCCTAGATATCGCCGATTGAGCTTCTATATACAAACTTTATGAAGACTGCCTTGAACTCAACATGTGTTTAGAAGACCCAAAGTACTTTGTTGATGCCCCGATATGCAACATTCTTCATTTTATTGTTGATTCAAGTGTAGCAAGATGACTGCGTGTCCATTCAGAATTTGAGCCGCCCTTTTCGGGTTTTCAACTCAAAACCTCTTTGGTCTCAAGGCGCCCTTTACGGGTTTTCACCTTGGCCTCTCTATTTTTTTTTAGAAACCCAAAGCGCCCTTTGCGGGTTTTCACTTTGGCCTCTTCTCCTTTTCAAGCAAAATACTTTTTGACTGAGTCAGAGTTCACAGGGTTGGGTAAACTTTTCCCATCCATTTCGATCAAGATTAGTGCTCCTCCAGAAAAAGCCTTCTTCACCACATATGGTCCTTCCCAATTCGGCATCCATTTTCCTCTAAAATCCTTTTGTATGGGAAGGATCTTTTTCAATACAAGGTCCACCTCATGAAACTCTCTTAGGCAAACTTTTTTTATCGTAGGCTCGCATCATTCATTTTTTGTACATCTGACCGTGACGAATAGCCCTTAGCCTCTTTTCTTCAATTAAATTCAACTGATCATACCGAGCCTGGATCCATTCAGCTTCATCCAGCTTTATTTCTGACAAAACTCGAAGAGAAGGAATTTCTACTTCAATGGGTAGAACAGCCTCCATTCCATAAACTAGTGAGAAGGGCGTTGCCCTAGTAGAGGTTCTGGCAGACGTTCGATAAGCATAGAGTGCAAACGGTAGTTTCTCATGCCAATCCTTATAAGTCTCACTCATCTTCCCTACTATCTTCTTGATATTTTTGTTGGCCGCTTCCACTGCCCCATTCATTTTTGGACGATATGGAGACGAGTTGTGGTGCTTGATCCCGAATTGACTACAAATTTCTGCTATCGTGCTGTTGTTCAAATTCAGCGCGTTATCTGATATGATTCTCTTAGGCATTCTATATTGACAAATGATCTCCTTTTCAAGAAACGACTAACTGCTGACTTAGTGACGCTAGCATATGAAGTAGCCTCTACCCATTTCATGAAGTAGTCAATTACCACGAAGATGAATCGATGTCCATTCGAAGCTTTTGGTGAGATTGGTCCAATAACATCCATGCCCCACATGGAAAATGGCCATGTGGAAGTCATAACGTGCAAAGGTGACAGAGGCACATGAATTTTATCTCCGTAAATCTGGCATTTATGACATCTCTTAGCATAGTTGATACAATCACCTTTCATGGTAGACCAATAATATCCAAATCTCATTATCTGTCTGGCCATTGTGAATCCATTAGCGTGTGTTCCACAAACACCCTCATGAACCTCTTCCAGGATTTTACTAGTTTCAACTGCATCGACGCATCTCAATAATACTTGATCTTTTCTCTTTTTGTACAAGATATCCCCATCTAAAACATAGTCAGAGGCCAATCTTCTTAAAGTCCATTTCTCATTCTCAGTAGCATGATCCGGGTATTCATGATTTTTTACGTATCGTAATACTTCCTGATACCAAGGGTGATCATCTTTTTCCTCCTCTTCTACATTATAACAATGAGCTGGAACTTCAAAGATACTCATCTGAATAGGTCTCATATCCTCTGGTCTGTTTACTTTAATCATAGAAGCCAGGGTCGCCAAAGCATCCACCATCTGGTTTTCATCGCGTGGGAGATAATTGAAAGTAATGTCATCAAACTTCTCAATCAATCCCAGAACTATTTTTCGGTAATCAATTAGTTTGGGATCTCTTGTCTCCCACTCTCCTTTAAGCTGGTAGATAACTAGGGCAGAATCTCTATATACTTCTAGCACTCTGATCTTACGCTCTAAGGCTGCTCGAATTCCCATGATGCAGGCTTCATATTCCGCCATGTTATTCGTGCAATCAAAATCCAATTTGCATGTGAATGGATAATAATCACCACTAGGGGATACCAAGACTGCCCCAATTCCATTTCCCACAGCATTTAACGCTCCATCAAAATTCAGCTTCCACGGACATTCTTCAGTATTTGCCACATACATCAACTATTCATTGGGGAAATCAAAGCTCAAAGGTTCATAATCCTCTAAAGCTCATAGCTGTAAATTCACGCTCATCGCGCTCCTTTTATAGCCTTTTGGTTCACATAGACTATATCAAATTCAGACAGCAAAATCTGTCACCTTGCCATCTTTCCATTCAACGCAGTTGACTCCATCATATACTTTAACGGATCAAGCTTTGAAATCAACCAGGTTGTATGATATAACATATACTGCCTAAATCTCCAAGTTGTCTAAATCAAGGCGCAACACAATTTTTCAATCGACGAATATCACATTTCATAATCAGTGAACTTTTTACTGAGATAGTATATCGCCTTTTCTTTTCTTCCTGATTTATCGTGTTGACCAAGCACATATCCCATGGAGTTATTAAATACTGACAAATACAATATCAATGGTCTATCTGAATTAGGCGAAGATAGTACTGGTGCATTTGACAGATACTGTTTGACTTTGTCAAAAGCTCTCTGGCATTCATCGTCCCATACACCTTGGTTGTGTTTCTTGAGAAGACGAAAAATGGGATCACATTTCTCAGTTAATTGTGAAATAAATTGAGCAATGTAATTTAACCTTCCAAGAAAACCTCGGACTTCCTTTTGAGTGCGCGGTGGAGGCAATTTTTGTATAGCTTTGACTTTACTTGAGTCAACTTCAATTCCTCTCTGGCTGACCACGAAACCTAATAATTTTCCTGACCGAGCTCCTAAAGTACACTTTGACGGGTTGAGCTTCAATTGAAATTTTCTCAATCTCAAAAATAATTTCTTCAAAACCTCAATGTGTTCCTTTTCCGTTCGAGATTTGGCAATCATGTCATCAACATATACTTCAATCTCTTTATGCATCATGTCGTGGAACAATGTTACCATGGCCCTTTGATATGTTGCCCTAGCATTCTTTAGTCCAAATGGAATTACCTTATAGCAGAAGGTACCCCACAATGTTATGAAGGTAGTTTTCCCCATATCCTCAGGGTGCATCTTGATCTGATTATATCCCGAAAAGTCGTCCATGAAAGAAAACAGTGAGTATCTCGCCGTATTATCCACCAATGTGTCGATATGTGGCAAAGGGAAATTGTCCTTTGGGCTAGCTTTATTTAAGTCCCTATATTCCACACACATCCGGACCTTTCCGTCCTTCTTAGGGATAGGAACAATATTGGCCACCCACTCTGAGTACTTGACCACTTGTAGAAAACCAAAGATCAAACCTGCTTTACGGACGTCTTCTTTTATTTTCAACACTACATCAGGCCTCATCCTTCGTAGCTTTTGCTGAACTAGCTTGCACTCCTCTCTTATGGGAAGGCGATGTACTACAATGTCGGTACTTAGCCCAGACATATCTTGGTACAACCATGCAAAGACATCTTTGAATTCCCGTAGTAACTCAACAAGGTCTTGTTTTGTCTCCTCGGCTATGCGCGTCCCAATTTTCACAACCTTTCCTTCCTCTAAGGCTATGTTCTCTACCTCCTCTTCATGTGGTAAAATTTGTTTCTCCTTTTGCTTTACCATTCTTAATGTGATCTGGGGATAAATCACAATCTCACCACCTTCAAAATCCTCGAGGTTCCTCTAAACACATGTCCCGCTCAAAATGGACCTTTGGATCTCAGATTATCGTTGCTCACATCATTGATAGCTAAGGACCTGTGATGGGTACCAAAGAATGTACAAAGAACAAATGAATTCGAGGACAACTATTCACATGATATGAATGAAAAATATAAAATTTGGAATGAAATTAGAAAGTCAAAAGAATGAAATGAAAGAATATTTGCTCAAGTTAATTATCAAAAATGTATTTTATTGAAATAACAATTTCTGAACATGAGCCTATTTAACAAAAAAAATCTTATTGTTCCTAGGCTAAAAACAACAAGAGCATTCTCGAATATTACTCAGATAATCTCTAAAAACTACAGGAAGTTCCTCTGCAGCCTAATTGCTCAAAACGCTTCTGTGTTCATAAGGCGAATGCCCAACAGTGTTCTTTTGTTCAACTTCTTCCCGTGTATGGCATTGATGTGAGGACTTTCCAATAACCCTCTCTCAGGTGAATTATCCCTCCTGATACAAAGGTCCTGGGATATGTGGGGAATGTCATCGATTCCCACTGGACTTCTTCCCCATTCAACCGTGCTCTCCTTCTTTCTTGCTTTTTCTCGATTTCTTTCTTCCTTTGCTTGGCATCTGGCCTGAAACCCAAGCCAAAACGGTCTCTCTTTTCTTTCAGCATCGGCACTTGAACTTCCCCTTGGAGATGTCTGCCCAGTCCTTTTTTTGGTAAGGCTCCTTTCCCCACCATCATTTGTAAGCCCATCTTCGTGGTCTTGGATATCTTAGGCACCAAAACTTCATTTCCTTCCAAAATGAATGTTGCATTGACGCACTCTAAAGACCAGAAAGAACACTCAATGGCCTCCTCATTTGTCTCTACATATGGCGTGTCATTGGTAACAGTCGCTATGATGTCTTCCTCCGCATTTATAGTGACCAGTCGACCATCCGTCACCAGTTTTAGTTTTTGATGCAGAGATGAGGGCATTGCCCCTGCCGAATGAATCCAGGGCCTTCCCAGCAAGCAATTGTACGAGGGCTTGATATCTATCACCAGAAAATCCACTTCATACGTGTTTGGCCCAATCTGTAACGGTATATCAATACTTCCCATCACTCTTCTCTCAGTGCCATCAAACGCTCTCACTATGTTCTGGCATGTCTTCATGTGAGAACTATCTATCGACAACCTCTTCAGTGTTGACAATAGTAAGACATTCAAGGCTGATCCATTACCGATTAACGCGTTCGGTAAAGTATATCCCTTACAACGAGTAGTTATGTGTAGGGCCTTGGTCGATCCCATACCCCCAGGTGGAATTTCATCATCACTGAAGGAAATAAAGTTATCGGCACTTATGTTACTAACCAATCGATCAAGTTTATTGACAGATATATCTTTAGTCACGTAAGTCTCATTCAGCACTTTCATCAATGCCTCACGATGTACTTCTGAGCTTAAGAGTAAGGCTAGCACCGATATGTGAGCCAATTGCTTGCGCAGCTGTTCTACCACGCTGTATTCACTATGCTTTAAGAATTTTAAAAAATTTTTAGCCTCTTCCTCCTTCACAGGTTCGTTGATAAGGGCGCCAGGTCCTTTCCCTGGTTCAACTGCCATAGTCTTTGATCTTGCTAGTTCTGTTCTGACATTTACCGAGTCATAACACCTTCCACTTCTTGTGTAGAATCCCTCACCCTGAACCTCCTTGGAAGTGCTAGCTGAATTTTCCACTCCCAGTGTCATCATTACAGTCGTAATTCCATGGTACCATCTTGTTATCCTTGTAAGGAAAGGAAACAAGTTTCTGAATTACAACTTTAGGTGCAAATTGTGCTCCGCCTTTTGTATTTCTCGGTCGGGAAATTATGATCCTCGGATAATTGACCTTTTGCTTTGTCAATTCTTCTTCAGTTGCACATACATTTCTTTCCTCTGAGCCTTCTTCATAAAACTCCAATTCCTTATTGTCTATAAGGCTCTGTATCAGGACCCTAAACTCAGTACATTCCTGGATCCCATGTCCCTCTGCTTCGTGGAACTCACAGTAGTTCCTCGGTTCTTCACCTCCTTCCTTAGAACTTGATTTTATCAGTCCCCTTCTTACCATTTCCCTCTAAACCATTCTCAATGGAGTTTTCACCTCTGAGATATCCCCCTTTGTCCTTCTCATGACATTCTCTCCAATCGCGTTTATTCCCTTATCTCCATGATTGGGTAATGGGTTCTCCGCATTGGGTGTATCATCAAACTTGACAATCCCCATCTTGATGAGCCTCTCAACTACCTTTTTGAAGGCAGTGCAATTTTCTATCGAATGCCCCGCTATTCCTGCGTGGTAATCACATTGGGCATTTGAGTCATACCATTTAGGATATGGGGGTTGTAACGGCTGTAGATAATATGGGGACACTACGCGTGCATCGAATAAATTTTGATATAACTCCTTATACGTCATTGGGATTGGCGTAAATTAGAGCTTTTCTGAATTTTGTCTTGGGCCTGATTCTTGTCTTATCAACCCTTGTTGCCCGGCAGTAACTACTTTCGGCTGGCTAACAGTAACTGCCTTTGAGTACCCTTTATTATATATGCTCGTATTGTTCACCTCATTATCCTTTTTCTAGGAGCCGATCTTCTAGTGGTTTCTCCCGCTTCAATTTTACCACCCCTTATGGCATTTTCTATCATTTCCCCTGCCATCACTATATCTGCTAAGCTTTTAGTGGTGTTTCCTATCATATGGGTGATAAAAGGTGCCTTTAAAGTGTTGATAAACAGCATGGTGGTTTCCTTCTCTAAGAGAGGTGGTTGAACTTGCATGGAAACTTCCCTCATTCTTTGCGCGTATTGCCTGAAGTGTTCATTCGATTTCTTTTCCATGTTTTGCAACATGATTCTATCAGGCGTCATGTCTGTGACATGATTATATTACTTCATGAAGGCTTGAACTAAGTCTCTCAATGAGCTAATATTAGCACGGCTAAGTTGATTGTACCACCTAGACGCTGCTCCCGTCAAACTGTCTTGGAAACAATGAATCAGAAGTTGATCATTATTCACATAACCAGTCATCCGTCTACAGAACATAGTGATGTGGGCTTCAGGGCAACTAGTCCCATTGTACTTCTCAAATTCTGGGATCTTGAATTTATGAGGAAGAACCAAATCTAGGACCAAACTCAAGTCTTTTGCGTCAATGCCATGGTGATGGTCGGCATTTTCCAAAGCCTTGAATTTTTCTTCCAACCATCTACAACAATCTTCCAACTGTCTTGAAGATTCAGTCCTGATTCCCCCTCTCTCTGCTATGTCTAGGTTAGGGATAACAGGATTAGCAGGGTTATCTCCTGGGTTGGATCCTATGCCAACTTGGAAGTTCATGGGTGGTCTATTATCAGCTTGCCCTTCCTGAGGCCTAATCGTGACAGATGGCCTTTGGGGATACTCCTCAGGTTGTACATGTGGTGGGGTGAAACCCCTAGGAAAGTCCTCGTTGTCTTCAGCATTAACTAGGGGACCCTTTCCTTTGTCCATTGCCCCACTCAACATCTGGGCCATTTGAGCCATCATGTTCCTTTGAGCCTCCAACATCTGGTCCCTCATCTCTTACTGGAGTTTTTCCATTTGCTCTTGCATCTGGTCTTGCATATCTCTTTGGAATTGTTCCAGTCTTTGATCCATTTTCTTTGATTTGGCACGTGTACCGTAGGGGTGTTCAGCTTCCAGATTTTCTTTCTCTTTCTTTCTCTCTCTTTCTTTCTCTCTGTTATAATTTCAACTAATTAGACTCTCTCTATGGACTTAAATGCATATGATATGATGTAATGTAAATGCATGAATGCAAAGAGGCATCAATTCTGATTCAACTTCATTTTAGAAAACTTTATTAGAAAACAAAATCCTTTACATAAAACGGACTACAAATATGCTTTCGCCCTAAGGCCTAAAGTTTTGATTTTTGCGAACAAAGAAGTTAGCTCTTGACTCGCAACTGATCAGTAGCTCATACTTCATGCTCAATACATCACTGTCTTTGCCAAAGTCCAGGTGATCGCTACTACCTCTCGAATCTGAACTATTGCTTCACCTATGAGGTAATCCCGACTTCTAACTTGATCATGAGAATGGTAAAGTTCTTCCTTCCAACGCCCTTCTCTTGTTTCAAGAAGCTCGATCCAAAGTTCACAACTGTGCAATACTGATTCTAACTCTTCAATCTTACCCTTCATTTCCTCGATCTTGTTCAGGCTTGAATTTAACTCGATCACAAAATTACGGCTTCGATGGTGATGGAGAGACCGTCCCAGTTCAGCCACTCTAACTTTTAATTCTTCTTTTTCACTTCGACTTTCTGACAAACTCTTCTCTAGGGCCTCATTTTGCGCTTGCATTTCTTGAAATTTCCTCTTCCAATAGTCAGCTTTGGCCTTTTCCTCCTGGACCTCCTGTTGCCACTGTTCCGAAATCTTCCCCAATCCGGTATTCTTCATCGACAAACGCATCTTCTTATATTCAGTCTTTAAGCTATCTCGATCTTCCTCAATCTTCCTTTTTTCCTTTCTTACTTTCTCGGCTTCTGATTTCTGAACATCTACATCTAGCCTCAAGTACATCTTTTCTTCTTCTAGCTTCTCTATCTTCTTTTCGAGCTCTGAACTTTGCCTTTCAAAGTCTTGCTTTATAATCTCTAACTCCGATGGGACCACTTGTAAATACTCCTTTATCAATCGAGCGTCCTCCAAACTTGGCCCAGGGATGTTATCATCGATCCTTTTGCTCGACCACTCCTTATATTCCGGGGTTGTCATTGGCCTTCCAGTCAATATCTTTATACGGCGAGCCTGCTTCCAAGCCTCAGAAATTTCTCGAATCTTCTTCTTATAATTATCTCCCTTATATGAGAATTCACTTTGAGCTAATCCATATGTCGTCGGTATAAACTGTCTTGCTTTATATTGCCTTAGCACGAGTAACGATGCATATCTAACAGCTCCCCATATTCCAGGCAGAGGTACCCAATCAAAATTTTTGCACCGATAAAGGACTTCGTCGGGAACCATCCAAGGGGCTTTCCACTCAACATCTTCCTCTCAGAGGTTTTGAAGAATTTTCATCCATCTTTCCTCTGATATATCGTCTCTCCTTGTCGTAGCTGTGGCCTCCTTTAAGGGAGAATAACTTTCAGAGAACACTCGGTAAGGAACCCTGTCAACCTTCCAAAAATGACTGTGGAACCAAACCAATAATAACTGTATGCATCCAATGAATCTACCCTCACCAGATCTCCGACATGAATTTAAAGATCTAAATGTCTCGGCTAATATCGCAGGTACAGGTGTGACCCCTTTGCTAAGTCGGTCGAATAAATCAGTAACTGGTTCATCTATATGTCTTAAATCTTTGGGGAAGATCACCAAACCATAAATACATAAGGCAAAGACGTCGATCCTCTTCTTTTCATCTGGATGTACTAGGATCAGGTCTCTCAAACTCACCCAAGGTATACATTTACCTTCACATTTCTCTTGGATTCTAGCTGTAACCTACTGTTTACTCATCCCTGTGATACTCATCAACTTCTTCACAAAAGTTGGAACATTGGCATCCCTAAAATAAGCTTTGTCGACTTGGAACCTTGAACAGCGAAGCAAGGTCGTATATTCCTCCAGCGTGGGCACTAAATCTACTTCACCGAAAGTGAAACAACTATAAGCAGAGTTCCAGAATTGAGTCATAGCCCGGAATAGATGCTTATCTACATTGATGTCGAGTAAGTAGGGTAAATCGCCATAATTACGATAGAACATCTGCTTTGACTCGTCGTCCCACTAGGTCCATATCTCTTTCAACTCTTGGAACTCATTCTGTGTAATACTAATACGAGTAAAATCCCATAGTTCAGATACATACCCGTCAACTAAGCTATTTCCTTTCTCCGATTGCGTTTGCTCTGACCATGTGTGAACAGCTGCATTGTCTCCCACTTTATCAAGGAACTCGTTCTCCTAACCAACTTTCTAACTTAGAAACTGACAGTGAATCGATACCTCTAAAAATATGAAATGACATGCACAAAAATGAAACACAGCGAGTTAGTACCATAGAATAAAATATAAAGCAAGTGAAATAAACACACACCTATCTGGTAACTACTAAAGTTTGGCATAGCTCTACCTAAGGTGGGTTCTTAGGGTTTACTATATGCGGTTTGGTTCTAAAGTTGAGGTACCCAAACCAGCAGATTCCTCGATCCTCACCCATTACAGGCTCATGCGGACCGAGTTCGGTTCAGGGGAATACATTTCCCTATGGCCATGTGAAAGTGAAAACTTCACGAAGACATAGGTACAGATGTATTTCGGAAGCAGTCTACTAGCCAATGCGGAGGTGAAAACCTCACGAAGGCATAGCTTCTCGCTCTCACTTAAGGGTGTGACCACAACGGTCATGCAGTGAAATGCAGAGAGATATATTTAGAACCACATGCAATAAAAGCATCATGTTTTTTTTTTAAAAAAAAACCAGAATTTTAAATTCGAACAAAAGGACATGAAATTATCGATTTTACGGCTTGACTCTTTTATTGGCCCCAATGGAGTCGCCAAGCTGTCGAAACCATTCTTTTATTTTTTGTAAAACGGGGTCGACTTTTAAAAACGAAAGTGGGAGTCGCCACCAATCCCTTTTTACTTAGGTGTGATTGGATCACCTTGCAAAACGTTTTATTTTAAAACATTTGATTTTTGGTCCACGAAAAACAAGAAAACGGGTTCGTGAGTCGCTCACATGATGATGAGGAAGGGTTAGCACCCTCATAACGCCCAAAAATTGGTACCTAATCGATAGAATCATGTCCAAATGTTTGAAATTTAATAAACATTTAAAATATGACTAAAAAAAAACTGAACAATTTGATTTAAAACTTGAGATTCCTTTGTTCCGAAAGAATACAAATATCACATCCAGCACGTTAGGACACGATATTTTTAAACCCTCGCAACTAAAATCATCTCATAATTTACGAAATTTTATTAAAAGGGTATTTAGTCATTTAGTCAAACGGAAAATCGAAACCCAGCACGTTAGGGCACTATTTCTCGAATTTCTAAACACAAAACATTGCCTTATTTTAAAACCTTTAGATAAAATATAATTTTGCAAAATGCATTTTATTTTAAAATGATGATCTATGAAAATATCATATTAATACTTTATCAAACATCAAAAGCAATCATAATATACTAACATTTCATATTAATACAAGTAATATAAAATATAACTAACAATAATACTTACACTAAACAATCATAAATAAATGGAAGAATATGGCAAATATAAAGCAATAAATAATAATAAAAAACTAAAAAATAAATATGAAAAATTCTTACACAAGATTAAACATTTTATGTAATAACATATGCCAAATAATAAATAAATATTGCAAAAAAAAATACGTTTTGAAATTAATAAACAATTTTAAATAAAAAATATTTAAAATAATATAATACAAAACTAAATATATTTAATACAAATAGTATAAACAATATATAATATACAAAATTTATAAAATATAAAATGATTTGAATTATACATATAATATAATATAATAATATAATATATAAAATTTTGAAAATATAATACAATAATAAATATACAAATTATAAAATAATATATAATTTAAATAATATTAAACCGAATAAAATAATACATAATAGTAATTTAATATATAAATGGTAATAAAAAAATATGTGAATTTATACTATTAATAAAATTAATATAATAAAAACATAACATATTAATACAATAAAACAATTTAATATAATATTAGGATAACTAAAAATAGAATAAAAAAATAAAATAAAATAAGGATTAAATAGCAAACAAAAGTTTATAAAAATGAACTAAATCGAAAATGCGCGTCATATTGTAGGGGCTAAAATGGCAATTATGCCAAATTTTAAAAAACGACGACGTTTTGATCTTAGCCTTTTAGGAGCCCGAGGACTTAATTGGAATAAAAATAGTCTTTCAAGGCTAAATTTAAAAATAAAGAAAAACTATTTGGACATAATTGTAAATTTTCAAAAATGCGGAAGGGCCTGTAGGGAAATTAGACCCTTAAACAAAAACACGCGGATCCTCCCCGGGTTGGGTCAACGCGCAGGTCACAGGTCTTAAAACGGGCCAAGGGTTTAGTTGATTTGGGTAATCTGTTGTTAGGTAGTGAGTTAATATTTGGGCTTGTTTGTAAGAGGGTTTTGGACTGTAACTGTTAAATGGATTTTGTAAAAATGGACTGTGTTGGACATTTGTTTTGTTTTTTTATTTTTTGGTTTTATTCTGTTTTACACGGGCCCAGGCACAAATGGGTCACTACACCCATTTTATCTATAGCCGTTACAGCCCCCATATCCTAAATGGTATGACTCAAACGCTCAATGTGACTACCATGCGGGAATATCGGGGCATTCAATAGAAAACTGCACTGCCTTCAAAAATGTAGTCGAGAGACTCATCAAGATGGGGATTGTAAAGTTTGATGATACCCCTAGTGCGGAAAACCCGTTACTTAATCATGCAGATAATGAGATAAACGCAATTGGTGAAAATATTGTGAGAAGGATCAATGAGGATATTATGGAGGTAAAAACCCCGTTGAGAATGATCTGGAGAGAAATGGTTGGGAAAGGATTGATAGAGTCGAATTCTATGGAAGGATGCGAAGGAGTAAGGGACTACTGTGAGTTCCACAAAATAGAAGGACACGAAATTCGAGAATGTGTTGAGTTCAGAGACTTGGTGCAGAGCCTTATGAACAATAAGGAATTAGAAGTTTATGAGGAAGGCTCAGAGGGAGGAGGTATATGCATGACAGAAGGAGAATTGGCAAACCAAAAAGTCAATTATCTGAGGATCATCATTTCCTGACCAAGAAACACGGAAGGCAGAGCACAAATGGAGCCAAAGGTCGTAATCCAGAGACCTGTTTCCTTTCCTTATAAGGATAACAAAATGGTACCTTAGAATTACGACTGTAATGTGACAATACCAAGAAGAGAAATCCTAGCTAGCAATTCCAAGGAGGTCCAAAGTGAAGGATCCTACACACGTAGTGGAAGGCGTTACGACTCGGTAAATGTCAAAACAGAACCAATGAAATCAAAGACCTTGGCGGTTGAACAAGAGAAAGGACTTGAGGCACTTATCAACGAACCAGTGAAGGAAGAAGAGGCTAAAGAATTTCTAAAATTCTTGAAGCATAGCGAATACAGCGTGGTAGAACAACTGCGCAAACAACCGGCTCACATATCAGTGCTAGCATTGCTTTTAAGCTCAGAAGTACATCGCGAGGCATTGATGAAAGTATTGAATGAGACCTATGTTACTAAGGATATATCTGTCAATAAATTTGACCGACTGGTTAGTAATATAAGTGCCGATAACTTTATTTACTTCTGTGATGATGAAATTCCACCTGGAGGTATGGGATCGACTAAGGCTTTGCACATCACTACTCGTTGCAAATGATATACCCTACCAAGCGTGTTAATCGATGATGGGTCGGCTTTGAATGTCTTACCATTGTCTACGCTGAAAAGATTGCCTATATATAGTTCTCACATTAAGATGTGCCAGAACATAGTGAGAGCATTTGATGGCACTGAGAGAAGAGTAATGGGAAGGATTGACATACTGTTGTTGATTGGGCCAAACACATATGAAGTGGATTTTTTAGTGATGGATATCAAGCCCTCATACAATTGCTTGTTGGGAAGACCCTGGATTCATTCGACAGGGGCAGTGCCCTCATCACTGCACCAAAAATTAAAACTGGTAACAGAAGGTCGGCTAGTGACTGTAAACGTGGAGGAGGACATCATAGCAACTGTTACCAACGACGCACCATACTTAGAGGCAAATAAGGAGGCCACTGAGTGTTCTTTTCGATCTTTAAAGTTCGTGAACGCAACATTCATTTTGGAAGGGAATGAGGTGCCAGTCCCCAGGATATCCAGGACCACGAGAATGAGCTTACAAATGATGGTGGGGAAAGGAGCCCTGCCGGGAAAAGGATTGGGAAGACATCTCCAAGGAAGGATTCAAGTACCAATGATGAAAGAGAAAAGAGACCGTTTTGGCTTGGGCTTCAGGCCAGATGCTAGACAAAGGAAGAAAGAAATAGAGAAGAAGCAAGAGAGAAGAAGGGCACGGCTGAATGGGGAAGAAGTCAAGTGGGAATTGATGACATTCCCTCACATATCCCAGACTTTTGTATCAGGAGGGATAATTCACCCTGAGAGAGGATTGTTGAGAAATGAAAATCTTCACATCAACGCCATACATGAGAAAGAAACTGGGCAAAGAAACCTGTTGGGCATTCGCCCTTATGAACCTGGAAGCGTTTTGAACAATTGGACTGCAGAGGAACTTCTTGTAGTTTTTAGAGATATCACAGAGTAATGTTCAGAACACACTTGTTGTTTTTAAGCCTAGGAACAATAAGATTGCTTTTGTGAAATAGGCTCATGTTCAGACATCTTTTGTTTCAATAAAATACATCTTTAATGATCCATTCGGGCAAATATTCTTTTATTTTTTATATTCTTTTGATCTTCTAATTTCATTTCAAATTTTTTTATGCTCATTCATATAATGTGAATAGTTGTTCTTGAATTCATTTGTTCTTTGTACATTCTTTTCTGCCTACCACAGGTCCCTATATATCAATGACATGAGCAACGATACTACAGATCTAGAGGTCCTTTTTGAGCGAGACATGTGTTTAGAGGAATCTCAAGATTTTGAGGGTGACAGAGATTGTAACTTGTCCCTAGATTGGTTAAGAATGGTAAAGCAAAAAGAGAAGCAGATTTTACCCCATGAAGAGGTGGTAGAGAGTATAGTCTTAGAGGAAGGAAAGGTTGTAAAAATTGGAACGCGCATTGGGGAGGAGACGAAGCAAGACCTTGTTGAGTTATTACGAGAATTCAAAGATGTCTTTGCATGGTCATACCAAGATATGCCTGGGCTAAGTACTGATATTGTAGTACATCGCCTTCCCATAAGAGAAGAGTGCAAGCCAGTTCAGCAAAAGCTACGAAGGATGAGGCCTGACGTAGTGTTGAAAATAAAAGAGGAAATCAAGAAACAGTTAGATGTTGGTTTTCTACAGGTGGTAAAATACTCAGAATGGGTAGCCAGCATTGTACTTGTTCCTAAGAAGGATGGAAAGGTTCAAATGTGTGTAGACTACAGGGACTTAAATAAAGCCAGCCCAAAGGACAATTTCCCTTTGCCTCATATTGACACACTAGTGGATAATACGGCGGGATACTCACTGTTTTCTTTTATGGATGATTTTTCGGGATACAATCAGATTAAGATGCACCCTGAGGATATGGATAAAACTACTTTCATAACATTGTGGGGTACCTTTTGTTATAAGGTGATGCCATTCGGGCTGAAGAATGCAGGAGCGACATATCAAAGGGCCATGGTAACCTTATTCCATGATATGATGCACAAAGAGATTGAAGTATATGTTGATGACATGATCGCCAAATCTCAAACAGAAAAGGAACACATTGAAGTCTTGAAGAAGTTGTTTTTGAGATTGAGAAAATTTCAATTAAAGCTTAACCCAGCTAAGTGTACTTTTGGAGCTCAGTCAGGGAAATTACTGGGTTTCGTAGTCAGTGGGAGAGGAATCGAGATTGACTCAGATAAGGTCAAAGCTATACAAGAATTGCCTCCATCACGCACTCAAAAAGAAGTTCGAGGTTTTCTTGGAAGATTAAATTACATTGTTCGGTTCATTTCACAATTAACTGAGAAATGTGATCCCATATTTCGTCTTCTTAAGAAACACAACCAAGGTGTATGGGACGATGAATGCCAGAGAGCTTTTGACAAAGTCAAACAATATCTGTCAAATGCCCAGTACTATCTCCACCTAATCCAAATAGACCATTGATACTGTATTTAACAGTGTTCAATAACTCCATGGGATATGTGCTTGGTCAACATGATGAGTCAGGAAGAAAGGAAAAGGCGATATGCTATCTTAGTAAAAAGTTCACTGAATGTGAAATGAGATATTCGTCGATTGAGAAATTGTGTTGTGCCTTAATTTGGACAACTCGGAGATTGAGGCAGTATATGCTATATCATACAACCTGGTTAATTTCGAAGCTTGATCCGTTAAAGTATATGATGGAGTCAACTGCTTTGAATGGAAGGATGGCACGATGGCAGATTTTGCTTTCTGAATTTGATATAGTCTATGTAAACCAAAAGGCTATAAAAGAAAGCGCAATAGCAGAATTTCTGGCTAGTAGGGCCTTAGAGGATTATGAACCTTTGAGCTTTGATTTCCCCAATGAAGAGCTAATGTATGTGGCAACTACTGAAGAATGTCCGTGGAAGCTAAGTTTTGATGGGGCTTCAAATGCTGTGGGAAATAGAATAGGGGCAATCTTGGTATCCCCTAGTGGTGATCATTATCCATTCACATGCAAATTGAATTTTGATTGCACAAACAACATGGCGGAGTATGAAGCATGCATCATGGGAATTCGAGCAGCTATAGAGTGTAAAATCAGAGTGCTAGAAGTATATGGAGATTCTGCCTTAGTAATCTACCAGCTTAAAGGAGAATGGGAGACAAGAGATCCCAAACTAATTGATTACCGAAAAATAGTTCTGGGATTGATTGAGGAGTTCGATGACATTACTTTTAATTATCTCCCACGTGATGATAACCAGATGGCAGATGCTTTGGCAACCCTGGCTTCTATGATCAAAGTAAACAAACCAAAGGATATGAGACTTATTCAGATGAGTATTTTTGAAGTTCCATCTCATTGCTATAACATGGAAGATGAGAAAAAAGATGATCACCCTTGGTATCATAATGTATTACGATATGTAAAAAATCGTGAATATCCGGAGCATGCAACTGAGAATGATAAAATGAAATTAAGAAGATTGGCCTCTGACTATGTTTTAGATGGGGATATCTTGTACAAAAGGAGAAAAGATCAGATACTATTGAGATGCGTTGATGCTGTTGAAGCTAGGAAAATCCTGAAAGAAGTTCATGAGGGTGTTTGTAGGACACATGCTAATGGTTTTACAATGGCTAGACAAATTATGAGATTTGGATATTATTGGTCTACTATGGAAGGAGATTGTATCAACTATGCCAAAAGATGCCATAAATGTCAGATTTATGGAGACAAAATTCACGTACCACCTTCACTTTTGCATGTTATGACTTCTCCATGGCCTTTTTCCATGTGGGGCATGGATTTCATTAGACCGATCTCACCAAAAGCTTCGAATGGGCATCGATTCATCTTCGTGGTTATTGACTACTTCACAAAATGGGTAGAGGCTGCTTCATACGCTAGCGTTACTAAGTCAGCATTTAGTCGGTTCCTGAAGAAGGAGATCATTTATCGATATAGAATGCCTGAGAGGATCATATTAGACAACGCACTGAACTTGAACAACAGTACGATAGCAGAATTTTGTAGTCAATTCAAGATCAAACACCATAACTCGTCTCCGTATCGTCCAAAAATGAATGGGGCAGTGGAAGCTGCCAATAAAAATATCAAAAAGATAGTATGGAAAATGACTGAAACTTATAAGGATTGGCATGAGAAATTACCATTTGCACTCTATGCTTATCGAACGTCCGTCAGAATTTCTACTGGGGCAACTCTTTTCTCATTAGTCTATGGGATGGAGGCAGTTCTACCTATTGAAGTAGAAGTACCTTCTCTTCGAGTTTTGGCAGAAATAAAGTTGGATGAAGCTGAATGGATCCAGGCTCAATATGATCAGTTGAACTTGATTGAAGAAAAGAGGCTAAGGGCTATTCGTCACGGTCAGATGTACCAAAAACGAATGATGAGAGCCTATGATAAAAAAGTACGCCCGATGGAGTTTCACGAGGGGGACCTTGTGCTAAAAAAGATCCTTCCCATACAAAAAGATTTCAGAGGAAAATGGATGCCAAATTGGAAAGGACCATATATAGTGAAGAAAGCTTTCTTTGGAGGTGCACTGATTCTGACCGAAATGGATGGAAAAAGCTTACCCAGTCCTATGAACTCAGATTCAGTCAAAAAGTATTTTGCTTAAAGAGGAGAAGAGGCCAAGGTGAAAACCCGCAAAGGGCGCTTTGAGACTTCTAAAAAAAAGGACAGGCTAAGGCGAAAACCCGCAAAGGGCGCCTTGAGGCCAAAGGGGTTTTGAGTTGAAAACCCGAAAAGGGCGGCTCAAATTTTGAATGGGCATGCAGTGATCTTGCTATACTTGAATCAACAAGAAATGAAGTATGTTGCATATCGGAGCATCAACAAAGTACTTTGGGTCTTCTAAACACATGTTAAGCTCAAAGCAGTCTTCATGAAGTTTATAGATAGAAGTCCAATCTGTGATATCTAGGGCACTTGATCTTTGTCCTATTTATTTTATTATCTTTGGATTCTTTTTCTTCTCAAAGATATCTTCCTAATTATTTCTTTTTTTAATCGATGATTTATTTAGTTTGACCTTTCCTCAAAATCAAGTTATTTGCTGTTCATTATAAGCATGTTGCATTGAAATAATGATTGATGAACTAATAATTTCACAAAATAAGTTCTACATATTACTTTGGAAATTTCTAGATAATACAAGAAACTGAAATAGGACAATTATTTAGAATTTCCATGTACATAGATTGGAAATATTTGAGAAAGAAGAGTCTAGATGGAGACTATTTCTCTGAATTCTTTGTCCAATTGGTAACTGTACAGAATAATGAGTTGTTGTGATGAAAGTAAGCAATGTCATCGGGTCATTCGGAGAATGGTATGACAGACCAAGTTGACGAGGAAAATTCAAAACCCCTGAATTGTAGTGGAATGAATTGGAGTTGAAACAAATCTTGTATCCTTAGATTGCAGTAAGGACAGATGGAATAAATTGTGATTCTTGGGGGGATGGTTTGAAGGTGTTATAAGCCTTGTGTCCCCAAGGTTCAAGAGGAGTGGGCCCTAAAAATGGGGCAAATTATTTGAGCCAGAATATGATACTTCAAGGGGAACGAAGATGAAACTTTGACGAATAAATGAGTGATAACACCTTGAGTAGGAATCATACTCATATCATTTTTGCATTCATATATCATAACATGTCTAATTAGGAGCATTTGACTCATATCGATCAGGGCATCCTAATCATTCGGCATAAGCATATACCCATTCTACAGGTCATGTCCTCTATAGGACGATGTAGGGAAAATTGACACTTTCAGCCTTATCTCCCTGAAGTTGCAGTGGAGCAGACTGGAGACAACAGATCTTACCTTCCTGAAGTTGCAGGAAGAAGATTGAAGATGTTAGCCTTGGCTCTCTGAGTTTGCAGTAGAGCAAGCTAAAAGACATCAAATCTGGTATTCCTGAAGTTGCAGTAAAGCAGATCGAAGACAACCGATCTTACCTTCCTGAAGTTGCAGGAAGAAGATCGAAGATGTTAACCTTGGCTCTCTGAGTAGAGCAGGTTAAAATAGCAGATTTGGCATTCTTGAAGTTGCAGTGAAACAGATCGAAGACATCAGTCTTATCTCCCTGAGTTTGCAGTGGAGCAGATTGAAGACGACAGATCTCACTTTCCTGAAATTGCAGGAGGAAGATCGAAGACATCAGTCTTATCTCCCTAAGTTTGCAATGGAGCAGTTTGAAGATGATAGATTTTACCTTCCTGAAGTTGCAGGAAGAAGATCGAAGACATCAGTCATTGTCTCCCTGAAGTTGCAGTGGAGCAGATTGAAGACAACAGATCTTACCTTCCTGAAGTTACAGGAGGAAGATCAAGGACATTAGTCTGGTCTCCCTGAGTTTGTAGTGGAGCAGACTAAAAATAGCAGATCTGACGTTCCTGAAGTTGCAGTGAAGCAGATCGAAGACATCAGATCTTGTCTCCCTAAGTTTGTGGTGGAGCAGATTAAAATAGCAGATCTGGCGTTCCTGAAGTTGCAGTGAAGCAGATCAAAGACATCAGCCTTGCCTCTCTGAGTTTGCAGTAGAGCAGGCTAAAAGACAACAGATCTTGCCTTCCTGAGATTGTACGAAGCAGATCGAAGATACCCGCCTGGCATCCTTGAGTTTGCAACGGAGCATATTAAAGATAGCGGATATTGCCTTCCTGAAGTTGCAGTGAAGCAGATTGAAGCCATCAGACTTATTTCTAAAATTGAAATCAAGATGAAGTTCCAATACCGTTGAAGTTGCAGTGGAGTTGGAAGCCATTTGAAGAAGACGATGACCAAGAAGTCAAGGCTCGGCAAAGACCGGGCAAAATTGGTCCTTTTATAGTCTTTGCTCTATTCTCGTTACACGACAATGAGCAAAGAGGGGCAGCTGTAATAGGCCCATTTTGCCCGGGCCCATGCAAATAAAACAAACTAGAATAAAAAATAATAAACCAAAAGTCCAGTTTACAGTCCGTTTATAAAGCCCAATTTTACAAAATGACCCAATGCCCAATTACACCCAAAACAGAGACCCAAACCTACACGGCCTAAAAGGGCCCAACACTAAATCAGAAACCAAGGGTTTCTGAAACCCTAGGTCTCCCTCGCGCCGCAAGCACCCAGCGCAGCCCCGACACCAGCCTCTCCTCACGCCGCAATCAGCGCGCAGATAGTGCTCCGTCGCCAGATTCCTCGCCGTTGACCTACAAAAAGGGAAAGAAAAACACAGTAGATATGGCAAGAAACAGCAAAACAGAATCTGTATTTTTATTTTCGATTTATTTTCGGGGCTATAAAAAGCCTAACAAAATCTGTAAAAAGGGGATAGACACGAAAATACACACAGAGAATATACATGCAAATACACTGAAATAAAAATACAGAATACCCAATAACAGAGGTGATTTCCTAATATTCAGTTTCGTCTTTTTTTTTTATTTTATTTTTTTCCGATTCATGCATTTTTTTTACATACAAAATACTACTAAAATAAAAAGCACGAGTATACCTTTTAATTCGTATGAAAAACTGAAGTTTCGGACCTTCGACCGCTGGGTATGACGGCGTCTATGGTGGCGCGTGAGGCGCGTGGGGCAGTGGCCCGGAGGTCAGATGATCGGAACCTAGACGGAAGGGGGAAGGGTTTGAGAGAATTTTTGAAGGTTTTTTTTTAAAACGGGGTTCAAATGAATTTTTTTGTGTTAAAATTAACTTATATAGCAGCATAAAAACGACGCCGTTTTTGCTTAAGCCAATAAGCATTAAATGACGTTGTTTAAAAAGGCCAGACCCGCGCGTTGACCCGATACCCGGGGAGGATCCGCGTGTTTTTTTATAAAAGGGGCAATTTACCTCTTTAGTCCCTCCGCAATTTTTTTTAGTTTCAATTTCGTCCAATTTAAACACTTCTTTTATTTTTCAAATTAGCCCTTAAAGTTTGATTCTGTTTCAATTTGGTCCCTCGGGCTATTTAAAGGCTGATAACAGAACGGCGCCGTTTAAGAGATAGGGCGTAATTGCCCAATAGGTCCCTACAGTTTGGCGCGCGCTCCAATATCACCCTTTTTAACAATTTTACTTTAGTTTTGTTTATTTATTTTAATTTGATCCATGTTTCTTCGATTTTTTTAAATTATTTTTATTTTCACTTTTATTCTTATTTTTAATTACTTTAGTATTATGTATATATATATTAAATTATTATTATTTATTATGTATATATATTATTTTAAAATATGTATATTAGTTATTATATTATACTTTTTATATTATATATTATTATATTATTATATATGACATTTAAATCATTTTACCCTTAGTATTGTATAAAATTTTGTGTATCATATAACATATATTGTTTATATTAAATATGTAGTTTTTTATGATTATTGTATTATAAATATATTTTTATTTAAAGTTATATACTATTTATAACTGTTTTTATCATGTGTTATTATTTATATTTTTATATACTAAATTATTAAATTATATATTTATTATAAGTTATCCTTGACATTTTTCATATTTTAAGTTTTTATATTATTTATTTAAAGTATTGTTTATATATATATATATATATATATTAAACTGTTTTAGAAATTGTCATATTTTTTTTGTTATAATATTCATTCAGTGTTTAAATATATCATCCATTTATTTACTTTTATAGTTGATTTTGTTTGTAGGGTTTAATGTTCATTTCTTAAATCTTTATCTTTCACATAGATTTTTAATTGCTGCTGATTATTTTATATCCTATATTTATTCATGCTCTTTTATTTGCGTATTACTGCTTTAGCATAGTCCTTTCATCCTATGTATCATTTGCTATGTTACATTATTCTTTCGTTAATTGTCTATATTAGTATTAATCATTAATATGATTTGTAATTATAGTGAATTGCTATTTGATATTTTTATTTTGTAATGTATCAATGCAAAATCGGATTCATATCATTTTTATAAAAAAATACATTTTGCAAAATTGTCGTATCTTATCCAAAGTTTTTTTTAAAAAATACGGTGATACATAATATTTTGGGGCTTCGAGAAAAATTGTGCCCTAACTCACTACTGGGTTTCGATTTTTCTCGTTGAGCTTAAGATATTAAGTATCTCTTTTCTTTTAAAATTTGAAATCCATAAACTTCAAATCAAAACTTATTCTCGGAAACTCAAAACGTTGTATCCTAACTTATTGGATATGATGTTCTGTGTCTCGAGATAAGAATTTTCTACAAATAAAGGCAAACTTAGTTTCGAAGTTTTGAGATGTTGCATCCTAACTTATTGGGTGTGACATTTTATTTCTTTGAGATAAGCAAGTCTTGGTTTTCTTTCGAATAAAAGGATTGTATTTTAAATTTTTCAAATTTTAGATATTTGGACATTAAATACTCAATTAGGTACCAATTTTTTGGGCATTATGAGAGTGCTAACCATTCCTCGTACATAACCGACTCCCGAACTCGTTTTTCTGAACTTCGTAGGCCAAAATCAATGTTTTGAAATAAACGTTTTATAAGGTGATCTGATCATACCTAAGTAAAAAATGATCGGTGGCGACTCCCGTTTTCGTTTTTAAAGTCGATCCCTGTTTTTTATCAAAATTTAAAATGGTTTCGACAATAGTATTGTTATGTTATATAATTAAATTTATTTAATATAAATTACATATTATATAAAATAAAATACAATAAGATATTACAAAAGTAAAAAAAAAAAAAAGGTTGGACTTGAACGTTGGATGTTAGAGCTCAAGTCTGAGTCACATTGTATACGAGCTTTTTTTTTTTTTTTGCCTAAGCCAATCTTTCTAGCTTTTCAGACCTTATATTTCAAACGGATCTTCAAGTTTAAATGATTTGAACGAATCTAATTATTAAAAGTGAAACAAATTATTTAAAGTAATTTACATTTTCGAGTCACTAAACTTAATAATTAATTCTTATATAAGTCACAAATATTTAATTTGATCAATTTATATAATTGAACTTCCATTATTAATAGATTATGTAACTTATGCTAATTTTATCGAGTAAAAAGTTACCTTAATATGCATACGAAAATATTTTTTACATAATCGAATGCTATACTAAGTCACTTATGCATTCCGAGTAAACTTTTCCATTAGAATTACTTAAGTATAAAGGAAGGTTTTAGAATCAGATTAGTAATTAAATTATTTAGACCATTGGTTTTTAGTTTGACCAGTTTGATTGATTTGTCATACTTGATTAAATAATTCAATAGAAAATGTATAAAAAAACAATTAAAACCAGTGAAAAATTAGTTCAATTGATTTTTTTTAGTTCGATTCAACTAGTTCATATTGGTTTATAGTTCAACTGATCTAATTTCTATAATCGGATCAGTGCTTCGATTGGTTTCTAGTCTAACCGGTCCAATCAACTGATCTGGTTCAAACAACATTGAATATAAGTGACTTAATTTGTTAATAATTAATGTTTAGTGATATAATTTAATAAAATTATAAATTTGTGACTTAAATAAAAATTAATGCTAAATTAAGTGATTTATAATGTAAATTACTGTATTATTTCTATTTGTAATAAAGGAGACAGAAGGACTGCCATAAGTGATTTATAATGTAAATTATTTAATATTAGTTTTACTGTCAAAAATGCTTTTTAACCAAAAAAAAAAAAAACCAATTTAAAGGATTGATTAGTCTGGAGCTTGACAAACTAGTGAAGAATTGAGGATAACGAGGAGTGGCCAACCCTGTTTGCAATCATGTGCTCGCTTAAATGGAAAAGTCGCAACAATTTTATTTTCAATAACAACTATAACAATATTAATGATGTTGTCAGAATAGGTGTAGTTTAAGCTACAAACTTTGAGAATTTAAAGTCAGGTAAAGTCTATCGTGTCCAAAGAATGAGAGGTGAATGCTAGATAATACCAAAGAGAAGGTGAATTAAGCTAAATACTGATAGAGCAGTCTCAATCTCTAATGAGTCTGATTCAATTAGAGGGGTCTTCCTAAACTATTGTGCTAAATGGATTTATGGTTTTATTATGCAAATTGGAGAGGAATCAGTGTTCAAGGTCGAGGAAAGAGTCATTTTAGAAAGACTAAAAACAATATAAGAGTGAAAACTATTTTAATGGCATTGTGGCAAATAGTAGGTTGTCGGAGTTACGATTGATTTATCATTTCTTGAGTTGTGATTCGAGAGTACGTTTTCGACATATTTCTAGAAATTACAATAAAACTGCTAACCATATTGTTAAAATTGCAAGTTCAAATTACAATGAAATGCATGTTTTTGTTGAAGTCCCGATTTCGGAAAAAAAAAAAAAACTCAGATTGGCTGATATAGAATATTTTAATGTAATGGCTTTTTATGGTGTTCCCTGTTAAAAAAGAAAAAGAAAAAAGAAAAAAGATAACCAAGCCTTCTTAGTGGCTACAAAATGTTGTCGTTTTAACAGCTGTTTAAGAGCGGGTGAAGAAAAATGAAAACGGAACCAAAAGAAAAGAATTTTAAGGAGTAGAGAAAAGGCGCAAAGTGGCCGACTCAGACTCGCCGCTCCCACATTTACGCAACGCAACGCCTCATTGAACAAAGAAAGCGGCGGTGGTTTAGGGTTTTAGCAGAGCAAAAACATAGAAAAGAAGGAAGTAGGTAGGCATGGTGAAGCTCACGGCCGACTTGATTTGGAAGTGTCCTCACTTCTTCAATGCCCTCAAAGAGCGAGAATTGGATCTTCGAGGTGCTGCTTCTCCCTTCTTCCGCTCTAACCCTCACCCTCATAATAATGTTCTCAAAATTCCCTTTCTTTCCTTTTTCCCCTTTCAGGTAACAAAATTGCTGTAATCGAAAACTTGGGTGCTACCGAGGTGTGTATTACTTTGTTTGTGCCAATTTTTAGTGCATTCATAGCTTTAATTTACTGGTGGGTTCCTTTTTTTTTTTTGTTACATTTGCTCAATTGATAGGACCAATTCGATACCATGGATTTATCTGACAATGAGATTGTGAAGCTGGACAACTTCCCTTATCTTAAACGCTTGGGTACTTTACTTATAAACAACAACCGAGTTACTCGTATCAATCCCAATATTGGGGGTAAGCTTTGAATCAACACTTCAATTTCCCTTGTACTTTAGCATGTGCCCTTTGCCTTTTGATGTTGTCTCTTGGTAGGAAGGCTCTTATGCTGTTCACATTTCCCTTTCTTGCAGAGTTCTTGCCAAATTTACATACGTTGGTTCTCACAAATAACCGGCTGGTGAACTTAGTGGAGATTGACCCTCTTTCATCACTCCCTAAGCTGCAATTCCTTAGCCTGTTGGATAACAATATTACAAAAAAACCTAATTATAGGTTATATGTGATTCACAAACTCAAATCACTTCGTGTTCTGGATTTCAAGAAAGTCAAAGCTAAGGTGATTGGATATGCTAAACTATTATTTTGTCCTTTTATACGGTTTTAATCTGTTATGTTATGAATTTGCTGTTGCCTATGTGAAATTGCTGTGTTTAATTGAGAAACTTCTGGCGGCATACCTGTATTTATTCTCCTGATAGTATTTGCCTGACTGAGCCTTTAGCTTTGTAAATCTGAACTTCCTTTTTGACATTGTTTAATTACTCCATGGTTTGGTTTGAATATATATTTTGCAGCAGCACGTGTAGGTTCACGTAATGCTGTTATGTGGTGACTGATTGAGAATTAGATAATCGATGGAACACTATTAGATGTTAGAATGGTATCTTAGTTCTTCTTCTTATTCTTTTCTGGCCTAGTCTTCATCATTGGTGCTCTGATTACTAGGAAAATACATCCCGAATTTGGATTTTTGTTCAAAATGACAAATCTCTCTTTTAGTCTAATGGTCTAGTATTGCTCATCTTTAACTTATTTCTCAAATAAACACTATACTATAGGATTGAAGTATTTATTTGATGTTACTTAAGCATTTCTTTTCTCTTCATCTTTGGGTCGGTGGGGAAGAAAGGGTGGGTGTAGGGGTGGGGGGCTAAATGTTCTGATTTTCGTAGTTTCTATTCCTCATGCAAGTATTACTATTATATGAATTATTTTTCTCATAATTATGCTTCATGGGTCACAGGAGAGACTAGAAGCTGAAAATCTCTTTGCATCTAAAGAAGCAGAAGAGGAAATAAAGAAAGAATCTACAAAGACAGTTGCACCAAAAGAGGTACCAAATGTTTCAGAAGTTGCAGAGGAAGAACATATGCCAAAAGTGGTTGCCCCGACACCTGAGCAAATTCTAGCTATCAAGGTATTGCCTTTTCCTCATAATACTAGTTTGAATCTAGGATAATAAAGTTGATAATGTTTTAGTTTTCATAATGGTTATTTTTATTAATGTGTTTGGCTTGTGCATCTTAGAGGGACTTGAGAGAACTTTATCCGGGACAGGATGAAATAAAAGAAATGATAGTAATGAAGGCTAAATTCTGATATGGTTTAGATTTATTTGGTATGCAGGCGGCTATTGTGAATTCTCAGACTTTGGAAGAGGTTGCAAGACTTGAAAAGGTGGTTGCTTAATTGCAGGAGTGGCTTTTAATGACAGTTGTCGTTTAGATTTCTTTCTTAATTCTAACTTCGCATTCTGGATGTCTCTTTGCTTGAGCAGGCATTGCAGACAGGTCAACTTCCTGCAGATTTGAAGATTCCCGGTGATGATATCAATGCTGCTAAAGGCGGAGATGAAAAAAAGGTTTCTGATATTCAAAACGAGTCCAATGTTGAACCAGATAATATGGATGAAGACAAGAATGAAGAACCTGCACCCATGGAACAGGTTCGTTGATATTTACCATGAGGATTCTGAATTTTATTTGTGCTCATATGAGCTTTTTGTGTAGATATTTAAATTGTTTTGGCTTATTGGAAGGTTTGGTACATGCATCCTTATATGCATTCTGTTTTAAAGCTTAAACCGAAACTTGAATGCTATAACAGTTATTCACAAAGATTTTTTCAAGATAATAAATTTACCTTAATGACTTATGGTAACAAATCTGTTTTTATGTATTTTTATTTGTTTTAATGGACCCGTTATTAATTACTTGGTTAAAATTAATTTAGATGTCTTTATTTTTTTAATAGTTCTTATCTCCCTTAAAATTGTCGCTGCTTGACTTTTCATTGTCAAGCATATCCAGCTTTGAACTCTTTTATATAGACTTGTTTTAAACGATCCTTTATTATTTTCTTAATTAAAGTTAGTTTTAATGACTATATATTTGCTACTACTTTGATATAAAAGTTGTTATTGATTGATTTTTCATGAAGTATATCCAATTTTAAGCTCCTTTTAGTTTGAACTTGTAAGTGATTAAATGAAAAAAAGAAAAGAATTTCCGAACTTTTGAGTGAGGGAGTTTATATATTTTCTATGTAGAATTTGATCGCTAAAATACAAAATAGTTTTAAGACAAAATTGATCGGTCAAAAGTCGAATAGTTTTGTATCTCCATGATGGTGAGAATATACTTTTTGTTGATGTATCTCCATGATGCTTGTATCCTTATTTTGTAAAAATCACTGTCATATAGTTTCTTTTTCTGTATTGCATCCTGTGTATGTGTGCATGCATACTTTTAAAAATGGCAGCCTGGCTTAATTTAAGTGTTAGGTAGAATGGGGTTTGGGTACACGCATTATGTTAAGAATGGCCACTTCGCTTAATTAAAGTGTCAAGTCTGGAATGGGGTTTGGGTAAGTTCTGCCCCATATATTAAAATAAAAACAAAAAGGGAAACAGCTAAAAAGTTATAAATGATCTATCTATTAACTAGCTTAAAAGATACAAAGCACCCTTGAGCTCAAATTTGACTTATAACAAAGCTTAAAAATAAAAGGTCAGCTAGACCATTTTTAAGTTTGATGATTGAGCTAAAAATGGTTTGAGTGTTGAGAAAATTTTATTAAATTTTATCTGGGATTGTAGTTCAGTGCGAAGTAGCTCAGATTCTTAGACTTCATAGACAAATTTTCATTGAGACTGTTATGAAGATTGAGTTTCTCTAATTCATGATAAGTAAGTTTCATTTGTGATCAATATATAGATGATTTTATGTGTTTTATCTTGAAATAAGTTTCACGTATATGAATGTATTGATGTTTCTAATATATGTTCATGTGCCATGTTTGGTTAAATATGGTAAGTGGTCTCATTATTTATTTATTTATTTATTTTATTTGTTGTTTCAGGAATAGCAGCCAATCAGTTGGGTGCATTGTTGAATGGCAACAAAGGATTTGGGGTATCGATTTTCGTAGTCTAAAGGATAGTACTCAGCTCTATTTTGTTTGGATATTGAGATATGGATTATAGCTCCTTTGTTGTGCTACTGGTTTTGACATAGTTGTGAATGCATCTGGCGTTGATTTTATTAAGTTGATCCTTTGGATATTAGACTTGGTGCAAAGGTGATGGGAGCGGAACGCCCAGAGATGGTTGAGAATATGATTCTAAAACATCGAATCAAATTACAAACTCCAATCTTATATTCTCATTATAAATTTCAATTTAATTAAAATTGATAATTATCTCATTAAAAAGAAGCATCTAATTTAACCCAACATGATTTGCGGTTAAGTATTCTTTCAGTTTCAAAAGAAATTGAAAGCACCCGGATCTGATGTAAATTCAAAGAAGAGGTAGGGGTGGTTTATTGTGCATTGATTTTTTTATTATAATTTTATTTAAATTAAATTAAATTGTAAATTTTGGGCTGGATATTTATTTGGGTTTTTTTTTGCCATCGTATGGATATGAGCTTTAGGCATTTAAATTTTGGGTATCGACATTAGTTTTTATTTATTTAAGAAATAGATCAGTTTATACTGTTTGAAAACTCAAAACCCAACACCGATTGATGAAATCACAAAAAATGATGTGTTGTGTTTGACCTACACTTATCATGGATTGTGACATTCAAACTTGGTCCAAAGGTCTGTTTAAAAAATGAGAAGGTTTGGATAAAAATTTAGGGTTAAAAAATGGATTTGAGAAAAAAATAAAACTTGTTTAGAAAATAAGCTGGGTCTTGGGTAAATTTTTTTTTAGTCTAGGTTAAATTTGGTCAAAATTTGCAAAAAGAAATTGCTGTTGTTTTGCTGTAACTTCACTAATATTGCTACTATTTTGTTGTTATTATTTAGCTATTGTATAATTATTGTTTTATTGTTAATTTTGCTACTATTTTATAGGCATTTTCTTGTTAAGTTGTACTTATCTTAGAGTTATCTAAGTATAAAGATTATTTTAATTTTTTTCAATTTGTTAGGAAATATTTATTTTAATGTTTTTAGTATATTTGATGTATTATATTTTTAAAATTTATTTTTATATAAAAAATAATATAAAAATCAATACGGGCGGGCTGGACCACGCTTGGGTTTTACCTTTTTTATTTGGGCTAGGGTTGGACAAAATTTTAGGCCTATTTTTTGGACTGGGTCGGGCTTGTGCCTATAAAGCAGGCTTGAAATTTTGTTACGAGTCAACCCGACCTGACTCATAATCACCTCTAACTTGACCAAATAAATTGAAAAATGACTTAATTTAGTTAAATTAATTCGACTTATTTCGATTTATTCAGTTAACGGTTTTTTACACCCCTATTCATTCATAAAAACAATACCTCAGTTGCCAAAAGAAAAAAAAAAAAAAAAACAGAACACAAGCAACAAAAAGGCCAGGGCCATATGAAGCCTGAGAAAAAAAAAAATCTTAATAGACTTTTTACTTGGGTTCATGGTTTTTGATGTTTCACCATTTTAAAGGTTAAATTATATTAGTTGAATGGTTGAAGCAATCAAATCTTAGTTTAATAGGTGGATCCATTTCAAATTTCACAATATTGGCCATGGTGAGCTTTATTATCTAGTAATGTATAAACCACAAACATGAAAATGAGTGAATTAAGTTGTAAGTTTATATTATTACCGGCTATGCCTAGTTGAGGTCGATTGTATATTTACTAACATCTCTCACTAATGCAGCAAATATCAAACCCTATTGATTCAAGTAAGGATGGAGTAAAATTAATGAAGTTGAAGATGCTGTGATTTTTTTAGGCAAAATTTGAGACCAACTTTGAATGGGATCCTCTTGGTTGATTATTCAACATGAAGATGTATATATTTCAATAAATTTTTCAATGCACTTAGAAACGCAATTTGAGAATTCGAGTCATGACCAATTTAATAAAATATCTACAAGTATAATTGTGGGAATTTCAAGTTAGAAGATATGTTTTAATTAAGAAAGTGAAATTAATTTTAGGAAATTCGCTTAGAAAGTGGGAAGTTATTTTATTTTGTACATTGTCAAAGAGTTTCTTCCCTTGGAAGAAATCCTTTGACTAGTTACATAAACAGTGATAGAGTCATGGTCGAATTGGCCTTTTTGGAGTTACCTTACAACACAACATTCCATCTTTAGTAAGACACTGCACTTGTTGGCCTTAAGTATTTTTTTTCTTTATTACATCTTTTAATTTCTTTAATTATTTTTTCTAGAAATTTAAGGCGATGTTATAATTCTAATAGAATGGTTGTTAGAAAAGTTATTTTATAATATTTAGTATATATGGAAAAGTATTGACTAAAATTTTAAGAAAGTTATATTATCACATGTGGTTTACTAAGTACTTTCTTAATAATGTAATGATAATTTACGAATTTACTTTTATTAAATAAAATAAAATATTTATGTATTTAATTTTTATCATAAAATTTATTCTTAACAAATATTTGGATTAAATATTTAATATTAAAATTTAATTGATAATTTTTACATTATTTTTTAAAGCCTTAATGTAACATAATTTATTTTGGGTATTGAAAAAAAAAACCATAATTTACTTTAATATAATACATATCTACTTTGAAATTTGATTGATCTTTTGTCTTATCTACTTTACTTCTAAATGGGCTGTCAATCATTTGCTCATTCTTGAAAATCATTCCAGTAGAATTCTCAATCACACGCAACAAACCATAATTCAAAGGTAAATCATGCAAAAAAAAGGTTATTATCAAATCAGTCTTGAATTAGGCCTAAACTTTAATTTTTTTTCTTTTGCTTGTAAAGATTCATAACACTACAATAAAATTGAATTTTTAATTAATATACCGAAAAGAAAAGAGAGAAAACAATAGAAATAAATATAATATGTAAATGATATTGTCGAAACCTTTTTGGAACTCGACTTTTTATTTTTTTTTTTAAAATGAAGATGGAGTCGCCACCAATCCTCTTTATTAGGTGTGATCGGATCACCTCGTAATTTGATCATTTTAATAAAAGGTTAGATTTACTAAAACGATGATTTTCAGTCTACAAAATCCAGAAAGTGGGTTTGGGAGTCGGTTACGCATGAGGAAGGATTAGCACCCTTATAACATCCAAAATTGGTACCTAGTTGATTACTTGATATCTTAGTGTCAAGAATTGAGAATTCAAAGAAAATTTAAAGTGCGATCCCCTTTTTTTGCATGATGTTATTTGATTAAAATATCGCTAGCTAAATTAAATTTTATGGAAAAGGCCTTCATATTTCGAGTTAATCGGGAAGAGAATCATGCCTCGTAAATTAAGGCACAATGTCTCGAATCCTCGAAAATAAGAATAATTGCCATTTAATTATTACCTAAGTCCTATGTGTATTGAATTTTAAAAGGATGTTCAATTATTTCGGTTCAAGGAGAAAGCCGTATCCCATAAGTTAGGGCACGATTTCTCGAATTTCCTAATTAAAGAACATCGTCTCGGTTCTAATTATTTCCTATGTGTAGGGTAAAAGTGAATATAACATTTAATGTGATGTGCAATTAATTTGTTTGAGTTTGGTACCAATGAACAAGTGTATGTAAGCATAATATACAATAAAATAATGGCAAAAGAACAAAATAGCTACATAGGTACAAACGAAAAAACATTATAATTAAATAATAATAAAAGGATAAAATGATTGTAGTAAATGTAATGAGGGTAAAATAGTAAATGACTATAACATGATAATAATAATAGTAATAATCATATCTAATGACAAATAAAAATAAAATAAGAAAATAACTACTCAAGGATGTAAATAAAATTGCATAATTTAGAGAGGGGCAAAAATATAAATAATCATAAAATAAAAGTGCTGGAAATAATAAAATAATAAAATAATAAAATAAAAAATAAAAAAAGTAGGCAAATGACTAAATTGAAAGCTAAAAGAAATTCTAAGCATAAATTTAAAAAAACAAAGCAAACAAAGGATTAAATCAAAACAAAATAAAAAGTACATAGACCCAGGGTGTTATTTTCCCCAACCCAGCATACGTGTCATTTCCTTGGTAGGTCAACAGTGGGTCAAGGGACTGATTTGCAGAGAAATTAAAATTATGGGGTAAAAAATAAAAAAGGAATAGGACGAAATTAAAAAAGAGCATAAAAGCAGAAGGACCAAAATAGAAATTAGCCCTTCCATGCAAAAACATGTGGATCCTAGGGGGGTCGGGTTGGATTATTCGGGTCGACTTTGAAACGACACCGTTTTGGGCGTCTGAAGCCAAACCCAAAACGACGCTGTTTTGGGGCATATATAAGTAAAAAATCTTAAAAAAATAATCATTTGTAACCTTTTTTTAAAAAAAAAAAAACTCTCTCAACCCCTTTTCCCTGTCCGGCCATGGGGCGTCGCCGGTCCGCCACGACCATCAGTCATCGGCAACGGCGACCGTCGCCTCTGGTGGCCGAAAATTCCCCAAAAAGGGCCCTTTTGATCTTTTAAAAGCGTAAAATGCGAATCTAGGGTTAGAATCCCCAAAAACTCGACCAAAATCTGACCAAAGGCGAAGAAACCTTTCGATTTCTCCCTCTTTCGACGGGGCTTTCGACAAATCCCAAGAGATTCGGAGCCCTCTCAAGCCGGAGAAGGGGGCCCCCACGACAGAGGCGCGGTGAAACAGGTAAAAAACGTAGCTTTTCCTTTTTTTTTATATGTTGAAATTTAAAAGACAAGTGAGAAAGAACTACCTCTTGTTAAACTTGTGGGCTTTTTTGTATTCGATTTTTCTTCATCGTTGTATTACAAGATGGTTTCGACTTTTATAGCCAGATATATTACAAGGTATATTATTTTTGCTTTTTGTTTTCTTTTCTCTACTTCTCTGCTTCTGCTTCGGTTTCTACCTCTTGTTAAATTTTGTCTTGATATTTTTTAAACTTTCCGATCTACATGGTAACGTAAGTTTCCCACATTTTATCATGGGAACCATATTGCCACATTCATGGGAAAATAACTCCCAATGAAAAGTTAAATTTCAAGGAAAGTAAATAAAATTTGACATACCAAAAGTTGGAATCACTTTCCAACTAATTAAATTCTCAAAAAAAGTGACTACTTTCCATCATACCAAACACTACCTAAATTGCCCAAAATTTGACCAACATGATAAATTAATAAAATTATTTTTTACAAGGTCGGATCTCACTTGGATTTTAGGGTCCTATAGTTTGTTTTGCATTTGAATTAAGTAGACATGCCTATTTAAAGGCATGGGCGACCACTTAGGTTGTACCTTTGATTTTCTTTTGAATAAAATTACTTCTAGAGAGAGTTTCTTTGTAAGAGTTTGTTCTTGTGATACTTAGAAGTTTCTTCTTCATGGTTGTTTGAAGATTGGTATTTAAGTCTTTAACTTTTAGCTTGGTAGGAAATCTATCTTGGAGGATTGAATTAGAGCTATACTTATTCTTGTTGAAAATCTAGTTCCAAATGTGTAACGCTTTGAATTGTTCTAATGACAGAAAAACCCATTTTTGAGTCAAAATTAAAAACTGAACCATTCTGGGAGGTTAAACTGAGAGATCATCGAGAATGAGTTTGGAGATTGTGTTTGTGAGTTATTAAGTAGTGAGTAATGATGGATAATTAGAGTTAGTTAATTGAGAATATGAGAAATGGACTAAATTGTAAGAGTGGTATTCTTGAGGTCAATGTCTAAATTTGTAAAAGTTAGATTTAGAGATTTAGAAGGGTTTAGGTGGTAATCAGATAAAGGACCCATTAACAATTGGCCCATTAGCCTAATTTGAATGGAGGGAACGATTTTGCTAACCATTTTCACAGTTTGTGCTATTTTTCTCTAAAAAATTCACTCATGTTTTCTCCATTAATTTGATTCAAGATTTCTTTAACTCAAGCTTGGACGAAAAATTTTTAATGAAAATTCTTCATTTATTTTACACTTTAAAATAAGATCTTTCAATTTTAACTCACTCTCTCTTTTTTGAAAAAAAAATCTCATTGAAAGAGGAAGTCGAATCTGTAAGTTTCTTGATCAAAATCCTTTGATAACAACATGGTAAAGATGATTCTTAATCTTACTAATTTTAATTATTAAGAAAATATTTTGTCCATTTTCTTCTCCAAACTTTTTTTCATGTTACTTGGAGCTAGAGAGAGAAAGTGTTGATTCTATGATTTCTTGTTAATTGTAGGCTAGATTCTTAATATCATTAAGTTTAGAAGACTTTTAGATTAGTAAATTTAAGCTTTGGTTTAAGTTTTAAATGAGTTCTTGAAAATTGCCATTGTTAGGTTCTTGAGGGAGAGTATTGGAAATCCTAAGTTTCTTACTGAGATTAGTGTATTTTAGACCTGATTTTAAGTTTTTAAATTTAGCTTTTAGGTTAGGTTTTTGTTTCGAAGAGTTTCGGATAAGGTTGTTGGAACATTTTTAAAATATATAATGTTCCAATAGTTACAAATGAAAAGTTATAAGTTACTAAAAGTAATGTCACTTAATTAATAATAAAGGGTCATAATTATTCAAGTAGATATCTATTGAATAATTATGTTTATGGCTAAAGATATGACTCCAACTGAGTAGTTATATTCCTATGAAGAGACATGAGAGACTCCAATTGGGTAGTTATATCCTTATGAAGAGACATGAGAACTCCTATAAATAGGAGTGAAATTTCATTTGCAGGATACACCAAAAAACACATAAAAAGTTTCTTTCTATTCTTCCACCATCTTTTATATTCCTATATTGTTCTATAAAGAATTATTGCAGAAATTCTTTATAGAAATTGATATTCTTGTTATGCTTCGCTCAATGCTCAGTGGATTGTTCTTGTCAATGCAAAATGTCAATAGTCATTGGGCTTCATTGTATCCTCGAGGTTTATTTGCCAGTAACTTTTTTGCACACCATAAAATAGGTGGGGGCGAATAGAACATTAAAGAAAGTGGCTTTGATACACGCCTTGAAACCTTCATTAATTTCTCATAAGTTTATTTTATCCCCACACACCAATAATTTTAAGGTTCTATTTTCGCAATTTATGAGAAATTAATGAAGGTGTGTCTGTTCACCATGCATTCACATGCCACTACAATCATGGTACTACGAGGATGACTATTAGTAAAGGGACAACATTGAGGTTGGTGATCTTATCAAATTTTTATCTTGAAGAAATCTTTATCACGAGATAAGGTATGCCAAATTTATTGTTTTACTTGCATTGAATGAATTAGATTTCAAAGGTTAAGTTATATTGAACTTAATATATTATGCCAAAAGTATGATTATCTCAGTGGATTGTTTGTTTGATAGAAATTAAATGCTTGTTTAACATTTACATTATATTTTTACATGCATAATTACTATTGGCATAAAATTATATAATATATATTATATATCATGCTAGAAAGGAGGAAGATAGATGGAATGAAAATGCACAGTTAGGAAAAGATCTATTAATAGATTGAAACAATACTTTTGTTTTGATTGGTGATGACATTGTTTAAATATTAGTTGAAAAAGCTTCTATCCAATAGAAGCATTATGACCATTCGGGAAAACCTTCCTAAGCCAAAAGTTGTGTTATTGAATCCAACAGTTACTTTTATAAAAGTTGGGTTGAAATGGTTTCTTAAAACCATAAACTGCAATTTGAAAAGTGACATTTTTAAGGAGTCACTTATGTACCTATCAGTGCATTATAAATAAACAATAAGTTTGGAGAATTGAAATTTAATTCATTCCATCCAATTTGTGAGTGAAACTTTTAGTAAAAAAGTATTCTTTCTTTTTATAATATATATTTAATTTGAGATATGAAATTATTTATTTATTTAAACCATGATATTAGTAACTAGCATTTGAATGATATTGATGAAACACTATTTTATTTGTTAAAAATGAAAATTTGTAGATGATCATATAATATATATAATTTTGGTTGTTGTTTTTGTTAAATAACCTTAAGCTAAATGAGTTTTATATTGCACATTTTTTATTCTATGTTATAAAGTTTGAACTAGAAGTGGTTTTGACTAGAAATGAAATGTCATAAGCACATGCATGGTTAATTTTTCTAATCAATATAGAATATTGGAAAACATTGACTTATATAATAAGATCACTACTCTGGTATGAAATCTTCTAGTGAGAATATATAATGTGATAATCATATATTTGAATCAAGATCGTATTGTGCATATTTACGATGGTGCATGTGGTTTTTTATATACGTCTTGGATATGATCTATAATCTCATGGTTCTATAAAATTGTGAGATTTAGTAAATTTTGAAATTTACTTTGGAAGTCATGAATCAACGATCTCGTGAGTATGAAAATAAAAATATGAATGTTATTTGACCCATTTAGGTGATGAACATGATTTTGATCATAAGCAGAAAATAATTGACATGGTGAAGGGTAATAAATGTGTGATTTTATAGTCATTTGATTGGATAGTTGATGGCCCTCTAATATGACTATATCTGTTACACCATTGTATATATGTGGTGTGTTAAGGAAAATAATGTTATTTGACTTTGGATACAAAAAAAAGTTTTAAAGTCATGTATTGACTTTGAAAAGAAGCTATGACAAATAGCAAATATGTTGTCTAGTTTCACCAAGGGATTTGAGGCCAATTTACAACAACTTACTTGGTGAAAAAGTCATGATGTATGGTTTCATATATTTGGTGATTATGGAATTAATTTCTTGGACATTAAGAAATAAATAAAGTAGCCAAATATGAAATCGTCATAATAAGAAAATATAAAGTGATGACTGTAATTTGACAATAGTAGAAAGGATATCCTTGATAGCATTCTTTTGTGAAAGAATGGATGGGTAATTGAACATGGTGGGGATGCTGGTTTTGTGAATTTTCAAGACACAAATAAATATAAATTTTCACCATGTGGTATGGATAATTAACATAGCTATGTTGAAATTTTGGAAATTGAGGGATGATGTACAAGCCTATAATATTTGAGTCACCAATGATAGAAACTCAACTCAATGCTTGGTATATAGAAACTCAACTCAATGCTTGGTATAACGTCACGTCTTGAGTTCAATGAGACAAAGTACATTATCAGTATGTGACTGCTAGCACTATAAAAAATATATATTATATCATCTCAAGGGAAAAAGTGCTAGGTATCCGTAATGATAAGGGAAAGGATGATTATTATACTTTTAATAGACCTATAGCATAAAATATGTTAGAGTGTTATAATCACGAAAACACTCTTGACGAGATCTACCTATGTGAGTGTAAGTATGGCCACTTCTAGGAGCTCAAGGGCTAGGCTTTGACAGTGACCGCCTCTGGACGTAGTAACGTCTCGAGTGTGAATATTATAGTAAAATATATGGATTTATGAGGCGGTATCCACAAGTATACAGGTCCAGTTGTAATATAGTTACAAAGGAGCGGGTGAGTACTCTGAGGATCGTACCCAAGGGAGGCGAGTGCTAGATTAGTTTTAACCTAAACACAGAAAGATCTAATCAGTATTTTAATTTAGTTATAGTACGAAGGTAAAATAAATGGAGTTTTTAAGATTTTTATAACAATAAAATAAAATAACATAAAGAAATAAAATTTGAAGAGATCAAAGAATATAATAAATCAAATATGGTTATGAATGATTAGCATGCTTTGGTAATCCCCATTAACTGCCGCTTCGGGTTCCTCGTCAATTAACTAGCCGCTATCCTAGTAGGATCTACCGATCTTCCACTCAAATAACGAGTCGGTAAGGACTACTTATCTTTCAAATTTAGAGTCTAGACTGGTTTGGGGTGAAGGTTTTCACGAATAGGCCATACTAATTTTGGGTTATTCCCACCTTGATGACTTCCTAGGGTTTTAGGTTATTCCTTCCCCAAACAGGTAATCCATTGAGTAACCTTACAAAATAGTTAATAGATCATACATTCACCCACTAATCCCCCATAGAGGGATTAGTTGCTCATGGTTTCCATGAACAAAATAGAACCGATATAGAGAATAAGCATGATAAACGAATCGAAAGTATAAAGTTTAAGAAAAATGCTTGATTTGTTTTTAAGATGAATATGAATCCCCAAGTTTTATTGTCTTCCACAAATTAGATCTTTTGAGATATACAAAGAACAACTTGAATGTAAATCTAAAACCTAAAAAGAAAGAAAAACTAAACTAAAATTAAAAGCAGAATTCTAAACTAAGTAATTGGTATCTATAGCATGTGACAAATGAGCCTATTTATAGATTTCAGGTGGGCATCGTCATAACCCTAGGTTAGCTGACGTTCTTGAGCTTTAAGTTTGATTGTGTAGACTAAAATGCCTCATGGCTTGTGTTAGTTTCCCGTCTAGAATCGATGTCGCGACACACCAGGACCTGTGTCGTGACATAGGAGTCAGTATACTCTTCTTGGGATATCTTCAAGGGTATGTCGCGAAACCCTTAGTCTGTGTCGCGACAACAAAGGCAGTTTCATGATTTCTCCACTCTGCTCCTTATGTTGCAAAATAGCGACCAACATCTGTTTATTACGCCTTATAATGGTCTCCTGCACACTTACACAGTTCATTAGCCCCCCTTAGGCCTCATTTGGCCCCTAAGGTTAATAAAAGACTTGATTTACACATTTTATTAACTTAATGAAAACTTACAGAAACATAACTAAAACCTAATGGAAATGCTTGCTTTCAAGATCCTAAAGTGTGGAAATTAGTTTAATCTGCTACACCGAATTATGGCAGATCAAAATCCCCCACACTTAAGTCATTGATTGTCCTCAAGCAACACAAACAAAAATAAGAAATAAAAATGACGTCCCTTGAGCAAATATCATACAAGTATTGACTTTGGAGTTCATGATTAGGTATTTCATATTTACGAACAACTTTAACATGATGAATAATTGATTTACCACTGTAAACCACAAACATCTAAGTTCATTATATTACAAAGTATATAAACACTAAGGAAGGCAGTAGTGATCCATCAATAAATCATACAAGTAATTTGATTATCTGAGCATAATACAAATAGTCGTTTATGTGATTGTTTAATATAATGTCCATTCATGCATAAGGATATTTAGGTCACATAGGACTTTTCAGCTTATAACGTTCTGAGGCTTAAGACATGTATGGAATTAAAAAATAATAAGCATAAAAAGGGTTACAACCACGAAAATAGTTTGGCACATCGTATCAATCCCTATTCTTCCCCCTTAGTGACCCTTACCCGTTCACCGCCTTATTTCTCATTCTCTCACCTTCTTTGTTTCTCCATATAAGAGATCATAGCATGACATAGTAACTACGACTAGCCTACGAGTTTCTGTGCACTAATGAATGAGTTTTTCTTGTTCTTGTGACTTTGTCACTTTTCTTTTTCAATTCATCTCACTCACGAATGCTTTTTTCTTTTTAAGAACTTTTTCTACTCATATTACTTTTTTTTTTGAATTTTTATTTTGCTTTGCACTTCCAGGCTAACCTATAGTTCCCATGTCACACCAATCTTTCCTATTTCACTCTGTTATTACTAAATCCACCGTGATGTATCTACTTAACCCTCAATACGCATGGCCAGACGTCTATAGTCGTGCAGTGCAGGACAAAAGAAAAAGGGCAAATATAAATTAACGTTTTCAGGCTCGGGTTTTGTAATAAGGTTCATCAAGAAGTGTCAATAGGCTCAAAAATTGGTACTAAAGATGAATGGATTAAAAGACAACTTTTTGGCTCTGGATGTGTTCCAAACAATGCCTTAGCTGATCCCTTAATATCTAAATATATAGAAATTTAATCAACCAAACAAACTCAAATTCAACCATTTATCACTCATACTAGCATGCTTGTTTCCTTGTATTTTCTATATCATTTGGTATAGTTGATTGCTTAATGCCTATTTGCAGTGTAACATATGGAACTTAGCAATCTATTAATAAAAAAATTAAAATCACCTATAATCATACCAAATTTATGTGTAAACACAAGCAACCTATGTACATTCTCCTAACCAATCACTTGTATTTCTACAAGCTCAAGCACACAAAAGACAAGAAAAATCAAAGAAAAATGTAAAAATTTAAAGAAAAATTTCTATGTTACCCCCACACTTAAGTTGACACATTGTCTAAATGTGCGGCCCATAAAAAAAGATAAGGAGAGAAATTACCCGATTGATCGTGGTCACTCCAACTGCTAATGGTGGGTGCTTCCTCCGTTGATCGTACGATGCTCAAATTGTTTGTGTCTCCTTCGTGTTGGGTTCCTACATAGAAAACTTAAACAAAATGCAACTTAATTAAGAATCTACTATTAATCCTATTCCTACAAAGTTAAATTAAAATCATCCAAAAATTAATACAAGTCTTTTAAAAATAGAATTATAAAAATGTTCAATCGTCCTCCTCCAAATCCATTTCCTTGCTTCCATTTCCCTCTTCTTCCTCATCCTCTATTTCCTCTTCAGTTTCATGTGTCTTTTCCTTCTACTCCGAATGTGTTAGCCCAAACATGTGAGGTGTAAAATTGGGGACCCGGATGTTGTTTTGCCTAGCAAATTCTTGAAATATTGGCCTCGACTCTTGCATCCACTATATCATCCAATCTAGCTTTGGATGACTACTCTCACTAATTTCTTGTTAAGATCGTGTTAACCTCTGTGATGAAGCTAGTGTAGCCGTCGCTTCTTGTTGTCGTTTGTTCCAATCTTTTATTTGTTTTGCTCGCAGCTCTATGTCTTGTTGGAACAAGGTGTCGTCGATAATGCTTCAAGAAGGTTTTAGTGACTACTCAGTGGATGTCATAGGTACACCCGCCTTGTTGTATAAGGCCGACACTAAGTGGGGAAAGAAATTTCCCACCTTCTAGCCCCTAATACATCTCTTCATTTTTTGGTGGATCCATTTTTCGATACACACCTACTTTTTCCGCAAAATTGCATACAGTAAAACTACTCAAAAGGTATTAACATTAGAAACATTTAAAGCAGGGACTATTCACTTGCACACAAATTGAATCCACATTTTAGCCTTTGGAAACATAATATCTTGATGAAAGGATGTGGTGGTACCTGGGAGATATTTCCATTCACCCCTTCCTTCAGTTAAAAAGTTTATAATGTTATCCATATCTATGTCCAAAAAATACTCTAAATCAGTTTCATCGATAAAATCTTTTTCATAGTATGAAGCATTATAAAAGTCGCAAATAATTCGAGGGTTACTCACACTTCTTTCCCTTGCACATGTACTATATCCCACATATGGCTTTCAGTGTTTTTAGACTCTTGGTCCTGTAAGGATGCATAAAACTCTTTAAAAAAAAGGACCACAACATTATCTTTCGGGATTGTCCAAAAATGCTCCCACCTATGATACCTAACCAAATGCCATATTTCCTTACAAATAATCATGAATGGATCAAATCCCCTCTCTTGAATGATTGTTTTTGCTTGAAGTTCATTGAAATATTTTTCAACATTCAAATTCAGAAAACTAGAGGGATTTTGACTCATCGATGGCTCTATTTCCATAGTTCGTCTAACTTTTCTAGGAGGCATGTTTAGTTCTACGAATTAATAAAACTTCAATCAAGTGAATTTTTAATGGAACAACAAAAGTTGAGTTAGGAACCCTTAACCTCGTGTTTAGACATTGATTTCCTTGCCACGCTTTGTTTCTTCTTCATTCCTTAATATGCTTCCTTCTTTTTCCTACACCAAATAAGACTAAAAGAGAAAATTTTCCAAGCAAATCTAAAAAAAAAAGGGAATAATAAATTTTTAGGGTTTTAGAGGTTTAGGAAATTTTAGGAGATTAGATGATTAAGAGATGTTAAACTAAAGGTAAAATATGGTTTTAGGTTATAAAATAGGTGTTTTAATGGTTAAAAAATGGGTAAAACGGTTTAAGCCATTAGGTTGCGCAAATGGGTCGGGTCAACCCTACAGAAAATTGCAGCGATGTCGCGACCCAGGGGTTCTATGTCGCGACATCCCTGGCAGATTATCGTTGTTGCGACACCGGGGTTCGATGTCACGACGCACTCTAGATTTTTGGATTTCTTAGTATACTGTCTTCGGTGTCGCGACATTAAAGGTGGATGTCGCGACATCGAAAGAATTTTATCAATTTTGTTAAAATTGCCCTTAGTGTTGCGATACCGGGGTCCTGTGTTACGACACTGGCTTTGTTTTCACTCAAAATTCCATTTTCTAGAGTGCTACGGTTTCTATAAAATGCAAAGTTAGTGAAAATTAAAATCTATACTAAAAAGTTAGCTAAATATAGAATAATTTACAAAAAGTTAGCATGAAGTCAAATAATTTAAGTTTTTCTGCCGGATACATCCGACAGTATCATCAGTTCACAATTGGATGATTCTTTTGTTCAATCAGTATTAGTCCATCATCCATCGAGCCATTCTACCTTTGCCCACTTGTCCCTTTCCTTAAACCTATTTATTCTTTCTGCATACATAAAATGAAGCATATCCCTTGGCTTGGGAGTGTTAGAAACAAATAATTCTTTACACTGCTCCCCTAACTTCCTCCTACTGTCCTCTTCGCTCAGTTGATGACCACATTTAAAGATTTCAGTCTCAACATTGATTTTCATAGTTAATTCATTTTTTTTTTCTAAATCAATGGAGGAACTAGAAGTGGCTAGAAAAGGTTTACCTAATAAGATTGGTATCTCACAATCTTCTTTAAAATCTAGAACCACAAAATCTGCTGGGATAATGAAGCTGTGCATTTTGACAAACACATCTTTCAATACCCCTTTCTGATGTACTGAAGACCTGTCAGCCAACTGTAATGTTATTTGAGTAGTTTTGAGATCCCCCAACTCGAGTTTTTCAAAAATGGATAGAGACATTAAATTAATAATAGCTCCTAAGTCATATAGAGCTCTACTAAAATGAATGCTCCCTATCTCTATGGGAATAGTAAAACTTCCCGAGTCTTTCAATTTTTGAGGAACCTATCTTGAAATAATAACACTACATGAGTCACTTAAATTAACTTGTTCACCTACCTTAATTTTCCTTTGCCTAGACATAATTTCCTTTAAAAACTTGGCGTACTTAGGGTCTTTCTCAATTAGCTCGATTAAAGGTAGGTTTACATTTAGTGTTTTGAACAAGTTTAGGAAACTTACAAACTCACCTTCATCCCGCTTTTGCTTTTCTTCTAGTCTTGAAGGGAATGGGATATTTGTAACAGCAACATTTTTAGTTATTTCTTTTTCAAGCTCCACTGCCGGTGCGATTACCTCGTATAATTTTGGTTCATCTTTAGCCTCTAGGGATTTCTCTGGAGGATCATCAACATCCTCTATATTTACCTTCAGAGTAGGGTTTTCTTGGCTACTTAGTACTTTTCCTGATCGGAGCACTATTTCTTTCATGTGCTCCTTACCTTATCTTCGAGGATTATTTTCTGTGTTCTAGGAATTTTGGTGCCAATTTGCCTTTTGGTGTCACCCATCATGCTCATCAATTGGCTCATTTGATCCTCAAGTCTAGTCAATGTTCTGGTTGAGTTAATGCAATTAGACTGCACCTGCTTTACGCCTATTCTCATTGATTGTATCTCTCCCTTGATTCTATCCAGTCGTTGACCACATGCAATATGGTCACTTAGGTTGACCCTATCCTGAGGTTTCTTTAAATAATGAGGTTGAGAATTAGTATTTCTGGCTTGATTCAAACTATTACCTCCTCTTTGGATTCCTCCCCATCTCAGATTTAGGTGATCTCTCTAGCTGGGGTTGTAGGTATTTGAATAAGGGTTTCCACCTTATTTCCAACATAATTCACATCTTCGACAGTATTGTTGATGTAGTGGAAGAGCGGTTTGTCTTCTCCACATATAAATGGTTTATTAGTAGATTCGATACGGTTAAGTCTATCTACTAACTGTTGATACTTGTCATCCTCTTAGATAACTTTTACCATAGCAGGTTTCTGGCTATATGTGAATCTTTCAATAGGCCACTGATAGGAGCTCAATTCCATGTTTTCAATTATTTCATACACATCCTCGTATGTTCTATTCATGAGGGCTCTTTCTGCTACTTTTTCTAGTCCTAATCTTGCATTTGCATCCAACCTATTATAAAACACCTGCAGTCGCATCCATTCAGGGAATCCATGGTGCGGGCACTTTTGAATCAATGTTTTTAAGTGCTCTCATGCCTCATGGAAACTTTCCCCTTCCATCTGTCTAAAGACAACAATCTCTCTTTTTAGTTGATCAGCTTTGCTAATAGGAAAGAACTTTTATAAGAACTTTCCTGCGAGCTTATCCCATGTATAGACCCTGGTGCGTACGAATCTAACCAAGAAATGGCATTATTAATCAAAGAAAAGGGGAACAAACTAAGATGAATAGCATCGTCAGCGACCCCGTTATACTTAAAAGTATCACAAAGTTGGAGAAACCATTTTAAGTGTTGATTCGGATCCTCTTTCATTATGCCCCTAAATTGCAAATTATTCTAAATCATTTGAATCATTGTCGGCTTTATCTCAAAATTGTTGGTTGTAAAAGCCGACCTTGTTATGCTTTCCTGAACCATGTCCAAACTTGGTAATGCGTAGTCTCTTAAGGTTCTCTCGTTACGTGCCATGTGCACGTTCGTGGGTAGTTTTGGTGGTGCTGGTGGATCTCCTAAAGCGTTATCATTAGCACCGTCTGGTACATTGTCTGTAGTTGGTGGTGGTGGATCTTGCATCTTTTGCTGTTGCTGTTGCTACTATTGTTGCCGACAATTTCTCTGAATTATTCTTTCTGGATCTATGACTGCTACTATAGGTGTCCCCTTACTACGAGTCATATACTAAACCCAAAAAGAGAAGATTAGTAAAAGTAAATAAAAAAAAATCATATCTACAACCTAAAAATTTCCTAATTATTCTTTTTAGTGCAAAAATTAAAATCAAACTATTGATGTTGCCTCATCGGCAACGGCGCCAACAACTTGATCGCCTCCAGACATACTAACGTCCAGAGTGTGAATACTGCAATAAAATATATGGATATATGAGGCGGTATTTGCAAGTATACGGGTCCAGTTGTAATATAGTTACAACGGAGTGGGTGAATACTCCGAGGATCGTACCCAAGGGAGGTGAGTGCTAGATTAATTTTAACCTCAACACTGAAAGATCTAATTATTATTTTAATTTAGTTATAGTACGAAGGTAAAATAAAAGGAGTTTTTAAGATTTTTATAATAATAAAATAACATAAAGAAATAAAATTTGAAGAGATCAAAGAATGTAATAAATCAAATTTGGTTATGAGTGATTAGTTCGCTTTGGTAATCCCCATCAACTACCGCTTCGGGTTCCTCGTCAATCAACTAGTCGCTATCCCAGTAGGATCTTCTGATCTTCCACTTAAATAATGAGTCAGAAAGGACTACTTATCTTCTGACCTCACAGTCCAGACTGGTTTGGGGTGAAGGTTTTCACAGATAGACCATACCAATTTTGGGTTAATTCCCACCTTGATGACTTCCTAGGGTTTTAGGTTCTTCCTTTCCCAAACAACAAATTTGTTGAGTGACCCTACAAAACAGTTAATAGGTCATACCTCCATTCGTTAATTCCCCATAGAGGGATTAGTTCCTCATGGTTTTCATGAACAATATAGAATCGATATAGAGAATAAGCATGATAAATGAATTGAAAGTATAGAGTTTAAGAAAACACCTGATTTGTATTTAAGATGAATATGAATCCACAAGTTTGATTGTCTTCCACAAATCAGATCTCTCGAGATAAATAAAGAACAACTTGAATATAAATCTAAAACCTAAAAGGAAATAAAAGCTAAGTTGAAATTAAAAGTAGAATTATAAACTAAGTAATTGATGTCTATAAATATGACAAAGGAGCCTATTTATAGCTTTCAGGTGGACGTCGTCCTTAACCCTAGGTTAGCTGACATTTTCGAGCTTTAAGTTTGATTATGCAGAACAAGATGCCCCTGGATCATGTTAGTTTCCGTCTAGAACCAATGTCGCGACACACCAGGACCTGTTTTGTGACATAGGAGTCAATATACTGCTTTTGGGATATCTTCAGGGGTATGTCGTGACACCCTTAGTCTGTGTCGCGACTACGAAGGCAGTTTCGTGATTTCTCCATTCTGCTCCTTATGTTGCAACATTGATCATTCTGTGTTGCGATATAGTGACCAACATCTATTTATTACGCCTTCTGATGGTCTCATGCACACTTACACTGTTCATTAGCCCCCTTTAGGCCTTATGCGGCCGCTAAAGTTAATAAAAGACTCAATTTGCACATTTTATTAACTTAATGAAAACTTACAAAAACATAACTAAATCCTAATGGAAATGCTTGTAACACCCTGGTTTAGGGGCTGTGCATATGGGGTATAAATCAAGTGTTAGTAGGTTTTTGGGAGTGCTTGGTTGAGTTTTAGAGGCTCTAAGAATGTTGGGATGAGAAGGGAAGGCTTTGGAAAATTTAGATTTTTAGGGTAAAAAGGAATTGGGCCTAGGAGAATTGAGCCCAATGGGCCTTAGGCGTAGTAGCATTTAAATTTTTGGAGAACAAGAGACCGGCTTAAATGCAAGTTGGACCTATTGGATAAGTGATTTTGGAAGGTTAGAAGGCTTCTATGAAGTCCCGGATCAAATATTAGCTTTGGGGAAATTTTGGTTTTAGGTGAAAAAAAAAAAAAAAAAAACCCGAAGTTGGCGGGTAGGCCTTAAGAATAAAATGTGGGGAAAAATGACACAAGTGGAGTGTGTGGTGTAGTGGCAAAGTGACGCCACATAAGAGACAAGGGGATGACTCCACAAGGGAAGGAAGGAGGTCCAAGGTTCAAGTCTTGGCTTTTGCATTTTGGTTTTCTTTTACTTGGACCTCGAAATTTGGCTATAGTTTATATTTAGTTGCGCATGGTTTAAGACACAAGAGGAGCTTGTGGCCAAGTGGCTAGCAGCGTGGATTATGTTGCAAGGGAGCACGGGTTCGAATCTCATGAGAAGCAAGGGAGTATTTATTTTATGGTGCAGACGGGAAGAGTTTCATTGAATTTAAACTCTACTGACGAAGGATCCCACATCGGAAAGATACAAAGAAGGAAGGTGAAGAGCTAGCTATATAAAGAGCATTCCTAGGAGGAGAGTAAACACATCTTGGAGGGCGTTTGGGCACAAGAGTGATCGGAGCGCTTGGTTAGCCCAGTCCCTATCGGTGTGTAACTCTCTCTACTCTAGTTGTAGAGCGGCAAATGCCGAAGTGCGATCCGGCAATAGTAGCCACACGAGCGTGCGGCGCGCACGTGTGGGGCTTCGGCCGCGATAGTTGAGGCCATCGGTAGTATTCTTGTGGGTTGGGGTCGCTTGGGCGTGATGGGCCGGTGGGCCCAATGGGCCCGTGGGCCCTTATGAGTAAATTGTGCGATTGTGTAGTATATAGTGAACTAGACTAGGTGGAACTTATATACGTGGCTAGATTTGTGTTAGGTGGGCCACACGAGCGTGTGGGCCCGAATGGGTGAAAATTGGGCTTTAGGCCCAATAGTCCATTTCGACCGAAATGGTAGTTGGGTCGCCGAAGGCGACACTTGGGCCTTTGGAAAGGCCATTCCAGTGCACGAAATTACCGATATACCCTTGGTGGGTAAATTACGAAAATGCCCTTAGTAGGTAAAATTACGATTTTACCCTTAAAGGTTGATTAGCAAGGTAAGGCGTGTCGATTTTCTTTGTGCTATAGTTTTTGTCTTGGCCGAATGGCCTAAGTGTTCATTGTTTTTATGCCAAGGCCGATTGTAGGGAAGAAGAGCACATCATTGGGAACCTTTTGTAAGTCCGTTAGTCTCATGGAGTGCGAAGCGAAAGTAGCGTTTGGGTTTTGGTATCATTTAGGTGCGTAATCATCGCACTATTTCGTGGTTTGGTTTGCTAACATGTTTATATGTGTATTATGTGTAATAGCCGCTTATAATGGCATAAGTGATGAATAATCGGTGATGGTAAGTTAATCTTGATATACATTTATATATGTACAATGTGGTAGTGATAAGTGATAAATACTCATTCTATATGATATTCTTGCATGATTTATTGACACATGGGCATGGGATTGGATTGAAGAAGGAGGAAGTGTACACAGGGATGTACGTGGTCTAATGATAGCTCAGGGCTACATTAGCGCTTGAGGGTTAGCTTTGTGCTACCTCAAGGAGGTGTTGGCTAGGTGCCCATCTCGGCGGTTGATTGCTATGTGCATCACCGTGAGACAGATTACGATATTTGGATCACTTTGGTTGATCGGTGGCTCACCCCACGGCCTCGGCAAATGAGAATGCCGAGGTAAGATTTATGGATCACGATGTGATCGGTGGCTCACCCACGGCCTTGTCTGCAGGTGCCCGCCGAGGTAACATATGTGGGATCACTTTCGGTTGTGATCGGTGGATTAGCCACGGCCTTAGCGAGGAGTCCGCTAAGGTTGGTGTCACGGTTGGATAGTAGGTTGGGTGAGATGCATTCTTGCATGATTTGTTTCGATGGTCAGTGTGGGTATGGGCCAAGCCCATACGGATGGAAATATGTGTTGTGGTTATGCACTCGAGTCGGTGGACTCACTCTTTTCATTAACCATTTCGTAGTGCATAAAGCTAGACCGGGATCGGAGAGGACAAGGTGGCCCATGCCGAGGATGATGTTCAATTATTCCATGCTTGATTTTGATATAAGTACTTTATTTGAATTGTTGGGTTGTAATAAAGGCCATTTTATGTTTTTGGTATTGCTTTAACTATGGTTTATTTAAATTAAATTGCTACGTGAAAATGATTTATGGTTTGCAACCTATTTATTCAAATTGGATATTATAAACTAAAGTTTTAAAAATGAATGAGTTTAATAGCAAAGTTTTATTCCAAAGATATGTTTTCCAAAATTCAAAAACTACGATGTTTTATTTTAAGATTTTCAACCGTCTTTTCCCGGTGACATAACCAGATTCGATCGTAGTGAATGGGCCGGGTTTGGGGATGTTACGATTTGGTATCGAGCCCGGTTCAAAACTCGGCTTTGAGGTTTTGGGCCCAAAAACGTTTCAAAATGGGTTTTATGAAAGGTTTTCAGTTAGGTGGCATGGCACTGTACCTCAGGCAAGTCCACCGTAAGTACCCTTTACTATTGCTTGTGAGTTATTGATGTGATCGGATGATTCCAATAGTGGATTACTTTAGAATCGAAACTTTGATTGCTCGAAAGAACGACTTCCGAAACTTCGTTCATAAAATTTGCTCGTGGATTAAACGAAAGGAACAAAATTTCTAATGCATAAAACTTTTAATCGATTAAATCGCGACGCTAGATATGAGTTCTAGGGGCGTGGTCGTACTTCTCGTGGACGTGGTAGAGGCGCTTTGGTGATTGTTTGTTTTGTTGCTCGTAAAGTATGTTAGCTCTTGGAGATCGAGTCTTGCGCAATGATAGCGTAGTGGAGAGAATTGGACTATTAGTTTAGACAAGTAATTTCGAGGACGAAATTATTTTAAGGAGGGTAGAATTGTAACACCTGGTTTAGGGGTCATGCATATGGGGTATAAATCAAGTGTTAGTAGGTTTTTGGGAGTGCTTGGTTGAGTTTTAGAGGCTCTAAGAATGTTGGGATGAGAAGGAAGGCTTTGGAAAATTTAGATTTTTAGGGTAAAAAGGAATTGGGCCTAGGAGAATTGAGCCCAATGGGCCTTAGGCGTAGTAGCATTTAAATTTTTGGAGAACAAGAGACCGGCTTAAATGCAAGTTGGACCTATTGGATAAGTGATTTTGGAAGGTTAGAAGGCTTCTATGAAGTCCCGGATCAAATATTAGCTTTGGGGAAATTTTGGTTTTAGGTGAAAAAAAAAAAAAAAAAAAAACCCAGAAAGTTGGCGGTAGGCCTTAAGAATAAAATGTGGGGAAAAATGACACAAGTGGAGTGTGTGGTGTAGTGGCAAAGTGACGCCACATAAGAGACAAGGGGATGACTCCACAAGGGAAGGAAGGAGGTCCAAGGTTCAAGTCTTGGCTTTTGCATTTTGGTTTTCTTTTTACTTGGACCTCGGGAATTTGGCTATAGTTTATATTTAGTTGCGCATGGTTTAAGACACAAGAGGAGCTTGTGGCCAAGTGGCTAGCAGCGTGGATTATGTTGCAAGGGAGCCCGGTTCGAATCTCATGAGAAGCAAGGGAGTATTTATTTTGCGATGCAGACGGGAAGAGTTTCAGCTTGAATTTAAACTCTCATCGAAGGGATCCCACATCGGAAAGATACAAAGAAGGAAGGTGAAGAGCTAGCTATATAAAGAGCATTCCTAGGAGGAGAGTAAACACATCTTGGAGGGCGTTTGGGCACAAGAGTGATCGGAGCGCGGATTAGCCCCAGAGTCCTATCAGGTGTGTAACTCTCTCTACTCTAGTTGTAGAGCGGCAAATGCCGAAGTGCGATCCACGGCAATAGTAGCCACACGAGCGTCGCGAAGCGCGTGTGGGGCTTCGACGCGATAGTTGAGGCCATCAGTAGTATTCTTGTGGGTTGGGGCTGCTTGGGCCGTGATGGGCCGAAGTGGGCCCAATGGGCCCGTGGGCCCTTATGAGTAAATTGTGCGATTGTGTAGTATATAGTGAACTAGACTAGGTGGAACTTATATACGTGGCTAGATTTGTGTTAGGTGGGCCACACGAGCGTGTGGGCCCGAATGGGTGAAATTGGGCTTTAGGCCCAATAGTCCATTTCGACCGAGAAATGGTAGTTGGGTCGCTCGGGCGACATCGGGCCTTTGGAAAGGCCATTCCAGTGCACGAAATTACCGATATACCCTTGGTGGGTAAATTACGAAAATGCCCTTAGTAGGTAAAATTACGATTTTACCCTTAAAGGTTGATTAGCAAGGTAAGGGCGTGTCAGTTTTCTTTGTGCTATAGTTTTTGTCTTGGCCGAATGGCCTAAGTGTTCATTGTTTTTATGCCAAGGCCGATTGTAGGAAGAAGAGCACATGCACGGGAACCTTTTTGTAAGTCCGTTAGTCTGCGCGTGCGTAAGCGAAGTATAGCGTTTGGGTTTTGGTATCATTTAGGTGCGTAATCATCGCACTATTTCTTACGTGGTTTGGTTTGCTAACATGTTTATATGTGTATTATGTGTAATAGCCGCTTATAATGGCATAAGTGATGAATAATCGTGATGGTAAGTTAATCTTGATATACATTTATATATGTACAATGTGGTAGTGATAAGTGATAAATACTCATTCTATATGATATTCTTGCATGATTTATTGACACATGGGCATGGGATTGGATTGAAGAAGGAGGAAGTGTACAGGATGTACGTGGTCTAATGATAGCTCAGGCTACATTAGCGCTTGAGGGTTAGCTTTGTGCTACCTCAAGGAGGTGTTGGCTAGGTGCCCATCTCGGCGGTTGATTGCTATGTGCATCACCGTGAGGCGATTACGATATTTGGATCACTTTGGTTGATCGGTGGCTCACCACGGCCTCGAGCAATGAGAATGCCGAGGTAAGATTTATGGATCACGATGTGATCGGTGGCTCACCACGGCCTTGTCGCAGCAGTCCGCCGAGGTAACATATGTGGGATCACTCGGTTGTGATCGGTGGATTAGCCACGGCCTTAGCGTGAGTCCGCTAAGGTTGGTGTCACGGTTGGATAGTAGGTTGGGCCGAGATGCATTCTTGCATGATTTGTTTCGATGGTCGTGTGGGTATGGGCCAAGCCCATACGGATGGAAATATGTGTTGTGGTTATGCACCGAGTCGGTGGACTCACTCTTTTCATTAACCATTTCGTAGTGCATAAAGCTAGACCGGATCGGAGAGGACAAGGTGGCCCATGCCGAGGATGATGTTCAATTATTCCATGCTTGATTTTGATATAAGTACTTTATTTGAATTGTTGGGTTGTAATAAAGGCCATTTTATGTTTTTGGTATTGCTTTAACTATGGTTTATTTAAATTAAATTGCTACGTGAAAATGATTTATGGTTTGCAACCTATTTATTCAAATTGGATATTATAAACTAAAGTTTTAAAAATGAATGAGTTTAATAGCAAAGTTTTATTCCAAAGATATGTTTTCCAAAATTCAGCAAACTACGATGTTTTATTTTAAGATTTTCAACCGTCTTTTCCCAGTGACATAACCAGATTCGGTCGTAGTGAATGGGCCGGGTTTGGGGATGTTACAATGCTTGCTTTCAAGCTCCTAAAGTGCGAAAATTAGTGTAACCTGCTACACCAAATTATGGCAGATTAGTCAACACTCATAAAAAGGGGTTACAGACATATGACCATAATATTGTCCCTAGATATTATGCATTAACTGGTGTTGAAATCATGTGTGAGATGTGTTCGGTTAATCAAATGGAATAGTTGGTTCAAAGCATAGTCTACCATGCAATTTTGATTAACATTAACATGTTTTTCACTAAGTGAAGGTTCAACTGTAAGACACCTTCATTTATGCAATTGATTTCCAAGATTATCAAAATCTAGAATATTTTGAAAATGGGGGAAGATTGTTGGAACATTTTTAAAATATATAATTTTCCAATAGTTGCAAATGAAAAGTTATAAGTTACTAAAAGTTATGTCACTTATTTAATAATAAAAGGGTCATAAATATTCAACTAGATATCTATTGAATAATTATGTTTATGGCTAAAGATATGACTATCAATTTGGGTAGTTATATCCCTATGAAGAGACATGAGAACTTTTATAAATATAAGTGAAATTTCCTTTTAAGGATAAACCAAAAAACACATCAAAAGTTTCTTTCTGTTCTTCCACTATTTCTTACATTCCTAGATTGTTCTATAAAGAATTATTTCAGAAATTATTTATAGAAATTGATATTCTTGTTATACTCTGCTCAATGCTTAGTGGATTGTTTCCGTTAGTGCAAAACGTCGACAATCATTAGGCTTCATTATATCCTCGAGGTTTATTTGCCAGCAACTCTTTTGCACACTATAATATAGGTGATAGAACCTTAAAGAAAGTGTCTTTGATACACACCTTAAAGCTTTCATTAATTTCTCATAAGTTTATTTTATCCCCACACACCAACAAAGGTTTCCTTGATTAGCTTGGGAAGAGAAAGAGTGTTTCGGTTTATTGCATTGCATGATTTTGTTAGATTTTAGGTGACTTATTGCTATTTAAGGCTTTACTAACTTTGTTTTATTATTTTGGTATTGATATTGAAGCAAAGGAAGTTGAGGAAATTTCAAATATGAAAGGGGAGGAGAATTTTTTCAGAAGCTTGATAATTTTTGGTTTGTACAAATCAATTTCTAATTTGCTGTATTTATGACTAAATTGAGATGCTTAGAGCTATCTTTGCTATTTATATATGTTTGAAGTTGGTTTTAACGATATGCTTATGCATATGGATTCAAATGTGAAGTATTGAATGTTCATTGAAATGGTTACATTGTATTTAGTGGGAATGATTGTTAGAAACATGTTGCTAGTGATTTGTTTCTATATATGTGGTTAAATTGTGTATAAAAATCATGTATTAATTCAAAATGGATCATTTAAATGACTTTGGAAAGTTTTTGGTTATAGTTGACATGCTATAGGATATGTTTAGAGCTCCTTGTGTTATGAGTTAGCCTTGTATGCCCTAGAGATTCGTTTTGTGGTGCTTTGGTTGGAAAGTGGTGTTATACATGCACTGAAGATTCATTATTGTGTACATCTTATTTGTGCTTATACATTATCTTGTTAGAGAATTGGTTGGATCCGAGTAACGCCCTAAAATTCTTGTTTTTGAATTGTGAAATTGTGTCAAGAAAATTAGTCTATTTCAGTGGCTAAGAGTTCTGTTTATGTGCTTGAGGTCCCGTGTTCAAATTTCTACCTTTGAATTTATTTTTTTATTTATTTTATTCCAACCCTTGACTTAGAACACTAGACTTATCTTTTAATTCTTGGTATTTGTTGGCAAGAATGAACCTGTTGGTGCAGTGGTAAGGCCTTAGCTTACTTTTAGGTCCCGTGTTCAAATCTTGTGTGTGTAAGTGGAGATATTTTTGCTTTCGATCTGCTATGCCACCCATATGGTCATAATTTGAGTTAAATTCAAATTCGGGAAAATTTGATAGGATAGTAATTAATAAGATTGTGGGTTTTAGGTTAGTTTTGTTTTTAAAAGAGAGATTATCTCCTAAAATTACTCTAGTAAACGTCCCACTCTCTCCCCCACTTTCTCCATTTGGTTGATTGTTGTTTTCACGTTGGTTTTGTTCTCTCTGAAACTTTTGTGCCATTTTTTTCTTCTTCGGCTATTCTTTTCCATCTTATTTTCCAATTCTCATCCATCCCTTCTTGTTAATCAATCCTACTCTTTCTTTCTTCCTTTCTCTTCTATTGTTGCTATCTGTTGCCCTATTTTCGTTTGGACCCCTTGTTGCTATGCCGATTTTATTCTGGATTCATTATTGGTCGGGTGTGGTAAGGGAATTTTAGGTTTCATGGTAAAAGGCGAGATTGTCAGGTTCACTGAGGGTGTTATGGTTGTGGACGGTGATAGTTCTTTTGTTGGTTCTTGTAGGTGAGGAACGTGAGGCGTGCTTTCCTCCAATGATTAGTGAGCCTTAGAAACTGTTATTCAATTGACATAAGTGATCGAATGCTTTGTAGTGGTTAATTCTTTGTGTTAAGGCTGATTATATTTTCGCTTGTGGCCGAATTAGTGTTTGAATTTAGTATATCATTGTTAATTAGTTCATTCTGAATGCTGATTTTAGGGTCTAGAAGTGTCCCGTAATGTCATTTTCTAGAATCGTCAGGTGTGTAACTTTGATCTTGAAAAATCAATGAACGACGCAAAAGCTGAAAACCTTACTATCAATGCCACACAATCGTGTGCTAGACCGTTTAGGTCCATTTTCAGTAAAATTAGTTAGGTCCATATTTTTGAAGTGCGTTTTGAGGTTAGTGATTTTATAGGTTTCGTTAAGTGATGTGTAAGTTGTCTAATAAATGAAAACCAATGTTCTGTTGTGATCGCATAAATTCTGGAGGTATGTTTGCCTTATAAAATGTGTTTCTGATATGCAAACTTATGAACATCGTAAGCATGATTATTCTGAATATGCCTTCATGTATGCTATATTATTGCATGTGCATTTGGGGTGGGATATGATATGTGGTGGAGGAAGTTCTGGCAGACTATGTTTTTCAATTTCTAGCGGTAACCCCGCAAATTACCATATCTTATAGTTAAACACTACATATATCTGATTATGGTGGTTTTCCACACTATATCTGGCAGTCTGACAGCATATTTCTGTACAGTGACATATGATCACTAATTTGGTGTGTGGGGTTAGATGGGTATTAATTACCCTATTTGGTGTGTTGGGTGAGACGGAGATGGCGTGTAGCTGATTGGGGTCAGATCAGTTTTTGATTTGTGTAAAGTGTTGCATCGAATAAAAAGCCATTCCACCTGTATCTGATCTATTGCTATGTTATATCACATGATATGCTTTGCCATTTATGTCTGTACGGTTACTGGTTCTGGTATGACTATTCATTTTCTGTTTAGTATTTGGGTTTAGTTACACATTGAGCTTTGTTAGCTCACCAAATGTTTTATTTTCTTCGGTAATCAACAAACTTAGGATTGAGTGGCGTATGGGAGCTTGAGTTGAATTCTCAGTAACAAAACGATTTTTAAGAGACTTTTTGGTTTAATTATGGACTTTAAGGATTGTTGGTAGCTTTTAGACTTGCTTTTCGGTTTTGGTTTATTCTTTTGGGTTTTCGATATTTATAGTATTGGTAAACTGTAATGTAATAGGCCAATTTTGGCCTGGCCCAATATCACCAAACAAAATGAAAAACAAAATAAACAATCCCTTTCACAATTTTTTTTTTACAAACCCATCAACTAAACCCAATAATTTAACCCAACAATAGCCCGGACCTAGGCCCAAAATTCTGAGGCCCAAATGGCCTAGCACCTTAATATTTCCAGAAACCCTAAGGGTTTCTGGAATTTTCCTTGCGCCGCAACAGCCCCACGTGCACGCCGCGTGCCCGCACCCCTCCACGTCGGCCCACCTCCGTACTCCACGTCGGCCCACCCCTCAGTTGATTGAACAAGTTACAGTCCTCTACCCCTGAGTTGCGGTGGTATGGATGGAAAATGATACAAGTCATGTACCCTTAAATAGCAATGGGATGGATTGAAGTAGAAACAAATCCTACATTTTGAAGTCGCAGTGGGGTGGATTCAGATCTTATACCCCTAAGTCACAATGAGATGAACCTTGAACTTACAGTGGGGCAAATCTGTTGAGCAAGATATAATCATTTTCTCGGGTTTTCTGTCGAGAATACCAGCCGAACAAGATGGCAGCATAATACATCAGTGATAAAGCCTTAAAAAACAAAGAGCGATGACGCCTTAAACTTTTTAAAAAAAGGGATCATTCTCATGAAATTCTACATTCATTCAAGACACATTTTAAGAGTATTTGAATTATTCTGATCATTGCATCCTGATCCTTATACATTTAACCAAGGATCATTCTCGGGACATTCTGCATTCATGCAAATGTCATCCATAATCATTTAGTTAGGAGCATTCGGTTTATTCTGATCATTGCATCTTAATCATTGTAAAAAGACCATTCTCATGACATTTTGTATTCATGAAAATGTCATTGATAAACTGTAAAAGTAACATATTTTAATCCCACATTTAGCATGCTTTTGGATGAATTATCCTTTATTTTATGTAATTTAGTGCTCTTAATCCTTTGTTTTCATGATTTATACTCAGGGAAGCACCGGAGGATGAAAAGAACAGAAAACGGGCCCAAAATGGAGTAAATGGGCCATATCACGAAATCCACACGGCCTGGGCCCAAGACCACATGGTCGTGCCTCACTTATCAGACCTGAACACGGCCTGGCCACGATTCACACGGGCGTGTGCCATGGCCGTGTCCCTGCCGCGGCCAAGAGGAGTTTTACTCAGAATAGGATGCTTGGAGGCAAAGAAACACAATCCAAAGTCTATTTAAACACCTTAGTAAGAATCCTATTTGAATTAGGATACTTAGGGGCCAAGTAAGGCATCTCAAAGTCTATATAAACACCGAGGGAGGCAACTTGAAAAGGGGTTCGACAGAAACCCTCTGTCGAGGGCAGCCCAAAGCTGTCGTTTAGGGGCGTCTTGCTAGGCCAGAGAGGGCAGATTTGTGGGGATTCGCTCAGGGAGAGCCAGTTGATCCATCTCATGAAGCCAGAATTATACTCAAGACGGATGATCTCCTCTTCAATTCCTTCAGGGGGTTTTAGGGATTTCTTATGTTTTGTTTTATCTTTTCTTCTGAGATGTTTTCTTTTATTGTTATGAACTAAACCCTCAAATACCCGAGGGGGATGAAACTTAGATGAATCTTGTTATCGTTTGCTGAACTATATGATAAATATTTGATTTGTTCTTAATTATGTGTTCTTAATTCTTGTGTTGATATTTCGCGGATATCGATTCAAGTTTGATGTGCTTAGGTGGAGGAGCAAAAGTCCCTGCCTAAGAGTAGATCTAGCATAGTTAAGCGGAGTTGATCGCGCGCCTAGAGATAGGGTGACGAGGCGTTTCCGAATTAGGGTGAAACCTAATATGGGAGTCCATAGATCGAGTTAATGCAATTCTAGGGGTTTTAATTAGAAAGAGATTTCAATTAATCAACCTAGGGTTAGACGTTATTCGCCTCAAGAGAGGGTTTAATATAAATTAGGGAATCCTACTGATCAAGTCAAGTGAATACATCGTGCAGTTCGAGTTTAGATAACAAGTGAAGTCTAGGTGGATTCTTCCTTGGGTGTCGTTTTAATTAATTGGTTTTTCCTCAAGTATTCTCCCAAATTCATTCTTCTTTGTCTTAGAGTCTTTAGTCTAGTAGTTAATTAATTTAGATTAAACAACCATTCGCTTAATTCTTAGGCTAAATAATAGAAAGAAAGTTAGTATTAGTACTTTTAGTTCCTTTGGGTTCGATAATTCGGTCTTGCCTAAGCTATACTACTGTTCGATAGGTGCACTTGCCTCAAACGCTGTTAGAGTTAGTTTCCAGGTTCGATCATTCTCTTTATAAATTTTAAAAAACTCGACAGACATACGATCAAGTTTTTGGCTCCGTTGCCGGGGAACTAAAATATTAAGAACGCTCAATTTTTATTACTCTAGCCATATTTTATTTTTTCAATTAAATTTTATTTTTATTTTACTAATTTTTCTTTTATTTACTTTTGTCAGGAAAATTTTAGTTTATAAAGGAGGTGGCACTGAATAACTACCAGTGGCAAGTTATGAGGACAAAGCCAACAAAAGCAGCCGATATCTACAACCTCGACCCATTAACCAGGCTATCAACCCAGTTAGAGATGTTACATAAAAAATTTGATGGTTTATACGGTTCCTCGCAGGCACATCCAGTTATGCAGTGTGAAACAAGCGGAGGCGTGGCGAATCCTGAGTACCCACCCTACGGACATGGCATGGAAAGTGAACAAGTCAACTATATGGGTAACTATGCTAGACCTCAAAATAATTTTTATGATAACACTTATAATGCAGGTTGGAGGTACCATCCCAATTTCTCGTGGGATGATCAAAGTAGCCAAAGACCAGAACTTCCTTCAAATTTTCAACAACCACCTCACCAACAGGAAGAGGAGTCGAACCTTGAGGAGATGATAACAAAATTCATGGCAGCTATAGATAACCGCCTCCAAGACACTGAGACCACCCTTAAGAATCAACAGGCATCAATCAAAGGGATCGAGAGCCAATTTGGGAAACTTACTAAGACAGTTGGACAACTTACTAACACAGTTGGACAACTTGCAAAGATAATCTCAGAACAAGTACAAGAAAGCTTGCCAAGCAACACTGAAACTAACCCAAAAGAGCAAATTCAAGCCGTAACAATTCATGACAGTGAAAGGTTAGTGGAATCTGACCCAAGGCAAGAGCCTGTGGTAAGTGAAGGTAAGGTTGAGGTAAGCCATGATTTACCAAACCCGGTGATTACAGAGTACCAACCCCGTGTGCCATACCCCGATGCGACAAAGAAAGACCACACAGAGGAACGACTCGGTAAGCCTCTTAAACTTTCAAAGAAATTTCATATTAACTTGCCATTTCTAGAAGCTCTTTCGCAGATGCCAGATCCTAGACCTCGTGTCGATAAAGAAGAAATTCATGAGGAACGAAGGCTTTGGATCGATGAACTAGACGAATCGAAGACACACTTCAAGAAGAGACTAAAAACACACGAAGCAAAAATGAGGCAACTCCACGACGAACTTAATAATGAAACAACCCAGCTTAAGATAGGAGATCAGGTACTCAAAATCTTCCCAGATGGAACGGTCGAGGTAACACATTCTAATTTCGGCACTTTTGAGGAAAACATTACTCGACTTAAATTTTATATCAATAACCGAATTGACCGCATGACAAATAATTTTCACCTCCTCAAACCACCATGACCATACGAATGAGAGGTAAAGTCTAGCTTAAGACTATAAACGAGCACTTCTCGAGAGGCAACCCGAGCACTAACCCCATTAATTTTTACATTTTTTTTATTTTTACTTTTATTTTTCCTTTTAGCACCTAACCATAAACTAACCAAGGTACAGATTTCCATACCACACGGCCTTGCACACGGTGTGTGGCGTGGCCGTGTGGCCACCGCAGGAAGGTACAAGGGCGGGGGCAACCACCAGATCCATAATTTCTATTTAACCCCCTTCTTCCTTTTTCTTTTCCAGTTGTCTTTCTTCTTTCATTTTCCATTATTTACTTTTATTTTTATTTTTTTATTTTCTTTATTATCTTCCTCTTATTCTTCATGCCACTTAATTTAGATTAGGATACAATAAAATCAGACCGGCTACTTTGAGGATTCAAGTTCAAACGGTTCGAGGTGCTTCCTCACATTCACCTCCGCTCAATTCCTATCCGGTTTCTTTTCATTGACTCCATCCAAAATTCAGGAAGTTTCACTTCTCTCCCTATCTTATGATTTTATTATTATTTTGCTATTATCTATCTTTGTACATTGAGGACAATGTACATCTTAAGTGTGGGGGGGTGAACAACCTAAAAAGGTGCCTAACTTTTTTCATTATTCTCAAATTCCTGAAATTAGGTGCCAAACTTTTTGCATTATTCTCAAATCCTGAATTATGTCTTGTTTCTTAAGTAAGTTTCTCATACTATAATTAGAATGAAATTCCTTTGATTTATGATTTTTATTGATATGTTTTGGATTAAGTCATTGATAATTGTGCATTTATGATTAAATTCTAAGAATATTAGAGAATCAAGCATGATAAGTCTATTTTTCAGAATTAAAATTTTTCTAGGTTGTCTACCTGAATTTAAATATTACTTTGAAGTTTGAAATTTACGAGGATGACATCAAAATACCCATAATTTTTGTGAGATTTTGAGCCTTATAGAGCATATATTCTTTTTCTGCTCACTTTTTGATTATGAGTGTGTCAACATTGATTTGTTATTCTAGAACTTGCATCGATTATACATGTCGAGACCACACCATTGATTTGATATACAGAGATGATAAAGGCACCTAAGATTTACCCCACTCACTCTACTAAAAAACCTATCTTCATAATTAACCCCTAGTGAACCCCGTTTAATCCTAACAACCCTTTTATTGACTCACCCACTAATATTAACCCAAAACCCTTTGTATTTGTTATCACCATTCTTCTTGACTACCCTTTTTTTCGAGATTTGATTTTGAGCGGTTACCTAACTATGTTCTATATTTCAGTTGTTAAAGTACTTTCTTATTATTGTAAATATTTAATGATCTGTTCTTAAAAAAATAAAAAAATGACGAAGTATATTCATTATTAGTCTTATAATTAAGTGAGCTTACATATTTAAATTCCACATCTTGAAGAAAAAGCTCGTATTATTAGTATTACAAGTTTATGTGATTATTAAGGATTAGTTCGTTTTTCTAGTTAGGTAATTTGTCAAGTCAATCTCGATTCTAACCCTCTAATTCAGCCTTTATCCACACCTTTAACCTAAGCCCCAAGTACAACCTCAAGTAAAGACCTTTTGATTTGTGTATCATCTTATATTATAGTGGTGGAGATTTGATTTTCATGCAAGCCAATGGGATTAACTTTTCATGTTCGACTTTTGAGTGCCTAATTTTGAACCTTAAACACTTTGAGTGGTTTGAGTGAATCTTTAGTGAGGATGTCAATCCTTGTCGATTTTGAATCAAAGGTAATTATTTAGATGAGGGGAAACACCTATGTTTTGTCTTTGCAAATGTATGACTTAGACTGTTTGAATCTTTAGGACTCTTTGAGTTGAATTATCCATGTATAAATTATCTCCGAATTATGATGAAACACTATCAATGACTATTATGAATTGAAGGAAGTTCGTTTTAATTATGAGTTGAGAATTTTACTTGAGGACAAGAAAAAGCTTAAGTGTGGGGGTATTTGATAAACCGTAAAAGTAACATATTTTAATCCCACATTTAGCATGCTTTTGGATGAATTATCCTTTATTTTAAGTAATTTGTTGCTCTTAATCCTTTGTTTTCATGTTTTATACTCAGGGAAGCACCGGAGGATGAAAAGAACGGAAAACAATCCCAAAACAGAGTAAATGTAACACCCCAAACCCAGCCCATGCGTTATGACCAGATCTGACATGTCACATGAGAAAAACGTGTAAAATCCTTTTGATTCGTACTAAAATAGGTATTATTTTATAATCAAGAAAAACAAGTTTGATTTGAAATATTTGAAAAAAATACAACTAATCTCGAAGGTTGATTGATAAATTGATAATTTGAACTAGTAATCTTATAAAACCGTGACTTTAGAAAATATCGTTGATAATTCGAAAGAAAATTTCTGAGTTAAAATATTTGAAAAAGTTTGTTATGAAATCCATTTTTTAATCTATTTATGAAAACCTATACTTAAATTTTTAGAAAAATCCCCATTTAAAACAAATCAAGCAATATAATAAGTACGTCAAAACATAAAGCAATAATAAAAATATTCCAGAGGCCTTATTACAACATAAAAACCCAAAATAGTAAAAGTAATAAAATAAACGGAAATAGAAATCTAAAGTTCAAAAACACCATTTCTGAAGTATGGCCTCCGCCGAGTCATCCATGGCCCAAGTCCACTTCACTGAGCATTACCTGCAAGGGTTAAGGAAAAAGGGGTGAGTTACTAGAACTCAGTGTATAATCCCCTTACCGTTATCCACTGGGCCTGAATCCATTTAGCAATAACTTGGGCTTAAGCCCATTTACATAATAATATTAAAATGATATGAATGCAACCCAACCCATCCATCCATCACACCCCCGACCAGCCAATCACACCTGTGGGGATCAAGTCAACCCACCCCGCCGCTCACACCAATTCGCAGGCAAGTTGCCGTTTATAATATATTTGTTTCACAGGCAATTTGCCATTTATAATATTTGTGGCAGAGCCACCGGAGTGTCGCTGCAGTCAAGCTACTTTCATATAGTATTTTCGTGGTCAAGCCACCAAAATCATAAGTAAACATTTTGTGGCAATGCCACCAGGCTACACTGCTCTTCATACATTTTTCCCAACCCATGCGATATGTAACATGCAACATACATAATAAAACATAATATCCACATATATGTACAACAATCATTAATCCAATAATTTATTACGGTGAATTGGCACATTATAGAACTTTGTAATTAGGCCCATTAAGGCATTCTAATAAATCGGCCCATAGGGGCATTTTCGTAAATCGGCCTATAGGGGAATTTTCGTAAATTGGCACTTTAAAGGCATTTAAGCAATTTGGCCCGTTAAGGCATTTTGAAAAAAACGACCCGTTGAGGGTATTTTCGTAATTCGGCCCATAAGGGCATTTTCGTAATTCTACAAACTAACTCTGTTTTTGTCAAATCTTAGTATTAACGATGTTTAAGCAAATCACTCGATTTATACCATAATATCGTTATTAAGTTCATAAGCATCATCGATCAATTTTTCTAACATGATGATAAATCACAGATTTACGGAATTTCGGTGTGAGATTACACACCTGATTACGGTAAGTATCAAACTCTCTTGATCGTCGGCACCTATGACAACATAATACTCGATTAATCTAATGAACGATATTTTTATTAATCTAAATCTAAACCAAGCAATCTATTGAAACGCTTACCCTCGATATCGTGAATGACCACGATTTGTCTATTCTCACCGGATGATAGTCCACAACCCGGTGGGAAATCTCGAATCGCCGATACCGCTCTACGCTTGAACTTAGGAGTAGGAATCGCAAATCCACTCCTTTTGTGTTCTCCAATCACTTTTCCTTTCAAATCGGTTCCACTTTCTTCCATTGGAAAAAGTCGTAATCAAAAACGATATTACGATGATATAAAACGATTGTCTAAGGAAAAAGGTTCGGCTTACCACTATTTCCGTATGATCAACAAGTGGATAGATCGAGCGATTTAGTCCTTAAAAAATAAACGATTAGTCACAACCACTATTCCGTTTAGCAACTAACCGGTTAACGAAAAAGATTGAAAAGAACCATGACGAATCCCTTACCTTAATGATGATGAATCCGATTTCTATCGATTGACTTATGGCTACGGATGAGACAAGATTATGAGAATCGGCTTTTCTCTATAACACTACACTAGAAGAAAAACATGATTTAAGAGAGTAGGAGAGATATATTTTGATAAAGAAACAAAGTGAAATATCAATTAGTGATAGACACACATATTTGGCTAGAAAGAAAAAAGAAAATGAAGATGAAAAGAGGGGAATGAAGTCACTTACCAATTCGGTCAAGAAAGGAGTGTCCAACACAAAAGAAAAAGAAAAGAAGAAGAAGAGATTAGGTGTTAATAGGTTCGGCTAGTGAAGAGAAAAGAGAAAAAGAGATAGAAAAGAAGTGTTAGGGAGTTTCGGTTGACACATAAATGAAAATGATCAAAATGGTCAAGATGATCAATATGAGATGGGTGTTTCGACAACAAGGGAAGAATGAGTATAGATGGATTGAGAGTTTCGGCACAACAAGGGAACAAGATGAACAAAATGCAAAGAGAATTTTGACCAAAACAAAGGAAGAGAGTTGGGAAGAGAAAACACCAATATGCTAAAAAGAAAGTAGGCCTTCCAAGCACTAATTTGCCAAATGACTAATGAAGAATTCGGCTACCCAAAACCCCCTCTCAAACCGTGTATCATCTTTACCAAAAGATGAACATTGACCAAATAAAATCTTTCCAAAACACCTTCCACACTATAAGCCAACATGTTCCCTTCTCTTTCCTTTTTCTTTTGATTCTTTCCATCATTTTCCCTTACTTTCCTCCATACCATATTTCTTTAGCCATCTTTCCATAATTAAATGTCTCCCTTACCATAATTACCACCATGGCCAACACTTTGGGAAGAAGCACAAAAATTAGTCAAAATAATTTGCACTAGGTGGGATTCGAACCTCTTCCCTCCATGCTCTTCACTTGACGCCATAACCTCCTTGCCATATGCTCACTTATGCTAGCAAATTACTCACTTATTTCCATAAGCCTTGCTGCCACTTACATTCTCTCCTTAAGGTGCCTAAACATAAAATTTTTTGCTAAGGCCCAACTTAACCCCAAGCCTTCTTAGGACCCCTAAACATACACAATTAATATTTTTAACTAGCCCATCGCATAGTATAATGCAAAACATAAAATTCCGAATTTCAGGATGTTACACCATAAACTTCCAAACTGACTTTCCCACTAAGTCCAACTCGTAATTATTCTATTCCTTATTCTCAAAATTCTAAAAGGCTTCTACGCTCGGGCCCAATAGGCCAAATTCTGCTAGGCCCAATTTTGGGATGTTACAGTAAATGGGCCATATCATGAAATCCACACGGCCTGGGCCCAAGACCACACGGTCGTGCCTCACTTATCAGGCCTGAACACGGCCTGGCCACGATTCACACGGGCGTGTGCCATGGCCGTGTCCCTGCCGCGACCAAGAGGAGTTTTACTCGGAATAGGATGCTTGGAGGCAAAGAAACACAATCCAAAGTCTATTTAAACACCTTAGTAAGAATCCTATTTGAATTAGGATACTTAGGGGCCAAGTAAGGCATCTCAAAGTCTATATAAGCACCCAAGGAGGCAACTTGAAAGGGGGTTCGACAGAAACCCTCTGTCGAGGGGAGCCCAAAGCTGTCGTTTAGGGGCGCCTTGCTAGGCTAGAGAGGGCAGATTTGTAGGGATTCGCTTAGGGAGAGCCAGTTGATCCATCTCAAGAAGCCAGAATTATACTCAAGACGGAGGATCTCCTCTTCAATTCCTTTAGGGGGTTTTAGGGATTTCTTATGTTTTGTTTTATCTTTTCTTCTGAGATGTTTTCTTTTATTGTTATGAACTAAACCCTCAAATACCTGAGGGGGATGAAACTTCGATGAATCTTGTTATCGTTTGCTGAACTATATGATAAATATTTGATTTGTTCTTAATTATGTGTTCTTAATTCTTGTGTTGATATTTCACGGATATCGATTCAAGTTTGATGTGCTTAGGTGGAGGAGAAAAAGTCCCTTCCCAAGAGTAGGTCTAGCATAGTTAAGCGGAGTTGATCGTGCGCCTAGAGATAGGGTGACGAGGCGTTGCCGGATTAGGGTGAAACCTAATATGGGAGTCCATAGATCGAGTTAATGCAATTCTAGGGGTTTTAATTAGAAAGAGATTTCAATTAATCAACCTAGGGTTAGACGTTATTTGCCTCGAGAGAGGGTTTAATATAAATTAGGGAATCCTACGGATCAAGTCAAGTGAATACATCGTTGTCAGATTTAGTTTCCAGGTTCGATCATTCTCTTTATAAATTTTAAAAAACTCGACAGACATACGATCAGTCATCCATAATACATTTAGTTAGAAGCATTGGATTCATTCTGATCATTGCATCCTAACCATTTTGCATAAGCATAAACACATAAAATCGATTTTACAAGATAAGTCCCCCAAAGGACAGGTTCACAACATCGGTGAATTCACAGATCTTGTCTTCCTAAGTTCGCAGTGAAGCAGATCAAAAATACCAGTCTGGCATCCCTGAGTTTGCAGTGGAGTAGATTGAAGATAGCAGATCCGGTCTTCCTAAGTTTGCAGTGAAGCAGATCGAAGATTGTGGTCTTATCTTCCTAAGATAGCAAGGAAGCAGACTGAAGATTTCAGATTTCATTCGCTCGAGGTAGCAGTGGAGCAGATCAGTTAAAGACTGCAGATCTTATCTCACGGAGCAGTAGTGAAGCAGATCGAACTCTGAATTTTTATCTCCTCGAAGTTCCAGTTGTAACACCCCTTACCCAGGTTCTACGCCAGAACCGAGCCCGAGGCATTACCGAACTCAAACCACCTGATCGCCACTTAGGCTCGTCGTAACTACTCTCTGAAGTTATCTCAACAACCTCATTCTCGACTTACGAGGCCTCACTCCTACACACGAGGACTCTCGAGACTAAACTGGAACTTTTTCAAATCTTAAAAATTTTCTCTTTATACAGGTCTCACACGCCCGTGCAAGATTAGACATGAAACACCCCAAACCCGGTCCACAAGCCCGACCGGATATGGTATGCTTCTTAAGAAAAACTCATTTTTTTGTCGTTTTGTAATAAGATGTGATTTTTGGGGTAAAAGAATAAATTTAAGTACGGAACTTGATAAAAACCGTTTTTAATACGTTATCGGAAAATATTTAATTGATTAGTTGAAATTGATCGTAGCGAATATAAAGTTAAAACGTAAAAGTAACATAACTAATGGCGGCCTTATTACAAAAACATATCCCAAAAAAAACAAAATATATAAGAAAACGTAGTAAGTTTAATAAAAAGTAAAAATTTCAATTTACTGAGTTGAGCAATGGCCACCACGCGATCCTCTTTGACCCGGTCCAAAATCATTGTGTATCACCCGAAAAAAAGTTATCCCACGAAGGGTGAGTCAACAGACTCAATGTGTAACATTATACTAAAAGTCCAATCGATCATAGTAACAAAGTCCATAATATAACAAATCAATAATAATATGATTAAATCACATATACATATAAATGAAATGCAATCCCGAACCCAACTTAGATATCCATCCGCTACACACCACCCGTACCTACCAATCACACCATGGGGATTTCTAAATCGACCCTCCATCCGCTACACACCATCGAAGGCGATTGTTTGCAGTCCTTCTAGCACATCGCCTTTATAAATTGTGGCATAGCCACGAGATAATTGTGACAGAGTCACCGGATTTATAGTATATGACCAAGTCACCGGATTCATAATATCGTGACCGAAGTCACCGGATTATGTGGTAAAACCACCGAACACTTCCCCTTTCAATATTGCCCATATGCCCATGCAATAACATATTATTTCAATATCATGCCATATACCTCATAATCATATCGGAATCGAAAACATTTCATATTATGCATATAGCATTATTTATGATATAAATATCATGCCTTTGAATCATAATCCCAAAATCATAATCAATTATTGAATATGTTTCATATTAAAAACTTACATAGTACGAAGGAAAAAGCGTTACCTCAATTCATCGTACCATTGAGTGGTACCCAAAGCTATAATCGTTCATATTTCATTATAAACACATCTATATAAATAAAGCTACTAATCAATTAGATGTTTAGTATAAGTTACACACCTTGCAAACACAAAGAGCGATAGAAACTTTAGGATTTCCGACTCTTGCCTACACGTCGACAGAACCTACATATCACTATGTGAGAAATCGGTTATCACTAAAAGATATGGCCTTTGGCGAATATCATTATCCCTTACCTTGGATTATTCAAATTTGAATGATCTCTTCCTAACGTTGACTACAAGACAACCCCAAAATCTTCCTTCAAAGGTTTAGCCACGGAGAAATAAGAGGATTAGATTCCTAAAATCGATTAATCCAAAGAAAATAAAGAAAAAACCATTGATAGAAAAGCCTTGCCCGAACACGATGATCGATTAACCCTTACTAGAACTATCAAGAAATTCGGCCTTAACAACTTAAAAGAAAAGAATGATAATTTAGGCTTTAACAAAAGAAAGAAAAGGAAGAAAAAGAATGATGAAAAAGGTATAGGATAATTTTTACATTTATGATAGGAAAAGGGAAGAGAGGAAGAGAATGAAAAAGAAAATAAAAGAGAATGCTTTTGGTGTAAGATGGATTCGGCACTAGAGAGGAAGAAAAGAATGGTAAATGTCTTCAAAGATGACAATATTTTGGTTCCAAAAGAAAGTAAACTTGAGAGGAAAAGAAGAAATAAAAGTATCTATTTGGTCAAAATGCAAAGGCCAAAACAAAGCAAACTTTTTACCAAATGCCTATTGATAAATTCGGTTAAGAGAAATATTTTTGGACAAAGGAAAAATGCACAAATTGACAACTTTTGGTCAACTAAAACCTCCCAAATCCCATACCAAAATTTCGGCCAACACAATAGCCTACACAATCCCCCTTTTTCCTCCTTAATTCTTCCCTATCAACCCCATAATTTCCAACACAATTAAACCACTCCCTTAGCCCCTTATGCCGTCTAGGTTCATGGTCACATGACCATGGAAAAGCATCCAAAACCACACCCACTCTTCAAGCCTCTTGTCCCCTAAACTTTCCTTATCCACTTGATTCCTTACCATAACTCCTAACTTGCCTTTTCCTATTGGTCTACTATCCAAAAATAAAAGAATAGTCCATCTATTAAGGATAAGGTTTGACCGACACTATAGGGAAGAAAACAAAAATTAAAATTCCTCCCAATTGCTAGCTAAAGGATTCGAACCTCTCACCTCATGCATTCACCCATGCACCTTCACCACTTTACCAATAGCTCAACTTATGATCAAAACATCAAATTAATTCTCTTAAGGCCAAACTTGCTTAGTTCCCCTTCTAAGATTAAAATCTAATATTTTCTAAGGCAATCCTTTACTTTCTAAAATTCCCAAAGTCCCTAGAACTCATACAAAGAGCACATAACAACAATGCACACATTCAAGCGAAAATTTTCATAACCCCTAAATCCGGGATATTACAAGACATGCCCGTGCATGGACACACACGCCCATGTCCCCAAACCGTGCCTAGAAACCCAGCATTCTGCCAATGCCCCACAGCCAAGGCACACGACCGTGCTTACCACCCGTGGTGCACACTGACTACTTTAACACAGCCTAGAGTCTAGACACACGCCCGTGTGGCTAGCCCGTGGCCAATTCTGATTTAAAATACTAACATACAGGGGACGCACGGCCAAAGCGCACGCCCGTGGGCTGATCGTGTGTCACACATGGCCTAGACACACTCCCGTGTGTCTATCCACATGGGCAAGAACAAAGCTATGTGCCAAGCTCTTTTCACCCCTCTAGCATACACAACATATACTCATCTAACACCATCATAATCAACTCAAATTGAAGTGCATTCTCACATAGAAAACTACATCTTTCTTTCATATAATGTAATAGCCAACAACCATGGCATTATACAAAATAAGCTATCCATCTAAAGGCCAACACATCTTAGCCATTTACAACAAAATCCACTAACTTGTCTAGCCCCTATACATGCCATATACAAAATAATAAGTTTCATGTACCAAAGTGTGCTTATGATATGCAGTTTCTTCTTGATAATCCTCGTGTCTCGATTCAACGCTTTTAATCTATAAGACAAGGAAAAGAAAGAGAGTAAGCTTTGAGCTTAGTAAGTTTACACATAAACAATTAAGCAACATAGTATAAGCTAAGCAACCATTAGCATTATACCAACAAGTAATTCACAACTATGCTTACTCTTTCTATCCCTTACCACATTTCCAACACATCATGAGTCACATACTCATAACCATCGAAATGCACCCCTGCATTCAATGTCACATTTACACAATATACAACACATCATTATTTCTCAATAATTCATCCCCACAGCTAATTAACTTAATAATACATCCACACAACTATTTTACTCAATAATGCAATCACATGGCTAATCCACACAGTTAACCCACACAGCAAATGTCTCGGTGGTTTCGCACTTAGCACACCACAATCGATTAATAATGTGGTATCGCACTTAGCCTACCACAAAGGTAATCATAGGGTTTTCTCACTTAGCCCACTAAACGATATACCTCACGATAGCATCGCACATAGCCAGCTCATCGTCAATATGCATTAGGATGGTATCGCACTTAGCCTACCATCTAGCATTATCACTACACATTCACATGTCTACTTACTCAATTAAACATCCATTCACAATTCTACTACATTCATTCTACTTGGACCACATAGGTTCTCAATCAATCTCGAACAAGCTACACACTAGCTATCATCAACAAATTGTAAGTATGAATGCATTGTTTATGCATAGACTTACCTCGATACTCAAAAGTATAGAAATATGCAATTTAGTCCACCACCTTACTTTTGCCTCAGTTCCGATCCGGGCTTCGTCTTTCTTGATCTATAATGAATAAATCAGCTTATTCAATACATACATTGACTAAATTGACCCTCATCTCATACTTTAGCAAAATTACTATTTTGCCCCTAAACTTTCTCATATTTACACTTTAGTCCCAAAGGCTCATAAAGTGATTTTTATTCAACTTTCTAGTCTTTCATGCTTAGCCGAACCACTTATTCAACTAAAGCTATCATCAATTCTCACTAAACCACATATGTATGACCAAACTAAAGTTTTTCATAAACTGGTCCCTACATGCATTTTCATGGAAAATCACTTAGCAAAAGATGTTTCTACTACATCAAGCTTTCATATTCTTCCATAAAACAAAAAAATACATGCATGTCATACATATGTACATTTTTGAACATCCATAATAGCTCACCAAAAAGCTAAAAATAGCTTACTCATGCTACTAGGACTTCAAAAATACGAAGAATATCAAAAATCGGGCTTAGGAGCACTTACTAGCAAGCTTGAAAAATTGAAAGAGCCCTAACAATGGCTATTGAAATTTTCGGCAGCTTGGGGGAGAAGATGAGTGAATTTTTGTCATCTTTTCACCTATTTAATCACTTAATAACTAAATGACCAAAATGCCCTTTTTGATAAACTTCAAATTTTAACTCATCCATGCCCATTTTTGTCCAAAAATTAGAATTTGGATAAATTACTATTTAATGACCTCTAATTAATAATCTAAAGCTATTTCACACATATAGCTTCTAGAAACACACATTTTGCAACTTTTGCAATTTAGTCCTTTTGGACAATTCAACCATAATTTCACAAAATTGCTTCATGAAACTTTCACACTAGCATGCATACATAATATAAACCTCAAAAACTCATTCATAACCCTCAGATTTGTGGTCTCGCACCACTATTCTGACTAGGCCCTAAACTGGGATGTTACAACTCTCCCCCCTTTAGAGATTTTCGTCCCCGAAAATCTTACCTGTAAAGAGGTTTGAATGTTGCTCTCTCATAGCGTCTTCCGTTTCCCACGTAGCCTCTTCCACACCATGTTTCTGCCATAACACTTTCACTAATGCTATGCTCTTATTTCTCAACTGTTTCACTTCTCGAGCCAAGATCTTAATCGGCTCCTCTTCATAAGACATATCCGGTCTTATCTCAATTTCCGTCGAAGGAATTACAAGTGAAGGATCGGAGCGATACCGTCGCAACATTGACACACGGAACACGTTATGAATCTTTTCCAACTCTACCGGCAAAGCCAACCGGTATGCTACAGGCCCAACTCTATCTGTAATCTCATTCGGCCCTATAAACCTTGGACTCAATTTCCCTTTTCGTCCAAATCTCATAATCTTATTCCACGGGGACACTTTCAAAAACACTTTGTCGCCCACTTCAAACTCAATTTCTTTTCTTTTCAAATTCGCGTATGACTTCTGTCGGTCCGAAGCAGCTCTCAGACTATTACGGACTACTTTTACCTTCTCTTTGGTTTCTTTCACTAGATCGACCCCATGGATCCGCTTCTCACTAAGCTCGGTCCAATACAAAGGAGTCCGACACTTACGACCATACAAAGCCTCATACGGTGCCATCTGTATACTCGAATGATAACTGTTATTATAGGTGAATTCCACCAAAGGTAGATATCTCTCCCAGTAACCTTCGAATTCTAGCACACAACATCGAAGCATATCTTCAAGAACTTGAATCACTCTTTCAGACTGACCATCGGTTTGCGGATAGAACGCGGTGCTGAAATTTAATCTCGTACCCATGGCCTCTTGCAACTTCTTCCAAAATCTCGAAGCAAACCTCGGATCTCTATCCGATATAATAGACACAGGTACACCATGCAATCTCACTATCTCTGCCACATACAACTCAGCTAACTTATCCGAAGGAATAATCAACACGTCTTTGGAATAAAGTGAGCCGACTTTGTCAATCTATCCACAACAACCCACACAAAGATCTCTCTTTCTCTGAGTCATCCAGCAACCCCACAAAAAATCCATGGTAACCCGATCCTATTTCCATTCGGGAACCATCACTGGCTGAAGCAATCCCGAAGGCACTTTATGCTCAGCTTTCACTTGTTGACAAATTAGACACTTTGCCACAAACTCTGAAATATCTCTTTTCATTCCTGGCCACCAATAAAACTTCCTCAAATCGTTGTACATTTTTGTACTGCCCGGATGTACTGACAAACATCCACTGTGGGCTTCATGCAAAACCTTTCAAATCAACTCCTCATTTTTAGGAACACAAATTCTGTCGCGATAAAGCAAACAACCATTCGAACCCATTCGAAAATCAGAATCACATTCTGACCCGTACCTAGCTATCTTAGCTTGCATCTCGCTGTCATATCTCTGAGCCTCAGACATTTGTTGAACAAATAGTGGCTTAGCTCTCAACTCTGCCAAAATAGCACCATCATCAGACAATGCTAAACTCGCTCTCATAACTCTTAGAGCATACAAGGATTTCCTACTCAAGGCATCTGCAACCACATTTGCTTTTCCCGTGGTAATCAATGACTAACTCATAGTCTTTCAACAACTCAAGCCACCGCTCTGCATCTCAGATTCGGATCCTTCGATCCATCAAATACTTTAAACTCTTGTGATCCGTAAAGATTCGACACTTCTCACCATACAAGTAATGTTGCCAAATCTTTAACGCAAAAAACAATCGCAACCAACTCTAAATCATGAGTCGAATAATTCTTCTCGTATGCGCTTTAGTCGCCTCAAGGCGTAGCGACTACCTTACCCTCTTGCATCAACACGCAACCGAGACCATTAAATGATGCATCACTTTGAAAACCACGAACTCTTTCCCCGATTTTGGTTGAACCAAAATCGGTGCCTCTCGATCAACATTGTTTTCGATCTTTGAAGCTCATTGACATGTCTCGATCCATTCAAACTTGACATCTTTATGCAATAGTTTCGTCATCGGGGTGGCTATCACAGAGAACCCCTTTACAAAACGTTTGTAATATCCCGCTAATCCCAAGAAACTTCTGATTTTTGACACGTTCTTCGGTGTTTTCCAATCCACAACAGCCGATATCTTACTCGGGTCAACTCTGACACCATCACCTGACACCATGTGTCCTAGGAATCCGACCTCTCGGAGCCAAAACTCACTCTTGCTAAACTTAGCATACAACTGCTTATCTCTCAAAGTTTGCAAGAGAATTCTCAAATGCTCTTCGTGATCGTTCTCATCCCGAGAATAGATCAATATGTCGTCAATGAAGACAACTACAAACTTGTCCACATACGGTCTGAAAACACGGTTCATCATATCCATAAAATTCGCAGGTGCATTCGTCAAACCAAACGGCATAACCAAAAACTCATAATGGCCATACCTTGTCCAGAAATGCGCTTTTCAACACATCTTGCTCTTTCACTGAAATGATAATAACTTGGACCTTAAGTCTATCTTGGAGAACATTGTAGCTCCCTTGCTTGATCAAAGAGATCATCAATCCTTGGTAAAGGATACTTATTCTTCACCGTCACCTTGTTCAGTTGTCTATAGTCTATACACAACCTCATAGACCCATCTTTCTTCTTCACGAATAATCTTTGGAGCACCCTACAAATGAGTAGCTCAATCTTGCAAAACCCTTTATTTGTCAACTCTTACAACCGAACCTTGATTCTTTCAACTCCACTTTGCCCATCTGCATGCGGAGCAATCGAAATAGGTTCCGTTCCCTAACCAACTCAATTCCAAATTCAACCTCTCTCTTTGGAGGTAATCCGGTAACTCTTCCGAGAAATACATCCGGGTACTCACATACCACTGCATCTTTCGTTTCAAACTCTACTCCAACCTCTCGAGTATTCAACACAAAAGCAAGATAGGACTCACATCCTTTTCTCAAACATTTCTCACCCACTAGGGAAGAAATCATCACTGTAGACTATCCGATCCACCTGATTCAACCCGAACCACATCTCCACTCTCACATTTCAATTCAATAAACTTACTACCACAGTTCACTAAGACACTATAGGTAGTCAACCAATCCATGCATAGGATTAAATCAAACTCATCAAACGGCAACAACATAAGGTTTGCCGGAAAACAATGATTCTCAATCAATAAAGGACAATTCTTACACACTCTGTCCACTAACACATGCTTTCCTAACGGGTTTGACACCTTAACCACTATGTTCGTAGACTCAACGGTCATACTCAAACTAGATGCTAATCTCATGCAAATATAAGAATGAGTAGACCCTGGATCTATTAAAGCAATAATGAAGGTGTCATAGAGAGAAAAAGTACCCGTTATCACATCAGGGGATGATGCTTCTTCGCGAGCGCGAATAGCATACGTCCTCGCAGGTGCCCGACCCTCTGGTCTCACAGCAGAATCTCTGGGCGCACCTCTACCACTATTCCCGCCTCTCGGGTTCCTTGGTGGTCTACCCCTCGTAGACACATCACTATGTCTCAGCTCTTGCCTCTCTTCCATTTCATCCCTCTCGGGACAGTTACGGATAAAGTGGCCAGGGGAACCACACTTATAACATTTTCGAGTATTTCCCTAACACTCTCTAGTGTGGTACCTACCACAACTGGGACACTCCGGTTTACTCTTTGTATTGCCCACACTTTCCATCGAGGGAGCTTGGGCTCTCGAACCCGAGCGAGTATTGCCCAAGTCTCGATTCGAATAACCCACTGGTGCTGTCGTCCGAGGATTCACTTCCTTAGATCTTTTCGACTGGGCTTGATATGACTTGCCCATCGGCCTCTTTCTAGCATCTCGGGCTTCACTCACAACCCTCCTCTTTTTTGAACTCAGCTCTTCGGCCTTACTTGCCCTCTCAACTAATACCACAAATTCTTTCAACTCCAAAATGCCCACTAGGAGTTTGATGTCTTCATTTAGCCCATCTTCGAACCTCTTACACAAGATGGTCTCAGTCGATACACATTCTTGAGCGTATTTACTAAGCCTAACAAACTCACGCTCATATTCCGCCACTGTCATTCTTCCTTGTTTCAACTCAAGGAATTCCTTCCTTTTTCGATCAGTAAACCTCTGGCTTATATACTTATTCTGAAACTCTTCCAAAAAGAAGTCCCACATCACCCGCTCTCTCGGGACCACTAGCGTCAATGTTTTCCACCAATGGCATGCCGAATCTCTCAGCAAGGATACGACACACTTCAAACTCTCTTCAGGCGTACATGAGAGTTCATCGAACACCCTCATCGAGTTCTCCAACCAGAACTCCACCCTCTCAGGGTTATCATCTACCTTAGCTCTAAACTCCTCAGCCCCGTGCTTCCTAATCTTATCCACCGGGGGCTTCGATATCCTCACTACATCCATACCTTGAGGAGCCACTGGATTTGGCTGAGGTATAAGAGGAGGTTGAGCATTAGGGTTCGCTCGAACATAATCCGAGTACCAATTACTCATCATCTGGAGAAAGGCTTCCCGAGCCTCTTCCCCTTGACCCCTAACCTCGAGTCCACTCTCAACAGGCGCGGTTCCTTGCGCAGGAGCCGGCGCATTACTAGCTGCTTCATTAGTAGTCGATTCATCGGGATCCATATACTATATAAAACAAGGTTTAAATCATCAGAAACCACCACACTATCATTGTACACTTATGGCATGTATAGCTAGACTCTTACACCCGCTACGGTAGTCCTAGAAACGGCTAAACCATAGCTCTAATACCACTAAATGTAACACTACTTACCCGGGTTCTACGCCGGAACTGGGCCCGAGGCGTTACCGAACTCAAACCATCTGATCGCCACTTAGGCTCGTCATAACTACTCTCTGAAGTCATCTCAACAACCTCATTCTCGACTTACGAGGCCTCACTCCTACACACGAGGACTCTCGAGACTAAACCGAAACTTTTTCCAATCTTAAATATTTTCTCTTTATACAGGTCTCACACGCCCGTGCAAGATTAGACACGCTCGTGCATGGACACACACGCCCATGTCCCCAAACCGTGCCTAAAAACCCAGCATTCTGCCAATGGCCCACGGCCAAGGCACACGCCCGTGCTTACCACCCGTGGTGCACACTGACTACTTTAGCACGACCTAGAGTCTAGACACACACCCGTGTGGCTAGGCCAATTCTGATTTATAATACTAACATGCAGGGGATGCACGGCCGAAGCGCACGCCCGTGGGCTGATCGTGTGTCACACATGGCCTAGACACACTTCCGTGTGTCTATCCACATGGGCAAGAACAAAGCTATGTGCCAAGCTCTTTTCACCCCTCTAGCATACACAACATATACTCATCTAACATCATCACAATCAACTCAAATTGAAGTGCATTCTCACATAGAAAACTACATCTTTCTTTCATATAATGTAATAGCCAACAACCATGGCATTATACAAAATAATCTATCCATCTAAAGGCCAACACATCTTAGCCATTTACAACATGTCTAGCCCCTATACATGCCATATACAAAACATTAAGTTTCATGTACCAAAGTGTGCTGATATGCGGGCTGTCTTCTGATGATCCTCGTGTCTCGATTCAACACTTTTAATCTATAAGACAAGGGAAAAGAAAGAGAGTAAGCTTTGAGCTTAGTAAGTTTACACATAAACAATTAAGCAACATAGTATAAGCTAAGCAACCATTAGCATTATACCAACAAGTAATTCACAACTATGCTTACTCTTTCTATCCCTTACCACATTTCCAACACATCATGAGTCACATACTCATAACCATCGAAATGCACCCCTGCATTCAATGTCACATTTACACAATATACAACACATCATTATTTCTCAATAATTCATCCCCACAGCTAATTAACTTAATAATACATCCACACAGCTATTTTACTCAATAATGCAATCACATGGCTAATCCACATAGTTAACCCACACAGCAAATGTCTCGGTGGTTTCGCACTTAGCACACCACAATCGATTAATAAGGTGGTATCGCACTTAGCCTACCACAAAGGTAATCATAGGGTTTTCTCACTTAGCCCACTAAACGATATACCTCACGATAGCATCGCACATAGCCAGCTCATCGTCAATATGCATTAGGATGGTATCGCACTTAGCCTACCATCTAGCATTATCACTACACATTCACATGTCTACTTACTCAATTAAACATCCATTCACAATTCTACTACATTTATTCTACTTGGACCATATAGGTTCTCAATCAATCTCGAACAAGCTACACACTAGCTATCATCAACAAATTGTAAGTATGAATGCATTGTTTATGCATAGACTTACCTCGATACTCAAAAGTATAGAAATATACAATTTAGTCCACCACCTTGCTTTTGCCTCGATTTTGATCTGGGCTTCGTATTTCTTGATCTATAATGAATAAATCATCTTATTCAATACATACATTGACTTAATTGACCCACATCTCATACTTTAGCAAAATTACTATTTTACCCCTAAACTTTCTCATATTTACACTTTAGTCCCAAAGGCTCGTAAAATGATTTTTATTCAACTTTCTAGTCTTTCATGCTTAGCTGAACCACTTATTCAACTAAAGCTATCATCAATTCTCACTAAACCACATATGTATGACCAAACTAAAGTTTTTCACAAACTAGTCCCTACATGTATTTTCATGGAAAATCACTTAGCAAAAGATGTTTCTACTACATCAAGCTTTCATATTCTTCCATAAAACAACAAAATACATGCATGTCATACATATGTACATTTTTGAACATCCATAATAGCTCACCAAAAAGCTAAAAATAGCTTACTCATGCTACTAGGACTTCAAAAATACGAAAGAATATCAAAACCGGCTTAGGAGCACTTACTAGCAAGTTTGAAAAATTGAAAGAGCCCTAACAATGGCTATTGAAATTTTCGGCAGCTTGGGGGAGAAGATGAGTGAATTTTCGTCATCTTTTCACCTATTTAATCACTTAATAACTAAATGACCAAAGTGCCCTTTTTGATAAACTTCAAATTTTAACTCATCCATGCCCATTTTTGTCCAAAAATTAGAATTTGGATAAATTACTATTTAAGGACCTCTAATTAATAATCTAAAGCTATTTCACACATATAGCTTCTAGAAACACACATTTTGCAACTTTTGCAATTTAGTCCTTTTGGACAATTCAACCACAATTTCACAAAATTGCTTCATGAAACTTTCACACTAGCATGCATACATAATATAAACCTCAAAAACTCATTCATAACCCTCAGATTTGTGGTCACGCACCACTATTTTGACTAGGCCCTAAACCGGGATGTTACACCGGTGGAGTAGGTTAAAGCTACAAATCCCTCCTCCCTGAGTTTACAATGAGGATCAATCTGTATTTCATTGAAGTTTTAGCAGAGAAGATTGAGGTTTCGAATCTCTTCTCCCTGAATTCTCATCTCCTCGAAGTTCCAGTGGAGTAGTTTAAGGCTACAAATCCCTTCTCCCTGAGTTTACAATGAGGATCAATCCTTATTTCTTTGAAGTTTCAGTAGAGAAGATTGAGGTTACGAATCTCTTCTCCCTGAATTCTAATCCCTTTGAGGTTCCAGTGGAGTAGGTTGAAGCTACGAATCCCTCCTCCCTGAGATTACATTGAGGATCAATCCTTATTTCCTTGAAGTTTCATCTCCTTGAAATTCCAGCGGAGTAGGTCGTAGCTACAAATCCCTTATCCCTGAAATTACATAGGAGCCACAATTCTTATCTTCTTGAAGTTCCAGCGGAGTAGATCGAAGTTACAAATCTCTTCTCCCTGAAATTACATCGGAGTGGATAGAAGCACTATTTCCTATACCCTTGAAGACACAGTGGGATGGAATGGGGCTACTTGAAGAAAAGAAGTGCCAAGAAGCCAAGATCTTACAAGACCAGGCAAATTTGGCCATCTTTAAAGTCTTTGCTTCATTCTCGTTACACGACAATGAGGAAAGCGGGGCAGCTGTAATAGGCCAATTTTGGCCTAGCCCAATATCACCAAACAAAATGAAAAACAAAATAAACAGTCCCTTTCACAATTTTTTTTTTACAAACCCATCGACTAAACCCAATAATTTAACCCAACAATAGCTCGAACCTAGGCCCAAATTCTGAGGCCCAAATGGCCCAGCACCTTAATGTTTCAAGAAACCCTAAGGGTTTCTGGAATTTTCCTTGCGCCGCAACAGCCCCACGTGCACGCCGCGCACCCGCACCCCTCCACGTCGGCCCACCTCCGTACTCCACAGCTGGCGTTCTGTACCTGCAAACAGACAAAGACCAGCACAGTAAAGAATTTTATTTTTTGATTTTTATTTTAATTTTTTGAATTCGGTTATAAAAATCGAAGCAAAATGATTGTAAGGGGGACACACTTTTACGAATAAAAAATCAATACGAAAATGCAACAAAGGTTTATTTCATTGTTATTTTTTTCCTTTTATTTCTTCGAAACCGCTCATACATAAAAAGATCTATTCTTATTTTCTTTTTTTTTTCTTCTTTTCTCTTTAGCCGCATATATGCATATTAAAATAAAAAAAAAGGGAGAAGAAAAGCTTACTTTTTGGATTTTTGGCCACCGTGTAGGTGGCCGGTGACGGTGATCTACGGCGGTGACTGGTCAGTCGATGATCGGGGCTCTCACCGAAGCCCGAGGCTAGATCGGAGAGCAGAGAGAATTTGAAGGTTTCTGTTTTTTAAAAAAAGAGGCTCAAATGAATCTTTTGTTTTATTTTGGGTATTTATAGTCCTCTCCATACGACGTCGTTTTAGAGCAAGCCACTAAGGCCCAAAACGACGTCGTTTCATGGCTACCCGCGTGTGACCCGACCCGTATCAGAAGATCCGTGTGTATTTGTGTCAATGGTCTATTTGCGGCACAAACCCTTCCGCATTTCCAGTGTTTTTTAATCCAGTTTTTTATTTCTAATTTATACCTCACAGTTTATTTCAGTTTCAATTTGGTCCTATTAGAATGGTGCGTTTTGGAGGGTGGGGAATATTTCCCATTTAGCCCCTCCGTGTTATTCGCCCTTTTCGAATTGATCCTTTATTTTTTAATTTATCTCTTTAATTTGGTTTGTATAATAATTAAGTGCTTTAATTTATTTATTTATTCATTTGGTTGCTCATTTGACATGCCTTTATTTTATTTGTATTTTTTTTATATATTATCATTAGGATTATTATTATTATTATTTATTTTATTATTATTATTCGTTTATTAATGCATTTTCATTATATTTATTAGTATTATTATTGTTATTATTAATATTATTTTTACTATTATTATGGGTTATTAACATATTTTATTTTAATTAGTTTTTTAATTAGTCATATTTTTAGCTTTCGTTATTTCTTGATTAATAATGTTGGTATTTTCAAAATAGGAATTGTGATATTATGGTTTTTGTATATTTTGAATTGTATGTTCATATTATTATTCCATGCTCGGTATCATATTTTTTTTTTCATTATCGATTAGTGATTCAAATTTTAGCGCATTTAGACCGATTTTTTTTTTGCTTCATTTTTATTCCAAACAAACTAAACAAATGCATTTTAGGTTGGTTTTAAAATCGTTTTTTTTTGCCGCTTAAAATAAGGCAATATTTCGTGTTTGGTGATTCGAGAAATCGTGCCCTATCGTGCTAGACTTCGGTTTTTCGTTTGTCCAAATAATTGAATATCCTTATAAAAATCTCAATGCATGAACTTTGGAAATCACGAGAGGATCTTGGCATCGAGGGTTTGAAACGTCATATCTTATCGTGCTGGATGTGATATTTTATTCCTTCGGAACAAGAGAATCTCAATATCCAATTCGAGTTATTTAAATTTTTAAAATGGAATTGTATTTTAAAATCGTTTCAAATTTTTGGCATTAAGACATTAATTAATCAACCAGGTACCAATTTTGGGCGTTGCGAGGGTGCTAATCCTTCCTCATGCGTAACCGACTACCGAACCCGTTTTTCTTAGAATTCGTAGACCAAAATTAAATTCTTTTAAAATAAAACAAAATGTTTTATAGGTGATCCTATCACACCTGAACAAAAAGGATTGGTGGCGACTCTATATTTTCTTTTAAAGTCGATCCCCATTTTCTCAAAACAATAAAAAATGGTTTCGACATGCAAAATTGTGCATTTTCTCAAACTAGAATCACGATTTTTAAAACTAACAACTTCGAAATTTCTACTACAAAATTAAGTAACCAATTAAGTTTTTTCTGTAAAATAAATAACTTCAATGAGTATCTTTCTAAAAACATGAAAGAGATTTGCTAAAAACTAATGTTTTTGAAACACACACTTTTCAAGTTTAAAATCTGGGGTTTTAAAATGAGTTTGTGTAATTCCTCAAGATTCGGCTAGAACGTCTAGGCTGGGTGGGGGGTGTTACAATCCGTGTATCTGTTTACAAGTATGAGTTTGGTTAATTGGGCATAATAAGATAATATAACAATTTTGATAATGTGTAATTTGGTTCGAGAACATAAATTGAAAAAAAAATAATTATGAAAGCTTATGTTGAGAATGCATCTTGGCATGTCTTGATATCTTTATGAGATAAATGAAAATGTTGGAATATTGATACTCATCTTTGATGTTAATATTATGCAATTACTTTGATCCTACGCTTTATGTTGTTGTAACCTTAGTTTCGTTGATGTTATTTAGCATGCTTATCATTTAAATTAAAAGTATGGTATATCAAAATATATTTTGTAGCACTGAACTTAATAGAAAGCTCAACATGTGAATTTGTTTTTTGAACGTAGGTTTCGAAGATTCACTTTGGGGGTCCCGCAATGTCACTCTCAAGGGGTCTTGGTGGATTAATTGAGTTTGTAATGTTGTCTTGGTTTCTCATTAGTTTTGGGCATGTACTAGGAGCTAGAGTGTTATATTTTCTTTTTCGATGATGCACTTTGTTATTCATAAGGATTATGGTCTTTTGATTCAGTTGGTACTTGTATGGTATGTTGGTAAACCAAATCTACTTCGTTATTTATCTTTAAGTCTTGTTTTTTAAGGTTATGCAAAGTTCATATGTCGAGATTCATTTACTCAATAGATCAAGTTTTGATTTAGAATGTTTTTAGACATGAACTCTTGTGTTACAATATTGTTTTAGCAAGTTAAATTTTTTGGTATGATTTTGGTTTACTTAGGCGCATGTTTGAGTGACCAAATTTGTAACACCCCAAACTCGACCCAGTCGTTAACGCCAAATTTGGAAAGCTACATTGGCCACCGGAATGAACCAGAAAATCTTTCGTAGTTTTCAAACGTTCTTTTAAACCATTTGCACATATCGTTTCAAACTAGTGAAATCGAGAATTTTAAAAATTTATGACTTCGGTATTTTATTTGAAAAAGTTTGATCGTTGTTCAAAACTTTAATTTAAATCATATTTCAAAACCATTCATTCATTTATTCAAAAACAAAAAAAGGACTTGGCTATTCATCGTTATTCAGGAAAAAAATGTTATTCTCAAAAATCAAATATCTTTAGAAATCTCGTTTGTAATCATTAGTAACTTCGAAAACAAAGTCTAATTTTATTAAAAACTCGTCTCTCAGCATTGCAGCAAAAAACTGTAATGTTGACATATTTTTATAAGAATCTCAATGAAAATTTTTACTGAAATCATATCTTGTTAAATATTTTATTTAACTTTTATAAAGCATCAATAGATGATTTAAAACCTCAAAAATCAAGTCGTAGTTTTGTCTAAAAATCATTTCTCATTGTCGAAGTGGAAAAGAGTAATTTTGTCAAGTCTTGATAAAAACTAAGTTTCATGCATAATCTTATGAAATATTAATTTATGTAGTTTTTAAAACTTAATGTCATGCAAGCAATTTATGAAAATCAGAATTAAAAATCCACAAAATAAATTCTTATGCCACAATCCATACTCAAACTTATTACAAACCCAAAATATCAAAATATCAAAATAAAATTTAATAACTTTAATTTAAAAAGAATTCCGAGAAACTCCTCCAAATGCCGTCGTCGAATCCTAACCTCGGGGTTTTCTGTAAAATTAGAAAACTAAAGGGGGTGAGCTATAAAGCTTAGTGTGAGATTAACATAAACGCAATCACGTAGTTATAAACATATACGATATACAGCCATAAAAATCATATAACTCAATATTTCATACTTATATTATGAATGATCATGTTGATGCATATTTCGTAAAATAATGTAAATTTTAGGAAAACAGTCCTACCCATCTCTGCTACACACCATAATCGAGTTTCCCTAGAACTCGTCCATCCAACACACCAAATTGTGAACAGTGTCACAATAACACAGATAAACTCCAATAATCAATATCGTGGACAAGCCACCAAAATCGCAGATAAATTGCCAATAATCAATATTGTGAACAGTGTCACCAAAATCGCAGATAAACTGCCAATAACTTCCACCTTTCACATATACCACCCCATACATGTGATATAACCAAAATTACTCAAAATCATATAGGCATGTTTAACATACAAATCACATATGTACACATGGTACCAAAATTTCACATTTCATAATTATGTGAATATCACATATGCCATATGTTCACATAACATGAGAATGAAATTTATATATTTTTCAAATCAATAATAATCATCAATATCACACAACATGCTTTTCACAACATATATAGTTTGGAAGACACTTACTTGACATAGTCCATAACGATGGGTTTATCTCTCTTTATGGATACATAATGTATCCCCATCAAACAATATAGTTTAAATAATAACATTTTTATCAATATAAAACAAAGACTTAATTTTTTTTAGTGTTAAAACCCACACCTCATAGTAGATCCAGCACAAATCATCACTTTAAAGAAACACCCACACTCGGATCTAATCGATAGGTTACCTACTTATAAAAAAAAGTGATCTTTCATTAGGGAGGTCGTTTTTAAATGATTTATAAGATACATTAATTTAACAAAACTCTCATCCGCACTTACTCTATAATAATCAATCAAAGATTGATCTCATTTCCAACGTTAAGGGTTTTTCGGAATGGCATCGATTGACCCTTCATCGAAAGTAGAATACGATGCTTTAATACTTAAAGAAAAATACATTAAAACCCCTTAAACACATTCGACCTACAGGAAAATATAGGGAAGAAATAATAGATTTCATTCCACTACCATACTTATTCTATCTCGATTAAAATGGGAGGGTCGAAGGATCATTGTGCTCTTGAATCAGAGAAGGATGAGAATCTAGAGAAAATGATCTCTTGAAAAAGTGAGTCACCCAGTTCAATATTTTAAAACATAATATCTTAACATATTGACATAGGGCTATAGTATTTTCGTTTACTATAAGGATGATAGAGGTTGGAAAATGGTGAAGAAAAGAGAGAATCACCAAAGCTGGTGGAGGCGAGGTATGAAGATGGAGGCGGCGACACTACGGCAGAGGAGGAAGAAGAAAAGTGTTGTGGCACTAGAGAGGAGAAAGAGAAGAGAAAAAGAAAGAAAATGAGTGGTGGCGCGCGGTGGTGGTTGGTGGCGTTATGGGCGGTGGTGGAATAAAAAGAAGAGGAGAATAGGAGGATGGGTGATGAAGTGGTGGTGTTTAGGTTGAATGTTCGTGGCTAACAGTGGAGGAAAAGAGGCCGAAATCAAAATAATGGTAGTTCAAGGTGGTACAAAAGGGGATGATTAGAGAAAAGGGAGGAGGAAAGGAGGGGGATGGAAAAAAAGAATAGGAAAATAATAGATGAACAAAAAAAGGTGTCATTAACCTTGTCCAAGTTCAATGTATGACACACAAGGTAAGGGTGAATAAATTAGGCATGTAGAGGGGAAAAATGAGCAAAAAGGGGATCATGGGAGTGAAAAAGGGGCTTAGTGAGGGAAGGTTGACTCACACACAAGGAAATAATCTTTCCAAATGCATGGAAACTTGCATGGAAGGTTTTGGGGGGTGTTGACCAATAAAGTTGGCAAAAATTTAAATAAAAAAGATGAAAAGTGTGGAGACTTAAACTTAAGACCCTTAGGAAATTATTTAAGCTCCCAACCACTAAGCCAACTCACTTCCTTTTGACCATTTTAACAAAAAACTATTTAAAAACATGGGATGACCTTTGCTAAGGGTTTGAAACAAATTTACACCAAATAGAAATTAACGAGAGGGAAGGGATTTGAACTCAGATCATCAAGGACAACTCCACCATTACTCAACCATTATAATTGATATTTATTTATTATCAAATGTTCTAAGGTCATCTAAAAAAAAATTCAGACGTGACCATTTTTGATTCATTAACCCAATTCCTACTAACCCGGTTTTTGGGATGTGACAAAGTTGGTCATTTTTTTGGTTTCTAGGTTGAGGCTTTGGATCTTCATACTCATGTATTGGTACCTCATGTAGTGAAGTATTGGTACATTGCCCTTGGTTGCGATACAAACCAAGTCGGTAACCAAATTTTGAAACAAGGGAGGTTGGTATAACCCTTCGAATGTATCAATACATTGATCTCTAGAGTTAAATTGTTTGAATTCCTGGTACAAGTATTGATACAGTGATCCTAGGTATTGGTACCCGCCTCTTTGCTTATGCATTTTGGGCCTTGAATGTTGTTCCAAAAGCTGTTAAAATTGTATTTCATCCATAATCCCTTTATGATCATCTATTATCACTTGGTTGTATGTTTATTATGTTTACATTTGAATTGACAAGCTTATGCTTTGTGTTTCCGGGTCTTGTTTATGTTGTTCTGACAACCAATATAGCATTCTATATCCATTCTTTGTTTAGGTCGGGTGTAGGGTGTTACAAAAGGGTTCAAGTGGTCACATCCTTTGTGCAACAATCCATCAACCTCATCCTATTTGGTTTCTTCAAGTGGCCACATCCTTTGTGTAACAATCTATCAACCTCATCTACTTCAATTCGTTCATTCCATTTAAATCCATATTCTTGATTTAATAAATTATGGAATTTATTTAGCTTATAATTTTAATTTTATATTATTTTACAAAATTATCAAAGTTTTGTCTTCAAGAATTGGCAAACTCTAGCTTGGAATCCAAGAAACCTAGCCAACAAAATTCATCTAAGGATTTCCATCTTCTTTGCTTTCTTGATTCTAGCCTTTATTTTCCTTTCACCAAATCTGGAAATTTTATCATTATATTCTAACATTTTTGTTGAATTCTCCAGGTTTAAGAGGCTTTAAAAATAAAGGAAAAATCGACACTACCTTGGTTCCTTAGAAAGCTTAAACCCACAAGCAACTTTTCTTTCAATCTTTATTCTCCAACTTGCATCTTATCATTGATATTTTATTTTAGAATTTTATAGCTCTAAAAAACATAGTTTTGTCCTTGAAGTTCCAAATTTTTCGAGGCTTACTTGCTTGAGGGATAAACCAACCTTGCTTGAACATCAAGAAACACTTCAAACTGCATACCCCATGAAATTTCTTTCATTATTTGACTTAAAGTTGGTTCTTGAGAATTAAATCCCAATTCTATAAATTCACCTCATCAAACTCAGATTTATGCTCAAAAAGCCTAAAAAAATTGAAGCCATAATTGTAAGGAAGGCTATACCTCGCTTGTGTTCTAAGCAACACTATTTAGACCAAATTCTACAAGGATCCTTTACTTTTCATATCCAATTTCTTTCTAATTTTATTTATTTGGTTTCCTTATATAATTACTAATCATTTCATTTGGATTTTTCTAAGGGTTTGTCACAAACTAATTCCTCAAGGTGCAATCTTTTCAATTTGAGTTATGTTCATTTGTTTGAGTTTGAACTTAGGTTGGGGGGTTTTGCATCAAATTGGTAACACAGTCTAAGATTTTTGGTGTTCACCACCAATTTGAACTTGAGTCTAGGGTTCCACATCAACAACACTTTATACTTTGTGAGATTACCAAATGTATTAAGTAATTCGAATCACAACAAGACCTACATAGTTGAGTTAGTTTTTTTAATTTAACTATTCAATTTATTAGCTTGTATGATCATATTCCTATTTTTGCAAGTTAGGACAAAATAATTTGGTAGTAATTTTCCTATCTTATTCATGGAGATTAATCCAAATTTTAATCAATATTGAGGTGAATGGATCAAAGATTGTAACACTTCGAAATTTAGGGTTGGAAGTTTTGAGATTTGTGGATAGGGTCAGTGGCTAGATCAGACAATTGGATTTGTTTTTGTGTTTTAATGTCAGAATGGGCCTGCTGGTCTGGTGGTTGGTTGTGTGTTAGTTTAGCTTGGGGTCTTGAGTTCGAGTCCTCATGTGCGCTTTGAGGAATTTGTTTCATTTTGTTGCTTTTAAGTTTTGAGTATTTATTTGTTTTTTTATTTCTATTTTATTTTTATTTTAAATGGGTTATAAGAAATTTGATAAAAAAAAAACACACAAGTTCTTTCCTCTCCCTCTCTAGACGTTTTCTACCTTCTCTTTTTGTTTTTCAATTTCAAGATTTTCTTTTCTTCTTTTTCTTTTTTGTTCATCAAGTTAATCTCGGGTTTGTCATCGTCATGGTTGATTGATTGGGCTCGAGTGTTCTATTGGATTAGTTTGAAATCGGGTAAGTTTTGTCTTTTATTTTAACAGGGGGATTGCTTCAATTTTGTTGTGTTGATAATTAATTCTCATAGTTTAGTTGTGCTTGTAATTGAGGTCTCGGAGTTTGTAACGACCCAAAATTGGGCCTAGTAGGATTGGGCCCATTGGACCTTGAGCATAGAAGCATTTTAAAATTTATGGGAATTTGAGAACGGCATTATTTCAAGTTGGACTTATTAGGAAGGTGATTTTGGAAAGTTACGGGGTTCTAGGAAGTTCCGGGTTCAAATTGGGCCTTAGCAAAATTTTTGTGTTTAGGCACTTTAAGGAGAGAAGGCAAGTGGCATTATGACTTAAGGAAATAAGTGTGCATTTTGCTAGCACAAGGAGTCTATTGGTAAAGGTGGAAAGTGGCGTGTGGAGTGTACTAATGGTCTGAGGTTCGAATCCCATCTATTGCAAAATTTTGAATTTTTTTTTTTGTGCTTCTCTTCCATGTGTCGGCCAAGGTGGTATTTAAGGCAAGGAAGACTTTTTAATTATGGTATGGTTGCTAAGGAAAAAGGAAAGGATGAAGGTAAGGAAAGGAATCAAAAGAAAAAGGCAAGATAAGGGAGCATGTTGGCCTTTTTCATGGGTGATGTTTTGGAAAGATTTTTGTTGGTCAACATCCACCCTTTTTGGCTAGAGTTCACACAGTTTTGTTAGGGGGAAAGGAAGAGCCGAATTTCTCTTTTCTCTTTAGATCATTTTGTTAGTTTTTGGGTGCATGAGAGGTACACTTTTCTCTTTGAACATTTGTGTCTTCTTTTCAAATCCATCTTCCTCTTAGATTTGGCCGAAATCTCCCAACACATTTGTGCATTCTTTTCTTTTGTTTGGCCGAAACAGTCACCTTGCTCATCTCCCCTTTGATAGCCGAAATTACCAAAGCACTTTTCTCCATTCATTTTTCTCTTTTGACCATTTCATCAACCTCTTTTTCTTCTTTAATCGACATCACTTTGTGATCACATTTCCTGTTCGATTTTCTCTATAGCCGAACCCCTTACAATCCTATCTCTTCATCATTTCGTTCCCCATCGTGTAGGAAAATATCTTCTTAATCGAATCAGTAAGTGATCTTATATCCCTCTTTCTATTTTTATGTTCTTTTTCTTCCTAATCGAATATGAATGTTCATCGTTATTCGGTTAGTCAACTTTGTTTCTTATCAAAACGTCACTCTCTCCATCATTCTCATGTTGTGATCAATACTCTTTCGTAGTGATCTTAGTGGGTGGACGAATATCATTCTAGCCATAAGTCAAGTGGTGGAAATCGCAACAAGGAACTAAATCGCCCAATCACCTATCCCTCGTAATAAGAGACTCGGATTGTTGGTGCCGCGGAGAGTATCGTGTTACGGATTCCGAATAAGGTGTGTAATCCCGTACCCTTCCGAATACATGTTTGAAATGGTGTGTAATCTCATACCTATCTGAATGTTTGTATGATATGTTCTATGATTCAGTCGAAATACCAAAGAAAATCGGAAATCGGCATCCGTGACCACTCGGGCGTGCGTATGTTCGTAGTAGTAACCATATTTTGCAATGAAACAGTTTGGTCAGCAGTAGTGAAGTGATTTTGAAAAATCACGAAAAATAGGAGAAAGGGAATTAGAAAGCGAATAAGATATCAAATTAAATCTTACCGTGTCTACTTTTATATGAAAGAAACATAGGAGGAAGAGGAATTGTATATTCTGTGATATCTTAATTTTAGTGAGACTGGTTCTAATTGACTTCGTGGTTCCCTATTCTGTCTTGGAAAAATAGTTTAAAATTGTAAAAAGTGAATTATGAGTTATAATTTATATGTAGAGATTCCTTAGTGAGCCTATTTTCAATAGAAATAAGTGGGAGCAACATATGAAAACCGTACAGTGAGATATTTGAATTTTTGGTAAGAGAGGTCAGAACCGTTGGTCAGTGAAACAAGGGAATTTTTAATGAATAAAATGTACTAAATGGTTAAGCCAAAAATTCTGGAAAAATTTTAGTAAGAATATATATGAGTCTAGTTTCAAGTAAAATTTACGGATTTAAATTTTGAGTTTCCAAACTCGAGTTATAGTCAATTTAGTGAGTATGACGCAGATGGACAGTTTCAATTTTTATGCCCCTAATTAGTAGTTAAGTCTGGGTTGCAAAATTACCATAATACCCTTAGAGGGTAAATTACCGAAATACCCCTGGGTTGCGAGATTACCAAATTACCCTTAGTGGGTAAGATTACCGAATTACGAAAATGCCCTTATGGGCCGAATTACGAAAATGCCCCTAAAGGGCCGATTTGTTATATTGCCTTAATGGGCCAATTTGTTATATTGCCTTAACGGGCCGATTTGATATATTGCTTAAATGGGCCGATTTGATATATTTCCATAATGGGCCGATTTGATATATGGTCTTAATGGGCTGATTTGCAAGTGCTACAATGGGCCGAATTTTTGTAATGAATCTCTGAATTAACTATTGTTGTTTATATTTGTAAATATCATGATTTGCTATGTATGATGCATTTACATGATTTTGCATGGGATGGGAAAATGTTGAAGAGAAGAAATTCTGGTGGCACTGCCACAAAAATGTTTGATAATATGATACTCTGAGATTCTGGTGGCTTGCCAACAATTAAATGTGTTATAAAAGGCATAATGCCTGCGATTGGTGTGTTGGTGGGGTGGGTTGACTTGATCCCCACAAGTGTGATGGATGGTACGGGTGGCGTGTAGCGGATGGATTATTAGGTTGGTTTGGGATTGCATTACATTCATATGATATATTTGATACATTATTATGTATGGGATGGGAAAAATGCTGAAGAGAAGTGTAGCCTGGTGGCTCTGCCACAAATTCTGATAATGGCTATGTGCCTAGCATATGGATTAACGAATTTGTGTCGATCATTTTTACCCAAGGCTGTGTGCCGGTTATATTACCGTATATGATATTCTGGTGGCTCTGCCACAAATTCTGATAATGGCTATGTGCCTAGCATATGGATTAACGACTCTGTGTCGATCATTTTTACCCAAGGTGTGTGCCTGCCGGTTATATTCATCGTATATGATATTCGGTGGCTCGACCACAATCAGTATAGTGGCTATGCCACGCATAATTATGACTCTGGTGGCTCAGCCACAAATGTTATAAATGGCAACTTGCCTGCGATTGGTGTGTTTGGCGGGGTGGGTTGACTTGATCCCCACAGGTGTGATGGGATGGTACGGGTGGTGTGTAGCGGATTGATATCTAGGATGGGTTGGGTTGCATACATTCATACATTTGCTTCATTTTAAGAATTGTTATGTAAAAAGGCTTAGGCCCAAGATATTGCTATTTGGGTTCAGGCCCAGTGGATGACGGTAAGGGGTTTCACACTGAGTTCTTATAACTCACTCCCCCTTTTCTTAACCCTTGTAGGTAATGCTCAGTGATGTGGACTTGGGCCATGGATGACTCGGTGGAAGCCATACTTCAGAAATGGTGTTTTATTTTGAACTTTAAATTTCTATTTCCGTTCACTTTACTCAATTGGGTTTTTTTTTATGTTGTAATAAGGCCTCTGGAGTATTTTATTATTTGCTTTATGGTTGTTATACTTATTATTTTGCTTAAATTGTTTAAAATGAGAATTTTCTAAAAACTTAAATAAAGGTTTTCCAAAATCGATTAACAAATGGATTTCAAAATAAACTTTTATAAATATTTTAACACGGAAGTTTTCACTCAAACTTTCAAACGTTATTTTTAAAAGACACGGTTTTATAAGATCATTAGTTCAAATTTTCTATTTCTCAATTAAATTTCGAGGATTAGTAGTATTTTATCAAATATTTCTAATTAAACATGTTTTCTTGATTATAACAAAATAATATCTATTTTTGTACAAATCAAAAGGGATTTAACATGTTTTTCTCATGTGACATGTCAGATCCGGTCATAACGCATGGGCCGGGTTTGGGGTGTTACAGGGTTGGTTTGGAGGAGCGAATTGAATGATTCTGGTGGTTACTATCGTGAATTAAGGTGTGGGTTCGAAAACTTTTCCTTTTTGTTATTGACGAAATTTTGATTTGGTTCTGTGAATTTCGACATGGTTTGTGGGTTTCTGAAGTTATCATTTGAAGTGTCAATTGTTGCGGTTTTGCGTAAAAATTCGACTGGTTAGGGTGTGTTTCTGCACTGTTAGAGGTTAAAGGTCATTTGATATCAGAATTCATGTTTTCTGGGCTATTTTAGAGTGGTTTCGTGACCACATGGGTGGCCACGGGCGTGTGCCTATTCACACGGTCTTGTGGAATTAGGAATTAGGAATTAGGGTTTTCGGGCAAGACTAGGTGCCACACGGCCATGTGGTAGATTTGAGGAAATTAGTCTATTTTCACACGGCCGTGTCCCCTGGGCACACGGGCATGTGTGTTTGGGAATTTAGGGTTTTTGATGATTTTTGGTACCACACGGCCTGGCCACACGGACATGTGTTCCACACGGGTGTATGAGATCTCCACACAACCGTGTCTCCTCTGTTCTTAATTTTTAGCACTTTTGGATAGTGAGTTACGCGGGCTATTCACACGGGCGTGTGCCCCTCCACACGGGCATGTGGGGCCTTCACACGGGCGTGTGTGGCCTCCACATGGGCGTGTAGACCTCCACACGGCCTGGGCAAATCCACACGGCTGGGGCACACGGCCATATGGTCCTACCTTGCCAAATTTTTGTATTATGTTGATTTATGACCTGTTTGTGGTTCTGTGTGTTTCAACCCTTGGCTAGGTCTTAGTAAGGGTAGTCGGGACTCTGTTTGACTCAGACATATCTGCTATATGCAGTCGTTGCATTAGTTAAGTGACTCATTATTGTGATATTGCCTAATAAATAAGTATCTGCTTTAGTGGTTAAGCGATGTGGGTGTGTGTGTGACTATCTGGAAACTGTGTACATCAGTTTTGTAACTGACTAACTGATTACGAGCTTCCGCGTTTGTGTAATTGACAGTGTTTGGTGTGCATTATCACATTTACATTATGATTTCGGGTTTTGGATATGAAGAGAAGGAAGTCTGATCTGATTTGGCAGTTTTAACTGCAATACGTCTGTATAGCGGTTTACCGCACAATACGATACTTCTGGCAGCTTAGCTGCATACTGCTATTTACGTGGCTTTGTTCCACATTCATGGTGTGCAGGGTTGGATGGGCCTTTCGAGGTCCTATGTGGTGTGCAGGGCTGGTTGAGTTTCTTATAGCTCATTTGTGGTGTGAATGGGGGACGAAGAGGTGTCTGGCTGGATGGGTGGGTTTCATGTTGATGTATTTGTTCCATATTTTGTCTGTCTATCTGTCTGATTGCGAGATTAACGGTATATAAATCGATGTGTTCAGTATTGATGGTTCTGTTTTGGTTGTGATGATTATTTGGATATCAGATTGCCATTGTGATATGTTGTTTTATTGTAGCACTTAGTTTCATTTTTCTGTTGTTTCGATCTCACACTGGGCTCGTGTAGCTCACCCCCTCAGTTTCCCTTTTTCAGGTATTATCGTTTCTTTGTTCTTTGGACTAGGCACGCGTCGGAGGTCTCGATACCACGCGTTTAGAATCAACTTTAAAAGTATTTTCATAATTTTTCGCATTTATAAATAAACAGTTTGAATTGTAAGCTTTATTTTGAATATTGTGATATGAATTCTGGGGTTTTACGCACTTAAGCGTCTTTTGGACTAAAATTTTTGTGATGTCGGGATTTTACAACGGACAGTTTTACGTAACTTAAATACCATTTGTTTTCTAGCTGGTTAAACTAAAATTTCTCCCATGATCACTTCGGTGATCAATGTGACCTCCGGAATCCGGCCTAAACTTCTAGGCCGGGTTTTGGGGTGTTACAAAGATACTTTATTTTTGAAAGCTCGATATACCAAATAGGGTTGAATTGAGATTTAAAAATCTCTAATATTAAAAAATAAAATTGACTATAGAGGTCTAACCTCAGTTGCCTATATCGTCTACCTTAGCTTCTCTTGCTAAGGATTTTTCTAATGGTTACTGTAAGGGGGATCTATTCAAAAGAGAAATCTTGGCATCCATTCCTCAATAAAAATCCTTAAAAAATAAATCATTTTAGATGGATTTTTACTAATCTAAAAATATTAGGGATATTTATTAGTGTTTAAACAAAGGTGTTTTTAAGATTTTGAAAAACTTGAAAATATTTAATGGGATTTTCAATTTAGTTTTCTCAACATGGTTAACTGAGTATTTATGGTAATTTAATCTTGAATAATATTATACCTAAAGGTAATAAAAATCAAAATTAATAATCTCTCTTTTTGATATAAGAAAAATATAATAAATTTTTTTTTTTAAACTCCCCTAAATCATTTGAATATTTTCAAGCTATCACTCTCCCTTAAAAGACACATCATGAATGCAGTGCCTCGAACCCAGTCTGGATGGTCTGACCCAAATTCTGAATGTCATTTGGACATTATGAGTTTTTAGTTATGCCATTTGGACTAACCCATGCTCCTGCTGTTTTTATGGATCTGATAAACAAAATTTTCATACTGTACCTAGATCGATTTGTTGTGGTGTTCATAGATGACATTTTGATTTATTCAAGTGATGAAAATGAGCATGCTGAACATCTGAAAATTATATTGCAAACTTTGAGAGAAAAGCAATTGTATGCGAAATTCAGCAAATGTGAATTTTGGTTACAAGAGGTTAGTTTTCTGGGACATATTGTATCAGCATCAGGTATACGTGTTGATCCGAGCAAGATTTCTGCTATTCTGGACTGGAAACCTCCGAAGAATGTATCTGAAGTCCGTAGTTTTCTGGGACTAGCTGGTTATTATCATCGATTTGTAAAAGGATTTTCAGTGATAGCTACTCCGTTGACCAGATTTCTTCAGAAAGATGTGAGATTTGAATGGTCAGATAAATGTCAGAAGAATTTTGATCAATTGAAAACTCTGTTAACTGAAGCTCCAGTGTTAGTACAGCCAGAATCGGGTAAAGAATTTGTGATTTACAATGATGCTTCGTTGAATGGTCTAGGATGTGTATTGATGTAGGAAGGAAAAGTCATAGCTTATGCCTCGAGACAATTGAAGCCTCATGAAAAGAACTATCCAACTCATGATCTTGAGCTAGCTGCGATTGTGTTCGCACTAAAGATTTGGCCCCATTATCTTTTTGGTGAGAAATGTCACGTGTTTTCAGATCATAAAAGTCTGAAATATCTGATGACTCAGAAAGATTTGAACCTGTGTCAGAGAAGATGGTTATAGTTGCTAAAGGATTACAAACTTGTGATAGATTATCATCCGGGTAAAGCAAACGTTGTTGCTGATGCATCGAGTAGAAAATCATTGTTTGCACTACGTGCTTTGAATACTCAGCTAAATCTGTCTGAAGATAGCTCTGTGATAGTTGAATTAAAAGTGAAACCATTGTTTATACAGCAAATATGTGATGCTCAAAAATCTAATAATGAGTTATTAGCGAAACGAGCTCAGTGTGGTTCGAATTCTAAATCTGAATTTTGAGTTGTTGATGATTGTTTGAAATTCTGAGGTCGTTTCTGTGTTCCGAGAAATTTGGAGTTGATTCAGTTGATTTTGAGTGAAGCACATAATAGTCATCTATCTGTTCATCCGGGGAGTACTAAAATGTACCATGATTTGAAGCGACACTATTGGTGGTCTGGTATGAAGCGTGATATTTCTGACTTTGTTTCAAAATGTTTAATCTGTCAGCAAGTCAAAGCTAAACATCAAGTTCCGTCTGGGTTGCTACAACCGATTCTGATTCCTGAGTGGAAACGGGATAGAGTGACAATGGATTTTGTTTCTGGTTTGCCTCAGACTCCGAGAAAGAAAGATGCGATATGGGTCGTAGTTGATCGATTGACGAAATCTGCCCATTTTATTTCGGTAAGATCTGACCATTCACTTGATAGATTAGCTGAGCTATATATTTCTGAGATTGTTAGATTGCACAGGGTGCCACTATCTATTGTGTCAGATAGGGACCCGAGGTTTACATCGAGGTTCTGGAAGAAATTGCAAGAAGCTTTAGGCACGAAATCGCATTTCAAGATCTGACTTTTCATCCGCAAGCGGATGGTCAATCCGAGTGGATTATTCAGATTCTTGAAGATATGTTAAGATGCTGTATACTTGAGTTTAATGGTTCGTGGGAACAGTATTTGCCATTGATTGAATTTGCATACAATAATAGTTTTCAGACGAGCATCAAAATGGCACCATATGAAGCTCTGTACGAACGTAAATGTCGTACACCTCTGTATTGGATTGAGCTCAGTGAAAGTAAGCTACATGGAGTTGATTTAATAAAAGACTCAGAACAAAAAGTGAAATTGATCTGAGATTGTTTGAAAGCAGCATCTGATCGTCAAAAGTCTTATGCGGACTTAAAACGAAAAGATATAGAATTTAAGATCGGCGACAAAGTATTTCTGAAAGTGTCACCATGGAAGAAAGTACTTCGTTTCGGACGTAAAGGCAAGTTGAGTCCGAGATTCATCGGGCCGTATGAAATCATTGAGCGAGTTAGACCTGTTGCATATCGATTATTGTTGCCTTCCGAGCTAGAAAAGATACATAATGTATTCCATGTCTCGATGCTCCGTAGATATCGATCCGATCCGTCGCATGTGATTGCCCCATCTAAAATTGAAATCTGATCTGATATGACATATGAAGAAGAACCGATTCGTATCTTAGCTCATGAAGTGAAAGAGTTAAGAAACAAGAAAATTTCGTTAGTAAAAGTATTATGGAATTGACACGGAATAGAAGAGGCTACGTGGGAGCCAGAAGATTCAATGAAATAGCAATATCCGACTCTATTTAACGGTAAGATTTTTGGGGACGAAAATCCCTAAGGGGGAGAATTGTAACAGTCAAGTTTATACCCTAGTCGGAACAGTGGTTTCGGGACCACAAATCTGAGTCTGTATAATATTTTAATATTATTTTCTGTGCCGTTGATATGTGACGAAGCATGTGGTAAATTTTTGTAAGTTAATTTATCTGTCCGTGTGTTTAATTTGATAAAAGGATTGAATTGCATTGAAATGCAAATATGCATGTTTTATGAAAAGATGCTTATTTGTTATGTCTTTTTAAGAGTAAGGACTCATGTGGCAATTAAGCCACTACCATAGTTAGTGGACGGCTAAGGTCATAAATGACCTTGAACTATATGTTTTAATATATTTGATTAAAGGTTAAAAATGTCTTTTATGTATTAAATGATTATTTGATAAAATAAAGCATGAAAATGGACATTAGTTCATCCATTTTTTCCACCAAAAACACAAAGAAAAAGAAAGAACAAAAGCTTAAAAGGTTCGGCTATGGTTTTGGTTTAATTCAAGGTTAGTTTGTGATCCATTTTTGATAATTTATACGTTTTTGCAATCGTTGCTTTGTAAGCTTTGTAACCCATGCTTCAATTTTGAGAATTGATGATGTTTGTGAGATGAGACTTAGATGAACTCATATGTTTTATGATGATTTATGGTGTTAAATGAAAGATAGGTGTTAGATGAACATGCTTTGTTCTTGAAGTTTTGATGTATTTTGATAATTAGGGCTAAATTGAGAAAATAGCAACTTGAAGGACTAAATTGCAAATTTGATGGAAAATATGGGCTTGTATGAGATGTATGAACATTCGGCTAAGCATGAGTATGTGATGATTTTGTGAATTTGATGTTTTGAGAAAAATGGACTAAATTGATAAATTGTGTAAATGTGAGGGTTAAATTGCAAATAGCCCTAAATGTGTGTCCTTGGATTGAATTGAATGAGTTAGCGAATAAAAGAGTTAATTCTGGATTTGTATAGATCAAGAACCGAGGAAAACAGATTTAGATCGTTGAAAAGCGAAAGTAACCGAGTAGCCGTTTCTATTTTCGATAAATCAAATCCGAGGTAAGTCATTATGCAAATAAACATATTCGTATTAAATTATGTATGTTCATATGACTATTGATAACAATGAATGCTTACGAGATGCTATGTACATGAATTCCGAGATAAGATCAATATAGTGACATTGTCCGAGAAGTCCCGTATGAACCTAGGAATAGATAGGATTAGCTATGTCATGACATAGGTATCTGTTCTGTTTTATCATGTAAGACCATGTCTGGGACGTTGGTGTTGATTTGAGACTTCGTGTAAGACCACGTCTGGGACGTTGGCATTGATATTATCTTTACGTGTAAGACCACGTCTGGGACGTTGGCATCGATATTATCTTTACGTGTAAGACCACGTCTGGGACGTTGGCATCGATATTATCTTTACGTATAAGACCATGTCTGAGACATCGGCATCGTATTGATTTATGTAAGACCCTATCTGGGAAAGTGGCATCAATATCTGAGTGCATGTAAGACCTCGTATGGGACGTTGGCATTGTACAACTATTTTGAGCTTTTTGAGTATCTTATTAGGTTCCTATCGGTTCAACGGGCAAGTCTGTGATACGAATGGCAAAGTAAATTATAAATTCGTTTCAGGTACGTTGATTTATACACTGATTGTGTATACAAGGTAAGTATCTATATGATCTTACTATGATGATTTGGATGATGAAATAGAAATATGATATGTGAAAGTATGCATGAAAGAGCTATGTGTATATATATGATTCTTGAATTGATGCAAATGGAAAATATGGCCAAGAATATGGACCAAAGCATTTATGTGAGAAATTTGTTATGAATATGAATTGTACTAATGTTTCTACATGCTTATATGCTCTACATGTTGAGTTAATTTGTATTATGACTTACTAAGATTTTGGAAAGCTTACTATCTCTGTGTGTGTTTTTCTCTGTTTTATAGGTCGTCAAAGCTACTGAAGGCTCGGGACCGTCGAGGATCGTCATCACACTACTCAACTTATTTTGGTACATTTTGGAAACGTATATTGCTAGATATGGCATGTATAATCTAGTTATTTGTATAAGTATGAGATGTGAACTTAGCCATGTGATTTGGCTAGTTATATGTTAGTTATATGCTTTTGAGATTATGACATAATTGGTGTATGTTTTGATTGGTTAAATGACTTGGAAATGGTCAAGTTTTGGGGTTAGTATATGGATGAATTATGCTTGAATATGTGTAAGTCTTAATCTTGAAAATTTGACATGATTGAAATTGGTAGTGAATGTATAGATTGAATGGTTATTTTAGTAGGTTCTTAGATACCAAATATGTATGAAATGTATTGGTATTGGCTTGTAGGTTTGACCCTTAATGGGTGGCATTTTGGCCTTACAAATGGCCTATAATGTCACACGATTGTGGCACACGGGCGTGCCTAGTGACCGTGGGACTAGGTCAGTAGCTAACTTAGGAGCACACGGCCTAGGTACACGAGCGTGCCTAGTAGTCGTGTGAATAAGCCAGTATATGGCCTAAGAGTACACGGCCTTAGCACACGGGGGTGCTTGGTGGCCGTGGAGACAAGTCAGGATCGACCACGACCAGGGTACATGGGCGTGCTTGGTGGCCGTGGAGATAAGTCAGGTTCGACTACGGGGAGGACACACGTGTGTGTCTAGCTGCCGTGGGAGGTACACGGCCTATCCACACGGACGTGTAACCCCTGAAACTTAGAAAAGTTTTAAATTTTCTGAGAATTTCTGTATATGTTCCGGTTTAGTCTCGACTCTGTTTCTATGCAAGTTTTAGGTCTCGATGATCTACAAAAGTGGACACTATGATTGTAATTGATGAGTTACTTGATGAATTGTCTGTTAAAGTTTTCGATCTGTCAGGTAACGCACTTAACCCTAATCTGGCGACGGATACGAGATAGGGGTGTTACACAAGCTATCACGCCTTCACAATGTAAGCATTCAAACATTCATCCAATAGTTTATAAAAGTTCCAAAATCCAAAAATTAAATAGCCCGTATTGTCCATTTAAAATCTATCAGATTCATTTAAAATCTATATCTAATTCTAATATAATCCCTTGGAATAGTGTAACACCCCTTACCCGTATTTGATGCCGGAACAGGGTATGAGGCATTACCAGACTTACAAGCAGGCAATCATACAAACCGATACATAATTTTCCACTCAAATTTAAAACTTTCCTTAAATATCCATATCATCCTTTAAACGAGCCTACGAGGCCCAAAACATACATAAGGAGTAGTTAAGAACTAATCTGGATTCTTACGAGCACTAAGAAATTTTTTACTCAAAACAGGGCCACACGCCCGTGTGGAAAGGAACACGCCCGTGTGGGCAGGCCATGTTATAACACACGCCCATGTTCTTAGCCTGTGTGGATTTATTTCTCAAATTTGAACCTACAGGGGTTTTCACACGGCTTAGCACACGCCCGTGTCTACGGCCCGTGTCCCTCACACGGCCATGACACACCCGTGTCTTAGCCCGTGAGTGAAAACCTTGACATTCTGTTTATGACATCATCATCTCCGTAAGGTCACACGGCCAAGGCAGACGCCCGTGTCCTCAGGTCTTGTGGCGAATTAAATTCCTAAAATCAGATGCAGACTTCACATGGCCTGGGCACATGCCCATGTCTTATGGCCGTGTCTTCCACACTGACTGAGACACACGCACCGTGCCTCATTATATGGACAAAATAAGGCTATCTACCAAGCCTTTTTGCCACTCAAACTTGCACCAACTTTCACAATATCAAGACTACACTAAACATCCATAAACACATGCAACATATCATCATTCAACCAACAATAACCATAAGCCATAACTTAATGGCATTGAAACATACATGCATATATGAATAGGTTTACATTCAAATAAATATTATGTGCCACATCTCATGGACTTATACAAAATAAATCAAATATCATCACAAGCAAATACATTTGGCTAAACCAATATGACGTATAACCCTAAAAGACCAAAACCTTATACATGCCATACTAAAAAAGAATGCTCTAACTATACCAAATGTGTAGATAGTGTGGGTGATCCTCCGACGGTGTTCGTTCCCTGAGCTGGCTTGTCGATACTATAAAACAAAGGGGAAATAAAAGGGAGTAAGCTTTAAGCTTAGTAAGTCTATATGTAAACAATAAACATCATACCACATACTTATTAATCAAGAACATTACATTCTAATCAAGAATAATTCAGGTCATTGCAATTGTACTTACTCATTTTCCAAATCTTACCACATTCCAAATACACGACATACACATTGCTCACATTTACCTGCACTTATACCCTGCACTCATCATCACACAGTCCCACGTAATCTCATTTAATCCAAAGTTTCTCGATAAACACATTCGGGATAATACCAAATATAGGGTGGTTTCTCACACATCCCACCACTAATAAATAACAAGGTGGTATCGCACACAGCCCACCAATAATAGTAAATATGGTGGTATCGCACACAGCCCACCAATAACAATAATTACGGTGGTATCGCACATAGCCCACCAATAAAAATAATTACGGTGGTATCGCACATAGCCCACCATTAACAATAATTACGGTATTCATTCATGATTTCCTCACTTTCTATAAATTAATAATTATCAACAATATTCATCCACATTTCACATAATACAATTGTAACATCCCAAAATTGGGCCTAGTAGAATTGGACCTATTGGGCCCATTGGACCTTGAGCATAGAAGCGTTTTAAAATTTATGGGAATTTGAGAACGGCATTATTTCAAGTTGGACTTATTAGGAGGGTGATTTTGGAAAGTTACGGGGTTCTAGGAAGTTTCGGGTTCAAATTGGGCCTTAGCAAAATTTGGTATTTTAGCACTTTAAGGAGATATTGTAAGTGGCCTCATTGCTTATGGAAATAAATGAGTAATTTGCTAGCACAAAGGAGCTTATGGTAAAGGGGATATGGCGCCACATGAAGGACTTTGAGGGAGGAGGTTCAAATCCCATCAAGTGCAAATTTTGACTATTATTTTTGTACTCTTTACCTAAGTGTCAGCCAAGCTTGTAAATAAGGCAAGTTGGACTTTTTAATTTTGGCAAGGTGGCTAAGGAAATATGGTAAGGAAGAGTGGATGGAAAGGAGTAAAAGAAAAGGGAAGGAATAGGGAACATGTTGGCATTTTTCGTGGGGATGTTTTGGAAAGGTTTTATTTGGTCTATGATCATCTTTTGGTAAAGATGATAATGGTTTGGGAAAGGGAGAGGGTAGCCGAATTTTGATGGGAGCATTTTGATAGTTTTGGTGTTGGTTAGGCCTAATTCCTTTTGGCATCCCTTGTGTTCATTCTTTCAACTTCTCCTCTCATTGCCGCAACTTCAAGACAATAGTGGGCAGTTTCTCTTTTCTTTCTTGTCTTGCCGAAAACACCTAGCCTTTGTGACCAATTATTTTCACTCATCTTCTCTTGAAAACCGAAACTACTGATCCTTCTTTGTTGTCTTACTACTAGTGCCAAACCGTGTTCTTCATTTCGGTTCATCCCTATTATTAAGGTAAAGGTTCTTTCTTCTTATTCATGTTGTTTGTTCTTTCTTCTCTTGACTTGGCTAAGCCGAAACTCTCATCCCTTGACTAAGCCGAATCTAGCCACTTGTTGTTATTTTAAACTCCTCTTATTCTCTTTTGATGAAGGCCGAATCAAGCCATCCTTGCTGCTACTTATCTTTCTCTTAGCCTTGGTTTCGAAAGTTGATTGGGACTCGTTGCAATAGCCAAGGTGCAAGACTGGATTTTAGAATCTAGTAGGGAAGGATCGCGATTGTGGTAAGTGACTCTTGTGAGTGAGTACTTTTGGACTTTTGGAACTTTTAAGAAATCGAGGCTAACTTTTGATCGATTTTATTTTTAGGGGGCAACGAAGAGTGGTTCTTTAGGGAATCCTTATCAGGTGTGTAATCCCGTACCCTTCCAAATACATGTTTGAAATGGTGTGTAATCTCATACCTCTCTGAATTTTTGTATGATATGTTCTATGATCCAGTCGAAATACCGAAGAAAACCAGAAATCGGCATCCGTGACCACTCGGGCGTGCGTATATTCGTAGTGGTAACCATATTTTTGCAATGAAACAGTTTGGTCAGCAGCAGTGATGTGATTTTAAAAAATCACAAAAAATAGGATAAAGGGAGTTAGAAAGTGAAAAAGATATTTAAATAAAGCTTACTACGTCTATTTTTATATGAAAGAAATGGAGGAGGAAGAGGAATTGTATATTCTGTGATATCTTAATTTTAGTGAGACTGGTTATGATTGACTTTGTGGTTCCCTGTTCTGTATTGGAAAAATCGTTTAAAATTGTAAAAAGTGAATTATGAGTTATAAGTTATATGTATAGATTCCTTAGTGAGCCTATTTTCAATAGAAACAAGTGGGAGCAACATATGAAAACCGTACAGTGAGATATTTGAATTTTGGGTAAGAGAGGTCAGAACCATTGGACAGTGTAACAAGGGAATTTTTAATGAATAAACTGTACTAAACGGATATACGAAAAATTCTGGAAAAATTGTAGTAAGAAGATATACGAGTCTAGTTTCAAGGAAAATTTACGGATTTAAATTTTGAGTTTCCTAACTCAAGTTATAGTCAATTTAGTCAGTATGACGTAAATGGACAGTTTCGATTTTTATGCCCCACATTAGTAGTTAAGTCTAGGTTGCGGAATTACCAAAATACCCTTGGAGGGTAAATTAATGAAATACCCCTGGGTTGCTAGATTACCGAATTACCCTTAGTGGGTAAAATTACCGATTTACCGAAATGTCTTTATGGACCAATTTACCGAAATGCCCCTATGGGCCAAATTGATAGAATGCCTTAGTGGGCTGAATTACAAGGCTCAATAATGGGCCGATTCATCATATAAATTACTAGATTAATGGTTGTTATACATGTGGATATTTTATGTTGTTATGTGTATTGCATCATCACATATTGCATGGGATGGGAAACTTGAATGAAGAGAAGTATAGACCGGTGGTATTGCCACAAATTCTGATATGGGCTATGTGCCAATTTAAATATGGCTTTGTGCCATCATGATTAAGGCTGTGTGCCGATTATATTACCGTATATGATTCCGGTGGCTCTGCCACAAATTCTAATATGGGCTATGTGCCAATTTAAATATGGCTTTGTGCCATCGTGATTAAGGCTGTGTGCCGATTATATTACCGTATATGATACTCTGGTGGTTAAGCCACAAAATTATTATAAATGGCGACTTGTCTCATGAAATTGAGAGACCGGCGGGGGTGGGTTGACTTGATCCCCACAGAGAGACTGGTTGGTACGGGGGAGAGACTGGTTGGATGGGTTGGGTTGCACACATTTGCTTCATATATATATATATATATGTTCTGTTATGATAGTGGGCTCCGGCCCAAGATGTTGTTATATGGGTTCATGCCCAGTGGATGACGGTAAGAGATTTCACACTGAGTTCTTGTAACTCACCCCCCTTTTTTCTTAACCCTTGTAGGTAATGCTCCGTAATGAGGACTTGGGCCCATGGATGACTCGGTGGAGGCCATACTTCAGAAATGCTGTTATTGAACTTTAAATTTCTATTTCGGTTTATTTTATTATTTTGCTATTTTGGTTTAAGTTGTAATAAGGCCCCTGGGATATGTTTTAAATTGCTTTATGTTTAGTCGTACTTATAATATTGCTTGAATTGTTTTAACGGGGATTTTCTAAAATCATAAATAATGGTTTTCCAAAATTGATTAATAAATGGATTTTATAACAAACTTTTACAAATATTTTAACTCGAAAATTTTCTCTCGAATTATCAACAATATTTTCAAAAACCACGGTTTTAAAGCTCATTACCTCGATTTTCGAATCATCAAACGATCTCTCAAAAATACTTGTATTTTATCTATGTTTCTGCAACGATTTCAAAATACTTCTGCAGCTCTATTTCTAAACATCACATTTTTGTAAATTATTTATTTCAAATATGCTTTCGCCACCAAAAAAGGTTTTTAAAGATAATTACGTTTTCAAGTAGTTAACAATTGCTTAAGTGTTTTGGGTTTTAACAAAGAGGCTGTAATTCTCAAACAAGTTTTTCCATGTGACACACCAGATTCGGGCCTAACTTCTAGGCCGGGTTTGGGGTGTTACAACATTTATATGTAAAATCATAAGTAAAAAGAATGTATCATTTACATATAAACTTACCTCGATACAAAATATGTCAATTTGCGATTTAGTCCGAAACCTTGCCTTTTCCTCAGTCAAGGTTGATTCCACGCTCTTCTTGATCTATAATGACATATTTAGCTTATTAAATAACAACATTATTCAAATCATTCCAAAATTCCTATTTTGGCAAAATTACCATTTTTCCCCTAGACTTTTGCAAAATTACTATTTTGCCCCTAGGCTTGTAAAATGAAATGTGTTCATTTTTCACACACCCAAGCCTAGCTGATTCATATTCCCTCTTATAGAAACTCATAATTTCAATTATTTCACACATTTACCACCTATTTTACAACCTTTACAAAAAGGTCCTTTTAGGTGTTTTCATGGAAACTCCATTCACAAAAGTTGTTTATTTAACAACTAAGATTCATTCTCTTCTATAAAATTTCAGAAATCAACATAAATACTCACATTTAGGCTCTCAATCATTTTGCAAAATAGTCCCCTCATTAGTTAGCTTAAGCTTTAAGGGTTCCAAAAGTACAAAAATTATCAAGAAAGACCACCAAAATCACTTACTTGTAAGGAGGATGAGTTGCTAAAAATTTCAATCTTCCAAACCCCTATTGTTGTTGGTATTTTCGGTGGAGGAAGAAGGTGATAGGAAAAAGATGATAGCTTTTTATGTTTTATTTTATTTTATTTCCATAAAGTCACCTAATCCACCAAATCTTGACCAAACTAAATTTTCTTGTCCCTATGGCCGGCTATCAACGTTAGAAAGGTCTAATTGCACATTAAAGACCTTTAATTTAAGGTTCTATAGCTATTTAACACCTATAGCTTGTAAAATAGAACTTTCACACTTTATGCGATTTAGTCCTTTTTCGCAATTAAGCATGCAATCACTAAAATTAATTCACCAAAATTTTCATGCACTCATATAATCATGCTATGACACGTAAAATAATATTCAAAATAATTTCTCTGGCCTCGGGTTAGTGGTTATGAAACCACTATTCCGACTAGCTCCAAAATTGGGCTGTTACAACTCTTCCCCCCTTTAGAGATTTTCGTCCCCGAAAATCTTACCGATAAAAAGGTTTGGGTGTTTTTTTTTTATGGTTTCTTCCGGTTTCCATGTAGCCTCTTCTACACCATGTTTTTTCCACAACTGTTTTTTCACCAAAGTTATACTTTTGTTCCTCAACTGTTTAACCTCTCGAGCCAAAATCTTAATTGGTTCCTCATCATAGGTCATATCCGGTCGTATCTCAATTTCTGTAGGAGGGATTACATGCGAAGGATTAGAACGATATCGTCGCAACATTGACACATGGAACACATTGTGTATTCTCTCCAACTCCGCCGGCAAAGCTAACTGGTATGCTACTGGTCCAACCCTTTCAATAATCTCATATGGTCCAATGAAATGCGGACTCAATTTGCCCTTTCAACCAAATCTCAATATTTTCTTCCATGGGGATACTTTCAGAAACACTTTATCACCGACCTGATACTCAATTTCTTTTCTTTTCAAATCCGCGTATGACTTTTGTAGGCTCGAAGCAGCTTTTAGACTATCACGGTTTACTTTCACTTTCTCTTCGGTTTCTCTAATCAAATCAATCCCATGAATTTGCTTCTCCCTAAGCTCGATCCAATACAAAGGAGTTCGACACTTGCGACCATATAATGCTTTGTACGGAGCCATCTGTATACTCGACTGATAACTGTTGTTGTAGGCAAATTCGACCAAAGGTAGATATCTTTCCCAACTACCTTCAAACTCTAAAACACAGCATCGGAGCATGTCTTCGAGAACTTGAATCACTCTTTCGGATTGACCATCAGTTTGCGGATGGAAAGCGGTACTAAAATTCAATTTTGTACCCAAGGCTTCTTGCAACTTTTTCCAAAACCTCGAAGTAAACCTCGTATCTCTATCCGAAATAATGGACATAGGCACCCCATGTAATCTCACAATTTCAACAACATACAGCTCAGCCAACTTGTCGAGTGAGTAATCAGTACATACTGGTATAAAGTTAGTCGATTTCGTTAATCTATCAACAACAATCCACACAACATCTTTCTTTTTCGGAGTCATAGGAAACCCTGTTACAAAATCCATCGTGGTTCGATCCCATTTCCACTCGGGAACCATCATTGGCTGAAGCAAACCCGAAGGTACCTGATGCTCGGCTTTCACTTGTTGGCAGATCAAACACTTTGTCACAAACTTAGAGATGTCTCTTTCATACCCGGCCACTAATATAACTTCTTAAAATCATTATACATTTTTGTACTGCCCGGATGTACTGACAAACAACCACTATGTGCCTCTTGTAAAATTTTCAGAATCAGCTCATCATTTTTCGGTACACATACCCTATCACGAAACATCAAGCAGTCATTTGGTCCGATTCGAAAATCTGAATCACTATCTAATTCACACTGAACTCTTTTAACTTGCAATTCTTTGTCTTTCTTTTGAGCTTCAAAAATTTGCTGATGATATAATGGTCTAGCCCTTAACTCGGCCAAAATCAAACCGTTGTCAGACAAAACCAAACTCGTGTTCATAGCCCTCAAAGAAAACAAAGATTTTCTGCTCAAGGCATCTACGACTACATTCGCTTTTCCTGGATGATAATCAATCATTAGCTCATAATCATTCAATAATTCAAGCCACCTCCGTTGTCGCAAATTCAAGTCCTTTTGATTCATCAGGTACTTCAAACTTTTGTGATCAGTAAAGATTCAACATTTCTCACCATACAAATAATGACGCCAAATCTTCAAAGCAAAGACGATGGCGGCCAATTCCAAATCGTGCGTCGGATAATTCTTTTCATGTGGTTTTAGCTATCTCGAGGCATAAGCTACTACTTTGCCCTCTTGCATAACACACAACCAAGACCATTCAATGACGCATCATTATAAATCACAAACTCCTTTCCCGACTCAGGTTGTACCAAAACCGGTGCTTCAGTAAATCGTGCCTTCAACTTCTCAAAACTCTGTTGACATTTATCAGTCCATACAAACTTAATATTCTTTTGCAACAACTTAGTCATCGGAGAAGAAATCATCGAAAATCCCTCGACGAAACGTCGATAGTACCCGGCTAAGCCTAAAAAGCTTCTAACTTCTGGTATATTCTTTGGCGGTTTCCAATCAACAATCGCCGAAATTTTGCTCGGATCAACCCGAATGCCATAACCTGAAACTATGTTTCCCAGAAATCCAACTTCACGAAGCCAAAACTCACTTTTACTGAACTTAGCAAACAATTTCTCCTCTCATAGAATCTGCAATACCATTCTTAAGTGTTCGGCATTCTCGGCCTCATCTCGGGAATAAATCAATATATCATCTATGAACACTACTACAAATTTATCCAAGTATAGCCGAAAAATTTGATTCATTAAATCCATGAACATAGCTGGAGCATTAGTTAAACCGAAAGGCATCACCAGGAATTCATAATGTCCATATCTCGTTCTAAAAGTAGTTTTCGACACATCGGATTCCTTGACTCTCAACTGATAGTAGCCAGATCTTAAATCTATCTTTGAGAACACGGTTGCTCCCTTCAGTTGATCAAACAAATCATCAATTGTCGGGAATGGGTACTTATTCTTTATAGTTACTTTGTTAAGTTAACGGTAGTCAATGCAAAGCCTCATTGTTCCGTCTTTCTTCTTTACAAATAATATGGGAGCGCCCCAGGGAGAAAAACTCGGTCTAACAAATCCCTTATCAGTCAACTCTTACAGCTGAGCCTTTAACTCTTTCAATTCGGTCGGAGCCATTCTATACGGAGCAATAGAGATCAGTGCAGTCCCAGGTATCAGATCGATAGCAAACTCAATTTCTCTAACTGGAGGCAACCCAGGTAATTCTTCCGAAATACATCTGAAACTCACAAACTCCGGCATAGATTCAAGCTTCACTCACCATCTCAATATTCAACACATATGCAAGGTATGCTTCACACCCTTTTCTCATACATACGAAAGCGGACATGTACGAAATCACCACATGCATCTTATGTGAGTCATCTGTTTCAACCCAAAGAATCTCACCATTTTCACATTTCAACTCAAGAGTTTTCTGTCTACAATTTACCTTAGCATCATGTAATGCCAACCAATCCATGCCCAAAATAACATCAAACTCATCAAATGGCAACAACATCAAATTAGCCAGAAAACAATGACCTTGAATCGTCAAAGGACAATTCCTACAAACCTTATCTACTAACACATACTTGCCTAAGGGATTTGACACCTTAATCACAAATTCAGTCAATTCAACATATAATTTCTTACTATTTACCAAATTCACACAAACATAAGAATGAGTGGATTCGGGGTCAATTAAAGCAACGACATTAGTGTCGTAAAGAGAAAATATACCCGTAATCACGTCGGGGGATGATGCATCCTCACGAGCTCGTATGGCATAAGCTCTAGCAGGTGCTCTCGTTTCTGTCCTTGCAGCTGAATCCTTTATCATACTTTTACTACTAGCTCCACTTCCAACATTTTGCGGTGGTCTACCCCTGCTAGTAGTGTTACTCAGTCTAACACTCTGAAGTTTCTCTCCCTCAACATTCTCATGACAGTCTCTGATGAAATGTTCTCGAGAACCACACTTGTAACAAGCTCGGTTGTTTTCCCAACACTCTCCAAAATGTTGTCTACCACACGTCTGACATTCGGGTTTATTATACTTCACATTACCCACACTTGCCATCGAGGTGGCTTGAACTCTAGAGTCTGAATATGTTTTACCATAATCTCGGTGTGAATACCCAGCTAAAACAGTCGTCTGAGGATTCATTTCCGTGGACCTCTTTGATTGGGATTGGAACGACTTACTCATCGGCCTCTTCCTTGCATCTCGGGCCTCAATCTTAGCTTTCCTCTTTTCTTTATTCAGCTCTTCAGCCTTGCAAGCTCTATCGACCAATACCACTAATTCTTTCAATTCTAAAATCCCAACTAACAATTTAATATCCTCGTTCAGCCCATCTTCAAATCTTTTGCACATAATAGCTTCGGTAGACACACACTCTTGAGCATACTTACTGAGTCTAACAAATTCACGTTCATACTACTCGCCACGATCATTTTCCTTACTTGATTCAAGAAACTCTTTCCGTTTTACGATCGATGAATCGCTGACTTATGTATTTCTTTCGGAACTCCTCTAAGAAGAAATCCCATGTCACTCTCTCTTTCAGAATTACAGATGTCAGCGTTTTCAACCAACGGTATGCCGAGTCCTTTAGTAATGATACGATACATTTTAAGCACTCTTCGGGCGTGCAAGAGAGTTCATCAAATACCCGCATAGAATTATCAATCCAGAACTCTGCTTTCTCGGGATCATCATCTATGTTGGCTCTAAATTCTTCGACCCCTTATTTTTGAATTTTATCAATTGGGGGTTTAGTCAATCTTACGAAGTTAATACCTTGAGGAGCTACGGGGACCGGCTGAGGTATAGGAGGGGGTGGAGGAGGTTGAGCATTAGGATTTGCTCGAAAAAATTCAGTATACCAATTGCTCATCATATGGAGAAAGGCTTCTCGAGCCTCTTCTGCCTGACCCAAGGTCTCGGGTCTACTTTCCACTAGTGCGGTCCCTTATGCGGGAGCCGACGCATTACTTGCAGCATCATCAGCTGCAACTCGGTCGGGATCTATTACTATATGAAAACTCAGTTGGAAATTGTCAGGAGTCACCACACTATCACAATATATTTATGGCATGTATAGCTAGACTCTCACACATGCTACGCTAGCCCGAGAACCGACTAAACCATAGCTCTGATACCACTAAATGTAACACCCCTTACCCGTATTCGATGTCGGAATAGGGTACGAGGCATTACTAGATATACAAGCAAGCAATCATACAAATCCATATATAATTTTTCACTCAAATTTAAAACTTTCCTTAAATATCCATATCACCCTTTAAACGAGCCTACGAGGCCCAAAACATACATAAGGAGTAGTTCAGAACTAATCCGGATTCTTACAAGCATTAAGAAATTTTTTACTCAAAACAGGGCCACACGCTCGTATGGAAAGGAACACACCCGTGTGGGCAGGCCGTGTTATCACACACACCAATGTTTCTAGCCCGTGTGGATTTATTTCTCAAATTTGAACCCACAGGGGTTTTCACACGGCTTAGCACACGCCCGTGTCTACGGCCCGTGTCGCTCACACGGCCATGACACACCCGTGTCTTGGCCCGTGTGTGAAAACCTTGACATTCTATTTATGATGTCATCATCTCCGTAAGGTCACACGGCCAAGGCACACGCCCGTGTCCTCAGGCCGTGTGGCGAATTAAATTCCTAAAATCAGGTGCAGACTCCACACGGCCTGGGCACATGCCCATGTCTTATGGCCGTGTCTTCCACACGATTGAGACACACGACCGTGCCTCAGCCCATGTGGACAAAATAAGGCTATCTACCAAGCCTTTTTGCCACTCAAACTTGCACCAACTTTCACAATATCAAGACCACACTAAACATCCATAAACACATGCAACATATCATCATTCAACCAACAATAACCATAAGCCATAAGATAATGGCATTGACAAATAAATGCATATATGAATAGGTTTACATTCTAATAAATATTATGTGCCACATCTCATGGACTTATACATAATGAATCAAATATCATCACAAGCCAATACATTTGGCTAAACCAATATGACGTATAACCTCAAAAGACCAAAACCTTATACATGCCATACTCAAAAACAATGCTCTAACTATACCAAATGTGTAGATAGTGTGGGTGATCCTCCGACGGTCTTCGTTCCCCGAGCTGGCTTGTCGATACTATAAAACAAAGGGGAAAGAAAAGGGACTAAGCTTTATGCTTAGTAAGTCTATATGTAAACAATAAACATCATACCACATACTTATTAATCAAGAACATTACATTCTAATCAAGAATAATTCAGATCATTGCAATTGTACTTACTCATTTTCCAAATCTTACCACATTCCAAATACACAACATATACATTGCTCACATTTACCTGCACTTATACCCTGCACTCATCATCAAACAGTCCCACATAATCTCATTTAATCCAAAGTTTCTTGATAAACACATTCGGGATAATACCAAAGATAGGGTGGTTTCTCACACAGCCCAACACTAATAAATAACAAGGTGGTATCGCACACAACCCACCAATAATAGTAAATACGGTGGTATCGCACACAACCCACCAATAACAATAATTACGGTGGTATCACACATAGCCACCAATAACAATAATTACGGTGGTATCGAACATAGCCCTCCAATAACAATAATTACGGTGGTATCGCACATAGCCCACCATTAACAATAATTACGGTATTCATTCATGATTTCCTCACATTCTATCAATTAATAATTATCAACAATATTCATCCACATTTCACATGATACATTTATATGTAAAATCATAAGTAAAAAGAATGTATCATTTACATATAAACTTACCTCGATAAAAAATATCTCAATTTGCGATTTAGTCTGAAACATTGCCTTTTCCTTGGTCAAGGTTGATTCCACGCTCTTCTTGATCTATAATGACATATTTAGCTTATTAAATAACCACATTATTCAAATCATTCCAAAATTCCTATTTTGGAAAAATTTCCATTTTGCCTCTAGACTTTCGCAAAATTGCTATTTTGCCCCTAAGCTCGTAAAATGAAATGTGTTCATTTTTCACACACCCAAGCCTAGCCGATTCATATTCCATCTTATAGCAACTCATAATTTCAATTATTTCACACATTTACCACCTATTTTACAACCTTTGCAAAAAAGGTCTTTTTAGGTGTTTTCATGGAAACTCCATTCACAAAAGTTGTTTATTGAACAACTAAGATTCATTCTCTTCCATAAAATTTTAGAAATCAATATAAATACTCACATGGAAAAACCCTAGACTCTCAATCATTTTTCAAAATAGTCCCTCATTAGTTAGCTTAAGCTTTAAGGGTTCCAAAAGTACAAAAATTATCAAGAAAGACCACCAAAATCACTTACTTGTAAGGAGGATGAGTTGCTGAAAATTTCAAGCTTCCAAACCCCTATTCTTGTTGGTATTTTTGGTGGAGGAAGAAGGTGATAGGAAAAAGATGATAGCTTTTTATGTTTTATTTTATTTTATTTCCATAAAGTCACCTAATCCACCAAATCTTGACCAAATTAAATTTTCTTGTCCCTATGGCCGACTATCAACATTAGAAAGGTCTAATTGCACATTAAGGACCTCCAATTTAAGGTTCTATAGCTATTTAACACCTATAGCTTGTAAAATAGAACTTTTGCACTTTATGCGATTTAGTCTTTTTTTCGCAATTAAGCATGCAATCACTAAAATTAATTCACCAAAATGTTCATGCACTCATATAATCATGCTATGACACGTAAAATAATATTAAAAATAATTTCTTTGGCCTCGGGTTAGTGGTTCCGAAACCACTATTTCGACTAGCCCTAAAATCGGACTGTTACGAATAGTCCCACATTGCCTTCACTATTGGGGTTGAAAAATAGGACACATACTTAGGAAATTTGCCTTGCAATAGATCACTGGAAAGCCCCACTTCTCAACTATCCCGCAAGCTACTTTTCTGTACAGTGAAATAAGGAGTGTGAGCTTATTGAAGCTTAGTGAGTGAATAAAACATGCTATAAGTGAACACATCAATCAAGTTAAAAGTGAGCATATTACAATAGTTTGCATATTGTTACAGTTTGCATGAAATAATAGCTCGCAGGAATATCAGTTCACATGAATAAAGTAGTTCGTATGAATAACATTCCCATAGAACATCATATTGATATATTGACAAATTGTGACTATGAAACATATTCATAAATCATATGCATTGGATAAACGGATCTCCAAACACACCAAATGACTCAAAGAGTCCTGCGTTATCTCGAATATGTGTAGCACGAGATCTAACACTCTCCAAACACACCACACTATCTTTGGTGAATGGAGTTAAGCTCTACATTCCTTTGTCTCTCTGACGCTATCTTCGGGCCAAAATGCCCTATCAAAACAATAAATGTGACTACTCACAATCCTATGACATGCCAAAGATATCCAACGGTTTCAAGGGTTCACAATGCCAACATATCAATTTTAACACATTCATAGTTCATAATTAATATAGCTCACAATTCAACAAAGCTCACACATAGTATAGCTCGTAATTCAGCAGAGCTCGCATAGTAGCACAGTTTGAAATACACATAGCTTGCACATCATAGTTCACATTCAGCATAGCTCGCATGCAACATAGTTCGCAATTATTTAACAGTTCACATAGTTTTAGCATAGCTCGCATAACAATCATAGTTCACATATATAGAACATAGATCACACAATAACATAGCTCACCCTTAAGAAAGCTCGCATATCATGGTTCGCACATAGAATAAAATTTTACAATACACAACTTGCATAAATAAAACACAGTTCGCATAATCATAGCAGGGCTCGCATAGTAGAGCTCGCTTATTATCATAGTTTGCATAGATAGAAACACTTACTCTAGAAACTTAGGTCAAGTGGATAGGCTACCTAAGCTTGCCATTAACACTTGATTTGCGTGCAATAGAAGTACGTATTGCACTCACCTATCATGACTTTTCTGCTTTACCGAGCCTAGGTAAGTTTCTGCTTGCCTTTATCCTTGCTCAAGGAAGCTCCTTTGCGATCTGATGCTTTGCATAAAAACACACATAAACACAACAGATTACTATTGATGTAAAGTAAAATGACTTTCCTAACTACCTAGCATCTCGCTATTCGCACTTCACTGGCGAGCTTTCCTCGCACACCTCCAAAACTCTAATTTCTTCACTCTCACTCGATTTAGTCCTTATTTCCTACTTCCTAACATCATACTTAATGTTTAATTACAAATCTATACTAGTAATTCATTCAACTACATTGATCTTTATTTTATAGAAAAATCATTGTAACACCCCAAACCCGGCCCACAAGCCCTGACCGGATCTGGTATGCCACTGCGGAAAAACGTTTGAGAAGATTCGACCTAAAGATAAAATCATGACAACTTGTTGAGTTTGTAAAACGGTGACCATTTAAAATCTTAAGTAAAGTGTGGTGTTTATAAAAATGTCCTGGTTAAAACTTTATGATACATTTTAGGTTATAGTTTTGCCGAAAATAAACCGGTTTCAAAATAATAATTCAATCGTCACTTTGCTTTAACATAATAAAAATACTCAAATAGAAATACTTAAATACTTTAACTGGGCCTTATTACAACAAATAATTAAACAAAAGTTCTTAGTAATAAACTAAATAAAATAAAGAAGATGTCTTCTGCATGGGCCACCTCGTATCCACTCCAACCCGGTCCAATCACCACGAATCATCTGCGATGTTTAATAAAAATTGGGTGAGTCATACGGACTCGGTGTGTAATTAATCCACTTGAATTCCACCCACATGTTAACCACATATTAACCCATATATCAGATAACAAATATCATATTCACATGTTAACACATTCTGGGCTTGGCCCATATTCATATCACATTCATCTAATAGGGTAATTAACCACATAATTTCCACATACTGGGCTTGGCCCATTTCATCATCAACCCATATGACAGATAATGAGTTTATGCAAAGTGCACCCAACCCAACCTAGGGTCCATCCGTTACACCTACCTTAGCAGACCCCCTGCTCAAGGCCGTGGCTAATCCACCGATCAACTAAGTGATCCCACATATCTTACCTTGGAAGACTTGCTGCTCAAGGCCGTGGCTAAGCCACCGATCACCTAAGTGATCCCACATATCATTCGATCCACGGTGATGCACACACGACTATCAACCGCCGAGATGTGGCACCTAGCCAACACCTCCCTTGATGAAGCACATAGCTAACATCAAGCGCTAATGTAGCACAAGGCTAACATTAGACCACGTACATAAAGTACACCCATACCTTCTTTCATATCATATCCCACCCATGCACGTGCCACATAAAATAATGATACAATGTAATGATGCATGAGCATGTTCATCAAGCATATTATCACATATTCATATTAATAATCACATATCATCGGGTTTGGTACTTACCGGATTATCGACATACCCCTTGAGGGTATCCTCATCACAATTTCCTTCGCACTAGTTAGCACATTCATAATACATACACATTTCACATACATATCATAAACCCGGAAAGCGGTGGGTTAATCACACACTGATCACTTGGAGAACTATGCTTTCGATCATCGATGCCATCACTAGGCGATACTACGGCTATTTACCTACTTTCTTGTTACGACGTTGGTCCACACCCGGTGGCCAATCCCTAACTCGCGAGACAGATCTCTTCTTAAACTTCGGGATAGGGACCTTCCCTTTCCCTTCTAGAATGGTATTCGCCTCCATCAACACACTTAATCGTAACAATCGATTTAATCATCAATATACGAATTCTTAACCAAATATCCACAACTTATCATACTTACCTAAGGGTCTTGAAATCCTAAAAGCTTGATCTAATGCTTGGATCCTTAATCCCTACATTTGATTAATCACCTACTACTTTAATAAAAAGCCATTCGACCATAAATCCAAATCCTAGTAGGATTAGTATACTTAAACTTACCTTGTTGCCGTTTGACTTAAGAATCAAGTCTTGAAATCTCTGCTATACTCTTCTTGCATTCGGCCAAGCATTGAATCAATTAACTTGGTTAGTTTTCGGCTTTTGAATAATTAATGAACACATATATTTACCAAACATGGCCTTGGCGAATACTATAGACACTTACCTTATGGATTTTAAATCCGAAACTCACCGAATAACTAGGGAACACGTGGCCTATGGTGTACCTTCGGAAAAAGAACTTCTCATTCCTTGTAGTCGACACTTAGTAAATCCCAAAGATCTCTTCAAAGTTTCGGCAACAAGATATTAATGGGGTTAGTCCTAGATTTCGACAAATCTTAAGAAAAAGGATGAAACCGAATGAGATCTTACCCTTACTTGAAGAAATCGATTGCACCTTCACTTCAACCTTGGAGAGATTCGGCTATGGCTAGATGATGATCTCACAACTTTCGGCTTTTGGAGGGATTAGAAAGAAAAGAGAAGGAAGAATAAAGATGGAGGATTCTGCCATGGCTTCTAATGGAGAGGAAAATATTCGGCTAGGTTCCAACAATTACTTAATTTTGGCTTGACAAAAGAAAAGAAAGAAAAGAAGAGAAGAGAGCACTAAGAATTCGGCAGAGAAAGGAGGAAGCACAAATTGATGAGTAGCCCTCCTTCCTTCCTTTTATAGCTGAAATTATTATCTAAGGAGTCCCTTACTTGGCCACCACTCCTCTATTTTAATAGCTTTATCTCTTTAATTATCACTTAAAATAAAAGATAATTCAAAGAACTATCCTTACTTAGCCGAAATTATTAAACTCAAAGTCCCTTACTTGGCCATCACTTCTCCCTTATTTTCCTCTTTATCTCTTTATTCAAATTAAAAGAATTTAATCCAACAATTATCTCTTGAAAATAATGATAAATAAATCCCTTATTTATCCATTATTTATAAAAGAATAAAAGCTCCTAATTTATAGCCATGTGCCGTCCACCTCTCTGCTCCTTGTAGCAAAATAAAATTTCTTTTATTTGCTTCCCATGTGACTCGAACTTAGGCCCAACACCTTGCATGTGGCGCCATTTCCAGAGGCCCTAAGTGGCATCTTCAGGCCACTTTTCCAAGCCTGTTTGTGTGTCAAATTTCACAAACTTTTTCTTTTAAGGCCACCTTGCCTTAATTTCCCCTTTTAAACCTTAAAACTCGTCATTTCTAGGTCATTTCTAAGTTTCCAAAAATTTTCGATCGGCTCTGTAAACTTGACATTTCCTTACATTTCCATGACATTTCCTTACAAGACATTTCCTTACATTTCCAAGGTTCTAAAAATGTTCACTTTCCTCTTTTAAACTTAACATTTCCATACATTTCCAGGTTTCCAAAAATGTTCATTTCTAACTTATTTTCACTCATTTCCGGGTTTCCAAAAATATTCAAAATTTATTCATAATACTTAAAACATGTCACTTCATACAATTAAACCGAAAATGCATAGGCCCTTTTCAGGATGTTATAATCATGTTCGTTTTTCAATCGCGTAGAAGAGAAATCATTTGATCCCTTCAAATTCATTAAAGATTTGTTAAATTAAGATTAAAAACCTCTTCATTACATCAAAATGAGTTGAAAATCGTTTTTAAATAGTTACTTAGCTCACAATTACGAGATCTACAATTTTCAAGTAAAAACAAGCTTCAAATCGATAGATCTCATGAATTCTTGATTAGATCTATAAAAACTCGAATTAAAACTGCACATTACCTATGTTACTATAGGAAATCTGATAATTACCTTTGAATTGAAGAATTCCACGAGATTTGGATCGATTTGAGCAAAAATGTGTTAAGAAATGACAGAAAATTGAAAGAGAAAAGACGAGTTTCTTTTAAAATTGGAGAAGAAAAATGTGCTTGGATGCTTAGAAAATCAGAATGGTTGAGAGAATTTTCAAAGAAAATTTGGATCTAATGAAAATTTTCAAATGAGTAGCAAACATGGAAGGAAAGGATGGTGGGTGTTCTTATATAGCCAACAAATTTTCAAAACTTAGTTTATTTCCCTTAAGGCCCCTTCCTATTCTCTCTCTTTTTCTACTAAATCCAATTTCAATTAAAACTCCTTGTTTTCACATTTTACCTCTATTTTAGAATCCGTTTCAATTTAATCCCTACTAAGATATATATTAACTCGATTTACTTTTATTTATTTATTAATTACTACGACTCTAATTTTGATATCTAACTCGAGCCCAAGACTTAATTACCTGATTGTACTAACCCGATTTTGGGGTGTGACAATGGAGGAAAAAAATTCTCAAAGCTTTTAACTCATACACTTCAAGTTTATTTGCGTAAAATTTTCAATTAGATCATGCATTAAGAATAATATACAATAGTTTTCAGCATGATTTTTGAAATTGCTTATTTAAGATAAAGGCTTATGCACACTTTAAAGTGTATTGTTTTTCCCACTTTGGTGCTTAAAGTTTATTTAGCTCATTTCAGTCCCTAACATTACCCAATGTTCCTAGTTTAGTCCTCTGAACTTTAAAACTTAATGGCTGGGATATCTAGCTAATCATATGTTACCACATGTAATATGATGATGTCACAATTATATCATCATTCGAAAAAAACTAAAAATCTTTAAAAAAAGAAAAAAAAATTTAAAAAACTATAAAATATAAAATTAGTAATTTTTTTAAAAAAATTAGAAATATTAATATTTTAAAATTTTATAAATCACATTTACTAGTCCTTAAACATGATATCATTGTATCTTGGAAGGATACCACTGACCGCCGCCAGACGTGCGAACGGTTTGACAGGAAATACTGCAACAAAAAGATATAAAATTAAGCAGCAGTATCCGCAAGTATACGGGTCAAATTTTAATATAGAAGAATGTTACAACGAAACACTCCGAGGAGTATTCCGAGGATCGTAACCAAGGGAGGCTGAACTAAACCGAAATTAATTCTCTACACTAATAAGTCTAAATAGTACTGATTTAAAATTATATTATGAAAAATCAAATTAACATCAATTAATCTAATTAACCTAAAAATTATTTAAACAAAAAATCAACCAATTTAATAATCGAAAATAATCCAATAAAACAGGTGGGAGCTTAACTCACTTCAGTGATCCTAATTAACTTCAAAACTCGGGTTTTATCGAGTTAGCTATTAATTAACTAGTCATTGCCTCCCGGCCTCTAATTAATTAGCTAATTGACCAATACATGCTTCCCTTTCGGCCTCACTTTCTTGACCGAGATAAATTATGAGGTACTTGGTAAACTTATCTCTAGATCTCGTTTATCCTAAATTACTTCTTAGGGGCTTCACGTCCTAGGGTTTAATCGTACATAATTTAAACCAACTCAGATTTCAACCATTGTTCATTCGTTAATTATTCACACATTCGTTTGTTAAACTCCCTAAGGAAATTAGTTACTCATGGATCTAAATACAATAATTTCTAAACTCAAATTTTACATGCAAAATCAAAATTTAAATAAAAGTAAGGAGTATAGAAATAAATCCGTTTTCCATATCGATTTGTAACACCCCAAACCCGACCTGGACATTATGGCCAAATCTGAAGTGATTACGATAAAAGGTTGAAATCTAGTTGTTGCCTATTTAAAATCAACGTGAACCTTTGTTACTCAGAAAGCCCGTTTATTTGAAAAACGTGTTGTCGTACTTATTTAATTAAAAATCGTTGTTTGTTTACATCTTTCAAATAAATCAAATATTTTGCAGTGGATTTTCTTAAAATTTTGTGTTTTGGAAAACCGAGTTTGTTTTCATAAAGCCGTTTTATCAATCGTTATGCTAGAAATCCCAAAGTAATATCCAAACCAAAAATAAATCTCAAAATTCCAGAGAGTCCAAAATATTAAAAACTCTCAAAATAGAAATTTAAATAAGTCAAATTTTAAAGTAAATGTGGTTTACGGATAACTGAGCTCTCGTCGCACCGACCTGCCTAAGTTTGAAGGTTACTTGAAATTATCAGACAAACAAAGAGTGAGTTTTTATAACTCAGTGTGTAACTCATAAGGAAACATAATTTCATATTTATTTACATGGCAGAATAGATACAGGCATACATCTTTTACAGAGTCAGAATCATATCAGAGTAGTACAAATGCAAATATATATAATCTGACCCCCATCCTCTACACACTAGCTCCAACCATCCCAACACACCATGTGGGGTATAAAACACCCACCCAACCCTACACACCGCTAGTGTCCATACGACACTTTTCAGAATAATCGCAGTAGTGCTGCAAGTGTAATGGTGAGATATCACCTCACACAGAACACTTCCTCCACATAATAATGTCCCACCCCATAATCAGATATAAACAGATGCCAAAATTTACATATCATACATGCTTGTATAATAGATGTAGAACATGCTTTATACATAACATATAATACATATTAAACGTTATTTATGTCAAGTTTCATACTAATAGATTAAAAGAATTCATGCTTAATAGCTTATATAATCACATACTGACCCCACGGAAGGCCCACGATCGATCAGGACGATGTGTATGGCCCTAGGAAAAAAATTTTATTTTTGGACCCACACGTCTGTGTGGCCCACATGGCCCAAATTGCCTTGCCCGTGTGGCCCACACAGCCTGGCACACGACCCACACACCTGTGTGGCCCACACGGCCCAAAATGGCCTAGACTGTGTGTCACACACGGCCTACCACACGGCCTGGCACATAGTCATGTGGCGTCGACAGGCCCCAATTTCGACTTTCATCGTTCGCTGTTTTTTAGGTTTCTCGTTACACACCTGGTTCGATTTTGATACGAATGCAACCATGAGATCCCTAATGCCTAAAATCAATATTCCAACAACCAATTTCAGTGAAGAATTACGAAACTCAAATAAGAATTCTTCATGAACATACCACCCGCCTCACGGTTCTCACCTAATCAAAGATTAAAACAAATAACAAAGTTAATAAACCTTTCCATTCTAAAGAATAACTAAAAACCCCCAACTTACTAAAATCCCAAAAAGAAAATACTTGATGAAAAGTGACGACTACTCCCAACGCCCAACACAAAATGAACAACAAATAATCGAAGCAAGAAAGTCGTAAATGGATGGAAAAATTATAACCAGAAATGGACAAAACGAAGGCCAGGATACAAAGTAGAGAAAAAAAATGAATGGAAATAATAGGAAAAATGAAAGAACAAAGAAAATCAAATCACCAAGCAGGGAAAAGTTTATGGTGGCGTGCTTTAGGGAAAAACAAAGAAAAGAAGCATGTGAAAATGACTTGCTGAATTTTTTTTTAAAAAAATAACCACCCACAACTCTTTCACTTGAAAAAGGGAACCAACCTCATCCCACAACAAATCAGATAATTATTGAAGAGTTCAAATTAAGTTTAAACTCCTCCACAATCTTAATAAAAACAAAACCAAATATCCCCATACACATAAAGAGACTTGAACCCCAGACCTTAAACAAATATACCAAGCACTTAACCACCCAACTTGAACACATTACATGACAAAACCCAACACATCTAAAACATAAAATTCTGGGGCGTTACACGATTAAAGCTTGGAAGCAAAATCTCCTTTAATAGTCACGAAGATCACCTCAATTGTGATTGAAATCAACGCCAAATTAATGAAAAACTAATATATTAAAATCTTTGATCAAAATCAAATTCAAGTTAAAATAGTAACAAAAGTATAAAAATGGCTAAACTGAAAAGAAAATAAAACTAAATTAAAAACCCTAAAATACTAAAATGACTCACTTGGCCAAGCCTCATCAAATGAGACTTAACATGCCTATTTATAGAGTTTATGCTCAGGCCTAATTAGTGTTGCTAAACAACCCAAAATTTTGATTAAGATACATTGTGAGGACTAAAATATCCTTAATTATAATTTTCTTTTTGACACTCGGTGTTGCAACACCACAGGATCGGTGTTGCAACACTGCCTTCATTTTCCGAGTATTTTAGCTTCGAAGTTCGATTTTGCGACACCACTTCTCAGTTTCGCAACACCATAGGACCGGCGTTGCAATACTGCCTTTATTTTTCGAGTATTTTAGCTTCAAAGTTCGATGTTGCGACACCACTTCTTAGTGTCGTAACACTGTAGTTGTCCCTCATCTTCTAATCTCGAAAATAGTGTCCTAAACACTAGATAGAGCCGTTAGATAATCCCTAGACCCATAGTGGCCCATTAGGTCATAACATAACTCAAAATTGCATAAAAACACTTATTTTGCATAAATTAAACACAAAGCAATAAAAAACTAAAAAAATGAAATAAAAATATATAAAAATACTATAAAACAAGCTCGTTAAGTTTCGAAAAGACCTTAATTTGCCAGAATGAATTGTGCCAGATCAACCACCTATGATAATTGTTTTATAATTTAATCAATTGAAATTTATACTTGGTAGACATTTTGAGGTGATAAATTTGGAAAAACCCCCCTCCCAAATTATTTAACTAATAAAAAATGATATTATTTCAATTCTAAAAAGATAATTTAAATAGTATTTTTAGTTATTCCAAATATTTTTAACTCTCTCGACAAATTATTGTCTCTAGACCAATATCTTAATTAGCAAATAAAATTTTCTAAAAGTGAAGTGGATATCTAAATATTAACATACACATTCGTTAAAACTGAATGACGATAATGGCAATATAGAACGATCGCAAAGCAATAAGAAGGAAAAATAAAACACAAATTTTATGTGGAAACCCTTTTGGGAAAAACACCACGGGCAGAGGAGAAGAAAATTCATTAATGTTGAAAATCGAATGATACAAGAGAAGTTGCAACTAAATCTATTTAAAGGTTGAAAAACATTATTCTAATCAATGTCAAATAGACGAAGTGTAGTTCTATTCGGCCCTCGACCTTAAGCCGTCCACAAATCCCCTAGTTTTACTACTGTATTATTTCTTTAACAGGAGTTTTGGTCATACAACTCTAACAATCTCCACCTTGACACGAATTCTCAACGAACAAGTTCTCCACCTCTTCCATTATTTTTCTTAAAATAAACACAACTGTCAAAGCTACTTCTGTTGAAATCATGAGTAGTCAAAAATGAATTAAACCTCTTGTACCACTGCCTTGGTGACTGTTTTAGGCCATAGGGGGACTTTTTCAGTAAGCAAACATAGTCCTCATTTTCTTAGATTATAAAACCTTCTGGTTGTTGCATGTAAATATCTTTCTCAAGTTCTCCATGCAAGAACGTTTTTTTTACATCTAACTACTCAAGGTCCAAATCATACATGGCCACAATACCAAGTAAGGCTCGAATTGAACTATGCTTCACAACTGGAGAAAATAAATCTATGAAGTCTACACCTAGAATGTGACTGTAACCTTTTGCAACCAACCTTGCTTTATATCTGAGTTCTTCAACCCTTAGATTCCCTTCTTTCTTTTTGAACACCCATTTACAATGAACAATCTTTTTACCCTTAGGAAGCTTCACTAGGTCCCATGTTCTATTCTTATAGAGAGATTCCATCTCTTGTTGCATGGCAAACATCCACTTCCCTGAATCTTCACAGCTAACTGCCTTGGAATAAGTAGATGGATCTTGATTTACATCTATATCTTTAGCCATGTTTAAAGCATAAGCAATTAGATCAGCCTCAGCATACCTCTTTGGAGTTTTAATTTCTCTTCTACGTCTATTCTTGGCAATAGAATATTGTGGTGAGGAAACAACTCTACTCTAAGTTTTTGTACTAACTTGAGGAGTAGACTCTATTGTAAATCCTAGATCAATCTAAAGCACCACTTGCTTCACATGTGTGTTTGAACTTTGTTGGTCTTTACCGGAAGAGTCTTTAAGAGATAAGTTAGGTAGCATAGTAGTTTCATCAAAAATAAAATCTCTACTAATCACAATTTTTCTATTTTCAGGACATCGTAACTTATACCCTTTAACACCAACCTTATAACCAAGAAAAAACACATGTAATGGATCTATGTTCCAATTTCCCATTATCAACATGAGCATACGGAGGTCATCTGAAAATCTTCAAATCAGAATAAACATTAGGATTACCAGACCATACCTCTTGTGGAGTCTTTTTCTCAATGGCAACGGACGGAGACTGGTTAATCAAGAAACATGCACTAGAGGCCGCTTCAGCCCAAAATGACTTCAGTAAACAAGCATTCGACAACATACATGGAACCTTTTCCATGATTGTTCTATTCATCTGTTCTGTATGGTCATTTTTCTGTGGAGTATGGCAAACTCTCAAGTGTTTCATAATCCCTTCTAATTTGTAGAATTCGTTAAACTCATCAAAACAGAATTCCAAGCCATTATCTGTGCAGAGGTGTTTTATATGTTTTCATATTTTCATTTCGATCATAGTTTTCCAAGCCTTAAACATGGAAAAACACATCACTTTTCTGCTTCAAGAAGAATGCCTAAACTTTTATGGAAAAATCACCAATGATCGTATGCATATAATTAGCATCACCCCTCGAAAGCACTCTAAATGGTTCCCAAAGATAAAAATTGTAACACCCCAAACCCGACCCAGACGTTACGACCGAATCTGGCAGTGCCACATTGAAGTGAAATTTTGGAAATGTAGTTCTCATAAAACTTGTTGAAAAAGCCCTCTTAATTAAAACTCATAAAGCCTTTTAAAGTTATTTATTCAAAACAAAATTTTAGTTACATCTGAAAACTTGATCATTGCGGAAGCTTACTTTCTAAATTAATTGTTGTAAAGCCGTGATGTTTTTGAAAATAGATATCTTTTAAGAAAACCGCGCCCTAGTTCTATCAGCTTCAAAATGTGATTAAGTAAACCCAGAATTTAAGTTTAAAAGTTAAGTAAAGGCCTTATTAAAAACCCAATATAAAATAATAATTAAGGTAAATCAAATCCAAAGTAATTTTAAATGTGTGGCCGTCTCCAAGTCCCTCGCAGCACCGAACCATCTATGCCTGGGGATTACCTATACAGTAAAACAGTTGGGTGAGTTTACGAAAACTTAGTGTGTAATCCCAATAATAATAACAATAGCATAAAAAACAGTCTGGGTCTGAGCCCATTTCAATAACAGGGGCAGTCTGGGCCTAAGCCCGTTTTAGAACAAAAGTAGTGTGGGCCTCAGCCCGTTTTAGAATAAAAGTAGTGTGGGCCTCAGCCCAAATCAGTACAGTAACGGAGTAATCAAGCATGCACGAATCCTACCCATCCAGCCTCTACACTCCATCTCCGTCCAACCCTACACTCCATGTGGGGATATAATATCGACCCAACCATCCTTACACTCCAAATAATAGTACCGATGCGGCACTAAACAGAAATATACAGTAGAGCTGCCAGTACAATAGGCTAAAAGCCATCAGAGATATGCAGCAGAGCTACCCGAACAGTACACTTCCTCCAATCATATATACCCAACCCCCATGCAATGCAACATACATCTGTGACATGCTATATCATAATGTTCTGCATGTATTAAAATCATAACCTTATATATATGTTGTAACACCCCAAACCCGGCCTAGAAGTTAGGCCCGAATCTGGTGTGTCACATGGAAGTAAAAACCATCTTTGCGATTATTAAAAACTTGCTTGAGAAATACAGCCTCTTTGTTAAAACCAAAAACACTTAAGCAATTGTTAACTACTTGAAAACATAATAATCTTTAAAAACCTTTTCGTTTGCGGAAGCATATTTGAAATAAACAATTTACGAAAATGTGACGTTTATAAATAGAGTTGCATAAGCATTTTGAAAACGTTGCGGAAACGTAGATAAAATACAAGTATTTTGAGAGGTTGTTTGATAAATCGATAATCGAAACTAATTATCTTACAAAACCGTGATTTTTGAAAACGACGTTGAAAATTCAAAAGAGAATCCAAGTCTTTTGAAAATATCGTTAATAGTTCGAGAGAAAATATCCGTGTTAAAAATATTTGTAAAAGTTTATTTTGAAATCCATTTGTTAATCGATTTTGGAAACCATTGTTTAAGTTTTTAGAAAATTTCCCCTTTTTAAAAAATTTAAGAAAAATAGTAAAAACATCCCAACCAAAAAGCAAAAATAAAAATAGTCCAGAGGCCTTATTACAACATTTAACCCAAAATAGTAAAGTAATAAAATAAACGAGAAAGAAGTCTAAAGTCCAAATAAACCATTTCCGAAGTATGGCCTCCCCCGAGTCATCCATAGCCCGAGTCCATATCATCAAGCATTACCTACAAGGGTTAAGAGAAAGGGGGTGAGTTACAAGAACTCGCAGAAATCCCTTTACCACATCCACCTGGCCTGAACCCATATAACAATCATCTTGGACCAAAGCCCATAAACAAATAATAAATAAATGAAATGAATGCAACCCATCCCATCCTACCAGCCGTCTAACTCTCCACCCGTACCAACCAATCTCTCTGTGGGGATCAAGTCAACCCACCCCGCCAGCCTCTCAATTTGCAAAAAGTCGCCATTTATACTATTTGTGGTGAGCCACCGTAATCATATACTGTAATATAATCGACACACAACCTCGGTAAAATGATCGACACAGAGTCGTTAATTCATATGTTAGGCACATAGGCCCGGTAAATACGATTAGCACAAAGCCATAATCACGATGGCACAAAGCCATATTTAGGTTGGCACATAGCCGTTCTCAGAATTTGTGGCAATGCCACCGGTCTATACTTCTCTTCATTCAAGTTTCCCATCCCATGCAAAATTATGTAAATGCAACATTCATAGTAAGGCATCATATTTACAAATATAAACAACAATTATTACTCCAAAGATTTGTTACGATAAATCGGCCCATTATAACACTTTGCAATTCGGCCCATTAAGGCATTCTATCAAATCAGCCCATAAGGGCATTTTCAGTAAATCGGTCCATAAGGACATTTCGGTAAATCGGTCCATAAGGACATTTCGGTAAATCGGTCCATAAGGACATTTCGGTAAATCGGTAATTTTACCCACTAAGGGTAATTCAGTAATCTCGTAACCCAGAGGTATTTCGGTAATTTACCATTCAAGGGTTATTTGGTAATTCGGAAACCCCGAACTTAACTACTAATTTGAGCATAGAAAATTAAAATTGTCTATCTGCGTCATATTGACTAAACTGACCATAACTCGGATTAGGAAACTCAAAATTTAGATCCGTAAATTTTCGCTGAAACTAGACTCATATATCTTCTTATGATAATTTTTCCATAATTTTTTACTTAACCATTTAGTACATTTTATTCCTTAAAGTTTCCCTTGTTTCACTGTCCAACGATTCTGACCTCTCTTACCTTAATTTCAAATATCTCACTATACAGTTTTCATATACTGATCCCACTTATTTCTAATGAAAATAGGCTCACTAATGAATCCATACATATGAATTATAACCCTTAATTCACTTTTTACAATTTTATATGATTTTTCCAAAACAGATCAGGGAACCACGAAGTTAATCAGAATCAGTCTCACTAAAATTAATATATCTCAGAATATAAAATTTCTTTTCCTTCTCTGTTTCTTCCATATCAAAATAGACACAGTAAGATTTAATCTGATATCTTATTCCCTTTGTAATTCCTTTTGTCCTATTTTTCGTGATATTTCAAATACACATTACTGTTTCTGACCGAAACTGTTTTATTACGAAATACGATTACCATTACGATCATACGCACGCCCGAGTGATCACGGATGCCGGTTTTCAGTTTTCTTCGGTATTTTGACCAAATCACAGACCATATCATACAAACTTTCAGAGAAATGTGAGATTACACACCATATCAAACATGTATTCGGAAGGTACGGGATTACACATCTGATTTTGATTTCCTAAAGAACCACTCGTCGATGACCTAGAACAATACCAACCAAAAGTTAGCCTCGAATTTCCAAAAGATTTCGTATCACTTACACTTGAATCACTTACCACTATATCCGAAGGTAGAAATATATCGAGTGATTTGTCCCTAAAACATATAGTCGACTAGTCGAAACTTCAATCTCATTTACAACATAGCCAAATAGAGATATAACGAAAAATCCAAAAATGAACCCCCTTACCTTATCGATATTGGATCCAATTTCCACCGTTTGACTTCGGCTAGAACAATACACGGTCTCCCACTTAAAGCACTATGAAAAGAGAGTGATTAAGACATAAAGAAGTGGAGGATAACACCATTTTCGGTTACGATCATGATTTACAACCGAATAGTGATAAATACTTATTCGGCTAAAGAGAAAAGAATATGATCATAGAAAAGAATTCACTTACCGATTTAATCGAAGAAAGAATGTCACCTCAAACGAGAAAGAAATTATGAAGGAGTGATTGTGGATTGTGAGTTTCGGCTATGGAAGAAAATGAACAAGAATAGTTTCGGTTATGAGGGTATGGATTAGAGGAAAAAGATAGTAGAGTTGGAGAATTTCGTGAAAAGAAAAGAAAGGTTGAGAAGGGGTGCTTATCAAAATTTGGTTTTCAAGAGAAGATGAATGGAAATAGTTTGGTATCAATGGTTTGGTACCTACGACAACAAGAAAGAATTGAAGAAAAGAAATGCTCACTAATGGCTTGAAGTTTCGGCAAAGATGAGAAGAAATTTGAGAGAAATGGCATAAAAATGCAAGAAGGAATTTTGACCAACCAAGCACCAAAGTTTCTACCAAAACACTAACAAAAATTCGGCTACCCCTCTTACACCCAAAATCATCCACATTCATGATCAAAATGGTCAAAATTTGCCAACCATACTTTCCATTACATTTCCCTTGAAAAAGGCCACTTGTTCCCCCTACTTTCCTATTTCTCTTGATTCCTTTCCCCAACTTCAACCTTGCCTTTTTCTTTTAGCCACCTTACCAAAATAATGAAGTCAACCTTGCCATGAATGCCTCTTGGTTGACACTTAAGGAAAGGATGCAAAAATATAAGTCAAAATTTGCACACAAAGTGATTCGAACCTCTTCCCTCAAGGTACTACATGTGGCACCATAACCCTTTTACCAATTGCTCATTTATGCTAGCAATTTACTCTTTTATTTCCATAAGCCTTGATGCCACTTACTATCTCTCCTTAATAGGCTTAAACACAAAATTTTACTAAGGCCCAACTTGAACCCGGAACTTCATAGAAACCTCGTAACTTTCCAAAATTACCTTCTTAATAAGTCCAACTTGAAATAATGTCGTTCTCTTGTTTCTCAAAATTTTAAAACGCTTCTACAGTCAAAGCCCAATGGGCCCAATCCTACTAGGCCCAATTTTGGGATGTTACAATTCTACCCTCCTTAAAGAAATTTCGTCCTCGAAATTTCCATCCAACTACTAAACGCACCGCTCAAATCACACCACTATGCTTTAGTGCACTCTGATCTTAATAACCACAATGTACCTTTAACAAAATCTTGAATCCTTTTTCACACAACCAAACATCTAGTCACGAAGCAAGCGCTTATCTACCACTTATTCGAAAATTTTCTACATTCAATCATCACGTCCAACCAAAACATACCCGACTTGATGGTGATGAAACAATCCCGAGCCTTATGCTCCTTAGACCCGCATCTCAAGCATGCTCTGACCTCCTCCAAAGATTCTCCCGGATGACGCTTCTACGCAATAATCGCAAGCCGGAAAGTTTGGTCGTGCCTTAACATGCTTTTGAGCGTGGATCAGTGACCCAAAAGAACCGCGATCTAATTTCTTCTTACAGCTCACAGACCCAACTCAAAGTGCTTCACCGATTCCTTTAACCTCTTCCAATACCTCCTTAACTATCTGAGTCAACTCGACAACCCCACTTTCTGTCATGAGACCCGTCTCGACCACATCGGCAATGCTAACGCCTCCCTTTCAGAAACATGCCTCGGTGCCAAAGATCTAGCCCTAGCACCTCGGCCTCTACCACGTCCACGTCTATCGCGTCCACATCTTCTAGCGTTCATGTTCACTAAGTCGATTTAATCTTGATTACGAGTTTTATGAATCATTATGCTATTTCAGTGTTTATTCAACAATGTTTTATGGAGTACAAGAAGTAAAGTTGTTTTCGCACAACGCATCCTAAAGTCTCAATCTCTATAGTTTTAACTCCTAAAGCTAACAGTTCTAGAGTATTCTATTTTGTAGAATTTTCGTACCACAGTAATAACACAATAATCATAAAGTGAAAACAAATACTTACTTGACTTGGTGCCGGATACTCGTGGTGCCATACTTATTGAAATAGCCCTCTTAATTAAAACTCATAAAGCCTTTTTAAGTTATTTATTCAAAACAAAATTTTAGTTACATCTGAAAACTTGATCATTGCGGAGGCTTACTTTCTAAATTAATTGTTGTAAAGTCGTGATGTTTTTGAAAATAGATATCTTTTAAGAAAACCGCGCCCTAGTTCTATCAGCTTCAAAATGTGATTAAGTAAACCCAGAATTTAAGTTTAAAAGTTAAGTAAAGGCCTTATTACAAACCCAATATAAAATAATAATTAAGGTAAATCAAATCCAAAGTAATATTAAATGTGTGGCCGTCTCCAAGTCCCTCGTAGCACCGAACCATCTATGCCTGGGGATTACCTGTACAGTAAAACAGTTGGGTGAGTTTACGAAAACTCAGTGTGTAATCCCAATAATAATAACAGTAGCATACAAAAATAGTTTGGGTCCAGGCCCATTTCAGCAATAATAGGACACCAGGCCTAAGCCCGCTTCTGAGAACAAAGCGGTGTGGGCCTCATTGCCCAAATCAAGATCTGATAACGAGTAATCAAGCATGTACGAATCCTACCCATCCAGCCTCTACACTCCATCTCCATCCAACCCTACACTCCATGTGGGGATATAATATCGACCCAACCATCCCTACACTCCAAATAATAGTACCGATGCAGCACTAAATAGAAATATGCAGTAGAGTTGCAAGTACAATAGGCTAAAAGCCATCAGAGATATTCAGCAGAGCTGCCCGAACAGTACACTTCCTCCAATCATATATACCCAACCCCCAAGCAATGCAACATACATCAGTGACATGCTATATCATAATGTTATGCATGTATTCAGATCATAACCATATATATATGTCATCTCATGGCATACATAATCATCCATACATCATATAGGGTCAAACAGACATTTTACCTATGGGGTTATTTTGGTCATTTTACCCCTTAGGGGTATTTCAGTCATTTTTATCAGTTTGGGCCTAAGTACTCTTAGGCCCATCAGTAAGCCCACGGTCATCTCGAACGAGTCATGCGACCATAATAGTGCAGACAGTGGAATTGGGCTCAAGCCCATCAAGCAGGCCCATGTGGGCCCACACGACCGTGTGGCCCACCAAGCCCAAAATTGGCCTAAGCCATGTAAATGACATGGTCGAGCTTATTATTTCACATAAGTTCATGAAGTTAGCCCTTGCGGGGCCCGCGAGCCCATTGGGCCCACACGGCCCATTTCTGCCCAATTGACCCAAAAGCGGCCTAAGACCATGAGACCGCTCATGGTGGTCTTTGTAATTGTATCGACTTTCCCACACGGACGTTCGTGCACTCGTATGGTAACCGTTGCCGTATTTTTGGCTTTTTGGCATTTCGATATTTTGGTATTTTGAGATTTCGGCATTTGCCGATCTACAATTGGAGTGGTGTGTGTACACACCTGTTAACGAACACTTGCGTTAACCCTTGAGCACCATCCTACGTTCATTCCAAGCATTCAATCAGTTTCTCAATTCATTAGCGTTCAACAGCGCTTAATCCTCAAATTAGTAATCGCCACCTACCTTGACAGAAGATATGCGATTTTTTTCACTTAAATTGCTGACTAAAATCAATCGCACGCTGCTTGTTGATTCACTGCATAACAACAGATCTTGTCAGCTAGGATCAACTATAGATGTGGCTCAGATCGACACGCCTCACCTTACAGAGTCCTAGGGAAAATTCGGCCTATACCCAAGAAGTAAGGTAATGCACTTACCTTGGTTGAAAGATGGAAGGAAAGGTTTTGATCGCTTCCAAAACTCATGCACACCTTTACTCCTCTAAAAATACCTAGCCCCCAACGAGCATCACCTCGCGATGAAAGGCAAGAAATGCAAACAGAGAAAGTAAGAAAGGAAGCAGTCGGCTTTTTAGTAAAAGGTAAGAGAGACAGATTTGAGCGAGAAAAGGAGATATGAACGCCTATCGCTTGTCAGGAATCCCTGCAGAATCGAAATAATATACCACAACAGAGTATGCAGCCACCTCAAGGATTAGCAGAAGAAGAACTTCGGTTTAAACTTAATAAAACGTCGAAAACAAATAGAGAGGAGAAGGTATGGTGAGTTCGGCCAAAAGAAATTAATCAATGGAGTAGAGATGATCAGGATATTCGGCCAAGTGATAAACCATAATTTACACATATTTTAACCCCATGCTTAGCTTACTTTTGGATGAATTTTGATTGAATTTGATGAATTCGATGCTCCTAATCTCTTAATTTCATGTTTTATACTCAAGAGAGCTTAGGAAGTCAAAAAGGACAAAAAATGGGCCAAAGAGGGGCAAAATGGGCCAACCTAGGAAATCAACACGGCCTGGACCATTGGCCACAGCCGTGTGTCACGAGCAGGATCAACCACGGCCTGGACTATCGACCACGGGCAGATCACATGCCCGTGTGTGGCGAGCAGAATCGACCACGGCCGAAGGAGTCCACCACGGGTGTAACACCCCAAACCCGGACAGGACACCACGTCCGAATCTGGTATGCTACGGGGAAAACGTTTTTGAGTGATCAGATTTTTCGTTTAAAAGCGGAGTGAAAACATAGTGAACTTGAAGAAAATTGGAGTAGGCCTGTTCGATTAGATTTTGAAAACTTATCCAAAGTATATAGTTGAAAACGAGTTGATTTCATTTAGCATTTCCAATAGTTTCTTAGTGCTATTTAAAACATTTTTGACTTAGTAGAAAATCGAGTTTGATTTGAAAATCATTTGAGTTTATTTTATAGCAAAACATAGTGAGATACCCGATGGTATAGTTTAAAACACATTGCGTTATAGTTTTGAAAACATTATCTTACCAAATTTTTAGTAAATGTCATACCAAGTTATTTGTTAAGCAGGTTGAGAATCTAATTAAAACATAACCATCATAAAACATAATTTAAAGGCCTTTTACAAATCCAAATTAAAGCTCAAATAAAAATAAATAAGCTAAAGTACCCAAAGTGAATAGTCCGAGCAAAACTTTTATTAAAGCATGGCATGTGCACTCGAGTCCACCCCGGCTCCATGTCCGCGACTCTACGAATCACTGAAATGTCAAAGGAGAGGGTGAGTCGAATGACTCAAATGCATAAATCCCACTCCCGATGAAACAACATGCTAACACACATCATACATAGCAACATAATTAATGCAACCCGATCCTAACCATCCGTATCGCCTTTTCTACCCCGTGTGGTACCAAACCACTTTGGTGCCAAACCACTGGTGACATATAGTCACAATGTGTTACCAAAACACCGGTGTCCCAAAGACACAATATCCATCAATGTGGTGCCAAACCACCGTGTCCCAAAGACACGTTTGTGCTATCAAGCACCGGTGACCAAGTCACAAATCCAATGATGGGGCCAACCCATCGTGTGATACCCAATCACTAGCAGACGATCCCATATCTCATGTGGGGCCAACCCACTGGTGTGTTAACCACGGGGACGAGTCGCAATGAGGTGCCCAACCTCCGGTGTCCCAAAGACACAAATGTGGTACCAAACCACTTTGGTGACCGTAGTCACAATAATTGAATGATGGGGCCAACCCATCGTGTGATACCCAATCACTAGCGACGATCCCATATCTCAAAGTGGGGCCAACCCACGGTGGTGTTAACCACGAGGGACGAGTCGCAATGAGGTGCCAAACCTCTGGAGGTGCCAAAACTCGGTGACCCAAAGTCACAAAGTGTGTTACCAAAACACCGGTGCTCGTCGGCACAAAATATCACTTTGCTCCTCCACTCATATCACCCATCAACATACCATACTCATGTGATCATGCATATCATACAAGTCATGCCTATCATGCTAATATGTTTGACTCATACCCCATATCACATACATACATAGTCATGATACCATATAGATCATCGATGAAACTTGTAACAATCTTGACTTACCCGAGTCCAAGATCATACCCATTAGGGTATCATATCAATCATCAACTGTTTCATTAATTATCACACAAAGTTATCAATCATATCACTAAACGGAAGTGTGTTAGTTTACACACACAGTAAAGCGCAACCTCTAATACTAAAAGAAAGCGATCTAAAGCTCCTTGTATACTTGATCCTACAATCGGCCATATAGGAGTTAGACATCTATAACATTCGGCCAACATTAATTAACCAAAGGGGTTAATATCGAACCCTTACCTCTATACTCGATTTGGTTTCCTACCAAATCCCGAATCAACCACTGATTTTCTGACAATCGGCCAATCCCCACCACTTATCAATCGGTCGAGTGCTGTAAAAGGTTTTGTCAACTGCTTGAATCTCGAATGCCCTATAAAGCCTTGAATTCCAAAATAAGAGGTTAACTCCTTTCACCAATCCAAAATCGACATCGCACTAGAGAGAAAAGAGAAATGGCCATTCGGCCAAGAACTTACCAATACCACCCAAAATTCGGCCACAAGAGGACTTCCAAGAGAGAAAAGATTCGGCTAAGATGCACCCCAAAAAGACAAGAAGATTCGGCCTAAGTGTTTACCACACACCTATGTTCGGTTTTGAATGGAAAAGGAAAGAAAAGAAGATAGGAGATGAGAATGAAGTTTCGGCAATAATGTATAAGAAAAGAAAAAAAAATAAAAGTCTGAGATGCAAGTGATTGTGGTTTCGGCACCAAAAGAAATGGGAAGATGAATAATGGAAAGATTCGGTTTGAAGCAAGTGAGAGTTTCGGCACAAGTACTTTAGGAGAAGAGAATGGATTATGAGAAGGAGAGAAGAGAGTGTTCGGCTATCAAGGTTCAATCAAGGAAGAAAAATATGACAAGAAAAGACTTTTACTTACGGCTTACCCAAGTGAAGAAAGAAGGAAAAAAAAATGCAATAATGCATTCGGCTACACACAGACTAAATGAAGCAAAACAATTTCGGCAACTAAGGGACTAGGTGTTTCGGTTTCAAGAGGTGGAAAGAATGAGAGAATTTTCTATGGAAAAAAAATCGGCTTGTTTGACAAAATGAGAGAACTTTGTTTGATACCAAAAAGTGACCGAAAAAAACACCCCAAAATGCCAATTGAATTTCGGCACACTCTTTCCCCCCACACTAAGCCGTCACTCCCCTCCAACTCCCCCCTAAATTCGGCCAAATCCCCACAACACTCCACTCCACACATTCAAACAAGCATGACCAAGTCTTCCTCCTAAACTCACTCTCCTCCCACCATTTGAACGGTTTGACCAAGTCCAAAGAAGAATTTGAATTGCCTTCTACTTCCTCCTCCCATGCCGTCCAAAATGGGAACCAAAATGGGGACTTTGCAGCTCGAACACTAAACCTCCACCCCATGCATCTGACGCCACACCTAGCTCCCAAGTAACGCATGGTTGCCACTTTGCCAGCTCACCTTTTTGTTCAACAAAACCCCAAATAAAACTCTTATACCCCAGCTTCCTCAGCTCCTCTCCTATAAAGCCTAAAAACAAAAATTCTCCTACCTACCCAGGCACACTCCTAACCTACAATTAAGCCCCGAAACTACACAAACAGCAACACAGCACACTTAACACATGCAATATCATGCAACAACAAAATAGCCCCTAACCCGGGATATTACACATTCTCTACCCCTTAAAAATAATTTCGGCCTCGAATTACCGATCAAAAGAGTTGCGGGTATTCTTTGTCTCATCATATCCTCGGGTTCCCACGTAGCTTCTTCTACGCCATGATTCCGCCAAAGTACCTTAACCAAAGGCACAGACTTCTTACGCAGAACCTTCACATCCCGATCAAGAATCTTTACAGGTTCCTCCTCCATGGTCAAATCCGGATCTACCTCGATCTCCTCCATCGCTACCACATGTGACGGATCCGAACGATAACGCCAAGCATCAAAACGCGTGAAAAACATCGTGAATCGACTAAGCTCTGCGGCAACTCAAGGCGATCGCCATCGGTCCAACTCGTCTCGGTACCTTATACGGTCCAATAAACCTCGGACTTAGCTTGCCTTTCTTCCCGAACCTCAACACCTTCTTCCAAGGCGAGACCTTCAGAAAACTCGATCCCCACAAATAAACTCTATATCTCTTCGCTTAAGATCGGCATAAGACTTCTGCCGGTCCAAGCTTCCTTCAATCTAGACTGAATCAACTTAACCTTGTCTTCGGTCTCGGCGAACCAACTTCGGGTCCCAACAAGCGACGTTCACCTAACTCCGTCCAACACGTAGGTGAGCGACATTTCCTACCATACAACGCGCCTCATACGGTGCCATCTTGATGCTCGCTTAGTAATCGTTGTTGTAGGCAAACTCGACTAATGGTAGAAACTCCTCCCAACTACCTCTGAAATCCAAGACACAACCTCTCGGCATATCTTCCAAGATCCGAATGACCCTTTCGATTGACCGTCGATCGATGCGGGTGAAAAGCCGTCTTTGAAATCCAAACGAGTACCCGAGCTTGATGCAACGCTTTCGAACCTTGACGTAAACTCAGGATCCCTATCCGAGATTATCGAAACCGCACACCGTGCAACCTCACTATCTCGACACATACGGCCGCTAGCTTCGAAGTGAGTAGTCAACCCTCACCGGAATAAAGTGAGTGATTTAGTCGATCGATCCACCACTACCCACACCGAATCTTTCTTGCTTGGCGTAAGCGGTAACCCACCGACAAAATCCATGGTTATCCTTTCCCACTTCCATCGAGGAATCTTCACAGTGAAGCAAACTCGACGGCAATCGATGTTCAGACCTTGACACATTGACAAGTCGGACACTTCCCAACAAACTCTGTCACCTCTTTCTTCAAGCCAGCCACCAAAATCGCTCTCTAAGATCCCTATACATCTTGCTACCTCCAGGATGCATAGCATAAGGACTGCTATGTGCGTCCTGAAGAATCTTTTGCCTTAGCTCAACATCTTTAGGCATACAAGCTTTACCTTGAAAACACAACACCTCATCACTAGACAAGTCAGAACCCTCCAAACCACCATCCTGCACTTGCAACCTTCGCGCACTCGTAACCTCATCCAATAATCTGTTTCTCTCGATCTGCTCAACCCAAGTAGGCTTAACCTGCAGCTCTGCCAGAATACTCCCATCGTCATACAAACTCAAGTGGGCAAACAAAGCTCTTAAGTCCGAAACAACCTTGCGGCTCAACGCGTCGACCACCACGTTAGCCTTGCTGATGATACTCAATCGAGCGATCGTAATCTTTCAAAGAACTCAACCCATCTGCGCCGCCTCAAATTCAAATCCTTACGAGTCGGTAGATACTTGGACTCTTGTGATCTGTGTAGACTATCGATCTCTCCCCGTACAAGTAGTGCCTCCAAATCTTTAAGGCGAAGACTACAGCCGCTAGCTCCAAATCATGCGTCGGATAGTTGACCTCATGTGGCCTCAGCTGCCGAGAAGCGTAAGCCACAACCTTACCTTCTTGCATCAGCACACAACCCAAGCCCGTATGTGATGCGTCGCAAAAGACTGTGAATTCCTTACCAGCCTCAGGTTGAATCAAAACCGGAGCCTCAGTCAAAATCTTCTTTAACTTATCGAAGCTTTCCTGCTGTTTCTCAGTCCATACAAACGGAACTTCTTTCCTCAGCAACTTGGTCATCGGTGCTGCTATCAACGAAAACCCTCAAAACCTTCGGTAGTATCCGCCAAACCAGAAAACTCGAATCTCGACCATCGACTTAGGCGGCTTCCAATCCAAAATCGCCTCAATCTTACGAGGATCTACTCGAATCCTCACCACACTACATGACCCAAGAAAGTCACTTCCTAAGCCGAACTCGCACTTACATCGAACTTAGCATAGAGTTGCTTTCCCCTCAAAATCTACAACACCACTCGCAAATGCTTATCATGCTCTTCCTCTATCCTTGAGTACACCAAGATGTCGTCTATGAAAACCACGACGAATGATCCGGATCTTCTTTGAAACACCCTATTCATCATATCCATAAACGCTACGGTGCGTTAGTCAACCCGAACGGCATTACGAGAATTCGTAGTGCCCATACCGAGTCCGGCTTGCTTGTTTTATGGATATCGGCCTCCTTAACTCTTAATCGGTGATACCTGACCTCAAGTCGATCTTGAAAATCTTTGCGGCACCCTTCACCGATCAAACAAGTCATCTATCCGTGGCAGCGGATACTTGTTTTTAATCGTCGACTTATTCAATCGCGGTAATCTATGCACATCCGCATCGTGCCATCTTTCTTCTTGACAAAGAGTACCGCGCACACTTACCAGCGAAACACTAGGCCTAATAAAACCCCGATCCAATAACTCCTGGATCTCGAGCCTTAAGCTCCACCAATTCCTTTGGCGCCATCCTATACGGAGCAATAGACACTTTGCGCAATCCGGATAACAGATCAATCCCGAACTCCACCTCTCGATCTGCGGCAAACCGGAAGCTCCTCGAAACACATCAAGAAATTCCTTAACAATGCACGAACCTTCTCATGTGCAGACTCTTTAGCCTCCAAAGCATACACATGAACTACATACGCTTCACGGCCTTTCCTCGACCATCTTCTCCGCCTTGAGGCGAGATACCACATTAGATAAGTAATCTCTCCTATTACCTATCATAGCCACTTCATCACCATCAACCGTCTTAAGAACCATGCGCTTGGCGCGCAATCCAACCTCGCTTCGGTACTTGACCAACCAATCCATTCCAAGAATCGGATCGAACTCCCCAAACGGCGGTTCCATCGGATCGGCGACAAACCCTACCCCTTGGAGTTCTAAGGGTACCTCTCTAAACAGTTTATCTACTACTACAGAGTGACCTAGAGGGCTAATCACGGTCATCCGCCTAGAAGATATCTCGAGTCTAAATCCATGGTCTCTACTATACTCGGCAACATAAGAGTGCGTTGAACCCACATCAATCAAAGCGGTGTAAGGAGAACCAAAAATAAAAACGCACGGTTATGACGTCCGGTGCGTCGCCCTCCTCTCGGCGCCTCGCGGCATACACTAATCGGTATGCGGCATCGAACTACTCGCACCTCTCGCCGGTGCTCCACGGCCCCGACGAACCATTACCACCTCTCGCCATTACCACGGCCCCTCGTGGTGGCGGTCCATTACCTCTGAATCGATTACGTACCGACTCTCGGGCCGAATCTGGCCAACCTACGAGGGCCCAGTCCCTCACACGGTGCTCAGAGAACCACACTCAAAGCAACCCTTTCCTCCACCCAGCCAGCCACCCCAATGCGATTTTCCACATCGATCACATGCGGGCGGTCCTCGCCAAGCGAAGAACAAACCTAGCGGTGGGTTATTACTCGGTCTAGCCCTCTTCTGCGGATTACCCGACGATCCGAAGACCCAAAGCTCCTCTTATGCCTATTTCTCGTCCATGCCTGTCTCACGGACTCCTTAACACCCTCGGCTACCTTAGCCTTCTCAACTAAGACAAAGAAACTCGCGCTCTGCTGGCGTGGAGCAATCAAGCGATCTCAACTCGTCTCGTAGCCCATCCTCGAAACGAACACACCTCTCATGCTCGGTGGCCACAATGCCCACGGCATACCTACTCAACCGTGAACTCACCTCGTACTCGAAATAGATTTACTCCCTGAACAAGCCTCGAAAATGCCTTTACTTTGAGTCGATATAACTAGCTCCGATGTATTTCTTTTGATATGCGACCACAAATAATCCCATGTCGGATCCTCTGCGCGCCACACTGCTCGAACCGTGAGCCACCACCGATATGACTCATCCCGGAAGAAGCGATACGATGCCCTTCACTTCTCTTCGTGAGATCAAGTCCGGATCGTCCATGATCCGCTCGGTTGCCTCAACCAATATTCAGCATCTTTGGGAGTAACACCGAAACACCTCGGAAGAATTCGCCCCATTTGCCCGAAGTCGCTCGAGCACGCATTTCCTAACTCCTGCACCACCACCTACACCGGCCTACTCTTTCCAACACTCGCGGCGATCGCTGTGACACTTTGCATCGTCCCTAGTCCGATCTTGGAACTCACCACCTCCACCGGTGGCGGAACCGATATCTCATTTTCGAACCCGACCCGGATCCTACGGGCTCGAAAACCGTCATCCTACCCCTACCTCTACCACGAGTATTACGACCACGTCCGCCTCGAGTGCTCATGACTAATCTTTCTACGTGATCCGATTAAAGAGTTTTATGAATCAGTATTTTTCCACTATTTTAAAGCAAATCTTATGAATATTAAAGAGGATTTGTTCTCGCGAGTTCACAAAATCCTATCAGTTTCATTCTCTAAAGTAGTATACTATTGCTATTCATCAAATCATATCACATCCAATCAATTCACAAGCAATAGTAAGGGTACTTACCAAGGCGAATCAGTGCCGGAGACTCGGTGCCATGCCTTTCAAACCATACAAACACTTAAAATAAACTCTTAAAAACTTTTTGGGCCTCGGGCCCACAAATAAAGCCTTTGAACTTGGCTCGATACCACAATTGTGTCTTTGGGACACCGGAGGTTGGGCACCTCATTGCGACTCGTCCCCTGTGGTTAACACCACAGTGGGTTGGCCCCACATGAGATATGGGATCGTCTCGCTAGTGATTGGGTATCACACGATGGGTTGGCCCCATCATTGGATTTGTGACTTCGGTCACCAGTGCTTGATAGCACAAACGTGTCTTTGGGACACCAAAGTGGTTTGGCACCACATTGATGGATATTGTGTCTTTGGGACACCAGTGTTTTGGTAACACATTGTGACTATATGTCACCAGTGGTTTGGCACCACCACCAAAGGGTTTGGTACCACCACGGGGTAGAAAAGGCGATACGGATGGTTAGGATCGGGTTGCATTAATTATGTTGCTATGTATGATGTGTGTTAGCATGTTGTTTCATCGGGAGCGGGATTTATGCATTGAGTCATTCGACTCACCCTCTCCTTTGACATTTCAGTGATTCGTAGTCGCGACATGGAGCCTGGTGTGGACTCGAGGTGCACATGCCATGCTTTAATAAAAGTTTTGCTCGACTATTCACTTTGGGTACTTTAGCTTATTTATTTTTATTTGAGCTTTAATTTGGATTTGTAAAAGGCCTTTAAATTATGTTTTATGATGGTTATGTTTTAATTAGATTCTCAACCTGCTTAACAAATAACTTGGTATGACATTTACTAAAAATTTGGTAAGATAATGTTTTCAAAACTATAACGCAATGTGTTTTAAACTATACCATCGGGTATCTCACTATGTTTTGCTATAAAATAAACTCAAATGATTTTCAAATCAAACTCGATTTTCTACTAAGTCAAAAATGTTTTAAATAGCACTAAGAAACTATTGGAAATGCTAAATGAAATCAACTCGTTTTTAACTATATACTTTGGATAAGTTTTCAAAATCTAATCGAACAGGCCTACTCCAATTTTCTTCAAGTTCACTATGTTTTCACTCCGCTTTTAAACGAAAAATCTGATCACTCAAAAACGTTTTCCCCGTAGCATACCAGATTCGGACGTGGTGTCCTGTCCGGGTTTGGGGTGTTACAACGGGCGTGTCACACGGGCATGTCCATGCCGAAATCAGGATGAATTCTATTCGGAATAGGATACTTGTGGGCCAAGTAAGGCATCTCAAAGCCTATATAAACACCCTAGGGGGCAACCTAAAAGGGGAGCTCGACAGGACGTCGAATAGACGCCGAGTAGAAGGAGAAAATACTCCAAGACAGCCATCAGGAACAGCTTAGGAGAAGGATCTCCATCAAGACCGAAGATCTCCCATCAAGTTCTTTAGGAGTTTTTGGGTTTTCTTATGTTTTGTTGTTTTTCCTCTTTTATGATGTTTCCCTCTTTTAGTATGAACTAAACCCCTTAAATATCTAAGGGGATGAAACCTAAGACAGATCTTATCATTATTTGATTTATGAGATAAATAATTGTGCTTATTCTTAATTGTGAGTTCTTATTCTTGTTTGATAATTCAGGTTATTGATTCAAGTCGAATGTGCTTATTCAGTGGAGCAAAAGTCCCTGTTTAAGAGTAGATCAACACAATTAAGCGGAGTTGATTGCAACCCTAGACATAGGGCGATGAAAATCTCCCGGATTAGGGTCAAACCTAATAAGGGAATCCATAGATCGAGTTAATGCGACAATAGGGGTTTTAATTAGAAAGATATTTCAATTAATCAACCTAGAGTCAGTTGTTAGTAGCCTCGAAAGAGGTATTAATATAATTTAGGGATTTCTACGGATTAAGCCAAGTGAATAAATCGCATGAATCAAAAGTAATAAGTGAAGTCTAGGTGGATTCTTCCTTAGGTATTGCCTATCTCAGATAAAACTTGTTTAAAACTATTTTCCCAGTTTACTCTCTGTCGCATTCATAGTTAGTTAAATTAGTTAGTAAATTTTAGATTAAAAATAAATCCCCTTAATTATTAGGCTAGATAATAAAAAGATAGTTAATACTAGTGCTCTTGGTCCTTGAGGATACGATATTCCGGACTCACCACAGCTATACTACTGTTCGATAGGTGCGCTTGCCTTTGTCGAAATAATAGTTAGTTTCGAGATCCATCACCAAGGCTATCAAAATAGAAAGAGTAGAGAAGGGAAATTTCGATTAAGGTTTGAAACACCCCAAACCCGGCCCACAAGCCCCGATCGGATCTGGCATGTTCCTCGAGTAAAACATTTCAAATCTTGTTTGTCAATTTGGAAAATGTGGTCATTTTGAAGAGGAATCGTTAGGTGTCAAAACATTTAAAATTGTTTCCAAGATAAGTTATTTAACCCTCGATTTAATAATAATCGTATCATAATAAAAATTTGAAACATAAAACAGTTTAATAAAAATGGCCTTACTACATCAATAGCAAAACCCGAATAAATCCAAAATACTTAGAAATAAAAAGTCCAAAATTAAAATAAAGTCTGAGTTGAACATGGCCACCACTAAGCTCCTGCCGACCCAGTCCATCTACTGAGTGTCACCTGAAAAGATATCCCACAACGGGGTGAGTCAAACAGACTCAGTGTGTACAACCAACACTAAGCCCCAACGATTTAGGCATATCATATCATATCATACGTATTTATAACAGATAGAAATAATGATGCAAACCCGAACCCATACCTAGATAACCATCCGCTACACATCACCCGTACCAACCATCACACCGTGGGGACTACTAAGTCGACCCACCATCCATTGCACATCATCAAAGGCGATCGCTGCATTTACTTGCACATCGCCCTTATAAATTTTGTGGCATAGCCACGGATAACAATTTGTGACATAAGTCACCACATTCGATTTCGTGACATGAGTCACCACATTCGAATATTGTGGTATAAACCACCGATCACTTCCCCTTTCCATATAACCCATATGCCCCATGTCACACGTAATATGCAATATCATGCCTTATGCCTTATTCCACATTCTTATCGATATTCACATATGTACCATATTCCAAATATTCATATCATAATATTATTCATATCATTTATTAACATAATGTTAAGGTTACTTACCTGAGTACTTTGTACCATCACATGGTACCTTTGCCCACTTTTCACATTATTATAAACACATATATTAAATTGATGCCATAAATCTATTAAGAGTTAGTGTGGGGTACACACAGTACTAACGCTTTCATCAATCCCAAAATCTATCAAAAACCGATTGTATTCCCTCCTATAGACCATAGTTTAAAAATCGGTCAACTTTTAACAAATAAAAAGGCCTTGGCCTAATATCAAAACTCCTTTACCTCGATTATCTAGATCCCGAAATTGCTATCTGTTAATGGAGATGTCGAAATTCCTACATGATCTATGTTAGATCCGATTCTAACACTTAATGAACATCATAAATGGCCTTTGGCCTAATATTACACTTTACTTACCTTAGATATCTAAATTTCGAATGATCTTCTCTTGTAGTCGACTTAGCAGAATTCCCGAAATCCTCCTTCAAAGATTCGGCCAAAGAGCATTAATGGGATTAAAGCCTTGATTTTCGACAGTTAGAGAAAGAAAAGAACAACAGTTCGGCCAAGAGAGATCCTTACCAATAGAATGATCAAAATGCAATTGGCTCACCAACTTGAAGTGCCGACAAGAGGAAGGAAGTGTTTGAATTTCGGCTTTTGATCTAGTGAAGGAATCGGCCCCAAAAGAAAAGATGCAATCGGCTATGGCCCCCAAAATAGGAGATTCGGCTTTTGGAGAATTGCGAAAAGAAAAAGAGAATGAAGTGCAGAGAGATTCGGCCAAAGTGAGAGGAGGGAATGGGAGTATGGTATTCAGCTTTGGCTTTTAAGAAAAAGGATTGAAGGGAGTTTCAACAAGAATGGAAAAAAGAAGGAGAACTTTTGGCTTTGACAAAATAAGAGAAGAAGAGAAGATTTGCTAAAGAATTCGGCAGAGGCACAATTGAAAAGAAAAGAATGAAAATGGCCTCACTTCTTCCCTTTGGCCGAAAATACCACACCTAGATCCCCCTATTCGGCCAACTCCTCATCTCTCTATCCAATCCCTTGTTATTTTCCTATTTTTCCTCTTCTTTACCCTTTCAAAAATAAATTGAATAAATCAATAATTATCTCCCTACCTTAGCCGAATTTTAAAGGGAATTTGACCACATCTAGTGCTCATCTCCTTAGTGTTTTAATGCCGTCCAACTCCCCTCTTAGCTTGACACAAAAAATAGCTCAAAATTGCTCCCCTTGCTGCTCGAACCTAGGCCCCCCTTGTACTGCTTGTGGCGTCACTTACTAGGGCTTTAAGTGGCGCCTCCTTGCCACTTTAACAAGCCCATTTTTGTGTCTAAATTCTCCTACAAATTCTCTTAAGGCCTCTTTTGTTCAATTCCCCTTCAATACTTAAAATTTAATATTTTCTAAGGCATTCTTCTATATTCTAAGGTTCTAAAAATTCATAAAACATATTTACAACACACACAGGCATGCTACTTCACATAATTACGCAATAATGCACAAGCCCAAAATCCCGGATATTACAAGGTTGATGCCAAAGAAAGAACAGAGATAGCCTTTGGCAAGAGTAGCACAAAAGGTCGGCGGTCAAGAATAGGCAAAAAGCAGAAAGGAGAAAGAAAAGAAAAACAACGAAAGCACATACCCTACAATCGGTCTTCAAGAAAAAAAAACCAAAACCAAAAAAATGAGCAAAGAACAATACCCCTAAAACGAAGAATGTCTACAATTTTCCCCTAGCCGAATTTCTCACTCCCAATAGTTCAAATTTGGCACAAAGACTTTCTCCTATGAAACTCTCCCCTTTTTTTCAAAACTACCTTGATTTTCTCCCTAACAACCAGATTACCTCCACAAATCCCTCCTCAACCTTCTTCTTTGACTAATTCAAATTCCAACTTGCAGAGTTCCAGTCAGACTCCACTTCTCCTGCTGTAAGGAAGTAAAATAAATATTCCCTTGCGTATCATGAGACTCAAACTTGAGCTCCCTTGCAGCCTTAAACACGCGACTGCCACTAGACTACAAGCTCTTCTTGTGTCATAATTCCGCCATAATTTCTTTTAAAGCCTACATGCTAACACCAAGGTTCACTTAAGAGAAAACCAAAATTTTTCAAAAGCCAGGGCTTGAACCCAAGACTTCTCAAACACTCCCATGCACACCCAAATCACTTAGCCATTAAAGCAACCAAGCAACTTATGTCAGTTTCTTGCCCACATAAACTTTTATGTGTTCCAACGCTCAAGACCTATTTCCTTCTAGGCCAAAATTCAGGGCGTTACAAGAATGAATATAATCCAGTATTCCTTTCGTGTTATGGATTCCTCTAGTGAATTGAACTCTCTTTTTCTCCCCAAAAATGCAGTGCTCACAGAACTTTAATTTGCTAATGCCTTGTCCATCAAGAAGTCCTATTTACTCAATTTTGCCATGTCATTCTCACTCATATGCCCTAGAAGCATATGACAAAGTCTAGTAACATCATCATCTAATAAGGAAGAGGAAGCAACAGCTGCGTCACCAGTAACAGTTGAACCTTGCAAAACATATAACTTGGCAGTCTTTCTTTTCCCTTTCATCACAACGATGGAACCCTTGCTAATCTTCAGAACCCGACTTTCAGTTATGTACTTGTACCCTTTTGAATCAAGAGTACTCAATGAAATCAAATTCCTTTTTAATTCTGGTACATGTCGTACGCTACTAAGTGTCCTGACGACTTCATCGAACATATTAATTTTGATTGTGCCAATACCTGCGATTTTACATGAGGCATTATTTCCCATCAAAACAACACCTTCAAACACTGTTTCATATGTTGTAAACCAATCCCGATTGGGACTTATATGGAAGGTGCAACCAAAATCGATGATCCACTCCTTGCTCACTTTAGAGTTGTTGGCAGAAGCAACTAGGAGTTTACCATTGCTGTAGTTTTCTACAACATCAGCTTCACTGAATTGTTCTAGTTATTTTCCCTTTTGATTCGTTGCTTCCCTTTTAATCTTGTTCTGCAACTTATAGCACTCAGAATTAATGTGCCTTTCTTATTGCAGAAGTTTCAAGTTTTACCTCTGTTTGAAGATCTTGATCTAACCTTAGATTTACTATGAGGATTTCGTTCCTGTGTCCTCCCATGATTATCATCAGTATTTCGTTCTTGTCTCCCATGAAAAATGAGACCCTCTCCCTAAGAGCCGGATCCAGTCACAAGATGATTCACCTTGTTATACGAGGCTAATGAAGCATAGAATTCATCAATTGTGAGAGATTTTCGGCTATACAAAATCCTATCTCTAAAGGTTGAATAAGATGGAGCAACAAACATAGTAGAATTAACCCTGAATCTTCTTTATCATACTAAACCTCCATGGCGTCTAGGTCCGAGAGAATTTCTTTAAACAGAATTAAATGTTCGTGCATAGACGCACCTTCCTCCAAACGATGAGCATAAAGACACTGCTTCATATGCAACTTGCTAGTTATGGTTTTTGACATGCATAGCTGCTGCAGCTTTGCCCATATTGCGGCGGTGATCTTCTCCTTCAACATAACAATATCATTCAATAGATGCAGATGTAATTGCGTTAAAGCCTTTCGATCTTTACACTTTTTCTCTTCCTCTGTCAATGTCGAAGGCATCTTATCTAACCATAGCAGGGCATCCTCCAAATCCATCTGCGCAAGAACTATATGCATCTTTACCTGTCACAACACAAATCTGGTGTTGCGATCCAACAACGGAACATCATACTTCATTGTCGCCATTACCGTGATCGAGACAAGCAACTAGAAAAGCTCTAATACCAATTTGTTAAAACTGAATATTAATAATGGCAATATAGAACGATCGCAATGCAATAAGAAATAAAAAATAAAACATAGAGATTTTACGTGAAAACCCCTTCTGGAAAAAACCACGGGTAGAGGAGAAGAAAATTCACTAATGTTTAAAATCGAATGATACAAGAGGAGTTGCGACTACATCTATTTAAAGGTTGAAAAACCTTATTCTAATCAATGTCAAATAGACGAAGTATAGTTCTATTCGGCCCTAGGCCTTAAGCCCTCCACAAATCCCCTGGTTTTACCACTGTATTATTTCTTTAACAGGAATTTGGGTCACACAACTCTAACAATATCTATTGCCTTAAAATATTTAAATCCAAATATTTTTTTGAATTCTTAATATTTATGACCACAATATAAATAAAATTCCTGGAAATATTAGAATATGTCACCGTTCTCCCTAAATCCACTATTATTGATGGGTGTTTGACCGTTCTAAGGAACTTTGGTACAAAATAAAGAGAGTATGTGCAAAACAAAGATTCTTAATTTTTACAAAATAAAGAGAGTATGTGCAAAACAAAGATTTTTAATTTTTTCCTCAAATAATGATGTCACAATGACATCATCATATGACACACAACAATTTATAATTGGTTGAGTATCCCACCCAATTTTTAACACTCAAAAGATAAAACCAAGAATGTATGATATCATTAAGGACTGAATTCAGGACGTCTAATAACATTAGGGACTAAAGTGAGCCAAAAAAAAGCTTTAAAAACAAAAGTAGGAAAAATGGTATATTTCAAGAACTAAAATGTGCATTTAAGATAAAGGCAATGTAATCACATGTTTTTTTTTCTATTTCTTTCCCCTTTTGATATATCAAAAAGGACAAAAACATAATAAAGGAACAAGTATACCAACTAGTTTATATAAAAAGTAATAAAACTTAATGGAGGAGAAAAGATCACAAACATGTAATATATGAACAATCTATATAAGCAATCTAAAATATAATGCAACCAACATACATGAGCCATTATGGAATCCACACTCCATGCAGAAATCAACATTCATTCAATAGTCATTCATGTTTCACAATCCAAATAGGTATCCATGTATCCAAAATAATAATTCATGCAATAGATGTGAGCAATAGCTACAAATAATGAAAATAAAAATATCATAAATAATCAAAAGTATAATTCATAAAAATGTAAAGCAATAAGCTTAAAAGTAAAAAAATAACAAATAGACCATAATTCACCAATATCAACATCCAAATTGTAACTCTAACAAGATGCTACTCCTAAAACCTAAGTTAATATAATAAACAATTATATGCACTGGACATAAAAAAATAACATCAACAAAAATATGGTGAATTTTGAAAGATTCTTCTTCAAAAAAATGGGGTTGAATTTTGAAAGAGTATTTATTTGAATATTTTTATAGAAAATAAGTAGATGGGTGAAACTAAGATAGATTGATGGACTAGAACTAAGTAAAATTATTGTGAATTGGGTTTGGAATGATTTCTAGGACAGATGGGAAGGCTTGGTTTGAAATGGGTGAATGAAAAGTGAAAAACAAATTAAAGGTGACTAAAGAGTAGCAATGGCCTGAGAGATCCATCCTTCAAGAGCAAATGGCAAAAATTGGGTAGGAGGATTTGTCCTTGTTGAATAGGGGATGGGCCCCTGTTGGAAATTGCAGAAAAATGGTTCAAATATATGAAAAATCTATCTTAAAAAAGTTATAATAAAACGTCTACCAAGAGTAAAATGATTCTTTGTGAATAAATAATAAAAAATTGACTAAAAAATCATGATCAAATATCAAATTCACTTAATGATTTGCTTGATTAAACTATAGACATATGTGGTATAAAGTGCTTACTGTCAGAATATGCTAAATGGTGTATATACACTTAGAAAAATTCATTTAAAGACAATTTATTATATTTCAAACAAGTTATCACTCAGAAACAATGTTTAGCACCAAAGATTAACAAGTTAAAGTCTTTGACAATTAGATTAAGCTCCTTAAAAGGAAGACGAGTCAATGCTCTACGTTAGAAAGTTAGCCTTTTTACGCAAAGGACTTGACTAAGCCTTTAGATTTTTGAAATAAAAAGGGGGGAATATAAAAGCCAAAGGGTTCGGGAAGTGTTGTGCTTTGTTGGATGATGTTGCTTTTTTGGTGATGAATATTTGGTTTTATGGTTGATTAGTGGTTTATTGGTGAACTATTATATTTGATTTTATTATTTGTAGTAACTTACTTTCTTCTGATAATCGTCTTTATCTTACTTAAGATTGTTATTGTGTTTTGGGTAAAAAATCTCAAAGGAGGAGATTGTTAGTGTAACTACATGTTGTAGTTTTTATTGTGTTTTTGGTGAAGAAAGACCATTCTTCATAAATGGACAAGTTGTTAGTTGAGTGGCATTCTTGGTGATGTTCACATGTTATTTTTGTTGAGAGGTATTGTGTGCCCAAATTAGCTTTTTGGCTTTGAATTTTATGTAAATTGTTTTATAGGCTTTGATGTCCGAGTGTTGAAAAAGTCAAAGGTTCCTTTCAAGGTTTGATTTTTATTTATGTTTTTAGCCATTGGTCCCTTGGTGCACTTTATGTAGGAATTGTTTTCAGTGGAAGATACTTTAACCATGATGAATTCAAAAACGAGTGTTCATGTTAATTGAGTGGCATTCTCAGTGAGCTTCTGAGGAAGGGTGGTTGTCAAGACTTTGGTTTTTTCTCTTGCCTATGATGTAATTTTGCTTGTATGTATTTTGTTTGTTTGTAACACCCCATACTTGGTCTAGAAGCCAGTTAGATAAAGAGCGTCACATTAGTTGTCAGAGAATAATCTTTCCTATATCAGAACACATTTAAACTCAAGCTTTTAATCATGAAAATAATCATTTCAAACATCCATAAATCATTACAAATAAAAATTGAGCTCAAACGAGTCTTAAAACATCAATTGGAAACACAAGTTTCAAAAACTAGGAGCCAGGTCTTAATACTTAGGCTAATGTATTAAGACTTGTTGATAAACCGTAATATATACATATTTTAATCCCACATTTAGCACACTTTTGGATGATTTAATCCCTTGAATTGTGGAATTTGATGCTCCTAATCCTTTAATTTCATGTTTTATACTTAGGAGAGCATCGGAGGATGAAAAGTACGAGAAACAGGCTGAAAACGGAGAAAATTGTCCAAAGTAGGAAATCAACACGGCCTAGAGTTCACCACACGGCCGTGCCACCTTAGCAGGCCTGAACACGGCCTGGGCTCGATTCACACGGGCGTGCTCCACGGGCGTGTCTCTGCCGTGACCCGTTGTAATTCTACTCGGAAAAGGGTACTTAGGGGCGAACAAAGACATTCTGAAGTCTATATAAACACCCTAAGTATGACCTAAAAGGGGGGCGAAGCCAAAGAGGGCTGAACACAGGAAATTACTCAAGACAAACCCGGTTGAGTCATCCTGTCAAAAATCACACTCAAGACGGAAGATCTTCCCTTCAATTTCCTTCAGGGGTTTTAGGGTTTTTCTTATGTTTTGTTACTTACTTTCTTCTGAGATGTATTCTTTATTAAACATGAACTAAACTCCTCAAATACATTAGGGGGATGAAACCTAAGACGGATCTTGTTATTGTTTTCTGAACTGTATGATAAATACTTGATTTGTTCTGAATTACGTGTTCTTAATTATTGTTTTAATATTTCAGGATATTGATTCAAGTATTGATGTGCTTAGGCAGTGGAGCAAAAGTCCCTATTTAAGAGTAGATCTAGCATAGTTAAGCGGAGTTGATCGCAACCCTAGAGATAGGATGACAAAAATCTACCGGATTAGGGTCAAACCTAATATGGGAGTCCATAGATCGAGTTAATGCAACACTAGGGGTTTTAATTAGAAAGAGATTTCAATTAATCAACCTAGGGTTAGACGTTAGTAGCCTCGAAAGAGGTATTAATATAAATTAGGGAATCCTACGGATCAAGTCAAGTGAATAAATTGTCTGGTTCAGAGTTAAATAACAAGTGAAGTCTAGGTGGATTCTTCCTCGGGTATTGTCTTAATCAACTGGTTTTCCCAAAAGTATTTTCCCAATCCACTCTCTGTGTCTTAACATCCTTAGTTTAGTAATTAGTTAATTAAACATCGATTCTCTTAATACTTAGGCTAGATAATAAAAAGATAGTAACTACTAGTACTATTGGTCCTTGAGGATACGATATTTTCGGTCTTGCCATAGCTATACTACCGAACGATAGGTGCGCTTGCCTTATTCGTTGTCATAGTTAGTTTGGACACGATCAAGTTTTTGGCATCGTTGCCGGGGACTAAGATATTAGGAACACTTGATTTTTATTACTTTAGCCATTTTTATTTTTGCAATAAATTTTTATTTTATTTCTACTTTGCTAATTTTTCTTTTTCCTTGCTTCTGGAAGGTATTCTAGTTTATGACTAGAAGAAACCCGTCAGGACCTCTACTTTACGATAGTGATATAGAAGGAACCGTTCGCAGAAACTGAAGAGAGATAAGGCGGAGCCTAAAATACATAGAAGAAGAGCAAGAGGAAGATACCAACAATACCGAAGAGATGGCTGATCCCCAGAATAATCCACTTCCTCTGGTGGTGGCCGAAAATCATGCTCCTCGTACTATGTAGGATTATGCTAAGCCTAGTTTAGCCGGTACTGAATCAAGTATTGTTAGACCTACTATTGCTACAAATAATTTCGAATTGAAACCTAACACTATACAGATGATACAACAGTTTGTTCAATTTGATGGTTTGCAGGATGAGGATCCTAACACACTTAGCGAACTTTTTGGAATTATGCGATACGTTTAAAATTAATGGCATTTCTGATGGTGCCATTCGCCTTCGGTTATTTCCCTTTTCTTTAAGGAATAAAGCCAAACAGTGGTTGAATTCTCTTCCACGAGGATCAATCACTACATGGGAGCAAATGACCGAAAATTTTTTGTTAAAATATTTTCTGCCGGCTAAAATGGCTAAGTTGAGGAATGATATCTCTTCTTTTGTGCAGATGGATTTAGAGACACTTTGATGCATGGGAGAATTACAAGGATTTATTGAGAAGGTGCCCTCATCATGGGTTACCATTATGGCTACAGGTTCAAACCTTCTATAACGGTGTGAACCCCTCGACTAGGCGAGCTTGATTGTTTTAGCACTGCGGAACCCCTCAATAACAAAACACCAAGCGACTTACGAATTTATAGAGGAAATGTCACCAATAACTATCGCAAAGTTACAAGGACAAAGCCGACAAAAGTCGCGATGTTTTCAACCTCGACGTAGTAACCATGCTATCAAATCAGGTAGAACTTTTAAATAAGAAAATTGATGGTTTATATGGTTCTTCGCAGGTACACCCAGTGATGCAGTGCGATGTAAATGGAGGAGGGATGAGGAATACAGAATACCAGCCTTACAACCCAAGCATTGAAAATGAGCAAGTTCACTATACGGGTAACAATCATCGACCTCAAAATAATCTTTATAGTAACTCTTACAATCCAGGGTGGAGGAACAATCCAAATTTCTCATGGGGAGGTCAAGGAAATTAGAGACAACAACCCCCTCCAGGCTTTCAACAGCAACCCTACCCACAAGAGAAGAAGCCGAACCTTGAGGAGATGCTGAAAAAATTCATCACGGTGTCAGAAACACGCTTCCAAAACACCGAAACAACACTCAAAAATCAGCAAGCATCGATTCAAGGGCTCAAAAATCAATTAGGACAACTTGCTAAGCTGATCTCCGAAAGACCACAGGGAAGCTTACCGAGCAACACTGAAACTAACCCAAAAAAGCAAATTCATGTCATAAATACTCATGAAAGTGAAGGGTTACACAAATCAGAACCAAGCCAGGAAGCTGAGCTAAGTAAAGGTAAGATTGAGGTAAGACATGATAAACACAAACCAGTAATCGCAGAATACCAACCTCGTGTGCCATATCCCAATGCGACGAAGATAGATCGTACAGACGAACAATTCGGTAAGTTTCTTAAACTCCTAAAGAAATTACATATTAACTTACCGTTTCTTGAAGCTCTTTCGCAGATGCCCAATTCAAGGAAATTTTTAAAAGAGATTCTAACAAACAAACGGAGGTTAGACAATACGTCGCATGTAGAGCTAAATGCAGCGTGTTCAGCAATTTTACAAAATAAACTACCACAAAAATTAAAAGATCCAGGGAGTTTTACAATTCCTTGCTTAATTGTAGTTTATCTATTAATAATGCTTTAGGGGCAAACATCAACGTCATGCCTTATAAACTGTTTAAACAACTAGGTCTAGGGAAACCCAAACAAACTAGGATGAGCATCCAATTAGTTGATAAAACCATTAGAGTTCCTAGGGGTATAATCGAAGATGTACTAGTGAAAATTGATAAATTCATATTCCTAGTAGACTTCGTTGTTTTAGACATGGATGAGGACAACAATGTTCCTTTAATTCTAGGAAGACCCTTTTTAGCAACTGTTAGAACTAAAATTGATGTTGGTATAGGTGAACTCATACTTCGTGTATGTGACGAAACGATCACTCTTCAGGCTCTTGACTCGACTAGGACACCGAGTAATCAAGGTGAAAACATAAACTCTACTAATGACCATTTAGTTCAACCTTCTTTTTAGATAGCACCATGAAATTACACAACTGAGCCATATCCTAGACATTGTGCCAATAAAGAAATAACTCATGAGGAACGAAGGCTTCAGATCGATGAACTAGATGAGGGGAAGCCACGTGTCAAGGAGAAACCAAGAACACACGAAGCAGAACCAAAGCAAAACCATGTCAAACTTAAGGATGAGGCAAACCAATTTCAGATCGGGGATCAGGTATTGTTGGATAAGACAAACCCTCGAATCACCACTTCAGACCTTAACAAAAACAAAGAAATTCCTTTTAAGGTACTCAATGTCTGCCCATACGGAACAGTCGAGGTAACTAATCCTAAATTCAGCACTTTTAAGGTAAACACCACTCGACTCGAACTATATACTGATAATAGAACTGATAGCAAGAGAAAGGATTTTCAACTCCTCAAACCACCATGATTATGCGAATGAGAGGTAAGTCTAGCTTAAGACTTTAAACGAGCGCTTCTCGGGAGGCAACTCGAGCACTAGCCCCACTAATTAGTTTTTTTTTCACTTTTGTTCATGTTTTAAAACGCAAATTCCCATACCACACATCCTTGCACACGCGCGTGGCCTTGGTCGTGTGGACACCACGAATAGGTACATGGGCAAGGCAGAGATCGTGCAGAAACAGGAAGAAAATTTTCCCCCAAACACGGGCTGAGATAAATCCACACGGCCGTGGTCAATATTATCAGTTTTTTTCACATATCGTCGCCACCACCACCTCGAGATCACTCCGATGATGAGGACCTTTGAGTCCTTTTATTTTCTTCATTCTTATTTTTATTTTTTTATTTTTATTTTAGTTCATTTTCCTTTATTATTAAACTCTTTAAATTTTTAAGTATAATCTGATTTCTTTTATCTCTGGCTGTTTAACTCTCGAGTAACTATAACAAACGTCCATTAAATAAGAACTCCCTAAAAACTTTACTGATGACTTCGCGGTTTTAAAAAAAAAAAGGTTCAAGATGCCACTCAAGGAACGAACACACCACCGGAGTATTCTCCACCACCTTCACCTATGCCTAGTCATCATGTTCATCATTGATCATCCTCCAAGGATTTCATCCATAATTCAGGAAGTTTTGTAACACCCCAAACCCGGCCTAGACGTTACGACCGGATCTGGCATGCCACATGGAAAGGTTGTTAAAGAAACTTGTGTTCGTTTAAAAATTCTGAAGATTTGGTTCCATTTAAAAATAGAATTTACTTAATGGGTTTCTTGCAAAATGTAGTTAATAACACTAACTATCGAAAACTTGTTTTGTGATATGAACAACCGAAACTAGTGGACTTCAGAATTGTGACCTTTTGAAAATAATGTTTGTAGTTCTAAGAAAATCCCGAGTTTAATTATTTATTGCTTATGATCCGTTTGTTAATATTTTGGAAAAAAGATTGTTTATATTTTTTAGAAAAACTCCATTTTTAACATTTCATAATATGTAGAATAACCGTATTAAATCAAAAACCAAATTAAAATCACGGAGGCCTTATTACATAACAAATTCCCAAATTAAAAATAAGTTTAGATAAAGAAAACGGAGTTTACGAAAGAAGTAATGCATGGCCACCACAGAGTCCACCTCGGCTCCAAATCCTCAAGCTAGGGGTTACCTGCAAAATTAAGCAGAGGGGTGAGTCACGAGGACTCAGTGTGTAATTCCCCTTACGAACAAAATCTGGGCCTAAGCCCACAGAAGCACATTGGGCCTTAGCCCTCACAGTAACAAATTTGGCCAGAGCCCATACGTATCGAATTGGGCCGTAGCCCTAACAACATGGCATATCAGATAGTGAATGCAATGCAACCCAGCCCAACCTAGTATTCCATCCTCCAAACACCACTCCATATGCCCAACCTCAACACACCTGTGGGGATTTCTACAATCAACCTTCCATCCGCTACACTCCTCATTGGCAGTCATGCTGACAGTCATGCTGTTCAAAGCCGATATAATGTGACAGAGTCACCGATATATGTGGTAGCAAACCACTGAAATAATGTGACAGAGTCACCGATATATGTGGTACCAAACCACTGAAATAATGTGACAGAGTCACCGATATATGTGGTACCAAACCACTGAAATACACTGCCCCTTTTAATCAATATCATATCCCAATCCAATGCAACATATAATCATAATATAATGAATGCAACATATGTCAATGTAAATCGAATAATCAGAGCATACATATGTTTATGATAAGGTATTTACATGACACAATCAAAGGTAACCAACTTGGTATCTCCAATTTTACCCCCCAAGGGTAACTCAACAGCCTGTTTCGGCTTTCAAACAGTTTACATACTTATTACTAATCAAACAAAAGATAGTGTGAGAATTACACACAATCATGCTAAACAACCCCTAAGGGCATAACAGTAATTTACCCACTGAGGGTATTTCGGTAATTCATCATCTAACAGCCTTTCTGGAGGCCCACTGTCGCCTCGAGCGACACAGTTTCCCTTTTTGATCGAAACGGTGTGATTGGGCCTAAAGGCTAATTTCGGCCCAGGCAAGCCCACACGCTCGTGTGGCCCATTTAGCCCAAAACTAGCCATAGATATGAGATTCACATAAACCAGTCCAATATCTACTACATAATCATACAATTTATTCATATGGGCCCACGGGCCCATTGGGCCCACTTGGCCCCATTCAGCCCATCGTGGCCCAACAGCCTAAACCCACAAGAACACTCATGAGGCCTCAACTATCGCGTCGAAGCCCCCACACGTGCGCTCACACGCTCGTGTGGCTACTATCGCCGTGTGACCGGTATTTCGGCATTTGCCGCTCTACAACTAGAGTAGAGAGAAATACACACCTGATAGGAATCTGGTGCTAACCCGCGCTCTGACCACTCCTGTGCCCAAACGCCCACCAAGGTATCTTCCTCTCTTCATAGACAGCTCCATATATAGCCAGCCTCTCACCTTCCCTCTTGCTATCTTTCTGATGTGGGATCCATCCTTCAGCAGAGTTTAAATCCAACTCAAACTCTTGCCACCCCAACTTAGCAAAATAAATACTCCCTTGCTTGTCATGAGATTCGAACCCAAGCTCTCCCATCAGCCAATTCACGCCACTTGCCACTAAGCCACAAGCTCCTCTTCTGTCTAAAATCATGCGCAACTAAATATAAATCTATGGGCCAAAGTCCAAGTTCACTTAAAAATAAATCAAAATGAAATGCCAGCGCCAAGGCTTGAACCTTGGACCCCCTTGCTTCCTTGTGGCGTCATTCCCTTGTCCCCTAAGTGGCGTCACTTTGCCACTACACCACACACTCCACTTGTGCTATTTTTCTCCACATTTTATTCTTAAAGCCTACCTACTAACTCCCAGGGTTTTTCTCACCTAAAACCAAAATTTCCCTAAAGCCAAAGTTTGATCCCGGGACTTCATAGAAGCCCCCTAACATTCCAAAATCACTCACCTAGTAGGTCCAACTTGCATTAATGCCGTTCTCTTATTCTCAAAAATTTTAAACGCTCCTTCGCCCAAGGCCCATTGGGCCCAATTCTACTAGGCCCAAATTCAGGTCGTTACAAGTTTCACCTCTCTCCCTCTCTTATGACTTTCTTACTAACCATTATCTATCTTTGTACATTGAGGGCAATGTACATCTTAAGTGTGGGGGGGTGAATTTTATTCAGAAAAGTTCTTAACTTTTGGCATTATTCTCAAATTCCTGAATTTTGTCTTTTTCTCAAGTCACTTTCTCATATCACTATTAGAACAAATTCTGATTGATTTATGATTTTTATTGATATGTTTTGGATTAAGTCATAGGTAATTGTGCAGTGATGATTTAAACTTTAGGAAAATAGAGAATCAAGCATGATGAGTCTATTTTCAGAATTAAAAATTGATAGGTTGTCTACATGAATCTAATTATTACCTTGAAGTTTGAAATTTACAAGGTTGACATCAAAAACCATAATTTTTGTGAGATTTTGAGCCTTTTAGAGCATACATTCTTTCTTGCTCACTTTATTGATTATGAGTGTGTCAACATTGATTTGTTATTCTAGAACTTGCTCTGATTATACATGTCGAGACCGCACTTTTGATATTGATTTACAGAGATGATAAAGGCACCTAGGTTTTAACCCACTTATTCCACTAAAAAGCCTACCCATTTAATTAACCCTTAGTGAACCCCTTTGAATCCTAACAAACCATTTCTTGACTCAACCATTAATATTAACCCAAAACCCACTTTGTATTTGTTATCACCATTTCTCTTGACTACCCCTATATCGAGATTTGATTTGATCGGTTACTTAACTATTTTATTTATTTCAGTTGTTAAATTCTATCTCATTATTATTGTACTTGATTTGTTCTAAAAAAAAAACTACTATTATTTGAAGCATATTCATTAGTAGCTCTATGTTAATTGAGCTTATACGTTTAAATTTCACATCTTGAGAAGAAGCTCGTGTTATGAATTTTGAATTGATGTAATTATTCAAGTTCTAGTTTATTTTTCTAGTTAGGTAATTTATCAATTCAATTCTTGATTCTAACCCTCTAATTCAGCCTTTATCCACACCTTTAACCCAAGCCCCATTACAACCCTTTTAAAGACCTTTTAATATGTGTATCATCTCATTTTATAGTGGTGGAAATTTGATTTTCATGCAAGCTTATGGGATTAACTTTTCATGTTTGACTTCCGAGTGCTTAATTTGAACCTTAAACACTTTGAGTGATTTGAGTGAATCTTTAGTAAGGATGTCAATTCTTGTCGATTTTGGACCAAAGGTAATTATTTAGGTAAGGGGAAACACCTATGTTTTCGGGCTACAAAAATTTATGACTTAGATTGTTTGAATCTTTAGGACTCTTTGAGTTAAATTATCAATGTATGAATTACCTATGAATTATGAGGAAACATTATTGATGAAGGTTATGAATTGAGGAAATTCGATTTTAATTATGAGTTGAGAATTTTGTTTGAGGACAAGAAAATGCTTAAGTGTGGGGGTATTTGATAAACCGTAATATATACATATTTTAATCCCACATTTAGCATACTTTTGGATGATTTAATCCCTTGAATTGTGGAACTTGATGATCCTAATCCTTTAATTTCATGTTTTATACTTAGGAGAGCATCGGAGGATGAAAAGAACGAGAAACGGGTCGAAAACGGAGAAAATGAGCCAAAATAGGAAATCAACACGGCCTGGAGTTCACCATACAGCCGTGCCACCTTAGTAGGCCCGAACACGGCCTGGGCTCGATTCACACGGGCATGCTCTACGGGCGTGTCTCTGTCGTGACCTATTGTAATTCTACTCGGAAAAGGGTACTTAGGGGCAAAGAAAGACATTCCGAAGTCTATATAAACACCCTAAGTATGACCTAAAAGGGGGGCGAAGCCAAAGAGGGCTGAACACGGGAAATTACTCGAAGACAGCCAGTTGAGTCATCCAGAAGCCGAAATCACACTCAAGACGGAAGATCTTCCCTTCAATTTCCTTCAGGGGTTTTAGGGTTTTTCTTATGTTTTGTTATTTACTTTCTTCTGAGATGTATTTTTTATTAAACATGAACTAAACCCTCAAATACACGATGGGGATGAAACCTAAGACGGATCTTGTTATTGTTTTCTCAATCAGTATGATAAATACTTGATTTGTTCTTAATTACATGTTCTTAATTCTTGTTTTAATATTTCGTGATATTGATTCAAGTATTGATGTGCTTAGGCAAAGGAGCAAAAGTCCTGCTTAAGAGTAGATCTAGCATAGTTAAGCGGAGTTGATCGCAACCCTAGAGATATGATGATGAAAATCTGCCGGATTAGGGTCAAACCTAATATGGGAGTCCATAGATCGAGTTAATGCAACACTAGGGGTTTTAATTAGAAAGAGATTTTAATTAATCAACCTAGGGTTAGACGTTAGTAGCCTCGAAAGAGGTATTAATATAAATTAGGGAATCCTACGGATCAAGTCAAGTGAATAAATCGTCTGGTTCAGAGTTAAATAACAAGTGAAGTCTAGGTGGATTCTTCCTCAGGTATTGTCTTAATCAACTGGTTTTCCCAAAAGTATTTTCCCAATCCACTCTCTGTGTCTTAGCACCCTTAGTTTAGTAATTAGTTAATTAAACATCGTTTCCCTTAATACTTAGGCTAGATAATAAAAAGATAGTAACTACTAGTACTCTTGGTCCTTGAGGATACGATATTTCCGGTCTTGCGATAGCTATACTACCGAACGATAGGCGCGCTTGCCTTATTCGTTGTCATAGTTAGTTTGGACACGATCACTTGTCTCAAGACAAAATACATGCTTGTTTTGTCTCGAGAGTTTTGTCAAGAGTTGCGAAAAAATAAGACTTTGAGCTATAAGAATATCCTTAAATTGCATCCAAAACATGCTAACATATGACCAAACTTATGCCAACACATTTAACTTATCAAAGTACACTCAAACCATTGAATTTCTTGTTCATAGAATTTCTAAATAAAAATTGAATATTACGTTCATTAAAAGTAAACTCAAACCATTATGTAACTCAATATACTCCAGTCAAAAATTGGATTCAAAGTCTCATAAGCAACATAACAAGCCATATAAAATGTGTCATATGGTCAAAATGTAAAAACAACTATTATACCAAAATTTAATGTATGGCATAGAATCAAACAAAGTCCTAAGTATAAATCATACTAATTAAAAGCTAAAATTCATTACGGATCCCACTGAGACTCTAATAAGCTGATTCCATTCAAACCAAATAATGTTTTCGGTACTACTTGTGGCTTTCTCATGAAGCAATAAATTCACGCGTTGAGCTTTCCCCAAAACTAGTGGTTTTCAACAAATTTCCAACAATACCGTATACATATTGCTAAATTAAGGCATGCTAACATACATCAATGTAGATCAAATTGGAGTCATTTACACAAATCCATTACTGCTAAACCCTAAACCCTAAAACCCTAAAACCCTAAACCGTAACACCCTACAAACTCACAATACATACAAATTTGAGCAATTTATATCAACCTAGTTATACTCAAGGCATATGCATTTGATCACTTTCATCATATAACATTTGTGTCTTACAATTTTGAAATTCATTTTAAGATTTGTCTCAATTAACCAAACATGCGAATGAAATCTAGATACGTGAATATCCATCAAAATTTTCGAAGACATGTGCAAGCGCATAATGATATGACACTCTTTGGTGTGTAAAGCTAGCCTGTATATACAAAATCTTTAAAGAGCTCTATATATCCTATAACCTGCCAATTATACTAAAAAACTTTCCAATGTCATTTAATAGGGTTGTTTTGATTGAAACACATGAATTAAAACACAATTCAAAATTAAACATATTATTAACATCAAAACAACAACTAAATTCTCTCATTTAAAAAATTTAACAATCATATCAAGTATTCAAACAGATTTAACTATCATATATATCAAAGTCTTAATTAACCAACTCTATCACCATTAAACAAATTAATAAAAAGATAATAAATTAATTCCTAAGCATTCAATTCAAACAAAAGCGTATAATATTTTGGAAATTAGAAAAAATAAAACGACAATTGACTAATCCAACACTTTTGCTTTCACATTGGTGTTTGGACTTTTGGCCACTCTTTTGCCTCACAAATCAATCCAAACTTACCAAACCTAAAATCTAGTGACTTTTTTTTGTTAACTTGTGAGAGATGAGAAAGAAAGTAATTGTTACCTTCTATCAAAATTAACAAATGGACATTTTTCTAAAATCCCCTTGGGCTAACTACAATTCAAGACCCTTTCCTATTACTTAAATCATGTTTCTAACTATTAGACATTTGACCCCCTAAATTTAACATTTCTTACAAAATAGTTTATATCTCAAAATTCTATTTCCTTAATTCTAACTAATTTAATACTAATTACTAATTATACCGAAATCAAAATAATTCGAAATTCTTTCTCAAAAAATATCTCAACTTAAATTCCTAGAATAACTCAAATTTTTATTTTCTAGCATTTTACGAATTTTCTGATATAAAAAATTTTTGGGGTGTTACATTGTTTCTTTTGGATGTAAATTGATTTGGCAATGATTCTGCCTTCTTTACTATAATATAATATATTTTATTTTTGAGTATAAGAAAAGTTGCACCATCAATTGCAATTAAATGGTTGTAACCTGTCATATATGGTTGGCATATTTTGACACAAACCACATGAATTTCTTTTTTTTAATCTAATTTATGATTTTGAGAAATAATTATATGAATTTGATCTTGTTGAATATATGTTAGAAAAAAATAAATAAGAAAAAATAAAATAGCTTTAGTAGAATAAGATGGAATTGAGGCGTGTAAAGTATACTTTCCTTAAGGCCATGTGCTTATCTTGTTTATAATAAACGTTTACAAGAGAGACCCCACATATACTTGTTGAAGCGACATCATGTCTTTTGTTTATATAGGTAGAGTTCATGTAATATCTCCATTTCCTTAGCCATTTAAACAATAAATAGTGAACTCTATTAAGAGTATTCAAATTCATCCTTTATATGCAACAGGCCGTACTAGTTTCCATTAAACTTGTTTTAGAATGAGTTTTACTAGTGCATTACAGACACATAACGATAATGTAACACCCCAAACTGACCTGGATGTTATGGCCAAATTTGGAAGGTTACATTAATAAATTGAAGCTTTTGACAATTATTTTTCAAAATGAATTTAATTTCGAAATAAAAAATCGAAGGCTTTGTAAAAACTCATCACGACTTTATTGGTTGGAGAAATTCGACCTACATAAAAGGGTGAAATCTTAAGTTTTTTTTCTTATGAAACTTGATTTTTTTTCTACAAAACCATTTCAAAATAAACTTTAGTTGCTTTCTTTGCAAAACACATAACCTTAAATAAAAATTTGCAGCGAAAAACTTCCAAATTTATTAAAATTTTAAAATTGCTCCTTTAATTAAAATTATCTGAAAGTCATACCAATTTTAAAATAATCAACTAGTAAAAATATTTAGCAAAACCAAAAATCAAAGTAAACGTCCAGAAAATAAAACAGTCCAAAATAAAAAGTTCAGAAAAAATAAAATTCAATAAACCGAACCGGGCTCCGAGAACGCCACCAAATCCAAAGTCTGAGGATCACCTGAAAAATGTTAAACAACAGAGTGGGCTAAAAAGCCCAATGTGTGAGTCTTGGCCCAAAAAAAATCATATCGGAGCATGCTTAAAGACATACATCATAACAGACAACATATATTTACATGCATAAATTGTAACACCCCTTACCCGTATTCGACAATTGAATCGGGTAACGAAGCATTACCGTACTTAACTTGCTCAAATATACCACATCGGTTCATAACATTTCATTTCAAATTTAAAACTTTTCATTCAAGACCTTAATGTCCTTATTATAGGTCTACGAGACCCTAGACTTGTACCCAGAATAATTCGGGACTAAACCTAAAACTTTTGAACACTTAGACAAACTTGACATAAAACAAGGCCACACGCCAGTGTGAAAGAGGGAACACGCCCGTGTGGCATATCACATGCCCGTGTTTCATACCCGTGTGGAATTATTTTCAAATTCGAACCTATAGGGGTTTTCACATGGTCGGACACATGCCAGTGTCCCTGGCCTGTGTCCCTCACACGGCCACGACACGCCCGTGTCTTAGCCCGTGTACAAAAACAATGGCATTCTATTTATGACATCAGCACCTTAAATAGGTCACATGGCCAAGGCACATGCCCGTGTCTTAGGCCGTGTTTCCCATACGGTCGAGACACACGGTCGAGACACACAGCCGTGACTCTGCCCGTGTGTTTACTACTGAGCATACTGACTTGCCAACCTAGCATGCATGGGGACACATGGCCAATCAACACGCCCATGGGGCTGACCGTGTGTCACACACGGCCTAGACACACGCCCGTGTGTCTACCCGTGTGGACATTTGAAAGGCTATATACAAAGCCAAATGCCACCCTACACAACAACCATACTTATACCAATTAAATCCAACATATATATTATGACATAAGGCACTTCTAAGAACTCAAAATCAAAACATCCCCACAAGCATGCACTTCATGAATTTCATCATCTTGAATATATAAACTTGTCAAGTTTTGGCCAATTTCCAATGGCCATTTACAAATGAATTTAACAACATTAATAGCCAACACTTTGGCTAACAAATATGACATAAAAAAATAACCAAGTCCTATACATGCCATACTCAAAATGAATCTAACTTTGTTATACCAAAGAGTAGTTGATAGTGTGATTTCTGAGCTCTGACGTTCCACGAATTCTCGAGCTAGCTAGGCAATACTACAATGAAAAGGGAAATGAGAGGGGTAAGCATAAAGCTTAGTAAGTTTGCATGAAATAAATATCAACATAAAGGCTCATAATGTCATCCATCCATTATATTGAATAAAACACAAGTCTTAAGCTCATTGCCATAACTTACTCATGCTTACCCTTACCAATCATATATCATGTCTCATATCATAAACATTTCTCGTGAATTATTGACACGTACTTGTATTACTTCATCATGTAGCTTTAGCACTAGTCTCATTTCTATTATAAGCTTAGCTATTTACTCTCTGAATTCACTTGGAATACACGAAATTACATATTATCATCATTCACATAAATGTGACACCAATGCCACATCCCAGATGTGGTCTTACATGAGATTACCTCTAGATGCCGATGCCATATCCCAGATATGGTCTTATACGGGATCTCATATCAATTTTTGATGCCATATAACATATATGGTCTTATACGATTTTCATATTTGAAGCCGATGCCATATTCCAGATATTGTCTTATACGGGATCTCAATTTGGTGCCGAGCCCATTTCCCAGACATGGTCTTATACGGGACCTTTCCCATCTCAAGTCTTGATGACATTATTCTCACATTTATTAAAGTCCAACCGGGACTTCAACATCACAATTCTCATCATTTTCTCATTCAACATCATTACTCCAATTCATAGAAATATTATACATCTTAAAAAATATCAAACGTTTTAAAACATACTAGCATGATATTGAATTTATTACACACAAACTTACCTCGATTTCAAAATAGGCCAAATTGCCGATCTAGTCCGATACCTTGCCTTTTCCTCGGTCAAAGTTAATTCCTCGTTCTTCTTGATCTAAAATAACAAATTAGCTCATTTAATTATCACATTAATCAACACATTTCAATAATCACACTTTGGCAAAATTACCATTTTACCCTTAGACTTTCGTAAAATGACGATTTTACCCCTAGGCCTGTAAATCGATTCTAATCGAATTTCCTCCGTTTACAAGCCTAGATGAACATTTATTACTCTTATGGCAACTCTCAATACTCATCATTTCACACATTCACCACATATTTTATAACCTTTACAAAAAGGTCCTTTTAGGTGTTTTCATAGAAACACCTTTCACGAAAGTTGTTTATCTAACAACTAGGACTCATTTTCTTCCATAAAAATGCAGCAAACAACATAAATGACCACATGGTAAAACTCTAATCTTTCAACCATTTTGCAAAATAGTCCTCTTTTTAGCTAGCTAAAGCTTTAGGGGTTCCAAAAGTACAATTATTATCAATAGATGATCATCAATTCACTTACTTGTAAAGAGAGAAGCTTGCTGAAATTTTTGATCTCTCAACCCCTATTTTTGCTGCTATTTTTCGGTGGAAGAAAGGAGAAGAAAATATGATATCTTTTCTTTCTTTATTTTATTTTATTTCTAGACAATTTATCACCTAATCCACCAACTTGACCAAATTTTGACATCTTTTATCTCCTATGGCCGGTCAACCATTACTAGAGGGGTTAATTGCACTTTAAGGACCTCCAATTAATGTTTTATAGCTATTAGACTCCTTTAGCTTGTAAAATAGAACTTTCACACTTTATGCGATTTGGTCTTTTTTCGCAATTAAGCATGCAATCACTATAATTAAAGCACCAAAATTTTCATGCACTCTTGCAATCATGCTATAACACATAAAATATTATTAAAATGATTTTCTCTGACCTCGGATTAGTGGTTCTAAAACCACTATTCTGACTAGCCCCTAAATTGGGCTGTTACAATTCTCCCCCTTAAGGATTTTTGTCCCCGAAAAACTTACCAGTGAAAAGGTTGGGATACTGGTTTTTCATAGTCTCCTTGGGCTCCCATGTAGCCTCTTCTATCCCATGTCTTTGCCATAGCACTTTCACAAGGGCTATACTTTTGTTTCTCAACTATTTGACTTCTCGTGCCAAAATCTTAACCGGTTCCTCAGCATAAGTCATGTCCGGTCAAATTTCTACCTCTGATGGTACAATCACATGTGAACAGTCTGAACGGTATCGGTGTAACATAGACACATGGAAGACATCATGGATCTTTTCTAACTCAGGTGGCAAAGCCAAACGATAAGCTACCAGCCCTATCCTCTCGATAATTCCATATGGTTCGATAAATCGCGAATTCAATTTGCCTTTCCGGTTGAACCTGAGCACTTTTCTCCATGGTGATACTTTCTAAAACACTTTATCACCTACTTGGAACTCAATCTCTTTCCGCTTCAAATCTGAATAGGACTTTTGTCTATCTGAGGCAGCTTTTAGACATTCACGTATCACTTTTACCTTCTCTTCAGTTTCTCTGACTAAATTGACCCCGTGAATCTGATTCTCTCTGAGTTCGGTCCAATACAGGGGTGTTTGACAGTTATGCCCGTATAGTGCCTCATAAGGCACCATCTTCAAACTTGACTGAAAGCCGTTATTGTAGGCGAATTCCACTAGCGGTAAGTATTTCTCCCAATTACATTGGAATTCCAAAACACAACATCGAAGCATGTCTTCAAGTATCTGTAGTACTCTCTCCGACTGCCTGTCGGTTTGCGGATGAAAAGCTGTACTAAAGCTCAATTTTGTACCTAAGGCCTCTTGCAGCTTTTTCTAAAATCATGAAGTAAATCTCGGATCTCTATCCAAAATAATCGACAACGGTACTCCGTAAAGTCTTACTATTTCTGTTACATACAAACCCGCCAACTTATCGAGCGAATAATCAACCCGTACTGGTATGAAATGGGCTGACTTCGTGAGTCTATCAACCACGACCCATACGGCATCTTTCTTTTTCGGCGTTAACGATAACCCCATCACGAAGTCCATAGCAATACGGTCCCATTTCCACTCGGGAACCATAATAGGCTGAAGTAGACCCGAAGGTACTTGATGTCCAGCCTTCACTTGTTGACAAATTAGACATCTCGATACAAACTCGAAAATGTCTTTCTTCATACTTGGCCACCAATACTATTTCCTCACATCATTATACATCTTCATGCTGCCTGGATGTACAGACAAACATCCACTATGTGCCTCATGTAGAATTTTCCGAATAAGCTTGTAACATCCTAGATTAGGGGTTATGCGTTTGTGCATAATTCATGAGTTAGTAGGTTTTGGCAGTATTTGGAAGTGTATTAAGGGTTTTGAGAACCCTAGGGTGTAGGTGAAAGTTTAGGGAAAATATTGGATTTTAAGTATAAAAGAGGGAGCTGGGTGAAGGAGCCCTTAAGAAAAGTTTTGGGGAGTTTAGGACACAAGTAGCCGTGTGGTAAAGTGGCAAGGGATGCCACCTGGGTGCTGGGGAGTTTGCGTCAAAAGGGAGTGCAGGAGGGAAGAGGTTCGAGTAACGCGGGGCGCATCAGAGACTTTTATTTTTGCGTCAAAAAGGGAACTAGGCTAAAAAGGCTTTAAGGGAAATTGTAAGGGATTTATGACACAAGGGTTGGCTTGGTAAAGTGGCGTGGGGCGCTACTTAAGGTTTGGGCAAGTGACGCCTCAAGCAATGGGTAGAGGGCCCAGTTCGAGTTGCGAAGGAGGCGGAAGGACTTTTATTTTTATGCTAAGAAGGCGCTCAGCGAAAGAGGGTTTAAAAGAAAGTCCGGGAGGTTATATCACAAACAAGCGCTTGGCAAAGTGGTCGGGGGCGTTACCAAGCACTGTGTCTCAAGGGCTCCAGCAGTCGGGGTTCGACTCACGTGGGAAGCGAGAGTGGGTTTTATTTTTGCTGATGCGTCAAAGCGGGAAGGCGAGAGGTTGGACGGCAAATGGACTCCTAATTGGGTGAGGATTAAGCTTGTAGGATAAGTGTAGTTTTATTTATTTTAATATAGGATAATTATGGCTTTATTTAGATCAAATGAGATTTTATTTTATTTATTTTAGGAGATAGGATAAGAGATTAAATTGGGATATTAGCAAGGGATATTGTTGTTTATTTTATTTTATTTTAAGTTGGTGGATATAGGGGATAATTATGTGATTTATTATTTTAAATGGGTAGGATAATTGTAGATTAAATTCAATTTAATTTGAATAGGTGTTGAAGAGATATAGTAGGAGATTAAATTGGGATATGATAATGAGTTGACGTGGTGGCCGAATGAGGGACTCTTTGGGGTGCCTTGTCGGTTTTGAAGCTTTATAAGGAGGGGGGTGCCGAATTTAGTTTCTTTTCCCCATTAGTGCTGTTTTTCCCTTGTGCAAAGCCGCTTATGTTTCATTCCTCTTTTCTATTTGTTCTTGGCCGAATCTATATCCCTTTCCCAATTCCTTTCTTTTATTTTTGTTAGCCGAATCTTCCCTTTGCCACCATTGCCGTATTGCTCAACTCCTTCTTCTCTTCCTTTCTTTAAGAATTCTTTTAAAAGTGAAATACTTTGGTGAACCATAGCCGATCCCTCTAGGCGAGAAACTCCTCTACTTTTGTGTTTTCTTCTTCACCATAAAAGAGCCGACCTATTCTCATTTAGTCTTCACAAGCAACAATAGTGCCAGCGTTAAGAGTCTTAGAAGAGCCTCTTGGATTCGACTACTCAAGGTGAGTTTATGTGGTATTCGACCATAGGCCATTCTGGTATATTATGGTAGCCGATTCGACTTAGGTGGTGTAGGAAGGAGTTCTACAATCGCAAAGGTGCAAATCGTTAGACGTGGGTTTCGGATTTAGTCAATTGTGCTAATCAAAGTGCGTAGTTATCGTCTCGTCTCTTGAATGTTTATATGTGTTATTTTATGTATGTGTATAAAGTGAATGATAGCCAAAATAAGGGCTAAGATTGTGAATACCGTGGTGGGTGACCAATCATCAGTCGTTGATTTACGATAATAAATGATTATTGATGAATGTATGAAAATGTGATGGCATGTGATGTATATTTGTTTCAAGTAATATGTTGCCATGGTACATATATATATATGCATGGGACTTGGGATGTGACTATTGGAGGAAAGGGTGTACATTATGTACGTGGTCTAATGTTAGCCTTGTGCTACATTAGCGCTTGATGTTAGCTATGTGCTTCATCAAGGGAGGTGATGGCTAGGTGCCACATCTCGGCGGTTGATAGTGTGTGTGCATCACCGTAGATCGATTGATATGTGGGATCACTTAGGTGATCGGTGGCTCAAACACGACTTTGAGCAAGAAAGTCCGCCAAGGTAAGATATGTGGATCATTATGTGATCGGTGGATTAGCCACGCCTTGGGCAGGAGTCCAAGCTAAGGTAGGAGTAATGGATGGACCCTAGGTTGGGATGGGCTTCATAATTGCATATTTATGTGTATGGATCAGTGTGGATATGGGCCAAGCCCATATGTGGAGACATGTGAAATGACTATGCACCGAGTCCGCTTTGACTCACCCAATATTTTATTAAACCTTACAGGTGATGCTTGATGCTCGGACCGGGTTGGAGTGGATACAAAGGTGGCCATGCGAAAGCATTTTCATGCGAAAAGATATTTTTAATTAATTAAGCATTCATATTTCCAAAGACTTTGATTATTCAATTATTGTAATAAGGCCCCTAAAAGTATTTAAAGTTTGTTTAAGTGTTTTTCATTAAGTTTTTCATTATGTTTTATTATGGATTGACAATTGAGGAATTATTTGCAAACGATTTTATTTAAATCTATATATACTAAAGTTTTAATCCGGATATTTTTATAAACACCACATCTCACTTAAGAATTTTAATGAACACTGTTTTCTAAACTTAACAAAATTTTCATGTTTTATCCTTGAGTTCAAATTTGTTTCAAACGTTTTCTGCAGTGGCATTTCAAATTCGGTCGTAACGAATGGGCCAGGTTTGGGGTGTTACAAAGCTCATCATCTCTAAGTACACAGACCCTATCTCGAAACATCAAACATCCATCAGGACTTATCCGAAAGTCCGGCTCGACATTTGACTCACATTGAACTCTTTTAGCCTGTAAATCATTGTCGCCTTTCTGAGCTTCACAAATATCTTAGAGAAACATCGGTCTAGCCCTCAACTCGGCTAGAATAGAACCATCATCTGACAAATCCATCCGTGTATTCATGGCTCTCAGCGCAAATAAGGATTTCCTACTCAAGGCATCGGCGGTCACGTTTGCCTTTCCTGGATGGTAGTCAATCACTAGTTCATAATCCTTTATTAGCTCTAACCATCTTCTCTACCTTAGATTCAACTCCTTTTGAGTCATCAAATACTTTAGGCTCTTATGATCCGTGAACACCCGACATTTATCACCATACAAATGGTGTCTCCAAATCTTTAGTGCAAATACAATTGCATCTAACTCCAAATCGTGGGTCGAGTAATTCTTCTCGTGCGACTTTAACATTCTAGAGGCATATGCTATCACCATGCCCTCTTGCATGAGTACACAGCCTAATCCATTCAGGGATGCATCGCTGTAAACCACAAATTCTTTTCCCGACTCTGATTGCACTAAAACAGGAGCTTCAGTCAACAATGCCTTTAGTTTTTAAAAAATCTGTTGGCACTTTTCTGTCCATTCAAACTTTACATCTTTTTGTAGCAACCTCGTCATTGGAGCAGTTATCATGGAAAATCCCTTGAAAAATCATCTATTGTAGCCAGCTAGGCCCAGAAAACTCCTCAACTCGGTTACGTTCCTTGTCGGTTTCCATTCAATAATCGCTGAAATCTTACTCGGGTCGACTCTAATTCCATCTTCCGAGACAATGTGCCCCAAAAATTCAACTTCCTTAAGCCAAAATTCACTTTTACTAAACTTGGCATACAATTGTTTATCTCTCAAAATTTGCAGAACCGTTCTCAAATGTTCAGCATGCTCGTTCTCATCCCGAGAGTAGATCAATATATCATCAATAAAAACTATTACAAATTTATCCAAATACGGCCGAAAGATACGATTCATCAAATCCATGAAAACTGCAGGGGCATTTGTTAAACCAAAAGGCATGACAAAAAAATCATAGTGGCCATACCTTGTCCGAAATGCGGTTTTCGGCACATCCGAGTCCTTGACTCTCAACTGATAATATCCGGACCTCAAGTCTATCTTGGAAAATACCGTGGCTCCCTTCAATTGATCAAACAAATTATCGATTCTTGGCAACGGGTACTTGTTCTTTACAGTTACCTTATTGAGTTGCCGATAATCTATACATAACCTCATGGAACCATCTTTCTTCTTTACAAATAATACGGGAGCACCCCACGGAGAAAAAATCGGTCTTGCGAAGCCTTTATCCGTTAACTCTTGTAACTATGCTTTCAGTTCTTTTAGCTCGGTTGGAGCCATTCTCGTAGGGAGCAATAGAAATGGGGCGACATCAGAACTAACTCAATCCCAAATTCAATCTCCCTAACCGGAGGTAACCCTGGCAATTCCTCTGGGAAAACATCTGGATACTCACATACTATGGGCACTGATTCAATTCTTAACTCAGTCTCTCTAGCATTCATCACAAAGGCAAGGTAAGCTTCGTACCCTTTTCTTAGATATTTCTGAGTCAACAAGGAAGATATCACTACTGACAATCTGTCTTGTTCATCTGATTCAACACGAATAAGATCCCCACTTTCACATTTCAACTCAATAAACTTCCTTCCACAATTCACTATCACATCGTGAGTAGTTAACCAGTCCATCCCAAGGATGACATCGAATTCATCAAACGGCAATAACATAAGATTAGCCGGAAAATAATGACCCCTAATCATCAAAGGGAAACCTTTGCATACTCTATTGACTAACACACATTTGCCTAGGGGATTTGACACTCTTATCACAAATTCAGTAAAATCTACATGCATGTTCATGCTAGAGACTAATTTCATGCAAATATACGAGTGGGTAGATCCCGGATCAATTAAAGCTATAACACAAGTATCATATAGAGAAAATGTACCCGTGACAACATCGGGGGAGGAAGCCTCTTAACGAGCACGAATGGCATACGTTCTTTCTGGTGCTCTACCCTCAGTTCTTGCAGTCTGCTCTCTAGATATGTTCTTACTACTCATTTCATTTCCCAGGTTTCTCTGTGGTCTTTCTCTAGCAGTACTTCCCGGTCTTGCATTCTGAGGTTTCTCATTCTCACCTGCCTCGGGGCAATCTCTGATAAAATGGTCTAAGGATCCACACTTGAAACAAGCTTTCTCTCTTGCTCGACACACCCCGGAATGACGTCTTCCGCACTGTGGGCATTCAGGTCTACTCGGTCGAGCGTTGCCAATGCTAGCAACCGAAGTAGTCTGCGCTTTAGACCCCGGGTACTGTCTACCCTTACTTCTACTTGAAAATCCAACTGAGGTGGCTGATCGAATAGCGAAATCTCTCGACTTCTTGGATGAGGATTGGAATGACTTTCCTAACTATCTCTCCTTCGAGTCGCGAGACTCGTTTTTAGCTTTCCTTTTCTCTTTGACTAATTCCTCGGCCTTACAGGCTCTATCTACCAGCACCACAAATTCTTTTAGTTCGAGGACACCAACAAACAAACGGACATCCTCATTTAACCCATCCTCAAACCTTTTGCACATGATGGCTTCTGTCGATACACACACTCGAGCGTATTTACTGAGCCTTACGAACTCACGCTCATATTCAGTCACCGTCATTCGACCTTGCTTTAGCTACAAGAACTCCTTTCTTTTCTGGTCAATGAACCTCTGACTAATATACTTTTTCGAAACTCCTCTTGGAAGAATTCCCAGTTAACTCTCTCCATTGGTACCACCGACACAAGGGTGTTCCACCACTGATAGGCCGAATCTCTCAAGAGAAATACCACACACTTCATGTACTCTTTAGGTGTGCATAATAACTCGTCGAATACTCTGATGGTATTCTCAAGCCAGAGTTTCACCCTTTCCGGGTCATCATCTTTACTAGCCTAAAATTCCTCAGCTCCTTGTTTCCTGATTTTGTCAACCGGAGGCCTTTCTCTTCTTACTACCTCTACCACTTGGGGAGCTACAGGGGTAGGCTGAGGATAGGTGGGGGTGGAGGGGGTTGAGCATTAGGATTTGTTCGAATATACTCAGTGTACCAATTTCTCATCATATGGAGAAAGGCTTCTCGAGCCTCTTATCCCTGACCCAAAGTCTCGGGTCTACTCTCTATTGGCGTAGTCCCTTCCGCGGGAGCCGGCGCATTACCCGCAGCGTCATCGGCTGCAGCTCGATCGGGATCGATTTACTATATAAAAGCACAATTCAAATTGTCAGGAGTCGTCACACTATCATTATGGAAATAGTCATACATATGGAATGTATAGCTAAACTCATACTTACGCTACGTTAGTCTGAGAATCGACTAAACTTGGCTTTGATACCACTAAATGAAACACCCCTTACCCAAATTCGATAACTGAACTGGGTAACAAAGCATTACCGTACTTAACTTGCTCAAATATACCACATCGGTTCATAACATTTCATTTCAAATTTCAAACTTTTCATTCAAGACCTTAATGTCCTTATTATAGGTCTACGAGACCCTAAACTTGTACCCAGAATATTTCCAGACTAAACCTGAAACTTTTGAACACTTAGACAAATTTGACATAAAACAGGGCCACACGCCCGTGTGAAAGAGGGAACACGCCCGTGTGGCATATCACATACCCGTGTTTCACACCCGTGTGGAATTATTTTCAAATTCGAACCTACAGGGGTTTTCACACGGCCAGACACACGCCCGTGTCCCTGGTCCGTGTCCCTCACACGGCCACGTCACGCCCGTGTCTTAGCCCGTCTGCAAAAAACATGGCATTCTGTTTATGATGTTAGCACCTAAAATAGGTCACACGGCCAAGGCACACGCCCGTGTCTTAGGCCGTGCTTCCCACACGATCGAGACACACGACTGTGTCTCTGCCCGTATGTTGACTACTAAGCATACTGACTTGCCAACCTAGCAAGCATGGGGACACACGACCAATCAACACGCCCATGGGGCTGATCGTGTGTCACACACGGCCTAGACACACGCCTGTGTGTCTACCCGTGTGGACATTTGAAAGGCTATATACCAAGCCAAATGCCACCCTACACAGCAGCCATACTTATACCAATTTAATCCAACATATATATTATGACATAAGGCACTTCTAAGAACTCAAAATCAAAACATCCCCACAAGCATGCACTTCATGAATTTCATCATCTTGAATAAATAAACTTGTCAAGTTTTGGCCAATTTCCAATGGCCATTTACAAATGAATTTAAAAACAATAATAGCCAACACTTTGGCTAACAAATATGACATAACAAAATAACCAAGTCCTATACATGCCATACTCAAAATGAATCGAACTTTGCTATACCAATGAGTAGTTGATAGTGTGATTTCCAAGCTGCGACGTTCCACGAATTCTCTAGCTAGCTAGGCAATACTACAATGAAAAGGGAAATGAGAGGGGTAAGCATAAGCTTAGTAAGTTTGCATGAAATAAATAACAACATAAAGGCTCATAATGTCATCCATCCATTATATTGAATAAAACACAAGTCTTAAGCTCATTGCCATAACTTACTCATGCTTACCCTTACCAATCATATATCATGTCTCATATCGTAAACATTTCTCGTGAATTATTCACACGTACCTGTATCACTTCATTACGTAGCTTTAGCACTAGTCTCATTTCTATTATAAGCTTAGCTATTTACTCACTGAATTCACTTAGAATACACGAAATTACATATTATCATCATTCATATAAATGCAACACCAATGCAACATCCCAGATGTGGTCTTACATGAGATTACCTCTAGATACCGATGCCATATCTCAGATATGGTCTTATACAGGATCTCATATTGATTTTCGATGCCATATAACATATATGGTGTTATACGATTTTCATATTCGAAGCCGATGCCATATCCCATATATGGTCTTATGCGGGATCTCAATTCGGTGCTGAGGCCATGTCCCAGACATGGTCTTATACGGGACCTTACCCATCTCAAGTCTTGATGACATTATTCTCACATTTATTAAAGTCCAACCGGGACTTCAACATCACAATTCTCATCATTTTCTCATTCAACATCATTACTCAAATTCATAGAAATATTATACATATTCAAAAATATCAAACGTTTTAAAACATACTAGCATGATGTTGAATTTATTACACACAAACTTACCTCGATTTCAAAATAGGCCAAATTGCCGATCTAGTCTGATACCTTGCCTTTTCCTCGGTCAAGGTTAATTCCTCATTCTTCTTGATCTATAATAAAAAATTAGCTCATTTAATTATCACATTAATTAACACATTTCAATAATCACACTTTGGTAAAATTACCATTTTGCCCTTAGACTTTCGCAAAATGATGATTTTACCCCTAGGCTTGTAAAACGATTCTAATCGAATTTCCTCCTTTTACAAGCCTAGACGAACATTTATTACTCTTATGGCAACTCTCAATACTCATCATTTCACACATTCACCACATATTTTATAACCTTTACAAAAAGGTCCTGTTAGGTGTTTTCATGGAAACACCTTTCACAAAAGTTGTTTATTTAACAACTAGGACTCATTTTCTTCCATAAAAATGCAGCAAAAAACATAAATGCTCACATGGTAAAACTCTAATCTTTCAACCATTTTGCAAAATAGTCCCCTCCTTAGCTAGCTAAAGCTTTAGGGGTTCCAAAAGTACAATTATTATCAAGAGATGATCATCAATTCACTTACTTGTAAAGAGAGAAGCTTGCTGAAATTTTTGAGCTCTCAACCCCTATTTTTGCTACTATTTTTCGGTGGAAGAAAGGAGAATAAAAGATGATATCTTTTCTTTGTTTATGTTATTTTATTTCTAGACAATTTATCACCTAATCCACCAACTTGACCAAACTTTGACATCTTTTGTCTCCTATGGCCGGTCAACCATTACTAGACGGGTTAATTGCACTTTAAGGACCTCCAATTAATATTTTATAGCTATTAGACTCCTTTAGCTTGTAAAATATAACTTTCGCACTTTATGCGATTCGGTCCTTTTTCGCAATTAAGCATGCAATCGCTATAACTAAAGCACCAAAATTTTCATGCACTCTTGCAATCATGCTATAACAAATAAAATATTATAAAAATGATTTTTTCTGACCTCAGATTAGTGGTTCTGAAACCACTATTTCGACTGGCCCCTAAATCGGGCTGTTACATAAATGCATATACCAGAACAAAATAATTAATTCCTCCTTCCGCTACACACCATTCAGTCCAACCAATCACACCAAATAGGGCTATAAGAACTCATCCATTCATCACACCAATATGTGGTTGTGTGCCACTCAGATAATATGCAACTAAGCTGCCAGAATATATATGTTAGAGATATGCCGCTAAAATTGTAGTAATACTGCCAAAAACACACTTCCTCCGTCACATTATCATATCCCACCCCAATACACATGAAAAAAATATACTAACATCTCATGCTACATATGGTCATAGAGAAAACAAATTTATGACATGCTTACATAAGTGTAAAAAAAACAAGTTATGTCATATTGCCTACATAGAGTTTTACTAATTAGAGTCATGTTTTACTAACATGCATACGCTTAAATTATGAATTTCATGGTCTTACATGCTTATAGTGTATCTACAAATCTGATTTCAAAATCTCATTTCTAGCCCAAACTGGGACAAACAATCCGTCCAAAATGGGCCCACATGCCCGTGTGGCCCATAGACCCTACTTGTCTAGACCATATGGTCCACACGGTCTACCACATGGCTAACCACACGGCCGTGTAACCCACACAGCCAACCACACGGCCAACCATATAGCCGTGTGTCGTAGTCTACCAACTTCAAAATTTTCATGAAATTTGTAACACCCCAAACTCGGCCTAGACGCTACGACCGGATCTGACGTGTCACATCGAAGTGTTGATTTGAAAACTGGTCTTGTCGATGAAAAATTCGTGACTAAAGTTTTAAATTCTTTTAAAACTAATTACTATTGAAAATGTTAGGGTTGTAAAATCAAAATTTGTTAACCACTTATTGGTCATATTATTTATTACAAGTTTATTAATCTGAATTAAAACCATGGGAGCTTTTCTAGTTGTAAACCCTAAAATTTGAATTGCGTGATTTTCTTTTGAAAATAGTTATTATTTTGAAAACCCGTTTTTCCTAATCTAGCAAGTAGAAATAAGGAGTTAAAACCAAATAAAATTTAAACCTCAAATGGCCTTATTACAAAAATATCAACCCCCAAAATAAAATATTTAAAAAAACTAGGTATAAATTAAAATACTCGCGAACATGTGGCCACCTCCGAGTCCCTCGCAGCTCCAAATCATCTAAGGCTGGGGATTACCTGTACAGTTAAAAGAAAAGGGTGAGTTACGAGAACTCAGTGTGTAATCCCTTATCATGGAGTAACAGTCTGGGCTAGAGCCCTATTCAAGAATAAGATGCAGTGTGGGCCTCACCAATACAAAGAATAAAGCAGGGGTATAAGCCCAAAATAATAACAGTACAGTACAGAGATGCAACCCAACCCAATCCAGCCAACACACCACCCGTACCAACCAACACACCATGTGGGGACAAAGTCGACCCACCCAGCCAACACACCAATATCGTAGCATAGCTGCTAACAATAACGCAACAAAGTTGCTAGTAACAGTAAACGTGGCCCAGCCACTAAAATTAGAATACGTGGCGAAGCCACTAGAACAGTAAAAATATGGCAGAGCCACTAGTACAGTACTTCCTCCAAATCAGAATCCCAACCCCAATATAGAATGCCGTGTCATAAATATTACGTGGATGCAGTATGTCATACTCATAACCAGTCACATAGATATCATACACACATCAACTAAACTATCACAAGGGGTATAATGGTCATTTCATTGGTTAGGGGTAAAACGGTAATTTCACCCATCAGGGGTATTTCAGTAATTCAACCTTACAAGGGTATTTCGGTAATTTTACCCTACAAGGGTATTTCAGTAATTCTACCCTACAAGGGTATTTTGGTAATTTTACTCATTAAGGGTATTTCAGTCATTTTACTCATTAGGTGTATTTCAGTAATTTTACTCATTAGGGGTATTTCAGTAATTTTACTCATTATGGGTATTCCAATCATTTTACTCATTAGGGGTATTTCAGTCATTTTACTCATTAGGGGGTATCGGTACAGTTAACGACCTTTCCAATGGCCTGCAGTCACCTCGAGCGACTCGAATAACCTATATGGCCAAAACGATGTAATTGGGCCCAAGGCCCATTACTCGGCTCAAGTTGGCCCACAAGCTCGTGTGGCCGAATTAGCCCAAATTCCTTCACGACTATACGAAATTCATAGCCCAATCCATTATTAGTCACTTACCGTGGATTTTACCCATGTGAGGCCCATGAGTCCATTGGGCCCACACGACCCATCTCGGCCCAACGAGGCCCATTACCACCTAAGCCCACGAGAACGTTCGTGGTGGCCTCTACAGTCAAACGCCCTTGTTTATGGGCTCGGTTCACCACACGCACGATCGAACGCTCGTGTGGCATCATGCGCCATATTTCTGGATTTTCGGCATTTTGCCGATGCACAGGAACACAAGGGTGTGAGTACACACCATTGTCCATCGTTTTAACAGTACAATACTGGGTGTATGATTAAAAACTTGTTCGCGAAACTAGCTAAGATCCACACTCTCCGAATCCTTGCTAGAACTAATCGATACTAGCGCCTCCCTGCTGATCAAGGGCGATTCCCCCTCCGAACTCGATTCGGCAGATCAAAAGTTGTTAGAAGACAACCATGCATTCGGGCCCCAAGAGAAAGAGAAGGGAAAACAGAAGCTTGTTAATAATGTAACACCCCTAACCCGAGACTGTCGCCGGAAAGGGGTTAAGAGGTATTACCGATCAATCAGAACATTTAACATCTAGAATTTACGACACAAAGTCAATCACGTTCAATTACAATCATAGTGTCCCTTAAATGAGTCATCAAGACCCTAAGCATGCTTATAAACTGAGTCGGGACTAAACCGAAACACATATAAAATTTCATGAAAATTTGAAACTTTTCTAAAATACAGGGGAGACACGCCCGTGGGAGGAGACCGTGTACCCTCCAGGGCTTCTAGACACCCCCGTGTGTCCTTCCGTGTCTATATAATGACTTGGTCCCCACGGCCACCAGGCACGCCCGTGTGTCCTGACCGTGGTCCTATACTGTCTTCCCCACCACGGCCACCAAACACGCCTGTGTTCCATGGCCATGTACTCTTAGCTAGCTACTGACTTGAACACCACAGTTAGCTGACACCCTCGTGTCGAGGCCGTGTTCTACTAAGCTGTAATCTGCCAATTCACCCATGGTCTGTATGCACGCCCGTGTGCCTTGACCGTGTGACATTATAGGCCATTTTGCAAGGCCAACATGCCACCCACTTAGTTCAAACCTACAAGCAAAACATACCAAAACATATCATGCACATAAGGCAACCAAAAACGTACCAATATGACTATCCAATCTATGCATTCAATTCCCATTCCAATCATAACAAATTCAATACCAAAATCTATCTCATCACAAGTATAATACATTCAATACCAAAGATCGTTCTTTCTCAATTTCACTAATTCCTACTAGCATTTTACAAATACAAAGTTACCATTCAATAGTCAATTTCTCAACCCACAAATCATGCCAAAAGATGCATCACATATATCAAATTCATTCATGTTAAGACTAGCACATATCTAGCCACATCTCATGGCTACTTACAAACATCAAACATGATTTAAATGACCAGCCTATACATGCCATATTTTAACTATGTACATCTTTCGAAAATACCCAAAATAGATTGCCGATAGTGTGACCGAGATGTCGACGATCCTCGAATCCGAGCTAGCTTTATCGACATCTTTGCAGCGAGAAAGACATCACACAGTAAGCTTTCTATAGCTTAGTAAGTTCGATATGCAATATAATCGTGTCATTAAACAAAACCAATATAATCAATAACCATCACATAGATCATTTCTCTCTTATCCATACTATATCATCCCTAGTCAAGATACTCATTCATCCATCTATAGCTTTATCTATAAATTCATCAACCACAAAGGTTCAAGACATACCTTGGCTAACACATAGTTATTCAATTTCCAAGCTACTCAATGCTCAATATTACTTGCTGATCATCCTTTAATATTCAATAAACTTATTCGCACACTCAGTGCTATATACATGGCCGGTACATATTAGTCATCGCACACTTAGTGCCAAATTTTCCAACCAACTTATCTCGGTAACGCACACAGTGCCAATTCTATAAGCTGAAGCTTTCATAGCATCGCACACACAGTGCTATTCTTTTCTATTTCGATTTTAATATCGCACAATTAGTGCCCTTAACTAAATCCTGCACGTAGCATCTCAATTTCATACACATATACACATTCACTTCATAATACAAAAACATATGTCAATAACATGTATTATATCCGAACTTACCTCGGATGTCAAAATACAAAACTACGATTAATCGAGTACTTTCTCTTTGCCTCGATCTCGATCCGAACCTCTCCTCTCTTGGTCTATACACATTCAAATTCAGTCCATTTAATCACTAACTCATTCAATTTAGTCCACACACACACATTTAGGGCATTTTACAAAATAGCCCTCACATTTTCACATTTTGACACTTTAGTCCCTATCTCACAAAACCATCAAATACTCAAAATTTCAATATACATGTGCTTAGCCAAATTCTTATACATCACATACAAACCCACATTTTTCATCAAATTTGCAATTTAGTCCCTCAATCTACCATTTTCTCAGTTTAGCCCTATTTAGCTAAATTCATCAAAAATTCAAGAACAAAACATGTTCATCTATTTCATATCTTTCATTTAACACCAAAAATCATTAAAAAGCTTGACATATCATCAATGGCATCTCACAAAAACATCATCATTTCACAAAATCAAAATATGGGTTTTGTAGCTCTCAAAGCAACGATTGCAAAAACGTAGAAATTATCAAAAACTTATCGAAAACACATACCCGATTTATGCTTGAACCATGGCCGAATGAACAAGCTTAACCTTTTCTTTTTCTTTTACTTTCGGCACCCCCAAAGTAAGATGATAATGCTCATCTTTTTCTTTTGTTTATTGCAAACATAATAATATTCATTTTTACCATACTATCCCTTTTACTAAACATTAAATAACAAATATACATTAATGGCATATTTGTCCATTTAATATCTACTATCATTAAAAAGGTTAAATTGCCTCATAAGGCCTCCACCTTTAAAAGCCAACAACAATTAAGTACTCACAAATCAGCACACAGCATTTTACACTCTATGCAATTAAGCCTTTTCTCTTAATTCGGCACACAAACGATCAAATTATCACACAAAAGTTTCACATAGGCTAAGTCACATAATATTCACACAGAAAATATCATTAAAATATTTTTACGATCTCAGATTTGTGGTCTCGAACCACTGTTCCGACTAGGGTCTAAACCGAGATGTTACAACTCTCCCCCCTTAGGGATTTTCGTCCCCAAAAATCTTACCAGTGAATAGTTGTGGATGTTGCTCTCTCATAACGTTCTCAGTCTCCCACGTAGCCTCTTCAATTCCGTGTTTGTGCCATAATACTTTCACTAAAGAAATTTTCTTATTTCTCAACTCTTTAGTCTCTCATGCCAAAATTCGGATCGATTCTTCACTATACAACAAGTCTGACTGAATCTCAACTTCAGTAGGAGCAATCACATGAGACGGATCTGATCTGTACCGTCGAAGCATATACACATGAAACACGTTATGAATCTTTTCTAACTCAGATGGCAATTTCAATCTATAAGCAACCGGCCCAACTCTTTCAATAATCTCGTACTGTCTGATGAACCTCGGACTCAGCTTGCCCTTTCGGCCAAATCGGAGTATTTTCTTCCACGGAGACACTTTCAAAAACACTTTATTATCGACCTCAAATTCGATATCTTTTCATTTCAGATCTGCATAAGACTTCTGACAATCTGAGGCTGCTTTCAAACTATCACTTTCACTTTCACTTTCTGTTCAGTCTCTTTTCTCAGATCAATCTCGTGAATCTTATTCTCACTCACCACGATCCAATACAATGGAGTTCGACACTTTCGACCATAAAGAGCCTCATATGGTGCCATTTTGATACTAGATTGATAACTATTGTTATATGCAAACTCAATCAATGATAAATGCTTTTCCCACGTGCTTTCAAATTCAAGTATGCAACATCTCAGCATGTCTTCGAGAATCTGAATGATTCGTTTAGATTGACGATCCATTTGCGGATGAAAAGTAGTACTGAAATGCAATTTAGTGCCTAAATCATCTTGCAATTTCTTCAAAAATCGCGAGGTAAATCTCAAATCTTTGTCAGACACTATAAATAACGATACTCCATGCAATCTCACAATCTCATCAATATACAGTTCAGCTAACTTATCTAAAGAATAATCAGTTCTCACCGGAATGAAATGAGCCGATTTCGTTAATCTGTCTACTATCACCCAGATTGCATCTTTCTTACTCGGAGATAAGGGCAAACCCGACACAAAGTCCATCGTAATTCTCTCCCATTTCCACTCAGGAATCATAATCAGTTGTAACAACCCAGATGGAACTTGATGTTCAGCTTTGACTTGCTAACAAACTAAACATTTCGATACAAAATCAGAAATGTCTCTTTTCATGCCATGCCACCAATAGAACTGCTTCAAATCATTATACATTTTCGCACTCCCCGGATGCACAGTCAAATGACTATTGTGAGCTTCATTCAAAATCGTTTGAATCAACCCTGAATTTCTTGGAACACAAATCCAATCTTTGAATCTCAAACAATCATCACTATCAACTCGAAATTCTGATTCAACATTCAATTCACATTGAGTTCGTTTAGCCATCATTTCAACATCATTTTTCCGAGCATCACTAATTTGCTGTACAAACATTGGCTTTACTTTTAATTCAGCTACAACCACACCATCGTCACATAGATCTATCGGATTACTCGTAGCTTGCAAAGTATATAACAATTTTCGGCTTAAGGCATCAGCTGCAACATTAGCCTTACCCAGATGGTAATCTATCACAAGTTCGTAATCTTTCAATAACTCTAACCATCTTCTCTGTCGCAAGTTCAAGTCTTTTTGAGTCATCAAGTACTTTAAACTCTTATGATCAGTATAGATGTGACATTTCTCCCCGAATAGATAGTGACGCGAAATCTTCAATGCGAACACAATCGCAGCCAATTCAAGATCATGCGTTGGGTAGTTTCTTTCATGCGGTTTTAACTGTCTTGAAGCGTAAGCAATGACTTTCCCTTCTTGCATCAGCACACAGCCCAAACCATTCAATGATGCATCACTGTAAACTATGAACTCTTTGCCCGATTCAGGTTGAATCAAAACTATTGCTTCCGTTAACAACACTTTCAACTGCTCAAAACTCTGTTGGCACTTTTCTGACCACTCGAATCTAACATCCTTTTGTAACAACTTTGTCAATGGAGTTACAATCATCGAGAAGCCTTTCACAAATCGTCTATAATTTCCCGCTAGTCCCAGAAAACTACGGACTTCAGACACATTCCTCGGAGGCTTCCATTCTAAGCAGAGATTTTACTCGGGTCAACTCGTATCCCAGCAGCTGATACAATATGCCCCAGAAAACTGACCTCATGCAACCAAAATTCACATTTGCTAAACTTTGCATACAACTATTTCTCACGTAGTGTTTGTAGTACGATTCTCAAATGTTCGGCATGCTGCGTCTCATCTCGCGAATAGATCAAAATATCATCAATAAATACCACAACAAAACGATCCAAATACGGTCTGAATATCTGATTCATCAGATCCATAAACATTGCAGGAGCATTTGTTAATCCGAAAGGCATCACTAAGAATTCGTAATGTCCGTACCTGCTCTCAGCGGCCTTGGCACATCGACTCTTTAACTCTTAACTGATAGTAACCTGATCTCAAATCTATTTTAGAAAACACTGTAGCTCCCTTCAGCTGATCAAACAAATCATCGATACGAGGCAACGTGTATTTGCTCTTTATTGTCACTTTATTCAGCTGTCGATAATCAATACACATTCTCATAGTTCTGTCTTTATTTTTCACAAATAACACAGGAGCTCCCCAGGGTGAAAAACTCGGTCGTGCAAAACCTCTGTTAGTTAATTCTTGCAACTGTGATTTTAACTTTTTCAATTTGGTTGGGGCCATTCTGTAAGGAGTTATCAAAATAGGAGCAGTTCCCGGCACTAACTCAATACCAAATTCCACCTCTCGAATTAGAGGTAATCCTGGTAACTCTTCAAGAAATACATCTGGAAACTCACAAACCACAGACACAGATTCAACTTTCTTTTTCGACACCTTTGTATCAATCACATACGCCAAATAAGTTTCACAACCTTTTCTCACATAGTTCATAGCTTTCATCGCAGATACAACAGCTGGTAATCCTTTCATATAATTGGATTCAATTCGAACTATATCACCATTCTGACTCTTCAACTCAATACTCTTTATTTTACAATTCACGATGGCGTTATGCAGAGTAAGCCAATCCATACCCAGAATTATGTCAAACTCATTGAATGGTAGTAACATCAAATTGACCGAAAAACATAAATCACGAAACATCAATGGGCAATTCTTGCACACCTTATCCACCAAAACACACTTGCCTAAGGGGTTCGATACTCTAATCACAAATTTAGTAGACTCAACAGATAGAGTCTTATTCAATACTAAGTTCATACACACATAGGAATGGGTTGATCCAGGATCTATCAATGCAACGACATTAATATCAAATAAAGTCAAAGTACCGGTGATGACGTCTGGAGATGATGCTTCCTCTCGTGCGCGTATAGCATAGGCTCGAGCAGGTGCTCTCGTTTCTGACCTCACACCGTGTGTCGCTTGTCCCCTTTGACTTTCGCTCACATTTCATTTGTTTCGGGTGGTCTACCTCTAGCCACATTACTTGGTCTTTCATTCTGAACATTCTCCTCTTTGACCATCTTTGGGCAATCTCGAATAAAATGATCTTGAGATCCACATTTATAACAAACTCTATTGTTGTACTTGCCCCAAAGACTCTCCCACATGTCGCCTCTTCCACCTGCTCTGCACTGTGTTTATTACTCTTAACACTACCAACACTTGGTTCATTCGAAGCTTGAATTCGTAAACCAGTACTTTGTCTCGAACGATCTCTACTTGTATGTCCCAATGAAACATTTGAATAATTTCTTTCATCTCTATATCTCTTTGCTGAAGGTTGAGAGAACTTATTCATCGATCTCTTTCTTTCATCACGAGCCTCAGAATCAGCTTTCTTCTTCTCTTTACTGAGCTCCTCAGCTTTACATGCTCTTTTGACTAACACAGCAAATTCATTTATATCAAGTATCCCAACCAACAATTTAATGTCTTCATTCAATCCCTCTATGAAACATTTGCACATAGTAGCTTCGGTCGAAACACATTCTCTCGCGTACTGACTCAATCTTACGAATTCCCGTTTGTACTCGATGAATGAGACAAAACGGCCATGTTTCAACTCTAGAAACTCTTTACGTTTCTGATCAATGAAACGCTGAATAATATATTTCTTTCTGAACTCAACTTGAAAGAAGTCCTAGGTGACTCTCTCTCTCGGAACTACAGATATCAATGTTATCCACTAGTTATAAGCCGTGTCTCTCAACAAGGAAACTGCACACTTAATGCACTCATCAGGATTTAACGACATCTCATCGAATACTCTGATTGTATTCTCAAGCCAAAACTCACTTTCCAAAGATCGCCATCGATGTGGCCCTAAACTCCTCGGCCCCGTATTTTCGAATCTTATTTACAGGTGGTTTATTCAATCTGATTGGGTCTACAACTTGTGGCACAACGGGTACTTGTGGGGGTGGAGGTTGTGGAGTAGCCGGATTCGTTCGAACGAACTCTATAAACTATTCACTCATCATACGGAAGAAGGCTTGCTTAGCCTCTCCTCCCTCACTACCTTCATTCGGTCTAGATGTGGCTGCAGATCGTCCCTTGAGCGGAGCAGCGCATTACTCTCTACGCCATCAAAGAATCGCTCGATCGGGATCCATTACTATAAGAAAACACATTTTCAACTGTCAGCATTCATCACACTATCGTAATTTCATATATGGCATGTATAGCTAGACTCACACGCACTACGTTAGTCCGAGAATCGACTAAACCGTAGCTCTGATACCAATAAAATGTAACACCCCTAACCCGAGACTGTCGCCGAAAAGGGGTTAAGAGGTATTACCGATCAATTAAAACATTTAACATCTAGAATTTATGACACAAAGTCAATCACGTTCAATTACAATCATAGTGTCCCTTAAATAAGTCATCAAGACCCTAAGAATGCTTATAAACCGAGTCGGGACTAAACCGAAACACATATAAAATTTCATGAAAATTTGAAACTTTTCTAAAATACAGGGGAGACACGCCCGTGGGAGGAGACCGTGTGCCCTTCACGGCTTCTAGACACCCCCGTGTGTCCTTCCGTGTCTATATACTGACTTGGTCCCCATGGCCACTAGGCACGCCCGTGTGTCCTGACCGTGGTCCTATACTGTCTTCCCCACCACGGCCACCAAACACGCCCGTGTGCCATGGCCGTGTGCTCTTAGCTAGCCACTGACTTGAACAACACAGTTAGCTGACACCCCCGTGTCGAGGCCGTGTGCTACTAAGCTGTAATCTGCCAATTCACTCACGATCTATAGGCACGCCCGTGTGCCTTGACCGTGTGACATTATATGCCATTTTGCAAGGCCAACATGCCACCCACTTAGGTCAAACCTACAAGCAAAATATACCAAAACATATCATGCACATAAGGCAACCAAAAACTTACCAATATGACTATCCAATCTATGCATTCAATTCCCATTCCAATCATAACAAATTCAATACCAAAATCTATCTCATCACAAGTATAATACATTCAATACCAAACATCATTCTTTCTCAATTTCACTAATTCCTACTAGCATTTTACCAACACAAAGTTACCATTCAATAGTCAATTTCTCATCCCACAAATCATGCCAAAAGATGCATCACATATATCAAATTCATTCATGTTAAGACTAGCACATATCTAGCCACATCTCATGGCTACTTACAAACATCAAACATGATTCAAATGACCAACCTATACATGTCATATTTTAACTATGTACATCTTTCCAAAATACCCAAAATAGATTGCCGATAGTGTGACTAAGATACTGACGATCCCCGGATCTGAGCTAGCTTTACTGACACTACAAAGCCGAGAAAGAAATCACACAGTAAGCTTTCTATAGCTTAGTAAGTTCGATATGCAATATAATCGTGTCATTAAACCAAACCAATATAATCAATAACCATCACATAGATCATTTCTCTCTTATCCATACTATATCATCCCTAGTCAAGATACTCATTCATTCATATATAGCTTTATCTATAAATTCATCAACCACAAAGGTTCAAGACATACCTTGGCTAACATATAGTTATTCAATTTCCAAGCTACTCAATGCTCAATATTACTTGTTGATCATCCTTTAATATTCAATCAACTTATTCGCACACTCAGTGCTATATACATGGTCGGTACATATTAGTCATCGTACACTTAGTGCTAAATTTTCCAACTGACTTATCTCGGTAACGCACACACAGTGCCAATTCTATAAGCCGAAGCTTTCATAACATCGCACACACAGCGTTATTCTTTTCTATTTCAATTTTAATATCACACACTTAGTGCCCTTAACTAAATCCTGCACGTAGCATCTCAATTTCATACACATATACACATTCATTTCATAATACAAAAACATATGTTAATAACATGTATTATATCCGAACTTACCTCGGATGTCAAAATCAAAACATGGGTTTTGTAGCTCTCAAAGCAACGATTGCAAAAACGTAGAAATTATCAAAAACCGATCGAAAACACATAGCCGATTTATGCTTGAACCATGGCCGAATGAACAAGCTTAACCTATTCTTTTTCTTTTACTTTCGGCACCCCCAAAGTAAGATGATAATGTTCATCTTTTTCTTTTGTTTATTACAAACATAATAATATTCATTTTTACCATACTATCCCTTTTACTAAGCATTAAATAGAAAATATACATTAATGGCATATTTGTCCATTTAATATCCACTATCATTAAAAAGGTTAAATTGCCTCATAAGGCCTCCACCTTTAAAAGCCAACAATAATTAAGTACTCACAAATCAAAGACACAAAGATTTTACACTCTATGCAATTAAGCCATTTCTCTTAATTCGGCACACAAACGATCAAATCATCACACAAAATTTTCACACAGGCTAAGTAACATAATATTTACATAGAAAATATCATTAAAATATTTTTATGATCTCGGATTTATGGTCTCGAACCACTGTTCTGACTAGGGTCTAAACCAGGATGTTACAAATAAAGCCAAAAGAAATCTGATTAAGAACGAAATAATAAAGTGATTGTAGTATCCCCTTACCAATACCAATAAACAAACGTATTTCAGCAGTAGTCAGTCAAGAAGATTCGGCCCAAACCAAGAAGAACAAGGAGATTTGAGAGGGAGAGAGTATGAGTATTCGGCCTAACAAAGAAAGGAAAACGAAATTTGTAAAAGAAGAAATGGAAGTAAAGAGAAGAAGACTACCAATTCGGCAGAGAGAAAGATGTGGAGAAAAAAGAAAGGCTTCAAGGGAGAATTCAGCACCACCGAACAGGGATGGTATTTGTGTTTGGCAAAAGTGAATAATAGTTGAGAGAAAGAAAAATTTGAAGAAAGAAAGACCCGAATGGTCAAAAATGTTGCACGAGACGCCACAAAGAGAGAAAAATCGAAACAAAAAAGAGAAAAATCCTGAAATTGCAGAGAAAAAATTCGGCTTCTACACTCTCACCAACTGCCGAAATGCACCAAATGACATACCCCTAGCCAAAATCCCCCTACTCAAGCTCTCCCAAATTCGTCTATGACTCCTTCACATCCCAACTCCTTCAACCTCTCCACCGATTTCTCCTTGATTTGCTCCCAGCCTCTCATTCAAATCCATTAAAATTTGATGACCAAGTCTTCAACCACCTCTGCAGAGTTTGAATCAAACTCTACCTCTCACGCCACAAAGATATAAAATAAAACCTCCTTGTTGCATACCATGGGATTCGAACCCACTCCCTCTCACATGCCCCAACACGCCACTTGCCACCACAACACAGGATCACTTGTGTCACAAAACAAGCACACTTAATATATATGCCCTATAAGTTAACATCTAGGATCATTTAAGGGGAAAAATAAAATTGTTGCAAGGGCCAAGACTTGAACCCAGGCTACTCAGATACCCCCATACACACCCAAATCACTAGCTAGTGAAGCAGATAAGCAATTTTATCAGAGCATGAAAAATTAAAGACCCTATATTTTTGAGGCGTTACAACTCTACCCCATAAAAGAAATTTTGGCCTCGAAATTTACCTGGTCAGAATAGGTGAGGATATAGTTGTTGCATCGCCTCCTCAGGCTCCCATGTGTCTTCCTCAGTACTGTGATTTCGCCAAAGCACCTTGACCAAAGGAACAGATTTCCTCCTTAATACCTTAACATCACGATCCAGTATCTGCACCGGTTCTTCCTCAAAAGTCAGATCAGGTCTAACCTCAATCTCCTCCACCGGTACTATATGTGAGGGATCAGAACGGTGTCGCCTCAGTATGGAGACGTGGAACACATCATGTATCATGTTTAACTCAGGAGGCAGCTCAAGTTGATAGGCAACCGGTCCCACCTACTTTAATATTCGGTAAGGTCTGATGAATCTAGGGCTCAGTTTGCCTTTCTGTCCAAATCTCAGAATCTTCTTCCATGGTGAGACCTTCAAAAAGACATAATCCCCTACAGAGTACTCTATCTCCTTACGCTTTAAATCTGCATACGACTTTTACCTATCAGATGCTTCCTTTAACCGATCTCGGATCAACTTTACTTTTTCTTCGGTTTCAAAAACTAACTCTGGCCCCAAAACTCGCCGCTCACCAAGTTCTGTCCAACAGGTAAGGGTGCGACACCTACGACCATATAACACCTTGTATTGTGCCATCTGAATACTGGATTGGTAGATGTTGTTATATGCGAACTCTGCTAGCGGCAAGTAGTCTTCCCAACTGCCTTTGAAATCAATTACACAGCTTTTTAACATGTCCTACAATATCTGAATCACCCTCTCTGACTGACCGTCCGTCTGAGGATGGAATGCAGTACTAAAGTCCAACCTTGTACCCAAGGCCTCGTGTAATGATCGCTGTGATTTCAGAGTTTTAAATTAATAAAAAGAATGATTGAACCTGGAAACTAACTATGACAACGATTTGAGGCAAGCGCACCTATCAAACAGTAGTATAGCTTAGGCAAGACCGGATTGTCGAACCCAAAGGAACCAAAAGTACTAATACTAACTTTCTTTTTATTATCTAGCCTAAAATAAGTGAAGTTTTTATTTAATCTAAATTTAACTAACTACTAAGCAAAAGATGCATAGACAAAAAGAATGAATTGGGGAAATACTGTTGAAGAAACTCAGTTGATTAAGACGATACCTTTAGGAAGAATCCACCTAGACTTCACTTGTTATCTAACTCTGAACCAGACGATTTATTCACTTGACTTGATCCGTAAGACTCCCTAATGTATATTAAACCCTCTCTCAAGCTAATAACGTCTAACCCTAGGTTGATTAATTGAATTCTCTTTCTAATTAAAACCCCTAGAATTGCATTAACTCGATCTATGGACTCCCATATTAGGTTTCACCCTAATCAGGCAAAATCTCGTCACCCTATCTCTAGGCGCGCGATCAACTCCGCTTAATTATGCTAGATCTACTCTTAAGCAGGACTTTTGCTCCTCCACCTAAGCACATCAAACTTGAATCAATATCCCAAAATATTAACACAAGAATTAAGAACACATAATTAAGAACAAGTCAAGTATTTATCATATAGTTCAAAGAAACGATAACAAGATTCATCTAAGTTTCATCCCCTTCTGTATCTCAAGGGTTTAGTTCATAATGATAAAAGAAAACATCTCAGAAAAAAAGATAAAACAAAACATAAGAAATCCCTAAAACCCCCTGAAGGAATTGAAGGAGAGATCCGTCGTCTTGAGTAGAATTCTTGACTTCTTGAGATGGATCAACTGGCTATCTTCGAGTGTTTCCCACAAATCTGACCTTTTTCGGCTCGGCTCCTTGGCCTAGCTCACCGCCCTCTTCTAGGTTATACTTAGGGTGTTTATATAGGCTTTTGAAATAAGTTTCTTTGCCCCTAAGTATCCTTTTTCGAGTGACATTGCTCTTCTCCGCGGCAGGGGCACGACCATGGCACACGCCCGTGTGAATCGTCTTTAGGCCGTGTTCAGACTTTTAATGAGGTGACACACCCATGTAAATTGTGATCAGGCCGTGTTCTAGTCTGTCAAGGAGACACGGTCATGTTGGCTCAAGTCCAGGCCGTGTCGATTTTCACTTTGGCCCAATTTGGTCCGTTTTGAGCCCTTTTCTCATTCTTTCCATCTTCCAGTGCTTTCCTGAGTATAAAACATGAAAAGAAAGGATTAAGAGCACCTTTTTACATAAATCAAGGGATAAACCATCCAAAAGTATGCTAAATGTGGGATTAAAATATGTTACTTTTACGGTTTATCACATACCCCCACACTTAAGCTTTTGCTTGTCCTCAAGCAAAATTCTCAACTTACAATTAAAACGAACTTTCCATGATTCAATATTCCTATCAACAATGTCTCATCATAATTCATAGATAATTTATACATGGATAAATTAACTAAAAGAGTCCTAAAGGTTCAAACAATATAATTCATACATTTGTAGCACAAAACCTAGGTGTTTCCCCTCATTTAAATAATTACCTCTGATCCAAAACCTACAAGGATTGACATCCTCACAAAAGATTCACTCAAATCACTCGAAGTGTTTAAGGTTCAGAATTAAGCACTCAAATGTCAAACCTGAAAAGTTAATCCCATAGGCTTGCATGAAAATCAAATCTCCACCACTGTAATATGAGATGATGCACAAATCAAAAGGTCTTTGAAATGGTTGTAACGGGGCTTGGGTTAAGGTGTGGATAAAGGCTGAATTAGAGAGTTAGAATTGAGATCGACCTGAAAAGTTACCTAACTAGAAACAATAAACTGAATAAAAGTAATTACATCAATTGAAAACTAATAATACGAGCTTCTTCTTCAATAAATAGACTTTAACTTATAAGCTCACCTAATCTCAAAACTAATAATGAATATGCTTCAATTTTTTTTAAGAACAAATCATAATAAAGAACTTTAACAACTGAAATAAAGAACATAGTTAGGCAACTGGTCAAATCAAATCTCGACAAAAAGGGTAGTCAAGAAGAATGGTGATAACAAATACAAAGGGTTTTGGGTTAATATTACTGGGTGAGTCAATAAAAAGGGTTGTTAGGATCAAAGGGGTTCACTAGGGGTTAATTATGAAGGTAGGCTTTTTATGGAGTAAGTAGGTTAAATCCTAGGTGCATTTATCATTTCTGTATATCAAATCAAAGGTGTGGTCTCGACATGTATAATCGATGCAAGTTCTAGAATAACAGTTCAATGTTGACACACTCATAATCAAAAAGTGAGCATGAAAAAGAATATATGCTCTATAAGGCTCAAAATCTCACAAAAATTATGGGTATTTTGATATCAACCTCGTAAATTTCAAATTTCAAAGCAATATTCAAATTCAGGTTAACAACCTAGAAAAAATTTTTAATACCGAAAAATAGACTTATCATGCTTGATTCTCTAGTATCTTAGAATTTAATTATCAATGCACAATTATCAATGACTTAATCTAAAACATATCAATAAAAATCATCAATCATGGAAATTTCATTCTAATGATAATATGAGAATTTTACTTTAAGACAAGGCATAATTCAGGGATTTGAGAACAATGCAAAAAGTTTGGTACCTAATTTCAGGAATTTGAGAATAATGAAAAAAGTTAGGCACCTTTTTAGGTTGTTCACCCCCCACACTTAAGATGTACATTGCCCTCAATGTACAAAGATATAGATAATTACATGATAATAATGAAATCATAAGATATGGGGAAAAGTGAAACTTCCTGAATTATGGATGACATCCTTGGATTGGAGGTGAAAGCTACATTGGAGGTGTCGTCTTTTTGTTGTGGCGGTTACTAGCGAGCTCTGTGCTAGATGAAGAAATTGGGTAGCTCATGGAGGATTAGCCAGGAACTATGAAGACACATTTAAAATAAACTAAATATATAATTAAAGACAAGAAAGAGAAAGAGAAAAAAAACAGAAAGTAAAATAAAATTAAAAGAAAAGATGGATGGACTGAGGGGTCCTTATTGTTGGATGGTTCACGAGGTGGGTGTGACCTCTAAGGCTACGGAGGTGCTAGCGGTGGCAGAAGTGGCGTGATTCCCAAGCAGCCTGAAGAACCTGACACTAAGACACTAAATTAAAATAAACTAAATTAAGCATAAGATAGTCAAAGAGAAGGAAAATAAAGGAGAAGATAAAAGTAAAAGAAAAGATAAATGGTCTCAAAGACCCTTGGCTTGGCGAATGAATGAAGTGGCCGGCATGAACTTATATAGATTAGTCTCCATGAGGAGACTGTGCTTGGCTTCTTCCGCTTCTTTGACATGGTTTTGGTGTAGCTCAAGAGTATAGAGAAGGGAATGTATTGGAGAAGAAAAGTAGGGAGAGGGTTGAGAAAGAAAAGAAAAATTGAATGGGCTGAATGGGTGAGAAGAGGGAGGAGTGGGTGGTTTAAATAGAATTCTCAAGTCAGGCACATTCCCACGCCCGTGTTCTGGTTACCACGCCCGTGTGTAACTACCAGTATTGACCACGGCCGCATCGCACGGTCGTGTTGAGCGTCGTTCATGTCTCCCACGCCCATTTTATAGATTGCCACGCCCGTTGGTGATAAGTCAGTGTCGTCCACGGCCGTGTCTCATGGCCGTGGTGTTTTGGTCGGTGCCTGCGGGGTGGTGGTTAGAGTCCGTGACTTGAAGATTTGATTCTTTCTGACTTGTACCTCTTCTGCCATTGTCAGTACGGAGATTCTGTACCTCCACACGGCCACAGCCACGGTCGTGTACAAGGCCGTATGGGCTGGAAATCTGCACTTTTGGTTAGTTTAAAACTATGTGTTTAAGACTAAGAGAAGAGAAGAAAATAAAATGAAAACAAATAAAAAATTAATTAGGGTTAGTGCTCGGGTTGCCTCCCGAGAAGCGCTCGTTTAAAGTCTTAAGCTAGACTTTCCTCGTATTCGTAAAAATCAGGGTGGTTTAAAAATTTGAATATCTTCCCTCATGCTATCAGTTCTATTTCCTTGATAAAGTTTAAGTCGAGAAGCGTTTATATTGAAAGTACCAAAAATAGGATTACTCACCTCGATCGTCTGTATGGGAAAATATTGTGTACCTCAAGAGGAATTTCTTCGTTTGTGTTCGTGTCGATGATGTGATGAGGCGAGGATCCGCTTTATCTAACAATGCACTGGTCTCCTATTTTGAAGTGGTTTGTTGTTCCTATGAGCTCTTCCTGGGCTCCACAATTTTACTTCGTGTGGTTCCAGTTCTTCTTTGAATTGTGTTTTCCACTTTTCTAATTTGTCGACCCTGAGGCTTCGTTCTTTATGTACTTCTTCTTTATTGTCGTGGGGTCCATGATTCGGCTCAGGTTTGTAACCTTGTGGTGTTTCCTGTGGTGAAAGTTGAACAACTTGGTTATCAACTGAATTTACTTTCTCACCTTCATCAATTGTTGTCCTGGCCGAGTTAAGAGCTTGTAAACTGATCGATTCGTCACCTACACGAAGTATGAGTTCTCCTGTACCAACATCAATTTTTGTTCTAGCAGTTGCTAAAAAGGGTCTTCCTAAAATTAAGGGAATTGAATTATCCTCATCCATGTCTAAGACAACAAAATCTACTGGGAAAACGAATTTATCAATTTTTACAAGAACATCTTCGATAATACCCCTAGGAATTCTAACAGTTTTATCAGCAAGTTGAATGCTCATCCTAGTTTGTTTGGGATTCCCTAGACCTAGTTGTTTAAACAATTTTTAAGGAATGACATTTATGCTTGCCCCTAAATCAGCTAACGCATTATCAATAGGTAAACTACCAATTAAGCATGGAATTGTAAAACTCCCTGGATCTTTTAATTTCTGGGGTAGTTTATTTTGCAAGATTGCCGAGCACATTGCGTTTAGTTCCACGTGTAATGCCTCGTCTATCCTTCGCTTGCTCATCAAAAGCTCTTTTAAAAATTTTCTAGAATCTGGCATTTGTGAAAGAGCTTCAAGTAACGATAAGTTAATAAACAATTTCTTTAAAAGTTTAAGAAACTTACCAAACTGCTTCCTCCTGTCGCCTCTTTAATGCTTCGGGATATGGTATACGAGGTTGGTACTCTTTGATTACCGGTTTTGGCTTGTTATTACTTACCTCAACCTTACCTTCTTTGACCACATTCTCTTGCCTTGAATTGGGCTCGTCTAACCCTTCACTTTCTTGAGTACATTATGGCTTGGATTTGCTCATTTGGGTTAATCTCGGTGTTGCTTTGTAGACGCCCTTTGCGGTCGTTCGAAATTAACTTTGCAAGTTGTCCAACTGTCTTAGTAAGTTCCTCGACTTGATTATCGATCCCTTTGATCGATGCTTGTTGATTCTTAAGGGTGGTTTCGTGTCTTGGAGACGGTTATCCGTGGTCGCCATGAATTTTGTCAACATCTCTTCAAGGTTCGGCCTCTTTTCCTGTAGATAGGGCTGATTTTGGAAATTTTGAGGAGGTTGTTGTCTCTGAATTCCTTGATTTTTTTGACCTCCCCATGAAAAATTTGGGTGGTTCCTCCAACTGGATTATAAGTATTACTATAAGAGTTATTATTAGATCTAAAATTATTACCTATATAGTTCATCTGCTCGCTTTACGTGCCGGGTTGGTAGGGTGGGTACTCGAGGATTCGCCACGCTTCCACTTGCGTCGCGACCGCATTCATCGGATGTACTTGCGAAGAACACAAACTATCAAGCTTTTTATTCATCATCTCTACCGTGTTGATAGCATGGTTATCGCGTCGAGGTTGAAAACTCCGGTGATGTCGTTGGTTTTGTCTCTTGTAACCTGCCACCGATAGTTATTCAGTGACATCTCTTCAATAAACTCATAGGCTGCTTCAGGAGTTCTGTTGTTCAGGGTTCCACCGGCGGCTGAATCAATTAGTTGCCTCGTTGAGGGGTTTACACCGTTATAGAAAGTTTGGACTTGGAGCCACAAGGGTAAACCATGGTGTAGACACCTTCTCAAGAGATCCTTGTATCTCTCCCATGCGTCGTATAATGTCTCTAAATCCATTTGCACAAAAGAAGAGATATCATTCCGTAATTTGGCCGTTTTGGCCGGTGGGAAATATTTTAATAAAAATTTTTCGGTCATTTGATCCCATGTAGTGATTGACCCTCGTGGTAACGAGTTTAACCATTGTTTAGCTTTATTCCTTAATGAAAAGGGAAATAACCGAAGACGGATGGCATCATCAGAAACGCCATTTATTTTGAAGGTATCACAGAACTCTAAAAAATTAGCTATATGAGAATTTGGGTCTTCGTCATGTAAACCATCAAATTGAACAAATTGTTGAATCATTTGTATAGTGTTAGGTTTTAATTCAAAATTATTAGCAGCTATAGCAGGCCTAACAATACTTGATTCTGCTCCTGTTAAATGAGGTTTAGCATAATCATACATAGTACACGGAACATTATTTTTTGCCACATCTTGTGGTGGTGGATTATTCTCGTCCATCCCTTCAGTAGGATTGGATCTGCCTTCTCGCTCTTTTTCTGTGAAATTTAGGGCTCGCCTAGTTTCTCTCGCGATTCTGTGAGCGGTAGCTTCAATATCACTGTCAGAAACTAGTGGTCCTCTCGGGTTCCTTCTAGTCATAAACTAGAGGTACCGCTAGGAAAAGAAAGAAAGAAAATTTAGCAAAGTTAAAAACAAAACAAAAATAAAAGTAAATTATGGAAAATAATGGCTAAAGTAATAAAAATAGAGCTTTCTTAATATTTTAGTTCCCCGGCAACGGCGCCAAAAACTTGATCGCTTTGATTTCAGAGTTTTAAATTTATAAAAAGAATGATCGAACCTGGAAACTATCTATGACAACGATTTGAGGCAAGCGCACCTATCGAACAGTAGTATAGCTTAGGCAAGACCGGATTGTCGAACCCAAAGGAACCAAAAGTACTAATACTAACTTTATTTTTATTATCTAGCCTAAAATAAGTGAAGTTGTTATTTAATCTAAATTTAACTAACTACTAAGCTAAAGACGCAAAGACAAAAAGAATGAATTGGGGAAATACTGTTGAAGAAACTCAGTTGATTAAGACGATACCCTTAGAAAGAATCCACCTAGACTTCACTTGTTAACTAACTCTGAACCAGACGATTTATTCACTTGACTTGATCCATAAGACTCCCTAATGTATATTAAACCCTCTCTCAAAGCGAATAACGTCTAACCCTAGTTTGATTAATTGAAATCTCTTTCTAATTAAAACCCCTAGAATTGCATTAACTCGATCTATGGACTCCCATATTAGGTTTCACCCTAATCAGGCAAAATCTCGTCACCCTATCTCTAGGCGCGCGATCAACTCTGCTTAATTATGCTAGATCTACTCTTAAGCAGGGACTTTTTCTCCTCCACCTAAGCACATCAAACTTGAATCAATATCCCGGAAATATTAACGCAAGAATTAAGAACACATAATTAAGAACAAGTCAAGTATTTATCATATAGTTCAGCAAACGATAAAAAGATTCATCTAAGTTTCATCCCCTTCAGGTATCTGAAGGGTTTAGTTCATAATGATAAATGAAAACATCTCAGAAGAAAAGATAAAACAAAACATAAGAAATCCATAAAACCCCCTGAAGGAATTGAAGGAGAGATCCGCCGTCTTGAGTAGAATTCCGACTTCTTGAGATGGATCAACTGGCTATCTTCGAGTGTTTCCCACAAATCTGACCTTTTCGGTTCGGCTCCTTGGCCTAGCTCACCGCCCTCTTCTAGGTTATACTTAGGGTGTTTATATAGGCTTTTGAAATAGGCTTCTTTGCCCCTAAGTATCCTTTTTCGAGTGAAATTGCTCTTCTCCGCGGTAGGGGTACAGCCATGGCACACGCCCGTGTGAATCGTCTTTAGGCCGTGTTCAGACTTTGAATGAGGTGACACGCCCGTGTAAATCGTGATCAGGCCGTGTTCTAGTCTGTCAAGGAGACACGGCCGTGTTGGCTTAAGTCCAGGCCGTGTCGATTTTCACTTTGGCCCAATTTGGTCCATTTTGAGCCCGTTTCTCATTCTTTCCATCCTCCGATGCTTTCCTGAGTATAAAACATGAAAAGAAATGATTAAGAGCACCTTTTTACATAAATCAAAGGATAAATCATCCAAAATTATGCTAAATGTGGGATTAAAATATGTTACTTTTACGGTTTATCATTTAACTTTTTCCAGAATCGGGATGTGAATCTAGGATTTCTGTCCGAAATGATAGAAACTGGTACTCCATGTAGTCTCACAATTTCAGCCACGTATAACTTAGCCAACTTCTGCACTGAATAATCAGTGCGGACCGATATAAAGTTGGTAGATTTAGTCAGTCGGTCGACAATAACCCATACCGAGTCCTTCTTAGTCGGCGTTAAGGGTAGCCCACTTACAAAATCCATGGTTACCCTCTCCCACTTCCGGAGTGGAATCTTTACTGGCTGCAGTAACCCAGAAGGTAGTTGGTGCTCAGCTTTAATTTGCTGGCATGTCAGACACTTGCCCACGAACTCAGTAACCTCGCGCTTAAGCCCTGGCCACCAGTAAAGTTCACGCAGATCTCGATACAACTTGTTTCCACCAGGATGCATAGGATAAGGACTGCTATGTGCCTCCTGTAGGATAGACTGCCTCAGATCAGAATCTCTCGGTATACAAAATCTCCCACGGAAACATAGTACTCCCTCACTATTCAGCCTAAAATCCGCAGTCTATCCCTTCTCAACCAATCGAAAACGAGGAACCAGCGATTCGTCCAACAATTGTTTTTCCTTAATTTGTTCAATCCAGGTTGGTCTCACTTGGAGTTCAGCCAACAAACTACCATCTTCAAACAGGCTGAGACGAGCAAACATTGCTCTCAAATCAGATACAACCCCACGGCTCAGTGCATCAGATACTACTTTAGCTTTACCAGGATGATACTCAATAGAGCAATCATAATCCTTAAGCAACTCTATCCATCTTCGTTGCCTAAGATTTAACTCCTTCTGAGAAAGGAGGTACTTGAGGCTTTTATGGTCTGTGTAAATAATAGACCTCTCACCGTATAAGTAATGACTCCAAATCTTCAGTGCGAACACCACCCCAGCTAACTCCAAGTCGTGAGTGGGGTAATTCACCTCGTGAGGCTTAAGCTGACGAGATGCGTAAGCAACCACCTTACCCTCTTGCATCAACACACAACCCAATCCAGTTTGCGGCACATCACTGTAGACAATGAATTCCTTCCCCGACTCTAGCTGTATTAACACAGGGGCTTCAGTTAAAACTTTCTTCAGTTTCTCAAAACTCTCTTGCTGCCTATCGGTCTAATTAAACGGTACCCCTTTACGCAGTAACTTAGTCAGGGGTGCAGCAATCAGTGAAAACCCCTCAACAAAACGTTTGTAATACCCAGCTAGAACTAGAAAACTTCGAATCTCAGATACAGTCTTTGGTGGTTTCCAATTCAATACGGCTTTAATTTTTCGAGGATCAACCCTAATCCCCTTGGCCGACACCACGTGACCTAGAAACGTCACTTCTCGTAACCAGAACTCACACTTGCTGAACTTTGTGTATTGCTATTTTTCCCTCAAAATTTGTAAAACAATTCGAAGATGTGCATCATGATCCTCCCCAGTTCTTGAATACACCAAGATGTCGTCTATAAACACAACTACGAACCGATCCAAAAAGGGCTGGAATACCCGATTCATCATATCCATGAAAGTAGCTAGTGCATTCGTTAACCCAAATAGCATTACTAGAAACTCGTAATGACCATAACGAGTCCTAAACGCAGTCTTATACACATCCGTCTCCTTAACCTTTCGTTGATGGTACCCAGATCGAAGATCTATCTTGGAGAAAACCGAAGCTCCTCACATTTGGTCAAACAGATCATCTATCCTCAGAAAGGGTACTTGTTCTTAATCGTCAGTTTGTTCAGTTGACGATAATCGATGCACATGCGCATGGATCCATCCTTCTTCTTCACGAATAACACTGGTGCTCCCCATGGAGACACACTCGGCCGGATGAATCCTCGGTCCAGTAGCTCTTGAATTTTAGCCTTTAACTCTACCGGCTCCTTCGGTGCCATCGTATAAGGGGCGATGGACACCGGAGCTGTTCCCGGTAAGAGTTCAATACTGAATTCGACCTCACGGTTTGGAGGCAACCCAGGAAGCTCTTCAGGAAATACATCCGGAAACTCCTTAACAGTTCTGACATCCCCAACAGAAGGACCTTGAGAATCTGAACTGCTGACATAAGCTAAAAACATCTCGCAACCCTTACAAACCAGTTTCTCAGCCTTTAATGCTGAGATTACATTAGACAGATAATCTCTTCGCTCCCCTAACACAACCACCTCCTCATCCTTAGAAGACTTCAACACCATACGCTTAGCAGCGTAGTCCAAATTCACACGGTGTTTTACTAGCCAATCCATGCCCAATATAAGATCGAATTCATCAAACGGCAGTTCCATCAAATCTGCCAGAAAGACAACCCCTTGGACCTCTAAGGGCACGTCTCTAAACAACTTATTCACTCTAACCAACTGTCCTAGTGGACTTAACACAATCATCTCACTATCAATAATTTCAAACTGAAAACCCAACGTCCCAAACACAGTGCATGCAACATATGAGAGTGTAGACCCAATGTCAATTAAAGTAGTGTATGGTACATCATAAATTAGGAACGCACCGGTTATGACGTCCGGGGTGTCGCCATCCTTTCGGCGATGAGCAGCATAGACCAAAGCTGGCTATCTCGCCTCAATGTTACCAGCACCTCTACCCGGTGCTCCACATCCTCTTCCCAAACCATTCCCCTATTGGCCTGACCACGGGCTCTCGGTGGCTGCTGACTACCTCTTCTTGGCTGAACATGGCCCTGACCTGTAGCTTGCATCTGAACAGGCATCTGAGTACAGTTCTTGACCTGGTGATCCATGGACCCACATCCAAACACGCCTGCTCATTTCCAAAGACTCACCCCGGTGAGCTCTCCCACAATTTGTACAAGGCTGCGGTCTAACCATAGCAACAGGAACTGCTCAAACTGGCCCATCAAATCTGGCCCTCTTTATAGGCCTTCCAAAATGACCCGAGGGCCTTGAATCCCTTTTAAATCTACCCTTATCTTTCTCGCGATTCTGGCGCTCAAAGCGCTTCACATCCTCTGTAATTTTTGCTTTCTCAATAAGGGCAGCAAAGTCTCGCTCCCTCTGCAGAGCTATTGCACCTGTAACTCATCTTGGAGGCCATCCTCGAACCGCACACAACGTTCATACTCAGTTGTGACTATTTCGTGAGCATAACGACTCAACTGTAAGAATTCTGCCTCATATACTGCCACTATCTTATTCCCCTAGGTCAGACTCAGAAAATCCTTTCTTCGAGCGTCTACATAACTTGCGCCCACATACTTCCTTTGAAAGGCCGTCTTGAAGAATTCTCATGTCAAGCGATCGACCTGCGTACCCTCTCTTACAGTGAGCCACCATTGGTATGCCTCGCCTCGCAGTAAGGACACTGCTCCTTTTAATTTCTGTTCCATAGTACAGTCGAGGTCATCCATTATCTGCTCGGTAGCCTTTAACCAATACTCTGCTACATTCGGGGCTACACCAGAAACACCCCTAAATATTTTCGCTCTATTAGACCGAAGTCGCTCAAAAATTGACCCTCGGCCCACTGACCCAGTACTCGCTCTAGCAACCCTTTCAAGAACACCCAGCATGGCTTGAGATAGAGCATCATCCCCAACTGCTCGGTCAAGAGACCCTGTCTCAGTTATTGGTGAGGTTGGTGCCTCCCTAGCAGGCATGTGACCCGATGCTGAAGACCCAGCCCTAGTACCTCAGCCTCTACCTTGGCCTCGTGTACCCCTTCCACAAGTACCTCTTGTGCTCATATCGATATAGCGTATTATCTGTTTTAAAAGTCTTATGAATTAGTTTATAATTCCAATAATTATTAATAGATGTCTTATGAAAATCAATATTTAAAGTCTTTGTTTTCGCAGATCGAGGTATCTCACTACAGTTTTCAGTCTTCTATAGTCTTAGTTTACCCTAACAAAAGAGTTTTAGCACAGTACTACTATCTATGGTAGTTTCTCAGTATAACATTTTAGTCTATACCAGTAAACAGTGTCAGAGAACTTACAGATTTGGCGTCAGAGACTCGGGTGCCACACTTTCAGTAACAACCTTTCAATTTTCTTTCCAAAACCAAAATTTAAACAATTTTAGAAGAACCCATTCCACAGCCGAGTTTTGCAACCTGGCTCTGATGCCACTAAATGTAACACCCCAAACCTGGCCTAGACGCTACGACCGGATCTGACGTGTCACATCGAAGTGTTGATTTGAAAACTGGTCTTGTCGATGAAAAATTCGTGACTAAAGTTTTAAATTCTTTTAAAACTAATTGCTATTAAAAATGTTGGGGGTTGTAAAATCAAAATTTGTTAACCACTTATTGGTCATACTATTTATTACAAGTTTATTAATCTGAATTAAAACCATGGGAGCTTTTCTAGTTGTAAACCCTAAAATTTGAATTGCGTGATTTTCTTTGGAAAACAGTTATTATTTTGAAAACCTATTTTTCCTAATCTAGCAGGTAGAAATAAGGAGTTAAAACCAAATAAAATTTAAACCTCAAATGGCCTTATTATAAAAATATCAACCCAAAATAAAATATTAAAAAAAACTAGGTATAAATTAAAATACTCGCAAACATGTGGCCACCTCCGATTCCTTGCAGCTCCAAATTATCTAAGGCTGGGGATTACCTGTACAGTTAAAAGAAAAGGGTGAGTTACGAGAACTCACTGTGTAATCCCCTATCATGGAGTAACAGTCTGGGCTAGAGCCCTATTCAAGATATAAAGATAGTGCGGGCCTCCCCAATCTGATAATGATATGGGTATAAGCCTAAAATAATAACAAGACAAGATGCAGATGCAAGATGCAACCCAACCCAATCCAGCCAACACACCACCCGTACTAGCCAACACACCATGTGGGGACTAAGTTGACCCACCCAGCCAACACACCAATATCGTAGCATAATCGCTATGATAGTAACGCAAAGAAACCGCTAGTAACGATGAAACGTGGCCCAGCCACTAAAATCAGAATACGTGGCGAAGCCACTAGAACAGTAAAAACGTGGCAGAGCCACTAGTACAGTACTTCCTCCAAATCAGAATCCCAATCCCAATGTAGAATGTCGTGTCATAAATATTACGTGGATGCAGTATGTCATACTCATAACCAGTCACATAGATATCATACACACATCAACTAAACTACCACTAGGGGTATAATGGTCATTTCGTCGGTTAGGGGTAAAACGGTAATTTTAACCCTTAGGGGTATTTCGGTAATTCAACCTTACAAGGGTATTTCGGTAATTTTACCTTATAAGGGTATTTCAGTAATTTTACCCTACAAGGGTATTTCAGTAATTCTACCCTACAAGGGTATTTCGGTAATTTTACTCAATAGGGGTATTTCAGTCATTTTACTCATTAGGGGTATTTTAGTCATTTTACTTATTAGGGGGTCTCGATACAATTAACGACCTTTCCAATGGTCTACAGTCACCTTGAACGACTCGGATAACCTATATGGCCAAAACGGTCTAATTGGGCCCAAGGCCCATTACTCGGCTCAAGTGGGCCCACACGCTCGTGTGGCCCGATCAGCCTAAATTCCTTCACGACTATACGAACTTCGCAGCCCAATCCATTATTAGTCACTTACCGTGGATTTTACCCATGTGGGGCCCATGAGCCCTGATAAACCGTAAAAGTAACATATTCTAAGCCCAAATTTAGTATACTTTTGGTTGATTTAAGCCCCAATTCATGTAAAAAGGTGCTCTTAATCCTTTCTTTTCATGTCTTATACTCAGGAAAGCATCCGATGATGAAAAGAACGAGAAACGGGCTTGAAACGAACCAAGTTGGGCCAAGCCACGAAATCAACACGGCCTGGACTTCAAGCCACACGGCCGTGCCACCATTCCTACTAGAACACGGCCATACCACGACTTACACGGTCGTGCCTCATTCAACAGTGTCGAACACGGCCTGGCCACGATTTACACGAGCATGTGCCATGGCCGTGCCTCTGCCGTGGAGAAGAGGAATTTCATTCGGGAAAGGATACTTAGGGAGAAAGAAACGTGTTTCAAAAGCCTATAAATACACCCTAGGTACCAGCTAAAAGGGGGCAGCAAGCTAGGCTAAGAAGCCAAGCCGAAAAAGTCAGATTTGTGGGAATCACTCGAAGATAGCCAGTTGATCCATCTCAAGAAGCCAGAATTCTACTCAAGACGGAGGATCTTCTCTTCAATTCCTTCAGGGGGTTTTAGGGATTTCTTATGTTTTGTTTTATCTTTTCTCTTGAGATGTTGTCTTTTATTATTATGAGCTAAACCTTCGGATACCCGAAGGGGATGAAACCTATGATGGATCTTGTTATTTGATTTTTGAATTATATGATAATAGCTTAGTTTGTTCTTAATTGTGTGAACTTAATCCAAATCTAATGTGCTTAGGTGGAGGAGGAATAGACCCTGCCTAAGAGTAGATCCAACATAATTAAGCAGAGGTGATCGCATGCCTAGAGATAGGGTGACGAGATTTTGCCGGATTAGGGTGAAACCTAATATGGGAGTCCATAGATCGATTTACTACTATTCTAGGGGGTTATTATAAGCAAACGAGAGTTCCACTAATTAACCTATGGTTAGACGTTATTCGCCTCGAGAGAGGGTTTAATATATGTTAGGGAGTCTCACGGATCAAACTAAGTAAATAAATCATATGGTTCAAGGTTAAATAACAAGTGAAGTCTAGGTGGATTTTTCCTAAGGGTATCGCTTGAGTCAACTGAGTTTTCCCAAAAGTTATTTCCCGAATTCATTCTTTTTGTCTTTGTGTCTTAGCTTAGTAAGTAGATTAGTCTTAGTTTAAACAACTTCACTTATTTTAGGCTAAATAATAAAAAGAAAGTTAGTATTAGTACTTTTAGTTCCTTTGGGTTCGATAATCCAGTCTTGCCTAAGCTATACTACTGTTCGATAGGTGCACTTGCCTTTAATCGTTGTCAGAGTTAGTTTCCAGGTTCGATCATTCTTTTATATATTTTAAAACTCTGATTTACAGCGATCAAGTTTTTGGCGCCGTTGCCGGGGAACTAAAATATTAAGAAAACTCTATTTTTATTACTTTATACATTATTTTTATTTTTCGCAATTTATTTTTTATTTTTAGTTTTAATTTTAAATTTACTAAATTTTCTTTCTTTCTTTTCCTAGCAGGTACCTCTAGTTTATGACCAGAAGGAACCCAAGAGGACCTTTAGAATACGACAGTGATATTGAAGCTACCGCTCGAAGAAATCGCAGAGAAATTAGGCGAGCCCCAAATTACCAAGGATAGCGAGAAGACAGATCCAATCCTACTGAAGGGATGGACGAGAATAATCCACCACCACAAAATGATGTGGCAGATCAGAATGCTCCTCGTACTATGTTTGATTATGCTAAACCGCATTTAACAGGAGCCGAATCTAGTATTGTTAGGCCTGCTATAGCTGCTAATAATTTTTAATTAAGGCCTAACACTATACAAATGATTCAACAATTTGTTCAATTTGATGGTTTGCAGGATGAAGATCCAAACACTCATATAGCTAACTTTTTAGAATTCTGCGATACCTTTAAAATAAATGGCGTTTCTGATGATGCCATACGTCTTCGGTTATTTCCCTTTTCACTAAGAAATAAAGCTAAACAGTGATTAAAATCGTTACCGCGAGGGTCAATCACTACATGGGAACAAATAACCAAAAAATTCTATTAAAATATTTCCCACCGGCCAAAATGGCCAAGTTATGTAATGATATATCTTCTTTTGTGCAGGTGGATTTAGAGACATTATACGACGCATGGGAGAGATACGAACGGATTACCATTGTGGCTCCAAGTCTAAACTTTTTACAACGGTGTGAATCCTTCAACGAGGCAATTAATTGATTCAAATTGTCGGTGGAACCCCTCGAATAATAAAACTTCGAGGCACCTCTAGAGTTTATTGAAGAGATGTCATTGAATAACTATCGATGGCAAGTTACAAGAACAAGGCCAACAAAAACAGCGAGTTTACAACCTCGACGCAGTAACCATGCTATCAAACCAGGTAGAGTTGATGAATAAGAAGATTGATAGTTTGTGTTCTTCGCAGGTACATCCAGACATGTAGTGCGACGCAAGTGGAACTGTGGCGAATCCTGAGTACCCACCTTACCAACCGGGCACAGAGAGCGAATAGATCAACTATATAGGTAACAATTTCGGATCCAATAATAACCCATATAGTAATAATAATCCAGGTTGGAGGAACCACCCAAATTTTTCGTGGGAAGGACAAGGAAATCAAGGAAATCAAAGACAACAACCTCCTCAAAATTTCCAAAATCAGCCCTATCCACAGGAAAAGAAGCCGAGTCTTGAAGAGACGCTGAACAAATTCATAGCATCAGTAGAGGCCCGCTTCCAAAAGACTGAGACAACAGTAGATAATTAACAAATAGCGATCAAAACGATCGAGAGTCAAGTTGGGGAATTTATTCAGTCAATTAAACAACTTACTGAGATGGTTTCCAAAATTCGATCAGCGGTTTTCTCTAAAGAAACAGAATAGGTAAAGGCAGTTATACTAAGAAGCGGAAAGGAGCTAGTCGAACCAGAGAAAAGAATGCCACCCATAGATGACAAAACACAGGATATGGAAATTGAGGATGTAATTCCAGTACATAAAGAAAGTAAACCACCGATCCCATATCCAGCAAGGTTGAAGAAAGAACGATTAGACTCCCAATATGGTATGTTTCTCAAACTTTTTAAACAAATACATATTAACTTACCTTTTGTTGAAGCTATTTCACAGATGCCAACGTACGCGAAATTCTTGAAAGAACTCCTGACAAATAAAAGGAAGCTTAAAGAAATATCAATGGTGGAGCTTAGTGAAGAATGTTCGGCCATCCTCCAAAATAAGCTACCAACCAAATTAAAAGACCCAGGAAGTTTTACTATTCCTTGTTTAATTGGCAGTTTAAATGTTAAGAAAGCATTAGCTGATCTAGGTGCCAGTATTAATTTAATGCCTTATAAGATGTTTAAACGACTAGATCTCGGGGAACCAAAACCCACTAGGATGAGGATTTAGTTAGCCGATAGATCTATTAAATATCCTAGGGGAGTTATCGAAGACGTCTTGGTAAAAATTGATAAATTTATTTTTCCCGTTGATTTTGTTGTGCTTGACATGGATGAAGACATTGAGGTCCCCTTAATTCTAGGACGCCCTTTTTTAGCCACTGCTAGGGCTGTTATTGATGTAGGTGATGGTAAACTTGCATTAAGGATAGGTGATGAAGAAATTAGTTTTCAAATTTATGATGCCATGAAATATTCCAGAGAACAAGATGATTCATGTTATTTTGTTGATACCAATAACCATCTTGTTCAAAACTCTTTACAAGAAATCCTGCACCCTGACACGATGGAACTGTGTCCCACTCAAGAAGAGGGGGAAGAAGATGAAGCTTCTGAGCTAAAATTACCATCAAAACAAACGGAGAAAGAGAGCATCAAATTTGATGACGATTTCAAACAACAACCCTCTGTTGATGAACCACCCAATTTAGAATTAAAACAACTGCCAAAGCACCTAGAGTACGCATTCCTTGGGGAAAATTCTACGTTACCGGTAATTATCTCTTCAGAATTAGAACCCAAGGAAAAAGAGAAGTTGATACAGGTACTGAGAGAGCATAAAAAAGCCATAGCTTGGAAAATCTCTGACATTAAGGGAATAAGCCTAACATTTTGTACCCACAAAATTTTAATGGAAGATGAGTACAAGCCATGTGTGCAACCACAAAGACGTCTAAATCCCAACGTAAAAGAAGTCGTGAAAAGCCGAGGTAATTAAACTTCTAGATGCTTTGGAATAATTTATCCTATTTCTGATGACAAGTGGGTGAGTCCTGTGGCAGTTGTTCCAAAGAAAGAAGGCATGACCGTGGTAGCTAACGAAAAGAATGAACTAATTCCTACCGCAGATCACCACAGGTTGGAGAGTTTGCATAGATTACAGAAACCGAATGACGCCACTAGAAAAGATCACTTTCCCCTACCCTTTATTGATCAAATGCTAGAAAGGTTATCGGGACACATGTACTATTGCTTCCTAGATAGACTCTCCGGCTATTTCCAAATCCCAATAGCACTTGAAGATCAAGAGAAGACAACGTTCACATGCCCATATGGTACGTTTGCTTATCGTAGAATGCCTTTTGGATTATGTAATGCTCTTGCTACTTTCCAAATACATGCTAGCAATCTTTGATGAACTCGTGGAAGATATCATGGAGGTATTTATGGATGATTTCTCGGTTCGATAATTCTTTCCATCTTTGCCTTAAAAATTTAAAACGTGTCCTAATGAGATGTGAGGAAACAAATCTTGTTTTAAATTGGGAAAAATGTCACTTCATGGTACAAGAGGGAATAGTATTAGGACATAAAATTTCTAGTAAAGGGATCGAGGTAGATAAAGCAAAGATTGAAACCATAGAAAGATTACCTCCTCCCAGTTCAGTTAAGGCCATTAGAAGCTTTTTAGGACATGCAGAATTTTATAGAAGATTCATTAAGGATTTTTCTAAAATATCTAAGCCTTTAACAAAATTACTAGAAAAAGATGTTCCTTTCAATTTTGATCAGGAATGTTTAGATGCATTCAATATCCTTAAGGATAAACTAATTAATGCTCCAATTATAATTGCACCTGATTGGAATCTACCCTTTGAACTAATGTGTGATGCAAGTGACTTCGCAGTAGGTGCAGTTCTGGGACAACGAAGAGGCAAGCATTTTTAGCCAATTTACTACGCTAGCAGAACACTAACACCCGCACAAGAAAATTATACCACCACAGAGAAAGAATTGCTAGCCGTAGTTTTTGCTTTTGATAAATTTAGACAGTATCTAATATTGTCTAAAGTTGTCGTTTTCATCGACCATTCAAATTCTTCGTTATCTTTTAAACAAACCTGATGCAAAACCCAGACTCATACGATGGATTCTACTCTTACAGGAATTTGACTTAGAAATACAAGATAAGAATGGAGCCGAGAATCTTGCAGCAGAGCACCTTTCTAGACTTGAAAATCCACACACCAAAGAAATCGATGAAGGTGAAATAAATGATTCGTTTCCCGAAGAACAACTCTTTTCTATAACACATTTTGAGGTACCATGGTTTGCTAATATTGCGAATTATTTAGCAGCTAACGTCTTGCCAAGGAAATTAACACATCACCAAAAGAAGCGATTCTTTGCTTGATGTGAAAAATTATTTTTGGAAGATCCCTTTCTTTTCGCATATGTGCAGATCGATAATTCAAGACGTGTTACAAAGACGACGAGCAAAATTTTGGAGCATTGCCATTCAGACCATCGGAGGACACTACGGTGGTATTAAGACAAAGACACAAAATACTCGAATCAGTTTTTATTAGCCCACTCTATTTAAAGATGCCAACAGGTATGTTACCTCGTGTGATAGATGCCAAAGAATAGGTAATATTTCTAAACATGATGAAATGCCTCAAACATATATGTTATCATGTGAAATATTTGATGTGTGGGGTATTGATTTCATGGGACCATTCCCTAGTTCGTTTGGAAACAAGTACATCCTAGTGGCAGTTGATTACATGTCAAAATGGGTAGAAGCGGAAGCTTTACCTACCAATGATGCTAGGGTAGTAGTCAAGTTTCTCAAGAAACTGTTTTCCCGATTTGGCACACCGAGAGCCATCATTAGTGATAGGGGTACTCATTTCTGTAATACTCAATTTGCAAAAGTCCTAAAAAAATATGAAGTATACCACAGGACAGCCACCCCATATCATCCTCAAACCAGCGGGCAAGTTGAGGTAGCAAACCGAGAACTTAAACGCATTCTAGAAAAAATGGTTGAATCAAATGGAAAAGATTGGGCAATTAAAGTAGATGATGCTTTATGGGCCTATAGAACAGCATTTAAAACACCTCTAGGGACATCCCCATACAAACTTGTATACGAGAAAAGCTGTCATCTACCATTCGAATTAGAACACAAAGCTTTTTGGGCAATAAAATTTTTGAATTCTGACCTCAAAATTTCAGGAAAAAGAAGAATGATGCAGATGAACGAGCTGGACGAGTGGAGAACGGAAGCTTATGAGAACTCAAAACTGTACAAGGAAGCAACAAAGCGACGCCACGATGCTCGTCTCAAGAGATCAAAACAATTTGAAGTAGGAGACCTGGTCCTACTATACAACTCAAGGCTTAAACTATTTCCGGGAAAGTTAAAATCAAGATGGTCAGGCCCATTTATGATCAAAATAATTTTTCCATATGGCACCATCGAGGTAACTCATCCCACTAAAGGCACATTCAAGGTAAATGGTCACCGACTTAAAATTTATAATGGTGCAGATTTTGGAGATATGAGAGAGGAGCTTATGCCTCATGAGCCTTCTTTTAGAAACGAAAATAGGGAAAGTCTAGCTTAAGACTATAAACAAGCGCTTCTCGAGAGGCAACCCGAGCACTAATTCACTAACATTTCATTTTCAAATTTTTATTTTTATTTCTTTTACTCAGCATCTAACTCCATACTAACTCAGACTAATAAAAGCGCAGGTTTTAAACCACACGGCTTTTGACACGGGCGTGTTAATGACTGTGTGGAAGACAGGGGATAAAACACGAGCGTGCCAGTAGCCGTGCACAAACAGGGACAAACGATTTTCCCTACACGGGCTACGACATCAGACCACGCCCGTGACAACCTTCCATGCGAGGCTACTGACTTATCGAGCACGGGCTAAACACACCCGTGTCTTACAATCGTACGAGGCTACTGACTTATCGAACACGGGTAACACACGCCCGTGCGACCTCACCATGCCAACATACTATCAATTAAAACACGGGCGTGCTAGTTTACCCACGGTCGTGTCAAGAACCCTGAAACGCGCCCAAATTTTGGAAATCATGAAAAGCACAGGCATTTTCAAATAAACACGAATGTGGCGCTGGACCGTGCCACCCCCTATATAAAATCCAACCGTCTTTCTCCCCAAAACCTAACCCTATAATTAGTTTTAAACACCCTTTTCTCCCAAATCCGGCCGCACATACATTCTCCCCCATCCAAAACATCCTCCCATTGCCTTTTCTCTCCAAAAACCATCCAAAAACCGCTCGCACGCCCGCACCACAGCAGTGCTGCCGAACTCCACGCCCCTGCCACCGCCGTGTTAGTCCTGCAAAAACTCGTACCACCATCGTGCTCTGCCTGTGCTTGATCATCTTCCACCATCACAACCCATGGTTCCCTTCACTACCTTAATTTCTTGACTAAGAACTTGATAAATATTATGCCATTTTGCTTTATTCCTTTTGTTTAATATTAAGCATGATTTATATTTAGAGATTTCTCTCAAAAACTCATGAATACTTAGTAAAAATATCTGATGAATTGGTTGCTGATTGGTTTCATTTTAGGAATAAACTTTTGCATTTGTTTCGATATACTTCTTTGTTTGAAAGAATCATTACTGTCAAATATCCACTAATTACCATTTGGCTTGATTTAGTACGAAATACTTTGGCTATATTATTGTTAAGGAACTTGCTTTATATTTGATTATTTTTTTCAGGTACAAATGTCGTCACCACGACCAAAGCGATCCACAGCCGCCCCAAGCAAGAAAAGAAAGGGGCCCGGATCATCTTCAACGAGTGCTTCTTTCGAGGTCAGGCATCTATTCCTCTGATTTTCTCAGAACACTCAGGAAGAGACAAAGCACTCCGAGATAGACCCCTCGGCACCGGTAGGCGCATCGATTGGGACGCATTGGAACACGTCGGGCTCGCAACCGATATTCGAGCCTTTATTTCAACCGATCCGTGGGAGCAGTTCTTTTCCATCATCGAGCCCACATACATAGAGCTTACCCTTGAGTTTTGCACCACCTTCACTTTACAAACTGTGATGGAACAGTTCGATGATCCAGGCACGGTATAGTTCCGTCTAGGGGGTACGGTATGTCGACTAAGCATACCACAATTCGGCACATCTCTAGGACTTTACACACCGGAATTCATAGAAGAAAACCCACTTGACGATTTAAACCGTAAGCTCCACTGCACTCCGATCGAATGCTGGCAAAACCTACACCCCACTACAAGCACTTACGATCCAAGCCGCTCCAAGGCGACAGCGCTTCTCCCACCCCTAAGGTATATTCACGCCATTCTAGCTCACACCATCACAGGACGATGTGAGAGCACCGGCGTGGTTAACAAGCACGATGTATACTACTTATCGTGCATGGCAGAAGGGCATGTTTTTGACCTGGCATATTTCATCGCATGCGCAATCCAGCATCAAACAGAAGCACACAGGAAGGGAATTCTATCGATGGGCCCATATATAACAAGGCTAGCTCGACACTTCAACCTCCTTAACACCGATGACCAGAGATCCTCCCTCACACTGATAGGCAATATGGCACCTCAGGGCATCCAGACGATGCTACACATGAGGATGATCAAACATCATCGAGGGACCGATCCCCCTCAATACCGATTAATGACAACCACAGACGTGAGGGAAGCTGAGGACATTACTGATGATGTCCCACCACCAGCACAGGAGGTACCAATTCCGAGTCAACGACCGTCCCGTATCGAACCATCATTAACGGACATCTCTGCACGGCTTGACCAGTTCGAGCTGTATTTTGCTAAAAACACTCGACATTTTAACGGGTTAGAGGCCACCCTTCAACAAATATGCCAGCACCTTCATATCTCACCACCAGAACCACCACAGGACCCGGCCGAGGATGAGGACCTTTGAGTCCTTTTATCTAGCTTTCTTTTACTTTTACATTTTTTTATTTTTATTTTTATTTCATTTTATTTTCTAGTTATTTTAATTTTGATTCATCTTGATTTTGAACATTTTAATCATACATTTGATAACTTTTATCATGATTATCATCAACTCCTTACCTTCGAGTGTTCCTAACATTTATTACACCCCAAAAGATTTCTAACTGATGACTTAGCAGTTTCAACGAGCAATAAACCACTACTCAAGTCATCAGCCAACACCAACACCATCCAGACGGACCATTACCACCACCAAAGACACAATCTCCTCTCAAGGAGTCCATCCATAATTCAGAAGTTCGTTTTAATTGTAAGTTGAGAATTTTGCTTGAGGACAAGCAAAAGCTTAAGTGTGGGGGTATTTGATAAACCGTAAAAGTAACATATTCTAAGCCCACATTTAGTATACTTTTGGATGATTTAAGCCCCAATTCATGTAAAAAGGTGCTCTTAATCCTTTATTTTCATGTCTTATACTCAGGAAAGCACCTGATGACGAAAAGAATGAGAAACGGGCTTAAAACGAACCAAGTTGGGCCAAGCCAACGAAATCAACACGGCTTGGACTTCAAGCCATACGGCTGTGCCACCATTCCTACTAGAACACGGCCTTACCACGACTTACACGACCGTGCCTCATTCAACAGTGTCGAACACGGCCTGGCCACGATTTACACCGGCGTGTGCCATGGCCGTGCCTCTGCCGTGGAGAAGAGGAATTTCATTCGGGAAAGGATACTTAGGGAGAAAGAAACGTGTTTCAAAAGCCTATAAATACACCCTAGGTACCAGCTGAAAGGGGGCGGCAAGCTAGGCTAAGAAGCCAAGGCAGAAAGGTCAGGTTTGTGGGAATCACTCGAAGATAGCCAGTTGATCCATCTCAAGAAGCCAGAATTCTACTCAAGACGGAGGATCTCCTCTTCAATTCCTTCATGGGGTTTTAGGGATTTCTTATGTTTTGTTTTATCTTTTCTCTTGAGATGTTGTCTTTTATTATTATGAACTAAACCTTCGGATACCCGAAGGGGATGAAACCTATGATGGATCTTGTTATTTGATTTTTGAATTATATGATAATAACTTAGTTTGTTCTTAATTGTGTGAACTTAATCCAAATCTAATGTGCTTAGGTGGAGGAGGAATAGACCCTGCCTAAGAGTAGATCCAACATAATTAAGCGGAGTTGATCGCACGCCTAGAGATAGGGTGACGAGATTTTGCCGGATTAGGGTGAAACCTAATATGGGAGTCCACAGATCGATTTACTGCTATTCTAGGGGGTTATTATAAGCGAACGAGAGTTCCACTAATTAACCTAGGGTTAGACGTTATTCGCCTCAAGAGAGGGTTTAATATACGTTAGGGAGTCTCACGGATCAAACTAAGTAAATAAATCATATAGTTCAAGGCTAAATAACAAGTGAAGTCTAGGTGGATTTTTCCTAAGGGTATCGCTTGAGTCAACTGAGTTTTCCCAAAAGTTATTTCCCGAATTCATTCTTTTTGTCTTTGTGTCTTAGCTTAGTATGTAGATTAGTCTTAGTTTAAACAACTTCACTTATTTTAGGCTAAATAATAAAAAGAAAATTAGTATTAGTACTTTTAGTTCCTTTGGGTTCGATAATCCGGTCTTGCCTAAGCTATACTACTGTTCGATAGGTGCACTTGCCTTTAATCATTGTTAGAGTTAGTTTCCAGGTTCGATCATTCTTTTATAAATTTTAAAACTTTGATTTACAGCGATCAAGCCCAATGGGCCCACACGACCCATCTTGGCCCAATGAGGCCCATTACTACCTAAGCCCACGAGAACGTTCGTGGTGGCCTCTATAGTTAAACGCCCTTGTTTGTAGGCTCAGTTCACCAAACGCACGATCGCATGTCGTGTGGCATCATGCGCCATATTTTCGGCTTTTCGGCATTTTGCCGATGCACAGGAACACAAGGGTGTGAATACACACCATTTTCCATCGTTTTAACAGTACAATACTGGGTGTATGATTACACACCTGTTCGCGAAACTAGCTAAGATCCACACTGTCTAAATCCTTACTAGAACTAACCGATACTAGCGCCTCCCTGTTGATCAAGGGCGATTCTCCCTCCTAACACGATTCGGCAGATCAAAAGTTGTTAGAAGACAACCATGCATTCGGCCCCTAAGAGAAAGAGAAGGGAAAACAGAAGCTTGTTAATAAAGCCAAAAGAAATCTGATTAAGAACGAAATAATAAAGTGATTGTAGTATCCCCTTACCAATACCAATAAACAAATGTATTTTGGCAGTAGTCAGTCAAGAAGATTCGGCCCGAACCAAGAAGAACAAGGAGATTTGAGAGGGAGAGAGTATGAGTATTCGGCCTAATAGAGAAAGGAAAATGAAATTTGTAAAAGAAGAAGAAATGGAAGTAAAGAGAAGAAGACTACCAATTCAGCAGAGAGAAAGATATGGAGAAGAAAGAAATGCTTCAAGGGAGAATTCAGCACCACCGAATAGGGATGGTATTTGTGTTTGGCAAAAGTGAATAATAGTTGAGAGAAAGAAAAAGTTGAAGAAAGAAAGACCCGAATGGTCAAAAATGTTGCATGAGACGCCAAAAAGAGAGAAAAACTGAAACGAAAAAGAGAAAAATCTCGAAATTATAGAGAAAGAATTCGGCTTCTACACTCTCACCAACTGCCAAAATGCACCAAATGACATACCCCTAGCCGAAATCCCCCTACTCAAGCTCTCCCAAATTCGGCTATGACTCCTTCACATCCCAACTCCTTCAACCTCTCCACCGATTTCTCCTTGATTTGCTCCCAGCCTCTCATTCAAATCAATTCAAATTTGATGACCAAGTCTTCAACCACCTCTGCAGAGTTTGAATCAAACTCTACCTCTCACGCCACAAAGATATAAAATAAAACCTCATTTTTGCATTCCATGGGATTCGAACCCACTCCCTCTCACATGCCCCAACACCCCACTTGCCACCACAACACAGGATCACTTGTGTCACAAAACAAGCACACTTAATATATATGCCCTATAAGTTAACATCTAGGTTCATTTAAGGGGAAAAATAAAATTGTTGCAAGGGCCAAGACTTGAACCCAGGCTACTCAGATACCCCCATACACACCCAAATCACTAGCTAGTGAAGCAGACAAGCAATTTTATCAGAGCATGAAAAATTAAAGACCCTATATTTTTGGGGCGTTACAAAATTCCCAATTTTCGTGTCCGTTTCCAGTATTTTTGGGTTAGAAACACACACATGAAGGCCTTCTATACGCCGAATCAATAACAGAAAACTCGAAACCTACATATGATATCCCAAAACAAATTTATTAACAACCAAATTTTAAAATCAAAACTTGAATTTGGTATTTATCACTTAATAAAATCAATCCCCAAAACTGACATGCGGTCACTTACCTCAGAAAATCAATGATCCTACAACACCTAATTCGCCAATGGTACGTTGCGCTTCTCACAAACTTCACCTAACAAAGAACTTGAATAATTAATATCCAATATTCAAGAACTTCTAAAATCTTCCAACATTCTCACCAAACAAAATTAATTAATCTTACCACCGAAAAATTCACATACTAACCTACACCGAGATGAAAACACAACACTGGTACTTCTAAAAGAATAGTGGCAAAAGAATGGCACAAAGGGCGGAAGATTCAACGTCTGAACGAAAATAATAATGGGTAGAAAATCGGCAGAAGAAAGAAATAGAGTGGGAAGAAATGCCAAAAAGAGAGCTCTAATAATCAATTGAGGAAAAACAGGGAAAATGCAAAATGTGGGGTGAGGGATGGTAGAATGAGGGATAGATTTAGGGAATATTTTCAAATTTAAAAAATAATAAAATTCAAAGAAAATCCAAGTCAAATATGATTGTTATTATCTTATCAGATAGCTAAGAATCCGAATTCCACCCAAACTCCCTTGTTTGGACCACAAAGGAAGTAAAAATTGCACCACAAAATTCGAACTTTAGACCTAAGGGTAAGCTAAGATCTTACTACTGAACCAACAAACTCATTCTTACTAACAAATTAAAAAAAAAATTAAAGTTAACCCTTACGAAGCAAGTCAAACATAGTTTCAAAATTAATGGAAAAATTTTAAAGAGAATTGATTCAAACACAAGACCTAAAGCACACTTCCAAGGTACTTAACCACTAAAACAAATTAAATAACTTGATATAATTTAGCAATTCAATCTTTAGAAAAATTGGGCCATTACATATAACTTCTTTTTACCCATTGAACTTTAAAGTTAGATGTTACTAATTAAAAGTTCGGTTCACATTATCAACGTCTAGTAACAGAGTCGAAACTCATTTTAATTGTAATACTACTAATCAAAGGAAATTATTCACTTTCACATTCATTACCTTAATTTAGAGATTGAGCTTTAATATAATCAATTCATATGCTAACATATCTAAAATTCTATTCAACAACATGCTTTTGGACATTGTTTCTCTTTTTTTTTTTTTTAGGAAATGTTTGGCATTAGTTGCGGCCACAACTCTTTTCATAAAATTTACCCATTCTATTTCCATAACTTTAATCCAACATTGAGTTGGGTAAAATTGGATAAATAAGTCAACCGTTTTAATCTAAAAATAGTCTCTATGACTTTTTCTTTAATAAGATAGCTAAGTTTATTAGCTTGTATATTTTCTCATTGTAAAATCATACCAAATATTACTACACTATGGTGGTATATATATTATTTATTTAATTTTTTTTCTTAATAAATAAGAACCAACACACCCACCATGTACAAAATGTACATTCTTTTACTAAAGAATGTTTAATTCAACATTCAAGATATCATATATATCAATATGTTCTTTTATTCATCTTTTAACTATTTTGTGGATCTTTAATATTATTGTTGTATTACTAGGAGGCCTCCAATTGTCCACCCTTAGTGAAATATTATTAGCATAATAGCTCTTCGATATCTTAAAATTTTACTTTTCTACAAAGTTTTCAAAAGCTTTACAATTCAATATAAGAGTGCATATAATTAAGTAAATATAAAATAAAATCACTCTCAAATTTATTTTTTTATAATAAAATTTCTAACTCTATGAAATTCTTGTGCTTTACAAAACATAATGCAAATCTATGCCTTTTTTTGAAGTAAATATATGTTTTATTTTTCTCACATGATACATATTATATATATTACAAAGTCAACATTACCATCATATACACAAAAATATATAAAATAATAATGCATGTATATCTCAAGTTCAAATATATAAGTTATGAGAAAGAAAGGATAATTTTACATGGAATAGATTGAAACAAAAAAAAAAATCTAACTTCAAACCAAGCCTTATATATAATGCATTAATAGATACTCATGTGCCTTTACAAAATAACACCAGTTTTTTATTTTGAATCCGCACTCCAAATGGTTATCTATATTCGAAATTAAATCAACCGAAACAATATCTTATAATATCACTATTTTGTCATTTCATCAACCGAATGAGTAGCTCTTAACCATTTGAAATTCAAGATTGTCCCTCGAAAGAAATGATTACCTTCAAATTCAAATTTGTTGGAAGCAATGGGCATTTCCATTTCAAAATTGAATAGGCACTTGCACTTTAATGATTTTTTTTCTTTCTTTCACATTTGATATATATATATATTACACACATAAAAAATCATTTACTAATAAAAAATCCTTTACTATAAGCATAAAAATTGTCAAAATAGGCTTAAAAACCTATTCCAACAGTCAAATGGGATATACCCTGACGAAATATATGATGTTGCTATAGGTTGCATCAGTGTACACATTTAGTGATGGTACATTCTTGTCGGCATGAACCATCTAATCTATAATGACGACCTTTCTGTCAGTAAAAGTGCCGTCAATTATTTTCTATCCCATCATTTTAATAACCTTTTACCGATAGTTTTAGTATCATTAGTACATTATTATATGGTTTTTGTGATGATCATTACTAGATAGATATTAAAAGGATTTAGAAAATTCATCTATCAACAATATTTAGTTTTTACCATATAATATATAGGTGATGTTACACAAAAGTTAGTAAAATAACAATAATATAAAAGTTTTATTAATCACAAGATCGAACAAGAACAATATATATATAAAACTGTAACAGCCCGATTTAGGTGCTAGTCGGAATAATAGTTTCGAAACCACTAATCCGAAGTTGAAGAAAATTATTTTAATATTGCATTATGAGTTATAGCATGATTATAAGGGTGCATGAAAATTTTGGTGCTTTAATTTTAGCGATTTCATGCTTAATCGCGAAAAAGGACTAAATCGCATAAAGTGCGAAAGTTCTATTTTACAAGTTAAAGGTGCCTAACAGCCATAGAATATTAATTGGAGACCTTTAATGTGAAAATTGACCCTTAGATATAGGGTGGCCGGCCATAGGGGGACAAAGAAGTCAAAATTAGTCAAAGTTGGTGTAATAGGTGGATTAAATTGATGAAATAGAATAAAATAAAGAAAAGATGATATCCTTCTATTCACTCATCTTCTTCCACCGAAAATTAGCAGAAAATAGGGGTTTGAAAACCCAAAAATTTCAACAAGCTCTTCACCTTTCTATTAAGTGACTTTAATGGTTTTCCTTGATGATATTTGTACTTTTGAAACCCCTAAAGCTTAAGCTAGCTAAATAGGGGACTATTTTGCAGAATGGTTAAAAGTTTAGGGTTTTTCCATGTGACCATGTATGCTGTTTGCTGCATTTTTATGGAAGAAAATGAATCATAGTAGTTAGATAGACAACTTTGGTGAAAGATGTTTCCATGAAAACATTTAAAAGGGCCTTTTTGTAAAGGTTGAAAAATAAGAGGTAAATGTGTGAAATATTGAGTTTTGATGGTTGCCATAAGAGAAATAAATGTTCATCTAGGCTTGTAAGAGGAGTAAATTTGATTAGAATCGAATTACGAGCTTAGGGGTAAATTGGTCATTTTGTGAAAGTCTAAGGGCAAAATGGTAATTTTGCCCAAGTATGATTATTGAAATGTATTAATTAATGTGATAATTAAATGAGCTAATTTGATAATATAGATCAAGAAGAACGAGGGATTAACCTTGACCGAGGAAAGGGCAAGGTATCGGACTAGATCGGCAAATTGGCCTATTTTGAAATCGAGGTAAGTTTGTGTGTAATAAATTCAACATCATGTTATTTAGTTTTAAAATGTTTGATATTAGTGATGATGAACATTATTTCTATGAATTTGAGTAATGATGTTGAATGAGAAAATGATGAGAATTGTTATGTTGAAGTCTCGGTTGGACTTAAATAAATGAGAGAATAATATCATCAAGATTTGAGATGAGTAAGGTCCCGTATAAGACCATGTCCGGGACATGGTCTCGGCAACAAATTGAAATTCTGTATAAGACTATATCTGGGATATGGCATCGGCATTGAATATGAAAATCGTATAAGACCATATCCGGGATATGGCATCGATAATTGATATAAGATCCCATATAAGACCATATCTGGGATATGGCATCGGCATCTAGAAGTGACCCCACGTAAGACCACATCTAGGATGTGGCATTGGCGTCGTAATTATGTGAATGGGAAGGATCATGTATCTCCGAATATCCCAAGTGATTCAATGGGGTAAATAGTTAAGCTTATGATAGAGATGAGATTAACGCTAAGACTATGTGATGAAGTGATACAGGTATATGTGAGTAATTCATGAGAATGGTTTACGATATGTGGCATGATATGTAATCGGTAAGAGTATGAGTAAGTTATGGAAATGAGCTTGAGACTTGTGTTTTATTTCAATGCAATGGATGGATGACATTACGAGCTTTATGTAGCTATTTATTTCATGCAAACTTACTAAGCTTTATGCTTACCCCTCCCATTTCCCATTTCCTTGTAGCATTGCCAAGTTAGCTCGAGAATTCGTGGTACGTCGGAGTTCAAAAATCACACTATCGACTACTTTTTGGTATAACCAAGTTAGTTTCATTTTGAGTATGGCATGTATAGGACTTGGTCATTTTGTTATGTCATATTTGTTAGCCAAAGTGTTGGCTATTAATGTTATTAAATTCATTTTGTAAAAGTCTATTGGAAATTGGCCAAAACTTGACAAGTTTATATATTCAAAGATGATGAAATTCATAAAGTGCTTGCTTGTATGGTTGTTTTGATTTTGAGTTCTTATAAGTGCCTTATGTCATAATATATGTTAGATTGAATTGGTATAAGTTTGGTTGCTGTGTAGGGTGGCATTTAGCTTGGTAGATAGCCTTTCAAATGTCCACATGGGCATGTGTCTAGGCCGTATGTGACACACGATCAGCCCCATGGACGTGTTGATTGGCCGTGTGTCTCCATGCATGCTAGGTTGGCAAGTCAGTATGCTCAATAGTAAACACACGGGTAGAGACACGACCGTGTGTCTTGACCGTGTGGGAGGTACGGCCTAAGACACGGCATGTGCCTTGGCCTTGTGCCCTTATTGAGATGCTGACGTCATAAACAGAATGCCAGGGTTTTCACACACGGGTGAAGACACAGGCGTGTCATGACCGTGTGAGGGCCACGGGCTATGGACACGGGTGTGTGTCACACCGTGTGAAAACCCCTGTAGGCTCAAATTAGAAAATAAATCCACATGGGTGTGGAACACGGGAATGTGATGTGCCACACGGGCGTGTCCCTTCCTCCACATGGGCGTGTGGCTCTGTTTTATGTCAAATTTGTATAAGTGTTCAAAAGTTTCTGGTTTGGTTCCAAATCATTTCGGGTACAAGTTTAGGGTCTTGTAGACCTCTAATAAGGACATTATGGTCTTAAATGAAAAGTTTTAAGCTTGAAATGAAATTTTATGAACCGATGTGGTATATTTGAGCAAGTTAAGTTCGGCAATGCCTTCTACCCAGATCAGGTGTCGATTACGAATAATGGGGTTACATTTAGTGGTATCAGAGCCAGGTTTAGTCGATTCTCGGACTAACATAGCATAAGTACGAGTCTAGCTATACATGCCATATGTATGAGTATTTCCATAATGATAGTGTGACGACTCTTGATGATTTGAATTGTACTTTTATATAGTAAATGATCTCGATCAAACTGCAGCCGATGATGCTGCGAGTAATGCACCGGCTCCCCCGCAAGGGACCGCGCCAGTAGAAAGTAGACCCGAGACTTTGGGTCAAAGAGAAGAGGCTCGAGAATCCTTTCTCCATATGATGAGCAACTGGTACACCGAGTATATTTGAGCAAATCCAAATGCTCGACCCCCTCCACCCCCACCTATTCCTCAACCCGCTCCTGTAGCTCCGCAAGTGGTAGAGGTAGTAAGAAGAGAAAGGCCTCCGGTCGACAAGATCCAGAAATAAGGAGCTGAGGAATTTTGGGCTAGCAAGGATGATGATCCGGAGAGGGCGAAATTCTGGCTTGAGAATACCATCAGGGTATTCGATGAATTGTCGTGCACGCTTGAGGAGTGCATAAAGTGTGCGGTATCTCTCCTGAGAGATTCGGCCTATCAGTGGTGGAACACCCTTGTGTCGGTGGTACCAAGGGAGAGAGTTAACTGGGAATTCTTCTAAGAGGAATTTCGGAAGAAGTACATTAGTCAAAGGTTCATCGACCAGAAAAGAAAGGAGTTCTTGGAGCTAAAGTAAGGTCGAATGATGGTGGCTGAATATGAGCGTGAATTCGTAAGGCTCAGCAAATACGCTCGAGAGTGCGTATCGACAGAAGCCATCATGTGCAAAAGATTCGAGGATGGGTTAAATGAGGATGTCCGTTTGTTTGTTGGTGTCCTCGAACTAAAAGAGTTTGTGGTACTGGTAGCTCTAGCCTGTAAGGCTGAGGAACTAGTCAAAGAGAAAAAGAAAGTTGAAATTGAGTCTCACGACTCGAAGAAGAGACAGTTAGGTAGGTCATTCCAATCCTCATCCAAGAGGTTGAGAGATTTCGCTATTCGATCAGCCACCTCAGCTAGATTTTCAAGTAGAAGTAAGGGTAGACAGTACCCGGGGTCTAAAGCTCAGACCACTTCGGTTGCTAGTGTTGGCAACACTCGACCGAGTAGACCAGAGTGCCCGCAGTGTGGCAAACGTCATTCTGGAGAGTGTCGAGCAAATGATAAAGCTTGTTTCAAGTGTGGATCTCTAGACCATTTTACCAGAGATTGCCCCGAGGGGGTGAGAAAGAGAAACCTCAGAATGCAAGACCGGGAAGTATTACTAGAGGAAGGCCACAGAGAAACTCGGGAAATGAAATGAGTAGCAAGAATACATCTAGAGAGCAGACAGCAAGCGCTGAGGGTAGAGCACCAGCTAGAACATATGCCATTCGTGCTCGCGAAGAGGCTTCTTCCCCTGACGTAATCACGGGTACATTTTCTCTCTATGATTATATTTGCATAAAATTAGTCTCTAGCATGAGTATGCCTATAGAGTCTACTGAAAATGTGATAAGAATGTCAAATCCCCTAAGCAAATGTATGTTGGTCAATAGAGTATGCAAAGGTTGCCCTTTGATGATTAGGGGTCATTATTTTCCGGCTAATCTTATGTTATTGTTGTTTGATGAATTCGATGTCATCTTTGGGATGGATTGGTTAACTACTCATGATGTGATAGTAAATTGTGGAAGGAAGTTTATTGAGTTGAAGTGTGAAAGTGGGGATCTTATTCGTGTTGAATCAGATGAGCAAGACAGATTGCCAGTAGTGATATCTTCCTTGTTAACTCAGAAGTATCTAAGAAAGGGGTACGAAGCTTACCTTGCCTTTGTAATGAATACTAGAGAGACTGAGTTAAGAATTGAATCAGTGCCCATAGTATGTGAGTATCTAGATGTTTTCCCAGAGGAATTGCCAGGGTTACCTCCAGTTAGAGAGATTTAATTTGGGATTGAGTTAGCTCCTGGTACTGCCCCCATTACTATTGCGCCATAAAGAATGGCCCCAACCGAGTTAAAAGAACTGAAAGCACAGTTACAAGATTTAATGGATAAAGGCTTTGCAAGACAGAGTTATTCTCCGTGGGGTGCTCCCGTATTATTTGTGAAGAAGAAAGATGGTTCCATGAGGTTATGTATATATTATCGGCAACTCAATAATGTAACTGTAAAGAACAAGTACCCGTTGCCAAGAATCGATGATTTGTTTGACCAATTGAAGGGAGCCACGGTATTTTCCAAGATAGACTTGAGGTCTGGATATTATCAGTTGAGAGTTAAGGACTTGGATGTGCCGAAAAGCGTATTTCGGACAAGGTATGGCCACTATGAATTTTTGGTCATGCCTTTTGGTTTAACAAATGCTCTTGCAGTTTTCATGGATTTGATGAATCGTGTCTTTTGGCCGTATTTGGATAAATTTGTAGTTGTTTTTGTCGATGATATATTGATCTACTCTCGGGATGAGAACGAGCATGCTGAACAATTGAGAATGGTTCTGCAAATTTTGAGAGATAAATAAGTGTATGCCAAGTTTAGTAAAAGTGAATTTTGGCTTAAGGAAGTTGGGTTTTTGGGGCACATTATCTCGGGAGATGGAATCAGAGTCGACCCGAGTAAGATCTCAGCAATTGTAGATTGGAAGCCACCAAAGAATGTAACCGAAGTTAGGAGTTTTCTGGGCCTAGCTGTAATGACCCGATACCCGAGTCCGAAACTGAGACTGGATACGAGACATTACTATACTTGAACTTACTAAAACATGTACTTTCGGGCTGTAAAATTTCATTTCGAATTAGAACTTTTATTTCTTAGTCAAATCATACATTTCATGGGCCTACGAGGCCTTAAACTCATGTCCGTAAACTTTCAGAGTTCAACCGGAAACTTTTACTCACTTTGTAAACTTTTCCTCAAAACAGGGGTCACACGCCCGTGTGACTTGGGACACGCCCGTGTACCCCTAAGACATGCCCGTGTCTTCCACTCGTGGTCAACACTGACTACTTTCACACAGCCTTGACACACCCGTGGCCCTGGCCCGTGTGCCAAACCTTGGCATTCTGACTTATCCACACGATCCATACACACGTCCGTGTGCTTCAGCCGTGTGGCAATTCAAATTCCAAGTGCAAGGTGCAGACTTCACACGGCCTGGGCACACGCCCATGTTCTAGCCGTGCCTCCCACACGGTCTAGACACACGCCCGTGTATCTACTCCTGTGGGAGATTAGAAGGCTATCTACCAAGCCTTTATCCACTCTGAAATCAAGCTCAATTTAATACCCTATTCAACAACTCAAGTACTACATGAAAACATGAACAATGATGCATAATCATCAACATTGGTATAAATAAACTTGGCAAATATTGGCCAATCTCTTTTGCCATATACAAAAGAATGCTAAACTTGATAGTCAACACTTTGGCTCTTCTTAAAAAATAACTCAAAATGAAATGCTTCCTATATATGCCATACTTAATATAAACAACTTGGCTATACCAAAATAGCGATTGATAGTGTGCTCCGAGCTCCGACGTCAATGATCCACGAGTTAGCTTGGCGGGACTAAATGGAAAGAAAGAATTAAAGACGTAAGCATTTAGCTTAGTAAGTTTGCATGTAGTGCATATAGCAACATATTTGCTTAACATAACTCATTCATCATAAATAAAGGCATTGCCGAACTCATATGCTTGAGCTCACTTACTCTTAATAATTCTTACATATCTCATGGTACTTACTAGTCTCATGCTTGTAAGGTAAACAAGGTACCTATATCACTTAATCACATAGATTAGCATACTTTGCTATGGTAAGCATAATCTTAACTTCATCATTCATAACATGAATAATACTTTTAGTTAACTTTAACTAACATATTTTGATGATAGCTTTACTTGCTTAACTTTCTTGCTTTCTCATTTATTCTTTACTCTTTTGCCCGATGAATTACTATGAATAATCGAGGATACTGAATCTCATCTCACATATATCTCGATGCCAACGCCATATCCTAGATATGGTCTTACATGGGATCTCTCAACTTGGTATCGATGCCATGTCTTGACATGGACTTACATGAATTCTTCCTTGTGTGTTCCCTTGGGAACTTACCATTGCCATGTCTTGACATGGTCTTACTTGGTATCTTTACTCATGAATTGGTCAATGCCGAGCCTTGGTTTGGACTTACATGAAATCTTCCTTGTTACTCACCAATGCCATGCCTTGGCTTGGACTTACATGGGATCTCTATCTCATGATAGCTTTTCAATGCCAAGACTTGTCTTGGTCTTACATGATAACTTGCTTGATTGCTGATGCCTTGCCTTGGCTTGGTGTTATACGGGCTTTCTTGTCTCATGTGATAGATCGAGTATCTTAAGTAATTCAACCTCAATCGGGACTTTCTCATGCTTAATCTCATTGATTTCTTTGCTTAACATAGAATTAAAAAAAATCTCATGGAATTAAGACATATTCAATATCATACTAAGCAATTCAATGATATTAATCATAAAGCTTAGAAATCATACAAACTTACCTCAATAAATGTATGTAGATATGCAATTTAGTCCTCGACTTTGTTCTTGCCTCGGTTTCGATCCGGGCTTCGTTTTTCTTGATCTATAATAACAATTTAGCTCATTTAATACTTATATTGACTAAATTGACTCATAACTCATACTTTGGAAAAATTACCATTTTGCCTCTAAACTTTCTCATAATTACACTTTTGCCCCTAGGCACGTAAAGTGATTTTTATTCAACTTTCATGAGCTTCATGCTTAGCTGATTCATTCTTCAACTATAGCAACAATCAATTCCCACTATTTCTATTATGTATGACCAATTTCATAACTATTACAAATTAGTCCATACTAACATTTTTCATGAAATTCACTTAGGAAAAGATGTTTATCTAACATTAAAATCTCATAATCTTCCATAAAGTATCATTTTACATGCATGTCATACATGGGTATATTTATGGACATGAATTCCAGCTCAACTTATAGCTAAAAATAGCTAATTCATGCTATGAGGACTCCAAAAATACGAAGAATATTAAAAACAGGGCTAGAATGCACTTACTAGCAAGCTTCAAAAATTAAAGAACCCTAGCTATGGATTCTGTCTAATTTTCGGCACAAGGGGAAGAAGATGAATAAGATTTTTGTCATCTTTTTCCCTTTTTAATCATTTAATTGATAAATGACCAAAATGCCCTTCTCACTAAACTTTCAAAATTTCTAACTCATGTCCATTTTTGTCCAAAAATTATAATTTGGGCAAATTGCTATTTAAGGACTTCTAATTAATATTTCAAAGATATTTCATACTAAAAGCTTCTAGAATCTCATATTTTGTAACTTTTGCAATTTAGTCCTAATGGACCATTCAATGACAATTTCATAAAATTTCTACATGAAACTTTCATACTATCATGCAAACATATCTTAAACCTCAAAACTCATTTTACTACTTCAAATTTGTGGTCTCGCATCACTGTTCCGAGTAGGCACTAAATCGGGATGTTACAATTCTCCCCCCTTAGGGATTTTCGTCCTCGAAAATCTTACCAGGAAATAGGTTTGGGTACTGGTTTCTCATGGTTTCTTCTGGTTCCCATGTAGCTTCCTCTATCCCATGTCTTTGCCATAAAACTTTAACAAGGGAGATATTCTTATTCCTCAGCTGTTTAACTTCTCGAGCTAAAATCTTAACTAGTTCTTCACCATAAGTCATGTCGGGTTGAATCTCTACCTCTGACGGAGTAATTACACGCAAAGAGTCTGATCGGTAGCATCGCAACATAGACACGTGAAACACATCATGTATCTTTTCTAACTCAGACGGCAAAGCCAATCGATAGGCTACCGGCCCAACTCTCTCGAGAATCTCATATGGTCCAATAAAGCGTGGACTCAACTTGCCTTTCCTACCAAATCTAAGAACCTTTCTCCATGGTGACACTTTCCGTAAAAACTTTATCCCCGACTTGATACTCTATCTCTTTTCTTTTTAAATTCGAGTAGGATTTTTGTCTGTCAGAAGTAGCCTTTAAACTTTCTCGAATTACTTTCACCTTCTGTTCAGTTTCTCGAACCAAATCAACCCCGTGAATCTGGTTTTCCTTGAGTTCAGTCCAATATAAAGGTGTTCGACACTTACGCCCATATAAAGCCTCATAAGGCACCATCTTCAAGCTTGACTGAAAACTATTATTGTAGGAAAATTCTACTAATGGGAGGAACTTTTCCCAACTACCTTGGAATTCAAGAATACAACACCGAAGCATATCCTCGAGTACTTGAATTAACCTCTCTGTCTGACCGTCAGTTTGAGGATGAAAAGCTGTGCTAAAACTCAATTTTGTACCCAAGGCCTCTTGCAACTTCTTCCAAAATCTGGAGGTGAATCTCGGATCTCTATCCGATATGATTGACAAAGAAACTCCATGAAGCCTTACTATTTCTGAAACATACAAGTTTGCCAACTTGTCGAGTGAGTAATCCACTTGTACAGGTATGAAATGGGCCGACTTCGTGAGTCTATCGACTACCACCCATAAAGCATCTTTCTTGCTCGGTGACAATGGTAAACCCGTTACAAAGTCCATTGTAATACGGTCCCATTTCTACTCGGGAACCATAATTGGTTGAAGCAAACCCGAAGGTACTTGGTGTTCAGCCTTTACTTGCTGACAAATCAAGCATCTTGAAACGAACTCTGAAATATCTTTCTTCATTCTCGCCACCCAATACCGTTGCTTCAAATCATTATACATCTTGGTACTACCCGGATGTACAGATAGACATCCATTATGTGCCTCATGCAACATTTTCTCGAATAAGCTCTTCTTTTCTGGTACACAAACTCTATCTTTGAACATCAGACTTCCATTGGAACTAATCCAGAAATCGGACTCAACATCTGACTCTCACTGAGCTCTCTTTGCTTGCAATTCACTATCCTCTTCTCGAGCCTCAAAGATCTCTTGGAGGAACATTGATCTATCTCTCAACTCAGCTAGAATAGAACCATCGTCGGATAAGGTCATCCACGAATTCATTGCCCTTAATGCAAATAGGGACTTTCTACTCAAAGCATCAGTGACCACATTCGCCTTTCCAGGATGGTAGTCGATGACCAACTCATAGTCTTTTATCAACCCTAACCATCTCCGTTGCCTTAAGTTCAACTCTTTCTGCATCATCAAGTACTTCAAACTTTTGTGATCCGTGAAAATCTCACATCTTTCACCATATAAATGGTGTCTCAAAATTTTCAATGCGAACACTATGGCAGCCAACTCTAAATTGTGCGTCGGATAATTCTTCTCATAGGGCTTTAGCTGTCTTGAGGCATAAGCAATCACTTTACCTTCTTGCATAAGTACACGGCCTAATCCGTTTAAGGATGCATCACTGTATATCACAAACTCTTTCCCCGACTCGGGTTGTACTAAAATTGGAGCTTCTGTTAACAATGCCTTCAGTTTCTCGAAACTTTGTTGGCATCTTTTTGTCCACTCAAACTTTACATTTTTTTTGTAACAATTTTGTCATCGGAGTTGCAATCATGGAAAACCCCTTGACGAATCGTCTATAATAGCCAGCTAGGCCTAGAAAACTTCTAATCTCAGAGATATTCCTCGGTGGTTTCCAATCAACAATAGCCGAAATTTTACTTGGGTCCACTCGTACTCCATCTCCCGAGACAATATGTCCTACAAATCCTACTTCTTTAAGCCAAAATTCACTTTTACTGAACTTGGCATACGACTGATTTTCTTGTAGAATCTGTAAAACTATTCGTAGGTGCTCAGAATGCTCAGGCTCATCACGGAAATAAATCAATATGTCGTCAATAAACACAACTACAAACTTATCGAGGTATGGCCTAAAAATGCGATTAATTATCTCCATGAATACCGCAGGAGCATTAGTCAAACCAAAAGGGCATGACTAAAAATTCATAATGTCCATACCTCGTTCGAAAAGCGGTCTTCGACACATCTGACTCCCTTACTCTCAACTGGTAGTATCCTGATCTCAAGTCTATTTTGGAGAACACAGAGGCTCCCTTCAATTGATCGAACAAATCATCGATCCTTGGCAATGGATACTTGTTCTTCACTGTCACTTTATTAAGCTGACGGTAATCTATGCACAATCTCATGGTGCCATCTTTCTTTTTCACAAATAAAACTGGAGCACCCCATGGAGAACAACTTGATCTTGCAAAGCCTTTATCTTTCAACTCTTGCAACTGTGACTTCAGCTCTCTCAACTCCGTTGGAGCCATTCTATAAGGAGTAATAGATATCGGCACAGTACCGGGAGCTAGCTCAATGTTGAACTCAACCTCTCTTATCGGAGGCAGTCCTGGTAATTCCTCAGGAAAAACGTCCAACTACTCACATACTATCGGAACTGACTCAATCTTTAGCTCTGTTCCACTAGCATTCATCACAAAGGCAAGATACGCCTCATACCATTTTCTTATATATCTCTGTGCCATCATATGAGAAATTATTACCGGCGATTTATCTTGTTCATCTTATTCTACATGAAGAGTGTCCCCATTCTCACATCTCATCTCAATATATTTCTTCCCATAATTTACTATTACATCATGAGTGGTCAACCAGTCCATACCAAGATTGATGTCAAACTCATCAAATGGTAACAACATAAGGTTTGCTTTAAAATAATGACCTCTAATCATCAATGGGCAATCATTACATACTTTATCGACCAAAGACACTTTGGCCTAATGGATTAGACACTTTAATCACAAATTCAGAGACTCTATAGGCATACTCATACTGGATACTAGTTTCATGCAAATGTAAGAGTGTGTGGATCCAGGATCTATTAAAGCAATAACTTTAATATCATGAAGAGAAAAGGTACCCGTAATAACATCAAGAGAAGATGCCTCTTTGCTAGCGCGAATGGCATACGTCCTTGCAGGTGCCCTACTCTCGGGTCTCGCAACCTACTTGATCGTTATGTCAGAGTCTTAAAATTTATATAATGAATGATCTAGCCTAGAAACTAACTGTGACAACAATTGAGGCAAGTGCACCTATCGAACAGTAGTATAGTTTAGTGGCAAGACCGAAACGTCGAACCCAAAGGAACCAAAAGTACTAATACTAATTTTCTTTCTATTATTTAGCCTAAGAATTGAAGTGAATTATTGTTTAATTTAAAATTAACTAACTATTAAGCTAAAGACGCTAAGACAAAGAGAATGAATTGGGGAAATACTTTTGGGAAAAACCAATTGATTAAGACAATACCCAAGGAATAATCCACCTAGACTTCACTTGTTACCTAACTCTGAACCAGACGATTTATTCACTTGACTTGATCCGTAGGATTCCCTAATGTATATTAATACCTCTGTCGAGGCTACTAACGTCTAACACTAGGTTGATTAATTGAAATCTCTTTCTAATTAAAACCCCTAGAATTGCATTAACTCGACCTATGGACTCCCATATTAGGTTTGACCCTAATCCGGCAGATTGTCGTCATCCTATGTCTAGGGTTGCGATCAACTCCGCTAATTATGCTAGATCTACTCTTAGATAGGGACTTTTGCTCATTGCCTAAGCACATCAATACTTGAATCAATACCTGAAATATCAAAGCAAGAATTAAGAACACATAATTAAGAACAAATCAAGTATTTATCATATAGTTCGTAAAACGATAACAAGATTCGCCTTAGATTTCATCCCCTCGTGTATCCGAGAGGGTTTAGTTCATACTTATAAAAGAATACATCTCGTAAGAAAAGATAAAACAAAACATAAGAAAACCCTAAAACCCCTCAAGGAATTGAAGGAGAGATCCGTCGTCTTGAGTATGATTTCGGCTTCTTGAGATGAATCAAATGGCTTTCTTCGAGTAAATCCAATGATTCTGACCTCTCTGGCTCGGCTCTTTGGCCTAGCTGGACGCCTCGACGAGTAAGGCTTCATGCCGACTTTCACTTTAGGTCGTACTTAGGGTGTTTATATAGACTTTGGAATGTCTTTCTTCGCCCCTAAGTATCCTAATCTGAATAACATTCTCCTTGGTCACGGCAAGGACACGCCCGTATAACACGCCCGTGTGAATCGAATTGTGGACCGTGGTTGAGCCTGCTAGGGAGGCACGGCCGTGTGGTGAAACCACAGGCCATGTCAATTTCTCACTTTGGGTAAATTGGTCCGTTTTTGGCCCGTTTTTTGTTCTTTTCATCCTCCTATGCTCTCCTAAGTATAAAACATGAAATTAAAAGATTAAGAGCACCAAATTCCATAATTCAAGGGATAAATCATCCAAAAGCATGCTAAATGTGGAGATAAAATATGTTACTATTACGGTTTATCACTGCTCTCTAGGGTTACGTCTACCACTTGCTCCACTACCCGGGTTCTTCTGCGGTCTTCCTCTGACCATACTCTCGGATCTCGGGTTCTGAGTTCTCTCTTCTTTCATCATCTCAGGACAATCTTTTATAAAGTGATTCTGAGAACCACATCTGAAACAAGCATTTTCATGCGCTCGACACTCACCAAGATGACGTCTACCGCACTGTGGGCATTGCGGTTTATCAGATCGAATGTTCCCCACACCAGCGACTGAAGTAGTTTGTGCCTTATTTCCCGAATACTGTTTACCCTTGTTTCTACTTGAAAACCCTGTGGATGAAGCCGATCGGGTGGAGAAATCTCTTGACTTCTTGTAAGAGGGTTGGAATGACTTATTCCACTGTCTCTTTCTCGAGTCACGAGACTCCTTTCAGATTTTCTCTTCTCTTTTACTAGCTCTTCGGCTTTACAAGCTCGCTCCACTAACACCACAAATTCTTTTAATTCTAGGACAACAATAAACAACTTAATGTCCTCATTTAGTCCATCTTCGAATCTCTTGCTCATGATGGCCTCGATGGATACACACTCTCGAGCGTATTTACTGAGTCGTACAAATTCGCGCTCATAATCAGTCACAGACATCTTGCCTTGCTTCAGTTTTAGGAATTCCTTTCTTTTCTGATCGATAAATCTTTGACTGGTGTACTTCTTTCTGAACTCTTTTTGAAAGAATTCCCATGTAATATTTTCTCTTGGTACTACCGATACCAAGGTGTTCCACCATTGATAGGCATAATCTCTTAAAAGAGAAACTACACACTTCATGTATTCCTTAGAAGTGCATGACAACACATTAAATACCCTGATGGTATTTTCTAACCAGAACTCAGCCTTTTCCGAATCATCATCCTTTCTAGCCCGGAATTCTTCTGCCCCATGTTTCCTGATCCTATCAACCGGAGGTTTGTCTCCTCTTACCACCTCTACTACTTGAGGGGCTACTGGAATAAGTTGAGGAATAGGCGGGGGTGGAGGGGGTTGTGCATTCTGGTTCGTACGAATGAACTCCGTATACCATGTTTCATCATGTGGAGGAAGGCTTCTCTAGCCTCTTCTCCTCCTCCTTGACTCATCGTAGTGGGTCTATTCTCATTCTAGTTCGGCACCATCCCTACAGCGAGAGCCGGCGCATTACTTTTTACGTCATCTGTAACAGCTCTTTCGGGATCCATTTACTATATGTATAAACATAATTTAAGTCATCAGGAGTCGTCACACTATCATTATAAAAACATTCTTACGTATGGCATCTATAGCTAGACTCGTGCTCATGCTACGTTAGTCCTAGAACTGACTAAACCGTAGCTTTGATACCACTAAATGTAATAACCCAATATCCGAGTCCAAAACTGAGACTGGATACGAGACATTACTATACTTGAACTTACAAAAACATGTACTTTCGGGCTGTAAAATTTTGTTTTGAATTAGAACTTCTCTTTTTTAGTCAAATCATACATTTCATGGGCCTACGAAGCCTTAAACTCACGTCCGAAAACTTTCGGAGTTCAACCGAAAACTTTTACTTACTTTGTAAACATTTCCTCAAAACAGGGGTCACACGCCCGTGTGACTTGGGACACGCCCGTGTACCCCTAAGACATGCCCGTGTCTTTCACCCGTGGTCGACACTGACTAATTTCACACGGCCTTGACACGCCCGTGGCCCTGGCCCGTGTGCCAAACCTTGGCATTCTGACTTATCCAAACGGTCCATACACACGCCCGTGTGCTTCAGCCGTGTGGCAATTCAAATTCCAAGTGTAAGGTGCAGACTTCACACGGCCTAGGCATACGCCCATGTTCTAGCCGTGCCTCCCACACGGTCTAGACACACGCCCGTGTCTCTACTTCTGTGGGAGATTAGAAGGCTATCTACCAAGCCTTCATCCACTCTGAAATCTAGATCAATTTAATACCTTATTCAACAACTCAAGTACTACATGAAAACATGAACAATGAAGCATAATCATCAACATTGGTATAAATAAACTTGGCAAATATTGGCCAATCTCTTTAGCCATATACAAAAGAATGCTAAACTTGATAGTCAACACTTTGGCTCTTCTTAAAACATAACTCAAAATGAAATGCTTCCTATACATACCATACTTAATATAAACAACTTGGCTATACCAAAATAGCGATTGATAATGTGCTCCGAGCTCCGACGTTAATGATCCACGAGTTAGCTTGGCGGGACTACATGGAAAGAATTAAAGACGTAAGCATTTAGCTTAGTAAGTTTGCATGTAGTGCATATAGCAACATATTTGCTTAACATAACTCATTCATCATATATAAAGGCATTGCCGAACTCATATGCTTGAGCTCACTTACTCTTAATAATTCTTACATAACTCATGGTACTTACTAGTCTCATGCTTGTAAGCTAAACAAGGTACCTGTATCACTTAATCACATAGATTAGCATACTTTGCTATGGTAAGCATAATCTTAACTTCATCATTCATAACATGAATAATACTTTTAGTTAACTTTAACTAACATATTTTGATGATAGCTTTACTTGCTTAACTTTCTTGCTTTCTCATTTATTCTTTACTCTTTTGCCCGATGAATTACTATGAATAACCGAGGATACTGAATCTCATCTCACATATATCTCGATGCCAACGCCATATCCTAGATATGGTCTTACATGGGATCTCTCAACTTGGTATCGATGCCATGTCTTGACATGGACTTACACGAATTCTTCCTTGTGTGTTCCCTTGGGAACTTACCATTGCCATGTCTTGACATGGTCTTACTTGGTATCTTTACTCATGAATTGGTCAATGCCGAGCCTTGGTTTGGACTTACATGAAATCTTCCTTGTTACTCACCAATGCCATGCCTTGGCTTGGACTTACATGGGATCTCTATCTCATGATAGCTTTTCAATGCCAAGACTTGTCTTGGTCTTACATGATAACTTGCTTGATTGCCGATGCCTTGCCTTGGCTTGGTCTTATACGGGCTTTCTTGTCTCATGTGATAGATCGAGTATCCTAAGTAATTCAACCTCAATCGGGACTTTCTCATGCTTAATCTCATTGATTTCTTTGTTTAACATAGCATTAAAAAAAATCTCATGGAATTAAGACATATTCAATATCATACTAAGCAATTCAATGATATTAATCATAAAGCTTAGAAATCATACAAACTTACCTCAATAAATGTATGTAGATATGCAATTTAGTCCTCGACTTTGTTCTTGCCTCGGTTTCGATCCGGGCTTCGTTTTTCTTGATCTATAATAACAATTTAGCTCATTTAATACTTATATTGACTAAATTGACTCATAACTCATACTTTGGAAAAATTACCATTTTACCTCTAAACTTTCTCATAATTACACTTTTGCCCCTAGGCACGTAAAGTGATTTTTATTCAACTTTCATGAGCTTCATGCTTAGCTGATTCATTCTTCAACTATAGCAACAATCAATTCCCACTATTTCTATTATGTATGACCAATTTCATAACTATTACAAATTAGTCCATACTAACATTTTTCATGAAATTCACTTAGGAAAAGATGTTTATCTAACATCAAAATCTCATAATCTTCCATAAAGTATCATTTTACATGCATGTCATACATGGGTATATTTATGGACATGAATTCTAGCTCAACTTATAGCTAAAAATAGCTAATTCATGCTATGAGGACTCCAAAAATACGAAGAATATTAAAAACGGGGCTAGGATGCACTTACTAGCAAGCTTCAAAAATTGAAGAACCCTAGCTATGGATTCTCTCTAATTTTCGGCTCAGGGGGAAGAAGATGAATAAGATTTTTGTCATCTTTTTCCCTTTTTAATCATTTAATTGATAAATGACCAAAATGCCCTTCTCACTAAACTTTCAAAATTTCTAACTCATGTCCATTTTTGTCCAAAAATTATAATTTGGGCAAATTGCTATTTAAGGACTTCTAATTAATATTTCAAAGATATTTCATACTAAAAGCTTCTAGAATCTCATATTTTGCAACTTTTGCAATTTAGTCCTAATGGACCATTCAATGACAATTTCATAAAATTTCTACATGAAACTTTCATACTATCATGCAAACATATCTTAAACCTCAAAACTCATTTTACTACTTCAGATTTATGGTCTCGCACCACTGTTCCAACTAGGCCCTAAATCGGGATGTTACAATTCTCCCCCTTAGGGATTTTTGTCCTCAAAAATCTTACCAGCAAATAGGTTTGGGTACTGGTTTCTCATGGTTTCTTCTGGTTCCCATGTAGATTCCTCTATCCCATGTCTTTGCCATAAAACTTTAACAAGGGAGATATTCTTATTCCTCAGCTGTTTGACTTCCCGAGCTAAAATCTTAACTGGTTCTTCACCATAAGTTATGTCGGGTTGAATCTCTACCTCTGACGGAGTAATTACACGCAAAGGGTCTGATCGGTATCATCGCAACATAGACACGTGAAACACATCATGTATCTTTTCTAACTCAGACGGTAAAGCCAATCGATAGGCTACCGGCCCAACTCTCTCAGTAATCTCATATGGTCCAATAAAGCGTGGACTCAACTTGCCTTTCCGGCCAAATCTAAGTACCTTTCTCCATGGTGACACTTTCCAGAAAACTTTATCCCCGACTTGATACTCTATCTCTTTTCTTTTTAAATCCAAGTAGGATTTTTGTCTGTCAGAAGTAGCCTTTAAACTTTCTCAAATTACTTTCACCTTCTGTTCCGTTTCTCTAACCAAATCAACCCCGTGAATCTGGTTTTCCTTGAGTTCAGTCCAATATAAAGGCATTCCACACTTACGCCCATATAAAGCCTCATAAGGCACCATCTTCAAGCTTGACTGAAAACTATTATTGTAGGAAAATTCTACTAATGGGAGGAACTTTACCCAACTACCTTGGAATTCAAGAATACAACACCGAAGCATATCCTTGAGTACTTGAATTAACCTCTCTGACTGACCGTCAGTTTGAGGATGAAAAGCTGTGCTAAAACTCAATTTTGTACCCAAGGCCTCTTGCAACTTCTTCCAAAATCTGGAGGTGAATCTCGGATCTCTATCTGATATGATTGACAAAGGAACTCCATGAAGCCTTACTATTTGTGAAACATACAAGTTTCCAACTTGTCGAGTGAGTAATCCACTCGTACAGGTATGAAATGGGCCGACTTCGTGAGTCTATCTACTACCACCCATAAAGCATCTTTCTTGCTAGGTGACAATGGTAAACCCATTACAAATTCCATAGTAATACGGTCCCATTTCCACTCGGGAACCATAATTGGTTGAAGCAAACCGAAAGGTACTTGGTGTTCAAATTTTTACTTGTCGACAAATCAAGCATCTTGAAACGAACTCAAATATCTTTCTTCATTCTCGGCCACCAATACCGTTGCTTCAAATCATTATACATCTTGGTACTACCCGGATGTACAGATAGACATCCATTATGTGCCTCATGCAACATTTTCTGAATAAGCTCTTCTTTTCTCGGTACACAAACTCTATCTTTGAACATCAGACTTCCATTGGAACTAATCCAGAAATCGGACTCAACATCTGACTCTCACTGAGCTCTCTTTGCTTGCAATTCACTATCCTCTTTCTGAGCCTCAAAGATCTCTTGGAGGAACATTGATCTATCTCTCAACTCAGCTAGAATAGAACCATCGTCGGATAAGGTCATCCACGAATTCATTGCCCTTAATGCAAATAGGGACTTTCTACTCAAAGCATCAGTGACTACATTCGCCTTTCCAGGATGGTAGTCGATGACCAACTCATAGTCTTTTATCAACCCTAACCATCTCCGTTGCCTTAAGTTCAACTCTTTCTGCATCATCAAGTACTTCAAACTTTTGTGATCGGTGAAAATCTCACATCTTTCACCATATAAATGGTGTCTCAAAATTTTCAATGCGAACACTATGGCAGCCAACTCTAAATTGTGCGTCGGATAATTCTTCTCATAGGGCTTTAGCTGTCTTGAGGCATAAGCAATCACTTTACCTTCTTGCATAAGTACACGGCCTAATCCGTTTAAGGATGCATCACTGTATATCACAAACTCTTTCCCCGACTCGGGTTGTACTAAAATTGGAGCTTCTGTTAACAATGCCTTCAGTTTCTCGAAACTTTGTTGGCATCTTTTTGTCCACTCAAACTTTACATTTTTTTTGTAACAATTTCGTCATCGGAGTTGCAATCATGGAAAACCCCTTGACGAATCGTCTATAATAGCCAGCTAGGCCTAGAAAACTTCTAATCTCAGAGATATTCCTCGGTGGTTTCCAGTCAACAATAGCTGCAATTTTACTTGGGTTCACTCTTACTCCATCTCCCAAGACAATATGCCCCAGAAATCCTACTTCTTTAAGCCAAAATTCACTTTTATTGAACTTGGCATACAACTGATTTTCTCGTAGAATCTGTAAAATTGTCCGTAGGTGCTCAGCATGCTCTGGCTCATCACAGGAATAAATCAATATGTCATTAATAAACACGACTACAAACTTATCGAGGTATGGCCTAAAAATGCGGTTCATTATATCCATGAATATCGCGGGAGCATTGGTCAAACCAAAGGGCATGACCAAAAATTCATAATGTCCATACCTCGTTCGAAAAGCGGTCTTCGACACATCTGACTCCCTTACTCTCAACTGGTAGTATCCCGATCTCAAGTCTATTTTGGAGAACACAGGGGCTCCCTTCAATTGATCGAACAAATCATCGATCCTTGGCAATGGATACTTGTTCTTCACTGTCACTTTATTAAGCTGACGGTAATTTATGCATAATCTCATGGTGCCATCTTTCTTTTTCACAAATAAAACTGGAGCACCCCATGGAGAACAACTTGATCTTACAAAGCCTTTATCTGTCAACTCTTGCAACTGTGACTTCAGCTCTCTCAACTCTGTTGGAGCCATTCTGTAAGGAGTAATAGATATTGGTACAGTACCAGGAGCTAGCTCAATGTTGAAATCAACCTCTCTTCTGGAGGCGCCCCGGTAATTCCTCGGAAAAACGTCCAAGTACTCACATACTATCGGCACTGACTCAATCTTTAGCTCTGTTCCTCTAGCATTCATCACAAAGGCAAGATACGCCTCATACCCTTTTCTTATATATATCTCTGTGCCATCATATGAGAAATTATTACTGGCAATTTATCTTGTTCATCTGATTCTACATTAAGAGTGTCCCCATTCTCACATCTCATCTCAAAATATTTCTTCCCACAATTTACTATTACATCATGAGTGGTCAACCAGTCTATACCAAGAATGATGTCAAACTCATCAAATGGTAACAACATAAGGTTTGCTTTAAAATAATGACCTCTAATCATCAATGCGCAATCATTACATACTTTATTGACCAGCACACTTTGGCCTAATGGATTAGACACTTTAATCACAAATTCTGTAGACTCTATAGGCATACTCATACTGGATACTAGTTTCATGCAAATGTAAGAGTGTGTGGATCCGGGATCTATTAAAGCAATAACTTTAATATCATGAAGAGAAAAGGTACCCGTAATAACATCAAGAGAAGATGCCTCTTTGCGAGCGCGAATGGCATACATCCTTGCAGGTGCCCTAATCTCGGGTCTCGCAACCTACTTGATCATTATGTCAGAGTCTTAAAATTTATATAATGAATGATCTAGCCTAGAAACTAACTGTGACAACGATTGAGGCAAGCGCACCTATCGAACAGTAGTATAGTTTAGTGGCAAGACCGGAATGTCGAACCCAAAGGAACTAAAAGTACTAATACTAACTTTTTTTTCTATTATTTAGCCTAAGAATTGAAGTGAATTATTGTTTAATTTAAAATTAACTAACTACTAAGCTAAAGACGCCAAGACAAAGAGAATGAATTGGGGAAATACTTGTGGGAAAAACCAATTGGTTAAGACAATACCCAAGGAAGAATCCACCTAGACTTCACTTGTTATCTAACTCTGAACCAGATGATTTATTCACTTGACTTGATCCGTAGGATTCCCTAATGTATATTAATACCTCTGTCGAGGCTACTAACGTTTAACACTAGGTTGATTAATTGAAATCCCTTTCTAATTAAAACCCTTAGAATTGCATTAACTCGATCTATGGACTCCCATATTAGGTTTGACCCTAATCCGGTAGATTTTCGTCATCCTATGTCTAGGGTTGCGATCAACTCCGCTTAATTATGCTAGATCTACTCTTAGACAGGGACTTTTACTCCACTACCTAAGCACATCAATACTTGAATCAATACCCTGAAATATCAAAGCAAGAATTAAGAACACATAATTAAGAACAAATCAAGTATTTATCATATAGTTCAGAAAATGATAACAAGATTCGTCTTAGATTTCATCCCCCTCAGGTATCTGAGGGGTTTAGTTCATACTTATAAAAGAATACATCTCAGAAGAAAAGATAAAACAAAACATAAGAAAACCCTAAAACCCCCTGAAGGAATTGAAGGAGAGATTCGTCGTCTTGAGTATGATTTCAGCTTCTTGAGATGAATCAACTGGCTTTCTTCGAGTAAATCCCACGATTCTGACCTCTCTTGCTCGGCTCCTTGGCCTAGCTGGACGCTCCGATAGAAGGCTTCTATCGACCCCCTCTTTAGGTCATACTTAGGGTGTTTATATAGACTTTGGAATGTCTTTCTTCGCCCCTAAGTATCCTAATCCGAATAAAATTCTCCTTGGTCATGGCAGGGACACGCCCGTGTGAATCGAATTGTGGACCGTGGTTGAGCCTGCTAGGAGGCACGGCCGTGTGGTGAAACCCAAGGCCGTGTCGATTTCTAACTTTGGGTAAATTGGTCCATTTTTGGCCCGTTTTCCGTTCTTTTCATCCTCCTATGCTCTCCTAAGTATAAAACATGAAATTAAAAGATTAAGAGCACCAAATTCTATAATTCAAGGGATAAATCATCCAAAAGCATGCTAAATGTGGAGATAAAATATGTTACTATTACGGTTTATCAAATACCCCCACACTTAAGCTTTTGATTGTCCTCAAGCAAAATTCTCAACTTGCAATTAAAACGAACTTCCTTAACCCATAACCTTCATCAACAATGTTTCATCATAATTCATAGGTAATTCATACATTGATAACTTAACCAGAAAGTTCCTAAAGATTCAAACAATCAAAGTCATAGTTTTTATAGTACGAAAAATAGGTGTTTCCCCTTACCTAAATAATTACCTCTGATTCAAAATCGACAAAAATTGACATCCTCACTAAATATTCACTCAAATCACTCAAAGTGTTTAAGGTTCAAAGAAAAGCACTCAGAAGTCGAACATGAAAAGTTAACACCATAGGCTTGCATGAAAATCAAATCTCCACCACTGTAAAATGATATGATACACAAATCAAAAGGTCTTTTATGGGTTGTAACGGGGCTTGGGTTAAAGGTGTGGATAAAGGCTTGAATTAGAGGGTTAGTATCGAGACTGAATTGACAAATTACCTAACTAAAAAGTTGTACTAATGCTAAATAATTACATCAAGGAAACTTAATACTAATAACATGAGCTTTTTCTAAAGATAATGAAATTAATAGTTTGAGCTCATAGAACTAATAATGAATATACTTCATTTTTTTAAGAACAAATCAAGTACAATAATAGTATAGAATTTAATAATTGAAATAAAGAAAATAGTTAAGTAACCGATCAAATTAAATCTCGATATAGGGGTAGTCAAGAAAAATGGTGAAAACAAATACAAAGTTGGTTTTGGGTTAATGTTGAGGGTGAGTTAATAAAAGGGTTGTTAGGATCAAAGGGGTTCACTAGGGGTTAATTGTGAGGGTAGGCTTTTAGTGGAGTAAGTGGGTTAAAACCTAGGTGCCTTTATCATCTTAATATATCAAATCAAAGGTGTGGTCTCGACGTGTATAATAGAAGCAAGTTCTAGAATAACAAATCAATGTTGACACACTCATAATCAATAAAGTGAGCACGAAAAGGAATGTATGCTCTAAAAGGCTCAAAACCTCACAAAAATTATGGGCTTTTTGATATCAACCTTGTAAATTTCAAACTTCAAGATAATACTTAAATTCAGGTAGACAACCTAACAAAACTTTTACTTCTGAAAATAGACTTATCATGCTTGATTCTCTAGTCTCCTAAAGTTTATATCATCACTGCATAATTATCAATGACTTAATCCAAAACATATCAATAAAAATCATAAATCAAAGGAAGTTTCATTTTAATCGTAATATGAGAAAATTATTTAAGAACAAGGCCTAATTCAGGGATTTGAGAATAATGCAAAAAGTTAGGCACTTTTAAGATTCACCCCCACACTTAAGATGTACATTGTCATCAATGTACAAAGATATATATGAACAATATTTTATGAAAATCAAAAGAGAGGGAGAAGTGAAACTTCCTGAATTATGGATGAAATCCTTGGAGGATGATCAATGATGAACATGATGACTAGGCATAGGTGAAGGTGGTGGAGAATACTCCGGTGGTCTGTTCGTTCCTTGAGTGGCACCTTGAACCTTTTTAAACTTCAAAGTCATCAGTAAAGTTTTTAGGGAGTTCTTATTTAATGGACGTTTGTTAAAGTTACTCGAGAGTTAAAAAGCCAGAGATAAAAAAAATCAAATTATACTTAAAAATTTATAGAGTTTAATAATAAAGGAAAATGAACTAAAATAAAATAAATAAATAAAAATAAAAAGGACTCAAAGGTCCTCATCATCGGAGTGATCTCGAGGTGGTGGCGGCGGCGATATGTGAAAAAGCTGATAATATCGACCACGGCCGCCTCACACGGTCGTGTGGATCTATCTCAGCCTGTGTTCTTTAGGCAGTTTCGACCACGGCCGCGTTGCACGACCGTGGCATTTTGTCGGAGTCCGTGTCTTGGGGAAAATTTTTATCCTATTTCTGCACGATATCCGCCACGCTGATACGCATACTCGTGGTGTCCACACGGCCACGCCCGTGTGCAAGGTCGTGTGGTATGGAAACCTACGCCAAAAAATTTGGTTAGTTTTTAGTTAGATGCTAAAATTCAAAAATATGGACGTTAGTGGGGTTAGTGCTCTGGCCGCTGCCCGAGAAGCGCTGCTTTAAAGTCTTGAGCTAGACTTACTGTTATTCGTATGGCCATGGTGGTTTACGGATTCGAAACTCCTTTTTCTTACTATCAATTCTATCAACATATGGTTTGAGTCGGGTAATATTTACCTCGAAAGTGCCAAAATTAGAATGTGTTACCTCGACCGTTCCGTATGGAAAGACCTTAAGTATTGTAAAAGGAGTCGTACCGTTTGTATTAAGCTCTGAAGCGGCTATTCGAGGGTCAGTTGTATCTGACAGTACCTGGTCCCCAACTTTGAAGTGATTGGTTCCTCCTTTAATACCCGATGTCCTAGCCGTGTCAAGAACCTGAAGAGTGATCGTTTCGTCACTTACACGAAATGTTAGCTCACGTGGTAGTTTATTTCGTAGAATTGCTGGGCACACTGCGTTTAGCTCTAAATGCGACATATCGTCTAACTTCCGTTTGTTTGTCAAAAACTCTTTTGAAAATTTCCTTGAATCTGGCATCTACAAAAGAGCTTCAAGAAATGGCAAGTTAATATGTAAATTTTTTGGAAGTTTAAGAAATTTACCAAATTGTTCCTCTGTGTGGTCTTTCTTCATTGCATTGGGGTATGGCACACGAGGTTGGTACTCTATAATTATCGGGTTTGGTTTATCATGGCTTACCTTAACCTTACCTTCCTCTACCACATTCTCTTGTTTCAATTTTGGTTCATCTAACCCTTCACTGTCCTGAGCAGTTATTGTTTGAGGTTGCTCTCTTGGGTTAGTTTCGGTGTTGCTAGACAAGATACCTTGTGGTCTTTCTGAGATCAGCTTAGCAAGCTGACCTATTTGATTCTCGATTTCTTAAATCGACGCTTGTTGATTTTTAAGTGTTGTTTCAGTGTTTTGAAAGCGTGTTTCTGACACCGAGATAAATTTCGTTAGCATCTCCTCAAGGTTTGGCTTCTTTTCCTACTGGTAAGGTGGTTGTTAAAAACCTGGAGGAAGTTGCGGTCCTTGACCACCCCACAAAAAATTGGGATGGTACCTCCAACCTGCATTATATGTGTTACTATAAAGATTATTTTGAGGTCTAGAATAGTTACCCATATAGTTGACTTGTTCGTTCTCTGTGCTAGGGTTGCAGGATAGATATTTTGTGTTGTTCACCCTTCCTCCATTTGTATCGTACTTTATTACCGGATGTACTGGCGTAGAACCATACCAACCATCAATTTTTTTATTTAAAAGCTCTACCTGGTTAGATAACATGGTGACTGCGTCAAGGTTGAAAACACCGGTTACTTCATTAGGCTTTGTACTCATGACTTGCCACTGATAATTATTCAGTGACATCTCTTCGGTTTCTGCGAGTGGTATGTTTTTTTTTACTGTCAAAAATCAAGGGTCCTGACGGGTTTCTTCTAGTCATAAACTAGAAATACCTACCAGAAGCAAAGAAAGTGAAAAATTAGCAAAGTTAAAATAAAATAAAAAAATAAAAATAAATTGCAAATAAATAAAATGGCTAAAGTAATAAAAATTGAGCGTTCTTAATATTTTGGTTCCCCGGCAACGGCGCCAAAAACTTGATCGTTATGTCAGAGTCTTAAAATTTATATAATGAATAATCTAGCCAAGAAACTAACTGTGACAGCGATTGAGGCAAGCGAACCTATCGAATAGTAGCATAGTTTAGTGGCAAGACCGGAATATCGAACCCAAAGGAACCAAAAGTACTAATACTAACTTTCTTTCTATTATTTAGCCTAAGAATTGAAGTGAATTATTGTTTAATTTAAAATTAACTAACTACTAAGCTAAAGACGCTAAGACAAAGAGAATGAATTAGGGAAATACTTGTGGGAAAAACCAATTGATTAAGACAATACCCAAGGAAGAATCCACCTAGACTTCACTTGTTATCTAACTCTGAACAAGACGATCTATTCACTTGACTTGATCCGTAGGATTCCCTAATGTATATTAATACCTCCGTCGAGGCTACTAACGTCTAACCCTTGGTTGATTAATTGAAATCTCTTTCTAATTAAAACCTCTAGAATTGCATTAACTCGATCTATGGACTCCCATATTAGGTTTGACCCTAATCCGGCAGATTTTCGTCATCCTATGTCTAGGGTTGCGATCAACTCCGCTTAATTATGCTAGATCTACTCTTAGACAGGGACTTTTGCTCCACTGCCTAAGCACATCAATACTTGAATCAATACCCTGAAATATCAAAGCAAGAATTAAGAACACATAATTAAGAACAAATCAAGTATTTATCATATAGTTCAGAAAACGATAACAAGATTCGTCTTAGATTTCATCCCCCTCAGGTATCTGAGGGGTTTAGTTCATACTTATAAAAGAATACATCTCAGAAGAAAAGATAAAACAAAACATAAGAAAACCCTAAAACCCCCTGAAGGAATTGAAGGAGAGATCCGTCGTCTTGAGTATGATTTCGGCTTCTTGAGATGAATCAAATGGCTTTCTTCGAGTAAATCCAATGATTCTGACCTCTCTGGCTCGGCTCTTTGGCCTAGCTGGACGCCTCGACAGAAGGCTTCTGTCGACCCCCACTTTAGGTCATACTTAGGGTGTTTATATAGACTTTGGAATGTCTTTCTTCGCCCCTAAGTATCCTAATCTGAATAACATTCTCCTTGGTCACAGCAAGGACACGCCCGTATAACACGCCCGTGTGAATCGAATTGTGGACCGTGGTTGAGCCTGCTAGGGAGGCACGGCCGTGTGGTGAAACCCCAGGCCATGTCAATTTCTCACTTTGGGTAAATTGGTCCGTTTTTGGCCCGTTTTTTGTTCTTTTCATCCTCCTATGCTCTCCTAAGTATAAAACATGAAATTAAAAGATTAAGAGCACCAAATTCCATAATTCAAGGGATAAATCATCCAAAAGCATGCTAAATGTGGAGATAAAATATGTTACTATTACGGTTTATCACTGCTCTCTAGGGTTACGTCTACCACTTGCTCCACTACCCGGGTTCTTCTGCGGTCTTCCTCTGACCATTCTCCTAGATCTTGGGTTCTGTGTTCTCTCTTCTTTCATCATATCAGGACAATTTTTTATAAAGTGATACTGAGAACCACATCTGAAACAAGCATTTTCATGCGCTCGACACTCACCAAGATGACGTCTACCGCACTGTGGGCATTCCGGTCTATCAGATCGAATGTTCCCCCACACTAGTGACTGAAGTAGTTTGTGCATTATTTCCTGAATACTGTTTACCCTTGTTTCTACTTGAAAACCCTGTGGATGAAGCCGATCGGGTGGAGAAATCTCTTGACTTCTTGGAAGAGGGTTGGAATGACTTATTCCACTGTCTCTTTCTCGAGTCACGAGACTCCATTTCAGATTTTCTCTTCTCTTTTACTAGCTCTTCGGCTTTACAAGCCCGCTCCACTAACACCCCAAATTCTTTTAATTCTAGGACAGCAACAAACAACTTAATGTCCTCATTTAGTCCATCTTCGAATCTCTTGCTCATGATGGCCTCGTTGGATACACACTCTCGAGTGTATTTACTGAGTCGTACAAACTCGCGCTCATAATCAGTCACGGACATCTTGCCTTGCTTCAGTTCTAGGAATTCCTTTCTTTTCTGATCAATAAATCTTTGACTGATGTACTTCTTTCTGAACTCTTCTTGAAAGAATTCCCATGTAATCTTTTCTCTTGGTACTACCGACACCAATGTGTTCCACCATTGATAGGCAGAATCTCTTAAAAGAGAAACTACACACTTCATGCATTCCTCAGAAGTGCATGACAACTCATTAAATACCCTAATGGTATTTTCTAACCAGAACTCGGCCTTTTCCGGATTATCATCCTTTCTAGCCCAGAATTCTTCTGCCCCATGTTTCCTGATCCTATCAACCGGAGGTTTGTCTCCTCTTACCACTTCTACTACTTGAGGGGCTACTGGAATAGGTTGAGGAATAGGCGGGGGTGGAGGGGGTTGTGCATTCGGGTTCGTACGAACGAACTCCGTATACCATGTGTTCATCATGTAAAGGAAGGCTTCTCTAGCCTCTTCTCCTCCTCCTTGACTCACCGTAGTGGGTCTATTCTCATTCTTGTTCGGCACTGTCCCTTCAGCGGGAGCCGGCGCGTTACTTTCTATGTCATCCACAACAGCTCTTTCGGGATCCATTTACTATATGTATAAACATAATTTAAGTCGTCAGGAGTCGTCACACTATCATTATAAAAACATTCTTACGTATGGCATGTATAGCTAGACTCGTGCTCATGCTACGTTAGTCCTAGAACCGACTAAACCATAGCTCTGATACCACTAAATGTAATGACCCGATACCTGAGTCCAAAATTGAGACTGGATAGGAGACATTACTATACTTGAACTTACTAAAACATGTACTTTCGGGCTGTAAAATTTCGTTTCAAATTAGAACTTCTCCTTCTTAGTCAAATCATACATTTCATGGGCCTACGAGGCCTTAAACTCACGTCTGAAAACTTTCAGAGTTCAACCGGAAACTTTTACTCACTTTGTAAACTTTTCCTCAAAACAGGGGTCACACGCCCGTGTGACTTGGGACACGCCCGTGTACCCCTAAGACATGCCCGTGTCTACCACCCGTGGTCGACACTGACTAATTTCACACGGCCTTGACGCGCCCGCGGCCCCGGCCAGTGTGCCAAACCTTGGCATTCTGACTTATCCACACGGTCCATACACGCGCCCGTGTGCTTCAGCCGTGTGGCAATTCAAATTCCAAGTGCAAGGTGCAGACTTCACACGGCCTGGGCACACGTCTATGTTCTAGCCGTGCCTCCTACACGGTCTAGACACACGCCCATGTCTCTACTCCTGTGGGAGATTAGAAGGCTATCTACCAAGCCTTTATCCACTCTGAAATCAAGATCAATTTAATACCCTATTCAACAACTCAAGTACTACATGAAAACATGAACTGTAACATCCTGAAAAGGGCCTATGCATTTTTGGTTTAATTGTACGAAATGACATATCTTATGTGTTATGAATATATTTTGAACACTTTTGGAAACCTGGAAATGTATGGAAATGTTAAGTTTAAAAGAGGAAAGTGAACATTTTTAGAACCTTGGAAATGTAAGGAAATGTCTTGTAAGGAAATGTCATGGAAATGTAAGGAAATGTCTTGGAAATGTAAGGAAATGTCTTGTAAGGAAATGTCATGGAAATGTAAGGAAATGTCAAGTTTACAGAGCCAATCGAAAATTTTTGGAAACTTAGAAATGACCTAGAAATGACGAGTTTTAAGGTTTAAAAGGGGAAATTAAGGCAAGGTTTGACACACAAACAGGCTTGGAAAAGTGGTCTGAAGATGCCACTTAGGGCCTATGGAAATGGCGCCACATGCAAGGTGTTGGGCCTAAGTTCGAGTCACATGGGAAGCAAATAAAAGAAATTTTATTTTGCTACAAGTAGTAGAGAGGTGGACGGCACATGGCTATAAATTAGGAGCTTTTATTATTTTATAAATAGTGGATAAATAAGGGATTTATTTATCATTATTTTTAAGAGATAATTGTTGGATTAAATTCTTTTAATTTGAATAAAGAGATAAAGAGGAAAATAAGGGAGAAGTGATGGCCAAGTAAGGGACTTTGAGTTTAATAATTTCCGCTAAGTAAGGATAGTTGCTGAATTATCTTTTATTTTAAGTGATAATTAAAGAGATAAAGCTATTAAAATAGAGGAGTGGTGGCCAAGTAAGGGACTCCTTAGATGATAATTTCGGCTATAAAAGGAAGGAAGGAGGGCTACTCATCAATTTGTGCTTCCTCTTTTCTCTGCCGAATTCTTAGTGCTCTCTTCTCTTCTGATCTTTCTTTTCTTTTGTCAAGTCGAGATTAAGTAATTGTTGGAACCTAGCCGAATATTTTCCTCTCCATTAGAAGCCATAGCCGAATCCTCCATCTTTATTCTTCCTTCTCTTTTCTTTCCAATCCATCAAAAGCCGAGTCTTTGAGGGGCTTCAAGCATAGGTGCTGTCGATTTCTTCAAGAAAGGGTAAGAACAAGTTTTGATTTCTATTATTTTCTTTTACATTTGTCGAAATCTAGGACTAATCCCATCAATATTCTTATTTGTCGAAATTTGGAAGGATTCTTTCGGGATTTTTGCCATAGTCGACTATAAAGGAAAAGATCTTCGGGATTTGACCATCAAGGTAAGTCATATCTGACATTCGGCAAAGGGCCATTGATTGTGATTAAAGGTTAGAAGTTGATCTAACATGTGGTTTTAGGGATTTCGACAGAAGCTATAACCAGTAGATAATTTCGAGATTTAAGATCCTTAAGTGATTAGCCGATTTCAAAGGGGAAGAATACAAGTTTTCGGGATTTGATTAATTATCAAATCGGCAACAAGGGATTTAGGATCTAAAGCGATAGATCAGTTTTTCGGGATTTAAGTGAACCGCTAAGTGTATCAGGTGTGTACCCCACACTAATTCTTAATATGTTTTATGGCTGTGTTTAATTAAAATATGTGATATTAAGAATATGAAAGTGGCTAAGGTACCATGATATGGTACAAAGTACTCAGGTACGTTTCCTACTTCCACTAGGATTATGAAATATGTTATTTATAACATGTGAAAATTTATAAGAATGAGAATTTAAGTATGATATGCATGATATGAATAATATGGGTCATTCGGGATATATGAAAAAGGGGAAGTGAAGGTGATGACTACGGTCTCACTATCCGAATGTGGTGACTTCTTGGCCACATTATCCGAATGTGGTAACTTCGGTTACATTATTCTGAATGTGGTGTCTTATGACACAATTATTATCGTGGCTATGCCACAAATTTTATATGGGCGATGAGCACGTCGATCGTAGCGCATCGCTTCGATGGAGTGTAGCGGATGGAGGGTTGACTTAGTAGTCCCCACGGTGTGACTGGCAGGTACGGGGGTGTGTAGCGGATGTACAACTAGGTTTGGGTTTGGGAATGCATCATAACATGTATTCTATGTTTTGAATGTGTAATATGTGATATGTCTGATTCTATTATGATTTAGTGTCGTGTACACATTGAGTCTGTTTGACTCATCCCGTTGGGGAACATTTTTCAGTGTGATGAATAAAGATGGACCTGGACTACAGAACTTGTGGTGGCCATGCTCAACATGAAGTTTATATTTTTTTGAGGACTCTTGAATTTATTTTAGTACTTTGAATTATTTTGGGAATTATTTGATATAATAAGGCCATAAGGCCATAGTTGAATTACTTTACACTTATTTTTATTTATTATGATTATGAATTTTATCTATTAAAATTTAATTAAAATTTCTTTTAAACTAAACCCTAAATATTTTGTCATTTAAGATAAAATGGATTTCAATATAAAAAGAACCTGTTTTCAACACAAGCCCAACCCAAAATAATATTTTTCTTAAAATCACACAAGTTTTCCTAAGAACAAAAGAATTTTGAACCAGTTTACTTGAGGAACATACCAAATCTGGTCAAAGCTCGTGGGTCGGGTTTGGGGTGTTTCATGAACAATGATGCATAATCATCAACATTGGTATAAATAAACTTGGCAAATATTGGCCAATCTCTTTAGCCATATACAAAAGAATGCTAAACTTGATAGTCAACACTTTGGCTCTTCTTAAAACATAACTCAAAATGAAATGCTTCCTATACATGCCATACTTAATATAAACAACTTGGCTATACCAAAATAGTGATTGATAGTGTGCTCCGAGCTCCGACGTTAATGATCCACGAGTTAGCTTGGCGGGACTACATGGAAAGAAAGAATTAAAGACGTAAGCATTTAGCTTAGTAAGTTTGCATGTAGTGCATATAGCAACATATTTGCTTAACATAACTCATTCATTAATAAAGGCATTGCCGAACTCATATGCTTGAGCTCACTTACTCTTAATAATTCTTACATATCTCATGGTACTTACTAGTCTCATGCTTGTAAGGTAAACAAGGTAACTGTATCACTTAATCACATAGATTAGCATACTTTGCTATGGTAAGCATAATCTTAACTTCATCATTCATAACATGAATAATACTTTTAGTTAACTTTAACTAACATATTTTGATGATAGCTTTACTTGCTTAACTTTCTTGCTTTCTCATTTATTCTTTACTCTTTTTGTAACATCCTAAAATTTGGAATTTTATGTGTTGCATTATTTTTGGTGTTAAGCTTGTTAAATTATTAATTTTGTATGTTTAGGAGGTCCTGAGAAGGCTCAGGGTTTATTTGGACCTAGTAATTTTTTTTGTCATTTAGCACTTTGAGGAAGTGGAGTAAGTGACCTTGAAGCATATGGGAATAATTGAGTAAATAGCTTGCATAATTGAGCATTTAGTAAAGAGGTAGTGGCGCCATATGATGGACTTGATGGGAGGAAGTTCGACTCACTTTGTGTACAAATTTGGATTTTTTTATTTTTTGCACTCATCCATCAAGTGTCGGCCAAGCATGTTATTATGGTAAGTTGGACTTTCATTTTTATGGCAAGATGGCTAAAGAGATTAAGGAAAGATTGAATTTGGGAAAAGGAATCAAAAGAAATAGGTAAGTAAGGGGGACAAGAGGCTTATTTTGTGGATAGTGTTTTGGAAAGTATGGGTGGCAAATTGTTGACCATTTTAGCTATGTATGTGGACGGTTTTGGGGGCTTAAGGGGCATAGCCGAATTTCTGTTAGTGCTGGTAAGGCTTTAGTGTTAGTTTTGGACAATTTCATTAGCATCAAGTGTGTTTTTTTTCTCTTCCCAAATTCTTTTCTCCTAGCCGAATTTGGTCTTGGCAATAGGTGAAAGTTTTAGTTTTGTTTTTTTGGCCAAATTTCATTTATGCAACATTGGTGACATTTTTCTTTCTCTCAAAATCTTCTTTCTTGTCGATTCTTCAAACCATTGGTGAATTTATTCTCATCTTTTCTTCTTTTGTTGCCGAATGTACACAACTTTGAGACCATTTCTTTTGTTCACTCATCATTCTTGAAAACCGAAACTAATCCACCATTCTACTTCTTTCCCTTCTTTTCCTTTCGCAAAATCCTTCAAGCATCACTTCCACTCAAATATTATTCACCATAGCTGAATATTGATTTACATTTTCTCTATAATCGAACTCTCATTTCTTTTCTACCGTTCCTCTCATTCGTACTTACATTCAATCTTTGATCAATTGGTAAGTGTTCTTCCAACATTTTATCTTGTTTTTTTTTCTCTTAGTGCCGAATATAAGTTTTGATTTGGGAGGGTCATATGAACCGAAACCATCATATTATTATACTCTCTCAAATAAAATCATTCTCTTCCTTGTAGTGGAATAGTGGAGTGTCGATTACTACAACATCGCTTAATCGGCTTTAGCCATAGGAAGATCGTGTGAAACGGGAATTTCATTGTTCAAGGTAAGGAAGTTCTCTCATAGTCTTTTCAATAACTCCCTTGGTTATTGTATTAATCGGACTGAAGGATAATTTATCGACTATATGTTTTAGGTACTTAATTGCTTGATTTATCATCTTGCGATCATACGGATTTTGTGGTAAGCCGACCTTACTCCTAAGATCGATCGTTCATAGTAACGTAATATTAGTTGGACTAATAATTGTTTTCAATGGAGGCAAGCAATATCGAATCAAAAGGGGTAGTGATTGGTGATCGAAAAAGGAGCGAATTTATGATCCCCACTCCTAAATTCAAGCGAAGGGTTGTTTCGGCTATGCGAGACTTTCCACCGGGTTGTGGACCCTCATCCGGTGAGAATCAATTATTCGAGGTCATTTGCAATTGTGAGGCATCAGCGATTCGGGATTTTCCACCGGGTTGTGGACCGTCAACCAGGGAGAATCGACAAATCGTAGTTGTTCCTAACTCCGAGGGTAATTGTTAGATCGTTTGTTTTTAAATATATTTATTAAATCGCGTATGTTGACTAATCATACGTTATAAACTTTTAGGTTTCAACGATCGAGAAAGCGTAGTGCTAACCGTAATCAGGTGTGTAATCTCACACCATATTTCGTGGGTTAGATATTTTAAAAACGTGTTAGTGGTAAATCGCTTGATTAAATCACATTTTGGTGAAATTGGGTAAAATGACATAGTTATCACTATTTTGGTAATGACTATGAAATTGGTATTAAGACTGTAAAAATTACGAAAATACCCTTAATGGGCCAAATAAAAATATTTTGCTAAATGGGCCAAATCGACATATGACTATATGGGCCGATTGATATTTGACTATATGGGCCGATTGATATTTGACTATATGGGCCGATGTGATAATTTGATATATGGGCCAATTTGAGATTTACTATACGGGCCGATGTGATATTTTGATATATGGGCCAAGATGATAATTTGCTTAATTGGCCTACTTGATAAATTGTTATAATGGGCCATAATGTTTGTAAGAAATATCTGAATAAATTGTTGTGAATTGTTACGCATTATATACATGATTTGCATGGGATGGGATATTGATGAAGAGAAGTTCTGGTAGCTCTGCTACGTAATTCTGGTGGCTCTGCCACAAATATGAAAAATGGCAATGCCATGTAAATTTTGTTAATCTGGTGGCTTGACCACAAACTTGATATATACGGCTAAATGCCTACATTTGGTGTGTTGGCGGGGTGGGTGACTAAAGCTCTCCACAGGTGTGCCGGTTGGTACGGGTGGTGTGTAGCGGATGGAAATCGGGTTTGGTTTGGGAATTGCATATCATATGCATATTATATATGATATTATTTTTATAATTGTAAATGGGTTTTGGCTCAATTGAAAGTTTAATTGAAATTTTGGCCCAGTGGACAATGGTAATTGGGTTACACACTGAGTTCTAGTAACTCACCCCCATTTTCCTTATCCCTTTCAGGTAATGATCAGTGATGGAGACTTGGGCCGTAGATGACTCGGTGGAGGCCATACTTCGTAAATGGTTAAATTTGAATTTTGGATTTCTTTTAGTATTTTTAATTACTTTACTATTTTTGAATTAAGGTTGTAATAAGGGCTCTAGATTAATTTTTGTTTTGTTTATTGTGTGATGAATTTATAAACTGCTTAAAGTATTTCAAATTATAATTTTATTTTTCTAAAAACTTAAATAAATGATTTATTCAAAAATGAATATTTAGAAAGGATTTCATAATAATTTTTCATATTTAAACCGAAAAATTAATCTTAAGATTTTCATCGATACTTTTCGAAAAATACATTTTTATTTCTTTTAAAATTTTCTCGAACTGTTAACGATATTTTTAAAATTTCGATTTATAAGATCTTACATCTCAAATTGTCGATTTATCGATCAAATCTTTTACTCAATAAATACTTTGTCAAAATTTTGAAATATGTTTTATTTAAAAAGGAATCAAAGTGTATTTATTTTGTGTGACATGTCAAATTTGGCCTTAACGCATAGGTCGAGTTTGGGGTGTTACATTTTATGGTATTAGAGCCCGGTTTAAAACTCGACTGTGGTTTGGGTTCAAAAACATTTTTGTTCAAAACTATTTTGAATTATAGAGCGTATGTCTTTAAAGGAAGTATGGCACCACGAGTATCCGGCCCCAAGTCAAGTAAGTGTATGTTAATTGAATGATTATTATTATTGTGATATGACTATAGGAACACTCTAGAACTTTTAGTTTTAGATGTTGAAACTATAGAGATTGAGACTATAGGATGCGTTTACGAAAACGACTTTACTTCTTATACCTCATAAGATATTATTTAATAAATATCAAAATAGTATACTGATTCATAAAACTTGTAATCAGATTAAATCGAAATATTCAATATGAGCGCTAGAGGATGTGGACGTGGTAGACGTGGCCGTGGTAGAGGCCAAGGTGCTAGAGTTGTGTTTGAGGCATCGGGACATGTGCCGGAAATGGACGTACCGGCGTCACCTGTGTCGAAAAATGGATCACATGACCGTATGAGAGAAGACATTGCTCTGTCCCAAGCAATGTTATGAGTCTTGGAAAGGGTTGCTGGGGCTAGATCGGGGCCAGTAGCTCGTGGTTCAATATCAGAGCGACTCAGATCAAATGGTGCTGAGGTTTTTAGGGGTATCTCGGGTGTAGCCCCAAATGTTGCAGAGTATTGGCTCAAAGCTGTGGAGCAGATCATGGATGATCTGGAGTGCACCGCCGAGCAGAAGCTAAGAGGAGTTGTGTCTTTGTTGAGAGACGAGGCATATCAATGGTGGCTCACTGTTCGGGAAGGCACTCAGGCCGATCGTGTTACTTGGGATTTCTTCAAAACTGCATTCCAAGGGAAGTATGTCGGGGCTAGCTATGTGGATGCCCGAAGGAAGGAATTCCTTAATCTGGTTCAAAAAAGTAAGACCGTGGCAGCTTATGAAGCGGAATTTCTGCGTCTGAGCCGTTATGCCCAAGGTATTGTGCCAACTGACTACGAATGTTGCGTGCTTTTTGAAGACGGGTTGAGTGATGAGTTGCGGGTATTGATAGCCCCACAACAAGAAAGGAATTTCGCCACACTGGTGGAGAAAGCGAAGATAGCCGAAGAGGCTAAGCACTCGGAGCGGCAAAATCGACAAAGAGATAGAGGCAAGAGCAAGAGGGACTTTAAGTACTCGGGTCCTGCTAGAAGGTTTCAGAAGAGGTCTAGGAATGATGAGCCAGCTCAAGCTAGAGTACCAGCTGCTACTAATCAGATACAACCATGTGCTGACTGTGGAAGACGACACTCTGGTGAATGGTGGAAGAGAACCGGTGATTATTTCAAATGTGGTTCTAAGGACCATCAGCTTAAGAATTGTCCTCGACGGACTGCTCTAACTCAGGAAGCTCGTATCCATGACGCACAGTCAGCTAGAGGTGCTCAGCAGCCACCGAGAGGCCGTGGGCCAGGTCGAGGTGGTAATGGCAGAGGACGAGGTCAAGGTGCACCGGGTAGAGGTAATGGTTTCAGGGGTAACGCGGAGGCGAGACAGCCAGGGTTAGTTTATGCGGTCAGATGCTGAGAGGATGGTGATGCACCTGATGTGATAACCGGTACGTTCTTCATATTTGATGTACCTGTTACTGCTTTGATAGATATCGGATCCACCCATTCGTATGTTGCTAGTGCTATATCTGGAAATCTGAACATTAGATCTGAGATTACTGCTAGGGAGATGACAGTAATTAGTCCTTTAGGACAATCTGTGATAGTAAATAAATTGTTTAGAGATGTACCCTTAGAAGTTCAAGGAGAAACATTTTTGGCAGATTTGATGGAATTGCCTTTCGGTGAGTTCGACCTTATTTTGGGCATGGACTGGTTGGTGAAACACCGTGCGAACTTGGATTGTGCTGCAAAGCGGATGACGATAAGAACTTCGGAAGATAAAAAAGTAGGGATGATAGGTGAAAGGAGAAATTATTTATCGAATGTGGTATCTGCTTTAAAGGTAGAATAGTTGTTGCGAAAAGGGTGTGGAGCATTCCTAGCCTTCATTAGCGCGTTGGATGCCAAGGAAGCGTCAGTAGAAGGTGTTAGAACGGTGAAGGAGTTTTCGAATGTCTTTCCCGAGGAACTTCCTGGATTGCCTCCGGATCGGGAGGTAGAGTTTGGCATTGAATTATTGCCAGGAACGGCTCCAGTGTCCATTACTCCATATAGAATAGCGCCGAAAGAATTGGCGGAACTTAAAGCTCAAATGCAGGAGTTGTTGGATCAGGGATTCATTCGACCGAGTGTGTCACCGTGGGGAGCACCGGTCTTGTTTGTCAAGAAGAAGGATGGGTCAATGCATATGTGCATCGATTATAGGCAGTTGAATAAGTTGACAATCAAGAATAGGTATCCGTTGCCGAGAATTGATGACCTATTCGACCAACTGCGAGGAGCTTCAGTTTTCTCGAAGATAGATTTGAGATCGGGTTATCACCAGCTTAAGGTCAAGGAGGCAGATATTCATAAGACGGCATTTCGAACTCGTTATGGACACTATGAGTTCTTGGTGATGACGTTTGGGTTGACCAATGCACCAGCTACATTTATGGACATGATGAACCGAGTCTTTCAACCCTATTTAGATCGGTTCGTGGTGGTGTTCATAGATGACATATTGGTATACTCGAAGAATAAAGAGGAGCATGATTCACATCTGCGAATAGTATTACAAATATTGCGGGAAAAGCAACTTTATGCCAAGTTCAGTAAGTGTGAATTTTGGCTGAAGGAAGTGACCTTCTTGGGACATGTTGTGTCGGCCGAAGGAATTAGAGTTAATCCCCTAAAGTAGAGGTCAGTGTTGGATTGGAAACCACCAAAGTCGCAATCAAATTCGAGTTTCTTAGGGTTGGTCGGTTATTATCGGTGTTTTGTTGAGGGTTTTCGTTGATTGTCGCACCCCGACTAAACTGCTGCGCAAGGAGTACCATTTGTGTGGTCGATCAACAAAGAAGAAAGTTTCGAGAAATTGAAGAAGATTCTCGACTAAGCGCCAGTATTGATTCAACCTGAGGCTGGAAAAGAGTTTATTGTTTACTACGATGCGTCACACACGGGCTTGGGATGTGTGTTGATGCAAGGTGGAAAAGTGGTGGCTTATGTATCTCGTCAGTTAAGGCCGCACGAAGTAAATTATCCCACTCATGATTTAGAGTTAGCTGCGATGGTGTTTGCCTTGAAGATTTGGAGACACTACCTATACGGTGAGAAGTCGATCATTTATACGGATCATAAGAGTCTAAAATACCTCCTTACCCAAAAGGAGTTGAACTTAAAACAGCGGAGGTGGATAGAATTGTTGAAGGATTACGACTTCTCAATCGAGTATCATCCTGGAAAGGCTAACGTGGTGGCAGACGCGTTGAGTCGTAAGGTGATATCGGATTTGAGAGCGATGTTTGCTCATCTCAGCTTGTATGAAGATGGTAGTCTGCTAGCCGAACTTCGTGTGAAGCCTATGTGGTTAGGTCGATTAAAGAAAAGCGCTTATCGATGAAAAGTTGGGTTCCTTACTTCAAAGAAGTGGAAAGTGGTGTAAAAGGGGATTTCGGAATGAATAATGATGGAGTATTGTGTTTCCGCGGAAGAATTTGTATGCCCAAAGATTCGTAATTTAGACAAATGATTCTGCGAGAGGCGCATAGTAGCCCTTATGCTATGCACCCCGGGGGAAATAAAATGTATCGAGATCTCCGTGAGCAGTATTAGTGGCCAGGATTGAAGCGAGAAGTTACTAATTTCGTGAGTAGGTGCTTGATATGTCAACAAGTGAAGGTGGAACATCAATTGCCATCGGGATTGCAACAACCGGTGAAGATTCCCTTATGAAAATGGGAACGGATAACGATGGACTTCGTTAGTGGGCTACCCTTATCGCCTACTAAGAAAGACTCCGTCTGGGTGATAGTGGATCAGTTGACGAAGACTGCCCATTTCCTACTTGTTCGTACGGATTACTCATTACAAAAGTTGGCCAAGTTGTACGTAGCAGAGATTGTGAGGTTACATGGGGTACCAGTGTCTATTATCTCGGACAGGGACCCTAGGTTTACATCACTATTTTGGAAAGCTTTACATGAAGCTTTGGGAACAAAGTTAAATTTAAGCACGGCTTTTCATCCTCAGTCAGATGGTCAGTCGGAAAGAGTAATCCAGATCTTGGAAGACATGTTAAAGGGTTGTGTGATTGACTTCAGGGGTAGCTGGGAGGATTTCCTACCGTTGGCAGAATTTGCGTATAACAATAGTTATCAATCCAGTATCCAGATGGCACCCTACGAGGCATTGTATGGTCGTAGGTGTCGTACTGCCACTTGTTGGACTGAATTGGGGGAGCGACAGTTATTGGGTCCTGAGCTGATATCAGAGACGGAGGAGAAAGTAAAGGTAATTCGAGCACGGTTAAAGGAAGCTTCAGATAGACAAAAATCTTATGCGGATCTGAAGCGTAAGGATATTGAGTTTGCGGTGGGAGATCAGGTCTTTCTAAAGGTCTCACCTTGGAAGAAGATCTTCAGATTTGGAAGGAAGGGCAAGTTGAGCCCTAGGTTCATCAGACCGTACCGTGTGTTGAAACGTGTTGGGCCAGTGGCTTATCAGCTTGAGTTACCTCCAGAGTTGAGTCAGATACATAGTGCATTTCATGTCTCAATGTTAAGGTGTTACCAATCGGATCCGTCTCATATAGTACCGGTAGAAGAAATTGAGATAATACCTGATTTGTCGTTCGAAGAGGAACCAGTGTAAATTCTAGATCGAGACGTTAAGGTACTTAGAAGAAAGACTGTGCCGTTAGTCAAAGTTCTATAGCGTAATCACGGAGCAGAGGAAGCCACGTGGGAGCCTGAGGACGCGATTCGACAACAATATCCTCACCTCTTTTAATCAGGTAAATTTCGAGGACGAAATTTTCTTTAAGGGGTAGAATTGTAACATCCTAAAATTTGGAATTTTATGTGTTGCATTGTTTTTGGTGTTAAGCTTGTTAAATTATTAATTTTGTATGTTTAGGAGGTCCTGAGAAGGCTCGGGGTTTATTTGGACCTAGTAAATTTTTTTGTCATTTAGCACTTTGAGGAAGTGGAGTAAGTGACCTTGAAGCATATGGGAATAATTGAGTAAATAGCTTGCATAATTAAGCATTTAGTAAAGAGGTAGTGGCGCCATATTGATGGACTTGATGGGAGGAAGTTCGAATCACTTTGTGTACAAATTTGGACTTTTTATTTTTTGCACTCATCCATCAAGTGTCGGCCAAGCATGTTATTATGGTAAGTTGGAATTTCATTTTTATGGAAAGATGGCTAAAGAGATTAAGGAAAGATTGAAGTTGGGGAAAGGAATCAAAAGAAATAGGTAAGTAAGGGGGACAAGAGGCTTATTTCGTGGATAGTGTTTTGGAAAGTATGGGTGGCAAATTGTTGACTATTTTAGCTATGTATGTGGACGGTTTTTGGGGCTTAAGGGGCATAGCCGAATTTTTGTTAGTGTTGGTAAGGCTTTAGTGTTAGTTTTGGACAATTCCATTAGCATCAAGTGTGTTTTTTTTCTCTTCCCAAATTCTTTTCTCCTAGCCGAATTCGGTCTTGGCAATTGGTGAAAGTTTTAGTTTTGTTTTTTTGGCCAAAATTCATTTATGCAACATTGGTAACATTTTTCTTTCTCTCAAAATCTTCCTTCTTGCCGATTCTTCAAACCATTGGTGAATTTATTCTCATCTTTTCTTCTTTTTTTGCCGAATGTACACAACTTTGAGACAATTTCTTTTGTACACTCATCATTCTTGAAAACCGAAACTAATCCACCATTCTACTTATTTCCCTTCTTTTATTTTCGCAAAATCCTTCAAGCATCACTTCCACTCTAATATTATTCACCATAGCCGAATATTGATTTAAATTTTCTCTATAATCGAACTCTCATTTCTTTTCTACCGTTCTTCTCATTCGTACTTACATTCAATCTTTGATCAATCGGTAAGCGTTCTTCCAACATTTTATCTTGTTTTTTTTTTCTCTTAGTGCCGAATATAAGTTTTGATTTGGGAGGGTCATATGAACCGAAACCATCATATTATTATACTCTCTCAAATAAAATCATTCTCTTCCTTGTAGTGGAATAGTGGAGTGTCGATTACTACAACATCGCTTAATCGACTTTAGCCATAGGAAGATCATTTGAAACGGGAATTTCATTGTTCAAGGTAAGGAAGTTCTCTCATAGTCTTTTCAATAACTCCCTTGGTTATTGTATTAATCGGACTGAAGGATAATTTATCGACTATATGTTTTAGGTACTTAATCGCTCGATTTATCATCCTGCGATCATACGGATTTTGTGGTAAGCCGACCTTACTCCTAAGATCGATCGTTCATAGTAACGTAATATTAGTTGGACTAATAATTGTTTTCAATGGAGGCAAGCAATATCGAATCAAAAGGGGTAGTGATTGGTGATCGAAACAGGAGTGGATTTACGATCCCCACTCCTAAATTCAAGCGAAGGGCTGTTTTGGCTATTCGAGACTTTCCACCGGGTTGTGGACCCTCATCAGGTGAGAATCAATTATTCGAGGTCGTTTGCAATTGTGAGGCATCAGCAATTCGGGATTTCCCCCGGGTTGTGGACCGTCAACCGGGGAGAACCGACAAATCGTAGTTGTTCCTAACTCCGAGGGTAATTGTTAGATCGTTTGTTTTTAAATAGATTTATTAAATCTCGTATGTCGACTAATCAAACGTTATAAACTTTTAGGTGTCAACGATCGAGAAAGCGTAGTGCTAATCGTAATCAGGTGTGTAATCTCACACCGTATTTCATGGGTTAGATATTTTAAAAACGTGTTAGTGGTAAATCGCTTGATTAAATCACATTTTGGTGAAATTGGGTAAAATGGCATAGTTATCACTATTTTGGTAAAGACTATGAAATTGGTATTAAGACTATGAAAATTACAAAAATACCCTTAATGGGCCAAATAAAAATATTTCGCTAAATGGGCCAAATCGATATATGACTATATGGGCCGATTGTTATTTGACTATATGGGCAGATTGATATTTGATTATATGGGCCGATGTGATAATTTGATATATGGGCCAATTTGAGATTTGCTATACGGGCCGATGTGATATTTTGATATATGGGCCAAGATGATAATTTGCTTAATTGGCCTACTTGATAAATTTTTATAATGGGCCATAATGTTTGTAAGAAATATCTGAATAAATTGTTGTAAATGGCTATGCATTATATACATGATTTGCATGGGATGGGATATTGATGAAGAGATGTTCTGGTAGCTCTGCTACGTAATTCTGGTGGCTCTGCCACAAATATGAAAAATGGCAATGCCATGTAAATTCTGTTAATCTGGTGGCTTGTCCACAAACTTGATATATACGGCTAAATGCCTACTTTTGGTGTGTTGGAGGGGTGGGTGACTAAAGCTCCCCACAGGTGTGCTGGTTGGTACGGGTGGTGTGTAGCGGATGGAAATTAGGTTTGGTTTGGGAATTGCATATCATATACATATTATATATGATATAATTTTTATAATTGTAAAAGGGTTTTGGCTCAATTGAAAGTTTAATTGAAATTTTGGCCCAGTGGACAATGGTAAGTGGGTTACACACTGAGTTCTAGTAACTCACCCCCATTTTCCTTATCCCTTTCAGGTAATGATCAGTGATGGAGACTTGGGCCGTGGATGACTCGGTGGAGGCCATACTTCGTAAACAGTTAAATTTGAATTTTGGATTTCTTTTAGTATTTTCAATTATTTTACTATTTTTGAATTAAGGTTGTAATAAGGCCTCTGGATTAATTTTTGTTTTGTTTATTGTGTGATGAATTTATAAACTGCTTAAAGTATTTCAAATTATAATTTTATTTTTCTAAAAACTTAAATAAATGATTTATTCAAAAATGAATATTTAGAAAGGATTTCATAATAATTTTTCATATTTAAACCGGATAATTAATCTTAAGATTTTCGTCGATACTTTTCGAAAAATACATTTGTATTTCTTTTAAAATTTTCTCGAACTGTTAACGATATTTTTAAAATTTTGATTTATAAGATCTTACATCTCAAATTGTCGATTTATCGATCAAATCTTTTACTCAATAAATACTTCGTCAAAATTTTGAAATATGTTTTACTTAAAAAGGAATCAAAGTGTATTTATTTTGTGTGACATGTCAAATCTGGCCTTAACGCATAGGCCGGGTTTGGGGTGTTACACTTTTGCCCTATGAATTACTATGAATAACGGAGGATACTGAATCTCATCTCACATATATCTCGGTGCCAACGCCATATCCTAGATATGGTCTTACATGGGATCTCTCAACTTGGTATCGATGCCATGTCTTGACATGGACTTAGACGAAGTCTTCCTTGTGTGTTCCCTTGGGAACTTACCATTGCCATGTCTTGACATGGTCTTACTTGGTATCTTTACTCATGAACTGGTCAATGCCGAGCCTTGGTTTGGACTTACATGAAATCTTCCTTGTTACTCACCAATGCCATGCCTTGGCTTGGACTTACATGGGATATCTATCTCATGATAGCTTTTCAATGCCAAGACTTGTCTTGGTCTTACATGATAACTTGCTTGATTGTCGATGCCTTGCCTTGGCTTGGTCTTATACGGGCTTTCTTGTCTCATGTGATAGATCGAGTATCCTAAGTAATTCAACCTCAATCGAGACTTTCTCATGCTTAATCTCATTGATTTCTTTGTTTAACACAGCATTAAAAAAAATCTAATGGAATTAAGACATATTCAACATCATACTAAGCAATTCAATGGTATTAATCATAAAGCTTAGAAATCATACAAACTTACCTCAATATACAAAATGTATGTAGATATGCAATTTAGTCCTCGACTTTGTTCTTGCCTCGGTTTCGATCCTGGCTTCGTTTTTCTTGATCTATAATAACAATTTAGCTCATTTAATACTTATATTGACTAAATTGACTCATAACTCATACTTTGGCAAAATTACCATTTTGCCTCTAAACTTTCTCATAATTACACTTTTTCCCCTAGGCTCGTAAAGTGATTTTTATTCAACTTTCATGAGCTTCATGCTTAGCTGATTCATTCTCTAAACTATAGCAACAATCAATTCCCACTATTTCTATTATGTATGACCAATTTCGTAACTATTACAAATTAGTCCATACTAACAGTTTTCATGAAATTCACTTAGGAAAAGATGTTTATCTAACATCAAACTCTCATAATCTTCCATAAAACATCATTTACATGCATGTCATACATGGGAATATTTATGGGCATGAATTCTAGCTCAACTTATAGCTAAAAATAGCTAATTCATGCTACGAGGACTCCAAAAATACGAAGAATATTAGAAATGGGGCTAGGATGCACTTACTAGCAAGCTTCAAAAATTGAAGAACCCTAGCTATGGAGTCTCTCTAATTTTCGGCACAAGGGGAAGAAGATGAATAAGATTTTTTTCATCTTTTTCCCTTTTTAATCATTTAATTGATAAATGACCAAAATGCCCTCCTCACTAAACTTTCAAAATTTCTAACTCATGTCCATTTTTGTCCAAAAATTATAATTTGGGCAAATTACTATTTAAGGACTTCTAATTAATATTCCAAAGCTATTTCATACTAAAAGCTTCTAGAATCTCATATTTTGCAACTTTTGCAATTTAGTCCTAATGGACCATTCAATGACAATTTCATAAAATTTCTACATGAAACTTTCATACTATCATGCAAACATATCTTAAACCTCAAAACTCATTTTACTACTTCAGATTTGTGGTCTCGCACCATTGTTCCGACTAGGCCCTAAATCGGGATGTTACACTAGCTGGCTACTATAGACGTTTTGTTAAGGGGTTTTCCATGATAGCTACTCCGATGATGAGGTTGCTCCAAAAACATGTAAAGTATGAATGGACCAAAAAGTGCCAACAGAGTTTTGAGGAACTAAAGGCGTTGTTGACTGAGGCTCCAGTTCTAGTACAACCCAAACCAGGAAATGAATTCGTGGTTTACAGCGATGCATCCCTGAATGTGTTAGGTTGTGTACTCATGCAAGAGGGCAAGGTGATAGCATATGCCTCTAGACAATTAAAACCGCACGAGAAGAATTACCTGACTCATGATTTGGTGTAACACCCCTAACCCGTATCCGTCGCCAGACTAGGGTTAACGGCGTTACCAGACATATCGGAAACATTTAAAGAAATGTCATACAACTTTATATCAACCTCAAACATAGTGTCCCCTTACTAGGTCATCGAGACCTAAAACATGCTTATAAACCGGGTCGGGACTAAACTGGAACACATACAAAATTTCACAAAAAATTAAAACTTTTCTAAGTTTCAGGGGTTACACGCCCGGGTAGGTAGGCCGTATGCCTTCCACGGCCGCTGGACACACCCGTGTGTCCTTTCCGTGGTCAAATCTGACTTAACTCCACGACCACCAAGAACGCCTGTGTACCTTGGCCGTGGTCGAATTTGACTTTACATCCACGGCCACCAAGCACGCCCGTGTACCTTGGCCGTGGTCGAATCTGACTTTACACCCACGGCCACCTAGCACCCCGTGTGCTAAGGCCGTGTACTCTTAGGCCATATATTGACTTTTTCACACGGCTACTAGACACACCCATGTGTCTTGGCCGTGTGCTCCTAGGCTAGCTACTGACTTAGCCCCACGGTCACTAGGCACGCCCGTGTGCCACAACCGTGTGACATTATAGGCCATTTGCAAGACCAAAATGCCACTCACTTAGTGTCAATTCTATAAGAAATCTACCAACACAATTCATGCATAGTTAACAACCATAACATGCCAAAATAACCATTCAATCTATACATTCAAAACCAATCTCATCACAAGCATAATTCATCCATTACTTACTCAAAACTTGACCATTTCATGTGACATCCAACCATGCCAAAAACATGCTTCACACATCACATTCATTAAAGCAAATTCCCATCTCATATCTAGCCAAATCACATGGCTAAGTTCATATAACAAACTCATATCAAATACTAGCCTATACATGCCATATCTAGCTATATACATTTCCAAAGTGTACCAAAAATGAGTTTAGTAGTGTGATGACAATCCTTGACGGTCCCAAGCCTTCAGTAGCTTTAACGACCTATAAAACAGAGAAAACACACACACAGATTAAGATTTCCAAAAGCTTAGTAAGTCATAATACAAACAAACTTAGCATGAAAGGCATATATGCACATAGGTACATTGACACAACTTAATGACTTAGCAAATTATCACATATATGCTTTGATCCATGTACTTGGCCATATTTGTCACATTCATCAATTCAAAAGTCTTACATAAACATAGCTCATTCATGCTTACTTTCGCATATCATATTGTTATTCCAATATACGTAATCACCGTAGTGAGATCACATAGGTACTTACCTTATATACACACTTAGTGTATAAATCAACGTACATGAAACGGATATACAAATCACTTAACCATTCTTATCACAGACTTGCCCGTTGAACCGATAGGAACCTAATAGGATACTCAGAAAGCTTAGAATAGTTATACAATGCCAACGTCCTAGACGAAGTCTTACATGCACACAGATATTGATGCCACTGTCCCAGATAGGGTCTTACACAAATCAATACAATGCCGATGTCCCAGACATGGTCTTACACATAAAGATAATATCGATGCCAACGTCCCAGACGTGGTCTTACACATAAAGATAATATCGATGCCAACGTCCCAGACGTGGTCTTACACAAAGTCTCAAATCAACGACAACGTCCCAGACGTGGTCTACATGATAAAACAGAACAGATACCTATGTATTCCTAGGTTCATATGGGACTTTTCGGACATTGTCACTAAGTCGATCTTATCTCAAAATTCCTTTGCATAACACTTCATAAGCATTCATTATCAACGATAGGCATATGAATATGCTCAACTCAATACAATTACATTTATTTGCAATATGACTTACCTCGGATTCGATTTATCTGAAATAGAAACGGCTACTCGGTTACTTTCGCTTTCCCGCGATCTAAGTCCGTTTTCCTCGGTTCTTGATCTATACATATTTAGAATTAACTATTTTATTCACTAACTCATTCAATTCAATCCAAGGACACACATTTAGGGTTATTTGCAAATTAACCCTCACATTTGCATAATTTATCAGTTTAGTCCATATTTCTCAAAACAACAAATTCACAAAATCAGCTTTTAACCATGCTTAGCCGAATGTTCATACATCTCATACAAGCCCACAATTTCCATCAAATTTGCAATTTAATCCTTTAAATTACTATTTTCTCAATTTAGCCCTAATTAGCTAAATTCATCAAAATTTTAAGAACAAAGTATGTTCATCTAGCTCAAATCTTTCATTTAACACCTTAAATCATCTCAAAGCTCAACATATCAACCATGGCATATCTCATGAACATCACCAATACACAAAATTAATACACGGGCTTGATAGTAGGCAAAGCAACGATTGCAAAAACGTAGAAATTATCAAAAACCGATCAAAAACATACCTTAAATTAACCCAAAACCATGGCCGAACCCTTGCTTGTGTTTCTCTTTTCTTTCTCTTATGAATTCGGCAAGAAGATAATAAAATAAGGCCACTTACACTTGTTTCTTTTTATTATAAAAATATAATAACTTATAAAATATTATACTAATTTAACATATATTATAAACTTATGAAAACATATAATATATATACATGTTGCCGTCCACTAACCATATTTTTGGCTTAATTGCCATACAAGTCCTCACACTTATAAAGACATAACAAATAAGCATCTTTTCATAAAACATACAAATTTGCATTTCAATGCAATTCAATCCTTTTCATCAAATTAAACACACAAACGAGCAATTTAACTTACGAAAATTTAGCACATGCTTAATCATTTATCAACGGCACAGAAAATAATATTAAAATATTATACGGACTCGGCCTTGTGGTCCCGAAACCACTATTTTGACTAGGGTATAAACCGGACTGTTACAATTCTCCCCCCTTAGGGATTTTCGTCCCCGAAAATCTTACCGTTAAACAAAGTCGGATATTACTGTCTTATTGAATTTTCCGGCTCCCACGTTGCCTCTTCAATTCCGTGTCGATTCCATAATACTTTCACTAACGGAATTTTCTTATTTCTTAATTCTTTTACTTCACGAGCTAAGATACGGATCGGTTCCTCTTCGTATGACATATCAGATCAGATTTCAACTTCAGATGGGGTAATTACATGTGACGGATCGGATCGATATCTACGGAGCATTGAGACATAAAATACATTATGTATATTTTCTAGCTCGGAAGGCAACAATAATCGATATGCAATAGGTCCAACTCGCTCATTGATTTCATACGGCCCGATGAATCTCGAACTCAACTTGCCTTTACGTCCGAAACGAAGTACTTTCTTCCATGGTGACACTTTTAGAAATACTTTATCGTCGATCTTAAATTCTATATCTTTTCATTTTAAGTCTGCATAAGACTTCTAACGATCAGATGCTGCTTTCAAACAATCTCGGATCAATTTCACTTTCTGATCTGAATCTTTTACCAAATCGACCCCATGTAGCTTACTTTCACTGAGCTCAGTCCAATACAGAGGTGTACGACATTTACGACCGTACAAAGCTTCATATGGTGCCATTTTGATGCTCGACTGAAAACTTTTATTGTATGCAAATTCAATCAATGGCAAATACTGTTCCCACGAACCATTAAAATCAAGTATACAGCATCTTAACATATCTTCAAGAATCTGAATAATCCGCTCGGATTGACCATCTATTTGCGGATGAAAAGTTGTACTGAAATGCAGTTTTGTGCCCAAAGCTTCTTGCAATTTCTTCCAGAACATCGATGTAAACCTCGGGTCCCTATCTGACACAATAGATAGTGGCACCCCATGCAATCTAACAATCTCAGAAATATAAAGCTCGGCTAATCTATCAAGTGAATAGTCAGATCTTACCGGAATAAAATGGGCAGATTTCATCAATCTATCAACTATGACCCATATCGCATCTTGCTTTCTCGGAGTCTGAGGCAAACCAGAAACAAAATCTATTGTCACTCTATCCCATTTCCACTCAGGAATCAGAATCGGTTGTAGCAACCCAGACGGAACTTGATGTTCAGCTTTGACTTGCTGATAGATTAAACATTTTGAAACAAAGTAAGAAATATCACGCTTCACACCAGACCACCAATAGTGTCGCTTCAAATCATGGTACATTTTAGTACTCCCCGGATGAACAGATAGACGACTGTTATGTGCTTCACTCAAAATCAACTGAATTAATTTCGGATTTCTCGGAACACAGATACGATCTCGGAATCTCAAGCAATCATCAACAACTCTAAATTTAGATTCATAATTCGAATCACACTGAGTCCGTTTCGCTAATAACTCATTATCAGATTTCTGAGCATCACATATTTACTGTATAAACAATGGTTTTGCTTTTAATTCAGCTATCACAGAGCTATCATCAGACAAATCTAACTGAGCATTCAAAGCACATAGTGCAAACAATGATTTTCTACTCAATGCATCAGCAACAACATTTTCTTTACCCGGATGATAATCTATCACAAGTTCATAATCTTTTAACAGCTCTAGCCATCTTCTTTGATGCAGGTTCAAATCTTTCTGAGTCATCAGGTATTTCAGACTTTTATGATCTGAAAACATGTGACATTTCTCACCGAACAAATAATGACGCCAAATCTTTAGTGCGAACACAATCGCAGCTAACTTAAGGTCGTGTGTTGGGTAGTTCTTCTCATGTGACTTAAGTTGTCTCGAGGCATAAGCTATTACTTTGCCTTCCTGCATCAATACACATCCTGCATCGCTTAACGAAGCATCATCAGATATAACAAATTCTTTACCTGATTCCAGCTATACCAAAACTGGAGCTTCAGTCAACAGAGTTTTTAACTGATCAAAGCTTTTCTGACATTTATCAGACCATTCAAATCTAACATCTTTCTGAAGCAATCTAGTCAATGGAGTAGCTATCGTCGAAAAGCCTTTTACAAATCTGCGATAATAACCAGCAAGTCTCAGAAAACTATGAATTTCAGATACATTCTTTGGAGGTTTCCAATCCAATATAGCAGAAATCTTGCTTGGGTCAACACGTATACCGGATGCTGATACAATATGTCCTAGAAAACTAACCTCGTGTAACCAGAATTCACATTTGCTTAATTTCGCATATAATTACTTTTCTCTCAGAGTTTGCAACACGATTCTCAGATGTTCAAAGATGCTCATTTTCATCACGTGAATAAATCAAAATGTCATCTATGAATACTACAACAAATCGATCTAGGTACGTGCAAAATTCCGCTCATCGATCCATAAAAATAGCAGAGCAATCGGGTTAGTCCAAATGGCATAACTAAAAACTCATAATGTCCGTACTCGCTCTGAAAGTAGTTTTCGAAATGTCCGAATCTTTAACTCTCAACTAATAGTATCCCGATCTCAGATCAATCTTGGAAAATACAGTAGCTCCTTTTAATTGATCGAATAAATCATCAATCTCGGGCAACGGATATTTGTTCTTTATGGTCACTTTGTTCAACTGACGGTAGTCAATGCACATTCTCATCGTGCCATCTTTCTTTTCACAAACAGCAGAGCACACCAAGGTGAGAAACTTCGGTCTAGCTTAACCCTCCGCTACCAACTCTTGCAATCGTGACTTTAATTCTTTCAACTCATTGGTGCCATCCTATACGGAGCTATTGAAATAGGTGTAGTACTGTGCAACAATTCAATACCAAATTCAACTTCACGTATCAAAGGCAAACCCGATAGTTCTTCAGTGGAATACATCGAAAACTCACAGACGATCGCACTCGAATCAACTTTCTTTTCGGACACTTTCGAGTCAATTACATAAGCAAAGTATGACTCATACCCCTTTTCACATACTTTTGAGCTTTTAACACGTATATCATAGCGAGTAAACCATTCAAATCATTAGATTCAATCCGCATAATTTCATCATTCGGACATCTCAAATCAATAATCTTTCTTTTACAATTCACAACAAAGATCGTGCAAAGACAACCACCCATACCTGAATAATATCGAACTCATCAAATGGCAAAAGCATCGATCGCAGAGAAATAGATATCTCAAACATTAACTGACGCTTCTTGCGTGCTTTGTCAACAAAGACACTTTTACCTAAGGGGTTCGATACTTTTATAACAAACTCGAGAGACTCTACAGGCAAAGTCTTACTGAACACTAAATTCATGTATATATACGAATGCGTAGAACCAGGGTCTATCAATGCAATCACAGAAGTATCATAAAGAGTAAAAGTACCCGTTATAACATCTGGAGATGAAGCTTCCTCACGAGCTCGAATAGCATATGCTCTGGCAGGCGCTCTAGCTTCAGATCTTGCAACAGTCTCTCTCGTAGTTCTCTGACTACCACTGACATTTCTTACATTCTTCGAAGGTCTACCTCTCACAGGTGCATTATCATATCTCAGATTCTGAACAGTCTCTAGTTCGACAGACTCAGGGCAATCACAAATAAAATGATCAAGTGATCCACATCTGGAACAAGCTCTGTCATTCATTCTACAGCTTCCCGGATGTCTTTTCCCACAATGCTTACATTCTAGTTTCTCGGATCGTACATTTCCAACACTTGCCACTGAAGTTGCTGGAGCTTTGGAGCTCATTTGTGATCTATCTCGATTTCTATTTGAATATCCCATATTAACTTGATCATCTCTAAATTTTTTTAAAGCAGACTGAAATGATCTACTCTGAAATCTCTTTCTCACTTCTCGGGCTTCTGACTCCGCTTTCTTTTTATCTTTCCCAAGTGCTTCAGGTTTGCATGCTCGATCAACAAGTACAACAAACTCTTTTATTTCTAAGATCCCGACAAACAAACGGATATCTTCATTAAGTCCATCTTTGAATCTTTTACACATTATTGCCTTAGTAGATACACATTCACGAGCATATTGACTTAGTCTGAAAAACTCTTGTTCATATTCCGTAAATTCCTTCGTTTCTGATCAATGAACCTCTCACTAATATATTTCTTCTGGAACTCAATCTGGAAGAATTCCCATGTCACCCGTTCCTTTGGAACAACAGAGATCAAAGTTTTCCACCATTGATAAGCTACATCTTGGAGAAAAGATACAACACACTTTATGCATTCTTCTGGAGTCAAAGACATCTCATCGAATACCCGGATCGTGTTTTCTAACCAAAACTCTGCCTTCTCGGCATCATCATCATTAGTAGCTCGGAACTCTTCAGCCCCATACTTACGAATTTTGTCAACCGGAGGCTTATTCAACAGACTCGGATACATAACTGGTGGCACAACTGTAGTCTGAGGGGGATTAACCGAGGGCGGGGGTTGTGAAACAGTCGAGTTATTCTTTACGAATTGAGTGAACCATTCACTAATCATCTGGAAGAGAGCTTGTTTAGCTTCTCCCTCTTGACCGCTAGTAACCGGTCTCGGATCAGAGGACGTTGTCCCTTGCGCGGGAGCATGCGTATTACTTTCTACGTCGTCAGCTACGACTCTTTCGGGATCCATTACTATACGAAAATCACATTTATACGAAAGGATTCATCACACTATCACAATTCAGAAATATGGCATGTATAGCTAGACTCTGACACGCTACGTTAGTCCGAGAATCGACTAAACCGTAGCTCTAATACCAACCAAATGTAACACCCCTAACCCGTATCCGTCGTCAGACTAGGGTTAATGGCGTTACCAGACAGATCGGAAACATTTACAGAAATGTCATACAACTGTATATCAACCTCAAACATAGTGTCCCCTTACTAGGTCATCGAGACCTAAAACATGCTTATAAACCGGGTCGGGACTAAACCGGAACACATACAAAATTTCACCAAATTTTAAAACTTTTCTAAGTTTCAGGGGTTACATGCCCGTGTAGGCAGGCCGTATGCCTCCCACGGCAGCTGGACACACCCGTCTGTCCTTCCCGTGGTCAAATCTGACTTAACTCCACGACCACCAAGCACGCCCGTGTACCTTGGCCGTGGTCGAATCTGACTTTACATCCACGGCCACGAAGCACGCCCGTGTACCTTGGCCGTGGTCGAATCTGACTTTACACGGCCACCCAGCACCCCGTGTGCTAAGGCCGTGAACTCTTAGGCCATATACTAAATTTTTCACACGGCTACTAGACACGCCCGTGTGTCTTGGCCGTGTGCTCCGAGGCTAGCTACTGACTTAGCCCCACAGTCACTAGCCACGCCCGTGTGCCACAACCGTGTGACATTATAGGCCATTTGCAAGACCAAAATGCCACTCAGTTAGTGTCAATTCTATAAGAAATCTACCAACACAATTCATGCATAATTAACAACCATAACATGCCAAAATAACCATTCAATCTATACATTCAAAACCAATCTCATCACAAGCATAATTCATCCATTACTTACTCAAAACTTGACCATTTCATGTGACATCCAACCATGCCAAAAACATGCTTCACGCATCACGTTCATTAAAGAAAATTCCCAACTCATATCTAGCCAAATCACATGGCTAAGTTCATATAACAAACTCATATCAAATACTAGCCTATGCATGCCATATCTAGCTATATACATTTCCAAAGTGTACAAAAAATGAGTTTAGTAGTGTGATGACGATCCTTGACAGTCTCGAGCCTTCAGTAGCTTTAACGACCTATAAAACAGAGAAAACACACACACAGAGTAAGCTTTCCAAAAGCTTAGTAAGTCATAATACAAACAAACTTAGCATGAAAAGCATATATGCACATAGGTACATTGACACAACTTAATGACTTACCAAATTATCACATATATGCTTTGATCCATGTACTTGGCCATATTTGTCACATTAATCAATTCAAAAGTCTTATATAAACATAGCTCATTCATTCTTACTTTCACATATCATATTGTTATTCCAATATACGTAATAATCGTAGTGAGATCACATAGGTACTTACCTTATATACACACTTAGTGTATAAATCAACGTACCTAAAACGGATATAATAATCACATGACCATTCTTATCACATACTTGCCCGTTGAACCGATAGGAACCTAATAGGATACTCAGAAAGCTCGGAATAGTTATACAATGCCAACGTCCCAGATGAGGTCTTACATGCACACAGATATTGATGCCACTATCCTAGACAGGGTCTTACACAAATCAATACGATGCCGATGTCCCAGACATGGTCTTACACATAAAGATAATATCGATGCCAATGTCCCAGACGTGGTCTTACACATAAAGATAATATCGATGCCAACATCCCAGACGTGGTCTTACACGAAGTCTCAAATCAACGCCAACGTCCCAGACGTGGTCTTACATGATAAAATAGAAATGTATACCTATGTATTCCTAGGTTCGACGGACTTCTGGACATTGTCGCTAAGTCGATCTTATCTCAAAATTCATTTTCATAACACTTCATAAGCATTCATTATCAATGATAGGCATATGAATATGCTCAACTCAATACAATTACATTTATTTGCAATATGACTTACCTCGGATTCGATTTATCAAAAATAGAAACGGTTACTCGGTTACTTTCGCTTTCCTGCTATCTAAGTCTGTTTTCCTCGGTTCTTGATCTATACATATTCAGAATTAACACTTTTATTTACTAACTCATTCAATTCAATCCAAGGACACACATTTAGGTTTATTTGCAAATTAACCCTCACATTTGCACAATTTATCAATTTAGTCCATATTTCTCAAAACTACAAATTCACAAAATCATCTTTTAACCATGCTTAGCCGAATGTTCATACATCTCATACAAGCCCACAATTTCCATCAAATTTGCAATTTAATCCTTTAAATTCCTATTTTCTCAATTTAGCCTTAATTAGCTAAATTCATCAAAATTTCAAGAACAAAGTATGTTCATCTAGCTCAAATCTTTCATTTAACACCTTAAATCATCTCAAAGCTCAACATATCAACCATGGCATATCTCATGAACATCACCAATACACAAAATTAATACATGGGCTTGATAGTAGGCAAAGCAATGATTACAAAAACGTAGAAATTATCGAAAACCGATCAAAAACATAGCTTAAATTAACCCAAAACCATGGCCGAACCCTTGCTTGTGTTTTTCTTTTCTTTCTTTTATGAATTCGGCAAGAAGATAATAAAATAAGGACACTTACACTTGTTTCTTTTTATTATAAAAATATAATAACTTATAAAATATTATACTAATTTAACATATATTATAAACTTATGAAAACATATAATATATATACATGTTGCCGTCCACTAACCATATTTTTGGCTTAATTGCCATATAAGTCCTCACACTTATAAAGACATAACAAATAAGCATCTTTTCATAAAACATACAAATTTGCATTTCAATGCAATTCAATCCTTTTCATCAAATTAAACACACAAACGAGCAATTTAACTTACGAAAATTTAGCACATGCTTAATCATTTATTAACGGCACAGAAAATAATATTAAAATATTATACAGACTCGGATTTGCGGTCTTGAAACCACTGTTCCGACTAGGGTATAAACCGGACTGTTACATTTGGAGTTAGTCGCAATTGTTTTTGCACTAAAGATTTGGAGACACCATTTGTTTGGTGAGAGATGTCGGGTGTTCACTGATCATAAGAGTCTAAAGTACTTGATGACTCAAAAGGAGTTGAACCTTAGGAAACGGAGATGGTTAGAGTTGATAAAGGATTACGAGTTAGTAATTGACTACCATCCGGGAAAAGCGAACGTGGTCGTCGATGCATTGAGCAGGAAATCCTTGTTTGCGCTGAGAGCCATGAACACACGGATGATTTTGTCAGATGATGGTTCTATTCTAGCCGATTTGAGGGCTAGACCAATGTTTCTTCAAGAGATTTGTGAAGCCCAGAGAGGCGATAATGATTTACAAGCTAAAAGAGCTCAATGTGAGTTAAATGTCGAGTCAGACTTTTAGATAAGTCCAGATGGATGTTTGATGTTTCGAGATAGGGTCTGTGTACCCAGAAAGGGTGAACTTATCGGGAAGATTCTGCATGAAGCACATAGTGGATGTTTGTCTGTACATCCAAGCATCACGAAGATGTATGATGACTTGAGGAAATGGTATTGGTGGCCGAGCATGAAGAAAGAAATTTCCGAGTTTGTATCGAGATGTCTAATTTGTCAACAAGTGAAGGCTAAACATCAAGTACTTTCGGGTCTACTTCAGCCTATTATGGTTCCCGAGTGGAAATGGGACTGTATTACTATGGACTTTGTGACGGGTTTACCGTTGACGCCGAAAAAGAAAGATGCCATATGGGTCGTGGTTGATAGACTTACGAAGTCAGCCCATTTCATACCAGTACGAGTTGATTATTCGCTCGATAAGTTGGCAGATTTGTATGTGACAGAAATAGTAAGACTTCACGGAGTACCGTTGTCGATTATTTCGGATAGAGATCCGAGATTTACGTCACGGTTTTGGAAAAAGTTGCAAGAGGCCTTAGGCACAAAATTGAGCTTTAGTATAGCTTTCCATCCGCAAACCCGGCAGGAAGTCGGAAAGAGTAATACAGATACTTGAGGACATGCTTCGATGTTTCGTTTTGGAATTCCAAGGTAATTGGGAGAATTACTTACCGTTGGTGGAATTCGCCTACAATAACAGCTTTCAGTCAAGTTTGAAGATGGCGCCTTATCAGACATTGCATGGGTGTAACTGCCAAACGCCTTTGTATTGGTCAGAACTCAGAGAAAACCAGATTCACGGGGTCGATTTGGTCGGAGAAATTGAAGAGAAAGTAAAGGTGATACGTGAGTGTCTAAAAGCTACCTCAGATAGACAAAAGTCCTATTCGGATTTGAAGCGAAAAGAGATTGAGTTTAAAGTCCGTGATAAAGTGTTTCTAAAAGTATCACCTTGGAAAACGGTCCATAGATTTGGCCGGAAAGGCAAATTGAGCCCGCATTTTATCGGACCCTATGAGATTACCGAGAGGATAGGATCGGTAGCTTATCGTTTGGCTTTGCCACTAGAGTTGGAAAAGATTCATGATGTCTTTCACGTGTCTATGTTGCGTCACTACCGATCAGACCCTTCACATGTGATTGTACCAACAGAGGTAGAAATCTAACCGGACATGACTTATGGTGAAGAAATAAAAGTATAACTCTTATGAAAGTCCTATGGCAAAGGCACGGGGTAGAAGAGGCTACCTGGGAGCTCGGGGAGGCTATGAGAAACCAATACCCCAACCTTTTCACCAGTAAGATTTTCGAGGACGAAAATCCTTAAGGGGGAGAATTGTAACAGCCCAATTTAGGGGCTAGTTAGAATAGTGGTTTCAGAACCACTAATCCAAAGTTGAAGAAAATTATTTTAATATTACATTATGAGTTATAGCATGATTATATGGGTGCATGAAAATTTTGGTGCTTTAATTTTAGCGATTTCATGCTTAATCGCGAAAAAGGACTAAATCGCATAAAGTGTAAAAGTTCTATTTTACAAGTTAAAGGTGCCTAATAGCCATAGAATATTAATTGGAGGCCTTTAATGTGAAAATTGACCCTTAGATATAGGGTGGCCGGTCATAGGGGGACAAAGAAGTGAAAATTAGTCAAAGTTGGTGTAGTAGGTGGATTAAATTGATGAAATAGAATAAAATAAAGAAAAGATGATATCCTTCTATTCACTCATCTTATTCAACTGAAAATTAGCAGCAAATAGGGTTTTGAAAACCCAAAATTTTAGCAAGCTCTTCACCTTTCTAGTAAGTGATTTTAATGGTTTTTCTTGAAGATATTTGTACTTTTGAAACCCCTAAAGCTTAAGCTAGCTAAAGAGGGGACTATTTTGCAAAATGGTTAAAATTTTAGGGTTTTGCCATGTGAGCATGTATGTTGTTTGCTGCATTTTTATGGAAGAAAATTAATCATAGTAGTTAGATAGACAACTTTGGTGAAAGATGTTTCCATGAAAACACCTAAAATGACCTTTTTGTAAAGGTTGTAAAATAAGAGGTAAATGTGTGAAATATTGAGTTTTGATGGTTGCCATAAGATAAATAAATGTTCATCTAGGCTTGTAAGAGGAGGAAATTCAATTATAATCGAATTACGAGCTTAAGGGTAAATTGGTCATTTTATGAAAGTCTAAGGGCAAAATGGTAATTTTGCCCAAGTATGATTATTGAAATGTATTAATTAATGTGATAATTAAATGAGCTAATTTGCTAATATAGATCAAGAAGAACAAGGAATTAACCTTGACCGAGGAAAGGGCAAGGTATCGGACTAGATCGGCAAATTGGCCTATTTTGAAATCGAGGTAAGTTTGTGTGTAATAAATTCAACATCATGTTATTTAGTTTTAAAATGTTTGATATTCGTGATGACGAACATTATTTCTATGAATTTGAGTAATGATGTTGAATGAGAAAATGATGAGAATTGTTATGTTGAAGTCCCGGTTGGACTTAAATAAATGAGAGAATAATATCATCAAGATTTGAGATGAGTAAGGTCCCGTATAAGACCATGTCCGGGACATGGTCTCGGCACCAAATTGAAATTCCGTATAAGACCATATCTGGGATATGACATTGATAAACTGAAATAGTAACATATTTTAGGCCCACATTTAGCATACTTTTGGATGATTTATCCCTTGATTTATGTAAAAAGGTGCTCTTAATCCTTTCTTCTCATGTCTTATACTCAAGAAAGCACTAGGGGATGAAAAGAACGCAAAACGGGCTTAAAATGGGACAAATGGGCCAAAGCATGAAATTGACACGGCCTGGACTAAAGATCACACGGCTGTGCCTCCTTAAAAGATCTCGAACACGGCCTGGACCACGATTTACACGGCCGTGCCTCATCAACGAAGTCCACACGGCCGGACCACGATTCATACGGGCGTATGCCATGGCCGTGTCCCTGTCGCGGGAAAGATGAATTTCACTCAGATTTGGATGCTTGGAGGCAAAGAAACACATTCCTAAGTCTACTTAAACTCCCAAATAGGAATTGCACTCAAATTAGGATACTTGGAGGCCAAGTAACACATCTCAAAGCCTATATAAACACCCTAGGGGGCAACTTAATCGAGGAGTTTGATAGAGACCCTCTGTCGAGGAGGGAGCCCAAAGCCATCGTCTAGGGGTGTCGTGCTAGGCCAGAGAAGGCAGATTTGTGAGGATTCACTCAGGGATAGCCAGTTGATCCATCTCAAGAAGCTGGAATTCTACTCAAGACGGAGGATCTCTCCTTCAATTCCTTCAGGGGGTTTTAGGGATTTCTTATGTTTTGTTTTATCTTTTCTCTTGAAATGTTTTCCTTTATTGTTATGAACTAAACCCTTCGGATACCCGAAGGGGATGAAACCTATGATGAATCTTGTTATTGTTTTCTGAATTATATGATAAATACTTAGTTTGTTCTTAATTATGTGAGCTTAATCTAAATTTAATGTGCTTAGGTGGAGGAGGAATAGACCCTCGCCAAGAGTAGATCCAACATAATTAAGCGGAGTTGATCACACGCCTAGAGATAGGGTGACGAGATTTTGCCGGATTAGGGTGAAACCTAATATGGGAATCCACAGACCGATTTACTGCTATTCTAGGGGGTTATTATAAGAGAACGAGAGTTCCACTAATTAACCTAGGGTTAGACGTTATTCGCCTCGAGAGAGGGTTTAATATACGTTAGGAGTCTTACGGATCAAACTAAGTGAATAAATCGTATGGTTCAAAGTGTTAGATAACAAGTGAAGTCTAGGTGGATTCTTCCTAGGGTATCATCTAAATCAACTGAGTTTTTCCCAAGTTATTTTCCAAATTCATTCTTCTTTGTCTTAGAGTCTTTAGCTTAGTAGTTAATTAATTTAGATTAATAAACAACTTCACTTATTTTAGGCTAAATAATAAAAAGAAAGTTAGTATTAGTACTTTTAGTTCCTTTGGGTTCGATAATCCGGTCTTGCCTTAACTATACTACTTTGTTCGATAGGTGCACTTGCCTCAATCGTTGCAGAGTTAGTTTTCGTGTTCGATCATTCTTTTATAAATTTTAAAGCTCGATTCACAAATGATCAAGTTTTTGGTGCCGTTGCCGGGGAACTAAAATATTAAGAAAGCTCTATTTTTATTACTTTAGCCATTCTTTTTATTTTTCGCAATTTACTTTTATTTTTAGTTTAAATTTTTACTTTGCTAATTTTTCTTTTATTTTTTTTTGTCAGATAATTTTAGTTTATAGAGAAGATGGCACTAAATAACTATCAGTGGCGAGTTATGAGGACAACACCAACAGAAGCCGCCAGTGTCTTCAACCTCGACGCAATAACCAAGCTATCAAACTAGTTAGAGATGATGAATAAAAAGATTGATGGTTTGTGTAGTCTCTCGCAGGTACATCCAGTTATGCAATATGACTCGAATCTAAGAGGCGTGGGGAATCCTGAGTACCGACCCTACAGATATGGCATGAAGAACAAACAAGTCCACTATATGGGTAACTATTCTAGACTTCAAAATAATTTTTATAGTGACACTTATAATAAAGATTGGAGGTACCATCCCAATTTCTCGTGGGACGATCAAGGCAGCCAAAGAGAGGAACTTCCTCCAAATTTTCAACAACCACCTCACCAACAGGAAGATAAGTCGAACCTTGAAGAGATGCTGGAAAAATTCATAGCAAACACAGAAGCACGTCTCCAAAATATAGAAACGAAACAAGAAACATCGATTCAAGGGATCAAGGATCATTTAGGTCACCGTTAAGTCGATCTTAGAACAACCACAAGAAAGCTTGCCAAGCAACACCGAAACTAACCTAAAAGAGCAAATTCAAATTGTAATAACTCATGACAAAGAAAAGATTAGTGGAATCGACCCAAGGCAATATCCTTTGGTAAGTGAAGTTAAGGTTGAGGTGAGCCATGAAATACCAAAATCGGCAATTACAGAGTACCATCCTCGTGTATCATATCCCGAAGCAATGAAGAAGGACAACACAGAGGAACAGTTTGGTAAGTTTCTTAAACTTTTAAAGAAATTACATTTTAACTTACCGCTTTCTCAAGCTCTTTCATGAGATACCCGATTATAGAAAATTTTTAAAAGAGCAGTTGACAAACAAACGGAAGCTAGAGGAGGAATCACATGTGGAGCTAAATGCAATGTGCTCAGCAATTCTATAAAATAAACTGCCACAGAAATTAAAAGATCCAGGGAGTTTTACAATTCCATGTTTAATTGGTAGTTTATCTATTGATAATGCTTTAGCTGATTTAGGGGCAAGCATCAATGTTATGCCTTATAAAATGTTTAAACAACTAGGTCTAGGGAAACCAAGACAAACCAGGATGAGCATTCAATTAACTGATAAAACTATCAGAATTCCTATGGGTATAATTGAAAATGTTCTAATCAAAATTGATAAATTCGTATTCCCAGTAGACTTTGTCGTTTTAGACATGGATGAGGACACTTCGATCCCTTTAATTTTAGGAAGACCCTTTCTAGCAACTGCCAGGACTAAAATTGATGTTGGTACAGAGAGAACTCATTCTTCGTATAGGTGACGAATCAATCGGTTTACAAGCTCTTGACTCGGCGTAACATCGATCGATGAAGGTGAGAAAGTAAAATCAGTTGATAATCAATCTGTTCAAATTTCACTGCAAGAACAACCATAGAACTACGAACCTGAGCTGAAACAGGAACCTTGTGTCAACAAAGAAGAAGCATATGAGGAACGAAGCCTTGAGATCAACAAACTAAAAGAGGGGAAGACACACTTTAAAGAGGAGCCGAAACCGCACGAAGAAAAACCGAAAGAACCCCCAGACGAGCTGATAGGAACAACAAATCACTTCAATATAGGGGATCAGGTATTGTTGAATAAGGAAGACCCTCGAATCACCAATTCAGACCTTAAGACAACCGAAGAAATCACTTTTGAGGTACTTAATGTCTTCCTATACGGGCCAGTCGAGGTAAGCAATCATAAATTCAGTACTTTTGAGGTAAACACTACTCGACTTAAAATTTATATCAAAAATCGAGTTGATCGCATGAGGAAGGATTTTCACCTCCTCAAACCACCTTGACCATACGAATGAGAGGTAAAGTCTAGCTTAAGACTATAAACAAGCGCTTCTCGGGAGGCAACCCGAGCACTAACCCTATTAATTTTTACATTTTTTATTTTACTTTTATTTTTCATTTTAGCACCTAACCATAGACTAACCAAGGTACAATTTCCATGCTCACACGGCCTTGCACACGGCCGTGGCCGTGGCCGTGTGGAAGCCAGAAGGACAAACCACGGACGTGCTAGTAACCGTGCATGACAAAGAATGATTTCTTTTCCCAACACGGGCTGCGATAAAAAGCCACGCCCGTACTGACTTCCCGTGCGAGGTTACTAACTTGACGAGCACGGGTTAAACACGCCCGTTCTAAAGGACCGTGGGAAGAATACACGGGCGTGCTACGAGACCCACGGCCGTGGTAAAACACCTAAACACGCCCAAAATTCAAAATCACGAAAAACACGGACTGATTAAACTCGAACAAGGGCGTGGACCGTATCACTATTTAAATATTTACTTTTATTTCTATTTTTATTTTTATTTCTATTTTTATTTTTATTTTTATTTTTTATTTTTTATTTTTTATTTTTATTTTTATTTTTATTTTTATTTTTATTTCCTTTCTTTTATTTTCTTTATTATTTTCTTCTTGTTATTAGTTCCATTTAGATTTAGCTTAGGATACAATAAAATCAAGCCGGCTACTTCGAGGATTCAAATTCAAACGGTTCAAAGCGCTTCCCCACATTCACCTCCAATCCGATCCGGTTTCTTTTCATTAACTTCATCCAAAATTCAGGAAGTTTCACTTCTCTCCCTATCTTTTGATTTTCTCACTATATTGCCATTTTATCTATCTTTTTACATTGAGGGCAATGTACATCTTAAGTGTGGGGGGGTTAACTATAGTATTATTTGAAAATCCCTGAATTATGCCTTATCCTAAAGTAAGTTTCTCATATTATGATTAGAATGAAATTTCCCTTGAATTACGATTTTTATTGATATGTTTTAGATTAAGTCATTGATAAATGTGCATTGATAATTAAATTTTAAGATACTAGAGAATCAAGCATGATAAGTCTATTTTTCAAAATTAAAATTTTCTAGGTTGTTGAACTAAATCTGAATATTATCTTGAAGTTTGAAATTTACGAGGTTGATGTCAAAAATACCTATAATTTTTGTGAGATTTTGAGCCTTATAGAGCATATATTCTTTTTCTTGCTCACTTTATTCATTATGAGTATGTCAACATTGATATGTTATTCTAGAACTTGCATCGATTATACATTTCGAGACCACATTTTTTTGATTTGATATACAGAGATGATAAAGGCACCTAGGATTTAACCCACTTACTTCACTAAAAACCCACCTTCATAATTAACCCCTAGTGAACCCCGTTTAATCCTAACAACCCATTTATTGACTTATCCACTAATATTAACCCAAAACCCTTTTTATTTGTTATCACCATTCTTTTTAACTACCCTTATATCGAGATTTAATTTGACTAGTTGCCTAATTATGATTTTTATTTCAGTAACTTATCCTTTATTATGTATTTATTATGTATTTATGATGTTCTTAAAAAAAAGCGAAGTATATTCATTATTAGTCAGGTGATTAAATGAGCTTACACATTTAAATTCCAAATATCGAAAAAAGAAGCTCGTATTATTAGTATTATTAATTTTCAATTGATGTAATTATTATTATTAGCTCATTAGTTCTTAGTTAGGTAATTTGTCAATTCAATCTCGATTCTAACCCTCTAATTCAGCCTTATTCCACACCTTAACCCTAGCCCCGTTACAACCCTAACAAAGACCTTTTGATTTGTGTTTCATCTCATATTTCAGTGGTGGAGATTTGATTTTCATGCAAGCCTATGGGATTAACTCTTCATGTTTGACTTTTGAGTGCCTAAATTCTAAACCTTAAACACTTTGAGTGATTTGAGTGAATCTTTTGTGAGGACGTCAATCCTTGTCGATTTCGAATTAAAGGTAATTATTTAGATGAAGGGAAAACACCTATGTTTTGTGCTACAAAATATAAGGCTTATAGTGTTTGAATTTTTAGGACGCTTTGAGTTGAATTATCCATGTATAAATTATCTCTGAATTATGATGAGACACTATCAATAGGAATTATGAATTACAGGAAGTTCGTTTTAATTATAAGTTGAGAATTTTGCTTGAGGACAAGCAAAAGCTTAAGTGTGGGGGTATTTGATAAACAGAAATAGTAACATATTTTAGGCCCACATTTAGCATACTTTTGGATGATTTATCCCTTGATTTATGTAAAAAGGTGCTCTTAATCCTTTCTTCTCATGTCTTATACTCAGGAAAGCACCAGGGGATGAAAAGAACGCAAAATGGGCTTAAAACGGGACAAATGGGCCAAAGCATGAAATCGACACGGCCTGGACCAAAGATCACACGGCCGTGCCTCCTTAAAAGATCTCGAACATGGCCTGGACCACGATTTACACGGCCGTGCCTCATCAACGAAGTCCACACGGTCGGACCACGATTCACACGGGCATGTGCCATGGCCGTGTCCCTGTCGCTGGAAAGAGCAATTTCACTCGGATTTGGATGCTTGGAGGCAAAGAAACACATTCCTAAGTCTACTTAAACTCCCAAATAGGAATTGCACTCAAATTAGGATACTTGGAGGCCAAGTAACACATCTCAAAGCCTATATAAACACCCTAGGGGGCAACTTAATCGAGGAGTTTGACAGAAACCCTCTGTCGAGGAGGGAGCCCAAAGCCATCGTCTAGGGGCGTCGTGCTACGCCAGAGAAGGCAGATTTGTGAGGATTCACTCAGGGATAGCCAGTTGATCCATCTCAAGAAGCCGGAATTCTGCTTAAGACGGAGGATCTCTCCTTCAATTCCTTCAGGGGGTTTTAGGGATTTCTTATGTTTTGTTTTATCTTTTCTCTTGAGATGTTTTCCTTTATTGTTATGAACTAAACCCTTCTGATAATACCCAAGGGATGAAACCTATGATGAATCTTGTTATTTGATTATTTGAATTATATGATAAATACTTACTTTGTTCTTAATTATGTGAGCTTAATCCAAATTTAATGTGCTTAGGTGGAGGAGGAATAGACCCTGCCTAAGAGTAGATCCAACATAATTAAGCGGAGTTGATCGCACGCCTAGAGATAGGGTGACGAGATTTTGTCTGGATTAGGGTGAAACCTAATATGGGAATCCACAGATCGATTTACTACTATTCTAGGGGGTTATTATAAGAGAACGAGAGTTCCACTAATTAACCTAGGGTTAGACGTTATTCGCCTCGAGAGAGGGTTTAATATACGTTAGGGAGTCTTACGGATCAAACTAAGTGAATAAATCGTATGGTTCAAAGTTTAGATAACAAGTGAAGTCTAGGTGGATTCTTCCTAGGGTATCATCTAAATCAACCGAGTTTTTCCCAAGTTATTTTCCAAATTCATTCTTCTTTGTCTTAGAGTCTTTAGCTTAGTAGTTAATTAATTTAGATTAATAAACAACTTCACTTATTTTAGGCTAAATAATAAAAAGAAAGTTAGTATTAGTACTTTTAGTTCCTTTGGGTTCGATAATCCAGTCTTGCCTTAACAATACTACTGTTCGATAGGTACACTTGCCTCAATCATTGTCAGAGTTAGTTTTCAGGTTTGATCATTCTTTTTATAAATTTTAAAGCTCTGATTCACAGCGATCAGGCATCGGCATTGAATATGAAAATCGTATAAGACCATATCCGGGATATGGCATCGACAATCGATATAAGATCTCGTATAAGACCATATCTGGGATATGGCATCGGCATCTAGCAGTGACCCCACGTAAGACCACATCTGGGATGTGGCATTGGCGTCGTAATTATGTGAATGGGAAGGATCATGTATCTCCGAATATCCCAAGTGATTCAATGGGGTAAATAGTTAAGCTTATGATAGAGATGAGATTAACGCTAAGACTATGTGATGAAGTGATACAGGTATATGTGAGTAATTCACGAGAATGGTTTACAGTATGTGGCATGATATGTAATCGGTAAGAATAAGTATGAGTAAGTTATGGAAATGAGCTTGAGACTTGTGTTTTATTTCAATGCAATGGATGGATGACATTATGAGCTTTATGTAGCTGTTTATTTCATGAAAACTTACTAAGCTTTATGCTTACCCCTCTCATTTCCCTTTTCCTTGTTGCATTGCCAAGTTAGCTTGAGAATTCGTGGTACGTCGGAGTTCGGAAATCACACTATCGACTACTATTTGGTATAACCAAGTTAGTTTCATTTTGAGTATGGCATGTATAGGACTTGGTCATTTTGTTATGTCATATTTGTTAGCCAAAGTGTTGGCTATTAATGTTGTTAAATTCATTTTGTAAAAGGCCATTGGAAATTGGCCAAAACTTAACAAGTCTATATATTCAAAGATGATGAAATTCATAAAGTGCTTGCTTGTATGGTTGTTTTGATTTTGAGTTCTTATAAGTGCCTTATGACATAATATATGTTAGATTGAATTGGTATAAGTTTGGTTCCTATGTAGGGTGGCATTTGGCTTGGTAGATAGCCTTTCAAATGTCCACACGGGTAGACACACGGGCGTGTGTCTAGGCCGTGTGTGACACACGGTCAGCCCCATGGGCATGTTGATTGGCCGTGTGTCTCCATGCATGCTAGGTTGGCAAGTCAGTATGCTCAGTAGTAAACACACGGGCAGAGACACGGCTGTGTGTCTCGACCGTGTGGGAGGCACGGCCTAAGACACGGATGTGTGCCTTGGTCGTGTGCCCTTATTGAGATGCTGATGTCATAAATAGAATGCCAGGATTTTTACACACGGGCGAAGACATAGGCGTGTCATGGCCGTGTGAGGGACATGGGCTATGGACACGGGCGTGTGTAAGGCCGTGTGAAAATCCCTGTAGGTTCAAATTAGAAAATAAATCCACACGGGTGTAGAACACAGGCATGCGATGTGCCACACGGGCGTGTCCCTTCCTGCACACGAGCGTGTCCCTTCCTGCACACGGATGTGTGGCTCTGTTTTATGTCAAATTTGTATAAGTGTTCAAAATTTTCTGGTTTGGTCCCGAATCATTTAGGGTACAAGTTTAGGGTCTTGTAGACCTCTAATAAGGACATTATGGTCTTAAATGAAAAGTTTTAATTTTGAAATGAGATTTTATGAACCGATGTGGTAAATTTGAGCAAGTTAAGTTTGGTAATGCCTCGTACCAGGATCAGGTGTCGATTACGGGTGAGGGGGGTTACAAAAACTAGAAAACAAAAAATAGAATTAAATTGAAATATTATACTAGTAGTTGAGGCCTGTTTAGACAGTCTCCTTAAGACAGATTCGGTCACTGATAAACCGCAATAGTAACATATTTTAAGCCCACATTTAGCATGCTTTTGGATGATTTAAGCCTTTAATTATGTAATTTGGTGCTCTTAATCCTTTGTTTTCATGTTTTATACTCAGGAAAGCACCGGAGAATGAAAAGAACGAGAAATGGGCTTAAAACGGACCAAATGGGCCAAATCACGAAATCAACACGGCCTGGGCCCAAGACCACACGGCCGTGCTCCTTTAGTGCGAACACGGCCAAACCACGATTCACACGGGCATGTGCCACGGGCGTGTCCCTACCGTGACAAAGAGGAATTTCACTCGGAATAGGATACTTGGAGGCAAAGAAACACATTCCAAAGCCTATATAAACACCCTAATAGGAATTCTACTCGGATTATGATACTTAGGGGCCAAGTAAGGCATCTCAAAGCCTATATAAACACCCTAGGGGGCAACATAAGAGGGGAGTTCAGCAGAAGCCTTCTGCCAGGGCTTTAGTCAGGGGGAGACCCAGGACTTTCGTCAAGGGGTGTCCAGCTAGGCCGAAGGAGGCGGATTTGTTGGGATTTACTCGAAGATAGCCAGTTGATTCATCTCAAGAAGCCGGAATCATACTTAAGATAGAGGATCTCTCCTTCAATTCCTTCAGGGGGTTTTAGGGATTTCTTATGTTTTGTTTTATCTTTTCTTCTGAGATGTTTTATTTTATTATTATGAACTAAACCCTCGAGATACCGAGGGGATGAAACCTAAGATGAATCTTGTTATCGTTTGCTGAACTATATGATAAATACTTGATTTGTTCTTAATTATGTGTTCTTAATTCTTGTGTTAATATTTCTGGGGTATTAATTCAAGTTTGATGTGCTTAGGTGGTGGAGCAAAAGTTCCTGCCTAAGAGTAGATCTAGCATAGTTAAGCGGAGTTGATCGAACGCCTAGAGGTAGGGTGACGAGATTTTGCCGAATTAGGGTGAAACCTAATATGGGAGTCCATAGACCGAGTTAATGCAATTCTAGGGGTTTTAATTAGAAAGAGATTTCAATTAATCAACTTAGGGTTAGTCGTTATTCGCCTCGAGAGAGGGTCTAATATACGTTAGGGAATCCTACGGATCAAGTCAAGTGAATAAATCGTCTGGTTCAGAGTTAGATAACAAGTGAAGTCTAGGTAGATTCTTCCTCTGGTATCGTCTTAATCAATTGGTTTTTCCCACAAGTATTTTCCCCAAATTCATTCTTATTTGTCTTAGAGTTTTTAGTTTAGTAGTTAGTTAATTTAGATTAAACAACCAATTTCATTTACTTTAGGCTAGATAATAAAAAGAAAGTTAGTATTAGTACTTTTAGTTCCTTTGGGTTCGACAATCCGGTCTTACCTTAACTATACTACTGTTCGATAGGTGCGCTTGCCTCAAATCGTTGTCATAGTTAGTTTCCAGGTTTCTCATTATAAATTTTAAGACTTTGACATCGCATAAAACAATGATCAAGTTTTTGGCGCCGTTGCCGGGGAACTAAAATATTAAGAAAGCTCAATTTTTATTACTTTAGCCATTATTTTTTTTATTGCAATTTATCTATTTATTAATTTTAACTTTTTTTTTTACTTTGCTAATTTTTCTTCTATTTGATTTTGGCAGATAATATTAGAGGAGATGGCACTGAATAACTATCAGTGGCAAGTTATGAGGACATAGCCTACTAAAGCAGCCGATGTTTTCAACCTTGACACGGTCACCATGTTATCTAACCAGGTAGAGCTTTTAAATAAAAAATTTGATGGTTGGTATAGCTCTACGTAGGTACATCCGGTAATACGGTACGATACAGATGGAAGAGGGGTGAACAACACAGAATATCTATCCTACAACTCTAGCACCAAGAACGAACAAGTCAACTATATGGGTAACTATTTTAGACCTCAAAATAATCTTTACAGTAACACTTATAATACAGGTTGGAGGTACCATCCCAACTTCTCATGGGGTAGTCAAGGAAATCAGAGACAAAAACTCCTCCTAGGCTTTCAACAGCAACCCTACCCACAAGAGAAAAAACTGAACCTTGAGGAGATGCTGACAAAATTCATAGCGGTGACAGAAACATGTTTCCAAAACACCAAAACAACACTCAAAAAGCAAGAAGCATCAATTCAAGAGATCCGGAATCAGGTAGGTCAACTTACCAAGCTGATCTCAAAACGACCACAAGGAAGCTTGCCAAGCAACACTGAAACTAGCCCTAAAGAGCAAATTCAAGCCACAACTATTTACGATAATGAAGGGTTAAGTGAACCAGAACCAAGGCAAGAAAATGTAGCAGATAAAGGTATGGTTGAGGTGAGCCATGATTGACCAAAACCGGCAATTAAAGAGTACCAACCTCATGTGCTATATTCCGATGCAACGAAGAAAGACCACACAGAGGAACAATTCGGTGAACTCACACTTCGTGAAGGCGACAAAACGATCACTCTTTCGGCTCTTGACTCAGCTAGGACATCGAGTAATAAAGGTACTAACGTAAATTCTATTGATAACTATTTGGTTCAACCTTCTTTATAGGAAGCATCACGAAATCACCTAGCTGAGCCAGATCTTAGACCTTGTACCCATAAAGAAATAATCCATGAAGAACTAAGGCTTCAGGTCGATGAACTAGACGAGTGGAAAACACACTTTCAAAAGAAACTAGGAATACACGAAGTGAAACCGAAGGAACCCCCAGACGAGCTGATAGGAACAACAAATCACTTCAAAATAGGGGATCAGGTATTGTTGAATACAGAAGACCCTCGAATCACCACTTCAGACATCAAAACAAACGAAGAAATCACCTTTAAAGTACTTAATGTCTTCCTATACGGGACAGTCGAGGTAAGCAAACCTAAATTCAGCACTTTTGAGGAAAACACTACTCGACTTAAACTATATATCAATAACCGAATTGATCGCATGAGAAAGGATTTTCACATCCTCAAACCACCATGATTATGCGAATAAGAGGTAAGTCTAGCTCAAGACTTTAAACGAGCGCTTCTCGGGAGGCAACCCGAGCACTAACCCCACTAACGTCCATATTTTCAAATTTTAGCGTCAAACTAAAAGTTAACCAAATTTTTAAGCGCAGGCTTCCTTACCACACGGCCTTGCACACGGGCGTGGCTGTGGCCGTGTGGAAAAAGGACAAAACTTATCCCAAAACACGGGCTGCGATAAAATGCCACGGTCGAGCGATTCGGCCGTGGTCGAAACTGAGAAATCTACACAGGCGTACGACACGCCCATGGGACCTTTGAGTCCATTTATATTTTTCTTTCTCCTATTTTAATTTTTAATTTCTCTTCTTTTATCCTTCTCGTCTTTATATTTATATTACTATATTTTTATTTCTTTAATTTAGGTTCAAGGGGCTGTTAACGAACAGCACCAGATATGTCAGCACCTTCACATTTCATCGTCACACCCACCTCGCGAACCATCCAACAATAAGGACTTCTCAGTCCATTAATCTTTTCTTTTAGTTTTATTTCACTTTTTAAACTATTTCTTTTTATTATTTTCTTTAAATATATAATTAGTATTATTCTTATTATTTCCTGGCTAATTCTTCATGAGTTACCCAACTTCTTCATCTAGCGCAGAAATTGTTGACGGCCACCACACCACCACCAAAGACGCCTCCTCTAACTTATCTTTCACCTCCAAATCAAATACCTACAAGCCTCACTCTCAAGGAATCCATCCAAAAATTAGAAAGTTTTACTTCTCCCTCTTACTATAATGTTTTTATCTATCTTTGTACATTGAGGACAATGTACATCTTAAGTGTGGGGGGTGAATCTTAAAAGTGCCTAATTTTTTTTCATTATTCTCAAATCCTGAATTATATCTTGTTTCTTAAGTAATTTTCTCATATTACGATTAGAATGAAATTTCTCCTGATTTATGATCTTCATGTTTTGGATTAAGTCATTGATAATTGTGCATTGATGATTTAAACTTTAAGGGACTAGAGAATCAAACATGATAAGTCTATTTTTTAGAAGAAAAAAAAATTCTAGGTTGTCGACCTGAATTTGAATATTACTTTGAAGTTTGAAATTTACGAGGTTGACATCAAAAAGCCATAATTTTTGGTGAGATTTTGAGCCTTATAGAGCATATATTCTTTTTCTTGCTCACTTTATTGATTATGAGTGTGTCAACATTGATTTGTTATTCTAGAACTTGCATCGATTATACATGTCGAGACCACACCTTTGTTTTGATATACTAAAATGATAAAGGCACCTAGGTTTTAACCCACTCACTCCACTAAAAAGCCTACCTTCATAATTAACCCCTAGTGAACCCCGTTGATCCTAATAAATTTTTTTTATTGACTCACCCACTAATATTAACCCAAAACCCTTTGTTTTTGTTATCACCATTCCTTTTGACTACCCTTATATCGAGATTTGATTTGATTGATTGCCTATTTATTCCAATAGTAAACTCATCATTTATTATGTATACTTGATTTGTTCTTAAAAAAATCGAAGTATATTCATTATTAGTTCTATGTTCTATGAGCTTAAAACAGTTAAATTCACATCTTTAGAAGAAGCTCGTGTTATTAGTATTAGTATTTTCAATTGATGTAATTATTTATATTCAGTTCATTGTTTCTAGTAGGTAATTTGTCAATTCAATCTCGATTCTAACCCTCTAATTTAGCCTTTATCCACACCTTTAACCAAGCCCTGTTACAACCCTGTTAAAGACCTTTTGATTTGTGTATCATCTCATATTATAGCGGTGGAGATTTGATTTTCATGCAAGCCTATGGGATTAACTTTTCATGTTTGACTTACGAGTGCTTTTTCGTGAACCTTAAACACCTCGAGTGATTTGAGTGAATCTTTAGTGAGGATGTCAATCCTTGTCGATTTTGAATCAGAGGTACTTATTTAGCTGAGAGAAACACCTATGTTTTCATGCTACAAAATGTATGACTTAGGTTGTTTGAATCTTTAGGACTCTTTGAGTTGAATTATCCATGTATGAATTATCTATGAATTATGATGAAACGCTATCGATGAATATTATTGAGGAAGTTTGTTTTAATTGTGAGTTGAGAATTTTGCTTGAGGACAAGAAAAAGCTTAAGTGTGGGGGTATTTGATAAACCGCAATAGTAACATATTTTAAGCCCACATTTAGCATGCTTTTGGATGATTTAAGCCTTTAATTATGTAATTTGGTGCTCTTAATCCTTTGTTTTCATGTTTTATACTCAGGAAAGCACCGGAGAATGAAAAGAACGAGAAACGGGCTTAAAACGGACCAAATGGGCCAAATCATGAAATCGACACGGCCTGGGCCCAAGACCACACGACCGTGCTCTTTCAAAGAAATTTCGAACACGGCCACCACGATTCACACGCGCGCAGTGTACTGGCGTGTCCCTGCCGTGACAAAGAGGAATTTCACTCGGAATAGGATACTTGGAGGCAAAGAAACACATTCCAAAGCCTACATAAACACCCTAGTAGGAATTCTACTCGGATTAGGATACTTAGGGGCCAAGTAAGGCATCTCAAAGCCTATATAAACACCCTAGGGGGCAACATAAGAGGGGAGTTCGACAGAAGCCTTCTGCTAGGGCTTTAGTCAGGGGGAGACCCAGGACTTTCGTCAGGGGGCGTCCAGCTAGGCCGAAGGAGGCGGATTTGTGGGGATTTACTCGAAGATAGCCAGTTGATTCATCTCAAAAAGCTGGAATCATACTCAAGAAGGAGGATCTCTCCTTCAATTCCTTCAGGGGGTTTTAGGGATTTCTTATGTTTTGTTTTATCATTTCTTCTGAGATGTTTTATTTTATTATTATGAACTAAACCCTCAGATACCTGAGGGGGATGAAAACTAAGATGAATCTTGTTATCGTTTGCTGAACTATATGATAAATACTTGATTTGTTCTTAATTATGTGTTCTTAATTCTTGTGTTAATATTTTCGGGGTATTAATTCAAGTTTGATGTGCTTAGGTGGTGGAGCAAAAGTCCCTGCCTAAAAGTAGATCTATCATAGTTAAGCGGAGTTGATCACACGCCTAGAGATAGGGTGACGAGATTTTGCCGGATTAGAGTGAAACCTAATATGGGAGTCCATAGATCGAGTTAATGCAATTCTAGGGGTTTTAATTAGAAAGAGATTTCAATTAATCAACCTAGGGTTAGACGTTATTTGCCTCGAGAGAGGGTCTAATATACGTTAGGGAATCCTACGGGTCAAGTCAAGTGAATAAATCGTCTGGTTCATAGTTAGATAGCAAGTGAAGTCTAGGTAGATTTTTCCTTGGGTATCGTCTTAATCAATTGGTTTTTCCCACAAGTATTTTCCCCAAATTCATTCTTCTTTGTCTTAGAGTTTTTAGTTTAGTAGTTAGTTAATTTAGATTAAACAACCAATTTCCTTTAATTTAGGCTAGATAATAAAAAGAAAGTTAGTATTAGTACTTTTAGTTCCTTTGGGTTCGACAATCCGGTCTTGCCTTAACTATACTACTGTTCGATAGGTGCGCTTGCCTCAAATCGTTGTCATAGTTAGTTTTCAGGTTCGATCATTCTCATTATAAATTTTAAGACTTTGACATCGCATAAAACAACGATCAGTCGCTCCTTTGGTGTTGGAGAAATGTTGGTCAACTGTCTCCTAGGATACAACAACAAGATGAGCACGACAGTAGCACGGATGCAATGATCAATGAATAGTAGCCTTGCCTTCATCTATCACCGGAAAAACAATTTGAGAATATGTAGGGAAAAGATATCTCTAAATTTTGGAAAATATCAGTGTGTATATTTCCCTACAGATTATTTGGTTTTAAAATAAATTCAAGGGAAGAATTTTTGAAATCTTTGACTATTAGAGCCAAAACGTGTCCGTGAATTAAGGAGTCATTTAAACCTAATTTAATGTTTTAGTTAAAGGCATTAACTCCTATTAATTCCAAAAAGATAAGCTATATTAAGGAAAATTAAGATTTCAAATTGGGCTAAAATATTCGCGCCCATGTCGTGCGGGTGCACCCCTAACCCTAGCGGGTTTGGATTTGCACCCCCTTGTGCGCGAGGGAGAGTATTAATTTAGTTATTCAACAACTATTAAGTTGGTTCACATATATATACATATTCCACACTTGATATCTAACCAATGTGGGACTAAGCTTTCCATTTTCCTCAACATAATTCACAAGTGGCTTACTTTGAGCATCAATTTCTCATTCATCACTCAACCATTTTGAGCATATGATATACCGTTGTAAAGATATCATAGAGTAGAATATAAAACCATAGTTTTATGATTCAAATCTCCACCTTTACTAATCAATAATATGCCTCAAAGCTTCAAAAAAATCCATTTTTTTTCCAACAGGTAACAACCATAAAGCAAGTATACAAACATATATACATACATATATATATATATATATTAGAAGTTAGAAAACTTATCTGACTTCCTTGATGGAAAAATCAAGAACTTGTTCATCAATTATAAGCGTTCATTTCATCTTTGCTGTTCCATAGTTTCAGATGCAACCTTTGGGATGTGAAATTGATCTTAATACATTATGCTTTGTATCCACAAAAAATTATTACTTCACATGAAATATATTTTTTAAAACCTTAATATTGTTATAAAAATAAATAATATAATTGAAACAAGAAAAAATAAAATAAAATAAGTAAAATAAGATGACTTTGAAGCGTGTAAAATGTTGGCGTGAGCAATCTAAGGGAGAAAAACTGTTATCAACTTTGAGAGATTGTGTAAATGATTTGTTTACTTATTTGTAATTAATTATCTTATGTTTAGGCTATAAAATAGGATCTTGTTGTATAAAAATTACTATAAATATGTAGACTATAATTGCTTGTTAAAAAATACACCGAATTATTATCTATTATCTTTTCTACATGGTATTAGAGTAATACCTACATAGAAATTGAAGTGTTTCTTCTAATTTGCAATAATGAATGAAAAAGACCCCTCTTCTTCTATCATCCCTCATGAATCTCAAATTATTGTTCAAGAAAATACCCCCTTTTCCATCTGGAATCATCTTAGATTATACAAATTATCTGTTATGGTCGCAACTTATGGAGATACGTATTAGAGCTCCAAACAAATCTGGATTACTTACAGGTGCAACACCGAACCCACCAGCAGATGACAAGCAATTGGAAACCTGGCTTATTGATAATAATCGGGTTAAAAGTTGGCTTATTGATTCTATGAGTATGCTTTTGATGCAATGATTTATCTGCCTTCAAAAAACCAAAGAAATTTGGGAATTTTTTGCAAAGAAGTTTTATGACAGCTTGGATGAAAGACAACTCTTTCAACTGAATCGGAGATCGTTTACTAATCATCAAAATGGTAGACCCTTATCCTTATATTACAATGAACTGATTGGCATTTTTCAAACAATTGATGCTCATGTTCACACACAAGAAGATAATGCTGTTGTAATCATATTACTGCATAAGTATATGACTTGACTTGAAGTTCATATTTTTTTTGGCTGGCCTTGACCCAGAATTCAATCAAGCTTAATGTGAAATTTTGAGAAAATATCCACCTTTTGACCTTAAGTCATGTTATGCATATGTTCGGAAGGATCACAACAAAAGGAAAACTATGGAGGAACCTAAGGTTCAGTCAGATGGTATTGCTCACTTGACTGCCTGTACATGCTCTTTATATTCCCAACAAGTTAAAAGAAAAAATCTGGCACTAAAAGAAATAACTATATTTATACTCATTGTAGTGAGGAGGGACATCCCAAACAACTATGCTATGAAATCATTAGGTATCCAAAATGGTGGGATTTTACAAAGAAACCTCAAAAGAAAATTGGACAAGTTGCTATTACTACCACAATAGATGAGGAAGTGACAGCATCTACTTCAAATACAGTTGCAACACATGTTGCCAAGGCTGAAAATCTAGGTCTTTCCAACACTTATCTTGCTATGAATGATGCATGGATTATTGATACAGTTGCTACTGACCATATGGAAAACAATTCTACCCATTTTTCATCTATTCGGTCTTCAACTCAACCTCACATACTTACTGCTGATAGAGGAGTTGCACTCGTTACTAGCGAAGGATCAGTGCATGTGTCAAATTCCATTAATCTTGATACTGTTCTTGTAGTTCCTTCTCTTTCTTCCAATATTTTATCTGTTAGCAAAATCATAAAAGCTTTGAATTGTATTGTAATTTTTTAGCTTGATAAATGTGTTTTTTAGGATATTGCAACACAACAGACTTTTGGCTAAGGTATTAGATGTGGAAATTCGTACTATCTTGATTTGGCCGCTTCAAACAATTAGATACCCAGTCAAGCAAATAATATTGGAGGGAGTCAAGGAAACAAGGATATGGAATGGTTATGGCATCACCACCTTGGTAATTTATCATTTAATTATCTTCACAAATTGAAACCAAGTTTGTTTTTACATACAAATTCTGAGTTTAATTATGACATCTATGAAATGAACAAGAGCCATAGAATTTCCTTTCTACCTCGTTATAATAAGAGTACTACACCTTTTATGACTACCCACTATGATGTTTGGGGACCTGCTCAAGTCCTTACTTTATCTGGTGCTCATTATTTTGTGACATTTATTGATGAGTGTACTCGTATGATTTGGATCTCTCCTGCGAAACAAGAGAGATTTTTGTTCTTCTTTTCAGGATCTATATCGAATGGTGACTTCTCAGTATCAATGCTGAATTCAAGTTCTTCAGTTTGATAAAGGTGGGGAGTATATATAAATTCTGGCCTGGAGAATTTTTGTCAAAAAATTGGTATTCGACACCAAACTTCATGTGCTGGTACACCGCAACAAAACGGTTTAGCAGAACGAAAGAATCACCAAATACTTGAGGTTGTTTGAGCTTCCTTATTTGAAATGAAAGTGCATTGAGAGTATTGGGGCAAAATTGTTTGCTTTAATACATATCTTATTAATTGGACACCATCACGAGTCATTGATTTCAAAACTCCACATCAAAAACTCCACGAACTTGTCTCAGCACCAATTGGTCCAAACCTCGAACCACATGTGTTTGGTTGTACTGCATATGTACATCGGGTTATAGGCAAGCTAGATCCACGAGTTTTTCATTGCATATTTGTTGGGTACGTAGACTTCAAGAAGGGATATCAGTGCTATGATCCTAGTGAAAACGAAATGTATGTAACCCGACATGTTACATTCCATAAAGATATTCCTTTTTTTAGTGGTCATGAGTGCTCTCTTCAGGGGGAGACAACACTTAATTTAGGTGAAGACAACACTCATGAAATTTTTTAAGAACAATCACAAATTAATATGCAACCAGATGTTGAACTTTCAAATATCGATACACATCCTGAGTTGTACATCCTGAGAATGTTGATGGCGCTTAGAATCAAGATATTACAATTTCCCAAGTCATACCAACAACCATAGAAATTCCGAATGTGTCTCCTCAGGTAACATCATTATCTTCATCACCTTTAAAACATGATTCAACTACTCTTAAAGTTGAACCAAGATATCTGATTAGGATAAACAGAGGAATTCCAAAAATTCAATATGATCCCGATTTTAAAGCTAAGACTAAATACCCTAATAACAATTACATATCCTTTCATCGTTTGTCAAAGTCTCATGCACTTATTGTAAATCAATTATCTCTTGCATCTATTCCAAGTAATGTACAAGAAGCATTTATAGGATCCCAATGGAAGCAATGACCACTACAAGGCAAGACTTGCCGCTAAAGGGTATACACAGAAATACAGAATTAATTATGGGGATACATTTGCTCCTATAGCAAAAATAAATACCATACAAGTTCTCATTTCCATAGCTACAAATCAAGGTTGGCCGCTGTGACAGTTTGATGTTAAAAATGTATTTCTTAATCGAAATTTGGAAGAAGAAGTATACATGGATCCTCTTCTGGGCATAAACTATGATGGAAAAGTATGCAAGCTAAAAAGGGCCTTAGACGGATTGAAGCAATCCCCTCAAGCATGGTTTGGAAGGCTCACAACTTTCATGAAGAAGATTGGGTACAAACAAAGTGATGTTGGTCATGCTCTCTTCATAAAACAAGAGTTTAAAAAGGTGATTTCTCTTATTGTGTATGTTGACGATATGGTTGTTACAGGAAATGACTCAAATGAGATAGCTACCCTCCAAGAAAACCTTGCGACTGAGTTTGAACTTAATGATCTTGGGCACTTGAAATATTTCTTAGGCATTGAAGTTGCAAGATCAAGCAAGGGAATCTCTCTTTGCCAACGAAAGTATGTGCTAGATTTACTAGCAGAAACTGGGATGCTTACCTGCAAACCTGTTGAAACTCCCATTGAGATGAATCACAAGTTAGCCATTCAACAAGACTAGACTCCAACAAACAAGGAGAGGTATCAAAGATTAGTAGGGAGGCTAATATACTTATCGCATATGCGCCTTGACATTGCATATGCGGTAAGTATTGTAAGCCAATTCATGCATGCACCAAGTGAAGATCATATGGAGGTTGTGTAACACCCCTATCCCGTATCCGTCGTCAGATTAGGGTTATAGGTGTTACCGGACAGATCGGAAACTTTAATAGACAATTCATAAAATAAATCATCAATCACACTCATCAAGTCCCATCTATAGGTCAACGAGACCTTAGTCATGCTTTAAACAGAGTCGGGACTAAACCGGAACACAAATGGAAATTCTCAGAAATTTAAAACTTTTCTAAGTTTCAGGGGTTACACGCCCGTGTGGGCAGGCCGTGTGCCTCCCACGGTTGCTAGACACGCCCATGTGTCTCCCCCGTGGTCGAACCTAACTTAACTCCACGGCCACCAAGCACGCCCGTGTACCTTGGTCGTGGTCGATCCTGACTAAACCACACGGCTATTAGGCACGCCCGTGTGTCATGGCCATGCACTCTTAGCTAAATACTGACTTACACCCACAGTCATCAGGCACGCCCGTGTGCCACAACCGTGTAGCAAAACAGGCCATTCGCAAGGCCAAAATGCCACCCACATTAGGGTCATACCTACAAGCAAATTACCAATACATCTCATGCACATTTGACAACCAAGAACATATCAAAATAATCATCCAATCTCTACATTCCAATCCAATTCCATTCATGCCAATTTACAAGACTAAAACTCATGTATACACAAGCATAATTCATCCACACACTTATCATAGACTTAACCATTTCATATGCTATCAAACCATACCAAATCATGCACCATTTATCATATTCATTAATGCATATTACCAACACTTAACTAGCCAAATCACATGGCTAAGTTCACATCTCATTCTTAACCAAATATCTAGCCTATACATGCCATATCTAGCTATATACATTTCCAAAAGATACCAAAATGAGTTTGCGAAGTGTGATGATGATCCTCGACGGTCCCCGAGCCTTCAGTAGCTTTGACAATCTATAAAACAGAGAAAACACACACAAAGTAAGCTTTCATAACTTAGTAAGCCATACACAAATAAACTTAGCATATAAGAATTCAAAACATATAATCAATCTAAGTTCTCTAATGGCTCAGTTGCACAATCATAATTCTTCTTAGTACATACACTTAGGCCATACATCTTTCGATCTTGCATATCACTATATACTTTATTAGCTCATAGCTTTTCTATTCGTATAACACACTTACATTCTCATATTCAAATGTATAATTCATCTAGGTAAGTTTAAGAAAATACTTACCTTCTTATACACACAAAGTGTACTTATCAAACATACCTGAAACATATGTACAATTCACATAATCATTCATTTCTTGAACTTGACCATTGAACCGTTCGGAATCTAATAGAATACGCAGAGTGCCCGGAATAGTTATACAATGCCAACGTCCCAGACGTGGTCTTAAATGTAATTGGATATCGATGCCACTGTCACAAACAGGGTCTTACACGAATTAATACGATGCCACTATCCCGGACATGGTCTTACACGTAAACAGATATCGATGCCACTGTCCCAGACAGGGTCTTACTCGAATTAATACGATGCCAATGTCCCGGACATGGTCTTACATGTAAACAGATATCGATGCCACTGTTCCAGACAGGGTCTTACTCGGATTAATACGATGCCAATGTCTCAGACATGGTCTTACACGTAAACAGATATCGATGCCACTGTCCCAGATAGGGTCTTACTCGAATTAATATGATGCCAATGTCCCGGACATGGTCTTACACGTAAACAGATATCGATGCCATCGTCCCGCATGGGTCTTACTTCGGATTAATACGATGCCAATGTCCTGCATATGGTCTTACACGTAAACAGATATCGATGCCACTGTCCCAGATAGGGTCTTACTCGGATTAATACGATGCCAATATCCCGGACATGGTCTTACACGTAAACCTCGTATCGATGCCAACGCCCCAAACGTGGTCTTACACGAAATCTCATATCAACGCCGACGTCCCAGACGTGGTCTTACATGATATTTCAGAACAGACACCTTTGTCATGACATAGCTAATCCTATCTATTTCTAGGTTCGTACGGGACTTCTCGGACATTGCCACTATGTCATTCTTATATCGAAATTCACGTACACATCATCTCATAAACATTCATCGTTATCAATAGTTATGTGAACATACTCAATTCAATACAAATACTTTTATTTGCATAATGACTTACCTCGAATTTGATTTTACTGAAACGGATACGGCTACTCAGTTACTTTCGCTTTCCCGCGATCTAAGTTCGATTTCTTCGGTTCTTGATCTATACATATTCAAATTTAACCCTTTTATTTATCAACTTATTCAATTCAATCAAAATACACATATTTAGGGCAATTTGCAAATTAGCCCTTATATTTTCACATTTGGACAATTTAGTCCCTAATTTACAAAATCACAAAATACATCAAATTAACTTGTACCCATGTTTGGCCGAATATTTACTATGGTCATATTAATCCATAGGTTTCATTTATTTCACAAATTAGTCCCTCAAATAATCATTTTCTCAATTTAATCCAAAATACTCAAATTCAACAAAACTTCAAATACAAACTATGATAATCAAACACATATCTTTCATTTTTTTTCACTATTAAACATCACAAATCACTTGAGTTCATCAAAGTCTCATTTCAAAAACATCATTAATTCTCAAAATTAAGACATGGGTTTTGTAGTATACGGCAACGATTACAAAAACGTAAAAATTATCAAAAACCGAAGTCAAAACTCACCTTAATTTAAGCTTGCAAGTGCCGAATAAAACAAAGCTTAAGCTCTTTCTTTTCTTTCAATATTCGGTGGAAGAATATGTAAAATGAGCACTATTTCCAAGCTTTGTTTTTATTATTATTATAACATATAATATGTTATTTTCTTTAACTAAATTTTTATATAATATATATAAGACAACATATTTTTCATTATGCCGTCCACTACTCTTACTTTTGGAAAATTTGCAACATAAATCCTCCTATTTAAGGAGACACAATAATTAGGCTACTCAATCAATTAGAAGGCTACTTTTACCTTTTACACGATTTAGTCCTTTTATCAAATTAAACACGCAGACAGACAAATTAACTTACGGAATGTTACCACATGCTTAATCACATATCAAAAGCATAGAAAATAATATTAAAATATTTTACTGACTCGGATTTGTTATCCCGAAGCCACTGTTCTGACTAGGGTATAAACCGGACTATTACAGGTTGTTTATCAAATCTTACGATACCTAAAATCTTCTATAGGAAAAGGATTATTTTTTGCTAAAAATAGAGATCAAGAAATCAAGGGATATATAGATGTGGATTGGGCTGGAAGTCAAACTGATCGAAAGTATACATCGGGGTATTTTATGTTTGTTGGAAGTAACTTGGTTACATGGCGAAGTAAGAAACAAAAGGTTGTAGCAAGATCAAGGGCAAAGGCAAAATTTCGTGGGATGGCACAAGGTATCTGTGAATTGCTATGGATAAAACGTGTTTTGCATGATCTTGGTATATCTCTGTCAAAACCTATGAAGTTACTATGTGATAATAAGGCAGCCATATGCAAATAATCCTGTTCAGCATGAAAGAACCAAACATGTGGAAGTTGATCGACACTTTATCAAAGACCATCTTGAAAAAGGTACAATTGGTCTTCCATTTGTCACATCAAAAGAACAACTAGAAGATGTTCTAACAAAGTTTGTATCTGGAAAAGATTTTCAAAGCTCACTTAACAAGTTGGGAATGATTGACATATATTCACCAACTTGAGGGGGAGTGTTGGCGTAAGTAATCTAAGGGAGAAAAATCTCTTGTCAAATTTGACAGATTGTGTAAATGATTTGTTTACTTATTTGTAATTAATTATCTTATGTTTAGGTTATAAAATAGGATCTTGTTGTATAACAATTAGTATAAATATGTAGACTGTAATTACTTGTAAAAAAATACACAGAATTATTCTCTATTATCTTTTCTACATAGAACACTTTCCTTAAGGCTTTAAAATACCTCCAAGATACAACAAAGCCCCCAATACTCCAAGCAAAATTAGTGAAAATGACTAATAGAAAAGTCTTATTTAGACATCTAGTAGGTGTATCTTGCCATGAGATATCCTTTCAGAGGGACATATCTTTTAATGAAATACCCTTTCATATAGTTGTGTTTTCTACTAAACAACTTTACATAAAGTTATGTCTTTATAAAATAACTTTATGACAAAAGTTATGTCTTTACAACACAACTACTCATTAATAATTATAACTTGTTAAGACTTTTCTAGATAGTAAAATATTATTATTTACTGACATTATAAACTACTACCAATATTAGTAAAGGAAGGACTTCATTTGAAGATTCTGCATGTGATCAAGTTACCATATATGATGAGATCCAATTTTTATAGAAGTCCAATAAATGAAAAAAATGTTTATTTGATGCCATATAGAAGTCTAATTGAAGCACAATTACAAGAGCATATATCGTTCACACTAGTTAGAGATTTGCAAGCTAAAAATGCCTATTTAAAGAAGGCTTGTTTACTTGATTATGTACAAGTTGAAGAGAGCTCAAATCTACTTCATCTTAGAAACTTATTCTCAATGTAACTACATTGTAATCAAACTATTATGAGGTTTAACTTGTAGCTAAGTTTTCTAGGAGAAATACTTAGTGGGGAGAGTAATCTTTGTTAATGTATAAGAATGAAGTTACAACTTAATGAATGAGTTGAACTTAAATCACGTATTGTATTGTTGATATTTAATGAATTACTCTTTAAATAATACCTCATAAATATAAGAAAAATCCTTAAACTGAATAATCAATTCTTATGTCCGTCTCTACTTTTAATATTTCAATTGTTGATTCAATTACAACTTAATTAATAATTGAGAACCAACTCAACCCTTTTCCTAATCAAATGATTACGGTAATATTTTTTTAACACTCTTCTTATATATATGTGTGTGTGGGCTTCTTTACCAAATTGCCTACAACTTTAACATTTAACCTTCAATAAATCTAAAAGCAGCTGGAATTATTAAAATACTTTGTTTTTATTGAAATTAAACTTTAGTAGCTTTTTTTTTTCTTCATTCGATCTGTTCTGTTGTAAAATACGAACAGAACAACAAAAAAGTTAAACAATACAACATTTTAAAATAAAACACATTCGATCACTTAACAGACCTACGATTACAACAAAGTAAAAATTCACCATCAAGCTTTAAACATTATCTCCCGATTTATACCTTCACCGTACCAATCTCTATCACCTCGGAATCATTTAAAGTTACAAAACCAAAAAATAACGCTCTAACGACACCCTCTTTATCCCTCAAGACTCCTCCACATCCTACTCAACTTTAGTTGCTAATTAATACATCTTAAAAAAGGGTCAAAATTTTAAAGAAGTCACATCATAGTGAGTAATGTAATGTAAGAAAATTTTGAGAGAGACTTGAAATATTAGATCTGACCCCATACCATTTACTGTACCCTTTTGCTTTCTTAATTGTGAGGACCCAAAAATCCTTCGAAATCTCCATTTTGGCCATACATAAATGGGACAATTTTTGGATGCCCTATGAATCAAGTAAAGCAAAGCTACATAGTGAAGTAATGTTAACTAAAGTTGGGTTTTAAATTCTTCAGTGCAAATGTTACTTTAGCATATACTCTGACCATCCCATTTATTTGGCATACCTTTCTTCTCTGCCCATCTCTTCATTTACAAACACAAGCTTCCTCCTCTCTCACTCTTACACAAGTTTATCATATCTTGTGTAAGTAAGAGTGCTGTTAAAACAGAACCCAACTTAAATTTCTTCTTTCTTTTCTCATTTAATTTCACTATATTGTACCCAATGGGGAGATCACCTTGCTGTGACAAAGTGGGGTTGAAGAAAGGACCATGGACACCAGAAGAAGATCAGAAACTCTTAGCTTACATTGAAGAACATGGTCATGGAAGCTGGCGTGCCTTGCCGGCCAAAGCCGGTGACTAAACCCTAGCCTTACTTTTCTTGCTTACTTCATTCTCATTCCTCTCTCATTCTCAAATTTTCTTCTTTTACTTTCTGTTTAGGTCTTCAAAGATGTGGGAAGAGCTGCAGGCTTAGATGGACTAATTATCTCAGACCTGATATTAAGAGAGGAAAGTTTAGCATGCAAGAAGAGCAAACTATCATTCAACTTCATGCCCTTCTAGGGAACAGGTCAAGAAAATTTCATCACAATGTTGCTTAGTCAGAAATGATAGTTTTTTCTTTTCTTTTTTCCATCAAGACCCTTGAATATATATTTCAGAGTTTTTGTCCGTATCACTTTAAAAACACTAGCTTGTTTTCTGAACTTGGGTGTTCTCAATTTCTCAACCTATTTTTCCATATTTGGTTATCAAGTTTAAGTTCAAAATCTCATTGGATTCAGCTGTATATATATTTGTATATAATGGCCGGACACAGTTACTTAGACGTTGAACTGCTGCCAGTCTACCCTATCACCTATAAAACCCTTCTTTATTTATAGTATGGTATCTTTAAAAGAGTAATGGGTTTTATTTAACTCGCAAATCAGTTTTTTGTTTTCATTTTTCTTCCGTCATTTTCTTGTCTATCTGATCAATGGTTTTGTTTTCTTTATCTTTTAGATGATTGAAACGTCGAAAGAAACTGTTTTGTGGGCAGTTGACGGTTTCTTTTATCTAGGTTTTGGATAAAGGGTTGTGTTTTTTTGTGTCTTCAGGTGGTCGGCTATAGCCACTCACTTGCCAAAGCGAACAGATAATGAGATAAAAAACTACTGGAATACTCATCTTAAGAAAAAGTTAGCCAAATTGGGGATTGATCCGACCACTCACAAGCCAAAATCTGATGCTTTACTCTCCACTGATGCTCAATCCAAGAGTGCAGCAAACCTTAGCCATATTGCTCAGTGGGAAAGTGCTAGGCTTGAAGCTGAAGCTAGATTGGTTCGAGAATCAAAGCTACGTTCACATTCACATTCATTTCAACACCGCCTCACTCGTCCACCAACAGCAGCTTTTGCTTCTTCAGCCGGTCAGCTTGTGAATAAGACAGCTTGGAACAGTACTGCTGGGTGGAGTAAATCCAGTGAAGTTAATAATGGTGTTGTAAACAATGGATTTGGTGACCTCGAATCTCCCAAATCAACACTTACTTCCTCAGAAAATGGGGTTGGATTGAGTTCAATGGGTATGCCAGATTTTGTTTGCACTGCATCAGCTTCATTTGAGATCAAACAAGAAGGTGAACAAGAATGGAAAGGCTTTGGAAGTTCAACTAATTTGGCCATGGAGAATGGGTTCAATGATATTGGAAATGCAATGGAGGATGGCTTCATTAACCTTCTTCTCAATGATTCCACCGACCCCAGTTTATCAGATAGTGGCAAAGAATCTGATGAAAACAGCGGTGATGGTACTGCCAGTGATGATCACTATGAAGATAACAAGAATTATTGGAACAGGATTCTTGATTTGGTGAATTCTTCCCCATCGGATTCACCAATGTTCTAAACAATTAATTAATGCCTTTTGGCCTAAGTCAAAAGAGCCATTAATTACATTTTCCAGTTGTTCTTAAATATTGGAAATCCCCCATCAGATGATTATACGTTTGCCCCCAAAGTATAACAGCGTTGAGGAACCTCACTCACCTCTTCAAAACAATGAAATGTACACTGGTAGCTTTTCAATTTTAGTACTGTTAAAGTTGATAAGAGGGTTTAACATGTTTGAGTTAAATTCAATGATATTTCAGTTCAACCTTTTTTTCTTTTTCATATTTTTTTAATCTCTCTACCTCATCATCATTTTACCCTCCAATTTAATTTCCGTTTTCTTTTTATATGTAGAAAAGTCCAAAATAAACAAAGAGATGTATTTATGACTGACTTTAATGCTGGTAGTTTCAGGTCACATCATTTTACTTTCATCAAATTGCAATTCCAGGTTTACTTTATTTATTTTTTCCTTTACAATGTTTTTTTAATTATTATTTTGTGATGGTGTTTTGTCTGAAATTACTACATCTAATTTGGTTCGTCAATTTGCTTGCTATATGACAAGCAGTTGTAATATTTTTCGTACAAACCAGCAATGGGTAATATTTTTTTTTTCTGATATTTTTTATATAATTTATGTTTAAAATCCGTAGTTGTTTTTTTAATAATATCAACGGATTTTAAGAGAAATATGTTGAATTGAGAATTGAGTTGTCTATTCAACGATGAAACTAAATAATGAATAATATTTAGTAATGGATAATGATTAAAAAAAACATTGGTGCACGATTGCACCACTCTAAAAAGGTGGCAAAGTTGAAAGAGTATGATAATCCTAAGGAAAGCAAGTTATGTAACCTACCAATTTTTTTTCTTTTTTTCGCCAAACACTTCAAAAAAGTTTTCATTTTAATGTATTTTCTTTTTTAATCATTTTCAACGTTATTATAAAGGAATTGTTTTAAATGTATATATGTTCATATATCTTTATCTTCATCTATATAATCTTAGATTTTCGCATTTTTAATATATATAATCATTTGTTGCTGCACAAACATATTTATTTTCCACTTGTATTAATTTTTCAATTTCAACATTCAACGTTAAATGAAGTATTAATTTTATTTCCATATTAATAATAATAAGTTTTTATATAGACCCAAATCTCATTCCTCTTGTTTTCTTAAGTAATATGGGATATAAGATATATGCATATATAGACTCATGAATAGGTTTACAGCTTGTTTTTAGACAATGTAGGATTGCTTCCTTAAATTGTGATATATAGACAATGTGTATATATACTCATGAATAGGGGTCTTCCACCACTATGCCCAAATAATTATTTTATTTAGATAAAAACCCAAATTATTTAATTTAAATATTTTTTCACCAATTTTGAGTATCACAGTTCTAAATCCTAAAGAATTTGGAAGCGTATGGCCCCCTACTATCTTTGTGCAGAGACAAATCTTGATTTTTGTTTTCGTCCATACATATTATTATTATTTGTTAAAATAGATTGAAGTCCCCATATTCTTGATAAGTTTTGATTTAGGCCTTTTATTTTTATTTCAAATAATTTAATTTCTCTATTTTTTGAATTTAAAAATACAAGTCTAATTGTTAATATTGTTAAAATCATTTTGTTAAATTTATTGGTGTGACTAAATAAAAAAATTCACAAATATTGTAACATCTAGATTGATGATTAAACTGATCAACCCATCAATTTTCGATTTAATCGTTCAACAATATTTAAATAAAAAATTCAAATTAGCTCTAGATTTTGTGACAAGTCTTGAACTCTGATTTCCAACACGTAGCTCTAAATCATATCAGATAAAAGACAAAACTAAAAGTTGTGCAAGAAAAAAGAAAGAATATTATCCTTAAATCATAACTCCTTTCAGAGTAAATTATAAACCTTCAAATTAAAGTGCGGCCCAACTATTTTAAATATACATTTAGAAAAAAAAAATTAATTATTTTTTGAGTATGTCAAATTAGATTTTAACTAGTATGCAACGTGGAAATTAATAATTTTAAATACTCATTTTAAAAATAATATATATTAATTTTGTTTCTTTATTATATTAGATATAGACTTTAGATTCGCACTTTTCATGTAAATCAATCACTTTAAATACAATAGTTAAACATTAAAAAAAGACATCGAGTTTATTATTAATTATATAAATACAATCACTTTATGATTTTTAAAGAATATATTTTTAAGAAAAAAATCAATTCACATATATTGACAACTTAAATTTTATAACCTATATGTCTTAAAAAAATAACAATTTATATTGAATAATTATCTTAAATTTAATTTTTATAATTAAATATACTCATGAGTCTATATATACATATATCTCATATCTCACATTGCTTAATAAAACAAGAGAAATGAGACTTTGGATCTATATAAATGCCTGTTTTGTAAGTTTTATTTCCATATTAATAGGTGGCACCAAAAATAAATAAATAAATTGGTGCTACTAGTTTTAGTGTTGATGTGGCAAAAATAAGCCTTTTATTGGTCAAGGGGAAAGGCACTTTCTGAGTTTCCCCTGAAAATAGCACCAGCTGGGCGCATTTTTGTAAAATTGGCCCATTTCCATTAATTTTAACAAAAGTGGCCTATTTTCGTTATTTTGAAGAAAAAAAATGAGCATTTTCTGGTAATTCAGCTGATTTTTTTTAAAAAAAATTAATGTATTAGGCCATTTTTTCAAAATTAAGCGTTTTTGTAAAATCGGCCTAGTCCCGTAATTTTTCAAAAATATGGCCTAATCTGATAATTTTTTTTTAAAATGAGATTTTTTTAGTAATTTAGTCATTTAAAACATTAAAATCTTTCATTTAAGAAAAAAAAGTCGATATAATAATTCATGGTGGTGTCGAATTCTAAAATATTCACATCTCAACATGATGCAACAAATGATTAAATTTTTATGTATTAACTTAGTTAGTATCAATATTGTTATTAGTGAAAAAAATTAATGTGCTTGTTTTCCTATTTAAAGGATGAAAAGGAATTATAAATAATGTATAAAAAAAATTGCGACACCCAATCTAACATCAATTTGTATTGACAACCGAAAATAATGAGCGTGGGATACATCTATATGACTAATGTTTTCCGTACCAAAATGGATGAGGACTTTTGCAATTTTGTTAGAAAGCTACTTGATTTTCTCAAAATTCATGCTCCAAATTATATTCTTCTCAAAACTTTCCGGTTCCAATGACATGTCAACCGCTGAAAGGACATTCAGCAATTAATGCAATTCAACTAAACATTCAATATTTTGAACATCCAGCACCGAAAACAAACCCAGATTGAACTCAATTTATTCGAGGCTAAAGCAAGTCCATGTGCATGTATGCAAAAGCAAATACATCATTAATGATCTCTTTCCATACTCAATATTGTCCCTCCCTTATTTCCCATAATCATTTTATCATTTCTTGATTACGTCTCTAACTTAATTAGCTTAGAGTTTAAATTCTTGTCTTGTTATCAAATTGGGTATCAAACGTGTATCTAAGTGACAAAATAAAAATTATGTCTCCGAGTTTATGCAATCAATGTGAGGATGACATTTAGTTTGGAAATCAAATCCTAGACATTTCTCTTATCCTCGATCTTTATAAATATCTATATATAATCAGTTCATATACATGTCTTAGTATACTTGACATGGTAGTCTCACGTGCTTAGAAACATGCAGAGTTAGATTATGCTCGTTTTCCATTTGGATTATGAAAAGTTTTTGTTTTGGTCACTTAACTAAAAAGAAAGTGATAATTTAGTCAATGAATTATTCAAAAATTTTATTTAAGTCTCTGGGTTGTTAAAATAGATACTATTTGAACCAATCAGATAATAATGAATTATCGCTTAGAGCTCACTTGTGGAACTTAAAAAAAAAAAAAACTTAACAATCCAATGACTTCAATAAAAACTTTTGAATAGTTCAGTAACTTAAATGAAAATTTTCAAATAATTTAGTGACCAAAACAAAACGTTACCCATAATTTATTGACTAATAATGTAGTTTACCTTTGTATTTTAACTTTTTAAATAAACTCAGATTAAGAAACTGTTGAGATCCTGTCATTAGTTTCTTGTATACTAATTATCACTATTTATATGTGTAGGACTCACAAAAGATAATGAAGAAGAGCTTGATTGGACTTTGAAAAGCGCATTTTTGTTTTATTTTCTTGTCAAAATATATTTTTAGAATCTACATAATCTCATATATGTTTTCCATTTTCTCTAAAAGATGCTAAGGTCCGAATATATGAAAAACTAAAGTTGCAGACATAAGCATGTCGAATATCAATTCTCAAATCTGGATGATAAAACTGAGAATACAATAAACACATGATGTATGTTTCATCAAATTGGGTGGCTTGAACAATGAAGAACAGAAGTGGTTTCATGATACATCATTTATTATAATTTCAGATCAAAAACAGCTAATGAGCTGGTTGCACCAGAAGAACTGAGCTTATGCGAAGAAGAAAAATCTTAGATGGTCCCCCCTAGGCCACAAATGAATTAATTTAATTATTTGCTTCATCAATGAATCACAGATCCCCCACATGTATAGTCATTATTGTTGTTTCATGCCAATGATTTAATCTCATCAAAATTCGAGATTATTACTTTCCAATATTTAGTAAGGTAGGCGGTGCAAGATACAACCTAACCAAAATTTTACAACTTTTTTTTTTCTTTTACAACTTGATTTTTTTTTCCTTACAAAAATATATTTTATTCCATCAATAAGCGATACAAATTCCAAACAATAATTTAAGATGTTCTATAATTATATTAAAACTTTCGAATAATTAGTAATTATTTTATAATTTTTTAAGTTGAGCGATTAAAACGTAGACTTATTAATAGTTTAATGACTTTAGATGTAATTTATCCTTTTAATAATTATGTTTAATACTAAATGGTATATAATAAATACTTAAAATAATACTATTTATGATTAAACCATTAATTATTTTAATATTTTAAATATTATAATAATTATTAAATATTATTTCTTTATATTTAGTTAGTATTATTTTTTACGAGATCAAATAACATTGACCTAAATATGAAACTATTACTTTATTATCAAGAAAATGAAAATATTAATTAGTAAAATATTAAAATAAAACTATTTATCATTAAACTATCAATTTATACTAATATTTAATAATATTTAACATTAAAATATTAGATTAATATTAAACTCTTAAAAGATTAAACATTATATTACATATTTATCATAAAAAAGTAATATAAAAATAAATACAATAATGGAACTTTTTAAAAAATTAAAATATTGATAATATTACAATTTATGATTAAAATGATATTATTTCTATATCAAATAATTTGTATTAAAAGAATTTAAAGTATCAATTATATTACCAACTTACTATTGAAATAATAGTATTGTAATATATATTATTAAAATATTGATATGTATGATTCATAATATTTAAATTATTAATATTAAAATGGTAAGGTACATTATTCTCTCAATTGGAGGATTCAGATTCAAATATGAGAAACAATATTGTTAGGGGTAATCATGAATCCCAAAAGGATTAGTTTCTATATATTGTAAAACAGATATAGATGATACCTTAATTTTAAAAAAAATATTTTAAATAAAAAATTGATTATTTTTTATTTGTATTCTTCATGTCCATTTTATAGGTCATGTTTGGGATTCGTGGTTGTTTCTCCAAACAATGCTGCATTCCAATGTTTTTTAAATCGGATTGGTGGCCAAACTGATTAGGCCATGGATTCACCGATCTGACCAGACCGATTAAAAAATTATTAAAAATTAAAAAAAATCCTGGTTTAATTGGTTCAACCAATTTTCAACCATTGATTCGTACCGGTTCCCGATCTAATTGGTTCAAAGCCACTTTCTGGACCAATTCCTGGTTCAATCAGCTGCTTCTGGCTCGATTCAAATAACATTGTCATATTCAAGGTTTGAACTTGTCACATTCGGTTTTCTTTAAATCCTAAATTTAGGAAAAATTGAGGGCTAAATTGATAGAAACCGTAAGTTGGCAGTTTCTACAAAAAAATGAGGAAAATTTAGAGGCTGATTTGGATGTAGTTGAGTTCTAATTATGGTTTAGTTGGATTAGAACCAACCAGTTCCTTAGTGGGAGACAAAATGATTATTAATGGATGATTTCTATACGGTTGAAGACCGTGCGTGAAGGGCTATAAATAGCTGAGAAGGGAAAGCCCAAGGGTGAATTTCTTCTCAAATCTGTTTTATTTTCTTCTATTCTTCATCTTCTTCTTGGTTGCTCCAAAGAACAGATAGTTACGAGAATCTCTACATGGAGCGGTAATCGTAAGGTTTGAGTCGAAAAATAGAGAACCCAGTCAGCTGATAAGGTTGTAAGTCTTTCAATAATTGTAAGTTTAGGAAATAAAGTTAAGAATTTTTAGAACCTTTGAGGGGTTCTACATATTTCTGGAAAAATGAGTTTAACCTGGAATGTTAAGTTTAATTTATGATTTTGGTTATAATGCTTAGCTGTTAAGAGAATAGAAGCTCTAGCGTTTGGAAAAACCAAGATTGGAAGGCTAAAGGCATCAGGTGAGTTTTTATACTCCATTTCTGGGATGTTGTATGACTGGCATGAATCTATGTTGAGTCCAGAATGAGTTTTGTGATGATGTATGATCTCTACTGCTTGAAAATGCTTTGTATGCATAAGGTTGAGTAGGTATATAAGTATCCGTCAGGGTGTCGGTATGTATGAAATGGTTGGGATTTTATGCCTGAAAAGTAGCGTACTCCATGATAATACAATCATGAATTTCATGTATTGCATGTTTGTAATGATTGTAACACCCCATACCCGAGTCCGAGGCTTAGGCCAGATACGAGAAGTTACTATGCTTGAACTTGCTTAATCAAGTACTTACGGGCTATAAAATTTCGTTCCAAATTAAGAACTTATCTTTCTTAATCAACTTGTACTTTTCATGGGCCTATGAGGCCTTAAACTCATGTCTGTAAACTTTCGAAACTCAATCGAAAACTTTTCATTGAAACAGGGTCACACGCCCATGTGAGTTGGGACACGCCTGTGTAAACTCGAGACACGCCCATGTCTCCTAACCGTGCTTAAAACTCGAGCTTCTCGCCAAACTTCACACGGCCATGGAACGCCCGTGGTCCCGGCCCGTGAAAACCTTAGCATTCTGACTTATAACACACGGCCATGGCACGCAGCGTGGACTTAGACCGTACTACAACTTGATATTCTCGACTTAAGGTACAATGGTGCAGGGTACACACGGCTTAGACACACGCCCGTGTGTCCGACCGTGTGGGCACTTAGAGGCTATTTACCAAGCCAATTGCCACCCTGAAATCAAGAGCAAATTCATACTATCTCAACAACTCAAATCACTACAACTTTAATGAACAATACAACATGCTCTATTGATATCAATAACATACATACTTAGTCAATCTTGGCCAATCATTTAGCCATTTACAAAAGAATAATAATAAACTTGATAGCCCATGCTTTTGCCCTTTCTAAGATATATACTCAAAATGAAATGTTTCCTATACATGCCATACTTAATAAAAACAACTTGGCTATACCAAAATAGCGGTTGATAGTGTGATTCGAGCTCCGACTTCAACGATCCACAAGTTAGCTTGGTGGGACTACAAAGAAAGAAATAATAAAAGACGTAAGCATTTAGCTTAGTAAGTTTGCATAATGCACATAGAAACATACTTGCTTAATATAAACCATTTGACATAAACAATGGCATCATAAATTTCAGCTATAAAGCTTACTTACTCATACTTGATTCTTACATATCTCATGAAACTTACTAGTCTCATACTTGAGAGGTAAACAATGTACTGTGTCACTTGATCCAATTGGTCAAGGATACTTTAACATAATAATCATAATCTCTGATTCATCATTCATAACATGAATAATACTCATTTTCACTTGATAATAACTTTGCTTACTTAGCTTTCTTGTTATTTCATTTGAGCTTAACTCGTTTGCCCGATAAATTTATATGAATAACCGAGGATACTAAATCTCATCTAAATTTTGAGGCCATGACTTAACATGGACTTATACGAAGTCTTTCTTGTTCTCACCAATGCCATGCCTTAACTTGGACTTATATGGGATCTCTTTCTCTTGATAACTTTTCAATGCCAAGCTTGCCTTGGTCTTACATGATAACTTGTTCAATGCCAAGCTTGCCTTGGACTTACATGATAATTTACTCAATGCCAAGCTTGCCTTGGACTTACATGATAACTTATTCAATGCCAAGCTTTCCTTGGACTTACATGATAACTTACTTGCTTGCCGATGCCATGCCTCGGCTTGGTCTTATACGGACTTTCTTGTTTCATGTGGTAGATCGGGTATCCTAAGTTACTCAACTTCAATCGGGGCTTTCTCATGCTTGATCTCATTAATTTCTTTGTTTAACATAACATTGAACATTTTTCATAATAACATTATACATTATACTAAGCAATTTAACGATATAAATCATAAAGCTTAGAAATCATACAAACTTACCTCAATATACAAAATGTATGTAGATATGCAATTTAGTCATTGATTTTATCCTTGCCTCGGTTTCGATCCGGGCTTCGTTTTTCTTGATCTATAGTCATAAATAGTTCATTTAATACTCACACTGACTAAATTGACTCTTAACTCATACTTTGGCAAAATTACTATTTTGCCCCTATACTTTCTCATATTTGCACTTTTGCCCCAAGGCTCGTAAAATAATTTTCATTCAACTTTCTTAGACTACATGCTTAGCTGATTCATTTTCTCTGCTATATCCATTATCAATTCTCATTATTTCTAATAGGTATGACTAATTTCAAAACTTTTACAAACTAGTCCCTATGCTCATTTTTCATGAAATTCACTTAGAAAAAGATGTTTATCTAACATCAAACTCTCATAAACTTCCATAAAACATCATTTAGCATGCATGTCATTCATGGGTAGATTTTTGAACATGCATCTTAGCTCATCTTATAGCTAAAAATAACTAATTCATAATACGAGGACTTCAAAAACACGAAGAATATTAAAATCGGGACTAAGATGAACTTACTAGCAAGCTTGAAAGATGAGCAAACCCTAGCTATGGTTTCTTTGAAAATTTCGGCAATGAGGAAGAAGATGATAATGATTTTTGTCATCTTTTTCCTTTATTAATCATTTAATAGGTAAATGACCAAAATGCCCTTCTCTTAAAAATATCACCATTTACTAACTCATGTCCAATTTTGTCCAAAAATTATGATTTGGGCAAATTGCTATTTAAGGACTTATAATTGATATTCTAGAGCTATTTCATACAAAATGCTTCTAGAAACTCACATTTTACAACTTTTGCAATTTGGTCCTTTTTAACCATTCAACTTCAATTTAGCAAAATTGCTTCATGAAACTTTCACACTAACATGCAAACATGGCATGAACCTTAAAAACTCATAAATTCACCTCGGATTCGTAGTCTCGCACCACTATTTCGACTAGGCCCTAAATCGGACTGTTACAATGATGGGGTACAAAGGTGAGATTATTGATGGCTTAGATGAAATTAGGACTGGGAAAGGGTGTTCTGTATACCACCATACGGTACTACTAGGTGCAAACTATGATGTGCAAAGCTCCGGGCCTTGCAGAGGGGACACTTCGATGTTCGAGCATCAAGGTAGTTATGGCGAACTAGAGGTATAGGCAGATGATTAGGGAAATGGAATTCCATTAAGATTCTGCCATACGTTGTTACTGGGTGCAAACTATGATGTTCGAAGCTCCACGCGTTGTGGAGGGGACACTGCGGTGTTCGAACATCAATGTAAATGTGAACCAGAATGGTATTGACTGGTCTTTCGGGGTGGCACCATGATGACGGTTATTAGGTTCCATACAGTAACACTGCGACGACGGTCAGCAGGCCCTGTGAGACGATAACACAACGATGGTAAGGTCCTTCGAGGTAACACCTTAAAGAGATTTAATAACTGTTGAAAAAATCCTGGTTTGAAAATGATTTTCTCGCACAGTGAAAAATTAAAATTTTGAAAATCGACCCGGTTTGTGATATTTATGACAATAAACCTTAACCAAATTTGTACCTATGTTTTTGGATAAGCGGATCCTTGATGTTTTTCGGCTTTTAACCAAACGATCTTCTCCACTATTCTTGTACCACGAGCTATTTCGAGTGCGGGAACGAACTAATTGAATCAAAATAAAAGAACTAGAAAAAAGTTTTCATTTTTGGGTGAAAACGGAAATTCTTTCTTTAATAGAAACTGGTAAAATTGTTATTCTGGAAAAATATATTTAAAAGTTGAGAATAAATTTTCTCTATTTTTCGGCAGAATAACAATCTCTCAAAATTTCTATTAATAGCTCTACCAGTGCCATCTATTTATAGGAAAAGAAGGTAGAACCCTTGTAGAGTTGTAGAGGTCTATTTTAAATAAAAAACCAACATCCTACTTACAGTAAGAGAGGGGTGAACGACTCACCCTTGTATTTCTACTAGGGTTGCCACCCCTTTCATGTTATATGAGGGGTTTTGGGCCTCTCTCACATCGGGTCCAATTACGAGTACTTTCTGTGTCTTTTTGACCTAGTACTCTGTAATATGATCCAACCTGATTCAATTTTTCTATTTCCCAAAATAAATTTTAATATCTACATATTACAAAAAAAAATTCACCCCAGTTTTACCCCCAACAAAATTTTGACAATTTTACCCCTGGTAAAATTTTGATGATTTTACCATCGATAAAATTTTGAGAAAATTCGTTCAACATGTCACAACTCAAGATGCTCACTATGCCCGAATGATTTATTTTCATTTTCAAGCTTCAAAACAGTCCAAAAACTTAAACTCATTCTTCCATAATTTTTTAAGTAATCCTATATAGGATTGCAAGTTTCCATTTTCATGTTCATTTTAATTTCTATTTTTGGAAACCTACATTCATTTTCAAATGATTTTATTTCTCCATTTCAGAGAAGACCACAATCATTCCTGAATGTTTCTCATTTCTCTTTTTCTATTCATTCCATTCATTTCTATTCAAACACACAATTCATTTCTAGTTTCAACGAGCTAGCGGAGGGACCGATTGGGCATATGTGGTTGAGGCTCAAATGATTTATAATCAAGTTTCGAATTTTCACCTATTAATTATAAAATCATTTAGTCACGAAGTCATTCCATTATAGTATCGTGACTGAGCTCTCCTTAACGACATACTATTACAAAAGCAACTACTCAGTGCTCATCCAACGACCTTGTCATAAGTGTGTTACCCTCATAGGGTATCCTTGATCTCTTTGAGATAATATTCGCTCTCCTAATATGATCCTATTTTATCTCATGATAACCATTGCATCTTCCTTAATGAAAAAGCCAATCACTATCAAATAGTGATCAAGTCATCCATCACAAAGACGGACGACTCGTGGCCACGTTTACTTTTTATCAACCATGTAATGCCAATGAGAGGATATCATTTACCCGTGTTTTAGGCTATGAATTCCACTATTGTGAATGATTCTACATACTATATAAGCCGTACACCCAATGCACCAACTTTCGGTTCCTCATCTATTTAAACTCAGGCTTTTACTTACATCAAAGTGTACGAGTCATGTATACATAGTTCGCCATCCACATAAGATTTAGGTATTTCACACTATGAACATCACAAGTGAGTAAATCAATAAAAGGATTCAGGATCAGTCCAGTCGGTCACACCTATGTCTCTTTCTTCTAGGAGTCATCCGCTCCGATGCCTAAGACAAGGTATCTCCCCAATTGGACTTGATAAATAATGTAACACCCCTAACCCGTATCGCCGCTAGAACAAGGTTACAGAGCATTACTGGAGTTTACAAAACAATTACAGATAATTCATGTCATTTACTATTCATATCCGAAACTACACATATCGTCCATTGAATGGACCCCCGAGGCCCAATTTAAACCTTAGAATCAAGTCGGGACTAAATCGGGAACTCAGGGAATTTTCTGCAAAAATTTAAAATTTTTCTCATATACAGAGGTCACACGCTCGTGTGAGTAAGCCATGTAGCTTACACGGCCAGATGACATGCCCATGTCTCAGGTTATGTGGGCATTCGATATGAGGCACACGGCTGTGTCCCAGCCCATGTCCGTACCCTGTAACTGTTTGACTTGTGTCACACGGCCAGCCACACGCCCATGTGCTAGGCCATGTGTCACACACGGCTAAGACACATGCCTGTGTCTCTGCCCGTGTGCCCAATTCTGAGCATTTTGTTTCTCAATTTTTAAGAAGCAGAGGACACACAGCCAAACCACATGCCCATGTACACACGTTCAGGACACACGCCCGTGTGTCTACCCGTGTGGAAAAAATAAGACCATTTCCTAGCCTTATTTCTCAACCAAATTTAACCTTCAACCTACAACAACATTTGCATATATTTTCCAACCAATTCAAGTCATATAAATCAAGCAAACATCAATAACATGTATGAAATAACATCACATACATTCATATGTTCAAACTTACCTTTTAGTAAAGACTTATATTTTATCCTAATTCAATCTAACCAACCACTTACATATGTTAAACATGATATATATAACCTCATAATAATATACCAAAACAAACCATTATTAGCCATTCTAATGGCTAAATTACAAAGAACCATGTACTTGCCAACATTGGCCAAGTTAACCTATACATTGCATTATACAAAAATAAGATTACTTTTTATACCAAAACGAACTGGTGGATAATGTGATGATACTCCAACCGATCTCTAACCTTTATGAGCTTCCCGAGTACTATAAAACAGAGAAAATAAAACCTAGTAAGCAAATAATGCTTAGTAAGTTCGTATAATAGGAATTAAACTTACCAATCACATTCATTACAATAAGCATACAATAGCATGCTTTCCAACAAATTGGCAATTTGCCTAATCATATACACTCAAATAAGAAAGTTAGTCACATAATTCATATGTACAACAAATAAACATGGTTGAGCTCATCATACTACACTCTTTCAGATATTTTAAAAGTATTCGGGACATAACTCTTTTAATCTCATAATTTCTCATGTAAGAAGTTTTGTCCGTTGAATTATTGAAATATCGATGGATACTCAGGTAGTACACACAAGGTGTACAAAACTGTAAACCGTCAATTCATAATCAGGGGTACCCATTAAGGCACATAATCAGGGAGCACACTCTTGAGTCACATATCAGGAAGCTTAGATGAACCATGTAACAGGACGCTTATCTGGGCTAAACATGAAAACTCATAAGAGTTTTAATCAGAGAGCTCATAGAGCTTTACAGGTAACTCCGAAGAGTTAATATCAGGGAGCTCCGGATAAGGTAATAGGAAGTTCAAGCGAGCTATGTCAGGATGCTCATAAGAGCCTATATCAGGACGCTCATGAAAAGCTGCATTTGTGTCTGCATTATATGCTGGATCACAACCAATCGAATCATGTAACAGGACGCTCACAAAGAGCTGCGGTAGTGCGCAACACATGCAATATCACTACCGATCAGGATGCTCGCAGGAACTATATAATAGGAAACTCGAGAGGGATTTTATCAATATGCTCGTTCGAGCTATATTCTGTCCGCAACATATGTAGGACCACATTCAATATGGGAAATCATATATCCATCGAATTTCATTATTCAAACGGCACTTAACATTTTCCGGACTTGATTGAATATATAATTATTTCATTTATTTATAACATTTATATAATTCATACAATCACATACCGTATTCAATACAAGCATGAAAATAAACACAATTTGGTTACACGAACTTACCTCGATAATCGTTCGTATAAGAAAATTTACTAATCTGACACTTTTTGTTTTCCACGATCCAATTCCGTATTTGGCCTTCCGGATCTATATAAATGAATTTAATCATCAATTTATCACATTTCATATTCAATTGGATTCAATTTACATCCTAGGCAAAATTATTATTTTGCCCCTAAACTTTTCATAAATGACAATTTCGTCCCTAGGCTCGGAAAATGAAATTCATGCAATTTAATCCTTATTCCAAGCCTAACAAAAATTTTCATATAAAATTTACGGCACATATTTTTCACAAAAAAATTCAGAATTTTTCCATAACTTTTACATCTTTACAATTTAATCCCAAAATCACAATTTCATCAAAATTCTCTTTGTAAAAGTTGTTTATTTATCAACAACCTTTCATTTTCTACCATAAATTTCAAAATTTCAGCATATTCATCCATGGAAAGACTTTGTTACTTTGATGACTTTTCAAATTAATCCCCAAAATAGATAGATTAAGCTATCCCGATCTCAAAAATATAAAAATTACTAAGAACGGGACAAGAATACTTACCCAATTAAGCCAAGAAAGCTTGATTTCTCTTTCATAGGGTTTCCATGTATATTTTGAGGAAGATGATGAAAATAAGATGATATTTTCTATTTAATTAGTTATCATCTTTTAATTTTTCTCATTTCCAATTTAGTCCTTGCCTTTTCTAATTTTCCATGGATGATTCATCAAAAATATCTACTAACTTTTCTTTAATGGTCTAATTACCATATAAGGACCTCAAATTTTGAATTCCATAGCTATTTGATAGTTATAGCTACTAGAATTCAACTTTTTCATTTTATGCAATTTGGTCCTTTCCATAATTAATCACATAATCGGTAAAATTTTCTTATCAAAATTTTCATATATCATTCCTATCATAATGCGGACCATACAATAATATTAAAATAAATTTTCTTTTTGGCTCGGATTTTTGGTTCCGAAACCACTATTCCGATTTCACTGAAAATGGGCTGTTACAACTCTCCCCCCTTAAGAATTTTCGTCCTCAAAAATCTTACCAGTAAAGAGGTTCTGTAAGACCCCTAACCCGTAACCTTCGCCGGACTAGGGTTAAGAGGCGTTACTAATCATTTCTGAACATTCCATATCATTTTAAACACAAAGTCAGTCAAACAAAATAATTCACAATCATATAGTCCCTTAAATAGGTCAATGAGACCTTAAACATGTGTTAGAAAGGGGTCGGGACTAAACTGAACACATACAAAAATTTATGAAATTTAAACATTTTTCTAAGTTACAGAGGTCACACGCCCGTGTGGGTAGGCCGTGTACCTCACACGGCCTCGGACACGCCCGTGCGTCCAAGCCGTGGCAAAACAGGGCATACATACTGACTTGTTCACACGGCCTGAGACACGCCCGTGTGCCTCACCCGTGGTCGACACTGACTTGCACCACACGGCCAATCACACGCCTGTGTTTCTATCCCGTGGTCGAGCCTGACTTGATTCAATTTTTCAAAACCGAATGACATGGTCGAGCCACACGCCCGTGTTCTCAACCGGGTGGGCAATTATAGGCCATTTGCAAGGCCAAATTTGCCATCCACACTAAAGATCGCCTACAAGCATCTTAACATATGCATTTATTACTCAAATGGCAACTAAAACATACCAATACATGCACGTTATAATCATCTACTATACCATCTATAATCATACTCAATTCCATCTCAAATAAGTTCATCCACAATACCAAATTTCACATCCCAAATCATATAGGTCAAGCATCATATAAACCTTACCACATTTCACATTTAAACCAAAATTTTCATCAATCATCTAAGCATGGAACATACCATATTCATCATTCACCTAACCCAAACATAAACACACTAACATCAATCAACTTTTAAGCTTAAACCATATCTCATGGCAAGATTTATACATCTCAAAACATGCCACATTCAATAGCCTATACATGCCATATACCACATATATATACACATCTTTCCAAAATTTCCAAAATAGATAACTGATAGTGTCATTGAGTCGCTGACGATCCCTAGATCCGAGCTAGCTTTAAAGACACTGTAAAACAGAGAAACACTTCATACAATAAGCTTTAGACCTTAGTAAGTTCGTAATATAATACATTTAATCCAATAATACAATTACGATATACAAAGTTAACCCATCACATAGATCAACTCACAAATATGTACCATATCATCCATAGCTAATATACTCATTCAACCATTTATAAATCCATTTACAATTTCATCAACCACATAGGTTCAATACTTACCTTGGCCAACACTTAGTTAATCACCATTCATGCTACTCAATGCTCAATACATCATTTCGATCAACCTTTGTTATTCATTCGATTTATTCGCACACTTAGTGCCAAATTCATAGCCGAAGCTTAAATATCATCGCACACTTAGTGCCTTTACTTTAAACAAATTCTAACTCGATATCACACACACAGTGCCAATCAGTAAAGCCGAAGCTTCTATTATTTCGTACACACAGTGCTAATCACCTCTGTCTTAATTTCAATTATGCACACTTAGTACCACATTTTCTCAATTTTACATATAACATATCTAATCCAATAATCACATAATTATTCATTTCATAACACTTAAACATAAGCTTAATAACACGTATTATATCCGAACTTACCTCGGACGTTGAAATACCGAGACTAGCCGATCAATCGAGTACTTTGTCTTTGCCTCGATCTCGATCCGAATCTCTCTTTTCTCGGTCTTAATTTAGCCAAATCATAGCCGAACCCTTGGAAGATTTTGTTCTTTCTTTTTCTTTCAATCTTCGGTGGACAAGGATGAATATAATGGCCATTTTTATGATTTGTTTTATTTAATGGACATTATTAACTCATTTACCAAAATTTCCTTATTTATTAACATATAAAACATATAATTACAAGGCCATTAATGTCCATTACCATCCAGTCACTTATAAAATGGCTTATTTCCATTTTAAGGCCTTCCTATTAAAAGAACAAAGCAATTAAGCACTTTAACAATTATAATGACACCTTTGCATTTTATGCGATTTAGTCCTTTTCTCAAATTAAGCACACAAATGACGAAATTAAATCACGAAACTTTCACACATGCTAATTCACATAATATAAGCACGAAAAACAATATTTAAATATTTTTTGACTCAGATTTGTGGTCCTGAAACTACTATTCCGACTAGGGTCTAAACCGAACTGTTACAACTCTCCCCCTTTAGGGATTTTCGTCCCCGAAAATCTTACCAATGAATAGTTTTTGATATTTCTCTCTCATAACATTTTCAGGCTCCCACGTAGCCTCTTCAACTCCGTGTTTATGCCACAACACTTTCACTAAGGAAATTCTTTTGTTTCTCAACTCTTTGGTCTCTCGTGCCAAAATTCAAATCGGTACTTCACTATACAACAAATCTGACTGGATTTCAACCTCAGTAGGAGCAGTTACATGCGATGGATCAGATTTGTATCGTCGAAGCATCGATACGTGAAATACATTGTGAATCTTTTCTAACTTAGGTGGCAATAACAATCTATAAGCAACTGGCCCAATTCTTTCAATGATTTCATATGGCCCAATGAACCTCGGACTCAACTTGCCTTTTTGGCCAAATCAAAGTATTTTCTTCCACGGAGACACTTTTAAAAATACTTTATCACCGATCTCCAATTCAATATCTTTCCGTTCCAAATCTGTATAAGATTTCTGATGATCTGAAGCCGCTTTCAAACTGTCATGAATCACTTTCACTTTCTGTTCAGTCTCTTTTATAAAATCGACCCCGTGAATCTTATTCTCACTAAGCTCAGTCCAATACAATGGAGTTCTGCATTTACGACCGTAAAGAGCCTCATACGGTGCCATTTTAATGCTAGTTTGAAAACTATTACTGTATGCGAATTCAATCAACGGCAAATGCTTTTCCCACGTACTTTCAAATTTGAGAATACAACATCTCAACATATACTCAAGAATCTGAATGATCTGCTCAGATTGACCATCCGTTTGCGGATGAAATGCAGTACTAAAATGTAGCTTTGTGCCTAGAGCCTCTTGCAATTTCTTTCAAAATCGCAAGGTAAATCTCGGATCTCTATCAGATACAATAGATAGTGGCACCCCGTGCAATCTCACAATCTCAAAATATACAATTCAATTAACTTATCAAGTGAATAATCTGCTCTCACCGAACAAAATGAGCCGATTTCAAATCAATCATCAACTATCACCCAGATTGCATCTTTCTTTCCCGGAGATAGAGGCAATCCTGACACAAAGTCCATCGTGATTCTCTCCCATTTCCACTCAGGAATCATAATCGGTTATAACAAACCGGATGGAACCTGATGTTCAGCTTTAACTTGCTGACATATTAAACATTTCGAAACAAACTCTGAGATATCCCATTTCATACCATGCCACCAATAAAACTGTTTCAAGTCATTATAAATTTTTGTACTCCCAGGGTGACAGCCAAACAACTATTGTGAGCTTCATTTAAAATCATCTGAATCAACTCTGTATTCCTCGGAACACTAATCCGCTCTCTGAATCTCAAACAATCATCGTTATCAACTCAAAATTCTGAATCAGAATTCAAATCACATTGAGTTCGTTTTGCTATCATCTCATCATCATTTTTCTGAGCATCATAAATCTGACGTATAAACATCGGCCTCACTTTCAACTCAGCCAAAACTGCATCAGCAACTACATTAGCCTTACCCGGAAGATAATCAATCACAAGCTCGTAGTCTTTCAACAATTCTAACCATATTCTCTGTAGCAAATTCAATTCTTTCTGAGTCATCAGATATTTCAAGCTCTTGTGATTCGTATAAATATGACATTTCTCACCAAATAGGTAATGACGCCAAATCTTTAATGCAAATACAATCGCGGCTAATTCAAGATCGTGTGTCAGGTAATTCTTTTCATGCGGCTTTAACTGCCTCGAAGCATAAGCGATGACTTTACCTTCTTGCATCAATACACAGCCCAAACCATTCAACAATGCATCACTGTATACTATAAATTCTTTACCCGGTTCAGGTTGAACTAACACTGGCGCCTCTGTCAACAATGCTTTCAACTGTTCAAAACTCTACTGGCACTTTTCTGACCACTCAAATTTAACATCTTTGTTTAGCAACTTCATTAACGGAGCCGTAATCATCAGGAAGCCTTTCACAAACCGTCTATAATATCCCGCTAGTCCCAAAAAACTATGGACTTCATACACATTCCTCGGAGGTTTCCATTCTAAAATTGCTTAGATCTTACTCGGATCAACTTGTATTCCCGCAGCTGATACAATATGCCCTAGAAAACTAACCTCACGTAACCAGAACTCGCATTTGCTGAATTTTGCATACAATTGCTTCTCACGCAGAGTCTGTAATATGATTCTCAAATGCTCAGCATGTTGCATTTCATCACATGAATAAATCAAAATGTCATCAATAAACACCACAACAAAACGATCCAAACACGGTCTGAATATCCAATTCATCAAATCCATAAACACTGCAGGAGTATTCGTTAGTCCAAAAGGCATAACTAAGAATTCATAATGTTCGTACCTCGTTCTGAAAGCAGTCTTCGATACATCTGATTCTTTAACCCTCAACTGATAGTAGCCCGATCTCAAATCTATCTTAGAAAATACTGTAGCTCCTTTTAGCTGATAAAACAAATCATCAATACGTGGCAAAGGATATTTATTCTTTATCGTCACTTTGTTCAGCTGTCGGTAATCAATACACATCCTCATAGTACCATATTTCTTTTTCACGAACAACACAGGAGCACCCTAGGGCGAGAAACTCAGTCGTGCAAATCCTCTATCTGTCAACTCTTGCAACTTAGACTTTAACTCTTTCAATTCTGTTGGTGCCATTCTATACGGAGCTATTGAGATAGGAGTCGTTCCCGGCAATAGATCAATACCAAATTCAACTTCCCGTATCGGAGGTAATCCCGATAATTCTTCAGGAAACACATCAGGGAATTCACAAACCACAGGTACAGATTCAACTTTCTTTTCTGTCACTTTTGTATCAATTACATATGCAAGATAAGCTTCGCAACCCTTTTTCACATAGTTCAAAGCTTTCATCGAATATATAACAGCTGGCAACCCATTCAAATCACTAGATTCAATTCGAACTATCTCACCATTCTGACTTCTCAAATCAATACTCTTCCGTTTACAATTCACAATAGCATTATACAAAGTGAGCCAATCCATACCCAGAATGATATCAAATTCATCAAAAGGTAGCAACATCAAATTAACCGAAAAGTAGATATCCCAAAACATCAACGGGCAGTTCTTGCACACTTTATCAACCAAAACACACTTGCCTAAGGGGTTCGATACTCTAATCACGAATTCAGCAGACTCAACAGGTAGAGTCTTACTTGATACTAGATTCACACATACATATGAATGAGTAGATCCTAGATCTATCAATGCAATCACATCAGTATCAAATAGAGTAAAAGTACCAGTAATGACGTCTGGAGATGATGATGCTTCTTCTCGTGCGCGAATAGCATAGGCTCGGGCAAGTGCTCTCGTCTCGGATCTTACAGCTGTATCCGTTGTCCCTCTTTGACTTCCACTCACATTTTTGGTGTTTCTGGGTGGTCTACCTCTAGCCGTCGTATTACTTGGTCTCACACTCTGAACATTTTCTTTCTCAGCTAACTCTGGGCAGTCTTGAATGAAATGATATTGTGATCCACACTTATAACAAGTTCGATTATTGTACTTGCCCCAGCATTCTCCAACATGTCGTCTTCCACACTGTCTACACTCAGGCTTGTTGCTTTTGACACTTCCAGCACTTGATTCAGTCAGAATTTGAGTTCTTGGACCAACACTTTGTTTCACCCGATCTCTACCCGAATGTCCAAACGAAGCATTTGAACGATTGCTTGCATCTTTAAATCTCTTCGTCGAAGGTTGAGACGACTTACTCATCAATCTTTTTCTTTCATCTCTAGCCTCAGAATCTGCTTTCTTCTTTTCTTTGCTAAGCTTCTCGGCTTTGCAATTCAACTAACACAACAAATTCATTCAAATCAAGTATTCCAACCAGTAATTTAATGTCTTCATTCAGCCCTTCAATGAAACGTTTACACATAGTAGCTTCGGTTGAAACACATTCCCGTGCACACTGACTTAATCTCACAAACTCCCATTCATACTCAGTAATGGACATGTGGCCTTGTTTCAGCTTTAGAAACTCTTTACGTTTCTAATGTATGAATCGCTGACTGATATACTTCTTTCAAAATTCAGCTTGAAAGAAATCCCAGGTGATTCTTTCTCTCGGAACCACTGATATCAACGTTTTCCACCAATTATATGATGTATCTCTCAACAAGGAAACTGCACATTTAATGCATTCATCAGGAGTCAACGACATCTCATCAAACACTCGAATGGTATTCTCGAGCCAGAACTCAGCTCGTTCAGCATCATCATCAATGATGGCTCTAAACTCTTCGGCCTCATACTTTCAGATTTTATCTACAGGATGCTTATTCGATCGGATTGGATCTGCAACTTGTGGCACAACAGGTATTTGTGGGGGTGGAGGTTGTGGAGCAGCCGAATTCGTTGGAACGAACTCTGAAAACCACTCACTCATCATTTGGAAGAAGGCTTGTTTAGCCTCTCCCCCATGACTACTAGCTATCGGCCTAGATTCGGCCGACGCTGTCCCTTAAGCGAGAGCAAGGGCATTGCTCTCTACATCATCAGCAACTGCTCGATCGGGATCCATTTGCTATATAAAAACACATTTTTAACTGTCAGGATTCATCACACTATCGCAATTATATGTATATGGCATGTATAGCTAGACTCACACGCGCTACGTTAGTCCTAGAATCGACTAAACCGTAGCTCTGATACCAATAAAATGTAACACCCCTAACCCGTAACCGTCGCCGGACTAGGGTTAAGAGGTGTTACTAATCATTTCCGAACATTCCATATCATTTTAAACACAAAGTCAGTCAAACAAAATAATTCAGAATCATATAGTCCCTTAAATAGGTCAATGAGACCTTAAACATGTGTTAGAAAGGGGTCGGGACTAAACTGAACACATAAAAAATTTTATGAAATTTAAACATTTTTCTAAGTTACAGAGGTCACACGCCCGTGTGGGTAGGCCGTGTACCTCACACGGCCTTGGACACGCCCGTGCATCCAAGCCGTGGCAAAACAGGGTATACATACTGACTTGTTCACACGACCTGAGACACGCCCGTGTGCCTCACCCGTGGTCGACACTGACTTGCACCACACGGCCAGTCACACGCCCGTGTGTCTAGCCCGTGGTTGAGCCTAACATGATTCAATTTTTTAAATTCGAATGACATGGTCGAGTTGCACGCCCGTGTGCTCAACCGTGTGGGCAATTATAGGCCATTTGCAAGGCCAAATTTTCCATCCACACTAAAGATCACCTACAAGCATCTTAACATATGCATTTATAACTCAAATGGCAACTAAAACATACCAATACATGCACCTTATAATCATCTACTATACCATCTATAATCATACTCAATTCCATCTCAAATAAGTTCATCCACAATACCAAATTTCACATCCCAAATCATATAGGTCAAGCATCATATAAACCTTACCACATTTCACATTTAAACCAAAATTTTCATCAATCATCTAAGCATGGAACATACCATATTCATCATTCACCTAACCCACACATAAACACACTAACATCATTCAACTTTTAAGCTTAAACCATATCTCATGGCAAGATTTATACATCTCAACACATGCCACATTCAATAGCCTATACTGTAACACCCCTAACCCGTGTCCGTCGCCGGATTAGGGTTACGGGTATTACCATGTAAATTAAAACTTCAATTCACTCGATCAAATCTTAGTTAATCATTTTTATCAAATAATTTAATTATAAACAGACAAATCACACATGTGTAACACATACTTAATACATTAATCCAAGTCATATACGATATAATCATCGATGAACATAAAATGACCATGCAATGTATATTACGACATGACATTATCACATAACAATACATATTTCATGCACCACATTTATCAAAACGATCTTGATCTATAAAATTTATAACAACTAAACTATTCGTAACTAATTAATTAAGTAAGTATACTTCGAATGTCAATGCATAATACTTCCTATTAAGACCAATTTCATATGGCATAAAACCTATTTCCACATAACCGAATATATGCAACTTATTACACATCACATACATACTTATGTATTTGGCCGAATATACAAGGTCTCATTTATAACATTTCATGTTCGTTACCTAGCACAAACCGAGTTTGGTAGTTTCATGCACTCAATTAAATTAAGCAATCTCACAAGCCAAATATATATATACATGTATACATCATAGTTATGCACATTTTCCATATTCGACTATGAGCCTAAACAATTAATTCTTTAAACATGTTAACTACATTTGCAACTATCACCTAGGTTTGGCCGAATACACATACACGCATTACTCAATATAATTCATACTTCAGTAAATCGACTAAAGTTGACACACATACATAAATTCGAATGATGCTCAACTAACACATACCTACCTTGACTTATACATGCAAAGATTAACTTAAATGCGAAACACTGACTAATTTAACACAAACATTGGCATTACAAACAAGCAATCATATAGAACGCATAATACATAAGCTTGAAGTAAAGAAACAACCCATAGACGAATTGTCGAAACCAAACACTTTAATCACATAGTCAAGAACAAATAAAACCGAACTTATAATGAATGTTTAAGCCATTTTCGCATGGCTATTATATATATATATAAACATAACATCATTCCAACATTTAGCTAGCCTATACATGCCTTTGATTCAAAATAACTAGCTTAAAAGTACCAAAAAGGGATGATAGTGTGGTTGACTTCACCAACGATCCTTCGAGCCCGTAGCTTGACCAAAATCTATAAAACGAACAATGAACACACACAAAGTAAGCTCACTAGCTTAGTAAGTCTCAAGCAACTATAAATGTAATGATCATACACTTAAATATTTTAAATCTTCAGGCTTATAGGATTGAACATAAGTATTTCAATATGTAAAAACAATGTACATAGCCGAATACTAGTAATACCCTTGATTTAAATATTATCACTATATCACCATGAACATATACATTATCAAATCTCATGAATATCATATTTAATTGTATATTCCGAGTCACATGAACACATCTTAGGTATCGATCTCCTATATCTACTTATACATATATGCAAACACTTTCAAACTCTTTCACCATTGATCTTTCCATTTGTAATCAATCTTCAATGTAATAAGCATGTATATATCTCAATTTCACACACATATAATGTTCATACACATTAATGATAAGCTCAACATTATAAAATAAAATACTTATAGAATCATCCACTTCATCACATCGTACTTAACTAAAACGATAATAAATTAACTTTCTTCATTCCTTACTAATATAGTAGGCTAACTCTTACCCGAGCTTTTAGCACATAACACTATATATGTGTCACCTTGTTTGATTTTTGGATTCTCCGTTTATAGCATATCACCGGCATTAAGCCTGCTAGACCCGAAGTCTGAAGTTCAAACACCAGCATTAAGCCTGCTAGGCAATAAGCCCGAAATAATTCACCGGCACAAGGCCTACTAGGCTCGAAGCCCGAATATCAACACTATTAACCATTCAATTCGCATTACTTGGTGCTAAATTCACAAACATTTCGTGTACTTCATATTTCTTTCACATATCAAACCGAACTTACTTATTCACATTATATTAAACAACATAAAGTCAATCCAATAATATACCACCACATTCGGCCATCACATAGATTTATACCCAAAATTATCAAATATCATCATTTACCATGTTCATAATTAATTCTTTAACATATATTTGCTTAAGGACTTACCTCGACTATCGACGGACAACGTAGACTGGCTATTCGATAACCTTCGCCTTTCCCCGATCCAAATCCGTTTTTCTTTGTTCTTGATCTAAACACATTAAAATTTAGCTCATTCAAGCACATTTCATCTCAATTTAGTCCCAAAACACACAAACGGGCAAATTACCATTTTACCCCTAATGTTTCACATTTTTACAATTTAGTCCTATTTGCATAAAACACAAAATACACAAAATTTCAGTGTACCACTCAAGGGCCGAATATTCATAGGGACTATACAAGTCTATTTATTTCATTTATTTTGCATTTTAGCCCCTCAAAAATTTATTCTTTGTAATTTAGTCCAAAATACTCAAATTCACTAAAATTTCCAACACAAAACATGCTAATCCTTAACATAACTTTAATATAACATCATCAAACATCAAAAAATACAAGAACATGACAATGGCCGAACATCGAACATGCTCAAATTTAAAAATTCTAACATGGGTCAACTAATGTTCGAAGCAACGATCTCAAAAATGTAAAAATTAACAAAAACCGAAATCAAACTAATCTTGAATTTGAGCTTATATGTGCCGAAAATAAAAAGAAACCAAGTTCTTGTTCTTCCTCCAATATTCGGCCAAGAGAAATAAGATGATAATGGCCATTTCATTTGTTATATTTTAACATATAATATGATTTTACTTAATTACTAATATAACCTTTCAAATAAAATAAAACTAATATATAACTTAAGGTTACTTATGTCATATACCACCCACTAACTTAAAAATGGGCTAATTACCTTTTTAATACCCCATATTAGAAAGCCATCATCATTTAAGTACTTTCTACTATAGTATGCAACTTTTAGACTTTACGCGATTTAGTCCTTTTTGTTAAATTAAACACTCAAACGATAAAATTTTTATACGAAACTTTCACACATCATAAGTCACATATAATTAGCACCAAAAATAATATTTAAAAAATTTTCAGACTCGGATTCGTGGTCCCGAAACCACCGTTCCGGTTAGGGTCAAATTCAGACTGTTACAACTCTCCCCCCTTTAAGGATTTTCGTCCCCAAAAATCTTACCGTTAAACAAAGTCGGATATTGTTGCCTCATTGAATCCTCAGGCTCCCACGTAGCCTCTTCAACTCCGTGCCGATTCCATAGCACTTTCACTAACGGAATTTTCTTGTTTCTCAACTCTTTCATTTCCCGAGCTAAAATACGGATCGGTTCTTCTTCATACGTCATATCGGATCGGATTTCAATCTCAGACGGAACGATCACATGTGACGGATCTGATCTATATCTATAAACCATCGAAACATGAAATACGTTGTGTATCTTTTCTAATTCAGAGGGCAACTTCAATCTATAAGCAACAGGCCCAATACGTTCGATGATCTCGTATGGTCCGATGAATCTCGGACTTAGTTTGCCTTTTTGACCAAATCGGAGTACTTTCTTCCACGGAGAAACTTTCAAGAATACCCGGTCTTCGACCTGGAACTTAATGTCTTTACATTTTAAATCAGCGTATGACTTTTGACAATCCGAGGCAGCTTTCAAACTGTCTCTGATTATAGCCACCTTCTGTTCCGTCTCTTTAATTAAATCAACCCCGTGTATCTTATTTTCACTGAGCTCGGTCTAGTACAACGGTGTACGACACTTGCGGCCATATAGAGCTTCGTATGGTGCCATTTTGATGCTAGATTGAAAACTATTATTATAAGCAAATTCAATCAAAGGTAAGTATCTTTCCCACGTACCTTCAAACTCAAGGACGCAACATCTCAACATGTCTTCAAGTATCTGAATGGTTCGTTCAGACTAACCGTCTGTCTGCGGATGAAAGGCTGTGCTAAAGTGGAGTTTAGTACCTAAAGCATCTTGCAACTTCTTCCAAAACCGTGATGTGAATCTCGGATCTTTGTCTAAAATAATGGAACTCGGCACACCATGTAATCTCGCAATTTGAGATACATACAACTCAGCAAGTTTATCGAGCGAATAGTCTGTACGAACCGGCACAAAGTGAGCTGATTTGGTCAGTCTATCCACTATAACCCAAACTGCATCTTTCTTGCTCGGTGTCGTAGGCAAACCGGATAAAAAATCCATAGTGATTCTATCCCATTTCCATTCAGATATCATGATCGGCTGAAGTAACCCAGAAGGCACTTGATGCTCGGCTTTTACTTGCTGACAAATTAAACACTTTGAAACAAATTCAGATATATCCTATTTCATGCCAGGCCACCAATAGAACTGTTTCAAATCATTATACATTTTCGTGCTACCCGGATGTACCGATAATCGACTATTATGAGCCTCGTTCAAAATCATCTGAATCAAATCCACATTCCTCGGAATACATATTCGACCTTTGAAGTTCAAACAATCATTTGTATCAATTCGAAACTCTGACTCTGTATAATTTTCACACTGAACTCGTCTAGCAATCATATCTTTGTCAATTTTCTGTGCATCACAAATTTGCTGAATAAACATCGGTCTTGCTTTCATCTCGGCTATGATCGAACCATCACCAGACATAACCATATGTGTGTTCAACGCACGGAGAGCAAACAATGATTTTTGACTTAAGGCATCCGCAACAACGTTAGCTTTCCCCGGATGGTAGTCAATCACTAATTCATAGTCCTTCAACAGCTCTAACCATCTGCGTTGTCTCAAGTTCAAATCTTTCTGAGTCATCAAGTACTTCAGACTTTTGTGATCTGAATAAACATGACATTTCTCACCGAATAAGTAATGACGCCAAATTTTCAATGCGAAAACAATGGCTGCTAATTCCAGATCATGAGTCGGATAATTTCTTTCACGAGGCTTCAATTGTCTCGAAGCATAGGCTATGACTTTGCCTTCCTGCATCTAAACGCAACCCAAACCATTCAAAGAAGCATCACTAAAAACAATAAATTCTTTACCCGATTCAGGCTGAGCTAGCATTGGAGCTTTGGTCAAAAGGGCTTTCAACTGATCGGAGCTTTTCTGACACTTTTTCGACCATTCAAATTTAACGTCTTTCTGTAATAGCTTTGTCAACGGGGTAGCTATTATAGAAAAACCTTTCACAAATCGTAAGTAGTAACCCGCAAGTTCTAGAAAACTTTGAATTTCAGAAACATTCTTCAGTGGTTTCCAATCAAGTATAGTCGATATTTTATTCGGATCAACCCGAATGCCTGATGCTGAAATGACATGACCCAAAAACCTGACTTCCTTCATCCAAAATTCACACTTACTAAACTTTGCATACAACTGTCGATCTCGCAAAGTTTGTAGGACAAATCTCAAATGCTCGGCATGCTCGGTTTCATCTCTGGAGTAGATCAAGATATCATCTATAAACACTACCACAAACCGATCCAAATACTGTCTGAAAATTCGATTCATCAAATCTATAAAAACAGCAGGTGCATTAGTAAGTCCAAAAGGCATAACCAGGAACTCAAAATGTCCGTACCTCGTCCGAAATGCAGTCTTTGACACATCAGAATCTCTAACTCGCAACTAATTATAACCCGATCTCAGATCTATCTTCGAAAACACTGAAGCCCCTTTCAACTGATCAAATAAGTCATCAATCCGAGGCAACGGTTATTTATTCTTTATTGTCACCTTATTTAACTGCCGGTAATCAATGCACATTCGCATAGTCCCATCTTTCTTTTTCACAAATAGAACTGGTGCACCCCAAGGAGAAAAGCTCGGTCGTGCAAAGCCCCTATCTGTCAACTCTTGCAACTGTGCTTTCAACTCTTTTAATTCAGTAGGTGCCATCCGATACGGAGCTATCGAAATCGGAGTCGTCCCCGGTACTAACTCAATACCAAACTCTATTTCTCGAACTGGCGGTAAACCCAATAATTCTTCAGGAAACACATCTGGGTATTCACACACAACTGGTACGGATTCAATCTGCTTTTCAGACACTTTATTATCCAACACATAGGCCAAGTAAGCTTCACATCCTTTTCTCACATACTTACGAGCTAACATCGAGGATATTACTACCGGTAACCCACTCAGATCATTAGATTCAACCCGGATGATCTCACCGCTTACGCATCTCAAATCAATAATCTTTCTTTTGCAATTCACCACTGCATCATGCAAAGTTAACCAGTCCATTCCCAAAATTATGTCGAACTCGTCGAAAGGTAACAACATTAAATCAGCTGGAAAGCAGAAATCCCGAATCATCAACGGGCAACCTTTACACACTTTTTCAACGAGTACACATCGACCCAAGGGGTTGGACAAACGAATCACAAACTCGATGAGACTCCACAGCGAGTCTTCGGATACTAGAGTTTCACACACATATGAATGAGTCGAACCAGGATCAATCAATGCAATCACAGTAGTATCATAAAGTGTGAAAGTACCGGTAATGACATCTGGGGAAGAAGCATCCTCTCTGGCACGTATAGCATAAGCTCTAGCTGGTGCTCGAGCCTCTGATCGAACTGCAGTGTCCTTCGTTCCTCTCTGACTGCCACCTACATTCCCTGAATGTCTGGGTGGTCTGCCTCGTGCTGACGCGTTGCTCGGTTTAGTGTTCTGAGCTGTATTTTGCTCGGCTAGCATCGGGCACTCTCTAATAAAATGGTCCGACGATCCACATTTAAAGTAGGACCGATCACGGAATCTACAACTCCCAGAATGCCATTTTCCACAATGCTTGCACTCAGCCCGGTTCTGCTGAACATTGCCAACACTAGCCATCGAAGTGGCTCGGGAACCCACTGGAGGTCGATCTCGTCTAGACAGGTCTGAAGTAGCTTTATGTCGGCCGAAGTCATCTTTGAACTTCTTAGGCGTGGTATGGAAAGTCTTACTCGATGATCTTTTACGAGTGTCTCTAGCTTCTATTTCAGCCTTTCTTTTCTCTTTTCCAAGCTCTTCAGCTTTGCAAGCTCGCTCGACAAGTACCACAAACTCTTTGATCTCAAGAATGCCCACAAGCAACTTTATGTCTTCATTCAGACCGTCTTCAAATCTTTTGCACATAATGGCTTCAGTTGATACACACTCTCGGGCATATCGGCTCAATCTGACAAACTTCCGCTCATATTTCGTCACAGTCATACGACCCTGTTTTAGTTCCAGAAATTCTTTTCGTTTCTGATCGATGAATCTGTGACTGATATATTTCTTACGAAACTCGATCTGGAAGAAATCCCAAGTCACTTTTTCTTTCGGAACCACTGATACTAGTGTATTCCACCAGTGATATGCAGTGTCCCGAAGTAGAGATATAACACACTTCAGGCATTCATCTGGAGTACAGGATAGCTCATCAAGTACCTGAATAATGTTATCAAGCCATATCTCAGCTCGCTTTGCGTCATCATCATCATTAGCTTTAAATTCTTCGGCCCCATATTTCCTGATTTTATCAACGGGAGGCCTACTAGATCTCATCAGATCTATCATCGGAGGTGTGAAAGGTGCCGGAGTTGGATTATTCGGGGGTGGAGGTTGTTGTACAGCCGGGTTAGTCTGAATGAACTGGGTGAACCATTCATTCATCATCTGGTAGAAGGCTTGCTTAGCCTCCCCTTCATGGCGACCCGAAACAGGTCGAGAGTCTACCGGCGCTGATCCACGTACGCGATCAGGTGCTACACTCTCTACATTATCCGCTACGGCTTTGTCAGGACCCATTTACTATATAAAACATAGTTTGAAATGTCAGAAGTCACCACACTATCGCATATATAATAAAGGCATGTATAGCTAGACTCACACGCACTACGGTAGTCCTAGAATCGACTAAACCGTAAGCTCTGATACCAATCAAATGTAACACCCCTAACCCGTGTCTGTTGCCGGATTAGGGTTACGAGTATTACCATGTAAGTTAAAACTTCAGTTCACTCGATTAAATCTTAGTTGATCATTTTTATCAAATAATTTAATTATAAATAGACAAATCACACATGTGTAACACATACTTAATACATTAATCCAAGTCATATACGATATAATCATCGATGAACATAAAATGACCATGCAATGTATATTACAACATGACATTATCACATAACAATACAGATTTCATGCACCACATTTATCAAAATGATCTTGATCTATAAAATTTATAACAACTAAACTATTCGTAACTAATTAATTAAGTAAGTATACTTCGAATGTCAATGCATAATACTTCCTATTAAGACCAATTTCATATGGCATAAAACCTATTTCCACATAACCGAATATATGCAACTTATTACACATCACATACATACTTATGTATTTGGCCGAATATACAAGGTCTCATTTATAACATTTCATGTTCGTTACCTAGCACAAACCGAGTTTGGTAGTTTCATGCACTCAATTAAATTAAGCAATCTCACAAGCCAAATATATATATACATGTATACATCATAGTTATGCACATTTTCCATATTCGACTATGAGCCTAAACAATTAATTCTTTAAACATGTTAACTACATTTGCAACTATCACCTAGGTTTGGCCGAATACACATACACGCATTACTCAATATAATTCATACTTCAGAAATCGACTAAAGTTGACACACATACATAAATTCTGAATGATGCTCAACTAACACATACCTACCTTGACTTATACATGCAAAGATTAACTTAAATGCCGAAACACCTGACTAATTTAACACAAACATTGGCATTACAAACAAGCAATCATATAGAACGCATAATACATAAGCTTGAAGTAAAGAAACAACCCATAGACGAATTGTTGAAACCAAACACTTTAATCACATAGTCAAGAACAAATAAAACCGAACTTATAATGAATGTTTAAGCCATTTTCGCATGGCTATTATATATATATAAACATAACATCATTCCAACATTTAGCTAGCCTATACATGCCTTTGATTCAAAATAACTAGCTTAAAAGTACCAAAAAGGGATGATAGTGTGGTTGACTTCACCAACGATCCTTCGAGCCCGTAGCTTGACCAAAATCTATAAAACGAACAATGAACACACACAAAGTAAGCTCACTAGCTTAGTAAGTCTCAAGAAACTATAAATGTAATGATCATACACTTAAATATTTTAAATCTTCAGCTTATAGAATTGAACATAAATATTTCAATATGTAAAAACAATGTACATAGCCAATACTAGTAATACCCTTGATTTAAATATTATCACTATATCACCATGAACATATACATTATTAAATCTCATGAATATCATATTTAATCGTATATTCCTAGTCACATGAACACATCTTAGGTATCGATCTCCTATATCTACTTATACATATATGCAAACACTTTCAAACTCTTTCACCATTGATCTTTCCATTTGTAACTGAATCTTCAATGTAATAAGCATGTATATATCTCAATTTCACACACATATAATGTTCATACACATTAATGATAATTTCAACATTATAAAATAAAATACTTATAGAATCATCCACTTCATCACATCGTACTTAACTAAAACGATAATAAATTAACTTTCTTCATTCCTTACTAATATAGTAGGCTAACTCTTACCCGAGCTTTTAGCACATAACACTATATATGTGTCACCTTGTTTGATTTTCGGATTCTCCGTTTATAGCATATCACCGCATTAAGCCCGCTAGACCCAAAGTCCGAAGTTCAAACACCTAGCATTAAGCACCATAGGCAATAAGCCCGAAATAATTCACCGGCACAAGGCCTACTAGGCTCGAAGCCCGAATATCAACACTATTAACCATTCAATTCGCATTACTTGGTGCTAAATTCACAAACATTTCGTGTACTTCATATTTCTTTCACATATCAAACCGAACTTACTTATTCACATTATATTAAACAACATAAAGTCAATCCAATAATATACCACCACATTCGGCCATCACATAGATTTATACCCAAAATTATCAAATATCATCATTTACCATGTTCATAATTAATTCTTTAACATATATTTGCTTAAGGACTTACCTCGACTATCGACGGACAACGTGGTGGCTATTCGATAACCTTCGCCTTTCCCGATCCAAATCCGTTTTCTTTGTTCTTGATCTAAACACATTAAAATTTAGCTCATTCAAGCACATTTCATCTCAATTTAGTCCCAAAACACACAAACGGGCAAATTACCATTTTACCCTAATGTTTCACATTTTTACAATTTAGTCCTATTTGCATAAAACACAAAATACACAAAATTTCAAAGTACCACTCAAGGGCCGAATATTCATAGGGACTATACAAGTCTATTTATTTCATTTATTTTGCATTTTAGCCCCTCAAAAATTTATTCTTTGTAATTTAGTCCAAAATACTCAAATTCACTAAAATTTCCAACACAAAACATGCTAATCCTTAACATAACTTTAATATAACATCATCAAACATCAAAAACTACAAGAACATGACAATGGCCGAACATCGAACATGCTCAAATTTAAAAATTCTAACATGGGTCAACTAATGTTCGAAGCAACGATCTCAAAAATGTAAAAATTAACAAAAACTGAAATCAAACTAACCTTGAATTTGAGCTTATATGTGCCGAAAATAAAAAGAAACCAAGTTCTTCTTCTTCCTCCAATATTCGGCCAAGAGAAATAAGATGATAATGGCCATTTCATTTGTTTTATTTTAACAAATAATATGATTTTACTTAATTACTAATATAACCTTTCAAATAAAATAAAACTAATATATAACTTAAGGTTACTTATGTCATATACCACCCACTAACTTAAAAATGGACTAATTACCTTTTTAATACCCCATATTAGAAAGCCATCATCATTTAAGCACTTTCCACTATAGCATGCAACTTTTACACTTTACGCGATTTAGTCCTTTTTGTTAAATTAAACACTCAAACGATAAAAATTTTATACGAAACTTTCACACATCATAAATCACATATAATTAGCACCAAAAATAATATTTAAAAATTTTTTAGACTCGAATTCGTGGTCCCGAAACCACCGTTCCGATTAGGGTCAAATTCAGACTGTTACATATACATGCCATATACCACATATATATACACATCTTTCCAAAAGTACCAAAATAGATACCCGATAGTGTCATTGAGTCACTGACGATCCCCGAATCCAAACTATCTTTAAAGACATTATAAAACAGAGAAACATTTCACACAGTAAGCTTTAGAGCTTAGTAAGTTCGTAATATAATACATTTAATCCAATAATACAATTACGATATACAAAGTTAACCCATCACATAGATCAACTCACAAATATGTTCCAAATCATCCATAGCTAATATACTCATTCAACCATTTATAAATCCATTTACAATTTCAGCAACCACATAGGTTCAATACGTACCTTGGCCAACACTTAGTTAATCACCATTCATGCTACTCAATTCTCAATACATCATTTCGATCAACCTTTGTTATTCATTCGATTTATTCACACACTTAGTGCCAAATTCATAGCCGAAGCTTAAATATCATCGCGCAGTTAGTGCCTTTACTTTAAACTGATTCTAACTTTATATATCATACACAGTGCCAATCAGTAAAGTCGAAGCTTCTATTATTTCGCACACACAGTGCTAATCACCTCTGTCTTAATTTCAATTACGCACACTTAGTACCATCTTTTCTCAATTTTACATATAACATTTCTAATCCAATAATCACATAATCATTCATTCCATAACACTTGAACATAAACTTAATAACACGTATTATATCCGAACTTACCTCGGACGTCGAAATACCGAGACTAGCCGATCAATCGAGTACTTTGTCTTTGCCTCGATCTCGATCTGAATCTCTCCTTTCTCAGTCTTAATTTAGCCAAATCATAGCTGAACCCTTGAAAGCTTTTGTTCTTTCTTTTTCTTTCAATATTCGGTGGACAAGGATGAATATAATGGCCATTTTTATGATTTGTTTTATTTAATGAACATTATTAACTCATTTACCAAATTTTCCTTATTTATTAACATATAAAACATATAATTACATGGCCATTAATGACAAAGCAATTAAGCACTTTAACAATTATAATGACACCTTTGCATTTTATGCGATTTAGTCATTTTCTCAAATTAAGCACACAAATGACTAAATTAAATCACGAAACTCTCACACGTGCTAATTCACATACTATAAGCATGGAAAAAAATATTTAAATATTTTTTTGACTCAGATTTGTGGTCTCGAAACCACTATTCTGACTAGGGTCTAAACCGGACTGTTACAGGTTCGGGTATTGCTTTCTCTTGGTATCCTCCGATTCCTAGGTAGCTTCTTCTATTCCATGTCGCTGCCAAAGAACCTTTACCAAAGCTACCTTTTTATTTCTTAACTCTTTTGTCTCACGTGCTAGGATTTTGATCGTTTCCTCACTGTAAGTCATGTCAGGTTGAATCTCAACTTCTGTCGGAGAAATAACATGTGAAGGATCTGACTGATATCGTCGTAACATAGACACGTGAAAGAAATTTTGAATCTAATCAAGTTCTGGTGGTAATGCTAACCGATATGCAATAGGTACGATTCTTTCAGTACTCTCATATGGCTCGATGAACTGTGGACTCAATTTTCATTTTCAGCCAAACCGGAGAACTTTCTTCCAAGGTGATACTTTCAAGAATACTTTGTAGTCGATCTGAAATTCTATTTCTTTTCGTTTAAGATCAGCATAAGACTCTTGATGATCAGAGGCTACTTTCAAACTATTTTGAATTACTTTCGCATTTTCTTCAAATTCACGGACTAAGTCAACTCCATGTATCTTTTTCTCACTGAGCTTTGTCCAATACGATGAAGTTCTACATTTACAACCATACAGAGCTTCATACGGTGCCATTTTGATACTGGACTGATAACTGTTATTATAAGAAAATTTGACTAAAGGTAGATATTTTTCCCAGTTACCTTCAAACTCTAGCACACAACACCGAAGCATATCTTCTAAAATCTATATTACACGTTCAGATTGTCCATCAGTCAGAGGATGGAATGCAGTGCTGAAATGTAACTGTGTACCTAGAGCTTCTTGCAATTTGTTCAAGAATTGGGACGTAAATCGAGGATCTCTGTCTGAAATAATGAAAACTGGCACTCCATGTAGTCTGACAATCTCGGAAACATATATTTCAGCCAATCTATCCAAAGAAAAATCCATACGTACCGAAATAAAGTGTGCAGACTTTGTCAACCGGTTGACAATTACCCAAACGACATCTTTCTTCTTCGAAGACAGGGGTAATCCCGATACAAAGTCCATAGTAAGTTTTTCCCATTTCCATTTCGGTATCATAATTAGCTGTAATAATCCTGAAGGCACCTGATGTTCAGCTTTTACTTGCTGACATATCAAACATTTAGATACATATTCAGAAATATCCTGTTTCATTCCTGGCCACTAGTACATCTATTTCAAATCATTGTACATTTTGTTACTACCAAGATGAATAGACATGGTAACATTATGAGCTTCATATAGAATCTTTTGTACCAGTTCTGAGTTCTTTGGTACACATATTCTGCCTCTGAATAATAAACAACCATCAGATCCAATCTAAAATTCTGAATCAGAAGTTAATTCACACGATATCCATTTTACTTGTAATTCATTATCATTTTTCTGAGCTTCACAAATCTGTTGTAGAAATGTCAGTTTAGCTTTTAACTCAGCTATAATTGAACCATCATCTGATAATGACAACTGAGTATTCATTGCTCGTAAAGCAAACAGAGATTTCCTACTCAGAGCATCAGCAACTACATTGGCTTTTCCAAGATGATAATCAATAACCAGATCATAATCTTTTAATAACTCAAGCCATCTACGCTGTCTCAGATTCAAGTCTTTTTGTGACATCCAGTACTTCAAACTCTTATGATCCGTGAATATGTGACATTTTTCACCAAACAAGTAATGCCGCCAGATTTTCAATGCAAACACAATGGCTGCCAATTCAAGGTCATGTATCGGGTAATTCTTTTCATGTGGTTTTAGCTGTCTTGAAACACAGGCTATTACCTTACCTTCTTGCATCAATATACAGCCTAAACCATTTAACGATGCATCACTGTAAATTATAAATTCCTTACCCGATTCAGGTTGAACTAACACAGGTGTTTCAGTCAACAAAGCTTTTAATCTGTCAAAATTCTGTTGACATTTATCAGACCATTCAAATTTCACATCCTTCTACAATAAACGAGTCATCGTAGAAGCTATCATCGAGAACCCTTTTACAAATCTCCGATAATAACCAGCTAATCCCAGAAAACTTTGACTTCAAACACATTCTTTGGTGGTTTCCAATTAATAATAGCTAAAATTTTATTCGGATCCACCCTGATACCTATAGCAGATACTATATGTCTGAGAAAACCAACTTCCCGTAACCAAAATCCACATTTACTAAATTTGGCATACAATTGTTTCTCATGCAGAGTTTGCAACACAATTCTCAGATGATCAGCATGTTCATTTTCATCTCGAGAGTAAACCAAAATATCATTAATAAATACTACCATAAACCTGTCTAGATACAGTCTGAAAATTCTGTTCATCAAATCTATGAATACTGCAGGTGCATTTGTTAAACCAAATGGCATCACAAGAAACTCATAATGCCCATACCTGGTTCTAAAAGCTATCTTTGGCACATCTGAATCTTTTACACGTAGCTGATAATAATCGGAACAAAGATCAATCTTCGAAAATACAATGGCACCTTTCATTTGGTCAAACAAGTCATCAATATGAGGAAGTGGATGCTTATTCTTTATTGTGACTTTGTTGAGCTGTCTATAATCAATACACAGTCTCAATGATCCATATTTCTTCTTTACAAACAAAATTGGAGCACCCCAAGGTGAGAAACTGGGTCGAGCAAAGCCTCTGTCAATCAATTCTTGCAACTGTGCTTTCAACTCTTTCAATTCGGTACGAGCCATTCTATAGGGTGCTATGGATATCGATGTTGTTCCCAGAACAAGATCTATAGAGAACTCCACTTCTCTTAACGGTGGTAAACTAGGTAATTCTTCCGAAAATACATCAGGAAATTCACAAACAACCGACACTAATTGAATCTTTAACTCAGATACTTTAGTATTCAACACATGTGCAAGATAAGCATTGTCGAAGCCAATTTAAAAGGTTTTATAAAAATGGGGATCGACTTAAAAAATGAAAACGAGAGTCGCCACCAATCTCTTTTTACTTAGGTGGGATTGGATCACCTTATAAGACGTCTTATTTCAAAACATTTACTTTTGGTCCACAATATACTAGAAAATAGATTCGGGAGTCGGTTACGTACGAGGAAGGGTTAGCACCCTCGTAACACCTAAAAATTGGTACCTAATTGATTAATTAATGTCCTTATGTCGAGAATTTAAAAAAGATTTGGGAACGTGATTTCTTTAAAAATTTGAACAATTTGAGTTGAAATTGGGGAACATCACATCCAGCACGTTAGGACATGATGTAACATCCTAAAATTTGAGTTTTGTATGTGTTACATTAAATTGGTGATTAAGCATGTTAGATTATTATTATTTTTTTTGTTGAAGAGGTCCTGAGAAGGCTTGGGATCTATTTGGACCTAGTGAAAATTTTTAGCTTTTGGTACTTTAAAGAGAGGGAGTCAGTGGATTTGTAACATATGGAAATTTTTGAGTAAGTAACTAACATAAGCTGAGCTAATGGTTAAGAGGATATGCACCATATGTATTGTCTTGAGGGGAGAGGTTCGAATCCCATGGTATACATTTTTGTGACTTAAATTTTTGCATTCATCTAGCATGTGTCGGCCAAGCTTTATTTTTGGAAGGTTGGACTTTTAGTTTATGGCAAGGTGGCTAATGGATTAAGGCAAGAATTGAACATAGGGAAAGGAATCAATAGGATAAGGTATGTAGGGGAACAAGTGGCTTAAATTGAGGAATGTGCTATGGAAAGTAAAGTTGGCAAATGTTGACCCCTTTTTGGCTTGAACATGGACAGTTTTTGGGGCTAGGGAGAGTGGCCGAATGTTGTTAGTAGTTTGGTTAGGATTAAGAGTTAGTTTTGGTCAATTTCTTAGCATCATGTGTATCAAAAATTCTCTCCAAACTCTTCCTTCTAGCCGAATTTTGTCATAAGAAAAAGGTAAAGTTTTTGTTTTCTTTTGGCTATTTCATCTTTGTGACCATTTTGATATCATCTTTTCTCCCTAAACTTTATTCCTCTTTGTGCCAAAATCATATAGTCTTTGAGTGACATTTTCTTTGTCTTCCATTTGGCCGATTATTCACCAACCGCAAGACCCTTTCTTTATTCATCTTCCATCATTGAAAATTGATACGTAAACACTCTCTTTCTTTTAATTCTTTTTCTCCTTCCTTCCTTCTTGCAAAGAACTTTTTAAACATTTTTTTTCTTCTCCTCCAAAATCTTTCATCATGACCGAATGTTAATAATCATCTTCATAGCCGAATCTTCCAATTCTCATATATTTCTTCTCAATCATTTCTTCTATTCAAACTTTGGATAATCGGTAAGAATTCTCTTCATTGGTTTCTATTTTGTTATTTGTTGCTTTTGGCTGAATCCATAGGTTGGCTTAGGAGAGTTTTTTTTAATCAAAATAATCGTTCATTTTCTTAGACAATCTCTTTTCGCTTTATTTTAGTGAAATAGTGGAGGACCGAATCACCATCTCCTCGGTTATCTCAAATCATTAGAGTTTGGATCAAAACCTTCAAGGTAAAGAGAATTCTTCATGGATTTCATGATCACCCTCAATATTATCAAAATGGTTATCAATTTAGAATGAAGTAACCGAAAATTTTATATAGGGATTCTTTTGGGGATCACTCAGAACATCGTGGTAAGCCTAGAAATATCATTTCTTTAAGTCCATACTTTAGTATATTATCGATTTACTAAAGATCTAACGAATGGAGGCCCGTAGTGACGTTTTGAAAGGGAAATCTAGTGGTGATTCCAAAAGGAGTGGTTTGGCGTTCTCAACTCCTAGATTCAAACGAAGGTCCGTTTCGGTAATTTGAGACTTTCCACATGGTTGTGGACCCTCCTCTGGTGAAAATCAATTATTCGAGGTTATTCGCAGTTTGGAGCCATTAGCTGTTCGTGGTTTTCCAACGGGTTATGGACCACCAACCGGGGAAAATCGACAAATCGTAGTTATTCGCGATTCTGAGGGTAAAAATCCTGGATCGTTTATCTTAGAATAAATTACTATAAGTGTTAATGATCTAATCGAGCGTTAAAAATATTCTAGGTGTTGACGATCAAGAGAGTGTAGTGCTCACCGTAATCAGGTGTGTAATCTCACACCATATCTCGTGGGTTGGATAACTATATTGTATTAATCGTTGGATTAAATCACAAGTTAGTGAAATCGGGTAAAATAGTATTTTTATCATTTTAATGGTAAAAACTATGAAATCAGTATTAAGACCGTGAAAATTATGAAATTTGCCCTTAATGGGCTAAATCGATAAAAGCGACTGAATGGGCCAAATGTGATACTTGATTTATGGGCCAAATGTGATATTGGTTACATGAGCCAAAATGTGGTATGGGCCAGATTGTGAGAATTTTTATATTGGGCCATATGTTTGTAATAATTATAGGAATGGATTGTAGTAATTGAATGTACATAATTTATACATGATTTGCATGGGTTGGGATATTTGACGAAGAGAAGTTCTGGTATCTTTGCTACAAAATTCTGGTGGCTTGTCCACGCTTGATATATGGCTTAATGCCCGCTTTGATATATGGCTTAATGCCCAGTTTGGTGTGTTAGCGGGGTGGGTGACTAAAGCTCCCCACAGGTGTGTTGGTTGGTACGGGTGGTGTGTAGCGGATGGAAAACTAGGTTTGGTTGGGAAATTGCATAACACATGCATGTTATATATATTATATAATGCTATGATTGTAATGGGCTTTGGCCCAATAAATGCTTAATTGAATTTTGGCCCAGTGAAAGTGGTAAGTGAATTACACACCGAGTTCTAAGTAGCTCACCTGCTTTCCTTACCCTCCTCGTAATGATCGGTGATGGAGACTTGGGCGGGGACGACTCGATGGAGGCCATACTACGAATAATGGGTTATTTACATTCGAATTTCTTTTTAAGTACTTTTATTATTTTTACTATTTAAGTTAAGTTTGTAATAAGGCCTCTCGTTAAATTTTTATGGATGTTTTACTTGTGGATGGATATTATAATACGCTTTAAATACTTATGTGGGGTTTCTTTTCTAAAAATAAAAATAAATGTTTTTCTTAAAATAAATATGCAAAAAGGGTTTTCATTCTTAAATATTTTTACTCACAAAATTGTCTGTTAACGACGTTCCTCAAAATTTTGTTTTCAAAATTATTTTTGAACTCTATTAAATTTTCTCGAAATATTATTTTAACTTCTTGTAAGTTTCAATTTATAAATTCTTACGACTCAAATTGTTTGAGTTATCAATCAACCTTAGTTTCCAATAAACTTCACGTCAAGATGTTTTGGAAAATCCGATTTCTTAAAATCTTTAAAAAGACTAGATGTATATTCCTTTCTGTGTGACATGTCAAATTTGGTCTTAACGCATAGACCGGGTTTGGGGTGTTACACATGATGTTTTAAACCCTCGTAACCAAAATCATCTCATGATTTACAAAATTCATTAAAAGGATATTTAGTTATTTGGACGAACGAAAAACCGAAACCCAGCACGTTCGGGCACAATTTCTCGAACTTCCAAACACGAAGCATTGCCTTGTTTTCTGAAATTCTTATCCCGAGATAACAAATCGTCATATCCAGTGAGTTAGGACACGACAAATTTGAATTCTCGCAGATAAGTTTTTATTTAAAATTTATAGGTTTTAAAAAGAGGATACTTGATATTTTAAGTTCTACGAGAAAAAATTAAAACCCAGTAAGTTAGGGTATAATTTCTCTCGAAGTCCCCAAATATCATATATTGTTGTATTTAAAAGCCTTTGAATAAAATGCATAAATGTAATTAAATGTGTTTTATAAAACAAATGGTTTTGGAGTAGATATGGCAACATACATATTTAATAGCAATGCTACATAACTACAAATTATACTAACAATAAATAATAAAGAATAATATAACATGAATAATAAATAAAGAATTATGTTAAGCATTGAATATACAGTATAATAAGAAAAAGAATATGACAATTTCTAAAACTATTTAATATATATAAACAATATTTTAAATAAATAATAAAAAAGTATATAAAAAGAAAAATTTATAATAAACACATAATTTAATAATTTAATATACATATAAATGATTATAATAATAATTAGTAAATAGTATATAATAATTTAAAAAAACATATATATAATACACTAATCATAAAAATTACATATGTAATAAATAATGTAAATAAAATAGGTTATATAATATAAATAGATTTTATATAAAAATATAATATAATATAATACTATATAGTATACAAATTAAAAAATATATAATATAATAAATAATATATAAATTATAAAATAATATATAAATTATATTAAACCAAGTGAAATAATATATAATAATTATAAATATATATAAAGGTAATACATATAAAATATATATATATGAATTCTATACTATTAATAAATTAATAAATAAAGAAAATAATATAGAATATTTAATATGATAAAATAATTTAATACAATGTTAAAATAATTTAAAATAAAATAAGAAAATTTTAAAAAAAAGAAACAGGGGTTAAATATCAAATAAAAATAGATAAAAAGGACTAAATCAAAATGCGTGTTAAACCACAGGGACTAATATGGCAATTATGCCTCCTTTCCAAAACCGTGTCATTCTGATTTTAACCTTTTAGTAGCCTGAAGGACTTAATTGAAATAAACCATAAACTTTAGGGCTAAATTGAAAGTAAAGAAAAATGATATTCGGACATAATTGAAATTTTTCAAAAATGCGGAAGGGCCTATAAAGCAATTAGACCATTTAATAAAATGCGTGGATCCACCCCTGGATATCGGGTCAACACGCGGATCCTTTCATGAAACGACGCCGTTTTGGTTATTAATGGGCTATACCAAAACGACGTCGTGTGGATGGGCTATAAAAGCCTAAAAAAAAACCTAAACTCATTTTAAACATCAGATTTAAAAAAAAAAAATTGGCAGAAGCCTAAAAATTCGCTCTACCCTCACAAGTCATCTGACCTTCGACCATTCATTAAGCGCGCGCCTTACACACTGCCGCCGCACGGCGCGTCTGAATAAAATCTTCGCCCTTTTTTGTTTTTTTTTAAATAGTATTTATATGTAAAAGAAACGTAGATTTAAAAAAACAAACAAAATAAAATAACAAGAAAATCACCTCTGCTAAAGAATCTTTGTATTATGTTTCAATGTCCTTTTTTATTTCTATGTGTGTCGTTTTACAAGTTCATTAGGGCTATTTATAACCCTAAAAATAAACTAGAAATAAATACAGAAATTTCTTTCTATTTTTGCTATTTTCTTTCTTTCCTTTTGTTGTTGTTCTTTCTTCGTTTGTAGATCAATGACGAGGAGCGCGGCGTGATTGTTGGCTTGGTGGCTGTGCGAGAAAGAGGCTGGGGCGCTTGCGGCGCAATGGAAACCTAGGGTTTCCTGCGTCCGCAAGCTTCTTGGGCTACTTGGGCTTTAAGTTTAGGTTGGGTTTGGATTCTGTTTTGGGCCCGATTGGGTCTGGGTAGGATTGGGTTTAAGTCTATTTTGATTTTGTAAAATGGGCTTTAAAAATAAAAAAAAACTGGACATTTTTTATTTTTTTTGTTTTTATTGTATGGGCCCGGGCAAAAATGGACCATTACACCTGCCTCTCTTTGCTCATTGTCGTGAAACAAAAATAGAGCAAAGACTATAAAAGGACCAATTTTGCCCGGTCTTGGCCGAGCCTTGACTTCTTGGTCCTCGTCTTCTTCAAATGGCTTCCAACCCAACTGCAACTTCAGGTGTATTGGAATATAAGTTTGACGGCTTCAATTTGCTTCAATGCAATTTTAGGAAGGCAGTATCCGCTATCTTTTAATCTACTCCACTGCAAACTCAGTGAGACAAGATCTGATGTCTTCGATCTGCTTCGTTGCAACTCCAGGGATACAAAGCCAGCTATCTGTAATCTGCTCCACTGCAAATTCAGGGAGACAAGATCTGATGTCTTCGATCTGCTTCCTGCAACTTCAGGAATGCTAGATCTGCTATTTTAATCTGCTCCCTGCAAACTCAGGGATGCCAGATTGGTATCTTCGAAATGCTTCCTGCAATTTCAGGAACGCCAGATCTACTATTTTAATCTGGTCCCTGCAAACTCAGGGATGCCAGATTGGTATCTTCGATCTGCTTCACTGCAATCTCAGGAATGCCAGATCTACAATCTTCAGTCTTCCCCACTACTATCTCGAGAGGACAAAATCTGAAGTTTTCAGTCTGCTTCCTTACTATCTTAGGAAGACTTCAATCTTCAGTCTGCTCCGCTACCATCTCAAGGGAACAAAATCCGAACTTTTCAATTTGCTTCCTTACTATCTCAAGAAGACTTTAATCTTCAGTTTGCTCCACTACCATCTCGAGGGAACAAAATCTGAACTTTTCAATTTGCTTCCTTACTTTTTTAGGAAGACTTCAATCTTCAGTCTGCTCCACTACCATCTCGAGGGAACAAAATATGAACTTTCCAATTTGCTTCCTTACTATCTCAGGAAGACTTTAATCTTCAGTTTGCTCCACTACCATCTCGAGGGAACAAAATCTGAACTTTTCAATTTGCTTCCTTACTTTTTCAGGAAGACTTCAATCTTCAGTCTGCTCCACTACCATCTCGAGGGAACAAAATCTGAACTTTTCAATTTGCTTCCTTACTATCTCAGGAAGACTTCAATCTTCAGTTTGCTCCACTACCATCTCAAGGGAACAAAATATGAACTTTTCAATATGCTTCCTTACTATCTCAGGAAGACTTCAATCTTCAGTTTGCTCCACTACCATCTCGAGGGAACAAAATCTGAACTTTTCAATTTGCTTCCTTACTATCTCGGAAGACTTCAATCTTCGGTTTGCTCCACTACCATCTCGAGGAACAAAATCTGAACTTTTCCATTTGCTTCCTTACTATCTCGGGAAGACTTCAATCTTCGATTTGCTCCACTACCATCTCGAGGGAACAAAATCAACTTTTCAATTTGCTTCCTTACTATCTCAAGAAGACTTCAATCTTCAGTTTGCTCCACTACCATCTCGAGGGAACAAAATTTGAACTTTTCAATTTGCTTCCTTACTATATCAGGAAGACTTCAATCTTCAGTTTGCTCCACTACCATCTCGAGGGAACAAAATCTGAACTTTTCAATTTGCTTCCTTACTATCTCAGGAAGACTTCAATCTTCAGTTTGCTCCACTACCATCTCAAGGGAACAAAATCTGAACTTTTCCATTTTCTTCCTTACTATCTCAGGAAGACTTCAATCTTCAGTTTGCTCCACTACCATCTCGAGGGAACAAAATCTGAACTTTTCAATTTGCTTCCTTACTATCTTAGGAAGACTTCAATCTTTAGTCTGCTCCACTGCAAACTCAGGGATGTCAGACTGGTATCTTCAATCTACCCTACTACATTGTCCTCTAAGGGACATAACCTGTAGAATGGGTATATGCTTACGCAAAATGATTAGGATGTTATGATCAGAATAAATTAAATGCTCCTAACTGAATGTGTTATGCAAAATGTCATGAGAATGATTCCTATTTAAAGTGTCATCACTCCTCAGGGTTTCATTTTTGTTCCTCTCGAAGTATCAATCATATTCTTCTCAAATAATGTGCCCCATGGTAATTTCAGGGCCCACTCCACTTGAACCAAGGCTTGTACCACCTTCAAACCATCCCACCATGATTTTTGAAACTTTTTAATCCATTCCTATTGTAATTTAAGGGCACAGGATCTGTCCCAACTTTAATCCATTCCACTGTAATTCAAGGGTTTTGAATCTTTTCCCATCAATTTGGTCTATCATACCATTCCCCGAATATTACGACCCAACGAGAATGCTTTGCAAAATGATCCTCTTTTAGGATTGATATTGCTCAACTTATTATTTTGTCCAATCACCATTTGGACAAAAAATTTAAAGAAATAATCTCAATCTAAACTTTTTCTCAAGTATTTCCAATCCTTACACATGGAAATTTTAAAACAATTGTCCTATTTCAGTTTCTTGTATTATCTAGAAGCTTCCAGGGTAATATGCGAAACTCCTTTTATGAAAGTATTATTAGTCCATTAATCGTTATTTCAATAAAATGCTTGAAAAAGATCACAACAATGGATGAGAAAGAAAATAATCAGGAGCATAGCTCGAAACAAATAAGTTAATCAAAGATAACTAAGGTCCTAAAAGAAAATTGATTGGGGTGTATCTTGAAAAGAATAAAATAATCAAAGATATCCAATTCAAAATGGGTAAGATAGAAGTTAGGTTCCCCAGATATCGCAGCCTGAGCTTCTCTGTACAAACTTCTTGAGGACCATTTTGAGCTCAATACGTGTTTAGAGGATCCGGAGTACTTTGTCGATGCCCCAAGACATAGTATACTTTCTCATTGTTAATTCAGGCGTAGCAAGACTACCACATGCCCTATCTTAGATCAAAATTTGAGCCACCCTTTTCGGGTTTTCGGCTCAAAACCCCTTTGGTCTCAAAGCGCCCTTTGCGAGTTTTTGCCTTGGCCTCTCCTCCTTTTCCCTTTTTTTTTGAATTTGAACTCAAGGTGCCCTTTACGGGTTTTCACCTTGGCCTTTCCCCTTTTCGGTAAAATACTTCTTGAATGAACATGAATTCACCGGATTGGGAAAATCTTTGGCATCTATCTCAGTCAATATCAATGCTCCTCTAGAACAAGCCCTTTTTGCTACATAAGGTCCTTCCCAGTTTGGCATATGCTTTCTTCTGAGATCTTTTTGTATAAGAAAGATCTGTTTCGACATCAGGTTCCCCAGTGGAGTCGCCAAGCTGTCGAAGCCATTTTAAAAGGTTTTATAAAAACGGGGATCGACTTAAAAAAAGAAAACGGGAGTCGCCACCAATCCCTTTTTACTTAGGTGGGATTGGATCACCTTATAAGACGTCTTATTTCAAAACATTTACTTTTGGTCCACAATATACTAGAAAATAGATTCGGGAGTCGGTTACGTATGAGGAAGGGTTAGCACCCTCGTAACGCCCAAAAATTGATACCTAATTAATTAATTAATGTCCTTATGTCGAGAATTTGAAAAATATTTGGGAACATGATTTCTTTAAAAATTTGAACAATTTGAGTTGAAATTGGGGAACATCACATCCAGCACGTTAGGACATGATGTTTTAAACCCTCGTAACCAAAATCATCTCATGATTTACAAAATTCATTAAAAGGATATTTAGTTATTTGGACGAACGAAAAACTAAAACCCAGCACGTTAGGGCACAATTTCTCGAACTTCCAAACACGAAGCATTGCCTTATTTTCTGAAATTCTTATCCCGAGATAACAAATCGTCATATCCAGTGAGTTAGGACACGATAATTTTGAATTCTCGCAGATAAGTTTTTATTTAAAATTTATAGGTTTTAAAAAGAGGATACTTGATATTTTAAGTTCTACGAGAAAATTTAAATGTAACACCCCAAACCCTGGTCTATGCGTTAAGACCAGATTTGGTATGTCACATAAAACGAACATACATCTAGTCATTTATTGATTTAAATAAAACAGATCCTCAAAACTATTTTGGAATTGAAGTTTATTAAAACCGGGGTTACTTTAAAATCTATGATTTAAGACATAAGAGTTTATAAATTAAAACTTAGAAATTAATTGGTAAAAATTTTACGAGAAGTTTAAAAGAATTCAAAAGGAAATTTTAAAACAAGATTCTTAAAGAATTTTACAGAAAAATTTACGAGAATAAAATATTTAAGAAAAACCCCTTTTTGCATGAGAATTTAAGAAAACATTTATAAAAAATAGAATAGTCCCATTTTAGTATTTAAACAAAATTAAAATCCATTCACAAGTAAAAATCCATAAAAATAATACCAGAGGCCTTATTACATCATAGCTGAAATAGTAATTAATTAAAAATACTTAGGAGTAGTTCAAAGCTCATAAAAACCATTATTTGAAGTATGGCCTCCACGAAGTCATCCCCGGCCCAAGCCTCCATTACTGATCGTTACCTGAGAAGGGTAAAGGAAACGAGGTAAGTTACTTAGAACTCAGTGTGTAACCCACTTACCAAGTTCACTGGGCCAAAACCATTTAAGCATTAATTGGGCCTAAGCCCATTTACAAATATATCAATTTAACATGTGTAAAATGCATGTGATATGAAATTCCCAACCATACCTAAATTTCAATCCGCTACACACCACCCGTACCAACAAGCACACTTGTGGGGAGCTTTAGTCACCCACCCCGCCAACACACCAATCGCAGGCATTATGCCGTTTAATTCAATAATTCGCAGGCCAGTGGCCATTTACAACCAATCGCAGGCATTATGCCATTTAATTCAATAATTCACAGGCCAGTGGCCATTTACAATATTTGTGGCAGAGCCACCAGAATAATGTAGCAGAGCTACCAAAACTTCTCTTCATCAATATCCCATCCCATGCAATCATGTATATAAAATGCATAACAATTATTCATATGATAATTCCACCATAAAGTCCGTAAAAGATTTATTACAAACTGGCCCGTATTACAGTTTGGTCCATTTCACAATTTGGCCCATTTCACAATTTGGGCCATTTCACAGTTTGGCCCATTTCACAGTTTGGCCCATTTCACAATTTGGTTTCACAGTTTGGCCCATTTCACAGTTTTAATACCGATTTCATGCACTTACACTAAAGTATTAATATACCATATTTTTTGATTTCACCAACCTTGCGATTTTTAGTCTAATGCTTAATTATGCTATATTCATCTAACCCATGAGATAAGTGTGAGGTTACACACCTGATTACGGTGAGAACTATACTTTCCCGCTCGTCAATACCTAAATACATGTCACGCTTGATTAGAACACTAATACTTAACATAAATCTATGCTAAAGTAAGCGGTCTAGATTTTTACCCTCGGAATCTCGAACAACAACTATTTGTCGATTCTCCCCGGTTAACGGTTCACAACCCGGTGGAAAACCCCGAACAGCTAAAGGCTCCGAACTACGAACAACTTCGAATAATTGATTCTCCCTGAATGAGGGTCCACAACCCGGTAGAAAGCCTCGGATTACCGAAACAGCCCTTCGCTTGAATCTAGAGGGAATAGCGAATCTGCCCCTCTTCCAAACACTATTCACTACCCATTTCGACCCTATCTTGTTTGCCTCCATTGAAAAAAAGAATTAGTCCAATTAATATTTAGGAAATTAAGTCTATAGGTTTTAAGGGCGAAATCGGCTTACCACGAAATCTTACGTTCACGGGATGAAAATCGAGCGATAACGTCCCTAAGATAAGAATCGATTTGTCACCCATCTTTGACGAAATAACGAGTAATATGGAAGTCCTTGATAGAAACCCTTACCTTAACACTTTGAACTGGATCCTAGCGATTCACGATGATTACGAACACTCCGAGTTTCGTCCTTTTTCTATGTCACTATAAAGACGAAAAAGATTGTCTAAGAGAGAGATAGAGGATATTTTCGGTCAAAAGACCCTCCCAAATCAAGAGTGAATTCGACAAAGAAAAGAAGAAAAAATAAAGAATCGAAGAGGGTTCTTACCGAATAATCACAACGAAAGCAAAGAAAACGATTGATAAGAAAATATAGGTGAAGAGGAAGGTTCGGTCAAGAAGAAAGAAAAAAAAGAAAATAATACTAGTAACATTCGGCCATGGAGGAGAAGAGAAAAGAAATGGCTTTTGTGTTTTGATATTTTTGGCACTAGGAGAAAAGAATTTGAGAGGTTTGGCAAAATATGACCAAATGGTTAAAAAGAAATGACCAAAAGAAGAAAAACCAAGATGTTTACCTAAAGCCTAAAGTGCATTCGGCTATGAGAGAAAAAAATGAAAAGAAAAGTGTTTTGGGAGAAACAAAAATGACCAAAATGAGAGTAACCACTAGCTACACATCCTTACCAATGCCTACAACAAAATTTCGGCCACCCCCCTAGCCCCCAAAACTGTCCAAGTTCATGGACAAAACTTGGCCATTCCAAACTTTCCAAAACACATCCCTTAAGAAGTGCCTTGTGTCCTCCCTTACTTGCCATAAGCTCATGATTTCTTTCCTTAAGTTCACTCTTACCATATCTCTTAGCCATCCTACCATAACGATAAAAGTCTAACTTACCAAGAATAAAGCTTGGCCGACACTTGCTAGGAAAGAGCAAAAAATAATATTCACAAAATGCATACTAGGGGATTCGAACCTCTCTCCTTAAGACCATACATGTTGCGCATAACCTCTTCATTACCTTAAGCATCAAGGTTACTTGTTCCATTTCAATAAAGTACTCATTACTAAAATTTATTCTAATTCTGAATAAATCTCGAGCCTTCACAAGACTATATTATACACACAAATTGACTCATTCACAAGCTAAGCACCAAAATCATGCAACATGTCGATACTAAATTTTTAGGATGTTACAATTCTACCCCCTTAAAGAAAATTTCATCCTCAAAATTTACCTGGTTAAAAGAGGTGAGGATATTGTTGCCGAATTGCATCCTCAGGCTCCCACGTAGCTTCGTCCGCTCCGTGATTTTGCCATAGAACCTTAACCAACGGCACAGTCTTCTTTCTTAGCACATTAACATCACGATCTAAGATTTTCACCTGTTCCTCCTCAAAAGACAAGTCCGGCCTTATCTCTACTTCTTCTACCGGTACTATGTGAGACGGATCCGATAGATAACACCTTAACATAGAGACATGGAAGACGCTATGAATCTGACTCAACTCCAGAGGTAATTCAAGCTGATAGGCCACTGGTCCTACATGCTTCAACACACGGTACGGTCCAATGAACCTAGGGCTCAACTTGCCTTTCCTTCCAAATTTGAAAATCTTCTTCCAAGGTGAAACTTTCAGAAAGACCTGATCTCCCACCGCAAACTCAATATTCTTACGCTTCAGATCCGCATACGACTTTTGTCTATCCGAAGCTTCCTTTAACCGTGCTCGAATCACCTTTACCTTTTCTTCCGTCTCAGATATCAATTCAGGACCCAACAACTGCCGTTCCCCCAATTCAGTCCAACAAGTAGGGGTACGACACCTACGACCATATAATGCTTCATAGGGTGCCATTTGGATACTGGATTTGTAATCATGTATATATCTGCGAACTCGCCAACGGTAGAAAATCTTCCCAACTACCTCTGAAGTCAATCACACAACCCCTTAACATGTCTTTCAAAATCTGGATTACTCTTTCCTACTGACCATCTGACTGAGGGTGAAAAGTCATGCTGAAGTTTAACTTTGTTCCCAGAGCCTCATGTAAAGCTTTCCAAAATTGTGATGTGAACCTAGGGTCCCTGTCCGATATAATAGACACTGGTACCCCATGCAACCTCACGATCTCCGATACATACAACTTAGCCAACTTCTGCAGTGAGTAATCCGTACGAACTGGTAGAAAATGAGCAGTCTTTGTCAATCGATCCACTATCACCCAGATAGAATCTTTCTTAGTAGGTGTTAAGGGCAACCCACTAACAAAGTCCATCGTTATCCGCTCCCATTTCCATAGAGGAATCTTTACCGGTTGCAATAAACCCAACGGTAATTGATGTTCCGCCTTCACTTGCTGACAAGTCAAGCACTTACCCATAAAATCAGTAACCTCCCACTTTAACCTTGGCCACCAATACTGCTCACGGAGGTCTCGATACATCTTATTTCCTCTGGGGTGCATAGCATAAGGGCTACTATGCGCCTCACGCAAAATCATTAGTCTCAAATCCGAATCCATGGGCATACAAACTCTTCCACGAAAACAAAGCACTCCATCATTGTTCATTCCAAAATCCCCTATTACACCACTTTCAGCTTGTTGCATTAACGGACCCAACTTTTCATCTGATAACTACTTTTCCTTGATCTGTTCTAACCACAAAGGCTTCACCTGAAGTTCCGCTAGCAGACTGCCATCCTCATACAAACTAAGATGAGCAAACATTGCTCTTAACTCCGATACTACCTTACGACTCAATGCGTCTGCCACCACGTTAGCCTTTCCAGGATGATACTCGATTGAGAAGTCATAATCCTTTAACAGCTCCACCCACCTCCGTTGTCTCAAGTTTAACTCCTTTTGGGTAAGGAGGTACTTAAGACTCTTATGACCCGTATAAATGATAGACTTCTCACCGTAGAGATAGTGCCTCCATATCTTTAAAGCAAAAATCACCGCAGCCAACTCCAAGTCATGAGTAGGATAGTTGACTTCGTGCGGCCTTAACTGACGAGAAGCATAAGCCACCACTTTTCCACCTTGCATCAACACACATCCTAAACCCGTGTGTGACGATCACAAGAAAAGCGATAAACTCTTTTCCAAATTCGAGTTGAATCAATACCGGCGCTTAGTCAAAATCTTCTTCATTTCTCGAAACTCTCTTATTGTTTATCGGTCCACACATACGGTACTCCCTTTACAAGCGGCTTAGTTAGGGGTGCAAAGAATCAACGAAAACCCCTCAACAAAGCGTCTATAATAACCACCAAACCTAAGAAACTCCGAATCTCAACCACATCGTTGGTGGTTTCCAATCCAACACACCTCTACCTTCCGAGGATCAACTCTTATTCCTTCACCGACACACCACATGACCCAAGAAAGTCACTTCCTTCAGCCAAAATTCACACTTACTGAATTTGGCATAAAGTTGCTTATCTCGCAGTATTTGCAATACTTTGCGCAAATGTGAGTCATACTCTTCTTCATTCCTCGAATATACCAAGATATCATCTATGAACACCACCACGAACCGGTCTAGATAGGGTTGAAAGACTCGGTTCATCATGTCCATAAATGCAGCTGGTGCATTGGTCAAACCAAACGGCATCACCAAAAACTCATAATGTCCATAACGGGTTCGGAATGCTGTCTTATGAATATCTGCCTCCTTAACCTTGAGTTGATGATAACCCGATCTCAAATCAATCTTGGAGAAAACTGAAGCTCCTCTGAATTGATCAAACAGGTCGTCGATTCTCGGCAATGGATACCTATTCTTGATCGTTAATTTATTCAACTACATATAATCAATGCACATACGCATCGACCCATTCTTCTTCTTGACGAACAAAACCGGTGCCCCCCACGGAGACACACTCGGTCGAATAAATCCCCGATCCAACAATTCTTCAATTTGAGCTTTAAGCTCCGCTAACTCCTTCGGCGCCATTCTATAAGGAGTAATGGACACCGAAGCCGTTCCGGGCAAAAGCTCAATGCCAAATTCTACTTCCCGATCTGGAGGTAGACCCGAAAGTTCCTCGAGAAAAACATATGGAAATTCTTTCACCGTTCTCACACTTTCCACCGATAGTTCCTTGGCATCCAAAGCACTGATGAAGGCTAGGAACGCTTCATACCCTTTTCGCACCAACTTTTCTGCCTTTAAAGCAGATACCACATTTGCTAAAAAGTTCCTTCGCTCGCCTATCATTACTACCTCCTTATCATCCAAAGTCCTTATTGACATCCGCTTTTCAGCACAATCCAATTGCGCCCGGTGCTTTACCAACCAATCCATGCCCAAAATAAGATCAAACTCTTCGAAAGGCAGTTCCATCAAATCTGCCAAAAATATTTCTCTTTGAATTTCTAAAGGCACGTCTCTATACAATTTATTCAAGATTACCGATTGTCCTAAAGGACTAATTACCGTCATCTCTCTATCAAAAATCTTGGATCTAATATTCAGGTTTCCAAATATGGTACTAGTAACATACGAGTGGGTAGACCCGATATCTATCAAAGCAGTAACATGTACATCAAAGATGAAGAACGTGCGCTTATCACATCGTGTGCATCGCCATCTTCACGATGCTGACCGCATAGACCAACCACCGGTTGTCTTGCCTCGCGTTACCCACTCGGCCATTACCTCGACCGGTGCACCTTGACCACGTCCACCCCATTACCACCACGACTGGTCCACGGCCTCTCGGTGGTGTTGAGCGCCTCGATCGGTCAGTGCATCGTGGTTACGAGCTTCTTGAGTCGTAGCAGTCCGTTGAGGGCAATTCCTAAACTGGTGATCCTTGGAACCACATTTAAAACAACCTCTAATTCTCTTCCAACATTCCCCGGGGTGTCGTTTCCCATAGTCCGCACATTCTCGAATCTGATTGGTAGCCACAGATGCTCTAGCTTGAGCTGGCTCATCACTCCGAGGCCTCTTTTGAAACCTTTTAGTAGAACCCGAGTACTTAAAATCCCTCTTGCCTCTAACTTTTTCCCGGTTCTGACGTTCTGAGTTCTTAGCCTCTTCGGCTATCTTGGCTTTCTCCACAAACGTGGCAAAAATCCTTTCTTGTTGCGGGGCTATCAGTACCCGTAACTCATCATTCAGCCCATCCTCAAAACGTACACAGCGCTCATGATCGGTTGGCACTATTGTGCGAGCATAACGGTTCAATCGAAGAAATTCTACCTCGTAAGCTGCCACTGTCTTATTCCCTTGAACCAGATTTAGGAATTCCTTCCTCCGGGCATCCACATAACTTGCCCCAACATACTTTCCTTGAAAAGTAGCTTTGAAGAAATCCCATGTAACACGTTCAGCCTGGGTGCCTTCTCGAACAGTAAGCCACCATTGATACGCCTCGTCCCTCAACAAGGACACAGCTCCTCTTAGTTTCTGCTCACAGTACACTCCAGGTCATCCATAATCCGCTCTACAGCCTCGAGCCAATATTCCGCAACATTTGGGGCTACTCCAGAAATACCCCTAAAAACTTCGGCACCACTCGATCTAAGTCGTTCCGAAATTGATCCACGAGCTGCTGGCCCAGTTCTAGCTCCAGCAACCCTTTCCAAGACTCGCAACATTGCTTGGGTCAAGGCAATGTCCTCCCTCGTATGATCATGTGATCCAGTCTCAGTCCCGAGTGATGCAGGTGCGTCCATTTCTGGTATATGTCCCGACATTTCACACGCAACCCTAGCACCTCGGCCTCTACCACGGCCATGCCTACCATGTCCACGTCCTCTAGCGCTCATTTTGACTATTTCGGTTTAATCTGATTACAAGTTTTATGAATCAGAATATTATTTCAGTGTTTATTAACGATATTTTATGAGATATAAGAGATAGAGTTGTTTTCGCAATCACATCCTATAGTCTCAATCTCTACAGTTTCAACACTAAAACTAGAAGTTCTAGAGTGTTTCTATGATCATATCACCATAATAAACATTCAATATACGAATACTTACTTGACTTGGTGCCGGATGCTCGTGGTGCCATACTATCTTTAAAACATAAAATCTATAAATTCGAAACAGCTTTAAACAAAAATTGTTGTTGAACCCAAACCACAAGTAGAGTTTTGAAACCGGCTCGATATACCATAAAATATAACACCCCAAACCCTGGTCTATGCGTTAAGACCAGATTTGGTATGTCACACAAAACGAACATACATCTAGTCATTTATTGATTTAAATAAAACAGATCCTCAAAACTATTTTGGAATTGAAGTTTATTAAAATCGAGTTTACTTTAAAATCTATGATTTAAGACATAAGAGTTTATAAATTAAAACTTAAAAATTAATTGGTAAAAATTTTACGAGAAGTTTAAAAGAATTCAAAAGGAAATTTGAAAACAAGATTCTTAAAGAATTTTACAGAAAAATTTACGAGAATAAAATATTTAAGAAAAACCCCTTTTTGCACGAGAATTTAAGAAAACATTTATAAAAAATAGAATAGTCCCATTTTAGTATTTAAACATAATTAAAATCCATCCACACTTAAAAATCCATAAAAATAATACCAGAGGCCTTATTACATCATAACTGAAATAGTAATTAATTAAAAATACTTAGGAGTAGTTCAAAGCTCATAAAAACCATTATTTGAAGTATGGCCTCCATGAAGTCATCCCCGGCCCAAGCCTCCATTACTGATCGTTACCTGAGAAGGGTAAAGGAAACGGGGTGAGTTACTCAGAACTCAGTGTGTAACCCACTTACCAAGTTCACTGGGCCAAAACCATTTAAGCATTAATTGGGCCTAAGCCCATTTACAAATATATTTATTTAACATGTGTAAAATGCATGTGATATGAAAGTCCCAACCATACCTAAATTTCCATCCGCTACACACCACCCGTACCAACCAGCACACATGTGGGGAGCTTTAGTCACCCACCCCGCCAACACACCAATCGCAGGCATTATGTCGTTTAATTTAATAATTCGCAGGCCAGTGGCCATTTACAACCAATCGCAGGCATTATGCCATTTAATTCAATAATTCGCAGGCCAGTGGCCATTTACAATATTTGTGGCAGAGCCACCAGAATAATGTAGCAGAGCTACCAAAACTTCTCTTCATCAATATCCCATCCCATGCAATTATGTATATAAAATGCATAACAATTATTCATATGATAATTCCACCATAAAGTTCGTAAAAGATTTATTGCAAACTGGCCCGTATTACAATTTGGCCCATTTCACAATTTGGCCCATTTCACAGTTTGGCCCATTTCACAGTTTGGCCCATTTCACAGTTTGGCCCATTTCACAATTTAGCCCATTTCACAGTTTGGCCCATTTCACAGTTTGGCCCATTTCACAGTTTTAATACCGATTTCATGCACTTACACTAAAGTATTAGTATACCATATTTTCTGATTTCACCAACCTTGCGATTTTTAGTCTAATGCTTAATTACGGTATATTCATCTAACCCATGAGATAAGTGTGAGGTTACACACCTGATTACGGTGAGAACTATACTTTCCCACTCGTTAATACCTAAATACATGTCACGCTTGATTAGAACACTAATACTTAACATAAATCTATGCTAAAGTAAGCGGTCTAGATTTTTACCCTCGAAATCTCGAACAACAACAATTTGTCGATTCTCTCCGATTAACGGTTCACAACTCGGTGGAAAACCCCGAGCAGCTAAAGGCTCTGAACTACGAACAACTTCGAATAATTGATTCTCCCCGGATGAGGGTCCACAACCCGGTGGAAAGTCTCGGATTACCGAAATAGCCCTTCGCTTGAATCTAGAGGGAATAGCGAATCCGCCCCTCTTCCGAACTCTATTCACTACCCTTTTCGACCCTATCTTATTTTCCTCCATTGACAAAAGAATATTAGTCCAATTATTATTTAGGAAATTAAGTCTATAGGTTTTAAGGGCGAAATCGGCTTACCACAAAATCTTACGTTCACGGGATGAAAATCGAGCGATAACGTCCCTAAGATAAGAATCGATTTGTCACCCATCTTTGACGAAATAACGAGTAATATGGAAGTCCTTGATAGAAACCCTTACCTTAACACTTTGAACTGAATCCTAGCGATTCACGATGATTACGAACACTCCTAGTTTCAGCCTTTTTCTATGTCACTATAAAGACGAAAAAGATTGTCTAAGAGAGAGATAGAGGATATTTTCGGTCAAAAGACCCTCCCAAATCAAGAGTAAATTCGACAAAGAAAATAAGAAAAAATAAAGAATCGAAGAGGGTTCTTACCGAATAATCATAACGAAAGCAAAGAAAACGATTGATAAGAAAATATAAGTGAAGAGGAAGGCTCGGTCAAGAAGAAAAAAAAAAGAAAATAATACTAGTAACATTCGGCCATGGAGGAGAAGAGAAAAGAAATGACTTTTGTGTTTTGATATTTTTGGCACTAGGAGAAAAGAATTTGAGAGGTTTGGCAAAATATGACCAAATGGTCAAAAAGAAATGACCAAAAGAAGAAAAACCAAGATGTTTACCCAAAGCCTAAAGTGCATTCGGCTATGAGAGAAAAAATGAAAAGAAAAGTGTTTTGGGAGAAACAAAAATGACCAAAATGAGAGTAACCACTAGCTACACATCCTTACCAATGCCTACAACAAAATTTCGGCCACCCCCCTAGCCCCCAAAACCGTCCAAGTTCATGGACAAAGCTTGGCCATTCCAAACTTTCCAAAACACATCCCTTAAGAAGTGCCTTGTGTCCCCCCTTACTTGCCATAAGCTCATGATTTCTTTCCTTAAGTTCACTCTTACCATATCTCTTAGCCATCCTACCATAACAATAAAAGTCTAACTTACCAAGAATAAAGCTTGGCCGACACTTGCTAGGAAAGAGCAAAAAATAATATTCACAAAATGCATACTAGGGGATTCGAACCTCTCTCCTCAAGACCATACATGTTGTGCATAACCTCTTCACCAATGGCTCATTTTTTTGCTATCTTTTTACCACTTAATTACCTCAAGCATCAAGGTTACTTGTTCCATTTTAATAAAGTACTCATTACTAAAATTTATTCTAATTCCGAATAAATCCCGAGCCTTCACAAGACTATATTAAACACACAAATTGACTCATTCACAAGCTAAGCACCAAAATCATGCAACATGTCGATACTAAATTTTTAGGATGTTACATTAAAACCCAGTAAGTTAGGGTATAATTTCTCTCGAAGTCCCCAAATATCATATATTGCTGTATTTAAAAGCCTTTGAATAAAATGCATAAATGTAATTAAATGTGTTTTATAAAACAAATGGTTTTGGAGTAGATATGGCAACATACATATTTAATAGCAATGCTACATAACTACAAATTATACTAACAATAAATAATAAAGAATAACATAACATGAATAAATAAATAAAGAATTATGTTAAGCATTGAATATACAGTATAATAAGAAAAAGAATATGACAATTTCTAAAACTATTTAATATATATAAACAATATTTTAAATAAATAATAAAAAAGTATATAAAAAGAAAAATTTATAATAAACACATAATTTAATAATTTAATATACATATAAATGATTATAAAAATAATTAGTAAATAGTATATAATAATTTTAAAAAAACATATATATAATACACTAAGCATAAAAATTACATATGTAATAAATAATGTAAATAAAATAGGTTATATAATATAAATAGATTTTATATAAAAAATATAATATAATATAATACTATATAGTATACAAATTAAAAAATATATAATAAATAATATATAAATTATATTAAACCAAGTGAAATAATATATAATAATTATTAAATATATATAAAGGTAATGCATATAATATATATGAATTTTATACTATTAATAAATTAATAAATAAAGAAAATAATATAGAATATTTAATATGATAAAATAATTTAATACAATGTTAAAATAATTTAAAATAAAATAAGAAAATTTAAAAAAATAAAGAAACAGGGGTTAAATAGCAAATAAAAATAGATAAAAAGGACTAAATCAAAACGCGTGTTAAACCACAGGGACTAATATGGCAATTATGCCTCCTTTCCAAAACGGCGTCGTTCTTATTTTAACCTTTTAGTAGCCCGAAGGACTTAATTGAAACAAAACATAAACTTTAGGGCTAAATTGAAAGTAAAGAAAAATGATATTCAGACATAATTGAAATTTTGCAAAAATGCGGAAGGGCCTATAAAGCAATTAGACCATTTAATAAAACGCGCGAATCCTTCCCTTGATATCGGGTCAACACGCGGATCCTTTCATTAAGCGACGCCATTTTGGTTATTAATGGGCTATACCAAAACGACGTCGTGTGGATGGGCTATAAAAGCCTAAAAAAAACCTAAACTCATATTAAACATCAGATTTAAAAAAAAAATTGGCAGAAGCCCAAAAATTCGCTCTGCCCTCACAGGTCATCCGACCTCCGACCGTCATTGCGCACACGCCTTACGCGTCGACGCCCACGGTGGCGCACAGGTAAAATCTTCGTCCTTTTTTTGTTTTTTTTTAAAAATAGTATTTATATGTAAAAGAAACGTAGATTTAAAAAATAAACAAAATAAAATAACAAGAAAATCACCTCTGCTAAAGAATCTTTGTATTCTGTTTCAATGTCCTTTTTTATTTCTCTGTGTGTCGTTTTACAAGTTCATTAGGGCTATTTATAACCCTAAAAATAAACTAGAAATAAATACATAAATTTCTTTCTGTTTTTGCTATTGTAACATCCTAAAAAGGGCCTATGCATTTTTGGTTTAATTGTACGAAATGACATATCTTATGTGTTATGAATATATTTTGAACACTTTTGGGAAACCTGGAAATGTATGGAAATGTTAAGTTTAAAAGAGGAAAGTGAACATTTTTAGAACCTTGGAAATGTAAGGAAATGTCTTGTAAGGAAATGTCTTGGAAATGTAAGGAAATGTCTTGTAAGGAAATGTCATGGAAATTTAAGGAAATGTCAAGTTTACAGAGCCGATCGAAAATTTTTGGAAACTTAGAAATGACCTAGAAATGACGAGTTTTAAGGTTTAAAAGGGGAAATTAAGGCAAGGTGGCCTTAAAAGAAAAAGTTTGTGAAATTTGACACACAAACAGGCTTGGAAAAGTGGTCTGAAGATGCCACTTAGGGCCTATGGAAATGGCGCCATATGCAAGAGGAATGGGCCTGAGTTCGAGTCACTTGGGAAGCAAATAAAGGAGGTTTTATTTTTGCTTCCAGAAGACTGAGGTGGACGGCACATGGCTATAAATTAGAAGCTTTTATTATTTTATAAATAGTGGATAAATAAGGGATTTATTTATCATTATTTTCAAGAGATAATTGTTGGATTAAATTCTTTTAATTTGAATAAAGAGATAAAGAGGAAAACAAGGGAGAAGTGATGGCCAAGTAAGGGACTTTGAGTTTAATAATTTCGGCTAAGTAAGGATAGTTGCTGAATTATCTTTTATTTTAAGTGATAATTAAAAGGATAAAGTTATCAGATAGAGGAGTGGTGGCCAAGTAAGGGACTCCTTAGATGATAATTTCGGCTATAAAAGGAAGGAATGAGGGCTACTCATCAATTTGTGCTTCCTCCTTTCTCTGCCGAATTCTTAGTGCTCTCTTCTCTTCTTTTCTTTCTTTTCTTTTGTCAAGTCGAGATTAAGTAATTGTTGGAACCTAGCCGAATATTTTCCTCTCCATTAGAAGCCATAGCTGAATCTCCCTGTGAATCTAAGCAAGGAAGTAGTTGATTGAAGTATTAAGGGGATCTCTCGGGTTTCTACAACTGTCGACTACAAGGAGGAATATTTCGGGATCTAAGGTAAGAAATTATAAGATCCAAAGGTCTTGTTTTAAGTTTTAATGTTAGATGAAACCTAACATGTGATTATAGGAATTTCGACATCCCTAGGAAAGCAATGATACTTTTCGGGATTTGAGATCACAAAGAAGGAATACAACAAAGTTTTGGGACTTGATTCTTAAGTCAATCGGCAACAAGGTAGGTTTTTCAGTATACAAATCCTACTAGGATTTGGTTTTAAAGCCAAAAGGTTTATTAATGTGTTTAAATGATTGGCCGAATATAGGAGTTAAGGATCTAAATCAGTAGATCGGTTCTTCGGGATTTCAAGGACTTCGTTAAACGAATTAGGTGTGTACCCCACACTAATTCTTAATATGTTTTATGGTTGTGTTTAATTAAAATATGTGATATTAAGAATATGAAAGTGGCTAAGGTACCATGATATGGTACAAAGTACTCGTGCACGTTTCCTACTTCCACTAGGATTATGAAATATGTTTTTATAACATGTGAAAATTTATAAGAATGAGAATTTAAGTATGATATGCATGATATGAATAATATGGGTCATTCGGGATATATGAAAAAGGGGAAGTGAAGGTGATGACTACGGTCTCACTATCTCGAATGTGGTGACTTCGGTCACATTATCTCGAATGTGGTAACCCGGTTACATTATTCGAATGTGGTGTCTCATGACCACAATTATCCGGTGGCTATGCCACAAATTTTATATGGGCGATGAGCACGTCGACTACAAAATGATCGCCTTCGATGGTGTGTAGCGGATGGAGGGTTGACTTAGTAGTCCCCACGGTGTGACCGGCAGTGCGGGGTGTGTAGCGGATGGACAACTAGGTTTGGGTTTGGGAATGCATCATAACTTTGTATTCTATGTTTTGAATGTGTAATATGTGATATGCCCGATTCTATTATGATTTAGTGTCGTGTACACATTGAGTCTGTTTGACTCACCCCGTTAGGGAACATTTTTCAGGTGATGAACAGTGATGGACCGGGACGGCAGAACTTGTGGTGGCCATGCTCAACATGAAGTTTATATGTTTGAGTACTTTGAATTATTTTGGGAATTATTTGATGTAATAAGGCCATAAGGCCATAGTTGAATTACTTTACACTTATTTTTATTTATTATGATTATGAATTTTATCTATTAAAATTTAATTGAAATTTCTTTTAAACTAAACCCTAAATATTTTTTCACTTAAGATAAAAGGGATTTCAATATAAAACGAACCTGTTTTCAACACAAGCCAAACCCAAAATAATATTTTTTCTTAAAATCACACAAGTTTTTCCTAAGGAACAAAAGAATTTAAAACCGGTTTACTTAAGGAACATATCAGATTCGGTTCAGGCTCGTGGGCCGGGTTTGGGGTGTTTCAGTTTGGTATCAGAGCCCAGTTTTAAACTCTCGGCCTATGGGCTAAGGCCCAAAACGTTTTCAAATCAAGCCCAAATGAGTTTTATGAAAGTATTTTTGAAAATGAGCGGGTTTTTACGGCATGGCACCTAAGTCTCCCATGATCCACCAGTAAGTACCCCTAGCCATTTGTGTGATTATGTGGTTTATGTTATGAATTATGGAAGGGTAGAAGAGGAATGGAACGTAGAATAGCATGATAGGAACTTGAACCCTAGGACTAGTTTACTCAAACACAAACACATAAGACTTAAGGACTATTAAACAAACCTATGACTAAGACGCCGAGTTAGGGTGTGGTAACCATTGTGAGCATGTCTAGGATTGGATCCGGAAGAGCCTGGTACTTAAGCAGTCCTAGTGACTCACCTCCTCTTCGCTGGAATCCTACCTGGTGCGTAGCTTCGGTTCACCCTAACCAAGAGGACTCGGTCATAGGCTAAACACAATGACTAAAACCCGAAAGGGAACTAGCCGTGTTTTTATAAACCCTAGTTTTAAAACTCTTAAAATTACCTTTTTAATATGTGAGAACTATTTTTACAAAATTCTTTCGAAAAAATTTTGATTTATAAAATTACAAAAATACCCCTAGTGGTAAATTACAAAAATACCTTTGGTTTATGAAATTCCCAAAATACCCATAGTTCTTATCAAAATTTTCATTACTTTATAAAATTTTCAAAAACCCTAATTTGTAAATTATCAAAAATACCTTGATTTGGAGAAAAATTAAGAAATTGCCCTTAACTCACAAAATTACCAAAATGACCCTGATTTTCAAATTTTTTGCAACATCACCGTTTTGGAAAGTAAAATTCTCAAAAAGAACCCTCAAAGTTTTGCAAATTTTGAAATATCCCTGATTTATTAGATTTTACAAATTTACCTCGGCTTGGAAAAAAAATCACCAAAATACCCCGGAGGTCCAAAATCACCGAAATGCCCCCGGATTTCAAAATTTTTCCAAAATACCCCGGGAATTTAAAAATACCAAAATACTTTGTGACGAAATCACCAAGGAACTCTTTCTTTTGGAAAAATTTACGAAAATACCCCTGTAGGACAAACTTACGAAAATACCCCTAGGTAGTTGAAAAACAATAACAATGAAAACTACAACATTTCTCTGAATGAACGAAAGTTCATAATTGGTTGATGAATGTGAACGTGACTTTCTAAATAGTGAATTTGAGTTGAGAACTTTGGTTGATCGAAAGAACTACTTCTGAACATCTCTTTTCATAAAGCGTCATGAATAATCAGTGGAACAAAAATTCTGATGCATAAAACTCTTTAATCGGATTAAATCGCGACGTTAGAAATGAGTTCTGAGGGACGTGAACTTAGAGATTGTGCCTAGAAAGTATGATGGTTCTATTAAGATCAGAGTGTGCAGCGTAAGCATTAGTGCGGTGAGAAGGATTGCACGATGTTAGTAAGTAATTTCGAGGACGAAATTATTTTTAAGGAGGGTAGAACTGTAACATCCTGAAAAGGGCCTATGCATTTTTGGTTTAATTGTACGAAATGACATATCTTATGTGTTATGAATATATTTTGAACACTTTTGAGAAACACGAAATGTATGGAAATGTTAAGTTTAAAAGAGGAAAGTGAACATTTTTAGAACCTTGGAAATGTAAGGAAATGTCTTGTAAGGAAATGTCATGGAAATGTAAGGAAATGTCTTGGAAATGTAAGGAAATGTCTTGTAAGGAAATGTCATGGAAATGTAAGGAAATGTCAAGTTTACAGAGCCGATCGAAAATTTTTGGAAACTTAGAAATGACCTAGAAATGGCGAGTTTTAAGGTTTAAAGGGAAATTAAGGCAAGGTGGCCTTAAAAGAAAAAGTTTGTGAAATTTGACACACAAACAGCTTGGAAAAGTGGTCTGAAAGATGCCACTTAGGGCCTATGGAAATGGCGCCATATGCAAGAGGAATGGGCTGAGTTCGAGTCACTTGGGAAGCAAATAAAGGAGGTTTTATTTTTGCTTCCAGTAAGACCGAGGTGGACGACACATGGCTATAAATTAGAAGCTTTTATTATTTTATAAATAGTGGATAAATAAGGGATTTATTTATCATTATTTTCAAGATATAATTGTTGGATTAAATTCTTTTAATTTGAATAAAGAGATAAAGTGGAAAATAAGGGAGAAGTGATGGCCAAGTAAAGGACTTTGAGTTTAATAATTTCAGCTAAGTAAGGATAGTTGCTGAATTATCTTTTATTTTAAATGATAATTAAAAGGATAAAGTTATCAGATAGAGGAGTGGTGGCCAAGTAAGGGACTCCTTAGATGATAATTTCGGCTATAAAAGGAAGGAAGGAGGGCTACTCATCAATTTGTGCTTCCTCCTTTCTCTGCCAAATTCTTAGTGCTCTCTTCTCTTCTTTTCTTTCTTTTCTTTTGTCAAGTCGAGATTAAGTAATTGTTGGAACCTAGCCGAATATTTTCCTCTCCATTAGAAGCCATAGTCGAATCTCCCTGTGAATCTAAGCAAGGAAGTAGTCGACTGAAGTATTAAGGGGATCTCTCGGGTTTCTACAACTGTCGACTACAAGGAGGAATATTTTGGGATCTAAGGTAAGAAACTATAAGATCCAAAGGTCTTGTTTTAAGTTTTAATGTTAGATGAAACCTAACATGTGATTATAGGAATTTCGACATCCCTAGGAAAGCAATGATACTTTTCGGGATTTGAGATCACAAAGAAGGAATACAACAAAGTTTTGGGACTTGATTCGTAAGTCAATCGGCAACAAGGTAGGTTTTCAGCATACAAATCCTACTAGGATTTGGTTTTAAAGCCAAAAAGGTTTATTAATGTGTTTAAATGATTGGTCGAATATAGGAGTTAAGGATCTAAATCAGTAGATCGATTCTTCGGGATTTCAAGGACTTCATTAAACGAATCAGGTGTGTACCCCACACTAATTCTTAATATGTTTTATGGCTGTGTTTAATTAAAATATGTGATATTAAGAATATGAAAGTGGCTAAGGTACCATGATATGGTACAAAGTACTCAGGTACGTTTCCTACTTCCACTAGGATTATGAAATATGTTATTTATAGCATGTGAAAATTTATAAGAATGAGAATTTAAGTATGATATGCATGATATGAATAATATGGGTCATTCGGGATATATGAAAAAGGGGAAGTGAAGGTGATGACTACGGTCTCACTATCTGAATGTGGTGACTTCGGTCACATTATCTGAATGTGGTAACTTCGGTTACATTATCTGAATGTGGTGTCTCATGACACAATTATCTGTGGCTATGCCACAAATTTTATATGGGCGATGAGCACGCCGATCGCAGCGATCGCCTTCGATGGTGTGTAGCGGATGGAGGGTTGACTTAGTAGTCCCCACGGTGTGACTAGCAGGTACGGGGGTGTGTAGCGGATGGACAACTAGGTTTAGGTTTGGGAATGCATCATAACCTGTATTCTATGTTTTGAATGTGTAATATGTGATATGCCTGATTCTATTATGATTTAGTGTCGTGTACACATTGAGTCTATTTGACTCACCCCGTTAGGGAACATTTTTCAGGTGATGAACAGTGATGGACCGGGACGGTAGAACTTGTGGTGGCCATGCTCAACATGAAGTTTATATGTTTGAGTACTTTGAATTATTTTGGGATTTATTTGATGTAATAAGGCCATAAGGCCATAGTTGAATTACTTTACACTTATTTTTATTTATTATGATTATGAATTTTATCTATTAAAATTTAATTGAAATTTCTTTTAAACTAAACCCTAAATATTTTGTCACTTAAGATAAAAGGGATTTCAATATAAAACGAACCTGTTTTCAACACAAGCCCTACCCAAAACAATATTTTTTTTTAAAATCGTACAAGTTTTTCCTAAGGAACAAAAGAATTTGAAACAGGTTTACTTAAGGAACATACCAGATTCGGTTCAGGCTCGTGGGCCGGGTTTGGGGTGTTTCAGCTATTTTCTTTCTTTCCTTTTGTTATTGTTCTTTCTTTGTTTGTAGATCAATGACGAGGAGCGCGGCGTGATTGTTGGCTTGGTGGCTGCGCGAGAAAGGGGCTGCGGTGCGAGGGAACAGATCACTGGGGCGCTTGTGGCGCAATGGAAACCTAGGGTTTCCTACATCCGCAAGCTTCTTGGGCTACTTGGGCTTTAAGTTTAGGTTGGGTTAGGATTCTGTTTTGGGCCCGATTGGGTCTGTGTAACACCCCAAACCCGGTCAATACGCCACGACCGAATTTGGCATGCTACGAAGAAAAACGTTTCGAAGAAAATTGAGATAGCGATTAAATTTTAGTGAAAATTTCTTTGTAATTCTATATTTGTAGAAATCAGATGTTTAATAAGTTAAAAACTGGAAATTTACTTTGAAATTCCATAAATAAAACTTTTAAACTAAGTGGATAAATCATAGGTTAGAAAACATTTGTTTCATTTTAAGAAAACTCGAATTAATACTTTGAAACCGTTTGCATTTGAATGTAGAAACTTAAAATTTTGGAAATCATTTAAGTTGTAGAAAACACTTAATTTATAATTTTATTATCAACAATTTAGATTACCCGATGGTAAGATAAAATACCATAGCGTTTTTATAGTTTAGAAAACTTTAGCTCAATTATTAAATTAATCAAGTGATATACTTAAACATGTTTAGAATAAATCCCAAAGCATATAAATAATCCAAAACCATAATTAAAGAGGCCTTATTACAAATCTATAAAATATGAAAACCCAAATTAAAATATAATAAGGTACCCAAATGGAAGTTCTTGTAAAATCAAATTTTATTGCATGGCCTCCTCGAGTTCATCCGGCTCCACATCCGCGATCTCACGAATCACCTGAAAAGATATCCCCGAGGTGAGTCAACAGACTCAATGTGTAACAATATACTAAAAGTCCAATCGATCATAGTAATAAAGCCCATTTAAATCACATTTAGCCATAAGCCCATAATATAGCAAATCAGATAATCACATGTACATATAAAATGAAATGCAATCCCGAACCCAACTTAGATATCCATCCGCTACACACCACCCGTACCTACCAATCACACCGTGGGGATTACTAAATCGACCCTCCATCCGCTACACACCATCGGCGCGCGATTGCTGCAGTCAACATGCACATCGCCCTTATAATCGTGGCATAGCCACTCGGATAATTGTGACAGAGTCACCGGATTCATAATATCGTGACCAAAGTCACCGGATTCATAATATCGTGGATCAAGTCACCAGATTCATAATATCGTGACCAAAGTCACGGATAATAATATCGTGACCCGAAGTCACCGGATTATGTGGTAAAACCACCGGAACACTTCCCTTTCAATATTACCCATATGCCCATGCAATAACATATTATTTCATTATCATGCCATATGCCCCATTATCATATCGAATCGGACACATTTCATATTATGCATATAGCATTATTAGCGATGTAAATATTATGCCTTGTACATTATATCAAAATCATAATCAAATATCGAATATGTTTCATATTAGAATCATACATAGTACGAATGAATAACATACCTCAATTCACCGTACCATTGAATGGTACCCGAAGCCATAAACATTTATATTTCTTTATAAACACATTTTTATCAATAAAGCTATTGATCTATTAGAAGTTTAGCATAAGTTACACACCTTGCAAACACGAAAAGTGATATAATACTTAAGATTTCCGACCCTTGCCTACAACATCGATAGCACCTATATAACACTATATTAGAAATCGATTATCATTACAAGATATGGCCCTTGGCCGAATATCATCATCTCCTTACCTTGGATTATTCGAAACCCGAACGATTTCTCCCTAATCGTCAACTACAAGAAGCCCCGAAATCCTCCTTCAAAGATTTGGCCACGAAGGAGTAAGAGGATTAGATTCCTAAAATCGGTTAATCTAAAGGAAAATAAAGAAAACGATTGATAGATAATCCTTACCCAAAATACGGAGATTGATTTACCCTTACTTGAACTATAAAAAGGATTCGACTTTAACAATTAAAAAGAAGAGAAATGGTGATTTCGGCTTTAACAAAAGAAGAGAAAAGATGGTAGTTTCAAATATGATGGTTTCGGTTTTTAACAAAAAGAAAAAAAAGAAAAATGGTGAAAAGTATAGGATAGTTTCGGCTATGAGAAAGAAAGAGAAGAGAGAAAGAGAATGAAAAAGAAAAACAAAAATATGAGAAATGCTTTTGGTGATAGAATGAATTCGGCACTAGAGAGAAAGAAAGGAAATGATAAATGTCTTCAAAAGTAGCAATGTTTTGGTACCAAAAAGAGAGTAAAACTTGAGAGGAAAAGAAGAAATAAAAAAAATACCAATTTGGTCAAAAATGTAATGGCCAAAACAAAGCAAAGATTTTACCAAATGCCAATTGACAATTTCGGCTAAGAGAAAATATTTGGACAAAGGAAAAAGATGCACAAATTGACAACTTTTGGTCAACTAACACCTCCCTAATCCATACCATATTCGGTCAACACATTAGCCAACACAATCCCCCTTTTTCCTCCTCAATTCTTCCCTATCAACCCCTTAATCTCCTTCCTAATTAAACCAACCCCCTTAGCCCCTTATGCCGTCTAGGTTCATGGTCAAATGACCATGGAAAAGCTTCCAAAACATCATCCACTCTTCAAGCCTTTTGTCTCCCCAACCTTCCATAACTTTAAAATTCTTATCCCCTATTTCAAGCTTTCCTTAAACCAATATTCAACTTACCAAAAACTTAAGGTCCAACCTATCATAATTAGAGTTTGACCGTCCATCAATGCTAGGATACAAAAATAAAGTCTTCAAAATGCTTTCCAAGCAACTCGAACCACTTCCCTCAAGTAACCTTTCAAGCTCCTTATCCACTATGCCACTAACTCCTCATGTGTTAGAATTTAACACTTAAATTAACTTAAGTGCTAAGCTCACTTAATCCACTTCATTAAATAAACCATACTAAAAAAATTATTCTAACTTCCTAAATAAAATCAAGCCTTCACAAGACTATGCTAACACACAAAATTCCTACCCGAGCCAACACAAAAATAATACTCAAATTTTTCCTAAAGCTCAAGGCCCAATCCTACTAGGCCCAATTTCAGGATGTTACAGTCTGGGTAGGATTGGGTTTAAGTATGTTTTGATTTTGTAAAATGGGCTGTAAAAATAAAAAAAACTGGACATTTTTTTATTTTTTTCTTTTTATTGTATGGGCCCGGGGAAAAATGGACCATTACAAGCATCATACCCTTTTCTGACATATTTCTGTACTGATATAGCTGAGATCACAGTAGATAACCCATCCAGTTTATCAGATTCATCGTGAAGTAATTCACCATTCTGACACTTTAACACAATTTATTTATGTTTACAATTCACCACTGTTTCATGCTGGGTTAGCCAATTCATTCCCAAAATCACATCAAATTCATCAAAGGGAAACAACATTAGATCAACTGAAAAGTAATAACCCTTTACCATCAACAGGAAATTTTTACAAATTTCATCCACCATAACATACTGGCCCAGGGGGTTTGAAACTTTAACCACAAATTCAGTGAATTCAACAGGTAAATTTTTAACAGATACTAATTTTGTGCATATGTATGAATGTGTGGAACCAAGATCAATCAAAGCAGTAATATTAGTATCAAGAAGAGAAAATGTATCAGTAATGACGTCTGGTGCAGAGGCATCCTCTCTTACACGCATAGCATATGTCGTCGCCGGTGCTCATGCCTCAGATTTAACTATTGAACCTTTTGTAGCACTTCGGCTACCACTGACATTTCTAGGATATCAGGGTGGTCAACCTCTCGAACCAGGGTTGCTTGGCTTCAAAGTCTGATCAGTGTCATTTTCAATCCTTTTCGGGCAATCTTTAAGGAAATGGTCAAGAGAACCACATCTATAACATGCTTCAGTTCTCAAATGGCATTCCCCAAAATGAAATTTATTATAGTGTTTACACCTCGATTGGGGTTACCGACACTTCTCACACTTGTTACAGATGGAGACGAAGATCTCGGGTTAGAACATTGAGAGCCTCGCTCTTTCCCAGAATATCCCGTAAAGGTGGGAGAATGATCATGGTACTCCTTTGATTTCTTTGAAGTAGATGATTGTGACTTACCCATAAATCTTTTACCAGATAACCGAGCTTCTCTCTCTTCTTGATTCTTTTCTTTACTTAATTCCTCGGCTTTGTGGGCTCGATCAACCAGTACCATAAATTCCCTTAATTCAAGAATTCCAATCAATAACTTGATGTCCTTATCTAACCCTTCTTCGAAACGTTTACACATATCAACCTCGGTCAGAACCCGTTCTCTGGCGTACTTGCTCAATCTAACGATCGTTCGTACTCAGATACAGTCATGTTTCCCTGTTTGACTGATATACTTCTTTCTAAATTCAGTCTGAAAGAATTCCCAAGTAATATTTTCTCTCGGTACCACAGAAGTTATAGTATTCCACCAATGATAAGTTGTGTCTTTCAGTAAAGATACTGCACATTTTAAACATTCAGCTGGTGTACATGATAATTTATCTAAAACTCTGATGGTATTTTCCAACCAAACTTCAGCTCTCTTTGGATCATCATCGATAGTAGCCCTAAATTCCTCTGCCCCATACTTACAGATTTTATCTACAGGAGCTTTACCGATTCTAACAGGTTTAGCACCCTATGGCATCTCAAGAACCGGTTGAGGAGCATGTGAGGGAGGTTGTTCTACAGCAAGATTTGTTCTCAAATATTCAGTGAACCACTCATTCATCATTTGAAAGAAGGCTTCTTTTTCCTCCTCACCTCAGCCCTCAGATACGGGCATTCTACTACTACTAGATACAGCTCATTGAACGGAAGCTTAAGCAGTGCTCTCAGCTTCCTTGGATTCAGCTCTAGCTTGGTTGGATGACATTACTATATGAAAAACACATTTAAAAATGGTTAGGAGATATCACAATATCATAAACTATATAATGGCATGTATAGCTAAACTCATACTTGCTACGTTATTTCGAGAATTGACTAAACCGTAGCTTTGATACCAATAAATGTAACACCCCTAACCCGTATCCGTCGCCAAAACAAGGTTACGGACCATTTCTGGATTTTACTGAACAATTACAGATAATTCATGTCATTTACTATTCATATTGGAAACTACTCATATCGTCCCTTGAATGGACCCTCGAGGCCAAATTTAAATATTAGAATCAAGTCGGATTAAATCGGGAACTCAGGGAATTTTTTGCAAAATTTCAATTTTTTTCTTATATACAGAGGTCACATGCCCGTGTGAGTAGGCCGTGTGGCTCACACGGCCAGATGACATGCCCATGTCTTAGGCCGTGTGGCTCACACGGCCAGATGACATGCCTATGTCTCAGGCCGTATGGGCATTCGATATGAGGCATACGGCCGTGTCCCAGCCCGTTTCCTTACCCGTGTAACTATCTGACTTGTGTCACATGGCTAGCCATACCCCCGTGTGCTAGGCCATGTGTCACACACGACTGAGACACACGCCCGTGTCTCTGCCTGTGTGCCCAATTCTGAGCATTCTGTTTCTCAATTTTTAAGATGTAGGGGACACACGGCCAAACCATATGCCCATATACACACAGTCAAGAAACACACCCGTGTGTCTACCCGTGTGGACAAAATAAGGCCATTTCCTAGCCTTATTTCTCACCCAAATTTAACCTTCAACCTACAACAGCATTTGCATATATTTTCCAAACATTCAAGTCATATAAATCAAGAAAACATCAATAACATGTATGAAATAACATCACATACATTCATATGTTCAAACTTACCTTTTAGTAAAGACTTATATTGTATCATAATTCAATCTAACCAACCACACACATCTATGTTAAACATGATATATATAACCTCATAATAATATACCAAAAAAAACCATTATTAGCCATTCCAATGGCTAAATTACAAACAACCATGTACTTGCCAACATTGGCTGTAACACCCCTTACCCGTGTTCGACGCCGGAATCGGGTACGAGGCATTACCGGACTTAACTCACTTATTCGTACAAAATCGAGCAATGAATTTTCTCTTCAACTTAAACTTTTTCATTCAAACTCTTAACGTCCTTATTATGGGCCTACGAGACCCAAGATATACACATGGAGTGATCCGGGACTGAACCGGAAACTTACAAATACATAGAAAATTTTTACTCAAAAACAGGGCCACACGCTCGTGTGTGAGGAGTAACATGCCCGTGTGGCATGTCACACACCCGTGCTTCAGGCCGTGCCCAAAATAAGGGACATTCTGTTTATGACGTCAGCAAAACCCTCAGGGGAACATGGCCAAGCCACACGCCCGTGTGCTGGCCCATGTGATGAACTGAATTTTTCACAAATTAGGTGCAGGGGACACACGGCCTACCAACACGCCCATGGGGCTGACCGTGTGTCACACACGGCCTAGACACACGCTCGTGTGTCTACCCGTGTGACCACCTGTAAGGCTATTTACCAAGCCTTTTGCCACCTTGAAAAGCATCGACACTTATACCTAATTCATTCAACACATAGCATAGCAATAATGCACTATTAACATTCACTAATCCGTCATACATCTACTTCTACTAACTACTCATTTGATTGCATCAACATGCACTTCATGGATTTCATCATCATTAAATAGATATAACTTAATTAGTATTGGCCAATTCCAATGGCCATTTACAAAATGAATCAAGTAACATTAATAGCCAATACCATGGCCAACCAATATGACATAAGAAAATGACCAAGTACCTATACGTGCCATACTCAAAATAATCGAACTTTACTATACCAAAAGAATAGTTTGATTGTGTGAGCCGAACTCTGACGTCCTACGATCCCCGAGCTAGCTTGGCGATACTACAAGGAAATGGAAAATAGAGGGAGTAAGCATAAGGCTTAGTAAGTTTGTATGCAATAAATAGCAACATAAATCTTTTGATAACATCCATACATTACATTGAGTTATAATACAAGGTCTCAAGTACTTGGCATAACTTAGTCATGCTTACTCTTACCAATCACATATCACTTATCGAACTCATTTCTCATAAGGTACTCATATGTACCTATAACACTCATCACATGACTTTAGCACTTTTATCATCTTGAACATAAATTTAGCTCTTTATCCCGTTGAACCACTTGAAATATCAAAGGATACTCAAACTCGTTATACATGTGACACGATGCCAATGCCATATCCTCGATATGGTCTCACATGGGATCACATCTTGATGCCGATGCCATATCCCAGATATGGTCTTATACGGGATCTCTTATCTCGATGCCGATGCCATGTCCCAGACATGGTCTTACACGAGATCTTCCTTTGGTGCCGAGGCCATGTCCCAGACATGGTTTTATATGGGACCTCCTTTCGATGCCGATGCCATGTCCCAGACATGGTCTTATACGAGACCTTCCTTTCGGTGCCGATGCCATGCCCCAGACATGGTCTTATACGGGACCTTCCTTTACCTTATGTCGTGACATTGGTATCATTTCTATTCCTAAGGTTCAACCAGGACTTCAACTTCATAATTCTTCATCGTATTCACATAGAAGCATCATTGATCGATTTCATAAAATAATATACATCTTCATGCAATGGCAAACATTTTAAAACATAATAATATGACGTTGAACTATTACACACAAACTTACCTCATTATTAAAATATATGTAGTTGTTCAATTAGTCCACCACTTTGTTCTTTCCTCGCTTTTGGTCCAGACTTCGTGTTTCTTGATCTATAATTTCACTCTTTTAATGATCACATTGACTAAAATAACCCTTGAATCATACTGTGGAAAAATTATGATTTTGCCCCTAAACTTTCACATATTTACACTTTTGCCCATAGGCTCGTAAAATTATTTTTATTCAATTTCCTTGTATTTTAAGCCTAGCCGAACCATCTTCATAACTACAACAGCCCACAATTTCCACTTATTCACACTTTTATGACAATTTCATAACTTTTACAATTTAGTCCTTTTTATGAATTTTCCATGAAAATCTCTTAGAAAAAGATATTTATCATACATCAAACTTTCATATTATTCCATTAATCATCAAAATACATGCATGTCATGCATGGGTAAATTCTTGAACATGAACCCTAGCTCAAAATATAGCTAGAAATAGCTAAACCGAGCTACGAGAATTTCAAAAATACGAAGAACATTAAAAACTGGGCTAGGAGGTACTTACAATCAAGCTTGAAAGTTGAAGAAACCCTAGCTATAGCTCCTTGCAAATTTCGGCACTTAGGGGAAGAAGATGAACACAATTTTGACTTCTTTTTCCCTTTTTATTAACTTTTTAACCAAATGACCAAAATGCCCTTAAAACCCCTTTCTTGAGATTTTTCCTTCCCATGTCTATTTTTGTCCATCATCAAATATAATGGTCTAATTGCTAAATAAGGACCTCTAATAATTTTATAATACTATCTCATACTTGAAACTTCTAGAATATCATATTTTCCACTCTTTGCAATTTAGTCCTAATGAATAAACTAATCACTAATTTATAAAATTTCTTCATGAAATTTTAACATAATCTTGCGAACATGTCATAGACCTCATAGAAACCATAAAACACATATTTCTACCTTAGATTTGTGGTCTCGCAACCACTATTCCGACTAGGCCCTAAATTGGGCTGTTACATTGGCCAAGTTAACCTATACATGCCATTAAAATAAGATTACTTTTTATACCAAAACGAACTGGTGGATAGTGTGATGATACTCCGACCGATCTCCAACCTTTATGAGCTTCCCGAGTACTATAAAATAGAGAAAATAAAACCTAGTAAGTAATTAATGCTTAGTAAGTTCGTATAACAGGAATTAAACTTACCAATCACATTCATTACAATAAGCATACAATAACATGCTTTCCAACAAATTGGCAATTTGCCTAATCACATACACTCAAATAAGCAAGTTAGTCACATAATTCATATGTACATCAAATAAACATGGTTGAGCTCATCATACTACACTCTTTCAGATATTTCAGAAGTATTCGGGACATAACTCTTTTAATCTAATAATTTCTCATGTCAGAAGTTTTGTCCGTTGAATTATTGAAATATCGATGGATACTTAGGTAGTACACACAAGGTGTACAAAACTGTAAACCATCAATTCATAATCAGAGGTACCCATTAAGGCACATAATCAGGGAGCACACTTTCGAGTCACATATCAGGATGCTTAGATGAACCATGTAACAGGACGCTTATCCGGGCTAAACATGAAAACTCAAAAGAGTTTTAATCAGAGAGCTCATAGAGCTTTACAGGTAACTCCGAAGAGTTAGTATTAGGGAACACCAGATAAGGTAACAGGAAGTTCAAGCGAGCTATGTCAGGATTCTCATAAGAGCCTATATCAGGACGCTCACGTAGAGCTGCGTTTGTGTCCGCACTAAATGCAAAGAACACAATCAATCGAATCATGTAACAAGACGCTCACAAAGAGCTGCGGTAGTGCGCAACACATGCAATATCACTACCGATCAGGATGCTCGCAGGAACTATATAAATGGATGCTCAAGAGGGCTTTTATCAGTATGCTCGTCTGAGCTATATTCTGTCCGCAACATATGTAGGACCACATTCAATACGGGAAATCATATATCCATCGAATTTCATTATTCAAACGGAACTTAACATTTTCCGGACTTGATTGAATATATGATTATTTCATTTATTTATAACTTTTATATGATTCATACAATCACATACCATATTCAATTCAAGCATGAAAACACGAACTTACCTCGATAACCGTTCGTATAAGAAAATCTACTAATCTGACACTTTTTGTTTTCCACGATCCAATTCCGTATTTGGTCTTTCCGGATCTATATAAATAAATTTAATCATCAATTTATCACATTTCATATTCAATTGGATTCAATTTAAATCCTAGGCAAAATTACTATTTTGCCCCTAAACTTTTCATGAATGAAAATTTCGTCCCTAGGCTCGGAAAATGAAATTCATGCAATTTAATCCTTATTCCAAGCCTAACAAAAATTTTCATGTAACATTTACAGCACATATTTTTTACAAAAAAATTCAGAATTTTTCCATAACTTTTACATCTTTACAATTTAATCCCTAAATCACAATTTCATCAAAATTCTCTTTGTAAAAGTTGTTTATTTATCAACAACATTTCATTTTCTACCATAAATTTTAAAATTTCAGCATATTCATCCATGGCAAGACTTTGTTACTTTGATAACTTTTCAAATTAATTCCCAAAATAGATAGATTAAGCTATCCCGATCTCAAAAAATAAAAATTACTAAAAACAGGACAAGAATGCTTACCCAATTAAGCCAAGAAACCTTGATTTCTCTTTCCTAGGGTTTCCATGTATATTTTGAGGAAGATGATGAAAATAAGATGATATTTTTTATTTAATTAGTTATCATCTTTTAATTTTTCTCATTTCCAATTTAGTCCTTGCCTTTTTCTTATTTTACATAGATGATTCATCAAAAATATTTACTAAATTTTCTTTAATGACCTGCTTACCATATAAGGACCTCAAATTTTGAATTCCATAGCTATTTGATACTTATAGCTACTAGAATTCAACTTTTGCATATTATGCAATTTGGCCCTTTCCATAATTAATCACATAATCGGTAAAATTTTCTTATCAAAATTTTCATATAACATTCCTATCATAATGCGGACCATACAATAATATTAAAATAAAATTTATTTCTGGCTCGGATTTGTGGTTCCGAAACCATTGTTCCGATTTCACTAAAAATGGGCCTTTACAAATAATATATTAGTCTTTCAATCAGTTTGCTTATTTTCGATTAGACTAAGGACATGTTTAGGTTCGTTTGCTAATACAAGCAATCTTTTTGTACTACGATCTGACCATTTAATACCACTTAGTATTAATTAAACATTTAGACAACCAATGGGCAACAATTGCTTCTATTTTTCTTTGCGTGCAAAAACCATGTAAGGACAATAATACAAAGTATATTAATTTAATTCATGAATAATTTTATTAATCAATCTATTTTAAAAATTCACAAGTGTAATTAAACAAAAATACTACACTTAGGACACCAGATCCAAGAGTAAGGCCATAGCTCGACTATGACAACCAATAGAGTCCACTAGGACACTAAACATGGGGTAAAATGTGTAAGACCATAGCTTGACTATGGCAATATAAAGAGTCCATTGGGACATTAAATGCGAGTTAGTCCGCCGGGGCATTAACACGGGGTAGACCACCAAGACGGTAAATATAGAGAATTAGGCATATAAAAAAAGGGTTAAAAGAAAATACAAGTGTTGGCAAGCGATAGCTAGCAAATGGATTTTGAAGAATCCGCCGGGCAAGACAAAAGTAGTAGAAAAGGGAACAATTTTCCAAAACAATAATCACGGAAGTCGGTAGGGCATATGGGTGGTAACCCAACAAGAATCAAATTTGGAAATGACGTGCCAATGGTCCATGGTGTATAGGCAAACTAGAGAAGACTTATCTGAGGATTACTGATAGGGATCCACCATTAAGAACTGCAAGAAGGTGCTCAGTGAAACTTTGTAAGTTAGAGGGTCGACCATTGTCACTGAGAAGGTTAACCCAAGTGGCAGTTCTAACACCCCAAACCCGGCCTAGACGTTATGGCCAAATCTGGAAGGTTACATTAATATGTTGAAATTTTACATTCTAGAAAGTATCTCCTTACGAAATCAAAAATAAAAATTTTATAAAAATTCGCCACAATTCCTTGTTAGGAAAATTTGTCATTCTTAAAACATTTATGTGAATGTATTAATTGTTAACTTAAAAAGCCCAATTTTATGAGATCACAACACTTAAGTCACTTGCTTCGTAAAACTCATAATTCTGAATAAACTTTGCAATAGAAATTTCGGAGTTGATATTTGAAAATCGTGATTTCGACAAGTGAAACGTATAATTTTTCCGATTGTGCATATTCTAAAACTTACGTTATTAACTTTCGCAAAAACCCATTTTAAATTTGCAGCAGAAAAATTCTTAGCTTGTTAAATTCTGAAATCAAAGCATTGTGTTTAATTGACAGAATTCATGCAGAAATCTTTAACTAAGTAACGAAAACCCGTAGCCAAAATTAAATACGAATAATTAGTCCAAAAACCAAAAGTCCAAAGGATTTAATTATTAATATTTCAAACCGTCTTATTCGAGAAACCAATCCGAGTTCCCAAATGCTACCCAATCCTAATTTAGTCGATTACCTGAAATGAAGAATGAAAGGGGTGAGCTATATAGCTTAGTGAGTAAATGAACTCAAACAAAGAACACAATATAACAACCCGTTTTTCATTGGTGTCAAAAACAGTGGTTTCGGGACCACAAATTCGACAAGTAAGTTCGTATAATTAGTATTTAAATTATACAAGTCAATAATAATTTTTATAATGAATTTTGATTTGAGGATTTTAACTAATTGAATTAAAAGTTAATATAAGTGGTTTGGTTCAAAAGGCAAGTGGTTATTGAAAACGAGGTATTAGGACCTCGTTTTTGTAATTTAAAATAGTAAATATTTTTATTAAATATTTATAGAGTCATATTAAATGTGAATTGAAGTTTGGTCAAATAATTTTGACAATTTAGTGCTTAATTACGGTAAAAGGATTAATTTGTAAAAGAGGTAAAAGTTAATTGCTATAGATTTAAAATAGCAAAGGGGCCAAAACAGTAATTAAACCATGGTCAAAAAGTCCAAGCGGTGTTGGAATGATTAGTCCACTAACTTTTGGGCTATTTTCTCTTTTAGTCCTAATTAGTTTAGGGCTAAATTGAAATTAAGTTTGTTTAGTTGGAATTTAAAAAGAATTGAAGGACCAATTGTGCAATTAAACCTTCCTTAGACAATAATTATACCATATTTATATATTATGGACATTTATGGACATGATTTAGTAATTTTATAAGTTTTATTAAAATGTTAGTTTTTGTAAAAAAGTTAAAAAGTAAGTTAAAAAAATTAAAGAAATAAATAATAATATCATGAAATTCCTTTCTTCTTCTTGGTGGAGAACCGAATACACTATGTAAGAGAAGAACAAGCTTTGGCCAAGCTAGGGTTCTTTAATTTGGTGAGTAAATCTCGCCCGTTTTTAGTAATTTTTATGTTTTTGAGCTTGTATTAGCTTAATCTAGTTAACTCGGAGAATAATTTGTAATGCTGTTAAACATTTTGGATTATGCCATTGATGAATTTAAGTTGTTCTTGAAGTTTTATGGTAAATTATTAAGCTCGGTTGTTAGATAGGACTATTTTGTAAAGTAATTTTTAGTAATTTTAATGTTTAAGGACTAAATGGTTAAAATGATAAAATTACAAGAACTTGATGTGAAATAACAACAAGTATGGACTGTAGTGGAGTGTTACACTATTCGGCTGAAATTAAATTTAGTTAAAATTGGTTAAATTGCAAGTTTGAGCTTAAGGACTAAATTGCATAAAAGTGAAATATTGGGGGCAATTTCGTAAAAATGCCTAAAATGACTTAATTGTATAAAATGAGTTAATTTTACTATTTTAATTATTTAATTGAATTAAAATATTATTTTAGATCAAGAACGAGTGGAAAATCGAGGAAAAGAGAAAATTACCGAATAGTCCTTGTACCTTTGTCATTGCTGCAATTTAGTTAGGTAAGTTCGTTCGGTTTAATTTTAGTACATTTATAAATGTATTACATAAACCTAATTGCATAATTTTGAATTATATTGATGTGTGTAATTGAAATGGAAATAACGAATTGAAATAACGTCGATCACTGACTGAGATACTCTGAGCCGTTACTGCAAATCAATCTTGTAAGTTCGTATGTTTATTTATACTTCTAATGATTTTTATATTATTTGTTAATATAATTTTCTTAAATGTTATATTTAATAATGGCATGATCTTGAAAAAAAAAAGGAATATTGATTCTACTAAAAGTGCTCAAACGAGTAATGTCTACTGATTCTACTGAAAGTGCTCAAACGAACAATATCTACTAATTCTACTGAAAGTGCTCAACGAGCAATATCTACTGGTCCTAATGAATGTGCTGAAATGAGAAATGTCTATTGATTCTACTGAAGTGCTTAAATGAGCAATATCTATTGATTCTACTGAAAGTGCTCAACAAGCAGTATCTATTGATCCTACTGAATGTGCTCAAATGAGCAATGTCTATTGATTCTATTGAAGTACTCAAACAAGCGATATCTATTGATTCTACTGCATAGTTGCTCAAACGAGCAATATCCACTGATTATACTGAATGCTTGCTCAAACGAGCATTATCCACTGATTATACTGAATAAGATTTTCTGTACCGATGATTAGACACCAACATTGAAATAATGCTCCGAATATTATTCATTTGATGGAAGTTGTGATTGACAGAAACTCTATTCATTAATCTTTATTTGAATTATTATTTATGTTTGATTTGATAAGCGTTACTGTTCAATCGACGAACTTACTAAACTTTACGTAAGCTTACCTGTATTTGGTTTATTTTTGTAGATTACGTTTTTTTATGGAATTGAAAGATCGGATCGACACGAGAAATCACACTATCTAGGAATATTTGGTAGATTTTAATTTTGTATGGCTTATATGGCATGTAATAGGACCCTTTTTTGAGACGTGGTATAGTTCTTGATTTTGTGCAAGTTTACACTTGAGCTTTTGATGTTGTATTTGAATAACTATGAAAATATGCATGTTTCACCTAAGTTGAGTTGTTGGTCAAGCATGAAATACAATGATACTATGTTGAGTTATGGTATGAAATGAAATGGAGGTAAGATTTTGATATGTAAGTTGTGACATGTATATACAACTATGGAAGTGAATTGTTATGAAATATTGTGGTCTCAATGATGGTACATTGGTTAGGCACCTAGATTGATTGGGTTTACAGGAGTTGAATGTATTTGAAGGTGTTTAATGACCTATAGGATTGTATGTTTGAATATGTTTAAGTACTTAGGCATATGGGTGAAGAAAGGAATATGATTTAGGTAAATTTTGGGTAAACACGGGTTGTTATATGGCCGTGTGTCTCACAAAGGCAACCCACACCCGCGCATACCCGAGCGTGTTTAGGTGCGCTTTCACGGCCGACACACGACTGCGCGACGCAAATGCGTGACCCAACATCGAATGTTACAAGGGCTAGCACACGGCCAGCGACACGATCGTGTGGCGTCATTTCAAAAGGTACACGATCTGGCACACGGGTAGCGACATGGCCATGCCCGACAGCACACGGTCTGGATCATCTCACACGGCCGTGTGACCTCTGTTTTGAAAATTTACAAATTTTCCCTGAATATTTTGATTTATTTCAATGGTCCCTATTTGTTCCCAAACTAATTTTAAGGCCTCATAAGCCCGATTTAGGGTCTATAAGCGTATGTTTACTTCGATATGAATTATTAAAAATTAAATAATGCTAATTATTCTAGTGAATTAGATGCTATTGTTACTGAATATTCTGAAATGTATAGTAATACTCCGTAGCCCAAATATGGCAACGAAAGCGGTTATGGGTGTTACACACAGATAGCACAATAAACAAATCAAATTATCACAGAGAATTTCATCAGAATCGAATGGCAAAATGGAGCACGCATGGTTATGTCAATGCAATATTTTCAAAAAATGAAATGCATATTTTTTAGAAAACTTCCTACCCAACTCTGCTACACACTAAATTAGAGTTTCCCAAAACTCATCCATCCAAAAATACATCAATTAAGTCATCTCGGGTTGCCCAGCAACGATGGCTTATCAAAAAGCAGTTAAACTGCCAAATCAGATATATATGGTCAAGCCACTACATTGCAGTCAAGTTACCAGAACAGATATGTGGTTAAGCCACCAGATAGTGCAGATCATTAAACTGTCAGAACTTTCTCCTTACCATATTAACCTAACCCCATGCAATGTGACATGACATGCAAATACAGAATCAAAATAGCAAGCATGTTGAACATGCATTCTTATTTTTAGCAGAAACCAGTAAGAATGCAATTTCAAGCTTTGTAGAACATATATATCAGGTTTCATTTACAAATCATTTTAATAAGAAAAGCCACTATGTCACATACTATGGGAATTGAACAAAAACATAACTTATCAATAGTCATATATACTTACCTAACCAGAACAAACCAATGATGCTCACTAATTTACATATCAGAACCACATTATATAAGGCAACATACCTTCAGATTTTATGCAATCATATCAGAACAACGGTTTCCACCATACATATCACTTATCTAACCTATAGAATCACTGATCCTGAAACGTACTTCAAAACGCGACCCTAACTAAAATTTACAGAAAATGGGCCGACACTCCCATGTGGCCCACACGACCCAACTAATCCAGCCCATGTGTCCCACGAGGTCTAACACACGGATGTATGACATCGACAGTGAATTTTTGGCATCATGCTGCTCATTGTATTTCGAGATTATCGTTACACAGCATACTGTTTTTTGATGTTAACCTAACAAGAGTAATTCTAACACCTAAAACAACACCCACGAACAATCAACCACACAACCAAACACCCTAAATCAATCGGTTAATAACGAACACACTCCACAACATTATCTCGAATAAACACTAACCAGCCCTCCAAAAACGAACATTTTGCACACTTACCTCTAAAGAAAAGATTGTTGATACTCAACTCGACAGAGGAATACGCTCTTCTTGATTCTCACCTAAACAAAATCATACAACAAACTCGTTATAAGCTCTAAACTAAATCAAACTGAAGACCAACAATCTCAAGAAGTGAGCAAATACACAAAGGTTAAAAAAAAGAAAAGGACGATTAATAACTTAATTTCCCCTTACAACACACGTCAAAATGACGAAACCCATAAAAAATATTGGCACAAAATCAATATAACAGTAGAAGAGCAGGAGAGTATAGAAATCGGTCAAAAGGAACAAATCAAAATGTAATATGTCGGGGAATTAAGAACAGGTAGAATAAAATCAAAGAGAGTGAAAAATTGAACAAGAAGAATAGCAAGAAACATTACTACAACAACAAAGAAAGAAAAAGAAATGGAAAAAAAGAAAAGAACAAAGAAAACAATACTAACATGAGAGAGAGGAATAATGAGATGACAAAAAGATGGAGTACAATTAGGAGATAATTTCAAAAATAAAAATATATTTTAACAATAACCACCCATATCCACAGTAAATCCCCTAACTAACCACTATCAGATTTCTTAGAATTCAAATTTAACCCAACTACATCCACATAGGCAACGTAGGCAAGAAATAGTAAAAATATTCCCATTTGCATGCGTAGGGATTCAAACACAGGACCAAAGGGTAAGCTGAAGCCTTACCACTAAACTAACATGCTTATTCTTGTCACAATTGAGCAAAATTAAAAGATAAGCTTAACATTCAAGGTCAGGGGTTAGAACTAAAATAAAAAAAAATCCTAGGGAAGGGATTCGAACCTAGAACCTCACACACAAAAGCAAAACACTTATCCATTGAACCAGATTAAATCCCTTTACGTAATTCCACAACATTTAACAAAAAAAACAAGGTGTAACCACTCTCTCGGTTCACTAGCCCAATTTGTACTAACCTGATTTTTGGAATGTGACCACTCTCCTCCTTAAAAGAATTTCGTTCTCAAAATTCACGCTGTCACACCATTTACTTAACCATAAAATCCGTAACTCCTTAACCCAAACTGACCACCACGCTACCGCTACGCAACTCTGATTTCAATGCAGTCTAGACAATACTTCTAACGAACTTCCTATTCACTGACACGAATTGTCTGAAGGAACTATCCATAGAAATACCACTAACGATTCCTTTACCCCCTAAATTCTCAGAAACATTACTAATAGCAAACACTTGAGTACAACCAATTCATAATCAAAGCAAGGTACAATTAGAATGGATCGTAAAAATACCTACATTAATGCCAGATTCATCTCGATCCTCTTGATGATTAGTTGCATAAACTGATCTATGGTTACTTCTCTGAACCAAAGCTTGCACCTGACTAAAAGTGTGTCGTGAACAATCCCAAACACAATACTCAACGGATCCACATCTAAAACATGCCCATGTTTTCCTCCAACACTCTCCTGGATGGCGCCTATCATAGAAAGCACAAATCAGAACCCACTCCACGCTTACTACTGCATCAACCCACTAAGGTTTGTCTATTATGGCCCGTTTCCAATGTCGCGAATTTAAGCCAATGGAACCAGAACCCCTATTATTTCGTACTTTATTCCTTTCGTTTTCCTCACTCTCCAAAGGATTACTCTCTTCCTCCTTGATCTCACTCAACCAAAGTCGGTCAACCACTTATCCTCGACCCACAGTTCTAGATTAGACCCCGACTACCCTTCGCAAATCTCTAAACATATATTGGGACACAACACCGCCTCTAGCTTCCTGATTACCGCCCTCAAAAATAGGCGTATCCATAGCCTAGTTATTTCCCAAATTGGGCATGCTCCCTTGAGAATAGGACTCGGCGTGAGCCAGTTGACAATGTCCACCGCGTCCTCACGCACCACGACCATGTGTACTCATTTTACTTATCTACAGTTCAAAAGTCTAAAGTTTAGCTTATAATATTTTTAGATCCTAAGTCTAAATTTTAGCATAAGTAACAAATCTAAAGTAGAGAATGTTCAATTTCTACAGTCTTTAAAGTTTACCAATTAACTAAAATAACTAAAATATAATTTAACTAAAGTATGCGTACATACTACGATTGGCATCGGAGTCTCGGATTCACATTTCTAGAATCTTAGTAAATTTTTGTGCAAATTTATCCTCATCAGATTTCCAAAAATTTTCTTAAAAATAAAAATTTCAAAAACAAATTATGCATGCAATTTTTAACCCAAAAACCACAACCTGATTTTTTGTAACCTGATTCTGATACCACTAAATGTAACACCCCAAACCTTGGCCTAGACATTATGGCCAAATCTGGAAGATTACATTAATACATTGAAATTTTAATTTCCAGAACGTGTCTCATTACGAAATAGAAAATCAAAATTTTATAAAAACTTGTCACAATTCTTTGTTAGGAAAATTTGTCATTTTTAAAAATTTTATGTAAATTTATTAATTATTAACTTAAAAATTCTAATTTTTTGAGATCATAACGCTTAAGTCACTTCCTTTGTAAAACTCATAATTCTGAATAAAACTTTGTAGCGAAAATTTCAGAGTTCACATTTGTAAACCGTGATTTTGACAAGTGAAAACGTATAATTTTTCCGATTGTGTGTATTCTAAAACTTACGTTATTAACTTTTGTAAAAACCCATTTTAAATTTGCAACAAAAAAATTCTTAGCTTGTTAAATTTTTAAATACAAGCATTGTGTTTAATTGAAAGAATTGATGCAGAAGTATTTAATTAAGTAATGAAAACCCATAGCCAAAATTAAATCCGAAAAATTAGTCCAAAAACCAAAATTCCAAAGGATTTAATTATTAATATTTCAAACCATCTTATATAAGAAACCAATCAGAGTTCCCAAACACAGCCCAATCCTAATTCAATCGATTACCTGAAATAAAGAATGACAGGGGTGAGCTATAAAGCTTAGTGTATAACTAAACTCAAACAGAGAACACATATAGCACAATAAACAAATCAAAGTATCATAGAGAATTTCATCATACTCGAATGGAAAAATAGTCAATGCATGGTTATGTCAATACAATATTTTTAGAAAATAAAATGCAGATTTTTCAGAAAATTTCCTACCTAGCTCCTCTACACACCAAATTAGAGTTCCCCAAAACTCATCCATCCAAAAATACACCAATTAAGTCATCCCGGGTTGCCCAGCAACGATGGCTTATCAATATGTAGTTAAACTGCCAGATCAGATATATGTGGTCAAGCCACTACATTGCAGTTAAGCTACCAGAACAGATATATGGTTAAGCCACTAGATAGTGCAGATCATTAAACTGTCAGAACTTCCTCCTTACCACATTAACCCAACCCAATGCAGTGTGACATGGCATGCAAATACAGAATCAAAATGGTAAGTATGTTGAACATGCATTCGTATTTTTAGCATAAACCAGTAAGCATGCAATTTAATGTTTTGCAAAACATGTATATCATATTTCATTTACAAATCATTTTATTCAGAAAACCACTATGTCGCATGCTACGGAAATTGAACAAAAACATAACTTATCAATAGTCATATATACTTAACTAACCAGAACATACCAATGATGCTCAATAATTTACATATCACAGCCACATTTTTTAAGGCAACATAACTTCAAATTTTATGAAATCATATCAGAACAATAGTTTCCACCATACATATCACTTATCAAACCAACAGAATCACTAACCTCAAAATGCACTTCAAAACACGACCCTAACTAAAATTTACAGAAAATGGGCCCACACGCTTGTGTGACCCACACGACCTAATTGGCCTGACCCGTGTAGCCTACACGGCCTAGCACACGCCCTTGTGGCCCACATGTCCCAACCAATCCAGCTCATGTGTCCCACACGATCTTGTACACGGCCGTATGACATCGACAGTGAATTTTCGGCATCGCGTCGTTCACTATTTTTCAAGATTATCGTTACACACCTTACTATTTTTTGATGTCGACCCAACAGCAGCAATTCCAGCACCTAAAACAACACCGACGAACAATCAATCACACAACCATACACCCTAAATCAATCGGTTAATAACTAACCCACTCCACAACACTATCTCGAATAAGCACTAATTAGCCCTCCGAAAACAAACGTTTCGCACACTTACTTTAAAGAAAATATTGTCGATACTCAACTAGTTAGAGGAACTCGCTCTTCTTGATTCTCACCTAAATAGAATCATACAACAAACTCGTTATAAGCTCTAAACTAAATCAAACTGAATACCAACAATCTCAAGAAGTGAGCAAATACACAGAAGTTAAAGAAAGACAAGGACGATTAATAACTTAATTTCCCCTTACCACACACGTCTAAACGATGAAACCCGTAATGGATATTGGCGCAAAACCAATACATTAGCAGAAGAGCAGGGATGTATAGAAATCGGTCAAAAGGAACAAACGAAAAAGTAATGCGTCAGGGAATTGAGAACAAGTAGAATAAAATCAAAGAGATGGAACAATTGAACAAGTAGAATAGCAAGAAAGTTTACTGCAACAACAAAGAAAGAAAAAAAACGTAAAAAGAAAATAGCAGAGAAAACAATACTAACGTGAGAGAGAGGAATAATGGGTTGACAAAGAGATGAAGTAAAATTAGGAGATAATTTCAAAAATAAAAATGTAACAGCCCGATTTTCAGTGGTGTCGAAAACAGTAGTTTTGGGACCACAATTCTGACATAATAATCTGTAAATATTATTTATTTAATATATACGAGATCTTTAGGGACATATTAAATTTTAGTTAGAAAAATTTATCGTTTAGATAGTTTATTGAGTAAAAAAAAAGGGATTGAATCGTAAAAGATGCAAAAGTTGAGTTATTTAATTTAAGGGGCTAAATGAATAATTTAACCCATGTGAGTTAAGTTAGTGGATTTAAATGATGAGGTGCATATGTGTATAGTTTAATTAGGCTTAATATTGATTAATTAATATTTAATTAAGAAAGTTGAAATATTTACAAAAAAAAATCAAGGTATATATATTAAACTAAAGCTAAAATTAAGATGAGATTTTTCTTTTTCTTTTCTATTCATCTTCTCCACGGCAACAAAGCCAAAACTAGGGTTTTCATGCTTGAAATTTCACAGCTTAAATTGGTAAGTGAAACTTAGCTCATTTTTAGTGATTTTTATGTTTTTGAGCTCGTATTAGCTTAATCTAGCTAACTCGAGGACTAATTTGTGAAACTGTTAAATGTTTTGAGTTATCCCATTGTTGAGTTTGAGTCATTCTTGAAATTTTATGGAAGGTTATTAATTATGAGTGTTAGATAAGACGATTTTGTAAAGTAGTTTTTGATGATTTTAAGGTTTAAGGATTAAATTGTTAAAGTGATAAAATTATAAGGACTTGTTAAGACATAAATTTCAAAAATGGGCTATGTTAAAGTCATTGAATATTCGGCTGAACTTGGATTTAATAAAAAGGGTTAATTTGCATGATTTGAGGCTTAAGTACTAAATTGAACGAAAGTGAAAAGTTTAGGGAAATTTTGTAAAATATCAATAAAGGGGTTTAATTTCACAAAAATGATTTAATTTTTGTTGTTAACTTAGTTAATTGAATGGAATTATTATTTTAAATCAAGAACGTGTTGACAATCGCGAAAAAGAAAAGGTTTCGGAGTAGTCCTTGCACTTAAACTTTAGCTAGAGAATAGTCCTATAAGTTCGTGTTGTTATTTTTATATTGCATTTATTTTAATTTATGTAAGTTATGAATATATTCAATGTTATACTTGACTTTGGAATGATTGGAGATTGCATGATAAATGAGTATGAATATCAACTATCAGGCCTTGAGTCGGTGATATAGACCGTAGCGATGGCTGAGATTCTGCATCTGTTGCGGATTCTCTACAACTTGTGTGAGTAGCATTTTGATCCGGTGATTAATTTTAACAGGTACTATGTACCGGTGATACAAACCGTAATGATGGCTTGAGATCCTGCATCTGTTGCGAATTTTCTACAGCTTGTGTGAGCAGCATTGTGAGCAGGTCAAAACTCTGAAATTAAATTCGAATGAGTGATACCCTTTGATTATCTGAGATTAGATCTTATTAATGCAATGATTGAGAATGTAATGTGATTTAACGCACTGTGTAATACTTACATATTGTGAGCTGTGTTTGACAGGAACTTCGTTTTTAAAATTTATAATTTGGTAAGATTTATTGTTAATTTAGCGAACTTACTAAGCTTCAAGTAAGCTTATCCATGTCTTGTCTTTTTTTTTGTAGATTACATTTTGTGATCGAGAGATCAGATCAACTTGCAGAATCACATTATCCCGAGGACTCTTTTGGTAAATTTTTTAAACATTTGGCTTATATGGCATGTAATAGGGCTAATGGTTATTATGATATATTTCATGGCTATGTGATGTTTGGTACTTGATGATAGAATGGTAGGCTTTGTAGTATGGTTGTTAAACTTTAGGTATATTTGAGTATGAGACTATGAAATGGTAAGTGTCATATTAAGTAGGTATGGTGTGTTTGAAATGGGTTAGTTTAGTGTATGTGATGGCTTGTAGATGATTGTTTTGATAATTAGTAACATGAGCATTAAAATGTGTTTAGTATATGATACTTGGTATGGTGCTAGGTTATTGAAAATGGCAAGTTTTGGTTGTTAAAAGATGTGTTTATAGACTTGTTCAGAACATGTATTATGGATTGGTTTAGGTGCCTATGTATTTAGGTGAGGAAATAACATTAACTTGGTCATTTTTTGGACACATACGACCTGGGACATGGGCAGCCCACACAGGCGTGTGAACCAAGTCAGTGAGTCACACGGGCTAGCACACGGGTTGACACACGGGCGTGTGAATTAAGTCAGTAAGTTACACGGGTGAGCACACGGTTAGACACACGGGCGTGTGGTGTAACCACACGACAATGTTGGAGCCACACGGTCTGGGCTCTGTCACACGGCCTAGGCTTTGTCTTACGGCCTAGGCACACAGCTGTGTGACCCCTGTAAATGAAATTTTTCAGTTTATCCGGAAATGCTCTGATTTGTTCTGATTTGGTCCCTGTTTGCTTGAAAACTATTTTTAAGGCCACGTAGGCTCGATTTAAGGCCCGTAAATGCATGGTTATTCCATTTTTAGTTTCTTATGTATTTATTAATTTAAATTGAAATATTAATTGCTATTAGTTATAAAATGTTTCGTTTTGTACGGTAATACTTCGTAACTGTATTCCAGCGACGGAAACGGGTTAGGGGTGTTACAATAAATATATTTTAACAATAACCACCCATATCCCCACTAAATCCCCTAACTAACCACTATCAGATTTCTCAGGATTCAAATTTAACCTAGCTACATCCACATGGGTGGCACAAGCAAGAAATTGCAAAAATTTTCCCATTTGCACGTGCAGGGATTCAAACACAGGATCAAAGCGTAAGCTAAAGTCTTATCACTGAACCAACAAGCTCATTCTTATCACAATTGAGCAAAATTAAAAGATAAGCTTAACATTCAAGGTCAGGGGTTAGAACTAAAATATCAAAAATCGAATGAATGGATTCGAACCTGCACCCTTTCACACACAAGCACAAAACTTATCCACTGAACCAGATTAATTCCCTTTACGCAATTCTACAACATTTAACTAAAAAAAAAGGTGTAACCATTCTCTCGGTTCACTAACCCAATTTCTACTAACTCAATTTTTACGATATGACAACAGTTATTCTGTCAAGAATATTCCTTTTAAAGAGGAAACTATTGCGAGTATAACCACAATAGAGTTAGTTCCGTAGGGAAACATTATGTAAGAGAAACCATAAACTCGAATGGTCATTTAGATAATAGTCCACTGGACACTGCAGACTAAAATGGTCCACCGAAGACAGACTTGTTATACTCGAAAAGCAAGGTATCACAAACAGGGCGTATTACGAGAAAGTAATCCAAACTACCTTTCAACCCGAGTGAAGGATGAAATGAGATTTAGCCCGCCAGAGTGGCGTGGGCCTTCATTAGTTAACCTGGCAAATGTGATGTCAGCAAGTCTTTTAGGACCATAGTAAGGAAAGGGAGTTCGCCAAGGACTAGTCAGATTTGGACTGTTCTCCAAGGAGGACATAACCAAAGGGTCCTTAGGATGAAAGTTTAGGAGGAACCATATTGGTAAGTAACCACCAAAACTTGTAATTAAGGAGTAAACTTAAAAGTTATGAGTAGATGGATATCCCGAACATGGGATGGATGAAAGTAGGAGTGTGTAGAAAGGACAAAGTCCGCAGTTATAGCGAGACATATGAGAAACTATCAAAACTAGTTGAACGGTGATTGGATTGACCAGGGGAAGACCGCTTAATGATCATCTGTCAATAGATAAGTTCGGAAAATGAATAGAAGTCTGCCATTCCAGATTCAGAGAAATTGCCCAAAGCGTTCAGGGAGTTAAACGTGCTTCATCTTTTTCATTTATTACCCCTGCAAAACGGGGTCTTTTTTTGAGTAGTGCAGTAAAGAAACTCACTAAGTTCTTTTGAACTTACAGAATTTTGGCCTATGTTTGCAAGATCCGTTGGTTGATTAAGGATCTTGAGGAGGGACCAAGCTAGACTGTGTTAGATCGAGAATCATCGTCAGTATGGTATCATGCACATAGAGAGGGGTACTTTCAAAGGCTTCGCCTTGGGGTCGAATATATTATAACTAAATAGTTTTCTTAGTGTTTGGAATTTTGAGATAGTAAACTTTTATTTTAATAAGAATACTTATTAATAAGTTATAAAGTCTGTATTTAAATAGTTAAGTTTAAAATTTGTGGTTAGAACCAATCCGGTTCATTTGTGACACTTCATACCCAGATTCGACGATCGGGTCGGATTCGGTAATGTATCTTACCATTATACCCAACACTTGTTGATAAAAAAATTATTTATTAATACATTATAATTGACAGTATTCAAATTAAATTTTTATCTAATAAATCATAGGGAATTTTTAAACTTTATTTATTTTCTAAAAGATGTAAGTTATTTTTTTACACATTATTTTTCATTAACCAATAAATTCTGTTTCAATTTTTTTCTCCAAACAAACTTAATATATGTTTTCTTTTTTCTGGAGTTACTTGTTCATTCAAATTGGACTGAATTTGAGATAGAGGTTGGCAATGTTCCGACCTTATTGTATATATATATATATATATATATATATCAACTGCTATATAAATAATTAGAATTTACACATTTACTTCGAAGTGAAAAAAGTATTTTTTTGTTAAAATATAATTTTTTGTTAAAAGTAATTATATTTTAAAATAAATTAAATTAAAATTTTAAAATAATTTGAAGTGAACAGTTTAGAATGTGAATTTTTTAAATTGTAGAAGTTATTTTCTTTTTAATTTTGTTAGTTATTGTTTTGAATTTAGTGAAGCAATAATAATTTTATTTGTTTTTCTATATTTTATAAAGGGTGTTGTTTATTTTTCATGTCTATTGCGGTTCATGTTTGAAGTTTGTGGTTACCCCCTCTTAATAATGTTGTCTCTAAAGTTTGGACTTGCACTCTATCTTAAGAATATAATGTGTCTTACTATTACACTCAAAATTTGTTAGTTTAAAATGAATGTTTTGATATTTTCATAATAGAGTTGGTGTTAAAGGACGACAATGCAGCGGAGCGAGGTAATTTTTTTAGCTACCGTGACCCAAACCGATTTTTATACCTCTCACCCCTAACACTTAAATTTTTCTTTCCCTACCCCAAAGTAGCTTTCTAGATCCTGTCCAACTCGCCCCCAGAATTTTAATAATATTTTATAATATATTATTTTTTACAAAAGTAAAAAATATATATTAGAAAATCTTATAAATTAAGAAATTATAACAAAATATATAAATTAATATTTATAAAATTAAAAGGGTTATTTTTATAAATATATTAAGATGAAGTAGATTTTTCTTAAACACGAACCCAAAAAATTTAATGAAAAGAAACCTCCGCCCCAAAACTTCTTCAAAATAAAAACCCACCTTATCAATTTGTTACAAATGAAAACTTGATGGTTTAAGTTCTTTTCATCCATAATTAATACATGAGTAACTTGTGGCACCAAAAGACCTTAATAATAATACGAATTAAAAAAAATTATTTAAATTTTACTGAGAAAATCCGTTTACATAAATTAAAACTAACTAACTACGTCAATAGTCGAATCAGAATCAAATATTATAATCATTCAACTCAATATATTAACTCAAGTCAAAGTCACTAACTAATCTTAATTTCTACTATAATTTTCACAGGGATAAATTCAAACATGTGCCCGAAAAGGGAAGAAGGAAAAAGAAGGACAATATGTGAAAAAAAAGAAGAGGATAAATCTTCACGCAAAACTTACTCACTTCTCTAAATCCAAAATTTACTTCAAATAACAACATACCTTGTTGTCGATGATTGCATAACTACTAATTCATAATGTTAATAACCACTTACTCATGTTCCTATTGTTTCAAAAAATACCTATTTATCCAATGACATAGATAAAATAATAACAAGAGTATAGCTGAATTTTTATTTTTAACCAAGTGTAATCTTTGGTGTATTGATTGTTTTTGGAAAGAGAATGTGTGCGAGTTGTTTGTTTCAAGAATAGGCTGGATTCACCCCGTTATACTTTTTTTTTCATCATAACCAGGAAAGAAAAGAGTGCATGATCCTGTGAATTACTTCTAAATAATTATTTTTTAAAAATCATATTTAAGAACCATAACATTTCACGATTCATTGGTACATCAACTTTAATTCTCTATTAACCAATAATTTGGAACCATTACCATGGTGAAGGTCAAACCTTTTGAAGTTCAGATGTTGCAGGATACTCTTTTCTACTACTGTGTTACTAAATACAAAATAATTTCAAACCAAAAATATTTTTTTATATAAAACACTCATATCAATAAAACGATTTGAGCTCCTTTTTCCAATGCCCAATTGATGTCCTATGTATAAAGGGAGAAGAATTATTTGAATTTGAAGGAAAAAAAAAGAAACAAATTTATTGACAGATTACAATTATACATTATACAATTCTAAGTACAACTTTTTAGTTTTTGATATATTTTCTATTTTGGTTAGAAAAATCCTCTTAATATTCTAATATTGGATTAGTAATCAATTTTGATATTTTGGAATATGAATATAGACGAGAAGGAGAGGGTAAGCTCATTACATTAAAAAGGATATGGGACTTAACTCCCAATAAATAAGAAATAATTGATCGTGAGAGCCAAATGAATCAAAAGGTTCATATTTGGTTTGGGAAGGGATCATGAAATTTTTTAAAATTAAAAAAATGGATGGAAAGATAATCTACTTTCATTAAGTGATTTATTAGATAATAAAAAAGAGAGAATCTTGAATACCATTTGAAATTCAGAAGAACTACACAGGAGGAGCTATTGAATGGTTGAAAAAGGCCCAAGCCCACTTACAAAAAGTAGAAATGAAGGCAAATCAGTTTCGAGTGAATGGATACTCTGAGATAGAACGAGAAAAATTGAATTTGATTAATTCAACTTATAAGATTTTGGAACTATTAGAAAATCACAAAAATAAAGCTATTTATTTTGAACAACAAAGAGTGATTAATCAAGTTTGACAATGGGTTTTCCAACAAGCTTTACAAGGAGCTCTAGGAACTTTGAATAGTTCTTTAAACAACGAGTTACATTTACGCACCATTAACACTAATATTGGATTGTTTGGGGTGATGAAAAAAAATAACTAGTTAGCCCTTTTTTTTACCTTTTACTTTATTGAATTAATCAAATTCAATTTTTCTTGTTCTATCTCAGAGTATCCATTCACTCAAAACTGATCCGCCTCCATTTTTACTTGTCGTAAGCGAGCTCGGGCCTTTTCCAGCCGTTCAATACACCACGTGGGGTATAAAACACCCACCTATCCCTACACACCTCATAATGTCCGTACGACACTTATTAGAATGAATCGCAGCCATACTGCCAGTATGATGGCGAAAAGTCGCTTCACAGAACACTTCCTCCATATATACATATCCCACCCCATATGCAGATACAGAGAACAGATAGACAGATATATTAGAAGTAACATGTCTCGCATGCTCAAATACAGATATTACATACATTTATACAGAACAATCAGATCATACATGTTGTACTTTATAATACTCAAACCAATCTTTAATCCTCAATTAAACCGAATTAAAGAAATCAACTACAGTGAAACTCAAGCGTTCATCACTTACCCAACTTCCAGAATGATCCAGATACTACGATTCCACATAAGGAGAGTTTCGTTCCTCACGAGTCACAGCTGCCAACAACCCAAAATTAATACTAACGAAAAAGACTACATCGATTTAGATCAGCTTTAAAAATTTACCTCTATCATGTGCAAACCTCACTACCTCTACTTACCAAGTAGCACGAAGAGACCAGAAATTCGAAGCATCGCAATTTGAATGGAAAATTATGACAAAAATCAAGAGGAAAAGAAAAAGAAAATTTTGATAGAGGGAAAACAAGAAAACGTCAAAAAGGGGGAGAAGTTTTTGGGAAAAATAAAATAAAATAATTAAATCAAAGTTTTAACAAATAATCCTAACTCCCCCCACTACCCCTCTAACAACCCAACTAACTCAGAATTTCACTTCCACCGAACCTCTATCACACAACAAAAGCAAAAATTATCATTCCCGCTCACACAGGGGCTCGAACATGGAACCTTAAGCAAGCTAACACCTTACCACTTAAACCAGCAGGCTCATTCTAATATGAGTTTACCGAAGATAAAATATAAGCCTAATCACCAAGGAATAGGCTAGGATAAAAAACAGCATAATTTCTAATAGTGGGACTTGAACCCAAGACCTCAAACACAAACCCATATCACTTAACCACTGAAGCAGATACTTATTTATTTATCAGAATTCACAAAAATAATTTTAAATAAATCAGGGCGTTACAAATGATATGTGATTGGTTCATGTTTATTGTAATTGGTTTACTGATACACTGTTACTGTTACTCGTACCACTGTGTTTCTGATTGCATGACTAGTATGACTACCGTTACTAATAAGCTGAATACATGTCATACATGGCCACTACTACTGTTAATCTAAATACATGTTAAATATGTCTACTGTTTCTGTATTGTATTGTTACTAGCATGTCATACTGCATTGCATGGGGTGGGACGATTGAAAAGAGGAATTATTGGTAGTTTATCTACAAACACTGGTAGTTTATCCACAAATTTACGGTCAGCTTTTATCTACAAACTCGTTGTGTATTCACAACCTATTGGCAGCGTAGTAACCTACAAACAAAAGCGGTTTATCCATAAATTTACTGGCAGCTTTTATTTGCAAACCCATTGTGCATTCACAATCTACTGATAGTGTATTAACTTGCAACACTAATGGTTCATCCACAAGCTGGAGTTTTCAATTTAAAAGAGTACTAGGGAACTCTTACTGTGGATTGTAGTGGTGGGGTAGGACTTTTTTCTGTTAAAATGAAATTGCATTGCATTGACATTCATAAGCATGCACGAATGAACTGTAAAAATCCTATTATATTGTATGATTGTTACTGCACTGAAAATTGTTATAATGTATGCTTTGTAATGTTCTGCACTTGTTTACTTGTGATAGAACTCACACTAAGCTTCCTAGCTCACTCTACTTTTAATTCCATCTCTATAGATAACCCACCAGGTTAGGATGCGAACACCGCTCAGATTTGTTTTTTTTTGTAATATTTTAGACTTATAATTCGATATTTTATTATTCAGAGATTGTAATGTTTTATTTTAGAAATGTGACATGAGACTTAAGATTTAGGGGGTTTATAGCATGCATGACATTTTATTTGATGTTAGGATGTTAAAATATGTACTATTATTAACTATGCATGAAATATGGTTTTCTTATTAGAACTAGATTTATTATCACTTTTTTGCTACTAAGTTATAACTAAAAATCCAACTTCAAGAACTTTTGGGTCGTGGGTTTATTAGACCCAGTGTTTCTCCGAGGGGAGCTCCGATCCTATTTTTCGAAAAGAAAGATGGCTCCCTAAGGCTTTGCATAGACTATCAGTAGTTGAATAAACTGATTGTTAAGAATAAATACCCCTTACTTAGGATAAACAACATATTTGATCAATTCCAAGGTGCAACGATGTTTTCTAAGATAGATTTAAGGTATGGGTACTATCAACTAAAGGTAAAGGAGTTGAATGTGCCTAAAACTACTTTTGGAACTCGATATGGCCACTATGAATTCCTTGTGATGTCTTTCAATTAAAGTAATGCTCCAACCGCCTTCATGGACTTAATGAACCGAGTGTTTCAACCCTTCCTTGATCAATTCTTCGTTATATTCATCGATGATATCTTAGTCTATTCAAGAACTAAAACCGAACAAGATGAACACCTTAGAAAGGTCCTGTAAAACTTCCGAGAAAAAAATTGTATGCCAAACTAAGTAAGTACAAGTACTGGCTTAAAAAGGTTATGTTTCTATGACTTGTGGTATCCATAGAGGGTATCCGAGTAGATTCGAAGAAGATAGAGGCCATCCTAGAATGGAAACAACCCAAAAATGTTTTTGAATTCCAAAGTTTCCTTAGTTTAGTTGGGTACTATCATAGATTTGTTGAAGGGTTCTCTTTAATAGCCGCACCCCTAACCAAGTTGTTGAGGAAGAATGTTCCGTTTAAGTGGACGGATGATCTACAAGCGAGCTTTGAAAAGCTAAAGGTTGTGTTAACTAAAGCTTCTGTGTTACTTCAGCCCGAATTGGGAAAAGAGTATGTGGTGTACAGCGATGAGTCCTACATTGGCTTTGAATGTGTTTTCATGCAAGATGGAAAAATAGTTGCCTATGTGTCAAGGCAGTTGAAACAACATGAGTGCAACTACTCGACTCATGATCTAGAGTTGGAAGCAATGGTATTTGCACTAAAAATTTGGAGGCACTACTTGTATGGTGAGAAGTGCTATATCTATACAGACCATAAAAGTCTCAAGTACCTTTCCACCTAGAAAGAATTTAACTTAAGGCAATGGAGGTGGACAAAACTATTAAGGGATTATGATTGTGTAATTAAATATCACCTCAGAAAAGCCAATGTAGTAGCAGACGCCCTAAGTAAGAAGTAGATGACTGATTTGAAAGCAGTGTTTGCTAGGTTAAGTCTAGTGGATGATGGAGCTTGCTAGTCGAGCTACAAGTGAAACCCACCTTATCCAATGAAATCAAGGCCAAATAACCCTTAGATATGTCTTTGTTGCCGTAAATTAAGTAAGTAGAGGGCAGCAAAGCTAAAGACCTTGGGTTTAATGACGATGGTATTCTGTGCTTCCAATGGAGGTATTGTGTGCCTCCGAGGGAGGTATTGTGTGCCTCCGAGGGAGGTATTGTGCACCAAATAATAAGGGACTAAAACATACCATATTTTGGGAAGCGCATGATATCCCTTATGTCATGCATCTCGGAGGGAATAAGATGTACCGATATGTAAAGGAATTGTACTGTTGGCCTGGACAGAAACGAGACGTGATAGAACTTGTAACTAAGTGCCTAAATGTGTTAGCAAGTGAAAACTAAACACCAGTTTTCTTCCGGCTTACTTCAGCTAATCAAAATACCTTAATGGAAGTGGGAAGGAATAATGGTGGACTTTGTTAGTGGGTTACCCTTAACACCCAGTAAGAAAGATTCAATTTGGGTGATATTAGACCGATTAATTAAGTCAACTCGTTTCTTACCTGCTCCCATGGGCTATTTCTTTACAAAAGCTGGTTAAGTTGTTTATTTCAGAAATTGTAAGACTTCATGGAGTGCCAGTATCAATCATATCAGATCGAGATCCTCGTTTTACATCTCAATTCTAAAAAAAGCTTCACGAGGCACTGGTACTCATTTGGATTTTTGTACTATCTTCCATCTGCAAATTGACGAACAATTCAAATAAGATATTCAAGTATTGGAAGATATGCTAAGAGGTTGCATCATTGAATTCTGAGGTAGTTGGGAGGACCATTTTCCTCTACCATAATTCGCCTATAACAATAGCTTCTAATTGAGTATGAAAATGGCACCCTATGAAGCCTTGTATGATCGAAAGTGTCAAACATCACTGTGTTGGACCGAACTAGGAAAAAGGAAAATTTTGGTTCTAGAAATGGTACAGGAATTTGAGGGGAAAATTAAATGGATTCAGGATAGACTGAAAGCGGCTTTGGATAGACAGATTTGTATGTGGACCTAAAAAGAAAAGACATTGAATATAGAATCGGAGATCAAGTTTTTTATAAAAGTGTCCCCTTGGCGGAAGGTGTTGAGATTCAGGAGAAAGGGCAAGTTAAACCCTAGGTTCATTGGACCTTATAGAATTCTTAAAAGAGTCGCTCCAGTAGCGTATCAATTAGAATTGTCTCTAGAACGGGATCGTATTCATGATGTATTTCACGTCTCCATGTTGAGATGTTATCGATCCGACCATTCCCATATTGTTCCTATAGAAAAGGTTGAGGGGAGACTGGATTTATCCTTTGAGGAAGAACCCGTACAAATCTTAGATAGTGAGGTAAAGTTTCTGAGAAGGATACAATTCCCTCTTATGAAAGTTCTATGGCAGAAATGTTTCATCAATAATATCTGCATTTGTTCAAACCAGGTAAATTTTGAGGATGGAATTTCTTAAAGGAGGGAAGAGTTGCCACACCCTAAAATATAGGGTGTTAATTGAAATAATAACCAAGGAATTGAGTAGGCTTAATGGTTAAGTAGTTAGTGCACTCATTAGAGTTCTTAAGTTTAAGCCACTCCTCTTCCATTTATTTTTCTTTAATTTTCAACAAACTATGATAAAAACCATACTAAAATAAATAATATTTAGAGTAAAAACTAAACAAGAAATAGGCTTAGGCCTAATGGTTAACACGCCACACGTCTCCCTTGCATACCTGAGTTCTTGCCTCTCCATTCCAAAATCCATTTTATTTTTGGCAGCAAGGGTAAATTACCATGCAGCCCCCTAAACATTTCAAAACCCTTGGCTTTAGCCCTTTTCCTAATTACAATTGAATTATAGCTTCCTTTTCCAAACTAAACTAAATTTTTGCTTTCTTTTTCCCTATTTCTTCTCCTTTTTGTTTTTCATCTTCTTCTTTGCAAAATATTTTCTCTTCATTGTGGAAATTATTTTTGCTTCCCAAATCAAAGTCAATTCCCATTTGAATTATTTTTCTACTGGTCATCGATTTTTCCATTGAAAGCATCCATTTCTTTTCATCCAAGATCGGTAAGTACGCCTCATTTCAATGATCAAATCTCGTAATTCCCGTAGCAGTAATGAACGACGTAAATCTTTGTTCGATCAGATAATTTTTTGCATATTCTTGCCTAAATCTTGAGTAAATCTTGTCAATCTTGAAAAAAAAATCATTAACTCGTGTATAAATGTCATTTGAATTACTCGTTTAGGTGGATCGAATCAGATTTGATCGCGAGGAACGTTGATCGGGCTTCCGGTGAAAGGTGTGTTCTTTTACAAGCGAATCAAGGCAAATCATGTCTAGGAATAGGGCCACACAGTCTCCCACACGTGTGTGTGGACCACACGGGTGGAACACATGATCCCTCACACGGCCATGTGCCTTGGAAACCCTAGTCTAGTTTAAATCTCACACAGCCATAAACCCTCTACACAGCTGTGTCCCTCTTGTTGGTTAACTTTGTAATTGTCATACGGCCATAATTTGTAACACGGCTTGACCACACGACCGTGGAACCCCTCCATACGGCCATGTGACCCTTGATTTAAAATTATGCCTAGAATTTTTTGAATTGATCAGTTTAGTCCTCAATAGTCCCTAAACCGTTTTTAGTGTTTTGTCTCATTCAATTGAGTCCTTGATATTATGAATAATGTTGGAATCCATGATCTGATTATCTAAATTGTTACTGTACATGCATGATATGTGATTGGTTCATGTTTACTATCATTGGTTTACTGATAAATTGTTACTGTTACTTGTACCATTGTGCTTCCGATTGCATGATCAACATGACTACTGTTACTAATAAACTGAATACATGTCATACATGGCCACTGCTACTGTTAATCTAAATACATGCTAAGCATGTCTACTATTTTTGTATTGTACTGTTACTAGCATGTCACACTGCATTGCATGGGGTGAGTCAATTGAAAAGAGGAAGTATTGGCAGTTTATTTGCAAACACTGGTGATTTATCCACAAATTTACTAGCAGTTTTTATCTGCAAACCCATTGTACATTCACAACCTATTGACATCGTATTAACCTACAAACACAAGTGGTTTATCCATAAATTTACTGGCAACTTTTATCTGCAAACACATTATGCATTCAGAACCTATTGGCAGCATATTCACCTGCAACACTAATGGTTCATCCACAAGTTGGAGTGTCCGGGTTAAAAGAGTTCTGGGGAACTCTTACTGTAGAGTGTAGCGGTGGGGTAGGACCTTTCTTTTCTGTTAAACTGAAATTGCATTACATTGACACTCATAAGCATGCACGAATGAACTGTCACAATCCTACAATACTGTATGATTGTTACTGCACTAAAAACTGTTATAATGTATGCTTGGTAATGCTCTGCATTGGTTTACTTTTGATAGAACTCACACTGAGCTTTCCAACTCACTACCCTTTAATTAAATCTTTATAGATAATCACCAGGTTAGGACCCGGACATGACATCCGGAGGGACACGGCTCAGATTTTTTTTCTTTTTTATTATTATAATATTTTAGAGTCATAATTCGATATTTTATTATTCAGATTTTGTAATGTTTTAGTTTTGAATTGTGGCATGAGACTTAAGATTTGGGGTTTTTATTGCATGCAAGACATTTTATTTGATGTTAGGATGTTGAAATATGCATTATAATTAGCTATGCACGAAATATGATTTTTACTAGAACTAGGTTAATTATCACTTTTTCGCTGCTAAATTATAACTAAAATTTTAAGTAATATATAAACTACGAATTAGCTAAGTTTTCAAAAATAATCACCATTACATAAGAAATTTAATCTAAACTGGTTTTTGACTACTTATGGTTTTATTTCTAAAAATAGAATAAGTTTTCTTGTATAATAAACAAATGTTTTAATGTGACTATTTTAAAACTCCAATACTTTACTGTTTTAAAACTCAAATACTTTACTAGGACATTGTAACACCCTAAACTCGGCCTAGACGTTATGGCTGAATTTTGGAGTGTTACGAGGAAGGGTTTTAAATCACATCTTTTAAGTTAAATGTATTGTATTATTTGTTTACCAAACGGAGTCTTAATATCCGGAAGAAACTTGTGTTTATAATCTTATTTGAAACCGTTATAAGTTATCAAGAATTTGCAGCGGAAGTTTGAAAATTGTTTTATTCGAAACCCAAACTCGTGTTTCCCAAAAACCATCTATTTGCGTAAAGTGTTTTTGTCAAACGTTGCGGGAAAGAAAGCAAAAAAAAATCCAAATCCAAAATTTAAAACCATACAGTCCAGAGAGTCCCAAAAATTACAAACTCTCAAGAAAAACCAAAATTTAAAATAAAACCGTTATTACTAATAAAAATAGTTTTTCGAAGAGTGGTCACCGCTGAGCCTCCGTCACACCGACCCACCTATGCCTGAGGATTACCTGAACAGAACAGACAAACAGATGTGAGTTTTCATAAACTCAATGTGTAACCCAACAGAGATAGTTATGCAAATATACACAGAATTCTCATATGCAGAACATATACTGACACAGACTTAAGTCCTTAACAGAAACAGATGCCAGAATCATATAATCAGATCAGATATACAGAATCCTACCCCCATCATCTATACACCATCTCCAACCATCCCATCACACCGTGTGGGTATAAAACGCCCACCCAACCCTACACACCATCTAGTGTCTATACGACACATAACACAATATTATGCAGCCAAGCTGCCAGAATATAGGTGAAAGGTCGCCGTACAAATCACTTCCTCCACAAATAAAAATCCCACCACAAATACAAATCAGGGATATAGAAGACTTAACATGTCTAGCATTATCATATATAGATATCATACATGCTTATACAATCAATCAGACATACATATAAGTTCTAACTCAAATCAGTCTATCAGAATAACAGATCTCATACAACAGGGTTTGGTTAGCCCCTACTGACCCTACGGAAGGCCCACAGTCGATCGGAATGACACGTGCGACCGTAGGGAGAATTTCATAATTTTGGGCCCACAAACCCATGTGGCCCACACACTAAAACTAGCCTTGCCTGTGTGGCCCATATGGCCTAACCCAGGACCCACACGCTCGTGTGGCGGGCCCACAAGCCTAAGTTGGCCTAGCCCGTGTGGCCCACACGAGCACACTCTTGCCGTCATACGGTCGTGACCCACACACGGCCAGCCATAAGGCCGGGCACACGCCCATCTGGTGTCGATAGGCCACTTTTTTAGCTTTCGTCAAACTTCATTTTCTACTAATTCCGTTACACACCTGGTTCTGTTTTGACGCTACTGCAATCTTGAGACCTCCAAAACCTAAGAAGCAGTATTCCAACGACTGATTAGCAAACAATCCACGAATTCATTAATACTAAACCGAACAACGCACATAAACTTACCGCCACTAAAGCAATCACACGCACAAATCAAATTAATGAAGCGAAAACCACCGTTTCACTGTCTTCTCCTACACAATACGTTTACAGAGAATTAATTTCCCTTACTATACACACTAGGAATTCAAGTGAGAAGAAAAACCCAAACAGCTTATTAAAATCGAAACCTATTGACAAGTGGAATCTCCCACTTACTTGATCGTGCGTATAACACTGAAATTCTGAAGTGCACGCGAAGAACAAAAAGGGTGAGAAATTTGAAAAGGGAAAACGAAAGAAAGAGAGAAGAATGGAGGAAGGCAAAAACTTACGTCAAAAAAATTTTGGAAGGGAGAGAATAGGAAAAATAAAATAAAATAAAATAAAATACAAATTTAGATTAACTCCCCTCCTCATCCACTAACAACCTAATCCCCCAAAATCCTACCCATTAACCACATCTAACTACCTCAGACTTTTAACTCCACCCAAACTCTCTCAGACAACTGAAGCAAAAATTGTCAACCACGCTCATGCAGGGATTCGAACACAAGACCTCCAGCAAGCTAACTCCTTACTAGTCGAACCAACAGGCTCATTCTGATATGAATTTACTAAAGATAAAAATATAAGTTGAACCTTCAAGGAGTAAGCTAGGATCTAAATAGCAGAAATTTTCAATTATGGGACTTGAACCCAAGACCTCATACACACACTCAGAACACTTAACCACTGAAGCAGATACTTATTATGTTAGATTTCACAAAATAAGTTTAAATTAATCGGGGTGTTACAACTCTACCCCCTAAAAGAAATTTCGGCCTCGAAGTTTACTTGATCCGAATAGATGAGGATACTGCTGACGCATCGAGTCCTCAGGTTCCCACATGGTTTCCTCAGTGCCATGATTCCACCACAGAACCTTAACTAACGAAATGGATTTCCTCCTCAGAACTTTAACATCTTGATCCAAAATCTGAACCGGCTCCTCCTCAAAGGTCAAAACCAGTCTAACATCAATCTCCTCAATAGAAACAACGTGTGATGGATCAGACCGATGCCGCCTTAACATCGAGACGTGAAACACATCATGGATATGGTCTAACTCTGGAGGTAACTCTGACTGATAAGTAACCTGTCCCACACGCTTCAGAATCTTATACAGCCCAATAAACCTAGGGCTCAACTTGCCCTTACGATCGAACCGCAAAACTTTCTTCTACGGAGATACCTTAAGGAATACGAAGTCACCCACTGAGTACTCGATATCCTTCCTTTTTAGATCTACATAAGACTTTTTTCTATCAGAAGCTGCCTTAAGACAATCTCGCATCAATCTGACTTTATCTTCAGTCTCGGAAACCAACTCAGGACCCAAAACCCGTCGTTCACTCAACTTAGTCCAACATAGTAGAGTACGACACTTATGACCATACAGAGCCTCGTAAGGTGCCATCTGGATACTATTCTGAAAACTGTTGTTGTAGGCGAACTCAGCTAACGGCAGAAAATCCTCCCAACTACCTCAGAAATCAATCACACAACTTCGAAGCATATCCTCCAGTATCTGAATCACCCTCTTAGATTAACCATCGGTCTGAGAATGGAACGCAATACTGAAGTCCAATCTCGAACCCAGAGCTTCATGGAGTATTTTCAAAAAGTGAGAAGTGAAGCGAGGATCCCTATCAGAAATTATCGAAACCGGAACCCCATGAAGTCTTACAATATTAGAAATATATAGTTTCGCCAACTTCTGCAGTGAAAAATCAGTCTGAACCGGAATGAAACGGGCAGACTTGGTCAATCGATCCACGATAATCAAAACAGAATCCTTCTTAGTAGGTGTTAAAGGTAACCCACTAATGAAGTCCATCGTCACACGTTCCCATTTCCATAAGGGAATCTTAACGGGTTGGAGTAAACCCGAATGCAACTGGTGCTCAGCCTTAACTTGCTGGCACGTCAGACAATGAGCAACAAAATCAGTTACCTCTCGTTTAAAACCCGGCTTCCAGTACAGTTCATAGAGATCCCGATACATTTTATTCCCACTAGGATGTATAGCATAAGGGCTACTATGTGCTTCCCTCAGAATCAACTGTCTCAAATTAGAATCGTTTGTCAAAAACATCTATGCATATATCTGTGCATTTTCTAATTCTTGTACGAGTAGACCTATTACTATTAAGTCTCATTTCAAAATTTCTGCATAAATTCTGAATTCATCCACATACAATTTCTATCTCAAAGTAACATCAACAACGGAAACCTTATCCAACCTGAATTTTAACATCTTAGACAAACTCATTCTAAGCTCATTTAAAATACCATTCACTATCTCCCTTCTGAACTTCTTTGTCTCGAAAGGAAAACTCGCTCTAGTCATTAACCTCGCTGAAACTAGGGTATTACCAACTAAGGTCAATCGAGTAACGAACTCGCATTGCTTAAACTAGGATCTTTCATTCAGACACCTATACTTTGTCTACTGATCGCTGTGAATCAGAGCTTTAAAATTTATAAAAAGAATGATCGAACCTGGAAACTAACTCGACAACGATTGAGGCAAGTGCACCTATCGAACAATTAGTATAGCTTAGGCCAGACCGGATTATCGAACCCAAAGGAACTAAAAGTACTAATACTAACTTTCTTTTTATTATTTAGCCTAAAATAAGTGAAGTTGTTTATTAATCTAAATTAATTAACTACTAAACTAAAGACTTTAAGACAAAGAAGAATGAATTTTGGAAAATAACTTGGGAAAAACTCGGTTGATTTAGACGATACCCTAGGAAGAATCCACCTAGACTTCACTTGTTATCTAACACTTTGAACCATACGATTTATTCACTTAGTTTGATCCGTAAGACTCCCTAACGTATATTAAACCCTCTCTCGAGACGAATAACGTCTAACCCTAGTGGAACTCTCGTTCTCTTATAATAACCCCTAGAATAGCAATAAATCGATCTATGGATTCCCATATTAGGTTTCACCCTAATCCGGCAAAATCTCGTCACCCTATCTCTAGGCGTGCGATCAACTCCGCTTAATTATGTTGGATCTCTTCATAGGCGAGGTGGTCTATTCCTCCTCCACTTAAGCACATTAAATTTGGATTAAGCTCACATAATTAAGAACAAACTAAGTATTTATCATATAATTGAGAAAACAATAACAAGATTCATCATAGGTTTCATCTTCTTCTGCATCCGAAGGGTTTAGTTCATAACAATAAAGGAAAACATCTCAAGAGAAAAGATAAAACAAAACATAAGAAATCCCTAAAACCCCTGAAGGAATTGAAGGAGAGATCCGCCGCCTTAAGTATAATTCGCTTCTTGAGATGGATCAACTGCTATCCTCGAGTGAATCCCCACAAATCGCCTTCTCGGCCTAGCACGACGCCCCTAGACGATGGCTTTGGGCTCCCCCTCTTAGGTCATACTTAGAGTGTATTTATAGGCTTTTGAAATACGTTTCTTTCTCCGTAAGTATCCTTTCTCGAATGAAATTGCTCTTCTCCACGGCAGAGGCACGGCCATGGCACACGCCTGTGCGAATCGTGGTTAAGCCGTGTTTGGATTTCTTTAATGCGACACGACCGTGTGAGTCAGGGTTAGACCGTGTTCTAGATGATTGACTTGGCACGGCCGTGTGGGTCCAAGTCCAGGCCGTGTCGATTTCCTCTTTGGCCTATTTTGGTCTGTTTTGAGTCGTTTCTCGTTCTTTTTATCCTTGGGTGCTTTCCTGAGTATAAGACATGAAAATAAAGGATTAAGAGCACCTTTTTACATAAATCAAGGGATAATTCATCCAAAAGCATACTAAATGTGGGATTAAAATATGTTACTATTTCGGTTTATCAGAGAGATACAAGGATTTATTGAGAAGGTGCCTTCATCATGGGTTACCATTATGGCTACAGGTTCAAACCTTCTATAACGGTGTAAACCCCTCAACTAGGCAGCTTATTGATGCAGCCACCGGTGGAACCCTAAATAACAAAACCCCTGAAGCGACTTATGAATTCATTAAAGAAATGTCACTGAATAATTATCAGTGGCAAGTTATGAGAACAAAGCCAACAAAAGCCGCCGGAGTTTTCAACCTCGACGCAGTGACAATGCTATCAAACCAGGTAGAACTTTTAAGTAAAAAAATTGATGGTTTATGTGGTTCTTCGCAGTACATCCGGTGATGCGATGCGATACAAATGGAGGAGGGACGAACAATACAGAATACCCACCCTACAACCTGGCGTAGAAAGCGAAAGGATGAACTATATGGGTAATAATTTTAGATCTCAAAATAACCCCTATAGTAACAATTATAATCCAGGTTGGAGGAACCACCCAAACTTCTCATGGGGTGGTCAAGGAAATCAAAGACAACAACCCCCTCCAGGCTTTCAACAGCAACCCTATCCACAAGAGAAAAAGCCAAACCTTGAGGAGATGCTGACAAAATTTATCGCGGTGTCAGAAACCCATTTTTAAAACAATGAGACAATGCTCAAAAATCAGCAGGCATCGATTTAAGGGATCGAGAACCAGTTAGGTCAGCTAGCTCAGCTAATCTCAGAACGACCGCAAGGTTGCTTGCCAAGCAACACTGAGACTAACCCAAAGGAGCAAATTCTTGCCATTACTGTTCACGATAGTGAAGGGTTAGTAGAATTCGAATCTGAGCCAAGGCAAGAACCTGTCGTAAATAAAGGTAAGGTTGAGGAAAGCCACGATACACAGAAACCTGTCATCAAATAGTATACACCTCGAGTGCCATATCCAAATGGGATGAAGAAAGACCACACAGGGGAACGATTTGGTAAATTTCTTAAACTTTTAAAGAAATTACATATTAACCTACCGTTTCTTGAAGCTATCTCGCAGATGCCAGATTCAAGGAAATTTTTAAAAGAGCTTCTGACAAACAAACGGAGGTTAGACGAGGCATCGCATGTAGAGCTAAACGCAGTGTGCTCAGCAATTATACAAAACAAACTACCACGGAAATTAAAAGATCCAGGGAGTTTTACGATTCCTTGTTTAATTGGTAGTTTATCTATTGATAATGCTTTAGCAGATCTAGGGGAAAGCATCAATGTTATGCCTTACAAAATGTTTAAACAACTAGGTTTAAGGAAACCCAAACAAACTAGGATGAGCATTCAATTAGCTGATAAAACCATCAGAGTTCCTAGGGGTATAATCGAAGATGTGCTAGTAAAAGTTGATAAATTTATATTCCCAGTAGACTTTGTCGTTTTAGACATGGATGAGGAAAACAATGTTCCTTTAATCCTAGGAAGACCCTTTTTAGCAACTGCTAGAACTAAAATTGACGTTGGTACAGGAGAACTCACATTTTGTGTAGGTGAAGAAACAATCACTCTTCAGGCTCTTGACTCAGCTAGGACATCAAGTAATAAAGGTGAGAACCTAAATTCTATTAATGACCATTCGGTTAAACCTTTTTTTCAGGAAGCACCACGGAACTATAGAACTGAACCTTATCCTAGACCCCATGCAAACAAGGAAGGAATTCATGAGGAACGAAGGCTTCAGGTCGAGGAACTAGACGAATGGAAAACACATTTCAAGGAGAAACTAGGAACACACGAAGCAAAACTGAGGGAACCCCCAAACAAGCTTATAGGAACAACAAATCACTATAAAATAGGAGATCAGGTATTGTTGGATGAGAAAGACCCTCGAATCGCCATCTCAGACCTTAAAACAAGCAAAGAAATCCCTTTTACGGTACTAAATGTCTTCCCATACGGAACAGTCGAGGTAACTAATCTTGAATTCGAAACTTTTAAGGTAAACACTACTCGACTCAAACCATACATTGTTAGAACTGATAGTAGGAAAGAGGAGCTTCAACTCCTCAAACCACCATAACTATGCGAATGAAAGGTAATTCTAGCTTAAGACTTTAAACGAGCGCTTCTCGGGAGGCAACCCGAGCACTAACTCCTTTAATTTTCATATCTTTGATTTTTAGCACCTAACTAAAGACTAACCAAGTTAAATAAAGCATAGGTTTCCATACCACACGACCTTGCACACGGGCGTGGCCGTGGCCATGTGGGCATCACGAATTTACACACTGGCATGGCAGAGGTCGTACGAGCCAAGGACAAAAAAATCCCCAGATCACGGACGACTGTAAATTGCCACAGCCGTGCGATATGGCTGTGGCCGACACTGAGAAAGTCAAACGGGTATGAGACACGCCCGTGCTTTGAGCCTGTGGCTAACACTGAGAACGATACACGGGCGTGGAAACCTCTACACAGGCGTGGGAGAAATGAACGAGCCACCACACGGCCGTGCGATACGGCCGTGTGACCGAACATGCCCACAGCACACGGGAGTGGGCAGCACCAGGTCCTTGTTTCTTATTTAAGACCCCCATTCTTCTCACCTTCTCCCCAAATTCTTCTTCCACCAACCCCCAGCCACCAACCCCTTTCCCTTCACTATCCTCTCCCTTCATTTTCCCCTTTCCCTTCCCCTCATTCCTTTTCTTTCACCATCCTTACCACCATTCCCATGCCGAAGAAGCGGAAGGACCTTAACACAGTCTCTCCGTGCGAGACTGATCTACATAATTCATGTCGGCCGCTTCATCGACCCAATAAGCCAAGGACATTTGAGTCCATTTATTCTACCTATGCCTTTTCTCTTCTCCTTTATTTTCCTTCTCTTTATCTCTCTTGTGCTTAATTTAATCTATTTTATTTTAGTTTCTTGGTTTTAGGTTCTAAAGGCTGCTTGGGAATCACCCCACCATGACCATAGACACTGCCGCCACAGGAATGTCTTCCTCCAACTCGGCCCGAACTTCCCCGATTTTTTTTCTCTGACTCCATCCAAAATTTAGGAAGTTTCACCTCTTTCCCTATCTTGTGCTTTTCTTATTATAATTGTTATATTTGTACATTGAGGGCAATGTACATCTTAAGTGTGGGGGTGAATTTTATCGTAAAAAGTGCCTAACTTTTTGCATTATTCTCAAATCCCTAAATTATATCTTGTTCTTAAATAATCTTCTCATATTACTGTTAGAATGAAATTTCCTTTGATTTATGATTTTCATTGATATGTTTTGGATTAAGTCATAGCTAATTGTGCAGTGATGATTTAAACTTTAGGAGACTAGAGAATCAAGCATGATGAGTTTATTTTTAGAATTAAAAATTTGTTAGGTTGTCGACCTGAATCTAATTATTACCTTGAAGTTTGAAATTTACAAAGTTGACATCAAAAGCCCATAATTTTTGGTGAGATCTTGAGCCTTTTAGAGCATACATTCCTTTCTGTGCTCACTTTATTGATTATGAGTGTGTCAACATTGATTTGTTATTCTAGAACTTGCTTCGATTATACATGTCAAGGCCACACCTTTGATTTGATATACTGAGATGATAAAGGCACCTAGGTTTTAACCCACTTACTCTATAAAAAGCCTACCTTCATAATTAACCCCTAGTGAACCCCTTTGAGACTAACAAACCGCTTCTTGACTCACCCATTGATATTAACCCAAAACCCACTTTGTATTTATTATCACCATTTTTCTTGACTACCCTTATATCGAGATTTGATTTGATCGGTTACTTAACTATTTTATTTATTTCAGTTATTAAATTCTATAATATTATTATTGTACTTGATTTGTTCTTAAAAAAATAAAATAAAAATTTTAGGAATCTATTCATTATTACTTCTTTGTTATTGGAGCTTAAGAAGTTAATTTTATACTTTGAGAAGAAGCTCATGTTATTAGTATTAAGTTTTCAATTGATGTAATTATTTTAGCTTTAGTTACTCTTCCAGTTAGGTAATTTATCAATTCAATCTCGATACTAACCCTCTAATTCAGCCTTTATCCACACCTTTAACCTAAGCCCCGTTACAACCCTTTTTAAAGACCTTTTGATTTGTGTATCATGTCATTTTACAGTGGTGGAGGTTTGATTTTCATGCAAGCCTATGGGATTAACTTTTCATGTTCGACCTCTGAGTGCTTAATTTTTGAACCTTAAACACTTTGAGTGATCTGAGTGAACCTTTAGTGAGGACGTCAATTTGTGTCGATTTTGAATTAAAGGTAATTATTTAGGTAAAGGGAAACACCTATTTTTCGTACTATAAAAACTATGACTTTGATTGTTTGAATCTTTAGGAACCTTCTAGCTAAATTATCAATGTATAAATTACCTATGAATTATGATGAAACATTGTTGATGAAGATTATGAATTGAGGGGAGTTAATTTTAATTGTGAACTGAGAATTTTGCTTGAGGACAAGCAAATGCTTAAGTGTGGGGGTATTTGATAAACCGTAATATATACATATTTTAATCCCATATTTAGCATACTTTTTGGATGATTTATCCTTTGAATTGTGGAATTTGATGCTCCTAATCCTTTAATTTCATGTTTTATACTTAGGAAAGCATCGGAGGATGAAAAGAACGAGAAACGGGCCAAAAAGGGGCAAAATGGGCTTATCTTAGAGACTCACACGGCCTGGACTATCACCCACGGCCGTGTGTTTTGAGTAACAACCGAGACACGGCCTAGAACATCATACACGGCCAGATCACACGGTCGTGTGTTCCAAACAGGATCGACTACGGCCGAGAGAGTCGACCACGGGTGTGTCACACGGGCATGTCCCTACTATAGCCAAGATGAGTTTCATTCAGAATAGGATACTTGTGGGCCAAGAAAGACATTCCGAAGCCTATATAAACGCCCTAGGTATAACCTAAAAAGTGTCTTTGGTCAGGGCGGCGGCTTGAGAGAGGGTCAACTCGTGGAATTACTCCAAGAAAGCCAGTTGATCCATCTCAGAAGCCGGAATCACACTCAAGATGGAAGATCTTCCCTTCAATTTCCTTCAGGGGGTTTTAGGGTTTTTCTTATGTCTTGTTATTTACTTTCTTCTAAGATGTATTCTTTATTAAACATGAACTAAACCCCTCAAATACCTGAGGGGGATGAAACCTAAGACGGATCTTGTTATTGTTTTATGAACTATATGATAAATACTTGATTTGTTCTTAATTATGTGTTCTTAATTCTTGTTTTAATATTTCAGGATATTGATTCAAGTATTGATGTGCTTAGATAGTGGAGCAAAAGTCCCTGTTTAAGAGTAGATCTAGCATAATTAAGCGGAGTTGATCGCAACCCTAGAGATAGGATAAAGAAAATCTGCCGAATTAGGGTCAAACCTAATATGGGAGTCCATAGATCGAGTTAATGCAACACTAGGGGTTTTAATTAGAAAGAGATTTCAATTAATCAACCTAGGGTTAGACGTTAGTAGCCTCGAAAGAGGTATTAATATAAATTAGGGAATCCTACGGATCAAGTCAAGTGAATAAATCGTCTGGTTCAGAGTTAAATAACAAGTAAAGTCTAGGTGGATTCTTCCTTGAGTATTGTCTTAATCAACTGGTTTTTCCCAAAAGTATTTTCCCAATTCACTCTCTGTGTCTTAGCAACCTTAGCTTAGTAATTAGTCAGATAAATATCAATCCCCTTTATTTTAGGCTAGATAATAAAAGGAAAGTCAGTACTAGTAATTTTGGTTCCTTTGGGTTCGACATTCTGGTCTTGCCATAGCTATACTACCGAACGATAGGTGCGCTTGCCTTAATCGAGGTGATAGTTAGTTTCTAGGCTCGATCATTCATTATATAAATATTAAAACTCTCAGACACGATCAGATGCTCATCATGCTCATCCTTAGTCTTAGAGTACACCAGAATATTGTCGATGAAGACCACGATGAACTGATCCAGATACGACTGAAAAACTTGGTTCATCAGATCAATAAATGTAGCCGGAGCATTCGTCAAACCAAAAGGCATAAATAGGAACTCGTAGTGCCCCTAACGAGTCCTAAAAGCCATCTTATAAATATCAGCTTCCTTAACCCTAAGCTGATGATACCCAGAACGAAGATCTATTTTTGAGAATACTGCAGCCCCACGAAACTGATCAAACAACTCATCAATCCTCAAAAGTAGGTACTTATTCTTCACAATTAGCTTATTCAACTATCGGTAGTCGATGCACATCCTCATGGTACCATCATTTTTCTTTACAAATAGAACCGGTGCCTCTCACGGAGACACGCTAGGACAGATGAAACCACGATCTAGAAGCTCTTGAAGTTGAGCCTTAAGCTCTGTAAGCTCCTTCGGTGCCATACGGTATGGAGCGATAGACACTAGAGCTATACTCGGTAAAAGCTCAATGCCGAACTTAACTTCTCGATTTAGAGGTAAACCCGGTAACTCCTCAAGAATAACATCTAAAAATTCTATCACTATTCTAATATTCCTGATAGAAGAGTCCCTAGAAATTGAAACATTGACGTAGGCCAGATACGCCTCACACCCTTTCTGAACCAATTTCTTGGCAACATGAGCGGAGATTACATTAGATAAGTAATCCCGATGCTCGATGATCATATCCACTTCCTTATCATCCTCGGTCCTCAAAACAACCCTCTTAGTCACATAGTCCAAACTAACTTGGTGCTCTACCAACCAGTCCATACCTAGAATCAAGTCGAACTCCCCAAACGGTAGCTCCATCAGATTTTCTAGAAATACAGCCCCTTATACTTCTAACAGAACATTCCTATAAAGCCTATTTGCCCAAACAGATTGTCCCAATGGATTCAGTAAAGAAATCTCACCAAAAGTACACTCAACAATAATTCCCAAGTTTTTAGAAACAGAACTAGCTACATAAGAGTGTGTAGAACCTATGTCTATCAAAGCAGTATATGCGGCATCAAAAATAAAGAACATACTCGTGATCACAGCAGGGGCGTCTCTATCCTCTCAGCGTCGAGCAGTATATACTAACGCAGGCTGCCTCGCCTCAGTCTGATTAGCACCTCTGCCCAGTGTTCTCTGTCCTCAACCCATACCATTACCACCCAAGGCCAACCCACGGCCCCTGGGTGGCTGCTGTACTGCCCTCTAAAGGTGAACAAAACTCGGTCTCGTAGCTTGCATCTAATCAAAACGATGTGGACACTCTCTAATTCGATGCTCCAATGACCCACATCGTAGATAAACCTCTAATCTCCTCCAACACTCGCCCGGATGGCGCCTACCACAATCACTACATGGTTGAACCCCAGCAGGAGCAACTGGGACTCCCACTCTAGTAGACCCATCAGGTCTAGCCCATTTCTTAGGCCCCTGAGTAGAACTAGAGGGCTCCGAATCCCCCTTATTCTTGCCTCTTTCCCGATCTCTGTTCTGGCGCTCCACGCGCTTAACTTCTTCGACGATTTTCGCCTTATCTACTAGAACAGCAAACTCTCACTCTCTCTACGGAGCTATCAATACCCTTAGACTGTCCCTTAAGCCGTCCTCAAAGCGGACACACTTCTCATACTCGGATGCCACCATGCCTCGAGCGTAGCGGTTTAGTCTCAGAAATTCAACCTCATACTCGGCCACAGTCTTATCACCTTGCGTGAAATTCATGAACTCACGCCTACGAGCATCAACATAACTCGCGCCCAATAATTTCCGTAGAAGGCAGTCTTGAAATAGTCCCAATTCAGACAATCTGGTTGAGTACCCTCATCAACTAATAACTACCACCGATACGCCTCGTCGCGAAGCAATGTACTGCACCCTTTAGTTTCTACTCAAGAGTGCAGTCGATGTCGTGCATTATCATCTCGGTGGCCTCTAACCAATACTCGGCCACAGTAGGGGCGAGTCCTATGATGCCTCTAAACAACTCAGCTCCATTGGACCAGAGTCGTTCAGTTATTGACGCACGACTCCTAGATCCAGAATGGGGTCCAGCGACCCTCTCCAACACTCTTAACATGGCTTGGGACAATGTGTCGTCCCCAGCCTATCAGCTTTGAGACCCAGACTCGACAGAAGGTGTAGCTGGAGTCTCGCTCGTATTCAAATTCGGCATACTGCCTAGATAGGAAGACTTAGCTCAAGTCCCCCTACAACGTCTACCGAGCCCACGAATACCTCGACCACGTGTTCCACGTGCGCTCATCGTAGTTTAAATTTTATCTACATTATAAAATTTAATGCATCAGTTTCAGTGTTTATTAACATATGTTTTATGCTTCAAACATTTATCAGAGATTTCAGAAATCTTTTGAAAGTTTTAGTATCTAACTAAATCAATATAGTTTTAGACAGTCTAACTACAGTGTTTCTAAGTCCAGAAGTACTTACAGGATTGGCGTCGGAGACTTGGGTGAACCACATCCTTATCTTAAAAAGGAACAATCTTTGTTTAAAGAAACAGTTCTTTTACAAATAAAATTTTAGAACCCAAAATTTACAGCCCGAGTTTTGTAACCTAGCTCTGATACCATAAAATTAACACCCCAAACCCGACTTATACATTATGGCCGAATTTTGGAGTGTTACGAGGAAGGGTTTTAAATCACATCTTTTAAAGTTAAAATGTATCGTATTATTTGTTTACCAAACGGAGTCTTAATATCCGGAAGAAACTTGTGTTTATAATCTTATTTGAAACTGTTATAAGTTATCAAGAATTTGCAGCGAAAGTTTGAAAATAATTTTATTCGAAACCCAAACTTGTGTTTCCAAAAAAATTATTTATTTGCGTAAAATGTTTTTGTCAAACGTTGCGAGAAAGAAAGCAAAATAAAATCCAAATCCAAAAGTTAAAACCATACAGTCCAGAGAGTCCCAAAAATTACAAACTCTCAAGAAAAAACAAAATTTAAAATAAAATTGTTATTACTAATAAAAATAGTTTTTCGAAGAGTGGTCACCGCTGAGCCTCCGTCGCACCGACCCACCTATGCCTGAGGATTACCTGAATAAAACAGACAAACAAATGTGAGTTTTCGTAAACTCAATGTGTACCCCAACAGAGATAGTCATGAAAATATACACAGAATTCTCATATGCAGAACAGATACAGACACGAACTTAAGTCCTTAATAGAAACAAATGCCAGAATCAGACAATCAGATCAGATATAGAAAATCCTACCCCCATCCTCTACACATCATCTCCGACCATCCCATCACACCATGTGGGGTATAAAATGCCCACCCAACCCTACACACCATCTAGTGTCTATACGACACATAATAGAATAATATGCAGCCAAGCTGCCAGAATATAGGCGACAGGTCGCCGTACAAATCACTTCCTCCACAAATACAAATCCCACCCCAAATACAGATACATACATGCTTATACAATCAATCAGACATACATATCTCGCATGCTCACAGATATAGTAGAATTAACATGTCTCGCATGCTCATATACAAATATAATACATGCTTATACAATCAATCAGACATACATATCAGTTCTAACTCAAATTAGTCTATCAGAATAATAGATCTCATACAAACAGGGTTTGGTTAGCCCTTACCGACGCTATGGAAGGCTCACAGTCGATCGGAACGACACGTTCGACCGTAGGGAGAATTTCATAATTTTGGGCCCACATGCTCATATAGGCCCACATACCCGTGTGGCCCACACGCCCAGACTGGCCTTGCCCGTGTGGCCCACACAGCCTGACCCAGAACTCACACGCCTGTGTGGCATGCCTGTGTGGCCTACACGCCTAATTTGGCCTAGCTCGTGTGGCCCACACGGCTACACTCTTGCCAACACGGCCAGCCACACGGCCGGGCACACACCCGTGTAGTGTCGATAGGCCACTTTTTTGGCTTTTGCCAAACTTCATTTTCTCATGATTCCGTTACACACCTGGTTCGGTTTTGACGCTACTGCAATCTCGAGACCTCCGAAACCTAAGAAGTAGTATTCTACTGACTTGTAACACCCCTAACTCGAAACCGTCACCGAAATAGGGTTAAGAGGCATTACCGAACAATCAGAACATTTCACATCCATATCACAACACTAAGTCAATCATCAATTAAACATATTCAAATTTAAAAATATAGTCCCTTATTAGGGTCTAACGAGACCTTAAACACGTGTTAAAAAGAGGTCAGGACTAAACCGAACACATACAAAAATTCTTGGAAATTTAAACAATTTACAAAACTGCAAGGGTCACACGCCCGTGCAGTCAGGCCTTGTGTCTCACACGGCTACTAGACACGCCCATGTGTCCAGGCTGTGCCAAAATAGGGCATACATACTGACTTGTTCACACGGCCACCAGACACGCCTGTGTGCCATGGCCGTGTGAAATTTAGCTAGCTACTGACTTGGTCACACGGCCACCAGGCACGACCGTGTAACCTGCCCAGGCACACTTCGAAGTGGCCCTTGAGCCATACGGCTGAGACACACGCCCGTGTCCCTTGGCCGTGTATACAAAATAGGCCATTTGCAAGGCCAAAATGCCACCCACACTTGGGTCATACCTACAAGCACATACAAGCCTATTTTCACACACAATTTGGCAACCAATTACATGTCAAATGATCAACTTATCATCCCATCCAGTCTCATTTCTAATCATGTCAACTTATATACCAAATTGCACAACTAAAACATATGCATAACCAAGCATGATTCATCCACAATATCACTAGATCACAATGGCATCAATCCATCACTAAGCTTACCATTCATAAGACATTTTCATTGCCATCGTTTATCTAGCCACATCACATGGCTATTTACACATCTCAAACATGTTTCAAAATAACTAGTCTATACATGCCATATTCAAATATACACATATTCAGAAGTACCAAAATAGATTACCGATAATGTGATAGAGATGCTGACGATCCCCGAATCCGAGCTAGCTTTAATGACACTGTAAAACATAGAAACATATCACACAGTAAGCTTTCAAAAGCTTAGTAAGTTCGAAATACAATACATACAACTCTATAATATCTTATCAACATATAATTAAACCATCACTTAGATAAATGCACAATTAAGCACATCATCAGTCTCAACTATATGCTCAAATATCTATTCCTACAACTTTTAAAATCATCATCAACCACATAGGTTCAAACGTACCTTGATCAACACATATTTACTCACCATTCGTGCTACTCAATAGCTCGATATTACATCTCATTCAATCTTTTCTATTCTTTTGATTTATTCGCACACTTAGTGCTAAATTCATGATCGAAACATAATCGTCATCACACACTTAGTGCCTGGATATAAAACCGAACTTAATTCGGCATCGCACACACAGTGCCTATCGATAAAGTCGAAGCTTCTATTCCTTCGCACACACAGTGCTATTCATCTCAGTCTTGATTTCAATTACGCACACTTAGTGCTACATTTCTCAATCTCATATTAACATTTCTAACTTAATAATTATACATTCATTCAATTTCCATCATATAGATATCATTTAATAGCTAGTATTATATCCGAACTTACTTCGAACGTCGCAGTACCAAAACGGTTGATTAATCGAGCACTTTGTCTTTGCCTCGATCTCGATCCAAACTTCTCCTTTCTTGGTCTTGAATTTGGCCAAAAGCTAGCCGAATGTTTGAAGAGTTCAAACCCTTTCTTTTCTTTATGATTTTCGGTGGTGGATGAGTCAAAAAGATGAACAAATGTTTTATTTTTATGTTTTAATTAACATAATATTACTATTACCAATTTACCCTTCCATTTATCAAATAAGACAAATAAACATTAAGGTTATTATGCTATTTAACCATCCACTAACTTGTAAAGTGGTTTAATTGCCTCATAAGGCCTCCACATTTAAAAGCCACATCAAATAAGTATCTTTTCATAAAGCATGCAATTTTTGCATTTAATGCAATTTAATCCTTTTCTCAAATTATACACACAGACGGTCAAATTAACTCACAGAACTTTAGCACATGCTTAATCACACATAGTAAACACAGAAAATAATATTAAAATATTATTTCGACCTCGGATTTGTGGTCTCAAAACCACTGTTCCGACTAGGGTCTAAATCGAGCTGTTACAACTTTCCCACCCTTAGGGATTTTCTTCCTCGAAAATCTTACCAGTGAATAGGTGTGGGTATTACTCTCTCATAATGTTCTCAGGTTCACACGTAGCCTCTTTAACTCCGTGTCTGTGCCACAACACTTTCACTAAGGAAATTCTTTTATTTCTCAATTCTTTGATCTCTCGTGCCAAAATTTGAATCGGTTCTTCACTATATGACAAGTCTGACTGAATCTCAACCTCAGTAGGAGCAATCACATGAGACGGATCTAATCTGTACCGTCGAAGCATCGATACATGAAACACGTTATGAATCTTTTCTAGCTCAGGTGGCAACATCAATCTATAAGCAATCGACCCTATTTGTTCAATGATCTCATATGGCCCAATGAACCTCGGACTCAGCTTGCCTTTTCGGCCAAATCAAAGTATTTTCTTCCACGGAGACACTTTCAAAAACACTTTGTCACCAACTTCGAATTCAGTATCTTTTCGTTTCAAATCTGCATAAGATTTCTGGCGATCTGATGCAGGTTTCAAACTGTCACAAATTACTTTCACTTTTTGTTCAGTCTCTTTGATCAAATCAACTCCGTGAATCTTATTCTCACTCAGCTCAGTCTAATATAATGGAATTTGGCATTTTCGACCGTAAAGAGCCTCATACGGTGCCATTTTGATACTAGATTGAAAACTATTATTGTATGCGAATTCAATCAACGGCAAATGCTTTTCCCACGTATTTTCAAAATCAAGAACACAACACCTCAACATATCTTTGAGAACTTGAATGATCCGCTCGGATTGTCCATCCGTTTGCTGATGAAATGCAGTGCTGAAGTGCAATTTTGTGCCTAAAGCCTCTTGCAATTTCTTCCAAAATCGTGAGGTAAATCTTGGATCTCTGTCAGATACAATAGATAGTGGCACCCCGTGCAATCTCACAATTTCAGCAATATATAACTCAGCTAACTTATTGAGTGAGTAATTTGTTCTCACCGGAACGAAATGAGCTGATTTCGTCAATCTGTCAACTATCACCCAGATTGCATCTTTCTTTCCCAGAGATAAAGGTAATCCCGACACAAAGTCCATCGTGATTCTCTCCCATTTCCACTCAGGAATCATAATCGGTTGTAATAAACCAGATAGAACCTGATGTTCAGCTTTAACTTATTGACAAACTAAACACTTCGACACAAAGTCAGAAATGTCTCGTTTCATATCATGCCACAAATAAAACTGTTTCAAATCATTATACATTTTTGTACTCCCCGGATGAACAGTCAAACGACTATTGTGAGCTTCATTCAAAATCATCTGAATCAATTCTGAATTCTTCAGAACACAAATCCGATTTCTGAATCTCAAACAATCATTACTATCAACTTGAAATTCTGAATCCGAATTCAATTCACATTGGGCTCGTTTTGCTATCAACTCATCATCAATTTTCTGGGCATCACAAATCTGATGTACAAACATCGGTCTTACTTTCAACTCAGCCAACACTGAATCATCATCACATAGATCTATTTGAGTATTCACAGCTCGCAAGGCACATAATGACTTTCGACTCAAGGCATCAGCAACAACATTAGCTTTACCTGGATGATAATCTATCACAAGCTCGTAGTCTTTAACAATTCTAACCATCTCCTCTGTCTCAAATTCAATTCTTTCTGAGTCATAAAATACTTTAAGCTCTTGTGATCAGTATAAATGTGACATTTCTCACCAAATAGATAGTGACGCCAAATCTTCAATGCAAACACAATCGCGGCCAATTCAAGGTCGTGCGTCGGATAGTTCTTTTCATGCAGCTTTAACTATCTCGAAGCATAAGCAATGACTTTACCTTCTTGCATCAGCACACAGCCCAAACCATTCAATGATGCATCACTGTAAACTATGAATTCTTTACCCGATTCTGGTTGAACTAATATTGGCACCTCTGCCAACAATGCTTTCAACTGTTCAAAATTTTGCTGGCACTTTTCTGACCACTCGAATTTAACATCTTTCTGAAGCAACTTCATCAACAGAGTCGCGATCATCGAGAAGCCTTTCACAAACCGTCTATAGTATCCCACTAGTCCTAGAAAACTATGGACTTCAGACACATTCCTCGGAGGCTTCCATTCTAAAATAGTTGAGATCTTACTCGGATCAACTTGTATTCCCGCAGCTGATACAATATGCCCTAGAAAACTAACCTGACGCAACCAAAACTCACATTTGCTAAACTTTTCATACAATTGCTTCTCACGCAGAGTTTGTAGCACAATTCTCAAATGCTCGGCGTGTTGCGTCTCATCGCAGGAGTAGATCAAGATGTCATCAATGAATACCACAACAAAATGATCCAAATACGGTCTACATATCTGGTTCATCAAGTCCATAAAAACTGCAGGAGCATTCGTTAGTCTGAAAGGCATAACTAAGAATTCATAATGTCCGTACCTCATTCTGAAAGCAGTCTTTGGTACATCTGATTCTTTGACTCGTAGCTGGTAATAACCCGATCTCAAATATATCTTAGAAAACACTGTAGCTCCCTTCAGCTGGTCAAACAAATCATCAATACGTGGCAGGGGATACTTATTCTTTATCGTCACTTTGTTCAATTATCGGTAGTCAATACACATCCTCATAGTGCCATCTTTCTTTTTCACAAACAACACAGGAGCTCCCCAGGGCGAGAAACTCGATCGTGCAAATCCTCTATCAGTCAACTCTTACAATTGAGACTTCAACTCTTTCAATTCCGTTGGTGCCATTCTATACGGAGCTATTGAGATAGGAGTCATTCCCGGCACTAATTCAATTCCAAATTCAACTTCTCGTATTGGAGGTAATCCCGGTAACTCTTCGAGAAATACATCTGGAAACTCACAAACCACAGGTACCGATTCAACTTTCTTTTCAGTCACTTTTGTATTAATCACATATGCCAAATAAACTTTGCAACCCTTTCTCACATAGTTCAAAGCTTTCATCGCAGATACAACAGCTGGTAATCCTTTCATATCACTGGATTCAATTCGAACTATCTCACCATTCTGACTTCTCAATTCAATACTCTTTCGCTTATAATTCACAATGGTATTATGCAAAGTGAGCCAATCCATACCCAGAATTATATCAAATTCATTGAATGGTAGTAACATCAAATTAGCTGGAAAAAAAACATCTCAAAACATTAATGGACAGTTCCTGCATACTTTATCCACCAAGACACACTTGCCTAAGGGGTTCGATACTCTAATCACAAATTCAGTAGACTCAACAGGTAGAGTATTACTTGATACTAGATTCACACACAAATAGGAATGAGTAGAACCTGGATCTATCAATGCAATCACATCAGTATCAAATAGAGTAAAAGTACCAGTAATGACGTCTGGAGATGACGCTTCCTCTTGCGCAGGTATAGCATAGGCTCGGGCAGGCGCTCTCTCCTCTGATCTCACAACTGTATCAGTAGTCCCTCTTTGACTTCTACTCACAATCCTGGTGTTTCTGGGTGGTCTACCCCTAGTCGTCACATTACTCGGTTTCACATTCTGAACATTTTCTTCCTCAGCTAACTTTGGGCAGTCTCGAATAAAGTGATCTCATGATCCACATTTGTAGCAAGTTCTATTATTGTACTTGCCCCAGCATTCTTCCACATGTCGTCTTCCACACTGTCTACACTCAGGCTTGTTGCTTTTAACACTTCCAACACTTGATTCAATCGGAGCTTGCGTTCGTGGACCAACAGTTTGTCTTGCACGGTCTCTACTCGGATGTCCAAATGAAACATTTGAATGATTGCTTGCATCTCTAAATCTTTTCGTCGAAGTTTGAGAAAAGTTACTCATCGATCTTTTTCTTTTATCACGAGCTTCAGAATCAGCTTTCTCTTTTCTTTACTGAGCTCATCGGCTTTACAGGCTCTTTCAACTAACACAACAAATTCATTTATGTCAAGTATCCCGACCAACAACTTAATATCCTCATTCAGCCCTTCTATGAAGCGTTTACACATGGTAGCTTCGGTCGAAACACATTCTCATGCATACTGGCTCAATCTCACAAATTTCCGCTCATACTCAGTAACAGACATGCGACCTTATTTCAACTTGAGGAATTATTTACGTTTCTGATCAATGAATCGTTGACTAATATCCTTCTTTCTGAATTTAGCTTGAAAGAAATCCCAAGTGATTCTTTCTCTCGGAACCACGGATATCAATGTCTTCCACCAGTTATATGCAGTATCCCTCAACAACAAAACAGCACATTTAATATATTCGTCAGGAGTCAACAACACCTCGTCAAATACTCGAATGGTATTCTCAAGCCAAAACTCAGCTCACTCAGCATCATCATCTGCTATGGCCCTAAACTCTTCGGCCCCGTACTTACGGATCTTGTCCACAGGAGGTTTATTCAATCTGATCGGATCTATAAATTGTGGCACAACCGGTACTTGTGGGGTGGAGGTTGTGGAGTAGCCGGATTCGTTCGAACGAACTCTAAAAACCACTCACTCATCATTCGAAAGAAGGCTTGCTTAGCCTCTCCTCCTTCACTACTATCATTCGGCCTAGATGTGGCCGGCGCTGTCTCTTGAGCGGGAGTAGGCGCGTTACTCTCTACATCGTCAGCAACTGCTCAATCGAGATCCATTACTATATGAAAACACATTTTCAACTGTCAGGATTCATCACACTATCGCAATTATATATATGGCATGTATAGCTAGACTCACACACGCTACATTAGTCCGAGAATTGACTAAACCGTAGCTCTAATACCAATAAAATGTAACACACTAACCCGAAACCGTCGCCAAAATAGGGTTAAGAGGCATTACCGAACAATCAGAACATTTCACATCCATATCACAACACTAAGTCATTCATCAATTAAACATATTCAAATTTAAACATCTAGTCCCTTATTACGGTCTATGAGACCTTAAACACGTGTTAAAAAGAGGTCGGGACTAAATCGAACACATACAAAAATTCTTGGAAATTTAAACATTTTTCAAAACTGTAGGGGTCACACGCCCGTGCAGTCAAGCTGTGTGTCTCACACGGCTACCAGACACGCCCATGTGTCCAGGCCGTGCCAAAACAGGGCATACATACTGACTTGTTCACACGGCCACCAGACACACCTGTGTGCTATGGCCGTGTGAAATTTAGCTAGCTACTGACTTGGTCACATGGCAACCAGGCACGCCCGTGTCCCACGGCCGTGTAACCTGCCTAAGCACACTTCGAAGTGGCCCTTGAGCCACACGGCTGAGACACACGCCCGTGTCCCTTGGCCGTGTATGCAAAATAGGCCATTTGCAAGGCCAAAATGCCACCCACACTTGGTTCATACCTACAAGCACATACAAGCCTATTTTCACACACAATTTGGCAACCAATTACATGTCAAATGATCAACTTATCATCCCATCCAGTCTCATTTCTAATCATGTCAACTTATATACCAAATTGCACAACTAAAACATATGCATAACCAAGCATGATTCATCCACAATATCACTAGATCACAATGGCATCAATCCATCACTAAGCTTACCATTCATAAGACATTTTCATTGCTATCGTTTATCTAGCCACATCACATGGCTATTTACACATCTCAAGCATGTTTCAAAATAACTAGTCTATACATGCCATATTCAAATATACACATCTTCAGAAGTACCAAAATAGATTGCCGATAGTGTGATAGAGATGCTGACGATGTAACATCCCGATTTAGGGCCTAGTCGGAATAGTGGTGCGAGACCACAAATCTGAGGCATAAGTATGATTTTTTGAGGTCTATGCCATGTTTACATGCTAGTGTGAAAGTTTCATGAAGCAATTTTGTTAAATTGTGGTTGAACTGTCCAAAAGGACTAAATTGCAAAAGTTGCAAAATGTGAGATTCTAGAAGCTATTTGTGTGAAATTGCTTTATAATATCAATTAGAAGTCCTTAATGAGTAATTTCCACAATTTCTAATTTTTGGACAAATTTGGGCATGGATGAGTTAAATTAGGAAGTTTGTCAAAAAGGGTAATTTGGTCATTTGGCAATTAAATGATTAAAATAGGAGAAAAGATGACAAAATTCATTCATCTTCTTCTTCGAGGCTGCCAAAAATTTGAGAGAAGCCATTGTTAGGGCTCTTCAACTTTTCAAGCTAGCTAGTAAGTGTATTCTAGCCCGTTTTTGATATTTTTCGTATTTTTGAAGTCCTAGTAGCATGAGTAAGTTATTTTTAGCTATATGATGAGCTAAAATGGATGTTCAAAAATGTACCCATGTATGACATGCATGTATTTTGATGTTTTATGGAATAATATGAAAGCTTGATGTTGTAGAAACATCTTTTACTAAGTGAATTCCATGAAAAATGCATGTAGGGACTAGTTTGTGAAAGTCTTGAGTTTGGTCATACATGTGAGAATTAGTGAGAATTGATGATAGCTTTAATTGAGTAAGTGATTTGGCTAAGCATGAAAGGCTAGAAAGTTGAATAAAAATCACTTTACCGGCCTTGGGGCAAAAGTGTAAATATGAGAAAGATTAGGGGCAAAATGGGGATTTTGCTAAAGTATGAGATAAAGGTCAATTTAGTCAATATGTGTATTGAATGTGTTGATTTTTCATTATAGATCAAGAAAGACGAAGCCCGAATCGAAACCGAGGCAAAGGCAATGTTGTGGACTAAATTGCACATCTCCATACTTTTTGAGTACCGAGGTAAGTTTACGTATAAACGATGCATTATGCATATACTTTGTAAATGCTAGCTAGAGTATAGCATGGTTGAGAACATATATGGTTCATGTGGAATGAATGAGTTAGTTATAGTGAACGAATGAATGAATGAACTACAAAGTAGATATGTGAATGTGTAGTGATAATGCTTGATGGTAAGCTAAGTGCGATGCTACCCCAATACTTAGCAATGATGAGCTGGGCTATGTGCGATGCTATCGTTAAGTATATTGTTTAGTGGGCTAAGTGCGAGACCTCTATGATTACCTTATTGGTAGGCTAAGTGCGATACCACCTTATTGTATCGATTGTGGTAGGCTAAGTGCGAAACCACCGAGAGAGTAGCTGTGTGGATGTATTAGTGAGTAGTGTAGATGTGTGGATGTGTTATTGTGAAATAATGATGTGTTGTATATTGTGTAAATGCGATATTGAATGCAGGGATGCATGTTAATGGTTATGAGTATGTGACTCATGATGTGTTGGAAATGTGGTGAGGGATAGAAAGAGTAAGCATAGTTGTGAATTACTTATGTTAGTATAATGCTAATTGTTGCTTAGCTTATATTATGATGTTTAATTGTTTATGTGTAAACTCACTAAGCTCAAAGCTTACTCCCTTTCTTTTCCCTTGTCTTATAGAGTGACAGAGTTGAATCGAGATACGCGGATCAATTGGAAGATCGCCCACACTATCAGCACACTCTGGTACATTGGATTAAACATTTTGTATATGGCATGTATAAGGGCTAGACAAGTTAGTGATTTTTGGTTGTAAATGGCTAAGTCATGTTGGCCTTTAGATGGATAATCTATTTTGTATAATGTCATAGTTGTTGGCTATTTTATTATATGAAAAGATGTATTTATCCATGTAAGATTGTGTTTCAAATTGAGTTGATTATGGATGTGTTGGATGAGTACATGTTGTGTATGCTAGGGGGGTGAGAAGGGGCATGACAAATAGCTTTGTTCTTGTCCACGTGGGTAGACACACAGGCGTGTGTCTAGACCATGTGTGACACACGGTCAGCCCATGGGCGTGTGACTTGGCCGTGTGTCCCCTGCATGTTAGTATTTTAAGTCAGATTAGACCACGGACTAGTCACATGGACGTGTGCCTAGGACGTGTAACACCCCAAACCCGGCCCAAACACCACGACCGGATCTGGTATGTCACTAAGAAAAATTTTGGAAGAACATGTCGTATTTTCAAAAAAATATTTTTTTCTAAAGTTTATCTTCTTATTCGAGAGAAATTTAATAGTTGATAGTTTAAATAAAATATGCCTTTATAAATTAAAAACCCAAATTTAAATAGATACATTAGTTCAATAAGAATTTAAAGAACTAAAAGTAATTAAAGCCCAAAATAAATCAAAACATAAACTAGTGGCCCACAGCCTTATTACAACGAGATTTAAAATCCATTAATTAAAAATATAAAGTATTAACTTGAGTCTTTTTGCTAAATCCACATATTCTTCTGCATGGCCACCTTGCGTACCTCTCCGGCCCGGTCCGAAGCACTAGGTATCACCTGAAATGTTAATTAAAAGGGTGAGTCGCGAGACTCAGTGTGCAACCCTCATGCACCACTTGATTTTGGGCCTTAAGCCCGTTAAACAAAGTAAACAGTTTAATACTCATAATAGAAATTAATAACAAATAATATGCAAGGCCTAACCCGTTTGCCTAGGTTTCCATCCGCTACACGCCCGCACTCAACCGCCGTACACACCATTGGGGATTTCTACAACTGACCCACACCGCTACACACCATGATGGCAGTCATGCTGCTCATCCACATATGATGGCTGAAGCCCTTATAACATATAATGGCCAAAGCCCGTATAACATTTAATGGCCGAAGCCCGTATAACAGTTCACGGCATTAGCCGCTACATCAGATCACGGTAAAACCGCTACACATATAATGTATAACTTCCTCCTTTCATCAACCCAACCCATGCAATCACATACAAGCATTTTACTTATAACATATAAACAGATTATTTACTAACCTGGTGAACTGCTTTTACCCTCCTTGGGCTTTCATCAATAAATCGAGATGTCGGCAATTATCAAAACATATAAATCTTATGATCATGCATTTTATGATTAGATCTAGATGGTGGGGAAGTATTACACACCTGATATCGCAAAATCCAATATTCTTAGTCGATGTCCTTGCTATCCGGATCTATTATCCTCAATGTAAAGCCTTGCTCAAAAGCCGAAAAAACACACAAATATTTAGCCCCTTCAACAGTCGGCCAAGGTTAATAAATCCCAAATTACACGTTAAAACTAATAGATCCCTTACCTTGAAATCCCAAAAGTAACACGATTCTATAACTTAGAGATCTATGCGATTGACTCCACTAAAGTTCCCTTGATTTCTACGCACAAGAAGGCACCACAGTATAATTCGGCAATCACAGGAGATGAGATCTAGGGATTTCAGCTTTTAGGAAAATCCTGAAAAAAGTATGAACAAGAGAAAGCTGATGTGTCTTTGGCTTTTAAAATACTTGAGTGAGAAGTTTCGGTTTCTGACAGGAAAAGAGAAGAAGAAAAGAAAACAAGGAAGAGACTTGAAGATTTCGGCTTAGGAAGAAAAAGAATGGAAAGAGTTTCGGCTTTTGAATCAAAGTGAAGATGAGGGAATAGGCTTAGAAATTTTGGCTTTTGCAGAGAATAAAGAAGAAGATAGAACTTTAGGAGTTTTCGGCTTTTACTCAGAGAAGAAGAGAAAAGAATGAGAGAAAAAACCCAAATGCCGAAATTGAAGAGATATTCCCCCTATTTATAGAAATTTCGGCACTTACCTAACCTTGCAGATAAATCCTATCTTTTCTCCTTTATCTTAATCTACTAGCTCATCTAAAAGAGACTTAATTATCTCTAACTCCTCCCTCCTTTATCAGCATATTATCCACATATTTTAATCATTAAAATCCCTAAATTTTAGCCTTTATCTGCTTATTATCCACATAAAATAAATTCTTAAATAATAGCCTTTATCTGCTTATTATCCACATATTTTAAACATTAAAACCCCTAAATTTTAGCCTTCTTGCCATCCACTCCACCTAATCCTAATGCCCAAAATTTAGCTAACTTAAATTAAAAGAATTGGGCTCCATGAAACTTAAATTTGGGCCCCTTACTCCCTTGTGTGGCGTCACCTCCTAAGATTGGGCCACAAGCCTACTTTGGTATTTTAAACATAGATACTACCTTTTAAACCCTATAATGCCCAAACAGATAATTTTAATCAAGGCCTCTACCTAAGCCTGAGCCCAATTTGGACCCCTAACACTTAAATTAACACATTAAACATATCCACCCATTAAACGCATAGGCCCAAAAATTTAGGATGTTACAGTTCTACCCCCCTTAAAGAAATTTCGTCCTCGAAATTTCCAACTAACTATTAATCGTACTACCCAAGTCTCACCATTATGCTTTCGCTGCGCACTCTAATTCTAAAGTCAAAATAAACACTTAGTATACTATGGTAGGGTACGCACCGATATTTGCATCTAAAGCGTCCTCGTCCCCTTGTACTCATGCTATCGGTTCGCGTTTATCTGTTTAGAAATTTTATGAATTATTAATTTTCTTCCGCTGATTAACCACGAACAGTTTTATGAATAATAGTTTAAGAGTAGTTCTTTCGAATTCGCATTCACAATACAGTCTCAAGTTTGTAACCTCTAACTAAAATAAAACTCATACATCATACAAATAACATCCAAGCACTTACATTCTTCACGTAAAGGTGTTTTCGTTGATTCACTACCCAGGGGTATTTTCGTAATTTTATCCTACAGGGGTATTTTCGTAATTTTTCATAATAAAGTTCCTTGTTGATTTCGTGAAGTAAGGGTATTTTGGTAATTTTGCAACCCAGGGGTATTTCGGTAATTCTGACATCCATGGGTTTTTCGGTCATTTTGCACATCAGGGTACTTTAGTCATTTTACAAATTAGAGATATTTTGGGAAATTTTACAAATCAAAGGTATTTTCAAAGGAAAATTTTACAAAACTAAGAAGTTTTTTTTTTTTTTTGAACAGGGGTGTCTTGGAGAATTTGATTTCAGGGGAACAATAATAGTGTTCAGGTGTTTGTGGGTTTGTTGTCATGTGTTGTGTGAGTTTTTCTTTGCTAAGGAAAATTTCGTTGACTTTGTAAATCGGGGTGTATTTGCAAATCATGAGTATCTTGGTATTTGTTTTCGAAGTAAGGGTGTTTTAGTAATTTGTAAAAATAAGATGGCTGGTCCCTTCCGGGTTTTAATTATAAGGTTTAGCCTATCAACAAGTCCTGATGATTAGGGTGAACAGTCACTAGCACCAGGTAGGATTCTAGCGAAGAGGAGGTGAGTCACTAGGACTGCTTAAATACCAGGCTCTTCCGGATCCAATCCTAGACATGCGTATGCTTGTTACCACACCTTAGTCTTGCGACTCGTTCACGGTTTTGTTTAGTGAAGTTAAGTCTTATGAGATTTTAAGAGTTGTTTCAGCTAGGCCTAAAGTCCATCAAGTTCTAATCTAACTAATCTACATCCCATAAAGCCCACATATATTATATCACACAATGGTTCGTAATACTTACAGCGGACTTGGGCCGAGACGCAGTGCCATCTTTGAGCTAATGCACCTATTATCATTTAAAAACATTCATGTTTTAAAAGCTCATCTTTAGGAAACGTTTTGAGCCCAAAAAAACCCCAGAGCCGAGTTTTGAACCGGGCTCGATATTAAATTGTAACACCCCAAACCCGCCCAAACACCACGACCGGATCTCGGTATGTCACTAAGAAAAATTTTGGAAGAACATGTTGTATTTTCTAAAAATATTTTTTCTAAAGTTTATCTTCTTATTCGAGAGAAATTTAATAGTTGATAGTTTAAATAAAATATGCCTTTATAAATTAAAACCCAAATTTAAATAGATACATTAGTTCAATAAGAATTTAAATAACTAAAAGTAATTAAAGCCCAAAATAAAACAAAACATAAACTAGTGGCCCATAGCCTTATTACAACGAGATTTAAAATCCATTAATTAAAAATATAAAGTATTAACTTGAGTCTTTTTTCTAAATCCACATGTTCTTCTGCATGGCCACCTTGCGTACCTCTCCGGCCCGGTCCGAAGCAATAGGTATCACCTGAAATGTTAATTAAAAGGGTGAGTCGCGAGACTCAGTGTGCAACCCTCATGCACCACTAGATTTTGGGCCTTAAGCCCGTTAAACAAAGTAAACAGTTTAATACTCATAATAGAAATTAATAACAAATAATATGCAAGGCCTAACCCGTTTGCCTAGGTTTCCATCCGCTACATGCCCCCGTACCAACCGTACACACCATTGGGGATTTCTACAATCGACCCACACCGCTACACACCATGATGGCAGTCATGCTGCTCATCCACATATGATGGCCAAGCCCTTATAACATATAATGGCCGGCCCGTATAACATTTAATGGCCAAGCCCGTATAATAGATTCACTGGCATTAGCCACTACATCGATCACGGTAGAAACCGCTACACATATAACGTATAACTTCCTCCTTTCATCAACCCAACCCATGCAATCACATACAAGCATTTTACTTATAACATATAAATGATTATTTACTAACTCGGTGAACCGCTTTTACCCTCCTTGGGCTTTCATCAATAAATCGAGATGTCGGCAATTATCAAAACATATAAATCTTATGATCATGTATTTTATGATTAGATCTAGATGGTGGGGAAGTATTACACACCTGATATCGCGAAATCCAATATTCTTAGTCGATGTCCTTGCTATCCGGATCTATTATCCTCAATGTAAAGCCTTGCTCAAAAGCCGAAAAAACACACAAATATTTAGCCCCTTCAACAATCGGCCAAGGTTAATAAATCCCAAATTACACGTTAAAACTAATAGATCCCTTACCTTGAAATCCCGAAAGTAACACGATTCTATAACTTAGAGATCTATGCGATTGACTCCACTAAAGTTCCCTTCAGATTTCGGCACAAGAAGGCACCACAGAAGTAATTCGGCAATCACAGGAGATGAGATCTAGGGATTTTGGCTTTTAGGAAAATCCTGGAAAAAGTATGAACAAGAGAAGGCTGATGTGTCTTTGGCTTTTAAAATACTTGAGTGAGGAGTTTCGGTTTCTGACAGGAAAAGAGAAGAAGAAAAGAAAACAAGGAAGAGACTTGAAGATTTCTGGCTAGGAAGAAAAAGAATGGAAAGAGTTTCACTTTTGAATCAAAGTGAAGATGAGGAATAGGCTTAGAAATTTTGGCTTTTGCAGAGAGAATGAAGAAGAAGATAGAACTTTAGGAGTTTTCGCTTTTACTCGAGAGAAGAAGAGAAAAGAATGAGAGAAAAACCCAAATGCGGAAATTGAAGAGATATTCCCCTATTTATAGAAATTTCTAAGACTTACCTAACCTTGCAGATAAATCCTATCTTTTCTCCTTTATCTTAATCTACTAGCTCATCTAAAAGAGACTTAATTATCTCTAACTCCTCCCTCCTTTATCAGCATATTATCCACATATTTTAATCATTAAAATCCCTAAATTTTAGCCTTTATCTGCTTATTATCCACATAAAATAAATTCTTAAATAATAGCCTTTATCTGCTTATTATCCACATATTTTAAACATTAAAACCCCTAAATTTTAGCCTTCTTGCCATCCACTCCACCTAATCCTAATGCCCAAAATTTAGCTAACTTAAATTAAAAGAATTGGGCTCCATGAAACTTAAATTTGGGCCCCTTACTCCCTTGTGTGGCGTCACCTCCTAAGATTGGGCCACAAGCCTACTTTGGTATTTTAAACATAGATACTACCTTTTAAACCCTATAATGCCCAAACAGATAATTTTAATCAAGGCCTCTACCTTAGCCTGAGCCCAATTTGGACCCCTAACACTTAAATTAACACATTAAACATCTCCACCCATTAAAAGCATAGGCCCAAAAATTCAGGATGTTACAGGACGTGTGAGTTATTCAGTGTTGGCCATGGGCTAGCCACATAGGCGTATGTCTAGACTTTAAGGCTGTGTGAAGTAGTCAGTGTGCACCACGGGTGGTGAGCACGGGCATGTGACCTAGCCGTGGGACTTTGGCAGAATGGTTGAGTTTTGTGCACGGGTTGTGGACATGGGCGTGTGTGACTACACACGGGCGTGTATCATCTAGCACGGGCATGTAGTCCCTGTCTAGATGGAGGAAATTTTTGAGATAGTAAGAGTTTCCGATATGGTCTCGAGAGCCCTCGTGTGTTTGAGTAAGGCCTCGTAACTCGAAATGAGGTTGTCATGGTGAGAGTAGTCACGTTGAGCCTAAGTGGCGACCAAGTAGTTTTAATCCGGTAACGCCTCAGACCCGGTTCCGGCGCGAATTACGGGTAAGGGGTGTTACAGACGATCCCCGAATCTGAGCTAGCTTTACTGACACTGTAAAATAGAGAAACATATCACACAGTAAGCTTTCAAAAGCTTAGTAAGTTCGAAATACAATACATACAACTCTATAATATCTTATCAACATATAATTAAACCATCACTTAGATAAATGCACAATTAAGCACATCATCAATCTCAACTATATGCTCAAATATCTATTCCTACAACTTTTAAAATCATCATCAACCACATAGGTTCAAACGTACCTTGATCAACACATAGTTACTCACCATTCGTGCTACTCAATAGCTCGATATTACATCTCGTTCAATCTTTGCTATTCTTTTGATTTATTCGCACACTTAGTGCTAAATTCATGATCGAAACATAATCATCATCGCACACTTAGTGTCTGGATATAAAATCAAACTTAATTCGGCATCGCACACACAGTGCCTATCGATAAAGCCGAAGCTTCTATTCCTTCGGACACACAGTGCTACTCATCTTAGTCTTGATTTCAATTACGCACACTTAGTGCCACATTTCTCAATCTCATATTAACATTTCTAACTTAATAATTATACATTCATTCAATTTCCATCACATAGATATCATTTAACAGCTAGTATTATATCCGAACTTACTTCGGACGTCGCAGTACCAAAACGGTCGATTAATCGAGCACTTTGTCTTTGCCTCGATCTCGATCCGAACTTCTCCTTTCTTGGTCTTGAATTTGGCCAAAAGCTAGCCGAATGTTTGAAGAGTTCAAACCCTTTCTTTTCTTTATGATTTTCGGTGGTGGATGAGTCAAAAAGATGAACAAATGTTTTATTTTTATGTTTTAATTAACATAATATTACTATTACCAATTTACCCTTCCATCTATCAAATAAGACAAATAAACATTAAGGTTATTATGCCATTTAACCATCCACTAACTTGTAAAGTGGTTTAATTGCCTCATAAGGCCTCCGCATTTAAAATCCACATCAAATAAGTATCTTTTCATAAAGCATGCAATTTTTGCATTTAATACAATTTAATCCTTTTCTCAAATTATACACTCAGACGGCCAAATTAACTCACGAAACTTTAGCACATGCTTAATCACACATAATAAACACAGAAAATAATATTAAAATCCGACCTCGGATTTGTGGTCTCGAAACCACTATTCTGACTAGGGTCTAAACCGGACTGTTACACGACTGATTAGCAAACAATCCACGAATTCATTAATACTAAATCGAACAATGCACATAAACTTACCGCCACTAAAATGATCACACGCACAAATCAAATCGCTGAAGCAAAAACCACCGTTTCACCGTCTTCTCCTACACAATACATTTATAGAGAATTAATTTCCCTTACTACACACACTAGGAATTCAAGCGAGAAGAAAAACCCAAACAGCTTACTGAAATCAAAACCTTTCGACAAGTGGAGTCCCCCACTTACCTGATCACGTGTAAAACACCGAAATTTTGAAGTGCACGTGAAGAATAAAAAGGGTGAGCAGATTTGAAAGGGGAAAATGAAAGAAAGAGAGAACAATGGAGGAAGGCAAAAACTTACATCAAAAAATTTTGAAAGAGAGAGAACAGGAAAAATAAAATAAAATAAAATACAAATTTAGGTTAACTCCCCTCCTCATCCACTAATAGCCTAATCCCCCAACATCTTACCCACTAACCACATCTAACTACCTCAGACTTTTAACTCCACCCAAACTCTCTCAGACAACCGAAGCAAAAATTATCACCTCCACTCACGCAGGGATTCAAACACAAGACCTCCAGCAAGTTAACTTCTTACCACTCAAACCACCAAGCTCATTCTAATATGAATTTACTAAAGATAAAATATAAGTCGAACCTCCAAGGAGTAAGCTAGGATCAAAATAGCAAAAATTTTCAATTATGGGACTTGAACCCAAAACCTCATATACATACCCAGAATACTTAACCACTAAAGCAAATACTCATTATATTAGATTTCACAAAACAAGTTTAAATTAATCGGGGCGTTATAGCCATCTTGGTGGCCAATGTAATATTTGGAATTCGAGCTTAACGTCTAAACCAAGTTAGGAAGGTTACATTAAATCTCATAAGTTTTATCTAGGTTATATCTATTTTGTGCGTTGTTAATTATGCTTGTAACCATTTTGGTTTTATTGCATTTGTAAGATTATAATTATATCTCTTTGTTAGTAGTACTTATATCTCTTTTAAAAATAATTGTTAAATTTCAGTTTCTACCTATATAATATGTGAATTTTAATCTGGTGTAAATTAAATTTTTGTTTTAATTTAATTAGATATAAATTATTATTATTTTGATTTAATTGTATACATCTAAAGAAAACTTACATATGAGACATTAGCGTGTTGACGAAAGCTAAGTCTTTCAGATTTTGAGCTCCTATGTTCGGTTCTCACTATGCCCAGATGTCATGGGTGGGTTTCCTCTTAAATATTACATATTTAAGTCCTATCATGTGTGAGTATTGTTCAACTTTATTTTGATTTAAATTTGTTTCCAATTTTTAATCCATTGTGTTTTGTGTATATTTGTAAACCCTTTAAAGAAACTTATGAAAATTGAACTAAAATAAAAATTTCTTACATATAATTGTAAAATATCAAACTTTTTGCGTAATATTACGCATTAAGGGTGTAACTTATACCGTATTTCATTTTCGAAATTGAGATAAAAACTAAAATGTTAAGGGTGTATTTTATGAAAACTAAAAGTTAACCACTAAATGAATCATTTTAATCTTTGTATTATTAAAAATAATTAAATAATACTAAACGGGGATAGAGTTAATGTTTATTGTTTAAAAAATATCATTTATTGTTTAGAATTAATATTTCTAAAGTTTTTATGGGTATGTAAATAAAATCTTTTATTTAGAATTAAACTGCAATTAAAAAAAATTAAGATATTTTTTATATAATAAATATCAACTCCGTTATAATTTAAACTTGTTTAATTCTTTTTAATAATATAGGAACTAAATTAATTTATATAATAATAAAGAAATTAATTTGACCCAATCCCTACGTCAAATTCTTAGTTACTTTAACCCTAAGAAAAGTATAATTTGTTTCATTCTATAGGGATTTTATCTTAATTTTAAAAGAATTTTAATGCTCCTCCTTTATGTCCCTTTCTTTTTCACAAATTTCCTTTTAGAAACTTTATTTTCACAATTTTATTTATTTTATCTCTCTCTAAATTGCTGCACATGTACATTTATTTCAGTATACAATGTCTTTCACATGGGTCTTAATTATATCTTGAATAACGATTGAGCTGTACAAATTGGAAATTGGTGGCATATAACATACGTAAAATTGGAATGTCAAACTAATCAGGTAAAATTAGATCAATTCGATTTTTTATTAATTTTGTTAAAAATGTTTTTTATTAAATTTAAAAAAATTACAAATAATTATAAGATTTAAATGTTTGACCTCATTTGTTAAGAAAATTATTAGTTAATAGAGCAATTGTATATTTTATTAGAAACTTACTCTGATTAAGATTCACATTTAATATTAAAAAAGTTGTCTAAATATGTCGATTAAATATTAGTTCGATTGGCATGAGTATTGTTGTCAATACAGGAGAACATTAAAACGCATTATCCTCATATTTATGTAATGGGATGGTTATGAGTAGTTTTATGCATTGTATAAAAAAATTAAATATGATCAGACTCAGTAATAAGATTAGACCCTTTAATTATTACTTTAAATTAAATATGATCAGACTCTATAATAAGATTATTTAAAAAAATTGACTAAATTTATTTAGAGTAATAATTAAAATTTTTATTTAATATTTAAATGACAATCTTATCACATTTTTCCCTATAGTAATAAAATACTAAAAAAGTTAAAATTTAATCTTTAATGCATTATATCGAAATTAAATGTTTCTTTAATTGCAATATTAATCTTAAATTACGTCTACTACACTCAACTGTACTTATTAAATGAGGATTGTTTCTCTTTTTACTCTCTAGTTTACATCTCATCGATAGAAGTAATAATGAAAAATATAATATTAATAAAAATCCAATGTAATTAATGCTAAATAAATAGCACTAATAATTTGTTGGATTTCCCATTTAAATTACTTTATTTTATGTTTGTATATACATTCACCAAAATAAATATTACGAATTTTATTTAGAACAAACTACACATTTGATCATTCAACTTTCAAAAGTTCTTTTTTTGGTACTAAAAAATATATATATATTTTTTAGGCCCAGTCATTGAAAATCATTTTCATTTTAGTCATTACAGTTAAAAACTATTTTCATTTTGGTCAACTGTTGTTAATTCAATGTTATTGTATATTCATTTTAGTCACCCAACTTTAATAAATTTTTATTTTGGTCACTCATTTCTTTTTCTAAATTTACTTCCTTTTTTTCAGAAAAAGAAAAAAATTGAGTTTTTTCAAGAAATCGAGTTATTCAGTTGTGGAGATAAGACCTAAATTTTCCCTACAACTCAACTACTTATAAAAAATTATGTTTTTCCTGCAAAAACCCAAGTAATTCACTGGAAAAAAAAACCCAATTTACCCTTATTACGAAAAAAAATTATTTTAAAAGAGGAGAAAAGAAAATGAAAAAGATAAAATATTTTTCTTGTAAAAATCCAAGTTTTTACTATAAAAAATTAAGTAATTCTCTGTAAAACCAAGTTTTTTTTTCCTTTTACGGAGAAAAGGTTTAAAATTAATTCTAGAAAATGAAAAAATTAAAGGAAATTAAAAAGATAAAATTATTATTCCTATAAAGATTATTTTTTCTTATAAAACCCATTCAATTCCTTGTAAAACCCCAATTTTTTTTCTTTTATTGGAAAAAAACTAAAACTAATTTAAATAAGAAAAAAATAAAGAAAATTAAAAAGATGAATGATATTTCCATGTAAAAACCTATAAACCCAAATTTTCCTAAGTAAAATTAATTCTAAAGAAATTAAAAAGATAAAATAAGTGACCAAAATAAAAATTTATTAAAGGTAGGTGACCGAAATGAAAATTTACTAAAGTTGGGTGACAAAAACGAAAGTACAATATTATTTAATTAATAAAAATTGACCAAAATGAAAACAATTTTTAACTGTAGTGACTAAAGTGAAAAATGATTTTCAATAACCTTGCCAAAAATGAAAATTTTTTATTTTTTGATTCCCAAAATAAAAAAAAAAATTGAAAGTTGGATGACCAATTATGTAGTTTACCCTTTTATCTATAATCATCGATGTGATTTTTCCTTTTTAGTAAGATCAAAGTTTCTCATTATGCGCAATTTGCAATATATATATATATATATATATATATATATATATTATGTGTGGGTTTTTTTCAATTACTTTTTTGTGTTGGGTTAAGTTCTTTCCATACAAAGTTTGTTTCTATATTGAATATGGTTGAATATATAACTATTTATAATTATTTTTAAACTTTTAAAAACATACTATCACAATTTTATTATTGAATTTTAAATTATTTTCAAATAAAATTTTAACTTTTTATAACTATTATCGAACTTTTTTTTGAGGTAAACTAATTTTAAACTTTTAAAAATATACTATTACAATTTTATTATTAGAAACTTGTTAACTATGTTGAAATAATTTTTTAAAAATCATTTACCAATTAAATAACTTAATGAACTTTTAAATTAATCAAATTTATGTAAAAAAAAAAAACTTTAAAGAGGAGATGATGATGATAAGTCAAGTCGGGTAGTGGTTTAGAAAAATTTAAATCTCTCCATCCAAGTCTATATTTGCTAGACTTAGGGCTAGTTTGGATGGGCGGTGTGTTTACCTCCGGTGAGGTTAAAAATAGCGGTGGCGGTGAGATTAGTTACTGCAGCGGTGAGATTGGACACTGTAGCAGTGAGATTAGAAATAGCGGTGGAATGTGTGTTTGGATTCAAATGCAGCTGTAGCGGTGAGGTGAGAATATAAAATGACAATTAAGGGCATTAGATTAGAATTGATATAGAATAGAAGTTTTTAAATTATTTTACTTATATAAAATTATTAAAGTATGTGAATTTATAAATTTATTTAATAAAATATCAAAATGTATCTGCCAATATTTTATTATAAATATTTTAATGAATTATATAATCAATTTAAATTATTTATTAGATAAAATAAAAATTATTTTTAATTTTTTATAGTTAAATATTCTTTTATAACAATGATAAATATTATTTTTGCAAATAGTAACATTATACTTGGATCAAATTTTGAAGTATCTAAACGAATGATTTTTAATAAAAAAATATAGTAACATAAGACATAACAAGTTTCATTATTACTAGAAATTAGATTATGATACAAAATTATTTTTACATATATTGATTCATTAAACTATTTGCAATGGTTTCCCTTAATATTGCAATTTCAAGGTCACTTTCATCATTAGAAGAACTCGATTCACCTCTATCAAAATGGCTGTAGAAGTCTATGACAAGAAATTAATGAAAAATACCTTCAAAAATCAGATTATTGCAAATGAAAGTCATATGAAGTTAATACTCATGAAAGTTTTTTGTCAAATATCATATAAAGCAACAATTTTGCTTAATCTCCATTACTTCAAGATCCAACCAAAGAATAACATTTTTTCTTTTAAAGTATAAAACAACATAAAGGAACCAACTATAGATGAGTGTAATTTTATTCTATTAATGTGAAATTACAAAGACTCAAATGGCATTAGAGTCAAAGCCGAGAACTCTAGGCAGCTATGTAGCTCAACTCTTCATTTTGCATGAATATGAGTGTAGGATATGAATCTCCAAATACATGAAAAACTTATGTCAAAATTAACTAAAGGAGAAATTTTAAGGTCAGACAAGAACAATGGTGAACTATTTGTACCTAAAACAACATAATAAGGCTTGTTATTTTTATTTTTATTTTGGAAAAAGGGAAAAACCACAATGTCCAAAACAAAATGCAGAGGATATACCACCAGCCCAGAAAATAAAAAGAGATGTAATAAAATTTACCATATAAACATAAATTAAAGACCCTACTTGGAAGGTATTAATAATGGGATGAAGAGCAAAAGAGAGCTTCCCCTGCAAAAGAAAGCATCAATGTGTACCACTGTGGAATCTCTTTTGACTTAAACAAACATACCAAAACATAAAGCATTTTCATTAAATCTCCCTCTCCAAATCTCAAATTTCTCACATCCCACTGTAACTTGAAGCTCTCACAGACATTTCCTCAAAAACAAAGCATTCATTTTCAAGGACCAGAGCCCCATAACTTGAAGTTTTCCAGCCCTTTAAGCTAGCCGTCATCATGTACTCAAAGACATAAACCTACACAAGTATTAAGCTAAAAGTAAGCAAAGAAAATACCTTAAAAAAACCAAGCAAGCTTAACTCCATGAGAAGCAAAAAGAACGCTTTGGACCAAAAGTTTTCAACTTCAACGCATGAGATTGAAGGCACAAAAACAAACTTTTGAAACATGCAAAATAAAAAAGGCAAAGAAACCCACAAGTTCAAAATTCATGGCTTTAGATTCCTCAAAGTTAAAGCTTTTTGGAAAAGGAAAAAAAAAAAGAGGTGGAAACTAAAAATCCATGATTTTCAACGTCCTAAAAAAAGAGAAAAATGGGCAAAGAGGATGAAGAAGAATAAAGAAAAGGAATAAAAAGAGGGTGTTTTCAACTGCATTCACCTGTTAAATCCCAAAAAGAAAAAAATGAGAAGACCTGGGCTTTGCCATTAGTGCTGAAAACTGGGGAGATCGAGACCTGGAATTGCTTCGACTGGAGTTCCCTTTGCATATGGAAAGTATGGGTATTTTTGTCTAATGAAAACACCAACTGCTCACTGACTTTTAATTGCTGCTTTCACTCCCAGTTGATTTTCAGCAGACCAGTGTGGTGGAGATGGATTTCCACTGAACTTTGCTATTGAACCAAACAGCACAGCAGTGCGGTGGGCAGCAATTATTTAGGCCAATCTCACCACACTGAAGAAAAACGGGCATCCAAAGGAGCCCTTAGTCCGACACAAATAACTCATTTTTTTCTATTTTAAAAGTAGTATAATATTAGAAAAATATATTAATATTTTATAATTATTAAATTTAATATTTAAAATTTAAGAAATAAAAATCAGCTTATCTGAAATAAAATAAACTTAGTGAACCAACCTAATAGTCCAACACAAGTAGGTAGAAGAAGAAGAATTCAGTAGCCATGCTGACCTATTAATTTAGCATCTGAATTGCTGTAAACCAGTTGTTAGATCTACCTTAGGCTAGAATTAATTTATAAAGAAAAGGACTACCCCAAAGCAGTACCATCTTCCTTTAAAACTTAATTACAACTCAACACTCAAATTCAATAACACCATCTTTCATTCTAACTTCAATCTAAAAGTTCATGGATTATTTCCACTAATTATTTCTCAAATTTTAATATTATTTGAATTACATATTTTATCACTTTAAACTTTAGATGGCAGTTTGACTTCAGTGTCAAACATATTTAAAATACGCCTACATGCATTAAATTGTAATTTTATTTCAACTTATCTCTCTCACTTTATTCTTTTTAAGAATTTACCTTAAATAATTAATGTATTTATTAAAATCACTCATCAAATTATTACCTGCACTAGGCACTGGGCATGGCTGGCCCCCCATTTGAACTTGTGAAACCCATTAGAGCGCCGTATCGACCATATAGGCCGCAAGATGGGGTAAAATACCCAAAAACTAATTTAATTACAGAAATGGGCTAGTTTCAAAAATATTTACGGAAAAAGACCGTTTTCCCCCCAAAACGCGTCCACGTCAGTGCGTTTTGGGGGGAAACGGCAGCAAAGCGCGTCCCTAGGGGCGCGCTTTAGCCTTCAACGGTAAAAAAAAAACGGCCAATTTTTTTTGACCGTTAGGGGCCCAACGGTAAAAAAAAAACCTATAAAAACCCCCCAACCCTTTTTTTTTACACTTTAATCCTTACTCATTCTTCTCTCAAATTCCTCTCAAATTCCTCTCAAAATTCTCTTTAAGTCCTTCAAACTTCCTCTAAAATTTCGAAATAGTCCTTTAATATTTACAAAAAAGCCCTTCTTAATTATTTTTAATATATTTTTTTGAAATTTTTAAAATTTTTGATCGTATTACAAATGGCCGGGGAATTACTTCGTCTAGACAGCAAGCACATCTCCGTCGAGCAATTGAAAATGGTAAGTTTTTAATTTTAATTTTTCAATATTTATTTAATATTTTTTAGGTCTATGCAATTTTAATTAATTTTTATTTTATAATTTTTAAACAATCAGTAGATCCGGTGTTGGAATGTTATATTCGCAACATGCATGGTCCCCATCGCCGTTGATCGAAAATTACTGCGGAAGCGGGTTTTTGGCACGTGGCCACGATAGGCCGGGGTTCAAGTTGGAGCCGCCTTTGATCGGTGCGTTGATAGAGAGGTGGAGACCGAGACGCACACTTTCCATCTTCCATGCGGAGTATACCATCACTCGGAAGATGTGCGATTCGATTGGGATTGCCGGTGGACGGGTCGAGTCACCGGTTCCGCAACTTCGTGATTGGGGAGCCATATGCTACGAGCTTCGGGTGCCATTCCGATAAAATTCAAGGAGCTCGGATCGAGATGGCCTGTTACGAGACACATTCCGGAGCCGAATGAGGATTCGACCAAAAATAGAAAGAATACGGTATGCTTGGGCATACATTCTTCGAATAATTGGAGGCTATCGATGCCGACCTTTCTAGAAACCTCATACACCTAAGATGGTCTTTGAAACTTGTTGATTTCAGAGCACCGGTGAATTGAGTTGGGGGTCTGCCATGTTATCGAGGTTGTATCGGGAGATGTGCGGGGCGACGCGGCCGAGTAAAGCAAAAATCGGAGGTTGCCTATCGCTACTGCAGTCATGGGCATGGTTTCGATTTCCATTTTTACGTCCTCGACTCGACCACCCATATTCATTCCCACTGATAACGAGGTAAATTTAATGTTATAGTATAATTGTATGCTAAAAATTTATTTAATTAGGTGGAACTATTCGGCGAGTCATGTTAGAATACCTACCTCGCTTGAAGATATACGGCTTCTATTGGACCAACTATTTAATCACAAGTAAGTTTCAATTTAGTATTTATAATATTTTTGTATATAATTAATATTTCTGTAATGTTAATATAGTTTCAATGGACACCGTACGAGGATCCAAAAATTCGGGCAGTAATTCCGGAGGAGTTCTTCCGAAATCCGAACAGTTGGCACGTGAAGGTCCCATTGATCACCTATGCGACCGTGGAGATGCATTAGTCAGATCGAGTTCTGCGACAATTTGGATTCCGGCAACCGATTCCCGTGCCACCTGAGGTGCTCGATGATGAGCACAAAGTGGACTTACGACAGCTGCACACGGATTGGCCAAGATTTTGGTCAGCACATATCGAGACGTGGGAGAACCGGTATGACTATTTACCTATCCGGGAACCGATCATCGTTCCTGAGTTAGCGTGCATGCCGGAATACATGCCATGGTTTAGGATCCATGGTAAGCCGTATCTGTTGTCGGAAGAAGAGAGGCGACGGCAACTTCGTGAACGAAGGAACGCTCGGGGCCTTTAAATCCAATGAGAAGGGGTGATGAGATCGGGGCCATCAACAAATACGACGAAACACGATCCATCGGGCCAAAATTCGGTAAGCGACACCGACATCACAACCTTTACCCTTTATGCCAAAGTGCGCACTACTACCCCTTATATGTATTCTAACCCATATATGTTTCCTTTTCCCATCCGACCCGTGTTGGAATGCATGGCGGGTTTGAGTCCGTTCGACTACTCCGTGGCCACCGATCTTGAGGCCGTCGTCGCGTGTGGGATCAGAGGAGGCGCCGTCGGGGAGCACTTCTTTCTACCAGGCTCCTTCCCCATACGGGATTCAGACACCCCCGCCGTGGTTTATGCAAACACCTCCGGGGTCGTTATTTTATCAAGGTGGGTCGTCCTCGCAACACCTAGAACCAGACCCACTGCCAGAGGAACCTGAACCCCCGCCCGAGGTTCCACGACCGCCGCCGGAAGCTAGAAGAAGGAGGAATCCAGCGCGTAACCGTCGACCACCCCCATGTGGCACTGATTCCGACCGGTATCAACACTGATTCGGACCGGCTTTTTTATTTTTTAATTGTAATATAATTTTTTTAATTTTTTTAATAAAATAGAAGTTGTTTATTTTTATATGTAATTTAATTTTAAATTTTTTAATAAAAGAAAAAAGTTATTTTTTATTTATTTTAATGTAATTTAATTTTAATATCTTTAATAAAATAGAAATGGTTTAATTTTTTTATTATAATTTAGTTTTAATATATTTAATAGGGTAAAATAATAGTTTTTATTTTTTTTTGTAATTTAATTTTTATTTTTTTATTGTAATTTAATTTTAATATCTTTAATAAAATAGAAATGGTTTAATTTTTTTAGTGTAATTTAATTTTAATATCTTTAATAAAATAGAAATGATTTAATACCTTCTTGAAGCGTTTTTGGCCACTGTTTGTTCAGAAACGTCTTCTAAAAATTATTTTGCCAGATACAACTGTCATAAAATTCAATTACTTTTTTGCGCTAATATATTTTGCCCAAAACCCTAAATATATTTTTACCCTAGCCCAGAATATCATACAATAATTGGATCGGGGGGGGGTGGAGGGCAAAAACGCGTCCACGCCAAGCATTTTGCTGGTGATTCAAGAGAAAGCGCGTCCCGTGGGCGCGCTTTGCTGCTGCGTTTTTCCCAAAACGCGCCGACGTGGACGCTGCTTTTGGGGAAACGCCATTTTCCGTAAATATTTTTGAAACTGGCCCTTTTCCGTAATTAAATTAGTTTTTGGGTATTTTACCCCGCAAGATGTGCATAAAGTTGACGTAAAAATGAAAACTCTAGATTAATATACCTTTATATTAATCATAGTTTTAGCATGGACAAAGTCAGAAAATTTTATTGGTGGTTAAAATTAAATTTTATATTTTTATGATAGTAAAAATATAATTTCATCATTTTAGTAATCCGTATCTTTATAATTTTTAAAGAATTAAATCAAATTTTTATCATTTTTAGAGGCCAAAATACAATTTTACTATTGCCAATTTAAAATTTTATAAATTATAAAGAGACTTAAATAAAAAAAAATCATTTTAGGGTGGGTCGGGATCCCTGCCAGTCCCCTGGCTTCACCACTGTGCGTAAGGGTATTATTTATTTATTTATTATGTTTTAGTATATGAGTTAGTAACAAATTAATTTCAATAGATAATTTTTAGCCACTTGCATGTTTTGTTTTAGAAAATGAGAAGAAAATATTCTGAAAGTCTTATTTTTTATTAGAGTTTTTATTTATCTTCCTAGTTTCAAGTTTAAATCTATACAAATTATTTTTTATTTAATGTGTAATTATATAATACATATTATGACACAGCTTTAAACATTTCTCTAATGCCAAATGAGACAAAAATTCACATCTTTTAATGATAATATTAGTTAGAATCTTGAAATTAATATTATAAATAGGATAAAATAATTAATTTTTATATATATCTAAAACGAATTAAAAGATAGATAACTATGATTTTAAGTCATATTTGATAAACCCCATCCCTTTCATCTAAATTTTAGAGATTTGAAGTGTGTTTATTTCTTGACAATTTGTTCAAAGGTTTGCTCAACAAATCAATTTATATCACAATTTTTTTTTAAACAGTTAGCTGTTAAACAAGCATCTCTGGGGAGCACTTTTTGTTGATTAAACCGCTGAAGAAGGAAGGAAAAATTTAGAAAGCTTTGATCTGTTTTTCTATAGAAACCATGTTATTTAACCTTTAAGTTTTCTAGAGTATTTGTATTTGTTTGTATACAAATATTCAAATATAAGTATAATTTAATATATTTAAATAATTTAAAATTTTTTAAGACAATTGCATATACTTATCGAACTAATCTTTCAGCATTAACATATACAACCTAAAAGAACCAGGCTGCTTTATTCAAAACCTATCCATTGTCATTGATATAATTCAGTCAATGTGCTAGCCTTCACCAAGAAGCATAGAGCAAATATATAGTCTATAAGTTATATTAGACGTCTCCCAATGCTAATCTTTATCTAGCCACACCAAAAAAGAAAAAAAAAACCACTTTACAGCCTAAGTTTACTGGCACCTTAATTGAAAGCTTCAACTTAATGGAAAAAGGGGAAATGAATGCAACAAAAATATAATATTCAAGTCTCATATTTACTCCATTTCTGATTCTCTTGGACACAAGACATATTTATATGGATATCAGACTTAAGTCTCTGGGGCAAACTGATAACATTAAAGAAAAAATCTGCAAGAAGCATTGGTTCACGTTTCTTGCTTAAAAATCTATCTACAATACATTTTCTTCATGTTTTTTGTCAAATAAATTAGCTTAACTTTTCAAATGTTCCACCCATTTTGACGACTTCATGTTTCTATCTAAATTATTTTTGGAATTACATTTGTATTATTTATTGAAAAAGCTTTCAAAGGGGAGGCTATTGAAGCCTTAACGGATCAGGGTCAAGAAGATTTAATTAATATGGGCTTGGTATTGGTATTGGATCAGAATAAAGGGCTAGAAACACAAATAGTTGAGGGCAATGAAATGGACTTAAATGAGAAAGAAATGTAGATTTCAATCAATGAAGGGAGCCCAAAGTCAAATCAAAATTCAACATTTTTATCAGAAATAGAGGGACCAAGGGATCGGGTTGCAGCATCTGAAATTGAGAAGGAACTTTTCCAAATAAGACAAAACAAAAGAAATAAGAAAGTGCTGAATAAGAGAATCAGATCTATGCAAGAGATTCAGGATAGAGTGCTCACAACAAAAGAAAAGCTGAAGAGGGATAGGGGAACGAGAAAATTGAAGGGAAGGGGGATTCCAGGAACGACGAAAGCATAGCAAACCTGTCGTTATCGAACTCAAACATCAGTAACAGAAGAAAAATCATTCTTAAAGAAGCGAAGAAAACGTGGGAAGTGGGGAAAATTTTGGGGTTTAGTGTGCAAGGCGATGAGGAGATAGTAATCGAAGAGATAATGAGGGTTGAAGGGCAGCAATAGGGAGCTATCAAAGACAGAGGGAGGAGGAATTCAGGATATTGGTGAGTGGTTGGTTTATTGGATTTTACTTTATTTAATTAGTTCGATTGGAAACATGAGAATTGTCTCCTAGAATATCAAAGGGTTGGGGTCTGTAGCTAAAATGGAAGCTGTCAATAGATTAGTGAGAAAGACTATGGCAAATGTCTGCTTCCTTCAAGAAACTAAGTTAGAAATGGTGTCAGTGGATTTAGTTAGAAAAATTTGGGGCAATGACTGTTTTGAATTTAAATTTGCAGCTGCAATAGAAAGGTAAGGAGGATTGATAAAAGTATGGGATAAGGGTATGTTTACGACCAATATGGAGTTTAGTCGGAACAAGTTTATTGTAATTGAAGGAAAGTGGGTGTGTGAAGGTATGGAGGCAATATTGATTAATGTATACGCTCCTAACAATCTGTGAGATCAAAAAATTCTTTGGGAAGATCTATATGGGTTGAGAAGTCAATTTAGTAGTGCATGGATAGTAGGTGGGGATTTTAACATGGTGAGAAATAGAAGTGAACGAATCATCTGTTCGGGCATAGAGAAGGGGTCAAAGGAGTTTGGTGACTTTATTGATAGATGTAAATTGGTAGATTTGCCGTTATTGGGGAAAAAGTTCACATGGATTGGTCTGGACAATAGACGTAGTAGACTTGATAGATTTTTACTAGAGGAAGAGTGGTTGGTTCAATTGAAAGACTTACAACAGCAAGGACTAAACAGAATGATATCGGATCACATACTAGTTTTGTTGGTAAATGAAACAATCGACTGAGGACCAAGACCTTTCAAGTTCATTAATGCATGGTTTAAAAAGCAAGATTATAGGAGACTAATTGAGAAGGAATGGTCGGGAATGGGTAGTTTAAAAGGGCAAATGGAAGTAAAATTGCGAAAACTCAAGGGAGCTCTCAAGAAATGGAATGTGGATGCTGGAAATGTTTTGGAAAAAAGAATTATTGAAAGCGAAGATAGGACAAAGGAGATTGATGAAGCTAGCGAACATAGAATGTTGACCGAGCAGGAAACGAAGGAATTAAAAAATTTGAACGTCGAACTTTGGGAAGCAATTAAATTTAAAGAATCTATTTGGCGTCAAAAATCAAGGATGACATGGTTAAAAGAAGGGGATGCTAATTGTGCTTTTTTTTCCATAGAGCAGTTAAAATCAAGGCTAAAAGAAAGATGGTGTATAACTTGAAAATTGGGGGTCATTGGTACAAGGAATCTAAGGAGATAAAATAGGGACTGTACAATTTTTTCAAAAACTATTTTAATTGCCCAGCAAGAAAGTGGAAAATGGAATTGGATCTGAAGTTCAGAATACTTAATGAGGAGATGGCTTTGAGATTAGAGGAACCATTTTCGATGGATGTGATTAAAGAGGCTGTTTGGAGTTGTTATGAATCGAAAGCACCTGGACCGAATGGTTTTAATTTGTGTTTTTTTAGAAAAAGTTGGGAGATTGTAAAGGAGGATCTATTTAGATTGATGTCTGATTTTTTCATATCACGAAAGCTTGAGAAGAGTATCAATTCATCATTTATCACACTCATTCCGGTGTCTTGAGAGATAATGAGGGAGTCACAAGAGCTTTATTTTTAGGTTCTGTAGCAGCAAATGATACTGATTTGGTAGAGATTAGCGTGGTGATGGTAGCATTGGAAGTATTTTTAGCTATGAAATGGAAGCTAAATGATTCTCTATTTATAGAACTTGGTTCAATAGTGGTGTTTAATTGGTGTGCAAATAAGTCAATGAGACCATGATCTCTTCAAGTAACTTTTGCAGAAATTGAAAGAGACATTGAGAAGGTAGGAAATGTTGTTTTTTCGATGGCAGAAAAGAATGGAAAAAAAAATGACATCTTCCTTGGTGATTGCAAGTATAAATCGCGAGGAAATGTTTAAAGCTTGGTGGTGAGCTATTGCTTTGATGTAAACATAGGTTTGTTAGTGATTGAATGTGTTTTTTTTTTGGAGTGCTATAATGTTAAACTTTTGAACGCTGTTCTGTTTGTTTTCTACAACAGAACAGATCGAATGAAACAAAAATAAAAAAGAAAAGAAAAAGCTTTCAATTTGTGGATGTTTCAATTATACGTTGGGATAGAACAATTAATATAACAAGGTAAAATAAGAAGCAAAGTATGGAGAGAAATAACATAATATTTGTTAAGAAGTTTGGATTAACAATCCTACTTTATGGAATCTCGATTAGAGAATAATCATGTTCAACAATTGAAATAGTGGAATGATGGAAATGTGCAAGTGTACACAATCGTTATCAAGTAATAAAATGACAAGTAAATGTCGAGTTATCGTACCTATATAGACTGTGCAAAGAAATATTTATGAAATGCAATTAAAAACACTTTGGTGAAGGAAAATCTTTTGTTTTGAAAAGGGGGTTTAATAAAACTGGATTTTAACTAAGTAAATTAAATTAAATTAAGAAGATTAAAAGATAAAAGTTCCAAAGCACGATTTCTGAAAAATAAGTTTAATCAATATGACATAATTGTGTTAGATTAATTATATTTCTTAACTTAATATTACCAAAACAATGTTCATGTTGTTACAAATAAATTCACGGCAACTTGGTAATTTGTTAACTATAGCACATACAGACTTACTAAATTAACTAATCTCTTGAACATATTACTATGTCAATTCAAACAATTAATCAATTTAAATAAGCAAGTAAAAGATTAAGCGAGGTAACAATATATTCCTACATTGAAACAGTTTAATCACAATAATCTTACAAGTTATGAAAGGCTAATGTACCGTTTAATACCGTCGCTAATTTAACCCTCAGCTACCTTAGAAGATTAAACATGCACCGATTAAGTATTGTGTCAATTAATTACAATTTCATCATGATTAATAATTAATTCATTAGTTACCTTACAATTATAATGCACGTATAACATAATCATGGTTTTACTTGATTAAACAATTTACCAAGACATATAACAACACAAACATGATTTTAATAATTTAAGTGGACGAAATGCATTCAACCTAACACGAATTAAATATAAGTCATGTTAATTAAATTTAGAATAACAACATAACAAATATTCATAGATATGTTCATAACAACAACAATAAAATATAAGTCATGTTAATTAAATTTAGAATAACAACATAACAAATATTCATAGACATGTTCATAACAACAACAATAAAATTTAAAGGATAGGAAACTAGACTCGAATCCGGTGTTTCTCCGAAGCCTGACTAGTTTGCTCCGCTCCTTCTCCACTTGTTCTATTGAACCAAGGCTTCTATAAGCACTTGAATGATGCTACCCAAGGTGGTTGAAGGGCTCTTTTCCAAGAGGGAAATCGACAAGGGAAGTGGAAGGAAAAAAAATGGGAAATAAAGAGAGAAAGTGAGTGAAAGGGAGAGAGATGTGTGGAAATGAGAGGTGTGTTGAATGAATAGGTGAATGGTGTATTTATAGGTGGGATTGGCTACTAAAAATAGCAAAAATCAGCAGCCATATACCCCCCTTGGCCGGCCACACATGTAGCAAAGTTTGAATGTTTCAAACTTTGCCAAATTTAGCTTGGGGCAAATCTTTAAAAGCACAGAAAGTGGAAGGGTTTGAATACGATTTCAAGGAGACTTCAAGGGCTGATTTGTAAGTCAATAAATCAGCTAATTTGAGCTAATTGGGTCAGCATGTTGGATGGTTTTGGGCAGCCCATTTGCTCGGTTGGATCAGTCTTTCGTTTTAGCAAAACTGGGCCTCCTTTCTATAATATAAATAATAATTAATTAACCCAAAATAAATTAGATTAAAATTAAAATTAATTATATTATGCATTAATATTCATCATTTGGACCATCTTAGGCTGAGAAATTAATTCACCTCGATGCTTCAGAAATCGCTTCACGGTTTTGAGCTTTTAATAGTGTCTGCTAAGCCAATTTTCACCCTTTTTTGTGCAAATCTGTCGAAAATAAATCAAAATTTATGAAAATTTATTATCAAAATTAATTAAAATTCAATATTTTAATAATTTAAGTACAATTTGATTATTTTATAATTATATTATATTTTTCGACAAGAATTACTACGAAACTGCATGAATTTGAATTAAAAAGGGCATGAAAAAGTCTATATATTTTTGTGTTTCCATAGCTTAAACCCAATCTACAGGGGCGAAGCTAAAATATTTTTGAAGGGGGCCAAAATTAAATTGTATATTTTTACAATAGTAAAATTACAATTTCATCATTTTAATAGCCCATATTTTTATAAATTTTAAAAGATTAAATAAAAAAATTTCTTATTTTTTAGGGAGCCAAAGCATAATTTTAGCATATACTAATCTAAAATTTTGTAAATTATAAAGAAACTAAATGTGAAAATTTCTATTTTTTGGGGGTCGAGGCTCCTAGCAGCCCCTCTTGGCTCCGCCCCTACCAATCTACCTTTACAAGAATGAATAATTGCAATCCTAATATTGAATCTGATTATTACAATCACTCTCCCATAAATATTCTTACATACAAATAATAAAATACTCCAAATAATATCTAAAAATAGTGTCAAATGAAACAACAACAAAAATACAGCAAATTATTCAACTTAACACTCCAAAAATCATTTTTTTTTCCTCTCAAGTTGTGGCATTGTTGCCAATTTATAAGCTTTCTTAAACAACCATCTAGTCGACTTCTTTATAAGCTTTATCTTCAATTCAAATGCTATTTTTATCACATTAATAATTTCAAATAAAACTTTTTATAAACCAACTTTTCATCAACTTCAAAATTCTCTCAAGAGATAAGGGAGGGTAGAGTTCCTCCATATTTCAAACTCTTCTCATTCCTTGAAAAAGGTTATTGAACGAGTAAGCTTGAATTCCCCATATTTTAGTTTCAATTTGTATGAAATTCTCCTCATTTTCTAGTTGAACAAGATGTAATTATGACACATATAACAATCAAACATGTCAACCAATTGAACTTTGATTGCACACTAGTTGTTGTTCTAACTCTCGTTTAAACTTGCCATGAAATAATAAAATGGAACAAGTAGTCAAAGTCTACAACAATCTCCTCCTTTGACATTTTGACAAAACCAATAAACAAATGATCACATGCTTCCCTCAAGTACACACTCCAATCATGCTTGTGCATCACACACCAAACCAATCAATCATAATTTTCACAATAAAATTAAGACATCAGTAGCAAATAAATTGAACTGAACTTTAACCAAAACAACCAGTTAGGAAACCAACCATCTTTCCAAGAAACAATAAACTAATACGAACATCGACCATTATCATTTACTAGCCATATACATCTCCCCTCTTTCGGTAAAGATGTCAAATGAGCTCCCATTTACAAAGAGTTCTTCACTATTAGTCAGATTTTTCAATCAAGGCCCGCTATTTTGTTACACCCTGCTTCATTCCATTTCCTGTTATAACAAAATTTGGGACATAAGCATCTTATTCATCACCTGACTCATTAGCATACTTCCCTTAGCATGTACTTGCTTTATAACATTTCTATATGTTTATAGTTTATATTTATACTACCAAACCTAAGTACATGTCATTTCTAAAGTCTAAAATTTATATATACCAAAATAAACTTCATCATGTAGCTTGGAGTAGTGATGTGATCTAAATTGGAGTAGTAATCATTGTACTTTTTTTCAAGTATCTTTCACCTACGCGTTTAAAACAAACATGTTAAACTCGTAAAACTTAGTAAGTACCTAATCAAATTCAATAACTTATCATTTCTTCATTTAAACATAATTAAATTATTTAAAATAAAATAAAAGAATGTTACTTATACTAATTAAACACATTATCTTACTTAATTCATCCACTTCCACATTTCAAAGCATAAATCATTTAATATATATAATGTCATTGACAATTTCTATCGTTTGATATAGTTTTATACATGTTAACATATAACATTGGCTTCTCGTGTCATAACTTTTCACTTACATACATGTCACATATAATTTATGCATATTATGAACATAAACATGAACATAATGTTGGAAAATTCGGTTTAGAAAACGATTTCATTCACATCAGAAATTTGAAAATTTGAAAACCGAGCCGGTTTGTAATATTTATAGTAATAAACTTTTTCCGAAAAGTACATGTGCTTTGTGCGAGACAATATTATATCGTTCATAGTTTTCAACCAAATGACCTTCTTCGCTATCATTGTACCTCGAATTGCGTCGAGTGTGGACTCGAGCAACACAAACCAAACATAGAACAAGAAACGATTTAATTACTTGCAATGGGAAAGTAATTCTCCCAAATAGAAATCAATAGAAATTGCAATTCCCAGAAAATATAATTTATTCTTAGAAAATAAATTCCCACTATTTTCTAGATAGAAGAATCCTAGTTGAATAAATATAACACAAATAATAATAATTTAATAGAAAAACAGTCTTCTAATCTAACTAGAAGAGGGGTGTGGCACAGTCTCTCAATTCCTTTAGGATTCCCGCCCCTCACATGTTTATGTGAGGCAAATTGGGTCTCTTATGTATAGGGTCCAATTATATGTGTGTAACAACCCATTTCTGCCCGAGCCCATACAGACCAAAAAAAAACAAAAATAAATAAAAACAAATTAAATAAACCATGTCCAGTTTAAAGTCCATTTTACAGCCAATTAACCCAAACCTGAATCACTAAAACCCAGTTATTTATAAGCCCAAATAAACAAACACCCAGACCCAACTAAACTTAAGACCCGAATGGCCCAATGGCCCAAACCCAATTGCAAAAACAGGGACCTAGGGTTTCTGGGAAACCCTCGCGCCGCAAGCACCCAACACAACCCGATCGCCACATGCCATGCGATCGGTATGAGTCGCGCCTTATCGCCGCCGGATTCCTCGACGTTCACCTACAAAAGGAAAGAAAAGCAATAGCAAAAATGGAAAGAAATAACAGGATAATATCTTTTTTATTTATTTTCGGGGCTATAAAAAGCCCCAACGAAATCTGTAAGACAGACAAGAAGAAAAAATAGAGAAAAAGATACAAAAAATACACAGAGATTAGTACAGAAAATCAATAAAGCAGAAGGTGAATTTTTTTATACTTCGATTAAAGTTTTTTTTTTCTTTTCAATGTATACATATTTTTATATACATAAAATAGTGCTCAAAATAAAAAACTCGTGATTACCTTTCGAAAAAGGGCATTTCCCACCGAAGAACAGCCGTGTGCGACGGCGCATGAAGCGCACGCGAAGGCTGCCGGAGGTCGAACGACCTGTGAAGGCAGAGCATTTTTTTTCTGGAGCCTCTGCCATTTTTTTAGTTAGTGTTTAAAATGATTTTGGGCTGATTTTTTAGTTTTTATAGTACATTCAGACGACTTCGTTTTGGTGTGGTCTGTTAATGACCAAAACGGCGTCGTTTAAAAGGCTATGACCCGCGCGTTGACCTGACCCGGGGAGGATCCGCGTGTTTTTGTTAAAAGGTCTAATTTCTCAATAGGCCCTTCCGCATTATTTCAGTTTTATAATTACGTCCAGTTACATTTTTTCTTTATTTACAATTGGGCCCAGAATTATTACTTATGTTTCAATTTGGTCCCTCGGGCTCTTTAAAGACTGATATCAGAACGGCGTCGTTTAAGAGATAGGGCATAATTGCCCAATAAGTACGTATATTTTGGCGCGTGTTTCAATATCATTTTTTTTATAATTTTGCTCTTGATTTTTATTTATTTTCTGATTTGATCCTTGTTCATTTAATTCTTTTTATCTTTATTCTTATTTTTAATTATTTTAGTATTATATATGTATTAAATTATTATCTATTATTTTATTTTATTAAGTTTAATATTATTCATATATTATATATTATTTTAAAAATGTGAATATTAGTTATTATATTATACATTATAAAATTTTGTATATTATATATTATATTATATGTATAATTTAAATTATTTAATCCTTTGTAATATATAAATCCTGTATATTGTATATCATATATTATTTATTCTGTTTATATCACATATGTAGTTTTTATGATTATTGTATTTATAAATATATTTTTATTTAAAGTTACATAGGTTATTTCCTTATAACTGTTTTTTATCGTATATTATTGTTATATGCTAAATTATTAAATTTTACATTTATTATAAGTTATCCTTAATATTTTTTATATTCTAAGTTTTTATATCATTTGTTTAAAATATATTGTTTATACATATTAATCATTTTAAAAATTGTCACATTTTTATTTTTTTTTCATATTCGATCTTGTTTGTAGGGTTTTATATTTATTTCTTAATTTTTTTATATCTTTCATATAGATTTTTTATTGTTATTAATTATTTTATATCTTGTATTTGTTTATTTATGTTCCATATTTGTTTAATATTGTTTTAGCATAGCCCTTTTATTATGTGTATTATTTGCTATGTTACCTTATTCTTTCATTAATTGTCTATATTAGTATTAATCATTAATATAAATTGTGATCATAGTGAATTGCTATTTGATTGTAATGTATCAATGCAAAATTGGATTCATATCATTTTTATAAAAAAAAACATTTTGCAATATTGTCATATTGTATTTAAAGTTTTTAGAAAAGACGGTGATACGTAATATTTGGAGACTTCGAGAAAATTTGTGCCCTAACTCACTGGGTCTCGATTTTTCTTGTTGAACTTAAAATATTAAGTATCCCTTTTCTTTTAAAATTAAAACTTATAAACTTTGAACCAAAACTTATTCTCCAGAATTCAAAACGTTATATCCTAACTTATTGGATATGATGTTTTGTGACTCGAGGTAAGAATTTTCTATAAATAAAGGCGAGCCTAGTTTTGAAGTCATGAGATGTTACATCCTAACTTATTGGGTATAGTATTTTATTTCTTTGAGATAGGTAAGTCTTGGCTTTCTTTCAAATAAAAGGACCATATTTTGAATTTTTCAAAATTTCGACATTAGGACATGAAATTATCAATTAGGTACCAAATTTTGGGCGTTACGAGGGTGCTAACCCTTCCTTGTACGTAACAGACTCCCGAACCCGTTTTCTTGTATTTTGTGGACCAAAATCAATGTTTTGAAATAAAACGTTTTATAAGGTGATCCAATCACACCTAAGTAAAAAGGGATTGGTGGCGACTCCCGTTTTTTTTTTAAAGATGACCTCCGTTTTTATAAAAACTTAAAAATGGTTTCGACAATGTGTTTCATGGACTTCTGATCCAACACTTTATAATTTAATCCAACTTATATTTGTTTTGTGTTATCCCAAAATAAATATTATTTATTTAGTTTATTTAATTAATCAAATTAACTAATTAATTTCTCAATTAAATATTTTTCTCAAACCAATTCTAATTCTATTTAAGTCATTACAATTTTACCATGAAAGAATATGAGAAAATATATTTAATTTCCATATTCAATGGATTCATAATGACTCTTTAATTTAATTCCACTTTTGAGCTCAAATTATTTAATTATAATTCAAAAATCTTAAATTAATTCTCAAGTTATTTGCATACGAAGTGAGAAAACACATGCATTTGTGACTGTGACCCATTTTTCTAACTTCATCATTTCCATTCATTTCTGTTCATTTGGTTCTACATACAATTAATTTCTAACTTCAACGAGCTAGCGGAGGAACCGATTTGACATATATAATTATGGCTCAAATAATTTATAATTAAGTTCCAGCTTTTCGCCTGTTAATTATAAACTTATTTATTCACGAAGTGTTAAATCAAACTTTATTTGATAATATGTTTTGATATAACAAATTAAAGTGTTTTTGAATAAAAGTTAAAGTTGAACATTATTGGGAAAATGATAAAATCTAGTCAAAATGGTTTCAATTAAGTTAAACATTTTCAATCATGTTAAAATTGTTTTTAAACAAGTCAATATTGCTCCAAGCCAAAAAGTATCGATTCTTTTTGGCCAAGTATCGATAGATTTCAAGATATCAATACCCTTTCCAAAATCGATACCAAACTGAAATTATGTTTTCAATTTACACAAAAAGTATTGATACCTTTACAAAAAGTATCGATACCTTTTACCAGGTACTGATAATTGTCTTTGGTGTCGTTGTAAACTAATTTCATCGGTCACTAAATCAGGCATTAAATGCTAATAGTATCGATAATCGTAGAAAAATTATCGATACCTTTTGTTGCAGATGAATTTAATGATATGGTATTTTCATCCCCAACGGCTCTATTAACTTTCACAACAACCCCAACGGTTGGAAATGTATTAGAGGGTATAAATACCATGTTCCAAAGGTTTACAACAAGAGAGAGAGATCATCAAGTTTAAAGATCAATTAAAACAACCTTAGTGCTTAATTCTTTCATATTCTTCTTGTAAACACTTGTGAGCTTTCATTGTATTCATTAAGCTCAAGTGTTATTCTTTTTGTTTGTACTTAATTGACAAACACATCAATCTTGTAAGGATTACTTCTTAGTTTGCTATTTGTTATTCTCTTTGAGAGGGTTGAGTCTTAAGGTTTGAGTAGAAACCTTAAGGGAGTTGCAATCTTAAGATTTTGGGTAGAAATCTTAAGGGAGATTGTAAGGTTAAACCTTGTCCTCAAAGGTTGTCAAATTAGTGAATTTAGGAAAATCCTTAGTTGTGGAAAGCTAAGGTTGTGGAGTAGGCAATTGGGACTGAGCCACTATAAATTGTTGTGTTCATTGTTACACATTCTTTCATTGCTTCCACAAATTTTCTTAATGCCAATTCACTACCTCTTGGTGATTTCGAGTTGATTTATCGAGCTAACACGAAGTCATTCCATTATAGTATCGTGATAGAGCTCTTCCTAATTAAATACCATTATGAAAGCTACTTAATCATTACTCACCCAATGATATTATCATAAGTGTGTTACCCTCATAGGATATCTTTAATCTCTTCGGGATAAATATGTTCTCCCAAAAGGATCCTATTTATCTCATGGTAACTATTACATCTTCCTTCATGAAATGTCAATTACTATCAAATAATAATTAAGTTATTTATCACAAAGACTTTACTTTTCATCTATCATGTAATGCCAATGAGAGGATATCATTTTGTTGGGAAATATGACCATATTGTAGTAAACATGTAAATTTTTTCTATGAATTTGAATAATGAATAAATAAAGTTAATTTCACATTTCACTATTATGTTGTAACACCCCACACCCGACCTAGACATTATGACTAAATCTAGAGAAGTCACATCAACTCGTTTGAAAAACTAAAATCTAGCTTAGGAATTGTGTGATCTGAAATATTAATTTAGCTAATCTCATACGAGTTTCAGAAAATTCTTAAGTTTGAAAACACCTATCTCTTAAGCATTTACTTGTAAAACAACGAAAAGTTTCAAAAATTTCACTCTGACCTTAGTAATCACGTGGTTTGAATTATTTATTTTTTTTGCAAAACTCTTACATGGTTATTTAGAAAACTCATTCGTAGAACTTACTCATTTTACGGAAAAGCATTTAGTTTGATACTTAATTTTGCAGCGGATATTTTCAAAATTTTTAGGTTTTGAAAACTGAATTCCAATTTGTCAAATTTGTATGATTTTGTAGTTTTACGTTTAAGAACACCCAAAAACCAATGAAAAAATAATAAAAAAACAAATCCAAAAACTTAGTCCAAAAGTCAAAAGTCCAGAAATCTTAATTAAAATAATTCAAACCATCTTATGTGGAAAACCAATTCGAGCCCCCACACGCCGTTCGGTCCTAAATTTGCTGATTACCTGAGAGAATAACAAACAAATAGTGAGTTTTATGAGCTCAGTGTGTAACACATCTCAAGAAAAAAATCATATATACATAAATAAACAGATACGTTTTCAAATACAGATTCAAACATATTCTCATATACAAATTCAGATATATTCTCATAATCAGATACAGATGCGTATTCAGATTCAGATACAAATGCAAACACAGATCTTACCCCCATTCACCACACACCAACTCCGCCCAACCAATCACACCAATTAGGACTATAAGAGTCCATCTATCCAATCAAATCGGGTTGTGGTGGTATACCACTCATAAAGCTGCAGTTGAGCTGCCAGACAGATATTTACAGTTTAACCACTAGAATTGCAGTAATACTGCTAGAATACACTTCCTTCATCACAAACCAAACCCATTTGATGCACATGCATAAATACTGCTAGAATACACTTCCTCCATCACAAATCAAACCCATTTGATGCACATGCCTAAATAAACTAAAACATATATTCCATATACAAATGGCATGCATGCGTTTCATATATAATCATGCTTTCGGAGTTATCAGAACACAAATCGTACATAGATTTTTCACATACCTTACTTGTATCACATACAAACAAATCAACAGATGTCACATTTCAAGTTTTATTTAAGCCAAATGGACCTCACGGAAGGTCTAACTACTAATTTCGAAGTCAAATGGGCCTAAGTGAAAATTTTTAGAAAATGGGCCCACACGGCCTGAATGGCCAGCCCGTGTAGCCTACACGACCTACCTAATATACCCGTGTGATTACACATGCTCGTGTGCCCCACACGGCCTCACCCACGCCCGTGTGGCCCACATGCCAGTGTAGCCCACACGACCCAGTCGACCCAGCCCGTGTGACATACACAATCTGGCACACAGTCTGCCACAGGGCTGTGTAACATCGACAATGTGTTTTTCGGCTTTCTTCCATTCACTATTGTTACGAGTTTGAGTCACACACCTGATTAGTTTTTGATGCTGATTCAACATTCGCAATTCCAGAACCTAAAATCGTCGTTCAGAATAGACTAATTAGCACGATTTTACCAAATTTGACTCACTAATATGACATAATCATCGTCAAACGAACTTAATTATTGAAAATCAACCCCTACCACAGCAGATAATTACTTACCCTTGCACCAACAACAGCTCAAAATCGTAATTAAACCGTTAGAGAATCGTCGCACACTTCACATTCTTTTTCTATCGAAAACCAAAACAATAGTTACTCACATACCTTTCTTGAAACATAAAATAGCAACAATAACACCATTAACAAAAGAATACAAAATCACTTACCTAAATAAGAATACCCCAACTTCATACTCAGATTCGCACAACTACAATTGTACCCAAAAGAAACGACTATCTTGGCAAAAACATCCTAATGACAACAATAAAACAAGAAAAACAAATAGTAAAGAACTAAAGTTATCACTTGCGACTGAAGAAGAAGTAACAAAGAAACAAAAGAGAACGAAAAGAGAACCTGAAAGAGAAAAATGAAAGAGAATAGACGATGTAACGCCTTGAATTTGGGCCTAGAAGAAATGGGCCTTGAGTATGGGAATAGCTAGGAGACTGCACGTAGGTATTTGGATGTGCAAGGAAAGGACATAAATAAATGACTGCTTGAGTGGCTAAGTGTACTGAGAGTGTAGGCAAAGTCTTGGGTTCCAGCCCTGGCTTTTTGTAAAATTTTGGTTTTCTCTTAGGTGAACCTTGGTGTTAGCATGTAGGCTTTAAAAGAAATTGTGTTGTAATTATGACACAAAAAGAGCATGTGGTGTAGTGGCAAGGTGGCGTGTGGAGTTCTCTTGAGGTCTAAGGTTCAAGTCATGGCAAGGTAAAAAGAGTATTTATTTTGCTCTCTTTCCATGTGAGAAGCAGAAGTCGACTAGAACTCTGCAAAGTTGGAATTTGAATTGGTCAAGGAGAAGTTTGTGGAGAGGATGATGGAGGAATTTGAATAAAGTTCAAATTGGGTGGTTGAGAGATTTGTAGAGGGATGTTGGGAGAGATTAAGGGAGGAAAAAGAGGAGTTTGAAGGGGAGAAGAATTGTGCTGAATGGCTAATTGGAGGCTCATGAATTCGGCTATGATTGCCTCCTCTTTTCATTTTTTACCTATTTGGTTTCGGTTTTGTCTGCTTGAAGGCCGATTGTGGTAAAGGTGCGTTCGAGTTTTTGCATTTTGGGACCCTTTTTGTTTATTCTTTGGTAACCGATTTATTTTTCCTTTGTACTGAAGTTTGTGAGAGATTTCAAGTGTCGATCGATTTTGGCAATTCTCTTCCTCTCCTTGCATCTAGAGTTTCTTTTGGGCCGATTCTCTCTTCTTTTCTCCCCCACTCTCGAGTTTTGGTGACTTCGTTTTTCCCTCTCACTCAAACACTTTGCTTTGGCTGATTATTTCCTCTCCTCCTCTTTTTCATTTCTTTCGGCTTTGGCCTTGGTACATGACCGATTCTTTCTTTCTTCAGCCTTTACTTCTTCATTTTGGTTTTCGATTTGACATCTGGCAACCGGTGAGTATTCTCGACTCTTTCTTGTATTTTTTTCAAGCCATCTCTCTCTACACTGTTGAAAGCCGAATACTTCTTTCTCCTCTTGATTCTCTTGTTGTCGATTGTGTTCTTTGGGTTCTAGAATTCCGCAAGGAGTGAAGGAGTACTCAAGAAATACTGAAGCATTTCGAAACGTTCCTATCGTCATTCGTCTGAAGATATTTGGCAAGCAACGGGTGATCAATCCTAACCAGCGATCTAAGTGAGCTAAGCCACATCCGTCGATCAAGGTTTGGAGTTCTCGTGGATCTTAGCACATTTTCAAAAACAGGTGTGTAACCACATTATCTTTTCTGTGAATCGGCAAAAGCCGAAAAGCCGAAACTTTGGCATTTGAGGCTTCACGAGTGTGCGATCGCTCGTGTGGTAAACCGAGCCCACAAACTGTGGCGATAGACTGTAGAGGCCACCACAAGTGTTCTCGTGCTCTTGGGCCGATATGGGCCTCGTTTGGCTAAAATGGGTCGTGTGGGCCCAATGGGCTCGTGGGCCCCACACGAAATAAATCCATGATAAGTGGCAAATATTGGACTGGGCAATGTAGTTCGCATAACCGTGTCTGAATATAGGCTAAATGGGCCACACGAGCGTGTGGGCCCACTTGGGCTGAATATTAGACCTTGGGCCCATTTACATCATTATGATCATAATGCCCCTGTAGGGTAAAATGACCGAAATACCCCCATAGGGTAAATGACCGAAATACCCCCATAGGGTAAAATAATCGAAATACCCCCATAGGGTAAAATAACCGAAATACCCCTATAGGGTAAATGACCAAAATACCCCCATAGGGTAAAATGACCGTAATGCCCCCATAGGGTAAAATGACTGTAATGCCCCTGTAAGGTAAAATGACCGTAATGCCCTGTAGGGTAAATGACTATTTTGACCCTCGAGGGTAAATGACTGATTGTCTATGATTTGTATGACTGATTTGTCTGTGATTTGTGTAGGAACCCAATTTAGCCCGGGCACATTCCATTCAGAAAAAAAAAACAAAAAAAAGAAAATAAACAAAAATAAAATAAAAAGTCCAGTTTACAAAGTCCATTTACAACTTTGACCCAAAACCAATTAGCAGCAGCCCAATTACAAGGCAAAACAGAACCCAATACCTAAAACTAAATACCCAAAGCCCGTTACACCCTTAGCCCAATACCTAAACAGCCTACCCAAACACCCAGACCCAAAATCTACACGGCCCAAAGGGGCCCAAAAACTTAAACAGTTTCAGTGACTTAGGGTTTCTGAAAGCCTAGGCGCCGCAAGCCTTCGCGCTGCAAGTCTCGTCCAGCCTCCAATCACGCCCATCTCCTCACGCCCGCGCTCGGTCACGCCACCATCAATGCATGAACAAGCTCCTCACCACCAGGATCTGCGTCATTCTCCTGCACAAGAAAGGAAAGAAAACATCAAGCAAATATAGCAAAAACAGAAAGAAATTTTTGTATTTATTTTTAGTTTATTTTTAGGGTTATAAATAACCCTAATGAACTTGTAAAAAGGGACACACACGGACACAAGAGACACAGAAAATATACAGAGATTAACAAAACAGCAGAGGTTTTTTTATTTTCGTTCATTTTATTTCTATTTTTTCTTCGATCTACACATTTTAAATATATAAAAACTATTAAAAAAAAAATAATACACAATCGACTACATTTGAAAAGTAGAAGTTTTTAACCTCTGTCATTGTGTATTTGTAACACCCCAAACCCTACCCAAACACTACAACCGGATTTGGTATGTCACTCGGAGATTTTTGTAAAAGATGTCGAAATTTGGGCAAAACTTAATAACTTTGATAAGTTTAAGTAAGATTTAAAGTTCATTTGTTGTTTTGGTGAATTAAAACCAAAACCTTAATACATGCCTTAGTTTAATTAAAATTTAAATGTCTATCAAGAATAAAAGCCCAAACTAAAACCCAAAACAGTATAATAGTCTAGTGGCCCGTGGCCTTATTACAACGAGACTCAAAACCCATTAAATAAAAATATAAAATAATAAATTAAAGTCTTTTGCGAATCCAAATGTTCTTTTGCATGGCCACCTTGCTCTCCTCTCCACCCGGTCCGATGCACTAAGTGCTACACAAATTTGTTAAAAATAATAGGGTGAGTCGCGAGACTCGATGTGCAACCCTCGAGCACCATCGACTGGGCCTTAGCCCACAGATCAGAATATAGAACATAATATAAGAGATAACATACATAAAAAACCCAACCCAGTCCTAGGTTTCCATCCGCTACACACCACCCTTACCTGCCAATCACACTATTGGGGGTTTCTACAATCAACCCACACTGCTACACACCATCGATGGCAGTCATGCTGCAGTTAGCTGCTCATTGTCAGAGTTGTGACAGAGTCACCAGGCTGAAATGGCAGAAGCCACCAGAAACAGAGTTGTGACAGAGTCACTAGGCTGAAATGGCATAAGCCACCAGAACAGATCACTTCCCCTTTTTACCAATCACCCAACCCCGAGCATACATAGAAATCGACATTCAAAACATATCTTTTAATGAAACATTCATCAAGAATGGCGAGAAAACACTAACTCGATATTTATCCTTTACCCTTCTCGGGTTTTCAAACGTTATACCGGGATTTCGACATTTAACAGAGTATAGCAGATTTATACTTATATATATATATATACATAATAGCATTCAATCTAATGGTGTAAGAAGTTACACACCTGATTAATGTCGATACCCTTGCTAAACCGATCTACAACTTTGCTCGAAAAGCCGAAAAGATGTGACAATAGAGCCTCTCCTATAATCGGCCATGGTTAGTGTTTTACCCGAACTTACACACTAAAATCAATAGATTCCCTTACCTTGAAATCCCGAAAGTACCACGATTCAAGTATTACTGAACTTATGACTTAGAGATCTACGCGATTGACTCCTCTTTAGATCCCAGAATGCCGAAAATAAGAGAGAAATAAGAGATTAGTTTCTAAATAGCCATTCGGCTAGGGACTTTGAAAAGCCGAAAAAAAACATTGAAATCCCGAAATCAACACTTACCTATTGCTTCCTTCAAAATTCGGCACAAACAAGCTCCACTAAAGAAGATTCGACAACTTTAGGAGGTGAGATCTTAGTGATTTCGGCTTTTAGAAGAACAAAGAATTGGAAAAATAAAAGCAAGGAATAGGTAGAGAGATCGGCCAAAAGAAAAGAATAGCGGTGGTTTCGCAATTGAGACTTCAAGAGCTTTGTTTTCTCATCGGAAAAGAAACGAGAGAAGAGCAAGAATGGAGTAGGAATTTCAGCAGAGAAAGAGAAGAATAATGAGAACTTGCTAGTAATTTCGGCACATACACCTTAAGCCAAAACTGAATGCCCCTTTCTTTTCAAATTCTTCAAAGTTTCGGCTAGCATTAAACACTTAAAGATGGCTCCTATCTTTGATCTATTATCTCCTCAAAAATAGCCTTTATCTGCTTATTATCCATACAATAAAATCCCTAAAATTTAGCCTTGTGCCGTCCCCCCTTGCTCATTTAAATGCCGAATTTTAGCCCTAAAACTTGGGCTTCAAGCAACCATAATTTGGGCCTTCCTCATGCACAAGTGATGCCAACTTCTCTTCCTCCTAGTAGCACCATTTCCTCTGGGCCACAAGCCCAAAATGCTTATTAAACTACTAAAACTTCAATTTAAACCCCTAGAGTGTCCGGACAAAATATTTAAAACAAGGCCTCACCCCAATTTGAGCCCCATTTGTACCTCAAACTCTCAAATTAATATTTTAAGCACACAAAATGCACAAGCCCATAAATTCAGGATGTTACAGTTCTACCCCCTTAAAATAAATTTCGGCCTCGATATTTACCTGATCAAAAGAGATGGGGATATTTGTTGTTGCATAACATCCTCCTGGCTCCCACGTTGCCTCTTCTCGCGCCGTGATTTCGCCACAAAACTTTGACCAAAGGGACGGACTTCCTTCTCAACACTTTTACGTCTCGATCTAAGATTTGCACTGGTTCCTTCTCAAAGGATAAATCTGGCCTTACTTCAATCTCTTCCACCGGCACCACATGCAATGGATCAGAACGATAACGTCTTAGCATCGAGACATGAAATACGTCATGTATCTGTTCCAACTCTGAAGGCAACTCCAAACGATAAGCCACTGGCCCCGCACGTTTCAATACCCGATAAGGCCCAATAAACCGAGGACTTAACTTACCCTTTCGTCCAAACCTCATTACCTTCTTCCACGGAGATACCTTCAAGAAGACTTGGTCTCCTACTGTAAACTCCGTCTCTTTTCGCTTTAGATCCGCATAAGACTTCTGCCGATCAGACGCTTCCTTCAACCGAGCCCGTATTAACTTAACTTTCTCCTCCGTTTCCGAGACTAGCTTTGGACCCAACACCTGACGTTCACCCAACTCCGTCCAATAAGTGGGGGTACGACATTTCCTTCCATATAACGCTTCGTACGGTGCCATCTGAATACTAGCTTGATAACTATTATTGTATGCAAATTCAGCCAAGGTTAAATACTCCTCCCAACTACCCCTAAAATCGATGATGCAACCCCTTAGCATATCCTCCAAGATCTGAATTACCCTCTCAGACTGACCATCAGTCTGTGGGTGAAAAGTGGTACTAAAGTCTAACCTGGTTCCCATTGCCCGATGAAGAGCCTTCCAGAATCGTAACGTGAACCTAGGGTCCCTATCGGATATGATTGACACCGGTACACCATGTAGTCGCACGACCTCAGCCACGTACAACTTAGCTAACTTTTGCAGAGAATAGTCAACACGAACCGGTATGAAGTGAGCAGACTTCGTGAGTCGATCCATAATCACCCAAATTGAATCCTTCTTAGTGGGCGTAAGGGGTAACCCACTAACAAAATCCATCGTGATTCTCTCCCACTTCCACTGCAGAATCTTCACCAGTTGCAACAACCTCGAAGGCAACTGGTGTTCCGCCTTCACTTGCTGACACGTCAAACACTTCCCTACAAATTTCGTTACCTCTCGCTTCAAACCTGGCCACCAGAATTGTTCCCGCAAATCACGGTACATCTTAACCCCTTCAGGATGCATAGCGTAAGGACTACTATGCGCCTCCTGAAGAATCATCTGCCTTAACTCCACATCCTTTGGCATACAAACTTTCTTACGAAAACACAGAATTCCATCACCATTCAAACTATAGTCCTCTCCTTCACCATTCTGCACTTGTCGAATTCGAGCACCCAAAACATCATCCAAAAGTTGCTTCTCCTTGATCTGTCTTGTCCACATAGGTCTTACTTGAAGTTCAGCTACCAAACTACCATCCTCATACAGACTAAGATGAGCGAACATCGCCCTTAGTTTAGATGCTACCTTACGGCTTAACGCATCTGCCACCACATTCGCCTTACCCGGATGGTATTCGATCGAGCAATCATAGTCCTTCAGGAGCTCGATCCACCTACGTTGTCTTAAATTTAACACCTTCTAGGTAAGGAGATACTTCAGACTTTTATGGTCGGTGTAAATTACCGAATTCTCCCCGTACAGGTAGTGCCTCCAAATTTTTAGAGCAAACACTACCGCCGCCAATTCCAAATCATGCGTAGGGTAGTTCAACTCATGCGGTCTCAACTGTCAAGACGCATATGCAACAACTTTTCCATCTTGCATCAACACACACCCTAACCCCGTGTGTGACGCATCACAATAAACGGTAAATTCCTTTCCCGCCTCGGTCAATTAACACCGTACTTCCGCTGAAACTTCTTCACTTCTCAAAGCTCTCCTGTTGTTTGTCACCCATACAAACAATACTCCTTCCTTAACAACTTAGTTAAAGGTGTCGCTATTGCAGAGAACCCTCAACAAACCTCCCGTAATACCACGCCAATCCCAAGAAACTTTGAATTTCCACCACGGACTTTGCAGCGGCTTCCAATCTAATACACTTCTATCTTCCGAGGTCTACCCTAATCCTCCGCGAAAACTACATGCCCTAAGAAAGTCACTTCCTTCACCGAACTCACACTTACCGAACTTTGCGTCATGTTTGCTTCTCCTCAAAATTTGCAACACCACACGAAGGTGTGCATCATGCTCCTCCTCGAACTTGGAGTAAACCAAAATATCATCGATGAACACTACCACGAATCGATCAAGGTATGGCTGAAACACCCAGTTCATCATATCCATAAATGCTACTGGCGCGTTCGTCAAACCGAACGGTATTACCAAGAATTCATAATGACCGTAACGTGTTCGAAACGCCGTCTTATGAATGTCCCCTTCCTTCACCTTTAATCGATGATAACTCGACCTTAGATCAATCTTCAAAAGATCAAGCTCCTTTAAGCCGATCGAACAGTCATCGATTCTTGGCAATGGGTACTTGTTCTTAATCGTCAACTTATTCAGTTGACGATAGTCCACGAACATACGCATGGATCCATCCTTCTTTTTCACAAATAGCACCAGCGCTCCCCATGGAGACACACTCGGTCGAATAAATCCTCGATCCAAAAGCTCCTGAATCTAAGCTTTGAGTTCCACCAACTCTTTCGGTGCCATTCGATAAGGAGCAATGGATACCGGAGCCGTACCCGGAAGTAGCTCTATTCCAAACTCCACCTCGCGATCCGGGGGTAATCCTGGCAACTCCTCCGGAAAGACATCCGCGAAATCCTTGACTGTTCGAACCTCATCGACAGTCACCTCCTTAGCATTCAACGCACTAATAAAAGCTAAGAATACGATGTATCCTTTTCGAATCATCTTAACAGCCTTCAATGCTGATACTACGTTGGACAAATAGTTCATTCTTTCTCCTAACACAACCACCTCCCCGCCTTCCGGGGTATTCAACACCACACGCTTGGTCTCACAATCCAACTTGGCACGATGCTTAATCAACCAATCCATTCCTAAAATAAGATCAAACTCTCCAAATGACAATTCCATTAAATCTTCCGGAAACACTACCCATTGAGTTTCTAACGGTACATCCTTAAATAGCTTGTCCACTACCCTAGATTGTCCTAGGGGACTAACCACAGTCATCTTCCTAGTGGTTGTTTCAGAGTCTATACTTAGGGTCTCAGATACTGAACATGCAACATAGGAGTGGGTTGACCCAATATCAATCAAGGCAAGAAATGGTTTATCAAAAATCAGAAACATACCGGTTATAACATCCGGTGCGTCACCATCCTCCCGTCGGTGAGCTGCATAAACTAGACCCAGCTGCCTCGCATCTACATTACCTGCACCCCTACCAGGTGCCCCACGACCCCGACCGAATCCATTTCCACCTTTGGCTGCGCCACGACCCCTCTGTACTGGCTGACCACCTCTCCCATCATGATCAGAACCTCGTCCGGCTGGCTGCACTTGATCCTTCTGTGGACAGTCCTTAATCATATGCTCCTTGGATCCACACCTGAAACATCCACCCGTTCTTCTTCTACACTCCCCAGAATGTGCTTTCCCGTACCAATTACATAATCGATTCTGGTTCCCCCCAACAGGTGTCGGAGCACGAGCTGGCCCATCAGACCTAGGCCTTTTCTCGCAGATTCCCGGATGCTCCCGCCGCCCAAAATTTCTCTTATTCCTTCCCCGCTCCTTATCTCTTTCTTGTCTTTCAGTCCGTTTTACCTCCTCAGCTATCTTAACCTTCTCCACCAGAACAGTAAAATCTCTCTCTTTTTGGTGCTATCAAAACCCTTAACTCATTTCGCAATCCATCCTCGAACCGAACACAATGCTCATACTCGGTTGCTACCATTCCTCGAGCGTATCGGCTCAAGCGCAGAACTCCGCCTCATATTCACCACACAGATTTACTTCCTGCACCAAATTCGTAAATGCCTTCCTCTGTGCATCCACATAGCCGCCCGAACATACTTTCCTTGGAATGACTCCTTAAAGAAATCCCAATCAATCCGGTCTGCAGCAGCAGCACTCTCCTTTACCGTGAGCCACCACTGGTAAGCCTCGCCTCGAAGGAGAGACAGACCCCTTCAACTTCTCCTCCCCGTGAAATCTAAATCGTCCATTATGCGCTCGCTTGCTTCCATCCAATACTCAATCAGTGTTAGGGGCTACGCCGAAACTCCCTAAACACTTTTGCCCCATTGGCCCTAAGCCGCTCCAAAGACAGATTTTCGGCTCTCGTGCCCATGCCTACTCCAAAGAACCCTCTCTAAAACCCTCAACATCGCTTTGAGATACAAAGATCATCTCCGAGCGCCTCATCCCGAAATTCTCCTTCTACACCCTGGCAGATCCGCATCTCATTTCTCGACCGTGGCTGCGGACTCTCACCGGCTCGACACAATCCTCCTACTTCCCTACCGCGTCCACGCGCGGACGCCATCTACCCTTTATACTCATTCTTTCGATCGACGCTTATCCGATTAAGAATTTTATGAATCATTAATTCTTTCTCACGATTAACCACGAATAATCTTATGAATACCGCTTTTAAGGGTAGTTCTTTTGAATTCGCATTCATAATTTAGTCTCATGTTCGTACCCTCTAGTTCTAGGAAACACATACACTCAATTAACATACAAAGAATCATCCATGAACTTATATTCATAAAATAAAGGTGTTTTCATTGTTTCACTACCCAGGGGTATTTTCGTCATTTTATCCTACAGGGGTATTTTCGTAATTTTCCAAAATAGGGTTTCTTGGTGATTTTGTGAAATAAGGGTATTTTGGTAATTTTGCAACCCGAGGGTATTTCGGTAATTTTGACATACGGGGGTATTTCGGTAATCCTGACATCCAAGTTTTTTTTTTTAAAACAGGGGTGTCTTGGAGAATTTGATTTCAGAGGAATAATAATAGTGTTCAGGTGTTAGTGGGTTTGTTGTCGTGTGTTGTGTGAGTTTTTCTTTGCTAAGGAAAATTTCGTTGACTTTGTAAATCGGGGTGTATTTGCAAATCATGAGTATCTTGGTATTTGTTTTCGAAGTAAGGGTGTTTTAGTAATTTGTAAAAATAAGGTGGCTGGTCCTTCCGGGTTTTAATTATAAGGTTTAGCTTTGTCAACAAGTCCTCATGATTAGGGTGAATAAATACTACGCACTGTAGGATTCCAAATAAGAGGAGGTGAGTCCTCAGGATCGCTTAAATACCAAGCTCTCCCCTCGAATCCACTCCTAGACATGCGTATGCCCGTTGCCACACCCTAACTCGGCTAAGGTGAACAAATACTACGCACTGTAGGATTCCAAAAGAAGAGGAGGTGAGTCACTAGGATCGCTTAAATACCGGACTCTTTCTGGATCCAATCCTGAACATGCATATGCTGTTACCACACCCTAGTCTTGCGACTCGTTCACGGGTTTGTTTAGTGAAGTTAAGTCTTATGAGATTTTAGGAGTTGTTTCAGCTAAGCCTAGAGTCTATCAAGTTCTAATCTAACTAATCTACGTCCCATAAAGCCCATCAAGCCCACATACATATAACACACAATGAGTTCGAATACTTACAGCGGACTTGGGCCGAGACGCAGTGCCATGCCGAGCTAACAAACCTGTTATGCATGTTTCAAAAACCCATCTTTAGAAAATGTTTTGAGCCCAAAAACCCCAAAGCCGAGTTTTAAACCGGGCTCTGATACCAACTTGTAACACCCCAAACCCGGCCCAAACACTACAACCGGATTTGGTATGTCACTCAGGAGATTTTTGTAAAAGATGTCGAAATTTGGGCAAAACTTAATAACCTGATAAGTTTAAGTAAGATTTAAAGTTCATTTGTTGTTTTCGTGAATTAAAAACCAAAACCTTAATACATGCCTTAGTTTAATTAAAATTTAAATGTCTATCAGTAATAAAAGCCCAAACTAAAACCCAAAACAGAGTATAATAGTCTAGTGGCCCGTGGCCTTATTACAACGAGACTCAAAACCCAATAAATAAAAATATAAATTAATAAATTAAAGCCTTTTTGCCGAATCCAAATGTTCTTTTGCATGGCCACCTTGCTCTCCTCTCCACTCCCAGGTCCAATGCACTAAGTGCTACCAAATTTGTTAAAAATAATAGGATGAGTCGCGAGACTCGATGTGCAACCCTCGAGCACCATCGATCGGGCCTTAGCCCACGAGATCGAATATAGAACATAATATAAGAGATAACATACATAAAAAACCCAACCCAATCCTAGGTTTCCATCCGCTACACACCACCCTTACCTGCCAATCACACCATTGGGGATTTCTACAATCAACCCACACCGCTACACACCATCGATGGCGGTCATGCCGCAGCTTAGTCGCTCATCATCGAGTTGTGACAGAGTCACCAGTCGAAATGGCGTAAGCCACCAGAAATGCGAGTTGTGACAGAGTCACCAGGCTGAAATGGCATAAGCCACCAGAATAGATCACTTCCCCTTTTTATCAATCACCCAACCCTGAGCATACATAGAAATCGACATGAAAAACATATCTTTTTAATAGAAACATTCACTGAAGAATGGCAGAAAACACGAACCTGATATTTATCCTTTACCCTTCTCGGGTTTTCAAATGTTATGCCGGGATTTCGGCATTTAATAGAGCATAGCAGATTTATACTTATATATATATATACATAATAGCATTCAATCTAATGGTGTGAGAAGTTACACACCTGATTAATGTCGATACCCTTGCTAAACCGATCTCCAACTTTGCTCGAAAAGTCGAAAAGATGTGACAATAGGGCCTCTCCTATAATCGGCCATGGTTAGTGTTTTACCCGAACTTACACACTAAAATCAATAGATTCCCTTACCTTGAAATCCCGAAAGTACCACGATTCAAGTATTAGCGAACTTATGACTTAGAGATCTATGCGATTGACTCCTCTTCGCATCCTGCAATGCCGAAAATAAGAGAGAAATAAGAGATTAGTTTCTAAATAGCCATTCGGCTAGGGACTTTGAAAAGCCGAAAAAAAAAACATTGAAATCCCGAAATCAACACTTACCTATTGCTTCCTTCAAAATTTGGCACAAACAAGCTCCACTAAAGAAGATTCGGCAACTTTAGGAGGTGAGATCTTAGTGATTTCGGCTTTTAGAAGAACAAAGAATTGGAAAAATAAAAGCAAGGAATGGGTAGAGAGATTCGGCTAAAAGAAAAGAATAGCAGGGTTTCGGCAATTGAGACTTCAAGAGCTTTGTTTTCTGTCAGAAAAAGAAACGAGAGAAGAGCAAGAATGGAGTAGGAATTTCGGCAGAGAAAAGAGAAGAATAATGAGAACTTGCTAGCAATTTCGGCACATACACCTTAAACCAAAACCGAATGCCCCTTTCTTTTCAAATTCTTCAAAGTTTCGGCTAGTATTAAACACTTAAAGATGGCTCCTATCTTTGATCTATTATCTCCTCAAAAATAGCCTTTATCTGCTTATTATCCACACAATAAAATCCCTAAAATTTAGCCTTGTGTCGTCCCCCCTTGCTCATTTAAATGCTGAATTTTAGCCCTAAAACTTGGGCTTCAAGCAACCATAATTTGGGCCTTCCTCATGCACAAGTGACGCCAACTCCTCTTCCTCCTTGTAGCACCATTTTCCTCTGGGCCACAAGCCCAAAATGCTTATTAAACTACTAAAACTTCAATTTAAACCCCTAGAATGTCTGGACAAAATATTTAAAACAAGGCCTCAGCCCAATTTGAGCCCCATTTTTACCTCAAACTCTCAAATTAATATTTTAAGCACACAAAATGCACAAGCCCATAAATTTAGGATGTTACAGTATTGGGCGGCGCTGACGACGGTGCGTGGCGCGCGTGAAGCGTAAGGCCCGAGGTCCGACGACCGAGTCGACCTCAAAGCCGAGAGGGAGAGAGCTTCTCAGAGCTCCTGTTTGTTTTTTTTTTCAAAGTGTTTGAAATGAATTTTTTTGGGGTTTTTTTTACTTATATAGGGCCTATTGTATGACGCCGTTTTGGAGGTCCCCTTTTAAGGCCAAAACGACGTCGTTTCACCTAGGATCCGCGCGCAGTTGACCCGACCCGAAGGATCCGCGTGTTTTTTGTGAAATGGGTTATTTTCTGCTTTAGCCCTTCCGCATTTTTGTTTTTTTTAATTGAGTTTATGTTATTTTTTAATTTTTGCCCGATAATTTATTTCGATTTTCATTTTAGTCCTAAAACGCACGGTGTCGTTTAGGAGGGCGGGAATATTACCCTTTTGGTCCTCCACTTTTTGCGCACATTGCTAAGGGGCCCTAATTCACTTATTTCTTTTAAAATTCACCCCAAAGTATCATTTTTAAGTTTAATTTTGTCCCTACTTTATGTTCTTTTATTATTTTTATTATTTTGCCATGGTTTTAACATTTTTATTTATTTATTATTTCTATATAAATATTATTATTATTTTATCATTACCATATTTATTGTTTTTATATTTATTATTATTGTTATTATTATTTTTTATTATTATAAATATTATTATTATTATTATTTTCAGATTATTGCTAGTGTTATTTTTTACTACCATTATTTAATCACTATTAATCTTAATATTTACTATTATTTTATTTTTAATATTATTTTTTATTTCTACTATTACTTTTATTATTATTTTCATTTACTATTAATATCATTATTATTACTATTATTATCACTAATTTAGTATTATTATTATATTACCACTACTATTTTTCTTATTATTATTTTATTTATAATTAACTTTGTTATTATTATTATTATATTTATTTATTATCAATATCATTACTATTATTTTCATTATTATTATTCTTCTTATTATTACTAATATTAATTTTATTTTTATTTTTTACTAATTTTCATTTATTAATATATTTTATTATTATTATCACATTTTCATTATTGTTATTATTATTCTATTTTTCCCTCATTTTTGTTACTATTCTCTTTTATTTTATTTCATTTGTCTATCTTGCTTTTGCTTTACTGTATTTTATTTCTACCTTTATTATTGTTGTTATATTTTATCATCGTCATGTTGTAATATAAGCAACCATTGTAAATCATTCTACACTTTATTTTAAATTCATTTTCCATTTTATTACGATTGCATTACATTTTATCCAATTTTCAAAATAAGAAAACACTCCGCATTCTAAGGGTTCGAAAGAAATCGCACCCTAACTTACTGGGTTTCGATTTTCTTCTTTGAGTTCAAAGAACCTATTACTTTCCTTTTAAAAGTTAAATAAAAAAAACTTATTCTCGAGAATTCAAAATTATCGTGTCCTAACTCACTGGATGTGAGTTTTGTTATCTCGGAATAAGGATTTTAGAAAATAAGGCAATGTTTCGTGTTTGGAAGTTCGAGAAATTGTGCCCTAACGTGTCGGGTTTCGGTTTTTCGTACATCCAAATAACTAAATATCCTTTTAATTTTGTGTTTTGGGAAATTAAGGGACGATCTTAGTTTCGAAGGTTAACATGTCGCACCCTATCGTACTGGATGTGATATTTTATCCTCATGGAATAAAAGAATCTTAATATTCCAAAACGGGTTATACAAACATTCTTTAAAAGGAATTGTATTTTAAAATCTTTTCGAATTTTTGACACTAGGACATGAAATGATTAATTAGGTACCAAATTTTGGGCGTTACGAGGGTGCTAACCCTTCCTCGTACGTAACCGACTCCCGAACCTGTGTTCTTGTATTTCGCAGACCAAAATCAATGTTTTGAAATGAAACGTTTTATATGGTGATCCAATCACACCTAAGTAAAAAAGGGTTGGTGGCGACTCCCATTTCTGTTTTTTAACGTCGATCCCCGTTTTTATAAAACCTAAAAAGTGGTTTTGACAGCTTGGCGACTCCGCTGGGGACCAATAAGAGAGTCAAGCCATAAAATTGATAATTTGATGTCCTTCTGTCCGAATTTAAAATTTTGATTTAAAAAAAAAAAACATGATCTTTTTATTGCATGTGGTTCTAAATATATCTCTCTGCATTGCACTGCATGACCGTTGTGGTTGCACCCTTAAGTGGGAGTGAGAAACTATGCCTTCGTGAGGTTTTCACCTCCGCATGGGCTAGTGGATTACTTCCGGGATACATCTGTACCTATGTCTTCGTGAAGTTTTCACTTTCGCATGGCCATAGGGAAATGTATTCCCCTGAACTGAACACGATCTGTATGAGCCTATAATGGGTGAAGATTGAGGAATCTACTGGTTCAGGTACCTTTTCTTTAGAACTAAATCGCATATAGTGAATCCTAAGAGCCCACCTTAGGTAGAACTATGCCAAACCCTAGTGGTCACCCAGATAGGTGCCCTATTTTGTTATTTATTTCTCTTGTGCTAACGTGTTCTCTTTTGTTTTGATTGCATTACATTCACATCATAGAAAAGAGGTGTTGATTCAAATTCGATTGCTAAATAGAAGAGTTTGTCATGAGAAAATGGATTTCTTGATAAAGTGGATTATAATACGGTCGTCCGAATATGGTCCAAGAAAACACAACGAGAGAAGACTGATAGTCCGTGAAGGAGTACAAGACTTTATTGCCCAAGGATTCAAGCTGACGAAGACTATTCGAGAGCCGTCACGTCTAGATTTTCTAACAAGCATTGCAAGGATAAGTGAGTAATAAGTCGCGACTCAAGCAAAAAGGAGCTAGAGGAGGCATCTATTAGAAGTTTGCAAGATTGATGTCTTTACTTGGACTATGAGGACAAAGCCGCATATGTAATCTGTTTTATGTAAAGGAATTTATTTTCTAGAAAAGTTCTTCTAATGGAATTGAATTCAGAATCAACGCCTCTCTTTCTTTTTTGCATTCATTCCATGCATTTGCATTGCATTCATGCATTTGCATTACATCACATCATATGCATTTAAGTCCATAAAAAGAGTCTAATTAGTTAAAATTATCGCAGAGAGAGAGAGAAAGAGAAAGAAGAAAAATCTGGAAATCGAACACCGTTACGGTACACGTGCCAAAACAAAGAAAATGGATCAAAGACTTGAACAGTTTCAAAGAGACATGCAAGACCAGATGCAAGAGCAATTAGCAAAAATCCAATAAGAGATGGGAGACTAAATGCTGGAAGCCCAAAGAAGTATGATGGCTCAAATGGCTCAGATGTTGAACGGGGCAATAGACAAAGGAAAGGGTCCCATAGTTAATACTGAAGATAATGAGGACATTCCTCGGGGTTTCACCCCACCGCATGTATAACCTGAGGAGTATCCCCGAAGGCCATCTGTCACGATTAGGCCTCAACAAAGGCAAACTGACACTGGAGTGCCCATGAATTTCCAAGTTGGCACAGGATCCAACCCAGGAGATAACCCTGCTAATCCTGTTATCCCTGGCTTAGTTATAGCAGAAAGGGAGGGGATAAGAGCTAAATCTTCAAGGCAGTTAGAAGATTGCTGTAGATGGCTGAAAAAAAAGTTCAAGGCTTTAGAAGATGCTAATAATCACCACGGAATTGATGCTAAAGACTTAAGCTTGGTTCCAGATTTGGTGCTTCCTCATAAGTTTAAAATGCCAGAATTTGAGAAGTACAATGGGATCAGCTGCCCTGAAGCCCATATCACTATGTTCTGTAGACGGATGACTGGTTACGTTAACAATGATCAGCTTTTGATTCATTGTTTCCAAGACAGTTTGGTGGGGGCGGTGTCCAGGTGGTACAATCAACTCAGCCATGCTAGGATTAGCTCTTGGAGAGATCTGGCACAAGCCTTCATGAAGTAATACAATCATGTCACAGACATGACGCCTGACAGAATCACCTTGCAAAACATGGAGAAGAAGTCAAATGAAAGCTTCAGGCAGTATGCGCAAAGATGGAGGGAAGTTTCCATGCAAGTTCAACCACCTCGCCTATAGAAGGAAACCACCATGCTATTTATCAACACTTTAAAGGCACCATTTATCACCCATATGATAGGAAGCACCACCAAGAGCTTCGCGGATATAGTGATGGCAGGGGAAATGATAGAAAATGCCATAAGGGGTGGTAAAATTGAAGCAGGAGAAACTACTAGAAGGTCTGCTCCTAGGAAAAAGAACAATGAGGTGAATAATACGAGTACATACAACAAAGGGTACTCAAAGGCAATCACTGTTAGTCAACTGAAAGTAGTTACTGCCGGGCAACAAGGGTCGACAAAATAAGAATCTGGCGCCAGGCAAAATTCTGAAAAGCTCCAATTTACGCCAATCCTAATGACGTATAAGGAGCTATATCAAAGTTTATTTAATGCGCATGTGTCCCCATTTTATCTAAAACCGTTACAGCCCCCATATCCTAAATGGTATGACTCAAACGCTCAATGTGACTACCATGCGGGTATAACATGGCATTCAATTGAAAACTGTACTACGTTTGAAAAGTTGGTCGAAAGGTTCATTAAAATGGGAATTGTGAAGTTTGACGATTCACCAAAACCTGATCACTTTGACGAGGCAGTGAATGCAATAATTGATGGAGGAGATAAGAAAGTTGCGACACCTTGAAGAAATCAAAAGCGAAGAGGGAACCGAGGAACGAAGTTTCCAAGCCCTTGTATACTTGGGAGTGTTTTAAACAATGGAACCGTGGAAGAGATCCTTGTATTTTTAGAGCAGATCTAGAGTAATATTTAAAACACGCTTGTTGCTTTAAGCCTAGAGGCAATAAGAACCCTTTTGTGAAATAGGCTTGTGACTAGAATTTTTATTTCAATAAAATGCATCTTTTTAAGCAAATATTTTTCTTTACATTTCATACTGTACATTCTTTTGTTTTTTTTTTTTACAATATTCTTTCATTCTTTATTCATGACCATACCATACAAATAATCATCCTTAGAATCATTTATTCTTTGGATTTTTTGCCTTCGTACCTAGGTACCCAGATATCAACGACATGAGCGACGTTGTTATTGACTCCCTTTTCGAGTAAGATATGCGTCTAGAGGGATCTCAAGACTTTGAAGATAACGGAGATTGTAACCTATCTTCTAATTTGTTAAGAACGGTAGAACAAGATGAAAAATAGATCTCACCTTACATAGGGTCAGTGGACATTGCGAGCCTAAGAAAGGGGTAAAGATCAAGCCCAAATTCACCACGTAAATAAGGCGAGACATCATTTAGTTATTTTCAAGAATTCAAGGATGATTTTGCACGATCATATCAAGACACGCTGGGGAAAATCTTAAAAGAAGTCCATAAGGGTGTTTAAAGAACATGATAATGGTTCTACAATAGCCAGGCTAATCATAAGGTTCGGGTACTATTGGTCCACCATAAAAGGGAGATTGCTTCAGTTATGTCGTAAATGCCAAATGGAGGAAGACAAGACTCATGTGCTTCAGCTATTTCTTCACAGACGGGGAATGGATATTGTGGAGCCGATCTCGTCAAAAGCTTCTAGTCGATATCGACTCGTTGTCGTGGTTGTCGTCTACTTCACTAAGAGGGTGGAAGTAGCTTCATATGCCAATGTTATAAAGTTGATAGTCATCAAATTCTCAAAAAAAAAAAAAGATCAGGTGCCGATAAAGAGTGCTAAAAAGGACAATGTCAAAAGTTTGGAAGTTTGTTCAAAGATCAAACGCCATATCACAAAGAAGTAAAGGCAGCAAAAAAAAAAGCAAAAAAAAAAAAAGAAAAATAAAAACCAAAAAAACAAAACAAGGATCATGGGAAAGGTGACTGAGACTTGTGAATATTGACATAAAGAAGTTACCATTTACCCTCTGTCTTATCGAACGTCTGCTGGAACCTTCGCTGGGGCAACACATTTCTCATTGGAATAGAAACAGTTTTGTCAGTTGAACCTAATCAAAGAAAAGGTTAAAAGTTATCCATCACGATAGGATGGTACAAGCTTATGACAAAAGGTTTGCCTAAGAGAATTTCATGATGGGGACCTGGCATTAAGAAGGATTCTTCTCATACAAAAGGACTTTAGAGGAAAATAAATGCCAAAATTTGGAAAAACCTTATGTGGTGAAGAAGACTTATTCTAGAAGATCATTAACCTTGACCAAGATGTATGACAAGGGCATGCTCAGGCTGGTGAATTCAGATTTTGTCTAAAAGGAGAGGCCAAGGTGAAAACCCACAAAGGGCGCCTTGAGACCTTAAAAAAAAAGGGAGAGGCCAAGGCGAAAACCCGCAAAGGGCGCTTTGAGATCAAAGGGGTTTTGAGCCAAAAACCCGAAAAGGGCGGCTCAAATTTTGATAGGGCATGTGGTAGTTTTGCTATGCCTGAATTAACAATGAGGAAGTATGTTACATCTTGGGGCATCGATAAAGTACTCCGGATCCCTTAAACACATATTGAGCTTAAAATGGTCCTCAAGAAGTTTGAACAGACAAGCTCAGGCTGCGATATCTGGGGCACCTAGTTTTCCATTTTACCCATTCTGAATTTGTTATCTTTAATTATTTTATTCGTTTCAAAATACACTACCAATAAATTTCCTTCTAGATTGCATTTGTTATCTTTGCTTAACTTATTTGTTCCGAGCTATGCTCTTAATTTCCTTCTTGACCATTGTTATAATCTTTTTCAAGCATTTTGCATTGAAATAACGATTAGTGGACTAATAATACTTTCATAAAAAGAGTTTCACATATTACTCTGGAAGCTTCTAAATAATATGAGAATCTGAAATAGGACTATTGTTTAGAACTCACCAAGCCTAAGGGTTAGAAATATTGAATGATGATTATCACTTCGAATTTTTTTCGGTGATATCATCTCGACAAATGACGAGTAATGTCACCCCAAGTGTACAAGGAGATCATTCTTGGGAAAAGAAAATGATACTTTGCATTCATTCAAATATCAGGCATATATATCTGGTCATTACACCCAGCGAGTGGTGTGACAGATAAAATTAATCCCATACCTCGGAGTTGCAGCAGGATGGATGGAAGAATCCAAAGTTGCAAAGTGGGAGGTACAAACTTTATGTCCCAAAAGGTACAAAGTGGAAGGGACTCAAATTACAATGGGGCAAGCTTGTTTGAGAAGAATATAATTGTTTCTTTGGGTTTTCTCACAAAGATACCAAATTGAATGAGAAAGCATGGTAACGCATCAGTGATAGAACCTTGATGAACTATGAGCAATGACAACCCAAACATTAAAAAAGGATCATTCTCACACTTCCAATTAGGAGCATTTGATTCATTCCGATCATTGCATCCTAATCATTGTACATTTAACAAAAGGATCATTCTCATGACAATGCGATTCATGCAAATGTCATCCAAAATATCATTTGGTTAGGAGCATTTGATTCATTCCGGTCATTGCATCTTAATCATTGTACAAAAAAAAAATCATGAAAATTTTGGCATTCATAGCACATGTGGCTAGGAGCATTTGATTCATTTTGATCATAGCATCCTGATCATTCGGCATAAACATATGCATATGGAACCGAGTCTACAGGACATGTCCCTCGAGGACTGCGTGTAGCAACCGATGAATTCACGATCTTATCTCCTAAAGCGAGTAGTGGAGCATATCAAATTTGGCGAATCTTATCTCCATGTATCTAAGAATGGAGCGATTTTAGCCATTGGTCTAATCTCCTTGATGTAGCAAGGGGCAAAGCTAAAAGTTCAGATTTTGTTCCCTAGAGATGGTAGTGGAGCAGATCAAGATTGAAGTCTTCCCGAGATAGTAAGGAAGCAAATTGGAAAGTTCATTTTGTTCCCTAGAGATGGTAGTGGAGCAGATCAAGATTAAAGTCTTCCCGAGATAGTAAGGAAGCAAATTGGAAAGTTCAGATTTTGTTCCCTAGAGATGGTAGTGGAGCAGATGAAGATTGAAGTCTTCCTGAGATAGTAAGGAAGCAAATTGAAAAGTTTAGATTTTGTTCCCTTGAGATGGTAGTGGAGCAAACTGAAGATTGAAGTCTTCCTGAGATAGTAAAGAAGCAGACTGAAAAGTTCAGATTTTGTCCTCTCGAGATAGTAGTGGGGCAGACTGAAGATTGTAAATCTGGCATTCCTGAGATTGCAGTGAAGCATATCGAAGATACTAATCTGGCATCCCTGAGTTTGCAGTGAAGCAGATTGAAAATAGCATATCTGGCATTCCTGAGATTGCAGCGAAGCAGATCGAAAGATATTAGTCTGGCATCCCTGAGTTTGCAGTGGAGCAGATTGAAAATAGTAGATCTGACATTCCTGAGATTGCAGCGAAGCGGATCAAAGATACTAGTCTAACCTACCGTGGTTGCGGTGAAGCGCATTAAAGATAAATCTGATACCTTCTTCCCCGGTTGCGAAAGAAACATATTGAAGCCATCAGACTCATTGAAATCAAAATAAAGTTCCAATGCCCCTGAAAATGTAGTTGGGATTGAAAGCCATTTGGAGAAGACGAGGGCCAAGAAGTCAAGATTTGGCAAGACCGAGCAAAATTGGTCCTTTTATAGTCTTTGCTCTATTTTCGTTACACGACAATGAGCAAAGAGGGGCAGCTATAGGAACCCAATTTAGCCCGGGCCCATTCCATTCAGAAAAAAAAAACAAAAAAAAAGAAAATAAACAAAAATAAAATAAAAAGTCCAGTTTACAAAGTCCATTTACAACTTTGACCCAAAACCAATTAACAGCAGCCCAATTACAAGCCAAAACAGAACCCAATACCTAAAACTAAATACCCAAAGCCCGTTACATCCTCAGCCCAATACCTAAACAAATTTACCTGCACACACCTGCACCCAAAATCTACACAGCTCAAAGGGGCCCAAAAACTTAAACAGTTTCAGTGGCCTAGGGTTTCTGAAACCCTAGGCGCAGCAAGCCTTCGCACCGCAAGTCTCGTTCAGCCTCCAATCACGCCCATCTCCTCACGCCCGCGCTCGGTCACGCCACCATCAATGCATGAACAAGCTCCTCGCCACCAGGATCTGCGTCATTCTCCTGCACAAGAAAGGAAAGAAAACAGCAAGAAAATATAGCAAAAATAGAAAGAAATTTTTGTATTTATTTCTAGTTTATTTTTAGGGTTATAAATAACCCTAATGAACTTGTAAAAAGGGACACACACGGAGACAAGAGACACAGAAAATAAACAGAGATTAATAAAAAGCAGAGGTTTTTTTATTTTCGTTCATTTTATTTCTATTTTTTTCTTCGATCTACGCATTTAAATATATAAAAACTATTTAAAAAAATAAAAAAGGAATACCTGTCGACTCGCGCTGAAAGGCAGAGGTTTTTAACCTCCGACCGCCGTATTGGGCAGCGCTGACGATGGCGCGTGGCGCGCGTGGGGGCAAAAGCCCGGAGGTCCGACGACCGGAGTCAGACCTCAGGCCGAGAGGGAGAGAGCTTCTCAGAGCTCCTGTTTGTTTTTTTTTTCAAAGTGTTTGAAATGAATTTTTTTTGGGTTTTTTTTTTACTTATATAGGGCCTATTATTGTACGACGCCGCTTTGGAGGTCCCCTTTAAGGCCAAACGACGTCGCTTTCACCCAGATCCGCTACAGCAGATTGACCCGACCGGAGGATCCGCGTATTTTTTGTGAAATGGGTTATTTGCTGCTTTAGCCCTTCCGCATTTTTGTTTTTTTAATTGAGTTTATGTTATTTTTTAATTTTTGCCCGATAATTTATTTCGATTTTCATTTTAGTCCTAAAACGCACGGTGTCGTTTAGGAGGGCGGGAATATTACCCTTTTAGTCCTCCACTTTTTGCGCACATTGCTAAGGGGCCCTAATTCACTTATTTCTTTTAAAATTCGCCCCAAAGTATCATTTTTAAGTTTAATTTTGTCCCTACTTTATTTTCTTTTATTATTTTTGTTATTTTGCCATGGTTTTAAGATTTTTATTTATTTATTTATTATTTCTATATAAATATTATCATTATTTTATCATTACCATATTCATTATTTTTATATTTATTATTATTGTTATTATTATTTTTTATTATTATAAATATTATTATTATTATTATTTTCAGTATTGCTAGTGTTATTTTTTTACTACCATTATTTAATCACTATTAATCTCAATATTTACTATTATTTTATTTTTAATATTATTATTATTTATTTCTACTATTACTTTTATTATTATTTTCATTTACTATTAATATTATTATTATTACTATTATTATCACTAATTTAGTATTATTATTATTATATTACCACTACTATTTTTTCTTATTATTATTTTATTTATAATTAACTTTATTATTATTATTATTATATTTATTTATTATCAATATCATTACTATTATTTTCATTATTCTTCTTCTTCTTATTATTACTAATATTAATTTTATTTTTATTTTTTACTATTTTTCATTTATTAATATATTTTATCATTATTATCACATTTTCATTATTGTTATTATTATTCTATTTTTTCCCCCTCATTTTTGTTACTATTCTCTTTTATTTTATTTCATTTGTCTATCTTGCTTTTGCTTTACTGTATTTTATTTCTACCTTTATTATTGTTGTTATATTTTATCATCGTCGTGTTGTAATATAAGCAAGCATTGTAAATAATTCTACACTTTATTTTAAATTCATTTTCCATTTTATTACGATCGCATTACATTTTATCCAATTTTCAAAATAAGAAAACACTCTGCATTCTAAGGGTTCGAAAGAAATCGCACCCTAACTTACTGGGTTTCGATTTTCTTCTTATAGTTCAAAGAACCTATTACTTTCCTTTTAAAAGTTAAATAAAATAAACTTATTCTCGAGAATTCAAAATTATCGTGTCCTAAATCACTGGATGTGACGTTTTGTTATCTCGAAATAAGGATTTCAGAAAACAAGGCAATGTTTCGTGTTTGGAAGTTCGAGAAATTGTGCCCTAACGTGCTGGGTTTTGATTTTTCGTACATCCAAATAACTAAATATCCTTTTAATTTCGTGTTTTGGGAAATTAAGGGACGATCTTAGTTTCGAAGGTTAAAATGTCGCACCCTAACATACTGGATGTGATATCTTATCCTTATGGAATAAAGGAATCTTAATATTCCAAAACGGGTTATACAAACATTCTTTAAAAGGAATTGTATTTTAAAATCTTTTCGAATTTTCGACACTAGGACATGAAATGATCAATTAGGTACCAAATTTTTGGCGTTACGAGGGTGCTAACCCTTCCTCGTACGTAACCGACTCCCGAACCCGTTTTCTTGTATTTCGCAGACCAAAATCAATGTTTTGAAATGAAATGTTTTATAAGGTGATCCAATCACACCTAAGTAAAAAGGGATTGGTGGCGACTCCCATTTCTATTTTTTAACGTCGATCCCCGTTTATATAAAACCTAAAAAATGGTTTCGACAATTTGTATGACTGATTTGTCTGTGATTGTATGATTGATTCTGAGCATGACATTCTGCATACACGACATACTGCATGGGGTTGGGATATTGTTATGGAGGAAGTGTACTGTTACTGGTGGCTTTGCCACAAATACTGTTACTGGCAGCTTTGCTGCGATACTGATACTGGCAGCTCTGCTGCAATACTGTTACTGGTGGCTTTGCCACATATACTGTTACTGGCAGCTCTGCTGCGTTATTATTACTGGCAGCTATGCTGCAATATTGGTGTGTTGGCTGGGTGGGTCGATTTTATCCCCACATGGTGTGATGGTTGGTACGGGTGGTGTGTTGGCTGGATTGGGGTGGGTTGCATATGTGTACCATACTGAGACTGTTATTGTGATGGGCTAGGCCCAATTGATTCTGTTATGGGCTGTGACCCAAATGACATTATTTTGGGCTTTGGCCCACATATACTCTGAATCAATGTCATCATTCTCGTTAAAGGGCTCTGCCCCTGCATCGATTCTATTTCACATATCTTGATCGCTTTCTTTAATAAGGGGATTACACACTGAGTTTTCGCAAACTCACCCTTTCTTTTAACCTTTCAGGTAATCCCCAGCGTTAGACGATTTAGAGTTGCGAGGGACTCGGAGAGGGCCACACAACTGCGCATGTTTTATTCTATTTTGCTAATTTACTTAAGCGCTTTGATTTTGATTCGGGTTGTAATAAGGCCTCTATAATTTCTAGATTTTCAATTTGGGATTTTATTGATTGTGATTTATATCTGCTAGAAGTAGAACACGGTTTTCCAAAACAATAACTATTTTCAAACGCTACGCTTCCGCAACTCAATTTTTAAATATCACGCCAGTAAATCATTTGTTTTAAATTAAGCTTCCGCAACAAATAAGGTTTTAAAGGTAATAACGTTTTAAAAGGGAATAACTTTTTAATAAACCACGATTGAAAATAAACAAACGCAAACTGAGGTTTTGTACAAGTTCTAAATGGCAAGAAGTTTGAAATTGCAAGAAGGGTTTTCCATGAAAACATGGTTTTCGAAAAACACTTCAATGTGACACGCCAGATTCAGCCATAACGTCTAGGTCGGGTTTGGGGTGTTACAGACGATAAGAAGAATTTTTGGTAACTTTAAGAGATTAACATGAAAAGGAACAAAACTCAAAGATGGAGAAAGAGAGGGAAGAGAGTGGGACGTTTTAAAGAAGTTTTAGGAGATAATCTCTCATTTTCTTTGTTTTTCAAAACTACCCACTAACTCCTATAATTATCCAAATCAGATTCTTTTCTTCAGATTTTAAAACAAAAATAAACTCCACTTTGCACATACAAGATTCAAACATAAGACCTCTAGGTAAGCTAATGCCTTAGCACTAAACCAGCAAGCTCATTCTTGCTAACAATTGAGCAAAATAAAATTTTAAGCCAGAAATTCAAAGATAGGGGTTTAGGCAAAAATGCAAGGAAAAGGATTCGAACTCAGAACCTTTCACACACAAGCACAACACTTAACAACTGAACTAGATCACTTCACTTGTCTTAATTACCACAACCTTTACTCAAAAAAATGACGTGACCACTCTTGTTTTCACTAACCCAATTTCTTCTAACCCAGTTTTTGGGATGTGACATGTGTCTTTTGTATTTTTGTCTTTCATGTTTTGCATACATAGCAAAATTGTAACAAACAAATATTAGTTTATTGATTGTCTAATTTCAAACTGATGATAAGTGACACTATAAGAACGTTTACTTCAGTAGATAATCTAAATGAGTTCGTAATTCTGTAAAAGAATCAAAGTGAGCATTTGATTCAAATACTTAAAAGGATTATTATGTCGTCTACAATTTCAATTGGGGAGATGACTAGTCTTAGCTATCGGAACAGTTGACTCCACGGGTAGAGATATAGAAGTATTCATCAGAAGAATGATACATTGGGCTGAACCTAAGATGAATTAATTCTGAATCCATTTGTGAATTAATTCACTTGTGACGTTCATGGTGTGCTTTACCTAAATCCTGAGTTAGCCACTAACCATGCGTATGTAACTCATGTGCTTTGATATAAGTGGAGGCTTATACTCTAAAGATGATCGAGCCCATAGCCGGTATGTTGGGTACATGACTTATCTATGGCATGGCTATACTAGCAACAATGGAATTCATAACTCGATTAAAGAGTTAACGATATCCTCTCATCGGTATTATGTGAATTGATAAATATAGAACATGACCATAAGTTGCTTGACACATCATACTTGTATATTATTTGCTCTTTTATAAAACTCACATATTCCACAAACATATTCATTTATCATACTTGTTCATTTTGCATGCTTAATAGTCAAGCCTTTTTTTTTTTTTCAACATGATTCTTATAATAATTTAACTGTCACATAACTTATAACTTTTCTCATCTAGCATACTTTCCTGTTAACATCTTACTCAACTATTTTATGTTGAATTTAAATACTTAAACATCTAATTTAAGATAAGATATCCACATATACACCTTTATATAACATTCTTGATCATGTCATATATTTGCATTAATATCACTTATCAAATTTTCATTTCACTAGTTTCATCACTTATCAAATGACTTTTTTTATTTCATCTCATATATACAAGTAAATTTTTAAAATTTCAGTCTTAAAAAAAAGGACAGTCTGGCCATACACCAACCACTAAATCGTTTTTATCTTCGTTTACTGAAGTCAAAATTAAGATTGTCTTTTTCTTTTTGAAACTACACTCAATTACCTTTTTACTATAAAAAAAAAAATCAGATTTTAACTCTGTTCATACCAGTTTCCTTTTAAAGTTGACTCAGGGATACTACTTGGAAGATTGAATCTACTTCACTAAATTCTAATTTTCTCCTAGTATAGAACTTAGAATCTAATTCCGTTTATTATTATTTTTATTTATAAAAATAGACTCATAAGCTTTTCAAGCATCTAAAGTTCATATTCTAACTATTTTTGTGTAATTTTTAATGATTTAAGAATAGAGAAACTCGAAATCATTATGACCTTATCTAACTTTATTAATCTCGTTAAATACAATCTCATTGCTTACATCATTTCTTCTATGCAAAATTAGATTCGTTAAGCTTCAATTCCATGTTTAGTTCAATATTTAACTAAATTTTTTAATGAATTTTCAAATTTAAATTACTGTTGCTGTTTTTTTTTCCAAAACAGCTTACATATCGTGTGCATATAAAATTTGTTTATACTTCTAATCTCCATGTCACTTTAACTTCTAAACTTAACTCATCATAGTATATTAGTATTTAAACATTTTACTAATTTATTTTACATTAAACATAAACATTTGACATAAAATTTAAGGTAAACCTACATGGAATCAATAAAATACTTACCTATTTCTTCACTTGAAATCAACAACTTTTCCTTTTCTTGAATAACTTTTCTTTCAGCTTTTTCTTCTTTCACCTCATGCATATATACATAAAACATGATTTCTGTATGATTTCACTCTCAAATAACATAAAAATTTTAAGAAAATCATAAAAGCATACCTTTCTCCTTTACTTTCTCATCACTTTCTTCTTCATCTAATTTATTTCCATGATAGCAAATGATTCCATGACATTCTAGAATATGAAATTTAGCTATATAGTTTTATGAAAAATAAAACTCAAGAAAATTCCATGCAAATTTTTCTTTTCTTTCTTTCTTTCCTTTTCTTTTTCTCTTCTCTTTCTTTTCTTTCTTTCCTTTCTTTTTCAGCTGCTTCCCTTGCTGCCGTTTCTTCATGCTAAAATTATGAAGAAATTCCTACATTTTTATTTTTCTTTTAATTTCATCCTTTTATTTATCAACCAATCAAATTTCCACACATTTCTCTCTTAATTACCACGTATTTTCTTTCTCCTCTACACCTAATATACTTTGGGATTTTAAGCTCATCATTTTGTCTTCAAATATCTATTAAAATGATAAAATTGTATTTAAATCCTTCCTCCATAAAATGCAAAAATTACACTTTAATTTCTATATTTTTTACCACTTTTCAATTTAGTCCATATCTCGAATTTTCAATCCCACATATCAAATACATGTCCATGCCACACTCATTAAAAAATATTTCTTCTTAAAGTGGTAAATTTGCACTATTAATCTTCCAACTTTCAAAAATTCTCAATTTAATCTTTATCAAATTTCATTAGTCATACTTCCTCTTCAAATATCTAATTCATCTCCAATGTACCTTATTCATTCCCGAAATAGTACCTTTTACTGTATAAAAAATTTTGGAGTGTCACAAAAATTTTGTAACATGCTACTGAAAGTGAGGTAGTTTGGTGTGGCATGATGAGCATAGGTAGCCAATAAAACCCTCAAAGTCTGTTTCCATAAGTGAACTCTAGTTCCTGGGTTACTTCAATAAACTGCTAAGACCCATGGCCATATTGGCCTTTGTAACAGTAAAGACGCGTAGCTAACCATTCTTCTTGTCGTATAAGCGAGACTCAAGGCTTGTCTCCTCGGTAATATAATATGAGCATGCACGGGACACATATCTAAGAGGCCTTCCCAGCTGTTCTGGAGTGTGAGACAGAGGCCTCCCCAGTTAAGGTTTGTCCACGTCCCTCTGCACCTTCAGCTAGACTTCTCTTTAAGCAAAATAGTTAAGTTTTGTAATATGTTGGTTATGCGTTTCTTTTTATGCCTTTTGTTTTATTTTTCAGCAATAAGAGAACAAGAATATATTTTATGTAGTTAATTACTTGTAATAAGTAAACCTGAAAATTTTTATATGGGTAATTTACAAGAATAGTCATCCAATTATTCACTTATTTCTATTTTGATCACCCAACTATTATTCTTTTATTTAGTCACTTAACTTTTCAAATTTAAATATTTTAGTTACTCTTGTCACTAACTTAGTAATGGATGTCTATTTTCATTGGCCTAATAACGATTTTAGCCCTTCAATGTTTACACATTCTATTAATTTGATCCTAAATCTAAAAAAAATTCCTCAAATTTAGCCCTCAATGTTTACCAAATTTGTCATTTTATTTGTAATTCTAAAAGTTCTAAAATATATTTAAAATTTAAAATATTTTTATATTTACTTTTAAAAAAATTTATAATTTATATTTAAATTTTTATAATTTTCTATTTACTCTTTTTCATCAGCCATGCTCATTTTTTTCATCAACCAAACATGTGAAAAACTCAAAAATTAAACCTATTTTTTTATTCAATCGTATTTCATATAATCCTCTTTTTTTTTTCTTTTTTTTTTTGCAACATTGTTCGTCTCAAATGCCTAATTAAAACTCAGAAAGAAGCTTAAAATTAACAAATTTATAAACCTAGAAAAATGATTGGGTTGATAACACCGAACTTTGACGGTCTTACTTTTTGCTATAGAGATGGTACAAGGTTGAGATTGTAGTGTTCTAGTATCTTTATCATTTCTAACTCAAGCACTAGAGAGAGATTACAGGTTGTTAGAGTTGTATGACCCGAATCCCGTTTGATCCGGCCTAAAAAGTTCGAGGTGCAACTCACTCGTTAAAGAAATAAAATAAAGAAGCAAAATTAGGGATCCGTGGGGGCGAAGGACCAAGGGCCAAAAACTGTGCATAGCCGCAAACCTCTTGTATTGTTTTTTTTCAACATTAGTGAATTTCTCCTCCTTTGCCTGTGATTTTTCCTGATAAGGGGTTTCCACGTAAAATCTGCGTGTTCTTATTTTTTCTTTCTTATTGCTTTGCGATTATTCCTACTACCATTTATCAACGTATAGTATAACACAGGTCAAGGTCATGACACTTGATATTTCTAACTTCGTCAATTGAATGAAAGAATGAATGAAGTGGAAGATACTGATGAAAGTATCATTTTGGATACAAAAATCTTTAAAATAATTTTATATTTGCTTTTAGAATTTTTTTAAATTTATATTTACTTTTTAAATTTTTTAAATATTCTTTAGACCTTTTATAATTAGAACTAAAATGAAAAATCTTGAAAACACTAAGGGTTAAATTTGTTGAATTTTTTTTTAGATTTGGGATTAAATTGATATTGTAATAGGCCAATTTAGCCCGGGCCCATACAAAAAAATAATAAACCCAAAATAATAAAACAAAGTCCAAGTTCAGTCCAAAATATATCATTTGGCCCGATCGGAATGGCTCATTACTTGAAAAGATTGAAGGTCCATCTACAAGCTTGACGTATATGGAAACACAATCTTCAAGGATATGCAATCTTAGATATGATATGCAAATCTTAGATATGATATGCAATCCTAGAAGATATGATATGCAATCTTAGATATGATATGCAAATCTTAGATATGATATGGAATCTTAGAAGATATGGTATGCAATCTTAGAAGATATGATTTTGTAATCTTAGAGATTTAATTTGTAGATACCTTTTAATCTTAGCCGTTGATGTAATTGATCTGTGCTGTTGGATTTGGGAGGCTCAACTATAAATAGAGGCCTCTCCTTCATTGTAAAGGACTTGAATTTTGAGTAATAAAAATTCTTGAGAGCATTCACTCAAAATTCTCTCTCTTTTACGTTCTTATTTTTTGTGGCTTGTTCCTATTTTGTTCTCTGCTCATATTCGTTTCTTTTTGAGTTGCTTCCGTTCGAGTTAGATTTGGTGGAGGAATTTCGTTGAGTCCATATATTACGGGACTTAGGTTGACTTATGCGTTTTTTTAACTTTTTTATTTATCCATTTAATTGCTTAATCATTATTTATTCATTTATTTTAATTATTTTAAACTTGTTTTTCTTTTTTGCTTTTCCCTATTTACGTTAAATTGTTTTATCATATATATTATTATTTTTATTTGTTATATATTATCTATATATTATATATTATTTAACTTTAATCATATTATGTATCATTTGAAAATTTGTATGTTGTACATCATCTAAATTGTTTTATTATTAAGGCAAAATTTTTCATATATTGTTTATTTAAAATATGTATATCATATATTTTTAAATGGTATATTATATACTTATTATAAGTTATCCCTTATACATTTTTATTCAAATTTTTTATATTATTTATTTAAAATATATATTTATTTTATTATGTATATATTAACTATTTTAGATTTTGCCATATCGTTTTTTATTTTTTTATTATTATTTCATTTTCCTAAAAATTGTTATAATATTTATTAATTGTTTTGAGTATATTATTTACCTTATATTATTATTTTTTATTTGAATTTAATCTTGTGAATAAAATTTTTTTTCCTTAATTTTTTCATAGATTCTTTTAAAATTTCTATTATCTACTCTATATTTTTTATTTTGATTGTTCATTTTTTAAAATTTTTTTTGAATCCATTATCTTTGTTTACCTTAACATTATTATTATTGCTTGTCATTCTTTATCTTAATTGTTTATGTTAGTGCTAATTGTTAATATAATCTGTAACTTTAGTAAACTGCACTTTTTTGTAATAACTTAATGTTACTTTTTTCAAATCTTTGTTTAAAAATATCTATCTTCTTTAATTACCACATTTTATCCAAAAGTTTTTCTTAAATAAGGCAATGTTTTGCGTTTAGAAATTCGGGAAATAGTGCCCTAACGTGCTGGGTTTCGATTTTCCGTTTGACTAATTAACTAAATATCCTCTTAATGAATTTTGTAAATAATGAGATGATTTTGGTTACGAGGGTTTAAAACATCATGTCCTAACGTGCTGGATGTGATGTTTGTATTCTTTCGGAACAAAGGAATCTCAAGTTCCAACTCAAATTGTTCAAGTTTTTAAAGAAATCATGTTTCCAAATCTTTTCAAATTTTCGACATTAGGACAATAACTAATCAATCCGGTACCAATTTTGGGCGTTACGAGGGTGCTAATCCTTCCTCGTATGTAACCGACTCCCGAACCCGTTTTCTTGAATTTCGTAGGCCAAAATCAATGTTTTGAAATAAAATGTTTTATAAGGTGATCCAATCACACCTAAGCAAAAAGGGATTGGTGGCGACTCCCATTTTCGTTTTTTAAAGTCGATCCCTGTTTTTTCAAAAAAAAATGGTTTCGCCAGCTTGGCGACTCCACTGGGGACCAATAAGAAAGTCAAGCCGTAAAATTGATTATTTTCTGTCCTTTGTCAGAAATTTGAAAATTTGATTTGAAAATTACGATCCTTTTGTTGTATTTGTTTGTGTCATTGCATATGATTGTTTTTTTTTCGCACATTGCATTGCATGACCGTTGTGGTCGCACCTTTAAGTGGGAGTGAGAAACTATGCCTTCGTGAGGTTTTCACCTCCGCATGGGCTAGTGGATTGCTTCCGGGATACATCTGTACCTATGTCTTCGTGAGGTTTTCACTTCCGCATGACCATAGGGAAATGTATTCCCCTGAACTGAACTCGATCTGTATGAGCCTATAATGGGTGAAGATTGAGGAATCTGCTGGTTCAGGTACCTTTTCTTTAGAACTAAACCGCATATAGTGAACCCTAAGAGACCACTTTAGGTAGAACTATGCCAAACCCTAGTGGTCACCCAGATAGGTGCCCTATTTTGTTACTTATTTCTCTTGTGCTAACGTGTTCTTTTTTTTATTGCATTGCATTCACATCATAGAAAAGAGGTGTTCATTCAAATTCGATTGCTAAATAGAAGAGTTTGTCATGAGAAAATGGATTTCTTGATAAAGTGGATTATAATACGGTCGTCCGAATATGGTCCAAGTAAACACAACGAGAGAAGACTGATAGTCCGTGAAGGAATACAAGACTTTATTGCCCAAGGATTCAAGCTGACGAAGACTATTCGAGAGCCGTCACGTCTCGATTTTCTAACAAGCATTGCGAGGATACGTGAGTAATGAGTCACAGCCCAAGCAAAAAGGAGCTAGTGGAGGCATCTATTAGAAGTTTGCAAGATTTGACCTTTGTGAAGAAGGGGATTGATGTTTTTGCTTGGAATATGAGGGCAAGGCCGCATATGTAATCCGTTTTATGTAAAGAAATTTGTTTTCTAGAAAAGTTGTTCTAATGGAATTGAATTCAGAATCAACGCCTCTCTTTCTTTTGCATTCATTCCATGCATCTGCATTGTATTGCACATTTGCATTAGACTTTTACAAAAGGACCATAATTAGTTGAAGTTATTTCAGAAAAAGAGAGAAAGAGAGAAAGTTAATCTGGAAACTAAACATCGTTACAGTACTCGCGCTAAGACGAAAGATATGGATCAAAGACTTGAACAGTTCCAAAGAGACATGCAAGACCAGCTGCAAGAGCAGTTGGCAAAGATCCAACAAGATATGAGGGAACACATGATGGAAGCCCAAATGAATATGGTGGCTCAAATAACTTAGCTACTGAATGGGGCAATGGACAAGGGAAAAGGTCCCATGTCTAATACTGGAGAGGATAATGAGGATTATCCTCCGGGTTTTACCCCACCACATGCACAAACACAACCTGAAGCATATCCGCAAAGGCCATCTTTTACAATTAGGCTTCAACAAGGTCAAGCTGATACTGGGGTGCCCATGAATGCCCAAGTTGGCTCAGGACCTAACCAAGGAGATAACCCTGCTAATCCTGTTATCCCTGATTTAGATATAACAGAGAGGAAAGAGACAAAAATTGAATTACCGAGGCAGTTAGAGGACCGTTATAGATGGTTAGAAGAAAAGTTTAAGGCCTTGGAAAACGTTGATAATCACCATGGATTTGATGCTAAAGACTTGAGCTTGGTTCCAGATTTGGTGCTTCCTCACAAGTTCAAAATGCCAAAATTTGAGAAGTACAATGGGACTAGCTATCCTGAAGCCCATATTACCATGTTCTGTAGACGGATGACTGGGTATGTTAATAACGATCAACTGTTGATCCATTGTTTCCAAGACAGCTTGGTGGGGGCAGCGTCCAGGTGGTACAACCAATTGAGTCGTGCTAAGATTAATTCCTGGAGAGACCTAGCACAAGCATTTATGAAACAATACAATCATGTGACAGACATGACGCCTGACAGAATCACCTTGCAAAACATGGAGAAGAAATCAAATGAAAGCTTCAGGCAGTATGCGCAAAGATGGAGGGAAGTTGCCATACAAGTTCAGCCGTCGCTTTTAGAAAAGGAAACCACGATTCTTTTCATCAATACTCTAAAAGCCCCATTCATTAACCATGTGTTGGGAAGCGCCACCATAAGCTTTTCAGATATAGTAATGTCCGGTGAGATGATTGAAAATGCGGTAAGGAGTGGGAGGATAGACACGGGAGAAAGCGCCAAAAGATCAACCCCGAGAAACAAGGAAAATGAAGTGAGTATCCTGAGCATGCATCCTAAATCAGTCACCGTAGGCCAGCCGAGGGCTGTAACCACTAGCTATCAAGGCTCTTCAAAGCAGGAATCTAACTTGAGGCAAAATGTAGAAAGGCTCCAGTTCACACCCATCCCGATGACATATAAGGAGCTGTATCAGAATCTTTTTGATGTGCATGTGGTGTCTCCTTCCTACTCGGAACCCCTGTAACCTCCGTTCCCAAAATGGTATAATGAGAATGCCCAATGCGAGTACCACGCGGGAATAACGGGTCACTCAATTGAAAACTGTACTACGTTTAAAAAGTTGGTCGAAAGGTTCATTAAAATGGGAATTGTGAAGTTCGATGTTTCATCAGAACCTGATCACTTTGACGAGGCAGTAAATGCGATAATTGAAGGAGGAGACAAGAAAGTTGCGACTCCTTGAAGAAGTCAAAAGCGAAGAGGGAACCGGGGAACGAAGTTTCCAAGCCCTTGCATACTTGGGAGTGTTTTGAATAATGGGACTGTGGAAGAGATCCCTGTATTTTTAGAGCTAATATAGAGTAATATTCAAAACACGTTTGTTGCCTTAAGCCTAGAGGTAATAAGAACCCTTTTGTGAAATAGGCTTGTGTCCGAAATTTTTATTTCAATAAAATACATCTTTTTGAGCAAATATTCTTTTATTTTTTCCATTTCATACTATACAAACAATTGTTATTAGTTTTTTTCTTTTATTTGTTCTTTTGACTTTCTTTCAAGTATTCTTTCATTCTTCATTAATGACTGTCGAAACCATTTTTAAGTTTTAAAAAAAAAATGGGGATCGACTTTAAAAAACGAAAACGGGAGTCACCACCAATCCCTTTTTGCTTAGGTGTGATCGGATCACCTTATAAAACATTTTATTTCAAAACATTGATTTTGGTCTACGAAATTCGAAAAAATGGGTTCAGGAGTCGGTTACGTACGAGGAAGGATTAGCACCCTCGTAACGTCCAAAATTGGTACCGGATTGATTAGTTATTGTCCTAATGTCGAAAATTCGAAAAGATTTGAAAACATGATTTCTTTAAAAACTTGAACAATTTGAGTTGAAACTTGAGATTCCTTTGTTCCGAAAGAATACAAACACCACATCCAGCACATTAGGACATGATGTTTTAAACCCTCGTAACCAAAATTATCTCATGATTTACAATATTGATTAAAAGGATATTTAGTTATTTAGTCAAACGGAAAATCGAAACCCAGCACGTTAGGGCACTATTTCCCGAATTTCTAAACACAAAACATTGCCTTATTTAAGAAATTTTTTGGGATAAAATGTGGTAATTAAAGGAGATAGATATTTTTAAACAAAGATTTGAAAAAAAGAGTAACATTAAGTTATTACAAAAAAGTGCAATTTACTAAAGTTACAAGTCATATTAACAATTAGCACTTAACATAAACAATTAAGTAAAAGAATGACAAGCAATAATAATAATGTTAAGGTAAACAAAGATAATGGATTCAATTTTTTTTTTTAAAAATGAACAATAAAAAAATATAGAGTAGATAATAGAAATTTTAAAAGAATCTATAAAAAAATTAAGGAAAAAAAATTTAATCACAAGATTAAATTCATGTAAAAAAATATATGATAAAACAATTTAACGTAAATAGGAAAAAACAAGTTTAAAATAATTAAAATAAATGAATAAATAATGATTAAGCAATTAAATGGATAAATAAAGTAAATAAAAAAAATAAAAAAAATGCATAAGTTAACCTCCACCAAAATCTAACTCGAACGAAAGCAACTCAAAAAGAAACAAAGATGAGCGAAGAACAAAATAAGAACAAGCCACAGAAAATAAGAACGCAAAAGAGAGAGAAATTTGAGTGAATGCTCTCAAGAATTTTTATTACTCCAAACTCAGGTGTGTTTTACAATGAAGGGAGAGGCCTCTATTTATAGTTGAGCCTCCCCAAATCCAACGGTATAGATCAATTACATCAACGGCTAAGATTAAAAGGTATCTACAAATTAAATCTCTAAGATTACAAAATCATATCTTCTAAGATTGCATACCATATCTTTTAAGATTGCATATCATATCTAAGATTTGCATATCATATCTAAGATTGCATATCATATCTTCTAAGATTGCATACCATATCTTTTAGGATTGCATATCATATCTAAGATTGCATATCCTTGAAGATTGTGTTCCCATATACGTCAAGCTTGTAGATGGACCTTCAATCTTTTCAAGTAATGGGCCATTCTGATCGGGCCAAATGATATATTTTGGACTGGACTTGGACTTTGTTTTGTTGTTTTGGGTTTATTATTTTTTTGTATGGGCTCAGGCTAAATTCGCCTATTACAGCTTTGCCCTCTTTGCTCATTGTCGTAACGAGAATGGAGCAAAGACTATAAATGACCAATTTTGCCCGGCCTTGCCGAGCCTTCGAACTTCTTAATCCTTATCTTCTTCAAGTAGTCTCTAACCCAATCTGCAACTTCAAGGAGATTGAATCAGTAGCTTTAATCTTATTCTACTCATGCAACTTCAGGAGATAAGACTCGCTCTTGTAGATTTAATCCATCCCATCAGAATCTCGTGAAAGTGAGACTAGTATCTTTGATCTTGCTTCACCGCAATATTCAAGAAGACAAGATCTGCTATTTTCATGCTGCTCACGCAAACTTAGGGAGGCAAGCTAAAATCTTGATCGACCGCTCTCAGAAACCGGGAAGATAAGATCTCATTGCCTTCGATCTACTCACTGCAACTTCGAGAGGTAGACTAATATCTTCGATCTGCTTCCTGCAACTTCAGGAATGCTAGATCTACTATCTTCAATCTGCTCCACTGTAAACTCAGAGAGACAAGATCTGATGTCTTCGATTTGCTTCATGTAACTTCAGGAATGCCAGATCTGCTATCTTCAGTCTACTCCGCTGCAACTTCAGGGAGACAAGACTGAAAGTGTCTTCGATCTGCTTCCTGCAACTTCAGGAAGATGAGATCTGCTGTCTTCTGTAACACCCCAAACCCGGCCCAAACACCACGACCGGATCTGGTATGTCACTAAAAATTTTGGAAGAACATGTCGTATTTTCAGAAAAAATATTTTTCTAAAGTTTATCTTCTTATTCGAGAGAAATTTAATAGTTGATAGTTTAAATAAAATATGCCTTTATAAATTAAAAACCCAAATTTAAATAGATACATTAGTTCAATAAGAATTTAAATAACTAAAAGTAATTAAAGCTCAAAATAAAAAAACATAAACTAGTGGCCCATAGCCTTATTACAACGAGATTTAAAATCCATTAATTAAAAATATAAAGTATTAACTTGAGACTTTTTGCTGGATCCAGCTTGGTCTTTTGCATGGCCACCTTGCGTTCCTCTCTCAGCCCGGTCCAAAGCACTAGGTATCACCCGAAAGGTTAATTAATAGGGTGAGTCGCGAGACTCGCAGTGCAACCTCATGCACCACTAGATTTTGGCCTTAGGCCCATAAAACAGATTAATAATTCCATTTATAAAAAAAATAACAAATAATATGCAAGGCCCAACCCATTTGCCTAGGTTTCCATCCGCTACTGAAACACCCCAAACCCGGCCCACGAGCTTTGACCAGATTTGGTATGTTCCTCAAGTAAACCGGTTCAAAATTCTTTTGTTCTTAGGAAAACTTGTGTGATTTTAAGAAAAATATTGTTTTGGGTTGGGCTTGTGTTGAAAACATGTTCGTTTTATATTGAAATCCCTTTTATCTTAAGTGACAAAATATTTAGGGTTTAGTTTGAAAGAAATTTTAATTAAATTTTAATAGATAAAATCCATAATCATAATAAATAAAAATAAGTGTAAAGTAATTCAACTATGGCCTTATGGCCTTATTACATCAAATAATTCCCAAAATAATTCAAAGTACTAAAATAAATTCAAGAGTCCTCAAAAATATAAACTTCATGTTGAGCATGGCCACCACAAGTTCTGTCACTGGTCCATCACTGCTCATCACCAAAAATGTTCCCAACGGGTGAGTCAAACAGACTCAATGTGTACACGACACTAAATCATAATAGAATCGGGCATATCACATATTACACATTCAAAACATAGAATACAGGTTATGGTGCATTCCCAAACCCAAACCTAGTTGTCCATCCGCTACACACCCCGTACCTGCCAGTCACACCGTGGGGACTACTAAGTCAACCCTCCATCCGCTACACACCATCGAAGGTAGTCGCTGCAGTCGACGTGCTCATCGCCCATATAAATTTGTGGCATAGCCACTGATAATTGTGTCATGAGACACCACATTCGATAATGTAACCGGTTACCACATTCGGATAATGTGACCGAAGTCACCACATTCGGATAATGTGACCAAAGTCACCACATTCGATAGTGAGACCGTAGTCATCACATTCACTTCCCCTTTTCATATATCCCGAATGACCCATATTATTCATATCATGCATATCATACTTAAATTCACATTCTTATAAATTTTCACATGTTATAAATAACATATTTCATAATCCTAGTGGAAGTAGGAAACGTACCTGAGTACTTTGTACCATATTATGGTACCTTAGCCACATTCTTATAAACATGCATATTTTACATATTACCATCAAGCTTATTAAAAGTTAGTGTGGGGTACACACCTGATTCGCTTAAAATTTCCTTGAGATCCCGAAAAGTTTGATCTAATGCTTGGATCCTTAATCCCTACATTTGATTAATCACCTACTACTTTAATAAAAAGCCATTCGGCCATAAATCCAAATCCTAGTAGGATTAGTATACTTAAACTTACCTTGTGGATTTTAAATCCCGAAACTCACCGAATAACTAGGGAACACGTGGCCCATGGTGTACCTTCGAGAAAAGAACTTCTCCTTCCTTGTAGTCGACACTTAGTAAATCCCAAAGATCTCTTCAAAGTTTCGCAAATAAGAATATTGATGGGATTAGTCCTAGATTTCACAAATCTAAAAGAAAAGAATAGAAATCAAAACTTGTTCTTACCCTTTCTTGAAGAAATCGACAACACCTATGCTTGAAGCCCTCAAATATTCGGCTTTTGATGGACTGGAAAGAAAAGAGAAGGAAGAATAAAGATGGAGGATTCGGCTATGGCTTCTAATGGAGAGGAAAATATTCGGCTAGGTTCCAACAATTACTTAATCTCGACTTGACAAAAGAAAAGAAAGAAAAGAAGAGAAGAGAGCACTAAGAATTCGGCAGAAAGGAGGAAGCACAAATTGATGAGTAGCCCTCCTTCCTTCCTTTTATAGCCGAAATTATCATCTAAGGAGTCCCTTACTTGGCCACCACTCCTCTATTTTAATAGCTTTATCTCTTTAATTATCACTTAAAATAAAAGATAATTCAAAGAACTATCCTTACTTAGCCGAAATTATTAAACTCAAAGTCCCTTACTTGGCCATCACTTCTCCCTTATTTTCCTCTTTATCTCTTTATTCAAATTAAAAGAATTTAATCCAACAATTATCTCTTGAAAATAATGATAAATAAATCCCTTATTTATCCACTATTTATAAAATAATAAAAGCTCCTAATTTATAGCCATGTGCCGTCCACCTCTCTCTCCTTGTAGCAAAATAAAATTTCTTTTATTTGCTTCCCATGTGACTCGAACTTAGGCCCATTCCTCTTGCATATGGCGCCATTTCCATAGGCCCTAAGTGGCATCTTCTGACCACTTTTCCAAGCCTGTTTGTGTGTCAAATTTCACAAACTTTTTCTTTTAAGGCCACCTTGCCTTAATTTCCCTTTTAAACCTTAAAACTCGTCATTTCTAGGTCATTTCTAAGTTTCCAAAAATTTTCGATCGGCTCAGTAAACTTGACATTTCCTTACATTTCCATGACATTTCCTTACAAGACATTTCCTTACATTTCCAAGGTTCTAAAATGTTCACTTTCCTCTTTTAAACTTAACATTTCCATACATTTCCGTGTTTCCAAAAGTGCTCAAAATATATTCATAACACATAAGATATGTCATTTCGCACAATTAAACCAAAAATGCATAGGCCCTTTTCGTGATGTTACAGCTTACCCTCCTTAAAAATAATTTCGTCCTCGAAATTACTTAATAACGAATAATCGTTCATCTTAACTCACCGCACTACGCTTATGCTGCGCACTCTGATCTTAATAGAACCATCATACTTTCTAGGCACAGTCTCTAAGTTTACGTCCCCTAGAACTCATTTCTAACGTCGCGATTTAATTTGATTAAAAAGTTTTATGTATCAGAAATTTTGTTCCACTAATTATTCGCTAACAGTTTTATGAAAAGAGATGTTTAAAAGTGGTTCTTTTGATCAAACAAAGTTCTCAACTCAAATTTACTATTCAGAAAGTCACGTTCACATTCATCAACCAATTATGAACTTTCGTTCATTTAGAGAAATGTTGTTGTTTTTCCACTACCCGGGGTATTTTCGTAATGTGTCCTCTGTGGTATTTTCGTAATTTGTCAAAATAAGGTTCCTTGGTGATTTTGTCAATAAGGGTATTTTGGTAATTTTGAAATCCTGGGGTATTTTGAAAAATTTTAAAATTCGGGGTATTTCAAAGAATTTTGGAACTCGGGGTATTTTGGTAATTAACTGGAGTAAATTTTTAAAGTTTAATAAATCAGGATATTTCAAAATTTGCAAAACTTTGAGGGTTCTTTTTGAGAATTTTACTTTCCAAAACGGTGATGTTGCAAAAATTTTGAAAATCGTGGTCATTTTGGTAATTTTGTGAGTTAAGGGCAATTTCATAATTTTTCTCCAAATCAAGGTATTTTTGATAATTTTCAAATTAGGGTTTTGAACATTTTATAAAGTAATGAAAATTTTGATAAGAACTATGGGTATTTTGGGAATTTCATAAACCAAAGGTATTTTTGTAATTTACCACTAGGGGTATTTTCGTAATTTTATAAATCAAAAATTTTTCAAAGAATTTTGTAAAAATAGTTCTCACAAATTAAAAAGGTAATTTTAAGAGTTTTAAAACTAGGGTTTATAAAAACACGGCTAGTTCCCTTCGGGTTTTAGTCATTGTGTTTAGCCTATGACCGAGTCCTCTTGGTTAGGGTGAACCGAAGCTACCCACCAGCAGGATTCCAAATGAAGAGGAGGTGAGTCACTAGGATTTGCTTAAGTACCGTGCTCTTCCTGGATCCAATCCTAGACATGCGCACAATGGTTACCACACCCTAACTCCTGCCTTAGTCATAGGTTTGTTTAATGGAATTAAGTCTTATGTGTTTGTGTTTGAGTAAACTAGTCCTAGGGTTCAAGTTCCTATCATGCTATTCTACGTTCCATTCCTCTTCTACCCTTCCATAATTCATAACATAAACCACATAATCACACAAATGGTTAGGGGTACTTACCGTGGATCATGGGTCGGAGACTTAGGTGCCATGCCGAAAACCCGCTCATTTTCAAAAATACTTTCATAAAACTCATTTGGGCTCGATTTGAAAACGTTTTGGGCCTTAGCCCACAGCCGGGAGTTTAAAATTGGGCTCGATACCAAATCAAACACACCCAAACTGGCCCACGAGCTTTGACCAGATTTGGTATGTTACTCAAGTAAACCGGTTCAAAATTCTTTTGTTCTTAGGAAAACTTGTGTGATTTTAAGAAAAATATTGTTTTGGGTTGGGCTTGTGTTGAAAATGTGTTCGTTTTATATTGAAATCCCTTTTATCTTAAGTGACAAAATATTTAGGGTTTAGTTTAAAAGAAATTTTAATTAAATTTTAATAGATAAAATTCATAATCATAATAAATAAAAATAAGTGTAAAGTAATTCAACTATGGCCTTATGGCCTTATTACATCAAATAATTCCCAAAATAATTCAAAGTACTAAAATAAATTCAAGAGTCCTCAAAAATATAAACTTCATGTTGAGCATGGCCACCACAAGTTCTCGCTGTCCCTGGTCCATCACTGCTCATCACCTGAAAAATGTTCCCAACGGGGTGAGTCAAACAGACTCAATGTGTACACGACACTAAATCATAATAGAATCAGGCATATCACATATTACACATTCAAAACATAGAATACACAGGTTATGGTGCATTCCCAAACCCAAACCTAGTTGTCCATCCGCTACACACCCCTGCACTGCCACCACACCGTGGGACTACTAAGTCAACCCTCCATCCGCTACACACCATCGAAGGTAGTCGCTGCAATCGACGTGCTCATCGCCCATATAAATTTGTGGCATAGCCACGGATAATTGTGTCATGAGACACCACATTCGAGATAATGTAACCGGTTACCACATTCGAGATAATGTGACCGAAGTCACCACATTCGATAATGTGACCAAAGTCACCACATTCGATAGTGAGACCGTAGTCATCACATTCACTTCCCCTTTTCATATATCCCGAATGACCCATATTATTCATATCATGCATATCATACTTAAATTCACATTCTTATAAATTTTCACATGTTATAAATAACATATTTCATAATCCTAGTGGAAGTAGGAAACGTACCTGAGTACTTTGTACCATATTATGGTACCTTAGCCACATTCTTATAAACATGCATATTTTACATATTACCATCAAGCTTATTAAAAGTTAGTGTGGGGTACACACCTGATTCGCTTAAAATTTCCTTGAGATCCCGAAAAGCTTGATCTAATGCTTGGATCCTTAATCCCTACATTTGATTAATCACCTACTACTTTAATAAAAAGCCATTCGGCCATAAATCCAAATCCTAGTAGGAATAGTATACTTAAACTTACCTTGTGGATTTTAAATCCCGAAACTCACCGAATAACTAGGGAACACGTGGCCTATGGTGTACCTTCGGGAAAAGAACTTCTCCTTCCTTGTAGTCGACACTTAGTAAATCCCGAAAGATCTCTTCAAAGTTTCTGCAAATAAGAATATTGATGAGATTAGTCCTAGATTTCGACAAATCTAAAAGAAAAGAATAGAAATCAAAACTTGTTCTTACCCTTTCTTGAAGAAATCGACAGCACCTATGCTTGAAGCCCCTCAAATATTCGGCTTTTGGTCGATTGGAAAGAAAAGAGAAGGAAGAATAAAGATGGAGGATTCGGCTATGGCTTCTAATGGAGAGGAAAATATTCGGCTAGGTTCCAACAATTACTTAATCTTGACTTGACAAAAGAAAAGAAAGAAAAGAAGAGAAGAGAGCACTAAGAATTCGACAGAGAAAGGAGGAAGCACAAATTGATGAGTAGCCCTCCTTCCTTCCTTTTATAGCCGAAATTATCATCTAAGGAGTCCCTTACTTGCCCACCACTCCTCTATTTTAATAGCTTTATCTCTTTAATTATCACTTAAAATAAAAGATAATTCAGCAACCATCCTTACTTAGCCGAAATTATTAAACTCAAAGTCCCTTACTTGGCCATCACTTCTCCCTTATTTTCCTCTTTATCTCTTTATTCAAATTAAAAGAATTTAATCCAACAATTATCTCTTGAAAATAATGATAAATAAATCCCTTATTTATCCACTATTTATAAAATAATAAAAGCTCCTAATTTATAGCCATGTGCCGTCCACCTCTCTGCTCCTTGTAGCAAAATAAAATTTCTTTTATTTGCTTCCCATGTGACTCGAACTTAGGCCCATTCCTCTTGCATATGGCGCCATTTCCATAGGCCCTAAGTGGCATCTTCTGCACCACTTTTCCAAGCCTGTTTGTGTGTCAAATTTCACAAACTTTTTCTTTTAAGGCCACCTTGCCTTAATTTCCCTTTTAAACCTTAAAACTCGTCATTTCTAGGTCATTTCTAAGTTTCCAAAAATTTTCGATCGGCTCAGAAACTTGACATTTCCTTACATTTCCATGACATTTCCTTACAAGACATTTCCTTACATTTCCAAGGTTCTAAAATGTTCACTTTCCTCTTTTAAACTTAACATTTCCATACATTTCCGTGTTTCCAAAAGTGTTCAAAATATATTCATAACACATAAGATATGTCATTTCGCATAATTAAACCAAAAATGCATAGGCCCTTTTCGTGATGTTACGCTTCTACCCTCCTTAAAAATAATTTCGTCCTCGAAATTACTTAATAACGAATAATCGTTCATCTTAACTCACCGCACTACGCTTATGTCACGCGCTCTGATCTTAATAGAACCATCATACTTTCTAGGCACACTCTCTAAGTTTACGCCCCTAGAACTCATTTCTAACGTCAGCGATTTAATTTGATTAAAAAGTTTTATGTATCGTAAATTTTGTTCCACTAATTATTCGCTAACAGCTTTTATGAAAAGAGATGTTTAAAAGTGGTTCTTTTGATCAAACAAAGTTCTCAACTCAAATTTACTATTCGAGAAAGTCACGCTCACATTCATCAACCAATTATGAACTTTCGCTTCATTTAGAGAAATGTTGTTGTTTTTCCACTACCCAGGGTATTTTCGTAATGTGTCCTACTGTGGGTATTTTCGTAATTTGTCAAAATAAGGTTCCTTGGTGATTTTGTCAATAAGGGTATTTTGGTAATTTTGAAATCCCGGGGTATTTTGAAAAATTTTAAAATTCGGGGTATTTCAGTAAATTTGGAACTCTGGGGTATTTTGGTAATTAACTGTGGTAAATTTTTAAAGTTTAATAAATCAGGATATTTCAAAATTTGCAAAACTTTGAGGGTTCTTTTTGAGAATTTTACTTTCCAAAACGGTGATGTTGCAAAAATTTTGAAAATCGTGGTCATTTTGGTAATTTTGTGAGTTAAGGGCAATTTCATAATTTTTCTCCAAATCAAGGTATTTTTGATAATTTTCAAATTAGGGTTTTTGAACATTTTATAAAGTAATGAAAATTTTGATAAGAACTATGGGTATTTTGGGAATTTCATAAACCAAAGGTATTTTTGTAATTTACCACTAGGGGTATTTTAAGTAATTTTATAAATCAAAAATTTTTCGAAAGAATTTTGTAAAAATAGTTCTCACAAATTAAAAGGTAATTTTAAGAGTTTTAAAACTAGGGTTTATAAAAACACGGCTAGTTCCCTTCGGGTTTTAGTCATTGTGTTTAGCCTATGACCGAGTCCTCTTGGTTAGGTGAACCAAAGCTACCCACCAGCAGATTCCAAATAAGAGGAGGTGAGTCACTAGGGATCGCTTAAGTACTGTGCTCTTCCGGATCCAATCCTGAACATGCGCACAATGGTTACCACACCCTAACTCCTGCGCCTTAGTCATAGGTTTGTTTAATGGAATTAAGTCTTATGTGTTTGTGTTTGAGTAAACTAGTCCTAGGGTTCAAGTTCCTATCATGCTATTCTACGCTCCATTCCTCTTCTACCCTTCCATAATTCATAACATAAACCACATAATCACACAAATGGTTAGGGTACTTACCCGTGGATCATGGGTCGGAGACTTAGGTGCCATGCCGAAAACCTGCTCATTTTCAAAAATACTTTCATAAAACTCATTTGGGCTCGATTTGAAAACGTTTTGGGCCTTAGCCCACAGTGCCGGAGTTTAAAATTGGGCTCTGATACCAAACTGAAACACCCCAAACCTGGCCCACGAGCTTTGACCAGATTTGGTATGTTACTCAAGTAAACCGGTTCAAAATTCTTTTGTTCTTAGGAAAACTTGTGTGATTTTAAGAAAAATATTGTTTTGGGTTGGGCTTGTGTTGAAAAAAAAGTTCGCTTTTATATTGAAATCCCTTTTATCTTAAGTGACAAAATATTTAGGGTTTAGTTTAAAAGAAATTTTAATTAAATTTTAATAGATAAAATTCATAATCATAATAAATAAAAATAAGTGTAAAGTAATTCAACTATGGCCTTATGGCCTTATTACATCAAATAATTCCCAAAATAATTCAAAGTACTAAAATAAATTCAAGAGTCCTCAAAAATATAAACTTCATGTTGAGCATGGCCACCACAAGTTCTGCTGTCCCGGTCCATCACTGTTCATCACCTGAAAAATGTTCCCCAACGGGGTGAGTCAAACAGACTCAATGTGTACACGACACTAAATCATAATAGAATCGGCATATCACATATTACACATTCAAAACATAGAATACAAAGTTATGGTGCATTCCCAAACCCAAACCTAGTTGTCCATCCGCTACACACCCTGTGCACTGCCAATCACACCGTGGGGACTACTAAGTCAACCCTCCATCCGCTACACACCATCGGCTGTAGTCGCCGCAATCGACGTGCTCATCGCCCATATAAATTTGTGGCATAGCCACGAGATAATTGTGTCATGAGACACCACATTCGAATAATGTAACCGGTTACCACATTCGAGATAATGTGACCAAGTCACCACATTCGATAATGTGACCGAAGTCACCACATTCGAGATAGTGAGACCGTAGTCATCACATTCACTTCCCCTTTTCATATATCCCGAATGACCCATATTATTCATATCATGCATATCATACTTAAATTCACATTCTTATAAATTTTCACATGTTATAAATAACATATTTCATAATCCTAGTGGAAGTAGGAAACGCATGCTGAGTACTTTGTACCATATTATGGTACCTTAGCCACATTCTTATAAACATGCATATTTTACATATTACCATCAAGCTTATTAAAAGTTAGTGTGGGGTACACACCGATTCGCTTAAAATTTCCTTGAGATCCCGAAAAGCTTGATCTAATGCTTGGATCCTTAATCCCTACATTTGATTAATCACCTACTACTTTAATAAAAAGCCATTCGACCCATAAATCCAAATCCTAGTAGGAATAGTATACTTAAACTTACCTTGTGGATTTTAAATCCCAAAACTCACCGAATAACTAGGGAACACGTGGCCTATGGTGTACCTTCTGAAAAGAACTTCTCCTTCCTTGTAGTCGACACTTAGTAAATCCCAAAGATCTCTTCAAAGTTTCGCAAATAAGAATATTGATGAGATTAGTCCTAGATTTCACAAATCTAAAAGAAAAGAATAGAAATCAAAACTTGTTCTTACCCTTTTCTTGAAGAAATCGACAAAGACCTATGCTTGAAGCCCTCAAATATTCGGCTTTTGGTCGATTGGAAAGAAAAGAGAAGGAAGAATAAAGATGGAGGATTCTGCCTATGGCTTCTAATGGAGAGGAAAATATTCGGCTAGGTTCCAACAATTACTTAATCTTGACTTGACAAAAGAAAAGAAAGAAAAGAAGAGAAGAGAGCACTAAGAATTCAACAGAGAAAGGAGGAAGCACAAATTGATGAGTAGCCCTCCTTCCTTCCTTTTATAGCCGAAATTATCATCTAAGGAGTCCCTTACTTGCCCACCACTCTCCTCTATTTTAATAGCTTTATCTCTTTAATTATCACTTAAAATAAAAGATAATTCAAAGAACCATCCTTACTTAGCCGAAATTATTAAACTCAAAGTCCCTTACTTGGCCATCACTTCTCCCTTATTTTCCTCTTTATCTCTTTATTCAAATTAAAAGAATTTAATCCAACAATTATCTCTTGAAAATAATGATAAATAAATCCCTTATTTATCCACTATTTATAAAATAATAAAAGCTCCTAATTTATAGCCATGTGCCGCCCACTCCTCTCTGCTCCTTGTAGCAAAATAAAATTTCTTTTATTTGCTTCCCATGTGACTCGAACTTAGGCCCATTCCTCTTGCATATGGCGCCATTTCCATAGGCCCTAAGTGGCATCTTCGCACCACTTTTCCAAGCCTGTTTGTGTGTCAAATTTCACAAACTTTTTCTTTTAAGGCCACCTTGCCTTAATTTCCCTTTTAAACCTTAAAACTCGTCATTTCTAGGTCATTTCTAAGTTTCCAAAATTTTCGATCGGCTCAGAAACTTGACATTTCCTTACATTTCCATGACATTTCCTTACAAGACATTTCCTTACATTTCCAAGGTTCTAAAATGTTCACTTTCCTCTTTTAAACTTAACATTTCCATACATTTCCGTGTTTCCAAAAGTGTTCAAAATATATTCATAACACATAAGATATGTCATTTCGTACAATTAAACCAAAAATGCATAGGCCCTTTTCAGGATGTTACAGTTCTACCCTCCTTAAAAATAATTTCGTCCTCGAAATTACTTAATAACGAATAATCGTTCATCTTAACTCACCGCACTACGCTTATGTCACAAGACTGATCTTAATAGAACCATCATACTTTCTAGGCACAGTCTCTAAGTTTACGTCCCCTAGAACTCATTTCTAACGTCGCGATTTAATTTGATTAAAAAGTTTTATGTATCAGAAATTTTGTTCCACTAATTATTCGCTAACAGTTTTATGAAAAGAGATGTTTAAAAGTGGTTCTTTTGATCAAACAAAGTTCTCAACTCAAATTTACTATTCAGAAAGTCACGTTCACATTCATCAACCAATTATGAACTTTCGTTCATTTAGAGAAATGTTGTTGTTTTTCCACTACCCAGGGGTATTTTCGTAATGTGTCCTACAGGGGTATTTTCGTAATTTGTCAAAATAAGGTTCCTTGGTGATTTTGTCAATAAGGGTATTTTGGTAATTTTGAAATCCCGGGGGTATTTTGAAAAATTTTAAAATTCGGGGGTATTTCAGTAATTTTGGAACTCGGGGGTATTTTGGTAATTAACCAGGGTAAATTTGTAAAGTTTAATAAATCAGGGATATTTCAAAATTTGCAAAACTTTGAGGGTTCTTTTTGAGAATTTTACTTTCCAAAACGGTGATGTTGCAAAAATTTTGAAAATCGTATCATTTTGGTAATTTTGTGAGTTAAGGGCAATTTCGTAATTTTTTCCAAATCAAGGTATTTTTGATAATTTGCAAATTAGGGTTTTTGAACATTTTATAAAGTAATGAAAATTTTGATAAGAACTATGGGTATTTTGGGAATTTTATAAACCAAAGGTATTTTTGTAATTTACCACTAGGGTATTTTTGTAATTTTATAAATCAAAAATTTTTCAAAAGAATTTTGTAATAATAGTTCTCACAAATTAAAAGGTAATTTTAAGAGTTTTAAAACTAGGGTTTATAAAAACACGGCTAGTTCCCTTTTGGGTTTTAGTCATTGTGTTTAGCCTATGACCGAGTCCTCTTGGTTTGGGTGAACCGAAGCTACGCACTGTGCAGATTCCAAATAAGAGGAGGTGAGTCACTAGGGACCGCTTAAGTACTGTGCTCTTCCTGATCCAATCCTAGACATGCGCACAATGGTTACCACACCCTAACTCCTGGCGACTTAGTCATAGGTTTGTTTAATGGAATTAAGTCTTATGTGTTTGTGTTTGAGTAAACTAGTCCTAGGGTTCAAGTTCCTATCATGCTATTCTACGCTCCATTCCTCTTCTACCCTTCCATAATTCATAACATAAACCACATAATCACACAAATGGTTAGGGGTACTTACCGTGGATCATGGTGAGACTTAGGTGCCATGCCGTAAAACTCCGCTCATTTTCAAAAATACTTTCATAAAACTCATTTGGGCTCGATTTGAAAATGTTTTGGGCCTTAGCCCACAGTAGAGAGTTTAAAACTGGGCTCGATACCAAATCAAACACCCCAAACCCGGCCCACGAGCTTTAACCAGATTTGGTATGTTCCTCAAGTAAACCGGTTCAAAATTCTTTTGTTCTTAGGAAAACTTGTGTGATTTTAAGAAAAATATTGTTTTGGGTTGGGCTTGTGTTGAAAATAGTTTCGCTTTATATTGAAATCCCTTTTATCTTAAGTAACAAAATATTTAGGGTTTAGTTTAAAAGAAATTTTAATTAAATTTTAATAAATAAAATTCATAATCATAATAAATAAAAATAAGTGTAAAGTAATTCAACTATGGCCTTATGGCCTTATTACATCAAATAATTCCCAAAATAATTCAAAGTACTAAAATAAATTCAAGAGTCCTCAAAATATAAACTTCATGTTGAGCATGGCCACCACAAGTTCTCGCTAGTCCCGGTCCATCACTGCTCATCACACTGAAAAATGTTCCCAACGGGGTGAGTCAAACAGACTCAATGTGTACACGACACTAAATCATAATAGAATCGGGCATATCACATATTACACATTCAAAACATAGAATACAGTGTTATGATGCATTCCCAAACCCAAACCTAGTTGTCCATCCACTACACACCCCCGCACTGCGGTCACACCGTGGGGACTACTAAGTCAACCCTCCATCCGCTACACACCATCGAAGGCGATCATCACCGCAATCGACGTGCTCATCGCCCATATAAAATTTGTGGCATAGCCACTGATAATTGTGTCATGAGACACCACATTCGAATAATGTAACCGGTTACCACATTCGAGATAATGTGACCAAGTCACCACATTCGGATATTGAGACCGTAGTCATCACATTCACTTCCCCTTTTTCATATATCCCGAATGACCCATATTATTCATATCATGCATATCATACTTAAATTCACATTCTTATAAATTTTCACATGTTATAAATAACATATTTCATAATCCTAGTGGAAGTAGGAAACGTACCTGAGTACTTTGTACCATATTATGGTACCTTAGCCACATTCTTATAAACATGCATATTTTACATATTACCATCAAGCTTATTAAAAGTTAGTGTGGGGTACACACCTGATTCGCTTAAAATTTCCTTGAGATCCCGAAAAGCTTGATCTAATGCTTGGATCCTTAATCCCTACATTTGATTAATCACCTACTACTTTAATAAAAAGCCATTCGGCCATAAATCCAAATCCTAGTAGGATTAGTATACTTAAACTTACCTTGTGGATTTTAAATCCCTAAACTCACCGAATAACTAGGGAACACGTGGCCTATGGTGTACCTTCGAGAAAAGAACTTCTCCTTCCTTGTAGTCGACACTTAGTAAATCCCAAAGATCTCTTCAAAGTTTCAAAAAATAAGAATATTGATGGGATTAGTCCTAGATTTCGAAAAATCTAAAAGAAAAGAATAGAAATCAAAATTTGTTCTTACCCTTTCTTGAAGAAATCGACAACACCTATGATTGAAGCCCCTCAAAGATTCGGCTTTTGATGGATTGGTAAGAAAAGAGAAGGAAGAATAAAGATGGAGGATTCGGCTATGGCTTCTAATGGAGAGGAAAATATTCGGCTAGGTTCCAACAATTACTTAATCTCGACTTGACAAAAGAAAAGAAAGAAAAGAAGAGAAGAGAGCACTAAGAATTCGGCAGAGAAAGGAGGAAGCACAAATTGATGAGTAGCCCTCCTTCCTTCCTTTTATAGCCGAAATTATCATCTAAGGAGTCCCTTACTTGGCCACCACTCCTCTATTTTAATAGCTTTATCTCTTTAATTATCACTTAAAATAAAAGATAATTCAGCAACTATCCTTACTTAGCCGAAATTATTAAACTCAAAGTCCCTTACATGGCCATCACTTCTCCCTTATTTTCCTCTTTATCTCTTTATTCAAATTAAAAGAATTTAATCCAACAATTATCTCTTGAAAATAATGATAAATAAATCCCTTATTTATCCACTATTTATAAAATAATAAAAGCTCCTAATTTATAGCCATGTGTCGTCCACCTCTCTCTGCTCCTTGTAGCAAAATAAAATTTCTTTTATTTGCTTCCCATGTGACTCGAACTTAGGCCCATTCCTCTTGCATATGGTGCCATTTCCATAGGCCCTAAGTGGCATCTTCAGACCACTTTTCCAAGCCTGCTTTGTGTGTCAAATTTCACAAACTTTTTCTTTTAAGGCCACCTTGCCTTAATTTCCCCTTTTAAACCTTAAAACTCGTCATTTCTAGGTCATTTCTAAGTTTCCAAAAATTTTCGATCGGCTCTATAAACTTGACATTTCCTTACATTTCCATGACATTTCCTTACAAGACATTTCCTTACATTTCCAAGACATTTCCTTACATTTCCATGACATTTCCTTACAAGACATTTCCTTACATTTCCAAGGTTCTAAAAATGTTCACTTTTCTCTTTTAAACTTAACATTTCCATACATTTCCAGGTTTCCAAAAGTGTTCAAAATATATTCATAACACATAAGCTATGTCATTTCGTACAATTAAAACAAAAATGAATAGGCCCTTTTCAGGATGTTACAGCTGCACGCCCCCGTACCAACCATTCACACCATTGTGGATTTCTACAATCGACCCACACCGCTACACGCCAAGATGGCAGTCATGTTGCTCATCAACATATTATGGCCGAAGCCCTTATAATAGATCACGGCATTATCCGCTACAACATATAACAGATCACGGTATAAACCGCTACACATATAACGTATAACTTCCTCCTTTCATCAACCCAACCCATGCAGTCATAAAATCAATATGCTTTTATCATATAAAGTCAAACATTCACTGACCTGGTGATTTGCTTCACCCTTTTTGGGTTTCCAACATTAAACCGAGATATCAATATTTATCACAACATATAAACTTATGAGCATATATTAATAATCAGATCTAGATGGCGGGGAAGTATTACACACCTGATATCGCGAAATCCAATATTCTTAGTCGAAGTCCTTGCTATCCGGATCTATTGTCCTCAATGTAAAGCCTTGCTCAAAAGCCGGAAAAACACACAAAGATTTAGCCCCTTCAACAATCGGCCAAGGTTAATAAATCCCAAATTACACATTAAAACTAATAGATCCCTTACCTTGAAATCCCAAAAGTAACACGATTCTATAACTTAGAGATCTATGCGATTGACTCCACTAAAGTTCCCTTCAGATTTTGGCACAAGTAGGCACCACAGAAGTAATTCGGCAATCACAAGAGATGAGATCTAGGGACTTCGGCTTTTAGGAAAATCCCAAAAAAAGTATGAACAAGAGAAGGCTGATGTGTCTTTGGCTTTTAAAATACTTGAGTGAAGAGTTTCGGTTTCTGACAGGAAAAGAGAAGAAGAAAAGAAAACAAGGAAGAGACATAAAGATTTCGACTAGGAAGAAAAAGAATGGAAAGAGTTTCGGCTTTTGAATCAAAGTGAAGATGAGGGAATAGGCCTAGAAATTTCAGCTTTTGCAGAGAATGAAGAAGAAGATGGAACTTTAGGAGTTTTCGGCTTTTACTCAGAGAATAAGAGAAAAGAATGAGAGAAAAACCCAAATGCCGAAATTGAAGAGATATTCCCCTTATTTATAGAAATTTCGGCACTTACCTAACCTTGCAGATAAGTCCTATCTTTTCTCCTTTATCTTAATCTACTAGCTCATCTAAAAGAGACTTAATTATCTCTAACTCCTCCCTCCTTTATCAGCATATTATCCACATATTTTAATCATTAAAGTCCCTAAATTTTAGCCTTTATCTACTTATTATCCACATAAAATAAATTCCTAAATAATAGCCTTTATCTGCTTATTATCCACATATTTTAAACATTAAAACCCTAAATTTTAGCCTTGTTGCCATCCACTCCACCTAATCCTAATGCCCAAAATTTAGCTAACTTAAATTAAAAGAATTGGGCTCCATGAAACTTAAATTTGGGCCCCTTACTCCCTTGTGTGGCGTCACCTCCCTAAGATTGGGCCACAAGCCCACTTTGGTATTTTAAACATAGATACTACCTTTTAAACCCTATAATGCCCAAACAGATAATTTTAATCAAGGCCTCTACCTAAGCCTCGAGCCCAATTTGGACCCTTAACACTTAAATTAACACATTAAACATATCCACCCATTAAACGCATAGGCCCAAAAATTCGGGATGTTACGGTTCTACCCCTTTAAAGAAATTTCGTCCTCAAATTTCCAACTAACTATTAATCGTACTACCCAAGTCTCACCACTATGCTTTCACAAGCACTCTAATTCTAAAGTCAAAATAAACACTTAGTATACTATGGTAGGGCACGCACTGCAGATTATTAGCATCTAAAGCGTCCTCGTCCCCTTGTACTCATGCTATCGGTTCGCATTTATCCGATTAAAAATTTTATGAATTATTGGTTTTCTTCCACTTGATTATCCACGAACAACGTCTTATGATTAGTAGTTTTAAGAGTAGTTCTTTCGAATTCGCAATTCAGGTCTCAAGTTCACCTTTCCTAGTTCTAAGAACTACATACATTCAACCATCGACATACATACAACATCCACGCACCCATATTCAACACATAGGGGTATTTTCGTTATTCCACTACCCATGGGTATTTTTCGTAATTTTATCCTACAGGGGTATTTTCGTAATTTTCTAAAATAGGGTTCCTTAGTGATTTTGTGAAAGAAGGGTATTTTGGTAATTTTACAATCTGGAGGTATTTTGGTCATTTGACAAAACGAGGGTAGGTTGGTAATTTTTTCTAACCAGGGATATTTCGATGTTGTTGTTGTTGTTTTTTTTTTTTACGGAAAAATTTCGTTGACTATGTAAATCGGGGTATATTTGCAAATCATGGGTATCTTGGGTTTTTTTTTCCAAAACAATGGTTTCTAGCAATTTTGTAAAGATAAGGTAGTTGGTCCCTTTCGGGTTTTAATTATAGATTTTGGCCCGTCAACAAGTCCTCATGACTAAGGTGAATAGTCCTCTACGCACTGTGTAGGATTCCAAATGAAGAGGAGGTGAGTCACTAGGACTGCTTAAATACCAAGCTCTCCCTGAATCCAATCCTAGACATACGCATGCCTGTTGCCACACCCTAGTCTTGCGACTGGTTCACGGGTTTGTTTAGTGAAATTAAGTCTTATGAGATTTAAGGAGTTGTTCCAGCTAAGCCTAAAGTCCATCAAGTTCTAATCTAACTAATCTACGTCCCATAAAGCCCATCAAGCCCACATATATTATATCACACAATGGTTCGTAATACTTACAGCGGACTTGGACCGAGACGCAGTGCCATCTGAGAGCTAACAGACTGTATAAATATGCATGTTTCAAAACCCAACTTTAGAAAACGTTTTGAGCCCAAAACCCCCTCGAGCCGAGTTTTGAACTAGGCTCGATACCAATTTGTAACACCCCAAACCCGCCCAAACACCACGACCGGATCTGGTATGTCACTAAAAATTTTGGAAGAACATGTCGTATTTTCGGAAAAATATTTTTCTAAAGTTTATCTTCTTATTCGAGAGAAATTTAATAGTTGATAGTTTAAATAAAATATGCCTTTATAAATTAAAACCAAAATTTAAATAGATACATTAGTTCAATAAGAATTTAAATAACTAAAAGTAATTAAAGCTCAAAATAAAACAAAACATAAACTAGTGGCCCATAGCCTTATTACAACGAGATTGAAAATCCATTAATTAAAAATATAAAGTATTAACTTGAGACTTTTTGCTGGATCCAGTTGGTCTTTTGCATGGCCACCTTGCGTTCCTCTCTAGCCCGGTCCGAAGCACTAGGTATCACCTGAAAGGTTAATTAATAGGGTGAGTCGCGAGACTCAGTGTGCAACCCTCACACACCACTAGATTTTGGCCTTAGGCCCATAAAATAGATTAATAATTCCATTTATAAAAAAAATAACAAATAATATGCAAGACCCAACCCATTTGCCTAGGTTTCCATCCGCTACACGCCCCCGTACCAGTCATTCACACCATTGGGGATTTCTACAATCGACCCACACCGCTACACACCAAGATGGCAGTCATGCTGCTCATCAACATATTATGGCCGAAGCCCTTATAACAGATCACGGCTTTAGCCGGTACAACATATAACAAATCACAGTATAAACCGCTACACGTATAACGTATAACTTCCTCCTTTCATCAACCCAACCCATGCAGTCATAAAATCAATATGCTTTTATCATATAAAGTCAAACATTCACTGATCTGGTGATTTGCTTCACCCTTTTCAGGTTTCCAACATTAAACCGAGATATCGGTATTTATCACAACATATAAACTTATGAGCATATATTAATAATCAGATCTAGATGGTGGGGAAGTATTACACACCTGATATCGCGAAATCAAATAATCTTAGTTGATGTCCTTGCTATCCGGATCTATTATCCTCAATGTAAAGCCTTGCTCAAAAGCCGGAAAAACACACAAAGATTTAGCCCCTTCAATAATCGGCCAAGGTTAATAAATCCCAAATTACACGTTAAAACTAATAGATCCCTTACCTTGAAATCCCGAAAGTAACACGATTCTATAACTTAGAGATCTATGCGATTGACTCCACTAAAGTTCCCTTCAGATTTCGGCACAAGTAGGCACCACAGAAGTAATTCGACAATCACAGAAGATGAGATCTAGAGACTTCGGCTTTTAGGAAAATCCCGGAAAAAGCATGAACAAGAGAAGGCTGATGTGTCTTTGGCTTTTAAAATACTTGAGTGAAGAGTTTTGGTTTCTGACAGGAAAAGAGAAGAAGAAAAGAAAACAAGGAAGAGACATGAAGATTTCGGCTATGAAGAAAAAGAATGGAAAGAGTTTCTGCTTTTGAATCAAAGTGAAGATGAGGGAATAGGCTTAGAAATTTCGGCTTTTGCAGAGAATGAAGAAGAAGATGGAACTTTAGGAGTTTTCGTCTTTTACTCGTAGAGAGAAGAGAAAAGAATGAGAGAAAACCCAAATGCCGAAATTGAAGAGATATTCCCCTATTTATAGAAATTTCAGACACTTACCTAACCTTGCAGAGATAAGTCCTATCTTTTCTCATTTATCTTAATCTACTAGCTCATCTAAAAGAGACTTAATTATCTCTAACTCCTCCCTCCTTTATCAAAGATATTATCCACATATTTTAATCATTAAAATCCCTAAATTTTAGCCTTTATCCGCTTATTATCCACATAAAATAAATTCCTAAATAATAGCCTTTATCTGCTTATTATCCACATATTTTAAACATTAAAACCCCTAAATTTTAGCCTTGTTGCCATCCACTCCACCTAATCCTAATGCCCAAAATTCAGCTAACTTAAATTAAAAGAATTGGGCTCCATGAAACTTAAATTTGGGCCCCTTACTCCCTTGTGTGGCGTCACCTCCTGAGATTGGGCCACAAGCCCACTTTGGTATTTTAAACATAGATACTACCTTTTAAACCCTATAATGCCGAAACTGATAATTTTAATCAAGGCATCTACCTAAGCTTGAGCCTAATTTGGACCCCTAACACTTAAATTAACACATTAAACATATCCACCCATTAAACGCATAGGCCCAAAAATTCAGGATGTTACATCTTCAGTCTGCTCCATTGCCGATACATAGAGATAAGACTTGTAATTTTCATCCTGTTCCACTACTGCTTAGGGGGTAAGGCTGGTGGTTTGAATCTGTTCCCCTGCTACCTCGGGAAGATAAGATTCGCCATCTTTGATCTGCCCCACTGCTATCTCGAGGAGACAAGAGCTACAATTTTTAGTCTGCTCCCTTGCTACATCAGGAAGATAAGACTATAATCTTTAGCCTGCTCCCTTGCTACATCAGGAAGATAAGGCTAGTGGCTAAAATATACTCCCTTGCTATATCAGGAAGATAAGATTCGCCAAATTTGATCTGCTCCGCTACCGGTTTGGGAGATAAGATCTACAATCTTCAGTCTGCTTCCTTGCTACCTCAGGAAGATAAGACTATAATCTTCAGCCTGCTCCCTTGCTACATCAGGAAGATAAGGCTAGTGGCTAAAATCTGCTCCCTTGCTACATCAGGAAGATAAGATTCGCCAAATTCGATCTACTCTGCTACCGCTTAGGGAGATAAGATCTACAATTTTCAATCTGCTTCCTTGCTACCTCAGGAAGATAAGACTACAAACTTTAACCTTCTCCCTTGCTACCTCAGGGAGATAAGGTTGGTGGCTTGAATCTACTCCAATGCCGATACATGGAGATAAGATTCGCCAAATTCGATCTGCTCCACTACCGCTTAGGGAGTTAAGATCTATGAATTCACCGATGTTGCTACACCGTCCTCTAGGGACATGTCCTGTAGACTCGAATGTATTATGGGCGACATTTGTATAAATGCAGAATGCTATGAGAATAATCCCTTTTTTAAATGTAAAATGATTAGGATGCAATGATCAGAATGAATCTAATGCTCCTAACTGAATGATATTAGGGATGACATTTGCATGATTGCAGAATGTTATGAGAATGATCTCCTTCTTTTTCACTCTTTTTTTTTTTTGCTTAACAATTAGGATACAATGATCGGAATGAATCAAATGCTCCTAATTGGAAGTGTGAGAATGATCCCCTTTTAATGTTTGGGTTGTCATTGCTCATAGTTCATCAAGGTTCTATCACTGATGCGTTACCATGCTTTCTCATTTAGCTGGTATCTTTGACAGAAAACCCAAAGAAACAATCATATTCTGCTCAGCAAGCTTGCCCCGCTATAATTTCAGAGTCCCTTCCACTGTACCTTTTGGGACATAAAGTTTGTACCTCCCACTGCAACTTTGGTTTCTTCCATCCATCCTGCTACAACTCCGAGGAATGGGATTAATTTTATCTGTCACACCACTCCCTGGGTGTAATGACCAGGTGTATATGCCTGATATTTACATGAATGCAAAGTATCATTTTCTTTTCCCAAGAATGATCTCCTTGTACACTTGGGGTGACATTGCTCGTCATTTGTCAAGATGGTATCATCGATGAAATGTCTTATCCAATAAAATCCGAAGAGATAATCATCCTTCAATATTTCCAATCCTTAGGCTTGGTGAGTTCTAAACAGTAGTCCTATTTCAGGTTCTCATATTATTTAGAAGCTTCCAGAGTAATATGCGAAACTCCTTTTATGAAAGTATTATTAGTCCACTAATCATTATTTCAATGCAAAATGCTTTAAAAAAGATCATGACAATAGGCAAGAAGGAAATTAGGAGCATAGCTCGGAACAAATAAGTTAAGCAAAGATAACAAATGCAATCTAGAAGGAAATTTATTGGTAGTGTATTTTGAAATGAATAAAATAATTAAAGATAACAAATTCAGAATGGGTAAGATGGGAAACTAGGTGCCCCAAATATCGCAGCTTGAGCTTCTCTGTTCAAACCTCTTAAGGACCATTTTAAGCTCAATATGTGTTTAGGGGATCCGAAGTACTTCGTCGATGCCCCAAGACGTAACATACTTCCTCATTGTTAATTCAAACGTAGCAAGACTACTGGATGCCCCAATTTTGATCAAAATTTGAGTCGCCCTTTTCGGGTTTTCGGCTCAAAACCCCTTTGGTCTCAAAGTGCCCTTTGCGGGTTTTCGCCTTGGCCTCTCCCTTTTTTTTTTGAATTTGAACTCAAGGCGCCCTTTGCGGGTTTTCACCTTGGCCTTTCCCCTTTCAGGTAAAATACTTCTTGACTGAACCTGAATTCACCTAATTGAGCAAGTCTTTGCCATTCGTCTCGGTTAATATCAATACTCCTCCAGAACAGACTTTCTTTACAACATAAGGTCCTTCCCAGTTTGGCATCTGCTTTTCTCTAAAATCCTTTTGTAAAAGAAAGGCCATGTTCCCCTCCTGGAATTCTCTAGGATAAACATCTTTGTCGTAAGCTTGCATCATCTGACCGTGATGGATAACTTTTAATCTTTTCTTCGATTAGGTTCAATTGGCAAAACTATTTCTATTCCAATGAAAAATGTGTTGCCCCAGCTAAGGTTCTAGCCGATGTTCAATAAGACAGAGGGTAAATGATAACTTTTTTATGTCAATCTTTACAAGTCTCGGTCATCTTTTCTACAATCCTTTGTTTTTTTTAGCTGCCTTTGTTGCTCTATGATATGCCGTCTGATCTTTGAACAGACTACAAACTTTTGACTTTGTCCTTTTTGGCATTATTTGTCGGCGCCTGATTTCTCTTTTTTTTTTTTGAAAATTTGATGACTATCGACTTTTTAACATTGGCATATGAAGCTACTTCCACCCTCTTAGTGAAGTAAATGATGACCACGATGATGAATCGATATCGACTAGAAGCTTTTGACGAGATCGGCCCCATAAAATTCATGCCCCACATATGGAAAATTTGTGAAGAATCGAAGAAGGCACATGAATCTTATCTCCTTAAATACGGCATAACTGATACCATCCCTTTCTATGTAGATCAACAGTGCCCGATCCTCATGTTTAGCCCGCGTCTTAGTAGTCTAGGCATGTCCTGATATGATCGTGCAAAAACATCTTTTTATTCTCAATGATGTCTTGCATTATTTTTATGGTGAGCTGGGCTTCGATCTTCACCCTTTTTCTAGGCTCATAATTATCCAATGACCCTTTGTAGAGTATGGTCTTGTTTTTCATCTTGTTTTACCATTCTTATCAAATCGGAAGATAGGTTACAATCTCTGTCATCTTCAAAGTCTTGAGATCCCTCTAAACACATATCTTACTCGAAAGGAGACTCTGAGTCAGTAGCGACGTTGCTCACATCGTTGATATCTGGAGACCTATTGTAGGCTCGAAGGAAGATTCTAAAGAATAAATGATTCAAAGAATGGTTATTTGTATGATATGATCATGAATGAATAAAAGAATATTTGAAAGAAAGTCCAAAAAAAATAAAAGAATCTATACATGGAAAGAATAAAAGAATATTTGTTCAAAAAGATACATTTTATTGAGATAAAGATTTTGGACACGAGCCTATTTCACAAAAGGATTCTTATTGCCTCTAGGCTTAAAGCAACAAGCGTGTTTTGAATATTACTCTAGATTAGCTCTAAAAATACAGGGATCTCTTCCACAGTCCCATTATTCAAAACATTCCCAAGTATGCAAGGGCTTGGAAACTTCGTTCCCCGGTTCCCTCTTCGCTTTTGATTTCTTTAAGGAGTTGTAACTTTCTTGTCTCCTCCTTCAATTATCGTATTCACTGCCTCGTCAAAGTGATCAAGTTTTGATGAATCGTCAAACTTCACAATTCCCATTTTAATGAACCTTTCGACCAATTTTTTAAACGTAGTACAATTTTCAATTGAGTGCCCTGTTATACCCGTATGGTAGTCACATTGAGCATTTGAATCATACCATTTGGTATATGGGGGCTGTAACGGTTTCAAATAAAATGGGGACACCACGTGTGCGTCAAATAAACTTTGATATAGCTCCTTATACGTCATTGAGATTGGCGTAAATTGGAGCTTTTCAGAGTTTTCTCTTGTGCTCGATTCCTGTCTTATCGACCCTTATTGCCCAAAGAAGAATTACTTTCTACAAGCTAACATGAATCGCTTTTTGAGTACCCTTTGTTGTATGTACTCATATTATTCACATCATTCTCCTTTTTCCTTGGAGCAGACCTTTTAGTGGTTTCCCCTGCTTCAATCTTGCCATCCATTATGGCATTTTCGATCATTTCTCCTACCATCACTATATCTGCGAAGCTCTTTGTGGTACTTCCTATCATGTGAGTGATGAATGGAGCTTTCAGGGTGTTGATAAAAAGCATGGTAGTTTCCTTCTCTAGGAGAGGTGGTTGAACTTGCATGGCAACTTCCCTCCATCTTTGTGCATAATGCCTGAAGCTTTCATTTGACTTCTTTTCCATGTTTTGCAAGGTGATTCTGTCAGGCGTCATGTTTGTGACATGATTGTATTGCTTCATGAAGGCTTGGGCCAGATCTCTCCAGGAGCTAATCCTAGCACGGCTGAGTTGATTGTACCACTTGGACGTCGCCCCCACCAAACTGTCTTGGAAACAATGAATCAAGAGCTGATCATTATTAACGTAGCCAGTCATCCGTCTACAGAACATAGTGATATGGGCTTCAGGGCAGCTGGTCCCATTGTACTTCTCAAATTCTGGCATTTTGAACTTATGAGGAAGCACCAAATCTGGAACCAAGCTCAAGTCTTTAGCATCAATTCCATGGTGATTATTTGCATCTTCTAAAGCCTTGAACTTTTCTTCCAGCCATCTACAGCGATCTTCTAACTGCCTTGAAGATTCAGTTCTTATCCCCTCCCTTTCTGCTATATCTAAGTTAGGGATAACAGGATTAGCAGGGTTATCTCCTGGGTTGGATCTTGTGCCAACTTGGAATTTCATGGGCACTCCAGTGTCAGTTTGCCCTTGTTGAGGTCTAATCGTGACAGATGGCCTTCGGGGATACTCCTCAGGTTTTACATGCGGTGGGGTGAAACCTCGAGGAATGTCCTCATTATCCTCAGTATTAACTATGGGACCCTTTCCTTTGTCCATTGCCCCGTTCAACATCTGAGCCATTTGAGCCATCATACTTCTTTGGGCTTTCAACATTTGGTCTCTCATCTCTTGTTGGAGTTTTGCTAATTGCTCTTGCATCTGGTCTTGCATGTCTCTTTGAAACTGTTCAAGTCTTTGATCCATTTTCTTTGTCTTGGCACGTGTCTGTGATGTGTGTTCGGTTTCAGATTTTCCTTTCCTCTTTCTCTCTCTGTTATAATTTCAACTAATTAGGCTCTCTCTATGGACTTAAATGCACATGATGTGATGTAATGCAAATGCATGGAATGAATGCAAAAGAAAGAGAGGCGTTGATTCTGAATTCAATTCCATTAGAAAAACTTTTCTAGAAAGTAAATTTCTTTACATAAAATGGATTACATATGTGGCCTTGCCCTCATATTCCAAGCAAAAACATCAATCCCCTTCTTCGCAAAGGTCAAATCTTGCAAACTTCTAATAGATGCCTCCACTAGCTCCTTTTTGCTTGATCTAGGCCGCGACTCACTGCTCAGTTATTTCCATAATACTCGTTAGCCTTTTCAAGAAAGCCGAGACGTGGTGATTCTCTAATAGTCTTTGTCAGCTTGAATCCTTGGGCAATAAAGTCTTGTATTCCTTCACGGACTATCAGTCTTTTCTCGTTGTGTTTTACTTGGACCATATTCGGCGAATCGTATTATAATCCACTTTATCAAGAAATCCATTTTCTTATGACAAACTCTTCTATTTAGCAATCGAATTTGAATCAACACCTCTTTTTCTATGATGTGAATGCAATGCAATCAAAAGAAAAGAAAACACGTTAGCACAAGAGAAATAAATAACAAAATAGGGCACCTATCTGGGTGACCACTATGGTTTGGCATAGCTCTACCTAGGGTAAGCCCTTAGGTTTTCTTCATGTGGTTTAGCTCTAAAGTTGAGGTAGCCGAACCAGCAGATTCCTCGATCCTCACCCATTATAGGCTCATATGGACCGAGTTCAGTTCAAGGGAATACATTTCCCTATGGCCATGCGAAAGTGAAAACTTCACGAAGACATAGGTACAGATGTATCCCGGAAGCAATCCACTAGCCCATGCGGAGGTGAAAACCTCACGAAGGCATAGCTTCTCGCTCCCACTTAAGGGTGCGACCACAACGGTCATGCAATGCAATGCAGAGATATTTTATAAAAATAGAACCACATGCAATAAAAAGGATCACAATTTTTCAAATCGAATTTTCAAATTTAGACAAAAGGACAGGAAATAATCAATTTTACGGCTTGACTTTCTTATTTGTCCCCAGTGGAGTCGCCAAGCTGTCGAAACCATTTTTAAGTTTTTTTAAAAAATGGGGATCGACTTTAAAAAATGAAAACGGGAGTCACCACCAATCCCTTTTTGCTTAGGTGTGATCGGATCACCTTATAAAACATTTTATTTCAAAACATTGATTTTGGTCTACTGAAATTCAAAAAAATGGGTTCGGAGTCGATTCGTGCATTTAGGAAGGATTAGCACCTCGAACGCCCAAAATTGGTACCGGATTGATTAGTTATTGTCCTAATGTCGAAAATTCAAAAGATTTGAAAACATGATTTCTTTAAAAACTTGAACAATTTGAGTTGGAACTTGAGATTCCTTTGTTCCGAAAGAATACAAACATCACATCCAGCACGTTAGGGCATTATGTTTTAAACCCTTGTAACCAAAATTATCTCATGATTTACAATATTCATTAAAATGATATTTAGTTATTTAGTCAAACGGAAAATTGAAACCCAGCACGTTAGGGCACTATTTCCCGAATTTCTAAACACAAAACATTGCCTTATTTAAGAAAACTTTTGGATAAAATGTGGTAATTAAAGGAGATAGATATTTTTGAACAAAGATTTGAAAAAAAAAAGTAACATTAAGTTATTACAAAAAAAGTGCAATTTACTAAAGTTACAAGTCATATTAATAATTAGCACTTAACATAAACAATTAAGTAAAAGAATGACAAGCAATAATAATAATGTTAAGGTAAACAAAGATAATGGATTCAATTTTTTTTTAAAAAAATGAACAATAAAAAATATAGAGTAGATAATAGCAATTTTAAAAGAATCTATAAAAAAATTAAGGGGAAAAAAATTATTCACAAGATTAAATTCATGTAAAAAAAAATATATGATAAAACAATTTAACGTAAATAGGAAAAAAAACAAGTTTAAAATAATTAAAATAAATGAACAAATAATGATTAAGTATTTAAATGGATAAATAAAGTAAATAAAAAAATATTAAAAAAACGCATAAGTCAACCTAACTCCCGCAATATGAGGATTCAACGAAATTCCTCCACCAAAATCTAACTCAAACGGAAGTAACTTAAAAAGAAACGAAGATGAGCGAAGAACAAAATAAGAACAAGCCACAGAAAATAAGAACGCAAAAGAGAGAGAAATTTGAGTGAATGCTCTCAAGAATTTTTATTACTCCAAACTCAGGTGTGTTTTACAATGAAGGGAGAGGTCTCTATTTATAGTTGAGCCTCCCCAAATCCAACGGTACAGATCAATTACATCAACGGCTAAGATTAAAAGGTATCTACAAATTAAATATCTAAGATTACAAAATCATATCTTCTAAGATTGCATAACATATCTTCTAAGATTGCATATCATATCTAAGATTTGCATATCATATCTTCTAAGATTTCATATCATATCTAAGATTGAATATCCTTGAAGATTGTGTTCCCATATACGTCAAGCTTGTAGATGGACCTTCAATCTTTTCAAGTAATGGGCCATTCCGATCGGGCCAAATGATATATTTTGGACTGGACTTGGACTTTGTTTTATTGTTTTGGGTTTATTAATTTTTTGTATGGGCCCGGGCTAAATTGGCCTATTACAATGACGATACAAATAACCATTCTTTGAATCATTTATTCTTTGGAATATTCCTTCGAACCTACAATAGGTCTCCAGATATCAACGATGTGAGCAACCCTGCTACTGACTCAGAGTCTCCTTTCGAGTAAGATATGTGTCTAGAGGGATCTCAGGACTTTGAAGATGACAGAGATTGTAACCTATCTTCTGATTTGTTAAGAATTGTAGAACAAGATGAAAAATAGACCTTACTCTACAAAGGGTCAGTGGATATTATGAGCCTAGAAAAGAGGTGAAGATTGTAGCCTAGCTCACCACAAAAATAAGGCGAGACATCAATGAGTTATTCTCAAGAATTCAAAGATGTTTTTGCACGATCATATCAGGACATGCCTGGGCTACTGAGACGCGGGTATGTTGAAATCTTAAAAGAGGTCCATAAAGATGTCAGAAGGACACATGCTAATGGTTTTACAATAGCCAAGCTAATCATGAGGTTTGGGTACTGCTAATCTACATAGAAGGGGATGGCATCAGTTATGCCGTATTTAAGGAGACAAGATTCATATGCCTCATTAATTTCTTCACAGACTTTCTCTATGTGGGGCAGCCAATCTCGGCAAAATTTCTAGTATACGTCGATTTATCTTAGTGGTCGTCGATTATTTCACTAAGAAGGATAAAATAGCTTCACATGTCAATTTTACAAGGTCGATAGTAAAAACAAAAAAAAAAAGAGATCAGGCGCCGACAAAGAATGCCAAAAAGGACAATGTCAATAGTTTGTAGTCTGTTCAAAGATTAGACGCCATATCATAAAGCAACAAAGGCAGCCAAAAAGAAAAAACAAAACAAGGATTGTAGGAAAGATGATCGAGACTTGTAAAGATTGGCATAAGAAGCTACCATTTACTCTCTATGCTCATCAAACGTCGACCAGGACTTTCGCTGGGGCAATACTTTTCCCATTGGTTTATGGAATAGAAGTGGTTTTGCCATGAAAATCGAGATTCCTTTGCTCCAAGCTTTGATTGAGTCAAGAATTGGATGAAGTAGAATGTCTCCAAAGTGAACTTGGTGAAGAAAAGGGTTTGAAAGTATTCATCATAGTCAAAAATGGATGATGCTTTGATTTATGTCGAAAATGGTCCACCCAAGGGAATTTCATGATGGGGACTCGGTATTGAGGAAGATCCTTCTTATACAAAATGATTTCAGAGAGAAAGCGGATGCCAAATCCCAGGAAGGACCTTATATAGTAAAAAGGCCTGTTCTAGAGGAGCATTGATATTGACCGAGACGGATGGCGAAGACTTGCCCAATCCAGCGAATTCAGGTTTAGTCAAGAAGTATTTTACCTGAAAGGGGAAATGCCAAGGTGAAAACACGCAAAGGGCGCTTTGAGACCAAAGGGGTTTTAAGCCGAAAACCCGAAAAGGGCGGCTCAAATTTTGATCAAAGATAGGGCATGTGGTAGTCTTGCTAGGCCTGAATTAACAATGAGGAAGTATGCTACGTCTTGGGGCATTGACAAAGTACTCCGGATCCTCTAAACACGTATTGAGCTCAAAATGGTCCTCAAGAAATTTGTACAGAGAAGCTCAGGCTGCGATATCTGGGGCACCTAGCTTCTATCTTACCCATTTTGAATTTGCTATCTTTGATTACTTTTTTTCTTTTCAAGATACACCCCAATCAATTTTCTTTTATGGCCTTGGCTATCTTTGATTACTTTATTCTTTTTAAGATACACCCCAATCAATTTTCTTTTATTGCCTTGGTTATCTTTGATTAACTTATTTGTTTCGAGCTATGCTCCTGATTAATTTCTTTATCGTCCATTGTTGTGATCTTTTTCAAGCATTTTATATTGAAATAACGATTAATGGACTAATAATACTTTCATAAAAGGAGTTTCGCATATTACTCTAGAAGCTTCTAAATAATATGAGAATCTGAAACAGGACTGTAGAAGGCCCATTTCGCCCGGGCCAAATAAAAAAAAGCAATAATAAAAATTTTTAAAGTCTTTCAACAGTCCAAATTACAAAGTACGGGCCAAAATTAAATCAAGGCCCAGACCCAAACCAACACCTAGCCCAAATGGCCCAAAATATTCAGCCGAACAAAAACCTTAGGGTTTCTGTTACTTTCATGCGCCGCACACAACCCCAATAGCAAGCCACCTCGCGCCACGTCGCCACCGTACGGCCTTCGTACGCCACCCTCGTGCCTCCACGTCGCCTCGTACCTCAGCCAGCAAGCATACGGCCTTCGTACCTGCGAAAAAGACGCAAAAAACAATAGTAAAGCAGAAAAAAAGAAAGATTGTATTTTATTTTTTCTTTTCTTTTCTTTTCGGTTATAAAAAATCGAAGCAAAAACTATTGTAACCCCCCTTGAAGATTTACGCAGATACAAAATACAAAAGAAAATCAATTGAAAAGGTGATTGGGGATCTCGTTTTTCTAAAAAAATTTAGCTTTTATTTCTTTGATTTTTCGTTTGTGGCTGAAATAAATTTATGAAAGAAGAAGAGAGGTTTTCTTATCTGTCATTTGGTCGACTTAGCCAAGCCTCGGTCCAAACGATCAACGGATCCTTGTGGATCTGGTTGAAATTGCAACGGTGGTGGAGGTGCATGGTGCGCCGACGAAACCCACTGGTCCGCTGAGAGGGCGGAGGGTTTTAAAATTTTTGGGAAAGGGTTTTGAAACCTGTTTTGAAAGGGGTGTTTCGGTGATCTGAAAATGGCATTTGGCCATTTAGATTTTTTAGTTTTAATAATGAATAAAACAACGTCGTTTGAGTCTTTAGAATTCAGATACCGAAACGGCACCGTTTGGTGCTCAGCCCGTGTACTCAAGTGCTGAAACGGCACCGTTTAGGTGTTTAACCCACGTGCCCGACCCGAAAGCCAGAATGATCCGCGCGTTTTGGCAGTAGGGAGATGTTTGCGCGATCAGCCCTTCTATTTTGCGCTGTCATTCGATTGAACCTTATTTCTATATTCTTTCGATATTTTTTAATTTCTCCTGGAATTTGTGCATTATTTCAATTTGGTACCTTTTTAAACGCAACATTTTCGCAACATGGAATATTTTCTTTTTTAATCCCTGTTCATTTGTGTGTATTTTATCTCGATCCTTAATTTTATTTTAATAATTTCATTTGTTTTTAAATTATCCTTCTGACATCATTTTTATTTCAATTGATTTTTTTATTATATTATTTTAGTTTTTTATATGTTATTCTAAATGTCTTTATAAAATTCATTATTTGTTTTAATATATATTGTTGAATTATATTGTATATATTATTTTTGCATTATTTTAGTTGTTATTCTTTTAATTCTCCTTTGTATATATATATATATTTTCTTTTAAATCTATTTATATAATTTACTTCTTTTAAAGATCCTATTTTATTATATATTATTTAACATTTTCATATATTATTTTTTTATATATGTGTTATTACTATTAAGTTTTTCATCTTATGTATGTTATCAATTTTTAAATTAATATATTTTATTTAAAATTATTTTGTAATATCTACTTTAAAATTCATCCATGTATTATTGTGCTTATTCTTTTATTTCAAATTTCCTCATGTATTGCCTATTCCTTTTTTAAACGTTTTATACGTATAATTTAGGTTAAAATTGCATGTATATATTAGTTTCAAATTTCCTTTTCTCTATTTTTTTTTAAATTCACTTATTCAAAGGTTTGTTCTATATTTTATTAATTTACCATGCGACATTGATTGATGATATTGTTTTGAATATGATGTGTTGTGAAATCATCGCTATTGTATATTTCAATTTGTATCTTTGTTATTCGTTCGTGCAAATTTGTATTCACGCATTATTATTCCATATTATATTTGTGTTTCTCATTATTGAACAATGATTCAATAAGAGTATTTTGAGTCAATTTTAAAATCGCCTATTTAAAAGTTTTAAAATAAAGCATTGCCCGTGTTTGGAAGTGTCGAGAAGATCGTGCCTTAACTCACTGGGTTCCGATTTTTCTCGTTAAATCCTAGTAACCGAGTCCTCTTTTCTAATCAAAACATTTTTAAAAATTTATCCTCGAGAATTTGAGATGTTGCGTCCTAACTCACTGGATGTGACATTTTATCATCTCGGGATAAGAATTTCAAAAAACAAAGGCAATATTCTAAATTCAGGAATTTTGAGAAATTGTGCCCTAACTTACTGGGTTTCGATCTTTCATTTGACCCGAATAACCGAATATCCTTCTTAGATTTTAAAGATATGAGTCTTAAAGGTCAAAAGACAAGTTTAATTTCGAGGATTCGAAACGTTGTATCCTAACTCACTGGGTATGATATTTGACTCCTTCGAAATGAGTGGGTCTCAGCATCCTTTTAATTTATTCGGGTTTTTTTCTTTCTTTTAAGTAAATGGATCGTAATCTAGAATCTTTTAAAATTCTCAATGTTAGGACATTAATTAATCAATTTGGTACCAATTTTGGGCGTTGCGAGGGTGCTAATCCTTCCTCGTACATAACCGACTCCCGAACCTATTTTCTTAGATTTCGTAGACCAAAAATATTGTTTTAATAAATCAGAATGTTTTATTAAAATAATTCATCTCAAGGTGATCCGATCACACCTCGAATAAAAGATCGGTGGCGACTCCATACTTCGTTTTAAAGTCGATCTGTTTTTTCCAAACATTCGAAAAAGATGGTTTCGACAGCTTGGCGACTCTACTGGGGACCGGTTGAGAGTCAGGCCATAAATTGATTAATTTCTGTCCTTTTGTTGAAAATTGAAAATTTGATTTGAAAAATTACGATCCTTTTATTGCATTCGCTTGCGTCATCTCATTTGATTGCCATGTTTCGAGTCTTGTAGAATACTTCTGCATCATATTACATGACCGTCGGGTCACACCCTTTTAAGTGGGAGTGAGAAACTACTCCTTCGTGAGGTTTTCACCTTAGTGCAGGATAGTGAATCACTTTCGGGATACATCCGTACCTATGTCTTCGTGAGATTTTCATCTCCGTGCAGCCATAGGGAAATGTATTCCCCTAAACTGAACTCGGTCTGTATGAGCCTATAATGGGTGAAGATCGAGGAATCTACTAGTTCGGGTACCTCTCTTTAGAACCGAACCTCATATAACAAGCCTTAAGAGCCTACCTTAGGAAGAGCCATGCCAAACCCTAGTGGTTACCCGAGTAGGTGCTTTATTTCTTGCTTGTTTTAAGCTGTGTGTGAAATACTGACTTGTTTTGTTTTATTTTGATTGAATGGCATTTTCATCACATTTAGTTCACTTTCGTGCATCATATTGCATAATCGCCCGATTTTTTACCCTCTTAAGTGGAGTAAGAAACTACGCCTTCGTGAGGTTTTCACCTCCGCATGGGCCAGTGGATTGCTTTCGGGATACATTCGTACCTATGTGCTTCGTGAGATTTTCATCTCCGTATGGCCATAGGGAAATGTATTCCCCTGAACTGAACTCGATCCATATGAGCCTATAATGGGCGAGGATTGAGGAATCTGCTGGTTCAGGTACCCTCTCGTTAGAACCAAACCACATATAGTGAACCTTAAGAGCTAACCCTAAGTAGAGTCACGCCAAACCCTAGTGGTCACACGATTAGGTACTTTATTCTGTTGTGCTAACGTGTTTCTTTTGTTTTCATTGCATTGCATCACATCATTTAGAAAGGAGGTGGTGATTCATATTCGATTGCTAAATAGAAGAGTCTGTCATAAGGAAATGGGTTACTTGATAAAGTGAATTGTAATACGGTCGTTCGAACATAGTCCAGGTAAACAACGAGAGAAGGCTGATAGTCCGCAGAAGAATACAAGACTTTGCCCGAGGATTCAAGCTGAAAAGGATTATTCGAGAGTCATCATGTCTCAATTTTCTTAAAGAAGCTTATGAACATCGCGGAGGATAAGTGAGTGAAGAGGTACAGCCTAGACCAAGCAACAAGGAGCTAGAAGAGGCATCTATTGAGAAAGTTCACGGGACACGACCATAACATCCGGATACGAAGAAAATGATTGGTGTTTTCACCTGGACTATGAGGACAAAGCCGCATATGCAATCCGTTTTATGTAAAGAAATTTATTTTCTAGAAAAGTTCTTCTAATGGAATTGAATTCATAATCAACGTATCTCTTTCTTTTTTGCATTCATTCCATGCATTTGCATTGCATTTCATGCATTTGCATTACATCATATCACATGCATTAAAATTTTTAGAAAGACCTTAATTAGGTGAAATTATTTCAGTTAACCTGGAAAACATGGAACGAAGGTTGGAGAGATTAGAGCAAAGGCAAATACAAATGCAGGAGCAATTGGCCGAAATCCAGCAGGATATGCGAGATCAAATGAATATGATGCGCCAGTCAACCCAATTACTAGTCAGAGGGCTTGAAAAAATTAAAGGCCCGGTGGTCAACAATGAGGATGATAATGAAGTCTTCATTTATCCTCCAAGTTTTACTCTAATAAGTGTCTCGGCCCAACCAGACGTGCCTCCGCAAGGGGCACCTGTCATTATCAAACCCCAATGTCAGATTGATACCCCGGCACTGTTGAACTTCCCGATGGACTCAAGTTTTAACCCAAAGGATGATCGAGTCAAACCAGTTGTTCTGGCAGAAACAAAGGAGAGGGGAGAGTGGGCTTCAAGGGCCCCGAAAAGGAAGGACAAGGATGCGAATAATACAAGTGGGTATAACAAGGGCCATTCGAAGTCGTTTATAGTAAACCAACCAAAGAAGGCAGTTACCAGTTATCTGATCTCCCCAAGAGAAGAACTGAATCCAAGACCGAACTCAGAAAAACCCCAGTTCGCACCCATCCCAGTCACGTATAGGGAGTTGTACCAAATTTTGTTTGAAGTACATGTTGTATCCCCTTTTTACGTGGAACCAATACAGCCTCCATACCCTAAATGGTACGATGTGAACGCCCAATGTGAATACCATGCAGGAATTATGGGGCACTCGATGGAAAACTGCACCGCTTTCAAGAAATTAGTCGAAAGATTCATCAAAATGGGCATTGTAAAATTCGATGATCCCTCTGGTGCAGAAAATCTGTTACCCAATCTTTCTGTTAAAGGGGTAAACATTGTAAGTTCTATGATAGATAGGGGTAGGAGATCCAAGAATGCATCGAGCTCAGGGCCCTAGCGTAAGGCCTGATCTATAACAAATTGAAGTGATCAAAGTCCCGGTGGGAACGTTGGGGAATCTAAACATTAACGACATATTCGAAGAGGGAACCAAGGAATAGACTTTTCCAAGCTTCTGCCTTTACGTACTTGGGAAGTTTTTAAACAATGGGACTGTGGAAGGGGTTCCTGTATTTTAGAACTACTCAGAGTAATGTACAAAACGTACTTGTTGCTTTAAGCCTAGAAGTAATAAGATTTCTTTTGTGAAATGGGCTTGTGTCACGAATTTTTATTTCAATGAAATACATCTTTCTAAGTAAATATTTTCATTCTTTACATTTCATATTTTACATTTTTTTGTTCTTTCATTCTTTATTCATGACCATGTCATACAAATAATCATCCTTAGAATGATTTATTCTTTGGATTTGTTGCCTTCATACTGAGGTACCCAGATATCAACGACATGAGCGACGTTGTTACTGACTCCCTTTTTGAAGGAGATATGGGTCTAAGGGATCTAAGGATTTTGAAGATGACAGAGGTTGTAGCCTATCTTTCAATTTGTTAAAGATGGTAGAACAAGATGAAAATAGATTCTACCTTGCAGAAGGGTCAGTGGACGTTGCAAGCTTAGGAAAGGGGCAAAGATCAAAGCCTAACTCACCACAGAAATAAGGCGAGACATTATTGAGCCATTTTCGAGAATTCGAAGATGTTTTCGCACGATCATATTGAGGCACGCCGGGCTACTGAAACGTGGGTATGCTGTTAGGATTGGTGTTTAAAGAACCCATGCTAATGGTTCTACAATAGTTAGGCTAATCATGAGGTTTAGGTACTGCTGGTCCACCAGAAAAGGAAGGTTGCATCAGTTATGCCGTGAATGCCAGATGGATGAATACAGGACTTACGCGCCTCCTCTATTTCTTCATAGGTTCCCTATATGTGGGGTAGGGACGTTATGAGGTCGATCTCGTCAAAAGCATCTAGCCGACACCAATTCATCCTTGTGGTTGTCAATTACTTCACTAAGAGGGTGAAGGTCGCTTCATATGCCAAAGTTGCAAAGTCAACATTCATCAAATTCAAATTCAAATCCAAATCCAAATCCAAATCCAAATTCGAATTCAAATTCAAATTAAAAAGTGGCAATAAAGAATGTCAGAAAGAAACATAATTGCACACTATTAAAGATTTACGGTCTGCTCAAAGATCAGACACCATATCAGTGTAGCAAAGGCAGCCAAAAAAAACCATTCAAATTTTTTTGAAAAATGACTGAGACTTGTAAAGTTTGGCATAGAGAAGTTACCATTTACCCTCTATGTTTCTTGAACGTTGGCCAGGACCTTCACCGGGGCATCTTTCCCATTGGTTTATGAAAGCGAAACAATTGTTGAAAGTTAAGATTCCTTTTCTCCAAGCTTTGACTGAATTAAGAATTGGATAAAGCAGAATGTCTCCAGTAAGCTTGATTGAAAATATTCATCATGGTCGAATGTACCAAAAATAGATGATACAGGCTTATGACAAAAAAGGTTCGCCCAAGAGAATTTCATGATGGGGACCTAGCATTAAGAAGGATTCTTCTCATACAAAAGGACTTCAAAGGGAAGTAAATGCCAAATTTGGCAAAACCTTATGTGGTGAAGAAGGCTTGTTCTGGAAGATCATTAACTTTGACCAAGATGGATGGTAAAGATATGTTCAAGCCAGGGAATTCAGATCTCATCTGAAAAGAGAGGCCAAGGTGAAAACCCGCAAAGGGCACCTTGAGTTCTTTAAAAAAAATAATAAAAAATTCAATAAAAAATCAATAAATTTTTTTTATCAAAAAGAAGAAAGAAAAAGGAGAGGCCAAGGCGAAAACCTGCTAAGGGCACTTTGAGACCAAAGGGGATTTGAGCTGAAAACCCGAAAAGGGCGGCTCAAATTTTGTTCAGAAACGGGGCATACAGTAGTCTTGCTACGCTTGAATTAAAAATGAAGAAGTATGCTACGTCTTGGGGCATCGACAAAGTACTACGGATCCCCTAAACACATATTGAGCTTGAAATGGTCCTCAAGAAGTTTGAACAGAGAAGCTTCGGCTGCGATATCTAGGGCACCTAGTTTCCATTTTATCTATTTCAAATTTGTTATTTGGATTAACTTATTCTTTTCAAAGAATGCTCCCAATAAAATTTCTTTGCATTTGCTATCTTGAATTAACTTATTTGTTTCGAGCTATGCTCCTAATTAATTTCCTTCTTGTCCATTGTTATGATCTTTTTCAAGCGTTTTGCATTGAAATAACGATTAGTGGACTAATAATACTTTCATAAAAGGGGTTTCGCATATTACTCTGGAAGCTTCTAAATAATACAAGAACTTGAAACAGGACTATAATTTAAAACTCACCAAGTTTAAGGAAGAGTCTAAACTGAGACTATCTCTCTGGATTTTTGTCAAAAATGGTGGTTGAACGAAATGACAAGATATTATGTCGGTGATACAATCTTGACGAAAAATGGGCAATGTTAACCCAAGTGTAAAAAAGGGATCATTCGCGAGAAAAATAATATTCTGCATACATGCAAATATCATGCATACACATTTGGTTAGGTCACTTGGAGAGCGATCAGTTGATTGAACATGTTACAGTCTTCAACCCCTGAGTTGCGGTGGTATGGATGGAAAATGATACAAGTCCTGTACCCTTGAATAGCAATGGGATGGATTGAAGAAGAAACAAATCCTTCATTTTGGAAAAGATTCAGATCCTATACCCCTAAGTCACAATGAGATGAACCATGAGGTTACAGTGGGGCAAATCTGTTGAACAGAATATAATTGTTTTCTCGGGTTTTTTGTTGAGAATACCAGCCGAACAAGATGACATCACAATACGTCAGTGATAAAGCCCTGATAAACAATGAGTGATGACACCTGAAATAGGAATCATTCTCATAACATTTTCGCATTTATATAACATGGCATGTCTAAATAGGAGCATTTGACTCATTTCGATCATGGCATCCTAATTATTAGGCATAAGCATGTACCCATTCTACAGGTTATGTCCTCAAGAGGACAGTGTAGTAAGGTAGATTAAAGACATCAGATCTTGTCTCCCTGAGTTTGCAGTGGAGTAGATTGAAGATAGCAGATCTGGCATTCCTAAAGTTGCAGGAGCAGATCGAAGACATTAGATCTTGTTTCCCTGAATTTGCAGTGGAACAGATTGAAGATAGCAGATCTGGCATTCCTGAAGTTGCAGGAGTAGATCAAAGACATCAAATCTTGTTTCCCTGAGTTTGCAATGGAGCAGATTAAAGATAGCAGATATAGCATTCTTGAAGTTGCAGGAGCAGATCGAAGACATCAGATCTTGTCTCCCTGAGTTTGCAGTGGAGCAGATTGAAGATAGCAGATCCGCATTCTCGAAGTTGCAGGAGCGATCGAAGACATCGATCTTGTCTCCTTGAGTTTGCGAAGTGGAGCAGATTGAAGATAGCGGATCCGCATTCCCGAAGTTGCAGGAGCGGTCAAGACATTAGGTCTTGTCTCCTTGAGTTTGAAGTGGAGCAGATTGAAGATAGCGATCCGCATTCCCGAAGTTGCAAGAGCAGATCGAAGACATCGATCTTGTCTCTCCGAGTTTGCATGGAGCGATTGAAGATAGCAGATCTGAAATTCTTGAAGTTGCGAGGAGCGGATCGAAGACATCGATCTTGTCTCCCCGAGTTTGCAATGGAAGCAGATTGAAGATAGCGATCCGCATTCCTGAAGTTGCGCAGGAAGCGGATCGAAGACATCGATCTTGTCTCCTAAGTTTGCAATGGAGCAGATTGAAGATAGCGGATCCGGCATTCCCGAAGTTGCGGGAGCGGATCGAAGACATCGATCTTGTCTCCCCGAGTTTGCAAATGGGAGCAGATTGAAGATAGCGGATCCGCATTCCGAAGTTGCGGGAGCGGTCGAAGACATCGATCTTGTCTCCTAAGTTTGCGATGAGAGCGATTGAAGATAGCGGATCCGCATTCCCGAAGTTACAAGAGCATAACGAAGACATCGATCTTGTCTCCCCGAGTTTGCAAAGTGGAGCAGATTGAAGATAGCGAATCCGGCATTCCCGGAAGTTGCAGGAGCGGTCGAAGACATCGATCTTGTCTCCCGAGTTTGCGATGGAGCGATTGAAGATAGCGATATGGCATTCCCGAAGTTGCGGGAGCGGTCGAAGACATCGATCTTGTCTCCCTGAGTTTGCATAGGAGCATATTGAAGATAGCAGATCTGGCATTCCTGAAGTTGCAGGAGCAGATCGAAGACATCAGATCTTGTCTCCCTGAGTTTGCAGTAGAGCATACTGAAGATTGTAGATCTTATCTTTCTGAAGCTGCGGCGGAGCAGATTGAAGCTACAAGGCTAAATTCCTTGAATTGGATCAAAGCGCTAGTTCTCATGCCCCTGAAGATGCAGTGGGATGGAATGAAGCTACTCGAAGAAGAAAAGCACTGAAAGAGGTCAAGATTTGGCAAGGCCGGGCAAAATTGGCCCATTTTGAAGTCTTTGCTCTATTCTCGTTACACGACAATAAGAAAAGAGGGGCAGCTGTAGAAGGCCCATTTCGCCCGGGCCCAATAAAAACAAGCAATAATAAAAAAATTTAAAGTCTTTCAACAGTCCAAATTACAAAGTACGGGCCCAAATTAAATCAAGGCCCAGACCCAAACCAACACCTAGCCCAAATGGCCCAAAATATTCAGCCGAACAAAAACCTTAGGGTTTCTGTTACTTTCATGCACCGCACACAACCCCAACAGCAAGCCACCTCGCACCACGTCGCCATCGTACGACCTCCGTACGCCACCCTCGTGCCTCCACGTCACCTCGTACCTCCGCCAACAAGCATACGGCCTTCGTACCTGCGAAAAAGACGCGAAAAACAACAGCAAAGCAGAAAAAAAGAAAGATTGTATTTTTATTTTTTTTCTTTTCTTTTCTTTTCGGTTATAAAAAACCGAAGCAAAAACTATTGTAACCCCCTGGAAGATTTACGTAGATACAAAATACAAAAGAAAATCAGTTGAAAAGGTGATTGGGGATCTCGTTTTTCTAAAAAAAATTTAGCTTTTGTTTTTTTTGTTTTTTCGTTTGTGGCTGAAATAAATTTACGAAAGAAGAAGAGGGGTTTTCTTATCTGTCATTTGGTCGATTTAGCCAAGCCTCAGTCCAAACGATCGACGAATCCTTGTGGATCTGGTTGAAATCGCGACGGTGGTGGAGGTGCATGGTGCACCGACGAAACCCACTAGTCGGCTGAGAGGGCGGAGGGTTTTAAAATTTTTAGGAAAGAGTTTTGAAACCTGTTTTGAAAGGGGTATTTCGGTGATCTGAAAATGGCATTTGGCCATTTAAAATTTTTCAGTTTTAATAATGAATAAAACGTCGTTGTTTGAGTCTTTAGAATTTAGATGCCAAAACGGCACCGTTTGGTGCTCAGCCCGTGTGCTCAAGTGTTGAAACGACACCGTTTGGGTGTTTAACCCGCGTGCCCGACCCAAAAGCCGAAATGATCCGCGCGTTTTGGCAGTAGGGAGATATTTGTGCGATCAGCCCTTCTATTTTGCGCTGTCATTCGATTGAACCTTATTTCTATATTCTTTCTATGTTTTTTTAATTTCTCCTAGAATTTGTGCATTATTTCAATTTGGTACCTGTTTAAACGCAACATTTTCGCAACATGGAATGTTTTCTTTTTTAATCCCTGTTCATTTGTGTGTATTTTATCTCGATCCTTAATTCAATTTTAATAATTTCATTTAATTTTAATTTATCCTTCTGACATCGTTTTTATTTCAATTGAATTTTTTTATATTATTTTAGGTTTTTTATATGTTATTCTAAATGTCTTTATAAAATTCATTATTTGTTTTAATATATATTGTTGAATTATGTTGTATATATTATTTTTGCATTATTTTAGTTGTTATTCTTTTAATTCTCCTTTGTATATATATATTTTCTTTTAAATCTATTTATATAATTTACTTCTTTTAAAGATCCTATTTTATTATATATTATTTAACATTTTCATATATTAATTTTTTATATATGTTTTATTACTATTAAGTTTTTCATCTTATGTATGTTATCAATTTTTAAATTAATATATTTTATTTAAAATTATTTTGTAATATTTACTTTAAAATTCATCCATGTATTATTGTGCTTATTCTTTTATTTCAAATTTCCTCATGTATTGCCTATTCCTTTTTTAAACGTTTTATACGTATAATTTAGGTTAAAATTGCATGTATATATTAGTTTCAAATTTCTTTTTCTCTATTTATTTTAAATTCACTTATTCAAAGGTTTGTTCTATATTTTATTAATTTACCATGCGGCATTGATTGATGATATTGTTTTGAATATGATGTGTTGTGAAATCATCGCTATTGTATATTTCAATTTGTATCTTTGTTATTCGTTCGTGCAAATTTGTATTCACGCATTATTATTCCATATTATATTTGTGTTTCTCATTATTGAACAGTGATTCAATAAGAGCATTTTTAGTCAATTTTAAAATCGCCTATTTAAAAGTTTTAAAATAAAGCATTGCTCGTGTTTGGAAGTGTCGAGAAGATCGTGCCCTAACTCACTGGGTTTCGATTTTTCTCGTTAAATCCTAGTAACTGAGTCCTCTTTTCTAATCAAAACATTTTTAAAAATTTATCCTCGAGAATTTGAGATGTTGCGTCCTAACTCACTGGATGTGACATTTTATCATCTCGGGATAATAATTTCAAAAAACAAAGGCAATATTCCAAATTCGGGAATTTTGAGAAATTGTGCCCTAACTTACTGGGTTCCGATCTTTCATTTGACCCGAATAACCGAATATTCTTCTTAGATTTTAAAGATATGAGTCTTAAAGGTCAAAAGACAAGTTTAATTTCGAGGATTCGAAACGTTGTATCCTAACTCACTGGGTATGATATTTGACTCCTTCGAAATGAGCGGGTCTCAGCATCCTTTTAATTTATTCGAGTTTTTTTCTTTCTTTTAAGAAAATGGATCGTAATCTAGAATCTTTTCAAATTCTCGATGTTAGGACATTAATTAATCAATTTGGTACCAATTTTGAGCGTTGCGAGGGTACTAATCCTTCATCGTACATAACCTACTCCCGAACCTGTTTTCTTAGATTTTGTAGACCAAAATTATTGTTTTAATAAATCAGAATGTTTTATTAAAATAATTCATCTCAAGTTGATCAGATCACACCTCGAATAAAAGATTGGTAGCGACTCCATACTTCATTTTAAAGCCGATCCGTTTTTTCCAAACATTCGAAAAAGATGGTTCCGACAGACTATTGTTTAGAACTCACCAAGCCTAAGGGTCGGAAATATTGAAAGATGATTATCTCTTTGGATTTTTATTGGTTGAAAAAAGAGATAAAACATTTCGTTAGTGATACATTCTCGAAAAATAACGAGCAATGTCAACCCAAGTGTAAAGGTGGATCATTTCTTGGAAAAGAAAAATGATACTCTGCATTCATGCAAATTTCAGGCATATACATCTGGTCATTACACCCAGGGAATGGTGTAACAGATCAAATTGATTGAAGATGATACAAATTCTATACCTCTGAGTGGCAGCAGGATGGATGGAAGAAACCAAATATTATTCCCCTGAAGTTGTAGTGGGAGGTACAAACTTTATGTCCCAGGGTTCAAGTGGAGTGGACTCAGAATTACCATGGGGCAAATTATTTGAGCAGAATATGATTGATACTTCGAGAGGAACGAGGATGAATAACAAATGAGTGATGACACCTTAAGTAGGAATCATGCTCATAACATTTCTGCATTCATAAATCATAGTGCGTCTAATTAGGAGCATTTGATTCATTCCGATCAGGGCATCCTAATCATTCGACATAAGCATATACCCATTCTACAGGTCATGTCCTCTATAGGACAATGTAGTAGGGTAGATTGACGCTTTCACCGACCTCCCGGGTTACAAAGGAGCAGACTAAAATAGCGGATCCGGCCTTCCGAGGTTGCGAAGCGAAGCGGATCGAAGACATCGCCTTGTCTCCCCGAGTTTGCGGTGGAGCATGCTAAAAGATAGCGATCCTCGCCTTCCTGAGGTTGCAGTGAAGTGGATCGAAAACATCAGTCTAGCATCCCTGAGTTTACAAAGGAGCGCATCAAGATAGCGAATCTTGTCTTCCTGAGGTTGCAGTGAAGTAGATTGAAGATACTAGTCTGGCATCCCTGAGTTTGCAGTGGAGCGAATGAAGATAGAAGATCTTGTCTTCCCGAGGTTACAGATGAAGCGGATCGAAGATACCACCGCATCCCCGAGTTTGCAAAGGAAGCGATTGAAGATAGCGAGATCTTGTCTTCCCGAGATTGCGTGAAGCGGATCGAAGATACCAGCCTGGCATCCCTGAGTTTGTAGTGTAGTAGATTGAAGATAGCAGATCTTGTCTTCCTGAGATTGCAGTGAAGCAGATCGAAGATACCCGTCTGTCATCCCTGAGTTTGCAGTGGAACAAACTAAATATAGCAGATCTTGACTTCTTGAGTTTGCAGCGAAGCGGATCGAAGATACATGTCTGACATCCCTGAGTTTGCAGTGGAGCGAACTAAAGATAGCGATCTTGTCTTCCCGAGATTGCAATGGCGATCGAAGATACCGCTCGCATCCCCGAGTTTGCGAAAGTGGAACAGACTAAAGATAGCAGATCTTGTCTTCCTGAGGTTGCAGTGAAGCAGATCGAATATACCAGTCTAGCATCCCTGAGTTTGCAGTGGAGCAGATTGAAGATAGCAGATCTTGTCTTCTTGATATTACAGTGAAGCAGATCAAAGATACCAGTCTGGCATCCCTGAGTTTGCAGTGGAGAAGATTGAAGATAGTAGATCTTGTCTTCCTGAGATTGCAGTGAAGCGGATCGAAGATACCCGTCTGGCATCCCTGAGTTTGCAGTGGAATAGACTAAATATAGCAGATCTTGACTTCCTGAGTTTGCAGCGAAGCGGATTGAAGATACCTGTCTGGCATCCTTGAGTTTGCAGTGGAGTAGACTAAAGATAGCAGATCTTGTCTTCCCGAGATTGCAGCTGGCGCGATCGAAGATACCCGCCGCATCCCTAAGTTTGCGAAGTGGAAATGTACTAAAGATAGCGAGATCTTGACTTCCCGAGTTTGCAAATGCGGATCGAAGAAGATACCGTCTCCGCATCCCCGAGTTTGCGATGGGAGCAGACTAAAAATTGCAGATCTTGTCCTCCTAAAGTTGCAGTGAAGCAGATCGAAGACATCAACCTGACCTCCCTAAGTTTGTAGCGGAGCAGACTAAAGATTGCAGATCTTGTCTTCCTGAAATTGCAGCGAAGCAGATCGAAGACACTAGCCTTGCCTCTCTGAAGTTGTAGTGGAGCAGATAGAAGAAAGCAAATCTTATGGCAAATGTTATTTTCCTGAAGTTGCAGTGAAGCAGATTGAAGCCATCAGACTTATTTCCCTGAAAGAGCAGTAGAACAAATAGTCCAATACTTCTGAAGTTACAGTAGTTGTAGAGAAGTAAAGTTAAGTTGAAATTCTAATACCCCTGAAGTTGCAGTTGGGTTGGAAGCCATTTGGAGAAGACGAGGACCAAGAAGTCAAGACTCTGCAAGACCGGGCAAAATTTGTCCTTTTATAGTCTTTGCTCCATTCTCGTTACACGACAATGAGCAAAGAGGGGCAAAATGTAATAGGCCAATTTAGCCCTGGCCCATACAAAAAAATAATAAACCCAAAATAATAAAACAAAGTCCAAGTCCAAATCAAAATATATCATTTGGCCCGATCGGAATGGCCCATTACTTGAAAAAAGATTGAAGGTCCATCTACAAGCTTGACGTATAAGGAAACACAATCTTCAAGGATATGCAATCTTAGATATGATATGCAATCCTAGAAGATATGGTATGCAATCTTAGAAGATATGATTTTGTAATCTTAGATATTTAATTTGTAGATACCTTTTAATCTTAGCCGTTGATGTAATTGATCTGTGCATCGTTGGATTTGGGAGGCTCAACTATAAATAGAGGCCTCTCCCTTCATTGTAAAAGACTTGACTTTTGAGTAATAAAAATTCTTGAGAGCATTCACTCAAATTTCTCTCTTTTTACGTTCTTATTTTCTCGTGGCTTGTTCCTATTTTGTTCTTCGCTCATCTTCGCTTTCTTTTGAGTTGCTTCCGTTCGAGTTAGATTTTGGTGGAGGAATTTCGTTGAGTCCACATATTGCGGAGTTAGGTTGACTTATACGTTTTTTTAACTTTTTTTTATTTATCCATTTAATTGCTTAATCATTATTTATTCATTTATTTTAATTATTTTAAACTTGTTTTTTTTTGCTTTTCCCTATTTACGTTAAATTGTTTTATCATATATATTATTATTTTTATTTGTTATATATTATCTATATATTATATATTATTTAACTTTAGTCATATTATGTATTATTTGAAAATTTGTATGTTGTACATCATCTAAATTGTTTTATTATTAAGGCAAAATTTTCCATATATTGTTTATTTAAAATATGTATATTATCTATTTTTAAATGGTATATTATATACTTATTATAAGTTATCCCTTATACATTTTTATTCAAAGTTTTTATATTATTTATTTAAAATATATTTATTTATTTTATTATGTATATATTAACTATTTTAGATTTTGCCATATCGCTTTTTTTTATTATTTCATTTTTCTAAAAATTGTTATAATATTCATTAATTGTTTTGAGTATATTATTTACCTTATATTATTATTATTTTATTTGAATTTAATCTTGTGAATAAATTTTTTTTCCTTACTTTTTTCATAGATTCTTTTAAAATTGCTATTATCTACTCTATATTTTTTATTTTGATTGTTCATTTTTTAAAAAAATTTTGAATCCATTATCTTTGTTTACCTTAACATTATTATTATTGCTTATCATTCTTTTTCTTAATTGTTTATGTTAGTGCTAATTGTTAATATAATCTGTAACTTTACTAAATTGCACTTTTTTGTAATAACTTAATGTTACTTTTTTCAAATCTTTGTTTAAAAATATCTATCTTCTTTAATTACCACATTTTATCCAAAAGTTTTTCTTAAATAAGGCAATGTTTTGTGTTTAGAAATTCGGGAAATAGTGCCCTAACGTGCTTGGGTTTCGATTTTCCGCTTGACTAAATAACTAAATATCCTCTTAATGAATTTTGTAAATCATGAGATGATTTTGGTTACGAGGGTTTAAAACATCATGTCCTAACGTCTTTGGATGTGATGTTTGTATTCTTTCGAACAAAGGAATCTCAAGTTCCAACTCAAATTGTTCAAGTTTTTAAAGAAATCATGTTTTCAAATCTTTTGAATTTTCGACATTAGGACAATAACTAATTAATCCGTACCAATTTTTTGGGCGTTACGAGGGTGCTAATCCTTCCTCGTCACGTAACCGACTCTCGAACCCGCTTTCTTGAATTTCAGTAGGCCAAAATCAATGTTTTGAAATAAAACGCTTTTATAAGGTGATCCAATCACACCTAAGCAAAAAGGGATTGGTGGCCACTCCCGTTTTCGTTTTTTTTTAAGTCGATCCCTGTTTTTTCAAAAAAAAAATAGTTTCGACAGATATAATATGTAAACTTTGGAGGGCTAGCTTTGTTATAAGGCCAATAAAACAAAGCCCACATTAGACTTCCGCTAGGCCACTTATGGAAGAGTGACTAAAGTACTTAATTTCAAAAGCTTGAGTGACTAAAACAAAAAAAAAAAAAAAATAGTTGGTGACCAAAATAAAATGAACTGAATAGTTAGGTGACTATTATTTTACTTTACCCGATATATATGCTACCACATATTAGGATAAAGCAAAATCCTCTTTTACACATTCAGCCCTCCTCTCTCGTATCAACAATGACCATGAGAAGTTTACACTTGTTGAGAAACTAATATCAGAAAAGACTTGACAGACAATTTGGTCGCAAATAATGAATGAACCATCATCATTCAAATGTAACGTAGGAGCCTCGACTGCAAAACTAGCCTTTAAGTTACCAAACAAAATTGAATATGGAGTTATTATATATGCTGTATGTATCTTGAAATGCCAACATAAGAATGTAATCATTCAGAAAAAAATGTAATCATTCAGAAAAAGAGGGTCCGTCATGCATTATCTAACTTTTGTGAGACGGGACACTATAAATTAATTGAAAACCTAGCATATCACATTGTGGGTTCAATATATAGGTCTAGGCATTATGCTTTCAGTCAGATACTGAGGACCATCATTCTTCAGATCAGTAACTCAACTGTAATTTTCCCATTCCAAGTTAAAATATTGAAGAATGTTTGGCAAGCGAGAAAGAGATAATGATGAAAGGGCCTTATTGAAATAGTGAATATAATAATAAATATGGCAACACGTTTAAACACGATTAAGTGATATGTTCAACACACACGACTAACAAGAAAAAATATGAGATACAAAGCTATAAACGGGTAGAAAAATTAGGATGGAATTCACTCTGAGTTATCTTGTTGGGTCAATGAAAAATAGTAGCATATCAATGGACAATGACAGTGCCTCATAACCAATTAACATTGGGGCATGGCAGCGCAAGAGAGACATGAAACAGACATGGATGGAAGCTTTTAAGTACATGGTACACAGAGATACATGTGCTCATTCACTTCTCTTTTCCTTAGGCATGTGGGAAGTAAATGATGACCCCAAACTTCATATCCATATCGTCCTAAGCTAACAATTAATGCATGGGATCCCCACAACTATGTCACCATCAACAGAACTTAGGCTATGATATTAACAATATTTATTTCTCTTCATTTACTTCAAAAATTTTCTTTTTGAATCACCAAGGATAATTGGATTCGGGTTATAAAGGAATCATACTTGGAATTTAAATATTGAATTTCAAATATGTGGCACCAGCTTTGAAGATATACGAAACTCTACCAAAAGGAGCCTGGAAATTCTTACTAGAAGACTTAGGGGTACGGGGTACAATGCTTATTGATCCTGTTTGTCGTTTGATTGGATTTTAGGTTGGTTTTGTAACGTCTTTTATTACCAAAAACTAAAACTAAAACACAAAAAAGTTGAAGTACTCAACATTATTGATTAGAAATAGAAAAGGAATACTTATCCTAGAGTTACTTTCAAAATTAGTTTAATTCTCGAAGTAATTAAATTTAGAGAGAATAATCAAGTAGTCAATAGTTTAGTATTAATGACATCCTCAAGGCCTCCTCTGGGTAGGTATATCTACGTGCAACCGTCGAATGAAATTCTTCAACTATTATACGATGATTGCTCTGGAATAGTTTGACCTCTTCTAACCTAATCATGATTTTTATCCTTTTTCTTGTACCAAAAAAAAAAAAAAAAACAACAAATAATAATCTTATAACTACTTCTATTAATAAACTATAGGACGAAGGATAATAAAGTGCCTACATAATAAAGGAGGCAATTTAGTCCCTTTAGTATTTGAAATTAAATAAATAAAGACAATTGCCAAAAGAAAATAAATATATGTAGTTGAGAAAAATAGAACTCTGAGTAAAATAATAAATGCATAATTGGTTGAATTTTTAAAAAAATAACAAAAAGTGAAATATATATATAATATTCATAAAATATAAAATATTTTAAAAAATTCAAAAATATAAAATTTTCAAAAAGTTTAATAAAAATTTCCAAAATTTTGGAATACATATAAGTTTTTTAAAACCTTATAGAAAAATTCAAAAAAAACATATAACCTTTTAGAATTACCTTAAAACTCTGTTACTGACTTCTTAGCTATTTTTTAAATTATAAATTAACATATAATAATTGCTTTTACTTTAAATGGATGACTATTGAAATAAATTTTCTTTGAAATAAATTTAAAAAATTGGATAATTTTAGATTAGATTTTTTTGTCAAGAATATCCCACATGAATTTGTTTAAGTGTTAATTAAAAATATTGCACACGTCAACATTTGTAATGCATGAATATATTTTATTATATTATTAGTATGGTTTTTTATCCGCGTTTTTTGTTGGGTTAATTATTTTAGACTAAATAATTAAAATTTAAAGGTTATAATATGCTCCAAGTTTTTGTACTATTGGTATATTTGGAATTTAATCTCTAATTTTTTATTTTTAAGAATTTAATTCAAATCCAATTGTTAACGTCACTAAAATACTTCTGTTAAATTTATTTGTGACATTCTATAATTAAAAAAAATTACCCTCTCGATAATCATGTCACAAAAAAATGAAATTATAATAGACTTGAATTTAACAAAAAATTTAACGATGTTAACAATTCTTTAGATTTACGCCGAAATTTTAATTAGAATAAAATATTGAGACTAACCAATGACATTATAATCGTTGAAGTATTAAATTATATAAAAAATTTCAAATATAAAGATCAAATCTCAAATGTTAATATAGTAAAGGGACCAAAATTGAAATTTAACTATTTTTATGTAATTCAAAAGTAAAGAGGCTAAAATTAAAAATTAACCATTAACGTTAAGAATAATAAAAAAAAAAAAGCAAGCCAAGGGTCAAAGAAGAAAGGCCTTAGATATAAAAATCAAATCTCAAATTTTAGGACCACAATTAAAATTTAACTATTTTTATATAACTAAAAAAAAGTAAAAGGGCTAAAATTGAAAACTAACCATTATTGTTAAGATTTAAAAAAAAAAAAAAAGTGTCCGAGAAGAAAGGCTTTAGGGCATTCCTTTTATATATAGTAGTATAGATATATTATGAATTAAATTTTTGTATAATTTTTTTACATATAATTTACATATAATGAATTAAATATAAACCTTATATTATAAGTTGTTTATCAAACAACACGAAATTTAAAAAAAAATAAAATAATAATCTACTGCTACAATCATCACAACGTGAACAACCATGAAAACTCCATATTTACTACTCATATATTTCAAACCTAAGCATATTAACATTAAATCACAACCATACCAACAACATTGACATGCTTAACCAAGTCTAAATCATATAAATTCCAATCATTAGACACATTAAATCAAGATTTGGTCTACCAAATAAAATAATATCATAACATGAACACTTGCATTCGGTTCATCAACAAATCATCATTATAAAAGTTGCCAAAAATAACTAACAAACTAAAATATATAAAAATTGAATACGAGAATACCAAATATTCACCTAATGACCTAGGTACATATCTTATGTGCTAAAAATGTCTAAAAGGTACTACAAAAATTCAATGACTAACTAAAACTTGACTCGTCGGTCTTGCACAAATGATCAGACCAAACTCGAATCTTTGAAAACTTGTAATCAGAACAAACATCTGCATGCTGAGCTTTCTATTAAGCTCAATGGTGTTTGCTAAAAACCAATTATGCTATATATGTCCAACAAGCCAAAAAGCATGTTACTAACAAGAAATTTAGGTTAGAACATAATTGGAAAAATGCACTATAACAGTCATACAACAATAATAGTTTCCATAATTCTCAATCAAGTTACTTAAGCATTCAGGCAATTAAGCATACAAAGCCTTTTAAGGATCCAATTTCTATAACAACATCCATTTCAGTCATCATGATCATTATTACGCTCAATTTAGTATATAACATTTGCCCTTATTAACCAAACATGAAAAATAATGAACAGATACATGAACAATCCCTGGACACACCAAATGTTATGCATGAGCATCAAATGAACAATGTCACTCCAGTGCGTGTATAACACCACTTGCTCAGACACACCAAGAATGCACACAAGTTCCTAAGTAAATGCGGACAAGCACACAAGTAGATATGTACAAGAGTGCCACAATATGCTCCCAATCACAAAATATATCATATGACATGTCAATTATACTTGAACATATCCCAAATTGTTTAATAGAGAATTTTAACATAAAATTTTCATTTAACATCAGCAACCACAACATTGCAAACATGTCTTCACCAAATTTCAACACCATTAACATAACATTAAACAAGTTAATAGACTGTTTTAATTCAAGAATAATAAAAAGGCATCAAAAAGAATATACCAACAATTTATCATGTTCATGAAAACATTAAGGAAACAAATCATCAAATCATCATATATTCTTAGGTCATTCAACTTAATCCAAAACATATAGTAAAATTGAGTTCTAATTAACACAAACCAAAATTGTTAAAGCTCCATAGTTTTTCTCCTCCCCTTTGGTCTTAGATGACTCTACCACCTCCTTTGCTACAACCACACATCCAAAATAGTAAATGAGTTAGAAAGGTCATAATCTGACATTAAAAACTCCTAAATCTAATGATGAAATGCAATTCGATATTGCAAGACACTTTCTTGCTTCTTACAACCGCTTAAGAGAACTCTAATATAAACTTACTAAAAATAAAATCTAACATTAGAACTAAGTTTAGGAACTCTATATCTCTCTAAAGCAACTCTAATTCCTAGCAAAGCTCAAGATTTCTAATCTCTCCCTCTAGAGCTCATCAATGGCATCTCTTAAGAACTTAATCTAAATTCAAAATACATAAGAAGTTTGTTGTTCTAAAGTGATCTTAAACTCATAATCATCTAAAATTAGACCTCAAACCATCAAGAAATAATCTGAATTTGAATCTCTCACTAGCTTCAAAATCACGTGAATGGGAAAAAGATTGAAAGATCTTTTTAAAATAATTTTCTAAAGATTAAAATTAAGAAATTGAAGTGAAAAGTCACGTTACCTTTATCAAAAACCAAAAGAATAAATTAAGAAATTCAAAAAAAACTCAACTTCTCTTCTTCCCCTTTAAGAAAAATGGCACTAAAGAATGGAGAGGAAATATTGAAATTGTCTTTATAAAACTTGATTTTAAGAAAAGAAATTTGTAAAGAAATCAACTTACCTATTTGAAATTTGTCACATCCCAAAATTGGGTCTAGAAGTTCGAGGGTAATTTTGGAATGGTAGCTCAAAATGAGTTCGGAAAGTAGATAAATGGTAAACCGAAAATGTCTTCATTTATGGCCTTTTTGAAAAATTAAATCAATTTGTGAAAATAGCATGGAAAAGAACTTTAATTTTAAAGCATGGACTATTTTGAAAAAGGGGTTAAAGTTGAGAGTAACACAAAGGTAAATATACCAAAGTTTTAAAATCAGCCCAATTTATTCCCCTTTCACCCTAATATTGACGTGAACAAAAAAGAGAGAATAGAAAACATTCCCTTCCCCTACTTGCCGTCAATTGCATCCTCAAAACCCAATTCACTGATTTTTATTCTCAAAAATCTAATCTCTTGCTTTCTATCATCTTCCAAACATTAAACTTCCCTAGAATTACAAAAAATAGCATCAAGAACACCATTAACTTGTGGGTTTCTCGGATTTTCAATCAAACGCACGTTTCCCCTCAATCAAGGTAATGTTTCGATTTCCTAATAGTTTTTTTGTGAACTCTAGCTATTTAAATTGATTTTTTATTTATTGAATAAAAAGTTATGAATAAATGTCAAAATTTGGGTCGTTAATGGTGAAATTCAGGATTTTGAATGAAACCGATGTTTCAAAGTGTTTTTCAACTTGTTTTAATTGGACTAGAAGGTTTCTAAACTCTTCTTAAAGTTTCGTTAAAGAAATCGAAGGTTTTGTTGAGTTTTCTTAAAATTAGCCATGTATCTCAAATTTACGGAACCATGAACCTGAGCAGTTTTGTGTGGTTTGAAGGTTGAGAATTATTCTTAGATGTATAATTAGATGATTGGAATCGATTTTAGGCAATGAGAATGAGTAAAGATTAAGATATTTGAGTTTCGAGTTTGTTAGTCGAAAATTTCAGTTCCAAGAGGAACTAGCCTTAGACATGTGTTTTTGTTTGTTTAAGGTGTGTTATGATTGCTAATTGATTGTTTATATTGTGTAGTTATTATGTGTGAAGCTTAGGAGTCGTTAGGACCTTCTTCGAGTAAGACGAAAGGCAAGGAAAAGCTAGTTTAAGCTTTCATCATCTAAGTGAAATGTAAAACCCCTAACCCCTCTCCGTCTTCAGATTAGGGTCATGAGCATTACTAACAAATCAAAACAAATAATCAATCATAATTAAACATGTAAGCTAGCCATTAACATTATAATATAAAGGGGCAGGTCACGACAATCTAATACTTTCATGCTAGAATCTTATACATTTGAATAATAAATTATGCTATGCATTTCTAAACTTGGTCTTCCACTATCTACACTCTTATCACTATTCATCCCTTCTTGAATTCTAGAAGTTGGTTACACACAAGACTATTCTAATTATTAGCATAAAAGTATAGGTCAATACTCCTGTAACACCTTGGAATTAGGGGTTAAAAGTTTTGAGGTTTGTGTTTAGGGTCAGTGAGTAGGTTGAGCAATTGTGTTTGTTCTGACGTTTTAATGTCAGAATGAGCCTGCTGACTCGGTGGTTGAATGTGTGTTAGTTTACCTTTGGGTTCTAGGTTCGAACCCTCATGGGTGTTTTGAAAAATTGTTTTATTTTATTTTAGATTTGTTTTTAAGTTTTAAAATATCTGTTTATTTTTAATTTTATTGGAAAAAGGCCAAAAATCTATTCTCATGTTCTCTTCTCCCTCTTACACACGTTCTTTTCCTCTCTTTTCACGTTTTTTTCTATCTTTTAATCTTTGACTTCTTTTTTCTGCTCCATTTCCGTGGTTTGTTTTCGTCTCAATTAGAATTTTGTTCTTTTTCTTCTACTCCATTTCTTTTGCTTTGTTTAACAATTTCGTCGACAGGAGTTTCCGGGTAAGTATTAGCATTATTTTGTTGATTATTTTCTGAATTTTAGATTAGTTGCTGAAGGTTTTATGTGATTAATGAGGTTTTCAGAATTGGTAGATTTAAGGTGTCGATCGTTTTTGGGCGTTTAAATTGCGAATTCAGGTGTGTGTTCGGAAACTCTTCAATTTTGGTGTCGAATTTTTGAGTAGGTCTTGTAGAAATCGACATTTTCTGTGGAATTCGAAAATTAGTTAATTGATGTATTGTGCTGCTATTGAATTGTATGGAATTCATTATATTTTGGTGTTTTTCTGAGTTATCAAGGGTTGGGGTTCATTTTGACAACAATTGCATGATCTGTATCCTGTTTCGGTGTGGTTTTGTGACCACACGGGTGGCCACACGGGTGTGTGCCATACACGGGCGATTCACATGGCCGTGTGAAATTGAGAATTAGGGTTTTTGGCAAATTTTGGTACCACACGGGTGTGTGAGATTTTCACACGGTCGAGTTTGCTCTGCACCCCATTTTGTCAATTTTGGACAGAGAGTTACACGGGCTACTCACACGGCCATGTAATTGGGTCACACGAGCGTGTGTCTCCTCCACATGGGTGTGTACAGCTTGCACACGAGCGTGTAGACCACCACATGGGCGTGTTGACCTTCACACAGCCGGGGCCATGTGACCCTATTTTGTAAATTTTTGTTCTAAGTCATAAACTGACCCGTTTCATGTGTCTGTGTACTCGACTCTCGTTTAGGCCTCTGTAAGTGTGTGGGAACTCTGTCTCAGCTCGAATTTGTGCGTTTGTTTGTAATTATAGCATCAATTTAATAGTTTGTATAAATGTTATGTGATGTTACCTAGTAAATAAATGCAGACATAACTGATTCTGAATCTGATCGATTGAATATATGAACTTCTGTTTCAGTATGACTGTTGTATGATTATCTGTAAGCTGTATGCATTATGCATCTACATGAAAAATCTGGGATTTGGTTGTGAAGAGAAGGAAGTCTGATTCGGCGGTTTAACTGCAATACCTAATAGCGGTGATACCGCAATATAAACATATGATAGCTCAGCTGTATATTATTAATATTTCGAGTGGCTTAGTTCCACATATGTGGTGTGTAGGGTGGATGGGCCTTTCAAGGTCCTATGTGGTGTGCAGGGTTGGTTGGGCTTTCTATAGCTCATTCGTGGTGTGCAGGGGGGTCGGAGAGGCGTTTGGTTGGTTGGGCTGGATTTTATTTTGGATGCATTCATTTCACATTTGGGTATAATCTATCCGTGTGATATTGGGATTGGTTGCGAAATCATTTAAAAGTCCGACATGACTTAAGTAACTTGTATGTTTGATTTAATATCACTATGTTAAGTTTGATACGCGAGTCTATTCGTAAGTCTGATTATTGTCATGAGTTATACAGAGTGTGATGAATGTAATACCCTAAATGGATTGTGGAAATGTAATCGTACTTCTGACCATCGGTTCAAGATTTTCGTTCTCTGAATGTGTACTCTGTTTTGGGTTATTTGCTTTGCAACCTCATTCTTTGTTATCATTTTTTGTTTCGGACTCACACTGAGCTCATGTAGCTCACCCCCTTAGTTTCCTCCCTTTTAGGTACTCTCATGTTCTGTAGCTGGACTTGGCAGTCGAAGGTCTCGGAGTGATAAGTTTTGAATCGAGCTAATAAAGTTTTATTCAATTCTTAAATTATTAAGTTGTTTTGGATTGTTAATGTTTTATTTGAGCTGTGGTATAAATTTTTAATTTGGACTTTCGTAAAGTGTTAATTGGACTGAATTTTTTGAAAACAGTGGATTTATATTTTTGAATGTTTTTAACGCAACTTAAATACTGATTTGATTCCTAAATTGTTAAACGGTTTGGTTCGAATTAAGCAAACTGTGTTCAAAATGAATTTTTAATGATTCTTTTTGTAAATTGCTTTTTAATCACTTCGGTGATCAATGTGACCTCCAAGGTCCGGTCGAAACTTCTAGGCCAGGTTTTGGGGTGTTACAACTCCGACTATTTATTTTCTTCATTTTCTATGATGTTAGAGAAATGCACTTAATTTAGGTTTGCTAATCCATTCTAATTCAAAGTAAAATTTACTCTTACAGCCCCTATTTCGAGTCTACGGAACCTTAAAAATAATTTAAAAATAGATAGGGACTAATTTGGAAAAATTTTGAAGGTTTAGGGTCATTTTTAAAAATTTCTAAAAATAGGGGACACACGACCGTGTGGAATACCCCAGGCCGTGTGACTCTCGAAGTTGGGACACACGACCTTGTCCCAGCCAGTGTCATTGCCCGTGTAACTCACTGACTTGAGACACACGCCCGTGTCTCTGCCCATGTGACTCACTGACTTGGGTCACACGCCCATGTGTGTTGCCCGTGTGTGACACACGGCCTTGTGTCAGGCCGTGTGCACCTAAAAGTACCTTAAAACTCAATTTTACCATTTCCTACTTGCTTGGACACTAAGCAACTCAATTACCAATCATATAACCTATTCAAAACAAGATTAAACATGCCCAAAATATACCAAATTTATCACCTAATATGTCTAACCAATGTACCCTAATTGGTACCACATTTTATAACTTCAAAGCACATCAACAAGGCATTAATCATTCAAGACTTCCATCCATATCAAATTTACCTATATAGAACTAATATTTAGCTATTTAAGCTATCAAGATTTAAACCAAAAACATACCAAGCATTAGGCTAACATACCAACATAGTCTCAACGACAACCATATACATATTTAACCATCATTCACTAGCAACTAAGATAACAACACTTTATAACAATATCGACAAAAGACTTCCTAGGTACATCCCATTAAAAAATAAGATATTACTACACTTGAGCTCGAGATTTGTGATTTGATGCTTAGTCGATGATAAGTCGAACAGTACCTAGCTTGCGCACAGAAAATAAAACCGCACGCTGAGTAAAACTCAGTGTTATTTCTATAATCCGAATGATATAAACTTGATATAAGTAATTAAAATGAAATATGCAACAAATAAGCTATGTTCATGTGTTTCAATTCAATAATATAATTTTTGCTCATTCATTATTCACATCTACAAAGATTCTCACATGTTCAAACATATATTAATGACATTTCACATATCATTTGCATGTTACATCTCATGCAATGGCATGATTCATTTCTTTGTTCAATACTTGAATTCTTTTCAAGTTCCACATCTCATTTCATCATTTCATATCTCATTTCTCATAATTCAATTCATATTCACAACAATATACTATTTCATCTTTGCCATTTCAATATTTTCTCATCTCATTTCCATTTCTCAACCATGTCATTTCAATATCGAGCACATCAATTTTATCATTATTTTCCCTATTAACACGACTTAGACTCGGACGGATATACGAATCCCACCAACACACCAGTTTGGCACCTAGTGTCTCATCGAATAAATTCGAAATAATAACTACGCCCAACGATATATAAATTGACACCCAGTGTCTCATCGGTTAAATCGAAGCAAATTGGCACCCAGTGCCTCATCGACTCGAGGTCAAAATAATCCCTAAAATCTTCCTATCCTATGGCATGCCATTTATATCTGAATCAACCCAAATAGTTAATATGGTTTCATTTCACTTTTTAATACAATCGATGTCTCAATTTCACATATATTCACATCATCACATATAATCAATTCAATAATCATTTAATCAACTTATTTCATAATATAAAAAATCAATCTATTTCCAATCCACTTTGAATTCAATTCAATCTCAAGTACCAAGTACTCACCTCAAATGTTCACCATATGCAAACAATTAAATATGCAACAATCTACTGTTTAATTCAGATTATAAAAATACAAACCATGAATTCCAAGCTATTAGACGTCGATTTTATCCTTCCCCTTTTTACTCGAGGATTTTGGTACGATGTTAGCTACGGAATAAAATAATTAAATCACATTAATACTACACATTTCAATTTCACATAAAATTTCAATTTTCACACTATATTTTTCTTATTCGTCAATTTAGTCCCTAAATCGAAACTAGGTTCTTACCTTTCATACTAATTTCACTCTAAACTAAATTTAGATTCCTTTTTTTCCAATTCAACTCTTTAATTTCAAATTTTTCTCAATTTAGTCCCTATTGCTCAAAATTAACAATTTATTCCATAATTTAGCCCTTTTTCACTTCTAACTTAAAAATCTATCTATTTAATCCCTGATACTTAAACTATTCAACAATGTAAACATCTAAAATCTTGAACAATACTAAAAATTACAACATGGGCCGGGTAGACCTAGGTATCAGGATTCCAAAAACGTAAAAATTATAAGAAAAAGGACTAAACTGACTAACCAATTGAAGTTGAAAAGTTCAAAAACCCTTAGGTTGCCGTCGGCCTCTTGTTCTTTCTCTTTTTTTTTTTTCTTTCTTTTATTACATGTTTCTATTATTATTATTATTATTATTATTATTATTATTATTATATACATATATACATATATTAACTATCATAACATATACGTATATAAAATAAGTTAACATATATATATATAATCATTATTATTGCCGTCCACTTTAATGAAACAATGGCACAATTGCTTCTTTAGTCCCTTTAATTTATTTCAATCTATAATTCAACTTTTAACCCTTACGTGATTTAGTCCCTGTACCTTAATAACTCCTAATTTCACGAAATTTAATAATCCATAAAATTAGTTAGCTACACAACTAACTTCACAAATATTTAATAAAATATATTTACGAGTTTGTTTTACGAAAATGGAGTCCCAAAAATACACTTTTCGACACCCTTGACTATCGGGTCGTTACACGAAAGCGCAAACAGTGAGTGTTTGGAATCACTGCTTGTAGACAAGATTCATTATGTTAAATGGGAGCTTAGGAGTAGCCTAAACCCCTACTTTAAGTTCTGAGTGTAAGATATCTTATACCCTCGTTTAATTTGCAAATTTTGTGGTTATGCGATGTGGATTGTGTAATATGGTGTGATAATGTGACATGTGATATATATGTTGCGATAACTATTGTAGAATGTGTTAATTGTGGGCATGCCAAACATGCCAAATGACAGAGATGATGTTGTGTTAGTGATGTAAATGTGCAGTGAAAGTGTGCAGAAAATGGTAAGTATATATGTGTTTTATTGTGGATATTTTAGTCTTGTGACCTCTTGAGACTGTTGGATATAGTTGGCATGCCATAGGATTTGTGAGTACCCACCCTTGTGTTGTGTTTTTGGCGCATTGAGGCTCGAGATAGTTTTGGAGAGATAAGGGAATGTGCGCTCAGCTCCATTTACCGAGATATGTTGGAATGTTGGAAATTGTTACCTAAATGCTACGCTTTTGGGATATGTTTGACTCATTGAGTCATTGATGTATTGGAGATCCGTGTATCCAATGTGTGGTGATAGAGCCAACTTTTATGTTTCATAGTGTAACAGCCCGATTTTGGGTCTAGTCGGAACAGTGGTTTCAGGACCACAAATCTGACGCAGAGAAATTTATTTTTATTATATTTTTATGGTCTATAGTTTTATGGAACGATTTCGTGAAAATTTCGTTCGAAAATTTTGACGTTTGGGCACTCAATTTAGTTAAAAGGACTAAATTGCAAAAAAGTGCAAAACTTGAATTCTATATGTTAGAGGTGTCTAATTGCTATGAGATTTTAAATTAGAGGTCCTTAAATGGTAATTAGACCATTGGTTAAGTTGGTGGACAAAATGGACATGGTTTTGTATGTTTTCAAAGTTTTTCATTTAGGGCATTTTGGTAATTTGATAATTAAATGAATTAAAAAGCCAAATTAAAAGCCAATTTTTTTCCATCTTCCTCCCATGGCCGAATTTTACAAGGTGAAACCATGGCTAGGGTTTTTCAAGCTTTCAAGCTCAATTGTAAGTCCGTTCTAGCCCCGTTTTTAATGATTTTTATATTTTTGAAATCCTTGTAACATGATCTATCTATTCCTACCACCAATTTGAAGAGATGCCAAAGTATAAAATTTTACCCATGTTTAACATGTATTTATTTTGATGTTTGATGGAGGAAAATGCATGTTTGTTGTTTGTTAAACGACTTTTGCTAAGTGATTTTCAGTAAAAATACCTAAAAGTACTTGTTTGTAAAAGTTATAAAATATGGTGTAAAAATGTGAATAAATGAAAATTGTGGGCTGTTATAAGCATGTATAAGGTTCGGCTAGGCATGGGTAATGAATAAATTGAGTACATTTCATTTTACGAGCCTAGGGACTAAATTATAAAAATGTCAAACTTTAGGGGCAAAAATGTAATTTTTGCCATAATGTGATTTTGGGTTGATTTGAATAGTATAATAATTAAATAAGTTAAATCTAATATTATAGATCGAGAAAAATGAGGTTCGGAGTTAGAATGGGGGAAAAACGAGTATTTGATGATTTAGTCCTTTTTGCCGTTTTTATGCCGATGTAAGTTCGTATGTTTAATAAGCATTAAATTATATGTGTATAAATGCTTAATTTATATAATTGTGGTAAATGCTACATTATTGAAATGAAATGTGAATGCTATTGTGTATGATACTACGAAAATGACCAACAGAGATTCGATACAGCGAAAGTCCCTGTAACGCCCCGAATTTTGGGCCTAGTAGAGTTGGGCCCATTGGGCTTTGGGTTTCATAAATTTTTTTGAAGTGAGCAAGAAAATGACAAATGACATGACGGCTTTAAAGGTTTAATGAATTTGGAGTGTGTAGGTGTGTTGGAGAAGCTCTGGGTTCGAGTTTTGTGGTTGAGGATTCTTAATTTAATTAATTAAGGAATTAGGGTTATGAGTAGTGGGTTTTTAAATAAAAATAAGTGAAAAATGGCACAAAGAAGCCTGTGGTGAAGTTGCTAAGTGACGCCACTAGGGTGCAGAGAGGTGGCGACGTATGCATGCAAGGAGGTCTGAGGTTCGAGTGCTAGCTTAGTTTTATTTTGGAATTTAATTTTAGGCTTCTAGAAGGCTGGAAGTGGCGTGTAGAGGGACTCTAAGGAGAAGTGATCAGTAGAGAGAATTTAGGAGAAGGATAAGGGAGATATCATGGAGAAAAATTAGGAGATGAGCAGTGGATGAAGTGGTGCCGAATTGGACTTTAGGGGTGGCTAAGTTTCAGCTATAGGCTATATAAATGTGTGTGTGTCGAATCTAGGGTCCTAGGTAATGCCAAATTTTCCATTCTTTTTCTTTCTTTTCTTCCCCTCAATCGGTTCCTCCCATAGCCAAACTCTCCCATTGCCGAAATCTCCTAAAGCCGAATTCCTTTTTTGTCGAATTCTCTCATAGCCAAACTCTTCTATAGCCGAATTACCACCATCTTTTCTCTTGCTGAAATTCCTAATAGTGCCAAATCTTGGTGGTTGTTCCTCCATCACAAATCGATTGTTACCTACTCTCAGTCAAGTGTTGAAAGCCGAATCTAGTTAATAGCTATCTAGGCCGTAGGATCGAAAGGGGATTTGGTAAGTATTCGGTTAACCTCTTTTGTACGTTTTGCTAAAAGCCAAAAGGCTATCTAACTATCCTATCGTTAACTCTGTGATAACAAGGATAAGGTTCAAAGATCGCAAGCGTGGTAGGATCGTTAGCAAGGGTAAGTGTACTCAACTCGATTGTGGTTCAAGTGAATGGCCGAATGTGAGTTTGATCTATAGGGGTGACTTTTTTGGATTATGAGTCACTCGAATATTGATGGTGTGTGTGTGAGTACAGATCTAGGGGATACTCCTGATTAGTAGCTAAGGAAGGGCTATTAGAACCTGGTGGCACCACGGTAAGGTTACTGAGTAAGGTTTCGCTTTTGGTAGATATTTTGTTTAAGTATGGGTGATTGATTGAAGGTTGGTTGGTTGTAGGTTCAAGACCAAGGATAGTATAGCACGTCGCAGTAACCAGTGTGTACAAACACTACACACATGATATCGACAATGCCGGAAAGCTGAAAAGTCGAAAGTGGCTAAATGGGCCTGGTGGGCCCTAAGGCTAAGTTGGATGAAATTGATTGATTTGATTATATGAATTGAGTTAGGCATGCATGTTACATGATCTGGAATTGTTTTGGGCCTAACGGGCCATATGAATGAGATTTGGGTCTAATGGGCCATAAGGATGTGAATTGGGCATAATGGGTTATATGAACGTGAAATGGGCTTGATGGGCTTTATGAGGACGTAGACAAGTATGCTAGGGTTTAATGGACTTTAGGCCTAGTTCTAAACAACTCTCAAACTACATAAAACTTAATTCTAATAATTAAACATGTCTGTGGACAAGTCGCTAGGTTAGAGTGTGGCAATAGACATATGCATGTCTAAGAGTGGATCTAGGGAGAGCTTGGTACTTAAGCGGTCCTAGTGGCCCACCTCCTCTTCTCTGGAATCCTACCTGGTGCATAGTGTCTGTTCACTTTAGCCGCAAGGACTTGTTAATGGGCCAAAGTTCATAACTAAAACTCGAAAGGGACCAAAATACCCTTAGATTTGCAAAATTACTAAAATACCCCCAAATTGTGAAATTACCAGAATACCATTGATTTGCAGAATTACCAAAACATCCCTGATTTACAAAATTTCCAAAATACCTCTGTTTTGCAAAATCACCTCAACACCCCTGTAGAGTAGATTTACGAAAATACCCCTGGGTAGTGAGATGACTAAAATACCCCTAAGTGCCGAATGTGTGAGAATGTGTATGTTGCATTCATGAAATATATGTTGCACTTGGGTGGGTTTTGATGATACGGAGGAAGATTTGAGGATCGCATAGTCGCTTGACGATCGTGGATCCACCAAAGTGGCTTTAAGCCCATTATAGCGACTTTTTTTGCAACGTTTGAGTAGTGCCACTGCTGGTGCTACCTTTGGTGTGTAGGGATGGGTGGATTGATATTTATATCCCCACAGGTGTGTAGTGTTGGAAGGGAAATGGTGTGTGGGGTTGGATTTGGGATGGGTGCATTGCATTCATGTGATACTGATGTGATATGAGGTCGTTATGGGCTAAGGCCCAAGACTACCGTTTTTTATAGGGCTTAGGCTCAATGTGATAATTGTATGTTGATTGGATTACCAAGGGTCGTACACACTGAGTTTCAAAACTCACCCCTTTTTATTAAATGTTTCAGGCGATCCTCAGTAAACGGTTCGACGTGGGAGAGGACTCGGAGACAGCCGTACTACAAGATACTTAGAAGTTTTATTTATTTGTCTCAAAAGACATGATTTTAATTACTTTATTTTCGTTGGATGTAATAAGGCCTTGTACTCCGATTTGACTTTAGATTTTGGGTTTTGTTGTTTCAACTGTTTACTTAATTATTAAACCTGAGTAAATTTCTTATGTTTAAACTTGGTTTCTGAAATACTTAAAATAATAAAATGGGCTTTTATCATTGCTTAACAAGACTAAAGGATTTTAGGCTTTTGGGTCTTAAATTTTTAACTTAGCAAAATCATTTTGAGTTATGCCTTTGATGTGACATTCCCGGATTCAGCCATAACGTCTGGGCCGGGTCTGGGGGTGTTACAGTCCCGGTTGAACATTAGGAATAGATAGGATACAAATGTCATGACATTAGGGTTATTGTGATTACGTGTAAGACCATATCTGGGATATGGCATCGATATGAGACTTCGTGTAAGACCATAGCTGGGCTATTGGGATCGATATGAGATTACATGTAAGACCATATCTGGGATATGGCATTGGTACGGTACTGTATGTACGAGATTCCTGAGTATCCTTTAGTATTCCAAATGGTTCACCGGGAAATTCAACGAGTATGTCAAAGAAGAGAAAGAGTATGTAAGTAATTTTGAATCGGTACAGGTATATGCGTACGAGAATGATTTTGTGAAAACCTTGTGATTATTAGTCTATACTTGTGATGTATTAAATTCATGATTAATTCAGTTGACGATTATGTGATTGGCTTTTGGGCCAAATTGATTTATGATATAGAATGTTTTATTCATGCAAATTGTGATTTATCGGATATGAGAAAATGGGAGAATAAGAACTTAGGCAATTGAAAGATGTTAAAGTATATGCTTGAAATGTAAATACTCATAATTAATGTGTATGTTTACTATGAGGTTTGAAATGATTTGTTATTTGTTATAATATGATACAAAGGAGAGATTATGGTTGTTAGGCTAATGCCAAGATATGTTAAATTATGTTTATAAGTTGATAGTGTAAATATTATGATTGAATAAAAATTATAACTGTGAGATTTATAGTAATTTGTGTTATCATGTGTTTAAATTGTTGGACTTGATAAAAGATTTATAAAAGTTGCTTATTATTTTCGTACGGACTTACTAAGCTATATATATAGCTTACCCCCTTCCTTTCCAATGTCTTATAGTGTTATTGAGCTAGCTCGGGTTGGAAATCTCCGGAGATCCTATCACACTATAAAGCCGTCATTTTGGGTATAAATGAATTCAAGAATTTTAAGTCTATGGCATGTATAGGGACTTAGTCATTTTGTTAAATGTGTCATTGTGATCGTAGCCAATGTGTTGGCTTGTGATTGTCAATGGCTTGTTTTGATAATTGGCCATGTAAATTGGTTTATTTGGGCTATCATGGTTGTAAGCCTAAGTATATATATATATATATATGTGCTAATGTCTTTGGTGATATGGTCATGGTATACTTGGTGAATGATAGAAATGTGGTTTATTGATGAGATGATAAATTGGTGTACAATTAGGTACCTTGAAAGTAGTCAATTGTGGCTTAATAATTGTTGTGAGTATGATAGATGTTGTTATTGTGTTGGCTATAATTGTGGATGTTTTGGTTGCCTAAGTATGTTATGTTTGTGCCTTGAATTGGTGTAAGTGTATGTGTGAACAAGGGTGGCAAATGGCTTGGTAAATAGCCTTTATTTTGTCCACACGGGTAGACACACGAGCGTGTGTCTAGGCCGTTTGTGACACACGGTCTGCCCCACGGGCATGTGATCTGGTCGTGTTGTAACACCCCTAACCCCTATCTGTCACCGGATTAGGGTTATGAGGCATTACTAAACTAACCCCAAGTCAGCATATATGTTTAAATCATTTTAACATCGCAATATAAACTACAATTTAGTATAATCGAATACGCACTTATATATGCCAAAAACTAAACGTTTCAATGTTAATATAATTCAAATCTTCTAAACATCTCATGTTCAATATTTCATGGGTATCATGACCAAATCTATGCAATGGATAAACCATAATTTGATTAATAATACTTCGCACCCATAGTCCCATAAATAAATGGTCATATAGTCATCTCATAACTTAGCATCCTATAAATATATATATATATATAGGTATATATATATATATACACACACAAATTGATACCAGCATTCGAACATACTATGAATCCTCACTCAACCATATTTATACCTTCATACATGACATAATTATAATATAGTTATAGAATTTCCAAGTAAATTTACCCCATACCAGAACCTACCTATACTTTATCATCATGAGTACACCTTATCTAGTTATCACATCATTGATTTACTATTTATCACACCTGGCTGAACATAATATTACTCAAAGAAATTAAAGCTCCCAAACTAAAAATAAACCATAGCCGAATATCCACAAATAAATGCACAACCATTTAGTTTTTAATATATCACCTTTGGTATATACATGCACAATATGCAACCTATTTCATTCATATCTAGTCACATAAATTCTTTCAAATGAGCATGTCGATATGATCCATCATTCCAAGGTCATATATGTACCATATTCAACCAATTTCTAGAAAACTCAAACTAAACTCAAATAAGAAACAAAGCCATTTTCGCATGGCCTATGTATATATATATATATACATGCCTTTCAAACACAACCCAAAAGACTAAATCTATACATGCCATAAGTTTCAAAGAGAAACATCTTATAGAATACCAAAATAGGTGATAGTATGATGAGCTTCCAAGCCGATTCCCAAGCGCGGGCCAAGTTCCAAAAAGAAAACTACAAATTCAAAACAACCGAAACAAAGTAAGCTTCCACAGCTTAGTAAGATTAAGCAATATTTATACTCATATAAATATATATAAATTTATTCAAAATCTCGAAACCTAACTTATTGATAACATCCATACCGAATATCCCAAACCATTAAAAGTTGAATTTTTATCCACATCATATGCTTATAATAACTTCCATATACCATCATCACATAATAAGTAACTAACATACATGTCATATACTTACCAAATCTTTTACTTACATTTCAAGCTACCAAAAGTCTCAAATTAATAGGCATAATACATACCTCTAGTTTACTTACCCTTCCAAAACTTAACTGTTCGTGCATGACATGTGATAATACACTCGTACATTTCCGTATACATAATATCATTAATAATAGAAATCCTTTAACGAACCTCATACCTACACACTTGTTAATAAGATTTAGTAACGTATCGCTCACATAGAGCCATTACTTAACACTTATCGTAACGTATCGCTCACATAGAGCCGTTACTTAACACTTCTCGTAACGTATCGCTCACATAGAGCCCTTACTTAACACTTCTCGTAACGTATCGCTCACATAGAGCCGTTACTTTAATAATTCGCGCACATAGTGCTTATTCACTGGTTTCGCACAATTAGTGCCTTTCATAACTTGTTGTTCATTCGATTTGTATATATACGTATAAATAAAAACTAATCTATTGAATCACATATAATTACATACACCAAGATATGTCCATGATATTTTCTATCCAAACACTATGTCAGATTCGGCCAAATTCTTTTATCAAGCATCCAACCAATCCATTTAAAATCAATCACATTCAAGCCTAATATCCCACATAATTTAATTACATTTATAACATTCAAATTCCCTTTTCATGCCATTATGTTCAAGCTATAAACAACATCATATTCGGCCAATTTTTTTTTTTGTCAAACACCATGACACATTCGGCAATGAATATATTTACATACTTATCTTCTTATAGTAAAATTTTACATTGTAAAATAAAATTCAAATTAACTCAATTGCTTAAATCTTACCTCGATAGTTGACAAACTAAGCTTCCCGGCTAGTCGTTTAATTTTGCTTTTCCCCGATCCAATTCCTTTTCCTTTTGTACTTGATCTAATAAATTTCAAATTTGAACTTATTCAAATACATTTTTATCCAATTAATCTAAAAATTCATAATTATGCAATTTACAATTTTACCCCTAGTATTTTCAATTTTTAAAAAATAGTCCCTAACTCACAACTCACGAATTAATCAAAATTAAACTAACATCCACAAGGGCCGAATCTTCCCAAGGACTTTAAAAGTCCATATACTTCCATATTTTCTCAATTTAACCCTTCCATGATTTATTCTCACAATTAAATCCTTATTTTGCTACATTCACCTATGACCCAAGAGTAAGATATGTTCATCTAGCTCAAATCTCTCATTTAATACTAAAAACCATCACAAAACTCAACTCAACATCAATAACATTTCTCACATACATGATCAATGTACAAAATTTCTACATGGGCTTAATAGGAAAATGATTGACAATCACAAAAATATGAAAATTATCAAAAATCTAAATCAATTACATACCTAATTGATCTTTCCCAAAGTGCCGAACCTAAAGGAGCTCTTCTCTCTTTATTTTTTTTTCTCAAGTTTCGGCTATTAACACAATAATAAGATGAACACTTTTCATCTTTGTAACAACCCAAACCCGGCCCAGACATTACGACCGAATTTGATTTGTTACGGAGAAAAACTTTTTGAACACCATTTTAAAACCAATTTGAGTTTTGTTGAAAACTTCTCGTTTTTGGTTATCTTGCCGAAACTATACCTAGATTTAATTTGGAAATTTAATTGAGTCAGGTTATTATGCAAATTTTGAATGTGCCCGATGGCACGATAAAACATTTTCGTGTTAATTTAAGAAAACATGTGATTTTAATGCAGTTTTAATAATATAGTTTAAAACAAAGTATCCAACATATAGGAAATAACAAAAGTAAAGTTTATGGAGGCCTTATTACAACCAAAATAAAAATAAACCAATAATAAAAATAAAATAGCTAAGTTTAAAGTTCATTTAATTCAAGTCCACTGCATGGCCACCTCGAGTCCAACCGGCTCCTCAACCGCCATCTACGAGTCACCTGAAAAATGTTAAAGGAGAAGGTGAGTCACCAAGACTCGATATGTAACCCTTCCTCGTATTTAAACAATTTCATACACAACATATAATCAATCATCATGTACTAAGTCATGCACCCGACCTAGCCAACCAAACGCCTTCATCTACCCCATGTGGTACCAAACCACTTGGTGACCGTAGTCACAATGTGTTACCAAAACACTTGGTGGTGCCAAACCACTGGTGACATATAGTCACGATGTGTTACCAAAACATCGGTGTCCGTAGACACAAATCGGGTGATGGGGCCAACCCATCGTGTGATACCAAATCACCGCGACGATCCCATATCTCAAGTGGGGCCAACCCACGGTGGTGTTAACCACGAGGACGAGTCGCTATGAGGTACCAAACCTCCGGAGGTACCAAACCTCTCGGTGACATATAGTCACAATGTGTTACCAAAACACTGTGCTCGTCGACGAATATATCGCCCCTCCACTCATCGGTCCCCACATCAACATTTATATCACATAATTTATGCTACCATATACTTAATCACATGTACAGGTTTTATCATCAGCAATGAGCAACGTGTACTAGACACACCATGCTTCCCAAAAGCATCTTAAAATATTTCATAGTCAACAAGGACTTACCTGGTTCCTTGCTTATACCATTCATGGTATTAATCCCGAATCTACACAGATCCGGTTAGCACACACAACAGTTTAGTACATTTAATTAATTATAAGTGTGTATGTACACACCTGATGTTGATGAGAAGTCTAAATCCCGAAAAGAGAAGTCGGCCACCCTAGATCTCACTGTACCTATATTCGGCCAACTATGGGATTAGTACTATGGCCTATTCGGCCAAACCCAAAATTTAAGAGGGTTCTCCTATGGATCCCAAAACCTTACCCGCGTGTTTTGAGTACTAGCCTTTTGTTTCACCTCCCTAAAATCGGCACTCAACCAAGTTAGTAGCCTTCGGCTTAATCACTTAAAAGAATAATCTATTAACAATAGGCCCTTACCACCACTTACCAAAGCCGAATGCTAGAGATTAGGAGCTTGGGTCGACTGCTTCACGAACTTGGGGTACCTAGGAGAGATCGTTTACCAAGACGTTTAGAAGCCTTGTTAACCTTTGCCGAAATCGGCACTTACCCCCTAATAGAAATCGACAGAAAAAGAAGGAAAAGGGGAGATAGATATTCGGCCATTACATACCTTGAACCAAATCGATTACCAAAAGAAATCCCGAAAAGTTCTATACTACTTATGATATTCGGCCAAGAAGCTTCAATATAGAAAGAATTTTCGGCACAAGAAAAAGTTGATAGATTCGGCTATTATGAAAGAAAAATAGTGGAGAGAAAGAAAGGTAGCAAGAGTTTCGGCTAAAGGAGTGGATGTTCGGCCAGCAAAGAAATAAAAGAAAAGGGAGATTGAGGATGGGGATTCGGCAAGGAGAAGTAGAGAGAGTTTTCGGTTTTGATAGAGGTTGAAAAGGGAGCGAAAAAGATTTGAAAGATGGAATATGGAGAAGAGGGAAATTCAGCTATTGCCAAAAAGAAAATAAAAGATGAATGGATGCCTTGAAGAAGAATTCGGCACCCTCCCTTTTCCTAGTCTCCTTGTCGTCCACTCTTTTGAACAAAGAGTTCAAAATTCGGCAAATACCCAAAACAATTCTAGGCCACTTGTTTGAAATTATTCAAATAATTTGAATAATAATCACATAATAATCCATTTAGAATAATGTCCTTGATTATCCCTTATTATCCTATTATCTAATAATAATAAAAAATAGTTTAAGGAGAGAAAATCTCTCCCCCTATGCCGTCCATAATTAAGAGTAAAAAGGGGATTTTTGTGACTCGAACCAAGGCTCTCCCTTATCCCTTGTGGCGTCACATGTAACTCCTAAGTGGCCCTCCTTTTGCCACTTTACCAACCTGATTTTTATGTCAATAAATCCTCTATTTATTCTTGTAACCCCTACTTGTTAAGGCTCCTTACCTTTAAAGTTCAAAAATGAAATTTTCTACTAAACCGAGCCTACCCAAGACCCTTAATTAAGCCTTATTATTCCATAAATAATACCATAGCAATTCAAACACAAGAAAAAATCATTTAATCACAAATAGCCCCAATTTTAGGATGTTACAGTTCTACCCCCCTTAAAATAATTTCGTCCCCGAAATTACCTAATCAAAAGAGGTGGGGGTATTGCTGCCGCATCACATCCTCGGGTTCCCACGTAGCTTCTTCTACTCTGTGGTTCTGCCATAGCACTTTCACTAAAGGCACTTCCTTCCTACGTAGAACCTTCACATCTCGGTCTACAATCTGAACCGGTTCCTCTTCAAATGATAAATCCGAATTCACCTCTATCTCTGCTACTGGCACGACGTGCGAAGGATCTGACCGATACCGTCTCAGCATTGATACATGAAATACGTCATGAATCGATTCGATTCTGCGGCGACTCTAGGCGATAAGCTACCGGTCCTACTCGCTTTACAATCAGATATGGCCCGATGAACCTTGGGCTCACTTTCCCTTTTCGTCCAAATCTCAACACCTTTTTCCGAGGCGACACTTTCGAAAGACTTTGTCTCCCACAAAGATACTCCATTTCCTTGCGTTTGAGATCGGCATAAGACTTACGCCTATCCGATGCTTCCTTGAGACGAGACCGAATCACCTTGACTTTGTCTTGATCCTGCTTACCAATTACGGACCCGAACTTGTCGTTCCCCAACTCCGTCCAACATGTAGGAGTACGGCATTTTCGTCCCATATAGGGCCTCATACGGAGCCATTTGAATACTCGCTTGATAACTATTGTTATAAGCGAATTCCGCTAATGGTAGGTACTCCTCCCAACTACCACTAAAATCCAACACACAACCTCTTAACATGTCTTCTAAAATCAGTATCACCCTTTCCGATTGTCCGTCGACCGTGGATGGAAAGCCGTCTTGAAATCTAACCGTGTACCCAAAGCTTGATGCAACGCTTTCAAAACCTTGACGTGAATCGGGATCCCTATCCGAGATAATCGATCATCGCACACCATGCAACCTCACTATTTCACTCACATACGGCCGCTAGCTTCGGAGTGAGTAATCCATTCTCACCGCATGAAGTGAGCTGATTTAGTCGAGCGATCCACAATTACCCAAATCGCATCCTTCTTGGTGGGCGTGAGGGTAGCCCACTAACGAAATCCATGGTGATCCTCTCCCATTTCCATTGAGGATCTTTATCGAAGTAGTCCCGATGGTAATCGATGTTCACCCTTAACTTGCTAGCACGTCGGACACTTCCCTACGAACTTAGTTATCTCACGCTTCAACCCCGCCACGTAATCAAGCTTTTTGCAAATCTCCATACATTTTGTCGCCCCGGGATGCATAGCGTATGGGCTGCTATGTGCATCTTGGAGAATTTTCTGCCTCAACTCCTTATCCTTCGGCATGCATGCTCGCCCTTGAAAACATAGCACTCCATCCCTAGACAGACCGTACCCTTCCAAACCACCATCTTGAACTTGTACCTTCTTAGCGCTCAAGCCTTCATCCACTAACTGCTTTTCCTTAATCTCCTCAATCCAAGTCGGCTTTACTTGGAGTTCCGCCAAAAGACTCCCATCATCATATAGACTCAACCGAGCGAACATTGCTCTTAAGTCCGTCACAACCTTCCTACTCAATGCGTCGGCTACCACATTAGCCTTACCGGATGGTACTCGATTGAACAATCGTAATCCTTTAGTAGTTCAATCCACCGACGCCGCCTCTCGATTCGATCCTTTTGAGTCGAAGATACCTCAAGCTTTTGTGATCTGTGTAGACTATCGACTTCTCCCCATACAGGTAATGTCTCCATATCTTCAGAGCGAAGACGACTGCCGCTAACTCCAAGTCGTGCGTTGGGTAGTTAACCTCATGCGGTCTTAATCGACGGGATGCATAGGCTACTACCTTCCCATCTCGCATCAACACACATCCCAAACCGGTGTGAGATGCATCACAATAGACTGTGAATAACTTTCCTGCTTCAGGCTGTACCAAAACCGGAGCTTCCGTCAAGATTTTCCTTAGCTTATCAAAGCTTCCTTGCTGCTTCTCCGTCCATACAAATGGGACACCTTTCCTTAGTAACTTAGTTAACGGCGCTGCTATTAGAGAGAATCCTTCCACGAATCTCCGATAGTACCCTGCTAAACCCAGAAAACTTCGTATTTCAGCCACCGACCTAGGTGGTTTCCAATCCAACACTGCTTCAACCTTGCGAGGGTCAACTCTAATTCCTTCCACCGAGACCACGTGCCCTAAGAAAGCCACTTCCCTCAGCCAAAATTCGCACTTACTGAATTTGGCATATAACTGCTTCTCCCTCAATACTTGCAGAACTATCCGTAAATGCTTGTCATGCTCTTCCTCTGTCTTTGAATAAACCAATATGTCGTCTATGAACACCACGACGAATCGGTCCAAGTACTGTTGAAATACTCTATTCATTAAGTCCATAAATGCCGCCGGTGCATTGGTCAACCCGAATGGCATCACCAAGAACTCGAAATGCCCATACCGAGTTCGGAATGCCGTCTTGTGAACGTCAGCCGCCTTTACCCTTAATTGATGATAACCTGACCTAAGGTCAATCTTTGAGAATACCGACGCACCTTTCAGTTGGTCAAAAAAATCATCGATCCGAGGCAACGGGTACTTGTTTTTGATCGTTAGCTTGTTCAGTTGGCGGTAATCGATGCACATCCGCATAGAACCGTCCTTCTTCTTGACAAACAACACAGGTGCTCCCCACGGAGATATACTTGGTCGAATAAACCCTCTATCCAAGAGCTCTTGAATTTGAGCCTTTAGCTCCACCAATTCCTTTGGTGCCATTCGGTATGGTGCTATAGACACAGGTGCCGTTCCAGGTAGCAAGTCTATACCGAATTCGACTTCCGATCCGGAGGCGGACCGGAAGTTCTTACGGGAACACATCAACAAATTCCCCAACCGTTCGGACCTTTCCAACTACTAACCCTATAGCTTCCAAAGCACAGATTTGAACCAAATACGCCTCACAACCCTTCTTGACCATCTTTTCAGCCTTCAAGGCAGTCACTACATTGGATAGGTAGTTTCTTCTATCTCCTATCATAACCACTTCATCACCTTCAGCCGTCTTAAGAACCATGCGCTTGGCCGCGCAATCCAAATTCGCTTGATACTTAACCAGCCAGTCCATACCAAGGATCAAATCGAACTCCCCAAACGGTAGTTCCATTAGATCGACTACAAATACTACCCCTTGAAGTTCTAGGGTGCGCCTCTATAAAGTTTGTCTACTATTACCGAGTGACCTAAAGGGCTAACTACGATCATCTCCCTAGAAGCGCTTTGAGTTTAGGTCCATAGTTCCTACCACACTACTAGCAATGTACGAGTGCGTCGAGCCCACATCAATCAATGCAACATAAGGAAAACCAAAATTAGAAACATACCGGTTATGACATCCGGTCGTCACCTTCCTCGCGACACCTTCTTTGCGTAAACTAAGCCAGTACGCCTAGCCTCTTTGTTGCTGAACCTCGCCTTGAGTTCCACGACCTCGGTTAGGACCGTTGTTTCCTCTGCCATTACCACGACCCTCCGTGGTCCCACACTTCTATTCTCGAGTGCGATTACGCCTCCTACCGATTCTTAGCTAGTTTCCTCGGGGACAATCTCGACACGATGCTCCAAAGACCCACACTCAAAACATCCTTTATCACCGGTCCAACAACCTCCCCAATGGGTCTTTCCACATCGATTACAACGAAGTCGGCCTCTGATTAGTAGTCGTGGGCCTTGCCGCCGATTTGGCCCACTTGGCCTAGCCTTTTTCTCGAACACTACCGCTTGATCCAAATTGACCCAAATCCTCTCTTACGATTATTCCTACTATAACTTTGCCTCACACCCTCCTTGATCCCTTCGGCTACCTTAGCCTTTTCCACTAGAGATGAGAACTCACGAACTGCTTTGTGGGGCAATCGGTAACCTCAAATCATCTCGGTCCGTCCTCAAAGCGGACACACGGCGCTAATGTTCGAGCCACGATGCCTCTAGCATACCTGCCGGCCTTAAAAATTCCGCCTCATATTCCGACACGGACTTAGTTCCTTGCACTAATCCGTGAAAGCCTTTCTCTGTAGCGTCGGTGTAGGTAGGTACCCACATACTTCTTCCGATAGGTGGTTCTGAAATACTCCCAAGTCAAATCATCTGCTGTAGCCCCATCTCGAACCGTAAGCCACCACCGATACGCTTCATCCTTTAGAAGCGACAATGCCCCTTTCGACTTTTCTTCCTCGGTCGGTCAAGGTCATCCATGATTCTTTCATTTGACTCTAGCCGCATTCTGCACGACTGGGTGCCACTCCCGACACACTCGGAATATCTCCGCTCCGTTAGATCGTAGTCGCTGGGAGCAGATTTGAGCTCCCACATTTCCACCACCCCAGACCACCATCTCCAAGACTCGCAAAAACGACTTGCGATACCGCCTCACCACCGGCCCGATCCGGCTCCTCACTCTAAAAGTAGGAGGTGGTGGTGGCGATGGTACCTCATTTTCGTAACCTTGTCTCCGACTGACGGGTTCGCACAATCGTCATCCTACCCCTACCACGTCCACGGCGTCCACGTCCTCTAGAACTCATTCTATCTACCGCGCTTTTAATCGATTAAGAAAAATTTTATGCGTTAGCATTTGTTTCACTTTATTACTCGCGAAGAAATTTTATGGATAAGGTTTAATCGTAGATTCTTTCGAGCAAACAATGTTTGACTCTTCTTTCCTAGTTCACACAAAGAAGTTCATGCATCCATTCCTTAATACTTTCCATACCTATTCGCTCATCGGACATTTTTGCCCATTTCTATCCTGTGGGTATTTTCGTTGTAAAAATAATGTTCTAGGATTTGAGAAAGTTATTGCACAAGTTTTGAAAACATTAGGGTTTGTTGTTTCATTCTATTTCAAAAACAAGGCTAATTCCCTTTTAGGGTTTTAATCATTGTGTTTAGCCTATGACCGAGCCCTCCAGTCGGGGTGAACCAAAGCTACGCACCAGTGCAGAATTCGAGTGAAGAGGAGGTGGGTCACGCGGACCGCTTAAATACCAAGCTCTCACTTTGAACCTTTCTAGACATGCGCCTGCAGGTTACCACACCACCGAGCCCTCGAGTTAGGGTGAACCGAAGCTACGCACTGGTAGGATACTGCGAAGAGGAGGTGAGTCATCGGGATCGCTTAAATACCGTGCTCTTCCGGATCCAATCCTAGACATGCGTCAGGGGGTACCACACCCTAGCTCATTGACTAAGTCATAGGTTGGTTTAGTTCCTTAAGTCTTATGCTTCGTTTGTGTTTGAGTAATCTAACCTTAGGGTCCAAGTCCTATAAGTCTATCTACGTTCCATGCCTCCTACCCTTCTACAGAATATAATTCACCAAGAGGTTTAGATATACTTACCTGGGCGGATTGGTGCCGGAGACTCGGGCCATGCTGTTCAAAAACCAAAAATCATTCCATAAGGCCTACCCAAAACATTTTTGGGCCTTGGGCCCCCACAGCCGAGCTTTGAATTGGGCTCTGATACCAATTTTGTAACAACTCAAACCCGGCCCAGACATTACGACCGAATTTGATTTGTTACGGAGAAAAACTTTTTGAACACCATTTTAAAACCAATTTGAGTTTTGTTGAAAACTTCTCGTTTTTGGTTATCTTGCCGAAACTATACCTAGATTTAATTTGGAAATTTAATTGAGTCAGGTTATTATACAAATTTTGAATGTGCCCGATGGCACGATAAAACATTTTCGTGTTAATTTAAGAAAACATGTGATTTTAATGCAGTTTTAATAATATAGTTTAAAACAAAGTATCCAACATATAGGAAATAACAAAAGTAAAGTTTATGGAGGCCTTATTACAACCAAAATAAAAATAAACCAATAATAAAAATAAAATAGCTAAGTTTAAAGTTCATTTAATTCAAGTCCACTGCATGGCCACCTCGAGTCCAACCGGCTCCTCAACCGCCATCTACGAGTCACCTGAAAAATGTTAAAGGAGAAGGTGAGTCACCAAGACTCGATGTGTAACCCTTCCTCGTATTTAAACAATTTCATACACGACATATAATCAATCATCATGTACTAAGTCATGCACCCGACCTAGCCAACCAAACGCCTTCATCTACCCCATGTGGTACCAAACCACTGGTGACCGTAGTCACAATGTGTTACCAAAACACTGGTGGTGCCAAACCACTGGTGACATATAGTCACGATGTGTTACCAAAACACTGGTGTCCGTAGACACAAATCGGGTGATGGGGCCAACCCATCGTGTGATACCAAATCACCGGCGACGATCCCATATCTCAAGTGGGGCCAACCCACGGTGGTGTTAACTACGGGGGCGAGTCGCTATGAGGTACCAAACCTCTGGAGGTACCAAACCTCTGGTGGCATATAGTCACGATGTGCTACCAAAACACCGGTGCTCGTCAAAGACGAATATACGCCCCTCCACTCATCATCCCACATCAACATTTATATCACATAATTTATGCTACCATATACTTAATCACATGTACGAGGTTTTATCATCAACAATGAGCAACGTGTACTAGACACACCATGCTTCCCAAAAGCATCTTAAAATATTTCATAGTCAACAAGGACTTACTCGGTTCCTTGCTTATACCATTCATGGTATTAATCCCGAATCTACACAGATCCTAAGTTAGCACACACAATGATTTAGTACATTTAATTAATTATAAGTGTGTATGTACACACCTGATGTTGATGAGAAGTCTAAATCCCGAAAAGAGAAGTCGGCCACCCTAGATCTCACTGTACCTATATTCGGCCAACTATGGGATTAGTACTATGGCCTATTCGGCCAAACCCAAAATTTAAGAGGGTTCTCCTATGGATCCCAAAACCTTACCCGCGTGTTTTGAGTACTAGCCTTTTGTTTCACCTCCCTAAAATCGGCACTCAACCAAGTTAGTAGCCTTCGGCTTAATCACTTAAAAGAATAATCTATTAACAATAGGCCCTTACCACCACTTACCAAAGCCGAATGCTAGAGATTAGGAGCTTGGGTCGACTGCTTCACGAACTTGGGGTACCTAGGAGAGATCGTTTACCAAGACGTTTAGAAGCCTTGTTAACCTTTGCCGAAATCGACACTTACCCCCTAATAGAAATCGACAGAAAAAGAAGGAAAAGGGGAGATAGATATTCGGCCATTACATACCTTGAACCAAATCGATTACCAAAAGAAATCCCGAAAAGTTCTATACTACTTATGATATTCGGCCAAGAAGCTTCAATATAGAAAGAATTTTCGGCACAAGAAAAAGTTGATAGATTCGGCTATTATGAAAGAAAAATAGTGGAGAGAAAGAAAGGTAGCAAGAGTTTCGGCTAAAGGAGTGGATGTTCGGCCAAGGAAAGAAATAAAAGAAAAGGGAGATTGAGGATGGGGATTCGGCAAGGAGAAGTAGAGAGAGTTTTCTGTTTGATAGAGGTTGAAAAGGGAGCGAAAAAGATTTGAAAGATGGAATATGGAGAAGAGGGAAATTCGGCTATTGCCAAAAAGAAAATAAAAGATGAATGGATGCCTTGAAGAAGAATTCGGCACCCTCCCCTTTTCCTAGTCTCCCTTGTCGTCCACTCTCTTTGAACAAAGAGTTCAAAATTCGGCAAATACCCAAAACAATTCTAGGCCACTTGTTTGAAATTATTCAAATAATTTGAATAATAATCACATAATAATCCATTTAGAATAATGTCCTTGATTATCCCTTATTATCCTATTATCTAATAATAATAAAAAATAGTTTAAGGAGAGAAAATCTCTCCCCCTATGCCGTCCATAATTAAGAGTAAAAAGGGGATTTTTGTGACTCAGAACCAAGGCTCTCCCTTATCCCTTGTGGCGTCACATGTAACTCCTAAGTGGCCCTCCTTTTGCCACTTTACCAACCTGATTTTTATGTCAATAAATCCTCTATTTATTCTTGTAACCCCTACTTGTTAAGGCTCCTTACCTTTAAAGTTCAAAAATGAAATTTTCTACTAAACCGAGCCTACCCAAGACCCTTAATTAAGCCTTATTATTCCATAAATAATACCATAGCAATTCAAACACAAGAAAAAAATCATTTAATCACAAATAGCCCCAATTTTAGGATGTTACAATCTTTATTTTCTTATGATTATTATATCACTTTAACTATTATATTAGTATAAAATATAATAAAAAATAAGTTACTATTACATGCACAATCATGACCATCACTAACTCTAATTATGGTCAATTTGCTATATAAAACCCCCAATTCACAAAAACGTCATCAATTCAATACTTACACAATTATCCATCAAAATTTTCTTTTTATGCAATTAAGCCCCTTTTTATAATTATGCACTAAAACAAACAAAATTTAATATGAAAATTTCACAAACATTAATTCACACATACTAATTATTTAAAAATAATAGTAAAAAGTTTTTCTAACTCAGATTCATGGTCCCGAAACCACCGTTCCGATCAGGGTCGTAATTGGGCTGTTACAACTCTTCCCCCCTTAAGGAATTTTCGTCCCCGAAAATCTTACCGACGAATAAGTGTGGATAGCGTTCTTTCATTGATTCCTCGGTCTCCCAGGTTGCTTCCTCTACTCCGTGCTTATGCCACATAACTTTAACTAACGATATCTTCTTATTTCGCAACTCTTTCACTTCATGAGCTAAGATGCGAATCGGTTCTTCCTCATAAGTCAAATCGGGCTGAATTTCAATCTCTGATGGACTGATCACATGAGAAGGATCGGATCTGTATCGTCGAAATATCGACACATGGATAACATTATGAATCTTGTCTAACTCAGATGGCAACCTCAATCTGTACGCAACCAGACCAATACGCTCAATAATCTCATACGGCCCAATAAATCTCGGACTCAGTTTTCCCTTACGACCAATTCTCAGTACCTTTTTCCGTGGCGATACTTTCACGAACACATGATCACCCACTTGGAATTCTATATCCTTTCGTTTCAAATCTGCGTACGACTTCTGACGATCTGATGCGGCTTTCAAACTTTCTCTAATTACTTTAACTTTCTACTCCGTCTCTCTAATCAAATCAACGCCGAGTATCTTGCCTTCACTTAGCTCGGTCCAATATAAAGGTGTACGGCATTTTCGACCATACAATGCTTCATAAGGTGCCATTTTAATACTTGATTGAAAGATGTTATTATATGCAAATTCAATCAAAGGCAAATATCGTTCCCATGTACCCTCAACTCAAGAACGCAACATCTCAACATATCCTCGAGTATCTGAATAACACGTTCGGATTGACCATCCAACTGAGGGTGAAAAGCTGTACTATCTACGATAGGTACAACTCGGCTAATTTATCAAGTGAGAAGCCGTACGTACTGGGATGAAATGAGCCGATTTCGTCAATCTATCAACAATAACCCAGATTGAATCTTTCTTGCTTGATGTCAAAGGCAAACCCGATACAAAGTCCATCATAACACGATCCCACTTCCATTCTGGTATCATGATCGGCTGAAGTAGTCTCGATGGCACTTGATGCTCAGCTTTCACTTGTTGGCATACTAAACACTTCGACACATATTCTGAGATGTCTCGTTTCATACCGTGTCACCAGTAATGTTGTTTCAAGTCATTATACATTTTCGTGCTACCAGGATGAATCGACAATCTACTACTATGAGCTTCATCACAAATCATTCGAATTAATTCAGGTTTCTTAGGTACAGATACCCGATTATTGAATCGTAAGCATCCCTCAGCATCTATCTGAAAATCTAAACTCACACACGAGCTACATTGACTCCTTTTTGCTTTTAGATCATCATCAAACTCTTGAGATTCTCGAATCTGCTGCACAAACGATGGTCTCGCTTTCAACTCGGCAATGATCACACCATCCTCAGTCATAACAATATTCGCATTCATTGCGCGTAGAGCAAATAGTGACTTTCGGCTAAGTGCATCGGCAACCACGTTAGCCTTTCCCGGGTGATAATCAATCGCAAGCTCGTAATCCTTCAACAGTTCTAACCATTGTCGTTGTCTCAAAATCAGATCCTTCTGAGTCATTAAATGCTTAAGACTCTTATGATCCAAATAGACATGACATTTCGCACCGAATAGGTAGTGATGCCATATTTTCAAAGCAAAAACTATAGCGGCCAACTCAAGGTCGTGCGTCAGATAATTCCTCTCGTGTGGTTGCAACTGTCTCGAAGCATAGGCTACAACTTTACCCTCCTGCATCAAAATACAACCCAGCCCATTTAAAGATGCGTCACTAAAAACAACAAACTCTTTACCCGATTCTGGTTGAACGAGCACTGGAGCTTCCATTAGTAAGGTCTTCAGTTGATCAAAACTCTTCTGACACCTTTCTGACCATTCGAATTTAACATCTTTCTATAATAGCTTTGTCATCGGTGATGCTATCATAGAAAACCCTTTCACGAAACGTCTATAATATCCGGCAAGTTCTAGAAAGCTATGAACCTCAAAAACATTCCGCGAAGGTTTCCAATCAAGTATAGCCGAAATTTTACTCGGGCCAACCCGAATACCTGATGCTGAAATGACATGCCCCAAAAAGCTGACTTCTTTCAACCAAAACTCACATTTAATGAATTTTGCGTACAATTGCTTGTCACGCAAAATCTGTAACACTAGCCTCAAATGCTCAGCATGCTCAGTTTCGTCGCGCGAATAGATCAATATGTCATCTATGAATACAACCCCAAACTGATATAGATACGGTCTGAATACACGATTCATCAAATCCATGAAAACTGCAGGGGCGTTATTGAGCCCAAACGGCATCACCAAGAACTCATAATGACCGTATCTCATCTGAAAAGCAGTCTTCGGTATATCCAAATCCCTAACTCGCAACTGATAATATCCTGACCTCAGATCAATTTTCGAGAACACCGAGGCTCCCTAAAGCTGATCAAATAAATCGTCGATACGTGGCAACGGGTATTTGTTCTTAACTGTCACCTTATTGAGCTGCTGATAATCAATGCACATTCTCAAAATTCTGTCCTTCTTTTTCACAAATAGAACGGGCGCACCCCAGGGAGAAGAACTTGGTCGGGCAAAACCTCTATCTGTCAATTCTTGCAACTGAGTCTTCAATTCTTTTAATTCAGTCCGTGCCATCCTATACGGAGCTATCGAAATCGGGATGGTCCCTGGCACTAATTCAATACCAAACTCTACTTCACGAACGGGTGGCAATCCTGGTAATTCCTCCAGAAACACATCTGGATACTCACTAACAATCGACACAGATTCAATATTCTTTTCGGTTACCTTGCTATCAACCACATACGCAAGATAAGCTTCGCAACCCTTTCTCAAATACTGCCGAGCCAACATCGAAAATATCACAGCAGGTAATCCATTCAAATCCGTAGACTCTATTCGAATGATCCCGTTATTCTGGCATCTCAAATCAATAATCTTTCGTCTGCAATTCACTACCGCATCGTGAACGGTCAACCAATCCATACTGAGAATAATGTCAAACTCATCAAAAGGTAATAGCATCAGATCCGCTAGAAAACACATGTCTCGAATCATCGAAGGGCAGTTCTTGCACACTTTATCCACTAATACACATCGACCCAGGGGGTTTGAAACTCGAATCACAAACTCAGTAGACTCAACAGGTAGAGTCTTACTGGATACTAATGTTTCGTACACATATGAATGAGTTGAGCCGGGATCAATTAAAGTAGTTACACTAGTATCAAAGAGAGTGAAAATACCGGTAATAACATCTGGTGACGAGGCATCCTCTCTAGCACGGATGGCATAAGCTCTAGCCGGTACACGAGCATCTGATCGAATAACCGCATCTGTAGCCCCCCTCTGTGCACCACTCCTACCTCTTCCAATCCGAGATGGTCTACCTCTAGCTGTAGTGACGCTAGGTCTCGCACTCTGAGCAGTACCCTTTTCAGCGGTCTCCGGGCAATCCCGAATGAAATAATCATGTGAGCCACACTTCTAACAAGTGCGAGAAATAGATTTACCCCAGCACTCTCCAAAATGTCATCTGCCGCACTGCTGACACTCAGGTTTGCTCGATCGAGCATTGCCAACACTAGCAACTGATGTAGCACGAGAATTCGCTGGTGGTCGTTCTCGGATAGAAATCCTGGTGTTAGGTTTGGATCGACTACCATCATTCTTGAACTTCTTCATTGCCATCTGCGAGAATTTACTAGCAGATCTCTTCTGGACATCTCTAGAGTCAAGCTCAGCTTTCCGTTTTTTCTTTTCCCAGTTCTTCTGCTTTACAAGCTCGTTCAACTAGTACAACGAACTCGTTAATTTTAAGGATACTAACCAGAAGCTTTATATCTTCATTTAAACCATCCTCAAATCTTCGGCACATAGTAGCCTCCGACGACACACACTCGCGAGCATAGCGACTAAGTCGCACAACTTGCATTCATATTCGCATACGGTCATACGACCCTGTTTAAGCTCCAGAAATTCTTTGCGCTTAGAGTCTATGAAGCGCTGGCTTACATACTTCTTGTGAAATTCCGTCTGAAAGAAGTCCCAAGTAACCCGTTCTTTCGGAACAACTGATACGAGTGTATTCCACCAATAATAAGCAGAATCTTGTAATAATGATATGGCACACTTCAGACACTTATCGGGTGTGCAGGATAACTCGTCGAAAACATGAACAGTATTATCGAGCCAAAATTCAGCTCGCTCTGTATCATCATCATCCTCGGCTCTAAATTCTTGAGCTCCGTGTTTTCTAATGCGATCAACTGGGGGCTTATTTATTCTTTTGAGATTGACAATCAGGGGCACCACCGGTACTACAGGAGGAATGTTTGGATTCAGGGGTGGTTGAACAGCCGGATTGGTTCGTATGTATTGACTGAACCAATCATTCATCATACTATAGAAGGTTTGTCTGGCCCCCTCATCAGGATTACTCGTAGCCGGTCGAGATTCCTCTGGCGCGGTCCCTGGCCTGGGAGCAGGCGCCACACTCTCGACATCATCAGCTACAGCTCGCTCAGAATCGGGATCCATTACAATAAGAAAGAAATAAACACATTTCACTGTCAGAAGTCATCACACTATCACATTCTAAATTATGGCATGTATAGCTAGACTCACACGCGCTACGTTAGTCCGAGAACCGACTGAACCGTAGCTCTGATACCAATAAAATGTAACACCCCTAACCCCTATCCGTCACCGGATTAGGGTTATGAGGCATTACTAAACTAACCCCAAGTCAGCATATATGTTTAAATCATTTTAACATCGCAATATAAACTACAATTTAGTATAATCGAATACGCACTTATATATGCCAAAAACTAAACGTTTCAATGTTAATATAATTCAAATCTTCTAAACATCTCATGTTTAATATTTCATGGGTATCATGACCAAATCTATGCAATGGATAAACCATAATTTGATTAATAATACTTCGCACCCATAGTCCCATAAATAAATGGTCATATAGTCATCTCATAACTTAGCATCCTATAAATATATATATATATAGGTATATATATATATATACACACACAAATTGATACCAACATTCGAACATACTATGAATCCTCAATCAACCATATTTATACCTTCATACATAACATAATTATAATATAGTTATAGAATTTCCAAGTAAATTTACCCCATACCAGAACCTACCTATACTTTATCATCATGAGTACACCTTATCTAGTTATCACATCATTGATTTACTATTTATCACACCTGGCTGAACATAATATTACTCAAAGAATATTAAAGCTCCCAAACTAAAAATAAACCATAGCCGAATATCCACAAATAAATGCACAACCATTTACTTTTTAATATATCACATTTGGTATATACATGCACAATATGCAACCTATTTCACTCATATCTAGTCACATAAATTCTTTCAAATGAGCATGTCGATACGATCCATCATTCCAAGGTCATATATGTACCATATTCAACCAATTTCTAGAAAACTCAAACTAAACTCAAATAAGAAACAAAGCCATTTTCGCATGGCCTATGTATATGTATATATTTACAGGCCTTTCAAACACAACCCAAAAGACTAAATCTATACATGCCATAAGTTTCAAAGAGAAACATCTTATAGAATACCAAAATAGGTGATTGTATGATGAGCTTCCAAGCCGATTCCCAAGCGCGGGCCAAGTTCCAAAAAAGAAAACTACAAATTCAAAACAACCGAAACAAAGTAAGCTTCCACAGCTTAGTAAGATTAAGCAATATTTATACTCATATAAATATATATAAATTTATTCAAAATCTCGAAACCTAACTTATTGATAACATCCATACCGAATATCCCAAACCATTAAAAGTTGAATTTTTATCCACATCATATGCTTATAATAACTTCCATATACCATCATCACATAATAAGTAACTAACATACATGTCATATACTTACCAAATCTTTTACTTACATTTCAAGCTACCAAAAGTCTCAAATTAATAGGCATAATACATACCTCTAGTTTACTTACCCTTCCAAACTTAACCGTTCGTGCATGACATGTGATAATACACTCGTACATTTCCGTATACATAATATCATTAATAATAGAAATCCTTTAACGAACCTCATACCTACACACTTGTTAATAAGATTTAGTAACGTATCGCTCACATAAAGCCGTTACTTAACACTTATCGTAACGTATCGCTCATATAGAGCCGTTACTTAACACTTCTCGTAACGTATCGCTCACATAGAGCCATTACTTAACACTTCTCGTAATGTATCACTCACATAGAGCCGTTACTTAACACTTCTCGTAACGTATCACTCACATAGAGCCGTTACTTAACACTTCTCGTAACGTATCGCTCATATAGAGCCGTTACTTAACACTTCTCGTAACGTATCGCTCACATAGAGCCGTTACTTTAATAATTCGCGCACATAGTGCTTATTCACTGGTTTCGCACAATTAGTGCCTTTCATAACTTGATGTTCATTCGATTTGTATATATACATATAAATAAAAACTAATCTACTGAATCACATATAATTACATACACCAAGATATGTCCATGATATTTTCTATCCAAACACTATGTCACATTCGGCCAAATTCTTTTATCAAGCATCCAATCAATCCATTTAAAATCAATCACATTCAAGCCTAATATCCCACATAATTTAATTACATTTATAACATTCAAATGCCCTTTGCATGCCATTATGTTCAAGCTATAAACAACATCATATTCGGCCAATTTTTTTTTTGTCAAACACCATGACACATTCGGCAATGAATATATTTACATACTTATCTTCTTATAGTAAAATTTTACATTGTAAAATAAAATTCAAATTAACTCAATTGCTTAAATCTTATCTCGATAGTTGACAAATTAAGCTTCCCAGCTACTCGTTTAATTTTGCTTTTCCCCGATCCAATTCCTTTTCCTTTTATACTTGATCTAATAAATTTCAAATTTGAACTTATTCAAATACATTTTTATCCAATTAATCTAAAAATTCATAATTATGCAATTTACTATTTTACCCCTAGTATTTTCAATTTTTACAAAATAGTCCCTAACTCACAACTCACGAATTAATCAAAATTAAACTAACATCCACAAGGGCCGAATCTTCCCAAGGACTTTAAAAGTCCATATACTTCCATATTTTCTCAATTTAACCCTTCCATGATTTATTCTCACAATTAAATCCTTATTTTGCTACATTCACCTATGACCCAAGAGTAAGATATGTTCATCTAGCTCAAATCTCTCATTTAATACTAAAAACCATAACAAAACTCAACTCAACATCAATAACATTTCTCACATACATGATCAATGTACAAAATTTCTACATGGGCTTAATAGGAAAATGATTGACAATCACAAAAATATGAAAATTATCAAAAATCTAAATCAATTACATACCTAATTGATCTTTCCCCAAGTGCCGAACCTAAAGGAGCTCTTCTCTATTTATTTGTTTTCTCAAGTTTCGGCTATTAACACAATAAGAAGATGAACACTTTTCATCTTTATTTTCTTATGATTATTATATCACTTTAACTATTATATTAGTATAAAATATAATAAAAAATAAGTTACTATTACATGCACAATCATGACCATCACTAACTTTAATTATAGTCAATTTGCTATATAAAACCCCCAATTCACAAAAACATCATCAATTCAATACTTACACAATTATCCATCAAAATTTTCTTTTTATGCAATTAAGCCCCTTTTTATAATTATGCACTAAAATAAACAAAATTTAATATGAAAATTTCACAAACATTAATTCACACATACTAATTATTTAAAAATAATAGTAAAGAATTTTTCTAACTCGGATTCGTGGTCCCGAAACCACCGTTCCGATCAGGGTCGTAATTGGGCTGTTACACGTGTGTCCCCTGCACCTTAATTGTTGCAAAATAAAATGTCAGAATTGGGCACACGGGCAGAGACACGGGCGTGTGTCTCAGCCGTGTGTGCTACACGGCCTAGCACATGGGCGTGTGGCACGGCCGTTGGCACAAGTCAAAGAGCTCCCTAATTTGAACACGGTCTGAAGCACGGGCGTGTCCTCGACGTCACACGAGCGTGTCCGTTGGACCTGTAACAACCCAAACCCGGCCCAGACATTACGACCGAATTTGATTTGTTACGGAGAAAAACTTTTTGAACACCATTTTAAAACCAATTTGAGTTTTGTTGAAAACTTCTCGTTTTTGGTTATCTTGCCGAAACTATACCTAGATTTAATTTGGAAATTTAATTGAGTCAGGTTATTATACAAATTTTGAATGTGCCCGATGGCACGATAAAACATTTTCGTGTTAATTTAAGAAAACATGTGATTTTAATGCAGTTTTAATAATATAGTTTAAAACAAAGTATCCAACATATAGGAAATAACAAAAGTAAAGTTTATGGAGGCCTTATTACAACCAAAATAAAAATAAACCAATAATAAAAATAAAATAGCTAAGTTTAAAGTTCATTTAATTCAAGTCCACTGCATGGCCACCTCGAGTCCAACCGGCTCCTCAACCGCCATCTACGAGTCACCTGAAAAATGTTAAAGGAGAAGGTGAGTCACCAAGACTCAGTATGTAACCCTTCCCTCGTATTTAAACAATTTCATACACAGCATATAATCAATCATCATGTACTAAGTCATGCACCCGACCTAGCCAACCAAACGCCTTCATCTACCCCATGTGGTACCAAACCACTGGTGACCGTAGTCACAATGTGTTACCAAAACACTGGTGGTGCCAAACCACTGGTGACATATAGTCACGATGTGTTACTAAAACACCGTGTCCGTAGACACAAATCGGGTGATGGGGCCAACCCATCGTGTGATACCAAATCACTGGCAGACGATCCCATATCTCAAGTGGGGCCAACCCACGGTGGTGTTAACCACAGGGACGAGTCGCTATGAGGTACCAAACCTCTGGAGGTACCAAACCTCTGGTGACATATAGTCACAGTGTGTTACCAAAACACTGGTGCTCACAAAGACGAATATACCGCCCCCTCCACTCATCGGTCCCACATCAACATTTATATCACATAATTTATGCTACCATATACTTAATCACATGTACAGGTTTATCATCAAGAATGAGCAACGTGTACTAGACACACCATGCTTCCCAAAAGCATCTTAAAATATTTCATAGTCAACAAGGACTTACTCGGTTCCTTGCTTATACCATTCATGGTATTAATCCCGAATCTACACAGATCCGGTTAGCACACACAACAGCTTTAGTACATTTAATTAATTATAAGTGTGTATGTACACACTGATGTTGATGAGAAGTCTAAATCCCAAAAGAGAAGTCGGCCACCCTAGATCTCACTGCACCTATATTCGGCCAACTATGGGATTAGTACTATGGCCTATTCGGCCAAACCCAAAATTTAAGAGGGTTCTCCTATGGATCCCAAAACCTTACCCGCGTGTTTTGAGTACTAGCCTTTTGTTTCACCTCCTAAAATCGGCACTCAACCAAGTTAGTAGCCTTCTGGCTTAATCACTTAAAAGAATAATCTATTAACAATAGGCCCTTACCACCACTTACCAAAGCCGAATGCTAGAGATTAGGAGCTTGGGTCGATCGCTTCACGAACTTGGGGTACCTAGGAGAGATCGTTTACCAAGACGTTTAGAAGCCTTGTTAACCTTTGCCGAAATCGGCACTTACCCCTAATAGAAATCAACAGAAAAAGAAGGAAAAGGGAGATAGATATTCGCCATTACATACCTTGAACCAAATCGACACAAAAGAAATCCCGAAAAGTTCTATACTACTTATGATATTCGGCCAAGAAGCTTCAATATAGAAAGAATTTTCGACAAGAAAAAGTTGATAGATTCAGGCTATTATGAAAGAAAAATAGTGGAGAGAAAGAAAGGTAGCAAGAGTTTCACAAAGGAGTGGATGTTCACCAAAGAAAGAAATAAAAGAAAAGGGAGATTGAGGATGGGGATTCGGCAAGGAGAAGTAGAGAGAGTTTTCTGGTTTTGATAGAGGTTGAAAAGGGAGCGAAAAGATTTGAAAGATGGAATATGGAGAAGAGGGAAATTCTGGCTATTGCCAAAAAGAAAATAAAAGATGAATGGATGCCTTGAAGAAGAATTCAGACCCTCCTTTTCCTAGTCTCCTTGTCGTCCCTCTCTTTGAACAAAGAGTTCAAAATTCGCAAATACCCAAAACAATTCTAGGCCACTTGTTTGAAATTATTCAAATAATTTGAATAATAATCACATAATAATCCATTTAGAATAATGTCCTTGATTATCCCTTATTATCCTATTATCTAATAATAATAAAAATAGTTTAAGGAGAGAAAATCTCTCCCCTATGCCGTCCATAATTAAGAGTAAAAAGGGGATTTTTGTGACTCGAACCAAGGCTCTCCCTTATCCCTTGTGGCGTCACATGTAACTCCTAAGTGGCCCTCCTTTTGCCACTTTACCAACCTGATTTTTATGTCAATAAATCCTCTATTTATTCTTGTAACCCCTACTTGTTAAGGCTCCTTACCTTTAAAGTTCAAAAATGAAATTTTCTACTAAACCGAGCCTACCCAAGACCCTTAATTAAGCCTTATTATTCCATAAATAATACCATAGCAATTCAAACACAAGAAAAAAATCATTTAATCACAAATAGCCCCAATTTTAGGATGTTACGCTTCTACTACCCCCTTAAAATAATTTCGTCCCCAAAATTACCTAATCAAAAGAGGTGGGGTATTGTCGCAAGCATCACATCCTCGGTTCCCACGTAGCTTCTTCTACTCCGTGGTTCTCGCCATAGCACTTTCACTAAAGGCACCGCCTTCCTACGTAGAACCTTCACATCTCGGTCTACAATCTGAACCGGTTCCTCTTCAAATGATAAATCCGAATTCACCTCTATCTCTCGCATCGCACGACGGCGTGCGAAGGATCTGACCGATACTGTCTCAACATTGATACATGAAATACGTCATGAATCGATTCGATTCATTGCAGCTCTAGCTGATAAGCTACCGGTCCTACTCGCTTTACAATCAGATATGGCCCGATGAACCTTGGGCTCGACTTCCCTTTTCGTCCAAATCTCAACACCTTTTTCCAAGGCGACACTTTCGGAAAGACTTTGTCTCCCACAAAGATACTCCATTTCCTTGCGTTTGAGATCGGCATAAGACTTCGCCTATCGATGCTTCCTTGAGACGAGACCGAATCACCTTGACTTTGTCTTCGCCTCTGCATTACAAATCTGGACCTAACTTGTCGTTCCACCAACTCCGTCCAACATGTAGGAGTACGGCATTTTCGTCCATATAGGGCCTCATACGGAGCCATTTGAATACTCGCTTGATAACTATTGTTATAAGCGAATTCCGCTAATGGTAGGTACTCCTCCCAACTACCACTAAAATCCAACACACAACCTCTTAACATGTCTTCTAAAATCAGATCACCCTTTCCGATTGTCCGCCGATTTGTGGATGGAAAGCCGTCTTCAAATCTAACCGTGTACCCAAAGCTTGATGCAACGCTTTCCAAAACCTTGACGTGAATCGGGATCCCTATCCGAGATAATCGATCATCGCACACCATGCAACCTCACTATTTCACTCACATACAGCCGCTAGCTTCGGAGTGAGTAATCCATTCTCACCGCATGAAGTGAGCTGATTTAGTCAAAGCGATCCACAATTACCCAAATCGCATCCTTCTTGGTGGGCGTGAGGGTAGCCCACTAACGAAATCCATGGTGATCCTCTCCCATTTCCATTGAGGATCTTTATCGGTTGAAGTAGTCCCGATGGTAACGATGTTCAACCTTAACTTGCCGGCACGCCGACACTTCCTATGAACTTAGTTATCTCACGCTTCAACCCCGGCCACCAGAACTGTTTTCGCAAATCTCCATACATTTTGCTGCCCCCAGGATGCATAGCGTATGGGCTGCTATGTGCATCTTGGAGAATTTTCCGCCTCAACTCCTTATCCTTCGGCATGCATGCTCGCTCTTGAAAACATAGCACTCCATCCCTAGACAGACTGCACCCTTCCAAACCACCATCTTGAACTTGTACCTTCTTAGCGCTCAAGCCTTCATCCACTAACTGCTTTTCCTTAATCTCCTCAATCCAAGTCGGCTTTACTTGAAGTTCCGCCAAAAGACTCCCATCATCATATAGACTCAACCGAGCGAACATTGCTCTTAAGTCCGCTCACAACCTTCCGCTCAATGCGTCGCCTACCATATTAGCCTTACCCGATGGTACTCGATTGAACAATCGTAATCCTTTAGTAGTTCAATCCACCGACGCCGCCTCTCGATCTCGATCCTTTTGAGTCGTAAGATACCTCAAGCTTTTGTGATCCGTAGACTATCGACTTCTCCCCATACAGTAATGTCTCCATATCTTGAGCGAAGACGATCGCCGCTAACTCCAAGTCGTGGCGTTGGGTAGTTAACCTCATGCGGTCTTAATCGACGGGATGCATAGGCTACTACCTTCCCATCCTGCATCAACACACATCCCAAACCGGTGTGAGATGCATCACAATAGATCGTGAATAACTTTCCCGCTTCAGTCGTACTCAAACCCGAGCTTCCGTCAAGATTTTCCTTAGCTTATCAAAGCTTCCTTGCTGCTTCTCTGTCCATACAAATGGGACACCTTTCCTTAGTAACTTAGTTAACGGCGCTGCTATTAGAGAGAATCCTTCCACGAATCTCCGATAGTACCCTGCTAAACCCAGAAAACTTCGTATTTCAGCCACTGACCTAGGTGGTTTCCAATCCAACACTGCTTCAACCTTGCGAGGGTCAACTCTAATTCCTTCCGCCGAGACCACGTGCCCTAAGAAAGCCACTTCCCTCAGCCAAAATTCGCACTTACTGAATTTGGCATATAACTGCTTCTCCCTCAATACTTGCAGAACTATCCGTAAATGCTTGTCATGCTCTTCCTCTGTCTTTGAATAAACCAATATGTCGTCTATGAACACCACGACGAATTGGTCCAAGTACTGTTGAAATACTCTATTCATTAAGTCCATAAATGCCGCCGTGCATTGGTCAACCCGAATGGCATCACCAAGAACTCGAAATGCCCATACCGAGTTCGAATGCCGCTCTTGTGAACGCTCGGCCGCCTTTTACCCTTAATTGATGATAACTCGACCTAAGGTCAATCTTTGAGAATACCGATGCACCTTTCAGTTGGTCAAAAAATCATCGATCGGAGGCAACGGTACTTGTTTTTGATCGTTAGCTTGTTCGGTTGGCGTGTCGATGCACATCCGCATAGAACCGCCCTTCTTCTTGACAAACAACACAGTGCTCCCCACGGAGATATACTTGGTCGAATAAACCCTCTATCCAAGATCTCTTGAATTTGAGCCTTTAGCTCCACCAATTCCTTTGGTGCCATTCGGTATGGTGCTATAGACACAGTGCCGCCTGGTAGCAAGTCTATATCGAATTCGACTTCCCGATCCGGAGGCGGACCGGAAGTTCTTCCGGGAACACATCAAAGAAATTCCCCAACCGTCGGGACCTTTCCAACTACTAACCCTATAGCTTCCAAAGCACAGATTTGAACCAAATACGCCTCACAACCCTTCTTGACCATCTTTTCAGCCTTCAAGGCAGTCACTACATTGGATAGGTAGTTTCTTCTATCTCCTATCATAACCACTTCATCACCTTCAGCCGTCTTAAGAACCATGCGCTTGGCCGCGCAATCCAAATTCGCTTGATACTTAACCAGCCAGTCCATACCAAGGATCAAATCGAACTCCCCAAACGGTAGTTCCATTAGATCAGCTACAAATACTACCCCTTGAAGTTCTAGGGGTACGCCTCTATAAAGTTTGTCTACTATTACCGAGTGACCTAAAGGGCTAACTACAGTCATCTCCCTAGAAGCAGTTTCAGAGTTTAGGTCCATAGTTCCTACCACACTACTAGCAATGTACGAGTGCGTCGAGCCCACATCAATCAATGCAACATAAGGAAAACCAAAAATTAGAAACGCATCGTTATGACATCCGGTGCGCCACCTTCCTCGCGACACCTTGTCACGTAAACTAAGCCAGCCGCCTAGCCTCTGTGTTGCCTGAACCTCTGCCTTGAGTTCCACAACCTCGGTTAGGACCGTTGTTTCCTCTGCCATTACCACGACCCCTCTGTGGTCCCACACTTCTATTTTGAGTACGATTTTGCCCCTCCGACTGATTCTTAGCTAGTTTCCGGGACAATCTCTCGACACGATGCTCCAAAGACCCATACTCAAAACATCCTTTATCACCGGTCCAACAACCTCCCCAATGGGTCTTTCCACAGCGATTACACCGAGTCGGCCTCTCGATTAGTAGTCGGGCCTTGTCGCTCGATTTGGCCCACTTGGCCTAGCCTTTTTCGAACACTACCGCTTGATCCAAATGACCCAAATCCTCTCTTCCGATTATTCCTACTATAACTTTGCCTCACAAATCTCCTTGATCCCTTCGGCTACCTTAGCCTTTTCCACTAGAGATGAGAACTCACGAACTGCTGTGTGGGGCAATCAAGAACCTCAAATCATCTCGAGTCCGTCCTCAAAGCGGACACAGCGCTCATGTTCGAGTAGCCACGATGCCTCTAGCATACCTGCTCACCCTTAAAAATTCCGCCTCATATTCCGACACACGGACTTAGTTCCTTGCACTAATCCCGGAAAAGCCTTTCTCTGCGCGTCAGTGTAGCTGGTACCCACATACTTCTTCTGATAGGTGGTTCTGAAATACTCCCAAGTCAAATCATCTGCTGTAGCCCCATCTCGAACCGTAAGCCACCACTGATACGCTTCATCCTTTAGAAGCGACACTGCCCCTTTCAGCTTTTCTTCCTCAGTCAGGTCAAGGTCATCCATGATTCTTTCAGTTGACTCTAGCCAATGATCTGCGCACTGGTGCCACTCCTGACACACCTCGAAATACCTCCGCTCCGTTAGATCAGAGTCGCTCGGGAACAGATTTCCGAGCTCCCACATTTCCACCAGCCCCAGCCACCATCTCCAAGACTCGCAAAATAGCTTGCGATACCGCCTCACCACCGGTCTGATCCGGCTCCTCAGCTCTAAAAGTAGGAGGTGGTGGTGGCAGTGGTACCTCATTTTCAGAACCTTGTCCCGACCTGACGGGTTCAGACACCGTCATCCTACCCCTACCACGTCCACGGCATCCACGTCCTCTAGAACTCATTCTATCTACCGCACTTTTAATCTGATTAAGAAAAATTTTATGCGTTAGCATTTGTTTCACTTTATTACTCGCGAAGAAATTTTATGGATAAGGTTTAATCAGAGATTCTTTCGAGCAAACAATGTTTCAGTCTTCTTTCCTAGTTCACACAAAGAAGTTCATGCATCCATTCCTTAATACTTTCCATACCTATTCGCTCATCGGACATTTTTGCCCATTTCTATCCCAGGGGTATTTTTGTCTTTTTCCTACAGGGGTATTTTCGTAATGTTCCAGAACCAAAATATTTTGCTGATGATTTTCAAAGCAAGGTTTTTGAATGTCTGTAAAATCATTGAAATTTTTGGGCAAAACCATTGAATTAATATTTTATGGGTCAGGGGCATTTTGGTAATTTTACTCCTAAGGGTATTTCACGTAATTTTTCACAAGTCAAGTTTTTCGAGAAAAACGTTGTAAAAATAATGTTCTAGGATTTGAGAAAGTTATTGCACAAGTTTTGAAAACATTAGGGTTTGTTGTTTCATTCTATTTCAAAAACAAGGCTAATTCCTTTTCGGGTTTTAATCATTGTGTTTAGCCTATGACCGAGCCCTCCCGGTCGTGGTGAACCAAAGCTACGCACCACTGCGTAGAATTCGAGTGAAGAGGAGGTGAGTCACGAGGACCGCTAAATACTGTGCTCTTCCTGATCCAATCCTAGACATGCGTCACAGGGGTTACCACACCCTAGCTCATTGACTAAGTCATAGGTTGGTTTAGTTACTTAAGTCTTATGCTTCGTTTGTGTTTGAGTAATCTAACCTTAGGGTCCAAGTCCTATAAGTCTATCTACGCCCATGCCTCCTACCCTTCTACGTAATATAATTCACCAAGAGGTTTAGATATACTTACCTGGGCGGATTGGTGCTGGAGACTTGGGCCATGCTGTTCAAAAACCAAAAATCATTCCATAAGGCCTACCCAAAACATTTTTGGGCCTTGGGCCCCCACAGCCGAGCTTTGAACTGGGCTCTGATACCAATTTTGAAACAACCCAAACCCGGCCCAGACATTACGACCGAATTTGATTTGTTACGGAGAAAAACTTTTTGAACACCATTTTAAAACCAATTTGAGTTTTGTTGAAAACTTCTCGTTTTTGGTTATCTTGCCGAAACTATACCTAGATTTAATTTGGAAATTTAATTGAGTCAGGTTATTATACAAATTTTGAATGTGCCCGATGGCACGATAAAACATTTTCGTGTTAATTTAAGAAAACATGTGATTTTAATGCAGTTTTAATAATATAGTTTAAAACAAAGTATCCAACATATAGGAAATAACAAAAGTAAAGTTTATGGAGGCCTTATTACAACCAAAATAAAAATAAACCAATAATAAAAATAAAATAGCTAAGTTTAAAGTTCATTTAATTCAAGTCCACTGCATGGCCACCTCGAGTCCAACCGGCTCCTCAACCGCCATCTACGAGTCACCTGAAAAATGTTAAAGGAGAAGGTGAGTCACCAAGACTCGATATGTAACCCTTCCTCGTATTTAAACAATTTCATACACAGACATATAATCAATCATCATGTACTAAGTCATGCACCGACCTAGCCAACCAAACACCTTCATCTACCCCATGTGGTACCAAACCACTGGTGACCGTAGTCACAATGTGTTACCAAAACACTGGTGGTGCGAAACCACCGGTGACATATAGTCACGATGTGTTACCAAAACACTGGTGTCCGTAGACACAAATCGGGTGATGGGGCCAACCCATCGTGTGATACCAAATCAACGCGGCATTTATCCCATATCTCAAGTGGGGCTAACCCACGGTGGTGTTAACCACAGGGACGAGTCGCTATGAGGTACCAAACCTCTGGAGGTACCAAACCTCTGGTGACATATAGTCACAGTGTGTTACCAAAACACTGGTGCTCGTCAGCACGAATATACTGCCCCCTCCACTCATCAGTCCCACATCAACATTTATATCACATAATTTATGCTACCATATACTTAATCACATGTACAGGTTTTATCATCAGCAATGAGCAACGTGTACTAGACACACCATGCTTCCCAAAAGCATCTTAAAATATTTCATAGTCAACAAGGACTTACCTGGTTCCTTGCTTATACCATTCATGGTATTAATCCCGAATCTACACAGATCCGGTTAGCACACACAACAGTTTAGTACATTTAATTAATTATAAGTGTGTATGTACACACCTGATGTTGATGAGAAGTCTAAATCCCGAAAAGAGAAGTCGGCCACCCTAGATCTCACTGTACCTATATTCGGCCAACTATGGGATTAGTACTATGGCCTATTCGGCCAAACCCCAAATTTAAGAGGGTTCTCCTATGGATCCCAAAACCTTACCCGCGTGTTTTGAGTACTAGCCTTTTGTTTCACCTCCCTAAAATCGGCACTCAACCAAGTTAGTAGCCTTCGGCTTAATCACTTAAAAGAATAATCTATTAACAATAGGCCCTTACCACCACTTACCAAAGCTGAATGCTAGAGATTAGGAGCTTGGGTCGACTGCTTCACGAACTTGGGGTACCTAGGAGAGATCGTTTACCAAGACGTTTAGAAGCCTTGTTAACCTTTGCCAAATCGCACTTACCCCCTAATAGAAATCGACAGAAAAAGAAGGAAAAGGGGAGATAGATATTCGGCCATTACATACCTTGAACCAAATCGACTACCAAAAGAAATCCCGAAAAGTTCTATACTACTTATGATATTCGGCCAAGAAGCTTCAATATAGAAAGAATTTTCTATGACAAGAAAAAGTTGATAGATTCTGGCTATTATGAAAGAAAAATAGTGGAGAGAAAGAAAGGTAGCAAGAGTTTCAAGCAAAGGAGTGGATGTTCGACCCAGCAAAAAGAAATAAAAGAAAAGGGAGATTGAGGATGGGGATTCGGCAAGGAGAAGTAGAGAGAGTTTTCGGTTTTGATAGAGGTTGAAAAGGAGCGAAAAAGATTTGAAAGATGGAATATGGAGAAGAGGGAAATTCGGCTATTGCCAAAAAGAAAATAAAAGATGAATGGATGCCTTGAAGAAGAATTCGGCACCCTCCCCTTTTCCTAGTCTCCCTTGCCGTCCCCTCTCTTTGAACAAAGAGTTCAAAATTCGGCAAATACCCAAAACAATTCTAGGCCACTTGTTTGAAATTATTCAAATAATTTGAATAATAATCACATAATAATCCATTTAGAATAATGTCCTTGATTATCCCTTATTATCCTATTATCTAATAATAAAAAAATAGTTTAAGGAGAGAAAATCTCTTCCCTATGCCAGTCCATAATTAAGAGTAAAAGGGGATTTTTGTGACTCAACCAAGGCTCTCCCTTATCCCTTGTGGCGTCACATGTAACTCCTAAGTGGCCCTCCTTTGCCACTTTACCAACCTGATTTTTATGTCAATAAATCCTCTATTTATTCTTGTAACCCCTACTTGTTAAGGCTCCTTACCTTTAAAGTTCAAAAATGAAATTTTCTACTAAACCGAGCCTACCCAAGACCCTTAATTAAGCCTTATTATTCCATAAATAATACCATAGCAATTCAAACACAAGAAAAAAATCATTTAATCACAAATAGCCCCAATTTTAGGATGTTACAGGACCATACGGGCGTGTGAGCCTTGCTTCTAGCAAAAATTTTCTAAGTTTTGTAAAAATTTCTAAAGTTCTCGGTTTAGTCCCGAACCACCTCCAAAGCATGTTTTGGGCCTCGTAGGCTCGTATAAGGAACTTTATGATCGATTATGAATGATTTTAATTTGGATGTAAATTTATGACTTTGAATTGTGTGAATGTTTGTGTTATAAGTCCGGTAATGCCTCGAGCACTGTTCCGGCATTGAATACGGGTAAGGGGTGTTACACATAGCTTAAGTGCCAATTTATCGTTGAATGTAATATTATGAAATATGATGTATGCCTTATTATTATGTAATTGCAAAGTTAGAAGAGTTGGTAATTGATGCATGAATATTTTAATATGTTACTTTAGTCAAACGTGTATGTAATTTGTGTTTTAGATGTTTTCATTTAGCACATGTTATCATGTTTATGTGGTGATCTTTCTAATCATTTACTGAGCTTGTTGAAGCTCACTCACTCTTTCTAAACATTGCAGATAGTTTGCATTGAGGTGTGAGCGGTGCGAAATTCCAAGGAAGTGATCTAAGTTAGGCTTTAGATTTTAAGTAGGTGAAACTCTTATTAATCTTTGAACTGTGAGAATAAGGCAATGTGGTAGACATTTTTGGTTGATTATTATTATGTCATAAATGGTTGATATGATTTTAGACTCTTAGGAATTAATGGATGATTGATATTATGATATTGGGTTGATTTGGCTTGAAAATACTGATGATTCTTTGAACTGCAATTATGGATATTTGTTATGTTGAATGTTGAGGTTATAGAAGAATGTTGAAGTGATATATGTTTGGTTGTGTTAAATTCCCTGTTTTGCTGTAATTTTTGGTGGTTTGTACAGAGGTATCAATATTCGGGGCATATGTATTGATACCTTCATGTTAAAACAAATGTGCAGGAAACAGTAGGTCATTTTGGTATCCATACCAATTCTCGAGTAACGATACTCTGGGTGAAAAATATATATACTTTTTCTATGTATCGATAAAATGTCTGGTTTTGAATTTTATAGAGAAACAAAATGTTAAAAAGGTATCGGTTTTCCAAATGGCATCGATACCCATTATGAGAAATACCGGTACCAGTGAGTATGTATCGATACCTATGTGACTTTTTGGAAATTTTCGTTAAGTGGTCTTTAAGCATGTTTTTAACTTGATTCAAGATATGTAACAACCCGATTTTGAGGCTAGTCAGAACAGTAGTTTCGGAACAACTAATCCGAGATCAGAGAAAATTATTTTTATATTATTGTATGAGTCATAACATGATTGTATGAGTGCATGAAAATTTTGGTGCATTAATTTTAGTGACTTCATGCTTAATTTTGAAAAAGGACTAAATCGCATAAAGTGAGAAAGTTTTATTTTACAAGCTAAGGGTGTCAAATAGCTATAGAATATTAAATTTGAGGTTTTTGAAGTGCAATTAGGCCCTTAGAAAGTGTTGGCCGACCATAGGGGACAAGAAATTTCAAAATTGGTCAAAGTTGGTGGATTAGGTGACTTAATTAGAGAAATAGAATAAAATAAGAAAAAGTTGTCATCTTTTTCATTCACTCTCCTCTCCACCTATTTTTACACTCAATAAAGGGCTATGGGAGCTTGAAAATTTCAGCAATCTTTAATCCTTGCAAGTAAGTGTTTTTGATGATCATTTTTTATAATCTTTGTACTTTTGGAACCCTTGTAGCTTAAGCTAGCTAATGAGGGGACTATTTTGCAAAATGGTTGAGAGTCTAGGGTTTTTCCATGAGAGTGTTTATGTGTTTGCTGAAATTTTATGGAAGAAAATGAATCTTAGTGGTTTAATGAACAACTTTTGTGAAAGGATTTTTCATGAAAACACCAAAAGGGACCATTTTGTGAAGTTTATAAAATGAGTAGTAAATGTGTGAAATAATTAGAATTGTGAGTTGCTATAAGCTTAAAGAATATTCAGTTAGGCTTGGTTAATAAGGAAATTTGATGAAAATCATTTTACGAGCCTAGGGGCAAAATCATAATTTTGTGAAAGTCTAAGGGCAAAACATTAATTTTGCCAAAATAGGAATTTTGGAGTAATTTGATTTATGTGATTATTTAATAAGCTAAATACGTCATTATAGATCAAGAAGAACGAGGAATCAACCTTGACCGAGGAAAAGGCAAGGTTTCGGACTAAATTGCAAATTGACATATTTTGTATCGAGGTAAGTTTATATGTAAATGATACATTCTTTTTACTTATGATTTTACATATAAATGTATTATGTGAAATATGGATGAATATTTTTAATGATTATTAATTGATAGAAAGTGAGGAAATTATGAATGAATACTGTAATTATTGTTAAAGGTGGCCTATGTGCGATACCACCGAAATTATTGTTAAAGATGGACTATGTGCGATACCACCTTGTTATTTATTAGTGGTGAGCTGTGTGAGAAACCACCCTATATTTGGTATCATCCCAAATGTGTTTATCGAGAAACTTTGTAAGAGTCCGATTATACCCTAGTCGAAATAGTGGTTTCAGGACCACAAATTCGAGTCTGAATATTATTTTAATATTATTTTCTGTGTTTACTATGTGTGATTAAGCATGTGCTAAAGTTTTGTGAGTTAATTCTGCCTGTCTGTGTGCTTAATTTGAAAAAAGGATTAAATTGCATTAAATGCAAAACTAGCATGATAATTGTAACAGTGCCTATTGATGTGGCTTTTAAATATGGAGGGTCTTATGTGGCAATTAAGCCAAAACTATGGATATTGGATGGCAACATGCATGTATATTATGCTTTTATATATTTGTTTTATAAGTTAAGTTAATGATATACTATATTTTATATTATAATAAAAACAAAACAAGAGTAAGTGGCCTTATTCTTATCATCTTCTTGTCGAAATTCCTAAAAGAAAGAAAAGAAAAACACAAGCTAGGGTTCGGCCATTTAATTTCATAATTAAGGTATGTTTTGACTTTGGATTTTTATGATTTTTATGTTTTTGAGATTGTTGCTTAGTCTACTATCAAGCCCACGATATAATATGAAGAATTGTTGATGTTTATGAGATATGCCATTGATGAAATGGTGAATTTTGTGATGTTTAATAGTGTTATATGAAAGCTATATGTTAGATGAACATATGTTGTTCTTGAATTTTTGATGAATATAGCTAATTAGGGCTAAATTAAGAAAATAGCATTTTGGAGGACAAAATTGTGAATTTGATAAAAAGCATAGACTTGTATAGTCCCTATGGAGATTCGACTATGCATATGTGTGAATAAATTGTGTATATTTGATGTCTTGAGAAAAATGGACTAAATTGATAAAATGTACAAATGTGAAGGCTAAATTGCAAATTTGCCCTAAATGTATGTTTTTGGATTGAATTGAGTGAATTAGTGAATAAATGGGTTAAATCTGAATATGTATAGATCAAGAACCGAAGAAAACGGACTTAGATCGCGGGAAATCAAAAGTAATCGAGTAGCCGTATCCGTTTCCGTTAATCGAATCTGAGGCAAGTCAATATACAAATAAATGTATTGGTATTGAATTATTTGAGTATATATGATAATTGAATTATTATGATTATCCATTGAGATGGAATGTATGTGCTATCCGAGATTACGAATAAGTCGACAAGTTGTTTAAGTCCGAGAGCCCCGTCTGAACCTAGGAATAGATAGGATTAACTATGTCATGACATAGGTTTCTGTTATGTGATATCATGTAAGACCACGTCTGGGACGTTGGCGTTGATTCGAGATTTCGTGTAAGACCACGTCTGGGACGTTGGCATCGATATGATATTTACGTGTAAGACCATGTCTGGGACATCGGCATCATATTTGATTCGTGTAAGATCCTGTCTGGGATAGTGGCATCGATATCTGGTTACATGTAAGACCACGTCTGGGAAGTTTGCATTTTACGACTATTTCGAGCATTCTGAGTATCCTATTAGATTCTGAATGGTTCAACGGGCAAGTCTGAGAAACAAACGATTATGTGATCAGTATATCCGTTTCAGGTACGTTCGATATGTACACTAAGTGTGTATGAAAGGTAAGTGTCTATATGAACTTACTATGATGAATATGTGAATTGAAATGATAAGATATCATGTGAAGATATGATTGAATGAGGTATATGTATATGTGATATTTGAGTTGAAGATTTTGGTAAGATATGGCCAAGCAATTGAGCCAAAGAATATATGAGATGATTTTGTTATGAGAACCAATAATGTTATTATATCATTTTGGTATTGTACATATTATGCTAAGTTTATTTGTATATGGCTTACTAAGCTTTTGAAAGCTTACTCTGTGTGTGTTTACTCTGTCTTATAGATCGTCAACGCTACTGAAGGCTCGGGGATCGTCGAGGATCGTCATCACACTACTCAAACTCATTTTGGTACCTTTTGGAAATGTATATTCTAAGTATGGCATGTATAGGCTAGTTATTTGGTATAAGTTTGAAATATGAACTTAGCCACGTGATGTGGCAAGTTATGTGTTAGTATTATGTATTTGTGAATATGTTATATGATATTGGTTTTGGCATGATCTCATGGCTATGAAATGGATAAGTTTATGGTAAGCTTATGGATGAAATTTTAGGTATAAATGTTTGAGAAAAGAAATGGTTATATGAGAGGTAAATGTAGATAAATCATGATTGTTGGTAAAAGTGTTTAAATTGTGCAAATTGGAATGTTTGAGAATGAGATTGAATGCAAAACTTTGTTGATTAGTTTGATATGTTTTTGGATGTCAATTGTGCATAAAATTAATTGGTGGATGGCCCTTTTGTGGGTGGCATTTTGGCCATGCGAGTGGCCTGTTTTGCCAACACGGTTGAGGCACACGGGCGTGCCTAGTGGTCGTGGGATTTAGTCAGTATACAGCCTAAGAGTACACGGCCATGGTACACGGGCGTGTCTGGTGGCCGTGGGGATAAGTCAGGATACATGCCCTGTTTTGGCACGGCCAAGACACATGGGTGTGTCTAGTTGTCGTGGGAGGCACACGGCCTGACTGCATGGGCGTGTGACCTCTGCAGTGTTCAAAAAGTTTTAAATTTTTAAGAATTTCCGTATGTGTTCGATTTAGTCCCTACCCTCCTCTAAAGCATGCTTAAGGTCTCGGTGACCTATCTAGGGACACAGTTGATTACTATCGATGACTTGTATTATAAAATGTCTGTAAACATTTCTGATTAGTCTGGTAATACCTTTAACCCTAATCTGACGACGGATACAGGTTAGGGGTGTTACATTTGGTTGGTATTAGAGCTACGGTTTAGTCGATTCTCGGACTAACGTAGCGTGTCAGAGTCTAGCTATACATGCCATTTATCTAAACTGTGATGGTGTAATGAATCCTGACGTGTGAAATGTGATTTTCGTATAGTAATGGATCCCAAAAGAGCCGTAGCTGAGGACGTAGAAAGTAATGGGCCTGCTCCCGCGCAAGGGACAGCGCCTTCTGATTCGAGACCGGTTACGAGCGATCAAGAGGGAGAAGCTAAACAAGCTTTCTTCCAGTTGATGAGTAAGTGGTTCACTCAGTTTGTGAGAAATAACCCGACTGTTTCACAACCTCCGCCCCCAGTTAGTCTCCCTCAGACATCTGTTATGCCTCAGACTATGAATTTGAATCTGTTGAACAAGCCTCCGGTTGACAAAATTTGTAAATATGGGGCTGAAGAGTTCAGGGCTACCGGTGATGACGATTCTAAGAAAGCCGAATTCTGGTTAGAAAACACAATCTGGGTATTTGATGAAATGTCACTGAGTACCGAGGAATGCATAAAGTGTGTGGTTTCTTTGCTATGAGACGCGGCCTATCAGTGGTGGAAAACTCTGATTTCTGTTATTCTGAAAGAACGGGTGACATGAGATTTCTTTCAGATTGAGTTCCGGAAGAAATAAATCAGTGAGAGATTCATTGATCAGAAACGGAAGGAATTTCTGGACTTGAAACAGGGCCGTATGTCTGTTACTGAATACGAACGAGAGTTCGTTAGATTGACTTAGTACGCTTGTGAATGTGTATCCACTGAGGCAATAATGGGCAAAAGATTTGAAGATGGTCTTAACGAAGACATCCGTTTACTTGTTGGGATTCTGGAAATAAAAGAGTTCGTTGTACTTATTGATCGAGCGTGTAAAGCCGAAGCCCTGGGGAAAGATAAAACGAGAGCTGAGTTTGAAGCTAAAGATGTGAGAAAGAGATTTCAGAGTAGATCATTTCAGTCTGCATCAAAGAAATTCAAAGATGAACAAAGTCGTTCAAGAGTTAATGTGGGACATTCTAGTAGAGATCGAGCTAGAACACAAATGAGCTCCAAAACTCCGGCAACTTCAGTAGCTAGTGTTGGAAATGTTCGATCCGACCGATCTGAGTGTAAGCATTGTGGTAAAAGACATCCGGGAATTTGTAGATTGAATGATCGGGTTTGTTTCAGATGTGGATCATTAGATCATTTCATTCGTGATTGCCCAGAGTCTGTTGAGCCAGATACTATTCAGAATCCGAGATCAGATAATGCTCCAGTGAGAGGTAGATCTTCGCGAAATACAAGAAATGTCAGTGGTAGTCAGAGAACTACGAGAGATACTATTGCGAGATCTGAAGCTAGAGCACTTGCCAGAGCGTATGCCATCCGAGCTCGTGAGGAAGCTTCATCTCCAGATGTTATAACTGGTACTTTAACACTTTATGATACTTCTGTGATTGCATTGATAGAACCTGGTTCTACTCACTCATATGTATGCATGAATTTAGTATCCAGTAAGACTTCGCCTGTAGAGTCTACTGAGTTTGTTATAAAAGTATCGAACCCATTAGGTAAAAGTGTTCGCTTGACAAAATATGCAAGAACCGCTCATAATGTTTCGAGATATCTGCTTCCCCGATCCGATGCTATTACCGCTTTGATGAGTTTGATATAATTCTGGGTATGGACTAGTTGACATTACATGATGCTGTTGTGAATTGTAAAAGAAAGACTATTGATTTGAGTCGTCAGAATGGTGAAATAGTTCGTATTGAGTCGAATGAATTAAATGGATTGCCTGCTGTGATCTCTGTGTTAAAAGCTCAGAATTATATGAAAAAGGGTTACGAGGCATATTTTGCTTATGTGATTGATTCGAAAGTATCTGAAAAGAAAGTAGATTCTGTGCCAATTGTTTGTAAGTTCTCTGATGTATTTTCGGAAGAATTGCCGGGACTGCCTCCGCTACGTGAAGTTGAATTTGGTATTGATCTGTTGCCTGGTATAACACCTATTTCGATAGCACCGTATAGAATGGCACCAACAGAGTTAAAAGAATTAAAGTCACAGTTGCAAGAGTTGACTGACAGAGGGTTCGCTAGACCGAGTTTCTCACCTTGGGGTGCTCCTGTTCTGTTTGTGAAAAAGAAAGATGGCACGATGAGAATGTGCATTGATTACCGTCAGTTGAACAAAGTGACTATAAAGAATAAATATCCGTTGCCCAGGATTGATGATTTGTTTGATCAGCTAAAAGGAGCCACCGTATTTTTGAAGATAGATCTGAGATCGGGTTGCTATCAGTTGAGAGTGAAAGATTCAGACATTCCGAAAACTGCTTTTAGAACAAGGTACGGGCATTATGAGTTTTTAGTTATGCCTTTTGGATTAACTAATGCTCCTGCTATTTTTATGGATCTGATGAACAGAATCTTCAGACCGTACTTAGATCGATTTGTTGTTATATTCATAGACGATATTCTAATTTATTCACGGAATGAAACTGAACATGCTGAACATCTGAGAATCGTGTTGCAAACTCTGAGAGAAAAGCAATTGTATGCAAAATTCAGTAAATGTGAATTCTAGTTGTGTGAAGTCAGTTTTCTAGGACATATTGTATCGGCTTCTGGAATACGAGTTGATCCGAGCAAGATTTATGCTATTCTGGATTGGACTACCTCCGAAGAATGTGTCTGAATTTTGCAGTTTTCTGGGACTTGCTGGTTATTACCGCAGATTTGTAAAAGGCTTTTCGATGATAGCTACTCCGTTAACTAAATTGCTTGAGAAAGATGTGAGATTTGAATGGTTCGATAAATGTCAGAAAAGCTTTGATCAGTTGAAAACTCTGTTAACTGAAGCTCTAGTGTTAGTACAATCGGAATCGGGCAAAGAGTTTGTAATATATAGTGATGCTTTGTTGAATGGTCTGGGATGTGTATTGATGCAGGAAGGCAAAGTAATAGCTTATGCCTCGAGACAACTTAAGCCTCAGGAAAAAGAACTATCCGACACACGACCTTGAGTTAGCTGCGATTGTATTCGCATTAAAGATTTGGCATCACTACTTATTTGGTGAAAAATGTCACGTATTTTCGGATCATAAAAGTCTGAAATATTTGATGACTCAGAAAGATTTGAATCTGCAACAGAGAAGATGGCTAGAACTGTTAAAAGACTACGAACTTGTAATAGATTATCATCCGGGTAAAGCTAATGTAGTTGCCGATGCATTGAGTCGAAAGTCACTATATGCATTACTTGCTATGAATGCTCAATTATATCTGTATGATGATAGTTCAGTGTTAGTTGAATTGAAAGCAAAGCTGATGTTTTTACAGCAAATAGTTGATGCTCAGAAAGTTGATAATGAAATAGTAGCAAAACGAACTCAGTATGATCCGAACTCTGATTCTGAATTTCGTATTGATAATGAAGATTGCTTGAGATTTCGAGATTGAATCTGTGTTCCGAGAAACCCTGAGTTAATTCAGTTGATTTTGAATGAAGCACATAATAGTCATCTATCTGTTCATCCAGGTAGTATAAAGATGTACCATGTTCTGAAACAATACTATTGGTGGTCTTGTATGAAACGAGATATCTCTGATTTCGTATCGAAATGCTTAGTTTGTCAGCAAGTGAAAGCAGAACATCAGGTTCTGTCTAGGTTGTTACAGCCGATTCTGATTCCTGAGTGGAAATGGGATAGAGTGACAATGGATTTTGTTTCGGGATTGCCTCTGACTCCGAGAAAGAAAGATGCGATTTGGGTCGTAGCTGATCGTTTGACAAAATCTGCCCATTTTATTCCGGTACGACCTGATTTCTTGCTTGATAAGTTAGCTGAGCTTTATATTTCTAAGATTGTGAGATTACACGGGGTACCACTATCCATTGTGTCTGATAGAGATCCGCGATTTACATCAAGGTTTTGGAAGAAATTACAAGAAGCTTTAGGCACAAAACTGCATTTCAGTACAGCTTTTCATCCGCAAACGGATGGTCAATCGAAGCGGATCATTCAAATTGTCAAAGATATGTTGAGATGCTGCATTCTTGAATTCAATGGTACGTGGGAACAGTACATATTGCTGATTGAATTTGCATATAATAACGGTTTTCATTCGAGTATTAAAATGGCACCTTATGAAGCTTTGTATGGACGTAAATGTCGTACACCTCTGTATTGGACTGAGCTCAGTGAAAATAAGTTACACAGAGTTGATCTGATAAAAGACACTGAACAAAAAGTGAAAGTAATCCGTGATAGTCTAAAAGCAGCGTCTGATCGTCAGAAATCCTATGCAGATTTGAAACGTAAAGATATTGAATCCGAGACCGGTGACAAAGTGTTTTTGAAAGTATCTCCATGGAAGAAAGTACTCTGATTCAGACGTAAAGGCAAGTTGAGTCTGAGATTCATCGGGCCGTATGAGATTATCGAGCGAGTTGGGCCAGTTGCATACAGATTGTTGTTGCCACCTGAGCTTGAAAAGATCACAATGTATTTCATGTTTTGATGCTCCATAGATATCGATCCGATCCATCACATGTGATTGTTCCATCTGAAATTGAAATCCGATCTGATATGACTTACGAAGAAGAGTCGATCCGTATCTTAGCTCGTGAAGTGAAAGAATTGAGAAACAAAAGAATTCTATTAGTTAAAGTGTTATGGCATCGACACGGAACAGAAGAGGCTACGTGGGAGCCTGAAGATTCAATGAGACAGCAATATCCGAATCTGTTTAACGGTAAAATTTTTGGGGACGAAAATCCCTAAGGGGGGAGAATTGTAACAGTCCAGTTTATACCTTAGTCGGAACAGTTGTTTCGAGACCACAAATTTGAGTCTGAATATTATTTTAATATTATTTTATGTGTTTACTGTGTGTGATTAAGCATGTGCTAAAGTTCCGTGAGATAATTTTGTCTGTCTGTGTGCTTAATTTGAAAAAAGGATTAAATTGCATTAAATGCAAAACTAGCATGATATTTGTAAAAGTGCCTATTGATGTGGCTTTTAAATATGGAGGGTCTTATGTGGTAATTAAGCCAAAATTGTGGATAGTGGACGGCAACATGCATGTATATTATGCTTTTATATGTTTTTTTATAGGTTAAGTTAATGATATATGATATTTTATATTATAATAAAAACAAAACAAGAGTAAGTGGCCTTATTCTTATCATCTTCTTGCTGAAATTCATAAAAGAAAGAAAATAAAAAAACAAGCTAGGGTTCGGCCATTTAATTGCATAATTAAGGTATGTTCTGACTTTGGATTTTGATGATTTTTATGTTTTTGAGATTGTTGCTTAGTCTACTATCAAGCCCATGATATAATTTGAAGAATTGTTGATGTTTAATAGTGTTATATGAAAGCTATATGTTAGATGAACATATGTTGTTCTTGAATTTTTGATGAATTTAGCTAATTAGGGATAAATTGAGAAAATAGCATTTTGGAGGACTAAATTGTGAATTTGATAAAAAGTATAGACTTGTATAGTCCCTGTGGAGATTTGACTATGCATATGTGTGAATAAATTGTGTATATTTGATGTCTTGAGAAAAATGGACTAAATTGATAAAATGTACAAATGTGAGTGCTAAAGTGCAAATTTGCCCTAAATGTATGTTTTTGGATTGAATTGAGTGAATTAGTGAATAAATGGGTTAAATCTGAATATGTATGATCAAGAACCGAAGAAAACAAAGTTAGATCACGAGAAATCGAAAGTAATCGAGTAGCCGTATCCATTTCCGTTAATCAAATCCGAGGTAAGTCAATATACAAATAAATGTTTTGGTATTGAATTATTTGAGTATATATGATAATTGAATTATTATGATTATCCATTGAGATGGAATGTATGTGCTATCCGAGATTACGAATAAGCTGACAAGTTGTTTAAGTCCGAGAAGCCCCGTCTGAACCTAGGAATATATAGGATTAACTATGTCATGACATAGGTGTCTGTTATGTGATATCATGTAAGACCACGTCTGGGACGTTGGCATTGATTCGAGATTTCGTGTAAGACCACGTCTGGAACGTTGGAATCGATATGAGATTTACATGTAAGACCATGTCTGGGACATCGGCATCGTAATTGATTTATGTAAGACCCTGTCTGGGACAGTGGCATCGATATCTGATTACATGTAAGACCATGTCTGGGACGTTGGCATTGTACCACCGAAGCCATCATGTGCAAAAGGTTTGAGGACGGATTAAATGGGGATATCCGATTATTTGTTGGTATTCTAGAATTGAAAGAGTTTGATGTGCTAGTAGAGAGAGCTTGCAAGGCCGAAGAATTGGCCAAAGAGAAAAGAAAGGCTATGATTGAGGCCCGAGATGCAAGGAAGAGGCCGATGAGTAAGTCGTTCCAATCTAAATCAAAGAGGTCCAAGGAAACGAATCCTCGAATGACCCTTTCATCCGAGTATCCACACCGAGATCGTGGTAAGACATAATCGGACTCTAGGGTTCAAGCCGCCTCGATGGCAAGTGTGGGTAATGCGAAGTCTAATAAACCCAAGTGCCAGAGATGTGGCAGACAACATATTGGAGAATGTTGGGGAAACAACCGAGCTTGTTACAAGTGTGGTTCTCGAGAACATTTTATTAAAGACTGTCCTGAGATGGATGAGAAAGACATAAAGCAAGATGAGCAAGCGAGTAATGCTCCTTCGAGAGGTAGACCACAGAAGAACCCGGGAAGTGGGGTTAGCAGTAGAAGTGCACCTAGAGTTTCCACCATCAGATCAGAGGGCAAAGCTCCTGCGAGAACTTATGCCATTCGCGCTCGCGAAAAGGCATCATCTCCAGATGTGATAACGGGTACTTTTTCTCTTCATGATATCTCTGTTGTTGCTTTGATTGATCCGGGGTCTACCCATTCCTATATTTGTATGAAATTGGTGTCTAGCATGAGTATGCTTGTTGAGTCTACAGAATTTGTGATAAACGTGTAAGACCCGTTAGGCATGCATGTGCTAGTTGACAAAGTGTGTAGAAATTGTCCCTTGACAATTAGAGGTCATTGTTTTCCGGCTAATCTCATGTTGTTTCCGTTTGATGAATTTGACCTAATTCTTGGCATGGATTGGTTAACTGTTCATAATGTGCTAGTAAATTGTGGTAGTAAGTTTATTGAATTGAAAAGTAAAAATGGGGATATTATTCGGGTTGAATCAGGAGAACCGGATAGCTTACTTGTATTGATTTCTTCTATGACTACTGAGGAATACATGAGAAAAGGGTATGAGTCCTATCTTGCATTTGTGTTGAATACCCAAGAGTCGGAAGTAAAGGTTGAGACAGTGCCTGTGGTATGTGAGTACTTAGATGTGTTTCCGGAAGAGTTGCCTGGATTGCCTCCAACTAGGGAAGTTTAGTTTGGTATCGAGTTAGTCCCTGGTACAGCACCTATTTCGATTTCCCCGTATAGGATGGCACCGTTGGAGTTAAAAGAGCTGAAGGTTCAACTACAAGAGTTAACAGATAAGGGTTTTGCGAGACCGAGTTATTCTCCGTGGGGCGTTCCGGTACTTTTTATGAAAAAGAAGGATAGGTCGATGAGATTATGTATAGACTACCGACAGCTCAACAAGGTTACAGTTAAGAACAAGTATCCTTTGCCAAGGATCGACGATTTGTTTGACCAATTAAAGGGAGCCACAGTCTTTTCTAAGAAAGACTTGAGGTCTGGTTACTATCAGTTGAGAGTCAAGGAGCAGAATGTGCCGAAAACTGCATTTCGGACGAGGTATGGCCACTATGAGTTCCTGGTCATGCCCTTTAGCTTAACAAATGCTCCTGTCATGCTTATGGATTTAATGAATTGTATTTTCTGACAGTACTTGGATAAGTTCGTTGTGGTTTTTATCGATGATATATTAATTTATTCTCGGGATGAGAATGAGCACGCGGAGCATTTGAGAACGGTTTTACAGACTCTAAGAGATAAGAAATTGTATGCTAAGTTTAGCAAAAGTGAGTTTTGGCTTCGAGAAGTCAGATTCTTGGGACACATCGTGTCGGGTGATGGAATTAGAGTTGATCCGAGTAAGATCTCGGCTATTGTTGAGTGGAAACCGCCGAGGAATATATCAGAGATTAGAAGCTTTTTGGGCTTAGCGGGTTACTACAGACAGTTTGTTAAAGGATTCTCCATGATTGCTACTCCTATGACAAGGTTGCTATAGAAAGATGTCAAGTTCAAATGGACAGAGAAGTGCCAACAGAGTTTTGAGAAACTAAAAACATTGTTGACTGAAGCTCCGATTTTAGTGCAACCGGAACCGGGAAAGGAATTTGTGGTGTATAGTGATGCATCCTTAAATGGATTGGGATGTGTACTTATGCAAAAAGGCAAGGTAATAGCTTATGCCTCGAGACAGCTGAAGCCACATGAGAAAATCTATCCGACTCACGATTTAGAGCTGGCCGCCATAGTGTTCGCACTGAAGATTTGGAGACACCATTTGTATGGCGAGAAATGCCGGGTGTTCACCAACCATAAGAGTCTAAAGTATTTGATGACTAAAAAGGAGTTAAATCTACGACAGCGGATATGGTTAGAGTTGATAAAGGATTATGAGCTAATAATCGACTATCACCCGGGGAAGGCGAAGGTGGTCGCCGATGCTTTGAGTAGGAAGTCAATGTTTGCCTTGAGGGCTATGAATACTCAGTTGTCTGTGACTAACGATGGCTCAATTTTAGCCGAGTTAAGAGCGAAACCAATGTTTTTGCAAGAGATCCGCGAAGCTCAAAAAGGTGATAAAGAGTTACAAGCCAAGATAACTCAGTGTGAGACGGGTATTGAGTCAGATTTTCGGATTGGTGCCGACGGTTATTTGATGTTCCGAGAGAGGATCTGTGTACCTAAGGATGAAGAGCTTATTCAGAAGATTTTACGTGAGGCACATAGCAATTTTATGTCTATACATCCGGGTAGTGTGAAAATGTATAACGACTTGAAGAAAATGTATTGGTGGTCGAGAATGAAAAGAGACATCTCAGAGTTTGTTTCTAAGTGTTTAATTTGTCAACAAGTGAAAGCCGAACACCAAGTACCTTCGGGTTTACTTCAACCGGTGATGGTTCCCGAGTGGAGAGGGGACCGTATTACCATGGATTTTGTGTCAGGATTGCCATTGACGCCAAGGAAGAAAGATGTTGTATGGGTTGTAGTCGATAGGTTAACTAAGTCAGATCATTTTATACTAGTGCATACCAAATACCCACTTGAGAAATTAGCTGATCTGTATGTTTCTGAAATCGTGAGACTTCACGGGGTACCCGTATCGATTATTTCAGATAGAGATCCGAGGTTCACATCATGGTTTTGGAAAAAGTTACAAGAAGCTTTGGGGACAAAGCTAAATTTTAGCACGGCTTTCCATCCGCAAATCGACGGTCAATCGTAAAAAAGTAATTCAGATTCTTGAAGATATGTTGCGGTGTTGTGTTCTTGAGTTTCAAGGAAGTTGGGAAAGGTACTTACCGTTGGTAGAGTTTGCCTACAACAATAGTTATCAGTCGAGTTTGAAAATGGCACCTTATGAGGCTTTGTATGGGCGTAAATGCTGAACGCCCTTGTATTGGACCGAACTTAGAGAAAATCAGATTCACGGGGTTGACTTAGTTAAAAAAACTGAAGAAAAAGTTAAGGTGATTCGTGAGTGTTTGAAGACAGCTTCGGATAGACAGAAATCCTACGCGGATTTGAAACGGAAAGAAATTAAGTTTCAAGTCAGTGATAAGGTGTTTTTGAAGGTATCCCCGTGGAAGAAAGTCCTCAGATTTGATAGGAAAGGCAAATTAAGTCCACGTTTTATTGGACCATATGAGGTGACTGAGAGAATTGGACCGGTAGCATATCGATTAGCTTTACCGTTTGAGTTTGAGAAGATCCATGATGTTTTCCACGTGTCTATGTTGCGTCGTTATCGTTCTGACCCTTCACACGTTATTTCACCAGCAGAGGTTGAAATTCGATTGGATATGACCTATGGTGAAGAACCGGTTAAGATTTTAGATCGAGAGGTCAAGCAATTGAGAAATAAAAGTATAACACTCATGAAAGTACTATGGCATAGACATGGGGTTGAAGAGGCCACATGGGAGCCCGAGGAGACTATGAGAGATCAATACCAAAACCTTTTTAACGGTAAAATTTTCGGGGACGAAAATACCTAAGGGAGAGAATTGTAACAACCCGATTTTGGGGCTAGTCAGAACAGTGGTTTCGGAACCACTAATCCGAGATCGGAGAAAATTATTTTTATATTATTGTATGAGTCATAACATTATTGTATGAGTGCATGAAAATTTTGGTGCATTAATTTTAGTGACTTCATGCTTAATTTTGAAAAAGGACTAAATTGCATAAAGTGCAAAAGTTTTATTTTACAAGATAAGGGTGTCAAATAGCTATAGAATATTAAATTTGAGGTTCTTAAAGTGCAATTAGGCCCTTAGAAAGTGTTGGCCGGCCATAGAGGACAAGAAATTTCAAAATTGGTCAAAGTTGGTGGATTAGGTGACTTAATTAGAGAAATAGAATAAAATAAGAAAAAGTTGTTATCTTTTTAATTCTCTCTCCTCTCCACCGATTTTTACACTCAAGAAATGGCTATGGGAGCTTGAAAATTTCAGCAACCTTTAATCCTTACAAGTGTTTTTGATGATCATTTTTTATAATCTTTGTACTTTTGGAACCCTTGTAGCTTAAGCTAGCTAATGAGGGGACTATTTTGCAAAATGGTTGAGAGTCTAGGGTTTTTCCATGAGAGTGTTTATGTGTTTGCTGAAATTTTATGGAAGAAAATGAATCTTAGTGGTTTAATAAACAACTTTTGTGAAAGGATTTTTCATGAAAACACCAAAAGGGACCATTTTGTGAAGTTTATAAAATGAGTAGTAAATGTGTAAAATAATTGGAATTGTGAGTTGCTATAAGCTTAAATAATATTCATTTAGGCTTGGTTAATAAGGAAATTTGATGAAAATCGATTTACGAGCCTAGGGGCAAAATCATAATTTTGTGAAAGTCTAAGGGCAAAACTGTAATTTTGCCAAAATAGGAATTTGGGAGTATTTTGATTTATGTGATTATTTAATAAGCTAAATATGTCATTATAGATCAAGAAGAACGAGGAATCAACCTTGACCGAGGAAAAGTAAGGTTTCGGACTAAATTGCAAATTGACATATTTTGTATCGAGGTAAGTTTATATGTAAATGATACATTCTTTTTACTTATGATTTTACATATAAATGTATTATGTGAAATGTGGATGAATATTGTTAATGATTACTAATTGATAGAAAGTGAGGAAATTATGAATGAATACTGTAATTATTGTTAAAGGTGGCCTATGTGCGATACCACCGTAATTATTGTTAATGGTGGGCTGTGTGTGATACCACTGTATTTACTATTATTGGTGGGCTGTGTGCGACACCACCTTGTTATTTATTGGTGGTGAGCTGTGTGAGAAACCACCTTATATTTGGTATCATCCCGAATGTGTTTATTGAGAAACTTTGGATTAAATGGGATTACGTGGGACTGTGTGATGATGAGTGCAGGGTATAAGTGCATGTAAATGTGAGCAATGTGTATGTTGTGTATTTGGAATGTGGTAAGATTTGGAAAATGAGTAAGTACAATTGAAATGATCTGAATTATTCTTGATTAGAATGTAACATTTTTTATTGATAAGTATGTGGTATGGTGTTCATTGTTTACATGTAAACTTACTAAGCTTTATGCTTACTCCCTCTCTTTTCCACTTCCTTGTAGTTTCGCCAAGTTAGCTCGGGAATTCAAAAGACGTCGGAGGCTCGATCACACTATCAACTGAACTGTTGGTATAATTAGAATTATTATTTTGAGTATGGCATGTATAGGGGCTTGGTCTTTTGTTAAGTGTCATATTGATTTGGCCAAATGTATTGGCTTATCTTAAAGATGAATTCATTATGTATAAGGCCATGGATAATGGCTAATATTTTTTGTTGATTTATGCAAATGGTGATGTTTTTCATGAGTGAGCAAATTGCATAATTGGATTGATAAGCATGTGATAAATTTTTCATGTGAATAGAGTGTAGTGGCTTTGATGTGTGTATGTCTTGATGTGGTTTGTTTTGGCACACGTAAGGGTGGCAAAAAGGGCTTGGTAAATAGCCTTGTTTTTATCCACATGGGTAGACACATGAGCATGTGTCTAGGTCGTGTATGACACACGGCTTGCCCCATGGGCATGTGTATTGGCCGTGTGTCCCCATGCACCCTAAGTTGGCAAAACAGAATGCCCAGTAGTGACCACACAGGCTGAGGCACGGCCGTGTGCCACAACTGTGTGGAAGACACGGCCATAGGACATGGGCATGTGCGCAGGCCGTGTGAAGTCTGCACTTGATTTTAGGAATTTAATTCGCCACACGGACTAAGGACACGGGCGTGTCTCTTGGCCGTGTGACCTATTTGGTTGATGACGTCACAAACAGAATGTCCCCTATTTTTGACACGGCCTGTAACATGGGCATGTGATATGCCACACGGGCGTGTCCCTTCACCCACATGGGCGTGTGGACCTTTTTCATGGAAGAATTTTCTAAGTTTTTTCGAAAGTTTTTTGAAGTTCTTGGTTTAGTCCCGAACCCCTCCTTATGTATGTTTTGGGCTTCGTAGGCTCGTTTAAGGGGTAATATGAATATTTATGAAAAGTTTTAAATTTGAGTGGAAATTCATGTTTCAGTTTTGTATGATTGCTTGCATATAAGTCCTGTAACGCCTCGTGCCCTGTTCCGGCGAAGGATACGGGTAAGGGGTGTTACAAGATAAGTTAATGTAGGTTTAGTAAATTTTAATGTCAGCTAGGGTATTTTAGACTTAAAACTCCCACAAATGATTATATGTGATGATGTTTGTATAGAAATGAGATAGTGTGTAATGTGTGATGTGACGTCCTGTTACTCGGGCTCGGTGACTGGGCCAAGTATAGGGTGTCACAAAATTGATGAATGAAATCAAGATTCGAAAATAAATTTGAGATATTTTGAGAGAAAAAGAAAAGAAATTGGTGTAAAAGATGAAAATGGCTTTCATGAAAATAACTGTTCCCTCTTATGACTATTCCTAAATGGTAAATTTTCTAAGATAACCTTTGGTAATTGACCACATAATAACCACCCGTCTATCTAATTCTACTATCTAATTCTAGGACATTGACCACTCTAAATTTGACTCTCTTACAATAAAGTCCATATATCAAAACTCTAATTTCTAAATGCCAACAAAATAGTGCAATTTAATAATGCTCTAATTAATGAACCTCAAAGTCAAGCCAACACTCATTCCTAAACTGAAGATCCGTTTGTTTGACAGGAAAACATTTTTCAGAAAATGTTTTCCTGGTTTTACGGTGTTTTTTTGATTGAAAATAAATTACATTTGGAAAACATTTTCTAAAACACGGGTAAAATGAAATGGGTTTTAGGGAAAATGTCTTACCGATTTTACTTCTGTAAGACATTTTCCATCTTCCAAAACTCTTAGCAAATTCTTTCCTCTTTCTTCCGTTCTTCATCTTCCTTCTCCTTATTCATCCAGGTAACTTTTTTATGCTTTATTTTTAATCTGTATTTCATGTTTTTTCGCCTCTCTCACTCAAATCTTCTTCTTCCTTTTTTTTTGTTGAAGAATCTATTTGGATTTTTTGTATCTGTTTGTTTTGTTTGGATTTTGCATCTTTCAACTACTTCTTTCTTTATTTTCTCCAACTGGAAGAACGGGAAAGATTACCCACTGTCATTCACTTGACTGGAGTGAAACTTTCCCCCATTTTGTACATCAGTTCTAATGGGGGAACTGGGAGTGAGGTAGTAGTTCTAATGGGAAAACTTTCCCCCATTTTGCGAGTTCTATTTTAGTCTGTGCTACTTAAAAAGATGATTGCGTCTAAATTTAGATCCAAGTAGAGATTGTTAGCTTTTCTAGATTCATGCTTTGGTTCCTCTATCTACTTTTGCCTTTTTTTTTTGTGATTGTGCTTTGAATCAGTTGCATGCAACTATGGATGAAAATGTAGAAGTCCCTAATTTGTTTGATGTTAGCTTGACCTGTCGTTTGCCTATGAAGTATTAGGAAAATGATTTTTTAAGCCATTCCTATGAATCGAAACTTTAAAAGCCTGTTTATCTTGGTTGCATTTAATAAGTTTGGTGCCATAGATGCTTGTCAATGAGAGTATTTTTGCTCGATAAGGTTGACTGACTACATGTTGATTGTAACATCATTTTTCAGATGCTGTTGTTGAATTAGCAAATTGGGATTCCTCGAAAGTCAGGGATAAGCTACGTCGTGATATTGATGCACATATTGCTTTTGTCCGAGTTGCCAAACTTTCAGAATTGACTTAGGTTATTATCCCCCTGGTTATTGAGGTATGACAAGTTATTTCTGATCATTTAGTTGGGTTATTATCCCCTTGGTTATTGACAGTTCTATAATTTCCAGTTTACTTGATATTGAAGCGATATTATGAAGAGTTGGGATAGTGTAGCCTAAAATGCTCTAAAGCAGGAGTTAGTGCATCATTTTCACATTTTTTTGAGTTGGGTTGCAAGGAGGCAAGGTGTTTCGAAGTTGATACCCTAATGTTATGACATTTTTTTTCTTGGTCTTGCTGGTTGTTGAAAAATTCAACTTGTTGCATATGATGTGTGTTACTTTAAAAATTGATTTTGCCCAATTAGTTAAGATGTCATTTGTAGTTGGGTTTTTTAATAATTCACTTGTTGCTACTTGTTGAATTTTTGCATTGCTGTGTATGATGAGAATTACTTTGGAAGTGAAACCTAATTAACTTAGATGTCATATTACTGTCTTGATCTGAATAAGAAAGACCTTCAATTTTCTAAATCATTCCACTTCTAATTTTATTAATTTTCTATTTCATGCTTTGATTTTAATTTCTGTCTACCTTTATTCAATGTTCTATTTTGTTTCAGTTTTTCACTCTTTTTTTTTCTTTCTTCAAAAGGATATACTAACACTGAATTCCTAAATTTGGTATTTCTTTCTGTTTCAGCCTTGAATTTTTTTATCCAGATTCATCAATGTGATTTTTTCAATCCTAAATATATATTTTTTGCATTTTCTTAATATTTTATTGAAATTTTTATATTAATATTTTAATAATAAATATACATTACAATTTACAAATATTTTATAATATAAAATATAAATAAGAGTATTTTAAATTCTATTTAATTTTATTTATTCCTTTCAGCTCCAATGTACCTCAGATATAATTGATTACCAAATTAATATTTTGTACTTTTTCAAAAATAATAAGTTGTTTTGATTAACAAACCCCCCATCATCGTATATAAGCAGTATTCAAGGGATGAAAAAAGCAGTTGATTGTTGATTTTAATTTGTTGGTATTTCTGGGTAAATTTGGGCCCTTTGGTGTTTCCCTTTTCTTCTGATGTACTATATATGGTAAACGAGTTACTTATTGTCATTGTTGGCATTGATGTGATTACGGATACAATCATGTAACTAGGCTATTCAAATTGTCTCTGGTAACCAGGTTTCTGTGCCTATTGCAATGGAACCGAATAGTTGTATTTGTCCCTATAGGGATTTAGGATGATAAAAAAAATCTAAGATAGAAAAAGAATATGGTCTAAATGGTAGCCTCCAGACCCTGTTATGGGAATTCTCTGTAAGTTCTTTGAATTAGAATCTTTATGGATCGTAAAACCAAGATAAAAGATATATTCAACTTAGGAGTGTATGTGGCAAGCTCAAATAAAACAAAAATCCAAGTTTATATCTTTGAAACCACCAATTACCAATTCAATATGTATGCCAAGAAAATCAGATATCTTCATGAGCTACTAGTGTATTAGACAAATGACTAGTCAACCTATTATTGTCTTTTTTAATTAAAACTTAATTAATATAGTCAATTAATATAGTTTTTGTTGAATCTACCTATTACATTGGTGACCTTCTTGATATGAATATCTCAGTTCACCAGTAGCTCCTTTTGTTGAGTAGGTGATCTTGTCTTTAGCATGACTTGTCTTTAGCAATTAATTATCTTATCATTGCTTAAGAAACTTTAAAAGATTTTTGTCCTATTATTAATCTGACATGATTTGTCTGATTGTCTCTTTACAAAATCAATAAAGATTTTTAGCAATTATTATCTTATCATTGCTTGAGAAACTTTCATATATGTATGTATGCACTTTAGTCATGGTAACTTTAGTCATATATGTGATCTTATGAAAAGCTTGCATCTTTTTTGCAGTGATCAAATATTTGTGTGGCATTATTTTGTGTAGATGGATCGTAATCAAGATCAAAATGCAATTGTTGGAGTCGTGGCTTCAGTTTTAGCTTTTGGGGCTCTTTGGATTAAAAAATTAAAAACTAGGAAGGAAATTACTTCTCACCCTCGTGTGAATCGAGATTATGAAAGAGAAAATTATATTAATAGTATTTTATATAGTGGTGACCAGTATTGCATTGATGTGATAAGGATGAGACCAATTGCCTTTTTTAATTTGTGTGATATTCTTAGTAGGAATAATTTGTTACAATAAACTAAACCGGTGAATATTAGGGAGCAAGTAGTTATATTTTTACATATAATTGGTCATAATGTAAGGTTTCGAGTGATTGGATCTAGATATTATAGATCAATTGAGACAATTCACAGTTACTTTAGGGTTGTATTGAGAGCTATTTTGAAATTGTATAAACTAGTTATTAGATTACCTGATGAGTCAACTCCTAGTGAAATCAGAAACAATCCAAGGTTTTATCCTTATTTTATAGATTGTATTGGAGCATTAGATGGAACTCATGTTCGTGCATCTGTTCCATTTAGCATTCAAGGAAGATTTCGTAGCCGTAAAGGGGGGACGACACAAAATGTATTGGCTGCCATTGCATTTGATTTGAAATTTTCCTATGTTCTAGTTGGTTGGGAAGGTAGTGCACATGATTCTCGTATTTTAAGTGATGCACTTGCACGCCCAAGAGGATTAAGAATTCTGGAAGGTAAGAATTAACATTAAATACCAAATAGTTCTAGTGAGCTCATATTTATTAGTAATAATTATGTTTTGTAAAATTGTAGGTAAATATTATCTTGCAGATGCTGGATATGGCATCCAAAATGGATATATTACCCCATATCGTGGTGTCCGATATCATTTAAAAGAGTTTAGTCTCAGGGGCCAGAAAATGCAAAGGAACTCTTTAATCTTAGTCATTCATCATTGCGAATCACTATTGAACGTGTTTTTGGGATTTTGAAGAAACGGTTTCGTGTATTAGATGCTGAACCATTTTGCAATTTTCAAACTCAAGTAGATATAGTTTTGGCTTGTTGTATCATTCATAATCATATAATGGGAGTTGATCCTAGTGATTTACTTAATCAAGGATTATACGAGGAGCCTGAGTCTGATTTGATAATACCAACTCTTACGGAGCGAGAAGAAAGAGAAGAAGCAAGAGAATGGTCTGCTAAGAGAGACGAAATTGCACAAACTATGTGGACTGATTATATGGCTAGAAATATTAGGTAGGTTTAGGGCTTAGGGTTATTGTTTCTATGTTATGTATGTTTTATATTAAAATTGTTTTTTTTTTTTGTTAATGTTGGTTGGATAATGATATTGAAATTTTAGTTTGTTGGATTTTGAAATTATTATGTCTTGAATTTGTTAGATATTGAATTTATTATGTTTTAAGCTTGTTGGATATTGAAATGATTTACAATGACAATATTAATGTAGAATGGGTAAGGGTAACAAAGAATTGACCTCCAAGCAATTCAGGTGGACAAAACCGATGGAACATCTTTTTCTTGAAATTCTAGTAGAGGAGGCTCAGAAAAGAAATAAGCCTTCTAACACTTTCAAAGCAGTTTCTATTAATCGAGTTGTCGTAGCTATTTATGAAATATTTCAAGTCCAATGCAATGCGAAGCATGTGGAAAATCATTTGAGGACTGTAAAAAACCAGTGGCAGATTATATGCACAATTCGGGCTGAAAGTGGTTTTGGATGGGATGATAACATGAAAATAATCACATGTGATAGAGCGACATATGATGCAGCAGTGATGGTAATATATGTATATATATGTTAAGTATATTTCAATTGTTTTTTACTTGTTATCCTAATTGTGTATAATATCCAACAGGCACACAAGAAGTATGAACCATTTTTGAATAAAAGCATTGATCATTATGATGAAATGGCTTTGGTTGTTGGCAAAGATATGGCAACAGGGAGTTTTTCCAGAACATTTGCTGACATAGATTTGGATGATGGTAATCAAGATTCAGTGCCTATAGACTGCGACAATGAAGAGATTGAGGAGGTAAGAACAAAAGTATCTTCATCTGGCACATCCAAACGTAAAAGAAAAAATGCTTAAGAAAGTGTCATTGATAAAAAAAATTAAATTTGTGGGTGAACAACTTGGCAAAATTGCTAATGCTTTGGAACAATTTACGGCGAATAAGACACCACATCTTTACGAAGAAGTGATGTCGATGGAGGAAGAAGGATTTGATGATGACTTCCTGTGTACTGTGTTTCATTATCTAGTGAGTCATGAATCCGAGGCCAAAGCTTTTTTAGTTAAAAGTAAGAAGCATAGAAAAATTTGGCTTCAAAAATTTTCTCAAGGTTGAAGATATTGATACTTTAATGTGGTGTAATATTAGTTATGCACTTGGACAATGTTGTTGTTATCATGCGGTGTACTACTAATTATGCATTTAGATAATATTATTAATTTCTAGTATTAATTGTGGTTTGGAAGCTAATTTATAATTATTCAATCCTTGTTTTTTTATTTTTTTATAACACAATTAGAAATAATTTATTTGACTTTAGTTGTTTTCAATTTATGAAAGTTAATATTCTAGCTTAATAATTGAGTATTATTATATATTTAATTTGATTTATTTATTTGTAAATAAATCATTGCAATATATGTAAAAACAATTTAAAATATAAATATATAAATATATATATATAATAAACTCAATTAAACAATGAAAAGATAATACATTCTTAAAGATATATTTGTTTAATTTAAAACAGCTTTTATGAAATATTTTCAGGAAATTTGCCAAACAACAGAAAATAGTTTACACAGATTCATCCAAACACCAGAAAAGTAAATCATTTTCCAGAAATTATTTTCCGGAAAATATTTTACTGGCAAACAAACGGAGCCTGAGTTTAACTTCTCTGTATGGCTCAATTAAAGAATTCTCGACATTTTTGAATTTCCAATTTTCGAAAATTTTTGGGGCATTACATTCCCATTTCTTTTCAATTTAAATCTTAGCACAATACATACCCAATTGCTTACTAAAAATCCAAAATATATAAATTCTCTTCTAAAAGAATTCAATTCTAGTATTAAATTTTCTTACATAATTAATTCTCGGTAAACCTTACGATGTTTTAACTGAATTTCGCGAAATTTGACATTAAAAATTTTGGGGGTGTTACAGATTCAATTCTTTGCTCCTAAGGTTTTTGATGGAGCTCGAAACTAACTATTATTTCGACAAAGGCAAGCGCACCTATCGAACAGTAGTATAGCTGTGGTGAGTCCGGAATATCGTATCGTCAAGGACCAAGAGTACTAGTATTAACTATCTTTTTATTATCTAGCCTAATAATTAAGGGGATTTATTTTTAATCTAAAATTTACTAACTAATTTAACTAACTATGAACGCGACAGAGAGTAAATTCGGAAAATACTTTTGGACAACTTATATGAGATAGGCAATACCTAAGGAAGAATCCACCTAGACTTCACTTATTACTTTTGATTCATGTGATTTATTCACTTGGCTTAATCCGTAGAAATTCCTAAATTATATTAATACCTCTTTCGAGGCTACTAACAACTGACTCTAGGTTGATTAATTGAAATCTCTTTCTAATTAAAACCCCTATTGTCGCATTAACTCGATCTATGGATTCTCTTATTAGGTTTGACCCTAATCCGGCAGATTTTCGTCGCCCTATCTCTAGGGTTGCAATCAACTCCTCTTAATTGTGTTGATCTACTCTTAGACAGGGACTTTTGCTCCACTGAATAAGCACATTCGAACTTGAATCAATAACCTGAATTATCAAAACAAGAATAAGAACTCACAATTAAGAATAAGTACAAGTATTTATCTCATAAATCAAATAATAATAAGATCTATCTTAGGTTTCATCCCTTTAGATATCTAAGGGATTTAGTTCATACTAAAATAGGGAAACATCGTAAAAGAGGAAAAATAACAAAACATAAGAAAACCCAAAAACTCCTAAAGAACTTGATAGGATATCTTCAATCTTGATGGAGATCCTTCTCCTAAGCTGTTCCCAACGGCTGTCTTGGAGTATTTTCTCCTTCTACTCGATGTCTATTCGACGTCCTGTCGAGCTCCCCTTTTAGGTTGCCCCCTAGGGTGTTTATATAGGCTTTGAGATGCCTTACTTGGCCCACAAGTATTGTAACACCCCAAACCCGGCCTAGAAGTTAGGCCTGAATCTGGTGTGTCACATGGAAGTAAAAACCATCTTTGCGATTATTAAAAACTTGCTTGAGAAATACAGCCTATTTGTTAAAACCAAAAACACTTAAGCAATTGTTAACTACTTGAAAACATAATAATCTTTAAAAACCTTTTCGTTTGCGGAAGCATATTTGAAATAAACAATTTACGAAAATGTGACATTTATAAATAGAGTTGCAGAAGCATTTTGAAAACGTTGCGGAAACGTAGATAAAATACAAGTATTTTGAGAGGTTGTTTGATAAATCGATAATCGAAACTAATCATCTTGCAAAACCGTGACTTTTGAAAACGACATTGAAAATTTGAAAGAGAATCCAAGTCTTTTGAAAATATCATTAATAGTTCGAGAGAAAATATCCGTGTTAAAAATATTTGTAAAAGTTTATTTTGAAATCCATTTGTTAATCGATTTTGGAAATCATTGTTTAAGTTTTTAGAAAATTCCCCTTTTTAAACAATTTAAGAAAAATAATAAAAACATCCCAACCAAAAAGCAAAAATAAAAATAGTCCAGAGGCCTTATTACAACATTTAACCCAAAATAGTAAAGTAATAAAATAAACGAGAAAGAAGTCTAAAGCCCAAATAAACCATTTTCGAAGTATGGCCTCCTCGAGTCATCCATAGCCCAAGTCCATATCATCAAGCATTACCTACAAGGGTTAAGAGAAAGGGGGTGAGTTACAAGAATTCATGTGAAATCCCTTACTGTTATTCATTGGGCCGAACCCATTTAGCAATATTTTGGGCCTAAGCCCATTTACAACAACAATAATGTATCAAATATAATATGCATATGATATGCAATTCCCAAACCAAACCTAGTTTTCCATCCGCTACACACCACCCGTACCAACCAAAGACACACGTGGGGAGCTTTAGTCACCCACCCCGCCAACACACCAAACGTAGGCATTAAGCCGATTATATCAAATTTGTGGACAAGCCACGAGATTAACAGAATTTACATGGCATCGCCATTTTTCATATTTGTGGCAGAGCCACTGCATTATATAGCGAGCTACGAAACTTCTCTTCATCATTATCCCATCCCATGCAAATCATGTATATAATGCATAGCCATTCACAACAATTTATTCAGATATTTATTACAAAATTATGGCCCATTACAGCAATTAATCAAAAGGCCCATTTATCAAAATATCAGATTGCCCCATATATCAAAATATCGGATTGGCCCATATAGCAAAATATCATATTGGCCCATATATCAAAATATCAGATTGGCCCATATAACAATTTCGTAATTCGGCCCTTTAGGGGCATTTTCGTAATTTCGACCCATAGGGGCATTTTCGTAATTTCGACCCATAGGGGCATTTTCGTAATTTCGACCCATAGGGGCATTTTCGTAATTTTGATAATTTACTCACTAAGGGTAATTCGGTAATCTCGCAACCTAAGGGTATTTTGGAAATTTCGCAACCTAGACTTACCTACTAATGTGGAGCATAAAAATCGAAACTGTCCATCTGCGTCGAACTAACTAAATTGACTATAACTTGAGTTAGAAATCTCGAAATCTAAATCCGTAAATTTTTCTTGAAACTAGACGCATATATCTTTTTGCTACAATTTTCCCAGAAATTTTGACTTAGCCATTTAGTACAGTTTATTCCTTAAAAATTCCCATGTTTTACTGACCAATGATTCTGCACAATCTTACCCAAAATTCAATTATATCACTTTACAGTTTTCATATGTTGCTACCACTTGTTTATATTGAAAATAGACTCACTAAGGAATCTGTACATATAAACTATAACTCATAATTCACTTTGTACAATTTTATACGATTTTTCCAAGACAGATCAGGGAACCACGAAGTCATTCAGAACCAGTCTCACTCAAATTAACATATCTTAGTATATAAAATTCCTTTTTATTTTTTGTTTCTTCCATATCAAAATAGGCACAGTAAGCTTTAATTTGACATCTTATTCAATTTGTAATTCCTTTTCTCCTATTTTTCGTGATTTTTCAAAAACACGTCACTGCTTCTAACCGAAACTGTTTTATTACAAAATACGATTACCACTACGATCATACGCACGCCCGAGTGATCACGGATGCCGGTTTTCGGTTTTCTTTGGTATTTCGACCGATTCACAGAATATTTCATACAAACCTTCAGAGAAGTGTGAGATTGCACACCATTTCAGATATGTATACGGAAGGTACGGGATTACACACCTGATTTTGATTTCCTAAAGAACCACTCGTCGATGACCTAGAACAATACCAACCAAAAGTTAGCCTCGGATTTCCAAAAGATTTCGTATCACTTACACTTGAATCACTTACCACTATGTCCGAAGGTGGAATATATCGGGTGATTTGTCCCTAAAACATATAGTTGATTATTTCAAATTATTACTCCGTTAGCAACCAATCGTATATTGAATAATATCAATAATCCATAAGAACTCCTTACCTTATTAATATTGGATCCGATTTCTCCGTTCGACTTAAGGCTAGAATGGTGTTCGGCCTCCCACTAGAATACTACAAAAGGGAGAATGATCTCGTTTGAGAGAGTAGAATAAAATGATGGTCTCGGTCAATATGACCATCCCAAACCAAAACATAGATTCGGCATTAGGAGAAAGAAAATAGAAAGTTGAATAGAGTACTTACCGATTGGTCAAGGGGTGAGTGACAATTCGAATGAAAAAGAAAGATTAATGAAGAAATAGAGGTTTCGACTATTGAGAAGTAATGGGCATAATATTCGGATATGGAGGAAAGGATTAGAATAGAAGAGATGCTTGACGGATTTTTGCGAAAAAGAAAAGAAGGAAGAAGAAGGAGAATGGTTCACTAGCTTGATTTCCAAGAAAGATGAAAGAACAACTTTTGGTCTCAATTGTTTGTGTACAATCGGCAACAAGAAGAAAAGAAGAAGAGAATATGCACACTCCAAGTTGAAAATTCGACAAGAGGGATATGTGGAGAGAAGAGAAAATGTCACAAAAGTTGCATAATGAAATTTGACCCAAAACTAGCACTAAAGCCTTGCCAACACTAACAAAATTCGGCTCTCGCCCCTTTAGCCCCAAAAACCGCCCACATTCAAGCCATAAGAGTCAAAATTTTGCCAACCTTTCTTTCCATAGCATTCTCCACAAAATAAGCCACTTGTCAACCTTATATGCCTTATTTAATTGATTCCTTTCCCCAACCTCAACCTTTCCTTATTTCCTTTAGCCACCTTACCAAAAATAAAGAAGTCCACCTTGCCATATATACACCTTGGCCGACACTTAAGGAAGGAATGCAAAAATAAAAGTCAAAAATTGCACACAAAGGGATTCGAACCTCTTCCCTCAAGGTACTACATGTGGCGCCATAACCTCTTTACTAATAGCTCATTTATGCTAGCAATTTGCACACTTATTTCCTTAAGCCTTGATGCCCCTTACCTTCTCTTCTTAAAGTGCTAAAATACCAAATTTTTACTAGGGCCCAATTAAACCCTAAACTTTCTAGAAACCTCGTAACTTTCCAAAATTACCTTCTTAATAAGTCCAACTTGAAATAATGCCGTTCTCTTGTTCTCAAAATTTTAAAACGCTTCTACGCTCAAGGCCCATTGGGCCCAATTCTTCTAGGCCCAATTTTGGGATGTTACAATTCTACCCTCCTTAAAGAAATTTCGTCCTCGAAATTTCCAACCGCTCAAATCACACCACAATGCTTTTGCTGCGCACTCTGATCTTAATAACATTAATGTACTTTTAACATAATCTTGAATCCTCTTTCACACAACCAAACGTCTAACCACAGAAGCAAACCGTTATCTACCATTTATACTTAGAATTTTCTACATTCAATCATCACGTCCAACCAAAACATACCTGACTTGATGGTGATGAAACAATCCCGAGCCTTATGCTCCTTAGACGTGCATCTCAAGCATGCTCCTGACCTCCTCCAGCATTCTCCCGGATGACGCCTTCCGCAATAATCACAAGCCGGGAAGTTTGGTTGTGCCTTGACATGCTTCACGGAACGTGACTGCGACCCAAAAGAACCGCGATCTAATTTCTTCTTACATCTCACAGACCCAACTCGAAGCGCTTCACCAATTCCTTTAACCTCTTCCAATACCTCCTTAACTATCTGAGTCAGCTCGACAACCCTAGCTCGGTCATGAGACCTCGTCTTAGCCACTGGCGATGCTAACGCCTCCCTTTCGGAAACATGTCTCGGTGCCGAAGATCTAGCCCTAGCACCTCGGCCTCTACCACGTCCACGCCTACCGCGTCCATGTCTTCTAGCGTTCATGTTCACTAAGTCGATATAATCTGATTAAGAGTTTTATGAATCATTATGCTATTTCAGTGTTTATTAAGCAATGTTTTATAGAGTACAAGAAGTAAAGTTGTTTTCGCACAACATATCCTAAAGTCTCAATCTCTATAGTTTCAGCTCCTATAGCTTAAAGTTCTAGAGTATTTCTATTTCGTAGAATTTTCGTACCACAGAAATAACACAATAATCATAAAATGAAAACAATTACTTACTTGACTTGGTGCCAGATACTCGTGGTGCCATACTTCCTTCAGAACATATATTTATAAATCAAAATTCTAAACAGCGTTGGAAAACGCTTTTGAACCCAAACCACGGCCGAGTTTTGCAACTGGACTCTGATACCATAAAATGTAACACCCCAAACCCGGCCTAGAAGTTAGGCCCGAATCTGGTGTGTCACATGGAAGTAAAAACCAATTTTGCGATTATTAAAAACTTGCTTGAGAAATACAGCCTCTTTGTTAAAACCAAAAACACTTAAGCAATTGTTAACTACATGAAAACATAATAATCTTTAAAAACCTTTTCGTTTACGGAAGCATATTTGAAATAAACAATTTACGAAAATGTGACGTTTATAAATAGAGTTGCAGAAGCATTTTGAAAACGTTGCGGAAACGTAGATAAAATACAAGTATTTTGAGAGGTTGTTTGATAAATCGATAATCGAAACTAATGATCTTGCAAAACCGTGACTTTTGAAAACGATGTTGAAAATTCGAAAGAGAATCCAAGTCTTTTGAAAATATCGTTAATACTCCGAGAGAAAATATCCGTGTTAAATATATTTGTAAAAGTTTATTTTAAAATCCATTTGTTAATCGATTTCGGAAACCATTGTTTAAGTTTTTAGAAAATTCCCCTTTTTAAACAATTTAAGAAAAATAATAAAAACATCCCAACCAAAAAGCAAAAATAAAAATAGTCCAGAGGCCTTATTAAAACATTTAACCCAAAATAGTAGAGTAATAAAATAAACGAGAAAGAAGTCTAAAGTCCAAATAAACCATTTCCAAGTATGGCCTCCTCGAGTCATCCATAGCCCAAGTCCATATCATCAAGCATTACCTACAAGGGTTAAGAGAAAGGGGGTGAGTTACAAGAACTCAAGTGTGAAATCCTCTACAGTTATTCATTGGGCCAGAACCCAATTAGCAATATTTTGGGCCTAAGCCCATTTACAACAACAATAATGTATCAAATATAATATGCATATGATATGCAATTCCCAAACCAAACCTAGTTTTCCATCCGCTACACACCACCCGTACCAACCAAAGACACCCGTGGGGAGCTTTAGTCACCCACCCCGCCAACACACCAAACGTAGGCATTAAGCCGATTATATCAAATTTGTGGACAAGCCACCAGATTAACAGAATTTACATGGCATCGCCATTTTTTCATATTTGTGGCGAGCCACGAGCAATATGTAGCGAGCTACGAACTTCTCTTCATCATTATCCCATCCCATGCAAATCATGTATATAATGCATAGCCATTCACAACAATTTATTCAGATATTTATTACAAAATTATGGCCCATTACTGCAATTAATCAAAAGGCCCATTAAGCAAAATATCAGATTTGGCCCATTTAGTAAAATATCAGATCAGCCTATATAGCAAAATATCAGATCGGCCCATTTATCAAAATATCAGATTGGCCCATTTATCAAAATATCAGATCGGCCCATATATCAAAATATCAGATTGGCCCATATAGAAAAATATCATATCGGCCCATATATCAAAATATCATATCGGCCCATATATCAAAATATCAGATTGGCCCATATAACAATTTCGTAATTCGGCCCTTTAGGGGCATTTTCGTAATTTCGACCCATAGGGGAATTTTCATAATTTTTATAATTTACCCACTAAGGATAATTCGGTAATCTCGCAACCTTAGGGTATTTTGGAAATTTCGCAACCTAGACTTACCTACTAATGTGGAGCATAAAAATCGAAACTGTCCATCTGCGTCGTACTAACTAAATTGACTATAACTTGAGTTACAAATCTCGAAATATAAATCCGTAAATTTTCCTTAAAACTAGACTCATATATCTTCTTGCTACAATTTTTTCAGAATTTTTGTATTAGCCATTTAGTACAGTTTATTCCTTAAATATTCCCTTGTTTCACTGACCAACGATTCTGACTTCTCTTATCCAAAATTCAATTATCTCACTGTACAGTTTTCATATGTTGCTCCCACTTATTTCTATTGAAAATAGACTGAATAAGGAATCTGTACATATAAACTATAACTCATAATTCACTTTGTACAATTTTATACCATTTTTACAAGACAGATCAGGGAACCACGAAGTCATTTAGAACCAGTCTCACTCAAATTAACATATCTCAGTATATAAAATTCCTTTTCCTTCTCCGTTTCTTCCATATTAAAATAGACACAGTAATATTTAATTTGATATCTTATTCAATTTGTAATTCCTTTTTTCCTATTTTTCATGATTTTTCAAATACACGTCACTGCTTCTAACCGGTACTGTTTTATTACAAAATACGATTACCACTACGATCATACGCACGCCCGAGTGATCACGGATGCCGGTTTTCAGTTTTCTTCAGTATTTCGACTGATTCACAGAATATTTCATACAAACCTTTAGAGAAGTATGAGATTGCACATCATTTCAGATATGTATACGGAAGGTACGGGATTACACACCTGATTTTGATTTCCTAAAGAACCACTCGTCGATGACCTAGAATAATACCAACCAAAAGTTAGCCTCGGATTTCCAAAAGATTTCGTATCACTTACAGTTGAATCACTTACCACTATATCCGAAGCTGGAATATATCGGGTGATTTGTCCCTAAAACATATAGTCGATTATTTCAAATTATTACTCCGTTAGCAACCAATCGAATATTGAATAATATCAATAATCCATAAGAACTCCTTACCTTATTAATATTGGATCCGATTTCTCCGTTCGACTTAAGGCTAGAATGGTGTTCGGCCTCCCACTAGAATACTACAAAAGGGAGAATGATCTCGTTTGAGAGAGTAGAATAAAATGATGGTCTCGGTCAATATGACCATCCCAAACCAAAACATAGATTCGGCATTGGGAGAAAGAAAATAGAAAGTTGAATAGAGTACTTACCGATTGGTCAAGGGGTGAGTGACAATTCGAATGAAAAAGAAAGATTAATGAAGAAATGGAGGTTTCGGCTATGGAGAAGTAATGGGCACAATATTCGGATATGGAGGAAAAGATTAGAACAGAAGAGATGCTTGAAGGATTTTTGCGAAAAAGAAAAGAAGGAAGAAGAAGGAGAATGGTTCACTAGCTTGATTTCCAAGAAAGATGAAAGAACAACTTTTGGTCTCAATTGTTGGTGTACAATCGGCAACAAGAAGAAAAGAAGAAGAGAATATGCACACTCCAAGTTGAAAATTCGGCAAGAGGGATATGTGGAGAGAAGAGAAATTGTCACAAAAGTTGCATAATGAAATTTGACCCAAAACTAGCACTAAAGCCTTGCCAACACTAACAAAATTTGTCTCTCACCCCTTTAGCCCCAAAAACCGTCCACATTCAAGCCATAAGAGTCAAAATTTTGCCAACCATTCTTTCCATAGCATTCTCCACAAAATAAGCCACTTGTCCCCCTTATATGCCTTATTTAATTGATTCCTTTCCCCAACCTCAACCTTTCCTTATTTCCTTTAGCCACCTTACCAAAAATAAAGAAGTCCACCTTGCCATATATACACCTTGGCCGACAATTAAGGAAGGAATGCAAAAATAAAAGTCAAAAATTGCACACGAAGGGATTCGAACCTCTTCCCTCAAGGTACTACATGTGGCGCCATAACCTCTTTACTAATAGCTCATTTATGCTAGCAATTTGCACACTTATTTCCTTAAGCCTTGATGCCCCTTACCTTCTCTTCTTAAAGTGCTAAAATACCAAATTTTTACTAGGGCCCAATTAAACCCCGAACTTCCTAGAAACCTCGTAACTTTCCAAAATTACCTTCTTAATAAGTCCAACTTGAAATAATGCCGTTCTCTTGTTCTCAAAATTTTAAAACGCTTCTACGCTCAAGGCCCATTGGGCCCAATTCTTCTAGGCCTAATTTCGGGATGTTACAAGTATCCCATTTCGAATAGAATTCATCTTGATTTCGGCAGGGGCACGCCCGTGTGACACGCCCGTGGTGGACTCCCTTGCCCGTGGTCGATCCTGCTTGCCACACACGGCCGTGTGATCTGCCCGTGGTCGATAGTCCAGGCCGTGTTGATTTCCTAAGTAGGCCCATTTTGCCCCTTTTTGGCCCATTTCTCGTCCTTTTTGACTTCCTAAGCTCTCCTGAGTATAAAACATGAAATTAAGAGATTAGGAGCATCGAATTCATCAAATTAAATCAAAATTCATCCAAAAGTAGGCTAAGCGTGGGGTTAAAATATGTGTAAATTATGGTTTATCAAATATCCCCACACTTAAGCCTTTGCTTGTCCTCAAGCAAAATCCTCAGCTCACAATTAAAATTAACTCCCTCAATTCATATTCCTTATCAATAATATTTCATCACAATTCATAGATAATTCATACATTGATAATTTAAATAAAAGAGTCCTAGAGATTCAAACAATCTAAGTCATAAATTTTTATAGCATGAAAACATAGGTGCTTCCCCTCACCTAAATAATTACCTCTGATTCAAAACCGACAAGTATTGACATCCTCACTAAAGATTCACTCAAATCACTCAAAGTGTTTAAGGTTCAAATTAAGCACTCAGAAGTCAAACATGAAAAGTTAATCCCATAGGCTTGCATGAAAATCAAATCTCCACCACTATAAAATGAGATGGTACACAAATCAAAAGGTCTTTTAACGGGTTGTAATGGGGCTTGGGTTAAAGGTGTGGATAAAGGCTGAATTAGAGGGTTAGTATCGAGATTGAATTGATAAATTACCTACTAGGAAAATTGGACTAATACTGAATAATTACATTAATTGAAAACTTAATACTAATAACACGAGCTTCTTCTAAAGATAATGAAATTAACAGTTTAAGCTCATAACACTAATAATGAATAAATTTCCCTCTCTTTTTTATTTAGGAATAAGTATTTACAATAATAAGATAGAATTTAACAACTGAAATAAAGAATGTAGTTAGGCAACTGATCAAATCAAATCTCGATATAAGGGTAGTCAAGAGAAATGGTGATAACAAATACAAAATGGGTTTTGGTTTAATATTAATGGGTGAGTCAAGAAATGGTTGATTAGGCTTCAAGGGGGTCACTAGGGGTTAATTAAACGGGTAGGATTTTTAATGGAATAGGTGGGTTAAAACCTAGGTGCCTTTATCATCTCAGTATATCAAATCAAAGGTGTGGTCTCGACATGTATGATTGAAGCAAGTTCTAGAATAACAAATCAATGTTGACACACTCATAATCAATAAAGTGAGCAAGAAAAGATATATGCTCTAAAAGGTTCAAAATCTCACAAAAATTATGGTTTTTGATGTCAACCTTGCAAATTTCAAACTTCAAAGTAATATTTAAATTTAGGAAAACAAACTAGAAATTTTAATTACGGAAAATAGACTTATCATGCTTGATTCCTTAATATCTTAAAGTTTAAATCATCAATGCACAATTAACTATGACTTAATCCAAAACATATAAATGAAAATCATAAATCAAAAGAAATTTCATTCTAACAGTAATATGAGAAAATTACTTAAGACAAGATATCATTCAGGGACAGTATTGTTGACACCTCCCCACACTTAAGACGTACATTGTCCTCAATGTACAAAGATAGATATTGACAAAGTATAAAATCATAAGATAGGGAGAGAAGTGAACTTCCTGAATTTTGGATGGAGTCAAGGAAAAGAAACGGTAAGTTTGGCATAGATGAAGTTGGAGGTGGATACTAGGGTCGTGGTGTGGTGATTCCCTAACAGCCTTTCAAACCTAAATTAAAGAAATCAAAATATAATAATAAAAATTTAGCACAAGAAAGATAAAAAGAAGGAAAATAAAGGAGAAGAGAAAAGAAAAAGAAAAATTAAATGGACTCAAAGATCTTTGTCTTGTCGAGTAAATGAAGCGGCCGGCATGAACTTATGTAGATCGGTCTCGCACGGGGAGATTGTGCTAGGGTCCTTTCGCTTCTTCAACATGGAGATGGTGGTGCGGATGGTGAAAGAAAAAGAATTAGGGGAAGGGGAAGGAAAATGAAGGGAGAAGATAGTGAGAAAAGAAAGGGGTGTGGTGGCTGGGGTTTGGGAGAAGAAAATTTTGGGGAGAAAATGAGAAGAAGGGGGGGTTTTAAATAGGAATCAGAGACATGGTTGCTGCCCACGCCCGTGTGCCATGGGCGTGTTAGGTCACACGACCATATCGCACGGCCGTGTGGTGACTCATTCGTTTCTCCCACACTTGTGTAGAGGTTTCCACGCCCGTGTAGCTTTCTCAGTGTCGGCCACGGCCGTATCGCACGGCCGTGGCATTTTATCACGGCCCGTGGTTTGGGGATTTTTTCGTCCTTGGTTCGTACGATCTCTGCCACACCGGTGTGTAAATCCGTGGTGTCCACACGGCCACGGCCACGCCCGTGTGCAAGGCCGTGTGGTAGGGAAAACTGCGCTTCATTAATTTGGTTAGTTTTGAGTCAGGTGATAAAAATCAAAATTATGACATTAGTGAAGTTAGTGCTCGGGTTGCCTCCCGAGAAGCGCTTGTTTAGAGTCCTAAGCTAGACTTACCTTTCATTCGCATAATCATAGTGGTTTGAGGAGTTGAAGCTCCTCATTCTTGCTATCATTTGTATTGAAATAAGGTTTTAGACAAGTACGATTTACCTTGAAAGTGCCGAATTTGGAATGAGTTACCTCGACTGTATCGTATGGGAAGATATTCAGTACCGTGAAAGGGGTTATTCCATTAGGTTTAGAAGTGGCAACACGAGGATCTGTATTATCCATTAGAACTCGGTCTCCAACCTTGAAGTAGTTTGCTTCGTCTTTAGGTTTATAATGGAGTTGCCTCGATTTTTTTTCGTGTTTTATTGGTTTCTCCTTAACATGTGGCTTCCACTCGTCTAGTTCATCGATCTGAAGCCTTCGCTCCTCATGAGTTGTTTCTTTGTTGGCACGAGGTCTAGGATATGGCTCAGTTGTGTAATTTCGTGGTGTTTCCTGAAAATAAGGTTGAACAAAATGGTCATTAATAGAATTTATGTTCTCACCTCTATTACTTGATGTCCTAGCCGAGTCAAGAGCCTGAAGAGTGATCGTTTAATCACCTACACGAAGTGTGAGTTCACCTGTACCAACATCAATTCTAGTTTTAGCAGTTGCTAAAAAGGGTCTTCCTAAAATTAAAGGAACAATATTGTCCTCATCCATGTCTAAGACAACAAAGTCTACTGGGAATATGAATTTATTAATTTTTACTAGTACATCTTCGATTATACCCCTAGGAACTCTAATGGTTTTATCAGCTAATTGGATGCTCATCCTAGTTTGTTTGGGTTTCCCAAGACCTAGCTATTTAAACATTTTATAAGGCATAACATTGATGCTTGCCCCTAAATTAGCTAAAGAATTATTAACAGATAAACTACCAATTAAGCACGGAATTGTAAAACTCCCTGGATCTTTTAACTTTCGTGGTAGTTTATTTTGTAGAATTGCTGAGCACACTGCGTTTAGCTCCGCATACGACGTATCGTCTAACTTTTGTTTGTTTGTCAAAAGCTCTTTTAAAAATTTCCTTGAATCTGGCATCTGCGAAAGAGCTTCAAGAAACGGTAAGTTAATATGTAATTTCTTTAGAAGTTTAAGAAATTTATCAAATTGTTCCTCTGTGTGGTCTTTCTTTATCGCATTGGGGTATAGCACACGAGGTTGGTACTCTGTAATTACCGATTTTGGTTTATCATGGCTTACCTCAACCTTACCCTCCTCTACCACATTCTCTTGCCTCAATTTCAATTCATCTAACCCTTCACTATCGTGAGTAGAAATGGCATGAAGTTGCTCCTTTGGGTTAGTTTCAGTGTTGCTTGGCAAGTTTCCTTGTGGTCGTTCTGAGATCAGCTTAGCAAGCTGACCTATTTTGTTCTCTAGCCCTTGAATTGACGCTTGCTGATTTTTTAGTGCTGTTTCGGTGTTTTGGAAATGGGTTTCTGACACCGCAATGAATTTTGTTAGCATCTCCTCAAGGTTCGGCTTCTTCTCTTGTTGGTAGGGTTGTTGTTGAAAGCCTAAAGGGGGTTGTTGTCTCTAATTTTGATGGCCACCCCATGAGAAATTTGGATGGTTTCTCCAACCTGGATTGTAAGTGTTACTATAAGGGTTATTTTGAGGTCTAGAATTATTACCCATATAGTTCATCTGTTTGTTTTCTATGCCAGGGTTGTAGGGTGGGTATTCTGTATTGTTCGTCCCTCCTCCATTTGTATCGCACTGCATTACTGGATGTACCTGCGAGGAACCACACAAACCATCAATTTTCTTATTAAGAAGTTCTACCTGATTTGATAGCATGGTTACTGCGTCGAGGTTGAAAACACTGGCGGCTTTTGTTGGCCTTGTCCTTGTAACTTGCCACTGATAGTTATTCAGTGACATCTCCTCTATAAACTCATAAGCCGCTTCAGGGGTTTTGTTATTTAGGGTTCCACCGACGGCTGAATCAATCAATTGTCTGGTTGAGGGGTTTACACCGTTGTAAAAGGTTTGAACCTGTAGCCACAAAGGTAACCCATGGTGAGGGCACCTTCTCAGTAGATCCTTATATCTCTCCCATGCATCATAGAGTGTTTCTAGATCCATCTGCACAAAGGAAGAAATATCATTCCTCAACTTAGCCATTTTAGACTGTAGAAAATATTTAAGTAAAAATTTTTCGATCATTTGATCCCATGTAGTGATTGATCCTCGTGGTAACGAGTTCAACCACTGTTTAGCTTTGCTCCTCAATGAGAAGGGAAACAATCGAAGACGAATGGCATCATCAGAAATGCCATTTATTTTGAAAGTGTCGCAAAACTCTAGAAAATTTGCCAAGTGATTGTTTAGATCCTCATCCTGCAAACCATCAAACTGAACAAACTGCTGAATCATCTTTATAGTGTTAGGTTTCAGTTCAAAATTATTTGCAGCAATAGCAGGTCTAATAATACTTGATTCGGTTCCTGTTAAAGTAAGTTTAGCATAATCATACATAGTACGAGGAGCAGGATTTTGATTCACCGAGTTTACGGCAACCACAGGAGGTAGCAGATTATTATTAGCTATCTCTTCTGTAGTATTAGTTTCGTCTTCTTGCTCTTCTTCTATGTATTGTAGGCTTCGCCTTATTTCTCTTCAGTTTTTGTGAGCTGTACTTTCAATCTCACTGTCAAAAAGCAAAGGTCCTGACGGGTTTCGTCTAGTCATAAACTAGAGACTCCTGCCAGAAGCAAAGAAAGAAAAATTAGAAAAGTAGACAAGAAATTAAATTGCAATAAAAAGTAAAAATAATGGCTAAAGTAATAAAAATTTATTGTTCCTAATATCTTAGTCCCCGGCAACGCCGCCAAAAACTTGATGGAGCTCGAAACTAACTATTATTTCGACAAAGGCAACCGCACCTATCGAACAGTAGTATAGCTGTGGTGAGTCCAGAATATCGTATCCTCAAGGACCAAGAGTACTAGTATCAACTATCTTTTTATTATCTAGCCTAATAATTAAGGGGATTTATTTTTAATCTAAAATTTACTAACTAATTTAACTAACTATGAACGTGACAGAGAGTAAATTGGGAAAAATACTTTTGGACAACTTATATGAGATAGGCAATACCTAAGGAAGAATCCACCTAGACTTCACTTATTACTTTTGATTCATGCGATTTATTCACTTGGCTTAATCCGTAGAAATCCCTAAATTATATTAATACCTCTTTCGAGGCTACTAACAACTGACTCTAGGTTGATTAATTGAAATCTCTTTCTAATTAAAACCCCTACTGTCGCATTAACTCGATCTATGGATTCCCTTATTAGGTTTGACCCTAATCTGGCAGATTTTTGTCACCCTATCTCTAGGGTTGCAATCAACTCCGCTTAATTGTGTTGATCTACTCTTAGACAGGGACTTTTGCTCCACTGAATAAGCACATTCGAACTTGAATCAATAACCTGAATTATCAAAACAAGAATAAGAACTCACAATTAAGAATAAGTACAAGTATTTATCTCATAAATCAAATAATAATAAGATCTGTCTTAGGTTTCATCCCTTTAGATATCTAAGGGATTTAGTTCATAATAAAAGAGGGAAACGTCGTAAAAGAGGAAAAACAACAAAACATAAGAAAACCCAAAAACTCCTAAAGAACTTGATGGGAGATCTTCAGTCTTGATGGAGATCCTTCACCTAAGCTTTTCCCGACGGCTGTCTTGCAGTATTTTCTCCTTCTACTCGGCGTCTATTCGACGTCCTGTCGAGCTCCCCTTTTAGGTTGCCCCCTAGGGTGTTTATATAGGCTTTGAGACGCCCTACTTGGCCCACAAGTATCCCATTCCAAATAGAATTCATCTTGATTTTGGCAAGGGCACGCCCGTGTGACACGCCCCGTGGTGGACTCCCTTGGCCGTGGTCGATCCTGCTCGCCACACAGAGCCGTGTGATCTACCTGTGGTCGATAGTCCAAGCCGTGTTGATTTTCTAAGTAGGCCCGTTTTGCCCCTTTTTGGCCCGTTTCTCGTCCTTTTCGACTTCCTAAGCTCTCCTGAGTATAAAACATAAAATTAAGAGATTAGGAGCATCGAATTCATCGAATTCAATCAAAATTCATCCAAAAGTAGGCTAAGGATGGGGTTAAAATATGTGTAAATTATGGTTTATCAGTTTTCTGTATGATTGAAAAATTTATAGAAAAATATTGAAGATCATCTCAATCTAGGTATTACAATCTAATTTTAACCCACCTTCGACAATATTAGTGAAAAACTACATAAGTACTAGCATATGATCTTTCACTATATTCCCTGCCTTTATGCATAAAAGGCACAACGAATTTTGATTCCAGATACATCAAGCTAGTATAGCTTAGCTTTCGAGCATATCCCAAAAATTTTATGATTTTCCTTAAGAAAAACCAATAACTCTACCATGTTACTTTAAAAAATCATGGTTAATGCTTACAAGCACTTGGTACCAAGAAATATCAATTAACTCAATATTTATTGAGTATGAGAATTAGGAGAACTAAATAGTGAACATTATTTATCAAGTAAATATTCTAGTTTCTGTAACACCCCATACTCGGTCCGATCACCGAACCTAAGCTATGGAACGCTACATTAGCCACTTAAGTGACTCTCTATTAACACCTAACCTAACCTCTATCACACCACAATGTAAAACATAAAATATGTCCTAAGTTATTAATGTTCAGCAAAATATCATATAAGTACTTTCATCAAAGCTCCTAAACTAACTTCCATTCAATATTGCTCGAATACAATTAAGGGTTCGTAAACTTATGAGGGTTCGCATGTCAGTTCATCTAGGGTTCGTTTATCGGTTTTCATAAGGTTCGCAGAATAATTTCATTAAGTGGTTGCCTTGCACAAAGGTTCTAGGTTTACCTAAACAGGGTTGGTCTTGCTAACAGGGTTTGCAAACACACAAATTCCTTTAAACAGGGTAAGGTGTGCAAACTACCCCTATGCATCCAAATTCTGCGAACTCGGTTCACAGGGTTTTCTCATTCTACATTATCAAAATTCTTTAGAGGTTTGCTTGGAAATAGTTCGCTAACTGTTAGGGTTCGCAGCTTGTCACTTCATAGTAACTTTGACAAACTCTTTCTAAGTTGACAATTTGATTCATTACATGTTGTTGTTTATGGTGAACACTATGTTTTGCATTTAAATTACTTAAATATGAATTTGTGATTTAGATAAACATCAATTCATACTTGGAATATATTCATGTACTTAAAACTCAGATGTTTATAAAGTGATATAGGTTCGTAAATAGAAGCATTAAGAGAACATAATGAGTCATAAAGAAAATAATTAGGTCCTAAGACAAACAACAAAGTCATCAGAGATATATCTCTAAGCCCATGCATAATTCCCACATTGCCTTTAATCCAAATTCCATTTGTATCACCTCTTTAGCATTTATGCTTCCTGGATCACCCGTCTCACCGCTACTCACCATGTGATCTAACTATCTACAGTGTTTAGAAAAGAGCGCGTGAGCTCTTACGAACTCAGAGAATATACAAGAAAGAATAGCCACAAGGCACGCACAAAGCATAAATTAAACATAACTTTAGCAAAGTCTTAGAACTTGTGAATAGGGTTCACCATACTTACGCAAAGTCTGGTTTGCTAACACTTACTATTAGATAGCTTAAAAATAGTAAAGCGTGTTATTTTAGAAAACATAAACTTATTTTTCTATTAGATAAGTGGATCTCCTTATAACGCCTCAGAATGACTCAATGAATCTAACATGTCTCATAAGTGCAGCATAAAGCTAAACACTCTCAAACGCACCAACATGCCCCAATGAATGGAGCTTAGCTCGATATTCCCTTATCTCTCCATCATGTCCATGGGCCTCTTGCCCAAATCACAAAACATAAAGGTGACTACTCACAATCCTATGGCATGCCATTATATCCAACGGTCTTAGAAAAACATATTTGTCGAAAGATGTACTTAAAATATAGAGCTTGCACATTTTGATTAGCTCGTAGGAGCTCGTAATAAGAAGCTTACATGTCACTATTTATAAAAACACATATTCATAACACAAACACAAAATCAAGGTTTTAGAAACAGCTTACTCTCGAAACTTAGGTTAAAACCCTCAAATCCTGGTTAACATTACGGTTCGCACATGAACGTGGCGATCCCTGAACACTCACCATTTTGCTGAAAACTTCAGGCAAGTTTTGTCTTTCCCTTGTCCTTGCTTATAGATGGTTCTATCAGTTTCGCAATTCCACAAACATAAAAAAGTCACTAATAGAAAAAGCACATGAAAACTCATACATATTTACAAATCATCTTAGGTTCACATATGCCAATCTTTTGGCGAACCTAGTTTCCTTTGTTTGCGAATCTTTCCTTAATTAGTTCTAAACATAACAGAGAAACAAAGTCTTGCCTTAGATCCTAAGAGCTAAGTGTTGGGTTCTTAAAACTTGATAACAGAATATGAAATTTCTAATGGAGATGGCTTAATTTATAGGCTGAGTGTTCTAATGTTCTTAGAATACCCTAGTCGCAGTAGAAGTAGGAAAGAAGTTACGTGCATGAATGGTGTTGTAAAATAAGTTGGCTTTCTAATTTTGGTATAATTACCCTTCAGCTACTCCTACTTTTGACTCTCAGACCAAAATAACTATCATAGTTTGCCAAGCCTACTGGTGATCCTTGCTTCGCCAAGCCTATTGGCAAACACCAACTCGCCAGACCAATTATCGAACACTAGCTCGCCAGTCCTACTGGCGTACACCTTTGCGCCAATCTTGCTGGCGTATACCATCTGGTCAGACCTGCTGGCATATAACAATTCACCAAGCCTTTTGGTGAACTTCAGCTCTGTATCCTCCCAAACCCGGCCTAGACGTTATGGCTAGATTAAGAAGGCTACATTAGCCATCGAAATGGCTAAGCTAACTTACGCTACTTTTGATGACCTAAAATAAACTCATTTTAAAGAAAAACGTAGTTGTACTTTGAGTTAGCTTAAAAACATTCATTCATTAGATCATGTATACTTAGGATTCATTTTATTGTTGATAGTGTTGTTTTAGAAAAACCGTTTGCTTGTCGCTCTTCCTTAAAAAAACTCGAAGTTAAACTAATGCAGCGAAAAAACCAATTTTCAAGTCATTTTGGAAAATTAGTTGCTTTATCGATTTGGTTTTAAAAAACAGTTCCTTTGCAATGCAGTGGAAACTAGGGAATAGTATCAAATTTTACTTAAGCCTGATATCATGCATTATTGCAGGCAAACCTCCCCCCCCCAAAAAAAAGTAAAGTTACTAAGCCAAGGATCAAAGATAATTAAAAATTACAAGCCAAAACCAATAAAAACTTAATAATACTTATTAAGAATAGTCTGAGGTCTAAGGTGATTCTCCGAATGCCGAGTCCGATCCTAATTTTGAGGTTTACCTGAAAATTTAAACACTATTCGGGGGTGAGCTTATGAAAAGCTTAGTGTGAGTTGAATAATTATTTAAACAAACATAAATATCAAATACAGTGAAACAGATTAGCTTTAACAGAAGAAAACAGAACCATTATAGGAATTTCATATCGTTACATAGCCATTATCAAATTGATGTCAAATGGTGTATGAGCATAGGTCATCATTCATTCGAGTAACAATCATTAATTTCGATACCATTTAATACAAAAAAATACAATGCGTAGCATAAATCAATAACATTTGAATATGTCATGCACATGATGCAATGCAAAAAGGTGATTAGGAGGGTTCAAGAACTCAAATTAATTCTGGAAAAATATAGGCAAGAACCAAGAAACAAAACAACCCCCTTTCTTGCACATAGGCGCACGCACCACCACCCATGGTGGCCAAAATTGTGGCTGAATTTTAAAACGATTTGAGATCTCATTAAATTCTAGAAAAATACCTTTGAAATCATTTAAAATCCCCCAAATTCCAAATCTAGAAATTTTAGGTTTTTAATGGAGAAGATTAATTAAGAAATTGAAGAGAGAAGAGACCTTACCCAAGCTAGTCGAGAGAAACAACAATGACACTTTCTTGGCAATGTTCGGGATCAATCTTGGAGTTCAAGATTTTAGATTTGGGGTTGATTTTAATGAGAAAAAATGACAGTAATATGGTGGAGAATATGTTAACAAATCTTGTGGCAAAAAGAAAAAAAAGAAAGAGATGGTAAAACTAGGTACATGAGACGACAACAATGGAGGAAAGGAAAAAAGAATTAAAATCAAAGAGAAGGAGAGGAACGGCTAGGGCAATGAGGAGGAGGATTAAAGGCTGATTATTAGTAAAAACTTAAAATTTATACCTAGGTTAACTAGGCTTGGATGGTCCACACATTCAAACAAGGGGTTTTTGTCAAAAAAATTATTTGCATGGGAAAGGAATTGAAGTTAGGACCTCAAGGATAAATTCACTAATGTTTAACCATCAAACCAATAACTCATTCTTAATATAATTTGAAATATTTATTTTAAAAAAACAAGGCATGTCACATACTAGGGTTTAAGGCAAAATTTGCAAAATAATAAAAATGGTGAGAGAGAAGGGATTTGAACTTGGGTTTCAAGGAAAATTTCACTAACACTTAACCAACAAACCAATACCTCATTTATTTCCTAAAAATGCAAAGATAAATTTCAAAAATTAAGGCATGACCACTCTCTCTCGATTCACAAACCCGATTCTACTAACCCCTGATTTTTGGGATGTTACAAGCTCACCAGGCCTATTGGCGTGCACAGTTTGCCAAATCCACTGACGAACCTTGCTTCTCCAATGCCATTGGCTACCTCTGTTCATGAGGCTCAAACTTCTAAGCCCTATTTTGGGATGTTACTGTAACATCCCAAAATTAGGCCTAGTAGAATTGGACCTATTGGGCCCATTGGACCTTGAGCATAGAAGCGTTTTAAAATTCATGGGAATTTGAGAACGACATTATTTCAAGTTGGACTTATTAGTTAAGTGAATTTATAAGGTTACGAGGTTTCTAAGAAGTTCCGGGTTCAAGATAGGCTATAAGTAAATTTTTATATTTAGGCACTTTAAGGAGAGAAGGCAAGTGGCATTATGACTTAAGGAAATAAGTGAGCATTTTGCTAGCATAAATAAGCATTTGGTAAAGAGGATGTTGTGTCACTTGAAGGAGCATGAAGGGAAAGGGTTCGAATCCCATCTATTGCACTTTTGGATTTATTTTTTTGTGCTTTCTTTCCAAGTGCCGGTCATGGTAATATTTAAGGCAAGGGAAGACTTTTTAATTATAGGAAGGTGGCTAAGGAAATATGGTAGGGAGGTAAATTAGGAGAAGTGAAGGAAAGAACTAAAAGAAAATGGCAAGAGAAGGGAACATGTTGGCTAATATTGTGGGTGATGTTTTGGAAAGATAATTGGGTCAACATCTATCCTTTGGACAAAAAATGCCACACGGTTTGTTAGGGAAAAAGGAGAGCAGAATTTTCTCTTTTCTCTTTAGTCATTTTGCTAAGTTTTAGTGCATGAGAGGTATTTTTCTCTTTGAGCAATTTGTGTCTCTTTTCCAAACTCTTTTCCCTTTTTGCTTTGGCCGAAATCTCCTAGTCCATTTGTCCATTTTTCTCTTTTTGTTTTGGCCAAAATCTTCAATGCATTCTTGGTCATTTCTCTTGATAGCCGAATTTCAATCATCTTCTCTTCTCCATCTTGCGAGTTGAACACATCTTCTTTAATCGAATCGTGTTCTAGTGTGTGGTCGTAAAGCACATTCTTGCCGATCCCTCTCTAGTCTTAAGTTAATCAATTGAAGTCGGATCTATCATCATTAAGGTAAGGGGTTCATTTTTGGATTTTTCGTTATATCTTTATTTGGCTATGTTGCAAATCGGATTGAAGTTCGACTAATCGATGATGTTTTAGGGATGAAATCACTCGATATATTCTATTTGCTAATCCTTCGGATATAGTGGTAAGTGATGCAAGTGTAAGTAATACGTTGGGTATGAAATCTTTTGGAAATCTGAGGCTAACTTTTGGTTGGTATTGTTCTAGGATCAAATAAGAGTGGTTCTTAAGGAAATCCAAATAAGGTGTGTAATCCCGTACCCTTCCGAATACATGTTTGAAATGGTGTGTAATCCCGTACCCTTCCGAATACATGTTGAAATGGTGTGTATTCTCACATCTCTCTGATGGTTTGCATGAAATGTTCTATGATTCGGTCAAAATACCGAAGAAAACTAGAAATCGGCATCCGTGATCACTTGGGCGTGCGTATGTCCGTAGTGGTAACCATAGTTTACAATGAAACAGTTTTTGGTCAGCAACAGTGACGTGATTTTGAAAAATCACAGAAAATAGGAGAAAAGGGATTAATAAGTGAATAAGATATCGAATTAAATCTTACTGTGTCTATTTTTATATGGAAGAAGCGGAGAAGGAAAAGGAATTTTAAAGTCTGCGATATTTTAATTTTAGTGAGACTGGTTCTGAATGACTTCGTGGTTCCCTGATCTATCTTGGAAAAATCTTATAAAATTGTAAAAAAGTGAATTAAGAGTTATAATTAATATGTATGGATTCCTTAGTGAACCTATTTTCAATAGAAACAAGTGGGAGCAGAATATGAAAACCGTACAGTAAGATATTTGAAATTAAGATAAGAGAGGTCAGAATCGTTGGACAGTGAAACAAGGGAAACTTTAAGGAATAAAATGTACTAAATGGTTAATTAAAAAATTCTGGAAAAATTACCGTAAGAAGATATATGAGTCTAGTTTCAAGGAAAATTTACGGATCTAAATTTTGAGGTTTCTAACTCGAGTTATAGTCAGTTTAGTCAATATGACGCAGATGGACAGTTTCAATCTTTTTGCCCCAAATTAGTAATTAAGTCTGGGTTGCGAATTTACCATAATACCCTTAGAGGGTAAATTACCGAAATACCCCTGGATTGCGAGATTACCAAATTACCCTTAGTGGGTAAGATTACTGAATTACGGAAAAGCCCCTATGGGCCGAATTACGAAAATGCCCCTATGGGCCAAATTACGGAAATGCCCCTAAAGGGCCGATTTGTTATACTACCTTAACGGGCCGATTTGTTATATTGCCTTAATGGGACGAATTGTTATATTGCCTTAATGGGCCGAATTGTTATATTGCCTTAATGGGCTGATTTGTTATATTGCCTTAACGGGCCGATTTGATATATTGCCTTAACGGGCCGATTTGATATATAGCCATAATGGGCCGATTTGATATATTGCTTAATGGGCCGATCTGATATATCGCTAAATGGGCCGATCTGATATATGGCTTAATGGGCCGATTTGATATATTGCCCTAATGGGCCGATTTTGTAAAGTGTTAATGGGCCAAATTGTTTGTAATAAATCTCTGAGTTATTAATTATCGTGGTTATAATGTAAATATTATGATTTACGATGTATGTTGCATTTACATAAGTTGCATGGGATTGGGATATTGATGATCGGGGAAGTGAAATTTGGTGGCTCTGCCACATATTCTGGTGACTCTGTCACATTTTGCCTGGTGGCTAAGCCATGTATATTTTGTTATTCTGGTGGCTTGTCCATAATTCGAATTTGATATAAATGGCTAAATGCCTGCGATTGGTGTGTTGGCGGGGTGGGTTGACAAAAGATCCCCACAGGTGTGATGGATGGTACGGGTGGTGTGTAGCGGATGGATTATTAGGTTGGTTTGGGTTTGCATACATTCATACATTGCATATATATAAATATATTCTATTTTGTAAATGGGTTTCGGTCCAAGTGCATGTTAAATGGGCTTAAGCCCAAGATAATGCTATATGGGTTCAGACCCAGTGGATGACGGTAAGGGGATTATACACTGAGTTCTTGTAACTCACTCCCCCTTTTCTTAACCCTTGTAGGTAATGCTCAGTGATGTGGACTTGGGCCATGGATGACTCGGTGGAGGCCATACTTCAGAAATGGTGTTATTGAACTTTAAATTTCTATTTCGGTTTATTTTATTATTTTGCTATTTTTTTTTAAGTTGTAATAAGGCCTCTGGAGTGTTTTATTATTTGCTTGATGGTTGATATACTTAATATTTTGCTTAAATTGTTTAAAACGGGAATTTTCTAAAAACTTAAATAAAGGTTTTCCAAAATTGATTAACAAAAGGATTTCATAACAAACTTTTACAAATAATTTTAACTCGGATTTTCTTTCAAATTATCAACGACATTTTCAAAAGTCACGGTTTTAAAAGATTACTAGTTCGATTTTCGACTCATCAAACGATCTTTCAAAATACTTGTATTTTATCTACGTTTCCGCAACGATTTAAAAATGCTTCTGCAACTCTATTTCTAAACATCACATTTTTGTAAATTGTTTATTTCAAATATACTTTCGCCACCAAAAAGGTTTTTAAAGATTATTACGTTTTCAAGTAGTTAACAATTGCTTAAGTGTTTTTGGTTTTAACAAAGAGGCTGTATTTCTCAAGCAAGTTTTTAATAATCGCAAAGATGGTTTTTTTATTTTATTTTCATGTGACACACCAGATTCGGGCCTAACTTCTAGGCCGGGTTTGGGGTGTTACATTACAGTTTCTCAAAACTAATAACAACGTTCTGTTTTCTAGTCTATTAAAGTTGTTACCAAATTATTTTTGGTTAAAAAATAATAAGAGTAGTTGGTGTCATGTCAAATAAATAATCAAAATAAAATAATCTCATATAGTCAAGCAAATATTCTTTGTTCTCTAGCAACTTGTTTAACAACTTAAAAATACATTAACATGATGCATGGTTTATACATTAAAACCTTGAAAATATTTGTAATCGTCGCAATTTTAATTCTTATACACATTTTATCATGTTATCGTGGGGCCAACCATAACAACTAGTAAAAACATGGATTCCATCTAATTAATATGTAAATCTAATATTAGAAGACTCCACACATTAATAACTATTTCATTTTGTCATTATTTTAACTTAAATAAATATTTGTCAAAAGTTATTTAATCAAAATGATCTTGAGTGTATAATTATTAACTCAACACCCATCATAATATATTCTTTATTTGCGTCACTGTAGGACAATTTAAACCAGAATCATACATGATCAGTCCTCTTAAAAGAAATACCACCTAGTAAACCCACATGATAAGACTTAGTGTAGTGTGTGGCCAAGGTAAAACTGGCTCAAAGTATTATAATGCTATCACTTAGGGATCATTAATGGAATCCATTGGTTTTATTTAGGGACCTTCTCCCACTCAATATTTTAAAAAACATGCAAGGTTTTTTGTTTCCATGTATGATCCAATGCAAGTATAATCGATTGGCATTATCCTTAGCCTAAATGATATTTTATCATATATGCATGACCTACTTAATCGATTTCATCATACATTCTGTAACGACTCGGTTTCTAGTGGTATTAGAAATTTTGATTTCGGGTCCTCATTTCTGTAAATATTAAATAAATATATTTACAGAGTTATTATGAAGATTAGTTAAAATTTGGATGATCAATTTAGCTGAAATTGTGGTTAATAGGGCCTAGAGACTAAATTGTAAAGTTCAATCACTATATATTTTTAATTAGGAAAGGGCTTGGTAACTTAAATTGCAATTAACCAAAGATCCAAAATAGCAATTAAACCATGCACAAACATAAGATAGTGGACGATAATGAAACATGTGGATTAATTAAGTGAAATAAAATTTAATTAAGATAAAACCTGATTAATTAACTTAATCAAACTTTAATCCAAATATAAATAGGAAATATAAGTGGAAGGAGAGATGAAATATCATCTTCTCTAATTGGCCAAGCAAATAAAAAGAGAAGAGGATGCCATTTTCTTAGGGTTTCAAACTTTTGGCCTTTAGCTCAAGTAAGTCCCTAGCCAATTTTCTTTGATTTTTATGGTAATTGAATCATGAGAGCTTGATTTAGCTAGGCCATGTACTAATTTGTGAAACTTTTAAAGTTTTAGAAAGTTACCATTGTTAAGAATTAGATGAAATTGGTGTGAAATTGCTATAAATTAACCTTAGATTAAGAAATTGACTAAATTGTAAAGCTTAATTGTTAGTTTCGTACATTAGGGACGAAATTTAATAAAATGTAAAATTGTAATGAAATTTCAGTAGGAATAGGAAATAGGAGGTACCTAATGAGTAATTTTGAAATCGGATTTCAATCCAAAGCTTCAGATTGAAAGTTATGTTTGTCTCAGGTTTAGGGACTAAATTGAATACTTTGTAAAATATGCTTTATATTGTAATTGATTTTGATTTGAACTGAATTTTATAGTATTGTATGTTTGTGGTCTTATTTAGCTAACGTTGACACAAAACCATCGAGAGGGAAAGGAAAATCGAAAGTCATTGTCGAATAGCTCGGAAATTCAGTTTGTATTTTTATGATTCGGGAATTATTTATTTTCTTCGTGTTCATGTCATTTTGAATTATATGGTGTTGAGGTGAGTTATCAATAGTTATCTGAGCTGAATTGATATGGTTGATATTGAATATCGACATAGGGACTGAATTCAATAAAGTGGAAAATAGTATGATTAATTGATATGTGCTAATTGGTATGATATTAAGTTGAAGCATATTGTGTTTGTAACACCCCTAACTCATCTCTGTCGCTGAATTAGGGTTACAAAGCATTACCATACAAATCAGAACATTTAACTTCAACACGGAAACAATTATGCAACTTAATATAATAATAGTAAAAATACTCTTACATTGTAACACCCCCAAACCCGGCCCATTCACTACGACCGAATCTGGTTATGTCACTGGGAAAGACGGTTGGAAATCTTGACTTTTAGAATAAAACTTGAAACTTTGTTATCGCTGAAAATCGTGTCCATTTAAAATTATTAAATCATGTAAGCTTGTTTAAAACTTCCAAATTAAGACATTATTATAAGTTACTATAATATGGATCTTTTGCGAAAATATTCCTAAGTGTAGTGTAAACTTCAACATTAATAAGTAGAGTACTTTAAACCAAAGAGGCCCTTATTACATCAATAAAATCCCCAAAAATACTGATAATATAAAATACTCAAATAAAGTGAAACATTTTCTGTATGAAAATCTCCTTCGCATGGGCCACCTTGTATCCACTCCAACCCGTCCACTAATCACGACTCACCGCGATGATTAAAAAGTTGGGTGAGTCATACAGACTCTTCGGTGTGTAAGATAACCACCAAATCCACCCACATGCTTAGCCACATAGTATCCCAATTATCAAAGGCAACAAGTATATATATATATCCATTTAAACATTTACCACAATGCAGGCTTGGCCCACATTCACGTCATACTCAACTCTCGGGCTAGGCCCATTTCATAATAACCACACATCACCGGGCTTGGCCCATTTCTACGTCGCTCCCAAAACATACCTATCCACATGTCATATTGGGCTTGGCCCATTTCCATATTATTACAAAAATAATGCAACATGATTCCCAACCCAACCTAGGGTCCATCCGCTACACACCCCCTTATCCAAATTTACCACACACCAGGGGACTATCGAGTCACCCTCTCCTTTCCCTCCAAAAGGCAACCAATGCCATCCACGATGTAGCGTATAGCCAACATCAAACCACGATGGAGCACACAGCAATCCATCAAGCCACGATATGGCATAAAGCCCATATCAATCAAGGTAACCACGCGAACCAAATCGCAAAGATCCACAACGCGACCTCAGTCAGCGCCAATCCACGATGTAGCACAAAGCTGACATCAAACCACGTACTCGAAGTACACCCGCATTTCTTTTCATAACCCACCCATGCACATGCCACATAAAGTATAATCATGATCATGCATGCACATGCTTGTTAATATCCATAGACATACTCATATACAAGCAAGTAATCACTTTGTAATAGGTTCGATACTAACCTGATCCTCGCTATACCCTTTAGGGGTATATATGGCACATTTATTACTGCACTTGTTAGCAAAACACATGACACATAAAACCCGGAAACAGTGGGTTAGTTACACACCTTACTACTAGGAGTTCTAGACTCTCGATCCTCGATGCTATCGTCTAGCGAAACTACGGCTATTTGCTTAACGCTTTACTGCCGCCACACCCCGTGGCCAATCTCGCATGTGCCAGAAACTCTTCTCTTCTTGAACTTTGGAACAGGACCTTCCCTTCCCTTCTTGACTGGTTGTGGCCTCCATCAAAAAGCTTAATCAGGTAAACAGGTTAACCCCCAAAACACCACTTAAGCGTTTAATCTAAATAAATATCTCTTACCAACTCAACTTGAATTCGAACGCTACTCTATGCCACTTTGCAGAATCACGACTAAACGACCTTGCTAACCACTCCCTATTGCTCCAAATTAGAAACGACCACCACCAAGGAAGTAAGGTTCGGCTCAGGGACTTGTAACCAAAGTGAAGAGAATGTGAGAATGGATGATTCGGCAAGGCTCTTAGATAGTGTTTGGGATATTCAAAGAATGGTAGTTTTCTATGGATGGTTACGGTTTAAGCAAGGTTTAAAAAGAAAAAGGTGAGAAGGGAGAGGGATATAGGTTCATAAAAGGTTAAGCCCTCTGCTACTTTCGGCTACAAAGAAATGGCATGAAAAAGGGTTTGCTTGGACTAACTTTCGGCAATGGACAAGGGAAAATAAATACAACGAAGGAAAGAACTTTTTGGTAAGGGTGAGAAACAAATGATGAATGAAACAAGCACCTCCTCCCCTATTTATAATATTCGCCAAGCCCCAAGCCCCAAAAACAATCCTAAAATCTCTCCTAAAACACCTCCCTTCCATCCATTTTAAAAGTTTGAATAAGTCAAACTTTTACCTAGCCAATTTAAAAAAATGACCAAGTCTTCTCCACCTTTCAAGCATCCAAAAACCGCCCAGACTTCTATCCTCCTTGACGCAAAAACAAGGCCAAAATGCTACCCTTGCGAATCGAACTGAGCCCTTTCCCCTGCAAATGGCGTCACTTCTCCATGCTCTAAGTGGCGCCTCCTTGCCACTCGCCAAGCCACTCCTTATGCCAAAACTCCACCAAAAATTCTCTTAAGACCCCCTCTATCCAAGTTCTCCTTTTTAGCCCCTAAAACTAAAAATTTTCTAAGGCAACCTACCACCACCTAGGGTTCTCAGGACCCCTAAAACTTACCCAACCTCACACTGAAGTGTGCCAACACTTGAGCTAAGCACCAAAAATCTAGCCCCTAAAACTAGGGTGTTACAATTCTACCCTCCTTAAAATAATTTCGTCCTCGAAATTACTTTACTAACAAACGTCCATACAACCTATCTTACCACCTTACGCTTATGCTGCGCACTCTGATCTTACTAAGGCTATCGTACCTGCACAATCTCCAAATTCGCGCTCAAAATTCGAAACGCCACTCTTAGCAACACAGAAAGGCTAACTTATAAGCAAACAAAGTAATTAACGCAAGTACCCAAGCAAAGGAGCTTACCTAGAATCACATCCTTGGTTGACTCACTAGAACCATTCCTTCCATGACTTGAACCACGACCCTCGTCGTTTGAGGGCAATTCTTAACCGGATGTGCCTTAGATCCACACCAAAACATTCTTTACTATTTCCCCAAAGACTCTCCTGTGTGAGGTCTTCCACATCGAGCACGTAGACAATTCCGATCCATTGGTACAAGTACACTTGCGAGATTCTCGATCTTTGGTCTTTTCTCGACATTACCAAACGATGCCGATAAAATTTCAATATTTCTCTTATTCTCGTTCCTATTCTTTTCTCGGTTTCCCTTACCGTCCTCTTAACTTCTTCGGCTATACGAGCTTTCTCCACTAGCACCGCGAAGTCTCTTTCCCTCTGCGGAGCGATCAAGACTTTCGAGCTCATCTCGCAATCCGTCTTCAAACCGGACGCACCTCTCATAGTCGGTGGCCACAATTCCTTAGCATACCGACTTAGCCGCACAAACTCGCTTTGTATTCGCTATCGACTTATTTCCTTGCACCGCATTTAGAAACGCCTTCCTTTGCGCATCTAAGTAGCTTGCTCCAACGTATTTTCCTTCAAACTTTTCCTTAAAGTAGTCCCAATCCAATCGATCTGCCGATACACCTTGTTTGACGGTGAGCCACCAACGATAAGCTTCATCCCGTAGTAGCGAAACAGCACCTTTTAGCTTTTCCTCTGGGGAACAATCCAAGTCGTCCATAATTCTCTCGACTCCTTCTAGCCAATACTCCGCTACGTTCGGGGCCACTCCAGATACTCCCCTAAAAATTTCAGCCCCGTTAGACCTAAGCCTCTCGGGCACTGACTTCCGAGCTCCATTTCCCCTACTAGCTCTTGCCACTTGCTGAAGCACGCGTAACATAGCCTGCGACACTGCGTTCTCTTCACTTATCGGATCTTGTTCCTCTACATCCACTGCTGGCGGCACTTTGCTTTCTGACCCATAGCCAGACCCTACTGGTTCCGAAGCTGTCATTCTTCCTCTACCGCGTCCCCTAGAACTCATCTCTAGCGCTTCGATTTAATCTGTTTAGAAAGTTTTATGAATTAGAAATTATTGTTTCACTGTTTTATTCACGAGCAATTTTATGCAATGAAGGTTCCGAGAGTAGTTCTTTCGATCAATCAAAGTTTCCTTCCTACCCAGGGGTAATTTCGTCATTTTCCTACAGGGGTATTTTTGGTAATTTTGCAAATCGAGAAAACATCTTTCAAAATCTGATTTAGAGCTTACAAACCCAAGGAGTAGAGTTGAAAATTTTGAAACAGGGAATTTTAAAAAAATAGCAAGACTAATTCCCTTACGGGTTTTGATAACTGGTTTAGCCTATGAACAAGTCCTCTTGGTTAAGGTGAACCGTAGCTACGCACCAGGTAGGATTCGAGTAAAGAGGAGGTGAGTCGCTAGGACTGCTTAAATACCAAGCTCTTACTGAATGCCACTCCTAGACATGCGTACAGTGGTTACCACACCTTAACTCGGTGACTTATTTCACGAGTTTTGTTTAAGAGCTTTAAGTTTTATGCATATGTTTGAGTAGTCTAATCTTAGGGTCCAACAGATCCTAGTATTCTATTCTACGAGCCCAAATAAACCCATAACAATTCATACAAACAAATCACTTCAAAAGTCCAAGTACTTACAGTGGACTTGGCCTGAGGTACAAAGTGCCATGCCAGAGTAACTCAAAACCTTTTATAAAAGCCCATTGAAAAGCCCATTTTGAAAACGTTTTTGGGCCCCAAAACCTCAAAGCCGAGTTTTGAACCGGCTCGATACAAAATCAGAACACACCCCAAACCCGCCCATTCACTACGACCGAATCTGGTTATGTCACTGGGAAAGACGGTTGGAAATCTTGACTTTTAGAATAAAACTTGAAACTTTGTTATCGCTGAAAATCGTGTCCATTTAAAATTATTAAATCATGTAAGCTTGTTTAAAACTTCCAAATTAAGACATTATTATAAGTTACTATAATATGGATCTTTTGCGAAAATATTCCTAAGTGTAGTGTAAACTTCAACATTAATAAGTAGAGTACTTTAAACCAAAGAGGCCCTTATTACATCAATAAAATCCCCAAAAATACTGATAATATAAAATACTCAAATAAAGTGAAACATTTTCTGTATGAAAATCTCCTTCTGCATGGGCCACCTTGTATCCACTCCAACCCGTCCACTAATCACGACTCACCTGCGATGATTAAAAAGTTGGGTGAGTCATACAGACTCAGTGTGTAAGATAACCACTGAAATCCACCCACATGCTTAGCCACATAGTATCCCAATTATCAAAGGCAACAAGTATATATATATATCCATTTAAACATTTACCACAATCTGGGCTTGGCCCACATTCACGTCATACTCAACTACTGGGCTAGGCCCATTTCATAATAACCACACATCAGCTGGGCTTGGCCCATTTCCACGTACGTTCCCAAAACATACCTATCCACATGTCATATTGGGCTTGGCCCATTTCCATATTATTAAAAAAATAATGCAACATGATTCCCAACCCAACCTAGGGTCCATCCGCTACACACCCCCTTATCCAGCCTACCACACACCAGGGGACTATCGAGTCACCCTCTCCTTTTCCCTCCAAAAAGGCAACCAATGCCATCTTTCGGGCCCAGGGGGTGGGGTAGGGTAGGGTAGGATAGGGTCTGGTTTGGGGCGATGTAGCGTATAGCCAACATCAAACCACGATGGAGCACACAGCAATCCATCAAGCCACGATATGGCATAAAGCCCATATCAATCAAGGTAACCACGCGAACCAAATCGCAAAGATCCACAACGCGACCTCAGTCAGCGCCAATCCACGATGTAGCACAAAGCTGACATCAAACCACGTACTCGAAGTACACCCGTACCTTCTTTTCATAACCCACCCATGCACATGCCACATAAAGTATAATCATGATCATGCATGCACATGCTTGTTAATATCCATAGACATACTCATATACAAGCAAGTAATCACTTTGTAATAGGTTCGATACTAACCTGATCCTCGCTATACCCTTTAGGGGTATATATGGCACATTTATTACTGCACTTGTTAGCAAAACACATGACACATAAAACCCGGAAACAGTGGGTTAGTTACACACCTTACTACTAGGAGTTCTAGACTCTCGATCCTCGATGCTATCGTCTAGCGAAACTACGGCTATTTGCTTAACGCTTTCTGCTGCTGGCCCACACCCTGGTGGCCAATCTCGTACAGCAGAAACCGCTCTCTTCTTGAACTTTGGAACAGGGACCTTCCCTTTCCCTTCTTGACTGGTTGTGGCCTCCATCAAAAGCTTAATCAGTAAATGAGTTAACCCCAAAACACCACTTAAGCGTTTAATCTAAATAAATATCTCTTACCAACTCAACTTGAATTCGAACGCTACTCTATGCCACTTGCAATCGCCGACTAAACGACCTTGCTAACCACTCCCTATTGCTCCAAATTTAGAAACGACCACCACCAAGGAAGTAAGGTTCGGCTCGGGGACTTGTAACCAAAGTGAAGAGAATGTGAGAATGGATGATTCGGCAAGGCTCTTAGATAGTGTTTGGGATATTCAAAGAATGGTAGTTTTCTATGGATGGTTACGGTTTAAGCAAGGTTTAAAAAGAAAAAGGTGAGAAGGGAGAGGGATATAGGTTCATAAAAGGTTAAGCCCTCTCGCTACTTTCTGGCTACAAAGAAATGGCATGAAAAAGGGGTTTGCTTGGACTAACTTTCGGCAATGGACAAGGGAAAATAAATACAACGAAGGAAAGAACTTTTTGTAAGGGTGAGAAACAAATGATGAATGAAACAAGCACCTCCTCCCCTATTTATAATATTCGGCCAAGCCCCAAGCCCCAAAAACAATCCTAAAATCTCTCCTAAAACACCTCCCTTCCATCCATTTTAAAAGTTTGAATAAGTCAAACTTTTACCTAGCCAAATTTAAAAAAAAATGACCAAGTCTTCTCCACCTTTCAAGCATCCAAAAACCGCCCAGCTTCTATCCTCCTTGACGCAAAAACAAGGCCAAAATGCTACCCTTTGCGAATCGAACCCGAGCCCTTCCCCCTCACAAATGGCGCCACTTCTCCATGCTCTAAGTGGCGCCTCCTTGCCACTCTGCCAAGCCACTCCTTATGCCAAAACTCCACCAAAAATTCTCTTAAGACCCCCTCTATCCAAGTTCTCCTTTTTAGCCCCTAAAACTAAAAATTTTCTAAGGCAACCTACCACCACCTAGGGTTCTCAGGACCCCTAAAACTTACCCAACCTCACACTGAAGTGTGCCAACACTTGAGCTAAGCACCAAAAATCTAGCCCCTAAAACTAGGGTGTTACATACATGGCTTAAATTGAGCCGTCGGGGTCCTAAAAATAACTTGGGAACAATCAGGGACCAATTTGAAATAAAATAAAAAGATTTGGAAAAAAAGTTTGAAAACAGGAAAATAGGGGTCACACGGCCGTGTGACATAGCCCAGACCGTGTGAGCATTCGAAGTATGGACACACGGTCGTGCCCCAACCCGTGTGTCCATCCATGTGGAATTTAAAATAAGGCCACACGGCCGTGTCGCATGTCGTGTGCCAAAATGTGTTACATACTGACTTGAAACACACTACCATATGAGGTGACTGTGTGGCAGCCGTATGCTTCACAAACTACCCCTAAAACAAGTCATTTCATATACTAATTCTTGTACACCAAGCCAATCCAATCCCACAAGCATTCATATAACTAAAACACATTAAAACACACTTCAAGCATACCAAATCAACCGTTCTATAAGATCTAACCAATATGCCAATGAGGGCACCACAATCCACATATCAACTTAACTCAATTCAGTATCTTAAGATCATATCTTAAACCTATAGAAATCATGCCAAATAACCATTCCAAAAACATGTCATTCTACCATATGATATCTTCTATAAATAAAGCATGCATAAGGGCCCAACCACACATATTTACACCATTATTTACATGCCAACAACTAACAACATTGTTCACAACAAGCTTGGCACAACTCAAAACAAACTAAATCACTAGAATGACCTTATAACCTTATTACATGCCAAAACACACCTATATCATTTAATCTACATGTCTATCCAATGTACCCTCATTGGTACCACAAATTAACATCCAAATCAACTCAAACTCAATGCCATAAATTCATATCTTAAACTTACATCACACATCTATCATTTAACTACTTCATTCACACTTCAATGAACCAAAAGCTATCTAAATCACAAGGCATTCACAAGTGACTAAAACCCATACTTATATATACATTTATAAGCCCACATCAAGGCATATAGGAAAATAAACTTAAATCGCATCATATTGGAAAATAACAAAAATAAACTCCTATTACATATCATTTATAATCGTTAACCAAAACAACCAAAACTACCAATATGACAAATGGATAGTGTGATGGTGCTCTGACAAATTCCAACTGTACGATTTTTTCGATGACCTACAAGACAGAGAAAACAACTATGTAAGCAACTAGTGCTTAGTATGCTCATATAATGAAAAGTTAAACTTACCAAACACAAAACTATTAAACCATTAAACATTGCTCATTAGATCATATGAATATTCTTATTTCCTATCCACATCACTTCACATAATTAGTAGATACATTTAAGGACATATCAACCAATGAAACATGACACATATCATGTAAAAGATTTCAATATATAAATCATCCATCATATAATCCATTTGTTATCTTTTTCCTTCCAATTATACATATTACATTTTTCTTTCCATATTCTCAATAATGTAGCTCATTTCATATACGTAACTTTTCATTTTAAACCTTAATTACTCATTGAACCAAATGAAACACCATCGAATACTTAGAAAATACTCATATAACCATTTAATTCTCTAAACACACCACAAACATAAATAGATAGCATATTTATAGACATATGAAACATATAATTACACCAAGGCATTAATGTTCATTATCAAACTATACTAATCAAAATATTCATATCATTTTCATACTTATGATACATATCTCACATGGAACATGTTACCTGAATAGTGAATGGTTGAAGGATGATATATCGACTTTTCATTGATATCCTTTTCGACCTTTTTGTTTGTTATCCTTTCGGATGACATCCTGTTCAACCTTTTCATTTTTTATCCTTTCGGATGACATCCTGTTCAACCTTTTCATTTGTTATCCTTTCGGATAACATCCTTTTCAATCTTTTCATTGATTCGAAAATACTGAATATAATGCCATAGTATCTTTCAACCATAGTCTTTTCTTTTTCGCAATTCAATAAATCTAATCACCAATTTATAGACATATATATAAATATCAGTTTTGTAACACCCCAAACCCAGCCTAGGCGTTATGGTCGAATCTAGCGATGTCACATGGAAGGGATTTTGAAAACGGAGCTAACTCGATAAAAACCTTAAACATATAAACCTTTAATTTCTTTCATAAAATTTCAAACATATATTCAATTCGTCGACTTGCCCTAAAACATATCAATTTAGCGAAAGCTTAGGAAAATCGTCTTGTTTAAGAAAAATAGTTCGCATTTTTAGAAAACCCTTGCTTTTGGTAAAATCCGTGTTATGTCACCTTTTACAGTTATAAAATCATAAAATCGCAGTCTAACCCAATTTAAAGTAAAACAGTCCATAAAGTCCAAATTACATAAAACAAACCCAGAATAAGCCAGAACATATAAATTTAGTTATAACTACAACCAGTTCAAACATGTGGTCACCGAGGGGCTCCGCAGCACTGATCCGCCTAAGACTGTGGATTACCTGTACAGTATAAACAGAAAGGGGTGAGTTTACGTAAACTCAATGTGTAACCCCACAGAATTAAGCATGCACACAAACAGAATATCAGAATCAGTTAGATAAAGAATCGGGCTTAAGCCCATTACAGATACAGATACAGATATGCAGATCAGAATCAGAAATCAAATATCCTACCCCCATCCTCTACACACTATATTCGACCATCCCTACACACCAGGTGGGGTTTAAAACACCCACCCAGCCCTACACACCATATTGTACCGATACGATACATAACAGATTAAGTGCAGCCAAGCTGCCAGAATATAGGCGATAAACGCCTTTCAGAACACTTCCTCCATATATATATATCATCCCAACCCCAATATCAGATAAAGACTATTCAGTTTCATACATATAGATTAACCCTGCTCACATGCTTACATACAGATATAACATGCATATACTATCATGCTCAGTATAGAATATTAGTCAAACAGATCCTACAGTTTAGTGTTTTGTTAGCCCTTACCGACCTTACAGTGGGCCCACAATCACTTGGGACGACCCATGCAACCCTAGGGAAAAATTTAGATAAATGGGCCCACATGCTCGTGTGGCCCACACGCCCAGATTGGCCTTGCCCGTGTGGATCACACGGCCTTGCCCAGTTATCACACGCCCGTGTGGCGTAGCCGTGTGGGCCCACACGCCCAATCTGGTCTAGCCCGTGTGGCTCACACAGCCACACCCTGGCCATCACACGGCCGTGTCTTGCGCACGGCCTGGCCTTCATCGATCACACGGCCGTGTCATCGCACACGGCCTACCACATGGCCTACCACACGGCCGTGTGGCGTCGACAAATTACGATTTCAGCTTTTGTCGAATCCTGTTTTTCTATGTTTTGGGTACACACCTGGTACTGTTTCGCAACAAAAATACTCCCGAGCCACACAACACCTAAAAATGACATCAAAACTCCCTAAAGTCTGTTCCAAACCTTACTTTAATTGTAGTAAAAAACCGATAATTGGTGAACTCGAGTGTTCAACACTTACCTAACAAAACCAATGATTTCGGCTATAATCCCGCAAAAGAAGAGTCCCGATCCTCATGATTGGTTGCTTCCAAAACCCAAATATCAATCTAACGTAAAGAAAGAAGATCATTCCTAATAATTGACTCAAGAACGAGCGAAATTCCCTACCTTTACCTACCCTAACACACGAAGAGTCAAAGGAACAAAAATTCACGACTTGAAAGAACAGATTTTTAACAGAGTAACGAGAAAGAAAAGAATTTTTTTGAATGGGATGAAGTCATAAAAAAAGTCAGAGATTATTGTGAGGGAAAAACCGAAATTGGTTTTGAAAAACCACCAATAATATCAGATAACTACCCAAATCCCTCAAATTACTCTCCACTAATCCACTACTCAACCTCCTCGGAATTCCTGTTTGACCGAAACTCTCAGTCAAACAAGGAAAAATAAACTCCCACGCTCGTGCAGGGATTCGAACACAGAACCTCCACACAACACACAAACTCCCTTACAACTTGAACCAGCAGGCTCATTCTGATATGGTTTTACAAATAATTTAATATAAGCCCACTGAGCAAGGATAAGGCTCTATTCCAAAAATAACCAAAATTGCAAAAGGTAGGACTTGAACTTGGGACCTCTTACACACACCCAGAACACTTAACCACTGAGGCAGATACACAATTGTATCAAAATTTTATAGAAGCAGACATAAAAATTTTGGGGCGTTACAACTCTACCCCCTAAAAGAAATTTCGACCTCGAAATTTACTTGATCAGAATAGATGAGGATACTGCTGACGCATTTGAATCCTCAGGTTCCCACGTGGCCTCCTCAGTGCCATGATTCCGCCACAAAACCTTCACTAATGGTATAGACTTCCTCTTCAGAACCTTAACATCTCGATCCAAAATTTGAATCGGCTCCTCCTCAAAAGTCAAGTCTGGCCTAACCTCGATCTCCTCAACTGAGACAACATGGGATGGGTCAGATCGGTATCGTCTCAGCATCGAGACGTGGAAGACGTCATGGATACGGTCCAACTCTGGAGGTAACTCCAACTGATAAGCGACCAGTCCCACAAGTTTCAAAATCTGATACTGTCCAATGAATCTAGGGCTCAACTTATCCTTATGACCGAACCTCAGAACTTTCTTCCACGGATAAACCTTAACAAAGATGAAGTCCCCCACAGAGTACTCAATATCTCGCCTCTTCAGATCTACATAAGATTTCTGTCTGTCAGACGTCGCCTTCAGATGATCCTGAATCAGTCTAACCTTATCTTCGGTCTCAGAAACTAGCTCAAGACCCAACACCCGACGTTCACCTAACTCAGCCCAACACAAAAGAGTACGACACTTACGACCATACAGAGCCTCGTAAGGTGCCATCTGAATACTAGATTGGAAACTGTTATTGTAGGTGAACTCAGCTAGCGTGAGATAATCCTCCCAACTGCCTCAGAAATTTATCACACAGCTCCTGAGCATATCCTCCAATATCTAAATCACCCTCTCAGATTGACCATCTGTCTGAGGATGGAACGTAGTACTGAAGTCCAATCTCGACCCCAAAACTTCATGTAACTTCTTCCAGAACCGAGACTTGACACGAGGATCTCTGTCAGAAATAATTGACACTGAAACCCCATGCAGTCTAACTATCTCGGAAATATACAACTTTGCTAACTTCTGCAGAGAATAATCAGTTCGAACTGGAATGAAGTGAGCAGACTTGGTCAATCGATCCACGATGACCCAAACAGAATCCTTCTTAGTGGGTGTCAAGGGCAACCCACTAACGAAGTCCATAGTCACACGTTCCCATTTCCATAAGGGAATCTTGACGGGTTATAGCAAACCCGAAGGTAACTGATGCTCAGCCATAACCTGCTGACAAGTCAAACAGCATGCTACGAAATTGGTAACCTCACACTTCAACCCCGGCCACCAGTACAGTTCATAGAGATCTCGATACATCTTATTGTCGTCGGGATGCATAGCATAAGGGCTACTATGTACCTCCCTCAGAATAGACTGCCTCAGATCAGAATCACTCGGCACACAGATCCGTCCTCAAAAACACAACACACCATCACTGTTTAACCCAAAATCGGTAGTAGTACCACTCTCAATCTGTTGAAACCTCAAGCTCAGAGACTCATCCCCTAACTGCTTATCCCAAATCTACTCAATCCTAGTCAGCTTAACTTACAACTCGGCCAAAAAACTCCCATCATCGAACAGACTAAGGCGTGCAAACATCACCCTCAAATCAGACATCACCCTATGACTTAGAGCATCAGCCACCATATTGGCCTTACCAGGATGATACTCTATCGTGCAGTCGTAATCCTTTAGCAGCTCAATCCATCGACGCTATCTAAGGTTCAACTCCTTCTGAGTAAGGAGATACTTTAGACTCTTATGATCAGTGTAGATGATACACCTCTCACCATACAGATAATGTCTCCAGATTTTTAACGCAAAGACCACTGCAGCCAACTCGAGATCATGCGTAGGATAGTTCCCATCGTGTGTCTTAAGCTGACGGGACGCATAATCCACAACCTTACCATCCTGTATCAGAATGCAACCTAAACCAATGTGTGAAGCATCACTGTACACTAGAAACTCCTTTCCAGACTCAGGTTGTATCAAAACAGGAGCCTGAGTCAGAACAGCCTTGAGCTTTTCAAAGCTCTCTTACTGTGTATCAGTCTAAAAAAAGGAACACCCTTACGCAGAAGCTTAGTAAGAGGAGCTGCAATCAAAGAGAACCCATCGATAAACCGCCGATAATATCCCGCCAAATCCAGAAAGCTACGTATCTCAGATACGTTCTTAGGTTGTTTCCAATCCAGCACAGCCTCAATCTTTTGAGGGTTAACACGAATCCCCTCAGCAGAAACCACATGCCCTAAAAAGGTTACCTCTCGCAACCAGAATTTACACTTACTCAGCTTAGCGTAGGGCTACTTTTCTCGAAGAATCTGGAGTACCACTCTAATATACTCGTCATGCTCATTCTTAGTCTTAGAGTAAACCAGAATGTCGTCGATGAAGACTATGACAAACTGATCCAGATAGGGCTAAAATACTCAATTCATCAAATCCATGAATGCGGCCGGAGCATTCGTCAACCCAAAAGGTATAACTAGGAACTCGTAATGCCCATACCGAGTCCTAAATGCCGTCTTATGTACATCAGCCTCCTTAACCCTCAACTGATGATACCCAGAACGAAGATCAATCTTTGAAAATACTGAAGCCTCTCTAAACTGATCAAACAAGTCGTCAATCCTTGGAAGCGGATACTTATTCTTCACAGTCAACTTGTTCAGCTGGCGATAATCGATACACATCCTCATGGTCCCATCCTTCTTGACAAACAGAACTGGTGCTCCCCATGGAGACTGATCGTTGATTTCAGAGTTTTGAATTTATAATGATCGAACCTGGAACTAACTATAACAACGATTGAGGCAAGTGCACCTATCGAACAGTAGTATAGCTTAGGCAAGACCGGATTGTCGAACCGAAAGGAACCAAAAGTACTAATACTAACTTTCTTTTTATTATCTAGCCTAAAATAAGTGAAGTTGTTTATTAATCTAAATTAATTAACTACTAAACTAAAGACTCTAAGACAAAGAAGAATGAATTTGGAAAATAACTTGGGAAAAACTCAGTTGATTTAGATGATACCCTAGGAAGAATCTACCTAGACTTCACTTGTTATCTGATATGGTTTTACAAATAATTTAATATAAGCCCACTAAGCAAGGATAAGGCTCAATTCCAGAAATAACCAAAATTGCTAAAGGTAGGACTTGAACTTGGGACCTTTCACACACACCCAGAACACTTAACCACTGAGGCAGATACACAATTGTATCAAAATTTTACAGAAGCATACATAAGAAATTTGGGGCGTTACAAGTTTACTTATAGAAATCAAATAAATTAAGTTAATTAAATAACGAACTTACTTCAACTAACATGGTTGCAAAAATAAAGCCGATTACTAATCCAAAATCTTAACTTTTCCTCGATTTAACTATGATTGTCTTGTTTCTAGATCTATATATAATAATTTTATTCAGTTAAGCCATTTTCAGCACGTAAATAATCAATTTTTCACAATTTAACCTTTCCATAAAAATTTACAAAATTACCCCTAACATTTTACCATTTTTATAATTTAGTCCTTATACTTGAAACTTGCAATTTAACCATTTTTAACCACCATTCATGCTAGCCAACTTTACTAGGAATACATTACAGCCATATTTCCATCATTTCAAAATATTTCCATGAAATTTTACTATTTAAACAATTTAGTCATTGAATATTTAAAATCGCTAAAAATCTTTTTATAAAATAGTCCTATTTAGTTTTCAAACTTATAAATCTATCATCAAACTTTAAAAACATCACAAACTCTTTAATGGAAATTTTTAAAATCTTTAACAATTTTGCAATCGGAGATACGGGTTAACTAGACCTAGTTGCAACGATATCAAAAACATAAAAATTACTAAAAAACGGACCTCAAAATCTCACTCATGCATTGATGGAAGCTTAGTCGAACTTTCCTTTCCCTAAAAATGGTGCTTCATCGGTTGGAGAAGAAGACATAAAGCAAAAATATGTTTTGCTTTGTTTTATTTATTTTTAACTTAAGTTTCCTTTAATTTTAATTTTTTTTCTTATAAAGATATAACATATAACTTAATTAAATAATCACTAACTGCATTTAATTATGACATATTTTCCACTTAAACCCTCATAACTTTATGGATTTAGCCATTTGACTCCTTTAACTATTAGATACTAACTATTACAACTTTCACGATTTAGTCCTTTTAATTATTTAAATATTTAAACATTAAAATTTCTTAACCAAATTTTAGTATGACCCTAAAAACACTCCGAAAATATTTAATAAAATATTTATGGGCTCGGTTTATAGAAACGAGGTCCCAACACCTCCATCTCTTAAACCACTCGACTTTTAGGATATACCACTTGAACCTAATATTCATTCAAATAACATAAATTATCAAATCAAATTTTATTATCTTACTATATTTGACTCGTAAATATTAAAAAATAATATTTACGGACTCACTCATCAGATTTATGGCTCTGAAACTACTATTTCTAACACTACTGAAAAATGGGCTATACAGTGTTATATGATAAATTGACGATCTGATGATAAATTGAGAATGAAAGAATGTTAATTGAACTATATTTAATGAATTGGAATTTGATTACCCTACTAGTTGTTTGGATCGAGTTGGATATAGTTTGCATGCCCTAGGGTCAGATTATTGATTAAAACCCATCATTGTCGAGCAAGCCGGGGTAGTAGATTGTACGTATTGAGTCATCATTTCTGGGTGACCTTGGGTGGCAGATTAATTCAATTGAGAAAATCATCGTTGTCGGGCAATCAGGGTGGCAGTATATACATGTATAGCGTCATCATTATTGAGCAACCTAGGGTGACGGCTCCGCATATTTTTTCTAAGTTTGTGTCTGGTTAATAGGGTTATAAACATATGAATTGGCTAAATAGTATGTGAAATGGTAAAGAAAATGGAAATGTGATATGTAATATAATGCAAAAGAATAAAAAATGAGCCTTAGAGGCCGAATGCGAATGAGAGAACCAATAGGCTCGGAAATAGTTAAAAATCATGCATGAATTTCAATATGTATATGCAAATGTTGGTGCTATGTTATCATTTGGTGTGTTATTAAGAAAAGAAATGGTATTTTAATTGTTGAATAGCATAAATGGTGTGTTTTGGTACTTATGTGATGATTTGAAGTATGACATGAACGTAAGTAAGTTATGTGATAATGGTAGCTATGACATGAATAGGTGTAAATTGGTTTAATGGATATCTATTTGGGAGTGAAAGGATTTGACATGTAACATCGCGAAATTGGGCCTAGTAGGATTGGGCCCAATGGGCCTTGTTTTTAAATTTTTGAGAACGGCATTAATGCAAGTTAGACTTATTAGGTAAGTTATTTTGGAAGGTTAGAGGGCTTCTATGAAGTCCCGGGATCAAATATTAGCTTTGGGGAAATTTTGGTTTTAGGTGAAAAAAAAACCCTGGAAGTTGGCAGGTAGGCCTTAAGAATAAAATGTGGGGAAAAATGACACAAGTGGAGTGTGTGGTGTAGTGGCAAAGTGACGCCACATAAGAGGCAAGGGAGTGACGCCACAAGGAAGGAAGGAGGTCCAAGGTTCAAGTCTTGGCTTTTGCATTTTGGTTTTCTTTTTACTTGGACCTCAGAATTTGGCTATAGATTTATATTTAGTTGCGCATGGTTTAAGACACAAGAGGAGCTTGTGGCCAAGTGGCTAGCAGCGTGGATTATGTTGCAAGGGAGCCTGGGTTCGAATCTCATGAGAAGCAAGGGAGTATTTATTTTGCGGTCTGGACGGGAAGAGTTTCAGTTGAATTTAAACTCTACTGACGAAGGGATCCCACATCGGAAAGATACAAAGAAGGAAGGTGAAGAGCTAGCTATATAAAGAGCATTCCAGGAGGAGGGTTGACACACCTTGGAAGGCGTTTGGGCACAGGAGTGGTCAGAGCGCGGATTAACACTAGAGTCCTATCAGGTGTGTAACTCTCTCTACTCTAGTTGTAGAGCGGCAAATGCCGAAGTGCCGGTCACGGCAATAGTAGCCACACGAGCGTGCGAGCGCACGTGTGGGGCTTCGACGCGATAGTTGAGGCCATAAGTAGTATTCTTGTGGGTTGGGGCTGCTTGGGCCGCGATGGGCCGAAGTGGGCCCAATGGGCCCGTGGGCCCTTATGAGTAAATTGTGCGATTGTGTAGTATATAGTGAACTAGACTAGGTGGAACTTATATACATGGCTAGATTTATGCTAGGTGGGCCACACGAGCGTGTGGGCCCGAATGGGCCGGAATCGAGTTTTAGGCCCAATCGTCCGGTACGACCGGAAATGGTAGCTGAGTTGCTCGGGGTGACATTTGGGCCTTTGGGAAAGGCCATTGTAGGTGCAAAATTACCAATATACCCTTGGTGGGTAAATTACGAAAATGCCCTTGGTAGGTAAAATTACGGTTATACCCTTATAGGTTGATTAGGGTGATTATGTTGTTTTATGTCTATCTGATTATGATGGTAATTCATGTTATACTTATATTTGATATATGTCTAGCATACATGACATACTGCATACACGAATTATTATGTCATATTGCATGGGTATGATGAGAGGAGGGGGAATATGATATCCGTGTCTTTGGGACACTTTGTGTCTTTGGGACACCGGAGGTTTGGCACCTCCAGGTGGTTTGGTACCACAGCTGATTTTGTGACTTCGGTCACCAAAGATTTGGTATCACATTTGTGTCTTTGGGACACCGAGGGTTTGGCACCTCATTGCGACTCGTCCCTGTGGTTAACACCACCGTGGGTTGGCCCCACTTTGAGATATGGGATCGTCTCGCTAGTGATTTGGTATCACACGATGGGTTGGCCCCATCATCGGATTTGTGGATCACGGTCACCAAAGTGATTTGGTATCACACCTTGTGTCTTTGGGACACCGGAGGTTTGGCACCTCATTGCGACTCGTCCTCGTGGTTAACACCACCGTGGGTTGGCCCCACTTTGAGATATGGGATCGTCTCGCTAGTGATTTGGTATCACACGATGGGTTGGCCCCATCATTGGATTATTCGTGACTTTGGGTCACCAAAGTGGTTTGGCACCACACTTATGGATATCGTGACTTTGGGTCACCGGTGGTTTTGGCACCACCAAAGGGTTTGGTACCACACGGGGTAGAGAAAAGGCGATATGGATGGTTAGGATCGGGTTGCATTAATCATGTTGCTACGTATGATGTGTGTTAGCATGTTGTTTCATCGGGAGCGGGATTTATGCACCGAGAGTCATTCGACTCACCCTCTCCTTTGACATTTCAGTGACATTTAGACGCGACATGGAGCCGGATGGACTCGAGGTGCTCATGCCACGCTTAATAAAGTTTTACTCAGACTTTATAAATTTGGGTACTTTTGCTTGTTTTTTTTATTATTTGGGTTTGGTTTTGGATTGTAAAAGGCCTTTAATTTATGTTTTATGATGTTTATGCTTTAAATAGACTTTAATATGCCTTAACAAAATAAGTGGGTTGAAATTTTACTAAAATTTGGAAAGACAATGATTTAAAAACTATAACGCAAAGTGTTTTAAACTATACCATCGGGTATCTCACCATGACTTGCATTAGAAACTATTTGAATAATGAAATGGAATAAACTCGTTTTAATTACATCTTTTGGTTAAGCTTTCAAATTTGGGTTTTCTGAATACACCACCTGATTTCAAACAAGCCTACTCAAATTTTCTTCAAATACACCAGATAGTGAAGTGTTTACATCCTGCTTTTAAACGAAAAACCTAAACCTCTCAAGTACGTTTTCCCCGTAACATACCAGATTCGGTCGTGGTGCATTGACCGGGTTTGGGGTGTCACAATTATGGTATCAGAGCCTAGGTTCAAAAACTCGGCTGTGGGTTTGGGTTCAAAAAAATGTTTCCAAAAGATGGTTTGGAAAATGGTTTAGAAAAATATATATCTGTTCTTTTTGTTGAGATATGGCACCCGAGTCTCCGGCACCAATCCGTACTGTAAGTTTCCTGATACTTTGCTTTGTTATATGCTGTATTTTGAAGATCTATTCTGTGTGTTTGGGTTGGATGTGATGTTCGGATATAGAGTTGATTGCGCATCTGAAATATTTTTCTCGCTTTAATGGTTAGGTGTTTTTAAGTATGTGTAGGATTTCTAAATTCTAGTTAAAAGTATATTAGGGTTATTGGAATCGTGAGTGCGCAGCGTGAGCCACAGCGTTGTAGGTTAGGTGGTACGAATGTTCTGTAGTTGGAAATTTCGAGGACGAAATTTCTTTAAGGAGGGTAGATTTGTAACATCCCAAATTGGGCCTAGTAGGATTGGGCCCAATGGGCCTTGTTTTTAAATTTTTGAGAACGGCATTAATGCAAGTTAGACTTATTAGGTAAGTTATTTTGGAAGGTTAGAGGGCTTCTATGAAGTCCCGGGATCAAATATTAGCTTTGGGGAAATTTTGGTTTTAGGTGAAAAAAAACCTTGGAAGTTGGCGTGTAGGGCTTAAGAATAAAATGTGGGAAAAATGACACAAGTGGAGTGTGTGGTGTAGTGGCAAAGTGACGCCACATAAGAGGCAAGGGAGTGACGCCACACAAGGAAGGAAGGAGGTCCAAGGTTCAAGTCTTGGCTTTTGCATTTTGGTTTTCTTTTTACTTGGACCTCGAATTTGGCTATAGATTTATATTTAGTTGCGCATGGTTTAAGACACAAGAGGAGCTTGTGGCCAAGTGGCTAGCAGTGTGGATTATGTTGCAAGGGAGCACAGGTTCGAATCTCATGAGAAGCAAGGAATATTTATTTTGCGATGCAGACGGGAAGAGTTTCATTGAATTTAAACTCTCTCGACGAAGGGGATCCCACATCGGAAAGATACAAAGAAGGAAGGTGAAGAGCTAGCTATATAAAGAGCATTCCAGAGGAGGGTTGACACACCTTGGAAGGCGTTTGGGCACAGGAGTGGTCGAGGCGCGGATTAACACCGAGTCCTATCGGTGTGTAACTCTCTCTACTCTAGTTGTAGAGCGGCAAATGCCGAAGTGCGGTCCACGGCAATAGTAGCCACACGAGCGCGCGAGCGCACGTGTGGGGCTTCGACGCGATAGTTGAGGCCATAAGTAGTATTCTTGTGGGTTGGGGCTACTTGGGCGCGATGGGCGAGGTGGGCCCAATGGGCCGTGGGCCCTTATGAGTAAATTGTGCGATTGTGTAGTATATAGTGAACTAGACTAGGTGGAACTTATATACATGGCTAGATTTATGCTAGGTGGGCCACACGAGTGTGGGCCCGAATGGGCCTAATCGAGTTTTAGGCCCAATCGTCCTGGGCACGACCGGAAATGGTAGCCGAGTTGCTTGGGGGGTGACATTTGGGCCTTTGGGAAAGGCCATTGTAGGTGCAAAATTACCAATATACCCTTGGTGGGTAAATTACGAAAATGCCCTTGGTAGGTAAAATTACGGTTATACCCTTAGAGGTTGATTAGGGTGATTATGTTGTTTTATGTCTATCCGATTATGATGGTAATTCATGTTATACTTATATTTGATATATGTCTAGCATACATGACATAATTTGCATACACGAATTATTATGTCATATTGCATGGGTATGATGAGAGGAGGGGGAATATGATATCCGTGTCTTTGGGACACTTTGTGTCTTTGGGACACCAGAGGTTTGGCACCTCCAAAGGTTTTGGTACCACAGCTTGATTTTGTGACTTCGGTCACCGTGATTTGGTATCACATTTGTGTCTTTGGGACACCGGAGGTTTGGCACCTCATTGCGACTCGTCCCCTCGTGGTTAACACCACCGTGGGTTGGCCCCACTTTGAGATATGGGATCGTCTGCGCTAGTGATTTGGTATCACACGATGGGTTGGCCCCATCATCGGATTTGTGATCATGCGGTCACCAAAGTGATTTGGTATCACACTTTGTGTCTTTGGGACACCGGAGGTTTTGGCACCTCATTGCGACTCGTCCTGTGGTTAACACCACCGTGGGTTGGCCCCACTTTGAGATATGGGATCGTCTGCTAGTGATTTGGTATCACACGATGGGTTGGCCCCATCATTGGATTATTCGTGACTTTGGGTCACCAGTGGTTTGGCACCACACTTATGGATATCGTGACTTTGGGTCACCAGTGGTTTGGCACCACCAGTGGTTTGGTACCACACGGGGTAGAGAAAAGGCGATATGGATGGTTAGGATCGGGTTGCATTAATCATGTTGCTACGTATGATGTGTGTTAGCATGTTGTTTCATCGGGAGCGGGATTTATGCACTGAGTCATTCGACTCACCCTCTCCTTTGACATTTCAGGTGACATTTAGACGCGGACATGGAGCCGGGATGGACTCGGGGTGCTCATGCCACGCTTAATAAAGTTTTACTCAGACTTTATAAATTTGGGTACTTTTGCTTGTTTTTTTTATTATTTGGGTTTGGTTTTGGATTGTAAAAGGCCTTTAATTTATGTTTTATGATGTTTATGCTTTAAATAGACTTTAATATGCCTTAACAAAATAAGTGGGTTGAAATTTTACTAAAATTTGGAAAGACAATGATTTAAAAACTATAACGCAAAGTGTTTTAAACTATACCATCGGGTATCTCACCATGACTTGCATTAGAAACTATTTGAATAATGAAATGGAATAAACTCGTTTTAATTACATCTTTTGGTTAAGCTTTCAAATTTGGGTTTTCTGAATACACCACCTGATTTCAAACAAGCCTACTCAAATTTTCTTCAAATACACCAGATAGTGAAGTGTTTACATCCTGCTTTTAAACGAAAAACCTAAACCTCTCAAGTACGTTTTCCCCGTAACATACCAGATTCGGTCGTGGTGCATTGACCGGGTTTGGGGTGTCACATGACATGAATGGCATAAGATTAGGTTTAAATGGAATGTGTACATACGTGTAAACTTGCATTATTTGGCATGAATCATGGATATACCACTGAGTGTATTTGCTCAGCGTACAGTTTTTTTTCTTCATGCGCATGTAAAGTATATTCTTGATAGTTTGAGCAGCTGATCCAACATCTAGAAAGTGAATTCCCTACTCAGCAATGTTTGTATACCCTCGTTTTATTTAAGTTTGACATGTACCTAGGTTGAGACAATTTTGGTATAATACTAAGTTCATATACACTTTGAATTAGAACTTTGATTTATGAAATTTGCCAATTGAATACAATATGTATATGAATTCAATATATGGTTTGAATTATTTTAAATGTTGCAATTGTCAATGGCTTTGGTGAATGGGTATGTATGTTTTAGATTTGAATGAATTACACTATATAGTTAACTTATAGGCGATATGGCATTGGGACATTGTTGAATAAAGAATTGTAGTTCATGAATTGATGCTTGAGAATTGTAAATTTTTCCTGAATTTATTAGATAAATGTGTGACATGGTTGATTTGAAATTGTAGGTCAATATTCATTAACATTTTGCAGAAATAGTTTTTCACGTAGCGATGTCTAGCATATGTCATCGCGATGAGATTAGACCACCATGTCATGACGCGACGTTGAGCATGGGTCATTAAGATGAGACCTAGTCAGTATGTTGCGTCACAATGAGTAACTCCCTAACGTCGCGACATTATAGTTTATTCCTAATTCAGGTCTTATATAAATGTTATAAATATATATATTGCGTCACAATAAAGAACTCCCTGACATCTCGTGTCCCAGGCCGTGTGATATATTTTTAACCCCTAATACAAGCCAAATCAAGCATCATTTCTTGCACACTAAGACACACCATTACTAGCTTATTTTACATGGTTAAAATCACATTCAAAACACCAAGAACATGCCAAATATTCATCCATCCGATGTCTAACCAATATGCCATCAAAAGAAACCACAATTCACACACCAATTCAATTCATTCAAAGGCACATTCCATATCTTGAACATACATCACACACACTCACACATCATTGAACTACTTCATTCACATACCCACAAGTCATAAGCCATATATTTACAAGGCATTCAAAACTGACCAAAAGACATGTATTTACCTATACATTTACAAATAAAAAACAAAACATATACGCAAGAAACATAACCACATCACATTGGCCAAATAGCATAATTAAAACTCCTATTACATGCCATTTATAACCATTACACAAAATAACCAAAAACTACCATTATAATGGATGGATAGTGTAATGACACTCCGACGAGAATTCCAACCAAATGAGTTTTTCGATGATCTACAAAACAAACAAAGCAATTATGTAAGCAACTAGTGCTTATTAAGCTCGAATAAAGAAAACTTAAACTTCCTCAAGATAAAACGATTAATTCAAACAAATATTGTTCAAAAGATCACAAGGATACTTTTCTTTCCTATCCACAACACTTCACATGGTTAGTAGATATAATTAAGAACATATCAATCCATGAACATGGAACATATCATGAAATCAATTTCAATATATAAACCATCCAACACACATTAAATTAATCCCCTTTTCAATTCATTTACACATATCATATTTTCCATTTCATAAGCTCAATGACATTTCTCATTTCAATACATACCTTTTCGTTTTAACCCTTAATTGCCAGTTGAACCAAATAGAATAACATCGGATACTCGGGAAATGCTCACACAAAGTGCCTTTACATGTAACTGTAACTGTAGCAGCCCGATTTTGGGGCTAGTCAGAATAATGGTTTCAGAATCACTAATTCGAGGCCAGAGAAATTATTTTAATATTATTTTATGTGTTATAGCATGATTATATGAGTGCATTAAAATTTTGGTGGATTAATTTTAGTGATTTCTTGATTAATTTCGAAAAAAGACTAAATCGCATAAAGTGCGAAAGTTTTGTTCTACAAGCGAAAGGTGTTAGATAGCTATGGAAAACTAAAGTAGAGGTCCTTATTGAGTAAATAGACCAATGAAATTATAGTGGCTGGACATGAATTTTTAATTCATGAAAATTGGTCAAAAGTTAGGTAGATTTTTTGTGACTTAATTGATAAAATAAAATAAAACAAAGAAAAAGTATCATATTTTCCCATCTTCTTCCTCTTCCACCGAAAATTTTAGCAAAAACAAGGGTTTTGGAAGCTTGAAATTTCAGCGACTCTTCACCCTTGCAAGTAAGTGATTTTAATGGTCATTCTTGATAATATTTGTACTTTTAGGACCCTTGTAGCTTAAGCTAACTAATGGAGGGACTATTTTGCAAAAATGGTTTAGAGTCTAGGGTTTTACCATGCGAGTATTCATGTTGTTTGCTAAAATTTTATGGAAAAAATGAATCTTGGTTGTTAGATAAACAACTTTTGTAAAAGGGGATTTCATGAAAACTCCTAAAAGGGACCGTTTTGAGAAGTTTATAAAATAGGTGGTAAATGTGTGAAATAATAGAAATTGTGAGCTACTACAAGTATAAATTAGATTCGGCTAGGCTTGGTTAATGAAGAAATTTGATGAAAATCGTTTTACGAGCCTATGGGCAAAATCGTAATTATGTGAAAGTCTAAGGGCAAAACGGTAATTTTGCCAAAGTAGGAATTTTAGAATGTCTTGATTAATGTGGTGATTAAATAATTAAATTTTTTCATTATAGATCAAGAAAAACGGAGTCCGGACCTAGACCGGGGGAAAACCAAGCTATTGGACTAAATCAAACTAGTCGCCCATAATTTGTATACCGAGGTAAGTTATACGTAAATAATACAACTCTATTGTTATTATGCATTAAACAATTGATATTGCATAAAATGTTTCATTATTGTTATGAATATGTATGACGAAATTTGAGGTGGTATACTCCCGGTTGAACCTTAGGAATAGATTGGATATCCATGCCATGACATTTGGGTGATATGTGTGCTAGTGTAAGACCATGTCCGGGACATGGCATCGGCCACATTATGAGAGCCAGTGTAAGACCATGTCTAGGACATGGCATCGGTGTTGATATGTGTGCTAGTGTAAGACCATGTTTGGGACATGGCATCTGCCACATTATGTGAGCCAGTGTAAGACCATGTCTAGGACATGGCATCGGCATTGAGACGAGAGCTAGTGTAAGACCATGTCTGGGAAATGGCATCAGCCTCGACATGTGAGCCAGTGTAAGACCATGTCTGAGACATGGCATCGGCATCGTACCCTCTTGTGTGAGGCTTGTCGGGTATCCTTTGAAATTTTAATTGGTTCAACGGGTAATTCTTGGAATCCAGCTAACCTCATGCTACTACCGTTTGATGAATATTGACCAAATTCTTGGCATGGATTGGTTGACTGTTCATAACGTGTTAGTACACTGTGGTAGTAAGTTTATTGAATTGAAATGTGAAAATGGGGATATCCTTCGGGTTGAATCAGGTGAATCGGATAGCTCGCTCGCATCGATTTCCTCTATGATCACGAGAAATACATGAGAAAAGGGTATGAGTCCTATCTTGCATTTGTGTTGAATACCCAAGAGTCAGAAGTAAAGATTGAGTCAGTGCCTGTGGTATGTGAGTACCCGGATGTGTTTCCGAAAGAGTTGCCTCGATTGCCTCCAACTAGGGAAGTCGAGTTTGGTATTGAGTTGGTCCCTGCTATGGCACCTATTTTGGTTTCCCCGTATAGGATGGCACCGTTGGAGTTAAAAGAGTTGAAGGTTCAGCTACAATAGTTAACGGATAAAGGTTTTGCAAGACCGAGCCATTCTTCGTGGGGTGCTCTGGTACTTTTTGTGAAAAAGAAAGACGGGTCGATGAGGTTATGTATAGACTACAGACAGCTCAACAAGGTTACAGTTAAGAACAAGTATCCTTTGCCAAGGATCGACGATTTGTTTGGCCAATTGAAGGGAACCACATTGTTTTCTAAGATAGACCTGAGGTCCGATTATTATCAGCTGAGAGTTAAGGATCAAGATGTACCGAAAATTGCATTTTGGACGAGGTATGGCCATTATGAGTTCCTCGTCATGCCCTTTGGCTTAACGAATGCTCCTGCAGTATTTATGGATTTAAAGAACCGTATTTTTCGAATGTACTTGGATAAGTTTGTAGTTATTTTTTATTGATGACATATTAATTTATTCTCGTGATGAAAGTGAGCATGCGGAGCATTTGAGAACTGTCTTACAAACTTTAAGAGATAAGTAGTTGTATGCTAAGTTTGGGAAAAGTGAATTTTGGCTTCGAGAAGTCAGATTCTTATGACACATCGTGTCGGGTGATGGAATTAGAGTTGACCCGAGTAAGATATCGGCTATCATTGATTGGAAACCACCGAGGAATGTATCAGAGATTAGAAGCTTTTTAGCCGGATACTACAGACGGTTTATTAAAGGATTCTCCATGATTGCTACACTGATGACGAGGTTGCTACCGAAAGAAGTCAAGTTCGAATGGACAGAGAAGTGCCAACAGAGTTTTGAGAAACTAAAAGCATTGTTGACTGAAGCCCCAGTTTTAGTGCAACCAGAATCGGGAAAGGAATTTGTGGTGTATAGTGATGCATCCTTAAATGGATTGGCGTGTGTGCTTATGCAAGAAGGCAAAGTAATAGCTTATGCCTCGAGACAGCTGAAGCCACATGAGAAAAACTATCCGACACATGATTTAGAGCTGGCCGCCATAGTGTTTGCACTGAAGATCTGGAGACACCATTTGTATGGCGAGAGATGCCGAGTATTTACCGACCATAAAAGTCTAAAGTATTTGAGGACTCAAAAGGAGTTAAACCTATGGCAGTAGAGATGGTTAGATTTGATAAAGGATTATGAGTTGATAATTGACTATCACCCTGGAAAGGCGAATGTGGTCGCCGATGCTTTGAGTAGGAAGTCATTGCTTGCCTTGAGGGCTATGAATACCCAGTTGTCTGTGACTGATGATGGTTCGGTTATAGCAGAGTTAAGAGCTAGATCGGTGTTTCTGCAAGAGATTTGTAAAGCTCAAAAAAGTGATAAAGAGTTACAAGCCAAGAAAACTCAGTGCGAGACGGGTATTGAATCAGATTTTTGGATTGGTACCGACAATTATTTGATGTTCTGAGAGAGGATATGTGTACCTAAGGATGAAGAGCTTATTAAGAAGATTTTGCATGAGGCACATAGCAGTTGTATGTCTATCCATCCGGGTAGTGTGAAAATTTATAATGACTTAAAGAAAATGTATTAGTGGTCGGGAATGAAGAGAGACGTTTTAGAGTTTGTCTCTAAGTGCCTAATTTTTCAGCAAGTGAAAGCCGAACACCAGGTACCTTCGGGTTTACTCCAGCCTGTGATGGTTCCCAAATGGAAATGGGACCGTATTAGCATGGATTTTGTGTCTGGATTGCCGTTGACGCCAAGAAAGAAAGATATCGTATGGGTCGTGGTTGATAGGCTAACAAAGTCAGCTCATTTTATATCGGTGCGTACCGATTATCCACTTGAAAAATTGGCCGATTTGTATGTTTCTAAAATTGTGAGACTTCATAGGGTACCTTTATCGATCATTTCGAATAGAGATCCGAGGTTCACATCACGGTTTTGGAAAAAGTTGCAAGAAGCTTTGGGGACAAAGTTGAATTTTAGCACGGCTTTCCATCCGCAAACCGACGGTCAGTCAGAGAGAGTAATTTAGATTCTTGAAGACATGTTGTGGTGTTGTTCCTTGAATTCCAAGACAGTTGGGAAAAGTATTTGCCGCTGGTAGAGTTTGCCTACAACAATAGCCATCAGTCGAGTTTGAAAATGGTGGCATATGAGGCTTTGTATGGTCGTAAGTGCCGAACACCCTTGTATTGGACTGAACTCAGAGAGAATCAGATTCACGGGGATGACTTAGTCAAAAAGACCGAAGAGAAAGTAAAGGTAATTCGTGACTGTTTAAAGGCCGCTTCGGATAGATAGCAACCCTACGTGGATCTGAAACGAAAAGAAATTGAGTTTCAAGTCGGTGATAAGGTGTTTTTGAAAGTATCTCCGTGGAAGAAAGTCTTCAGATTCGGTAGGAAAGGCAAATTAAGTCCACGGTTTATTGGACCTTATGCGGTGACTAAGAGAATTGGACCGATAGCATACCGATTAGCTTTACCGTCCGAGTTAGAGAAGATCCATGATGTTTTCCATGTGTCCATGTTGTGCCGTTATCGTTCTGACCCTTCACACGTTATTTCACCAACAGAGGTTAAAATTCGACCCGATATGACCTATGGTGAAGAGCCGGTTAAGATTTTAGATCGAGAGGTCAAGCAATTGAGAAATAAAAGTATAGCACTAGTGAAGTACTATGGCATAGACAAGGGGTTGAAGAGGCCACATGGGAGCTCGAGGAGACTATGAGAGATCAATACCCAAACCTTTTTAACGGTAATATTTTCGGGGACAAAAATCCCTAAGGGGGGAGAATTATAACAGCCCGATTTTGGGGCTAGTCAGAACAGTGGTTTCGGAATCACTAATTCGAGGCCAGAGAAATTATTTTAATATTATTTTATGTGTTATAGCATGATTATATGAGTGCATGAAAATTTTGGTGGATTAATTTTAGTGATTTCTTGCTTAATTTCGAAAAAGGGCTAAATTGCATAAAGTGCGAAAGTTTTGTTCTACAAGCTAAAGGTGTTAGATAGTTATGGAACACTAAAGTAGAGGTCCTTATTGAGTAAATAGACCAATGAAATTATAGTGGCTAGACATGAATTTTTAATTCATGAATATTGGTCAAAGGTTAGGTAGATTTTAGGTGACTTAATTGATAAAATAAAATAAAACAAAGAAAAAGTATCATCTTTTCCCATCTTCTTCCTCTTCCACCAAAAATTTCAGCAAAAACAAGGGTTTTGGAAGCTTGAAACTTCAGCAACTCTTCACCCTTGCAAGTAAGTGATTTTAATGGTCATTCTTGATAATTTTTGTACTTTTGGGGCCCTTGTAGCTTAAGCTAACTAATGGAGGGACTATTTTGCAAAATGGTTGAGAGTCTAGGGTTTTACCATGCGAGTATTCATATTGTTTGCTGAAATTTTATGGAAAAAAATGAATCTTGGTTGTTAGATAAACAACTTTTGTAAAAGGGGATTTCATGAAAACTCCTAAAAGGGACCGTTTTGAGAAGTTTATAAAATAGGTGGTAAATGTGTGAAATAATAGAAATTGTGAGCTACTACAAGTATAAATTAGATTCGGCTAGGCTTGGTTAATGAATAAATTTGATGAAAATCGTTTTACGAGCCTAGAGGCAAAATCGTAATTATGTAAAAGTCTAAGGGGAAAACGATAATTTTGCCAAAGTAGGAATTTTGGAATGTCTTGATTAATGTGGTGATTAAATAAGTAAATTTTGTCATTATAGATCAAGAAAAACGGAGTCCGGACCTAGACCAGGGAAAAACCAAGCTATTGGACTAAATCGAACTAGTCGCCCATAATTTGTATACCGAGGTAAGTTGTACGTAAACAATACAACTCTATTGTTATTATGCATTAAAAAATTGATATTGCATAAAATGTTTCATTATTGTTATGAATATGTATGACGAAATTTGAGGTGGTATACTCCCGGTTGAACCTTAGGAATAGATTGGATATCCATGCCATGACATTTGGGTGATATGTGTGCTAGTGTAAGACCATGTCTGGGACATGACATCGGCCACATTATGAGAGCCAGTGTAAGACCATGTCTGGGACATGGCATCGGCGTTGATATGTGTGCTAGTGTAAGACCATGTTTGGGACATGGCATCGGCCACATTATGTGAGCCAGTGTAAGACCATGTCTAGGACATGGCATCGGCATTGAGACGAGAGCTAGTGTAAGACCATGTCTGGGACATGGCATCAGCCTTGACATGTGAGCCAGTGTAAGACCATGTTTGGGACATGGCATTGGCATCGTACCCTCTTGTTTGAGGCTTGTCGGGTATCCTTTGATATTTTAATTGGTTCAACGGGTAATTTAAAGCTTGTCTCAAAAGTGAGAAAAGTTACGGCTATGTTGTAAGTGATACAGGTACCTACAAGAGATTCATGAGAAATTAGCTCGATTTATTTTGTATGATTAGTAAGGATGAAAATGAGTAAGTTATGCTTTAAATCAATTGAGAATGTTGTGCTGGTTTATAATATGCTATGTGTTTAAAGAGGCATGGTTGATGTTGTTACTTATTTACATGCAACTTACTAAGCTTTATGCTTACTCCCTTTCCTTTCCATTTTCTTATAGTATCGCCAAGCTAGCTCGGGGATCAAAGGACGTCAGAGGCTCGATCACACTATCAATCTGAACATTTGGTATAGTTAGATTTATCATTTTGAGTATGGCATGTATAGGGACTTGGTCTTTTGTCAAGTGTCATATTGTTTTGGCCAAATGTGTTGGCTTGTCTTGAAGATTGATTCATTTTGTAAAAGGCCATGGATTATGGATAATACTTGATATTGATATATGTAAATGATGATGTTTTTCATGAATGTGCAATTTGCATGGTGAAGTATGTGATAAGTTTTGCATGTGAATGGAGTGTAGTGGTCTTGATGTGTGTATGTTTTGGTTGTGGCTTATGTTGGTGCAAGTATGGGTGGAAAAAAGGGCTTGGTAAATAGCCTTGTTTTTGTCCACACGGGTAGACACACGGGCGTGTGTCTAGGCCACGCCCGTGTGTGACACACGATCTGCCCCGTGGGCAGGTAGTCTGGTCGTGTGTCCCCTGCACCTTAATTTGGTAAAACAGAATGCCCACTAGTAACCACACAGGCTGAGGCACGGCCTTGTGTCTCAACCGTGTGGAATACACGGCCATAGGACATGGGCATGTGCCCAGGCCGTGTGAAGTCTGCACCTTAAATGCAAAATTAAATTCACCACACGGCCTAGCACATGGACATGTGCCTTGGCCGTGTAACCCTAAAATATTGCTGACGTCAGAAACAGAATGCCAAGTTTTTAACACACGGGCTAAGACACGGGCGTGTCATGGCCGTGTGAGGGACACGGGACATGGACATGGGCGTGTGGCAGGCCATGTGACATCCTGAATTCTCGCGAAGCACAAGTCAGGCTCGCGAACGGGCTAAGGACATGGCTATGCTAGCCACACAGCCGTGCCCCAAGTCCGCACGGGCGTGTGCCCCTATTTTCAGTGAAAATTTCTAAAGTTTGCTAAGGTTCCTGGTTTAGTCCTGAACCGCTTTTAATGTATGTTTTGGGCCTCGTAGGCTCATATTAAGGGTTTTAAGATGAAGATGGAAAAGTTTTAAATTTGAACGAACTTTTATGACCCGGAAATGTGTATTAGTATGTGTTTAAGTTAGGTAACGCCTCGTACCCTATTCTGGCATCAAACCCGGGTAAGGGGTGTTACAGTAACCGTATCAATAATGCTCACACAATATGTGAAATGGGCCTACTCACACGAGCTGTGGGTCGGGATGTTAGCTACACGATGCTACTTCCATGAGCTGTGGAGAATTCGCAACAAATGCATGACTTCAGCCATCGGTAGGACATCCAAGACCAGCAGCTGAAACCATATAATCCTTAATGACATGTCATTTGTATCCTAAGTATTCATAAGGTTCAAACGGGACCATTAAACAATCCAATTTAATTAATATCACAATTTGATCCCTAACATTGTACAATCATCAAATTAAATTATACAAAGCATCACATTTACTAACATACCATCAAAATGTCAATTAATAAGTTTAATACTTATAAGAACTTACGTCGACAAAAACAATTGTAAAAACAAAGTTGACGACTAATCCGACACTTTAGCTTTTCCTCGGTTTAGATCCGTTTGATTCGTTTCTTAATGTAAATAATAATTTCATTCAATTAAATAATTCAAATAGCTTAAAACAATTAATTCAAGCATATAACCCATTTTATTGTAAATTTACAAAATTACCCCTAACATTTTACTTATTGTATAATTTATTTCCTAAACCCGAAACTTGAAATTTAACCACTTTTAATTAAAATTCATGCTAGCCGGTTTTCCCCTAGCCTTATATCAACCCATATTTTTCCTCATTTCACACAATTACATTAAATTTTACTATTTCAACAATTAAATCTCTAAACATTATAATTCACTAAAAATCACTTAATAAAATACCTATATCTAACTATTAAATTCATGAATCTATAATTAAAGCTAAAAACACATTAGAATTATTCATAGCAATTCCCTAACTCTTAACAATTTCACAATTTAACCCCCGGGCTAGCTAACTTAAGCTAATACGAACTCAAACACATCAAATTACTAAAAATGAACCTTAAAACACACACATGCAAAGGGAGAGAGCTTGTCGAACCTCATTGGCCTCAACAATGATGTTTTCATCGGTTAGGAGAAGATGAACATAAAAAAATATAAAGTGATATGTTTGTTTATTTTATTTTAATTATAACATATAATTTAACTAAAAACAATCACTAACTGCGTATGCCTTTTGAATATGGCTTAATTGCTACTTAAACCCTTATACCTTGACCGATTTAGCCATTTAACACCTTAAACTATTAGAACTAATTTTTGCAACTTTTACGATTTAGTATTTTTTTTACTTAATTAACTATTTAAACGTTAAAATTTCTTAAACAAATTTTAACACGACCTTAAATAATACTCATAAATATTAAAATACTAACTCGCTCATCAGACTCGTGGTCTTGAAACCACTGTTTCCGGCACCATTGAAAATAGGTTGTTACAAACGTGAATTAGATTCTAAACTTTTTGTCCTTGCTCCAGCAACAAATGTAACACCTTATAGTTCGACCTAGCGATTGGATCGGGTATGGGGTGTTACACATTTAATCATACCAATATAAAAAATATCTAACAATTGAAAAATAAAAAGACTCTAACTTGACAAAGGTTCCCATGGTTCTATCTTAAGAAAAAGAAAAAAAAATGCAAGTATATTACAAAGTTTACCCCAAAGCATTCTTTGGGTCTTCAACTTCTTTGGATAGTTGACATGGCATCATTTAACCACAAGAACTCATCTTATGTTTAGCAGAACTTGTTTCTATTATAAACCAAATGTTCATGAAAAATGAATGGGACAAGATTACCCTATAAAGTCAACTTTTGTGTTTCCAGAAACCTTAAAAATTGAAACCCTAACATATAATTTCGTCAAAATTTATTATTCTTGAGTTCAAATCCAAACAAAGTCTACCTTAGTATTATATTTATTAAATTCAAAACACAAAAAAGCCACAAAGTCAAATACATTTCAAATCTGGGTCAAATAAGGAAACCTTATTCTTTTTACTTTTGAGACTGAAAAGATGTCGACTTTTCATATCCCATATATTCTGATCTTGTTTCTAAAATCTAAATTTTCCATAATTTCTGAAAATTTGGTCACATGAAAAATTTAAAGCTTTTCATCAATTGAAAATAAGAAACTAGATCAAATACATACTTGACTTCGAAGTTCCTTAGGGAAGGGTGTCGACTTTTCATTTTCTTGGTATGAGGTCTTTGTTTTTATTTTTGTTACAAGATTCTAGTCCACTTCCAACTCATAATATTTCCTAATTACAATAATTTAAAAAAATTGTAGATATGATAGTCTATAGTCTAATTACATACCCAAAAACTAATGTAATACAATCAATCTACTTTTAGTAATGTAACACCCTTTACCCCATCCGATCGCTGGACCCGAGCTTCAAGGTATTACTACAGTAATTGGAATTGAAAACTTTAAAATAAGCTATGTAACGCTCATTCATATCACAATTATAATCATATTATGACATTCAATTAAAAATATAGACTAAATCAAGCTTACGAAAGCTCATAGGTTACCCGAGCATGAATTAGGACCAAATTGAAAAGTTTTGAAAATTTGGACTTCACATTGCGACGTGCTGTAACATCCCGATTTTGGGTTTAGTCGGAATAGTGGTTTTGAGACCACAAATTAAAAGTAGAAATAATTATTTTATGAACATTTTGAGGTCTATAGCATGATTGCATGATTGTGTGAAAATTTCATGAAGAAATTTTATGCATAAAGTGTGTAACATCCTGAAAAGGGCCTATGCATTTTTGGTTTAATTATACTAAATGACATATCTTATGTGTTATGAATATATTTTGAACATTTTTGGAAACCTGAAAATGTATGGAAATGATTTGGAAATGATTCAAAATAGGAAAGTGCACATTTCTGGAAACTTGGAAATGTAAGAAAATGTCAAGTTACAGAGCCGAACGAAAATTTTTGGAAACTGAGAAATAACCTAGAAATGACGAGTTTTAAGGTTTAAAAGGGGAAATTAAGGCAAGGTGGCCTTAAAAGAAAAAGTTTGTGGAATTTGACACACAAACAGGCTTGGAAAAGTGGTCTGAAGATGCCACTTAGGGCCTATGGAAATGGCGCCATATGCAAGAGGAATGGGCCTGAGTTCGAGTCACTTGGGAAGCAAATAAAGAAGGTTTTATTTTTGCTTCCAGAAGACTGAGGTGGACGGCACATGGCTATAAATTAGGAGCTTTTATTATTTTATAAATAGTGGATAAATAAGGGATTTATTTATCATTATTTTCAAGAGATAATTGTTGGATTAAATTCTTTTAATTTGAATAAAGAAATAAAGAGGATAATAAGGGAGAAGTGATGGCCAAGTAAGGGACTTTGAGTTTAATAATTTCTGCTAAGTAAGGATAGTTGCTGAATTATCTTTTATTTTAAGTGATAATTAAAGGATAAAGTTATCAGATAGAGGAGTGGTGGCCAAGTAAGGGACTCCTTAGATGATAATTTCGGCTATAAAAGGAAGGAAGGAGGGCTACTCATCAATTTGTGCTTCCTCCTTTCTCTGCCGAATTTTTAGTGCTCTCTTCTCTTCTTTTCTTTCTTTTCTCTTGTCAAGTTGAGATTAAGTAATTGTTGGAACCTAGCCGAATATTTTCCTCTCCATTAGAAGCCATAGCCGAATCCTCCATCTTTATTCTTCCTTCTCTTTTCTTTCCAATCCATCAAAAGCCGAATCTTTGAGGGGCTTCAAGCATAGGTGCTGTCGATTTCTTCAAAAAAGGGTAAGAACAAGTTTTGATTTCTATTCTTTTCTTTTAGATTTGTCGAAATCTAGGACTAATCCCATCAATATTCTTATTTGCCGAAATTTGGAAGGATTCTTTCGGGATTTTTGCCATAGTCGACTATAAAGGAAAAGATCTTCGGGATTTGACCATCAAGGGATTTCGACAGAAGCTATAACCAGTGGATAATTTTGGGATTTAAGATCCTTAAGTGATTAGCTGATTTCAAAGGGGAAGAATACAAGTTTCCGGGATTTGATTAATTATCAAATCGGCAGCAAGGGATTTAGGATCTAAAGCGATAGATCAGTTTTTCGGGATTTAAGTGAACCGCTATGTGTATCAGGTGTGTACCCCACACTAACTTTTAATAAGATTGATGGTAATATGTAAAATATGCATGTTTATAAGAATGTGGCTAAGGTACCATAATATGGTACAAAGTACTGTGCACGTTTCCTACTCCTATTAGGATTACGAAATATGTTATATTTAACATGTGAAATATGATAAGAATGTGAATTTAAGTATGATATGCATGATATGAATAATATGGGTCATTCGGGATATATGAGAAAGGGGAAGTGAATGTGATGACTACGATCTTACTATCTGAATGTGGTGACTTCGGTCACATTATCTCGAATGTGGTAACTTCGTTTACATTATCGAATGTGGTGTCTCATGACACAATTATCCGTGGCTATGCCACGAATTTATATGGGCGATGAGCACGTCGATTGCAGCGACTGCCTTCGATGTGTGTAGCGGATGGAGGGTTGACTTAGTAGTCCCCACGGTGTGACTGGCAGGTACGGGGGTGTGTAGCGGATGGACAACTAGGTTTGGGTTTGGGAATGCATCATAACCTGTATTCTATGTTTTGAATGTGTAATATGTGATATGCCCGATTCTATTATGATTTAGTGTCGTGTACACATTGAGTCTGTTTGACTCACTCGTTGGGGAACATTTTTCAGTGATGAAAGTGATGGACCGGGACGGCAGAACTTGTGGTGGCCATGCTCAACAAAAAGTTTATATTTTTGAGGACTCTTGAATTTATTTTAGTACTTTGAATTATTTTGGGAATTATTTGATGTAATAAGGCCATAAGGCCATAGTTGAATTACTTTACACTTATTTTTATTTATTATGATTATGAATTTTATCTATTAAAATTTAATTAAAATTTCTTTTAAACTAAACCCTAAATATTTTGTCACTTAAGATAAAAGGGATTTCAATATAAAACGAACTGCTTTTCAACACAAGCCCAACCCAAAACAATATTTTTCTTAAAATCACACAAGTTTTCCTAAGAACAAAAGAATTTTGAACCAGGTTTACTTGAGAAACATACCGAATCTGGTCAAAGCTCGTGGGCGGGTTTGGGTGTTTCAGTTTGGTATCGAGCCCGCTTTTAAACTCTCGATCACAGGGGCTAAGGCCCAAAACGTTTTCAAATCGAGCCCGGATGAGTTTTATGAAAGTATTTTTGAAAATGAGCGGGTTTTCTACGGCATGGCACCTAAGTCTCCGACCCATGATCCACTGTAAGTACCCTAACCATTTGTGTGATTATGTGGTTTATGTTATGAATTATGGAAGGGTAGAAGAGGAATGGAACGTAGAATAGCATGATAGGAACTTGAACCCTAGGACTAGTTTACTCAAACACAAACACATAAGACTTAATTCCATTAAACAAACCTATGACTAAGACGCCGAGTTAGGGTGTGGTAACCATTGTACGTGTAACATCCCGAAATTGGGCCTAGTAGGATTGGGCCCAATGGGCCTTGATTTAAAATTTTTTGAGAACGGCATTAATGCAAGTTAGACTTATTAGGTAAGTTATTTTGGAAGGTTAGAGGGCTTCTATGAAGTCCCGGGATCAAATATTAGCTTTGGGGAAATTTTGGTTTTAGGTGAAAAAAAACCCTGGAAGTTGGCAAGTAGGCCTTAAGAATAAAATGTGGGGAAAAATGACACAAGTGGAGTGTGTGGTGTAGTGGCAAAGTGACGCCACTTAAGAGGCAAGGGAGTGACGCCATAAGGAAGGAAGGAGGTCCAAGGTTCAAGTCTTGGCTTTTGCATTTTGGTTTTCTTTTTACTTGGACCTCAAAATTTGGCTATAGATTTATATTTAGTTGCGCATGGTTTAAGACACAAAAGGAGCTTGTGGCCAAGTGGTTAACAGCGTGGATTATGTTGCAAGGGAGCCTGGGTTCGAATCTCATAAGAAGCAAGTGAGTATTTATTTTGCTGATGCTGACGAGAAGAGTTTCATTGAATTTAAACTCTCTCGACGAAGGGATCCCACATCGGAAAGATACAAAGAAGGAAGGTGAAGTGCTAGCTATATAAAGAGCATTCCAGAGGAGGGTTGACACACCTTGGAAGGCGTTTGGGCACAGGAGTGGTCGGAGCGCGGATTAACACTAGAGTCCTATCAGGTGTGTAACTCTCTCTACTCTAGCTGTAGAGCGGCAAATGTCGAAGTGCCGATCACGGCAATAGTAGCCACACGAGCGTGCGAAGCGCACGTGTGGGGCTTCGACGCGATAGTTGAGGCCATCGTTAGTATTCTTGTGGGTTGGGGCTACTTGGGCGCGATGGGGCCGGGGGCCCAATGGGCCCGTGGGCCCAATATAGTAAAATGTATGATGGTGTAGTATATAGTGAACTAGACTAGGTGAATCTTATATACATGGCTAGATTTGTGCTAGGTGGGCCACACGAGCGTGTGGGGCCCGAATGGGCCGAAATTGGGCTTTAGGCCCAATAGTCCATTTCGACCAGAAATGGTAGTTGGGTCACTCGGGCGACATCGGGCCTTTGGAAAGGCCATTCCAGTCTGAATTACTGAAATACCCTTAGTGGGTAAATTACAAAATATCCTGAAGGGTAAATTACCGATATGCCCTTGGTGGGTAAATTACGAAAAATGCCCTTGGTGGGTAAATTACCGATATACCCTTGGTGGGTAAATTACTTAAAATGCCCTTGGTGGGTAAATTACCAATATACCCTTGGTAGGTAAATTACGAAAATGCCCTTGGTATGTAAAATTACGGTTATACCCTTAGAGGTTGATTAGGGTGATTATGTTGTTTTATGTCTATCCGATTATGATGGTAATTCATGTTATACTTATATTTGATATATGTCTAGCATACATGACATACTGCATACACGAATTATTATGTCATATTGCATGGGTTATATGAGTGGAGGGGCGGTGATATTCGTGTCGACGGGCACCGGTGGTTTGGTACCACATTGTGACTACTGGTCACCAGAGGTTTGGCACCTCCAGAGGTTTGGCACCTCATAGCGACTCGTCCTCGTGGTTAACACCACCGTGGGTTGGCCCCACTTTTGAGATATGGGATCGCCGCCATGATTTGGTATCACACGTGGGTTGGCCCCACGATGGATTATTAGTGACTTTGAGTCACCAAAGATTTGGTATCACATTCGTGTCTCCGGACACCGCAGGTTTGGCACCTCATAGCGTCTCGTCCCGGTGGTTTGGTACCACGGTGGGTTGGCCCCACGAGATAATACAACGGGATTGATGCCGGTGATTTGGTATCACACGATGGGTTGGCCCCATCACTATTATTCGTGACTTCGAGTCACCAAAGGGTTTGGCACCACAATATTGATAAATATCGTGTCCTTGGACACCGGTGGTTTTGGCACCACCAAAGTGGTTTGGTACCACACGGGTAGAAAAAGGAGTTGCGGATGGCTAGGTTTGGGTGCATGATATGCATATTTTCATATGAAATTGTGTAAGGGCACATTGGATGGGGATTTACACACCGAGTCTCGATGACTCACCCTTTAGTTAAATTTTGCAGTAATCATTAGATCGCGGATTTGGGAGCCGAGGTGGACTCGTGGAGGCTATACATATGTTTACTCGTAAATTCATTTCTTTTATTTGGACTTATTTTTATTTGAGTTTTTGTTATGTAATAAGGCCTTGGGTATTTTATTTGGTTTCACTTTTTCAATTTGTTTATTGCTTATTATTAAATGATCAATATGGGATTTTCCTAAAATGATAATAAACCATTTCTTATTCAAAATTACTTAAACTCGATTTCTCACCACAATTATAAAGAATATGAGCTTTTAACGAATGCACGCTTTTTAGACATTCCTTTCATGTGACATGCCGATTCTGGTCGTAACGCTTTAGGCCGGGTTTGGGGTGTTACAATCGCATGTCTAGGATTGGATCCTAAGAGCACGGTACTTAAGCGATCCTAGTGACTCACCTCCTCTTCACTGGAATCCCGCACAGTGCGTAACTGGTTCACCCTAACCAAGAGGACTCGGTCATAGGCTAAACACAATGACTAAAACCCGAAAGGGAACTAGCCGTGTTTTTATAAACCCTAGTTTTAAAACTCTTAAAATTACCTTTTTAATTTGTGAGAACTATTTTTACAAAATTCTTTCAAAAATTTTTGATTTATAAAATTACAAAAATACCCCTAGTGGTAAATTACAAAATACCTTTGGTTTATGAAATTCCCAAAATACCCATAGTTCTTATCAAAATTTTCATTACTTTATAAAATGTTCAAAACCCTAATTTGCAAATTATCAAAAATACCTTGATTTGGAGAAAAATTACGAAATTGCCCTTAACTCACAAAATTACCAAAATGACCTCGATTTTCAAAATTTTTGCAACATCACCGTTTTGGAAAGTAAAATTCTCAAAAAGAACCCTCAAAGTTTTGCAAATTTTGAAATATCCCTGATTTATTAAACTTTACAAATTTACCCTGGTTAATTACTAAAATACCCCCGAGTTCCAAAATTATCGAAATACGACCGAATTTTAAAATTTTTCAAAATACCCCCGGGATTTCAAAATTACCAAAATACCCTTATTGAAAAAATCACCAAGGAACCTTATTTTGACAAATTTCAAAAATACCCCTGTAGGGAAAATGACGAAATTACCCCTGGGTAGGGAAATGGATGGAATGGCCATAAAAGTGTAGTGAATGATGTTGTGAATGAATGTGACTTCATGGAGAAATGAATGTGTCTCTGCTTATGAATGTGAATGTGACCCTCTGAATTAGAGTAGTGAACTTGAACTAAACCTTTGTGTAATCGAAAGAACTACTTCTAAATACTTTACATCATAAAATTGTTCGCGGTTAATAAGTGGAACAAAATTCTGATGCATAAAACTTTTTAATCAGATAAGTCGCGACGTTAGAAATGAGTTCTAGGGGACGTGAACTTAGAGACTGTGCCTAGAAAGTATGATGGTTCTATTAAGATCAGAGTGCGCAGCATAAGCGTAGTGCGGTGAGTTAAAATGTACGATTATTCGTTAATAAGTAATTTCGAGGACGAAATTATTTTTAAGGAGGGTAGAACTGTAACATCCTGAAAAGGGCCTATGCATTTTTGGTTTAATTGTACGAAATGACATATCTTATGTGTTATGAATATATTTTGAACATTTTTGGAAACCTGAAAATGTATGGAAATGATTTGGAAATGATTCAAAATAGGAAAGTGCACATTTCTGGAAACTTGGAAATGTAAGAAAATGTCAAGTTACAGAGCCGAACGAAAATTTTTGGAAACTTAGAAATGACCTAGAAATGACGAGTTTTAAGGTTTAAAAGGGGAAATTAAGGCAATGTGGCCTTAAAAGAAAAAGTTTGTGGAATTTGACACACAAACAGGCTTGGAAAAGTGGTCTGAATATGCCACTTAGGGCCTATGGAAATGGCGCCATAAGCAAGAGGAATGGGCCTGAGTTCGAGTCACTTGGGAAGCAAATAAAGAAGGTTTTATTTTTGCTTCCAGAAGACTGAGGTGGACGGCACATGGCTATAAATTAGGAGCTTTTATTATTTTATAAATAGTGGATAAATAAGGGATTTATTTATCATTATTTTCAAGAGATAATTGTTGGATTAAATTCTTTTAATTTGAATAAAGAAATAAAGAGGATAATAAGGGAGAAGTGATGGCCAAGTAAGGGACTTTGAGTTTAATAATTTCGGCTAAGAAAGGATAGTTGCTGAATTATCTTTTATTTTAAGTGATAATTAAAGGATAAAGTTATCAGATAGAGGAGTGGTGGCCAAGTAAGGGACTCCTTAGATGATAATTTCGTCTATAAAAGGAAGGAAGGAGGGCTACTCATCAATTTGTGCTTCCTCCTTTCTTTGCCGAATTCTTAGTGCTCTCTTCTCTTCTTTTCTTTCTTTTCTCTTGTCAAGTCGAGATTAAGTAATTGTTGGAACCTAGCCGAATATTTTCCTCTCCATTAGAAGCCATAGCCGAATCCTCCATCTTTATTCTTCCTTCTCTTTTCTTTCCAATCCATCAAAAGCCGAATCTTTGAGGGGCTTCAAGCATAGGTGCTGTCGATTTCTTCAAGAAAGGGTAAGAACAAGTTTTGATTTCTATTCTTTTCTTTTAGATTTGTCGAAATCTAGGACTAATCCCATCAATATTCTTATTTGCCGAAATTTGGAAGGATTCTTTCGGGATTTTTGCCATAGTCGACTATAAAGGAAAAGATCTTCGGGATTTGACCATCAAGGGATTTCGACAGAAGCTATAACCAGTGGATAATTTTGGGATTTAAGATCCTTAAGTGATTAGCCGATTTCAAAGGGGAAGAATATAAGTTTCTGGGATTTGATTAATTATCAAATCGGCAGCAAGGGATTTAGGATCTAAAGCGATAGATCGGTTTTTCGGGATTTAAGTGAACCGCTAAGTGTATCAGGTGTGTACCCCACACTAACTTTTAATAAGATTGATGGTAATATGTAAAATATGCATGTTTATAAGAATGTGGCTAAGGTACCATAATATGGTACAAAGTACTCAGGTACGTTTCCTACTCCTATTAGGATTACGAAATATGTTATATTTAACATGTGAAATATGATAAGAATGTGAATTTAAGTATGATATGCATGATATGAATAATATGGGTCATTCGGAATATATGAGAAAGGGGAAGTGAATGTGATGACTACGGTCTCACTATCCGAATGTGGTGACTTCGGTCACATTATCTCGAATGTGGTAACTTCTGTACATTATCTCGAATGTGGTGTCTCATGACACAATTATCTGAGTGGCTATGCCACGAATTTATATGGGCGATGAGCACGTCGATCGCAGCGACGCGCTTCGATGGTGTGTAGCGGATGGAGGGTTGACTTAGTAGTCCCACGGTGTGACCGGCAGTGTGCACGGGGTGTGTAGCGGATGGACAACTAGGTTTGGGTTTGGGAATGCATCATAACCTTTGTATTCTATGTTTTGAATGTGTAATATGTGATATGCCCGATTCTATTATGATTTAGTGTCGTGTACACATTGAGTCTGCTTTGACTCACCCCATTGGGGAACATTTTTCGTGTGATGAATGTGTGATGGACCTGGGACGGCAGAACTTGTGGTGGCCATGCTCAACAAGAAGTTTATATTTTTGAGGACTCTTGAATTTATTTTAGTACTTTGAATTATTTTGGGAATTATTTGTTGTAATAAGGCCATAAGGCCATAGTTGAATTACTTTACACTTATTTTTATTTATTATGATTATGAATTTTATCTATTAAAATTTAATTAAAATTTCTTTTAAACTAAACCCTAAATATTTTGTCACTTAAGATAAAAGGGATTTCAATATAAAACGAACCTGTTTTCAACACAAGCCCAACCCAAAACAATATTTTTCTTAAAATCACAGAAGTTTTCCTAAGAACAAAAGAATTTTGAACCGGTTTACTTGAGGAACATACTAAATCTGGTCAAAGCTCGTGGGCCGGGTTTGGGATGTTTCAAAGTGACTAATTCGAAATTTAAGACTAAATTGAATAAGTTGCAAAATATACATTCTAGAAGCTTTGAGCATGAAATTGCTATGGATTTTTAATTAGAGGGTCTTAAATAGCAATTTAACCAATTTCTATTTTTATGGACAAAAATGGACATGGATAGGTAAAATTTCAAAGAAAGGCATTAAGGGCATTTCGGTCATTTAGTAATTAAAAGATTAAAAAGGGAAAATCAAGTCAAAAATTTGCTCATCTTCTCCATGCTTGTGCCAAAAATTCTAAGGAGCCATATCTAGGGTTTTTCCAACTTTCAAGCTTGATTGTAAGTGCATCCTTGCCCCGTTTTTAATGTTCCTTATGTTTTTGAGATCGTTATCATCCGGTTTACCTATTTCTACTATTATTTTGAAGTATGATTCATGTTTAAAAATTTACCCATGTGTGACATGCATGTATTTTGATGTCTAAGGGTAGATTATGCAAGTTTAATGTTAAATAAATAACTTTTGCTAGATGATTTTTGGTGAAAATTAATAAAAGGACTTATTTGTAAAAAGATTTCAAAATGTGTGTAACAGTGTGATAAAATGAAAAATGTGGACTGCTATAAGTATAAAAGAGGTTCGGCTAGGCTTGGGAATCAAAGAAATTGAATAGATTTCATTTTCCGAGCCTAGAGGCAAAAATGTAAATATGTCAAAGTTTAGGGGCAAAATGTAATTTTGCCATAATATGACTTTTGGATTGAACTGAGTAATGTGATTATTAAATAAGCTAACTTTTCTATTATAGATCAAGAGAAACGAGGTTTGGACCTTGATCGGGGAAAGAAAAAGGTGTTTGACGATTAAATCCCTATTCTACTATTTTTGTACCGAGGTAAGTTCATATGTAAATAATGCATTATTATTTATGTTTTACTTGTATTATTATTGTATGAATTGTAATTTAATCTTTGACTGAATTCGACAAAGTTCGATAAGGGAGAAAGTCCCGGTTGAACCTTAGGAATAGATAGGATACAAATGTCATGACATTAGGGTTATTGAGATTACGTGTAAGACCATATCTGAGATATGGCATCGTTATGAGATTTCATGTAAAACCATATTTGGGATATGGCATCAATATGAGACTTCGTGTAAGACTATAGCTGGGCTATTGGCATCGATATGAGATCCCATGTAAGACCATATCTGGGATATGGCATTGGTATGGTACTATGTGTGTGAGATTTCCCTAGCATCCTTTAGTATTCCAAGTGGTTCAACGGGAAACTTAACGGCAACGTTAAGTTGAGAAAGACTATGGTATGTTGTGAAAGATCATGGTAAGTTACAAGCAAGTATAGTTATGTACATAAAACTCAAGCTTAATGAGCTCGATATGTGATAAACCCTCAGTTTGGTTTGACTAAGTTACGATATTAAGGTTTTAATACCATCTATGCCAAGTTTGACTATGAGATTTACAATGACATTTATATTAATTTATTTCATGTTGAGTATATGTTAAAGTGTGTTTATGATGCTTATTGTAACACCCCAAACCCGGCCCAAACACTACAACCGGATTTGGTATGTCACTTAGGAGATTTTTGTAAAAGATGTCGAAATTTGGGAAAAACTTAATAATCTGATAAGTTTAAGTAAGATTTAAAGTTCATTTGTTGTTTTCGTGAATTAAAAACCAAAACCTTAATACATGCCTTAGTTTAATTAAAATTTAAATGTCTATCAGTAATAAAAGCCCAAACTAAAACCCAAAACAGAGTATAATAGTCTAGTGGCCCGTGGCCTTATTACAACGAGACTCAAAACCCATTGAATAAAAATATAAATTAATAAATTAAAGCCTTTTTGCCAAATCCAAATGTTCTTTTGCATGGCCACCTTGCTCTCCTCTCCAGCCCGGTCCGATGCACTAAGTGCTACCTGAAATTTGTTAAAAATAATAGGGTGAGTCGCGAGACTCAGTGTTCAACCCTCGTTCACCATCAGACTGGGCCTTAGCCCACAGATCAGAATATAGAACATAATATCAGATATAACATACATAAAAAACCCAACCCAATCCTAGGTTTCCATCCGCTACACACCACCCTTACCTGCCAATCACACCATTGGGGATTTCTACAATCAACCCACACCGCTACACACCATCGATGGCAGTCATGCTGCAGTCAGCTGCTCATCGTCAGAGTTGTGACAGAGTCACCAGGCTGAAATGGCAGAAGCCACCAGAAATAGAGTTGTGACAGAGTCACCAGGCTAAAATGGCATAAGCCACCAGAACAGATCACTTCCCCTTTTTATTAATCACCCAACCCCGAGCATACATAGAAATAGACATGCAAAACATATCTTTTTAACAGAAACATTCACTGAAGAATGGCAGAAAACACTAACCTGATATTTATCCATTACCCTTCTCGGGTTTTCAAACGTTATGCCAGGATTTCGGCATTTAACAGAGTATAGCAGATTTATACTTATATATATATACATAATAGCATTCAATCTAATGGTGTGAGAAGTTACACACTTGATTAATGTCGATACCCTTGCTAAACCGATCTACAACTTTGCTCGAAAAGCCGAAAAGATGTGACAATAGGGCCTCTCCTATAATCGGCCATGGTTAGTGTTTTACCCGAACTTACACACTAAAATCAATAGATTCCCTTACCTTGAAATCCCGAAAGTACCACGATTCAAGTATTACCGAACTTATGACTTAGAGATCTACGCGATTGACTCTTCTTCAGATCCCAGAATGCCGAAAATAAGAGAGAAATAAGAGATTAGTTTATAAATAGCCATTCGACTAGAGATTTTAAAAATCCGAAAAAAAACATTGAAATCCCGAAATCAACACTTACCTATTGCTTCCTTCAAAATTCGGCACAAACAAGCTCCTCTAAAGAAGATTCGGCAACTTTAGGAGGTGAGATCTTAGTGATTTCGGCTTTTAGAAGAACAAAGAATTGGAAAAATAAAAGCAAGGAATGGGTAGAGAGATTCGGCCAAAAGAAAAGAATAGCAGGGTTTCAGCAATTGAGACTTCAAGAGCTTTGTTTTCTGTTAGAAAAAGAAAAGAGAGAAGAGCAAGAATGGAGTAGGAATTTCGGCAGAGAAAAGAGAAGAATAATGAGAACTTGCTAGCAATTTCGGTACATACACCTTAAGCCAAAACTGAATGCCCCTTTCTTTTCAAATTCTTCAAAGTTTCGGCTAGCATTAAACACTTAAATATGGCTCCTATCTTTGATCTATTATCTCCTCAAAAATAGCCTTTATCTGCTTATTATCCACAAAATAAAAATCCCTAAAATTTAGCCTTGTGCCGTCCCCCCTTGCTCATTTAAATGCCAAATTTTAGCCCTAAAACTTGGGCTTCAAGCAACCATAATTTGGGCCTTCCTCATGCACAAGTGACGCCAACTCCTCTTCCTCCTAGTAGCACCATTTCCTCTGGGCCATAAGCCCAAAATGCTTATTAAACTACTAAAACTTCAATTTAAACCCCTAGAGTGTCTGGACAAAATATTTAAAACAAGGCCTCGGCCCAATTTGAGCCCCATTTGTACCTCAAACTCTCAAATTAATATTTTAAGCACACAAAATGCACAAGCCCATAAATTCAGGATGTTACAGTTCTACCCCCCTTAAAATAAATTTCAGCCTCGAAATTTACATGATCAAAAGAGATGGGGATACTGTTGTTGCATAACATCCTCTGGTTCCCACGTTGCCTCTTCTGCGCCGTGATTTTGCCACAAAACCTTGACCAAAGGGACGGACTTCCTTCTCAACACATTTACATCTCGATCCAAGATTTGCACTGGTTCATCCTCAAAGGATAAATCTGGCCTTACTTCAATCTCCTCCACCGGCACTACATACGATGGATCAAAACGATAACGTCTCAGCATCGAGACATGAAACACGTCATGTATCTACTCCAACTTCGAAGGTAACTCCAAACGATAAGCTACTGGGCCCACGCGTTCCAGTACCTGATAAGGCCCAATAAACCGAGGACTTAACTTACCCTGTCGTCCAAACCTCATTACCTTCTTCCACGAAGATACCTTCAAGAAGACTTGGTCTTCTACTGCAAATTCCATCTCCTTTCGCTTTAGATCTGCATAAGACTTCTATCGATCAGACGCTTCCTTCAACCCAGCCCGTATTAACTTAACTTTCTCCTCCGTTTCCGAGACTAGCTCTGGACCCAACACCTGACGTTCACCCAACTCCGTCCAACAAGTGGGGGTACGACATTTCCTTCCATATAACGTTTTGTACAGCACCATCTGAATACTAGCTTGATAACTATTATTGTATGCGAATTTAGCCAAGGGTAAATACTCCTCCCAACTACCCCTAAAATCGATGATGCAACCCCTTAGCATATCCTCCAAGATCTGAATTACCCTCTCAGACTGACCATCAGTATGTGGATGAAAAGCGGTACTAAAGTCTAACCTGGTTCCCATTGCCTGATGAAGAGCCTTCCAGAATCGTGACATGAACCTAGGGTCCCTATCGGATATGATTGACACCGGTGCACCATGTAGTCGCACGACCTCAGCCACGTACAACTTAGCCAACTTTTACAGAGAATAGTCAACACGAATTGGCATGAAGTGAGTAGACTTCGTGAGTCGATCCACAATCACCCAAATTGAGTCCTTCTTAGTGGGCGTAAGGGGTAACCCACTAACAAAATCCATCGTGATTCTCTCCTATTTCCACTACGAAATCTTCACCGGTTGCAACAACCCCGAAGGCAACTGGTGTTCCGCCTTCACTTGCTGACACGTCAAACACTTCCCTACAAATTCCGTTACCTTTCGCTTCAAACCTGGCCACCAAAATTGTTCCCGCAAATCACTGTACATCTTAACCCCTCCAGGATGCATAGCGTAAGGACTACTATGCGCCTCCTGAAGAATCATCTGCCTTAACTCCACATCCTTTGGCATACAAACTTTCTTACGGAAACACAGAATTCCATCACCATTCAAACTATAGTCCTCTCCTTCACCATTCTGCACTTGTCGGATTCGAGCACCCAAAACATCATCCAAAAGTTACTTCTCCTTGATCTGTCTTGTCCACATAGGTTTTACTTGAAGTTCAGCTACCAAACTACCATCCTTATACAGACTAAGATGAGCGAACATCGCCCTTAGTTCAGATACTACCTTACGGCTTAACACATCTGCCACCACACTCGCCTTACCCGGATGGTATTCGATCGAGCAATCATAGTCCTTCAGGAGCTAGATCCACCTATGTTGTCTTAAATTTAACTCCTTCTGGGTAAGGAGATACTTCAGACTTTTATGGTCGGTGTAAATTACCGACTTCTCCCCGTACAAATAGTGCCTTCAAATCTTCAGAGTAAACACTACCGTCACCAATTCCAAATCATGCGTAGGGTAGTTCAACTCATGCGGTCTCAACTGTCGAGACGCATATGCAACAAATTTTCCATCTTGCATCAATACACACCCTAACCCTGTGTGTGAGGCATCACAATAAACGGTAAATTCCTTTCCCGCCTCTGTTGAATTAACACCGGTGCTTAAAGTGAAACTTCTTCAGCTTCTCAAAGCTCTCCTGTTGTTTGTTAGTCCATACAAACAATACTCCCTTCCTTAAAAACTTAGTTAAAGGTGCCGCTATTGCAGAGAACCCCTCAACAAACCTCATGTAATACCCTGCCAAACCCAAGAAACTTCAGATTTCCGCCACAGACTTCGGCGGCTTCCAATCTAATACAGCTTCTATCTTCCAAGGGTCTACCCTAATCCCCTCCGTGGAAACTACATGCCCTAAGAAAGTCACTTCCTTCAGCCAGAACTCACATTTACTGAACTTTGCATACAGCTGCTTCTCCCTCAAAATTTGCAACACCACACGAAGGTGTGCATCATGCTCCTCCTCGGACTTGGAGTAAACCAAAATATCATCGATGAACACTACCACGAATCGATCAAGGTATGGCTGAAACACCCGGTTCATCATATCCATAAATGCTGCTGGCGCGTTAATCAAACCGAACGGCATTACCAAGAATTCATAATGACCGTAACGTGTTCGAAACACCGTCTTAGGAATGTCCCCTTCCTTCACCTTTAACTGATGATAACCCGACCTTAGATCAATCTTCGAAAGGACCGAAGCTCCTTTAAGCTGATCGAACAGGTCATCGATTCTTGGCAATGGGTACTTGTTTTTAATCGTCAACTGAATAAGTTGACGATAGTCCATGCACATACGCATGGATCCATCCTTCTTTTTCACAAATAGGACTGGCACTCCCCATGGAGACACACTCGGTCGAATAAATCCTCGATCCAAAAGCTCCTGGATTTGAGCTTTGAGTTCCACCAACTCCTTCGGTGCCATTTGATAAGGAGCAATGGATACTGGAGCCGTACCCGGAAGTAGCTCTATTCCAAACTCCACCTCGCGATCCGGGGGTAATCCTGGCAACTCCTCCGAAAAGACATCCGCAAAATCCTTGACTATTCGAACCTCATCGACAGTCACCTCCTTAGCATCCAACGCACTAATAAAAGCTAAGAATGTGCTGCATCCTTTCCGAATCATCTTAACAGCCTTCAATTCCGATACTACGTTGGACAAATAGTTCCGTCTTTCTCCTAACACAACCACCTCCCCGCCTTCCGGGGTATTCAACACCACACGCTTGGTCTCACAATCCAACTTGGCACGATGCTTAATCAACCAATCCATTCCTAAAATAAGATCAAACTCTCCAAATGGCAATTCCATTAAATCTGCCGGAAACACTACCCCTTGAGTTTCTAACGGTACATCCTTAAATAGTTTGTCCACTACCCTAGATTGTCCTAGGGGACTAACCACAGTCATTTTCCTAGTGGTTGTTTTAGAGTCTATACTTAGGGTCTCAGATACTGAACATGCAACATATGAGTGGGTTGACCCAATATCAATCAAGGCAAGAAATGGTTTATCAAAAATCAGAAACATACCGGTTATAACATCCGGTGCGTCACCATCCTCCCATCGGCAAGGTGCATAAACTAGACCCGGCTGTCTCGCATCTACATAGCTGGCCCCAACATACTTTCCTTGGAATGACTCCTTAAAGAAATCCCAATCAATCCGGTCTGCAGCAGTACCCTCCTTTACCGTGAGCCACCACTGGTAAGCCTCGTCTCGAAGAAGAGACACGACCCCCTTCAACTTTTCCTCCCCCGTGAAATCTAAATCATCCATTATGCACTCATTTGCTTCCATCCAATACTCAGCTGTGTTAGGAGCTACGCCAGAAACTCCCCTAAACACTTCTGCCCTATTAGCCCTAAGCCGCTCCGGCACAGATTTTCGGGCTCCTGTGTCCATGCCTACTCCAGCAACCCTCTATAAAACCCTCAACATCACCTGAGATACAGTATCATCTCCGGGTGCCTCATCCTGAAATTCTCCTTCTACAGCCGGCAGATCTGGCATCTCGTTTCCTGACCCATGGCTAGACCCTACCGACTCTGACATGGTCCTCCTACCCCTACCGCGTCCACGCAGCGGACGTCCTCTACCCCTTGTACTCATTCTTTCGATCGACGTTTATCTGATTAAGAATTTTATGAATCATTAATTCTTTCCATTGATTAACCACGAACAATCTTATGAATAGCAGTTTTAAGGGTAGTTCTTTCGAATTCGCATTCATAATTTAGTCTCATGTTCGTACCCTCTAGTTCTAGGAAACACATACACTCAATTAACATGCAAAGAATCATCCATGAACTTACATTCATCAAATAAAGGTGTTTTTATTGTTTCACTACCCAGGGGTATTTTCGTCATTTTATCCTACAGGGGTATTTTCGTAATTTTCCAAAATAGGATTCCTTGGTGATTTTGTGAAATAAGGGTATTTTGGTAATTTTGCAATCCGAGGGTATTTCGGTAATTTTGACATACGGGGGTATTTCGGTAATTCTGACATCCAGGGTTTTTTTTTTAAAATAGGGGTGTCTTGGAGAATTTGATTTTAGAGGAATAATAATAGTGTTCAGGTGTTTGTGGGTTTGTTATCGTGTGTTGTGTGAGTTTTTCTTTGCTAAGGAAAATTTTGTTGACTTTGTAAATCGGGGTGTATTTGCAAATCATGAGTATCTTGGTATTTGTTTTCGAAGTAAGGGTGTTTTAGCAATTTGTAAAAATAAGGTGGCTGGTCCCTTACGGGTTTTAATTATAAGGTTTAGCTTTGTCAAGAAGTCCTCATGATTAGGGTGAACAGTCCTCTACGCACTGTAGGATTCCAAATAAGAGGAGGTGAGTCCCTAGGATCGCTTAAATACCAAGCTCTCCCTGAATCCACTCCTAGACATGCGTATGCTGTTGCCACACCCTAACTCGGCTAAGGTGAATAGTACTACGCACTGCAGGGATTCCAGTGAGAGGAGGTGAGTCACTAGGATCGCTTAAATACTGGACTCTTCCGATCCAATCCTAGACATGCGTATACTGCTACCACACCCTAGTCTTGCGGCTCGTTCACGGGTTTGTTTAGTGAAGTTAAGTCTTATGAGATTTTAGGAGATGTTTCAGCTAGGCCTAGAGTCCATCAAGTTCTAATCTAACTAATTTACGTCCCATAAAGCCCATCAAGCCCACATATATATAACACATAATGAGTTCAGAATACTTACCTGGCGGACTTGGGCCGGAGACACAGGTGCCATGCCGAGCTAACAAACCTGTTATGCATGTTTCAAAAACCCATCTTTAGAAAATGTTTTGAGCCTAAAAACCCCAAAGCCGAGTTTTGAACTGGGCTCTGATACCAACTTGTAACACCCCAAACCCGACCCAAACACTACAACCGGATTTGGTATGTCACTCAGGAGATTTTTGTAAAAGATGTCGAAATTTGGGCAAAACTTAATAACCTGATAAGTTTAAGTAAGATTTAAAGTTCATTTGTTGTTTTCGTGAATTAAAAACCAAAACTTTAATACATGCCTTAGTTTAATTAAAATTTAAATGTCTATCAGTAATAAAAGCCCAAACTAAAACCCAAAACAGAGTATAATAGTCTAGTGGCCCGTGGCCTTATTACAACGAGACTCAAAACCCATTGAATAAAAATATAAATTAATAAATTAAAGCCTTTTTGCCAAATCCAAATGTTCTTTTGCATGGCCACCTTGCTCTCCTCTCCAGCCCGGTCCGATGCACTAAGTGCTACCTGAAATTTGTTAAAAATAATAGGGTAAGTCGCGAGACTCAGTGTGCAACCCTCGTGCACCATCAGACTGGGCCTTAGCCCATAGATCAGAATATAGAACATAATATAAGAGATAACATACATAAAAAACCCAACCCAATCCTAGGTTTCCATCCGCTACACACCACCCTTACCTGCCAATCACACCATTGGGGATTTCTACAATCAACCCACACTGCTACACACCATCGATGGCAGTCATGCTGCAGCTTAGTGCTCATCGTCGAGTTGTGACAGAGTCACCAGTGAAATGGCGAAGCCACCAGAAATGAGTTGTGACAGAGTCACCAGGTGAAATGGCATAAGCCACCGTAAGATCACTTCCCCTTTTTATCAATCACCCAACCCCGAGCATACATAGAAATCGACATGCAAAACATATCTTTTTAACAGAAACATTCACTGAAGAATGGCTAAAAACACTAACCTGATATTTATCCTTTACCCTTCTCGGGTTTTCAAACGTTATGCCGGGATTTCGGCATTTAATAGAGTATAGCAGATTTATACTTATATATATATACATAATAGCATTCAATCTAATGGTGTGAGAAGTTACACACTTGATTAATGTCGATACCCTTGCTAAACCGATCTACAACTTTGCTCGAAAAGCTGAAAAGATGTGACAATAGGGCCTCTCCTATAATCGACCATGGTTAGTGTTTTACCCGAACTTACACACTAAAATCAATAGATTTCTTTACCTTGAAATCCCAAAAGTACCACGATTCAAGTATTACCAAACTTATGACTTAGAGATCTACGCGATTGACTCCTCTTCAGATCCTGAATCACGAAAAATAAGAGAGAAATAAGAGATTAGTTTCTAAATAGCCATTCGGCTAGGGACTTTGAAAATCAGAAAAAAAACATTGAAATCCCGAAATCAACACTTACCTATTGCTTCCTTCAAAATTCGGCACAAACAAGCTCCACTAAAGAAGATTCGGCAACTTTAGGAGGTGAGATCTTAGTGATTTCGGCTTTTAGAAGAATAAAGAATTGGAAAAATAAAAGCAAGGAATGGGTAGAGAGATTCGGCCAAAAGAAAAGAATAGCAGGGTTTCGGCAATTGAGACTTCAAGAGCTTTGTTTTCTGTCAGAAAAAGAAAAGAGAGAAGAGCAAGAATGGAGTAGGAATTTCGACAGAGAAAAGAGAAGAATAATGAGAACTTGCTAGCAATTTCGGCACATACACCTTAAGCCAAAACCGAATGCCCCTTTCTTTTCAAATTCTTCAAAGTTTTGGCTAGCATTAAACACTTAAAGATGGCTCCTATCTTTGATCTATTATCTCCTCAAAAATAGCATTTATCTGGTTATTATCCACACAATAAAATCCCTAAAATTTAGCCTTGTGCCATCCTCCCCCTTGCTCATTTAAATGCCGAATTTTAGCCCTAAAACTTGGGCTTCAAGCAACCATAATTTGGGCCTTCCTCATGCACAAGTGACGCCAACTCCTCTTCCTCCTAGTAGCACCATTTCCTCTGGGCCACAAGCCCAAAATGCTTATTAAACTACTAAAACTTCAATTTAAACCCCTAGAGTGTCTGGAAAAAATATTTAAAACAAGGCCTCAGCCCAATTTGAGCCCCATTTGTACCTCAAACTCTCAAATTAATATTTTAAGCACACAAAATGCACAAGCCCATAAATTCAGGATGTTACACTTATTATTTGCATAGGAACTTACAAAGCTTTAAAGCTTACTCCCTTTTTTTTCCCTTGTCTTATAGTGACGCCAAGCTAGCTCGGGGATCGAAGACTGTCGGAGATCCATTCACACTATAAACTTAACATTTTGGGTACTTATGATTACATTATTTTGAGTTATAGCATGTATAGGGACTTGGTCTTTTTGTTATGTGTCATAATTGATTTGGCCAAATGTGTTGGCTTATAATGGTTGATGATTCATTTTGTAAATGGCCATTGGAATTGGCTAATATTGGTTAAGTATATATGAATGTGAAGATGTCTTTCATGAATGTGGATTTTGCATGGTTTAAGATGATAAGTATGAGATGTTGTGTGTGATAAGAAATAGCATGTAATTGATGTATGGATGACTTGGTTGTGGCTGAATTGGTTGTATATATACTTGAATTTGTGTTGCTTGTTGTTGTATAGGTTGGTGCAAGAAAGGGTCGCAAAATGGCTTGGTAAATAGCCTTATTTTTGTCCACACGGGTAGACACACAGGCGTCTGTTTAGGCCGTGTGTAACACACGGCTTGCCCCAAGGGTGTGTGTTCTGGCCTTGTGTCCCCTGCACCTCAATTGTTGTAAAACAGAATGCTCAGTAATAAGCACATGGGCAGAGACACGGGTGTGTGTCTCAGCAGTGTGGACGGCACGGTCTTGAACACGGGCGTGTTCCCTGGCCGTGTGAAGTCTGCACCTATTTTATGAAAAATTATGAAAATATAATCGATCACACGGCCTAAGTACACGGGCGTGTGACTTGGCTGTGTAACCTAAATTTGATGATGACATCATAAACAGAATGCTCCCTATTTTGAACACGGCCTGAAGTACGGGCGTGTCTTACGGTCACACGGGCGTGTCCAAAACCCACACAGGCATGTGACCCCTTTTGCATGAAATTTTTTCTAAATTTCCCAAAAGTTTCCAAAGTTCTCGATTTAGTCCCAAACCACTTCTGACGTATGTTTTGGGCCTCATAGGCTCGTAATAGGGACGATATGAATGTTTATGAAAAATTTTAAATTTGGATGGAAATTCATGTCTCGGTTTTGTATGATTGCTTGCGTATAAGTTTGGTAACGCCTCGTACCCTGTTCCAGCGTAGAATACGGGTAAGGGGTGTTACACGTGCCCTCCTCCACGTTGTGAAGATGTCAGACAGTGAGTCACGTCATGACATCAAATCACTTGACGTCGAGACGTCATCAAATGTCGTTCGATGTTGCGATGATAGGAATTTCACGTCAAGATGAGAACCCTATTTTTTGGTAAAATTAGGCCATTTGATACCTATATCGTGCCAAGGTATACCTTTAGCTCAAATGGTGCATATTTACACAACCAAACCTGCACAAAACCAACTTAAACACATACCAAAACATCCATTTAACCGACCACAAGATTAACCAAGCCATTTCACATGAATTTGACATTTTCTAATGTATAACAACTAATGTTTTCATCCACTATTCAATCTTAGTTCATTATTCATATCTAACACTTATATTCAACCAAAATCAACCTCAAAATATGCCATTCTATAGCTTAACACATGACTTACCACAATACTATTAATGCACATATAAGCTCATGATATAAAACTACAAAAATTCAAGCATTATCTAAAGATCAAAACTACTATATCCATGTAGTCATGTATACCTAATAAGGTCTAAATACATTCACCATACATTCAAGCATACCAATGTCTACTTTAACAACCAATGTTTCTTTCATAGCTTAAGACATTTCCAACAATTACATATATATATATATATGCTTAGCAAGTTTATAAATTAAAACATTAACTCAGCTTGATATACAATTAACAAAACAAATTAACTAATTACGTAACATTCCTGTTTACACAGTTCAATACTAAGTATATCAGTACTATTCAATTTGAATTATTAAACATACATACCATTTATATAGATTCGATCAATTATAACCATTTCTATTTATAAATCATATATCATCATTCACATATGCTTATTTTTATACCATTAAGCCCGATGAACTAAACAACATATTCGGATACACGGGTAACCAGAAAAATACACCTAAGTGCTCATTCGAACGATACCTCCAATACACACTTGAGCACCGAAGTGCTAAGCCTATAGGCTTCACATCCCTCCAAAATAGTCCTGGATCTCTGTAAAGATAATCAGTAACAGTGGTCTCTGTAAAGACAAACTCGGTAATCCGCAACAAATACTGGATTCTGGTATAATCAGTGTATTCTCGTATGTCAATATCATCTCTTTTACAAATTCCATACAACGTATAAATAACCTTATTGGCATGCCAATTGTATCCTATCATTTAATACGTTCATCCGAGCACCTTTAACACATACTTTCATTTTTATAGAATTCAGTCCATTCTCACCTTTTTGTACTACTTTGAAAATAATTCAATATCCATTCACAATTTAATAATTAAACCACATAATATAATTATATACACAACTACCATATGAACTTATTTGGCACAAACGATAACAAACAAGGTGTTAGGGACTACTCCGTAATTTTCCCTTTTCCTCGATTAAGTTCCAGTTGACTCAAATCTTGAGCTAAAAGGTAACTCATTTCAATTTATCAGTTTTAATTACCTTATAACAGTTTATTCTATCCATATGACAATTCAATTTCATTTTACAAAAATTCTTTAAATTTTTGCATTTTACTCAATTTAGTCTCTAAAACTGTAACTACCATAACTTTCACATTTGAGCCCCATTTTACAATCTGATTTCAATCACATCCTTCTACAACCCTCTAATATATAAAATTATAGAATTTTCATAGCAATTTTGAATTATTTTCAATTTAGTCCCTATACTCAAAACTAACAATTTCACTTTACAAATTAGTCTCTAATCACATCTAAGCTTACAATTAAGGCATTTAACAACAAAAGCTTAAAAAATCATCAATGGTAATATTTTAAAATTTTAACATTTTTATGATTCAATACTCGTGTTAGCTAGATTAGACTACAACGATCTCAAAAACATAAAAGTTACGAAAAACGAGCTTGGGTTAATTTACCATGCAAGGATGAAAGTTTGGATGAAATTTTTGGCTTCAAAACATGGAGGAAAGGGTGAAGAAGAGAGGAAAAAGATGATGAAAAATGGACATTACCTTTTTGTTTTATGATTTAATTCTGTTAACATTATTTTTAACATATAAATTATCAATCAATGTGCACCAACCGTCCAACCATCTTCAAAATGGTTAATTTTCCTTTTAGAACCTTAACTATTTATTATTTAGCCCTTTTAGGCATTAAAAATCTATAATGATTAACTTTTAAAGTTTTACGATTTAGTCCTTATACCTTAATTAACCATCCAATCAACAAAATTACCAGACCAAAATTCAATATAATCTTACAATAGACTCGTAAATATTAATAAATAATATTTACTGAATCCATCACTGGAAAATAGGATTCTAAAACTACCATGTTCGGCACCACTGAAAACGGGCTATTACAAGTAACCACAACCTTGGCAAAAATATATGATGATGATGATGATAAACAACCATCTATTATTAACATCCATGAACATGTATGTTAATAACATGCAAAAGAGCTTAGATTGTCACTCTTTATCAATTGAATCCATACACAGAGAAGAGAGATTTAGATAATCTGATTTATGCTAATAATTAAATCGAGAAAGCTGTGATGTCAATTGCTAAAAAAACATGGAAGGTTTGTGCGACGAAATTTTTTAAAATTTTTAATACATTCAATATCAACTCGAATAATTAAGAACAATAAATCATCGATAATCTAGTACCTGGATGTTTTAATCCACTTTGACAAGTTGGAGAAGTTGATTTGTGATTAAACTCAAACTGCCTATAAATGATGATGGAAACAGTCATATCTCGAGTTACAGACATCGAACTCTATGATAAATAATATTTGTGATTAAACTCAAACTTCTTGTAGAGAACGGTGCTATTTTATGAAAATGACCATATCTTGGGCTACATGTAATAAAAGCAAGTGATTCAAAAACCATTTTGAAGATAACTTAAAGCTCTATGATTTAGGCACTAAAATCACCCCCGGAAGTTGGTTAGAGCATCTCAAAAAGTCCAACCAAAGTTGACTTTACAAAATCCTACGAGATTGGCTTTAGATTCTCACATAACTTCAATCCTCACTTTCAACCAATCAGATCTTCTCCACTATTCTCTGACTCACAAGTCGCACGATGCATGGGTATTGTTCCAAACAAAAATACAAGTACTCGCTCAGAACTCCATAAAGAAAAATGATTCTAAACAAACTCCCCCCTCTCTCTCTTTAGCAAAATAAGTGAATTGACTACTAAGGTTTTTTAGTTCTCATCAATTCATCAATTCTCATTAGTCTTTTCTCTTTATCGAATATGAGATATTTATAGAGAGCTAATTAGAAGTCTAATGATTTGAAATTACCAATAAAACAAAGAGCCGTAGGCTAAAACAACCATATGGGTGGCAAATCCAGTCCAACAAGGACTCCCTATGCCGCCCACCTTACTTGCTTGCTCGACAAGCCTCCTTCCACACATACGTCAACCACCTTTGACCCTAACTGTGTCACTTTAAGGCATATATATGTATTTTATACTCGTAATTAATTTTAGTTAAGACAAAAATTAATTACCTAGTTAAATAATTTACACAAGCCTTATTTTAATCTTGTTAAAGTTACAATGACTTTACCATTTTAAAATGTCTTCTTAATTTTATTTAATTAATTTTATTCCATTCCAAATAATTAGATAACATGATCACTTAATTTAGCTATTTCGAATTCATCATTTAATCCAATTAAATATATATTTATATATATACATATATCTCTAAAGTGACTAAATTAACCCAGATCAATCTAATCATTAAACTGAGAAAACACATATTTCCCCAATAAGTAAATCCAGTGTATCATTTCTCCTTATTCAATCGTTTAAAGTTCCATACAACTGTTTATGCTAAACTCAATTTGTTAAAGAGTTGTGTTGAGCTAGTGTAGGGGTCGATTGGACATATATAATTAGGGATTAAATAATTTGTAATTGAGTTTCGACTCTTCTTCTATTAATTACATATTTATTTAGTCATGGAGTCATTCCATTTATATAGTACCATGGTTGAACTCCCTTTTAAGTTCGAATCCTGAGTTTTAGTCCAAAGACCTCATCATATGTGTGTTACCCTCATAGGGTATCCATGATTGCATTTGGTTAACTCCGTTCACCAAATTCTTTTCATTTTATCTCATGATGACCATTATATCTTCCACAATGAAAGTTTACTCAAATTAGTAATGATAAAATCATTTGTCCTAGACAAATGACCCCTAGTTAGGTTTAATTTCATAATACATACAATGCAAATGAGCCATTTACTCTTTTTCGAGCTATAACTCCACTATTATGGGTGAATTCATATCATACATAAATCATGTACCCAACATACCAACTTTCAACCCACAATCATGAGAAATGAGGTTTTCAATACATAAAAAATACATGAGCTATACACACATGGTTTGTCACTTAGGATTTAGTCACACCATAAACATTACAAGTGAATAAATATGTAAATGGATATAAGATAAATTCAACTTGGGTCCGGTCCAATGTATTGTTAGTCTAAACAAAACCACATATATGCCTCTACTTCTATGAGTCACTCACTCCAATAGCCAAGACAAGCTATCTCCCCAATTGGATTTATAGATGACCTAATAGTTACCTATGATTTGAACTAATGTTTGCTCAATTTGATTTTGTGGACTATGAAAAATTTAGTTTACCTACTAATAAAAGTTGTATTATTGTATTATCGCATTATAGATCGTGCATATAATGCAACTCAGTATTAGTTAAGCCTAAGAAAATCAAGTAGTCAATATTAGCTTATTCATCTTTCTTTTCATGTAAAAACCATTAAAGAAAATTTAACATAGAAATAATAAATAACATATGCTTATTTTCATAAATAATAAATTTAATTGTCTTAATAATTTATGATGAAATTACTAAACCAAAAAATCAAAATCCAAACAAATGGTTGATATAAAAAATATATATTAATTATCTCATGTTGCAATGCAAGTTATTTAACATCACAAATATATAATCTATTGCTAGAATTGTATAAATCCTTTTAAAAAGATAGCTCATCATTAACACAATTACTCGAAGTATAGACTTTCGGACATATTCTAAGTTGGATATTAATACTACCAAGTATGTCTTTCTATATTTGAAATCAAATTGAGACAAGCTCATATACCAATGTAATAACATGCTTACGAAAATCTTATATACCATCTCATTGTGAAATTAAAAATAGAAGTCAGCTTACATGGTCGTTGAAATTGTTGAGTATTTTTCTTTATCTCCTTCAGATGGTAAAGTTGTATATTTATATGATATGATTACTGTTTATTGATGTGATATTATAGGTAAGTTTCATGCATGTCAACACCTACCCTACTCTAGACTTAACATGTGTTTATACGATATGGGTTTGTCTAAGTAGTGACATGCGAACCCATGTCGCACGACCGCATGTGTAACAACATTTAGCGTCATGTGAGCTCGATACGTGAGCCCAATATGCAAGCTTGATACACGAGCTCAGTGTGAGAGCTCAATATGTGAACCATGTAGAGTCCAACCCGGACCCATTCGGGTTGTGAGTCGACAATAGTAAATATCATAATAGACATTCATTGAATATACTGATAAACATAAAATTATAGACTAAAAATCTTTTTGTTTTCCACAGCACTAAGTCCGAACTTAAAAGAGAGTTGAGAATATTAGAATTTATTGTGATTATTTTTCACTTTTTCTCTCCCTTTATATCTATTTATTTTCATACTTAAACCAAAGACGCCCATAATCTCCATCGTCAAATTGAGTTCTATGACTACGATTTATTAACCATCACTCAATGTATTGTCAATCAAGTAGATCCTCAATCTTCTTTTATTTTTGTATTGGTGGAACAACTGATCATGTCTAGACCGACAGAACACTACAAAATATCTATAAAAGATCTATCGGAAAATTTTGTCATCAGAAATATTACCAAAACATTTATGATGAATTAGTACAAGCATACAAATTTAGCCGAGTTGGAAGTACTTTCCAACGATATTTTCCATGTTCATGAAATGATTTCGTAATTGAGATGTAATTTAATCGATAATCTCCTTTATATAAAAAAACACCAATCGATTTAAGGAAAAAAACATCGACATTTCTTTTTGTTTTTTTCCTTTTATAGTTAAATGCCGTGGTAAAATTGATTGCTTGCAAAATGACAAAATTAGATTAACTTGGAATTTTACATAGAATAGTACATATGGTGAAATAATTTGGTAAAAGAAGATCCTTATGCTTGCTGTTTGCGCCAGATTTGAATTTCCTCTTCCCCAAGTCTAATATTAACCATTTTTGGCCCCAAAGAGATCTTCAAAGTAATTAAGTTTTTTCGCAGTTAAATGAAGCCAATTCTGTTTCTTCCTGAGAGAGCATGCACCAAATATTGTAGATTCCAAACAGTGAGCCAAATTCATTTAAACCCCACATAAGGAGAGCCCATGGCTTGTTGGTCCCCGAATGGACCTACCCTCCGAACAAAACCACGCGGTTTGTGCCTCGCAAACCGCCCTAGCCCCATCAAAACTGCATTTCTTTCCACAAAATCAACACTCCCAAAACCACCGTTGCTGTTGCTTCGTCATATTTATGATAACATTAGGCAAACTTAAATAGAGTAAGTTCAGCAAAATGAAAATTTACATCGCAATTAACATTACATCCATAACTGCTATAAAAGCTAGGACCAAAGTTGCATTCCTGCTGCATTCTATTTATTAGTTCAAAACCCCCCTTTCTCTCCACAAAAACTTCCTTTCAAGGATGAATTACTAGTCCAAATCTTCTTTTTCCTTCCTCCTCCTCCTCCTCCTCCTCCTCCTCTTCTTCTTCTAGTTACTGTTTTTGACTTTAAAACTTCATAATAGAAAGAAACGAAAAACAGGTTAGGCAGCACTTTAGAGTTTTTCATTAGTGTTAACACTTTTAGTTCAATATCTATATTTGTTTATGGAGTATGTTTTTTGGTATGCAGAACAATGGGGCACTTGGGATTTCTTGCAGCTGCATTACTCTCACTCCTCAACTTTGTTCATGGCTCCCTTGGACCCTGGACCAATGCTCATGCCACTTTTTATGGAGGTGGTGATGCTTCTGGGACAATGGGTACTTTCCACAATCCAAATATAATATATATTTTTCTTATTGATGTATATTTGTCATGTCTGACATGTTATTATATTCAATTACAACTTCAGGTGGAGCTTGTGGCTATGGAAACCTAAATAGCCAAGGTTATGGTATTAACACAGCAGCCTTGAGCACCGCATTGTTTGACAATGGCTTGAGCTGTGGTGCATGCTATGAGCTGAAGTGTGTGAATGATCCACAATGGTGCCTGCCTGGCTCCATTGTGGTCACTGCCACCAACTTCTGCCCTCCAGGAGGCTGGTGTGACCCTCCTAATCACCACTTTGATCTCTCTCAGCCTATTTTTCAACACATAGCCCAATACAGAGCTGGTATTGTTCCTGTAATGTACAGAAGGTAAACAAACAATGAAAACACCAACATAGTTTTTCAAAATTCATTTTCCACCGACACACTAACTAATAATTATTTTTTATCAGGGTAAAGTGCAGGAGAAGTGGGGGTATCAGGTTCACAATCAATGGACATTCCTACTTCAATTTAGTGCTGATCACCAATGTTGGAGGTGCTGGGGATGTACATTCAGTATCCATTAAAGGGTCAAAGACCAGATGGCAAGCAATGTCAAGGAACTGGGGCCAGAACTGGCAAAGCAATTCTTACCTTAATGGCCAAAGCCTCTCTTTCATCGTCACGACCAGTAACGGACACAGTGTTGTTTCTTTCGACGTTGCTCCATCCGGTTGGTCCTTTGGACAGACTTACACTGGAGGCCAGTTTGGGGCTACCAAAATATAACAGCCCCTTGCTATATACTATATGATATTAGAGTAAAAATATGTCTGAAGAAAAACTTAAGTGAGTTTTTTTTTTTTTTTTAAGTTTATAATATAGTGTACGTATTCATGATGAATTACGATGAATATTGACGGTGAATATCACCGACGAAGAGAATGATATTGTATAAAAAGCAGTAACTTGGCGTTGGGATCATTACCAAACATGGGTCAAGATTGATTTTTGAATGGCCCATATCCGTGCAGTTGAAGCCTGGAAGTATTACTGGTACATCAAATCATGAAATAGAAGGATTTTTTGTTTTTCCAAGTCAAAATGTCACTTTTGTTTGCTTATGGCATTCCATTTAAAATCAAGTTCTTTTTGCCCATGAATGCCTTTCTTGTCATCATATTTTTGGGGTTTGAAAGGTATCTTAAAAAAAGATAAAACGGTAGATTTTTTAAAATTATTATCTATGCCACTCAGATTTTTTTATTTTTATTTTTAAATATTGTACACATGTCTGGATCTCATACTTCTTTTGCTTTGTTCCACGTTGTTGCAGTTGTTTAACTCGTGTATGAAAGATGGAGAAGAGTGAAAATGAAAAAATTGGTAATTAAAAGGTTAAGATTTATAATATTTTTTTTATTTTGTATATTAATCATTAAATTGAGAAATATTTTGATCAAGCGGAAAGAAAATTAGAAAAATAGAAAATTGAAGGGTTAGAAATGTCAAAAGATAAAAAAATATATAATTTTTTTCATAGTTGTGTTTTGTAGAAAAGAAGAAAAAATTAAGAGTATGTTTGATTGCGTAGAAAAATGGAGGGACGGGAGGAAGGAGTGGCAAAGTGAAAAAAATATTAACTTTAGAATGTACTTGGTAGGAAAGAAAATTGAGAAAGAAAAAAAAATAAGAAAGATAAATCTTTTTCCATACTTTCAAATTGTAATGATGATAGGAGAGAAAATGAAATAGGGTGTATGTTAGTTGAAAATTATGCATTTTCAAATATTTTATTTTCTTTCTTTTCAATTTTCAACTATACAAAATAATGGATGGAAAAAGATTATAGTTTCTTTTTATTGTTCAATCTTTGGGTTTTTTTCATAAATAATATAAAATAAATACCAAAATATGATAATGAGATTAATATTTACAGGAATAGGCAGATGCAACAGTGATATACTGGTGCCGCCTGACCAATCGGCGACACTTGTATTTAACACCAAAAATATGAGTTTTTTTAAAATAATATACGAAAAAAATGAAAATAATAATTTTTTATTGGTGTCGCCGATGTGTCAGCGACACCCAAATATTTTTTTAAAAAAAATTAAGCTGAAACGGTAAAAAAAAATTGGTATAATAATTTTTTTCGGGTATTGGAATCTGGGCCCGTGACCGATGGGTCACATCTGCGGCAGTCGTCAGGCCGGTGCCGTCAATCTGTCGGCAATCGTCAGATCAGCGGCACCGACCTAATGACTGCCGCGAATGTGACCCGTTGGTCACGGGCCCAGGTTTCAATACCCGAAAAATTTTATTATATCACATTTTTTAGCTTCAAAAATGTTTTATTATTATATTATTATTTTTTATTATAAATGGGGTTGGTTTGGTCCACCAACCCCCCACACATCCATTGTAGTGATTAAAAAAATTTTGAAACTCCTCCCCTCCCCCATCAGTTAAGTTTCTTCACTAATTGTTTTGACATTTTAATTTTTTTTACATTACAATTTTTTTTTTTTTGCTATTGTTTAATTATTACATTTTTATTGTTATTTTATTAAGCTTGTTATTCTATTTTTGCAATTTAAAAAAATGGAGAATCAATTTTTTACAGTAATTCATTTTGATGGTATTATTTTAGAAACAATCGTTGGTTGTATTTTTGAAACTCGTCAAAAAATTGGGATGAGATTTGATAGAAAAGTGTCCGTCGGTGATATGAAAGAGAAGGTCAGTGAAAAAATTTCCCGACGTTGTGGAAGGAGGATGACAAAACTATTCTACAAATTTACAATTTCATCAAATCCTATCAAATTTACTGAGATGGAACTTCTAGACAATGATGATGTCGAGACAACGGTCGCATTGTATTGCCCGCCAAGGAGGTTAAACACTGAACCGATTTAGTTATTTGTTGAGTTAAAAGATGCGGAGCCCGTTGATAATGTAACATAGATAAGTCAACAATATGGAGTTAAAGACCCACGTACAGAGGTTCTCAGGTCGTCTGTGCACGGTTTTGACATCGATCTCAGCGTTGGATGTTTAAATCAGTATGGTGGTAGATTACAGATGTATCCGGTCATTATTGAAACCGATCCGCTTAGTGAAGATGGATCTGATAATAATGATTTTTCTAATCACGAAGGTGAAGATTTTAGTGACCTCGATTTAGATGATGTCCCAGACGATATCGACGACGAAGGACCGGATGGTGGAAATAATCACGCCCCTTCGATCGGAAACCCAAATCGTGGCATCGTCATACGCAATGATCCCGGGGCCCATATGTCAATTGTCGATCCCGATGTGGTGCATGCTTCGGAGTTCCCTGAGTACATGGACATCATACTTGCTCACCTGATGTTAGAAGATCCTAAACCGGAAGAGTTGTTCGTGGGTCAAAGATTCGCAAGCAAAGACGAGTGTGTCGATACCATCAAACGCTATAGTTTGAAGGTTTCTGTCGACTACAAGGTGGCTGACTCTAAAACGATGATATATGTTGGTGAGTGTTGGAAGTTGACAAAAGGGAGCAAGTGGCGGGTACGAGCTGCATTTATCTAGAGGTCCCAATAATGGAAGATACGAAAATATGTTGGGCCTCATACATGCACTCCTACTCGTATGACGCAGGACCACCGGAAGCTTGACTCAAAAACCATCTGCAACTACATATTGGCAATGGTTAAAGATAACCCCACCATTACTGTATCGGTGCTGATTACCGAAATACAAGAACGGTTCCACTACTGAGTTTCATACCGGAAGGCATGGTTGGCTAAACAGATGGCCATAGATTAGTTGTACGGAGATTGGGATGCTTCGTACAACAAACTCCAAGGGTGGATTACCACAATGTGAGAGTATGACAACCAACTACATCCGGGGAAAAGAACTTTTTATGTTTTGAACATTCAGTCCCTGCATTCGAGCCTTTCCCTGCTGTAAGTCGCTTGTATAGGTAGATGGGACCTGGCTATATAGGAAATATACGTAGATCCTCCTTTTTGCGGTTACACAATATGGGAACTGGAACATTCTACCAATAGCCTTTTCTATCGTCAAAAGAGAGAACTCGGAGTCATGGCAATTTTTCATGGAGAACTTGTAGAGATATGTTGTCACTCAAGACAATGTTTGCATCATTTTCGATAAATCAAAAGGGCTAGTTGCCACAATTAGGCGTTCGGGTGTTCTGTGGAAATTCGTCTACTGCACCAGGCATGTTGCAATGAACTTTCACAAGGAATTCAAAAAAGCGGATTGGCAAAGACAAATTGTGAAGATGGGTAATTATCTATCTCATTCTTTTTCCCATATGTTTATAGTTTCTCAAATGACACATAACATGTTGTAATGGTTCAAGGTATGAAGCGGAGCCGCATCAGTTCAGACGGAGATGGGCTAACCTCAAAGCTGACATGCATGGTCAAACGACTACTACATTACAATAGTGGTTTTTGAGTATGTAGCCCTGACAATGGGCTCAAAGTTTCGATAACGGTTCGAGATATGATCATATGACCACCAATCTGGTGGAGGCTGTTAACGCAATATTGAGATGTACACGACATCTCCCAATTGCATCATATTTTCAGCTACTTTCTACAGGATTACCACACTGATGCCGAGAATAGGGCTCATACAAGTAAATCAAATTAATGTAGGGTTCGTGTACGTCGAGAATGTTAGGAAGGTAATGGCGGTCAACAGCCGAAAAGCGAGGACCATGAACGTTCAATTATATTCTCGACATTATGAAACGTTCCGGGTGACAGAGACTGTGTAACATCCCCAACCCGTATCCCTCGCCGAAACCGGGTTACGGAGCATTGCTAGAGTTTACAGATCAAACAGACAGAAATTTCAAACATTTCATATCATCAAAACAAGTCATTAAAGCATCATTTTAATCCAAATTATAAACATACCAAATCCAAATCAATTTGCCTAGTTCATGAGCACTTAAACATAAAATTAAATTTACATGCACCTATCTAGATTTATTTCAATTTACCATGCCATAATATGGCTTAAAAAAACACATATTTATATGTATAAAACCAACCAAAATTAAACTTATAACCTCATTTACAATCAAACCACAAAATGACTATTATTTAGAGACCCTAGGTACATGCCGACACAAAGGATAAACATCACCACATTTGAGTTTGGGATCGTTGTTGGATGCTAAATCGGCGATCAAAAGTTAAGTACTTAACCTGTGCACAGGAAACAAAACCGTACGCTGAGTAAAACTCAGTGGTATTTCTATAATCTAAATATTTAAAGACAAAATAATATAATACGCTCAATTAAATATTAAGCACAATTGAATATTTAACATTCACATTTATTTCAATACTGAAATCATAAATACATCATTTTATACCATACTCAATTCTCATTATTTGCCATAAAATAGCTTCTCACAATATAATACACATTTCACTTAAACAACAATAATGTTCATACCATGTCCAATTCATGAATACACAATTCATGTGTCTCAATCCATATTTCAATTCACAGTCCCATTTCCATTTCACATATAATATCATCCAACATCGATCATAGTGTCATTTCATTTAATTACCCCTATTAACACGACTCAGACTCAAAGGGATACACGGATCCAACCAAAACACACCAGTTTAGCACCCAGTGCCTCATAGGATAATTCGAAGTAATAATTTGACACCCATTGTCTCATCGGCTAAACTGAAGTAAATTGGCATCTAGAGCCTCATCGAATTAATTAGAAGTAATAATTTGACACCCAGTGTCTCATCGATTTGAAGTCTAAGAAATCCCTGAACTCTTCAAATCCTATGGCATGCCATCTATATCCGACTCAGCCCGATACAGTTAATAGGGTTTCAATTTCACAATTCAATAACAGTCAATATCAAATATCAATTTTTCATAAAATCACATATACAATGAATTCAATTCAATTCAATATCAAAATGTCATATACTCACCTCAACTACTTACCATAAACAATAAATAAAAATACAACAATTAATAACTAGTTTCGGATTACAGAAATACAAACCAAAAATTCCGAGCTGTTCCTCGTCGACTTTATCTTTTCCCTTTTTAGTCGAGGATCTCGGTACGATGTTAGCTACGGAATTAAAACAATTAAAATCCATCAATATAACACAAGTCAATTTCATATTGAATATTTCAATTTTTACTCAATATTTGCCTAATTTCCAATTAAAATTTCTAATTTAGTCCCTAAACCGAGACTAACTTTTATTCTTCACATTTAATTCTTTATGTAACACCCCAAACCCGGCCTAGACGTTATGGCCGTATCTGGCAATGTCACACGATAGTGTTTTTGAAACCTCGTTGTTACGATGAAAACATTCCATGTTATTATCTTTAGTAAACCTTTGTTAGAACTTAGGAAGTCGTCTATATTCATTTAAAACATTTGTTTTGAAACATCCCTCGTTGCGAAAGCTTTAATAAAATAGTTTAGGTGATCATGCGTTTAGAAATTACTTTAACTTTTTTAAAACCAAATTTCCTACGACCAGCAGGTATAAATCCATAAAGTAAAATAAATAAATAAAAACCCAAATTTAAAACCAAAGTCCTAGAGGGTCCTTAAATTACAATCCAAATAATCACTAATAATCAAATCATAAATCGTAAATTGAAAACCATGAAATAAAAAAATTACTATGGTCACCGTTGAGTCCTTCGTCGCACTGATCCGTCTAAGTCTGGGGATTACCTGTGCACATTAAACAAAAAATGGTGAGTTTACGTAAACTCAGTGTGTAATCCCGCAGAAACAAACAAATAATCAGTATTCACAGTGCAAAGTTGAACAGTCTTGGGCCTAAGCCCTTTTCAGTACCAGTGACAGTTTGGGCCTTAGCCCATCTCAGTACAGTGTCAAAAATGCAGTAGGGCCTTACCCATCACAATGATCGAGCAGCGATACTGCTTATGCAAAGAGCAAAATCCTATCCAACCAGCCTCTACACACCATCTCCATCCAACCCTACACTCCATGTAGGGATATAATCAACCCACCCATCCCTACACTCCAAGTAGTACCGAATACGGCTGTCTGATGAGCTTGCAAACTGAGTGCCAAGAAATTAGGCTTAAAGCCTTTCAAGACACTTCCTCCGAATAACAACCCCCAACCCAATGCAATGCAACACACAATGGATGACATGCTATTATGCAATTTCAAGACATATATTCATTCGAGATATTAACATGCCCAATCAGAGATATCATTCACCAATTTCACACATTTAGGGGTCTAAGTAGTGCTTACCAACCCTACAGTAGGTTCACAGTCGACTTGGGCGACCCGTGCAACCTTAAAAATATTTTGGTAAAAATGGGCCCACACGCCCATGTGATCTACCCGTGTGGGCCCACACGCCCGTGTGATCTGCCCGTGTGGCCCACTCGGCCCAAATTGGCCTTGGCCATGTGATCCATTTTTAAAGTAACTAATGCTAGCTCAATACTCATATACGTTTTCACTATTTACTTATATGTTCATTCAAAGTTGTCTACTTGAGTCATTATCACTAAATTATTTATATCTTGAGCTACAGAATTTCAAATTAAGATCCGCTTGATGTTTTTGAAACTAGACTCAAATACCTTTCTACCATAAAATTTTTAGAATTTATAGTTTATCAAATAAGTACAGTAAAATATTTAAAGTTATCCCTGTTCTGCGGTTTGACAGCTTCATCCTTTCCTTACTAAAAATTATTTATCTCTTAGTACGGAATTTATATGATGTTTCCGTTTGTTTCTCTTGAAAATAGACTCATTAAGGATTTAAAAATATAAATTTAAGCCCCTAATTATTTTTTACAATTTTTGATGATTTTCCTAAGTTAGAACAGGGGAACCCAAAATCATTCTGACCTTATGTCAAAAAATTTATTATTTCTCATGATTTACAATTCCATTGCTTACATTGTTTCTTCCATGAAAAATTAGACTCAATAAAATTTAATTTCATATTTTATTCAACCTCTAACTCAATTCCCACTATTTTTGATGATTTTTCAAAGTTAGACTACTGCTTCTTTCCAAAACTATTTTAGTGCAAAATGTTGATTTCCAAGTTTATAACACCCTTATTTCCTTTCTCTACAATTTTTCGCATCATTTTCTCTTATGTCTCTTATTTCTCGATAGCAAGCAATTTCGAATTTTCATCGAATCTTGTTTTCTGTGTTTCAGGTACACACCTGGTATCGTTTCTAATGCGTAAGCACTCCTAAGCCTCAAGAACCTAAAAATCGACCAACATATCTCCAGATTAATCGCTTAATTCATTTTTAATCAACCAATTTCGGAAGGAACTTGACTAAAAACCTAGCAAAACCCTTACCTCGCTTGAGTAACCATGACTTCGCACAATCACAGCGTCAATTCAAAACCACCAGGCCCTTGATTAACTCCTAAACACCAAAAAGGAATCCCCCTTTTAGAGATTAACCAAGAACGATTAACAATAGACAAAACCGTTACTTACTGAACACGCGTAACCAACGATGAACAACCGAATCAATTGAAAAAAAAAAAGAGAAAGAAACGGAAGGGGGAAAATAATGGAAATTTCGGCAACAACTAGGGGAAAGAATCGGCAGAGGAGGGAAAAAAAGAAGAAGAAGAAAACGTCAGAAAAAGTTTGGGGAATTGGAGAGAAAATCGAAACTCTACTTTTTTTTTGCAACAAAAAGATAATCAGATTATTTTTTGATAACCTCTCCTCAATTATCTTCTAAAGTCACTCCCTATTAATCCACTAAAACACAACTACTCAGAATTTTGCCCCAACACAACTCTTAGCCGAAATTGGAGCAAAAATACTATCTCCACACCATCACAGAGAATTGAATACAGGACCTCCAACACTCCAACACTCCACTTAACCACCAGACCAGCAGGCCCATTCTGATATAAACTTACAAACAATTAAACTTAAGCCATTTGCACAAGGTTAAGGCTTTATTTATAAAAAATACCAAAATTTGCCCAAGTAAGGCTTGAACTTGGGACCTCTCACACACACCTAGAACACTTAACCACTAAAGCAGATACAGAATTATGTGTCACACATACACGAAATCAAAAATTAAAATTTTGGGGCATTACAGTTCTACCCCCTAAAAGAAAATTTTGTCCTCGAAATTTACTCGGTCAGAACAGATGAGGATATTGTTGACGCATTGCATCCTCAGGCTTCCACATAGCCTCCTCAGTGCTATGATTACGCCAAAGAACCTTAACCAGTGGAATAGATTTCCTCCTCAGTAATTTTACATGTCATTCCAGAATCTGAACCGGCTCCTCCTCAAAGGTCAAGTCTGGCCTAACCTCAATCCCCTCAACGGAAACGGTGTGAGTAGGATCAGAGTGGTAGCGCCTCAATATCAAAACGTGGAACAAGTCATGGATACGATCCAACTCTAGAGGTAGCTCCAACTGATAAGCGACTGGTCCCACTCGCTTCAAAATACGATAAGGTCTAATAAACCTAGAGCTCAACTTGCCCTTACGACCAAACCTCAGTACCTTCTTCCATGACGAGACCTTAAGGAATACAAAGTCACCCACCGAATACTCAATCTCACGTCGCTTCAGGTCCGCATAGGATTTCTGTCTTTCAAAAGCCGTTTTTAGTCGATCCCGAATCAATCTAACCATATCCTCTGTCTCAGAAACCAACTTAGGACCCAGAACACGTCACTCGCCCATCTCAGTCCAACATAAAGGAGTGCGACACTTACGACCATACAGTGCCTCGTAAGGTGCCATCTGGATGCTAGACTAGAAACTGTTATTATAGGCGAACTCCTCTAGTGGTAGATAATCCTCCCAACTACCTCGAAAATCAATAGCACAACTCCTGAATCTGAGCCTTAAGCTCCACAAGCTCCTTCGGTGCCATTTGATAGGGAGCGATGGATATCGGAGCTGTACCTGAAAGTAGCTCAATCCCAAATTCCAATTCGCGATTCGGAGGTAACCCCGGTAGTTCTTTAAGAAAGACGTTCGGAAAATCCTTTACTGTTCTGATATCCTTAACTGTAGAATCCCCAGAATCCAAAACACTTACGTAGGCCAAGAATGCCTCACATCCCTTACGAACCATCTTCTCTGCCACCAGTGTAGAGATCACATTAGATAAGTAATTCTGGCGTTCTCCAATCATGACTACCACTTTATTCTCCTCAGTCCTTAGTATGACCCTTTTAGTCGCACAGTCCAAGCTAACATGATGCTTGACCAACCAGTCCATCCCCAGAATTAGGCCGAACTCCCCAAATAAAAGCTATATCAAATCAGCCAGGAAGATTGCCCCTTGTACCTCTAAAGGAACGTATCTATACAGTTTGCTAACTCTAACAGATTGCTCTAACGGGCTTAGTACCGTAACCTCACTCGTAGTGCTCTCAACTGAAATCCCCAAGTTTCCAGACACAGTACAGGCTATATAGGAGTGACTGGATCCTATATCTATCAAAGCAATATAAGGTACATCATGAATAAGAAACGTACCCGTAATGATGTCCGGAGCATCTCCATCCTCTCGGCGACGTGCAGTATATACTAGAGTCGGCTGCCTCGCCTCAGTCTATCCAGCACCTCTGTCTGGTGCTCTCTGCCCACGACCCATGCCATTACCACCTCTAGCCTGACCATGGCCTCTCGGTGGTTGTTGTACTACCCTCTATGGCTGTGCATTACCAGTACCCTGAGCTTGCATCTGATCAGCCCACAGTGGACACTTCCTGATACGGTGATCCAATGATCCATACCTCAGACACGCCACAATCCTCCTCAAACACTCGCCCTGGTGGCGTCTACCACAATCAACATACAACTCTCATCGATGCGAGCAAGAATGAGGCCCACTCTAATCGGCCCATCGCCTCGGGCCTTTTTCTTAGGCCTGCAGATGAACTCGAGGGCTTCGAATCCCTCTTGTTCCTACCTCTCTCTCTATCGTGGTTTTGGTGCTCAGTGCACTTAACCTCCTCAGCGATCTTCGCCTTCTCGACCAAGGCAGAAAAATCTCGCTCCCTCTGCGGAGCTATCAGAACCTTCAAGTTATCCCTGAGGCCATCCTTAAAGCAAACACATCGCTCATACTCTGATGCCACCATACCTCGCGCATAGCAGTTCAGTCTTAGAAACTCAACCTCATACTCGGCCACTGATCGATCTCCATGTGCCAGATTCTGAAATTCCCTCCTACGAGCGTCCGCATAACTGGCTCCCACATATTTTCCCTGGAAGGCGATCTTAAAGAATTCCCAGGTCAGACGTTCGGGCTGAGTGCCCTCCTTAATAGTAAGCCACCACTGATAAGCTTCATCCCGTAGCAGTGAGACTGCACCCTTTAATTTCTGCTCAGGGGTGCAATCTAAATCATCCATAATCCTCTCCGTGGCCTTAATCCAGTACTCGACCACATTAGAGGCAACTCCAGTGACACCCCTGAAGAGCTTAGCTCTATTGGACCAGAGTCATTCTATAACCGACCCTCGGCCCCTAGATCCAGTATTGGGCCCAACGACCCTCTCCAAAATCCTTAGCATAGCCTGGGACAATGCGTCGTCCCCAGCCATGCGATCTTGAGACCTAGTCTCAGTAGCAGCCGACACTGGCATCTCACTCGTTTCCAAATTCGGTATGCTACCCATTGAAGAGGACTCAGCTCGAGCTCCTCTGCGGCCTCTATCTTGGCCTCTAGTACCCTGTCCACGGATACCTCGTGCGCTCATTGTCTAATCACGTTTATCTGTATTAACAGTTTTATGAATCAGTTATAGTTCTAGTGTTTATTAACAAATGTTTTATGTAAAACAGTATCGATTATTCAGAGTTCGTTTTCGTCAATCGCAGTCTCACTACAGTTTTCAGTTTCTTTACAATTTTCAAGATATACTAACTAGAGTATTTTCAATCTGATTTACTACCTATAGTTGTTTCGAAAATACTATCCATAATGATTTTGATTTAAATCAAATCACAGTTCAGAATACTTAAAGGATCGACGCCGGAGACTCGGTGTACCACTTGTTCAGTAAAAACATTTCAAATCATTTGGAAATCAATCAATTTTTCGAAAGCCCATTTTTCTATAAAACCCATAATCCACAGCTGAGTTTTGTAAACTAGCTCTGATACCACTAAATGTAACACCCTAAACCCGGCCTAGACGTTATGGCCGTATCTGGCAATGTCACACGATAGTGTTTTTGAAACCTCGTTGTTACGATGAAAACATTCCATGTTATTATCTTTAGTAAACCTTTGTTAGAACTTAGGAAGTCGCCTTTATTCATTTAAAACATTTGTTTTGAAATATCCCTCGTTGCGGAAGCTTTAATAAAACAGTCTAGGTGATCATGCGTTTAGAAATTACTTTAACTTTTTTAAAACCGAATTTCCTATGACCAGCAGATATAAATCCATAAAGTAAAATAAATAAATAAATAAAAACCCAAATTTAAAACCAAAGTTCTAGAGGGTCCTTAAATTACAACCCAAATAACCAATAATAATCAAATCATAAATCGTAAATTAAAAACCATGAAGTCCAAAAATTACTATGGTCACCGCTGAGTCCTCCGTCGCACCGATCCATCTAAGTCTGGGGATTACCTATGCACATTAAACAAAAAGGGTGAGTTTACGTAAACTCAGTGTGTAATCCCACATAAACAAACAAACATTCGGATTCACGATTACACAGCTTGAATGTCTTGGGCCTAAGCCCTTTTCGATGATCGATGATGCTTGGGCCTTAGCCCATCTCAAGACAATGTCAAAAATACGAGGGGCCTTAGCCCATCACGATGCTCGATATGATATGATGATTATGCAAAGAGCAAAATCCTACCCAACCACCTCTACACACCATCTCACTCCAACCCTACACTCCATGGGGATATAATCAACCCACCCATCCCTACACTCCAAGTAGTACCGAATGCGGCACAATACATGAGTTTGCAAATCAGTGCCGATAAATTAGGCTTAAAGCCTTTCAAACACTTCCTCTGAATAACAACCCCCAACCCAATGCAATGCAACACACAATGGATGACATGCTATTATGCAATTTCAATACATATATTCAGTTCAGATATTAACATGCCCAGTACAAATTTTATTCAGTCAATTTCACACATTTAGGGGTCTAAGTAGTGCTTACCGACCCTACAGTAGGTTCACAGTCGACTTGGGCGACCCGTGCAACCTTAAAAACATTTCGATAAAAATGGGCCCACAAGCCCATGTGATCTGCCCATGTGGGCTCACACACCCGTGTGGCCCACTCGGCCCAAATTGGCCTTGGTCGTGTGATCCATTTTTAAAGTAACCCATGCTAGCTCAATACTCATATACGTTTTCACTATTTACTTATATGTTCATTCAAAGCTGTCTACTTGAGTCATTATCACTAAATTATTTATATCTTAAGCTACAGAATTCCAAATTAAGATCCGCTTGATGTTTTTGAAACTAGACTCAAATACCTTTCTACTATAAAATTTTTAGAATTTATAGTTTATCAAATAAGTACAGAAAAATCTTTTAAGTTATCCCTATTTTGCTGTTTGACAGCTTCATCCTTTCCTTACTAAAATTATTTATCTCTTAGTACGAAATTTAGATGATGTTTCTGTTTGTTTCTCTTGAAAATGGACTCATTAAGGGTTTAAACATATAAATTTAAGCCCCTAAATGCCCCTAAATATTTTTTTAAATTTTTTATGATTTTCCTAAGTCAGAACAGGGGAACCCGAAATCATTCTGACCTTGTCTCACAAAATTTATTATATCTCATGATTTACAATTCCATTGCTTACATTGTTTCTTCCATGAAAAACTAGAATCAATAAAATTTAATTTCATATTTTGTTAAACCTCTAACTCAATTCCTACTATTTTTGATGATTTTTCAAAATTTAGACTACTGTTGCTTTCCAAAACTATTTTAGTGCAAAATGTTGATTTCCAAGTTTATAACACCCTTATTTCCTTTCTCTACAATTTTTTTGCATCATTTTCTCTTATTTCTCTTATTTCTCGATAGCAAGCAATTTCGGCTTTTCGCCGAATCCCATTTTCTGCGTTTCGGGTACACACTTGGTATCGTTTCTGATGTGTAAGCACTCCTAAGCCTTCATAACCTAAAAATCGACCAACATATCTCCAGATTAATCACTTAATTCGTTTTTAATCAACCAATTTCGGAAGGAACTCGACTAAAAACCTAGCAAAACCCTTACCTCGCTTGAGTAACCACAACTTCGCACAACCATAGCGTCGATTCAAAACCACCAGGCCCTTGATTAACTCCTAAACACCAAAAAGGAATCCCCCTTTTAGAGATTAACCAAGAACGATTAACAATAGACAAAACCGTTACTTACCGAACACGCGCAACCAACGATAAACAACCCAATCAATTGGAAAAAAAAGAAAGAAACGGAAGGGGAAAAATAATGGAAATTTCGGCAGCAACTAGGGGAAAGAATCGAAAGAGGAGGGAAAAAAGAAGAAGAAGAAGAAAACGTCAGAAAAAGTTTGGGGAATTGGAGAGAAAACCGAAACTCTACTCCTTTTTTTTGCAACAAAAAGATAATTAGATTATTTTCTGATAAACCTCTCCCCAATTATCTCCTAAAATCACTCACTATTAACCCACTAAAACACAACTACTCAGAATTTTGCCCCAACACAACTCTTAGCCGAAATTGGAGCAAAAATACTGTCTTCACTCCATCACAGAGAATTAAAAACACAGGACCTCCAACACTCCAACACTCCACTTAACCACCATACCAGCAGGCCCATTCTGATATAAACTTACCAACAATTAAACTTAAGCCCTTTGCACAAGGTTAAGGCTTTATTTATAAAAAATACCAAAATTTGCCCAATTAAGGCTTGAACTTGGGACCTCACACACACACCTAGAACACTTAACCACTGAAGCAGATACAGAATTGTGTATCACACATACACGAAATCAAAAATTAAAATTTTGGGGCGTTACACTTTATTTTCATGCAAATTCCACTTTAGACTAAATTCAACTCCCTATTTTCACATAAATCCCTAAATTTCAAAATTTTCACAATTTAGTCCCTATTACTCAAAATTTACAATTTATTCTACAATTCAATCCTTTTTCATTTTAAACTTGAAAATCTATCAATTTAGTCCCCAATACTCTAATTATTCAACATAGACAACATTTAAAAACTCAATAAATTCTAAAATTTTAACATGGGTCGGGTAATATTTAACACCGGAATTTTTCAAAAACATAAAAATTACAAGAAAAAGGGAGTAAATTGACTAACCAATTGAACTTGGAACTTTGAAACCCCTAAGGCCCTTCGTCTTTCTCCTTTCTCCCTTTCTCTTTTTCTTTCCTTTTTCTATTCAGTTTCGTTTGGCTTTCTCTGTTTCTTTCTTTCTATTTCTTTTTCTTTCTTTCTTTATTTTGTTTGTTTTATTATTATAATATATAATATATATACTTATATATTAAGTAAACTTATTTTAATATAATATATATTAAATTCACAAAAATCTTTCTTATGCCGCCTCATTTATGAGCAATGGCAATATATATATTGCGCACGTCATTGCAGCATGCATTGATGCCTCTATCAATGTCGAATAATATATCGAAGAGGTATACACACTAGAATGCACGTTACGTATTTGGGGAAACTAGTTCCCAACAATGCGGGATGTGTTAACGTGGGAAGTTCCCCCACCGACTTTTGAGTTGGTCCCAGACTGCAATCTTCATAGAAAGCCTAGAGGTCGCTCGCATATCACTCGGATAAGAACTGACATGAACATTAGGGAAAGGGTCGACACTAAACATTGTGGCGTATGCAGATCAGCAAGTCATAATCGAAGACAATTCTCGTATCGAGGTTACCACCAGGGAGAGTCGTCTTGACTGAATAGAATGTGATTTATGTATTGAATTTTCTTTATTGTATTAACTTAAATTATTTACATATATTTGCATTATGTTTCTAGTTTTTATTGAATTTTCATTCTTGTATCAACTTCAATTATTTAGATGAACTTGTAAAATATTTGAATGAACTTTAGCTACTTGATGGCCACGTATATTTGCATAAACTTGTTTCAAACATTTCATTAATATGAGACAAACTTTAGCTTGGAATAAAATATGTCAAATTTTAAATAAAAGGAACATTACAATAAACCGATTTATTTGAATTAAAACCATCAAAATCTATAGTTTGACGGGGGTTTTCGTGGGGTGTATCACTGCGGTGGCCTTCTTTCACATTGCGGGTGCTCCCGATGGCCAATGTCTGTCTCACTAGAAACTACAGTGTCATCACCTATAGGCGATCCCTAGGGTGTACTAAGCAAACTCAAAAAATCGTTTGTTTGCTCGTGAGGGGTGTAGTACTGGGGTCGGGATGGGTTAAACATGTCAAACATCGTTGGTGAGATCGGCTACTGATAAGAACTGCAACCGCCCATCTCCGTGTCTATTGCGTAACTCGAGTACTCTGGGAAAAACTGCAACCTCCCATCTTCAGGTGATAGGAACTACCGGTTGAGTGTGTGTATGATAATGAAGGTGCCAGCTCAGATTAGGGCTAACCCCTATCTCCAGGTGATAGGAATTGCCGGTTGAGTGTGTGTATAACAACGAATGTGTTGGATTAGGTTGGGGCTAGGGTTCAGGCTCGGGCTCGGGCTTGACTGGTGGAGGGGATTGCTGACGAGGATGGGGTTGTAGAGGACCTCATCGTTCCATATGTAAAGAGACTAACATCAATCGACCACCGTATAAGTAGGGCAACCCATTCTTTACGTACCACTTCTGGTAGTCCCTCGAGGGAGTGAAATCAAGATAACATGACACTAAATAAGGCTTTCTCTCCAACTGGGTGTTCCACAACACAATATATGGTTAATGCTCTAACGCCCAATTCGTTGCATGTTTCCCCTTCTTGTCAATTCCGTAGACATCTTTTTTCTGTTGTATAGGAACGTCCAGAATATGTTGACTACACCCGAATTGACGAAGCACCCAATCCTCGACATACCACTCCATCATTTGAAAATTTATAATTGGTGCATTGACACACCACACGGTTGCATGTGCTCTAGCCAATAGAGGAATGACAGAAGCAATGTCCGGCGCGATATGCGGTATCCACACGAACTACACAATTAAACACATAATTAGAATACTAATTAAAGTGTAATTTAATAAATAAAATAATTACATGAAATTAATATAATTTGATTTTTTGAAAATAAATTACCCCATCCCCGACGTATCCCTAATCATATGTCGTTATATATTGAGTGTTTTTTATTTCTCGATGTTCGGACAACTATACCATCTAAAAATATAAACCAAACTCGTTAGAAAATATTTTCATGAAAAAAATCTTAACCCAAGTTTAAATTTTATTTACCTATTCACAAGTGGGAACACATGTACTTGGTGACCCAGTGATGCCAAAAATGGTATCTTGTATAGCTCCCAAGATTGTAACAGTATCAAGAAGCCACCTATATCGACAGTTTTGTGCTTTGTCGTTCGACAAAGCTAACAATATAGCGTAGCTAGTACTACTGAACCCCAACTGTATGAGCGGGCACCTTGCAAATTACTAAGTAAGGGCAGGTACATCAAGTGGACTCTATTATTATTGGAATCCGGCATAAGTACCCCCTATAAGTTGTAGTATATAGGTCCGAGCAGCCTGTATCTTCTCCATCTTGGTCGTATAATCCGATAATGTTTAATAATTTGCCTTGAGCTACGAAAATTTTAAACCCGTAAATTTATCGATACCATCACCGATAAAGTGTCAAAGCAAGTCATAGCAGAGAGTCACAGGATCTACTACGCCGCTTATACCGGTTACTGCTCACCGTCCACGGGGAGCCCTAATTGTATTGCGACATCCTCCAATGTGATGGTGCATTCCCCACACGGTAAATGAAAAGTGTGCGTCTCTAGGCGCTATAGCTTAGCTAGTGCCGATATTAAGTCGGCCCTCAGCTCAAACACATGGATTAATGCCACTGATCCAAATCTCGCGGCATCTAAGTAGGACATAACCCGTGCATCCATCCAATAGCTAAGACCATGGCCACGTGACCCCAACACATGGTACAGACCTTAATCATATTACAAAATAGGTTAAGAATGTGAAATTAAATAAAAAAAAATCACGTGCAACTATGCTAAAGAATACATACAACATTAGAAAATTCTTTTACCGGTAAATGAATCGTCCTAACTGTGTGATCTTTTGTAGTAATTAAAAAACTCATATCGATATCTGTAAAAAAATTAAATTTTTTTATCGACTTAACAAATAAACAATATAAAAATAATGCTTTATACTAATACTTAAACTATTAATTTTATCTAAATTTACCTTAAAAAATAATATCAACCAACAAAAAAGTGAAATATAATATAACTACATATCTAAAAAAAATATTAAACTTTTAACACAAATTTTAAACTATTAATAATAATTATAATAACAAAATAAATAAATATCTTATTTTTGGGGGAGATCTTCAGCCGTGGAGAGGGAGGGAAGGAGGAATCATCCAAATGTTTGTAATATAAAAAAATTAAAGATATAAATTAATTAGTACAAACATCTACTAATATAACTAATTAAACTAAAAAAAATTAACCATATTTTTATTTGATTTTTGGAGATAATAAATTAAATACCAACTTCTTAATAAAATATAATCTACTTTAAAAATATTAATTAAATAAAAAAAAGGAAGGGAAACTGAAATTTACCTTCGGTGGTGGTGGGGGGTGAGGGACCTTCAACTTAAAAATTTTGTGTAGGGGTTGGGGGACCAAACCAACCCACTTTTATAATAAAAAAATAATAATATTTTCATTATATATTTTTAAGCTGAAACGGTAAAAAAAAAAGGTATAATAAAATTTTTTAGGTATTGGAGCGCAGGCCTGTGACTCATTGGTCATGGGCCCGGGTTCCAATACCCGAAAAAATTTATTATACTATTTTTTTACTATTTCAAATTTAAAAAATATATAAAATATTTTGGTGTCGCCTGACACATCCGCGGCACCAATAAAAAAATTACTTTTTTCGTATACTGATAAAAGAATTCGTATTTTTTGTGTTAAATACGGGTGTCGCCGATTGGTTAGGCTGCACCTGAAAAAAATTTAAAAAAAATTAAAGTGGTGCCGCCGATTGGTTAGGCAACACCGGTATATCACTGTTGTATCTACCTATTCCCGTAAATATTAATTCCCTTATCCTATTCTTGTATTTATTTATTTATTTTATATTATTTATGAAAAAACCCTCCATCCTTCCTACTAAGCATGCGTATAGAAAAAAAAAAGAAATTATATTTTTCATCTTTCTAATTTTTGTACTGTGACATCCTGCATCTGAACTAGACGACAGATTCGAATGTAAGATATCACATCCATTGTCAAATCAACTTAGACTATCATCATTCATACCATTGATACCAAATTAGTGTGCGTGATATAATTATAAAAATTTCATGTTGTGCAAGTAAAATGTGTGTGTTCTAAGTCCAACGAGCCCACATATATTATCCCGAGACCACAAGGAGTCAAGATATGAATCCTAACTCAAAGTTTCAAAATGGAGTGTTGTGGATGTGTCTCGAGACAGTGAAGCCATGTATCAAGACATGCTTCTCCTATTTCAGACTTCTGGCTTTGAAGTACAATGTCTCGAGACAATAGGACTCATGTCTTAAGACAATGACTCTTATGTCTCAAGACAGGTCTTGAGACTTGTCTCTCCTGTTTCAGACCCTTAACTTCGATGTTGTCTGTCTCAAGACCTGGCAATCTGTCTGGAGACATCTTCATTATGTCTCGAGACCATTTCCAAAAAATGCACAAAATGGTCATATTTATTCTTAATTTCTCAAGACCTACTCTTGATGTCTTGAGACACTAATATGGTACCAAATCAATATACACCAATTCAACATATAACGACACATTCAAACCAACCAATCTCATAGCATCCAATACATTACACCAAAACATATATATCCAACTCATCATCAACATCAAAACAGAGATATTCATGTCAATCAAGTGACAAAGTTCACCAAGTGAACTAAACTGTCCTAAACGAACTAACCAAAACATAGATGAAACTCATAAAGTTCTGATAAATGCTAAAAGTAACATATTTTAACTTCATTCTTAATGCATTTTTGGTGATTATTTGATGTTAATTGTGATTTTTATGCTCCTAATCATTTAAATTAATGTTTTAATGCTTAATAGAACACTTGGGAGCAAAAAGAGTGAAAAATGAGCGAAAACCGGAGTATTGGAGCAAGCTGCAAGAGCCACACAAACTTAATCATTCCACACGGCCAGACTACACGGGCGTGTGGTTGGTCGTGTCAATTTCACAGGATTCACTCAAAATTTCAAAAAATCGTGATTTTTTAGGTTTTTTTTGGGTATCCTAAGACACATATATGACAAAAATAAGAAGATAGGAGTGAGCCACCAAAGAATACTCAAGAAAACAACTCGAAAAACACCATTAAAGTCGATTTTGAAGTAGATTTCCGTCAAGATTGAAGATTCCCATTTGATTTCTTAAGAAGTTATCATGAGTTTTTTTGTTTCTTTCGGTTATACTGTATTTGGGATGTTTTTATTTTCAAGCACGAACTAATTTTCTAAATACCTTAGGAAGATAAACCCTATGATGGATTATGTCGTTTGATTTTTAATTTACGCAATAAATACTTAGTTTCTTGTTCTCAATTATGTGTGCTTAATTCTTGGTTTAATATTTCTAGATTATTGATCCATGTTTGATGTATTTAAATTAATAGTTGAATAAACCCTGTTTAATAGTAGTTCTTGTGTAATTGAGTGGAGTTGCATGCAATCCTAGAAATAGGATGCCATAAATATATCGGATTATGGTCAAATCTAATAGGGGGATCCATAGCACGAGTTAATACTATAATAGGGGTTTTAATTAGAAAGAAATTTCAATTAATCAACCACGAATCAGTTGCTTTTATGCTCGAAAGAAATATTAGCATAATTTAGGGGTTTCTATGGATCAATGTGCTAAGTAAAGAAATTGTGTAAATTAGATAGATAGTGACAAATTAAACCTACGCAAATTCTTTCTTGGGTATTGTTTCGCTTCTTGGTTGTTAATCGATTATTTTCCTGATTTGTTCTTTGTCTTGTTCGTTAGTTAATATAATTAATTAATTTTTAGTTTTTAATCAATCACTCGAATCATTCAGTTAAATAATAGAGAGACGGTAATTACTAGTACTTTTAGTCTTCGTAAGAACGATATCTTTGCTCACCGTAGCTACACTATTAATTGATAGGTGTACTTGTCTAAGTCAAATTTTTAGTTTGTTTCGTGACGCATCAAGTTCCCTATTAACCTAGGTACATGGTGTTTATAGTCTAGGTTCGAAAAAAGATTACAAACATTAGTTTGAATTGAGATACAAATCTTCGAATGCTACCAAATTTTCACAATCTAATCAGATATCTAATTATTATCTGCGCACAAAAACAAATATATTCGTATGCTGAGTATTGGAAACTCAATGATGTTAACATAATTTGATTTTAAAACATAAAATATTAAGTAAATAAGTATACTATTAAATCTTGTTCGAACAAGAATGATATTCAAATAAAACAGCCCTCCCAACAATGTCGCGTCGATGATTATTAGTTGCTCCTAACAATGTTTTCCATCATCTTAACTCATTTCTCCTTATTTTCGATTAATGATTTACAACCTTTAACATTTGACATGTACTCCTAGAGCTTTACCACCTTCAACGTTTTGTTCATCACTTCACCACCACCTTTGATAGTCACTAGGGGTGAGCAAAATTCGATTTGACTAAAAAAATCGAAAAAAATATATATTTCAAGTTAAACGAATCGAGTTATTCGAGTTAATAAAGTCAACTCGATTTTTTTTCGAATTTCAAGTTCGAATCAAATTGAGTTTTCGAATTCGAATAACTCGAATAATTTGAATAAACCGAATACAAAACTACAATATTTTACATTTTTACCTCAAACCCCTAAACCTTTTTACTTTCCCCCCAAAACTTTTACTTTCCTCCCATCCCACCCCCATCTACCCCAAACCCATTTTCCTTCCAAATTTTTTTTTTGAATATTTTCCCCCCAAAATTTACTCCCCCAAAACTTTCTATTTTCCCCTACACTTTTACTTCTCACCCTTTACCCCCAAATCAAAAAATCAAAGTCATCCAAAAAAAATCATTAAACCTAAATAGTAATAATTTTATTTATATTAGACTATTTATATTATTAAATTAAATTTCACATTTTATACTATTTATATTATTGAATTGTTTAATCATATTGAATCTTTATAGATTTCTGTTAAAATTGAATTATTCATGATGCCATAAAAATATTCGTGTTAAAATTTTATGTTGGTATCAATTTCACATTTTATCTTTAAGATAACTTTTATTAAAAATCACATTTTTTTACATTTAATATATTTTTTTAATTTCAAAATATATAGTGACAAGAATCAGAAGATAATTGAAGCAACTAAGCAAGCAAATAAGCTAATCCGTATATAAAAGATTAATAATAAATTATAAGGGGATGAAAGTTAGTAACAAATTTGATTACGGTGGAAAATTTTGATTACGGTAGGTGACAATAATTATAAAGACCTAAAGTCATTTTTTTTTTAAATTTAACTTGAACAAATATATTCGATTCGAATTTTATCTCACTCGACTCGATTCGAGAATGTAACACCCCAAACCCGGCCTAAACGTTACGACCGAATCTGGCATGTCACATGAAAGGAATGTCTAAAAACTGTGCATTCGTTAAAAAGCTCATATTCTTTATAGTTGTGGTGAGAAATCGAGATTAAGTAATTTTGAATAAGAAATGGTTTATTATCATTTTAGGAAAATCCCATATTGATCATTTAATAACAAGCGATAAACAAATTGAAAGCTGAAACCAAATAAAATACCCAATGCCTTATTACATAACAAAAAATCAAATAAAAATAAGTCCAAATAAAAGAAACGAATTTACGAGTGAACATATGTATGGCCTCCACGAGTCCACCTCAGCTCCCAAATCCGCGATCTAATGATTACCTGCAAAATTTAACTAAGGGGTGAGTCATCGAGACTCAGTGTGTAAATCCCCATCCAATGCACCCTTACACAATTTCATATGAAAATATGCATATCATGCACCCAAACCTAGCCATCCGCACTCAATTTCTACCCCATGTGGTACCAAACCACTGGTGGTGCCAAACCACTGGTGACCCAAAGTCACGAATAATCCAATGATGGGGCCAACCCATCGTGTGATACCAAATCACTGGCGTCAATCCCAGATAATCACCGTGGGGCCAACCCACTGTGGTGCTAAGCCACTGGGACGAGACGCTGAGGTGCCAAACCTCTGGTGACCCAAAGTCACAATAATCAATCTGTGGTACCAAACCACTGGTGGTGCCAAACCACTGGTGTTCCAAAGACACGGATATCATATTCCCCCTCCTCTCATCATACCCATGCAATATGACATAATAATTCGTGTATGCAGTATGTCATGTATGCTAGACATATATCAAATATAAGTATAACATGAATTACCATCATAATCAGATAGACATAAAACAACATAATCACCCTAATCAACCTCTAAAGGTATAACCGTAATTTTACCTACCAAGGGCATTTTCATAATTTACCCACCAAGGGTATATTGGTAATTTACCCACCAAGGGCATTTACCCTTCAGTGGTATTTCAGTAATTTACCCACTAAGGGTATTTTCGTAATATACCCTTCAGGGGTATTTTGGTAATTTTGCACTTACAATGGCATTTCCCAAAGGCCCAAATGTCACCCCGAGTGACTCAGCTACCATTTCCGGTCGTACCGGACGATTGGGCCTAAAACTCGATTCCGGCCCATTCGGGCCCACACGCCCATCGCGGCCCACCTAGCACAAATCTAGCCATGTATATAAGTTCCACCTAGTCTAGTTCACTATATACTACACAATCGCATAATTTACTCATAAGGGCCCACGGGCCCATTGGGCCCACTTCGCCCATCGCACCGATCAAGCGACCCCAACCCACAAGAATACTACGATGGCCTCAACTATCGCGTCGAAGCCCTACACGTGCGTTCGCGACGCTCGTGTGGCTACTATTGCCGTGGACCGCACTTCGGCATTTACCGCTCTACAACTAGAGTAGAGAGAGTTACACACCGATAGGACTGCGTGTTAATCCGCGCTCCGACCACTCCTGTGCCCAAACGCCTTCTAAGGTGTGTCAACCCTCCTCTGGAATGCTCTTTATATAGCTAGCTCTTCACCTTCCTTCTTTGTATCTTTCCGATGTGGGATCCTTCCGTCGATGAGAGTTTAAAATCAATCAAACTCTTCCCCGCCTGCATCATAGAAATAAATACTCCTTGCTTCTCATGAGATTCGAACCAGTGCTCCCTTGCAACATAATCACGCTGTTAACCACTTGGCCACAAGCTCCTCTTGTGTCTTAAACCATGCGCAACTAAATATAAATCTATAGCCAAATTCTGAGGTCCAAGTAAAAAGAAAACCAAAATGCAAAAGCCAAGACTTGAACCTTGGACCTCCTTCCTTCCTTGTGGCGTCACCCCTTGTCTCTTATGTGGCATCACTTTGCCACTACACCACACACTCCACTTGTGTCATTTTTCCCCACATTTTATTCTTAAGGCCTACTCCGCCAACTTCCAGGGTTTTTTTCCTAAAACCAAAATTTCCCCAAAGCTAATATTTGATCCCGGACTTCATAGAAGCCCTCTAACCTTCCAAAATAACTTACCTAATAAGTCTAACTTGCATTAATGCCATTCTCAAAAATTTTAAAATCAAGGCCCATTGGGCCCAATCCTACTAGGCCCAATTTCGGGATGTTACAAATCTACCCTCCTTAAAGAAATTTCGTCCTCGAAATTTCCAACTACAGGAACATTCGTACCACCTAACCTACAACGCAGTGTACTCACGCTGCGCACTCGATTCCAATAACCCTAATGTACTTTTAACTAGAATTTAGAAATCCTACACATACTAAAAAAAAACTAACCATTAAAGCAGACAAATATTTGGTACGCAATCAACTCTATATCCGAACATCACATCCAACCCAAACACACAGAATAGATATTCAAAATACAAAGATATAAAAAAGCAAAGTATCGAAACTTACAGGTGCGGATTGGTGCCGGAGACTCGGGTGCCATATTTAAAAAAAACAGATATATATTTTTCTAAACCATTTTCCAAACCATCTTTTGAAAACATTTTTTGAACCCAAACCCACAAATAGAGTTTTTGAACCTAGGCTCGATACCATAATTGTAACACCCCAAACCCGGCCTAAACGTTACGAATCGAATCTGCATGTCACATGAAAGGAATGTCTAAAAAGCGTGCATTCGTTAAAAGCTCATATTCTTTATAGTTGTGGTGAGAAATCGAGATTAAGTAATTTTGAATAAGAAATGGTTTATTATCATTTTAGGAAAATCCCATATTGATCATTTAATAACAAGCAATAAACAAATTGAAAGTGAAACCAAATAAAATACCCAAGACCTTATTACATAACAAAAACTCAAATAAAAATAAATCCAAATAAAAGAAACGAATTTACGAGTGAACATATGTATGGCCTCCACGAGTCCACCTCGGCTCCCAAATCCGCGATCTAATGATTACCGCAAAATTTAACTAAGGGTGAGTCATCGAGACTCGGTGTGTAAATCCCCATCCAACAGACCCTTACACAACTTCATATGAAAATATGCATATCATGCACCCAAACCTAGCCATCCGCACTCCATTTCTACCCCATGTGGTACCAAACCACCGGTGGTGCCAAACCACCGTGACCCAAAGTCACGATATCCATAATTGTGGTGCCAAACCACCGGTGACCCAAAGTCACGAATAATCCAATGATGGGGCCAACCCATCGTGTGATACCAAATCACCGGCGCCAATCCCGTATAATCACCGTGGGGCCAACCCACTCGTGGTGCTAAGCCACTGGGGCGAGGCGACGAGGTGCCAAACCTCTGGTGACCCAAAGTCACAATAATCAATCTGTGGTACCAAACCACCGGTGGTGCCAAACCACCGGTGTCCCAAAGACACGGATATCACATTCCCCTCCTCTCATCATACCCATGCAATATGACATAATAATTCGTGTATGCAAAGATGTCATGTATGCTAGACATATATCAAATATAAGTATAACATGAATTACCATCATAATCGGATAGACATAAAACAACATAATCACCCTAATCAACCTCTAAAGGGTATAACCGTAATTTTACCTACCAAGGGCATTTTCATAATTTACCCACCAAGGGTATATTGGTAATTTACCCACCAAGGGCATTTACCCTTCAGTGGTATTTCAGTAATTTACCCACTAAGGGTATTTTCGTAATATACCCTTCAGGGGTATTTTGGTAATTTTGCACCTACAATGGCATTTCCCAAAGGCCCAAATGTCACCCCGAGTGACTCATTTACCATTTCCTGGTCGCATCTGGGACGATTGGGCCTAAAACTCGATTCCGCCCATTCGGGCCCACACGCCCATCGCGGCCCACCTAGCACAAATCTAGCCATGTATATAAGTTCCACCTAGTCTAGTTCACTATATACTACACAATCGCATAATTTACTCATAAGGGCCCACGGGCCCATTGGGCCCACTTCGGCCTATCGCAGCCCAAGCAGCCCCAACCCACAAGAATACTACTGATGGCCTCAACTATCGCGTCGAAGCCCTACACGTGCGTTCGCACGCTCGTGTGGCTACTATTGTCGCGACTGGCCGGTCTTGGCATTTGCCGCTCTACAACTAGAGTAGAGAGAGTTACACACCGATAGGACTCGGTGTTAATCCGCGCTCGACCACTCCACGTGCCCAAACGCCTTCCAAGGTGTGTCAACCTCCTCCCGGAATGCTCTTTATATAGCTAGCTCTTCACCTTCCTTCTTTGTATCTTTCCGATGTGGGATCCCTTCACAAGAGAGAGTTAAATTCAACTGAAACTCTTCCCGTCCGCATCATAAAATAAATACTCCCTTGTTTCTCATGATTCAACCTGTGCTCCTTGCAACATAATCCACGCTGTTAACCACTTGGCCACAAGCTCCTCTTGTGTCTTAAACCATGCGCAACTAAATATAAATCTATAGCCACATTCTGAGGTCCAAGTAAAAAGAAAACCAAAATGCAAAAGCCAAGACTTGAACCTTGGACCTCCTTCCTTCCTTGTGGCGTCACCCCCTTGTCTCTTATGTGGCATCACTTTGCCACTACACCACACACTCCACTTGTGTCATTTTTCCCCACATTTTATTCTTAAGGCCTACCTGCCAACTTCCAGGGTTTTTTTTTTCCTAAAACCAAAATTTCTCCAAAGCTAATATTTGATCCCGGGACTTCATAGAAGCCCTCTAACCTTCCAAAATAACTTACCTAATAAGTCTAACTTGCATTAATACCGTTCTCAAAAATTTTAAAATCAAGGCCCATTGGGCCCAATCCTACTAGGCCCAATTTCGGGATGTTACAGAGAAAATTTTAAATCGGATTAAGATGATAAAATATGATTTGCCAACTCGATTAACTTAAATTTTTTTTATTCGATTCGATCGAACGCTCACCCCTAATAGTCACCATCAGTCCAACCACCACTAGTCATCACTATCTCTCCTCTCCTTCAACCAACTACCAAAATCAACACATAAGTTAATCAAATAATATGCTACCATCTGATAAATGAGCATATTTAAAATGTCAAGAGTTCTTACAATTTTTATAATAAAATCCCGTAAATTTTCATCATTGGAGAAAGGAAATTAATTAAAACTTAACCGTTAACTCATCTCAATCTCACAAAAAGGTTCAGTTTTCTTGCACTTTCTAGGAAACCAAACATCACTTTTTTTTTTTTTGGTTGAGTTCGTGGCTTTGCTGTAAATTAGAAAAGCTTCAATAATTTTAATAATATGTTTTAAGCTTCCCCACCTTTAGTAAACGTTGTTATTATTTAACCTTTCAATCGTCTAGCTGCTGAACCAAACAAAAACATCAACTTTCGGCTACCCCTTACCTCCATTTAATGACCATTTCGGAAGAGAGAAATCAGAACAAAAGATTCATCATTAGCAGTAAAAAGAAAAAAAAAAAAAGGAAAAGGAAAAAAGAGAGAAAAACACATTTTAGAAGGTGGAAAGCCAGAACATCGGTTTAGATTTTGGGAATTTTTAAGAAGATTTCTGAAAAATCAAGTGGATTTGAAAATAGATTTTTTTATTATATATATGAATTTTTTAAATTTTTTATTTTTTGAGTTTTTTAGATGATGATCACGTCTTATCGTAATAAAATATAATAAGGTTTAGATGTGTACTTTTTAACTTAAAATTTTATGTAAAATAATAATTTAACATGTACTTAGCGTTACACGATAATTAATAGTTTAGTGATTAAAATATTAAAAATCAATAATATTAGTGATAATTTAATAACAATTAAAATTTTGTGATTAAAATGTTGTCGAAACTATTTTTAAAGTTGATTTTAAAAACGGGGGTCGACTTTAAAAATGAAAATAGAGTCCCTATCAATTCCTTTTTGCTTAGGTGTGATCGGATCACCTTATAAATTATTTTATTTCAAAACATTGATTTTGGCCAACGAAATTCAAGAAAACGGGTTCGGGAGTCGGTTACGTACGAGGAAGGATTAGCACCATCGTAACACCCAAAAATTGGTACCTAATTGATTAATTAATGTCCTAATGTCAAAAATTTGAATATATTTTAAAACACGATCCTTTTGATTTTTAAAACTTATGTCCTTTAATTTTAAATGGACATTCAATTATTTGGATTTTAAAAGAAAAATCAAAACTCAGTAAGTTAGAGCACGATCTTTCGAATTTTCCAAACACTGAATATCCTTTGCTTTTTAGAAATCCTTGCCTCGAGATGACAAAACGTCGCATCCAGTGAGTTAGGACACAACATCTTAAATTCCCGAGAATAGGTTTTTATTTAAAAATTCATATGTTTTAATTTCAAAAGGGTACTCAATCATTTGGACTTAATGAGAAAAATCAAACCAAAGTAAGTTAGGTACGATTTTCTCAAAACTCCCAGATATCGAATATTGCCTTATTTTTTAATTTGAAAAATCATGGATTTTGAAATATGAAGGTATATTTGGCCACATTAATAAATAAAGATTAATGAATTTTTTTTTAAAAAACAAATCTAAAAAACAAATAAAAAACAAAATGTACCAAGCTTTCAAATAATAATGGACAATGTTAAAACAAATAATGTGAAAGAAAAGGATTTTGAAATCGACAATAAAAAGCAACTTAAAAATAAATTCATGTATAAAAATTTTAAAGTAGGTAATATATGTAAAAGTTTGAAATAAATCCAAAAAATATATATAAATAATATATGAAATAATAATATATAAATGAATTTTAAAATAAATATTATATAAGAAGTAAGTTTAAATAAGTAATATATAAAACAATATATATATCAATCTAAATAAATAATATACAAAATGACTTAAAGAAAATGATATGTGACAAATCCTAAAAAGATACGTATAAGTTTAAAATAAACAATATACGAAAACTTAAAATAGATAATATAAAACAGTTTAAAATGATATAAAATAAAACCACTTTAAAATAATCGTGATATAAAACAATAAGAAAAATGAATGATATATAAGATAATTTACAGTAATAATATAAAAAAAAACTTAATCAAAATAAAACTATTTGAAATAATTAATATCTAAAATAATAAAATAAAACAGCTTGAAATAAATACCACGAAAAAATTTAGAATAAATAAATAAAATACAAATTTACAAAAGTGTGAAAATAAAATAAATCTCTATACAGAAATAATAAATAAACGAATAAAATAAATGAATAACTAATAATTAAACAATTAAATGGATAAATAAAAAAGTTTGAAAAAACGAAGATGAATGAAGAATAAAATAAGAACAAACCATAGAAAATAAGAACGCAAGAAGGAGAGAAATTTGAGTGAATGCTCTCAAGAATTCTTATTGCTTCCCCCAAAACTCAAGTGTGTTTTACAATGAAGGGAGATGCCTCTATTTATAGTTGAGCCTCCCCAAATCCAACGGTATAGATCAATTACATCAACGGCTAAGATTAAAAGGTATCTACAAATTAAATCTCTAAGATTACAAAATCATATCTTCTAAGATTGCATACCATATCTTCTAAGATTGCATATCATATCTAAGATTTGCATATCATATCTAAGATTGTATATCATATCTAAGATTGCATATCATATCTTCTAAGATTGCATACCATATCTTCCAGGATTGCATATCATATCTAAGATTTACATATCATATCTAAGATTGCATATCCTTGAAGATTGTGTTCCCATATACGTCAAGCTTGTAGATGGACCTTCAATCTTTTCAAGTAATGGGCCATTCCGATCGGGCCAAATGATATATTTTGGACTGAGCTTGGACTTTGTTTTATTGTTTTGGGTTTATTATTTTTTTGTATGGGCCCGGGCTAAATTGGCCTATTACAAACGTAATTTAAACCGATTATTTTTATAATTTACCCTTTTAATTTTGCATTTACAAATTTGATAACGAGATTTTAACTGAAAATTGTAAACTTCTTGTTTGATTTTGATGGAAACCAAAAAGAAGGCACCGACTAACAGATTTCATTTTGACGTTAAAGAAGGTACTGAAATAAAAGCCATATGCCCTTCTCACTAGCTATTAAAATCGACCCATTGAACATATAGGTTTAGGGTTAAATAGTTTAACCCTTAAATTATTTGATTCAATTTTGGTTTAAAAATATATTATATTAGGAATAGAAAGTTTATGTACAAGCCCAATTCTGCCCGGGGCCCATAAGACCCAAACCAACAGCAGAAACCCAACCTAAACCCAACTAAGCCCAAACCCAAATAGCCCAATACCTAAAATAGAAAAAAAAAACCCTAGGTCGCCGCACCTAGGTCCATGCCGCTCTCGCTTAGCCTCGCCACACATCATCACAAGACCGCCTCCACTACCCACTTGCTCGCAACGAAAAATGACAGATATAATAAAAAAACAAATGTAAAAGGCTATAAAAAGCCACCTAAACCGATTGTAATGTTTTTTACAGAGATTTTTTTGAATACAACGAAAAACGAGTTCAGATACACAAAAAATAAAAAGAAACAAGCAGTTGAAGAGGAAAAATCAGATTAAAAGGTGCTAGGGTTTTTATTTTTTTAAAGTTTTTTTCTCTTTATTTTTCTTTATTTTTTCGAAACTGTTATACACACACACACACACACACACACACACATATATATATATATATACATCTAAAATATAACAAAAAGGGAAGGAGTTTTTACCTATTTTTCGATTCGCCTGAAAAAAAGGCGACTTTTAGCCTTCTCGCCGCAGGCGACCGGCGGCTGGCGCGACAGCGACCGGCCGAAGTCCTCGCCGGACTCTGAAGGCTCTCAAAGGAAAAAAAAGGGGGAGGGTTTTTTTTTCTGAATGAGGTTCAAATGAATTTTTTTTCTAAAAATTTTGCCTTAAATAGGCCTCCAAAACGACGCCGTTTTGGGCAGGCCTTTCAGGCACCAAAACGACGTCGTTTTGGCCTCAGACTCGAAATTCGACCCGACCCACTAGCAGGATCCGCGTCTTTTTAACGGAAGGGCTAATTGCACCTTTAGCCCTTTCGCTTTTTAATTGTTTTGCAATTAAGCTTTTTATTTTTTAAAATTTTACCCCATGATTTATTTCGATTACATTTTAGTCCATATTTGAACGATGCCGTTTTGGAGGAGAAGGGGTTATTTCCCATTTTGGTCCCTCATTGTTATTCGCGCGTTTAAATTGGTCCTTTTTCTTTCTATTTATTTTCGATTTGCCCCGAATCTTTGTTTTAAAATTCAATTTAGCCATTTTTTATTTATTTTTGTTATTTTTGCTATTTTATCATTAAATTAATTAATTTAATATTATTATTACTATTATTATTTTCCTTTTTTATTTATTTATCTGTTATTATTATCATATTATTAAATTAATGATTTTGCATTATTATTTCTATTATATTTCTTTATATATTTATTTACCTATTTTTTTTATACAGACATGTATCTTTTTTTTATCTATTTATATCCTTTTACATAATTTTAAAATTTTAGTTTTTTATTTATTTTATTATTATTAATATCATCATCATTATTATTAATATTGTTATTATTCTTAAATTATTTTGCACCGTATTTATTTACGTAACATTAGGTCTTTAGCTTCGATTTTTTTTTTTAGTTTGTTATTCTTATTATTTGTCATTTTACTTCTGGCTTGTTTATTTTATTTTATTTCCGCTCTTCATATTGTCATTTATATTAACATACTTATTACTCTGCCATGCACACAAACACTGTAACCCGTTTTACATTTCACCACAAAACCGCATCACATTTTACGCGATGCATTAAAAATTTTTTGTTTTTAAAATAAGCGATACTCCGTGTTTTTAAAAATCGAAAGGTCGTTCCCTAACTTACGGGGTTTCGAATTTCTCGATAAATCCAAATCAACGAATGTTTTGAAATTTTTAAGTAATCTCAGAAATTACAAAAAGATCGTGTTCTAACTTACGAAATATGGTTTCTTTCTAAAACCGAGATAATCAAACATCTTTCAAAGTAATTTTTTGCGTTTATTCTCGACGAGAATTTAAGACATTGTGTCCTAACTTACGGGACGTAATTCTCTTTCTCGATTAACGTGGAATATGCCTATTTCTCGAAAAAATTTCAATATTTTTACAAAGGATCGTATTTTTAAAATCTTTTCAAATTTTCAATTTTCGACACTAAAGACACCAAGTAATCGATTATGTACCAATTTTTGGGCGTACCGAGGGTGCTGATCCTTCCTCGTGCGTAACCGACTCCCGAACCCATTTTTTTGGATTTTGTAGACCAAAAAATCATCGTTTTGATAAATTTAAACTTTTATTAAGATGATTGAATTACGAGATGATCCGATCACACCTAAATAAAAAGGATTGGTGGCGACTCCCATGTTCATTTTCGTTTTCAAAATCAAAAGTCGACTCTTTTTCAAAAAAAATGGTTTCGACAGCTTGGCGACTCCGCTAGGGAATAAAATACGAGAGTTAAGCTACGAGTTGATTATTTTTTATCTTTTGTCGAAAGTTGAAAAATTGATTTAAATTTACTATCCATTCGTTGCATTTCATCCGTCTTTTTGTGGTCTTTGTCATAATATATTTTCTTTATCGATTTGAACCTTTTGATATATCTCTGCATATTGCATCGCATAAATCGCTCGATTTTTACCCTTTTAAGTGGGGGTGAGAAACTATTCCTTCGTGAGGTCTTCACCTCCGTATAGGATAGTGGATTGCTTTTGGGATGCATCTCAGACCTATGTCTTCGTAAGATTTTCATCTTCAGATAGCCATAGGGAAATGTATTCCTCGAATCGAACTCGGTCCATATGAACCTATAATGGGTGAGGATCGAGGAATCTACCTGCCTCAGTACCTTTGCTTTAGAATCGAACCGCATATAACGAGCCTTAAGAGCCCGCCTTTAGGTAGAGCCATACCAAAATCTAGTGGTTACCCGAGTAGGTGCTTTATTTATTATTCATTGCTTGCTTTAAGTTGTGTATGAAATACTAACTTGTTTTGTTTTACTTTGATTGTAATTGCATGGCATTTTCATCACAAAAAAGGTGTTGATTCACATTCGGTTGCTAAATAGATAATTTGTCATGGAAAAGGGTTTTCTTGATAAAGTGAAGGATAATCCGGCCGTCTGGATATAGGCCGAGACAACGCAGCAAGAGAAGGGTGATAGTCTTACAGAGGGATACGTGTCGAGTTATGGGATTTTACTCAGATCAGCAGAACCCAAAATAACCTTCAAGAGATGAAAGAAATATGAGATCAATGGGATGATGAGATCAAGCAACTATTCTACTCAGAATTACGGTGATTTGCTCTATCTCTTTCGATATCAAAGTGGACAAGCACTTATTCCGGCTCTTGCCCAATTTTGGAACCCTACCTATAGTTGTTTTACTTTTGGAAAGGTGGATTTGGTACCCATCGTGGAAGAGTACACGACCTTGCTCCGCGCCAAGATTCAAACCGACAAGGCCTATTCTAGAGCCGCTAATGTCCCGATGTTCTTAAAAAGTCGATGAACGCCACGGGGATGAGCGAAAGCAAAGGATGGGTTGTAGCCCAATCAAGCGTAAAGGTGATAGTAAGTGCATTCCTTGGAGAAATTTGAGAGATTTAATCCTAGCACATCCTCGATGTAAAGAAAAGGGTTGATGTCTTCGCATTAAGCATTTGCGGATTGGTTATCTTCCCTAAGGCTTTAGGGAATATAGACGAGGCGGTCTCCGATTTATTTGACCGACTTGATAAAAAGGTCACACCCGTTCCCGCAATTTTGGCCAAAACTTTCAGATCCTTGAACGCATGCCGAAGAGCGGGCGAATGGAGATTCATCAGATGCACACAACTCTTGCTAGCGTGGTTCCACAGCCATTTTTAGAAAATGAAAAAGGTCTTATATTGAATCTTCTCCGAAAACTATTCTCCGCTGAAAGAGTTAGTGGCTATGCCGAGACAGGATGATATCACGGAAGAGAAATGAATGATGATTCTCCAAAATCTGCAAGACGAAGACGTCGAATGGAGAGCCTCTTGGATGGTCCCTGACGAGATTTTATATCGGTGTGGTGATTTTGATTGGGTTCCCCTACTTGGAATATGGGGGGCTGTCGGGTATGCCCCTCTACTCATGCTAAGACAGTACAGATCGAGATAGTTTACGCCAGCAATGCAAGGGTTAGTTCATTGCGAGTTTGTATACAAGGGAGATAATTACAAAAAGAAGGTTCAAAAATATCAAACGCTTGGAACCGAACTCGCGCAGAATGAAAAGATTTGCCTCCAATTTGATGACAACCCCTGAATATGATCGGTGGTGGGGTCGTAGAATCAATGACAACATCCCTACGCCGGACCAAGAAAATACTTGATCAATAGAAGAACACTTGCAGTGATCCCATCTCGAGCTAGATATCATCAAACAGATTTCGAGAAGGAAAAAGGATAGAGTAATTGGAGGAAGAGAAAATGCACTGGACCGGATGTTGACGCCCGTAAATTAGAAGCCGAGAAGTCGTAGAAAGGGAAAGAATAAGGTCAAGAGGATTTGGACAATTTGAAAATAGACTACAAGAAGCTACAAAGGTCAATGAGAATCGCTGACTGGGAAAGACATCGAACAATGGCGGCAAGAGATAAAAGAAAAAAAGAACAGAGACGATCAATGGGAAAAAAGAATGCCAAGATGCCCAGGTTCGAGGAAATACCTTAGAAAGAGACTTATCAGAATGCCAAAATGAAAAGATCAGATTAAAAGCCAGAGTATCAGAACTAGAAAAGTCACTTCATCAGTATCATAAACGCAACTCCACAGTCGAGCTGAAAGCGAGCATAAAAAAGATTGAAGAGCTGAAAAGGAAAATAGAAGAGCTCAAGATCGCGTTACAAAATTGTGAACTCTGAGTTGAACTCCTTGAAGCAAGCAACGAGCAGTGGAAAGAACAACTTCACCGTTCTCAAGTTCAAGTTAAGGATAGAGACTATATTATGGGTGAAGCTGTGGCTCAAGTACGAGAGGTGGCTGATCATTTACAAAACTTAGCAGTCTAGACTGATGTACTAAGTTTGAAGTACGAGTTAGAGTCAGATCGAGGCCGAGAGTTAGCTTGGCTTCTTAGGAAGGTCAAGGCCTTAAGTATTAGGGCAAGGCCTTATATGTAATCCGTTTTATGTAAAGAAATTTTTTTTCTAGAAAAGTTACTCTAATGAAATTGAATCAGAATCAATGCCTTTTGTTGCATGCTTGCATGCATTTCATGCATTAGCATTACATTGCATCATGTGCATTAAATCTCACAAAAGACCTTAAAATTATGGCGCTTACCTTGGCACATTGTTACGGTACACACACGGGAAAACTAAAGCAATGGACCAAAGATTAGAAAGATTAGAGCAAATGAAAAAAGAGATGCAAGATCAATTGTAAATACAGATGTAAGAACAATTGGCCAAAATTCAACAAGATATGAGGGATCAGATGTTAGAATCCCAAAGGAATATGATGAGCCAATTAACCCAGCTTTGTCGATCGGAGGGCTAGAGAAAGGAAAGAGCCCTATGGTTAACCTTGGGGACGATAACGAGGACCTTGCTTATCCTCTAGGCTTTACCCCAACCAACACCCAAGCACAACCAAATGCATATCCACAAAGGGTGTCCGTTAACATCGCACTCCAATATCGCATGTGCACCTCGACACCAACAAGCTTCTCGATGGGTTCGTGCTCTAACCTAGGAGACAATCCAAAGAAACCCCGTTGTCCCAGCATCTAGATGATATGGCGTAAATAGAAAAAACAAGAGTGGAGCCGCCAAAGCAACTTGAGGATTGATGCGATGGCTAGAAGAAAATTTAGAGCAATGGAAAACGCCGCTACCATTGCGGAATCGATGCCAAGGACCCGAGTTTGGTCCCGCATTTAGTACACCCTATCAAGTTCAAAACTCCGAGTTTGAAAAGTACAATGGGACTAGTTGCCCCAAGCTCACATCACCATTTTCTCGTCGTAAGATGACAGGATATGTCAATAATGATCAATCGTTGATCCATTGCTTCCAAGATACCGATCGGCCGCAGCCTAAATGGTACAACCAACCGAAGTCGTACAAAATCAATTCGTGGAAGGACTTAGCACAGATTTTATAAAGCAATATAGTCATGTGACGGACATGACACCCGACAGAATCACATTATAGAATATGGAGAAGCAACAGAATGAGAGCTTCAGGCAATATGCCCAAAGATGGAGAGAGGTGGCCACGCAAGTCCAGCCACCTCTTCTGGAGAAAGAAACTACGATTCTTTTCATCAGCACTTTGAAAGCCCCATTCATCAATAATATGTTAGGGAGCACTACTAAGAGTTTCTCGGATATAGTGATGTCCAATGAAATGATTGAAAATGCGGTGAGAAGCGGTAAGATAGACGCAGGGGAAAACTCTAAAAGATCGGCCCCAAAGAAGAAGGAAAACGAGGTGAATAATGTAGGCACATACAACAAGGGTTACTCAAAACCCATTACCGTTGGCCCGCCAAGGACAATAACCACTAGTCTTTAGGCCCCCCAAAGGTAAGAATCCAACCAAATGCCAAATACAGAAAGGCTCCAGTTCACGCCTATCCCAATGACGTATAGAGAGCTGTATCAGAGCCTGTTTGATGCACACGTGGTATCCCCCTTCTACATGAAGCCTATGCAACCTTCATTCCCTAAATGGTATGACGCAAACGCTCAATGCGAATACCACGTGGGAATCACAGGACATTCAATCGAAAATTGCACTGCATTTAAAAAGTTGATCAAAAGGTTCATTAAAATAGGAATTGTAAAGTTCGACATCCCATCAGGACCTAATGTAGCAGCAAATCCGTTACCCAGTCATTTTGATAAATGGGTAAATGCGATAATCAAAAATGGAGGGAAAAGAACCAAGATGGATGTAAAGGAAGTAAAAACCCCGCTGAAATGGGTTTGGAAGAAAATAGTAGAAAGTGGATTAATCACACAGGATTTAGGAGAGAAATCCTGAAAAGTAGGGAACTACTGTAAGTTCCATGATAAAGAAGGTCATGAGATTCAAAGATGCAGTGAATTCAGAGCCCTAGTACAAGGTCTGATGGACAATAAGGAGCTAGAATTCTTTGAGTATACCGAAGGCCCAGAAGGAGAAGATATGTACGCCTCGGAAGAAAAATCGACAGAGAAGGTCTATAGGGCCAATCACCCGGTGGTAATCATCTCACGACCAAGAATTAATGAAGCTGGAGCACAAATTGCACCAAGGGTCATAATCCAGAAACCCGTATCTTTTCCCTATAAAGATAGTAAAAGGGTTCCTTGGAATTATAACTGCAATGTAATGATCCCGGGGGAAAAGAACCCGGTTAACATCTCAGAAGAGGGACAAGACGTGGGTTTCTATACACACAGCGGAAGGCACTACGATACTCCGAGCACAAAAGTCAAACTTGTTAAAGGAAAATCCTTGGCAATCAAACAGAAGAAAGAGAAGCCAACCAGACTTGAATCGCCTGTTAATGAGCCGGTAACTGAGAAAGAAGCTAAGGAATTCTTGAAATTTCTAAAACATAGTGAGTATAGTGTCATGGAATAACTACATAAGCAACCAGCTTGCATCTCAGTACTAGCTTTACTCTTAAGTTTGGAGACCATCGTGATGCGTTAATGAAAGTGCTAAATGAAACTTATGTCACTAACGATATCTCTGTAAGCAAACTGGACTGCCTAGTCAACAACATAAGCACCGACAACTTCATCTTCTTCAATGATGATGAGATACCGCCTGGGGGGTATGGGATCTACAAAGGCTTTGCACATCACCACCCGCTGCAAATGGTATACATTGCCAGGGGTGGTAATTGATAAAGGATCTGTACTAAATGTCCTACCCTTATCCACCCTGAACAAGTTACCTGTAGATAGCTCTCATATGAAGACATGTCAAAACATAGTGAGAGCATTCAATGGAACCGAAAGAAGGGTGATGGGAAGGATTGGATATACCCCTCTTGATTGGTCCAAACACATATGAAGTAGATTTCTTGGTGATGGGCATTAAGCCTTCCTATAATTGTTTGTTGGGGAGGCCTTGGATTCACACGGTGCAAGCGCATCACCATCACCGGATCGAAGCTAAAGTTGATAATCTGGGGTCACCGGTAACAATAAACGCAAAAAGACATTATTGCATCTCAGAATTAGTGACTCGCCATACGTGGGAACAGCATTTATGAAGCGATAGAATGTTCATTCCGATTGTTGGAATTTGTGAATGCAACCTTCATTGTCGAAGGGAACAAGATCCCGATGCCCCAAATTTCTCAAACTACAAGGATGGGTCTCATGATCGACGACGGAAAAAGGAGCTTTTCCGGGAGAGGACTTGGAAGATACCTACAAGGAAAAGTTGAGGCACCTATGTCAAGGATAAACGAGACCGCTTTGGTTTAGGATTTAAGCTAGATGCGAGGCAAAGGAAGAAGGAGATGGAGAAGAAACAAGAAAGGAGAAGAGCGCGACCGATCGTGTGAAGAGGAGGTCAAGTGGGAACCAATGACTTTTCCCCATATATCTAATGTTGAAACCATTTTTTTGTAAAATGGGTCGACTTTATATTTAAAAAAATGGAGTCACCACTAATCCTTTTTTTATGAGATGTGATCGATCACCTCATAATTTGATCGTTTTAATAAAATGTTTTAATTTTACTAAAACAATGATTTTGGTATACGTAAATCCGTAAAATAGGTTCGAGTTAGTTACGCATGAGGAAGGATTAGCACCCTCGCAACGCCCAAAATTGGTACCTAATTGATTAATTAATGTCTTAATGTCGAATGTTGAAAGTTTGGAAAGAATTAAAAATACGATCTCTCTTTTAAAAAACAATTTTTAGAAAAATTCTTGAATAAATCAAAACGATTGTTAAAGACCTCTTTCATCTCGAGATAACAAAATATCATATCCCGTAAGTTAGGACGCGATACTTTGATTCCTCGAGAATAAGCTTGCCTTTAAGAAAAGGTCTTGTTTTTCAATTTAAAAAAGGATATTTGGTTATTTAGGTTCAACGAGAAAATCGAGACCCCGTAAGTTAGGGTATGTAACGCCTGCACTCGCCTAGACGTTATGACCTGATCTAGCATGCCACATAGAAGGGTTGTTTAAAAACTTGCGCGCTTGTTAAAAAGTTCGATTCCTTTTTGTAACATTGAGCTTTGTTGTTGGAGAAAAATCAAATTTGATTTTATAGCCTCTTGTAAAATTATTGTTGTTTTTATTGTTATAGTTTCCAAAACTAGTGTATAATGTAAATCGATTCAAAGAGTTGCGAATGTGATGTTTTGAAAACCGCTCGTTAACATTTTAGAAAACTCAAAGATTCAAACGCTCTAACAGCTTTTAAAATAACCGAATTGAAAGTTAAAAGAAAAATAAAATCCCCAAAGGCCTTATTACAAAACATCAAACCCAAATTAAAATAAATCTCTAATTAAAGTAAAACAGAAATTTACTAAGGTTCCGAGGTATGGCCACCACGAAGTACTCCACAGCTCCAAATCCTCACTGCTGGGGATCACTTGCAAGATTAAGCAGAGGGGTGAGTTACGAGAACTCAGTGTGTAATCCCCTAATCGGACGTTAACTGGGCCCGAGCCCATACGGATACAAACTGGGCCTTAGCCCATACAAAAACAAACTGGGCTGAAGCCCATACAGAAACAGACTGGGCCTTAGCCCTAATAGCATGGTCAAGCAGATAATGCATGCAACCCAGCCTAATAATCCATCCGCTACACACCACCCGCACATTTCACCAACACACCGTGGGGGATTTCTAAATCAACCCGGCCCATCCGCTACACACCTCGATGGCGCCAAGCCGCTTATCACGGAATTTGTGGCGGCCACCACCGACAGAATATACGTGGCATAGCCACTATATAGAATTGTGGCAGAGCCACCAGAATATGTGGCAGAGCCACCAGATTAACACTTCCTCCAATTATCAATATCCCAATCCCATGCAAAATGTCGTGACATAATAATTCATGTATGCAGTTTGTCATAATCATAATCAATCGTATAAATATTTCATACATATCACTTAACCTACCACTAGGGGTATAACAGTCATTTACCCTCCAAGGGTATTTCGGTAATTTACCCTTCCAAGGGTATTTCAGTAATTTTGCATTTAACGGCCTTTCCGAAGACCTATTGTCGCCTCGAGTGACACGGGACCCTTGGAAGGGTAAATTACCGAAATACCCTTGGAGGGTAAATGACCGTTATACCCCTAGTGGTAGGTTAAGTGATATGTATGAAATATTTATACGATTGATTATGATTATGACAAACTGTATACATGAATTAATTAGGTAAATTTACCCCTCTAAAACATACGATTTCGGTTCCAGATTTACAGATTTCCCATTCAAATCTATCCTTTGCTAATTTTCCAGCAGTTTGGCCCGAAAGGGCCGGATAGCGCATTGGGCCCACTTAGCCCGTTTCGGCCCGGATAGGCCTGTTTTAGCCTCAGTATCACGAGAGTGCTCGTGACACTCACAGCGACTTAACATTGTCATTCGTATCTCGATTTACCACCACATGCGCTCGCACGCTCGAGTGGTCATAGTTGCCGGTTTTCCGGCTTTTCGGCATTTGGCCGTTTCACAAAACGTCTCACGCAAACATTCAGAGAGGTGTGAGATTACACACCTGATACTAGCGTTGCCTGAATTCCTGAAATCCCGTACCTACGGTCCAATATATTCCAAACGGTTATTAAACACCCTGCTAAAACATATCTAAGTTGAATTCAAATAGCCACTAACACCACTTACCACCAAAATGATCTCCTTCAATAGTGTGACAAGATTCGGCTTTGCCTCTCTCTTGGCTAGAGCAACCGATTACCTACACTGGTTGACGTTCAAGGGGGTATTAGCATCTATCACATTCGGCACTAGGGAGAGATTTAGTAAAGACAAGTGTTACCTACCCTTAGATTCTAAAACAAAGAAATTTCTTTGAAGAAGAGAAGTTTAACCACTCACAAATTTCTCAGAGACGACGATTACTAGGAAGAAGAGGAAAGAGTTAGAGTACGTAAAGAATAAAAGAACATGATTCGGCCTACCCCCAAAATGCTGGCTTAGTACCGTGAAGAGAGGAGTATTACACCACGAGAAATAGATGAGAAGTTTCAGATAAAATCACCTGCATACAAAGAGATGGGATTAGGATTTTTGGTTTTTAGAAGAGAACAAGAGAGAAAACAAAACAAAGACACAAAGATGATAGAGAAAGAACCCAAGAAAAGAAACATTACCTTGATCACATAAGAGCTGAATATCAATGTAGATTCAGCTAATGGGGAAGAGACTAGAGAAGAAAAAGGAGTAGGGGTTTCGGCTTTGGTGTAGAAGAAAACGCAATTGGGAGGAGATGGTGGGTGAGTTTCGGCCAAGGTGATTAGCTAACAAACCAAAAGCAACCAAAGTGTGAAAACCAAAAGTATGAGAGAAAAAGATGAACTAAAGAATTCAGCAAAAGCACCAAAAGAGTAAAAAGATAAAAACCCGAAATGACACTACGTAAATGTAACACTACTCTCAAAAATGAATTGAGCAAAACGGCACTCCTCACTTGACAGAATGTGTACATCCAAGAAGCCAAAACTTTTGGCTGAAATTCCTCCTACACCAACCCCACATTTGGCCAACTCCCTACACTCACCAATCCCATGATTTTCTCCATGAATCTCTCCCTACTTCACTCTCCATCACTCATTTAAACTAATTTGACCGAGTCACCAACTTCCTTGCAGAGTCCAAGTCAACTCTACTTCCTCCACCGCTAGCACAAAATAAAGCCACAATTTGCAAACTAAGAGACTCGAACTCCCTTCCTCCAGTTCCCTTGTGACGCCACACCACCATGCCACATGCTTCCTTGTGTTAACAAAATGCAACCAATTAAACTTAAGTCCTCGCTTCCACTAGCTCACCCCACTAAAATGCCCAAAACCAAAATTCCATCAGATTTGGGCTCAAACCGAGCCTCCTCAGACCCCCAAACACACCCAAATAACAAGCTTATCAAGCACAACACGTGCAATAACACAAAAATTCCAGACCCCTATTTTTAGGATGTTACAGGGTACGATTTCTCGAATCTCCAAAATACGAAATATTACCTTTGTTTTCAAGATTTTCCCCTTTTTACGAATTTGGGTAAAAAAACTAATGAAATATTTATAAATGATATATGTGCAATTTATTTGATTACGTTTAAAAAGAAATCGTTTAAAACGTAAAATAGGTCATACACGACTAATAATGATAGTGTAACATACATTTGAAATAACAATGACATAATATGCATAATAAAATACAACATATATAACATTGATATTAACGAATCCTAATGTTAACATGCATAAACAATAATAAGAATAATGATGCAAATGACAATATAATAACAATAATAATAATAAATATAAATTTTGAAAGTACATGAAAAGTCGTAAATAAATAAATAAAATCTCTTTTAATCAGGTAAATTTCAAAGCCGAAATTTCTTTAAGGGGGTAGAGTTGTAACGCCCCAAAAGTTAGGGGTTGTAAATTTTTTCTTAATTGCATGTTGGGCTTGCTCAGCTGGTTAATTGAGGGTATTTGGGGGTTCTAAGGGGGCCTGGGTTCGAGTCTGAGACTTGGAAAAATTTTAGTTTTTGGCCCTTTAGTGGAGAGGGCTGTTGGCTGTAAGGCTTAAGTAAATTTGTGTGTGTTTTAGAAACACAAGATGAGCTGGTAGCTAAGTGGCAGTGGCGTCATTGGGAAGGCTTGGAGAGTGGGGTTCGAATCCCACAAGTTGCAAATAGAGGTTTTTATTTTGTGACTTGAGAGGGGAGGAAGCAGAGTTCGGATCAAACTCTTCAAGTGGGAGTGGAGACTTGGGCAAATAATTCAAACGGAAGGTGGGGAGCTATTCTAGGAGGATTCGGTGGATAGAATCAAGGGATGGATGGGGGTGGAAGTGTTGGCCGAATGTGGGGAAGTGGTGATAGGCAATTTTGGCCAAGGTTGGTCATTAGGGTGTACATATTCGGTTTGGAGAGGGGAGAGTGTGCTGAATTTCTTTTGGTTTTCTTTTGGGAGTTTTTGCATTTTGGGTATTCTTCTCTAGCATTTCGGGTCTTTTTCTTCTCAATCCACCTTGCTCTTATTCTTCTTCCTCCTTCGCTTTCTTCTCGAAGTGTCGAATTGGTGCCTTTTCTCTCATTTCTTTCCTTCCTTCTTCTCATTTCTCTTCTTCTTAACCGCTCGCTTTTCTTTACCTCTAAGCCGTAGCTACACTTCTCCCTTCCGATTTCTCCTGCCGAATACGCTTTTTTCTTGAAGTGTTGGTTCTCCTCTTCTCGCCGAACCTTGTCTAGGCCGGGCTACATACCCTTTTTCTATCCCGAATTCCTTTTGTTCTCTGCTCGAGGGCCGAAACCTCTTGTTGCTCCTCTCTTCACCTTATAAAGCCAACAAGTGTAGGCCAAATCTATCTTCTTCCCTTGCTCTTAGTCTTTCCGAATCCTTCAATTTTGTGGTAAGTGGCTATGTTAGCCGAATCTTGGCCGCTTTCTTTTCTATGCTCTGGCCCTACATCTCTCAAGCCGAAAGGCTATTTTGTTTTCAATTGTGGCCGTTGGTATTATGTAGCTAACATCTCCTCTTCGCTTAAACGCTGCTAGGGACTAGATTTGCTTAACCAAGGAGCCGATTGAACACTCTTCCTTACACAGAGATCTCTTGTTTGGTGGTAAGTAGCGCTAGTTGATTAATCGATTTCAATCTTTGGAGATGTCTTATCAAGGGTTAAGACTAATGGATTAGAATTGTTGATTTCATAGGTGCTTAATCTTGGGAGCTTCAACCTACGCCAGAATAAGGTGTGTAATCTCACACCACCGCTTATTCCGATATGCGATGTTCTATGAATTGGCTAAAAGCCGAATACCGAAAGCCGAGAGTATCGGTGAATCGAGAGCTCTCGAGTGTGCGAGCTCATAGAGTTAAACCGAGTCAATAGTGTTGGCAATAGATCGTTGGAAGTGACTCGAACTTCTCGCACAAACTAAGGTCAGAATGGGCCTTGTTGAGCCGGCGGGCTAAGTGGGCCCAATGGGTTAATGGGCCCCACAGGAAAAATCCGCGGTAAGTGCCGACGATTATTGTGGCTGCAAAGTCCACCGATCCAAAACCAAAATGGGTTGCTTGGGCCACACGAGCGCAGGGGCCCATTTGGGCCGAAAATAGATTTTAGGCCCACCTGCCCGCTTCGACTGTAATGGAACCTATGTCGCCGAGATGGCATGATGGCCTTCAAAAGGCCGTGATATGAGTAAATTACCGAATTACCCTTGGTGGGTAAATTATCGAAATACCCTCAATGAGTAAAATTACCGAAATACCTCACCGTAAAATTACCAAATACCCTTGGCGGTAAAATTACCAAATACCCACGGTGGGTGAAATTATCGAGATACCCTTAAAGGGTGGAATTACCAAATGCCCTCATTGGGTGAAATTACCGAATACCTCTAAGGGTAAATTACCGCTTACCCCAAACCGATCAAATGACCATTTTATCCCTAGTGGTAGATCTAGCGATGTATGTGTAACTGCTTAATTAATTATGATGGTGATATGCTACATACATTGATTTAATATGACACGACATGTTGCATTGGGTTGGGTTATGTATTTGGAGGAAGTACTTATACTCGTGGCTATGCCACGCTATATCGATTTAGTGGCTCGCCACGATATATCGATTTTAGTGGCTCACCACGATATCGCATCGCACTTTGGCCGTATTGATATTAGTAGCTCGATCGCGTTATTGGTGTGTAGGGCGTGGTGGGTCGACTTGGTCCCTACATGGTGTGTAGGTTTGGTATGGGTGGTGTGATGGTTGACCGGGTCACGTGCATTCTCGCTGCATTTACATGATTTTTGGGGCTTATGCCCGATCGATATTGTATGGGCTTGCTCCTGCATCGTGACTTTAATAGGGGATTACACACTAAGTTCTCGTAATCCTCGCCTCTTTTCCGTTAACTGCAAGTGTAATCCCCGCCTTAGAGGATTTGGAGCCGCGAGGGACTCGGAGGTGGCCACACGTCCTGTATGTTCTTGGGGTTAATTTAGCTACTCTATTTTAGTTTACTTTACTTTAGTTTTTGGGTTAATAATTTTTGTAATAAAGCCATTGGAATTGTTTTTAACCTTTATTTGGTATTTCTTTACAAACTGCTAAATTATTAAACAAGGGTTTTTAAAACAATGACTACTGCTTTTTTAAAATAACACGTTTCCGCAATTGTTTAATCCAAACTTCCGTAACAGACAAGGTTTTAAAAACAAAGTAATAGATGCATAATAATTTTTTTTGAAAAGGAATGATTTCGAGTAAAACTTGTTTTGTTAATAAATAACGAAAATCGAGATTTTAAAATGGTAGAAAGTTTTGATCCGTAGATGAGTTTTCCAACGAACACAAAGTTTTCGAACAACACCTGATGTGGCACGCTAGATCCGGTCATAACGTTTAGGTCGGGTGTGGGATGTTACATTTAGTGATATTGGGACCTCTCAGACTCATCTAGAACATTTAGCCACAAGAGCTTTTGGATCGAGGATTCATCTCGACCGAGTGTGTCTCCCCTCGGGAGCACCAAAGATTGTTCGTTAAGAAGAAGGATGGGTCAATGCGCATGTGTATATTGATTATCGCAATCCAATAAACCGACAATTAAGAACAAGTACCCTTTGCCAAGAATAGACGACGGGTTTGATCACCATTGAGGAGCTTCGCTTTTCTAAGATAGATCTTAGATCGGGGTACCATCGCCTAAGGGTTAAGGAAGCGTATGTGTACAAGATCGCATTCTCGAATTCGCTATGGAATGCACCACCGCTTTCATGGATATGATGAACCGGTCTTCCAACCTTACTTAGACCGGTTCGTGGTAGTGTTTATAGATGATATTCGTGTATTCGCGAACCGAGGAGGAGCATGATTCGCATCTCCGAGTTGTCTTGCAAATATTGAGGGAGAGGCACTTTATGCCAAATTCAAAGAAGTGTGAGTTTTGGTTGTGAGAGGTGACATTTTTGGGTCATGTCGTGTCTTCCGAGGGGGTTAGGCTTGATCCTCGAAAAGTTGAGGCCAGATAGATTGGAAGCCACCAAGTCGGTATCCGAGATTCAAAGTTTTCTCGAGTCCGGCTGGTATTACAGACGGTTCGCTTGAGCAAGCACCGACATCGCACTCCTAACTAAGTTATCACAGAAAGGAGTACCATTTGTTTGGACCGATAAACAAATATGAGAGTTTTGAGAAACTAAAGAAGATTCTCGATCAAGCCCCAGATAATTCACCAGAGGTCGGAAAGGAATTCGTTGTTCATCGTGATGCGTCGAACACGGGTTTGGGTTGTGTGCTGATGTAAGAGGGTAAGGTGGTGGCTTATGCATCCCGTCAGCTTAGGCCGCACGAGGTGAATTATCCTACCCATGACTTGGAATTAGCTGCGGTGGTATTCACACTAAAGATTTGGAGACACTACTTGTACGGGGAAAAGTCGATCGTTTATACCGGCCATAAAAGTCTCAAGTACCTCCTTACCTAGAAAGAGTTGAACCTTAGGCAACGAAGATGGATAGAGTTGCTTAAGGATTATGATTGCTCGATTGAGTATCATCCGGGAAAAGCTAACATGGTAGCGGATGCACTGAGTCGTAAGGTTGTATTTGATCTAAGAGCAATGTTTGCTCGTCTCAGCCTATTTGAGGATGGTAGTCTGTTAGTAGAGCGTCAAGTGAAACCGACTTGGATTGGTAAAATTAAAGAGAAACAGTTGCTGGATGAGTCGTTGGTCCCTCATTTTCAACTGGTGAAGAAGGGAGAGACTGCGAATTTTGGGCTGAATACTGAGGGGGTGTTATGCTTTCGTGGGAGAGTCTGTGTACCGAGGGATTCTGAGCTAAGGCAGTCTATTCTGTGGGAGGCGCATAGTAGCCCATACGCTATGCATCCTGGTGGAAATAAGTTATACCGAGATTTGCGCAAACTGTACTGGTGGCCAGGACATAAGCGTGAGGTCACCGATTTTATAAGTAAGTGTTTGACATGCCAGCAAGTGAAGGCTGAGCATCAACTGCCTTCTGGATTGCTACAACCCGTTAAAATTCCACTCTGGAAGTGGGAGAGGGTAACCATGGATTTTGTTAGTGAGCTACCCCTGACGCCTACTAAGAAAGATTCAGTATGGGTTATTGTAGATCGACTGACTAAGTCCGCCCACTTCATACCGGGCCACACCGACACTGCTATGGTTGGCCAAGTTGTACGTGGCGGAAATTGTGAGATTACATGGTGTACCAGTGTCTATCATTTCGGACAGGGACCCTAGATTCACATCTCGATTTTGGAGAGTGTTACACGAAGCTTTGGGTACAAGGCTATATTTTAGCACGGCATTTCATCCTCAGACTGATGGTCAGTCGGAGAGGGTAATTCAAATTTTGGAAGACATGCTAAGAAAATGTGTGATTGATTTCATAGGCAGTTCGGAAGACTATTGACTGTTGGCGAAATTCGCATAACAACAAACTACCAATCCAAAGATACGATGGCACCATATGAAACGCTATATGGTCGTAGGGGTCGTACCCCTACTTGTTGGACAGAATTTGGTGAACGGCGAATGTTGGTACCGTAATTAGTAGCTGAAATCGAGGGGAAGGTAAGATTGATCCGAGATCAGTTAAAACAAGCATCGGATAGGCAGAATTCGTAAGCTAATTTGAAGCGCAAAGAGATTGAGTTCGCAGTGGGAGATTATGTTTTCTTAAAGGTCTCACAAAGGAAGAAGATTCTAAGATTTGGGCGGAAGGGCAAGTCGAGCCCTAGATTTATCTGACCTACCGTATAGTAAAGCGTGTGGATCGGCCGCCATCACCGAATCGCTTCCAAAGTTAAGTCGTATACATAATGTATTCCACATTTCTATGCTAAGGCGATACTGTTCTGATCCTTATCATATAGTGCCGGTGGAGGAGATTAAGGTTAGACCTGATCCGACTTTTGAGGAAGAATCGTGCAGATATCGGATCGTGATGTTAAAGTACCGAGGAGGAAATCTGCTCCATTAGTCAAGGTGTTATGGCATAGTCACGGGTCGAGGAAGCCACGTAGGAGCCCGAGGAGGCTATGCGCGCAAAGAATACCTCATCTCTTTTTAATCGTAAATTTCGAGGCCAAATTTCTTTAAGGGGGTAGAGTTGTAACGCCCAAAAGTTAGGGGTTGTAAATTTTTTCTTAATTGCATGTTGGGCTTGCTCACCGTTAATTGAGGGTATTTGGGGTTCTAAGGGGCCTGGTTCGAGTCCGAGCCTGGGAAAATTTTAGTTTTTGGCCCTTTAGTGGAGAGGGTTGTTGGTCAGAAGGCTTAAGTAAATTTGTGTGTGTTTTAGAAACACAAGATGAGCTGGTAGCTCAATGGCAGTAGCGTCATTGGGAAGGCTTGGAGAGTGGGGTTCGGATCCCACAAGTTTCAAATAGAGGTTTTTATTTTGTGACTTGAGAGGGAAGGAAGTAGTGTTCGGATCAAACTCTTCAAGGGGGAGTGGAGACTTGGTCAAATAATTCTGCATGTATGGTGGGGAGCTATTCTAGGAGGATTCGTGGAGAGAATCAAGGGATGGATGGGGGTGGAAGTGTTGGCCGAATATGGGGAAGTGGTGATAGGCAATTTCGGCCAAGGTTGGTCATTAGAGTGTGCATATTCGGTTTGGAGAGGGGAGAGTGTGTCGAATTTCTTTTGGTTTTCTTTTGGGAGTTTTTGCATTTTGGGTATTATTCTCTAGCATTCGGGTCTTTCTCTTCTCAATTCACCTTGCTCTTATTCTTCTTCCTCCTTCATTTCTTCTCATGGTGCCGAATCTGTAAGCCTTTTCTCTCATTTCTTTCCTTCCTTCTTCTCATTTCTCTTCTTCCTAACCGCTCGCTTTTTTCTTTACCTCTAAGCCATAGCTACACTTCTCGCTCCGATTTCTCCTGTCAATACGTTTTTTCTTGAAGTGTTGGCTCTCCTTTGCTCGCCGAACCTTGTCTAGGCCGGGCTACATACCCTATTTCCATCTCGAATTCCTTTTATTCTCTATTGTGAGGGTCGAAACCTCTTGTTGCTCCTCTTTTTCACCTTGCAAAGCCACCAAGTGTAGGCCAAATCTATCTTCTTCCCTTGCTCTTAGTCTTTCCGAATCCTTCAATTTTGTGGTAAGTGGCTATGTTAGCCTAATCTTGGTCGGTTTCTTTTCTATGCTCGGTCCTACATCTCTCAAGCCGAAAGGCTATTTTGTTTTCAATTGTGGCCGCTGGTATTATGTAGCTAACATCTCCTCTTCGCTTAAACATTGCTAGGGACTAGATTTGCTTAACCAAGGAGCCGATTGAACACTCTTCCCTTACAGAGATCTCTTGTTTGGTGGTAAGTAGCGCTAGTTGATTAATCGATTTCAATCTTTGGAGATGTCTTATCAAGGGTTAAGACTAATGGATTAGAACCGTTGATTTCATAGGTGCTTAATCTTGGAAGCTTCAACCTATGCTCGTAAATAAGGTGTGTAATCCGACACCACCGCTTATTCTCGATATGCGATGCTCGTGAATCGCTAAAAGCCAAATACCGAAAAGTCGAGTATCGCAATCGAGTCGCCGAGTGTGCGAGCGCTTGTAAAGTTAAACCGAGTCAATAGTGTTGGCGATAGATCGCTGGGAGTGACTCAAACTCTCTCGCGAACTAAGGTTGTAATGGGCCTTGTTGAGCCGGGCGGGCTAAATGGGCCCAATGGGTTAATAGGTCCACAGGGGCGAAATTGTGGTAATTGCCGAACGATTGTTGCGGCCGCGGGTTCACGATCCGAGACCAAAATGGGTTTCTTGGGCCACACGAAAGGCAGTGGGCCCATTTGGGCCGAAAATGGATTTTAGGCCCAATTGCTCGCTTTGACCGTAAATGGAACCCGTGTCACCGAGGCGATAGTTGGCCTTCTAAAAGGTCGAGATGTGTAAATTTCTGAATTACCCTTTATGGGTAAATTACCAAATACCCTCTGCAGTAAAATTATCAAATACCCTCTACGGGTAAAATTATTGAAATACCCACTGTGGGTGAAATTACTGAGATACCCTTAAAGGGTGGAATTACTGAAATGCCCTTGTTCGGTGAAATTACTGGAATACCCCTGAGGGGTAAATTACCGTTTTACCCCCAATCGATCAAATAACCATTATATCCCTAGTGGTAGATCTAGTGATGTATGTGTAATCTGTTTAATTAATTATGATGCTGATATACTGCATACATTGATTTAATATGACACGACATGTTACATTGGGTTGGGTTATGTATTTGGAGGAAGTTCTGTACTGGTGGCTATGCTACACTATACTGATTTAGTGGCTCTGCCACAATATACTGATTTTAGTGGCTCAGCCACGTATACTATTACCGCGCTTTGTCGCTGATATTAGCAAACTGATCAAGCTGATATTAGGAGCTCGATCGCGCGTATTGGTGTGTAGGGCGTGGTGGGTCGACTTGGTCCTCACATGGTGTGTAGGGTTTGTACGGTGGTGTGATGGTTGGACCGGGTTGGGTCGCATTCTCGCTGCATTGACATGATTTTTGGGGCTTAGGCCCGCATTATCATCAGATGGGCTTGGGCCTGCATCAGGATCGTAATAGGGGATTACACACTGAGTTCTCGTAACTCACCCTTTTTCCGTTAACCGTGCAGGTAATCCCCAGCCTTAGAGGATTTGGAGCTGTGAGGGACTCGGAGGTGGCCACACGTCCTGTATGTTCTTGGGGTTAATTTAGCTACTCTATTTTAGTTTACCTTACTTTAAATTTTGGGTTAATAATTTTTGTAATAAGGCCATTGGAATTTTTTTTAACCTTTATTTGGTATTTCTTTACAAACTGCTAATTTATTAAACACGGGTTTTTAAAACAATGACTACTATTTTTTTTAAAATAACACGTTTCTGCAACTGTTTAAACCAAACTTCCGTAACAGACAAGGTTTTAAAAATAAAGTAATAGATGCATAACAATATTTTTGAAAAGGAATGATTTCGAGTAAAACTTGTTTTGTTAATAAACAACGAAAATCGAGATTTTAAAACGGTAGAAAGTTTTGATCCGTAGATGAGTTTTCCAAAGAACACAAAGTTTTCGAACAACAGCTGATGTGGCACGCTAGATCCAGTCATAACGTTTAGGCCGGGTGTGGGGTGTTACAATGGCGTTGATGCTCAGATTTCCCATCATATCTTCAGCAGTTTCTTTTCCTGTCATTTTCCATTCAAGGTGAATAATTCCTCCTGACACGAATGTTCTGGATATATGGGGGAAGGTCATTGGTTCCCACTTGACCCCTACCCCACTTAATCACGCTCTTCTTCTCTCTTGCTTCTTCTCCAACTCCTTCTTCCTTTGCTTCGCGTCTGGCTTATACCCCAAGCCAAAGCGATCCCGTTTGTCAGTCAAGATTGGTACTTCGACCTGTCCATAGAGGTATTTTCCAAGTCCCCTTCCAGGCAATACTCATTTTCCCACTGTCAGTTGTAAGCTCATCCTCGTACCTTTGGATATTTTGGGCATTGGGATCTTGCTTCCCTTGACGATGAAGGTTGCGTTCACAAATTCCAGCGATTGAAAGGAACATTCTATCGCTTCACGATTAGCCTCTATGTATGGCGCATAACTGGTAACAGACGCAATGATGTCTTCTTCCGCGTTTATCATTATCAGTTGGCCCTCCATTACCAACTTTAGCTTTTGGTGCAGTGATGATGGTACCGCCCCTGCTGAATGAATCCAAGGCCTCCCTAATAGGCAATTGTAAGAAGGCTTGATGTCCATCACTAAGAAATCTACCTCGTATATGTTTGGACAGATCAAGAGAGGTATCTCAATCCTTCCCATTACCTTCCTTTCGGTGCCGTCGAATGCTCTCACTATGTTTTGGCATGTCTTCATGTGAGAGCTGTCCACAGGCAACCTATTCAATGTGGACAGGGGCAATACATTTAGTGCCGATCCATTGTCAATCAGTACCCCCGGTAATGTATACCCTTTGCAGCGATAGTGATGTGCAGAGCCTTGGTGGATCCCATGCCCCGATGGTATTTTATCGTTATTAAAAAGATGAAATTATCTGCTTATGTTGTTGACAAGACACCTAGCTTGTTTACTAAAATATCATCAACGACGAGGTTTCGCTTTAACACCTTCATTAGCGCTACATAAAGTGTCTCTCGAGCTTAAGAGTAAAGCCGCACCGATATGCGAGCCGGTCGCTTGTGTAGTTGTTCCACGACACTATACTCGTTGTGTTTTAGGAATTTCAAAATTCATTAGCTTCTTTCTCATTTACCCGCCATTAACAGTAGTTCGCTTCTTTCCTTTGTTCGATCACTAAGGATTTCCCTTTATAGGTTCACTTTTTATATTTGGGACATCATAACGCCTTCCGCTACGTGTATAGAAACCCACATCTTGACCTTCCTTCAAGCGTGTCGACCGCCCACCTCTCCCGGATTGTTACATTGCAAATATAGTTCCAAGGTACCCTTTTGCTATCTTTATAATGAAAAGCAACGGGTTTCTCGGATTACAACTCTTGGTTCAATTTTTGCTCCGCCGCATGATTCTTGGTCGTGAGATGATTACCACCGTGGTTGGCCTCATAAACCTTCTATGTCGACCCTCCTTCCGAGGCGCACACCTTTCTCCTTCGGTATACTCAAGGAACTCTAGCTCCTTGTTGTCCATTAGACCTTGTACTAGGGCCCCGAATTCACCGTGATTTCAATCTCATGATCTTCTTCATCATGGAACTCACAATAGTTCCTTGCTTCTCGGATCTGTCATTCTCGAGTCTTGTTTGATTAACCATCTTTCTACCATTTTCTTCCAAACTTCTCTCAATGGGGTTTTCACTTCTACAATATTCACCTTGATTTTCTTCCCACATTCTCGACTATCACATTTACCCCCTTATCAAATGGTTGGGTAACGAATTTTCTAAACCGTATGGATCATCGGATTTTACAATGCCCATTTTGATGAGCCTTTCGACTAACTTTTTAAAAGCGGTGCGCTTTTCCATCGAGTGTCTCAGATTTCCCGCATGGTATTCGTGATTGGGCGCTTATGGCGCCATACCATTTGGGGTATGGGGTTGCATTGGTTTTAGGTAGAAAGGGGATACAACATGTACATCAAATAAACTTTGGTACAACTCCCTATATGTTATTGAATAGGCGAAACCGAGTTTCTCCATATTTTGCCTTGTGTTGACTCTTGTCTTGGCGGGCCTTGATGGCTAGTGGTTACCGCTTCTCTGCTGGTTCACAAAGTGACTAGTTTCAAATAACCCCAAGTATACGTGCTCACATTATTTACCTCATTTTCTTTTTTCTCGTACCGACTCTCTTTGTGTTTTCCCCGCTTCTATTTTTCCACACCTTATTGCATTCTCCATCATTTCGCTAGACATCACTATGTCCGAGAAACTCTTAGTTGCGCTTCCCAGTATGTGATTGATAAAAGGTGCCTTCAGGGTATTAATGAAGAGCATGGTTATTTCCTTTTCTAGCAGTGGCGGTTGGACTTGCGTGGCGACTTCCCTCCAACTTTAAGCATATTGCTTAAAACTTTCGTTTGGCTTTTTCTCCATATTCTGTAATGTGATTCTGTCAGGCGCCATATCTATCACGTGGCCATATTGTTTCATGAAGGCCTGTTCCAGGTCCTTACACGAATTAATTTGGGCACGATTTAGCTGATTATACCATTTGGCCGCAAATTTCACTGGCTATCTTGGAAACAAGTGAATCAATAATCGATTATTACTGACATATCCGATCATCATTCGACAGAACATTGTAATGTGAGCCTCAAGGCACCGGGTCCCGCTATATTTTTCAAATTACAAAGATTTTGAACTTTGGGAGGAGCACTAGATCCGGGACCGTGCTCAATACCTTAGCATCAATTCCACAATGGTAATCGCTTTCAACGCCTTGAATTTCTCTTCTAGCCATTTGCATCGGTCTTCCAGCTTGCTTTGGGAGCTCCACTCTCACCTTTCCCATTTCCACTATATCATTAAGGTCGTGACAACGGGATTTGGCTCGATTATCTCCGGTTGGAGCCCGAACCCGCCGGGAAGTTCATCGCCAAAGTACCGGCCCGATATTGAGGTTCGATGTTGACGGACACCCTTTGTGGTTGTGCTTGGGTGTTCGTTAGGGTGAAGCTCGAGGATAAGCAGGGTCCTCGTTGTCGCCCCCGGATTGATCATAGGGCTCTTTCCTTTTTCTAGCCCCCACCAAAGAATCGCTAACTAGCTCATCATGCTTCTCCGGGATTCTAGCATCCGATCCTCATATCCTCGTTGGATTTAGCCAACTGTTTCTTGCATCTCAGATTTACAGCTGGTCCCGCATTTCTCTGCATTTGTTCCAATCATTCCAACCTTTGGTCCATGGCTTTAGTCTTTCTTCGTGTACCATAATGATATTCTAGGTAATCGCCACGATTTTAGAGTCTCTTTGTGAGTTTTAGTGTACATGATGCAATGCAATGCTAATGCGTGAATGCAATGAATGCAAATAAGAAAAAGGCATTGATTCTGATTCAATTTCATTAGAGTAACTTTTCTAGAAAACAAATTTCTTTACATAAAATAGATTTCATATATGGCTTTTCCTAATGCTTAAGGTCTTGACTTGCTTAAGAAGCTGCTAACTCTCTGGTCTCGATCCGACTTGACTCATATTTCAAACTCAAGACATCACCAACCACCAAGGTTTGTAAGTGATTAGCCACCTCTCGACTTGAGCCAAAGCCTCACCCATGACGTAATCCCTATCCCTAACCTGGTCTTGAGATCGATGAAGTTGCTCCTTCCACCGCTCATTATTTGCTTCCCAAAGAGTTCAACCCATAGTTCACGCTTTGCAAATACATGGCTTTCAAGTTCTTCTATCCTCCTTTTAGTTCCACAATCTTACTTTGGTCGGCACTTAATTCGACACGAGTTGCGACTACGATGTCGATGTAGTGACTTTTCTAACTCTTTCACCCGAGCTCTTAACTTCTCCTTTTCATTTTGGCTCTCCAACAAGCTCTTTTTAAAGCGCCCTCCCGCACTCGAACTTCTTTTCCCACTGATCAGCTCTAGCCTTTTCTTCTTGGATTTCTTGTCGCCATTGCTCAGACGTTTTACCCAAACCAGTGGTTCTTATTGACATACGCAGCTTCTTGTAATCCTTTTTCAAACTGCCCAAATCTTCTTCGGCCTTGTTCTTTCCCTTCATCAGTTTCTTGGCTTCTAGTTTCTGGACATTGACATCTAGCCCCAACTGCATTTTCTCCTCCTCCAATTGCTCGATCTTTTTTTCTAGTTCTGAACTTTTCTTCTCAAAATCCTGTTTGATGATCTCTAGTTCAGACGGGACCACCTACAAGTGTTCTTCTATTGATCGGATGTTCTCTTGATTTGACGTAGGATGTTGTCATTAATTCTTCCGACCCCACCACCGGCCATACTCAAGGGTAGTCATTAGATTAGCAAAGAAACCTTTTCATTCTACGAGTTTGGTTCTAGGCATTTGATATCTCACGAACTTTCTTTTTTAATTATCTCCTTGTATACAAACTCGACCGAGCTAACCCTTGTGTTGTCGGGCGTGAACTGCCTTGACTGTATTGCCTTAACACGAGTAGGGGAGCATACCCGATAGTTTCCCATATCTCAAGTAGGGGAACCCAATCAAAATCTCCACATTGATACAAGATCTCGCTTGGGACCATCCAAGGGGCTCTCCATTCGATGTCTTATTCTTGCAGATTTTGGAGAATCATCATCCACTTTTCCTCCGTAATATCATCCCGCCTCTGCCAAGTGGGCCACTCTCTTTCAAGGGAGAATAGCTTTCTGAGAAGATTCTATATGAGACCTTTTCCACTTTCCAAAAATGGCTATGAAACCATGCTAGTAAAAGTCAGGCGCATCCAATGAATCTCCTTCGCCCGCCTTTCGCATGCTCAAGGATCTCAAAGTTTTGGCCAAAATCGCAAGAACCGTGTGACCTTTGTCAAGTCAATCAAAGAGATCCGAGATCGCTTCATCTACGTGCCCTAATACCTTGGGAAGATGACCAAACCGTAGATGCACAAAGCGAAAAACATCAACCCTTTTCTTCATAGCCGATGTCCTAGAATCGATCCCTTAAGTTTTTCCAAGGGATACACTTACTATATTCTTTTTGCTTGATCCGAGTCGCAACCCATCGCTTCACTCATCCCTATGATGCTCATCAATTTCTTCAAAAGGTCGGACATTAGCGGCTCTTGAATAGGCCTTGCCGCTTGAATCCTTGGGCAACGGCGTAAGGCCATATACTCCTCCACTCAGTAGGTACCAAATCAACTTTCCCAAAAGTGAAGCAACTGTAGGCAGGATTCCAGAACTGGGCGAGGGCTTGAAATAAGTGCTTGTCCACCTTCATATCGAGCAGATAGGGCAAATCTCCATAGTTACAGTAAAACATATGCTTGATCTCATCATTCCACTGGTCCCATATCTCCTTTAATTCTTGAAGATTATTCAGAGTCACGCTGATGCGGGTGAAATCCCACAACTCGACACGTATCCTCTGGCCGACTATCACCCTTTTTTTTTCAGTGTTTTCTGACTAAATTCGCATAAATGCATTATCTTTCACCTTATCAAGAAACCCCTTTTTCCATGATAAGCTCTCTACTTAGTAACCGAATGTGAATCAATGCCTTTTTATGATGAAATGCCATGCAATCACAATCAAAGAAAAACACAACAAGTCAGCATTATGTACAAAAAAAAAGAACTCAAAGCAAACAGGAAATAATCAAGCACCTATTCGGGTAACCACTAGGGTTTGGCGCAGCTTCTACCTAAGGTGAGCTCTAAGGCTCGCTATATGGGGTTTGGTTCTAGAGTAAAGGTACATGAACTGGTAGATTCCTTAATCTTCACCCATTATAGGCTCATGCGGACCGAGTTCAGTTCAGGGGAATATGTTTCCCTATGGCTATGCGGAGATGAAAATCTCACGAAGACATAGGTACGAATGTATCCCGAAAGTGATCCACTATCCTATACGGAGGTGAAAACCTCACGGAGGAATAGTTTCTTGCTCCCACTTAAAAGGGTAAAATTGACCGACTTATGCAATGCAAAAATGCTGAGACACATCAACAGATTTAAACCAACAAAGCAAGCATATTATGATGAAAACCACGAAAATAACAGATAAAATGCAATGGAGCAATCGTAATTTTAAAATAGATTTTCAATTTTTTGACAAAAAGACAACAATTAATCCATTTATGGCTCGACTCTCTTATCTTGTCCCCAGTGGAGTCGCCAAGCTATCGAAACCATTTTTTTGTAAAAGGGGTCGACTTTATATTTAAAAAACGAAAATGGAGTCGCCACCAATCCTTTTTTATGAGGTGTGATCGGATCACCTCATAATTTGATCGTTTTAATAAAATGTTTTAATTTTACTAAAACAATGATTTTGGTCTACGAAAATCCAGAAAATAGGTTCGGGAGTCAGTTACGTGCGAGGAAGGATTAACACCCTTGCAACACCCAAAATTGGTACCTAATTGATTAATTAATGTCTTAACGACGAATGTTGAAAATTTGGAAAGAATTAAAAATACGATCTCTCTTTTAAAAAACAATTTTTAGAAAAATGCTTGAATAAATCGAAACGATTGTTAAAGACCCTTTCATTTCGAGATAACAAAATATCACATCCCGCAAGTTAGGACGCGATACTTCGAGTCCTCGAGAATAAGCTTGCCTTTAAGAAAAGGTCTTGTTTTTCAATTTAAAAAAAGGATATTTGGTTATTTAGGTTCAACGAGAAAATCGAGACCCCGTAAGTTAGGGTATGATTTCTCGAATCTCCAAAATACGAAATATTGCCTTTGTTTTCAAGATTTTCCCATTTTTTACGAATTTGGGTAAAACAAACTAATGAAATATTTAAAAATAATATATGTGCAATTTATTTGATTATGTTTAAAAAGAAATCGTTTAAAACGTAAAATAGGTCATACATGGCTAATAATGATAGTGTAACATACATTTGAAATAACAATGACATAATATGCATAATAAAATACAACATATATAACATTGATATTAACGAATCCTAATGTTAACATGCATAAACAATAATAAGAATAATGATGCAAATGACAATATAATAACAATAATAATAACAATAATAATAATAATAAATCTAAATTTTGAAAGTACTAAAAGTAGTAAATAAATAAATAAAACCAACAAGCTAATAAAAATAAAAATAATAAATAAAAAAATAAAAAGTAAATAGATAAATAAATAAAAGTTCAAAATAAAAGGATAGGCAACTAAATAAGGTATTAAATGAAACAAATTAAAAGGATAATAATAATAAGAATAATAGTAAAAATAATAATAATGGTAATGGTAATAATAATAATAAAATTATTTAATTTAATAATAAAATAGCCCAAATAACAAAAAAAGGGACTGATTTGAAACTCAAAACACAAATTCGGGGCAAATCCAAAATAAATAAAAAAGGAAAAGGACTAGGTTGCATGCGTGAATAATAGGGAGGGACCAAAAGGGAAAATATTCCCACCCTCCAAAACGCAGCACTTTACATGGGGCTGAAATGTAATAAAAGCAAAATTCTAGGGCAAAATCAAAAGAAAAAAGAACAAAAAAGATCTAATTGAAGCGGCCCGAAGAAGCGGAAGGACTGAACAAGTAAATATCCCTTCTGCTTAAAAAAACACGCGGATCCTTAACTTGGAGCGGGTCGGGTCAGTCCATTTCGCATCAAAACGTCTGGAGCTAAGGCACAAAACGGTGTCGTTTTACAAGCTATATAAATTCAATTTTTTTGACAAAAATTCATTTGGCCTTTCTGTTTTTTTAAAAAAATTTGCCTTCCTCTATTTTTTTCTCTGAAGGGGATTTAGGGCAAGCCAAGGGGTCCGATGGCCCTCCGCTGTGGCCCCGCCGTAGACGACGGTCGGAGGCGCACGAAATCGGGCTTTTCAGTCATTTCCAAACCCCTTTTTTAAAAAAAAAAACTTTTTAAGCCTAGATCTATGTTTTAAAATGAAACACACAACAAAAGTAAAAAGAAAAAGATCACAAAGGGGGGAACTCTCGCTCACTGCACTCCGACTTCGCTTCTGAACCCAAAAGGGGTCTATGACGCTTGGGTTTCAAGGTTCTCAACGGCGATGGAATACTGATTAAAAGGTAAGATTTTTCTATTATTATTTACAAGTTATTTCAAATATAAAAAAAGAACAAAAGAAGCACCTTTTGATTTTTTGTTTCCGATTGCTCTTTTTTGTATTTAAAAAAAAATCCTTTCCGTTACAAATGGGTTCAATCGGCTTTATAGCCGGTTTTTTTTTACAATTTGTTTGTTTCTGTTGTTGTTCGCTTCAGGTGCCGCTTTGTCCTTGCAAGTACCAGTGAATAAAATGAATTAGACCCTAGTCGAACAAAGGATTTCGAGACCACAAATCCGAGGTTGGAATAATATTTTAATGTTATTTTTGGTGTTGATTATATGAGATATAGTCTGTGGTGAAAATTCCGTGGTGGTAATTTTGTCGATCGTGCCGAATTAAGAGAAAAGACTTAATCGTAAAGTGTAAAAGTCAGATGCTGATTGTTAAAGTGTCTAATTGTTGTTGGCTTTGAAATGGGAAGCCTTTAATAGGCAAATAGCCCATTAATAAGATGAGTGGGTGGTAATGGTCAAGAATAACCTTGCATTATATGTTGTATATATTTATTAGTAAAGGTTAAAATTGTAAAATGATAATTAAGTTATTATTTCATGAAACATAAAAGAAATAAGCATGATAGTGGATTTTATTCATCCATCTATCACCGAAATTATAAAACAGGAAGAAAAGAGAAAGCAAAGCTAGGTTTCGGCTCTTGTCTTCCTTGATTGAGGTATGAGTTTTGCTCTGGTTTTTTATAATTTCTACGCTTTTGCAATCGTTGCTTTCAGAAACTTTGAAACCCATGTTTAAATTTTGTGAATTGATGATGTCTTTGAAATGTACCATTGATGGACATGTGAGTTCTTGAATGTTTGATGGTGGAAAATGAAAGCTTAGTGTTGGGTTAACATAGTTTGTATTGGAAGTTTTGATAAAATTGAGTAATTTGGGTTAAATTGAGAAAAGTGTAAATTGAGGGACTAAAATGTGAAATAAATGAAATGTGTGGGCTTGAATGAACTCAAGGAAAATTCGGCTAGGCTTCTGTGAAAAGAAATTGTGTGAATTTGATGATTTTGTGAAATAGGGACTAAAGTGTCAAAATGTGAAAATGTGAGGGCTATTTTGTAAAATGCCCTAAATATATGTGTTTGGACTAAAATGAATGATTTGGTGATTGAATGGATTGAATTTGAATGTGTATAGACTAAGAGAGGAGAGGTTCGGATCGAGATCGAGGCAAAGATAAAGTGCTCGATTGACCGACCGTTGCGATAGTTCAACGTCCGTGGTATGTTCGGACATAATATGAACATCTAGTTATGTTAAATGCTATGAAATGAATGTTATAATGATATTGAAATGTGGATGCTATGTGAGAGTTGAGTTTGACTTATGTGGCACTAAGTGTGCGTATTCGGAAACGTGATCGAGATGATCAAAGACTGTGGTGTGCGAAATAATATAAGCTTCGACTTTGTGGTTGGCAATCGTAAAAGCGATACCAATTGAAGAACGGTTCGATATAAATGCACTATGTGTGCGATGATAATTAAGCTTCGGCTAAATATCGGGGCACTAAGTGTGCGATTGAATCAAAGAAGAGACGAAAATTAATCGAAAGGGAAAAGTGAGTATTGAGTAGCAAATGTAATTGACTACTAGGTGTTGGCTAAGGTACGCTCGGAACCTATGTGGTTAATGAATCTATGAATGAGATTATGAAATGTTAAATGAGCATTTTAGTTTTGGATGGCATGATATATGTATATGTGAAATAATCTATGTGATGATTTGTTTTATTATAATGTATTATGTTACGAACTTACTAAGCTTTGAAAGCTTATCAGGTGATTTGTTTCTCTCGCTTGCAAAGGTCGCAAAAGCTTGCTCTGATCCAGAATCACCAAGATCTCAATCACACTATCGGCAATCTATTTTGGTACTTTTGGGAAAGATGTACATAGTTGAAATATGGCATGTATAGGCTAGTTTTGTAAGACATGTTTGACATGTATAGAAATGAGATGATATGAGATGATATGTTGATCACTTGACATGAAAATTGGTTGCCAATTTGTATGTGGAAGTATGCTTAAATGTGCTTGTAGGTTTGACCTCGTGTGGGTGGCAAATTGGCCTTGCTAATGGCCTGCTTTACCTACACGGTTAGGACACACGGCGTGTCTAATGATCGTGGGGTAAAGTCGAGCTAGCTAGTTGTACACGGCCATGGCACACGGGCGCGCCTAGTCGCCGCGGTGAATAAGTCAAGATTTGGCTTAAGGGCACACGGCCCGAGCACACGGGCGTGCTTGGTGGTCGTGGTGGAGAAGTCGAATGCTTGCTCTGCTTTTGGCACCGCTTAGACACATGGGGTGTGTCCGTGACCGTAGGGGGCACACGCCCGTTACACGCGCGTGACCCTTAACAGCTTTGGTGGATATTTGAAATTTTGAAAACTTTCGTAAGTGTTCTGGCTTAGTCTCGACCTATTCTAGTTTGTGTTTGAGGTCTTATAGACCTCAATAAGGGACCATATGATTTATAATGAGTATAGTTGATGGATGAATGACTTAGTGTCATGAAATGGTTGTGTAATGATTCGATTGATCGGTAACGCCTCTTAACCCTATTCTAGCAACGGTTTCGGGTTAGGGGTGTTACAGGTACGGAGGCCGTAGGCCAGCTGGGTGTTGGCGTGGGAGGAGCGGGGGGTTAGTGGCGGAGCCACTTGGGGCTAGGGTTAGGTTATCTGTCTTTTCTGATAGTTTAGAGGGTAATGGGCTACATTTGTTGGGCTTCGGGTTTGGGTTAGTTTTTTATTGGGTTTGTAATAGGGTTTGGGCTGGTGTTGGTTTGGGTTTTGTATTAGTTTTGGTTTGATTTATTTGGCCTGGGGTCTGTTGGGTTTAAAGTTGTTTGGGTATGGGTTGTATTGTTTGGGTTTGTTTGGGCCCGGGCCAAAATTGGGCCTTACATCCAAGACTTTCGTATCGGGAGGAACTATTCATCCTTAAAGAGGGATGCCAAGAGAAGAGACCGCTGAAGAAATATTGGGAAACCTTAACATCAACGCCATATCTGAAGAAAGGATTTGGGGAGAAAATTTATCAGACATCTGCCCCTATGTACCTGGAAGTGTTTTGAATAACTGGACTGCGGAAGATATACCTGTAGTTTTTAGAGCCAATACAGAGTAATGTTCAAAACACACCTGTTACTCTAAGCCTAGGAGTAATAAGAATCCTTTTGAGAAATAGGCATATGTCTAATATCTTTATTTCAATAAAATACATCTTTGCGTATCATTTTCAGCAAATATTCTTTCGTTCTTTCATTTCATTCATAATCATACCATACAGATAGTTATTCTTTGATTCTTTTGTTTTTTGGATCTTCTTTCGTTCCTATAACAGGTCTCTAGATATCAATGATATGAGCGACGCTATTACTAACTCGGAATCTCCTTTTGAGCGAGATATGTGTTTAGGGGAAACTCGAGACTTTGAAGATAACAGAGATTGTAACCTATCTCCTGATTTGTTAAGGACGGTAGAACAAGAGGAGAAACAAATTCTACCTCACAAAGAGTCAGTAGATATTGTGAGCTTGGAAGAAGGAAAAGAAGTGAAAATTGGAGCTTACATTGCCGCAGAGACAAAGCGGGACCTCGTTGAATTACTCCAAGAATTTAAAGATGTCTTCGCATGGTCATATCAAGACATGCCTGGGTTAAGTACTGATATCGTGGTACACCGGCTCCCCATAAAGGAAGAGTGCAAGCCACCAATGTAAGTTCAAGAATGAGGCCCGATGTCTTACCGAAAATAAAAGAGGAAGTCAAGAAACAATTCAATGCTGGTTTCTTACAAGTGGTTAAATACTCAGAATGGGTAGCCAATATCGTCCCCGTCCCTAAAAAAGATGGAAAAGTGCGAATGTGTATAGACTACAGGGATTTGAACAAGGCCACCTAAAAGATAATTTCCTGCTGTCTCACATTGACACCTTAGTGGACAACACGGTAGGTTACTCATTATTATCCTTCATGGATGGCTTCTCAGGATAAAACCAGATAAAGATGCATCCTGAAGACATGGATAAGACCACATTTGTAACCATGTGAGGAACATTTTGCTATAAGGTGATGCCATTTGGGCTGAAAAATGTGGGAGCTACATATCAAAGAGCCATGGTAACCCTATTCCATAATATGATGCATAAAGAAATTGAAGTTTATGTCGACGACATGATCGCCAAATCCCGAACAGAAGAGGAGCATATGCAAGTCTTGAGGAAATTTTTCTTGAGGTTGAGGAAATTCCCACTAAAACTCAATCCGGCAAAATGTACTTTCGGGGCTAGGTCGGGAAAACTACTAGGATTTGTAGTCAGTGAAAAGGGGATTGAGATCGACCCGGACAAAGTAAAGGCTATACAGCAATTGCTTCCACCATGCACTCAAAAAGAAGTTTGAGGTTTCTTAGGAAGACTAAATTACATTGCCCGGTTCATTTCACAACTAACTGAGAAATGCGACCCCATATTCCATCTCCTTAAGAAACACAACCTAGGCTTTTGGGATGAGAAGTGCCAGAAGACTTTCGATAAGGTCAAACATTACTTGTCCAATGCCCCGGTACTGATGCCACCTAACCCAAATAGGTCGTTGATACTATATTTGGCAGTATTCGAGAATTCCATGGGATGCGTGCTTGGTCAACATGATGAATCAGGAAGAAAAGAAAGAGTGATATACTATCTCATAAAGAAATTCATCAATGTGAGACAAGATATTCGCCAATCGAGAAGTTACGCTATACCGATTTGGACAACCCAAGATTGAGACATTACATGCTGTACCACACAACTTGGCTCATCTCAAAGCTAGACCCTCTAAAATATATGAGGGAGTCGACTGCTTTAAATAGAAGAATGGCCCGATGGCAAATCCTGCTTTTCGAATTTGACATAGTCTATATGAACCAGAAGGCCGTCAAAGGAAGCGCAATAGCAGATTTTCTAGCCAATAGAGCTCTAGAGGATTACGAGCATTTGAACTTTGATTTCCCGAATGAAGATCTGATGTATGTTGCAACCACTGAAGAAGATTCTCAAGAAGGTCATCCTTGGAAGCTAAACTTCGACGAAGCCTCAAACGCTGTGGGTAACGGAATTAGGGCAGTCTTAGTATCCCTAAACGGAGATCATTATCCCTTCACTAGCAAACTGGATTTTGATTGCACGAACAATATGGAAAAATACGAAGCATGCATCATGGGTATCCGTACAGCCATAGAACGTGAGATCAAAGCGCTAGAGGTATATGGGAATTTCGCACTAGTGATCTATCAACTCAAGGGAGAATGGGAGACAAGAGATCCCAAGTTAATTAAGTATCGAAAGTTGGTTCTTAAGCTAATTGAGGAGTTTGATGACATCACCTTCTATTACCTCCCACGAGATGAAAATCAGATGGCTGATGCCCTGGCTACCTTGGCTTCGATGGTCAAAGCGAACAAACAAGGGGATGTAAAGCCTATCCAAATGAGTATTTATGAGACTCCAGCTCATTGCTACAACATCAAAAAAGAAGAAGAAGAGGACGACCACCCTTGGTACCACGATATATTGTGATATGTGAAGATTCGTGAATATCCTGACCAAGCAACTGAGAATGATAAAAGGACCTTGAGAAGGTTAGCCAGTGACTACGTCCTAGACGGGGAAATCTTATATAAAAGAAGAAAGGACCAGGTGCTATTAAGATGTGTGGATGCCGTTGAGGCTAAGAAAATCTTAGAGGAAATCCATGAGGGTGTCTGTGGAACACATGCTAATGGTTTTACAATGGCCAGGAAAATCATGAGATTCAGGTATTATTGGTCGACAATGGAAGGAGATTGCATCAATTACGCCAAAAAATGCCACAAGTGTCAAATTTACGGAGATAAAGTTCATGTACCTCCCTCACCACTTCATGTTATGACTTCTCCGTGGCCTTTCTCTATGTGGGGCATGGATGTCATTGGGCCAATTTCACCCAAAGCTTCTAATGGGCATCGAGTCATCTTCGTGGTCATCGACACTTTACAAAGTGGGTAGAAGCCGCCTATACGCCAATGTCACGAAGTCGGCAAATATCAAGTTCTTAAAGAATGAGATCATATGTCGATATGGAATGCCGTAAAGGATCATATCCGATAATGCACTAAATTTGAATAACAAAGACGATATCGTAAGTCCAGTAGTCGGGCTCAAGATCAAACACTACAACTAATCACCATATCGCCCAAAAATGAATGGTGCAAAGGGAGGCGCCAATAAAAACATTAAGAAAATCGTGGGGAAAATGATCGAGACGTATAAAGATTGGCACGAAATTACCATTTTCCTCTATGCTTATCGAACATCCGTCGTGACTTCAACCGGGCAACGCTTTTCTCGTTGGTTTATGGAATGGAGGCGCTTTTACCCATTGAAGTCGAGATTCTTCTCTCTCGAAGTTTTGGCACTGAAGTTAGATGAAGCGTAATGGATCCAATCCCGATATGATCAGCTAAACTTGATTGAAGAGAAAAGGTTGAAAGCCATCCGTCATGGTCAGATGTACCAAAAATGAATGATGTGAGCTTACAACAAAAAGGTTCGTCCCAGAGGAATTCCATGAGGGAGACTTGGTATTAGAAAAGATCCTTCCCATACAAAAGGACTTCAGAGGAAAATGGATGCCAAACTGGGAAGGACCTTATGTGGTAAAGAAGGCCTTTTCGGGATGAGCGTTAATCTTAACTGACATGGATGGCAAGACTTTTCCTAATCTAGTGAATTTGGATTCAGTCAAGAAATACTTCACTTAAAAAAAGAGAAGAGGCCAAGCTGAAAACCCGCAAAGGGCACCTTGAAACCAAAGGGGTTTTGAATTGAAAACCCGTAAAGGGCAATTCAACTTTTGATCAAAAGATGGGGCATGCGGTAGTCTTACTATGCCTAAATTAACAAGAAAGAGAAATGCTACGCCTTGGGGCATCAACAAAGTACTTTAGATCTCCTAAACATAGGTTAAGCCCAAAATGGTCTTCAAGAAGTTCGTGCAGAAAAGCCCATGCTGCGATACTTGGGGCACCTATTTTCCTTTTACTCATTTTGTATTTCAGCAATTTTTGCTTTCTTTGATTAATCTATTCTTTTCAAATTTTGTTCCTGATAAATTTTAGTTCTGTCCATCATTATGATATTTTTCAAGCACTTTGCATTGAAATAACGATTAATGGACTAATAATACTCTCATAAAAAGAGTTTTTCATATTACTCTGAAAGCTTCTAAATAGTACGGAAACCTGAAACATGACTATTATTTAGAACTAATCAAACCTAAGGGTTGGGAACATTTGAGAAAGAATAGTGTAAATTGGCTATTTCTTCGGGTTTTCTGTCAAAGATACTAGCTGAGCAAGAAGGTAGGGTAATACGTCAGTGATAGAACCTTGATGAACAACGAGCAATGACAACCTAAGCATGGAAGAGGGGATTATTCTCGCAAAATGGCATTCTGTATTCATGCAAATATCATTCATACACATCTAGTTAGGAGCATTTGATTCATTCTGATCATGACATCCTAATCATTCGGCATAAGCATAGGCCCATGGAATGGATTCTGCAGGTCTTGTTACCCAGAGAATGGTGTAACAGATCGATGAAATAAAGAAGCAAAAATCCTATACCTCAGAAGTTGTAGTAGGTCGGATCAAATCATTATGGAAAATCTGATCTCCCTGAAGTTGCAGTGGAGCAGATTGAAGCCACTAATCTTGTCTCCCTGAAGTTGCAGTGGAGCAGATCGAAGATAGCAAATCTTATCCCTCTGAAGTTGCAGTAGAGCAGATTAAAGCTATAAACCTTATCTACCTGAAGTTGCAGTGGAGCAGATTGAAGCCACTAATCTTGTCTCCCTGAAGTTACAGTGGAGCAGATCGAAGATAGCAAATCCTATCTCTCTAAAGTTGCAGTAGAGCATATTAAAGCTATAAACCTTATCTCCCCGGTTGCAAAGTGGAGCAAAGTTGAAGATACCAATCTTATCTCCCTAAAGTTGCAGTGGAATAGATTGAAGCTACTAATCCTATCTCCCTGAAGTGGCAGTGGAGCGGGTTAAAGCGACAAATCCTATACCTTTGAAATCGCAGTAGGTCGGATTGAATCTACTATAACTACAAATCTCGTCTCCCTAAAGTTGCAACAGAGCAGATTGAAGCTACAAGTCTTATCTCTCTGAAGTTGTTATAGAGTGGATCAAAGCAATAAGATGCAGTGGACTGAATGAAGCTACTTGGAAAAGAGGAATACTAGAGAAATCGGGACTCGCCGGGACCGGCAAAATTGGTCTTTCTTAAAAGTCTTTGCTTTGTTCTCGTTATACGACAACGAGCAAAGAGTGGCAGCTGTACAAGCCCAATTCTGCCCGGGGCCCATAAGACCCAAACCAACAGCAGAAACCCAACCTAAACCCAACTAAGCCCAAACCCAAATAGCCCAATACCTAAAATAGAAAAACAAAAACAAAACAACCCTAGGTGCGCCGCACCTAGGTCTGCCGCCTATGCCTAGCCTGCCACCGCCACTGTCAGCACCGTCCTCCACCGCCCACTTGCCTGCAACGAAAATCACAGATATAATAAAAAAACAAATGTAAAAGGCTATAAAAAGCCACCTAAACCGATTGTAATGTTTTTTACAGAGATTTTTTTGAATACAACGAAAAACGAAGTTCAGATACACAAAAATAAAAAGAAACAAGCAAGCAGCTGAAGAGGAAAATCGATTAAAAGGTGCTAGGGTTTTTATTTTTAAAAGTTTTTTTTCTTTTATTTTTTCTTTTTTTCCGAAACTGTTATACACACACACACACACATATATATACATCTAAAATATAACAAAAAAGGAAGGAGTTTTTACCTATTTTTCGATTCGCCTAAAAAAAAAGGTGACTTTTGGCCTTCCTGTCAGCTGCGTGGACTACGCGCGCCATCGCAAACATCCGACCTACGAGTCCTCGCGGACTGGCTGGCTCTCAGAGAAAAAAAAAGGGGAGGGTTTTTTTTTTTAATAAGGTTCAAATGAATTTTTTTCTAAAATTTTTGCCTTAAATAGGTTTTTCAAAACGACGCTGCTTTGGGCAGCCTTTCGTGCACCAAAACAACGCTGCTTTAGCCTCGCACTAAATCCAACCCACCCACTAGAAGGATCCACAGAAGTTTTAACGGAAGGGCTAATTGCACCTTTAGCCCTTCCATTTTTTAATTGTTTTGCAATTAAGCTTTTTATTTTTTAAAATTTTAGCCCATGATTTATTTCGCTTACATTTTAGTCCATATTTGAACGACGCTGTTTTGGAGGAGAAGGGGTTATTTCCCATTTTGGTCCCTCCTTGTTATTCGCCCATTCAAATTGGTCCTTTTTCTTTCTATTTATTTTCGATTTGCCCCGAATCTTTGTTTTAAAATTCAATTTAGCCCTTTTTTTATTTATTTTTGTTATTTTTGCTATTTTATTATTAAATTAATTAATTTAATATTATTATTACTATTATTATTTTCCTTTTTTTATTTATTTATCTGTTATTATCATATTATTAAATTAATGATTGCGCATTATTATTTCTATTATATTTCTTTATATATTTATTTACCTAATTTTTTTTATACACACATGTATCTTTTTTTATCTATTTATATCCTTTTACATAATTTTAAAATTTTAGTTTTTTTATTTTTTTATTTTATTATTATTATTAATATCATCACATTATTATTAATATTGTCATTATTCTCAAATTATTTTGCAATCGTATTTATTTACGTAACATTAGGTCTTTAGCTTCATTTTTTTAGTTTGTTATTCTTATTATTTGTCATTTTACTTCGATTGTTTATTTTATTTTATTTTCGCTTCTTCATATTGTCATTTAAATTAACATACTTATTATTCTCACATGCACACAAACATCAGAATCTGCTTTACATTTCACCACAAAATCGTGTCACATTTTGCGCGACGATTAAAATTTTTTTATTTTTAAAATAAGCGATACTCCGTGTTTTGAAAAATCAAAAGGTCGCTCCTCAACTTATGGGGTTTCGACTTTCTCGATAAATCCGAATTAACGAATATTTTGAAACTTTTAAGTAATCTCGGGAATTACGAAAAGATCGTGTTCTAACTTACGGAATATGGTTTCTTTCTAAAACCGAGATAATCAAACATCTTTCAAAGTAATTTTTTCGCTTATTCTCATATCGAGAATTTAAGACATTGTGTCCTAACTTACGGGACATAATTCTCTTTCTCGATTAACATGGAATATGCCCCTTTCTCGAAAAAATTCAATATTTTTACAAAGGATCGTATTTTTAAAATCTTTTCAAATTTTTAATTTTCGACACTAAAGACACCAAGTAATCGACTAGGTACCAATTTTTGGGCGCATCGAGGGTGCTAATCCTTCCTCGTATGTAACCGACTCCCAACCCGCTTTCGGATTTTGTAGACCAAAAAATCATTGTTTTGATAACTTTAAACTTTTATTAAAATGATTGAATTACGAGGTGATCCGATCACACCTAAATAAAAAGGATTGGTGGCGACTCCAGTTCGTTTTTAAAATCAAAAGTCGACTCCTTTCAAAAAAATGGTTTCATAGCTTAGATTTAGATTCAAAAGGTAACATACGATTTTTTTATAGTTTAATAAAAGATAATTATTAATAATGAAGTGTGGTATGATAATTGTTCTCTCATCCTTTAATAATTGATTAGGGATTTGATCTTAGTTTATGGAACAACAATAATTTCATAGCCAACCATTTATTTTTTCGAAAAGCACCCGCGACAAAAAAATTAACCAATGCTGATGATGGTGGATACTCTAGCTACAACAAGGAAAATATTAAATGTTAAAAAATAAACACTTTGAGGAACAAAAGATTGTCACTTACAAAGTAAGATGTGTGAGATATTAACTCTTATAAAGATAAATTATAGATTATATAATTTTTTGGGTTCACAATTATATATACTTTTATTAATTAAATTATTTAAAGATAGATAAGATTTAGAAATATTTATTATTTAGACAATTAAAAGAAAAAACCCCAAGTTTACAATGTTATTTTTCATGTATATATATTTAGTTTTTTTAATTTTTTTTATCATTATATATATTTAATAAAAATAATGAAGTGTCATTTAAATTATTTTTAATTTAACAAGCTCAATAACAAACCCACTAGATTACTGGATTTTTTTCATAAATCTGAATATTAATCTCAATTTTCTTGGATCAACTAAAAACAGTATGACGTAAATTAAGAACAGAATCACCATATCAATTAATCTAACCATCGAACTAGTTGAATCTGAGTTCATTAACTATTTATTATCATTAAAAGGCTTAATGTACAATTTAGTTTCTAAAGGATATTCTTTTTCCACATTGTGTCTTAAAGGTTTTTTTTTTTTTTTTATCTTATATAAGAATTTAATGTTATCAATTGTTCCTAGTGTCCCTAATTTAGTACTTTTGCCATTAAAAAAAATGTTGTAGGTGTTAAAAAAATAAGTATTGAAAAATTAAGTGTTGAATTTAAGTTATAAAATCAGATTGGTGCATTAAAATTAAATATTGGGTATAATTGGATTGTTTGATAATGGATAGCATAATCTTAAATGAAATAGAAAAAAATAAAATAAAAACAATTGAATTTATTCTCTATTAAGTGATAAGCAGGTTCCTATCTAATTATCATTTTTCACACTTTTTTTGTGGAAATTTTTTTATCTATCAGAATACCCTAACCCGAACTGTCAAAACAGGTTAAAGAGCATTACTGATTTTACAAATCAAATGTATAGAAAATGCAAACATTTTATATCATATAGCATTCATGTCAAAAACCAATCAAAATTATACATATTGCCCCTTATACGAGCCCTCAAGGCCCAAAATGCGCATTAGAAACAAGTCGGGACTAAATAGGATACTTAAGGAATTTTTCGGAAAACATTGAAATTTTTCAAAGCTGCAGGGGTCACACGGCCTTGTGGCCAGACTGTGTGACTCACAAGGTCAGGAGACATGCCCTTGTCTCAGGCTGTGTGGGCATTTGAAATAGGGACACATGGCCGTGTCCCAGGCCATGTTCGTGCCCGTGTAACTCTCTGACTTAGGTCACACGGCCAAGTCACACGCCCGTGTGCTAGGCCGTGTGAGCATACTGACTTGTATTCTTAAGAAGATACAGGGGACACACGGCCGTGTTACCTGGCCGTGTGTCACACACGGTTGAGACACGCCCGTGTCTCTGCCCGTGTAACACCCCTTACCTGTCTTCAAGCCGGGACAGGGTTCGAGACAATACCTAACTAATCTTGCTTAAACATCTCGAATAGGGTGACAACGTCTCGTTTAAACCCATCACTTACTTATACTTGGCTTAAGAGGCCTTAAACATACTTCCGAGAGGTATTGGGACTATTCTAGGGACATTTACACGTTCGAGAAACTTTTCAACAAAACAGGGGTCACACGCCCCGTGTGAGTCTAGGGACACGCCCATGTGTCCCTAAGACATGCCGTGTCTACCACCCGTGGTCGAAACTGACTAATTTTACACGGCCTCGACACGCCCGTGGCCTTGGCCCGTGTGCCAAACCTTGGCATTCTGACTAATCCACACGGCCAACACACACGCCCGTGTGTTTCAACCGTGTGGTGATTTAAATTCCAAGTGCAAGGTGCAGACTTCACACGACTTGGGCACACGCCCATGTGCTAGCCATGCCGCTCACACGGTCTAGACACACGCCCGTGTGTCTGCCCAGGTGGAAAATTAGGAGGCTATCTACCAAGCCCTTAGCCACCCTACCTTGCAAACATACATACTCCAATTCCATTCAACGTAATTCATGACCCAAAGACACATCTAAATACTCAATTCAACATTCATACACAAGGGCATACACTTCAAGAAAATCACTTTCATTAAGCAAAAGAATTTGCCAAGTATTTGCCTAACTTAAGGCCATTTACAAAATGACTTTAGTAACATACATAGCCAACACTTTGGCTAACAATTACAACTTAACAAAATACTCGAGTCCTATACATGCCATACTCAAAATAAGTCTAAATTGTTATACCAAAGTGATGTCGATAGTGTGATTTTCGAACTCCTACGTCCACGATCCTCGAGTTATCTTGGCAATACTACAAGGAAGAAGGGCAATGAAAGGGGTAAGCATAAAGCTTAGTAAGTTTGCATGGATATAAATAGCAACAATAAGTTCATAAAATAATCGATCCGTGACATTAACTAACCATACACAAGTCATAGGCATCTTGCCATACTTACTCAAAATTGTCTTTATTTAGCACATACCGTGCCACATGTTGTAAACGTTTCTTCGTGACTCATTCACGAGTACCTGTATTCACTCATTCATATGACCTTAGTACAAATCTCATTTCTACTTCTAAACTCATCTACTTATCCCTTTAATCGCTAGGGATAGTCAAAGACGCATATTCGACGTCTTTCATGTAGAGACGAGCTAGTGCCACATCCCGAGGTGGTCTTACATGGAGTTACTTCTAATGCCAATGCCATATCCCGTATATGGTCTTATATGGACTTTCACATCAAGTATCGATGCCACATCCCGGATGTGGTCTTAGACGAGTTTCTTATTCTTTTATGAAGCCATATCCCGGATATGGTCTTATACGGGATCTTAACTCAGTGCCGAGGCCATGTCTCAGGCATGGTCTTATATGGGACTTTATCTAATTCACATCTCGATGATAGCAATCCCATATTCATTATAGTCCACTAGGACTTCAACATCATACTTAACATCAATTTCTCCTTTCAATGAAGTATCATACATCGATGTGATACCAAGCATTTTCAATTATGCTAACATAAATATTTCATTAATCACATACAAACTTACCTCGATTTCAAAATGAGCTAGCTCGACGATTTAGTCCGAGACTTTGTCCTTTCCCCGATCGAGGCGAATCCTCGGTTCTTCTTACTCTATAACAACAATTTAGCTCATTTTAATCATCTCATTAATAAAGCATTTCAATAATCATGCTTAGGCAAAATTACTATTTTGCCCCTAGACTTTGGCAAATTGACCATTTTGCCCCTAGGCTCGAAAATAAATTCTAATCACATTTCTACCTTCAACAAGCCTAGGTGAACATTTAATACTATTATAGCTATCATCAAAACTCAACATTTCACATATTTACTACAATTTTGTAACCTTTTCATCAAGGTCCAAATTAGGTGTTTTCAAGACAACACCTTTCACAAAAGTTGTTCATCCAACAACTAAGACTCATTTTCTTCCATAAAAATGTAGCAAATAGCAATGAAAGCTCTCATGGAAAAAATCTAAAGTTTGCATCATATTGCACAATAGTCCTCTCATTTGAAAGCTTAAGTTCTAAGGGTCTAAAAAGTACAATTATCATAAAGAAAAATCATCAAAATCACTTACTAGAATGGATGAGAGCTTGCTGAAAATTGTGAGCTTTCAAACCCCTATTTTGCTTGCAAATTTCGGTGGATAAAGATGGAGAGAAAGATGATATTTTCTCTTTCTTTATTCTAATATTAAACTAGTCAAACAAGTCACCAACTATCAACTACTTTGACCAATTTTTTGTCCATCTTTGTCTCCTATGCTAGTCCATGGTCACCAAGCATATATTGGGGGGTCTAATTGCCTTTTAAAGACCTCCAATTTACATTCTAAGGCTATTTGGTACCTTTATCTTATAGAATGGAACTTTCACACTTTATGCGATTTAGTCCTTTTTCGCTATTAAACGTAAAATCGCTAAAATTAAAGCACCAAAATTCTCATGCACATATACTATCATGCTCCGACTCATAATATAACATGAAAATAAATTTCTCAAGTCTCGTGATTAGTGACCCCGAGATCACTATTCTCGACTAGTTTCTAAATCGGGTCACATATACTGTATGGACAAAAATAGGTCATTTTCCAATCCACATTTCTCATCCAATTTGGTACCAACCTAAACACAAAGAATTTTCACACCAACAAGCCATAACAAGACATTCAAATCAAGCTAAAATCAAGTCTTAAACATGTATTATCACTACATACAACCAATATGCCCTTAGGCACCTCAAATGACAACTTAAAAACACGCCAACCAAATATCCAAATTTACCTAGATAACCAAATACATATATGCATAATTGTACCAAATATATTATTTCAAACCAATCATCAATATACCTATAAGTTTTCCATCATTCAACCATATCAAACACACATTAAATATACACACATTAAATATGATAAGGCCATATATGAAACACCCCAAACTCGGCCCACGAGCTTTGACCAGATTTGGTATGTTCCTCAAGTAAACCGGTTCAAAATTCTTTTGTTACTTAGGAAAACTTGTATGATTTTTTAAAAATATTGTTTGGGTTGGGCTTGAGTTGAAAACAAATTTATCTTATGTTAAAACCCATTTATTTAAGGTGACAAAACATTTAGAGTTAATTTTAAAAAGGAATTTACTTAAACTTTAATTGATAAAAATCCATAAACATAATAAATAAAAGAAAAATAAAGTAAACCACAATGGCCTTATTATATCAATGATCCCAAAGTAAAACTTAAAATACTTAAAATAAATTGAAAGTCCAAATCATAAATTTCTTGCTATGCATGGCCACCTTTAAGCTCCCGCCACCCTTGGCCCATTATCGCCATCACCAAAAAAAATATTCCCAAACGGGTGAGTCAATGCACTCAATGTGTACACAACACTAAGTCATAATAGAATCAGCATGCAAATGATACACATTCAAATCATAGAATACAATTAATGATGCATTCCCAAACCCAAACCTAATTAACCATCCGCTACACACCACCCGCACTCGCCAAACACACCGTGGGGACTACTAAGTCAACCTCCATCCGCTACACACCATCGGCGCGCCACAAAATGACGTGCTCATCGCCTATATAATTTGTGTCATTAGACACCATATTCAAATAATGTAACCGGTTACCAAATTCGTAAAATGTAACCGGGTTACCATATTCAAATTTTGTGACCGTAGTCACCATATTCCGCTGGTGAGACCAAGTCAACACCTTCTTCCCTTTCACATAGATCCCGAATGCCCCATAAATTTTATATCATGCATAACATACTTAATTTTCATTCATGTTACTATTCATATGTTCAAAATATATCATATTCATAATCCTATCGTATAGTAGGAAACGCACTGGTACTTTTACCACATTTGTGGTACTTAGCCACATTCACATTCTTATGCATATTCATATATTAAAATAATTGCCATATGATATATCAAGGTTAGTATGAGTACACACATTCTTAATAATACATTTAATTTAAACATAGCCATGAACCTATCAAAACTTAGGTAGGGTACACACCGATTTGCTTAACGAATTCCTTTGAAATCCCAAATCTGATCTCCATCGCCTTAGATCTCAAATTCCTACATTTGATTAATCACTTACTAATTTAATAAAAGCCATTCGCCATAAATCCAAATCCTAGTAGGATTAGTATTCTTAAAACTTACCTTGAAATTCTCAAATCCCAAAATCCTTGTATCCTCCTCATCGAAATCCCTATAACTACATGTTAGATCAATTTCTAACATTTATTCACAACAAATAACCCTTAGCCGTATGTTAAATATGACTTACCTTAGATTCTTAAATCCCAAATTCACCGAATAACTAGGGAACACGCGCTTATGGTGTACCTTCTGAAAAGAACTTTTCCTTCCTTGTAGTCGACACTTAGTAAATCCCAAAGATCTCTTCTAACACAAATATTAAGGGTATTAGAATCTTAATTTCGACAAATTTTAAAAGAAATAGAATGAGAATCTAACCTAATCTTACCTCATCAAGAATTTGATGGAACTCTTGCTTGAACCTTAGCAAAGATTCTGGCCATGGCTTTGATGTGATAACAATTTTGGCTCTTGAGGCTTAGTGAGAAATCGACTAGGCTATTGGTATCTTCGGCTTTTGATTGTGTTTGTAATAGAAGAAGAAAAGAAAAGAGAAAAAGAGAATAATGACAGAGAAAATTCTACAGAGAGAAGAGGGGAAACTTTAGAGAATTTCTACAGAGGTTTTCTTGAAAAGAAAAGAATGAATGAAGAATAGCCTTACTCTTCCTTTTATAGCCAAAATTACTAGCTAGAGTCCTTTACTTTGCCACCACTCTTCTATTTTGATAGCTTTATCCCTTGATTTATCACTTTAATAAAACTTAATCCAATAATTATCTCTTATCTCTTAATAAAAATAATACTAATAATAATCCTCTTTATCTCTTCCTTATCTATCAAAATAAAAGAAATAATATCCACATTTATCTCTTGAAAATAATCTAAAATAAATCCATTATTTATCCCTTATTTATCCACCCTTTATCTCTTAAAAATAAAAGAATAAAAGCTCCTAATTTATAGCCATGTGCCGTCTAATTATTTTCTTCTCTAAGCAAAATAAAATTTCTTTTATTTGCTTCCCATGTGACTCTAACTCAGCCCAACACCTTGTATGTGGCGCCATTTCCAGAGGCCCTAAGTGGCATCTCCAGTGCCACTTTTCCAAGCCTGCTTGTGTGTCAAATTCTCATATTATTTTTCTTAAGGCCACCTTGCCTTAGTTTTCTTTTTAAGCCTTAAAACTTGACATTTCTTTACATTTCCAAGTTTCCAAAAATTTTCGCTTGGCTCTTTAAACTTGACATTTCCTTACATTTCCAAGTTTCCAAAATGTTTACTTTCCTCTTTGAATCATTTCCACATCATTTCCTTACATCCCCTAGTTTCCAAAAATGTTCACTTTCCTCTTTTTAAACTTAACGTTTCCAAAGCATTTCCTTACATTTTGTAACATCCTAGGAAGGGCCTATGTATTTTTCTTAGATCAATTGTATGAAATGACAAGTCTTAAGTATTATGAATAAATTTTTGATACTTTTGGAAACCTAGAAATGAATGAAAATGGAAATGAAAATGAAAATGGAAATGAAAATGGAGATGGAAATGAAAATGGAAATGGAAATGGACATTTTGGAAACTTAGACATTTTTGGAAACCTAAACATTTTTGGAAATGATCCAAAATGGAAACTTGAACATTTCGGGAAACTTGGATATATGAGAGAAATAAAGGAGTTTTATTCACATAAATATGTGAATAATAAGAGATAAATAAAGGAGTTTTATTCACATAAATATGTGAATAATAAGAGATAAATAAAGGAGTTTTATTCACATAAATATGTGAATAATAAGAGATAAATAAAGGATTATTTTCTAATGAGATAATTGAGGAGATAATTGATGGATTAAAGGCTTTTATCTTTTAAATAAAAGAGATAATATTATCAAAAGAGGAGTGGTGGCCAAGTAAAGGACTCCTAGGCTGATAACTTTGGCTATAAAAGGAGGACAGAGAGGGCTACTCATCAACATTTGCTCCTCTTCCTCTCTCACCAAATTCTCCCTAGGCAAAACCCTCTCGCGAATTTTCATTAAGCAAAAATCCTCTCTTTTCTTTCTATTTTCTTCTCCGCTTTATCATTGTTGAATCTTTGTGGATTCTAAGAAAGAGGGCAATCATCCACAACATCAAAAGGGGATCTTTCAGAAATCTAAGGATCTAAGGTAAGGATTATAAATATAAATATGTGGTTAAAGATTATGATTCACGTTTTCAAAGTTAGATCTAATCTAACACGGTTATAGGATTTCAACAGCTTATAAAGGAATCCTCTTCAGATTTGGAATCCCATCATAAGGTAAGGGATATTCGCCAAGGCATAATTTGTTTAAGTGTTTTCCATTATTTCAAAAACCGAAAACTAACATGGTTACATACCTAGTATTAGCCGATTTCAAGGAAGAGGAATTCTAGCAACCGTTGGGACTTGATTAAATCAATTCGCAACTAGGTAAGTAATTTACTTAGTAGGATTTGGTTTTAAGACCAAATAGGTTTATTTATATGTTTTAATTAATGGCCGAATATAGGAGTGAAAGATCTAGATCTGTAGATCGCTTCTACTGAATTCACTAAACTATTAAGCTTAAAAAGGTGTGTACTCTTACTAACTTTCAATAAATTGCATGGCAATCATTAGATATGTAAATATGTAACAAGATGTGAATGTGGCTAAGCACCACAAATGTGGTAAGGAGTACCTGTGCACGTTTCCTACTTTTGATAGGATTGTGAATGTGATATATTTTGAACATGTGATTAGTAACATGAATGAAAATTTAGTATGTGAAATATGTTATGAAATAATTGGGGCATTCGGGATATTTGTGGAGGAAGAAAGTGAAGGTGATGACTACGGCCTCACCAACGTAAAGTGGTGACTACGGTCACATAAAGTGAAAAGTGGTAACTTCGGCCACATCTAGTGAATACAAAGGTCTAATGACACAACATAAGTGGGCGATGAGCACGCCGATCGCAGCGATCGCTTCGATGGTGTGTAGCGGATGGAGGGTCGACTTAGTAGTCCCCGCGGTACAAAGTTGGTACGGGTGGTGTGTAGCGATGGACAAATAGGTTTGGATTTGGGTTGCATCATCCTTTATTTTGTATGAGCATGATATTGATATGACTTGTATGCCCGATTTGTTGGAAATTAGTACTATGTACACATTGAGTCTCATGACTACTCCTCGCTGGGGAATTATTTTTCGTGATGAGCAAGAATGGACCTGCCTCACAGGAGCTAAAGGTGGCCATGCATCGCTTGAAGAAATTATTTGGAATTTGGACTTTATGAAATTCTAGTACTTTATTTTGGGGTTTGAATGATGTAATAAGGCCATAAGGCCCAATTGGATTTTCTTTATTTCTCGCTTATTTTTATTTGAATATGATACAATTTATGTTTGATTAAAGATAAGTAAATTTATTTCTTTTAAAATAATAAACCCAAAAATTATTTTGTCACCTTATTTAAGTTGGATTTGCAATTTATTAAATAGGTTTCAAATTAAGCCCAACCTAAAACAATTTTTTTTTAAATTACACAAATTTTCTCTAAGTCATTTAGAACATTGAAAACCGATTTATTTAAGGAACATACCAGATCCGGCTCAAAGCTCGTGGGCCGGTGTGGGGTGTTTCACATTTCTTACATTTCCATACATTGCCTTACATTTCCATACATTTCCATGCACCTTAGGGTTCCTAGAACTCCTCAGAACACATCAAACACACCCACTGAGCCCACTATCTCATGAATTACACACGAACGCATAACCCCTAATCTAGGATGTTACAATATATATATACATCAAAATATACCAAACACAATCCAAATAAGTGATTAATCTCAACAAAACACTTATATGCCAACATTGGCCAAATTAACCTATACATGCCATTATAGCCAGAATTAATTTACTGAAAGTACCAAAAGGGCCGATGGATAGTGTGAAATAGCTCTGACCAGCTTCCAACCCGAACGAGCTTCCGAATTACTATAAAACATGAAAAATAACACAGAGTAAGCATTTAAGCTTAGTAAGTTCGTATAACACGGAATTTAACTTACCATATATTCATAAAATAGGTATGTAAATATAGCATATATCAACCAATTTTGCCAAAAGCCTAAACACATGATCACCAACATATTAGCCATGAAAATCACATATAAGATCCAACAAACATGGTTGAATTCATCAAATAATCATATTTCATGTATTTCATGTAAATACCAGTGATAGTTCATATCGAACTCTCATATAATTCGTGAATGTAATCGTGCGCTTGAACCATTTAAAATATCGTTGGATACACGGGTAGTACATACGAGGTGTATTGAACTGTAATCCATCAATTCATATTCATGTATGCTCATACGAGCTATGAATTAGTATGCTCTCACGAGCTGTGAATCGAGAAGCTCATACGAGTTGCAAATCGGGAAGCTCATACGAGCTGTAAATCGGGAAGCTCATACGAACTGTGGTGTGCGCGCAACACATGCATGACCCAAACCAAATCGGTAACCCTAATGACATGTCATTTGTATTCTACGAATTTCTAAGGTTCAAACGGGACTCGGTAATCGTCGGATATGCGATCGGTATTTATACATAGCAGTTATACAAATCACATACATATGATTCAATTAAAACATATAAATACTCAATTTAATTACACGAACTTACCTCGACAAGTGTACGTAAACATTGAGGCAACTAATCCGATATTTTCTCTTTACCTCGATCTTACTCTGTACGGGGTCTGACAGGATCTATACGAATAAATTTAACTCATTTCAATATAATTCTCATTCAATTTAATCCAATATGGCATTTTGAAAAAATTACCATTTTACCCTACACTTTTAATTCCTTTGTAATTTAGTCCCTAGGCTCAAAAAATGAAATTTATACAATTTAATCCTTACTCAAGCCTAGCCGATTTTATACATATTAATAGCAGCCCATATATTTCACAAAATTCACAAATTTTACCATAAATTTATTATCTTTTTCAATTTAATCCCTAATTGATAATTCCATCAAAATTCTCTTTACAAAAGTTGTTTATCTAACAACAACCATTCATTTTCTATTATCAAACTTCAAAATTCAAGCATATTAATCAATGGAAAACCATAATACTTTAACAATTTTGCAAATTAATCCCTCAAGCTAGCTAGATTAAGCTACTACGATCTTGAAATATAAAAATCATCAAAAACGAGACAAAAATACATACCTAATTGAGCAAAATAAGCTTACCTAAATTTTAAGTTTCCATGGCTAGTTTTTTTTTTTTTTTGGTGGAAGATGCTGAGAATGGATGATAATAGTTTATTTTATTATTTTATTATAACTTTAATTATTAATTTCCAAAATTAACCTTAATATTTCATTCAATTTCCAATGATAACTATTCATACTTATCCACTAACCACTTTAATGGCCTATTTACTATATAAAGACTTCCAATTTAAAATTCTATAGCTATTTAATACCTTTAGCTATTAGAACTCAACTTTTGCACTTTACGCAATTTAGTCCATTTTATCAAATTAAGTATGTAAACGGTAAAATTTCTTAACGAAATTTTTATACGGTATTTCTATCATATTGTAGACCATAAAATAATAATAAAATAAATTTTTTTCGACTTCGAATTTGTTGTCCCGAAACCACTGTTCCGATTTTACTAAAAACGAGCTGTTATATCTACTAGTTTTCATTGTGAGTTATCAAACGTGATTAAAAACTTAAGTTGTTGAAAATAAAAATATTCAGTTAATTAATTTTTTTTAATACTTTATCAAATAGGGCCTAAGTCATTTAGTCAATTTCCACCGCGTATCATATGGTGATGTCATCAACATCATCATCAACAATTTATTTAAAAAATTTTAATTATTAAAATTCATAAAATTATTAAAAATGTAAATATGTTTAAAAAGTTATTAACAATGTCAAAAAATTATAAAATTATTAATGATTAGATTTAAAATAAAATAATTAATAAAATTTGATATATTATAAAAAAAGATTTAAATCGTTTATATCTTTATATTTTGTTTTTGTTATGTTATCAAAAATATCATTTTAGAAAAACAAAGACGAACGCGAACCCATTTTCTTCATTAGCTAAGGGAGAAAGAGTCAAAGTTTGGCTTTTGGATCCAACCTCAAAACCCTACTAAAAAGAAAATCATATTGGGGCTACCAATTTATCTTTTATAATTAACTTTTATTTTTTTAAAAAGAAAAAAAAATGTATTCTAAAGATAAAAACTCGTTGTCACTAAGATCCAAGTTTTAAATTAAAAAGATTAGATTACTCATATCCTTATAAGAAAACACATGAAATAATAATGTTTTAAAGCTACATATGCAATCTCAATTATAATTAAAACAAATTTGAATAACTATATGAAAGAATTTATTTATACTGATATAAGAAAGGGGTAATTTTATTTTATTTATAATTTTTATATGATTAATATATTAACAATGTGATGGTTGAATATATTAAAGATATTTGTACTTGATATATATGTAAATTTTTGAATTGATCTGAAATCTTTATTATTGTCCATATTAATATATGTTTAGTGGTTAATTTTTTTTTACATAAAATGAATAATTAAAAATTTTTAATTTATACCAAATTTGATATATATAATCTATATGAATAAAACATGAAGATGAATTATTAAAATATTAATTTACAAATAACTAAATTGGTTTTACACTTAAATCCCTCACCAATTTAATCATTTATTACAAAAGCGAAATTGAAATTTAAACCGAAAATACATGATTTATATAAAAATATAAAATTTCAGAAATGATATAAAACTCAACTTTATGGTTAAGTTAAAGTAGTTGTTGGTTGGAGGAATTCTGTTTTGTATGTACATTGATGTTTTCCATTTAACGTGGCCTGTTTTAACCATTCGCAGTGCAATAATTCTATAAGAATATGGGAAATCTGATTTTTGTGCGCTAGCAAAGTAACTTTGGTTTTGTCGGCAGGCCCTGAAGACTAAAAAGACCTTTTGGAGAGCATGAATCTACCACGTTAGTTTCTCAAAATGACAAAAAAGTGCCTAAAATGTTCATCAATTACCTCTCGTTAGTCCAATATCGATCAATGATTTTACAAAGGTAGCTAAAAAGAAATTTATGGGAAATCAAGAGGTGTTGTTATGGAAGTAAAAATATTGGTGTGATTGGTAAGTTTAGGGAGACCAAAATATAAAAAATTTTCATAGTCGTAGAAGATAGAATCGTGTAAAAGTATTATAGAAGTTTATGTATTAAAAGACGAATTGCATTTTGTTTTTTATTTTTTTTTAAATTTAGAAAATGGGTAAATTAGTTTTTATATGTTACATCAAAGAATAAATTGCTCATTCCATTTAAATCCATCTATTTTTACTGTTAAAAACTAGTCTCCATATATCAACATGAGATACATATGGTATGCCACATGCCACTATCTGATTATTTTATCAATTACATTAGTTTTTAACAATACAAATGGATAAAAATTTTAACAGAAATAATCAATTTTCTCTTTGATCTAATGTATAAGAATTAATTTCCTCATTTTTTAGTAGCCTAGACAAAATACAATCTGAATCCTAATATAGAAGCATTCATGAAATTTTCACCGACAAAATTGCATTGAATCTTTGAAAGTGGTTGGGAATGAACGGTGCTATGATCAGTGGCAGATCCAAAAATACGATTTAGGGGGCCAAATTTATATTTTTAAACTTTAAAAGAGGTTGGTGCTTTTTTTTTTTTTTTGGTTTAAAGTAAATTTAAAATTTTAGGGGTTTCATCAGAATAAAGTTCATCTTAAAGGGAGTGCTATGTATGATGAATACATACTTCAATAAGTTATTTCTAATATTCATTATTTATTTTAATATTATTAATATGGCACTAAATTTTTTAATTAATTATTAATAAATTAATTATTTACTAAATATTTATATTAATTTTAAATCTTTAATTAGTTTGAACTATTTAACACATTAATTAAATTGTGAATTAACATATTATTTGAAATGATTTTAACACTTTAAAATAGGATTACAATATCATGCTACAAAAATTGATATTTGTAAGTTGTAAGCGGCTGTGGAGTTGCATGGGTCACAAATTTCTTAAAATGTAAAATTACTATTTAGGCCCTTAATTTTTTTAAAAAATTTTAAATTAGTAAAGGTAAAATTGTACTTTGGCCCCCCCTAAAATTATAAAAATTCGATTTAATCCTTTACAAATTATAAAGATATAAACTATAAAAAATTAAAATTTCATCCGAATTTCTAAAATTGTTCTCGCTTCTGCTTTGTAATGTATGAAATTTATTTACTTTTTATTAATTGCTTTTCTAGTTGGTGAGATATGTAAAATTAGAATTTTTTAAACTTTTTTCTGATCCTTGATCAAAATTAGATCTACAACTAAAATTAAAATATTATTGTACTTAAAAAGCATTTACTAAAATTCATTCCTTTTGTTATTCTCATCTTTTTTTAATTAACTTTCAATCTTCCCACAATTTTGCAAATTCTATTTCATTTTTAAGTCTTAGCACTTAATAAAATTTAACCCCATGGTAATTGAAGAAACAAGAGATAGCCTTAACATATCGACTTTCATAGAAAATTTTAATTGAATTAGGATTCTCAATCTCGAATGTAAGAAATCCAAAATTCTTCTTCATAGCTTTCCTTTAATTGATTAAGAAAGTCAAATCCCATATTTTTATTCTAGATGATTCTTATTTATCTTGTTCAAGTTTAGACATATTCATATCATACCCAAACTTGTATGGACTTTCCACGGTTAAACCATTCAATTGTTAGCCTTGGTTTAATCTTCCATTCAATTAAGTCATACTTAATTAAAACCCAAGTTTAACCTTTATATCTCATCCTATTGTGTACGACCCAATAGGTTCCCAACAAAATGAAAATAAACTCAAGTTTACTCAGTTATGAGCAAACCATGCCTAAAGTTTAAGAGCAAGATCTGTCAACCCATCATGACACCAAGATTGTTTCAATGTTTAGATGATCTCAACGAAACCATTTTGTGATCTTCCTTACAGTGCAATATGATCCTTCTACTAGAATATCTCATATTATCACAATAGGCTTAGTATAGTGCCACATATATGATAAGCCATATTAGATCTTGCCACTCATGGTTAATTATTGGACTTGGAGAAATAGATTCTCTTCATTCATAATGCTTTGGTTAGAGTTTTGATCAATTAACCATGGTTAAGATCTAATAAGATATGTCTCTAATATCATTTAGATTGGTAGATACACTTTTAATCACTCATTCATCTTCATATGATTCATATTATATCCAAAATATCCTACCTTAAGCATCCATCAAAAGCATATCCATTTTGTACTGTATCAGAACATAACCTTCCTCATATAAGATGATATGGTATTAAAATTCAAATGACCAATTTGCTTGGCTACCATATGAAAACTTGTTCCAAGACATTTAAGTGATTATAACGAGTGGAGTTCTCATAGTCGGTCATATTTGATGAACTTGTTTACAAAAAAGGACCCATTGTTATCCTTCAAGCTTCTTGCATACTTCAACCTATGGAATTGGTTGCATGTATCTAATCCATTGTAACACCCTTCACTGCCTCCGTTAGCTGATTAGGTTACTAATACTACCACATACACGTAATCATGCTATATCAATTCAAATTTCTCTAAACGACTCAAGAATTATCAATCATATTGTCAAAACATGTTATTCATACAATATCGTGGTTAAATCGAGCTTACCAAAGCTCTAAAAATAATTCAAAACTAATTAGGGACTAATTTGAATAATTTTAGAAAAGTGTGGCAAAAATACAAAACAGGGGTCACATGGCCATGTGGCTAGGCGATGTGATAGGCTGAGGCCGTGTGGAGTTGAACCACACAGCCATATCCCCAAATCGTAAATGCATCGATGTCATATAATCCAGGGTCACACGACCGTCTCTCTAAGCTATGTAACTAAATGTGGTTGTGTAGTTCTAATTGTCACCTAAATCATGTAGACCACACGGCCGTGCCATCTACCCGTGTAAGACACACGGCCGTGTGTCAGGCCGCGTGTACCTATAAATACCTTTTCAAATAAGTTACATATCCTTAACTTTATTTACCCTACAAGCAAACATTGAACCATTCTTCAACCTATTCAAACCCATAAAAGAATATATCAAAACAAACTTAAATCATCCTTCCTAAGGGCCTAACCAATGTGCCATTATGACACCATCATAACCAAATTCAAAACATAAAACTTAATAAAAAATAAAAGCAAATATCATTTTTGTGCATCTTACCAAGAATGCTTCATAATATTTATCTTTTAACCAACTTAAACATGCATCCACTACCACCAGAGTTGATCACATATAAACTTGCATTTCAATCATACAATTACTTTTGTATATAATAAAAACTTACCATATCCAAAAAACAACTTAATATCATAATTGCATATACCATAATAATCAACTAACAGATATACCAAGCATATCACCCAAGTTTAACCATTTCCCAACCATTTCATAATCTAAGATCAAGCATACCATATTAAGTAATTGCATTTACTTATTCATGAATTGACATCATATTAAGTAATTTCATGTACGACTATTTGTATTCTGCTAAGATAATCAAATTATTTGTATGATTTGTTGATGGATGCATATATTTGAAAACCTTAATGCTTGTTTACTTTGTAATATACTAAACTTAGGTGTTTGATATTGAAAGTGGTAAGTTTTTTATATATCATGTCAAAATTATATGTAAACATGAAAATGCCTAGTTACGTACTCCAACACCAATCTTTGTATCATAGTTGCTCAAGGGACGTCTTTTACTTTTTGTTTTTATTTTGCTTTGCTTGAGGATAAGCAATAAATTAAGTGTGGGGGAGTTTGATCTGTCGTAATTCGGTGTAGCAGATTAAACTAGTTTTCATACTTGAAGAGCTTGAATACGAGCAATTTTAGTATGTTTTATTTATATTTTCTTAGTTTAGTTAAATTCAATAAAAAGGGAATTTTGAGTCTTTTATTTACCTTAGGAGTCGACTGAGGCCTAAAGGCGAGCTAACGTACTTAGTAAGTGTGAAGGAGACCATTCAAAGGTGTAGGAACTCAAACCTAGTCATTATGTTGCAACACGGGAAGTTCGATGTCACAATATAAGGAGCAGAATGTCAAGATCGATATATCGCTTTAGGTGTCGCGACATAGCCAAAGGATGTCACGGCACACCCTCGGTTACCCCGATGTTACACCCTAAAATTGGGTTAGAAGAATCAAGGTTTTCAAGTTAAGTCGTGAGGTCATGGTTAGATTTTTAAGTTTAATCTTGCGCTTTAGAGTTAGAATGAGCTCATGGTTCAAAGTGGTAAGGAGTTAGCTTACCACTTGGTCTTGTGTTTGAACCTCTGCATGTGCAATTGGGGATTATTCTTTTGTTATTTTTCCATGCGTAGTTAAGTGGTTGAGTTTAGTTGAAACTAAATTTAGATGTGTCTAATAGGGGTTAGTGGGGTTGAGAGGAAAATTCTAATTTTAGAAAAAAATTCCCAAGTTCTCTCACGCTTATTTTCTTCTCTCTCTCTCACAATTTCTCTATTTCACTTCTCCATTTTCAATTTTGGATTCTTTTGCTTCAAAAGATCCTCTTATTCTATTATTTTCTTTGTTCCTTTATTGTTTCTTTTTTTATTCACTTCTACTATACTCCAAAATTCTATTATTTTGTGGCATCACATTGGTGTCAACATAATTGTTAATTGTCGCTTCCTCAAAGGTTTCATCTGCCTTCTTGATTTTCGCTTGTTCAAGTGTTGAATCGTGAGTGTAAGTTTAATTTTGTTGAGTTTTACATTGGTTCTTTGATTCTTTTATATTTGGTTTCACCAAGTTCTTATGGGTTTAGTATGTTGTGAAATTGAGTTTTCATGTCGATAGAAATGATGCGACATCACCAATCTTTGGTGCTTGGAAGTACATTTTCAGTGTGTTTCTTGAACACTCGTAATTAAGGGTGGTTTTGTGTTTAATTTTCGTGATTTGTAGCAAAGATTTGGTGTGGTTTTTGGACCATACAGCGCAGTGTCGCACATGGATGGTCTACACGATCGCCTACCATTCTAAAAGTTAGGGTAACTATCTTGTCACATGGCATGGGGTTTCTCCCCGCTTCTTGTTGTTAAATTTGTCACACGAGCAAGGAGAGTTACACGATCCGCCCATTACACGATCGTGTATTCACCACACACGACCGTGTCCTCACCCATACTACCGTGTACCTCACACACGGCGGCTCGCCACACTACTGCCGCAGTGGTCCTATTTTTGAAGTTTTTCCTTTTAGCATACTCGATTCGCTTTTGTTCCTGAGTGATCCATTGCATTTTTAAGCCTCTGTAGAAGTGGTTGGGACACGATTAATGATTGTTGAATGTCTATGAATGAGGCATTACTGTTTGGATTTATGTATTAACATGTATACAGGCATTAAGATTCTGCTATTAGTACAAGCTGCTAATATGATTTTATTGTGATAAATTTTAATTTATGGGATTGTCTGGATGTGATAATTGGAAATTGTGTATAATGTTGAATCCGCTATTTTTGAAATTGATTATGAGTGTAATATGAAATACTGGAAACTGAATAAGAGTATGATTGATTCGATATATTTGACTGTATTGAGAATTTTGCATATACATTATGGTTGGGTTTTGATTTTGAAGAGAAGAAAGTTCGATTTGGCAGTTAAACTGCATCAATATAACTTGGCGATAAAACCACAATAATGTTAGCAACTTGACTACATAACATTCAAGTGGCATGTGACTACTTTAAGGTGTGTATCGGTTGGATGGGTCCACCATAACCCAAATTTGGTGTGTAAAGGATGTATGGGTCTAGAGTACCCTATTTGGTGTGCAGGTTGGACGGAGTTGGTGTGTTTGGATGGTTAGGGCGGGTTTTATTTGCATTTTTCATGCGTTTAGGTATTTTCTACATATATGAATTTGTAATACTCGTGAATGGAATTGCTTATTCAATATGTTTAACTATTATGAATTATATGGAATTTCTGTATGTTTGAACGTTTGTTTGATAATTTGACTCTATCTTTTACATTTGTTTTAGACTCACATCGAGCTTTGTAGTTCACCCCTTATTTTACTCTTTCTTAGCTAATCCGCGTGGTTAGGTCACAGGCTCAGAAAATTAGAGGTCTCGGAGTTCTTGTCTCGATTTGGTTTTAATAAAACTTTCTTAAGGCATAATGATTAACTTTCAATGAATTTGTAAATAAGTTTATGAACTATGGAATGGGTTTTTTGTTTTTGAACTAAATTTGTGGTTTCATGTATGAGTTTTAGCTAATCGAATCAAGCACTTACTTTAATAGTCACTCAACTTTTAAGTAATAATTTGGAGATTTATTATTTAAATAAGATGTTAGATTTTTCGCTGAAATACAGGTTTGAAACTTCAGTTTACGAAACTCCTAACCGATTTGGTTGCAAAGTTGATAAACAAATGTTAATTTGGTTTTAAGTTAATTTAAGCAATGATAAAATTAATGCTTGGCTAACATAAGTTAAGTTTATTACGTAATTTTTGTTAAACATGAGAAAAGTGGTTTCAAAAAAGTTTTTGCAAAGTTTGAACAATTTTCATGTTCTAAGCCATCTCGGTGGCCAATGTGACCTCTGCGATCCGATCAAAACTTTTAGGCCGGATTTTGGGGTATTACAACTGAAGCATGCATACTACTTTCAATGTTGCGACACAAAGACTAGGGTGTCGCGACATCACCCTGCATTTAGAAGCACATATGAGCCAGGGGCATTTTTGTCTACATAATGGAAATTAAACACGAGAACGCCACCGACCTAGGGTTAAGGACAACGACAATTTAATCAGAATGTACTTCGATTTTGGGCCTAGTCGAAACAAAGGGTTTCGGGACCACAAATCTGACGTAGTAAAATTCCTTTTTATTATATTTTTATGGTCTAAAAATTTATGGAACGATTTCATGAAAATTTCGTTCGAAAATTTTGACGTTTGGGCACTTAATTTAGTTAAAAAGACTAAATTGCAAAAAGTACAAAACTTGAATTCTATATGTTAAAGGTGTCCAATTGTTATGAAATTTTAAATTAGAGGTCCTTAAATGGTAATTAGACCATTGGTTAAGTTGGTGGACAAAAATGGACATGGTTTGGTATGTTTCCAAAGTTTTTCATTAAGGGCATTTTGGTAATTTGGTAATTAAAATGAATTAAAAAGCAAAAATCAAGCCAAAATTTTTCCATCTTCTTCCTCATGGCCCAATTTTACAAGGGGAAACCATGGCTAGGGTTTTGGCCACTTTCAAGCTCGATTGTAAGTCTTTTCTTGCCCCATTTTTCATGATTTTTATGTTTTTAAAATCCTTGTAACATGATTTATCTATTTCTACCACTAATTTGAAGAGATGTCAAAGTCTAAAATTTTACCCATGTTGAAAATGTATGTATTTTGATGTTTGATGGTAGAAAATACATGTTTGTTGTTTGTCAAACGACTTTTGCTAAGTGATTTCGGTAAAAATGTCAAAAAGGACCTATTTGTAAAAGTTATAAAATATGGTGTAAAAATGTGAATAAATGAAAATTGTGGGATGTTATAAGTATGAAAATGGTTCGGCTAGGCTTGGGTTTTGAACAAATTGAATGAAAATCATTTTACGAGCCTAGGGACTAAATTGTAAAATGTCAAAAGTTTAGGGGAAAAATGTAATTTTGCCATAATGTGAATTTTGGACTAATTTGAATAGTAAAATGATTAAATAAGTTAAATGTGATATTATATGTAACATCCCTTACCCGTGTTCAAAGCCAAAACCTGATACGAGGCATTAACTAATTCAACTTGCTTTAACATACAACATCTGCCATAAAAGTTCGCCCAACTTAAAACTTTTATTAAAACTCATAACATCCTTATTATAGGCCTACAAGGCCTTAAACATACTTACAGAAGGTTTCTGAATTAACCTGGAAACTTTTACGCACTTAGAAAATTTTTGCCTAAACAGGGGCCACACGCCCGTGTTGTCTAAGGGACACGCTCGTGTGACCCTGGGACATGTTCGTGTTCTTCACCCGTGGTCGACACTGACTTATTTCACACGGTCAGACACACGCCCATGTCCCTGGCCCGTGTGCCTCATACGGCCTCGACACGTCCGTGTCTTAGCCCGTGTGCCAAAACCTTGGCATTCTGTTTATGACGTCATCACCTCACTATGGTCACACGGCCAAGGCACACGCCCATGTCCTTAGACCGTGTGTCGAATTAAATTCCTAAATTTAGGTGCAGACTTCACACAGCCTGGGCACACGCCCATGTTCATGGCCATGCCTCCCACACGGCTGAGACACACGGCCGTGTCTCTGCCCGTGTGTTTACTACTGAGCATACTGACTTGTAAACCTAGCATACCAGGGGTCACACAGCCTTTCAACACGCCCATGGGGCTGGCCGTGTGTCACACACGGCCTAGACACACGCCGGTGTGTCTACCCGTGTGGACATTTATAGGGCTATCTTCCAAGCCCAATGCCACCCTACTACAAAGAAACCACACTTATACCAAATCAATCCAAAGCAAGTATCAAAGACTATAGAGCACCTCTAAAGACTCATAATCAAGACATCCATACAAGCATACACTTAATGAAATTCATCATCATTGAATATATATAAACTTGTCAAGTAATGGCCCAATTCCAATGACCACTTACAAAATGGGGTTGATAACATAAATAGCCAACACATTGGCTAACAAATATGACATAACAAAATAACCAAGTCCTATACATACCATACTCAAAATAAGTCTAACTTGTTATACCAAAGTGATGTCGATAGTGTGACTTCCAAACTCCGACGTCCCACGATTCTCAAATTATCTTGGCAATACTACGAGGAAAAAGGGAAAAAAGAGGGGTAAGCATAAAGCTTAGTAAGTTTGCATAAAAATAAATAGCAACAATAAGTCCATAATGACATCAATTCGTGACATTAGATAACCACACAAAGTCATAAGCACTTTGCCATAACTTACTCGTACTTGTTCTTATCTAGCATATACCATGCCACATATCGTAAACATTCCTCGTGAATTATTCACTGCACTGTATTCACTCAATCACATAAATTTAGTACTAATCTCATTTCTATTTCCAAGCTTATCTATTTATCCCACTAATTCACTAGGGATACTCAAATACGTATATTCATCGACATTAACATAAACACAAAGCCAATGCTACATCCCAGATGTGGTCTTATATGGGGTCACCTCTGAGTGCCGATGCCATATCCCGGATATGGTCTTATACGATTCTCATATTCAATACCGAAGCCATATCCCAGATATGGTCTTATACGAAATCTCAATTCGGTGCCGAGGCCATGTCCCCGACATGGTCTTACACGGGACCTTATCCATCTCATGTCTCAATGATAGTATTCTCACATTTATTATAGTCCAACCGGGACTCAACATCTCAACTTTTATCATCTTTATCATTCAACATCAATACTCAATTTCATATAATATCATATATCATTATAATATCAAATATTCTCAATCATACTAGCATTAATGTTGAATTTATCACATACAAACTTACCTCGATTTCAAAATAAGCTAGATCGTCGATCTAGTCCGATACTTTGTTCTTTCCTCTACGAGGTAAATTCTTGGTTCTTCTTGATCTATAATAGCAAATTAGCTCTTTTGATTATCACATTAATAATTGCATTTCAATAATCATATTTTGGCAAAATTACTATTTTGCCCTTAGTCTTTTGCAAAATGACCATTTTACCCCTAGGCTCGATAATCAATTCTAATCAAATTTCTGCCTTTAACGAGCCTAGGTGAACATTTATTTCTCTTATGGAAACCATCAAAACTCATTATTACACACATTTACCCCATAATTTATAACCTTTACAAAAAGGTCCTTTAAGGTGTTTTCATGGAAACACCCTTCACAATTGTTGTTTATCTAACAACTAGGACTCATTTTCTTCCATAAAAAATGCAGAAAACAACTTAAAAGCTCACATGGAAAAACTCTAGACTCTTAGCCATTTTGCAAAATAGACCCTCATTAGCAATATCATGATACAAGGGTCCTAAAAGTACAAAAATCATCAAGAAAAGTCACCAAAATCACTTACTTGCAAGGAGAGAAGCTTGCTAAAATTTTGAGCTCTCAAACCCTTAGTATGCTGTAAATTTTTGGTGGTGTAGAGAGGAGAAAAGATGATATCTTTTCTTTCTTTATTTTATTTATTTCCTCAATTTAATCCACATAATCTAACAACTTTGACCAAATTTTGACATTGTTTGTCCCCTATGGCCGCCAACCATGATTTAAGGATAATTGCCCTTTAAAGACCTCAAATTAATATTATATGGCTATTAGGCACCTTTAGATTATAAAATAGAACTTTCACACTTTTTGCGATTTAGTCCTTTGTCGCGATTAAGCATGAAATCGCTAAAATTAAAGTACCAGAATTTTCATGCACTTATATGATCATGCTCTAACTCATAAAATAACATGAAAATAATTTCTCCGACCTCAGATTAGTAGTTCAAACTACTATTCTTCACTGCAAATTCTAAATCTGGCTCACATTATAGGTCAAGAAAAATGAGGTTCGAACCTAGAACGGGGGAAAAATAAGTATTTGACGATTTAGTCCTTTTTTCATTTTTATGCCGAGGTAAGTTCGTATGTTTAACAAGCATTAAATTATATATGTATAAATGCTTAATTGATATAATTGTGGTAAATGCTATATTATTGAAATGAAATGTGAATGCTATTGAATACGATACTACGGAAATGACCGACAGAGATTCAATACAGCGAAAGTCCCGGTTGAACCTTAGGAATAGATAGGATATAAATTTCATGACATTAGGGTTACTGAGATTACGTGTAAGACCATATCTAGCATATGGCATCGATATGAGACTTCGTGTAAGACCATAGCTAGGCTATTGGCATCGATACGAGATTTCATGTAAGACCATATCTAGGATATGGCATTGGTAAGGTACTGTGTGTACGAGATTCCCGAGTATCCGATAGTATTCCAAGTGGTTCAACGGGAAATTCCACGGGTAAGTCAAAGAAGAGAAAGAGCATGTAAGTATTATGAATTAGTACAGGTATGTACATAAAATTTATAAGCATTGACTTCATGATATTGTGAGTCCATGGTTCCCATGAGAATGTTTTTGTGAAAGCCTTGTGGTTATTGGTCCATGCTTGTGATGTATGAAATACATGGTAAATTCGGTTGGCGATCGTGTAAATGGGCTTTCGGGCCAAATTGAGTTAAGAGATAGCATGTTTCATTCACACAAATTGTGATTTATCGGATATGAGAAAAAGGAAAGATTGGCATAATTGCCTATCAAAATGATTATGGAAGTATGAAAAGATATGAGCTTTAAACAATTGAAGGATGTCAAAATATATGCTTGAAATGTGAATACCCATAATTAATGTGCATGTTTATTATGAGGTTTAAAATGATTGGTTGATTGTGGTAACCTGTTATACTGGAGAGATTACGGTTGTTAGGCTAATGTCAAAACATGTTAAATTATGCTTGCAAATTGATAGAGCAAACAATGTGACCAAATAAGTTATAACTGTGAGCTTTATAGAAACTTATATTTTCTTGTGTTTATGTTGTTAGTCTTGGTAAATGATTGGTAAGAGTTGCTTATTATGTTCATACGGACTTACTAAGCTATTTAGCTTACCCCCTTCCTTTCCCATGTTTTATAGTGTCGTCGAGTTAGCTCAGGTTGGAGATCGCCAGAGATCCTATCACACTATCAAGCTATCATTTTGGTATTGATGAATTCAAGTATTTTGAGTTTATGGCATGTATAGGGACTTGGTCTTTTGGTCATATGTGTTGGCTTATAATGGTTCGTGGTTAATTTTGTATATATAGCCTTGGAAGTTGGCTAATGTTAGTTATGAGGATATTTATATAAATGCCATTTTTGAATATGGAAACTTGCATAATTTGATGTGGAAAGGTTGATGTTTTAAGTATGATTAATAATGGTATGAAAATGACATGTTATTGTCTTGGTTGTGATTGTTTGGTTGCTCTTACGTGCTTGAATTTGTGCCACGTGATGTTGTGTAGATGTGCGCAAGTGAGGGTGGCAAAATGGCTTGGTAAATAGCCTTGTTTTTTGTCCACACGGGTAGACACACGGGCGTGTGTCTAGGCCGTGTGTGACACACGGGCGTGTGTCTAGGCCATGTGTGACACACGGGCGTGTGTCTAGGCCGTGTGTGACACACGGTCAGCCCCATGGGTTTGTGATCCGGCCGTGTGTCCCCTGCACCTAAATTGTTGCAAAACAGAATGCTTAGAATTGAGCACACGGGTGTGTGTCTCATCCATGTGAAGGACACGGCCTCGGGACATGGGCGTGTGCCCTGGCTGTGTGACTTCAATTTGCTCTTGGGTGACAAACAGAGAGTTACACGGCTTAGTGAAAAATTTTCTAAGTGTTGTAAAATTTTCTAAAGTTCTCGGTTTAGTCCCAAACCACTGTGTAATGCATGTTTTGGGCCTCATAGGCTCGTTTTAGAACGATATGATTGATTGTTAAAAATTTTAATTTTGTGCCAAATTTATGGCTCGAAATTTTATGTTCGCTTATGTTTAAGTCTGGTAATGCCTCGTACCCTGTTCCGACGTCGAATATGGGTAATGTGTGTACACTAACTCTATAAATAAGCTCTTAAAACACTTATTTAAGGACAACTTTTACATTCTAATTTTTTCTTTGTAAATTTAGTCTTTATTTTTTCCTTTATTTTAGGCTTTAGGTTTATTTTAGTTATTTTCTATCTCGTGTTCATCGGAGAATGTGAGTTGTAACCATGATCAAACTATTGTGGATTCTGTGCTTCAATCAATACAATTCAAAATTCTTTTGAACCTTTCTCTTGATTCATTATTCATGCTTATCTTTATTATCAAGATTATTATGTTCATGAGTTCCACAAGGAACTAATCCTTTTATGGGGGGATTAGTGAGTGGAGGTGTGATTAATTAATTACTATGTAGGGTTTTCTTAGTGGGTTAGCTGTTTGGGAGAGGATGAACTTAAACCCTAGGCTTGACGACCCTAGAAAGTCATTTAGGTGGGAATTAAACCAAAATTGGTATGGCCTATCCGTGAACACCTTAGCCCCGAATCGGTCTGGACTATGAGGTCGAGAGATAAGTAGTTCTTGCTGACTTGTTAGATTAGTGGAAGATTGATATGTCTAAATTATATAAATTTTTAACACCTTTTTACTTATAATCTATGCAAATTTCGTGTAAACAAATTGCTTTTTTGATGATGAAATCGGAATAGTGGTTTCGAGACCACAAATTCGAGTTAAAAAGAAAATTTATTTTAATGTCATTTCATGGTCTGCATTATGATAGGAAGGATGTATGAAAATTCTGATAAGAAAATTTTACCGATTATGTGTTTAATTATGGAAAGGACCAAATTGTATAAAATGAAAAAGTTAAATTCTAGTAGCTAGAAGGATCAAATAGCTATGGAATTCAAAATAAGAGGTCCTTATATGGTAATTAGACCATTAAAGAAAAGTTAGTAGATATTTTTGATGAATCATCCATGGAAAAATTAGAAAAGGGTAAGGACTAAATTGGAAATGAAAATAATTAAAAGATGATAAATAATTAAAAAGAAATAACATATTATTAGTATCATCTTCATCCCCAAAATTCTATGGAAACCCTAGGAAAGAGAAAGCAAGCTTTCTTGGCTTAATTGGGTAAGTATCCTTGTCCCGTTTTTAGTAATTTTTATATTTTTGAGATCTAATAGCTTAATCTATCTATTTTGGGGATTAATTTGTAAAGTTAACAAAGTATCAAAGTTTTTCCATGGATGAATATGCTGAAATTTTGAAATTTATGGTAGAAAATGAAAGGTTGTTAATAGATAAACAACTTTTATAAATAGAATTTTGATGAAATTGTGATTTAGGGACTAAATTGAAAAGTGATAAAACCCATGGAAAAATTCTGATTTTTTGAAATTCATGGGCTGTTATTGTAACACGTAAAATTTGGTTAGGCTTGGAATAAGGATTAAATTACATGAATTTCATTTTCCGAGCCTAGGGACGAAATTGGAATTTATGAAAAGTATAGGGGCAAAATAGTAATTTTGCCTAGGGTGTAAATTGAATCCAATTGAATATGAATTGTATTAAATTGATGATTAAATTCATTTATATATCCTGATAACTTAAATTTGAAGTTAGAACGAGGAAAAGAAAAAGTGTCGGATTAGTAGACTTTTATATACGAACAAGTGTCGAGGTAAGTTCGTGTAACTAAATTGTGTATATTTATATGCTTGAATTAAATGTTGTGTATGTGAATTGTATAAATGCCAAATATATGAAATCGGTTACATATCCGATAAAGCTCGATAAATATTAAATCCCGTTTGAATATTAAAATTCGATGGATACAGGATTTCCTGAATTTGTTGTGGTCTTGCATGTGTTGCAGACACACCACAGCTCCTACGAGCATTTTGTTATAAGCCCTCTCCAGCTTCCCGTTATATATTTCCTGCAAGCATCCTGATCGATAGTGATTCTGCATGTGTTGCACACTACCGCAGCCTCTTTGTGAGCGTCTTGTTACATGATTTGATCGGTTGTGATCCAAAGATTTATTGCGGACACAAACGAAGCTCTTCGTGAGCATCCCGATATAGGCTCTTATGAGCTTCATGACATGGCTCGCTTTGAACTCTCTCGTTACCTTATCCTGTGCTCCTTGATAATAACTCTTCTGAGTTACCTCGTAAAGCTTTATGAGCTCCCGATTAAAACTCTTATGAGTTTCATGTTTAGCCCGGTAAGTGTTCTGTTACATGGCTCATCTGATCATCCTGATACGTGGCTCAAGAATGTGCTCCCTAATTATGTGCCCTAACAGGTACCTCTGAACATGAATTCACGGATCACTGATTTGTATACCTTGTGTATACTACCTGAGTATCCATCGATATTTCAATAATTCAACGGAATAAATTCCTGACATGAGAAATTATGAAATTAAAAGAATTATGTCTTGAATACTCCTGAAATACTTGAAAGTTTGTAGCATGATGAGCTCATCCATGTTTATTTGATGTACATGTGAATTATGTGACTAACTTGCTTAACTGAGTGTATGTGATTAAGCAAATTGCCAATTTGTTAGGTAGCATGTTATTGAATGCTTATTTTAATGAATGTTATTGGTAAGTTTAATTCCTGTTATACGAACTTACTAAGCATTAAATGCTTACTAGGTTTTATTTCCTCTATTTTATAGTGCTAGGACACTCGTAAAGGTTGGAGATCAGTCAGAGCCTCTTCACGCTATCCTACAACTTGCTTTGGTATAAATAGTAAACTTATTTTGGTATAATGGCATGTATAGGCTAACTTTACCAATGTTGGCATGTAAGTGGATGTTTGTAATCTAGCCATTGGAATGGCTAGTGATGGTTTGTTTTGGTACATTTTTATAAGGTTACATCATAATTAACATATATGTGTTTGGTATGGTTAATTGAATTATGGTAAGATTAAATATTTTACAAAAAGGAAAGTTTAAACACATGAATATATATAAGGATGTTATATTATACATGATATTGAAGTTTGCTTGATTTATATGACTTGAATTGGTTGGCAAATGTATGCAAATGTTTTTGTAGGTTAAAGGCTAAATTTGGGAGAGAAATAAGGCTAAGAAATGGTCTTATTTTGTCCACACGTAGACACACACGCGCGTGTGTCTAGATCAGTGTGTGACACACACCGCACATGGGCATGTGGTTTGGCCGTGTGTCCCCTGCATCTTAAAATTGAGAAATGGAATGCTCAGAATTAGGCACACGGGCAGAGACACGGGCGTGTGTCTCAGTCGTGTGTGACATATGGCCTAGAACATGGGCGTGTGTCTTGGTCGTATGAATCCTGCACCTAATTTTTGAAAATTAAATTGACCACACGAGCGTGTGGCTGGCCGTGTGACCCAAGTCAGAGAGTTACATGGGTAAGGACACGGGCTGGGACACGGTTGTGTGCCTCACATCAAATGCCCACACGGCCTGAGACATGGGCATGTCACTTGGCTGTGTGAGCAACATGGCCTACTCACACGGGCAGGCCTTTCAGGCACCAAAACGACGTCGTTTTGGCCTCAGACTCGAAATTCGACCCGACCCACTAGCAGGATCCGCGTCTTTTTAACGGAAGGGCTAATTGCACCTTTAGCCCTTTCGCTTTTTAATTGTTTTGCAATTAAGCTTTTTATTTTTTAAAATTTTACCCCATGATTTATTTCGATTACATTTTAGTCCATATTTGAACGATGCCGTTTTGGAGGAGAAGGGGTTATTTCCCATTTTGGTCCCTCATTGTTATTCGCGCGTTTAAATTGGTCCTTTTTCTTTCTATTTATTTTCGATTTGCCCCGAATCTTTGTTTTAAAATTCAATTTAGCCATTTTTTATTTATTTTTGTTATTTTTGCTATTTTATCATTAAATTAATTAATTTAATATTATTATTACTATTATTATTTTCCTTTTTTATTTATTTATCTGTTATTATTATCATATTATTAAATTAATGATTTTGCATTATTATTTCTATTATATTTCTTTATATATTTATTTACCTATTTTTTTTATACAGACATGTATCTTTTTTTTATCTATTTATATCCTTTTACATAATTTTAAAATTTTAGTTTTTTATTTATTTTATTATTATTAATATCATCATCATTATTATTAATATTGTTATTATTCTTAAATTATTTTGCACCGTATTTATTTACGTAACATTAGGTCTTTAGCTTCGATTTTTTTAGTTTGTTATTCTTATTATTTGTCATTTTACTTCTGGCTTGTTTATTTTATTTTATTTCCGCTCTTCATATTGTCATTTATATTAACATACTTATTACTCTGCCATGCACACAAACACTGTAACCCGTTTTACATTTCACCACAAAACCGCATCACATTTTACGCGATGCATTAAAAATTTTTTGTTTTTAAAATAAGCGATACTCCGTGTTTTTAAAAATCGAAAGGTCGTTCCCTAACTTACGGGGTTTCGACTTTCTCGATAAATCCAAATCAACGAATGTTTTGAAATTTTTAAGTAATCTCAGAAATTACAAAAAGATCGTGTTCTAACTTACGAAATATGGTTTCTTTCTAAAACCGAGATAATCAAACATCTTTCAAAGTAATTTTTTTGCGTTTATTCTCGTATCGAGAATTTAAGACATTGTGTCCTAACTTACGGGACGTAATTCTCTTTCTCGATTAACGTGGAATATGCCTATTTCTCGAAAAAATTTCAATATTTTTACAAAGGATCGTATTTTTAAAATCTTTTCAAATTTTCAATTTTCGACACTAAAGACACCAAGTAATCGATTATGTACCAATTTTTGGGCGTCATCGAGTCTTGATCCTTCCTCGTATGCAAATCGACTCCCGAACCCATTTTTTGGATTTTGTAGACCAAAAATCATCGTTTTGATAAATTTAAACTTTTATTAAGATGATTGAATTACGAGATGATCCGATCACACCTAAATAAAAAGGATTGGTGGCGACTCCCATGTTCATTTTCGTTTTCAAAATCAAAAGTCGACTCTTTTTCAAAAAAAATGGTTTCGAACTGACTTGGCGACTCCGCTAGGGAATAAAATACGAGAGTTAAGCTACGAGTTGATTATTTTTTATCTTTTGTCGAAAGTTGAAAAATTGATTTAAATTTACTATCCATTCGTTGCATTTCATCCGTCTTTTTGTGGTCTTTGTCATAATATATTTTCTTTATCGATTTGAACCTTTTGATATATCTCTGCATATTGCATCGCATAAATCGCTCGATTTTTACCCTTTTAAGTGGGGGTGAGAAACTATTCCTTCGTGAGGTCTTCACCTCCGTATAGGATAGTGGATTGCTTTTGGGATGCATCTGTACCTATGTCTTCGTAAGATTTTCATCTTCGTATAGCCATAGGGAAATGTATTCCCCTGAACTGAACTCGGTCCATATGAACCTATAATGGGTGAGGATCGAGGAATCTACCGGTTCAGGTACCTTTGCTTTAGAATCGAACCGCATATAACGAGCCTTAAGAGCCCGCCTTAGGTAGAGCCATACCAAAATCTAGTGGTTACCCGAGTAGGTGCTTTATTTATTATTCATTGCTTGCTTTAAGTTGTGTATGAAATACTAACTTGTTTTGTTTTACTTTGATTGTAACTGCATGGCATTTTCATCACAAAAAAAGGTGTTGATTCACATTCGGTTGCTAAATAGATAATTTGTCATGGAAAAGGGTTTTCTTGATAAAGTGAAGGATAATCCGGCCGTCTGGATATAGGCCGAGACAACGCAGCAAGAGAAGGGTGATAGTCTTACAGAGGGATACGTGTCAGAGTTATGGGATTTTACTCGTATCAGCGTAACCCAAAATAACCTTCAAGAGATGAAAGAAATATGAGATCAATGGGATGATGAGATCAAGCAACTATTCTACTGTAATTACAGTGATTTGCTCTATCTGCTCGATATCAAAGTGGACAAGCACTTATTCCGGGCTCTTGCCCAATTTTGGAACCCTACCTATAGTTGTTTTACTTTTGGAAAGGTGGATTTGGTACCTACTGTGGAAGAGTACACGACCTTGCTCCGTTGCCCGAAGATTCAAACTGACAAGGCCTATTCTAGAGCTGCTAATGTCCCGATGTTCTTAAAAAAGCTGATGAACGTCACGGGGATGAGCGAGCAGTGGGTTGTAGCCCGAATCAAGCAGAAAGGTGATAGTAAGTGCATTCCTTGGAGAAATTTGAGAGATTTAATCCTAGCACATCCTGATGTAAAGAAAAGGGTTGATGTCTTCGCATTAAGCATTTGCGGATTGGTTATCTTCCCTAAGGCTTTAGGGAATATAGACGAGGCGGTCTCCGATTTATTTGACCGACTTGATAAAAAGGTCACACCCGTTCCCGCAATTTTGGCCAAAACTTTCAGATCCTTGAACGCATGCCGAAGAGCGGGCGAATGGAGATTCATCAGATGCACACAACTCTTGCTAGCGTGGTTCCACAGCCATTTTTAGAAAATGAAAAAGGTCTTATATTGAATCTTCTCCGAAAACTATTCTCCGCTGAAAGAGTTAGTGGCTATCTTGAGACGGGATGATATCACGGAAGAGAAATGAATGATGATTCTCCAAAATCTGCAAGACGAAGACGTCGAATGGAGAGCCTCTTGGATGGTCCCTGACGAGATTTTATATCGGTGTGGTGATTTTGATTGGGTTCCCCTACTTGGAATATGGGGGGCTGTCGGGTATGCCCCTCTACTCATGCTAAGACAGTACAGATCGAGATAGTTTACGCCAGCAATGCAAGGGTTAGTTCATTGCGAGTTTGTATACAAGGGAGATAATTACAAAAAGAAGGTTCGAAAAATATCAAACGCTTGGAACCGAACTCGCAGAATGAAAAGATTTGCCTCCAATTTGATGACAACCCCTGAATATGATCAGTGGTGGGGTCAGAGAATCAATGACAACATCCCTACGTCAGACCAAGAAAATACTTGATCAATAGAAGAACACTTGCAGGTGATCCCATCTGAGCTAGATATCATCAAACAGGATTTCGAGAAGGAAAAAGGATAGAGTAATTGGAGGAAGAGAAAATGCAGCTGGGACTGGATGTTGACGTCCAGAAATTAGAAGCCGAGAAGCTGAGAAAGGGAAAGAATAAGGCTGAAGAGGATTTGGACAGTTTGAAAATAGACTACAAGAAGCTACAAAGGTCAATGAGAATCGCCGGACTGGGAAAGACATCAGAACAATGGCGGCAAGAGATAAAAGAAAAAAAGAACAGAGACGATCAATGGGAAAAAAGAATGCCAAGATGCCCAGGTTCGAGGAAATACCTTAGAAAGAGACTTATCAGAATGCCAAAATGAAAAGATCAGATTAAAAGCCAGAGTATCAGAACTAGAAAAGTCACTTCATCAGTATCATAAACGCAACTCCACAGTCGAGCTGAAAGCGAGCATAAAAAAGATTGAAGAGCTGAAAAGGAAAATAGAAGAGCTCAAGATCGCGTTACAAAATTGTGAACTCTGAGTTGAACTCCTTGAAGCAAGCAACGAGCAGTGGAAAGAACAACTTCACCGTTCTCAAGTTCAAGTTAAGGATAGAGACTATATTATGGGTGAAGTTTGTGGCTCAAGAAATGCGAGAGGTGGTGATCATTTACAAAACTTAGCAGTCTAGACTGATGTACTAAGTTTGAAGTACGAGTTAGAGTCAGATCGAGGCCGAGAGTTAGCTTGGCTTCTTAGGAAGGTCAAGGCCTTAAGTATTAGGGCAAGGCCTTATATGTAATCCGTTTTATGTAAAGAAATTTTTTTTCTAGAAAAGTTACTCTAATGAAATTGAATCAGAATCAATGCCTTTTGTTGCATGCTTGCATGCATTTCATGCATTAGCATTACATTGCATCATGTGCATTAAATCTCACAAAAAGACCTTAAAATTATGGCAGTTACCTTGGCACATTGTTACGGTACACGGGGAAAAACTAAAGCAATGGACCAAAGATTAGAAAGATTAGAGCAAATGAAAAAAGAGATGCAAGATCAATTGTAAATACAGATGTAAGAACAATTGGCCAAAATTCAACAAGATATGAGGGATCAGATGTTAGAATCCCAAAGGAATATGATGAGCCAATTAACCCAGTTGCTGACTGGAGGGCTAGAGAAAGGAAAGAGCCCTATGGTTAACCTTGGGGACGATAACGAGGACCTTGCTTATCCTCTAGGCTTTACCCCAACCAACACCCAAGCACAACCAAATGCATATCCACAAAGGGTGTCCGTTAACATCAGACCCCAATATCAGACAGGTACCTCGACACCAACAAGCTTCTCGATGGGTTCAGGCTCTAACCTAGGAGACAATCCAGCAAACCCCGTTGTCCCAGATCTAGATGATATGGCAGAAATAGAAAAAACAAGAGTGGAGCTGCCAAAGCAACTTGAGGATTGATGCAGATGGCTAGAAGAAAAATTTAGAGCAATGGAAAACGCCGGTTACCATTGCGGAATCGATGCCAAGGACCTGAGTTTGGTCCCAGATTTAGTACACCCTATCAAGTTCAAAACTCCGGAGTTTGAAAAGTACAATGGGACTAGTTGCCCTGAAGCTCACATCACCATTTTCTGTCGTAAGATGACAGGATATGTCAATAATGATCAACTGTTGATCCATTGCTTCCAAGACAGTCTGATCGGGTCAGCAGCTAAATGGTACAACCAACTGAGTCGTGCCAAAATCAATTCGTGGAAGGACTTAGCACAGGATTTTATAAAGCAATATAGTCATGTGACGGACATGACACCCGACAGAATCACATTATAGAATATGGAGAAGCAACAGAATGAGAGCTTCAGGCAATATGCCCAAAGATGGAGAGAGGTGGCCACGCAAGTCCAGCCACCTCTTCTGGAGAAAGAAACTACGATTCTTTTCATCAGCACTTTGAAAGCCCCATTCATCAATAATATGTTAGGGAGCACTACTAAGAGTTTCTCGGATATAGTGATGTCCGATGAAATGATTGAAAATGCGGTGAGAAGCGGTAAGATAGACGCAGGGGAAAACTCTAAAAGATCGGCCCCAAAGAAGAAGGAAAACGAGGTGAATAATGTAGGCACATACAACAAGGGTTACTCAAAACCCATTACCGTTGGCCCGCCAAGGACAATAACCACTAGTCTTTAGGCCCCCCAAAGGTAAGAATCCAACCAAATGCCAAATACAGAAAGGCTCCAGTTCACGCCTATCCCAATGACGTATAGAGAGTATCAGAGCCTGTTTGATGCACACGTGGTATCCCCCTTCTACATGAAGCCTATGCAACCTTCATTCCCTAAATGGTATGACGCAAGCGCTCAATGCGAATACCACGTGGGAATCACGGAGACATTCAATCGAAAATTGCCTTTGCATTTAAAAAGTTGATCAAAAGGTTCATTAAAATAGGAATTGTAAAGTTCGACATCCCATCAGGACCTAATGTAGCAGCAAATCCGTTACCCAGTCATTTTGATAAATGGGTAAATGCGATAATCAAAAATGGAGGGAAAAGAACCAAGATGGATGTAAAGGAAGTAAAAACCCCTCTGAAATGGGTTTGGAAGAAAATAGTAGAAAGTGGATTAATCACACAGGATTTGGGAGAGAAATCACGAAAAGTAGGAACTCTTGTAAGTTCCATGATAAAGAAGGTCATGAGATTCAAAGATGCAGTGAATTCAGAGCCCTAGTACAAGGTCTGATGGACAATAAGGAGCTAGAATTCTTTGAGTATACCGAAGGCCCAGAAGGAGAAGATATGTACGCCTCGGAAGAAAAATCGACAGAGAAGGTCTATAGGGCCAATCACCCGGTGGTAATCATCTCACGACCAAGAATTAATGAAGCTGGAGCACAAATTGCACCAAGGGTCATAATCCAGAAACCCGTATCTTTTCCCTATAAAGATAGTAAAAGGGTTCCTTGGAATTATAACTGCAATGTAATGATCCCGGGGGAAAAGAACCCGGTTAACATCTCAGAAGAGGGACAAGACGTGGGTTTCTATACACACAGCGGAAGGCACTACGATACTCCGAGCACAAAAGTCAAACTTGTTAAAGGAAAATCCTTGGCAATCAAACAGAAGAAAGAGAAGCCAACCAGACTTGAATCGCCTGTTAATGAGCCGGTAACTGAGAAAGAAGCTAAGGAATTCTTGAAATTTCTAAAACATAGTGAGTATAGTGTCATGGAATAACTACATAAGCAACCAGCTTGCATCTCAGTACTAGCTTTACTCTTAAGTTTGGAGACCATCGTGATGCGTTAATGAAAGTGCTAAATGAAACTTATGTCACTAACGATATCTCTGTAAGCAAAGTGATTTGCCTAGTCAACAACATAAGCACCGACAACTTCATCTTCTTCAATGATGATGAGATACCGCCTGGGGGGTATGGGATCTACAAAGGCTTTGCACATCACCACCCGCTGCAAATGGTATACATTGCCAGGGGTGGTAATTGATAAAGGATCTGTACTAAATGTCCTACCCTTATCCACCCTGAACAAGTTACCTGTAGATAGCTCTCATATGAAGACATGTCAAAACATAGTGAGAGCATTCGATGGAACCGAAAGAAGGGTGATGGGAAGGATTGGATATACCCCTCTTGATTGGTCCAAACACATATGAAGTAGATTTCTTGGTGATGGGCATTAAGCCTTCCTATAATTGTTTGTTGGGGAGGCCTTGGATTCACACGGCTGGGGCAGTACCGTCATCACTGGATCAGAAGCTAAAGTTGATAACTGGGGGTCAGCTGGTAACAATAAACGCAAAAAAAGACATTATTGCATTTGTAACTAGTGACTCGCCATACGTAGGAACAGACGATGAAGCGATAGAATGTTCATTCCGATTGTTGGAATTTGTGAATGCAACCTTCATTGTCGAAGGGAACAAGATCCCGATGCCCCAAATTTCTCAAACTACAAGGATGGGTCTGCGACTGACGGTCGGGAAAGGAGCTTTTCCGGGGAGAGGACTTGGAAGATACCTACAAGGAAAAGTTGAGGCACCTATGCTGAAGGATAAACGAGACCGCTTTGGTTTAGGATTTAAGCTAGATGCGAGGCAAAGGAAGAAGGAGATGGAGAAGAAACAAGAAAGGAGAAGAGCGCGACTGATCAGGGAAGAGGTCAAGTGGGAACCAATGACTTTTCCCCATATATCTAATGTTGAAACCATTTTTTTGTAAAATGGGTCGACTTTATATTTAAAAAAAATGGAGTCACCACCAATCCTTTTTTTATGAGATGTGATCGGATCACCTCATAATTTGATCGTTTTAATAAAATGTTTTAATTTTACTAAAACAATGATTTTGGTATACAGAAATCCAGAAAATAGGTTCGGGAGTTAGTTACGTGCGAGGAAGGATTAGCACCCTCGCAACGCCCAAAATTGGTACCTAATTGATTAATTAATGTCTTAATGTCGAATGTTGAAAGTTTGGAAAGAATTAAAAATACGATCTCTCTTTTAAAAAACAATTTTTAGAAAAATTCTTGAATAAATCAAAACGATTGTTAAAGACCCTTTCATCTCGAGATAACAAAATATCATATCCCGTAAGTTAGGACGCGATACTTTGATTCCTCGAGAATAAGCTTGCCTTTAAGAAAAGGTCTTGTTTTTCAATTTAAAAAAAGGATATTTGGTTATTTAGGTTCAACGAGAAAATCGAGACCCCGTAAGTTAGGGTATGTAACGCCCCAGACTCGGCCTAGACGTTATGACCGGATCTAGCATGCCACATAGAAGGGTTGTTTAAAAACTTGCGCGTTTGTTAAAAAGTTCGGATTCCTTTTTGTAACATTGAGCTTTGTTGTTGGAGAAAAATCAAATTTGATTTTATAGCCTCTTGTAAAATTATTGTTGTTTTTATTGTTATAGTTTCCAAAACTAGTGTATAACAGAAATCAGATTCAGTGAGTTGCGGGAATGTGATGTTTTGAAAACCGTTCGTTAACATTTTAGAAAACTCAGTATTCAAACGTCTAACAGTTTTAAAATAACCGAATTGAAAGTTAAAAGAAAAATAAAATCCCCAAAGGCCTTATTACAAAACATCAAACCCAAATTAAAATAAATCTCTAATTAAAGTAAAACAGAAATTTACTAAGGTTCCGAGGTATGGCCACCACGAAGTACTCCACAGCTCCAAATCCTCACTGCTGGGGATCACTTGCAAGATTAAGCAGAGGGGTGAGTTACGAGAACTCAGTGTGTAATCCCCTAATCGGACGTTAACTGGGCCCGAGCCCATACGGATACAAACTGGGCCTTAGCCCATACAAAAAAAAGCTGGTGAAGCCCATACTGAAATGCAGTGGGCCTTAGCCCTAATAGCATGGTCAAGCAGATAATGCATGCAACCCAGCCTAATAATCCATCCGCTACACACCACCCGTACCAGCCCAACACACCTGTGGGGATTTCTAAATCAACCCGTCCATCCGCTACACACCTCGATGGCAGTCAAGCTGCTCATCACGGAATTTGTGGCGAAGCCACCAGATTAACAGAATATACGTGGCATAGCCACTATATAGAATTGTGGCAGAGCCACCAGAATATGTGGCAGAGCCACCAGATTAACACTTCCTCCAATTATCAATATCCCAATCCCATGCAAAATGTCGTGACATAATAATTCATGTATGCAGTTTGTCATAATCATAATCAATCGTATAAATATTTCATACATATCACTTAACCTACCACTAGGGTATAATGATCATTTACCCTCCAAGGGTATTTTTGATAATTACCCTTCCAAGGGTATTTCAGTAATTTTGCATTTAACGGCCTTTCCGAAGACCTATTGTCGCCTCGAGTGACACGGGACCCTTGGAAGGGTAAATTACCGAAATACCCTTGGAGGGTAAATGACCGTTATACCCCTAGTGGTAGGTTAAGTGATATGTATGAAATATTTATACGATTGATTATGATTATGACAAACTGTATACATGAATTAATTAGGTAAATTTACCCTCTAAAACATACGATTTCGGTTCCAGTTTCTGATTTTCCCATTCAAATCTATCCTTTGCTAATTTTCCAGCCATTTTGGCGAAAAGGCGGATAAGCGCATTGGGCCCACTTAGCCCGTTTCGGCCCGGATAGGCCTGTTTTAGCCTCAGTATCACGAGAGTGCTCGTGACACTCACAGCGACTTAACATTGTCATTCGTATCTCGATTTACCACCACATGCGCTCGCACGCTCGAGTGGTCATAGTTGCCGGTTTTCCGGCTTTTCGACATTGGCGTTTCACAAAACGTCTCACGCAAACATTGAGAGGTGTGAGATTACACACTGATACTAGCGTTGCCTGAATTCCTGAAATCCCGTACCTACGGTCCAATATATTCCAAACGGTTATTAAACACCCTGCTAAAACATATCTAAGTTGAATTCAAATAGCCACTAACACCACTTACCACCAAAATGATCTCCTTCAATAGTGTGACAAGATTCGGCTTTGCCTCTCTCTTGGCTAGAGCAACCGATTACCTACACTGGTTGACGTTCAAGGGGGTATTAGCATCTATCACATTCGGCACTAGGGAGAGATTTAGTAAAGACAAGTGTTACCTACCCTTAGATTCGACAACGACCCCTTTGAAGAAGAGAAGTTTAACCACTCACAGCCCTCAGAGACGACGATTACTAGGAAGAAGAGGAAAGAGTTAGAGTACGTAAAGAATAAAAGAACATGATTCGGCCTACCCCCAAAATGCTGGCTTAGTACCGTGAAGAGAGGAGTATTACACCACGAGAAATAGATGAGAAGTTTCAGATAAAATCAGCCCAGACACAAAGAGATGGGATTAGGATTTTTGGTTTTTAGAAGAGAACAAGAGAGAAAACAAAACAAAGACACAAAGATGATAGAGAAAGAACCCAAGAAAAGAAACATTACCTTGATCACATAAGAGCTGAATATCAATGTAGATTCAGCTAATGGGGAAGAGACTAGAGAAGAAAAAGGAGTAGGGGTTTCGGCTTTGGTGTAGAAGCAAATAATTTGGGAGGAGATGGTGGGTGAGTTTCGGCCAAGGTGATTAGCTAACAAACCAAAAGCAACCAAAGTGTGAAAACCAAAAGTATGAGAGAAAAAGATGAACTAAAGAATTCAGCAAAAGCACCAAAAGAGTAAAAAGATAAAAACCCGAAATGACACGGTCAGAAATGTAACACTACTCTCAAAAATGAATTGAGCAAAACGGCACTCCTCACTTGACAGAATGTGTACATCCAAGAAGCCAAAACTTTTGGCTGAAATTCCTCCTACACCAACCCCACATTTGGCCAACTCCCTACACTCACCAATCCCATGATTTTCTCCATGAATCTCTCCCTACTTCACTCTCCATCACTCATTTAAACTAATTTGACTGAGTCACCAACTTCCTTGCAGAGTCCAAGCTGAACTCTACTTCCTCCACCTGCTTAGCACAAAATAAAAGCCACAATTTGCAGCCTAAGAGACTCGAACTCCCTTCCTCCAGGTTCCCCTTGTGACGCCACACCACCATGCCACATGCTTCCTTGTGTTAACAAAATGCAACCAATTAAACTTAAGTCCTGCTTCCACTAGCTCACCCCACTAAAATGCCCAAAACCAAAATTCCATCAGGACTTGGGCTCGAACCCGAGCCTCCCCAGGACCCCCAAACACACCCAAATAACAAGCTTATCAAGCACAACACGTGCAATAACACAAAAATTCCAGACCCCTATTTTTAGGATGTTACAGGGTACGATTTCTCGAATCTCCAAAATACGAAATATTACCTTTGTTTTCAAGATTTTCCCCTTTTTACGAATTTGGGTAAAAAAACTAATGAAATATTTATAAATGATATATGTGCAATTTATTTGATTACGTTTAAAAGAAATCGTTTAAAAAAAGCGTAAAATAGGTCATACACGACTAATAATGATAGTGTAACATACATTTGAAATAACAATGACATAATATGCATAATAAAATACAACATATATAACATTGATATTAACGAATCCTAATGTTAACATGCATAAACAATAATAAGAATAATGATGCAAATGACAATATAATAACAATAATAATAATAAATATAAATTTTGAAAGTACATGAAAAGTCGTAAATAAATAAATAAAATCTCTTTTAATCAGGTAAATTTCAAAGCCGAAATTTCTTTAAGGGGGTAGAGTTGTAACGCCCCAAAAGTTAGGGGTTGTAAATTTTTTCTTAATTGCATGTTGGGCTTGCTCAATTTGGTTAATTGAGGGTATTTGGGGGTTCTAAGGGGGCACAGGTTCGAGTCTGAGACTTGGAAAAATTTTAGTTTTTGGCCCTTTAGTGGAGAGGGCTGTTGGCTGTAAGGCTTAAGTAAATTTGTGTGTGTTTTAGAAACACAAGATGAGCTGGTAGCTAAGTGGCAGTGGCGTCATTGGGAAGGCTTGGAGAGTGGGGTTCGAATCCCACAAGTTGCAAATAGAGGTTTTTATTTTGTGACTTGAGAGGGGAGGAAGCAGAGTTCGGATCAAACTCTTCAAGTGGGAGTGGAGACTTGGGCAAATAATTCAAACGGAAGGTGGGGAGCTATTCTAGGAGGATTCGGTGGATAGAATCAAGGGATGGATGGGGGTGGAAGTGTTGGCCGAATGTGGGGAAGTGGTGATAGGCAATTTTGGCCAAGGTTGGTCATTAGGGTGTACATATTCGGTTTGGAGAGGGGAGAGTGTGCTGAATTTCTTTTGGTTTTCTTTTGGGAGTTTTTGCATTTTGGGTATTCTTCTCTAGCATTTCGGGTCTTTTTCTTCTCAATCCACCTTGCTCTTATTCTTCTTCCTCCTTCGTTTCTTCTGCGAAGTGTCGAATTGGTAAGCCTTTTCTCTCATTTCTTTCCTTCCTTCTTCTCATTTCTCTTCTTCTTAACCGTTCGTTTCTTTTCTTTACCTCTAAGCCGTAGCTACACTTCTCCCTTTCCGATTTCTCCTTAAGCCGAATACGTTTTTTCTTGAAGTGTTGGTTCTCCTCTTTCTGGCCGAACCTTGTCTAGGCCGAAGCTACATACCCTTTTTCTATCCCGAATTCCTTTTGTTCTCTGTTCTGAGGGCCGAAACCTCTTGTTGCTCCTCTCTTCACCTTATAAAGCCAGTCGAAGTGTAGGCCAAATCTATCTTCTTCCCTTGCTCTTAGTCTTTCCGAATCCTTCAATTTTGTGGTAAGTGGCTATGTTAGCTGAATCTTGGCCGGTTTCTTTTCTATGCTCGGTCCTACATCTCTCAAGCTGAAAGGCTATTTTGTTTTCAATTGTGGCCGTTGGTATTATGTAGCTAACATCTCCTCTTCGTTTAAACGTTGCTAGGGACTAGATTTGCTTAACCAAGGAGCCGATTGAACACTCTTCCCTTACAGTAGATCTCTTGTTTGGTGGTAAGTAGCGCTAGTTGATTAATCGATTTCAATCTTTGGAGATGTCTTATCAAGGGTTAAGACTAATGGATTAGAATTGTTGATTTCATAGGTGCTTAATCTTGGGAGCTTCAACCTACGCTCGTAACAAGGTGTGTAATCTCACACCACTGTTTATTCTGATATGCGATGTTCTATGAATTGGCTAAAAGCCGAAATACCGAAAAGCCGGAGTATCGGCAACTGAGAGCTCTCGAGTGTGCGAGCGCTCATAGAGTTAAACCGAGTCAATAGTGTTGGCAATAGACTGTTGGAAGTGACTCGAACTCTCTCGCGAAACTAAGGCTGTAATGGGCCTTGTTGAGCCGAAGTGGGCTAAGTGGGCCCAATGGGTTAATGGGCCCCACAGGGGAAAAATCCGTGGTAAGTGCCGGACGATTATTGTGGCTGCAAAGTCCACCGATCCAAAACCAAAAATGGGTTGCTTGGGCCACACGAGCGTGTGGGCCCATTTGGGCCGAAAATAGATTTTAGGCCCAATTGCCCGTTTCGACCAGAAATGGAACCTATGTCGCTCGAGGCGACAGATGGCCTTCAAAAAGGCCGTATATGAGTAAATTACCGAATTACCCTTGGTGGGTAAATTATCGAAATACCCTCAGCGAGTAAAATTACCGAAATACCCTCACCGGGTAAAATTACCGAAATACCCTTGGCGGGTAAAATTACCGAAATACCCACGGTGGGTGAAATTACTGAGATACCCTTAAAGGGTGGAATTACTGAAATGCCCTCATTGGGTGAAATTACTGGAATACCTCTAAGGGTAAATTACCGTTTTACCCCAAACCGATCAAATGACCATTTTATCCCTAGTGGTAGATCTAGCGATGTATGTGTAATCTGTTTAATTAATTATGATGGTGATATGCTACATACATTGATTTAATATGACACGACATGTTGCATTGGGTTGGGTTATGTATTTGGAGGAAGTACTATACTGGTGGCTATGCCACGCTATACTGATTTAGTGGCTCTGCCACGATATACTGATTTTAGTGGCTCGACCATTATCATATCGTTCTTGGCGACTTTCTTTGTATTGATATTAGTAGCTCGACTGCGTTATTGGTGTGTAGGGCAGGGTGGGTCGACTTGGTCCCCACATGGTGTGTAGGTTTGGTATGGGTGGTGTGATGGTTGGACTGGGTTGGGCTGCATTCTGGTTGCATTTACATGATTTTTGGGGCTTATGCCCGGACTGATATTGTATGGGCTTGCTCCCAGACTGTGACTTTAATAGGGGATTACACACTAAGTTCTCGTAACTCGCCCTTTTTCCGTTAACCGTGCAGGTAATCCCCCGCCTTAGAGGATTTGGAGCTGCGAGGGACTCGGAGGTGGCCACACGTCCTGTATGTTCTTGGGGTTAATTTAGCTACTCTATTTTAGTTTACTTTACTTTAGTTTTTGGGTTAATAATTTTTGTAATAAAGCCATTGGAATTGTTTTTAACCTTTATTTGGTATTTCTTTACAAACTGCTAAATTATTAAACAAGGGTTTTTAAAACAATGACTACTGCTTTTTTAAAATAACACGTTTCCATAATTGTTAATCCAAACTTAAAAAAGTAACAGACAAGGTTTTAAAAACAAAGTAATAGATGCATAATAATTTTTTTTGAAAAGGAATGATTTCGAGTAAAACTTGTTTTGTTAATAAATAACGAAAATCGAGATTTTAAAATGGTAGAAAGTTTTGATCCGTAGATGAGTTTTCCAACGAACACAAAGTTTTCGAACAACACCTGATGTGGCACGCTAGATCCGGTCATAACGTTTAGGTCGGGTGTGGGATGTTACATTTAGTGATATTGGGACCTCTCAGACTCATCTAGAACATTTAGCCACAAGAGCTTTTGGATCGAGGATTCATCTGACCGAGTGTGTCTCCCTGGGGAGCACCAGTATTGTTCGTTAAGAAGAAGGATGGGTCAATGCGCATGTGTATTGATTATCGTCAATCCAATAAACTGACAATTAAGAACAAGTACCCTTTGCCAAGAATAGACGATCGGTTTGATCAGCTGCGAGGAGCTTCAGTTTTCTCTAAGATAGATCTTAGATCGGGGTACCATCAGCTAAGGGTTAAGGAAGCAGATGTGTACAAGACTGCATTCTGAATTCGTTATGGAATGCACCAGCTGCTTTCATGGATATGATGAACCGGGTCTTCCAACCTTACTTAGACCGGTTCGTGGTAGTGTTTATAGATGATATTCTGGTGTATTCGCGAACCGAGGAGGAGCATGATTCGCATCTCCGAGTTGTCTTGCAAATATTGAGGGAGAGGCAGCTTTATGCCAAATTCAGCAAGTGTGAGTTTTGGTTGTGAGAGGTGACATTTTTGGGTCATGTCGTGTCTTCCGAGGGGGTTAGGGTTGATCCTCGAAAAGTTGAGGCCGTATTAGATTGGAAGCCACCGAAGTCGGTATCTGAGATTCAAAGTTTTACGAGTGCATTTGGGTATTCTGAGCGGTTCGTTGGCGCGATTTTCAGCGATTCTTGCACCCCTAACTAAGTTACTGCGTAAAGGAGTACCATTTGTTTGGACTGATAAACAACATGAGAGTTTTGAGAAACTAAAGAAGATTCTGACTGAAGCCCCGGTATTAATTCAGCCAGAGGCTGGAAAGGAATTCGTTGTCTCTTGTGATCGTCGAACACGGGTTTGGGTTGTGTCTTGATGTAAGAGGGTAAGGTGGTGGCTTATGCATCCCGTCGGCTTAGGCCGCCGAGGTGAATTATCCTACCCATGACTTGGAATTAGCTGCGCGGTGGTATTCACACTAAAGATTTGGAGACACTACTTGTGCGGGGAAAAGTCGATCGTTTATCTGAAGCCATAAAAGTCTCAAGTACCTCCTTACCTAGAAAGAGTTGAACCTTAGGCAGCGAAGATGGATAGAGTTGCTTAAGGATTATGATTGCTCGATTGAGTATCATCAGGAAAAGCTAACATGGTAGCGGATGCAGCAAAGAGTCGTAAGGTTGTATTTGATCTAAGAGCAATGTTTGCTCGTCTCGACCTATTGAGGATGGTAGTGCATTAGTAGGCGTCAAGTGAAACCGACTTGGATTGGTAAAATTAAAGAGAAGCTTGATTCTTTGGATGAGTCGTTGGTCCCTCATTTTCAAGCCCAGGTGAAGAAGGAGAGAGCTGCGAATTTTGGGTGAATCTTGAGGGGTGTTATGCTTTAGTGGGAGAGTGCGTGTGCCGAGGGATTACGAGCTAAGGCGATCTATTACGTGGGAGGCGCATAGTAGCCCATACGCTATGCATCTGGTGGAAATAAGTTATCACAGAGATTTGCGCAAAGCTGTGCTGGTGGCGAGGACATAAGCGTGAGTCACCGATTTTATAAGTAAGTGTTTGACATGCCCGGCAAGTGAAGTGAGCATCAAGCGCATACGGATTGCTACAACCCGTTAAAATTCCACTCTGGAAGTGGGAGAGGGTAACCATGGATTTTGTTAGTGAGCTACCCCTGACGCCTACTAAGAAAGATTCAGTATGGGTTATTGTAGATCGACTGACTAAGTCTGCCCACTTCATACCAGTTCGCACTGATTACTCGTTGCAGAAGTTGGCCAAGTTGTACGTGGCGGAAATTGTGAGATTACATGGTGTACGGTGTCTATCATTTGGACGGGGACCTAGATTCACATCTCGATTTTGGAGAGTGTTACACGAAGCTTTGGGTACAAGGCTATATTTTAGCACGGCATTTCATCCTCAGACTGATGGTCAGTCGGAGAGGGTAATTCAAATTTTGGAAGACATGCTAAGAAAATGTGTGATTGATTTCATAGGCAGTTCGGAAGACTATTGACTGTTGGCGAAATTCGCTTACAACAACAGCTACCAATCCAGTATACAGATGGCACCATATGAAACGCTATATGGTCGTAGGGGTCGTACCCCTACTTGTTGGACAGAATTTGGTGAACGGCGAATGTTGGTACCGTAATTAGTAGCTGAAATCGAGGGGAAGGTAAGATTGATCCGAGATCAGTTAAAACAAGCATCGGATAGGCAGAATTCGTAAGCTAATTTGAAGCGCAAAGAGATTGAGTTCGCAGTGGGAGATTATGTTTTCTTAAAGGTCTCACAGTGGAAGAAGATTCTAAGATTTGGGCGGAAGGGCAAGCTGAGCCCTAGATTTATCGGACCTTACCAGATAGTAAAGCGTGTGGATCGGTCGCCTATCAGCTGGAACTGCCTCCAAAGTTAAGTCGTATACATAATGTATTCCACATTTCTATGCTAAGCGTCTTGTTACGATCCTTATCATATAGTGCTTGGTGGAGAGATTAAGGTTAGACTGATCGACTTTTGAGGAAGAAGCGGGTGCGAATCTTTGGATCGTGATGTTAAAGTACTGAGGAGGAAATCTGTTCCATTAGTCAAGGTGTTATGGCATAGTCACGGGTCAGAGGAAGCCACGTAGGAGCCTGAGGAGGCTATGCGGCAGCAATACCCTCATCTCTTTTAATCAGGTAAATTTCGAGGCCGAAATTTCTTTAAGGGGGGTAGAGTTGTAACGCCCCAAAAGTTAGGGGTTGTAAATTTTTTCTTAATTGCATGTTGGGCTTGCTCAATTTGGTTAATTGAGGGTATTTGGGGTTCTAAGGGGGCACAGGTTGAGTCCGAGCACAGGAAAAATTTTAGTTTTTGGCCCTTTAGTGGAGAGGGTTGTTGGCTGTAAGGCTTAAGTAAATTTGTGTGTGTTTTAGAAACACAAGATGAGCTGGTAGCTCAATGGCAGTAGCGTCATTGGGAAGGCTTGGAGAGTGGGGTTCGGATCCCACAAGTTTCAAATAGAGGTTTTTATTTTGTGACTTGAGAGGGAAGGAAGTAGTGTTCGGATCAAACTCTTCAAGGGGGAGTGGAGACTTGGTCAAATAATTCAGACAGAAGGTGGGGAGCTATTCTAGGAGGATTCGGTGGAGAGAATCAAGGGATGGATGGGGGTGGAAGTGTTGGCCGAATATGGGGAAGTGGTGATAGGCAATTTCGGCCAAGGTTGGTCATTAGAGTGTGCATATTCGGTTTGGAGAGGGGAGAGTGTGTCGAATTTCTTTTGGTTTTCTTTTGGGAGTTTTTGCATTTTGGGTATTATTCTCTAGCATTCGGGTCTTTCTCTTCTCAATTCACCTTGCTCTTATTCTTCTTCCTCCTTCATTTCTTCTGCGAAGTGCCGAATCGGTAAGCCTTTTCTCTCATTTCTTTCCTTCCTTCTTCTCATTTCTCTTCTTCCTAACCGTTCGTTTCTTTTCTTTACCTCTAAGCCATAGCTACACTTCTCGCTTTCCGATTTCTCCTTAAGCCGAATACGTTTTTTTCTTGAAGTGTTGGCTCTCCTTTTGCTGGCCGAACCTTGTCTAGGCCGAAGCTACATACCCTATTTCCATCTCGAATTCCTTTTATTCTCTATTGTGAGGGTCGAAACCTCTTGTTGCTCCTCTTTTCACCTTGCAAAGCCAGCCGAAGTGTAGGCCAAATCTATCTTCTTCCCTTGCTCTTAGTCTTTCCGAATCCTTCAATTTTGTGGTAAGTGGCTATGTTAGCCGAATCTTGGTCGGTTTCTTTTCTATGCTCGGTCCTACATCTCTCAAGCTGAAAGGCTATTTTGTTTTCAATTGTGGCCGTTGGTATTATGTAGCTAACATCTCCTCTTCGTTTAAACATTGCTAGGGACTAGATTTGCTTAACCAAGGAGCCGATTGAACACTCTTCCCTTACAGTAGATCTCTTGTTTGGTGGTAAGTAGCGCTAGTTGATTAATCGATTTCAATCTTTGGAGATGTCTTATCAAGGGTTAAGACTAATGGATTAGAACTGTTGATTTCATAGGTGCTTAATCTTGGAAGCTTCAACCTATGCTCGTAACAAGGTGTGTAATCTGACACCACTGTTTATTCTGATATGCGATGTTCTGTGAATCGGCTAAAAGCCGAAATACCGAAAAGTCAGAGTATCGGCAACTGAGAGCTGTCGAGTGTGCGAGCGCTTGTAAAGTTAAACCGAGTCAATAGTGTTGGCGATAGACTGTTGGGAGTGACTCAAACTCTCTCGCGGAACTAAGGTTGTAATGGGCCTTGTTGAGCCGAAGTGGGCTAAATGGGCCCAATGGGTTAATAGGTCCACAGGGGCGAAATTCGTGGTAATTGCCGAACGATTGTTGCGGCTGCGAAGTTCACAGATCTGAGACCAAAAATGGGTTTCTTGGGCCACACGAGCGTGTGGGCCCATTTGGGCCGAAAATGAATTTTAGGCCCAATTGCTCGTTTTGACCAGAAATGGAACCTGTGTCACTCGAGGCGATAGTTGGCCTTCGAAAAGGTCGTAGATGTGTAAATTTCTGAATTACCCTTTATGGGTAAATTACCGAAATACCCTCGGCAGGTAAAATTACCGAAATACCCTCGGCGGGTAAAATTATTGAAATACCCACTGTGGGTGAAATTACTGAGATACCCTTAAAGGGTGGAATTACTGAAATGCCCTTGTTCGGTGAAATTACTGGAATACCCCTGAGGGGTAAATTACCGTTTTACCCCCAATCGATCAAATAACCATTATATCCCTAGTGGTAGATCTAGTGATGTATGTGTAATCTGTTTAATTAATTATGATGCTGATATACTGCATACATTGATTTAATATGACACGACATGTTACATTGGGTTGGGTTATGTATTTGGAGGAAGTTACATCTTGGTGGCTATGCTACACTATACTGATTTAGTGGCTCTGCCACAATATACTGATTTTAGTGGCTCAGCCACGTATACTATCTTGGCGACTTTCTTTGCGTTGATGTGCGGCTTCATTGCGTTGATAATAGGAGCTCATTGCGTTATTGGTGTGTAGGGCGGGGTGGGTCGACTTGGTCCCCACATGGTGTGTAGGGTTTATGCGGGTGGTGTGATGGTTGGGTGGGTTGGGCTGCGTGCAGTTGCATTGACATGATTTTTGGGGCTTAGGCCCGGACTAATCTTGTATGGGCTTGGGCCCGGTGTGGCCCAATAGGGGATTACACACGAGTTCTCGTAACTCACCCTTTTTCCGGATTAGCAGTGCGGGTAATCCCGGCCTTAGAGGATTTGGGTGTGAGGGACTCGGAGGTGGCCACACGTCTGTATGTTCTTGGGGTTAATTTAGCTACTCTATTTTAGTTTACCTTACTTTAAATTTTGGGTTAATAATTTTTGTAATAAGGCCATTGGAATTTTTTTAACCTTTATTTGGTATTTCTTTACAAAGCGCTAATTTATTAAACACGGGTTTTAAAACAATGACTACTATTTTTTTTAAAATAACACGTTTCTGCAACTGTTTAAACCAAACTTCCGTAACAGACAAGGTTTTAAAAATAAAGTAATAGATGCATAACAATATTTTTGAAAAGGAATGATTTGAGTAAAACTTGTTTTGTTAATAAACAACGAAAATCGAGATTTTAAAGCGGTAGAAAGTTTTGATCCGTAGATGAGTTTTCCAAAGAACACAAAGTTTTCGAACAACAGCTGATGTGGCACGCTAGATCCAGTCATAACGTTTAGGCCGGGTGTGGGGTGTTACAATGGCGTTGATGCTCAGATTTCCCATCATATCTTCAGCAGTTTCTTTTCCTGTCATTTTCCATTCAAGGTGAATAATTCCTCCTGACACGAATGTTCTGGATATATGGGGGAAGGTCATTGGTTCCCACTTGACCCCTACCCCACTTAATCACGCTCTTCTTCTCTCTTGCTTCTTCTCCAACTCCTTCTTCCTTTGCTTGGCGTCGAAACATACCCCAAGCCAAAGCGATCCCGTTGTCGATCAAGATTGGTACTTGACACATCCATAGAGGTATTTTCCAAGTCCCCTTCCAGGCAATACTCATTTTCCCACTGTCAGTTGTAAGCTCATCCTCGTACCTTTGGATATTTTGGGCATTGGGATCTTGCTTCCCTTGACGATGAAGGTTGCGTTCACAAATTCCAGCGATTGAAAGGAACATTCTATCGCTTCACGATTAGCCTCTATGTATGGCGCATAACTGGTAACAGACGCAATGATGTCTTCTTCCGCGTTTATCATTATCAGTTGGCCCTCCATTACCAACTTTAGCTTTTGGTGCAGTGATGATGGTACCGCCCCTGCTGAATGAATCCAAGGCCTCCCTAATAGGCAATTGTAAGAAGGCTTGATGTCCATCACTAAGAAATCTACCTCGTATATGTTTGGACAGATCAAGAGAGGTATCTCAATCCTTCCCATTACCTTCCTTTCGGTGCCGTCGAATGCTCTCACTATGTTTTGGCATGTCTTCATGTGAGAGCTGTCCACAGGCAACCTATTCAATGTGGACAGGGGCAATACATTTAGTGCCGATCCATTGTCAATCAGTACCCCCGGTAATGTATACCCTTTGCAGCGATAGTGATGTGCAGAGCCTTGGTGGATCCCATGCCCCCCGATGGTATTTTATCGTTATTAAAAAAGATGAAATTATCGGTGCTTATGTTGTTGACAAGACAGTCTAGCTTGTTTACTAAAATATCATCAGCGACGTAGGTTTCGTTTAACACCTTCATTAGCGCGTTACAGTGTGTCTCTGAGCTTAAGAGTAAAGCCAGTACCGATATGCGAGCTGGCTGCTTGTGTAGTTGTTCCACGACACTATACTCGTTGTGTTTTAGGAATTTCAAAAATTCATTAGCTTCTTTCTCATTTACCTGCTCATTAACAGGTAGTTCTGGCTTCTCTTTCCTTTGTTCGATCACTAAGGATTTCCCTTTTATAGGTTCAGCTTTTATATTTGGGACATCATAACGTCTTCCGCTACGTGTATAGAAACCCACATCTTGACCTTCCTCTGGCGTGCTGACCGGGCCCACCTCTCCCGGGATTGTTACATTGCAGTCATAGTTCCAAGGTACCCTTTTGCTATCTTTATAATGAAAAGCAACGGGTTTCTGGATTACAACTCTTGGTTCAATTTTTGCTCCGGCTTCGTTGATTCTTGGTCGTGAGATGATTACCACCGGGTGGTTGGCCTCATAAACCTTCTATGTCGACCCTCCTTCTGAGGCGCACACCTTTTCTCCTTCGGTATACTCAAGGAACTCTAGCTCCTTGTTGTCCATTAGACCTTGTACTAGGGCCCTGAATTCACTGCATTTCTGAATCTCATGATCTTCTTCATCATGGAACTCACAATAGTTCCTTGCTTCTCGGGATCTGTCCCTCGAGTCTTGTTTGATTAACCATCTTTCTACCATTTTCTTCCAAACTTCTCTCAATGGGGTTTTCACTTCTACAATATTCACCTTGATTTTCTTCCCCACATTCTCGACTATCACATTTACCCCCTTATCAGCATGGTTGGGTAACGAATTTTCTAAACCAGATGGATCATCGGATTTTACAATGCCCATTTTGATGAGCCTTTCGACTAACTTTTTAAAAGCGGTGCAGTTTTCCATCGAGTGTCTCGTATTTCCCGCATGGTATTCGCATTGGGCGTTTGCGTCATACCATTTGGGGTATGGGGTTGCATTGGTTTTAGGTAGAAAGGGGATACAACATGTACATCAAATAAACTTTGGTACAACTCCCTATATGTTATTGGAATAGGCGTAAACTGGAGTTTCTCCATATTTTGCCTTGTGTTGGACTCTTGTCTTGGCGGGCCTTGATGGCTAGTGGTTACCGTTCTCGGTTGGTTCACAGTGACTAGTTTCGAATAACCCCTGTTATACGTGCTCACATTATTTACCTCATTTTCTCTTTTTCTCAGGGCCGACCTCTTTGTGTTTTCCCCGGCCTCTATTTTTCCACACCTTATTGCATTCTCCATCATTTCGCTAGACATCACTATGTCCGAGAAACTCTTAGTTGCGCTTCCCAGTATGTGATTGATAAAAGGTGCCTTCAGGGTATTAATGAAGAGCATGGTTATTTCCTTTTCTAGCAGTGGCGGTTGGACTTGCGTGGCGACTTCCCTCCAACTTTAAGCATATTGCTTAAAACTTTCGTTTGGCTTTTTCTCCATATTCTGTAATGTGATTCTGTCAGGCGCCATATCTATCACGTGGCCATATTGTTTCATGAAGGCCTGTTCCAGGTCCTTACACGAATTAATTTGGGCACGATTTAGCTGATTATACCATTTGGCCGCAGCCCCAGTCAAGCTATCTTGGAAACAGTGAATCAATAACTGATTATTACTGACATATCCGATCATCATTCGACAGAACATTGTAATGTGAGCCTCAAGGCAGCTGGTCCCGTTATATTTTTCAAATTACAGCATTTTGAACTTTGGGAGGAGCACTAGATCTGGGACCAGGCTCAATACCTTAGCATCAATTCCACAATGGTAATCAGCGCTTTCCAACGCCTTGAATTTCTCTTCTAGCCATTTGCATCGGTCTTCCAGTTGCTTTGGGAGCTCCACTCTCACCTTTCCCATTTCCACTATATCATTAAGGTCAGGGACAACGGGATTTACTGGATTATCTCCGGGGTTGGAGCCTGAACCCGTCGGGAAGTTCATCAGTGCCAAAGTACCGGTCTGATATTGAGGTCTGATGTTGACGGACACCCTTTGTGGTTGTGCTTGGGTGTTCGTTAGGGTGAAGCCTGGAGGATAAGCAGGGTCCTCGTTGTCGTCCCCGGTATTGATCATAGGGCTCTTTCCTTTTTCTAGCCCCCCAGCCAGCAACTGCGTTAACTAGCTCATCATGCTTCTCTGGGATTCTAGCATCTGATCCCTCATATCCTGTTGGATTTTAGCCAACTGTTCTTGCATCTGTATTTACAGTTGGTCCTGCATTTCTCTTTGCATTTGTTCCAATCATTCCAACCTTTGGTCCATGGCTTTAGTCTTTCTTCGTGTACCATAATGATATTCTAGGGTAACTGCCACGATTTTAGAGTCTCTTTGTGAGTTTTAGTGTACATGATGCAATGCAATGCTAATGCGTGAATGCAATGAATGCAAATAAGAAAAAGGCATTGATTCTGATTCAATTTCATTAGAGTAACTTTTCTAGAAAACAAATTTCTTTACATAAAATAGATTTCATATATGGCTTTTCCCTAATGCTTAAGGTCTTGACTTGCTTAAGAAGCCAAGCTAACTCTCGGTCTCGATCTGACTCGGACTCATATTTCAAACTCAGTACATCAGCCTGAACCACCAAGGTTTGTAAGTGATTAGCCACCTCTCGCACTTGAGCCAAAGCCTCACCCATGACGTAATCCCTATCCCTAACCTGGTCTTGAGATCGATGAAGTTGCTCCTTCCACCGCTCATTATTTGCTTCCAGTAGTTCAACCCATAGTTCACAGTTTTGCAGCGCGGTTTCAAGTTCTTCTATCCTCCCTTTTAGTTCCACAATCTTACTTTGGCTGGCACTTAATTCGATTACGGAGTTGCGACTACGATGCTGATGTAGTGACTTTTCTAACTCTTTCACCCGAGCTCTTAACTTCTCCTTTTCATTTTGGCTCTCCAACAAGCTCTTTTTTAAAGCGTCCTCCCGTACTCGAACTTCTTTTCCCACTGATCGGCTCTAGCCTTTTCTTCTTGGATTTCTTGTCGCCATTGCTCAGACGTTTTACCCAAACCAGTGGTTCTTATTGACATACGCAGCTTCTTGTAATCCTTTTTCAAACTGCCCAAATCTTCTTCGGCCTTGTTCTTTCCCTTCATCAGTTTCTTGGCTTCTAGTTTCTGGACATTGACATCTAGCCCCAACTGCATTTTCTCCTCCTCCAATTGCTCGATCTTTTTTTCTAGTTCTGAACTTTTCTTCTCAAAATCCTGTTTGATGATCTCTAGTTCAGACGGGACCACCTACAAGTGTTCTTCTATTGATCGGATGTTCTCTTGATTTGACGTAGGGATGTTGTCATTAATTCTCTGACCCCACCACCGGTCATACTCAAGGGTAGTCATTAGATTAGCAGCAAACCTTTTCATTCTACGAGTTTGGTTCTAGGCATTTGATATCTCACGAACTTTCTTTTTTTAATTATCTCCCTTGTATACAAACTCGCACTGAGCTAACCCTTGTGTTGCTGGCGTGAACTGTCTTGACCTGTATTGCCTTAACACGAGTAGGGGAGCATACCCGATAGTTTCCCATATCTGAAGTAGGGGAACCCAATCAAAATCTCCACATTGATACAAGATCTCGTCGGGGACCATCCAAGGGGCTCTCCATTCGATGTCTTATTCTTGCAGATTTTGGAGAATCATCATCCACTTTTCCTCCGTAATATCATCCCGTCTCGGCGTGGCCACTCTCTCTTTCAAGGGAGAATAGCTTTCGGAGAAGATTCTATATGAGACCTTTTCCACTTTCCAAAAATGGCTATGAAACCATGCTAGTAAAAGCTGTGCGCATCCAATGAATCTCCCTTCGCCCGCCTTTCGGCATGCGTTCAAGGATCTGAAAGTTTTGGCCAAAATCGCAAGAACCGGTGTGACCCTTTTGTCAAGTCAATCAAAGAGATCCGAGACTGCCTCATCTACGTGCCCTAATACCTTGGGGAAGATGACCAAACCGTAGATGCACAAAGCGAAAACATCAACCCTTTTCTTCATAGCCGGATGTCCTAGAATCAGATCCCTTAAGTTTTTCCAAGGGATACACTTACTATATTCTTTTTGCTTGATCCGAGCTGCAACCCACTGCTCACTCATCCCTATGATGCTCATCAATTTCTTCAAAAAGGTCGGGACATTAGCGGCTCTTGAATAGGCCTTGCCGGCTTGAATCCTTGGGCAACGAAGTAAGGCCATATACTCCTCCACGGTAGGTACCAAATCAACTTTCCCAAAAGTGAAGCAACTGTAGGCAGGATTCCAGAACTGGGCGAGGGCTTGAAATAAGTGCTTGTCCACCTTCATATCGGCGAGATAGGGCAAATCTCCATAGTTACAGTAAAACATATGCTTGATCTCATCATTCCACTGGTCCCATATCTCCTTTAATTCTTGAAGATTATTCAGAGTCACGCTGATGCGGGTGAAATCCCACAACTCTGATACGTATCCCTCGGTCAGACTATCACCCTTTTTTTGCTGTGTTTTCTCGGACTAAATTCAGACAGCCGCATTATCTTTCACCTTATCAAGAAACCCCTTTTTCCATGATAAGCTCTCTACTTAGTAACCGAATGTGAATCAATGCCTTTTTATGATGAAATGCCATGCAATCACAATCAAAGAAAAACACAACAAGTCAGCATTATGTACAAAAAAAAAGAACTCAAAGCAAACAGGAAATAATCAAGCACCTATTCGGGTAACCACTAGGGTTTGGCGCAGCTCTACCTAAGGTGAGCTCTTAAGGCTCGCTATATGGGGTTTGGTTCTAGAGTAAAGGTACATGAACTGGTAGATTCCTTAATCTTCACCCATTATAGGCTCATGCGGACCGAGTTCAGTTCAGGGGAATATGTTTCCCTATGGCTATGCGGAGATGAAAATCTCACGAAGACATAGGTACGAATGTATCCCGAAAGTGATCCACTATCCTATACGGAGGTGAAAACCTCACGGAGGAATAGTTTCTTGCTCCCACTTAAAAGGGTAAAATTGACCGACTTATGCAATGCAAAAATGCTGAGACACATCAACAGATTTAAACCAACAAAGCAAGCATATTATGATGAAAACCACGAAAATAACAGATAAAATGCAATGGAGCAATCGTAATTTTAAAATAGATTTTCAATTTTTTGACAAAAAGACAACAATTAATCCATTTATGGCTCGACTCTCTTATCTTGTCCCCAGTGGAGTCGCCAAGCTATCGAAACCATTTTTTTGTAAAAGTGGTCGACTTTATATTTAAAAAACGAAAATGGAGTCGCCACCAATCCTTTTTTATGAGGTGTGATCGGATCACCTCATAATTTGATCGTTTTAATAAAATGTTTTAATTTTACTAAAACAATGATTTTGGTCTACGAAAATCCAGAAAATAGGTTCAGGAGTCAGTTACGTGCGAGGAAGGATTAACACCCTTGCAACACCCAAAATTGGTACCTAATTGATTAATTAATGTCTTAACGACGAATGTTGAAAATTTGGAAAGAATTAAAAATACGATCTCTCTTTTAAAAAACAATTTTTAGAAAAATGCTTGAATAAATCGAAACGATTGTTAAAGACCCTTTCATTTCGAGATAACAAAATATCACATCCATAAGTTAGGGCGCGATACTTGAGTCCTCGAGAATAAGCTTGCCTTTAAGAAAAGGTCTTGTTTTTCAATTTAAAAAAAGGATATTTGGTTATTTAGGTTCAACGAGAAAATCGAGACCCCGTAAGTTAGGGTATGATTTCTCGAATCTCCAAAATACGAAATATTGCCTTTGTTTTCAAGATTTTCCCATTTTTTACGAATTTGGGTAAAACAAACTAATGAAATATTTAAAAATAATATATGTGCAATTTATTTGATTATGTTTAAAAAGAAATCGTTTAAAACGTAAAATAGGTCATACATGGCTAATAATGATAGTGTAACATACATTTGAAATAACAATGACATAATATGCATAATAAAATACAACATATATAACATTGATATTAACGAATCCTAATGTTAACATGCATAAACAATAATAAGAATAATGATGCAAATGACAATATAATAACAATAATAATAACAATAATAATAATAATAAATCTAAATTTTGAAAGTACCTGAAAAGTAGTAAATAAATAAATAAAACCAACAAGCTAATAAAAATAAAAATAATAAATAAAAAAATAAAAAGTAAATAGATAAATAAATAAAAGTTCAAAATAAAAGGATAGGCAACTAAATAAGGTATTAAATGAAACAAATTAAAAGGATAATAATAATAAGAATAATAGTAAAAATAATAATAATGGTAATGGTAATAATAATAATAAAATTATTTAATTTAATAATAAAATAGCCCAAATAACAAAAAAAGGGACTGATTTGAAACTCAAAACACAAATTCGGGGCAAATCCAAAATAAATAAAAAAGGAAAAGGACTAGGTTGCATGCGTGAATAATAGGAGGGGACCAAAGGGAAAATATTCCCACCCTCCAAAACGACACTTTACATGAAATTTGAAATGTAATAAAAGCAAAATTCTAGGGCAAAATCAAAGGAAAAAAGAACAAAAAAGATCTAATTGAAGCGGCCCGAAGAAGCGGAAGGACTGAACAAGTAAATATCCCTTCTGCTTAAAAAAACACGCGGATCCTTAACTTGGAGCGGGTCGGGTCAGTCCATTTCGCATCAAAACGTCTGGAGCTAAGGCACAAAACGGTGTCGTTTTACAAGCTATATAAATTCAATTTTTTTGACAAAAATTCATTTGGCCTTTCTGTTTTTTTAAAAAAATTTGCCTTCCTCTATTTTTTTCTCTGAAGGGGATTTAGGGCAAGCCAAGGGGTCCGATGGCCTCATTGTGTGCCCCATGCCAGTAGGCAACACGGTCGGGCGCCTGCAAATCGGGCTTTTCAGTCATTTCCAAACCCCTTTTTTAAAAAAAAAAAAAACTTTTTAAGCCTAGATCTATGTTTTAAAATGAAACACACAACAAAAGTAAAAAGAAAAAGATCACAAAGGGGGGAACTCTCGTCTTCGCTGTACCTCTGACCCTCGTCGGAACCCAAAAGGGGTCTATGACGCTTGGGTTTCTGAAGGTTCTCAACGGCGATGGAATACGGATTAAAAGGTAAGATTTTTCTATTATTATTTACAAGTTATTTCAAATATAAAAAAAGAACAAAAGAAGCACCTTTTGATTTTTTGTTTCCGATTGCTCTTTTTTGTATTTAAAAAAAAATCCTTTCCGTTACAAATGGGTTCAATCGGCTTTATAGCCGGTTTTTTTTTACAATTTGTTTGTTTACATTTGTTGTGCCTTACGTGTCTTTGTTTGTCCTTGCAAGTCTCTTATATGTATTTCGAATTAGACCCTAGTCGGAACAGTGATTTCGAGACCACAAATCCGAGGTTGGAATAATATTTTAATGTTATTTTTGGTGTTGATTATATGAGATATAGTCTGTGTGAAAATTCTGTGTGGTAATTTTGTCGACTGTGTGCCGAATTAAGAGAAAAGACTTAATCGTGTAAAGTGTAAAAGCTGTATGCTGATTGTTAAAGTGTCTAATTGTTGTTGGCTTTGAAATGGGAAGCCTTTAATAGGCAAATAGCCCATTAATAAGATGAGTGGGTGGTAATGGTCAAGAATAACCTTGCATTATATGTTGTATATATTTATTAGTAAAGGTTAAAATTGTAAAATGATAATTAAGTTATTATTTCATGAAACATAAAAGAAATAAGCATGATAGTGGATTTTATTCATCCATCTATCACCGAAATTATAAAACAGGAAGAAAAGAGAAAGCAAAGCTAGGTTTCGGCTCTTGTCTTCCTTGATTGAGGTATGAGTTTTGCTCGGTTTTTTTATAATTTCTACGTTTTTGCAATCGTTGCTTCGTAAACTTTGAAACCCATGTTTAAATTTTGTGAATTGATGATGTCTTTGAAATGTACCATTGATGGACATGTGAGTTCTTGAATGTTTGATGGTGGAAAATGAAAGCTTAGTGTTGGGTTAACATAGTTTGTATTGGAAGTTTTGATAAAATTGAGTAATTTGGGTTAAATTGAGAAAAGTGTAAATTGAGGGACTAAAATGTGAAATAAATGAAATGTGTGGGCTTGAATGAACTCAAGGAAAATTCGGCTGGCTTACGTGAAAAGAAATTGTGTGAATTTGATGATTTTGTGAAATAGGGACTAAAGTGTCAAAATGTGAAAATGTGAGGGCTATTTTGTAAAATGCCTAAATATATGTGTTTGGACTAAAATGAATGATTTGGTGATTGAATGGATTGAATTTGAATGTGTATAGACTAAGAGAGAGAGAGTTCGGATCGAGATCGAGGCAAAGATAAAGTGCTCGATTGGCCAAATAGTTCTGCGATAGTTCAACGTCAAGTGGTATGTTCGGACATAATATGAACATCTAGTTATGTTAAATGCTATGAAATGAATGTTATAATGATATTGAAATGTGGATGCTATGTGAGAGTTGAGTTTGACTTATGTGGCACTAAGTGTGCGTATTCGGAAACGTGATCGAGATGATCGACCTTTGTGTGTGCGAAAAATAATATAACCGACTTTGTGGTTGGCACTTGTGTATGCGATACCAATTGAAGAAGCGGTTCGATATAAATCACTATGTGTGCGATGATAATTAAGCTTCGGCTAAATATCGGGGCACTAAGTGTGCGATTGAATCAAAGAAGAGACGAAAATTAATCGAAAGGGAAAAGTGAGTATTGAGTAGCAAATGTAATTGACTACTAGGTGTTGGCTAAAATGCGCTTTCGGAACCTATGTGGTTAATGAATCTATGAATGAGATTATGAAATGTTAAATGAGCATTTTAGTTTTGGATGGCATGATATATGTATATGTGAAATAATCTATGTGATGATTTGTTTTATTATAATGTATTATGTTCTGAACTTACTAAGCTTTGAAAGCTTCTTGTGTGATTTGTTTCTACGCTGCGGTGTCGATAAAGCTTGCTCGGATCCAGGAATCGTCAGCATCTCAATCACACTATCGGCAATCTATTTTGGTACTTTTGGGAAAGATGTACATAGTTGAAATATGGCATGTATAGGCTAGTTTTGTAAGACATGTTTGACATGTATAGAAATGAGATGATATGAGATGATATGTTGATCACTTGACATGAAAATTGGTTGCCAATTTGTATGTGGAAGTATGCTTAAATGTGCTTGTAGGTTTGACCCTTGTGTGGGTGGCAAATTGGCCTTGCCAATGGCCTGTTTTACCTACACGGTTAGGACACACGGGCGTGTCTAATGATCGTGGGGTAAAGTCAGTAGCTAGCTAGTTGTACACGGCCATGGCACACGGGCGTGCCTAGTCGCCGTGTGAATAAGTCGGTATTTGGCTTAAGGGCACACGGCTTTGAGCACACTGGCGTGCTTGGTGGTCGTGTGGAGAAGTCGAATGCTTGCTCTGTTTTGTACGGCTTAGACACATGGGGGTGTCGGTGACCGTGTGGGGCACATGGCACAGTTACAGGCGTGTGACCTTACTGAGCTTAGTGGATATTTGAAATTTTGAAAACTTTCGTAAGTGTTCGGTTTAGTCTCGACCCTATTCTAGCTTGTGTTTGAGGTCTTATAGACCTCAATAAGGGACCATATGATTTATAATGAGTATAGTTGATGGATGAATGACTTAGTGTCATGAAATGGTTGTGTAATGATTCGATTGATCGGTAACGCCTCTTAACCCTATTCTAGCAACGGTTTCGGGTTAGGGGTGTTACAGGTACGGAGGCCGTAGGCCAGCTGGGTGTTGGCGTGGGAGGAGCGGGGGGTTAGTGGCGGAGCCACTTGGGGCTAGGGTTAGGTTATCTGTCTTTTCTGATAGTTTAGAGGGTAATGGGCTACATTTGTTGGGCTTCGGGTTTGGGTTAGTTTTTTATTGGGTTTGTAATAGGGTTTGGGCTGGTGTTGGTTTGGGTTTTGTATTAGTTTTGGTTTGATTTATTTGGCACAGGGAGTGCATTGGGTTTAAAGTTGTTTGGGTATGGGTTGTATTGTTTGGGTTTGTTTGGGCCCGGGCCAAAATTGGGCCTTACATCCAAGACTTTCGTATCGGGAGGAACTATTCATCCTTAAAGAGGGATGCCAAGAGAAGAGACCGCTGAAGAAATATTGGGAAACCTTAACATCAACGCCATATCTGAAGAAAGGATTTGGGAGAAAATTTATCAGGACATACGCCTATGTACTGGAAGTGTTTTGAATAAGCTGGGCTGCGGAAGATATACACCTAGTTTTAGAGCCAATCTGAGTAATGTTCAAAACACACACATTACTCTAAGCCTAGGAGTAATAAGAATCCTTTTGAGAAATAGGCATATGTCTAATATCTTTATTTCAATAAAATACATCTTTGCGTATCATTTTCAGCAAATATTCTTTCGTTCTTTCATTTCATTCATAATCATACCATACAGATAGTTATTCTTTGATTCTTTTGTTTTTTGGATCTTCTTTCGTTCCTATAACAGGTCTCTAGATATCAATGATATGAGCGACGCTATTACTAACTCGGAATCTCCTTTTGAGCGAGATATGTGTTTAGGGAAAACTCGAGACTTTGAAGATAACAGAGATTGTAACCTATCTCCTGATTTGTTAAGGACGGTAGAACAAGAGGAGAAACAAATTCTACCTCACAAAGAGTCAGTAGATATTGTGAGCTTGGAAGAAGGAAAAGAAGTGAAAATTGGAGCTTACATTGCCGCAGAGACAAAGCGGGACCTCGTTGAATTACTCCAAGAATTTAAAGATGTCTTCGCATGGTCATATCAAGACATGCACAGGTTAAAAATCGATATCGTGGTACAGGCTCCCATAAAGGAAGAGTGCAAGCCAGTTCAACAGAAGCTCCGAAGAATGAGGCCCGATGTCTTACTGAAAATAAAAGAGGAAGTCAAGAAACAATTCAATGCTGGTTTCTTACAAGTGGTTAAATACTCAGAATGGGTAGCCAATATCGTCCCCGTCCCTAAAAAAGATGGAAAAGTGCGAATGTGTATAGACTACAGGGATTTGAACAAGGCCAGCCCAAAAGATAATTTCCCGTTGCCTCACATTGACACCTTAGTGGACAACACGGTAGGTTACTCATTATTATCCTTCATGGATGGCTTCTCAGGATAAAACCAGATAAAGATGCATCCTGAAGACATGGATAAGACCACATTTGTAACCATGTGAGGAACATTTTGCTATAAGGTGATGCCATTTGGGCTGAAAAATGTGGGAGCTACATATCAAAGAGCCATGGTAACCCTATTCCATAATATGATGCATAAAGAAATTGAAGTTTATGTCGACGACATGATCGCCAAATCCCGAACAGAAGAGGAGCATATGCAAGTCTTGAGAAATTTTCTTGAGGTTGAGAAATTCCCACTAAAACTCAATCCCAGGCAAAATGTACTTTCGGGGCTAGGTCGGAAAACTACTAGGATTTGTAGTCAGTGAAAAGGGGATTGAGATCGACCCGGACAAAGTAAAGGCTATACAGCAATTGCTTCCACCATGCACTCAAAAAGAAGTTTGAGGTTTCTTAGGAAGACTAAATTACATTGCCCGGTTCATTTCACAACTAACTGAGAAATGCGACCCCATATTCCATCTCCTTAAGAAACACAACCTAGGCTTTTGGGATGAGAAGTGCCAGAAGACTTTCGATAAGGTCAAACATTACTTGTCCAATGCCCCGGTACTGATGCCACCTAACCCAAATAGGTCGTTGATACTATATTTGGCAGTATTCGAGAATTCCATGGGATGCGTGCTTGGTCAACATGATGAATCAGGAAGAAAAGAAAGAGTGATATACTATCTCATAAAGAAATTCACTGAATGTGAGACAAGATATTCGCCAATCGAGAAGTTACGTTGCGCCCTGATTTGGACAACCCGAAGATTGAGACATTACATGCTGTACCACACAACTTGGCTCATCTCAAAGCTAGACCCTCTAAAATATATGAGGGAGTCGACTGCTTTAAATAGAAGAATGGCCCGATGGCAAATCCTGCTTTTCGAATTTGACATAGTCTATATGAACCAGAAGGCCGTCAAAGGAAGCGCAATAGCAGATTTTCTAGCCAATAGAGCTCTAGAGGATTACGAGCATTTGAACTTTGATTTCCCGAATGAAGATCTGATGTATGTTGCAACCACTGAAGAAGATTCTCAAGAAGGTCATCCTTGGAAGCTAAACTTCGTGAAGCCTCAAGCCCAGCTGTGGGTAGCAGAATTAGAGGCGATCTTAGTATCCTAAGCGGAGATCATTATCCCTTCACTAGCAAACTGGATTTTGATTGCACGAACAATATGGAAAAATACGAAGCATGCATCATGGGTATCCGTACAGCCATAGAACGTGAGATCAAAGCGCTAGAGGTATATGGGAATTTCGCACTAGTGATCTATCAACTCAAGGGAGAATGGGAGACAAGAGATCCCAAGTTAATTAAGTATCGAAAGTTGGTTCTTAAGCTAATTGAGGAGTTTGATGACATCACCTTCTATTACCTCCCACGAGATGAAAATCGGATGGTGATGCCACAGCTACCTTGGCCGATGGTCAAAGCGAACAAACAAGGGGATGTAAAGCCTATCCAAATGAGTATTTATGAGACTCCGACTCATTGCTACAACATCAAAAAGAAGAAGAAGAGGGCGACCACCCTTGGTACCACGATATATTGTGATATGTGAAGATTAAGTGAATATCGACCAAGCAATGCGAGAATGATAAAGGACCTTGAGAAGGTTAGCGGTGACTACGTCCTAGACGGGGAAATCTTATATAAAAGAAGAAAGGACCAGGTGCTATTAAGATGTGTGGATGCCGTTGAGGCTAAGAAAATCTTAGAGGAAATCCATGAGGGTGTCTGTGGAACACATGCTAATGGTTTTACAATGGCCAGGAAAATCATGAGATTCAGGTATTATTGGTCGACAATGGAAGGAGATTGCATCAATTACGCCAAAAAATGCCACAAGTGTCAAATTTACGGAGATAAAGTTCATGTACCTCCCTCACCACTTCATGTTATGACTTCTCCGTGGCCTTTCTCTATGTGGGGCATGGATGTCATTGGGCCAATTTCACCCAAAGCTTCTAATGGGCATCGAGTCATCTTCGTGGTCATCGATTACTTTACAAAGTGGGTAGAAGCCGCTTCATACGCCAATGTCACGAAGTCGGCAGTCATCAAGTTCTTAAAGAATGAGATCATATGTCGATATGGAATGCCAGAAAGGATCATATCTGACAATGCACTAAATTTGAATAACAGCACGATATCAGAAGTCTGTAGTCAGTTCAAGATCAAACACCACAACTAATCACCATATCGTCCAAAAATGAATGGTGCAGTGGAGGCGGCCAATAAAAACATTAAGAAAATCGTGGGGAAAATGACTGAGACGTATAAAGATTGGCACGAGAAATTACCATTTTCCCTCTATGCTTATCGAACATCTGTCAGGACTTCAACTGGGGCAACGCCTTTCTCGTTGGTTTATGGAATGGAGGCAGTTTTACCCATTGAAGTCGAGATTCCTTCTCTCTGAGTTTTGGCAGAATTGAAGTTAGATGAAGCAGAATGGATCCAATCCCGATATGATCAGCTAAACTTGATTGAAGAGAAAAGGTTGAAAGCCATCCGTCATGGTCAGATGTACCAAAAATGAATGATGTGAGCTTACAACAAAAAGTTAGTCCCCGGAGGAATTCCATGAGGAGACTTGGTATTAGAAAAGATCCTTCCCATACAAAAGGACTTGAGAGGAAAATGGATGCCAAGCGGGAAGGACCTTATGTAGTAAAGAAAGGCCTTTTCGGGATGAGCGTTAATCTTAAGCGACATGGATGGCAAGACTTTTCCTAATCTAGTGAATTTGGATTCGATCAAGAAATACTTCACTTAAAAAAAAAGAAGAGAGGCCAAGCTGAAAACCATAAGGGCACCTTGAAACCAAAGGGGTTTTGAATTGAAAACCCGTAAAGGGCAATTCAACTTTTGATCAAAAGATGGGGCATGCGGTAGTCTTACTATGCCTAAATTAACAAGAAAGAAAATGCTACGCCTTGGGGCATCAACAAAGTACTTTAGATCTCTAAAACATAGGTTAAGCCCAAAATGGTCTTCAAGAAGTTCGTGCAGAAAAGCCCATGCTGCGATACTTGGGGCACCTATTTTCCTTTTACTCATTTTGTATTTCAGCAATTTTTGCTTTCTTTGATTAATCTATTCTTTTCAAATTTTGTTCCTGATAAATTTTAGTTCTGTCCATCATTATGATATTTTTCAAGCACTTTGCATTGAAATAACGATTAATGGACTAATAATACTCTCATAAAAAGAGTTTTTCATATTACTCTGAAAGCTTCTAAATAGTACGGAAACCTGAAACATGACTATTATTTAGAACTAATCAAACCTAAGGGTTGGGAACATTTGAGAAAGAATAGTGTAAATTGGCTATTTCTTCGGGTTTTCTGTCAAAGATACTAGCTGAGCAAGAAGGTAGGGTGTCGTCGGTGATAGAACCTTGATGAACAACGAGCAATGACAACCTAAGCATGGAAGAGGATTATTCTACGCAAAATGGCATTACTGTATTCATGCAAATATCATTCATACACATCTAGTTAGGAGCATTTGATTCATTACGATCATGACATCCTAATCATTCGGCATAAGCATAGGCCCATGGAATGGATTACTGCGAGTCTTGTTACCCGAGAATGGTGTAACGGTCGATGAAATAAAGAAGCAAAAATCCTATACCTCGAAAGTTGTAGTAGGTCGGATCAAATCATTATGGAAAATCGATCTCCACGAAGTTGCGATGGAAGCGATTGAAGCCACTAATCTTGTCTCCACTGAAGTTGCGATGGAAGCGGATCGAAGATAGCAAATCTTATCCCTCTGAAGTTGCGATGAAGCGATTAAAGCTATAAACCTTATCTACACGAAGTTGCGGTGGAAGCGATTGAAGCCACTAATCTTGTCTCCACTGAGATTCTGATGGAAGCGGTCGAAGATAGCAAATCCTATCTCTCTAAAGTTGCAGTAGAGCATATTAAAGCTATAAACCTTATCTCCCTGAAGTTGCAGTGGAGCAGGTTGAAGATACCAATCTTATCTCCCTAAAGTTGCAGTGGAACAGATTGAAGCTACTAATCCTATCTCCCTGAAGTGGCAGTGGAGCGGGTTAAAGCGACAAATCCTATACCTTTGAAATCGCAGTAGGTCGGATTGAATCTACTATAACTACAAATCTCGTCTCCCTAAAGTTGCAACAGAGCAGATTGAAGCTACAAGTCTTATCTCTCTGAAGTTGTTATAGAGTGGATCAAAGCAATAAGATGCAGTGGACTGGAATGAAGCTACTTGGAAAAGAGGAATACTAGAGAAATCGGGACTCGGCGGGACCGGGCAAAATTGGTCTTTCTTAAAAGTCTTTGCTTTGTTCTCGTTATACGACAACGAGCAAAGAGTGGCGGTATACAAGCCCAGTGCACTGGGGCCCATAAGACAAACCAACGCGAAACCAACCTAAACCCAACTAAGCCCAAACCCAAATAGCCCAATACCTAAAATAGAAAAACAAAAACAAAACAACCTAGGTGCGCTTGCACCTAGATGCCATATATGCCTAGCACACCACACATGCTTTATCGCACCGTCCTCCACTTTGCCCACTTGCACAGCGAAAATCACAGATATAATAAAAAAACAAATGTAAAAGGCTATAAAAAGCCACCTAAACCGATTGTAATGTTTTTCTGAGATTTTTTTTTAATACAACAACAAGAGTTGAGATACACAAAAAATAAAAAGAAACAAGCAGTTGAAGAGGAAAAATCAGATTAAAAGGTGCTAGGGTTTTTATTTTTTAAAGTTTTTTTTCTCTTTATTTTTTCTTTTTTTTCGAAACTGTTATACACACACACACACACATATATATACATCTAAAATATAACAAAAAAGGAAGGAGTTTTTACCTATTTTTCGATTCGCCTAAAAAAAAAGGTGACTTTTGGCCTTCCTGTCGCCGTGGACGGCGGCGCCATCGTCAGCAACCGGCCGGAGTCCTCGCCGGACTCTGAAGGCTCTCAGAGAAAAAAAAAAGGGGGAGGGTTTTTTTTTTTAATAAGGTTCAAATGAATTTTTTTTCTAAAATTTTTGCCTTAAATAGGCCTTCAAAACGACGTCGTTTTGGGCAGGCCTTTCAGGCACCAAAACAACGTCGTTTTAGCCTCAGACTCGAAATCCAACCCGACCCACTAGAAGGATCCGCGTGTTTTTAACGGAAGGGCTAATTGCACCTTTAGCCCTTCCATTTTTTAATTGTTTTGCAATTAAGCTTTTTATTTTTTAAAATTTTAGCCCATGATTTATTTAAACACATTTTAGTCCATATTTGAGCAATATTTGTTTTGGAGGAGAAGGGTTATTTCCCATTTGGTCCCTCCTTGTTATTAGCCCATTCAAATTGGTCCTTTTTCTTTCTATTTATTTTGATTTGCCCGAATCTTTGTTTTAAAATTCAATTTAGCCCTTTTTTTATTTATTTTTGTTATTTTTGCTATTTTATTATTAAATTAATTAATTTAATATTATTATTACTATTATTATTTTCCTTTTTTTATTTATTTATCTGTTATTATCATATTATTAAATTAATGATTGCGCATTATTATTTCTATTATATTTCTTTATATATTTATTTACCTAATTTTTTTTATACACACATGTATCTTTTTTTATCTATTTATATCCTTTTACATAATTTTAAAATTTTAGTTTTTTTATTTTTTTATTTTATTATTATTATTAATATCATCGTCATTATTATTAATATTGTCATTATTCTCAAATTATTTTGCACCGTATTTATTTACGTAACATTAGGTCTTTAGCTTCGATTTTTTTTAGTTTGTTATTCTTATTATTTGTCATTTTACTTCTGGATTGTTTATTTTATTTTATTTTCGCTCTTCATATTGTCATTTAAATTAACATACTTATTATTCTGTCATGCACACAAACACTGTAACCCGTTTTACATTTCACCACAAAATCGTGTCACATTTTGCGCGACGCATTAAAATTTTTTTATTTTTAAAATAAGCGATACTCCGTGTTTTGAAAAATCAAAAGGTCGTTCCCTAACTTATGGGGTTTCGACTTTCTCGATAAATCCGAATTAACGAATATTTTGAAACTTTTAAGTAATCTCGGGAATTACGAAAAGATCGTGTTCTAACTTACGGAATATGGTTTCTTTCTAAAACCGAGATAATCAAACATCTTTCAAAGTAATTTTTTCGCGTTTATTCTCATATCGAGAATTTAAGACATTGTGTCCTAACTTACGGGACATAATTCTCTTTCTCGATTAACATGGAATATGCCCCTTTCTCGAAAAAATTCAATATTTTTACAAAGGATCGTATTTTTAAAATCTTTTCAAATTTTTAATTTTCGACACTAAAGACACCAAGTAATCGACTAGGTACCAATTTTTGGGCGTACCGAGGGTGCTAATCCTTCCTCGTGCGTAACCGACTCCCGAACCCGTTTTCTGGATTTTGTAGACCAAAAAAATCATTGTTTTGATAACTTTAAACTTTTATTAAAATGATTGAATTACGAGGTGATCCGATCACACCTAAATAAAAAGGATTGGTGGCGACTCCCGTGTTCGTTTTCAAAATCAAAAGTCGACTCCCTTTCAAAAAAATGGTTTCGACAGTTTAGATTTAGATTCAAAAGGTAACACAGATTTTTTTTATAGTTTAATAAAAGATAATTATTAATAATGAAGTGTGGTATGATAATTGTTCTCTCATCCTTTAATAATTGATTAGGGATTTGATCTTAGTTTATGGAACAACAATAATTTCATAGCCAACCATTTATTTTTTCGAAAAGCACCCGCGACAAAAAAATTAACCAATGCTGATGATGGTGGATACTCTAGCTACAACAAGGAAAATATTAAATGTTAAAAAATAAACACTTTGAGGAACAAAAGATTGTCACTTACAAAGTAAGATGTGTGAGATATTAACTCTTATAAAGATAAATTATAGATTATATAATTTTTTGGGTTCACAATTATATATACTTTTATTAATTAAATTATTTAAAGATAGATAAGATTTAGAAATATTTATTATTTAGACAATTAAAAGAAAAAACCCCAAGTTTACAATGTTATTTTTCATGTATATATATTTAGTTTTTTTAATTTTTTTTATCATTATATATATTTAATAAAAATAATGAAGTGTCATTTAAATTATTTTTAATTTAACAAGCTCAATAACAAACCCACTAGATTACTGGATTTTTTTCATAAATCTGAATATTAATCTCAATTTTCTTGGATCAACTAAAAAAACAGTATGACGTAAATTAAGAACAGAATCACCATATCAATTAATCTAACCATCGAACTAGTTGAATCTGAGTTCATTAACTATTTATTATCATTAAAAGGCTTAATGTACAATTTAGTTTCTAAAGGATATTCTTTTTCCACATTGTGTCTTAAAGGTTTTTTTTTTTTTTTATCTTATATAAGAATTTAATGTTATCAATTGTTCCTAGTGTCCCTAATTTAGTACTTTTGCCATTAAAAAAAATGTTGTAGGTGTTAAAAAAATAAGTATTGAAAAATTAAGTGTTGAATTTAAGTTATAAAATCAGATTGGTGCATTAAAATTAAATATTGGGTATAATTGGATTGTTTGATAATGGATAGCATAATCTTAAATGAAATAGAAAAAAATAAAATAAAAACAATTGAATTTATTCTCTATTAAGTGATAAGCAGGTTCCTATCTAATTATCATTTTTCACACTTTTTTTTGTGGAAATTTTTTTTTATCTACTGTAACACCCCTAACCCGAATCCGTCGCCGAAACAGGGTTAAAGAGCATTACCAGATTTTACAAATCAAACAGATAGAAAATGCAAACATTTTATATCATATAGCATTCATGTCAAAAACCAATCAAAATTATACATATTGCCCCTTATACGAGCCCTCAAGGCCCAAAATGCGCATTAGAAACAAGTCGGGACTAAATAGGATACTTAAGGAATTTTTCGGAAAACATTGAAATTTTCAAAGGCTGCGGGGTCCTGCGGCCTTGTGGCGGTGTGTGACTCACAAGGTCAGGAGACATGCCCTTGTCTCAGGCTGTGTGGGCATTTGAAATAGGGACACATGGCCGTGTCCCAGGCCATGTTCGTGCCCGTGTAACTCTCTGACTTAGGTCACACGGCCAAGTCACACGCCCGTGTGCTGGGCGTGTGAGCATCTTGACTTGTATTCTTAAGAAGATCTGAGGGGACCTGCGGCCGTGTTACTGGCCGTGTGTCACACCTGCAGTTGAGACACGCCCGTGTCTCTGCCGTGTAACACCACCTGCACATCTTCAAGCGGGACGGGGTTGAGACAATACCTAACTAATCTTGCTTAAACATCTCGAATAGGGTGACAGCGTCTCGTTTAAACCCATCACTTACTTATACTTGGCTTAAGAGGCCTTAAACATACTTAGAGAGGTATTGGGACTATTCTAGGGACATTTACGTTAGAAACTTTTCAACAAAGCGGGTCACACGCCCGTGTGAAGTCTAGGGACACGCCCATGTGTCCCTAAGACATGCCGTGTCTACCACGATGGTCGGCCCGACTAATTTTACGGCCTCGACACGCGCGTGGCCTTGGCCCGTGTGCCAAACCTTGGCATTCGACTAATCCACCACGGCCAACACACGCGCGTGTGTGTTTCAACCGTGTGGTGATTTAAATTCCAAGTGCAAGGTGCGGACTTCACCGCGACTTGGGCTGCGCCCATGTGCTAGCCATGCGCTCACCGCGGTCTAGACACTGCGCTTGGGTGTATGCGCGAGTGGAAAATTAGGAGGCTATCTACCAAGCCCTTAGCCACCCTACCTTGCAAACATACATACTCCAATTCCATTCAACGTAATTCATGACCCAAAGACACATCTAAATACTCAATTCAACATTCATACACAAGGGCATACACTTCAAGAAAATCACTTTCATTAAGCAAAAGAATTTGCCAAGTATTTGCCTAACTTAAGGCCATTTACAAAATGACTTTAGTAACATACATAGCCAACACTTTGGCTAACAATTACAACAACAAAATACTCGAGTCCTATACATGCCATACTCAAAATAAGTCTAAATTGTTATACCAAAGTGATGTCGATAGTGTGATTTTGAACTCCTCGTCCACGATCCTCGAGTTATCTTGGCAATACTACAAGGAAGAAGGGCAATGAAAGGGGTAAGCATAAAGCTTAGTAAGTTTGCATGGATATAAATAGCAACAATAAGTTCATAAAATAATCGATCCGTGACATTAACTAACCATACACAAGTCATAGGCATCTTGCCATACTTACTCAAAATTGTCTTTATTTAGCTTTATCTGGGTGCCACATGTTGTAAGCGTTTCTTAGTGACTCATTCACGAGTACACATATTCACTCATTCATATGACCTTAGTACAAATCTCATTTCTACTTCTAAACTCATCTACTTATCCCTTTAATCGCTAGGGATAGTCAAAGACGCATATTCGACGTCTTTCATGTAGAGACGGAGCTAGTGCCACATCCCGAGGTGGTCTTACATGGAGTTACTTCTAAATGCCAATGCCATATCCCAGATATGGTCTTATATGGACTTTCACATCAAGTATCGATGCCACATCCCGGATGTGGTCTTAGACGAGTTTCTTATTCTTTTATGAAGCCATATCCCGGATATGGTCTTATACGAGATCTTAACTTCGGTCACGAGGCCATGTCTCAGGCATGGTCTTATATGGGACTTTATCTAATTCACATCTCGATGATAGCAATCCCATATTCATTATAGTCCACTAGGACTTCAACATCATACTTAACATCAATTTCTCCTTTCAATGAAGTATCATACATCGATGTGATACCAAGCATTTTCAATTATGCTAACATAAATATTTCATTAATCACATACAAACTTACCTCGATTTCAAAATGAGCTAGCTCGACGATTTAGTCCGAGACTTTGTCCTTTCCCCGATCGAGGCGAATCCTCGGTTCTTCTTACTCTATAACAACAATTTAGCTCATTTTAATCATCTCATTAATAAAGCATTTCAATAATCATGCTTAGGCAAAATTACTATTTTGCCCCTAGACTTTGGCAAATTGACCATTTTGCCCCTAGGCTCGAAAATAAATTCTAATCACATTTCTACCTTCAACAAGCCTAGGTGAACATTTAATACTATTATAGCTATCATCAAAACTCAACATTTCACATATTTACTACAATTTTGTAACCTTTTCATCAAGGTCCAAATTAGGTGTTTTCAAGACAACACCTTTCACAAAAGTTGTTCATCCAACAACTAAGACTCATTTTCTTCCATAAAAATGTAGCAAATAGCAATGAAAGCTCTCATGGAAAAAATCTAAAGTTTGCATCATATTGCACAATAGTCCTCTCATTTGAAAGCTTAAGTTCTAAGGGTCTAAAAAGTACAATTATCATAAAGAAAAATCATCAAAATCACTTACTAGAATGGATGAGAGCTTGCTGAAAATTGTGAGCTTTCAAACCCCTATTTTGCTTGCAAATTTCGGTGGATAAAGATGGAGAGAAAGATGATATTTTCTCTTTCTTTATTCTAATATTAAACTAGTCAAACAAGTCACCAACTATCAACTACTTTGACCAATTTTTTGTCCATCTTTGTCTCCTATGCTAGTCCATGGCTGGCCAAGCATATATTGGGGGTCTAATTGCCTTTTAAAGACCTCCAATTTACATTCTAAGGCTATTTGGTACCTTTATCTTATAGAATGGAACTTTCACACTTTATGCGATTTAGTCCTTTTTCGCTATTAAACGTAAAATCGCTAAAATTAAAGCACCAAAATTCTCATGCACATATACTATCATGCTCCGACTCATAATATAACATGAAAATAAATTTCTCAAGTCTCAGATTAGTGACCCCGAGATCACTATTCTGACTAGCCCCTAAATCGGGCTGTTACAGCCCGTATGGACAAAAATAGGTCATTTTCCAATCCACATTTCTCATCCAATTTGGTACCAACCTAAACACAGCAATTTTCACACCAACAAGCCATAACAAGACATTCAAATCAAGCTAAAATCAAGTCTTAAACATGTATTATCACTACATACAACCAATATGCCCTTAGGCACCTCAAATGACAACTTAAAAACACGTCAACCAAATATCCAAATTTACCTAGATAACCAAATACATATATGCATAATTGTACCAAATATATTATTTCAAACCAATCATCAATATACCTATAAGTTTTCCATCATTCAACCATATCAAACACACATTAAATATACACACATTAAATATGATAAGGCCATATATGAAACACCCCAAACTCGGCCCACGAGCTTTGACCAGATTTGGTATGTTCCTCAAGTAAACCGGTTCAAAATTCTTTTGTTACTTAGGAAAAACTTGTATGATTTTTTAAAAAATATTGTTTGGGTTGGGCTTGAGTTGAAAACAAATTTATCTTATGTTAAAACCCATTTATTTAAGGTGACAAAACATTTAGAGTTAATTTTAAAAAGGAATTTACTTAAACTTTAATTGATAAAAATCCATAAACATAATAAATAAAAGAAAAATAAAGTAAACCACAATGGCCTTATTATATCAATGATCCCAAAGTAAAACTTAAAATACTTAAAATAAATTGAAAGTCCAAATCATAAATTTCTTGCTATGCATGGCCACCTTTAAGCTCCTGCCGGCCAGGTCCATTCTTTGCTCATCACACGAAAAATATTCCCCAAGCGGGGTGAGTCAACAGACTCAATGTGTACACAACACTAAGTCATAATAGAATCGGGCATGCAAATGATACACATTCAAATCATAGAATACAATTAATGATGCATTCCCAAACCCAAACCTAATTAACCATCCGCTACACACCACCGTACACCGGTCACACAGTGGGACTACTAAGTCAACCCTCCATCCGCTACACACCATCGAAGCGATCATTTGCGATCGGCGTGCTCATCGCCCATATAATTTGTGTCATTAGACACCATATTCAAATAATGTAACCGAAGTTACCAAATTCGAGAAAATGTAACCGAAGTTACCATATTCAAATTTTGTGGCCGTAGTCACCATATTCCGTTGGTGAGACCAAAGTCAACACCTTCTTCCCCTTTCACATAGATCCCGAATGCCCCATAAATTTTATATCATGCATAACATACTTAATTCTCATTCATGTTACTATTCATATGTTCAAAATATATCATATTCATAATCCTATCAGTAGGAAAGCGTGCACAGGTACTTTTACCACATTTGTGGTACTTAGCCACATTCACATTCTTATGCATATTCATATATTAAAATAATTGCCATATGATATATCGAAGGTTAGTATGAGTACACACATTCTTAATAATACATTTAATTTAAACATAGCCATGAACCTATCAAAACTTAGGGTAGGGTACACACGATTTATATAATTCCTTGAAATCCAGAAATCGATCTCTTGTCTTAGATCTCAAATTCCTACATTTGATTAATCACTTACTAATTTAATAAAAAGCCATTCGACCATAAATCCAAATCCTAGTAGGATTAGTATTCTTAAAACTTACCTTGAAATTCTCAAATCCCAAAATCCTTGTATCCCTACTGTGAAATCCTATAACTACATGTTAGATCAATTTCTAACATTTATTCACAACAAATAACCCTTAGCCGTATGTTAAATATGACTTACCTTAGATTCTTAAATCCAGAAATTCACTTAGAATAACTAGGGAACACGCGACTTATGGTGTACCTTCGGGAAAAGAACTTTTCCTTCCTTGTAGTCGACACTTAGTAAATCCCGAAAGATCTCTTGACAACAAATATTAAGGGTATTAGAATCTTAATTTAAACAGACCTTAAAAGAAATAGAATGAGAATCTAACCTAATCTTACCCTTCTTGAAGAATTTGATGGAACTCTTGCTTGAACCCTTAGCGATGTTCGGCTATGGCTTTGATGTGGATAACAATTTTGGCTCTTGAGGCTTAGTGAGAAATCGACTAGGGCTATTGGTATCTTGGCTTTTGATTGTGTTTGTAATAGAAGAAGAAAAGAAAAGAAAAAGAGAATAATGTGAGAGAAAATTCGGCGAGAGAGAGAGGAAACTTTAGAGAATTTAGTGAGAGGTTTTCTTGAAAAGAAAAGAATGAATGAAGAATAGCCTTACTCTTCCTTTTATAGCCAAAATTACTAGCTAGAGTCCTTTACTTTGCCACCACTCTTCTATTTTGATAGCTTTATCCCTTGATTTATCACTTTAATAAAACTTAATCCAATAATTATCTCTTATCTCTTAATAAAAATAATACTAATAATAATCCTCTTTTATCTCTTCCTTATCTATCAAAATAAAAGAAATAATATCCACATTTATCTCTTGAAAATAATCTAAAATAAATCCATTATTTATCCCTTATTTATCCACCCTTTATCTCTTAAAAATAAAAGAATAAAAGCTCCTAATTTATAGCCATGTGCCGTCCACCTCACTTCTTACGGAAGCAAAATAAAATTTCTTTTATTTGCTTCCCATGTGACTCGAACTCAGGCCCAACACCTTGTATGTGGCGCCATTTCGGAGAGGCCACTAAGTGGCATCTCAGGCCACTTTTCCAAGCTTTGTTTGTGTGTCAAATTCCTCATATTATTTTCTTAAGGCCACCTTGCCTTAGTTTTCTCTTTTAAGCCTTAAAACTTGACATTTCTTTACATTTCCAAGTTTCCAAAAATTTTCGTTTGGCTCTTTAAACTTGACATTTCCTTACATTTCCAAGTTTCCAGAAATGTTTACTTTCCTCTTTTGAATCATTTCCACATCATTTCCTTACATCCCCTAGTTTCCAAAAATGTTCACTTTCCTCTTTTAAACTTAACGTTTCCAAAGCATTTCCTTACATTTTGTAACATCCTAGGAAGGGCCTATGTATTTTTCAGATCAATTGTATGAAATGACAAGTCTTAAGTATTATGAATAAATTTTTGATACTTTTGGAAACCTAGAAATGAATGAAAATGGAAATGAAAATGAAAATGGAAATGAAAATGGAGATGGAAATGAAAATGGAAATGGAAATGGACATTTTTGGAAACTTAGACATTTTTGGAAACCTAAACATTTTTGGAAATGATCCAAAAATGGAAACTTGAACATTTCGGGAAACTTGGATATATGAGAGAAATAAAGGAGTTTTATTCACATAAATATGTGAATAATAAGAGATAAATAAAGGAGTTTTATTCACATAAATATGTGAATAATAAGAGATAAATAAAGGAGTTTTATTCACATAAATATGTGAATAATAAGAGATAAATAAAGTTATTTTCTAATGAGATAATTGAGAGATAATTGATGGATTAAAGGCTTTTATCTTTTAAATAAAAGAGATAATATTATCAAAAGAGGAGTGGTGGCCAAGTAAAGGACTCTAGGTGATAACTTTGGCTATAAAGGAGGGCAGGAGGGCTACTCATCAACATTTGCTCCTCTTCCTCTCTGCCGAGAAATTCTCCTAGGCAAAACCCCTCTCTGCGAATTTTCATTAAGCAAAAATCCTCTCTTTTTCTTCTATTTTCTTCTCTCAGTTTTCTTTGTTAAAAATTTGAATCTTTGTGGATTCTAAGAAGAGAGGCAAATCATCCACAACATCAAAGGGGATCTTTCGGAAATCTAAGGATCTAAGGTAAGGATTATAAATATAAATATGTGGTTAAAGATTATGATTCACGTTTTCAAAGTTAGATCTAATCTAACACGAAGTTATAGGATTTCAACGGGGCTTATAAAGGAATCCTCTTGATTTGGAATCCCATCATAAGGTAAGGGATATTCGGCCAAGGCATAATTTGTTTAAGTGTTTTCCATTATTTCAAAAACCGAAAACTAACATGGTTACATACCTAGTATTAGCCGATTTCAAGGAAGAGGAATTCTAGCAAGCTGTTGGGACTTGATTAAATCAATTCGGCAACTAGGTAAGTAATTCTACTTCTAGTAGGATTTGGTTTTAAGACCAAATAGGTTTATTTATATGTTTTAATTAATGGCCGAATATAGGAGTGAAAGATCTAGATCGGTAGATCGCTCTCTGAGAATTCACGGAAACTATTAAGCGAAAAAGGTGTGTACTCTTACTAACTTTCAATAAATTGCATGGCAATCATTAGATATGTAAATATGTAACAGTATGTGAATGTGGCTAAGCACCACAAATGTGGTAAGGAGTACCAGTGCGTTTCCTACTTTTGATAGGATTGTGAATGTGATATATTTTGAACATGTGATTAGTAACATGAATGAAAATTTAGTATGTGAAATATGTTATGAAATAATTGGGGCATTCGGGATATTTGTGGAGGAAGAAAGTGAAGGTGATGACTACGGTCTCACCAGCGTAAAGTGGTGACTACGGTCACATAAAGTGAAAAGTGGTAACCGGTTACATCTAGTGAATCTGATGTCTAATGACACAACATAAGTGGGCGATGAGCACGTCATTGCGGCGGCGCCTTGATGGTGTGTAGCGGATGGAGGGTCGACTTAGTAGTCCCCGCGATTATGCGAGGTTGAGTGCGGGTGGTGTGTAGCGGATGGACAAATAGGTTTGGATTTGGGTTGCATCATCCTTTATTTTGTATGAGCATGATATTGATATGACTTGTATGCACGATTTGTTGGAAATTAGTACTATGTACACATTGAGTCTGTTGACTCACCCGTTGAGGAATTATTTTTAGGTGATGAGCGATAATGGGCCGGGTCGGCAGGAGCTAAAGGTGGCCATGCATCGCTTGAAGAAATTATTTGGAATTTGGACTTTATGAAATTCTAGTACTTTATTTTGGGGTTTGAATGATGTAATAAGGCCATAAGGCCCAATTGGATTTTCTTTATTTCTGTTTATTTTTATTTGAATATGATACAATTTATGTTTGATTAAAGATAAGTAAATTTATTTCTTTTAAAATAATAAACCCAAAAATTATTTTGTCACCTTATTTAAGTTGGATTTCCAGAATTTATTAAATAGGTTTCAAATTAAGCCCAACCCAAAACAATTTTTTTTTAAATTACACAAATTTTCTCTAAGTCATTTAGAACATTGAAAACCGATTTATTTAAGGAACATACCAGATCCGGTTCAGGCTCGTGGGCCGGGTGTGGGGTGTTTCACATTTCCTTACATTTCCATACATTGCCTTACATTTCCATACATTTCCATGCACCTTAGGGTTCCTAGAACTCCTCAGAACACATCAAACACACCCACTGAGCCCACTATCTCATGAATTACACACGAACGCATAACCCCTAATCTAGGATGTTACAATATATATATATACATCAAAATATACCAAACACAATCCAAATAAGTGATTAATCTCAACAAAACACTTATATGCCAACATTGGCCAAATTAACCTATACATGCCATTATAGCGAATTAATTTCTTGAAAGTACCAAAGGGCGATGGATAGTGTGAAATAGCTCACGACCGACTTCCAACCGAGCGAGCTTCGAATTACTATAAAACATGAAAAATAACACTGAGTAAGCATTTAAGCTTAGTAAGTTCGTATAACACGGAATTTAACTTACCATATATTCATAAAATAGGTATGTAAATATAGCATATATCAACCAATTTTGCCAAAAGCCTAAACACATGATCACCAACATATTAGCCATGAAAATCACATATAAGATCCAACAAACATGGTTGAATTCATCAAATAATCATATTTCATGTATTTCATGTAAATACCAGTGATAGTTCATATCGAACTCATATAATCTCGTAACAGAACTGTGCCAGTTGAACCATTTAAAATATCGTTGGATACACGGGTAGTACATACGAGGTGTATTGAACTGTAATCCATCAATTCATATTCATGTATGCTCATACGAGCTATGAATTAGTATGCTCTCACAGCTGTGAATCGAAAGCTCATCGAGTTGCAAATCGGGAAGCTCATACAGGTATGTCGGAAAGCTCATCTGACGTGGTGTCGCGCGCAACACATGCATGACCCAAACCAAATCGGTAACCCTAATGACATGTCATTTGTATTCTCACAATTTCTAAGGTTCAAGCGGGACTCGGTAATAAATCGGATATGCGATCGGTATTTATACATAGCGATTATACAAATCACATACATATGATTCAATTAAAACATATAAATACTCAATTTAATTACACGAACTTACCTCGACAAGTGTACGTAAACATTGAGGCAACTAATCCGATATTTTCTCTTTACCTCGATCTTACTGCATGCGAGTGCAGCGGGATCTATCGAATAAATTTAACTCATTTCAATATAATTCTCATTCAATTTAATCCAATATGGCATTTTGAAAAAATTACCATTTTACCCTACACTTTTAATTCCTTTGTAATTTAGTCCCTAGGCTCAAAAAATGAAATTTATACAATTTAATCCTTACTCAAGCCTAGCCGATTTTATACATATTAATAGCAGCCCATATATTTCACAAAATTCACAAATTTTACCATAAATTTATTATCTTTTTCAATTTAATCCCTAATTGATAATTCCATCAAAATTCTCTTTACAAAAGTTGTTTATCTAACAACAACCATTCATTTTCTATTATCAAACTTCAAAATTCAAGCATATTAATCAATGGAAAAACCATAATACTTTAACAATTTTGCAAATTAATCCCCAAGCTAGCTAGATTAAGCTACTACGATCTTGGAAATATAAAAATCATCAAAAACGAGACAAAAATACATACCTAATTGAGCAAAATAAGCTTACCTAAATTTTAAGTTTCCATGGCTAGTTTTTTTTTTTTTTTGGTGGAAGATGCTGAGAATGGATGATAATAGTTTATTTTATTATTTTATTATAACTTTAATTATTAATTTCCAAAATTAACCTTAATATTTCATTCAATTTCCAATGATAACTATTCATACTTATCCACTAACCACTTTAATGGCCTATTTACTATATAAAGACTTCCAATTTAAAATTCTATAGCTATTTAATACCTTTAGCTATTAGAACTCAACTTTTGCACTTTACATAATTTAGTCCATTTTATCAAATTAAGTATGTAAGCGGTAAAATTTCTTAAAAATTTTTATCACGATATTTCTATCATATTGTAGACCATAAAATAATAATAAAATAAATTTTTTTAGACTTGAATTTGTTGTCCCGAAACCAACTGTTCGATTTTACTAAAAAGCAGTACATTATATCTACTAGTTTTCATTGTGAGTTATCAAACGTGATTAAAAACTTAAGTTGTTGAAAATAAAAATATTCAGTTAATTAATTTTTTTTAATACTTTATCAAATAGGGCCTAAGTCATTTAGTCAATTTCCACCGCGTATCATATGGTGATGTCATCAACATCATCATCAACAATTTATTTAAAAAATTTTAATTATTAAAATTCATAAAATTATTAAAAATGTAAATATGTTTAAAAGTTATTAACAATGTCAAAAAATTATAAAATTATTAATGATTAGATTTAAAATAAAATAATTAATAAAATTTGATATATTATAAAAAAAGATTTAAATCGTTTATATCTTTATATTTTGTTTTTGTTATGTTATCAAAAATATCATTTTAGAAAAACAAAGACGAACGCGAACCCATTTTCTTCATTAGCTAAGGGAGAAAGAGTCAAAGTTTGGCTTTTGGATCCAACCTCAAAACCCTACTAAAAGAAAATCATATTGGGGCTACCAATTTATCTTTTATAATTAACTTTTATTTTTTAAAAAGAAAAAAATGTATTCTAAAGATAAAAACTCGTTGTCACTAAGATCCAAGTTTTAAATTAAAAGATTAGATTACTCATATCCTTATAAGAAAACACATGAAATAATAATGTTTTAAAGCTACATATGCAATCTCAATTATAATTAAAACAAATTTGAATAACTATATGAAAGAATTTATTTATACTGATATAAGAAAGGGTAATTTTATTTTATTTATAATTTTTATATGATTAATATATTAACAATGTGATGGTTGAATATATTAAAGATATTTGTACTTGATATATATGTAAATTTTTGAATTGATCTGAAATCTTTATTATTGTCCATATTAATATATGTTTAGTGGTTAATTTTTTTACATAAAATGAATAATTAAAAATTTTTAATTTATACCAAATTTGATATATATAATCTATATGAATAAAACATGAAGATGAATTATTAAAATATTAATTTACAAATAACTAAATTGGTTTTACACTTAAATCCCTCACCAATTTAATCATTTATTACAAAAGCGAAATTGAAATTTAAACCGAAAATACATGATTTATATAAAAATATAAAATTTCAGAAATGATATAAAACTCAACTTTATGGTTAAGTTAAAGTAGTTGTTGGTTGGAGGAATTCTGTTTTGTATGTACATTGATGTTTTCCATTTAACGTGGCCTGTTTTTAACCATTCGCAGTGCAATAATTCTATAAGAATATGGGAAATCTGATTTTTTGTGCGCTAGCAAAGTAACTTTGGTTTTTGTCGGCAGGCCCTGAAGACTAAAAAGACCTTTTGGGAGCACATGAATCTACCACGTTAGTTTCTCAAAATGACAAAAAAGTGCCTAAAATATTCATCAATTACCTCTCGTTAGTCCAATATCGATCAATGATTTTACAAAGGTAGCTAAAAAGAAATTTATGGGAAATCAAGAGGTGTTGTTATGGAAGTAAAAATATTGGTGTGATTGGTAAGTTTAGGGAGACCAAAATATAAAAAATTTTCATAGTCGTAGAAGATAGAATCGTGTAAAAGTATTATAGAAGTTTATGTATTAAAAGGCAATTGCATTTTGTTTTTATTTTTTTAAATTTAGAAAATGGGTAAATTAGTTTTTATATGTTACATCAAAGAATAAATTGCTCATTCCATTTAAATCCATCTATTTTCTTTGTTAAAAACTAGTCTCCATATATCAACATGAGATACATATGGTATGCCACATGCCACTATCGATTATTTTATCAATTACATTAGTTTTTAACAATACAAATGGATAAAAATTTTAACAGAAATAATCAATTTTCTCTTTGATCTAATGTATAAGAATTAATTTCCTCATTTTTTAGTAGCCTAGACAAAATACAATCTGAATCCTAATATAGAAGCATTCATGAAATTTTCACCGACAAAATTGCATTGAATCTTTGAAAGTGGTTGGGAATGAACGGTGCTATGATCAGTGGCAGATCCAAAAATACGATTTAGGGGGCCAAATTTATATTTTTAAACTTTAAAAGAGGTTGGTGCTTTTTTTTTTTTTTTTTTTTTGGTTTGGGGGCAGAATTTAAAATTTTAGGGGTTTACTGTAATAAAGTTCATCTTAAAGGGAGTGCTATGTATGATGAATACATACTTCAATAAGTTATTTCTAATATTCATTATTTATTTTAATATTATTAATATGGCACTAAATTTTTTAATTAATTATTAATAAATTAATTATTTACTAAATATTTATATTAATTTTAAATCTTTAATTAGTTTGAACTATTTAACACATTAATTAAATTGTGAATTAACATATTATTTGAAATGATTTTAACACTTTAAAATAGGATTACAATATCATGCTACAAAAAATTGATATTTGTAAGCAGGGGCGAAGCCAGGGGAGCTGGCATGGGGCTGGCCAGCCCCCCTTAAAATGTAAAATTACTATTTAGGCCCTTAATTTTTTTAAAAAATTTTAAATTAGTAAAGGTAAAATTGTACTTTGGCCCCCCCTAAAATTATAAAAATTCGATTTAATCCTTTACAAATTATAAAGATATAAACTATAAAAAATTAAAATTTCATCCGACCCCCCTAAAAAATTGTTCTGGCTTCGCCCCTGTTTGTACGTATGAAATTTATTTACTTTTTATTAATTGCTTTTCTAGTTGGTGAGATATGTAAAATTAGAATTTTTTAAACTTTTTTCTGATCCTTGATCAAAATTAGATCTACAACTAAAATTAAAATATTATTGTACTTAAAAAGCATTTACTAAAATTCATTCCTTTTGTTATTCTCATCTTTTTTTAATTAACTTTCAATCTTCCCACAATTTTGCAAATTCTATTTCATTTTTAAGTCTTAGCACTTAATAAAATTTAACCCCATGGTAATTGAAGAAACAAGAGATAGCCTTAACATATCGACTTCATAGAAAATTTTAATTGAATTAGGATTCTCAATCTCGAATGTAAGAAATCCAAAATTCTTCTTCATAGCTTTCCTTTAATTGATTAAGAAAGTCAAATCCCATATTTTTATTCTAGATGATTCTTATTTATCTTGTTCAAGTTTAGACATATTCATATCATACCCAAACTTGTATGGACTTTCCACGGTTAAACCATTCAATTGTTAGCCTTGGTTTAATCTTCCATTCAATTAAGTCATACTTAATTAAAACCCAAGTTTAACCTTTATATCTCATCCTATTGTGTACGACCCAATAGGTTCCCAACAAAATGAAAATAAACTCAAGTTTACTCAGTTATGAGCAAACCATGCCTAAAGTTTAAGAGCAAGATCAGTCAACCCATCATGACACCAAGATTGTTTCAATGTTTAGATGATCTCAACGAAACCATTTTGTGATCTTCCTTACAGTGCAATATGATCCTTCTACTAGAATATCTCATATTATCACAATAGGCTTAGTATAGTGCCACATATATGATAAGCCATATTAGATCTTGCCACTCATGGTTAATTATTGGACTTGGAGAAATAGATTCTCTTCATTCATAATGCTTTGGTTAGAGTTTTGATCAATTAACCATGGTTAAGATCTAATAAGATATGTCTCTAATATCATTTAGATTGGTAGATACACTTTTAATCACTCATTCATCTTCATATGATTCATATTATATCCAAAATATCCTACCTTAAGCATCCATCAAAAGCATATCCATTTTGTACTGTATCAGAACATAACCTTCCTCATATAAGATGATATGGTATTAAAATTCAAATGACCAATTTGCTTGGCTACCATATGAAAACTTGTTCCAAGACATTTAAGTGATTATAACGAGTGGAGTTCTCATAGTCGGTCATATTTGATGAACTTGTTTACAAAAAAGGACCCATTGTTATCCTTCAAGCTTCTTGCATACTTCAACCTATGGAATTGGTTGCATGTATCTAATCCATTGTAACACCCTTCACTCGTCTCCGTTAGCTGATTAGGGTTACGGAATACTACCGCACATAACAGAATCATGCTATATCAATTCAAATTTCTCTAAACGACCAGTAATTATCAATCATATTGTCAAAAACATGTTATTCATACAATATCAGGGTTAAATCGAGCTTACCAAAGCTCTAAAAATAATTCAAAACTAATTAGGGACTAATTTGAATAATTTTAGAAAAGTGTGGCAAAAATACAAAACAGGGGTCACATGGCCATGTGGCTAGGCGATGTGATAGGCTGAGGCCGTGTGGAGTTGAACCACACAGCCATATCCCCAAATCGTGTAACAGACTGATGTCATATAATCCAGGGTCACACGACCGTCTCTCTAAGCTATGTAACTAAATGTGGTTGTGTAGTTCTAATTGTCACCTAAATCATGTAGACCACCTGGCGTGCCATCTACACATGTAAGACACTGCAGTAGTGTGTCGAGCGCGTGTACCTATAAATACCTTTTCAAATAAGTTACATATCCTTAACTTTATTTACCCTACAAGCAAACATTGAACCATTCTTCAACCTATTCAAACCCATAAAAGAATATATCAAAACAAACTTAAATCATCCTTCCTAAGGGCCTAACCAATGTGCCATTATGACACCATCATAACCAAATTCAAAACATAAAACTTAATAAAAATAAAAGCAAATATCATTTTTGTGCATCTTACCAAGAATGCTTCATAATATTTATCTTTTAACCAACTTAAACATGCATCCACTACCACGAGTTGATCACATATAAACTTGCATTTCAATCATACAATTACTTTTGTATATAATAAAAACTTACCATATCAAAAAACAACTTAATATCATAATTGCATATACCATAATAATCAACTAACAGAGATATACCAAGCATATCACCCAAGTTTAACCATTTCCCAACCATTTCATAATCTAAGATCAAGCATACCATATTAAGTAATTGCATTTACTTATTCATGAATTGACATCATATTAAGTAATTTCATATCACGACTATTTGTATTACTGCTAAGATAATCAAATTATTTGTATGATTTGTTGATGGATGCATATATTTGAAAACCTTAATGCTTGTTTACTTTGTAATATACTAAACTTAGGTGTTTGATATTGAAAGTGGTAAGTTTTTTTATATATCATGTCAAAATTATATGTAAACATGAAAATGCCTAGTTACGTACTCCAACACCAATCTTTGTATCATAGTTGCTCAAGGGACGTCTTTTACTTTTTGTTTTTATTTTGCTTTGCTTGAGGATAAGCAATAAATTAAGTGTGGGGAGTTTGATGCATAAGTAATTCGATTGTGTGCAGTTAAACTAGTTTTCATACTTGAAGAGCTTGAATACGAGCAATTTTAGTATGTTTTATTTATATTTTCTTAGTTTAGTTAAATTCAATAAAAAGGGAATTTTGAGTCTTTTATTTACCTTAGGAGTCGACTGAGGCCTAAAGGCGAGCTAACGTACTTAGTAAGTGTGAAGGAGACCATTCAAAGGTGTAGGAACTCAAACCTAGTCATTATGTTGCAACACGGGAAGTTCGATGTCACAATATAAGGAGCAGAATGTCAAGATCGATATACTGCCTTAGGTGTCGCGACATAGCCAAAGGATGTCACGGCACACCCCTGAAGCTACCCCTGATGTTACACCCTAAAATTGGGTTAGAAGAATCAAGGTTTTCAAGTTAAGTCAGAGGTCATGGTTAGATTTTTAAGTTTAATCTTGCGTTTTAGAGTTAGAATGAGCCTGTTGGTTCAGTGGTAAGGAGTTAGCTTACCACTTGGTCTTGTGTTTGAACCCCTGCATGTGCAATTGGGGATTATTCTTTTTGTTATTTTTCTGTTGCGTAGTTAAGTGGTTGAGTTTAGTTGAAACTAAATTTAGATGTGTCTAATAGGGGGTTAGTGGGGTTGAGAGGAAAATTCTAATTTTAGAAAAAAAATTCCCAAGTTCTCTCACGTTTATTTTCTTCTCTCTCTCTCGTCAATTTCTCTATTTCACTTCTCCATTTTCAATTTTGGATTCTTTTGCTTCAGTATCCTCTTATTCTATTATTTTCTTTGTTCCTTTATTGTTTCTTTTTTTTTATTCACTTCTACTATACTCCAAAATTCTATTATTTTGTGGCATCACATTGGTGTCAACATAATTGTTAATTGCTGCTCCTCAAAGGTTTCATCTGTCTTCTTGATTTTCGTTTGTTCAAGTGTTGAATCAGGTGAGTGTAAGTTTAATTTTGTTGAGTTTTACATTGGTTCTTTGATTCTTTTATATTTGGTTTCGACCGAAGTTCTTATGGGTTTAGTATGTTGTGAAATTGAGTTTTCATGTCGATAGAAATGATGCGTATCAGTCAATCTTTGGTGCTTGGAAGTACATTTTCAGGTGTGTTTCTTGAACACTCGTAATTAAGGGTGGTTTTGTGTTTAATTTTCGTGATTTGTAGCAGTATTTGGTGTGGTTTTTGGACCATACAGGCGTGTGTCGCACATGGATGGTCTACACGACTGTCTACCATTCTAAAAGTTAGGGTAACTATCTTGTCACATGGCATGGGGTTTCTCCCCTGCTTCTTGTTGTTAAATTTTGTCACACGAGCAAGGAGAGTTACACGATCTGCCCACACGACTGTGTATCTCAGCCACACGACCGTGTCCCTCAGCCATACGGCTGTGTACCCCTGTCACACGGCCTGGCCACACGGCCGTGTGGTCCTATTTTTGAAGTTTTTCCCCTTTTTAGCATACTGATTCGTTTTTGTTCCTGAGTGATCCATTGCATTTTTAAGCCTCTGTAGAAGTGGTTGGGACACGATTAATGATTGTTGAATGTCTATGAATGAGGCATTACTGTTTGGATTTATGTATTAACATGTATACAGGCATTAAGATTCTGCTATTAGTACAAGCTGCTAATATGATTTTATTGTGATAAATTTTAATTTATGGGATTGTCTGGATGTGATAATTGGAAATTGTGTATAATGTTGAATCCGCTATTTTTGAAATTGATTATGAGTGTAATATGAAATACTGGAAACTGAATAAGAGTATGATTGATTCGATATATTTGACTGTATTGAGAATTTTGCATATACATTATGGTTGGGTTTTGATTTTGAAGAGAAGAAAGTTCGATTTGGCAGTTAAACTGCATCAATATAACTTGGCGATAAAACCACAATAATGTTAGCAACTTGACTACATAACATTCAAGTGGCATGTGACTACTTTAAGGTGTGTATCGGTTGGATGGGTCCACCATAACCCAAATTTGGTGTGTAAAGGATGTATGGGTCTAGAGTACCCTATTTGGTGTGCAGGTTGGACGGAGTTGGTGTGTTTGGATGGTTAGGCGGGTTTTATTTGCATTTTTCATGCGTTTAGGTATTTTCTACATATATGAATTTGTAATACTCGTGAATGGAATTGCTTATTCAATATGTTTAACTATTATGAATTATATGGAATTTCTGTATGTTTGAACGTTTGTTTGATAATTTGACTCTATCTTTTTACATTTGTTTTAGACTCACACTGAGCTTTGTAGTTCACCCCCTTATTTTACTCTTCTTAGCTAATCCGCGTGGTTAGGTCACAGGCTCAGAAAATTAGAGGTCTCGGAGTTCTTGTCTCGATTTGGTTTTAATAAAACTTTCTTAAGGCATAATGATTAACTTTCAGTCGAATTTGTAAATAAGTTTATGAACTATGGAATGGGTTTTTGTTTTTGAACTAAATTTGTGGTTTCATGTATGAGTTTTAGCTAATCGAACTGCTACTTACTTTAATAGTCACTCAACTTTTAAGTAATAATTTGGAGATTTATTATTTAAATAAGATGTTAGATTTTTATTTGAAATCTGAGTTTGAAACTTGATTCTGAAACTCCTAACCGATTTGGTTGCAAAGTTGATAAACAAATGTTAATTTGGTTTTAAGTTAATTTAAGCAATGATAAAATTAATGCTTGGCTAACATAAGTTAAGTTTATTACAGAATTTTGTTAAACATGAGAAAAAGTGGTTTCAAAAAAAGTTTTTGCAAAGTTTGAACAATTTTCATGTTCTAAGCCATCTCGGTGGCCAATGTGACCTCTGCGATCCGATCAAAACTTTTAGGCCGGATTTTGGGGTATTACAACTGAAGCATGCATACTACTTTCAATGTTGCGACACAAAGACTAGGGTGTCGCGACATCAGTCCTGTACGAGAAGCACATATGAGCCAGGGGCATTTTTGTCTACATAATGGAAATTAAACACGAGAACGTCAGCTGACCTAGGGTTAAGGACAACGACAATTCTAACTGTAACAGCCCGATTTTGGGCCTAGTCGAAACAGTGGTTTCGGGACCACAAATCTGACGTAGTAAAATTCCTTTTTATTATATTTTTATGGTCTAAAAATTTATGGAACGATTTCATGAAAATTTCGTTCGAAAATTTTGACGTTTGGGCACTTAATTTAGTTAAAAAGACTAAATTGCAAAAAGTACAAAACTTGAATTCTATATGTTAAAGGTGTCCAATTGTTATGAAATTTTAAATTAGAGGTCCTTAAATGGTAATTAGACCATTGGTTAAGTTGGTGGACAAAAATGGACATGGTTTGGTATGTTTCAAAGTTTTCATTAAGGGCATTTTGGTAATTTGGTAATTAAAATGAATTAAAAGCAAAAATCAAGCCAAAATTTTTCCATCTTCTTCCTCATGGCCCAATTTTACAAGGGGAAACCATGGCTAGGGTTTTGGCCACTTTCAAGCTCGATTGTAAGTCTTTTCTTGCCCCATTTTCATGATTTTTATGTTTTAAAATCCTTGTAACATGATTTATCTATTTCTACCACTAATTTGAAGAGATGTCAAAGTCTAAAATTTTACCCATGTTGAAAATGTATGTATTTTGATGTTTGATGGTAGAAAATACATGTTTGTTGTTTGTCAAACGACTTTTGCTAAGTGATTTCGGTAAAAATGTCAAAAAGGACCTATTTGTAAAAGTTATAAAATATGGTGTAAAAATGTGAATAAATGAAAATTGTGGGATGTTATAAGTATGAAAATGGTTCGGCTAGGCTTGGGTTTTGAACAAATTGAATGAAAATCATTTTACGAGCCTAGGGACTAAATTGTAAAATGTCAAAAGTTTAGGGGAAAAATGTAATTTTGCCATAATGTGAATTTTGGACTAATTTGAATAGTAAAATGATTAAATAAGTTAAATGTGATATTATATGTAACATCCCTTACCCGTGTTCAAAGCCAAAACCGGATACGAGGCATTAACTAATTCAACTTGCTTTAACATACAACATCGGGCCATAAAAGTTCGCTCCAACTTAAAACTTTTTATTAAAACTCATAACATCCTTATTATAGGCCTACAAGGCCTTAAACATACTTACAGAAGGTTTCAGAATTAACCTGGAAACTTTTACGCACTTAGAAAATTTTTGCCTAAACAGGGGCCACACGCCCGTGTTGTCTAAGGGACACGCTCGTGTGACCCTGGGACATGTTCGTGTTCTTCACCCGTGGTCGACACTGACTTATTTCACACGGTCAGACACACGCCCATGTCCCTGGCCCGTGTGCCTCATACGGCCTCGACACGTCCGTGTCTTAGCCCGTGTGCCAAAACCTTGGCATTCTGTTTATGACGTCATCACCTCACTATGGTCACACGGCCAAGGCACACGCCCATGTCCTTAGACCGTGTGTCGAATTAAATTCCTAAATTTAGGTGCAGACTTCACACAGCCTGGGCACACGCCCATGTTCATGGCCATGCCTCCCACATGGCTGAGACACACGGCCGTGTCTCTGCCCGTGTGTTTACTACTGAGCATACTGACTTGTAAACCTAGCATACCAGGGGTCACACAGCCTTTCAACACGCCCATGGGGCTGGCCGTGTGTCACACACGGCCTAGACACACGCCGGTGTGTCTACCCGTGTGGACATTTATAGGGCTATCTTCCAAGCCCAATGCCACCCTACAAAGAAACCACACTTATACCAAATCAATCCAGCAAGTATCAGCACTATAGAGCACCTCTAAAGACTCATAATCAAGACATCCATACAAGCATACACTTAATGAAATTCATCATCATTGAATATATATAAACTTGTCAAGTAATGGCCCAATTCCAATGACCACTTACAAAATGGGGTTGATAACATAAATAGCCAACACATTGGCTAACAAATATGACATAACAAAATAACCAAGTCCTATACATACCATACTCAAAATAAGTCTAACTTGTTATACCAAAGTGATGTCGATAGTGTGACTTCCAAACTCCGACGTCCCACGATTCTCAAATTATCTTGGCAATACTACGAGGAAAAAGGGAAAAAAGAGGGGTAAGCATAAAGCTTAGTAAGTTTGCATAAAAATAAATAGCAACAATAAGTCCATAATGACATCAATTCGTGACATTAGATAACCACACAAAGTCATAAGCACTTTGCCATAACTTACTCGTACTTGTTCTTATCTAGCATATACCATGCCACATATCGTAAACATTCCTCGTGAATTATTCACGGGTACCTGTATTCACTCAATCACATAAATTTAGTACTAATCTCATTTCTATTTCCAAGCTTATCTATTTATCCCACTAATTCACTAGGGATACTCAAATACATATATTCATCGACATTAACATAAACACAAAGCCAATGCTACATCCCAGATGTGGTCTTATATGGGGTCACCTCTGAGTGCCGATGCCATATCCCGGATATGGTCTTATACGATTCTCATATTCAATACCGAAGCCATATCCCAGATATGGTCTTATACGAAATCTCAATTCGGTGCCGAGGCCATGTCCCCGACATGGTCTTACACGGGACCTTATCCATCTCATGTCTCAATGATAGTATTCTCACATTTATTATAGTCCAACCGAGACTCAACATCTCAACTTTTATCATCTTTATCATTCAACATCAATACTCAATTTCATATAATATCATATATCATTATAATATCAAATATTCTCAATCATACTAGCATTAATGTTGAATTTATCACATACAAACTTACCTCGATTTCAAAATAAGCTAGATCGTCGATCTAGTCCGATACTTTGTTCTTTCCTCGGTCGAGGTAAATTCTTGGTTCTTCTTGATCTATAATAGCAAATTAGCTCTTTTGATTATCACATTAATAATTGCATTTCAATAATCATATTTTGGCAAAATTACTATTTTGCCCTTAGTCTTTTGCAAAATGACCATTTTACCCCTAGGCTCGATAATCAATTCTAATCAAATTTCTGCCTTTAACGAGCCTAGGTGAACATTTATTTCTCTTATGGAAACCATCAAAACTCATTATTACACACATTTACCCCATAATTTATAACCTTTACAAAAAGGTCCTTTAAGGTGTTTTCATGGAAACACCCTTCACAATTGTTGTTTATCTAACAACTAGGACTCATTTTCTTCCATAAAAAATGCAGAAAACAACTTAAAAGCTCACATGGAAAAACTCTAGACTCTTAGCCATTTTGCAAAATAGACCCCTCATTAGCAATATCATGATACAAGGGTCCTAAAAGTACAAAAATCATCAAGAAAAGTCACCAAAATCACTTACTTGCAAGGAGAGAAGCTTGCTAAAATTTTGAGCTCTCAAACCCCTTAGTATGCTGTAAATTTTTGGTGGTGTAGGAGAGGAGAAAAGATGATATCTTTTCTTTCTTTATTTTATTTATTTCCTCAATTTAATCCACATAATCTAACAACTTTGACCAAATTTTGACATTGTTTGTCCCCTATGGCCGGCCAACCATGATTTAAGGGGATAATTGCCCTTTAAAGACCTCAAATTAATATTATATGGCTATTAGGCACCTTTAGATTATAAAATAGAACTTTCACACTTTTTGCGATTTAGTCCTTTGTCGCGATTAAGCATGAAATCGCTAAAATTAAAGTACCAGAATTTTCATGCACTTATATGATCATGCTCTAACTCATAAAATAACATGAAAATAATTTCTCCGACCTCAGATTAGTAGTTCCGAAACTACTATTCTGACCAGCCCCTAAATCGGGCTGTTACATTATAGGTCAAGAAAAATGAGGTTCGAACCTAGAACGGGGGAAAAATAAGTATTTGACGATTTAGTCCTTTTTTCATTTTTATGCCGAGGTAAGTTCGTATGTTTAACAAGCATTAAATTATATATGTATAAATGCTTAATTGATATAATTGTGGTAAATGCTATATTATTGAAATGAAATGTGAATGCTATTGAATACGATACTACGGAAATGACCGACAGAGATTCAATACAGCGAAAGTCCCGGTTGAACCTTAGGAATAGATAGGATATAAATTTCATGACATTAGGGTTCATGAGATTACGTGTAAGACCATATCTAGCATATGGCATCGATATGAGACTTCGTGTAAGACCATAGCTAGGCTATTGGCATCGATCTGAGATTTCATGTAAGACCATATCTAGGATATGGCATTGGTAAGGTAATCTTGTGTATGCGAGATTCCCGAGTATCCGATAGTATTCCAAGTGGTTCAACGGGAAATTCCACGGGTAAGTCAAAGAAGAGAAAGAGCATGTAAGTATTATGAATTAGTACAGGTATGTACATAAAATTTATAAGCATTGACTTCATGATATTGTGAGTCCATGGTTCCCATGAGAATGTTTTTGTGAAAGCCTTGTGGTTATTGGTCCATGCTTGTGATGTATGAAATACATGGTAAATTCGGTTGGCGATCGTGTAAATGGGCTTTCGGGCCAAATTGAGTTAAGAGATAGCATGTTTCATTCACACAAATTGTGATTTATCGGATATGAGAAAAAGGAAAGATTGGCATAATTGCCTATCAAAATGATTATGGAAGTATGAAAAGATATGAGCTTTAAACAATTGAAGGATGTCAAAATATATGCTTGAAATGTGAATACCCATAATTAATGTGCATGTTTATTATGAGGTTTAAAATGATTGGTTGATTGTGGTAACTTTGTTATCTTTGGAGAGATTACGGTTGTTAGGCTAATGTCAAAACATGTTAAATTATGCTTGCAAATTGATAGAGCAAACAATGTGACCAAATAAGTTATAACTGTGAGCTTTATAGAAACTTATATTTTCTTGTGTTTATGTTGTTAGTCTTGGTAAATGATTGGTAAGAGTTGCTTATTATGTTCATACGGACTTACTAAGCTATTTAGCTTACCCCCTTCCTTTCCCATGTTTTATAGTGTCGTCGAGTTAGCTCAGGTTGGAGATCGCCAGAGATCCTATCACACTATCAAGCTATCATTTTGGTATTGATGAATTCAAGTATTTTGAGTTTATGGCATGTATAGGGACTTGGTCTTTTGGTCATATGTGTTGGCTTATAATGGTTCGTGGTTAATTTTGTATATATAGCCTTGGAAGTTGGCTAATGTTAGTTATGAGGATATTTATATAAATGCCATTTTGAATATGGAAACTTGCATAATTTGATGTGGAAAGGTTGATGTTTTAAGTATGATTAATAATGGTATGAAAATGACATGTTATTGTCTTGGTTGTGATTGTTTGGTTGCTCTTACGTGCTTGAATTTGTGCCACGTGATGTTGTGTAGATGTGCGCAAGTGAGGGTGGCAAAATGGCTTGTAAATAGCCTTGTTTTTGTCCACACGGGTAGACACACGGGCGTGTGTCTAGGCCGTGTGTGACACACGGGCGTGTGTCTAGGCCATGTGTGACACACGGGCGTGTGTCTAGGCCGTGTGTGACACACGGTCAGCCCCATGGGTTTGTGATCCGGCCGTGTGTCCCCTGCACCTAAATTGTTGCAAAACAGAATGCTTAGAATTGAGCACACGGGTGTGTGTCTCATCCATGTGAAGGACACGGCCTCGGGACATGGGCGTGTGCCCTGGCTGTGTGACTTCAATTTGCTCTTGGGTGACAAACAGAGAGTTACACGGCTTAGTGAAAAATTTTCTAAGTGTTGTAAAATTTTCTAAAGTTCTCGGTTTAGTCCCAAACCACTCGTAATGCATGTTTTGGGCCTCATAGGCTCGTTTTAGGAACGATATGATTGATTGTTAAAAAATTTTAATTTTGTGCCAAATTTATGGCTCGAAATTTTATGTTCGCTTATGTTTAAGTCTGGTAATGCCTCGTACCCTGTTCCGACGTCGAATATGGGTAATGTGTGTACACTAACTCTATAAATAAGCTCTTAAAACACTTATTTAAGGACAACTTTTACATTCTAATTTTTTCTTTGTAAATTTAGTCTTTATTTTTTCCTTTATTTTAGGCTTTAGGTTTATTTTAGTTATTTTCTATCTCGTGTTCATCGGAGAATGTGAGTTGTAACCATGATCAAACTATTGTGGATTCTGTGCTTCAATCAATACAATTCAAAATTCTTTTGAACCTTTCTCTTGATTCATTATTCATGCTTATCTTTATTATCAAGATTATTATGTTCATGAGTTCCACAAGGAACTAATCCTTTTATGGGGGGATTAGTGAGTGGAGGTGTGATTAATTAATTACTATGTAGGGTTTTCTTAGTGGGTTAGCTGTTTGGGAGAGGATGAACTTAAACCCTAGGCTTGACGACCCTAGAAAGTCATTTAGGTGGGAATTAAACCAAAATTGGTATGGCCTATCCGTGAACACCTTAGCCCCGAATCGGTCTGGACTATGAGGTCGAGAGATAAGTAGTTCTTGCTGACTTGTTAGATTAGTGGAAGATTGATATGTCTAAATTATATAAATTTTTAACACCTTTTTACTTATAATCTATGCAAATTTCGTGTAGCAGCCTGTTTTCAGTGAAATCGGAATAGTGGTTTCGAGACCACAAATTCGAGTTAAAAAGAAAATTTATTTTAATGTCATTTCATGGTCTGCATTATGATAGGAAGGATGTATGAAAATTCTGATAAGAAAATTTTACCGATTATGTGTTTAATTATGGAAAGGACCAAATTGTATAAAATGAAAAAGTTAAATTCTAGTAGCTAGAAGGATCAAATAGCTATGGAATTCAAAATAAGAGGTCCTTATATGGTAATTAGACCATTAAAGAAAAGTTAGTAGATATTTTTGATGAATCATCCATGGAAAAATTAGAAAAGGGTAAGGACTAAATTGGAAATGAAAATAATTAAAAGATGATAAATAATTAAAAAGAAATAACATATTATTAGTATCATCTTCATCCCCAAAATTCTATGGAAACCCTAGGAAAGAGAAAGCAAGCTTTCTTGGCTTAATTGGGTAAGTATCCTTGTCCCGTTTTTAGTAATTTTTATATTTTTGAGATCGGAATAGCTTAATCTATCTATTTTGGGGATTAATTTGTAAAGTTAACAAAGTATCAAAGTTTTTCCATGGATGAATATGCTGAAATTTTGAAATTTATGGTAGAAAATGAAAGGTTGTTAATAGATAAACAACTTTTATAAATAGAATTTTGATGAAATTGTGATTTAGGGACTAAATTGAAAAGTGATAAAACCCATGGAAAAATTCTGATTTTTTTGAAATTCATGGGCTGTTATTGTAACACGTAAAATTTGGTTAGGCTTGGAATAAGGATTAAATTACATGAATTTCATTTTCCGAGCCTAGGGACGAAATTGGAATTTATGAAAAGTATAGGGGCAAAATAGTAATTTTGCCTAGGGTGTAAATTGAATCCAATTGAATATGAATTGTATTAAATTGATGATTAAATTCATTTATATATCCGGATAACTTAAATTTGAAGTTAGAACGAGGAAAAGAAAAAGTGTCGGATTAGTAGACTTTTATATACGAACAAGTGTCGAGGTAAGTTCGTGTAACTAAATTGTGTATATTTATATGCTTGAATTAAATGTTGTGTATGTGAATTGTATAAATGCCAAATATATGAAACTGGTTACATATCCGACAAAGCTCGATAAATATTAAATCCCGTTTGAATATTAAAATTCGATGGATACAGGATTTCCTGAATTTGTTGTGGTCTTGCATGTGTTGCAGACACACCACAGCTCCTAGGAGCATTTTGTTATAAGCCCTCTCGAGCTTCCCGTTATATATTTCCTGCAAGCATCCTGATCGATAGTGATTCTGCATGTGTTGCACACTACCGCAGCTCTTTGTGAGCGTCTTGTTACATGATTTGATCGGTTGTGATCCAGCATTTATTGCGGACACAAACGAAGCTCTTCGTGAGCATCCTGATATAGGCTCTTATGAGCTTCATGACATGGCTCGTTTGAACTCTCTGTTACCTTATCCGGTGCTCCTTGATAATAACTCTTCGGAGTTACCTGTAAAGCTTTATGAGCTCCCTGATTAAAACTCTTATGAGTTTCATGTTTAGCCCGGGTAAGTGTTCTGTTACATGGCTCATCTGATCATCCTGATACGTGGCTCAAGAATGTGCTCCCTAATTATGTGCCCTAACAGGTACCTCTGAACATGAATTCACGGATCACTGATTTGTATACCTTGTGTATACTACCTGAGTATCCATCGATATTTCAATAATTCAACGGAATAAATTCCTGACATGAGAAATTATGAAATTAAAAGAATTATGTCTTGAATACTCCTGAAATACTTGAAAGTTTGTAGCATGATGAGCTCATCCATGTTTATTTGATGTACATGTGAATTATGTGACTAACTTGCTTAACTGAGTGTATGTGATTAAGCAAATTGCCAATTTGTTAGGTAGCATGTTATTGAATGCTTATTTTAATGAATGTTATTGGTAAGTTTAATTCTGTTATACTTAACTTACTAAGCATTAAATGCTTACTAGGTTTTATTTCCTCTATTTTATAGTGCTAGGACACTCGTAAAGGTTGGAGATCAGTCAGAGCCTCTTCACGCTATCCTACAACTTGCTTTGGTATAAATAGTAAACTTATTTTGGTATAATGGCATGTATAGGCTAACTTTACCAATGTTGGCATGTAAGTGGATGTTTGTAATCTAGCCATTGGAATGGCTAGTGATGGTTTGTTTTGGTACATTTTTATAAGGTTACATCATAATTAACATATATGTGTTTGGTATGGTTAATTGAATTATGGTAAGATTAAATATTTTACAAAAAGGAAAGTTTAAACACATGAATATATATAAGGATGTTATATTATACATGATATTGAAGTTTGCTTGATTTATATGACTTGAATTGGTTGGCAAATGTATGCAAATGTTTTTGTAGGTTAAAGGCTAAATTTGGGAGAGAAATAAGGCTAAGAAATGGTCTTATTTTGTCCACACGGGTAGACACACGGGCGTGTGTCTAGACTGTGTGTGACACACGGCCTGGCACATGGGCATGTGGTTTGGCCGTGTGTCCCCTGCATCTTAAAATTGAGAAATGGAATGCTCAGAATTAGGCACACGGGCAGAGACACGGGCGTGTGTCTCAGTCGTGTGTGACATATGGCCTAGAACATGGGCGTGTGTCTTGGTCGTATGAATCCTGCACCTAATTTTTGAAAATTAAATTGACCACACGAGCGTGTGGCTGGCCGTGTGACCCAAGTCAGAGAGTTACATGGGTAAGGACACGGGCTGGGACACGGTTGTGTGCCTCACATCAAATGCCCACACGGCCTGAGACATGGGCATGTCACTTGGCTGTGTGAGCAACATGGCCTACTCACACGGGAATGTGACCCCTGTATATAAGAAAATTTTGAAATTTTACGAAAAATTTTCTGAGATCCCGATTTAGTCCCGACTTGTTTCTAATGCTTAAATTGGACCTCGAGGGTTCATTCAAGGGACAATATGATTAGTTTCGGATATGAACAGCAAATGAAATGAATTATCTGTAAATTGTTCTGTAAGCTCCGGTAATGCTCCGTAATCCTGTTCCAGCGACAGATACGGGTTAGGGGTGTTACATTTCGAGTATAAGGATAACTAATTGAGTCATTTTAGTTTATATTAATATATTGGGCATAATTTTAGTGAAGTGTGTAATTTTATGAAATTAAGTATGAATTTTACATAATTTTACTATTTTATGGTACATATTAATTTTTGCTCAATTTACTATAGTTGGACCATTGAATTAAATAAATGTGGGAGCCAAGACACACATGGACATGAGCTAATATCCACCCCATGTGGGCGGTAACACAACAATTTTGACCTAGAAAAATTAATCAAGCCCAACTGAAAGTTGGTTGCTGAGAAGGGCTTGTCTGCTAGCTAGTTTGGTTGTCAAAACCATCCAACAAGGGGGAGAAGGGCCCAAATCGGGTAAGGCATGAAAATTAACCCAAATGAACTTTGGAATAGTTGAATTGAAGGTCTTTACATGTGTGAAAAAAATTAGAATTCAGCCATTAACTTAACCATTGAAAACAGTCCAACCCTTTGTATGATTCATGCATAAAATCAAGCATGAATCAAGCAATCACTCAACCCTCTCTCCACAATTTATGGCCGGTCAAGCAAGGGAGAAATCCAAGGGATCTCCATGCTATTTTTAGCAAACTCCCAAGCCACTCCTCTAGTATAAATACCACCTCCAATCTCCCATTTCATTCATCCCACAATTTACATTTTTCTCATCTTTCTTTCCTCTCTTCCACGCATAAGCGATCCATTTCCCCACTTCCCTTTAGTTAGCATTTCCCTTGAGAAAAACTCTCTTGGTTGGCCACCTTGAGGAACAGATTACAAAGGAGAAATCACGAGAATTGGAAGAAGTCACCATGATCGGTCTTCCGAGAATCGCCAAAATCATCAAGAGTTCTTTTTTCCTTATTCTTTATTTTTGTTCTTAGATATTCAAATATGTTTGCAAATTGTTTAGTTGTTTTTCCTTTAGCGATGATGACTTAATTTTGTTTTAGCTAGAATAATTGTAATAATTTGATAAAATTCATTTGGTTCATGTTATGATGTTCTGTGCCTCAGTCGTTCATACTTCCAATTAAAATCATTTATGTATATCATGCATTAAAATATGTTTGGATGCATTAGAATTAGTTGATCAATCCTGACCGGATGGCAATTAATGGACACAATAATTGGAAGGTGCTAGCTTAATTTAGATCCCGATCTAATTAAATTAAAGGTTTTTAATAACTCCGGAGAGCTCTATTACCTTGCATAACTTTAGGTTTGTGTGATTAAATTGTTTCAAATATGATCCGTCCCCATTACTTCACATAAATTCTAAGGAATCTTTAGTTAAATATGGATATAGAACTATACATTTTTTTTACTAAGTATAAGATTTTGAAAGAAATTATATTAGATTCCAAGTTAATGAATGATCGAGTTGCCATGGAATTTTTTCTGGAACATTGTTAAACATGTTGAGAATGAATTGAGTCAAGTGTTGTAATTATTCTAGCTTATTCATGTTATTAACAACTTGTGAAATTGCTACTAAACCATCACCTTGCATTTCATTTCAATCATTACATTTAGGTTAATTTGCATCTAGTTAATTAATTTAATTTTAACATTTATCACCCCAAATTATTGTGTTTTGTTTACCAATTTGTAAATTCATAATTTTGCAATTATTTGATTAACAGATACAATCCCTGTGGAGACGATAACTCTTTTACTTACTTATTACTTGATAACGACTGTGTACACTTGCACATTCCGTCGCGAACCAAAGGTCGAGAGATCCTACTAGGGTAGCGACTAGTTTATTGAGTAGAAACCCAAAATAGGAATTAACTATGATCATTAAAGCGAGCTAATCACCCATACTTAGATTTGATTATGTTATAATTTATATTTTCGAATTTCACTTTCCTTTTATTATTTTTACTTCATTATTTATAAAAAAAACCCAAAATATTTCTCTTTATGTTTTATCATACTATAATTTATTTAAACTACTAATTAATTCTATTTGCGTTTAGGTTGACATTAATTTAGTACTCAGCTCCCATGGGTATGATTCTCAGAGTACTTATTTGCTTGGTTATAACTATATTACAACCTGACCCATATACTTGCAGGGACTGCCTCAATTCCATATCTTTTAGTTGCAGTATTCACACTCTAGACGTTGGTATGTCTGGAGGCGGTCACTAAGTAAACTCAAGGAGGAGACAATGGTGCAAAAGGATGCTTGAGTTGAGACAAAGCCAATAGAGGAGTTGACAGCTGAATGTAATAATGATTCAAATACTAAATTTTCCCTCTTGAAAACATCAGTTTCATCACAATTGGAGGATCATCAACATCAAGAAATAAGTGAAGAGGTAAGTTTCTCAAGCCTACTTCAATCCTTTTATGGAATGTTAACCTTTATGAACCGGATAGAGGAATCTCCAAAGCCTTCGAACCCTGTAAAAGAAAAAGGAAAGAATGTGAGAATTGCAAAGAGGAGGACCCATTCAACATAGATACATTTTGCAAAATAATAATCCTTAATCAAGCACCTCAAAAATTCAAAAGCTTAGGGATTTTTACGATATTAACCAAGTTAGGGACTATACATGTCGATAAAGTCTTAAGCGACTTAGAAGTTGTTTTTAATTCGATAACCCTACCAAATAAGAAACTAAAGTTAAGAGAACTGGAAAGCACCCACTTCTTAATAAAATTGTACGATAAAGTCGACACTCAATTAAGAAAAATGTCGAAAGATGAAATAATCAAACAATGTAGGTATAAGATATGGACCGAAAATATAACTCTAGATTTCGAGGTAAACGTAAAAATATCCTTTCTGCTGCAAGAGGTATTTAGGACCATTAGATTGTGAAAGGTATTCTTAAGGATAAATGTAGGACAAAAGAGTAGATTCAAGGAGCAGGATAAATAAAGAAAAGTAGAATGGCACGATGGACGCTGGACTAATACAAACAGAAACGAAACCAATGAAGCATCCACGTGTACATTGATAGAGCTGACAGACGAATCCAGCATCAAAACTTAACATTTTCGAACTAAATTAAAATTATATATATTATTGTATTTTTAACTAACAAGTAGTTTAGAATCTAATTTTTATTTAAATTACTTCTTATTATAAACCGAAACGCTTTGAGAATTGAAAATTGGGGCTAAAACTGAGTTGATGTCGTAACACGGTACCTCCATGTTGCAACACCGGTGACAGAATCAAAAAATCGAGCAAATTTGCTTGATGTCACGACACAGCAACTCTGTGTCGTGACACAAAAGCTAGTATACCCCAGACTAAAAAATTTCAAGATGTGTCACGATTTCGAACCCCATTGTCGTGACATAGGCATACAACCAGAAGTGTTGTGACACGGAACCCCTGTGTCGCAACATCACTGCAATTTTCTGCAGGGTCGACCCGACCTAACCCATTGCATAACCCACCATTTTTAAACATATTTTAACCTGGTATTTAACTTTAAATCACCCAAAACTTAACCCTAAAACCATACTTAACACCTATTTAAACTCTTTTAAACTCATCCTCTCTTAAAAACACATAAACCTCAACATCTCTTTACTTTGAAACCCCTAATTTTGCAAATATCTTCTCTTCTCTTGGTGTTTTACTTAGTGCAGGAATTTCAGCAACACATCGACGGAGCAACATTGATACAGGTTTACGAGGAATCTGACACGAAGAAATCAAGGTTAAGGGTTCCTAACTCATTTTACTATTCCGTTGGATATTGCCTGATTTTTATTCGTTATTCTAATTTTAATATCGAATATGCCTCTTAGGAAAACTAGAAGAGCTAATATATAGGAAACTTCGATGGTTTCGGATCCCCAAAAATTTCAAAATCCAATCCCCAAAAAATATTTTTCTCAAATTACAAGGAAATACCTTTATCCAAGAACGGTGATTTGAACCATCCATGGTTCTATGTAATGAGATTTGGTCATTAGTCTGATATCACCGATAAGAGCGCTTTTGTCACTCCTAAATAAAATGCGGTTATCCCGATAGTTCAAGAGTTTTATGCCCCTTTTAGGGATCAAGAAACGAGGAGACCATACAGTGCAATATGGGAAACCGTAAAGGTAAGAGGTAATGAAGTACGAGTTTCCCCTCAAGAAATATGTGAATTTTACAACGCCCCATACTACGCAAATGACTTCCTTGATAATACTGATTTAGAAAGATTTAGGAACATAGAAATGAATGACGTTGTAAAATATTTAACTCAAGGGAGAAGTTTATGGAACCATAGACCGAATACTGAATTACCAACTACTTTCTATCAAGCAATTATGTTCCCAGTAGCTAAGATGTGGATGCAATTTATTTGTACTAGAATTGCACCTGCATTGAATGTCTCTAACGTAAAAAAAATTTCGAGCTAATATGTGTCAGGAGATGAATACATAAAAACATGAAGTGATGCATTAGTGGCCAAAAAGTCAGGGTTTTCTTTCCCCACCTTTTGACAGCTTTATACAAAAAGGTTAGAGTTCCAATGGAAGAGAATGAGCAATTCATGAAGCCAACAAAGAGTTTAATTGGAGACTCCATATACACTCAATATGTTGAGCTTTAGAGAAAGCAAATCATAGATTGGGACCAAAGAAGAACGCATAAGATGAATGTCCCCGTATCACTTGTCGAAACCATTTTTAAAAGGTTTATAAAAACGGGGATCGACTTTAAAAAATGGAAATGGAGTCGCCACCAATCCTTTTTTACTTAGGTGTGATTGGATCACCTTGTAAACCGTTTTATTTCAAAACATTTGATTTTGGTCTACGAAAAACAAGAAAATGGGTTCGGGAGTCAGTTACGTATGAGGAAGGATTAGCATCCTTATAACGCCCAAAAATTGGTACCTAATCGATAAAATCATGTCCTAATGCTGAAAATTTGAAAGAATTTTAAAATATGATTTCTTTTGAAAAAGAACTTGAACAACTTGAGTTAAAATTTGAGATTCCTTTGTTCCGAAAGAATACAAACATCACATCCAGCACGTTAGGACATGATATTTTTAAATCCTCGTAACTAAAATCATCTCATGATTTACAAAATTTTATCAAAAGGATATTTAGTTATTTAGTCAAACGGAAAATCGAAACCCAGCACGTTAGGGCACTATTTTCTGAATTTCTAGATACAAAGCATTGCCTTATTTTAAAAAAAAACTTTTAGATAAAATATAGTAATTTTGCAAAAATGTATTTTATTTTAAACATTGATCCATATGAAAGTATCGTATTAATGCATCATCAAATATAAGTACCAAAGACTATCATGACATGCTAACATGTCACACTAATATTGGTAATACAAAATACAACTAATAATAATACTTACACTAAAGCATTCGTAAATAAATGAAAGTGTATGGATAAATATAAAGCAATAAATAATAAAATAAATAAAAAAACTACAAAATAAATATGAAAACTTCTTATGCAAGATTAAATATTTCATGCAATGGCATATGCCAGATAATAAATAAATTATTGCAAAATAAAATAATATATATATTTTGGGATAATAAAATATATTAATAAATAAATGATTTATAAATTTTAAATAAAAACATATTTATAATAACATCATACATAAAAGAAAACTATATATTTAAAAATAAATAATATATTATACAATATAAATAAATTTTAGTTAAAAATAATATATGATATAATATAATAGAATGTACAAAATTTTAAAATATATAATATAATAACTAATATATATAAATAATATGTAATAAGAATAATTAAACCAAGTAAAATAATAAATAATAATTATATACAAATTTTACAATATTAATAAATTAATATATAAATACTAAAGAAAATATAGAATATTTAATATGATAAATAATTTAATAAATAATTTTAAAAAAAGTAAAAAAAAAACAAAGAAAAAGAGGCTAAATAGCAATAAAAATAAATAATAAGGACTAAATCAAAACACGCGTTAAACCACCGGGACTTATGGGGCAATTATGCTTTCCTTCCAAAACGGCGTCGTAATGAATTTGGCCCTTAAGGCAACCCGAGGGACTAAATTGGAACAAAAACAGATTTTTAGGGCTAATTTAAAAAATAAAAATACTAAATTGGACGAAATTAAACTTAATGAAATGGCAGAGGGACTAAAAGGGTAAATTTCCTTTTTTTATAAAACACGCGGATCCTCCCCGAATTTTCGGGTCAACGCGCGGATCCCCTCTTCTGAACGACGTCATTTTGTGCTTATCAACTTAAGCAAAAACGGCGTCGTTTTAATAATACTATATAAATAAAAAAAACTAAGAAAAATTCATTTTAAACATTGAATTTAAAAAAAAAACAGAGACACCCCCCTCTCATATTCTCTCTGGCCTTCGGCCTTCGGCCAGGGCTCCGATGGAGAGCCGCCACACGCGCCTCCGTACGCGCCACCGTATATGGCGGTTGGAGGTCAGAAATTTCATCTCTTCGGCACAAAACAAAAAGGTAAAGCTCTTTTTTATCTATTTTTGTATTTTTTTATATAAAATATCATGCATGAAATAAAATAAAAAATAAAAATAATGCAAGATAAAAAAATCACCTCTATGTTGCAAAAAAATAGTTCTTTTTATTTCTGTATCTTTTTTGTGTGTATTCTCTTGTGTCTGTTTTACAGATTCATTTGGGGTTTTTATAACCCCAAAATAATAATAATAATAAAAGGAAATACATATCTTCTGTTTCGTTTCCTTGTTTGCTGCTGGTACTTCTTTCATTTTTGCAGGTAGAGGAAATCTCGGCGGTGGGGTGATTTGCGCGTTGATTGTGGTGCGACCGGAGGTGGCGTGACCAAGGGCTTCGGTGCGAAGAAAGGCTGCTCGCTGAGGCGCTTGTGGCGCAATGGAAACCTAGGGTTTCCTGCGTCCGCAAGCTCTTTGGGCCGTTTGGGCCATCCTAGTTTTGGGCTTGATTGGGTCTGGGTTAATGGGTCTGTAATTGGGTTAATCGGGTTTAGTTTGGGCTACTGGGTAGTCTATTTAGGAATGGGTTAGGGTTTAGTTTTGGGTCTGATTAGGTTTAGGGATTGGGCTATTGTAATGAGTATTGGGCTTGTTAACTGGACTGTACATGGACCTTTTATTATTTTATTATTTTTTGGTTTTATTCTGTTTTACACGGGCCTGGGCATAAATGGGTCACTACAGCTGCCCCTCTTTGCTCATTGTCGTGTAACGAGAATAGAGCAAAGACTATAAAAGGACCAATTTTTCCCGGTCTTGGCCGAGCCTCGACTTCTTGGTCCTCGTCCTCTTCAAACGGCTTCCAACTCCACTGCAATGGTATTGGAACTTCATCTTGATTTCTAATAAGTCTGATAGCTTCAATCTGCTTCATTGCAACTTCAGAAAGGCAGTATCCACTATCTTTTAATCTGCTCCACTGCAACTTCAGGGAGGTCAGACTAGTATCTTTGATCTGCTTCACTGTAATCTCAGGAAGGCAAGATCTGTTGTTTTTAATCTGCTCCACTGCAATCTCAGGAATGCCAGATTACTATCTTCGATCTGCTTCACTGCAATCTCCGGAACGCCAGATCTGCCATTTTTAATCTGCTCCACTGCAAACTCAGGGATGTCAGATTAGTATCTTCGATCTGCTTCACTGCAATCTCAGGAACGCCAGATCTGCTATTTTTAATCTGCTCCACTGCAAACTTAGGGATGCCAGATTAGTATCTTCGATCTGCTTCACTGCAATCTCAGAAATGCCAGATCTACAATCTTCAGTCTGCTCCACTACCATCTCGAGGAAACAAAATCTAAACTTTTCAGTCTGCTTCCTCACTATCTCAGGAAGACTTCAATCTTCAGTCTGCTCCACTACCATCTTGAGGGAACAAAATCTGAACTTTTTTGTCTGCTTCCTTACTATCTCAGGAAGACTTCAATCTTCAGTCTGCTCCACTACCATCTCAAGGGAACAAAATCTGAACTTTCCAATTCGCTTCCGTACTATCTCAGAAAGACTTTAATCTTCAGTCTGCTCCACTACCATCTCTAGGGAATAAAATCTGAACTTTCCAATTTGCTTCCTTACTATCTTAGGAAGACTTCAATCTTCAGTCTGCTCCACTACCATCTCTAGGGAACAAAATTTGAACTTCCAATTTGCTTCCTTACTATCTCAGGAAGACTTCAATCTTTAGTCTGCTCCACAACCATCTCGAGGGAACAAAATCTGAACTTTTTAGTCTGCTCCCTTGCTACATCAAGGAGATTAGACCAATGGCTAAAATTTGCTTCATTGCCGATACATGGAGATAGTATTTTCCAAATTTGATATGCTCCACTACTGCTTAGGGAGATAAGATCTGTGAATTCACTGATGTTGCTACACCGTCCTCTGAAGGACATTTCCTATAGACTCGATTCCATATGCATATGTTTATGTCGAATGATCAGGATGCTATGATCAAAATGAATCAAATGCTCTTAGCCACATATGTTATGAACGCAACATGTCATGAAAATGATTCCTGATTAGGATGCAATGATCGGAATGAATCTAATGCTCCTAACTAAATGATATTAGGGATGACATTTGCATGAATGCAGAATGTCATGAGAATGATCTTCTTCTTCTTTTTTTATGTACAACGATTAGGATACAATGATCGGAATGAATCAAATGCTCCTAATTGGAAGTGTATGCATGAGAATGATCCCTTTTTAATGCTTGGGTTGTCATTGCTCATAGTTCATCAAGGTTCTATCGCTGATGCGTTACCCTGCTTTCTCGCTCAACTGGTATCTTTGACAGAAAACCCAAAGAAACAATCATATTCTGCTCAGCAAGCTTGCCCCGCTGTAATTTCAGAGTCCCTTCCACTGTACCTTCTGGGACATAAAGTTTGTACCTCCCACTGCAACTTTAGGAGAATAACAGTTGGTTTCTTCCATCCATCTTGTTACCGCTTAAAGGTATGGAATTTGCATATCATCCTCAATCCATTTGATCTGTTACACCATTCCCTGGGTGTAATGACCAGATATATGTGCTTGAAATGGTATCATTTTTCTTTTCCCGAGAATGATCCCCTTGTACACTTGGGGTGACATTACTCGTCATTTGTCGAGATGATATCACTGAAAAAAAATCCGAAGAGATAATCATCTTTCAATATTTTCAACCCTTAGGTTTGGTGAGTTCTAAACAATAGTCCTATTTCAGATTCTCATATTATTTAGAAGCTTCCAGAGTAATATGCGAAACTCCTTTTATGAAAGTATTATTAGTCCACTAATCGTTATTTCAATGCAAAATGCTTGAAAAAGATTATAACAATGGTCAAGAAGGAAATTAGGAGCATAGCTCGGAACAAATAAGTTAAGCAAAGATAATAGATGCAATTTAGAAGGAAATTTATTGGTAGTGTATTTTGAAACGAATAAAATAATTAAAGATAACAAATTCAGAATGGGTAAGATGGGAAACTAGGTGCCCCAGATATCGCAACCTGAGCTTCTCTGTTCAAACTTCTTAAGGACCATTTTAAGCTCAATATGTGTTTAGGGATTCCGGAGTACTCCGTCGATGCCCCAAGACGTAACATACTTCCTCATTGTTAATTCAGGCATAGCAAGACCACCACATGCCCCATCTTTGATCAAAATTTGAGTCGCCCTTTTCGGGTTTTCGGCTCAAAACCCCTTTGGTCTCAAAGCGCCCTTTGTGGGTTTTCACCTTGGCCTCTCCTCTATTTTTTTAAAGGTCTCAAGGCACCCTTTGCGGGTTTTCACCTTGGCCTCTCCTTCTTTCAGGTAAAATACTTCTTGTCCGAACCTGAATTCGCCGAATTGAGCAAGTCTTCGCCATCCGTCTTGGTCAATATCAATGCTCCTCTAGAACAAGCCCTTTTTTGCTACATAAGGTCCTTCCCAGTTTGGTATCTGCTTTCTTCTGAAATCTTTTTGCATAAGAAAGTTATGTTTCAATATCAGGTTCCCCTTGTGTAATTCTCTAGGATGAACCTCTTTGTCGTAAGCTCGCATCATCTGACCGTGATGGATAACTTTTAACCTTTCTTTCGATTAGGTTCAATTAGCAGCAATGCTTCCATTCTATAAACCAATGGGTAAGATGCTGCCCCGGCAAAAATCCTGGCCAACGTTCGATAACCATAGAAGATAAATAGTAACTTCTTTATACCAATCTTTACAAATCTCGGTCATCTTTTCTACAATCCATGTTTTTTTTTCTGCCTTTGTTGCTCTATAATATAGCGTCTGATCTTTAAACAGACTACAAACTTTTGACTTTGTCCTTTTTGGAATTCTTTGTCGGCGCTTGATCTTTTTTTTTTTGAGAATTTGATGACTATCGACTTTGTAACATTGGCATATGAATCTACTTCCACCCTCTTATTGAAGTAGACGACGACCAGGATAATGAGTCGATATCGACCAGAAGCTTTTGACGAGATCGGCTCCACAATATCCATTCCCCACATATAAAAAATCTATGAAGAAATAGCTGAGGCACATGAGTCTTGTCTTCCTCCATTTGGCATTTACGACATAACTGAATCAATCTCCCTTTTATGGTGGACCAATAGTACCCGAACCTTATGATTAGCCTGGCTATTGTAAAACCATTATCATGTTCTTTAAACACCATTATGGACTTCTTTTAAGATTTTCCCAGGCGTGTCTTGATATGATCGTGCAAAATCATCTTTGAATTCTAGAAAATAACTCAATGATGTCTCGCCTTATTTCTGTGGTGAGCTGGGCTTCGATCTTCACCCCTTTCTTAGGCTCGCAATGTCCACTGACCCTATGTAATGTAGGATCTGTTTTTCATCATGTTCTACCATTCTTAATAAATCAGAAGATATGTTACAATCTCTGTCATCTTCAAAGTCCTGAGATCCCCTAGACCCATATTTCATTCAAAAAGGGAATCAGTAACAACGTCACTCATGTCGTTGATATCTGGGTACCTAGGTACGAAGGCAAAAAATTGAAAGAATAAATGATTCTAAGGATGATTATTTGTATGGTATGGTCTTGAATAAAGAATGAAAGAATATTCTAAAATATAAAAGAATGTATAGTATGAAATGTAAAGAATGAAAAAATTATTTGCTCAAAAAGATGCATTTTATTGAAATAAAAATTTTGGACATAAGCCTATTTCACAAAAGGATTCTTATTTCCTCTAGGCTTAAAGTGACAAGCATGATCTGAACATTACTCTAGATTAGCTCTAAAAAATACAGGGATCCCTTCCACAGTCCCATTGTCTAAAATCTTCCCAAGTATGTAAGGGCTTTGGAAACTTTTATTCCCCGATTCAGATACGTCATTAGTGTTCAGAATCCCCAATGTTCCCACTGGGTCTTTTGATCTCTTTAATTTATTATCCATCAGGCCTTGCACTAAGACCCTGAGCTCGATGCATTCTTGGATCTCCTGCCCCTATCTATTGTGGAACTCGCAACGTTTACCCCTTTAATAGAAAGGTTGGGTAACGAACTTTCTGCACCAGAGGGATCATCGAATTTTACGACACCCAATTTGATGAGTCTTTCGATTATCTTTTTAAAAGCGACGCAGTTCTCGATCAAATGTCCTGTGATTCCCCCATGGTATTCGCATTGGCCATTTACGTCGTTCCATTTGGGGTATGGGGGCCGTATTGGCTCTATATAAAAAGGGGATATGACATGTGCGTCAAACAGAATTCGGTACAACTCTCTATACATGATTGGAATGGGTGCGAACTAAGGTTTCTCTGAGTTCAGTTTTGGATTGGGTTCTTTCCCTGAAGAGACCTAATGGCTGGTAGTTATCGTCTTTGGCTGGCTTACTGTGATAGGCTCTAAATGGCCCTTGTTATCTCGTACTATTCGCTTTATTTTCCTTTTTCTTCGGGCCTTTTAAAGTACACTCTCCTTTTTCTTTTGTGTCTGCCAGTACAACCGGTTTGGCTTGACCATCATCCAGGTTAAGACTTGAACCCATCGGGAAGTTCAATAGGGTTGAAGTATTAGTCTGACATTGGGGTCCAATAATGACGGGTACCCCATGCGAATGCATGTCGGGTTGAGTCGGGGCACCTATTGGGGAATAAACAATGTCTTCATCATCATCCACACTGTTGACCACTGGGCCACTCCTTTTTTCAAGTCCTCCGGCTAGTAACTGGGTTAGCTGTCCTATCATATTCCTTTGGAATTCTAGCATTTGTTCCTGCATTTCTTGTTGAATCTTGGTCAATTGCCCCTGCATCTGTATTTGCATTTGCTCTATTCTCTCCAACCTTTGTTCCATGTTTTCCAGGTTAACTGAAAATTTTTTACCTAATTAGGGTCATTTTGCAAAACTCTAATGCAAATGATGCAATGCAATGCAAATGCATGGAATGAATGCAAAAGAAAGAGAGGCGTTGATTCTGAATTCAGTTACATTAGAACAACTTTTCTAGAAAATAAATTCCTTTACATAAAACGGATTACATACGCGGCCTTGCCCTCATATTCCAAGCAAAAACATCAATCCCCTTCTTCGCAAAGGTCAAATCTTGCAAACTTCTAATAGATGCCTCCACTAGCTCCTTTTTGCTTGGGCCGCGACTAGTTACTCACTTATCCTCGCAACGCTCGTTAGCCTCTTCAAGAAAGCCGAGACGTGGTGATTCTCAAATAGTCTTTGTCATCTTGAATCCCTGGGAAATAAAGTCTTGTATTCCTTCACGGACTATCAGTCTCCTCTCATTTACTTGAACCATATTCGGACGACCGTATTATAATCCACTTTATCAAAAAACCCATTTTCTCATGACAAACTATTCTATTGAGCAATCGAATTTGAATCAACACCTCTTTTCGATGATGTAAATGCAATGCAACCAAAACAAACAAAACACGTTAGCACAGGAGAAATAAATAACATAGAACACCTATCTGGGTAACCACTAAGGCTTGGTATAGTTCTACTTAAAGTGAGCCCTTAGGTTTTCTATATGTGGTTCAGCTCTAAAGTTGAGGTACCCGAACCAGCAGATTCCTCGATCTTCACCCATTATATGCTCATATGGACCGAGTTCAGTTCAGGGGAATACATTTCCCTATGGCGATGCGGAAGTGAAAACTTCACGAAGACATAGGTACAGATGTATCCCAGAAGCAATCCACTAGCCCATGCGGAGGTGAAAACCTCACGAAGGCATAGCTTCTCGCTCCCACTTAAAGGCGCGACCACAACGGTCATGTAATGCAATGCAAAGATTAAAAATTAGAACCATATGCAATAAAAGGATCATGATTTATTTAAATCATAATTTTAAATTCAAACAAAAGGACATAAAATTATCGATTTTACGGCTTGACTCTCTTATTGGTCCCCAGCGGAGTCGCCAAGCTATCGAAACCATTTTTAAAAGGTTTGTAAAAATGGGGATCGACTTTAAAAAACGGAAATGGAGTCGCCACCAATCCTTTTTTACTTAGGTGTGATTGGATCACCTTGTAAACCGTTTTATTTCAAAACATTTGATTTTGGTCTACGAAAAATAAGAAAACGGGTTCGGGAGTCGGTTACATATGAGGAAGGGTTAGCATCCTCATAACGCCCAAAAATTGGTACCTAATCGATAAAATCATGTCCTAATGCTGAAAATTTGAAAGAATTTTAAAATATGATTACTTTTAAAAAAGAACTTGAACAACTTGAGTTAAAATTTGAGATTCCTTTGTTCCGAAAGAATACAAACATCACATCCAGCACGTTAGGACATGATATTTTTAAATTCTCGTAACTAAAATCATCTCATGATTTACAAAATTTTATCAAAAGGATATTTAGTTATTTAGTCAAACGGAAAATTGAAACCCAGCACGTTAGGGCACTATTTTCCGAATTTCTAAATACAAAGCATTGCCTTATTTTAAAAAAAACTTTTAGATAAAATATAGTAATTTTGTAAAAATGTATTTTATTTTAAACAATTATCCATATGAAAGTATCGTATTAATGCATCATCAAATATAAGTACCAAAGACTATCATGACATGCTAACATTTCACACTAATATTGGTAATACAAAATACAACTAACAATAATACTTACACTAAAGCATTCGTAAATAAATGAAAGTGTATGGATAAATATAAAGCAATAAATAATAAAATAAATAAAAAACTACAAAATAAATATGAAAACTTCTTATGCAAGATTAAATATTTCATGCAATGGCATATGCCAAATAATAAGTAAATTATTGCAAAATAAAATAATATATATATTTTGGGATAATAAAATATATTAATAAATAAATGATTTATAACTTTTAAATAAAAACATATTTATAATAACATCATACATAAAAGAAAACTATATATTTAAAAATAAATAATATATTATACAATATAAATAAATTTTAGTTAAAAATAATATATGATATAATATAATAGAATGTACAAAATTTTAAAATATATAATATAATAACTAATATATATAAATAATATGTAATAAGAATAATTAAACCAAGTAAAATAATAAATAATAATACTTATATACAAATTTTAGAATATTAATAAATTAATATATAAATACTAAAGAAAATATAGAATATTTAATATGATAAATAATTTAATAAATAATTTAAAAAAAATTAAAAAAAATTTAAAAACAAAGAAAAAGAGGCTAAATAGTAATAAAAATAAATAATAAGGACTAAATCAAAACACGCGTTAAACCACCGGGACTTATGGGGCAATTATGCTTTCCTTCCAAAACGGCGTCGTAATGAATTTGGCCCTTAAGGCAACCCGAGGGACTAAATTGGAACAAAAACAGATTTCTAGGGCTAATTTAAAAAAAATAAAAATACTAAATTGGACGAAATTAAACTTAATGAAATGGCAGAGGGACTAAAAGGGTAAATTTCCCTTTTTTATAAAACACGCAGATCCTCCCCGGATTTTCGGGTCAACGCGTGGATCCCCTCTTCTGAACGACGTCGTTTTGTGCTTATCAACTTAAGCAAAAACGACGTCGTTTTAATTATACTATATAAATAAAAAAACTAAGAAAAATTCATTTTAAACATTGAATTTAAAAAAAAACAGAGACACCCCCTCTCAAATTCTCTCTGGCCTTCGGCCTTCGGCCAGGGCTCCGATGGAGAGCCGTCACACGCGCCTCCATACGCACCAGCATATGGCGGTCGGAGGTCAGAAATTTCATATCTTCGACACGAAACGAAAAGGTAAAGCTCTTTTTATCCATTTTTGTATTTTTTATATAAAATATGCATGCATGAAATAAAATAAAAAATAAAAATAATGCGAGATAAAAAAAATCACCTCTATGTTGCAAAAAAAATAGTTCTTTTTATTTCTGTATCTTTTTTGTGTGTATTCTCCTGTGTCCGTTTTGCAGATTCATTTGGGGTTTTTATAACCCCAAAATATTAATAATAAAAAAAAGGAAATACATATCTTCTGTTTCATTTCCTTGTTTGCTGCTGGTACTTCTTTCCTTTTTGCAGGTAAAGGAAATCTCGGTGGTGGGGTTGATTTGCGCGTTGATTGCGGCGCGACCGGAGGTGGCGTGACCAAGGGCTTCAGTGCGAAGAAAGGCTGCTCGCTGAGGCGCTTGCGGCGCAATGGAAACCTAGGGTTTCCTGCGTCCGCAAGCTCTTTGGGCCGTTTGGGCCATCCTAGTTTTGGGCTTGATTAGGTCTAGGTTAATGGGTCTGTAATTGGGTTAATCGGGTTTAGTTTGGGCTGCTGGGTAGTCTGTTTAGGAATGGGTTAGGGTTTAGTTTTGGGTCTGATTAGGTTTAGGGTTTGGGCTATTGTAATGAGTATTGGGCTTGTTAATTGGACTGTACATGGACCTTTTTTTATTTTTTTATTTTTATTTTTAGTTTTATTCTGTTTCACACGGGCCCGGGCACAAATGGGTCACTACATCACTAAAAAAGAAACTGACAACAAATACTCGGAAAGAAATAGCGAGCGGACCCTCGAAGATAGATTGGATGATCCAATGGATGTAAGAATCAAGAGCAGTCATCTAGGAGTTTGCGTGGCAAAACAATATTAGAGAACCAAACTACCTTCCAAACTTGGATACCTTCGGATCATTAAATACTAGATTCGAGGAGCAAAGAAATGAAGAAGGAGAGGAGGAGGACAAGGCTGTTGAGTGAGACTTCCAAGGGGAGGATGATGATTACGAGGCTTCATTTTAGCCACAGTATTCCATGCAGAATGGGACCAACCCGACATGCACATCAGTTTGGTGGTGGTTCTTCTTAAGGATACGTTTCGGGGAAGGGAAAGGTATCCATGGAGAGGGGGAAAACCCCCATTTTGATGATTCTACTGATGATTGAACTGAACTTTAATTTAATTTTTGAGCATTGTAATGAATTTTGGATAATTTTAATTTTTATCGTTTTAGGAGTAGGATTAACAGTAGGTTTATATTTGTTTTATTTTCTATTTCAAGTTTTCTGTGTAGGAACCCCACATGAAAAAAGAACAACAATTTTGATCTTATAACGAACAATGAAAGAAGCACCTACCATTAGATAATAGAAGTATCACGATCAATCGGGTAACTTATTTCCTTATATTTTCAGGGCTGCACATTAGGGACAATGTGCTATCTAAAGTGTGGGGGGTGACAGAGGAAATTTGTTAATGCTTTCCTTTTAATTTTTATTTTTAAATGTGTGCTTGATCTTGTAGAAATACAAGTGATTGATTAGGAGCATGTATAAAGGTTGATTGTGTTTACTGTAAATTTGGCATGATAGTGATTGATTTTAAATTTTCAACTATTAGACTACTAAGTTCTATATATTACACTATAAATACGTATTGAGTAATTGAATATACCAAATAATATAGAAAATATGGGGAAACGAGCATGCTAGTATGTATGATAAATAGTTCAATTTGTGATTGCTTGAGTGATTAAATTTGTGAATATTGAGATACCCAAGGATGACCTAAGAAATTGTTTGGTATACACCCAGAGCCAAAAAGCTAACCTTATTTATCAACCCTTGGTACCTATTTTTGAGCCAAAAAACTCTTCTTGATGAACCTTCATGCAAAATCCAAGCCAACAAATTAATTTGTACTTACCATTTTTCTTTGGTCCCGAATTGCACGAATATAAACGTTTGGCCATATGTATTGAAGGTTAAGTAGATACATCATGGCAAATTTTGTAAAAATAAGAGTGAAATAGGAAGAAGCAGTGTGATACAGTAATTATAGGTTAGTTAACATGTGCAAGACAAAAGAAAAATTCAGAAAGAAAGTCAAAACGAGTAGAAAAAGTACGTGAAAATCAAAAGCATTGTGAGTGAGTTATGTGAAAAAGAAAAATTTGACAAAGTCACGAAATTAGAAAAACTCAATCATTAGTGCACAAAAACTCGTAAGCTAGGCATTGTTGATGTATTATGTTATCGTTTCCTATGTGGAGAAATAATGAACGTGAGAGAAGGAGAAATAAGGCGGTGAGTGGGTAAGGGCTATTAAGGGGGAGAATAGGGAACAATACGATGTGCCAAACTATTTTCGTGCTTGAAACTATTTTGATGCTTCTTGTTCTTGATTTCCATACTTGTCTTAAGCCTCAAAACGTTACAAGTCGAAAAGCCCTATGTGACCTAGGTAACCTTATTCATGAATTGAAATTATTTTGAGCAATTACAATAACGACAGTTTGTATTCTGGTACGTTAATCAAATTACCTATATGATTTATGGATGGATTCATATATTTGAAAACCTTAATGTCTATATACTTTGTAATATACTTGTAACACCCCAAACCCGGCCCAAACACTACAGCCGGATCTGGCATGCCACTCAAAAGAGTTTTGTAAAAGATGTCGCAATCTTCGGGAAATATTTTTCTTGTATTTAGTCTTTTATTCGGGAAAACTTAATAACTTGATAAGTTTAAATAATATATAAATTTCACTTGTTGTTTTATGAATAAAAACCAAAATCTTAATACATGCCTTAGTTTAGTTAAAGTTTAAATGTCAATAATGAAAGCCCAAAATAAAACCCAAAACAAAGTATAATAGTCTAGTGGCCCATGGCCTTATCACAACGAAACTTAAAACCCACTTAAGATAAATTTCTTAAAAATAAATAAATAAAGTGAAGTCTTTTTGCTGAATCCTCAATGCTCTGTCGCATGGCCACCTTGCTCCCTCCTCCAGCCCGGTCCGATGCACCACAAATCAGCAAATAAAACATAATTTAGCAAATGACATACATAACCCAACCCAATCCTAGGTGTCCATCCGCTACACACCACCCTTACCTGCCAAGCACACCATTGGGGATTTCTATAATCAACCCACACCGCTACACACCATCGATGGCAGACATGCTGCCGTTTGCTGCTCATCGTCAAAGTTGTGACAGAGTCACCAGGCTGAAATGGCATAAGCCACCAGAAATAGAGTTGTGACAAAGTCACCAGGCTGAAATGGCATAAGCCACCAGAAATAGAGTTGTGACAAAGTCACCAGGCTGAAATGGCATAAGCCACCGAATGCATCACTTCCCTTTCATCATTCACCCAACCCCAAGCATACAGAGAAATCGGCATACAAAGCATATTATCAAGAAGAAGGACAAATCACTAACCTGATGATTAGCCTTTACCCTCCTCAAGTTTTCAATCATAATGCCGGGTTTTCGGCATTTAACAGAGTATAGCAGATTTATACATATATATATATATATATTAGCACCCAATCTAATAGTGGAAAAGGTTACACACCTGATTAATGTTGATACCCTTGCTAAACTGATCTATAACTTTGCTCAAAAAGCCGGAAAGATGTGAAAATAGGGCCTCTCCTACAATCGGCCAAGGGTTAATAGATACCCGAATTTACACTTTGAAACTAATAGATTCCTCTTACCTTAAAATCCCGAAAGTAACACAATTCGAGTGTTACCAAACTATAACTTAGAGATCTATGCGATTGGCCCCACTTTAGATCCCGGAATGCCGAAAGTAAGAGAGAAATAAGAGATTAGTTCTAAATAGCCATTCGGCTAGGGATTTTGAAAAGCCGAAAAAAATTGAAATCTTGAAATCAATACTTACCTATTACTTCCTTCAAAATTTGGCACAAGTAGACTCCCCTGAAGAGAATTCGGCAACTTCAGGAGGTGTGATCTTAGTGATTTCGGCTTTTAGAGAAACAAAGAATTGGAAAAATATAAACAAGGAGTGGTTAGTGAGATTCGGCCAAAAGAGAAGAGAAAAAGGATGGTAGGGTTTCGGCAATTGAGATCTAAAGAGTTTTGATTTCCGTCAGAAAAAGAAAAGAGAAGAGAGAGTTCAAGTTTGACGAAAAATAAAAGAGAAATTTTTGAGAGAATTTTCAGAGAACATAATGAAGAATTCAGCACACCTTACTGCCTATACAGGGCCGATTCTTTCCCCTTTACAGAGTCAAATTTTCAGCCAACTCTAGCCTCTTGGATGAGCACTCATCTTTTCCATTATCTTGATTTATTATCTCCACAAAAATAGCCCTAATTCCTCTCTTCATTATCTCCCTATTATCCTTAAAATTAAACATAATAAAATCTCCTAAAATTTAGCCTTGTGCCGTCCCCCCTTACTCTTCTAAGTGCCGAATTTTAGACCTAAAACTTAGGCTTCAAGCTGTCAAAATTTGGGCCCTCCTCATGCACTTGTGACGCCACTTATAGCTCCCCTTTCTTTGTGCCCCTCGTTCTTTGGGCCACAAGCCCAATATGTCACTTAAACTACTAAAACTTTATTTTAAATCCTTGAGTGTCTAAACAGAATATTTAAACAAAACCTCAGCCCATTCTTGAGCCCAATCAGGATCCCTAACCCTTTTAAATTAATATTTTAAGCACACATCACATAAAATGCACAGGCCCAAAATTCAGGATGTTACAGTTCTACCCCCTTAAAATAAATTTCGGCCTCGAAATTTACCTGATCAAAAGAGATGGGGATACTGCTGCCGTATAACATCCTCTAGCTCCCACGTCGCCTCTTCTGCACCGTGATTTCGCCACAAAACTTTGACCAAAGGGACGGACTTCCTTCTCAACACTTTTACGTCTCGATCCAAGATTTGCATTGGTTCTTCCTCAAAAGATAAATCTGGGCTTACTTCAATCTCTTCCACCGGCACCACATGCGATGGATCAGAACAATAACGTCTCAGCATCGAGACATGAAACACGTCATGTATCAGCTCCAACTCTGAAGGCAAATCCAAACGGTAAGCCACTGGCCCCACACGTTCTAGTACCCGATATGGCCCAATAAATCGTGGACTTAACTTACCCTTCCGTCCAAACCTTATTACCTTCTTCCATGGAGATACCTTCAAAAAGACTTGGTCTCCTACTGAAAATTCCACCTCCTTCCGCTTTAGATCCGCATAAGACTTCTGCCGATTAGACGCTTCCTTCAACCGAGCCCGTATTAACTTAACCTTCTCCTCTGTTTTCGAAACTAACTCTGGACCCAGCACCTGACGTTCACCCAACTCCGTCCAACAAGTAGGGGTGCGACATCTCCTTCCATATAACGCTTCGTACGGTGCCATCTGAATACTAGCTTGATAATTATTATTGTATTCGAATTCAGCCAAGGGTAAATACTCCTCCCAACTACCCCTAAAATCGATTATGCAACCCCTTAGCATATCCTCCAAGATCTGAATTACCCTTTCAGACTGACCATCAGTCTGTGGGTGAAAAGCTGTACTAAAGTCCAACCTTGTTCCCATTGCTTGATGAAGAGCCTTCCAAAATCGTGATGTGAACCTAGGGTCCCTATCCGATATGATCGACACCGGTACACCATGTAGTCTTACAACCTCAGCCACGTACAACTTAGCCAACTTTTGCAGAGAAAAGTCCACTCGAACCGGTATGAAGTGAGAAGACTTCGTCAACCGATCCACTATTACCCAAATCGAGTCCTTCTTAGTGGGTGTAAGGGGTAACCCACTAACGAAATCCATCGTGATTCTTTCCTATTTCCATTGGGGAATCTTTACCGGTTGCAACAACCCCGAAGGCAACTGGTGTTCTGCCTTCACTTGCTGACACGTCAAACACTTTCCTACAAATTTCGTTACCTCTCGCTTCAAACCTGGCCACCAGAATTGTTCTCGCAAATCACGGTACATCTTAACCCCTCCAGGATGCATAGCGTAAGGACTACTATGCGCCTCCTGAAGAACCACCTGCCTTAACTCCACATCCTTTGGCATACAAACTTTCTTACAAAAACACAGAACTCCATCATTGTTCAGGCTATAGTCCTCCATTCCACCATCCCGCGCTTGCAAAAGTCGAGCACTCAGGACGTCATCCACTAACTGTTTGTCCTTAACCTGACTCACCCATGTCGGCTTCACTTGCAACTTAGCTAGCAAACTCCCATCGTCAAATAAACTCAGATGGGCGAACATCGCTCTTAGTTCCGATACTACCTTACGGCTTAACGCATCCGCCACCACATTCGCCTTACCCGGATGGTATTCGATCGAGCAATCATAGTCCTTCAAGAGCTCGATCCACCTACGTTGTCTTAAATTTAACTCCTTCTGGGTAAGGAGATACTTCAGACTTTTATGGTCGGTGTAAATTATTGACTTCTCCCCATACAAGTAGTGCCTCCAAATCTTCAGAGCAAACACTACCGCCGCTAATTCCAAATCATGTGTAGGGTAGTTCAATTCATGCGGTCTCAACTGTCGAGACGCATATCCAACAACTTTTCCATCTTGCATCAACACACACCCCAACCCTGTGTGTGACGCATCACAGTAGACGGTAAATTATTTTCCCGCTTCCGGTTGAATTAACACTGGCGCCTCCGTCAAAATTCTCTTCAGCTTCTCAAAGCTCTCCTGTTGTTAGTCAGTCCACACAAACAATTCTCCCTTCCTTAACAACTTAGTTAAAGGTGCCGCTATTGAAGAGAACCCCTCAACAAATCTCCTGTAATACCCTGCCAAACCCAAGAAACTTTGAATCTCTGCCACAGACTTCGGCGGTTTCCAATCCAATACAGCTTCTATCTTCCGAGGGTCTACCCTAATTCCCTCTGCGGAAACCACATGCCCTAAGAAAGTCACTTCTTTCAGCCAGAACTCACACTTGCTAAACTTCGTATACAACTGCTTCTCCCTCAAAATTCGCAACACTACACGAAGATGTTCGTCATGTTCCTCCTCGGACTTGGAGTAAACCAGGATGTCGTCACTGAACACCACGATGAACCGATCAAGATATGGTTAGAACACCCGATTTATCATATCCATAAATGCTACTGGTGCGTTCGTCAAACCGAACGGCATTACCAAGAATTTATAATGACCGTAACGTGTTCGAAACACCGTCTTATGAATGTCCCCTTCCTTCACCTTTAACTGATGATAACCTGACCTTAGATCAATCTTCGAAAAGACCGAAGCTTCTTTAAGCTAATCGAATAGGTCGTCGATTCTTGGCAATGGGTACTTGTTCTTAATTGTCAAGTTATTCAGTTGACGATAGTCCACGCACATACGCATGGATCCATCCTTTTTTTTCACAAATAGGACCGGCGCTCCCCATGGAGACACACTCGGTCGAATAAATCCTCGATCCAAAAGCTCCAGGATCTAAGCTTTGAGTTCCACCAACTCCTTCGGTGCCATTCGATAAGGAGCAATGGATACCGGAGCCGTGCGAGTAGCTCTATTCCAAACTCCACCTCGCGATCCAGGGGTAATCCTGGCAACTCCTCCGGAAAGACATCCGCGAAATCCTTGACTATTAGCACCTCATCGACGGTCACCTCCTTAGTATCCAACGCACTAATAAAAGCTAAGAATGCGTTGCATCCTTTCTGAATCATCTTAACAGCCTTCAATGCCGATACTATGTTGGACAAATAGTTCCTTCTTTCTCCTAACACAACCACCTCCTCGCCTTTCGGGGTACTCAACACCACACGCTTGGTCTCACAATCCAACTTGGCACGATGCTTGATCAACCAATCCATTCCTAAAATAAGATCAAACTCTCCAAATGGTAATTCCATTAAATCTGCCGGAAACACTACCCCTTGAGTTTCTAACGGTACATCCTTAAATAGCTTATCCACTACCCTAGATTGTCCTAGGGGACTAACCACAGTCATCTTCCTAGTGGTTGTTTCAGAGTCTATACTTAGGGTCTTAGATACTGAACATGCAACATAGGAGTGGGTTAACCTAATATCAATCAAGGCAAGAAATGGTTTATCAACAACCAGACCCTACTGGTTCTGACACCGTCATCCTACCCCTACCACGACCACGCGACGGACGTCCTCGACCCCTTGTATTCATTCTTCCGATTGACGTTTATCTGATTAAGAATTTTATGAATTATTAATTCTTTCCACTGCTTAACCACGAACAATCTTATGAACAGCAGTTTTAAGGGTAGTTCTTTCGAATTCGCATTCGTAATTTAGTCTCATGTTCGTACCCTCTAGTTCTAGGAAACACATACACTCAATTAACATACAAAGAATCATCCAAGCACTTGCATTCACCATGTAAGGGTGTTTTCGTTGCTTTACTACCCAGGGGTATTTTCGTAATTTTATCCTATAAGGGTATTTTCGTAATTTCCAAAATAGAGTTTCTTGGTGATTTTGTGAAATAAGGGTATTTTGGTAATTTTGTAATCTGGGGGTATTTTGGTGATTTTACAAATCAGGGTCATTTTGGTCATTTTGCAAAACAAGGGTAATTTGGTAATTTTACAAACCATGGATATTTGTTGTTGTTGTTGTTTTTTTTCTAACAGGGGTACTTTGGGAAAATCTAGTTTCATAATCCGGGTTACTCTTGTAAACATGAGATTTTCGGGTAAATTTTCAAAACATAGGTATTTTTATAAATTCATAGTTGGTTGGAAATTTTCACAAATCAAATGTATTTTGAGAATTTTGCAAAACGTGGGGATTTTTTTTTTCGAGAAATAGGGTGGTTTGGTCCCTTTTGGGTTTTAATTGTAAGGTTTAGCTTTGTCAACAAGTCCTCGTGATCGAGTGAGCAGTCCTCTACTACGCACTGTAAGATTCAGTGAAGAGGAAGTGAGTCGCTAGGGCTCGCTTAAATACCAAGCTCTCCACAATCCACTCCTAGACATGTGTATGCTCGTTGCCACACCTAACTCGGCTAAGATGAGCAGTCCTACGCACACTGTAGAATTCCAAGGCCAAAGAGGAGGTGAGTCACTAGGACTGCTTAAATACCAAGCTCTTCTAGATCCAATCCTAGACATGCGTATGCCTGTTGCCACACCCAAGCCTTCGACTCATTTACGGGTTTGTTTAGTGAAATTAAGTCTTATGAGCCTTTAGAGAGTGGTTTAAGCTAGGCCTAAAGTCCATCAAGTTCTAATCTAACTAGTCTACGTCCCATAAAGCACATCAAGCCCACAGATATATATCACACAATGGTTCAGAGTACTTACCTGGCAGACTTGGGCCGGAGACGCAGGTGCCATGCCGAGCTAACAAACCTGTTATTATTTAAAAACATGCATGTTTCAAAAGCCTAACTTTAGAAAACGTTTTGAGCCCAAAAACACCCAGAGCCGAGTTTTGAACTAGGCTCTGATACCAATCTATAACACCCCAAACCCGGCCCAAACACTACAGCCGGATCTGGCATGCCACTCAAAAGAGTTTTGTAAAAGATATCGCAATCTTCGGGAAATATTTTTCTTGTATTTAGTCTTTTATTCGGGAAAACTTAATAACTTGATAAGTTTAAATAATATATAAATTTCACTTGTTGTTTTATGAATAAAAACCAAAATCTTAATACATGCCTTAGTTTAGTTAAAGTTTAAATGTCAATAATGAAAGCCCAAAATAAAACCCAAAACAAAGTATAATAGTCTAGTGGCCCATGGCCTTATTACAACGAAACTTAAAACCCACTTAAGATAAATTTCTTAAAAATAAATAAATAAAGTGAAGTCTTTTCTTTGAATCCTCAATGCTCTGTCATACACGCCACCTTGCTCCCTCCTCTAGCCCTGGCGATGCACTAAGTGTCACCAAAATGGTTGGGTGAGTCGCGAAACTCAATGTGCAACCCTCATGCACCATCAGATTGGGCCTTAGCCCACAAATCAGCAAATAAAACATAATTTATCAAATGACATACATAACCCAACCCAATCCTATGTTTCCATCCGCTACACACCACCCTTACCTGCCAAGCACACTATTGGGGATTTCTATAATCAACCCACACCGCTACACACCATCGATGGCAGACATGCTGCAGTTAGCTGCTCATCGTCAAAGTTGTGACAGAGTCACCAGTGCCGAAATGGCATAAGCCACGAAAACGAGTTGTGACAAAGTCACCAGGCTGAAATGGCATAAGCCACCAGAACAGATCACTTCCCCTTTCATCATTCACCCAACCCCAAGCATAAAGAGAAATTGGCATACAAAGCATATTACTGAAGAAGGACAAAAATCACTAACCTGATGATTAGCCTTTACCCTCCTCGGGTTTTCAATCATAATGTCGGGTTTTCGGCATTTAACAGAGTATAGCAGATTTATACATATATATATATTAGCACCCAATCTAATAGTGGAAAAGGTTACACACCTGATTAATGTCGATACCCTTGCTAAACCGATCTATAACTTTGCTCAAAAAGCCGGAAAGATGTGAAAATAGGGCCTCTCCTACAATCGGCCAAGGGTTAATAGATACCCGAATTTACACTTTGAAACTAATAGATTTCTCTTTACCTTAAAATCCCGAAAGTAACACAATTCGAGTGCTACCGAACTATAACTTAGAGATCTATGCGATTGGCCCCACTTCAGATCCCGGAATGCCGAAAGTAAGAGAGAAATAAGAGATTAGTTCTAAATAGCCATTCGGCTAGGGATTTTGAAAAGCCGAAAAACATTGAAATCCTGAAATCAATACTTACCTATTGCTTCCTTCAAAATTCGGCACAAGCAGACTCCCCTGAAGAGAATTCGACAACTTCAGGAGGTGTGATCTTAGTGATTTCGGCTTTTAGAGAAACAAAGAATTGGAAAAATATAAACAAGGAGTGGTTAGTGAGATTCGGCCAAAAGAGAAGAGAAAAACGATGGTAGGGTTTCGGCAATTGAGATCTAAAGAGTTTTGATTTCCGTCAGAAAAAGAAAAGAGAAGAGAGAGTTCAAGTTTACCGAAAAATAAAAGAGAAATTTTTGAGAGAATTTTTAGAGAACATAATGAAGAATTCAGCACACCTTCGCCTATCTGAGGCGGATTCTTTCCCCTTTACAGAGTCAAATTTTCGGCCAACTCTAGCCTCTTGGATGAGCTCTCATCTTTTCCCTTATCTTGATCTATTATCTCCACAAAATAGCCCTAATTCCTCTCTTCATTATCTGCCTATTATCCTTAAAATTAAACATAATAAAATCTCCTAAAATTTAGCCTTGTGCCATCCCCCCTTACTCTTCTAAGTGCCAAATTTTAGCCCTAAAACTTAGGCTTCAAGCTGTCAAAATTTGGGCCCTCCTCATGCATTTTTGACGCCACTTATAGCTCCCCTTTACTGTGCCCCTCGTTGCTGGGCCACAAGCCCAATATGTCACTTAAACTACTAAAACTTTATTTTAAATCCTTGAGTGTCTAAACAGAATATTTAAACAAAACCTCAGCCCATTCTTGAGCCCAATCAGGACCCCTAACCCTTTTAAATTAATATTTTAAGCACACATCACATAAAATGCACAGGCCCAAAATTCATGATGTTACAATACTGAACTTAGGTGTTTGGTATTGAAACTGGTAAGTCATTTATATATCATGTCAGGATAATGTGTGTAAATATGAAAATGCCTATTTATGTACTTCGAAACCAATATTTGTACTATACTTACTCAAGGGATGTTTTTTTTGTTTTTATTTTGCCTTGCTTGAGGACAAGCAATGACTTAAGTGCGGGGGAGTTTGATCTGCCATAATTCGGTGTGGCAGATTAAACTAGTTAGGTTTTAGTTAAGTTTTCTATATTTGCTTTGAATTCAATAAAAAAGTGTATTTTGAGTCTTCTTTATGACCTTAGGGGTCGAATGAGGCCCAAGGGTGAGCTAACATACTTAGTGAGTGTGCAGGATACCATTCAAAAGCATAGGAACTCAAAGTTGGTTGTTGTGTTGCAACACGGGAAGTTCAATGTCGTAACATAGGGAACAAAATACAAGAATTTCAAGTTTGCCTTTGGTGTTGTGACATGGCCATAGGATGTTAGGACACACCCTTGAAGCCAAACCTGAACCAGGCATATTGCTTTCAGTGTCACAATACAAGCACTAGGGTGTCGCGACACCGGCCCTGTATAGGAACAATTATAAGTAAGGGGTGTTTTGGTCCGTGCTGTAACACCCCAAACTCGGACAGGACACCACGTCTGAATCTGGTATGTTACGGGGAAAAACGTTTTTGAGTGATCAGATTTTTCGTTTAAAAGCGGGGTGAAAACATAGTGAATTTGAGGAAAATTGGAGTAGGCTTGTTTGATTAGATTTTGAAAACTTATCCAAAGTATATAGTTAAAAACGAGTTGGTTTCATCTAGTAATTCCAATAGTTTCTTAGTGCTATTTTAAAACATTTTTGACTTAGTAGAAAATCGAGTTTGATTTGAAAATCATTTGAGTTTACTTTATAACAAAACATAGTGAGATACCCGATGGTATAGTTTAAAACACATTGCGTTATAGTTTTGAAAACATTATCCTTCCAAATTTTTAGTAAAATTTCATACCAAGTTATTTGTTAAGCAGGTTAAGAATCTAATTAAACCATAACCATCGTAAAACATAAATCAAAGGCCTTTTACAAATCCAAACTAGAACCCAACTAAAAGTAAATAAGTTAAAGCACCCAAATTGCATAGTCTGAGCAAAACTTTTATTAAAGCATGGCATGTGCACCCCGAGTCCATCCCGGCTCCTTGTCCGCGTCTACGAGTCACCTGAAATATCAAAGGAGAGGGTGAGTCGAATGACTCAGTGTATAAATCCCGCTCCCGATAACACAACATGCTAACACACATCATACTTAGCAACATAATTAATGCAACCCGATCCTAACCATCCGTATCGCCTTTTCTACCCCGTGTGGTACCAAACCACTGGTGGTACCAAACCACTGGTGACATATAGTCACAATGTGTTACCAAAACACTGGTGTCCCAAAGACACAATATCCATCAATGTGGTGCCAAACCACTGGTGTCCCAAAGACACGTTTGTGCTACCAAAGCACCGGTGACCAAGTCACAAATCCAATGATGGGGCCAACCCATCGTGTGATACCCAATCACTAGCGCATTTATCCCGTATCTCAAGTGGGGCCAACCCACGGTGGTGTTAACCACGAGGGCGCGAGTCGCAATGAGGTGCCCAACCTCTGGTGTCCCAAAGACACAAATGTGGTACCAAACCACTGGTGACCGTAGTCACAATAATCGAATGATGGGGCCAACCCATCGTGTGATACCCAATCACTAGCAGACGATCCCATATCTCATGTGGGGCCAACCCACGGTGGTGTTAACCACAGGGACGAGTCGCAATGAGGTGCCAAACCTCTGGAGGTGCCAAACCTCTGGTGACCCAAAGTCACAAAGTGTGTTACCAAAACACTGTGCTGCAAATCGGCACAAAATATCACTGCTCCTCCACTCATATCACCCATCAACATACCATACTCATGTAATCATGCATATCATACAAATCATGCATATCATGCTAATATGCCTAACCTCATATCCCATGTCACATATATCCATAGCCATGGTATCATATAGATCATTAGTAAACTCATAACAATAATAATACTGACTTACCCGAGTCCAAGATCATACCCATTAGGGTATCATATCAATCATCACTGTTTCATTAATTATCACACAGGTTATCAATCATATTACTAAACGGAAGTGTGTTAGTTTACACACACTGTAATACGAGTCTAGAAATCCTGACAAAAGCGATCTAAGTCCCTTGATTAACTTGCTCCTAGAATCGGTCAAACATAGGGGGTTAGTACATATAAACCATTCAGCCAACATCATTTAGACCAAAAGGGTTTGTCGAATCACCCTTACCTTGTTATTGGTTTGATTTCTTATCAAACCCGAACCACAGTAGTTCTCTTTCCAACAATCGGCCAACCCCTAAAAGAGAACAGTTAAACCTTAATAACCTTGACTTAATCGAAACCAAAAGATTGAACGATCAATGCCAATACCAATCACTTACCACAACCACTACTTACCAATCGATCGAGTTCTTGTGAGAAGGCTTTGTTGACTGCTTGAATCCCGAATGCCCTATCAAGCATTAAGTTCCAAAATAAGAGGTTAACTCCTTTCATCATCCAAAATCGACATAGCACTAGAGAGAAAAAGGAATGGCCATTCGGCCAAAAACTTACCAACACCCAAAATTTGGCCAAAAGGGGACTTCTAGGAGAGAAAATGGATTCGGCTAACACCTTTAACAGGGAGAAGGATTCGGCCACAGTGTTTTAACACACACCCCCAAATTCGGTTTCGAGAGAAAGGATATAAAGAAAATGTTGATGAAATTCTAGGTTCGGCACAAAAGAAATAAGAAAAACAATAGGAGAAATCGGCTAAGGGTTTTTGGAAAGAAGAAACAAAAGATGGATAGAGGGTAGAAACTTTCGGTTTCGAACAAGAAAAGAAAAGATGAAGGTGCTTGAGAAGGTGAGTGTTTCGGCTACAAGAGGTTAAGAGAAGAAAAGAGAGGAAGGTGGGATGCTAGATTCGGCTTAGCTCAAATGAAGAAGAAGAAGAAGAATGTAGGGGAAATGGTTCGGCTAATAAAAATAAAAGAAGAGATGCAACCCGAAGATGTGCCTTCAAAATGACATTCGGCCACCCAATTCAAAAGGCAAAATAATTTCGGCAAGATGAGAGCTTGACTTTCTGTTTCAAAAGGAAGAAAAACAAAAGAAACACTCTTGAAAATTCGGCTAAAACTGACAAAATGAGAGCTTTCTTTGTTTACCAAAGCTTGACCGAAAATGTACCAAAATGCAAGAGTACATTCGGCCTCCCCCCTAACCCACACTATGCCGTCCACTCCCCCAACACACACCCCAACAAATTCGGCCAAATCCCCCCATGCACTCACATCCTCACGTTCCAACAACAAGACCAAGTCTTTCTCCTAAAGTTCCTCTCCACCACACGTTTGAATGTGAAGACTTGGTCCAAGTAGAATCCAAATTGCTCTCAACCTCTTCCTCCATGCCGTCCAAAATGAGCCAAAAAAATGGAGACTCTGCAGCTCGAACACTAGACCTCCACCACATGTAGATGACGCCACACCAAGCTCCCCATGTAACGCATGCTTGCCACCTTGCCAGCTCATTTTTTTGCAACAAAACAACAAGTAAAATTCTTAAACCCCACTTTCCTCAAACTCCTTCACTTAACACCCAAAAACCAAAATTTTCCCATTCACTCGTGCATACTCCTAGACTACAATTAAGCCCCGATACAACACAAACAACAACACAGCACACCAAACACATGCAATATCATGCAACAACAAAATAGCCCCTAACCCGGGATATTACACGTGCAATGGAAATTAACACGAAAACACCGACTAACCTAGGGTTGAGGATGACGACCAACCCTAACTTTATAAATAGGCTCTTTAGACACATGTTTAGGGACAATTTTTCCTATTATTAGTTTTTACTTGTAATTTAGTTTCTAGCTTTCTTTTCTTTTAGGCTTTAGATTTCTTTTTAGTTCTTTTCATTTGTCTTCTTCAGAGAACTTGATTTGTAAACGCAACCAAGCGCTTGTGGATTTTGGCACTTCATCAATCAAATACAATCAGGATTCCCTTAAACTTCATTCTTGATTTATTCTTTATCTATATCTTCTTTATCAAGTTTATCATGTTTATGGATTCCATGAGGAACTAATCCTCTTATGGGGGATTAGTGAGTGGAGGTATGATTAACTAATTACTATGTAAGGTTTTTTTAGTGGATTAGCTGTTTGGAAGAGGAAGAACTTAAACCCTAGGCTTGACGACCCTAGCAAAACATTTAGGTGGGAATTAACCCAAAATTGGTATGGCATATTTGTGAACACCTTAACCTCGAACCGATCTGGACTGTGAGGTCAAAAGATAAGTAGTTCTTGTCGACTCATTAGTTTAGTGGAAGATCGAGAGATCCTGCTAGGCTAATGACTATTTGATTGAATAGAAACCCGAAATAGGAATTAGTTATGACCACCGAAGTGAGCTAATCACCCGTATTTAACTTTGATTGAGTTTTAGAATTTAGTTATTCGATGTTCACATTATTTCTGCAATTTTTATTCTTTTATTTATAAAAACCCAAAAATCTCTTATTTATATTTACTCGTAATATAATTATTTAATTTACTAATTAATTTTATTTGTGTTTAGGTTAAGTTTAATCTAGTACTCGCTTCCTTTGGGTACGATCCTTAGAGTACTCACATTTTTATTGTAAAAACTATATTACAACTTGACCCGTATATTTGCGGACATCGCCTCAATTTCATATCTTTAGTTGCAGTATTCACTTTTACACGTTAGTACATCTGAAAGCGGTCAAGTTGCGAACTGGGGGTTCGCCAGTCAAAAGTCGAGTCAGACTAAAATTAGGAAATAAATATATTGTGTATATAGGATACTTTTTGTGCACGTAACCTTCTTCTAAATCGACTAGGGATCCTAAGTCTAGTAGGGTATCCTAAGATCACTAAGACACTTAGTGCCTATAAATACAACCCTTACCCCATGAAAAATTCTCTCATCGATATTCTATTATGAAGTCTCTATTCTGAACCAAGTTCGTAGCAACCAAGGTAAGCATCTGCCCTATTAGGGTTGATTTTCCAGAAGTCTAGGTTCGCTTGCATGTGTGAATTCCTTAAGTGTTGTCTATTTAAGTAATTTGTGTGTTTATGTATGTTGCGAACTAGTCAGACCAGCTACCAGCAAGGATAAAGACAAAGCAAAACGAGTTTAAATTCTCAGCTTTATCGGTGAGTGATTTAAAATTTCCATAAGTGTACCAACTATCATGATTTTTAGTATGAATGCTCAAGGTTCGTAAGTTGGGTGCAAACTATTATGTTTTTCAAGAACCTTGTCTTTAAAGTAAGTTCTAAGAGTAAGATTTTCTTATAAAACTATGTTTTTAAAGTTCTAATACTGTTTTCAAGATATATTTCCAAGTTATGTTTTAAAGATATGTTTTACGCGTGCTCCTATGCGAGCCTATGTTTTAAAGCATGTTTTAAAAGTACAGTTTTATAAGCTATGTTTTTACGAGCTCTTTATATGAGTTCTATGTGATAAGTTTCTGTGCGAGCTCCTTTGCGAGCTTATATGTTGGATATATTGGTATACCAAAGGATTGTGAGTACTCACCTATAAGTTCTATGATTTGGGCATTGATGCTCTGATACATGTGGAGAATAAGGGAATGTTGAGCTATGCTCCATTCAATGGAACATGTTGGCATATAGAAGAGTGTTTAGCTTATGCTAGACTTATGAGACATGTTAAGGACTCTTTGAGTTATTCTGAGGCATTATAAGAAGATCCGTATATCTAACAAGATAAAATAAGTAAGTTAAGACAAGTGCGAGAACATATTTTATGTTCCTCAGCCATTCCGATAAGACAAGTATGTGAGCATGTTTCATGTTTTATAAGATCCATTTTCAAACAAGAACAAGCTAAGTTTTTAAGTATGATTTTCAACAAGTACAACCGAAACTATTTTTACAAACTTATGTTTTCTGGCAAGCAAGTTCTGTAAACTGGGTCTCGCACCTTCACCGCAAACCCAGCACACGATACAATTTTTTAGACTAAGTTTTCTTTCTATTTTAAACTTTGTATTTTAAGCATACTCCGATGATTCCTGATTATTCAATAAGTTCACAGTGAACTCACCTTCTCCTCTCTTACTTCGTATGTAAGTAGGTCATAGATGGCAGTAGCAAGGTAGATGCCTTGCCGAGGCTCATCCCTGAACAGATATCGGCGAACCTGGGAAATAGGTTATGGGGTTTTATTTATGTGGGTTTAGATTTATCATTATTTGATTCAGTTATTGAAACGATTTCCTTAAAGTTTAAGTTTATTGCGAACCCTGAAGTAAAACCTTGTTAATAATTTCTTCTCAACATGAATAAAGTTTGATGTTCCTTTATTTCTCCTTGCATGCATACCATGTGGTATTCTTTCAATTTTGCCAAAGCATGTATTAACATCATATGCAAGCCAGTTTTATTGCAAAGTATTATTTTCTGTGACCCTTGTATGTTTGCGACCCCTATATGTATGCGAACGCTTAGGTGCGATAACCTTACTACTTAGCGAACCCTACCTAAGTCTGAAAACCCTCGCATGAACTTCCCTTTTGTTGTGAATCTCGTTATATGAGAACCTAAGTTGCTTTGTTTAAGTGCAAACTTAGGACGTATGCAAACCACATATATTTTGCGAACCCGTGCTTTTGTGCAAACTCATACCTTATGTTGTGCTAACTCATGTTGTACTTTGCTATGTGAACTTATGTATGCGAACCTTATAACAGATGTTAAGTACTTGTGTATTTATGTCTGAATGTTTGTACTCTAAAGTACACGGTTTATTTCCTTTGAGTGACCCCTTAAGTTTTAATGCATAATTAACATGTGAACCCTTCCCTCATTTTGTTTGATAAGCTCGCATGATTTACATGCTATGTATGATATTATTCTGTTGTTATGCTATAACTTATCATAATATACGTTATAAGTATGTGGTGTGCTAGAGGTTAAGTTGGGAGTTAATGGAGAGTCACTTCGGTAGCTAATGTAACTTGTCAAATTTAAGTCGAAGCTATTCGGTCAAATTTGGGGTGTTACATTTTGGACTTTCAATCGAATAATCTTTTTCACTATTCTCGTACCATGAATTGCTTCGAGTGTGGGCTCAAACAATCAGGAACCAAACACAAAACCAGAAACGATTTATTACTTTTAGTAGAAAAGTAATTCTCTCTCAATAGAAACTGACAAAATTGTTATTCCCAAAAAATAGAATTTATTCTTAGAAAATAAATCCACTACTTTCTGGCAGAATAAAAATGTTGAAAACTTATGTGAAAGTTGTGTAAATAGCTCTACCAGTTACATCTATTTACAAGGAGAGATATGAGAATTCTGTTGAATTAGTAAAACAAAAATAATATTTATTTAATAGAAAAATTAGTTTTCTAGTCTAACTAGAAGAGAGGGGTGGCACTCCCTAGTTAAATATACTAGGGATGCCACCCCTCATATGTCATATGAGGGGATTTTGGGTCTTCCTGTATTGGGTCCAATTATGTGTTTCCTGGACTTTTAACCCATCAACTTGTAATTTAATCCAACCCAATACATTTTTTTTCTATTTCCCAAAATAAATATTATTTATTTATTAATTTAATTGCATAAATTAATTTTTCCAGTTAAATAATTTTCTCAACCCAAAGTCCGTTAAAGTCATGACAATTTTACCGTAAAAGAATCTATGAGAAAATATATTAAATGCTCATATTCAATGGATTCATAATGAATAATTAATTTAATTCTATTTTCAAACTTCAATTTTTTAATTAAATAAAAATTTGAAAACCTTAAATTAATTCTCAAGTCATTTCTATACACAATGAGAAAACACATTCATTTGCGAATGTGACCCATTTTTCTAACTTTATCATTTCCATAATTTCCTATCTATTTGGTTTTGCATGCAATTCGTTGTTTTACCAATTAGACATAGGCAATTAAAGCTCAAATGATTTATAATTAAGTTTCAGCTTTTCGCCTATTAATTATAAACTCATTCAATCATGAAGTCATTCCACTATAGTATCATAACTGAGTTCTCCCTCTTTACATACCATTATGAAAGCTACTTAATCAATGTTTGTCCAATGACCTTATCGTAAGTGTGTTACCATCATTTGATATCCTTAATCTCTTTGAGATAAATCTGTTCTCCCAATATGATCTTATTTTATCTCATGGTAACCATTACATCTTCCTTTATGAAAAGTCAATTACTATCAAATAGTAACCAAGTTATTTATCACAAAGACAAATGATCCATGTCCACGTTTACTTTTCATCTATCATGTAATATCAATGAGATAATATCATTTAATCATTATTTTGGCTATGAATTCCACTATTGTGAATGATGCTACATACTACAGAAGTCGTATACCCAACTGTAACACCCCAAACCCGGCCCATGCGTTACGACTGGATCTGACATGTCACATAAGGGAAAACGTATAAAAACCTTGTGATTCGTACTATGTAACACCCCAAACCCTGGTCTATGCGTTAAGACCAGATTTGGTATGTCACACAAAACGAACATACATCTAGTCATTTATTGATTTAAATAAAACAGATCATCAAAACTATTTTGGAATTGAAGTTTATTAAAAACCGAGGTTAATTTAAAATCTATGATTTAAGACATAAGAGTTTATAAATTAAAACTTAGAAATTAATTGGTAAAAATTTTACGAGAAGTTTAAAAGAGTTTAAAAGGAAATTTGAAAACAAGATTCTTAAAAAAATTTACGTAAAAATTTACGAGAATAAAATATTTAAGAAAAACCCTTTTTGCACGAGAAATTAAGAAAACATTTATAAAAATAGAATAGTCCCATTTTAGTATTTAAACATAATTAAAATCCATCCACAAGTAAAAATCCATAAAAATAATACCAGAGGCCTTATTACATCACAAATTTGAAATAGTAATTAAATAAAAATACTTAAGAGTAGTTCAAAGTTCACAAAAACCATCATTCAAGTATGGCCTCCACGAAGTCATCCCCTACCCAAGCCTCCATTAATGATCGTTACTCGAGATGGGTAAAGGAAACGGGGTGAGTTACTTAGAACTCGGTGTGTAACCCACTTACCAAGTCCATGGCTGAAACCATTTAAGCATTTAATTAGGCTTGAGCCCATTTACAAATGTACAATATAACAAGTATAAAATGCATGTGATATGCAATTCCCAACCAAGCCTAAATTTCCATCCGCTACACACCACCCGCACTAACCAAAGACACACTGTGGGGAGCTTTAGTCACCCACCCCGCCAACACACCAACTGGGCATTAAGCCATATATTAAATCGGGCATGAAGCCATCAATGGGCACGAAGCCATTAATCGGCACGAAGCCATTAATCGGGCACGGCCATCTTCTCTTCGTCAATTATCCCAACCCATGCAATCATGTATATAAAATGCATGACAATTCATTCATATGATAATTCCATCATAAAGCCCATAAAAAAATTATTACAAATCTGGCCCATTTCACAATTTGGCCCTTTTCACAATTTGGCCCTTTTCACAATTTGGCCCATTATATCTCATATCATACTTGGCCAATTTTATCAAATAACTCATATGGCCCATTTATCACATGGGGCCCAAAATGTCACTTTTTATCATTTTAGCCCATTAAGGGCGATTCTGAAATTTTCACGATTTTAATACCGATTACAAGCTCTTAACACTAAAGTGTTAATATACCATATTTTCCGATCTCACCAACTTTGCGATTTTTTTTAGACTAATGCTTAATTACGGGAAAGTCATCTAACCCATGAGATAAGTGTGAGATTACACACCTGATTACGGTGAGGACTATACTTTCCCAATCGTCGATACCTAAATACGTATCACGCTTGGTTAGAACACTAATACTTAATATAAATCTATGCTAAAGATAAGCGATCTAGATCTTTACCCTCAGAATCTCGAACAACTACTATTTGGCGGTTCTTCCTGGTTGACGGTTCACAACCCGGTGGAAAATCCCGAATAGCTAATGGCTCCGAACTACGAACAACTTCGAATAATTGATTCTCCCCGGATGAGGGTCCACAACCCGGTGGAAAATCTCGAATTACCGAAATAGCCCTTCATTTGAATCTAGAGGGAATAGCGAATCCGCCCCTCTTTCGAACACTATTCACCACCCTTTTCGACCCTATCTTGCTTGCCTCCATTGACAAAAGAATATTAGTCCAACTAATATTTTTGGAAATTAAGTTTATAGGTTTTAAGGGCGAAATCGGCTTACCACGAAATCTTACGTTCACGGGATGAAAATCGAGCGATAATGTTCCTAAGATAAAATCGATTAGTAACCCATCTTTGACGACATAACGAGTAATATGGAAGTCCTTGATAGAAACCCTTACCTTAACACTTTGAACCGAATCCTAGCGATTCACGATGATTACGAATACTCCGAGTTTCGGCCTTCTCTATATCATTATAAAGACGAGAAAGATTTTCCAAGAAAAAGAGATAGAGGATACTTTCGGTCAAAAGACCCTCCCAAACAAAAGTAGATTCGGCAAAAGAAAAGATGAAAAAAAATAAAGAATCGAAGAGGGTTCTTACCGATTAATCAAAACGAATGCAAAGAAAATGATTGATAAGAAAATATATATGAAGAGGAAGATTCGGCTAAGAAGAAAAATGGAAGAAAATGATACTAGCAATATTCGGCCATGGAGGAAAAGAGAAGGGAGAAAATATGTTTGTAAAAAAAAGCAAAATGGAGAAAGAAAGAAATAGAGGATGAGAGGTTTGTGTTTCGGTTTTCAAAGGTGAAAAATGAGCAAAGAGAGGGATTTGGGACAAGAGAGCATTCGGCAACGGAGAAGAAAAGAAAAAGAGAAAAAATGGCTTGAGAGGTTAGGCAAAATATGACCAAATGATCAAAAAGAAATGACCAAAAGAAGAAAACAAGATGTTCGCTAATGCACAAAATGCATTCGGCTAGGGACAGAAAGATGAAAAGAAAAGTTTTTGTGAAAAGCACAAAATGACCAAAATGAAAGTGACCAAACTTGCTACACATTCTTACCAATACCTCCAACAACATTCGGCCACCCCCCTAGCCCCCAAAACTGTCCAAGTTCATGGACAAAGTTTGGCCATTCCAAACTTTCCAAAACACACCCCTTAAAAAGTGCCTTGTGTTCCCCCTACATACCATAGGCTCATGATTCCTTTCCCTATGTTCAAATCTTGCCTTAAACCATTAGCCACCTTGCCATAAAAATAAAGTCCAACCTACCAAAAATAGAGCTTGGCTGACACATGCTAGAAGAGTGCAAAAATTAAAGTCACAAAATGCATACTATGGGATTCGAACCTCTTCCCTCAAGCAACACTCATGGCGCCAACTCCACTTTACTACTAGCTCATCTTATGCTAACTTTTGTCACTTAATTTCCTTAAACATCAAGGTTACTTGTTCCACTTCAATAAAGTACTCATTACTAAAATTTATTCTAATTTTGAATAAATCCCGAGCCTTCTCAAGACTATATTAAACACACAAATTGAATCATTCACAAGCTAAGCACCAAAATTATGCAACATATCGATACTCAATTTTTAGGATGTTACATACTAAAATAGGTATTATCTGGTTATGGTTAAGAAAACGAGTTTGATTAGAAATACTACTAATTCCGAGAGGTTTAATTGAAGAATCGATATTCAAATTTGTGATATTAAAACTGTGACTTTTGAAAATATTGTTGATAATTTGAAAGATATTCCAAGTTAAATTATTTGTACAAGTGAGTTTATGAAATCCATTTGTTAATCAACTTTGGAAACCGTTATTTATGATTTTAGAAAAATCCCCTTTTTAAACAATTTAAGTGAAATAATAAAAACATCCCAAACATAAAGCAAAATAAAAATAGTCCAGAGGTCTTATTACAACTTTAAAATCCAAAATAGTAAAAGTAACAAGATAAACAGAAAAGGGAATTTACTAAAGTTCGAAACGCCATTTCTAAAGTATGGCCTCCACCGAGTCATCCATAGCCCAAGTCCACATTACTGAGCATTACCTGCAAAGGTTAAGGAAAAGGGGTGAGTTACTAGAACTCGATTGCATAATCCCCTTACCGTCATCCATCGGGCTCCGAATCCATTTAGCAATAACTTGGGCTTAAGCCCATTTACATAACAATATTAAAATGATATGAATGTAACCCAACCCATCCATCCATCACACTCCCGACCAGATCAATCACACTGTGGGGATCAAGTCAACCCACCCCGCCGCCACACCAATTCCCGTGCAAGTTGCCATTTATAATATATTTGTTTATTGTGGCCAAGCCACCAAAATCATAAGTGATATTTTGTGGCAATGCCACCAGCTACACTCGCTTCTTCATACAATTTTTCCCAACCCATGCGATATGTAACATGCAACATACATAATAAAGCATAATATCCACATATATGTACAACAATCATTAATCCAATAATTTATTACGGTGAATCGGCTCATTATAGAACTTTGTAATTCGGTCCACTAAGGCATTCTAGCAATTCGGCCCATAGGGGCATTTTCATAAAAACGGCCCATTGAGGGTATTTTCGTAATTCGACCCATAAGGGCATTTTCGTAATTCTACAAATTAACTCCGATTTTGTCAAATCTTAGTATTAACGATGTTTAAGCAAATCACTCGATTTATACCATAATACCGTTTTTAAGTTCTTAAGCAACATCGATCGATCTTCTAACATGATGATAAATCACAGATTTACGGAATTTCGGTGTGAGATTACACACCTGATTATGGTAAGGACTAAACCTTCTTGATCGTCGACACCTAAATCACCATTACACTTGATTAACCAACAAACGAGATTTTATTAATCCAAAACTAAATCAGACGATCTAATGAATTGCTTGCTCTTAGTATCGTGAACGACCACGATTTGTCTATTCTCACCTGATGATGGTCCACAACCCGGTGGAAAATCCTAAACTGCCGATACCTCCCTTCGTTTGAACTTAGGAGTAGGAATTACAAATCCACTCCTTTTGTCTCCTACTAATGCTTTTCCCTTCAAATCGTTACCACTTGCCTCCATTGAAAAGATCTCGGTTAGAAAGTTCTATGATGAGAGAATGTATTTGTTTTGGAATAGGATTTGGCTTACCACTTATTCCGAAGAAACAATGAGTAGATGAAACGAGCGATATAATCCTTATAATAGCCGATTAGTCACAACCATCATTCCGTTTAGCAAACTAATCAAACAATGAGCGAGATCGAAATAATCCATAAAGAAACTTCTTACCTTAACGTTGATAGATTTGATTTCCACCGTTTGAACTTATGTCTACGGATGAAATAACAAGGATGTAAGATTCAGCTTCCCACTATAATACCGATTCAACCAAGAAGGAAATGTACATCACGCAAGATGGAGAAGAGAGAAGATGTTAAAGATTCGGCTATTGAAGAGAAAGGAAGAAAGAAGGTTCGGCCACAAAGTAGTGTTGATTTAAGAGAAAGGGAGAATGATTGAGGAAATGGTGAAGAAGAAAAGAAGTGATGAACAAAGGAGTATAGAGGTTCGGCTATTACCAAAAAAAAAAATGAACCCAATTGGATTGAGTGTTTTGGCAAAACCAAAAGAAAGGAGAAAAGAACAAAAGGCTAGAGTGTTTCGGCCAAAAGGTTGGAAAAATAATGAGGAAGGAAAAGAAGAGATGGAAGAGAGAAGTGTTCTAGATTTGTTTCGGCTAACAAAAGGAAGATGAGCAACAAGGTGAGTGTTTCGGCATCAAGGGAGAAAAGTGAACAATCTTTGGCTTTAGAGTTTCGGCAAATGAAGGAAAAGAATAGGAAAAGAAGACACCAAAATGCTAAAAAAAATAACCTCTCATGCACCAAAATTTGCCAAATGCCTAAAGAAATTCGGCTCCCGTCTTTACCCTATCAAAACCGTGCATCCTAAGCACCAAAAAGGTCTTGGTTGACCACAAACTCTTTCCAAAATACCTTCCACGAAATTGGCCAACATGTTCGCTCCCTTGCCTTTTTATTTGAATTCTTTCCTTCATTTTCCCTTGTTTTCCTCCTTACCATAATCCTTAGTCATCTTTCCACAAATAAAAAGTCTTTCTTACCTTAATTATGACCATGGCCGACACTTGGAAGAGAAGTACAAAAATTTAATCAAAAATTTTGCACTAGGTGGGATTTGAACCCCTTCCCTCCAAGCTCTCCACTAGACGCCACTACCTCCTTGCCATATGCTCACTTATGCTAGCAAAATACACACTTATTTCCTTAAGCATTGATGCCACTTACCTTCTCTCCTTAAAGTGCTCAAACACAAAAATTTTGCTAAGGCCCAACTTAATCTCGTGCCTTCTAAGGACCCCTAATCATACACAATTAACATTCTTAACTAGCCTATTGCATGATATAATGCAAAGCATAAAATTCTGAATTTCAGGATGTTACACCAACGCACCAGCTTTCGGTTTCTTATCTATTTGAACTCAAGTTTTAACTTACATCAAATTATACGAGTCATGTATACATAGTTCATCATCCACTTAGGATTAAGGTATGTCACACTATGGACATCACAAGTGAATAAATTCATAAATAAATCTAGAATCTGTTCTACTTAGGTCATGTCTGATGTACTGTCAATCTTGTCAGTGACATCTATGTTTCTATCTTCTGGGAGTCATCTGCTCCGATGCTCAAAACAAAGCATCTCCCCAATTGGACTTGATAGATGACATATTAGTCTTTCAATCGGTTTTTTCATTTCCAATTAGACTAATGACATGTTTAGGTTCATCTACTAATATAATTTGTCTTTTTGTATTATGATTTGATCACATAATACCGCTTAGTATTAGTTTAAACATTAGATAATCAGTGAGCCAATAATTTCTTCTATTTTGCTTTGCGTGCAAAAACATTTAGGATAATATACAAAGGGTATTAATATAATTAATGCATATTATTATTAAACAAATTTGTTAAAAAATAAAAGTGTACATAGACGAAAATACTATACTTAGGGAACCAAATCCAGGAAACAGACCTTTCAGATCTCCAAAACAATTTTGTATTCTTGTGTCTGTAAAGCATTCAATAGTTTTGCCAAACTAATTTTTGACAGATCTTTAATACTTTAAATTGAGGAAATATGTGCTTCAAATCTTTTAGGGTTTGTTACCAAAATTTTTTTGAACCAATATAGAATCAGGACATGTAGAGCCAAGTAATCTTAGTTTATTGGTAATACTGAGTAATCTATCAGAATACTCTTTAACTATCTCAGAGTCTTTCATCTTTTGAAGTTCAAATTCTCTTATAAAGTTGAGAATGTATATTCCTTTAATCATTCCTTTCATATTTGTCCTTTAGGAAATGCTAGAACTAAAATGTTGATTTCTTTATCATAATTCAAACAAAGATTTTTGGTGAGACTCCAACAAATAACATAGCTCTAGCCTTGGACTTTCTTGTTTTTTTCTCTTTGTGATACTTTATTTGCAAGATAGTTGGAATTCCAAGGGAGGAACTTCATAGTCCTCCTCAATATCTTTCCAAAGATCATTTTCCTCCCAATGAGCATCTATCCTTATTGTCCAAACATGTTAGCCTTCTCCATTGAAAAATAGTAATGCAAGTGTAGTGAAAAGGGTTTCTAAATCCATAGAAAAAAGAAGTTCCCTCAATTACAGGTTCCTCAAAAAGATGGCTCTGATACCAAATTATTGGAGCTTTTGAAGAAAACTTGTTGTAATTTTAAGAAAAAATAAAGGCAAGAAAAAAATATAAATGATTTCAGATGGAAAGTGTGTAATTCATTGGTCTGAAAAATTATACTTACATAGAAAACAATTTTCAACACCTAGTACCTAATAATAAGCAACTAAAAGATTTTAAAATCGACAAATCTCTTAAAAATCATCAACAATATTGAAAATGGCTAACAAATAGCTAAGTAGTTTTAACTAGTTCACTATAGTAGCTTAGGCAAATTTTCAACATTCTATATTATTTGTAGCCTACTACTTCCCGTGAAGTTGTTCAAAACTTGTTGAAGATTTTCGAGCTTATATTTGCTAAAGGGTCTAGTATCTAAGAAATCAATTTTATGAAGCCAATGTACTCTGGCTTTAACTTGTCCTAAATTGATGTGGGAATTGCTTGCACAATATGCCAGCATCATTGCAACAACCAACGTTTGGTTTTAGGTCATGTCCAGCGTCTAACAAGTGGTGTAAGCCACTAAAAGGTGTTGTGAAAATCAATGTAGATGTGCGACTAAGTCGACAGGTATTGAGGGCTATTCTATAGGGAGATTTAGGTAATCTTATTATTGCTAAAACATGGCTTATACCTAATAATGTAAATATTATTTTCTTAGAAGCTAAAGCTATTTTGTTGGGTATCCAATGGTTAAAAGAGAAGAATGTTTTACGAGCTAAACTGAAGAGTGATTGTCTACTCCTAGCCAGTATAGTATCAAATTTAGGGCATTTGATTACTTTATTTAGCCTCTTTTTTCAAAGTTTGAGTATATTTTACTTAAGCATGAATTGAGGGAGAGTTTAGCTCATGGAGTGCAATATTGCTTTTGGTAATAAGATTATCAAAATATAATATTATTTAGCACATTAATGGGTATGTTACATTACCCTACTTGGTTTATTTGGTTGAAAGTTAAGATTTTATTATTTGGTTGATAGGATGTAAGGTTACCTAAAAGCATGTTTTATTAAAATGTGCTTGTTATGGAATTTTTTTTAACATGTAAAAGTAAAGAAATTGAAACAATTCTAGACATTATTAACATGTGATTTACTTCTTCGTCGATTAATTTTTAATTTTTACAATAAAATTAGCAAAATAGCATATATCTCTCAAAATATTCTTAATTTTTAATTTTCCTAAAAAAAATTATTGTATTTATGAAATTAAAAAAATATAAAAAGTAAAAATATTTTTAATTTAAATGTGAAACTAGACCTATTAAAAGGTGAAGTCTTAGGTAAAGCTTTGTGTAATTGAGCTGCTCAAATAAAAAAAAAAGTATTAATATTAATATAATTGAACCCAACCCATTTTGAAGAAAATTAAATACATAAGTTTTCTCAAAAATAATATATAAATGAGGTTTATTCAATTGAATTAAATTAGTTACTTAATTCATATAGCTTAGAATTGGTTAACTTGTCACAAATTATAGAAAAAGACAACAAAAAAAAAAAGTTGGTGAATAAGTTGTAACATATCAAATTTATAAAAAAACAAAAGAAAATAAAAATGAAAGGATAAAACTGTCATAAATTCAACATTACTTAAGGAAGAGGTGGTAAACACCCTACACTCGATCTAGACGACGAGTTTAGATATAATATGTCACATTGATTACAGAAGTAATCCAAACAAAATGAAATAATCAAATTTACATTCATTGAACATGATTATACCATAAATTCAATGACACCATGCTTCCTTGGTATAAAACATACAATAACTTGATAAAAAGGTTTAAAGTACGACATTCGAGGCCCAAAATATAAAAAAATAGGTGATAAGTTTTGATAAGTTACCTTAATGTATCGATACTTGTACTAGAAATTCAAATAGATAGTTACAGGGGTATATGTTCCGTTACCTAAGAACCAACGTATCGATAGATAGAGCAATGAACCAATACCTTAGACTAAGTACTGATACCTCATACTAGACTAAGTATTGATACCTCATACAAGGTTCCGATACCTCATCTACACAACTTAGAATATTTGTAAAAATGACAATTTAGGCCATATGCATAACCTTCCAAACAGCACTAAAGAAGGTCTAACATGTACCAAAGTCATTTCAACGCATTTAATATATCAAATTAAGTCTAAAACACTAAATTTCATGTCTCCAAAAATAATAGATCAAAATTAAGCTACTTAAATAAAATTTAAGCACAACAACAAAATACTCAATAAGTAAAATTTAAATACAACAAAACATGCAATTTGATTTCAATGCTCAATTTTAAACATAACAACAATACCAATATGCTATAAAAGTTCAAATACACTATGTCCAACACAAAGACAAACATGCAACCATTCCACATTCAAAATCCACTTTAGGGGTCCTATTCATGCCCGAATTTAAACAAAAACTCAAAACACATTACAATTTCGATGACTATAGCCAATGAATCCCTTTCCCAATGCTTTTTTGATCTCCAAGGCAACTTACTTCTTAAGTACATGCGCGAGGAAACACATCAGCGTGCTAAGCATAATATACTCAATGGTGCAACACAACTCCAAAATACCATATGCTATCATTAAATTGCAATACATATTCAAGCATCATTAAATCAAAATTCTTAGCAATATAATATACATGTATAAGCAAAAATAATCATACTCCCAACAATAAATCCAAACAATACATTACATCATAGCATTTCTATCAACTCATCAAGATTTAATTTATCAATCTTCATATTGACATGGCATGATCATGTCCAAAATAACATCACACTATCTTTTAATACAAATTTGTTTCACATTAACATATTTTAGTGCCCAATTAATCGAAAACAGATACACTGATATCTAACCGTTCCCTAACAAAAGTTGCATAAGCACAAATAGTATGTACACAATAACAAATCTTCAATGCATGTTTAACATGACTTAATCCATCTGTTTCTCGAAGTTGTGCAAAGCACCACAAAATCAAATCTCCCAAGCATACAAAGCTAACTTGTATTAAAAGAGCTAAAAAAATCTACCTTATTGCGTGCCAATTATACCCAAGAGATATCCAAATTCGTCTAATGGGTCACTATCATATTAATCATTCTTTAGTATCAAAAATCAAATGCGCAACAATGTATATCTCAAAGTAATTAATAAATTGCCAGTCATGCTACTGGCTCAATGGTAAACTTGTATAAGTTTCAAGTTGATTGGCATTAAGGTCTAAAGTTCGATCCCTATATTTGTAAACCCTTTTTCCCATTGTAAGTATAAAAAATAAGTAACAAACCGCAAGCAACTAACACATACAACCATAATATTTGTGCTTCATCATCAACTCAACAATTTAATGTATAACACAAGATAATCTAAAATTTGAGAACTCCATCTGAAACTAACCAGAAAAAAAGTTGAGAAATGTTTAGTGCTCTTGCAAATGAAAACCAACCGTCCAATTGCTATTAGACTCTTGGTCAGATTACCTTTTAAATCCCCCAAAACATTTAATATGTAACTTTTGCATATTTATGAAATTGCTCCAATACTTTTTTCAATTTTACAATTTAATCCTAATCTCTCTTTCCATTAATTAATTCTAATTAAAACCTAATAATTACTCTAATTAACCTCTAATTCCTAATTCTTAACCTAACCCAACACTAACTCCCAGAAACCATTCAATTTATCTTCCCAGATTTGCTCGGTGCATAATTCCAATTCAAAATCGACTATTTTGATTCTCTAAAAATTTAGGATGTTATAGGTGGCAATGGAATTACCTCCTATATTATCAAATTTTAGTATTGTTGAAAATATAAAATTATTAACTCAAGATAATTTTTGAAATCTAAATAAAAAAATAATTTTAGAATCTTATATCAATACTGAAGATGTAGGATTTCATGAACTCAAACGCTTAGAAGTTGACAACCAACTAGTTATGCTTTGTTAAATGCTATTAATATGTCTACTCGATAGCATCATCCACATATTTATACTGATTATTGGCTATATACTGTTAATTTTATTAATGAATGACGCATGGATGCACTCTTTTCCCACTCAATGTAATGGGCGGTTTTTTAACAAGACATCCTTTTGTTCATAAAAAACATTTATTTAAATTCAAAGATATTAATAAAAATACATAGTAAGAAATTAATAAAAAATACATAAATGGAAAAAGTTATTAATTTGTAACTAAAATAAATTATCATAAAATTATATTTAAATTTTAGGGTAAATTACAACAAGGTTACTAAACTACTAGTAAGTTTACGTTTTGGTCATTCAATTTCAAAAAGTTACAAAATTATTTTTGAACTATTCAAAAAAATTTATTTAAGTCACAAAACTATTCGAAAATTTTTATTTAAGTCACTTTGCTATTAAGTTTCTTTCTAAATAAAAACCCAACTAATGAGCTCTAAGTGATGATTTTGCAATTGATGTGATGGATCAGTACCCATCAACAAGTAGAATATATCTTACATCCAAGTCGATCTAACGATCAATGTTAAAGATCGAAGGAGCTGTTTAAATTTTGGCTTACAGATTCGTGACATTCAAAGATGTTTCATGAAAAAAAAATTGAACCGTAGAAAAAAAAGAAAGGAGAGCTTTCAATTGGTGCAAGTGGTGAAGGTCATGCAACAACGATTTTAACAACTCGATAACTTAAATAAAAACTCCTGAATAATTTAATGACTATTTTGTAATTTTTTTAAAGTTAAATAATCAAAACATAAATTTATTAATAATTTTGTAACTTTGGATGTACTTTACCTTAAATGTTATTAATTCTAAAGTACATTAATATCATTTGAAATTTATTTTTTAATATTTATTAATTTAAATAAAATAAATAATAAATTACTTATTTAAATAATATAACTATTAATTTTATAATTCCAAAGTATATTTTTATCATTTAGCTTTAGTACTTTTATTTTTATCATTTAGCTTTAGTACTTTTAAAGCTCACACACATTGATTTTATACTTAATTTTTAGTTTATTAACAATATACATTAGATATATACATGCAAATATTTTTCAATTACATATTTATATAAAACTATAAATTATTAAATTATTAATTAAGTTCAATAATTTAATTTAATAATTATATTTTATTTTTAATGTAAAAATAAAAATGATTTAAGAAAAAAGTTTTAAAAAATTGATGTGAAATATCGAAATATACCTAAATAGCCGGAACACATCCAACCAATGTTGAAATGCAATGCACACACATAACTTGTAGAAAAGCACAAACATAATATGCGTCACAGGATTCTCAACTATTTTAGTGCAGGACTAATGCTTTGCTTGGTATGAGAATGAAAGTTTTGTTAATCAAGAGTCAAATTTACTTACTTTATATTCACAAATTTCATTCTCAGTTCATACGAAAAAATAGACTAGATCAAAAAAATAATAATAATAAATGTAATAATGTATTTAAGCTTCCGTTGATTTCAGACTGGTGAGATCCATTAACATATATATATATATATATATATATATCACATGCCATGCTTCACTATTATTCTGTTACCTGAACAAAAAAACTGAAAAGCAAAAAGCTTTCCACGAATCAGTTCTTAGAGATACTCCTTAAGATCTTGCTGGTTTCCCAGATCCCAAATTACCACTTTCCCATCCATTCCTGCAATATTCAAATAGCAGAATTATGAGAAAATACGAGTCCAAAAACTCTCAACCGATCCCAAAAGTTTACGGTATCTAAACTGTAAAAGCAGCAAAACCACCCACCTGAGGTGCTGAAGCGCTTTGTCTGGGAACCCTTTTTATTTAGAAGTGCAATACAACTGCAGTTCCAACAAGAGAATGTAGAAATTGATAAGCAGCCAATGAATTCTTTTCTTTAGGAGAAAAACCCTACATCATATTCAATAATAACAAAATAGCAGAGAAGTACTTGATGCAGTTGTCATGAACAGCTCCCTGTATCTTTGAAGGTTCAACCGTATCATTGCTCAATCCGTGCTTTGCTTGACCATATAATTTGCCAAATGCTTCAGAAAACTGAAAAGAAATAACAACTGTATCAAGAACATTGCATTACAAGTGAGTTTCAGAGACCGAGAGAAATGAGATGTATAAACTATAGACACTAGGTTTCTCAATTAGAGAAGTTAAAAAATTTCGCTATGCTGTTTTTAAAATAAATAAAAAAAAGATTCCAGGTGCTACCTATCACTACCTTCATTCTGGAAGCCATAAAAATGTATCAAACTGTGGAATCCAACCATCTCTTCATGCCTTCCCCAACTACTACAACACCACCCAACCTTTATATGTCATACAACTTCAGTCTACTGTAGCCATAGATGTAACCTTTAAAATGGAATATACCTTTTTCCCCATCATTTTTCATAACTTCTATGACACCCCTCCCTTCCTCCCAGGAAATAAATAAATAAAAATGTAAAACTAAAATGATTGGGCTCCAATCCAAGGCTTAAAACCTTTCCCCACATGATTGGGAGGAGGATGTGTCATTAGGGCACAAGGCTAGTAGCACTGAGATTCAACTTTTTTTTTCCAGTGCCAAGAGATGACTGTTTCTGAGAAAATAGGAATGAAAACAGCAATATTGGTGTTTGAGGAATAAGTAAAAGACATAACTGGATACAAAAACTGTGACGGACTTTATGCAGAGGTAAATAATGTTCAAATGATATTATGTCCTCATGTAGACTTCAAGAAATGGTGTCTGGGCTTGCACAAGGGAATGATAAGCCACGGAAACAATATAACTTAGATCCTTTCCATATCTTATAGAAGACAGTTCATTTCAATTCACAATATTGGCGCTAAAGAGTAAAGATACTTGTATTTTCCATACCATGTCAAGCTGAAATATTTTAAGATGAATAAGTTCAATTCAATATTTTAGTGGTAAAGTTTTGAAAGAATTTTCTGGATTCATTCCCTTTAGCTGTACCAAGCATCTAAAGAAAATAACAGAGCAAAGGATTTCTCCAGTCCAATTAGAATCAAGATAATTGATGAGAAATTTTGAGATGAACATCTAAAAGAAAGGCAAAAGGTGCAAAGCCGACTCAGTTAGGTGCCATGCACACTGCGAACACTCAATGTGAGATTTATATACTCACCACTTAATACTCCACCTCGTATGTAGGGCCAACAAAGCTATCAAAAGGCATATGCTTCAAGTTTAGGGATTATGTGCCTATCTTGTGGCTTGGACATCATATTTTAGCAGAACAAGCCTATTATGAAGCCGTCACGAAGTGGAATAGAGTCTGCCCCACCACCAGGGGAAACCAAATAAGGGTCTCTCTGCCTATTAGCAATTTTTTTAAGGATGGATGCCTGTCCTAAAATTTATCATGGTATCAAAACCCAGGATTTTTTGTTTCTTATTGTTCTCATTCTTTGTTGCCCCTAAATTGTTTGACTTGGTAGGCCTGTTCACTTCAGCTGTTAGTATTTGACCATTGAAACTACATGTAAGGGGAAATGTTACATTGTGCTATGCCCTATCAGTTAAGTATTCAATTAGCTATGGCCTTAAGTTAAGGTTGGACCTCTCTCGACCTATAGCTAAGACTGACCAAAGTGCATAATGAGACCTAAAAGTTGATGGTTTTTCACATGCACTTTCTCTAAAACCGAATTCAGGAACATACAAAAACTTAAAAATACTGTGTTTTCTCCACTTGAGTAAGAATTGCTACTGAATGAGAAAGACATGTGACCACAGAGACACCTGGAACATGATCTTTGATGTTATCCTTTCGAAGATATTGTTCAGATCTTACTGACAAACCTATCATTTGAGAACAAGTAGTTCGCTCAGCTCAAACTAAGATTTAACAAAAGTTGAAGCTTTGCATGATTCATTCAAGTGAATAGACAACCTGCTGATCTTATTACCCAACAAGAGCCCTACTGACAAATTATTTCCTTAAACAAACACGCCTGGAAGTGATCTGTGTTCTTAGAGTTATCTGCCCTTGCCCCCTTCCCCCGGTCTCACCTATAACATTCGCACTCATAGAATGAGAATAGCTAAAAGCTATATGATTTACATACCTGAGAACCAGATTTTGGACCTGACAAAGATTCTTTCCTTTCACCTAAGAATCTGATAAAGCTCCTAGAAAACAAGACCAAAAACCTTATTGATGTAACGAAGCAAGTATAGAAAATTACAGTGACAATGAATCTTACATACCATAATCCTGATTTATCTGCTGCAAAAACCATTGGGTTGCAGTCAAATCCCACGCCTATGACCATTTTCTCTGAAACAAATAGGACCTGATGGAAATTTATGTTTAGGCCCAAAATAAAGGGAAACAAAAGCAGTTAACAAGATTGAAAGCTGACCCACATCACGAAGAGGCAAATTACGGAATGCAACATTCTGGGCCAAAGGGGAAGGACCAATATCATCAACGAAGTAAATCATAGAATTATGACCTGTAAATAGATAAATGGTGGGTAAGAAGGAAACTTTTACAAGCAGCTCTAAGACCCAAAAGAAATGTTCCCCTTAAAAGGGAGCTGGGGGAATTGATGAAGTTATATCAAGATTTAAGCTTAACCAACATAGTTTAGAGGTTTCATGCAATGACAGTTGTTCTCCAACCAAAAATTAAATGTAAAGTTGGATTAGTTTCCAAAAAAATTTCTCTCAACTAGAAACTAAACAAAAAATTAACCATGCCAAAATGTGAAATTGGTAGTTTTAAGGGGAAAATAAATTCTCCATGCCACAAACTTTATCTTCGGACATCACACAAACAGAGAAATATTTCTTACCTACATAAGCCAAAGTATTGCCACTTGGTGACCACTTCACCCCAAATGTCCATGAAGATGACAGATCAAGCTGAACTATTTGCTGTTCCAACAGCAAGTGCCATAAAATGAAAAGAAAATGTTAGCTCTTCTTTGCACTGACAAAAGGTTAATGAAACTGCAGAACCTTGATTTCACCTAAATAAATGATGGAATAAATAAGAATTTAAGCAAGTCATTAAGCCAAGATAAAGTAGTCAGTGTAATATTCATGGGTCCCATCTGAGGCATAAATAAATTGGGTCATTAATTGATTCAACTCCGTATTTAAAGATACTCAGATACATAAATAACAACAATTCAGCATTCTTTCTTTTAGGCTAAATGTTTGGACCAATTGAATCAACAAAATATAGAAGTTATCCTTCCATGCTACTACTTTTGATGCAAAGGAATATATTGAGAATTAACTTCACGATTCCAACATGTTCTGCTAGTTTTAATAAAATCTGAACTATGATTTTTAAAACAAGAGGCACCAAAGGATGTGACAATGTGCAGCTGTATAGCTTAATTTAAGATTATATGTCACTACTAATGAAACTTTTGACATCAGACAGATTTACCAAGATTCACTTCGTTACTGGATGAATATTTTGCGATATGTTTTCATTATTTACAATGTTTATCAAAAATATCATTCCATAGGCAAGGACATTACCCTCTACAGGAAAAAAAATTATATGGCTGTACTGGCATAATGTTTCCTTTCTAATTGGAATTGCAATTTAACATTGTGAACCATAAAAGAAGGTTTGCTTGCCAAGGAAATTACCTTGTCATTCTGGAAACTAATATGTTGTAGAACGAAAATAAATAATAATAATAATAATAAAATTCAGATCATTCACCATTCAGGATTCAGCTATCCAGTTTCAATTTCTTTACATTGATGTCCATTAGAAAAAAGAACAGATTGCACATTGATTGGGCCTCCTAATCACTAGAGGTTCATATGACTAAAGATTTTCCCTTTCGGCAGTTAATTGCACATATTGCAACTTGGTGCATCTCTACTAACAGTATAACATGGAAAGACGCAAAATTGTAGCCTAATGCCCATATTCATCTTTCAAAATTTTAGTATGTTGAATTATTGGTAGAGTACAGTAAACATGGAAATACATGGATTAACAAACAAAAGTTGCAGCACCATCTTTTCCTGCATATCAAATGCACCCATTAAATATTTACTGCTAAAGAGGGTGGCACGTATGGTACCTCTCCAAACTTTGGATCTGAAGAAGAGCCTGTTTTTGATTCCCTGGGTAGTTTAAAAAGGAAACATGATACTAATGTGCTCAAACAGTAATGGGAGTCTCCAGGCAACGATATTTAACATACCTTGTATCAACACCTTTGATAAATGTAGAAAATACTCGGCATTTTCCATCTGTGGATGTTGTAGCAAGTAGAATCTGTAGCAAAAAGAAAGTCAAAATAGACAATAAGACTTGTGACACACGGGTTCTTTTCCAAAATTTAGATTATATACTAGTTAATGAAACAGAATATAAGAGATGAATTCAAAAGCATCTAAAACAGATTTTCCAAATGGCATAGGTATGACGCTATGATATTCCGCAGATGCAGACAAACATAACTCTTAAACTATGATATTCTGTGGGTGAACAGACTCAATTCTTAACATGTAATTTGACCACAAAAAAACTAGGTATTAGATGATAAGCATCCAGATCATCCAACCGCAGTTTATTGAACTTCAATGGCTTTATTATTCCTATCAAATGAGATATCCAACCAGCACAATAGTTTCTCCTTTAATCAAGTATTAAAATTCAACTTTTTTCTACTACATTCATAAAAAGAGTGTTGACAGTTAGCATAGAAATACAGAAATGTCAAACACCACAACTCTCACATCAACTCATTAATACCCCTTCCCCCACTGTTTGCCGCATCATAATTCATCTTCAGCCTCACCATGAGAAAGTAAGTGATTTTACGGAGAAGCATTCATCCAATAAAAGCTTTATTCAGTATGACATTTAATCTACTTTGCCTGAATAAGCCTACTTAAAATCAACTAACTTAAGGCATTCTCAATACAATAATGCATTTTGCAAATTTCATTTACATTTTACTTTCTAGGATTGATTGACATATTTGTTTTCATGCTCCCTTATAAATTGTAGTGTTTTTGCCACTGGTACAAAATTAAAAAAAGTAGGTGCTTTTGTCAATTGCAGCCAATCTTGACTGGCCTCTACAATAATTGGATGTGAAGAATGCATTTCTTAATGGAGACTTGAAAGAAGTTTACATGGATCCACCAACAGGCTTTTAAAAGAAGTTGGATCGAAAGCCTGAAAACTAAAGAAATCTCTATATGGTTAAAAGAGTCACCAAGAGCTTGGTTCGGAAGGTTCACTCAGTTTGTAAAATCCATGGATACACATTCAAGGATAGACTGATCAGACTATGTCCACAAAGTATTTAGCCAATGAGAAGACGGTTATTCTCATAGTATATGTGGACAATATTATTTCGACTGGCAATGACACAGCTGAAATAGAACAGTTAAAAAAATGTGTCCTGCATCCAATTTTTGAGATTAAAGGCTTAGGGTTATTGAAATATTAGCTTGGAAAGGAGGTAGCTCAATCAAAGAAGAAATTGCAGTTTCACAAAGAAATATATTATTGACCTACTTAACAGTAAACAGGAATGAATAGTTGTCACCCAGTACAGACACCAATTGATCCAATCAGAAGCCTGAGAAAGCAAAGTTGATCCAGTCGATACATCACGGTACCAAAAGCAAGTTGGAAAACTAGTTTACTAGTTACATGCGACCTGATATTGCATTCATTTTAAGTCTTGTAAGCCAGTTCATGCATCCTCCACGTGACGAATTGTTGAAATATGTATATATTTTAAATTTATTTAGGTAGATAAATCTTATTTAGGTAGATAAGTTTTATTCATATTTTAGGAATATTTTATTTTATCTTTTAGTAGTTTATTAGAATAAGGGAATTATTTTCCTAAATAGGATTAGGACTCTTTTCTCTATTTAAGTTCAGTTCTTTAGTTAATAAAAAATAGAACAGTTTTATTAAAAGCTCTTTGAAAACTTTCATGGCATCTGAGCTAGGTTAAATCTCTAATAACATCATGATTAAAACAGCCTTCACTGGAGATAAGAGATCCAGCAATCAAAGAGAGGAAGAAAGTTCTACTGTTGAAACAACTACCGAGAGTACAATGACTCAAGGGACAGAGGCGTCTCACCTTTCTTTTCAGCTGACATCTCATAAGCTGAATGACAAGAATTATCTGGAATGGTCGCAATCCATAAAATTAGCAATTGATGGGTGCGGCAAGCTAGGTCATTTAACCGGAGAAGTCAAGCAACCACAGGCGGGCGATCCAAAGATGAGCAAGTGGAGGTCAGAAAATTCTATGATAATTGCGTGGCTTATTAATTCCATGAAAGCATCCATAGGTAAACCTTTTCTTTTTCTCCCAACTGCTAAAGATGTTTGGGACGCTGTGAAAGACACCTACTCAGATTTAGAAAACGCTTCACAGATCTTTGAGTTAAAAATAAAACTTTGGAAAGCTAGACAAGGGGGGAAAAGGAAGTTACTTTTTATTATAACGAGATGATGTCTCTTTGGCAAGAACTGGATCAGTGTTATAATGATGAATGGGAGTGTCCCGGAAATGGTGTAAAAGCTATGAAAAAAGAAGAGAATGAACGAGCTTATTTGTTTCTGGCTGGTTTAAATAAAGAATTTGATGAAGTAAGATCTCGGATCTTAGGGAAAAAACCGCTTCCAAAACTTCGTGAGATTTTTTCTGAGATTAGAAGAGATGAGACAAGGAGAAAAGTAATGTTAAGGCCAGGGTTTAAAGCTAATGATGATAATTCTGCTCTTGTAACTATTAAAAATAATGATGATAGTGAAAAAAAGAAAAAAACCTTGGTGCAATCACTGCAAAAAATATTGGCACACTTGAGAAACGTGTTGGAAGCTCGATGGGAAACCAACGAATGGAAGAAAAAAGAGTGGCAATGGTCGTGGTTCATAATCAGGGGATAGCAGAGCTTTCCAAACAACTAATGAAAATTATGAGGGTCAAAGTTCTCTGGAAGGGTCTCCATTCACTAAGGAACAATTAGAGCATTTACACAAACTTTTTCAATCACTACAATTTTGGATGAATTCTTCTATTCCTAACTCATCCAATAATCCTTCTTCCTCTTTTGCCGAATCAGGTACTGATTTTTCTGTTTTTTTCAGTGTCAAACATTGTAAAACAAACACGTGGATCGTTGATTCTGGAGCTAGTGATCACATGACTAGTAGTCATTTTCTTTTTTCAACTTACACACCTTGTGCAGGAAACAAAAAGATCAAAGTAGCAGATGGGTTGTTCTCGGCAATAGCCGAGAAAGGCACTGTTAAAATTTCGTCTTCCTTGGTTTTACATGATGTTTTACATGTGCCAAATCTAGCTTGTAATCTCATATCGGTCAGTAAATTATCCCAGTCATCGAATTGTCATGTTATATTTGACTCTATGTGTAAATTTCAGGACATGGTCCCGGGGAGAATGATTGGCAATGCTAAAGAATTTGGTGGAATTTACTTTCTTGACGACGACCATCTAAGTCAACCAACAACTACTTTATGTTTAAATTCTGTTTCTAATTTTGATAAGGTTATGATTTGGCATTATAGGCTTGGACATCCTAATTTTTACTATTTAAGATATTTGTTACTTAATCTATTTAAAAATAAAAGTCCTTCATATCATTGTAAATTTTGTGAATTGGCTAAACATCATCGGTCATTCTTTCCACCTCAAAAATATAAAGCCTCCAAACCTTTTTCGTTAATTCATAGTGATGTTCGGGAACCTTCAAGAGTCTCAACTTTTTCAGGAAAACGTTGGTTTGTCACATTTATTGATTATCATACTCTTATTTGTTGGGTGTTTTTGTTAAAAGATAAGTTTGAAGTTAAAAATGTGTTTCAGTCTTTTTATGCTATGGCGAAAACACAATTTGGTGTGAAAATGGAAGTATTTCGGAGTGACAATGGTGGGGAATTTTTTAGTGACCAATTAGGTGTTTTCTTAACCAAACATGGAATAGTCCACCAAAGTTCTTGTACAAATACACAACAAAATGGGATTGGAGAAAGAAAAAATCGACATCTTTTGGAAGTAACTAGAGCCTTGATGTTCACTAGTCAGGTACCACGTTATCTTTGGGGCGAAGCCTTGTTAACAGCTACATATCTTATTAATAGAATGCTCAGTAAAACTCTAAACTATAGAACTCCTTTTCGTCTCTTTAAAGATTACCTTCCTAACTCTAAATTGATCACATATTTATCCCTCCGAGTTTTTGGGTGCAGTGTTTTTGTTCATCTTCACAACGAAGGTAAACTAGATCCTAGAGCAAAAAAATGTGTCTTTGTTGGCTATGCTTCTAATAAAAAGGGTTACAAATGTTACGATCCAATTGATAGGAAGATTATTGTTACAATGGATGTCACATTTGTTGAAACGCAATCTTATTTTGATTCTAATCTTCAGGGAGGGAATTATAGTAAGGAAGAATCTATAATTGATCAAGAAAAGACTAGGAATATACAACATAGGGATTCTAATAATGGGGAAGGCAAATTTATAATTAACACAGAAATTAATGATGTTAATGTTGTTAATAAAAAGGAGTATGAAGGTGTAGAGTCTGATCATGAAAATAAAGAACAAACAAAGGAGTTAGTTGTTTACTCAAGAAGAAATCGAAATCAAGAAAGTGGAATCCACCAGATTCATCACCAAGAATCCGACCCGCAAGATCTTTTCAAAAGTCCAAGTAAAGCTCATAATCCAACCAATGAATTTTCTGATTTAGATATTTCAATTGCTAAAAGAAAAGGTGTAAGAAATATTGTCAAATATCACATGTCTAACTTTGTATCCTATAAAGCCTTGTCTTCGACATTCTCAGCCTTTGTTTCGTGTCTCGGTACTGTGAAAATACCCAAAAATGTGAAAAATGCTTTATAGGTTTCTAAGTGGAAGGAGGCTATTTTAGAAGAGATGCGCACTCTTGAAAAAACAGGTACATGAAAAACAATGGAATTACCTGTAGGGAAAAAAACAGTGAGCTGTAAATGGGTGTTCACAACCAAATTCAAACTAGATGAATCTTTAGATAGATACAAAGCTCGGTTGGTGGCTAAAGGGTACACTCAAACATAAGGGATAGATTATCTTGAAACATTTGCTCCAGTAGCCAAATTAAATTCCGTTAGAGTTCTTTTATCAATTGCTGTTAATCTTGATTGGTCTTTACAGCAGCTAGATGTGAAGAATGCTTTTCTAAATGGTAAACTTGAAGAAGAAATTTACATGGATCCTCCTCCAGGTTTTGAAGAAAAATTTGGAACTCGAGTATGTAAACTCAATAAATGTTTGTATGGTCTAAAACAGTCTCCTCGAGCTTGGTTTAAACGGTTCACTCAAGTTGTTAAAGAAATAGGTTACTCACAAGGGCAAGCTGATCACACAATGTTCTACCGACATTCACAAAAAGGTAGAATAGCAGTTATTATAGTTTATGTCGATGATATTATTCTTATAGGAGATGATGTGGATGAAATAAGGCGTCTCAAGGAGGATCTAGCATTGGAGTTTGAGATTAAAGACTTGGGTCCTTTGAAATACTTTCTTGGAATGGAAGTTGCTCGTTCAAAGAAGGGTCTTGTGGTCTCTCAGAAAAAATATGTGATTGATCTTTTAAAAAAGGTTGGGATGAGTGGTTGCCGCCCAGCTGACACACCAATTGATCCAAATGTAAATTCGGAAATAAAGAAGGTTGATTAGTTGATAAAGGGCAGTACCAAAAATTAGTTGGTAAGTTAATTTACTTATCACATACAAGGCCAGACATAGCTTTTGCAGTGAGTTTAGTGAGTCAATTTATGCACTCCCCAATGGAGGAACATTAAGAAGCAGTGTTTCGGATTCTAAGATACTTGAAGAGTTCACCTGGAAATGGCTTATTCTTCAAGAAATCCGAACAAAGAAGAATTGAAGCTTATAAAGATGCAGATTGGGCAAGCTCAATAACAGATAGAAGATCTACATCAGGATACTGTACATTTGTTTGGGGAAACCTTGTGACTTGGCGAAGCAAAAAACAAAGTGTTGTAGCAAGAAGTAGTGCAGAGGCTGAGTTTAGATCAATGGCTCAACGAATTTGTGAAATGATGTGGTTAAAAAGAATTATGGAAGAGCTGAGGAAACCAATAACTTCACCAATGAAGTTGTATTGTGATAGTAAAGCTGCCATTAGTATTGCTCACAACCCAGCCCAGCATGACAGAACTAAACATGTTGAGATTGATAGACACTTTAGCAAGGAGAAGATTGAAAAAGGCCAAGTGTACATGCCGTTTGTTCCTTCAAACAACAGATTGCTGACATACTTACCAAAGGGCTCTCTAAGACAAGCTTTGATTTTCTTGTAAGCAAGTTGGGCATGATTGATATATATGTACCAACTTGAGAGAGGCTGCTGAAATACGTATATATTTTAAATTTATTTAGGTAGATAAATCTTATTTAGGTAGATAAGTTTTATTCATATTCTAGGAATATTTTATTTTATCTTTTAGTAGTTTATTAGAACAAGGGAATTATTTTCCTAATTAGGATTAGGACTCTTTTCTCTATTTAAGTTCAGTTCTTTAGTTAATAAAAAATAGAACAGTTTTATTAAAAGCTATCTTGAAAACTTTCAAGAATATCTCGAAGCGGTGTATCGAATTCTATGGTATTCAAACAGCTCTCCAAAAAAAAGGCCTATTTTTCAAAAAGAATGAATAATGGAACAAACGCAGATTGGCCAGACTTAGTCACCGATAGAAAATCAACATCAAAGTTATTGTACTTTTGTGTGGGGGCACTCAGTAACGTGGAGAAGCCAAAGAAAAAAAACAATGGTTGCTCAAAATAGTGTAGAAGCATGATACATATCAATGGCTCATGGAGTTTGCAAGATGATGTGGCCGAAACAAGTTATGGAAGAACTAAAAAGATCTATGACCATGCCTATCAAGTTGTACTATGAGAACAAGTCTATAACCATGCCTATCAAGTTGTACTGTGAGAACAAGGCAACCATTAGTATTGCACACAATCCAATTCAACATGACAAAACCAAACATATTGAAATTGAAAGGCATTTTACAAAGGCAAAGATTGAAGCTAGAGCTATTTGCATGCCATTTGTTCCAACATTGCAACAAATAGTTGATATTCTTATAAAAAGACTATTCAGACCTAACAATGAGCTTCTCATGAGCAAAGTTCGATACAATAGACAACTACGCACCAACTTGAGGGGGAATGTTGGACAGTTAAGGTTTTTTTTTTTAGATTATATTTTATTTTTGAGATCCATTGACATTCGTTGTCATGCTCCCCTATAAATTGTATTGTTTGTTCATCAATCATATAATAAGAAGAAGATTTTAGTTTATTCTTCAAAACTTCTTATCTTTTAATCTCCCATTTCCTTATTACTTTACATTTTATCACTCCTTTTCTTGATCCTCTTTCTCTCTCCATCTTACAAAAATGCTTCCTCTACTACTTCCTCTCGTGCTTCCTCTCGCAATGCCTTTTTAAGCTCGACAATATCAAAAGGGGGTAAATTGAGATTTAAAAAATCTAAAAAAAAAAAAAATTGATACAAGTGATTCAAAGACGTTCAGCCTCAATTGCCGCCCTCTACCTTAGCTCCCCTTGCTAAGAATTTTCCCAATCCACCAACTTGAATTGCTACCTTCTAAAATAAGGTATAACACAATCTATCTTTTGAAGGTAAGATTGCACCACTTAATCCCAAGTAATCTTACAAAAAAAAAAGTAAGAAAGTAGCAAACAATGAATAACCTCTCAAATGTATGGGTTTGCAAATTAAATCTCTCTCAAATACAAATAAACACTTTGAATAAAGGTAATAAATTCAACCCAATTGGATAGATGAAGAATATAACAGTTCTAGTTCAAGCATGGGTAAATGACATGTATTTGCATATTTAAGGTAAAGTCAATATGTACATATGCATTTCTATTTCTCCCCCCTTTTTAATATGTCAAAAAGAATGAAAGCATTTTAGAAGCATAAATATACCAAAGAGTTATAGCAGAAGCAATCAAAGCTCAAAGAGGGAGAAAAGATCGCAAATCAAATGAAGATACCAAAGATTTCATTCTTGTTCTTCATCTATCCAATTGGGTTGAGTTTATTATCTTTATTCAAAATGTTTATTTGTATTTGAGAGAGGTTTAATTTGCAAACCCATACCTTTGAGAGATTATTCATTTTTTGCTACTTTCTTACTTTCTTTCAGGAGATTACTTAGACTTATAGAGAGACTATAAAGATTACACATTGTCCTTGAAAGGTAGCAATTCAAGTTAGTGGATTGAAAAATCCTTAGCAAGAGAATCTAAGATAGAGGATGTAAGTAATTGAAGCTGAACCTTTATAAATCACTTTTGCCAATTTATGTTTTTGTTATTTGAGATTTGAGATTTGAGATTTCGAAATACCAATTCACACCCTCTTTGTATCATCGAGCTTACAATTTTTTTTTTTTTTTTTTTTTTTTTTTTTTTTTTTTTTTATGCGGTCAATTTGTGCATCAGTAATTTGGTGCTTACATGAAAGAGCTGAAGTTTGAATGATCAGCACCACATTAGCAGCGAAATTGCATACACAACTCTTTTCATGTCACATTGACACAAGTATGCAGCCCTAGAATGTTTAGCACATGTAATACAATAAAAGACAAGAACACAGCATTTTCAGCTAAAACCTGCCAATGATAAATATGGCAAATGAAAATTTAAAAATAAGTACATCTGAGCATACATGGGTGCATCACACGCATGTTTGTTTACATATATCCATTTCTTTAACTACGCATTGAAATTACTGACTTTTAGGTATACAATCCTCTAAACTTTTCTTAGAAATATGGTTATTAAGTATGGTAAAAAGTTTCAGGTGTTTAGAAAAAGGAAGAAAATAAAGAAGACTAATAAGGAGAAAAGGAGTAAGAGAGAGTAGAGTTAAGAAACAAAGAGGCACCCAAGAACTAGTTGATCATGTCAATAGATTGGCAAGTCAGAGATATACATTTGTTGATCACTTAGAGAATTAATCAAGCTTCAAAGCCCATACACTCATTTGAGGTCCAACTTCATTAGATGTTCCTTAACATTAAGTGTTTAAACCTAGTACATGCCGTATACTTACAATTGGGTGTTGCAACATGACAACAAGATAAAGGAGCTCAAACTCTAGACCCATGAAGGTGAACCTGTCTTGTTGATCTTCAAGGTATTCCCCGCCTAAGCCCTCTTTGATAAAAAGTTGTAGGAATGATAAGGATTCAAATGTAGACTCTTAGGTTGGGAGACATCAAAATGCACTTGGAAACATACAGGTATGCTTTTTATAGACTAGATGTTTGCAAATTTAGGCCATTGAATGAATGTGGATCCCAAGTTAGGGAAGGTATCATTAGGCCAAGGTTTCTCTTGGAACAGGAGAAAAATCCTTCCATTAAAGAAGACTAAAATTAGGATCAATTAATCGAAGCATGGTGATAAGCCTTCATAAGGCTGGCAATGATCACTGCTGGCATCTTCTTTGGCATCCTATCACTGAACAGGAGCTCAAGGAACATGATTTCAAGAAGGATAAATCTATCTTCATACACTATGCAATCACATGCTAATCATGCTTCACCTATTAAGGTAGTTGTTATAAAAGTAATAAAAGGAACAAGAAATGTGCAAAGTGAAGACAAGGACGATTGTTTAGGAGTTCAATTACATGAAGAAACAGTAAGATGATGCAAATTTTTCCAGGAAAAAGAAATGAACAAAGTGGTTTGGTGAAGAAAATAATCAAGGAGCAAGTATGGATGACAAAGTCTTGTGAGAGAAAAATTGATCTTACTGTTTATAATAATGATTTGACAAGTAGATGGCTTTAACAAATAATCTAAGACTTCAATCTCATCAAAAGAAAAATGCAATCAGCAATAACTGGATTGCGGGTTTCAAGCTGGGAGAAAAGGAGCAATAACTGCTAACACAAAGTGGTAGAAGCATTTTCTTACTCTCTTCTTCTTTGTGTTTCCCCTAAATGTCAATTCATTTAATATTCCTTTTATATCTTTTCTTAGAAATTAAGGAAAGCAGAATCTGATCCTTTTTCTTGTGACTCCGTTAGAAGATATACCTAAATGCCCAAAATGATAGGTTGAGACATATTGGCTCATCTATGTTACTCCAATCACTTGTTTAAAAATATACTCTAGCATGTCCATGTTTTGACTTAAAAGGTTTCCCCAAAAAATGTTGACTCCCTCCCATCTGTAGCTAAAGTCTAATGTAAAGTGTCCTACTTAGATTCTTTTTAAAAATGGAAACAAAAAAACACACACACATATACATAATTAAACCAAGATTTATTAACCTGCTAGAAAGAGATGGTTTTGGGATGGTTTTTTTCAAACCATTAAACATTAAGCTAATGTGCTTATGTCAAACATCTTTAGTTTTTGTCTTACATTCTTTGTCCCTCAATTCATTCTTCTGACTGTAATGGCAAGGGAGTCAAACAAGACCCTAAAATACATGAAAATGGATGAACTCTACCACAAAATAATTTTCCACATCATAGAATAAAATTGAATAGAAACCCACCATATAAGTACAATAAGAATTGAAAAAGAACACTTTTCCAAAATGCAGTAAAGTCAGAAAAACGCACATTATTAGGATGCCAAGCAACACTTGTGACAGAGGAATCATGTTTTTTCCTGATAACTTTGCTTACCCACCTGGAAACAGCAAACCAGACAAGCATATAGCATCAATCATGGATAGAAAAAGAAATCAGTAGGACCTCAATGTTTGAAATTCACCCACAGTTGGAAACAATGTATGTATGTACAAAAATATATATATACAAACTAAGTTCGACAATATTAAGAGAGAGGAAAGGTGAGAACTGATATGTAGCAACATATTACCAGTTATTCTCTTGCTCATAATAGCATACGCACACAGTTTTAGCACCACTTCCAACAGCAAACTTGTTTTCTGGGAGTTAAAGGAGAGGAAGAAATGAATTGGTTAGAACTTTGTCAAATTGCTTGAATAAAGGATCTATAATGACCTGCAGTTTTCCTGAAACAGACTTCAACGGTCATAAGAACGAGATGTAACAATTATCAAAATAATAGCAAAAAAAAAAAGGTGCTACTGACTTCTTAAGGAACCTTTTCTTATCAAATAATCCAACTGCTATTCTGAAGTCCTACTCCACAACACAATTTATATTCTCATAGGTCAGATGCCTATCTATTTTATAAGCTTAAGCAAAATCAACAGTGAATAAGCTGCTAGGACAATGAACCCTGAAGTAATGTGTCAAATTGTAAAAGAGTGGTCCTACGCTTTGTTCTTAATGACTTGGGGGAGGGGGGAACTAATTAAGTAGATCCAAGAAAGTGCCAATCTGAGTAAAAACCTAATTTATTGTACAGTACAAAGAAGTGAAGAATGAATAATAGTGCAAGGTCAAATTATGTTTATGTACCTTTGGGGCTCCACTGAACACAAAGTGCAGCACGATTGAGCCTAAGAATAACAAGAGTTGGTACCCACTCTGGTCCTTCTCGGTTCCAAACATATCTTCAAATGGGATCACAAATTTCAGGAGACAAAGAACACAATAACAGTGCCATAGAGAAATGAAAACAAGAAAATCGAAAGAAGTCAAACACGAAGCTCATGTTAGGCACTGTTTGCTTGTGTTTGTCAGGCACAGGGAAAAAGAAAGGAGGAGATCCAAATTACGGAACTTTCATTTGTACATATATATATAAATAAAAAGAAAATTACTCACGAATTCCGATCATGAGATACAGAAACAATTCTGTTTGACTTTCCACTCCAGTCTATCCCAGAAACAATTTGATCATGCTGTGAAAATTTGACATAAAAAAAATCATATTGATAAAAAATAAAACATAAAACAAACAAAACTTAACAAAGAAATGCATCAACATCATTCAATGTAGTCACTTCAACACCTGGATAAATTTTCATTTTATAAGAAGAAAAATAAGTAACTAAACATGATGCTAGGATAGAATTTCCTTCCAAAAGAACAAGAAGACTAAACAGCCTTGTTGTCTTCAACACGAAAAGAGTGGATTATTTAGACTGTGGAGGTCCTCATGTTTTAGTATTGTGCTCAAAATCCGTAGTTTAAAGTGCTTCCATTATAACTTGGTCTATCTCACCTTTTAACTTGTTCTAAGGCATATCCAACAATTCTAGCATGGGCACATTTAAAGAATCAAAAGTATTATTAAATATCAGTACAATTTATTTCCAATCAATTGCAGTCCGGACAAGACTTTGCAATGAGTTTGGGAATCTTGGAATCTCATCATGGGCTTTTTTTTTCTTGAACTAATCTCATCATAGGCTGCTACTCTTTGTTCTCGCCTTTTAAATTTTAGCTTTCTCACAACTACTGTAATCCCTATCACACAATTCAGAACCTAATCTAATAAATCTCCTGGTTGCTTTAGAATTCCCAACTTTGGTTTATATGCACAGAGCTTTCCGGTTCAGTTAAAGGCAAAAGTGGTAAAAAGGCAGACTGATATCATACCATAGGTTGAAACCCAAAAATTCATCAGACCTCCATGCTGTGGCAGTGCTTCCATTTACTTACTAAGAAAGGCTAAGATTTCAGACAAGAACCCAACATGTCATCTCATATTTTCCTTTTCAAGAAACATTTTTATTCTTAGTTAAAGAGAGGCTTCAACCAAGGTTCTAGACTTCTAGTCATATCCAATTTGCAAATTGATGTGTTCCAAAAGTACCACATAACATGACTCCAAAATGAAACTTCAAATAACTGTTGGAGATGAGTTAAGACATACAACATAGATAATTGGACTAAATCATAACTTGGTGGTTTATAGGGGAAATTTTTTGATAAAGTACCTTCTGAAGAACATGAACTTTCTCCCACTTGTCATTCACCAATTTATAAATGTGAACCTCATTATTATTTGGGCAAAATGCTACCACTGCAGGCAAGAGAAAGTGAATTAAATATGTAGAAAACACAGAAAACAATATCTCATGCAATTTAAAATAAAAAGAACCATATCATTAGTTCTAAAATTCTCAAAACAAAAAAAAAAAAAAATTAGTTCTAAAAACACGCATCATTTTAATTAAACATGTATCATTAGTTCTATCCAGCATATCACCAAAAAATGGATCAATTTAGAATGAGAAAGTAACGTAAAGAAAGAGTAAATTGACCATTAATTTCATTTTCCTCTTCAATTTTACATTTCTAAGACAAATATCACATCACAATAACATTTAACTCAAATATATACATTATTTTATTTCCTACATTTTCACAGCAACCAACCGAAACATAAAGATGAAGAGAGGAAATGGAATTTCGACAGAAACAAATTAAAAGAATGAATGAAGTTACTGGAGTGATCGGGACTCCAAGCATGGCAAGTGATGCACTGAGCGAACTGGTGAACGGCGACGGCCGCCATTTTTAAGCTGATGAATTTGATATATTGAGCTCCGAATGAGATGGAGAGAGATCTCTGGAGAAGAGAAAGAACTGTGAAGCGATCTCAGCTTCGGTTTAAAGTCTCTGTTAACAAACGGAAAGCCTGAAAGACTAGACTAGATACCAAATACCAATAGAGGTGCGATTGGACAAGTTCTCACCCGTCGACTTTGGGGATTTTTAGATTATTTTTTTTCTTTTCAGCAGGTTGAACTATGGGTTAAACATTCATTTAGCCCTCATAGTTTCCACTTCTCGTTTTTTTTCTACATTACCTCATTTCATTTTTGGATAAACTACACAATTGGTCACCTAACTTTCACAAATTTTCATTTTAGGCACCGAAATTAAAAAGTTTGCAATATGGGCATTGCCATTACATATTTTTTATCATTGTAGTCACTTTCATTACATACTTTTATCATTTTAGCCACTTGCCATTAATTTACCATTGCATACACTCATTTTAATCACTCAACTTTAGTAAGTTTTCATTTTAATCACTTATTTTCTTTTTAAAATTATTTTTTTCAAAGAAAATATTTAGGCTTTACAAGAAATTAAGTTATTCCGCTGTGAGATGAAACCCAAGGTTTTCACTAGTAACTTAATTCCATGTAAAAACTCATATTTTTCCTATAAAGATTTAAGTAATTCCTTGTAAACCCCCAAGTTTTTCCTTTACTGAAAAAATTTAAAATTAATTTCAAAAAAAATAAAGGAAATTAAAAGATAAAATGTAATTTCCTACAAATAACAAAATAATTTCCTATAAAACCTTGGTTTTCCCTTTTACTAGAAAAAAATTCTTAAAAGGGAAAAATAAAATGGAAATGAAAAGATAAATTGGTTTTCTTGTAAAAACTAAGTTTATCCTATAAAAACCAAGGTAATTCCCTATAAACCCCATATTTTCCCTTCCTTCTCACTAAGAAAAAAATTGAAATTATTTCTAAAAAGGAAAAAAAACCAAAGAAAATTAAAAATATAAAAATGATTTTTCTAACCCAAATTTTCCCCTATAAAAACCAGGTCTTTCCCCTTTCTAGCAAAACTAAAATTGATTCTTAAAACTGAGAAGATAAATAAAATTAAAAAGATAAAATGAGTGACCAAGATGAAAACGTACTAAAGTTGGGTGATTAAAATGATAAAAGTATGTAACGACAGTGACTAAAATGATAGTTGTATGTGACGATAGTGCCCATATTACAAACTTTTTATTTTCGATACCTAAATTGAAAATTTATGAAAGCTGGGTGATTGATAAGGGATAATTATGTATATACAATGAATGCCCTTTCATGCTTGTTTTAGCTTACTTTTGAGTGAAATTGAATCGTTTTAGGGTCAAATCATGTTTTAGGTCATTAATGGATATGTTTGTGTTTTGTGTCACTTTTAGCATTTTGATGTTATTTTAGAGTTTTGGTAATATACGATGCATAAAGTGTGTTTTTGATAATGTGTTGATGCGTGGAAGACTAAGGACATAGAGGTTTGAAGGCTTGACAAACAGAAAGTTACGCCCCAGCATTGAGTTGCTTGACATCGCGATGTGGGGGACTAAGATGGCATAAGGTGACCAAGGTTGAGGTAGTGACGTTAAAAGATTGGAAGTCGCAACCACGCTAACCGTTTGGATTTGAAGAACCAAATGTCCCATGCAACGCCACAACATTAGGAAGCCAAAGGCACAATGTTGATTGATCAAGCTATAGGGATAGTGCCAAACAATGAGTGACACTGCAACGTGAAATGCTAAAGTCGAGGTGTCGTTTCCTAAAGTCACGATGTAGAAACCTGAGGCCATGACATTAATACCTTGCTCATTGTATAAGAAAAGATCATTCGTGAAGTATGATGTTGGTGTTGGATCTGGTGTCCTAAGTGTAGTATTTTTGGCTAAGTACACTTGTATTTTTTCAAACAAATTGGTATAATATCATTGTATATTGTCCTCAATAGTTTTTGCACACAAAGCAAAATGAAAGCAAATATTGGCTTAATGGTTATCTAACGTTTAACTAATACTAAGCGATATTAAATGGTCGGATTGTAATACGAAAAGAAAACTTGTATTAGTAGATGACCTGTAACACCCTATACCCGACTCGATCATCAGGTCTGAGCTACAATGTGCCACATTTGTTGCCGAAGCAACTATGATCAAATTAAATATGAATTCACATCATCAAGCTATTATTCATAAAAAATTTATACAAACAATACAATATAGAATCATTCTCGGGTCTTAAACGAGCTTACGAAAGCTTTTAAGTTAACCTGAGATCAAATTAGGACTGAATTGTAAAATTTACAAAACATAAGGTTGGCGTCGTGATGTCAACATTACCAAGTTGTGATGTTGCCAAACAGTTTGCCACGTTATGACATCAGTCAACTCGACATCGCGACATCACTCAATATTTGGCCTCGTTGAGACGACGGGGTTCCTAGCCTTAACGTGACATTACAGGCCATTTCTCGTCGTGGCGACATACATTGACGTCGCGACGTCACATACTATTTCTACAATACCACCTCACAAAACTTGCAATTTTAAGTGTAACAACCCATTTTTTAGTGGTGTTAGAAATAGTGGTTTCGGGGCCACAAACCCAACGAGTGAGTCCATAAATATTATTATTTAATATTTATGAGTCAAAAGTATAATAATAAATATTAATTTGATAATTTATGTTATTTGAATGAATAGTTAAGTTCAAGTGGTTGTCCATTAAAGTCAAGTGATTTTAGAAAATGAGGTTTCAGGATCTCATTTCTATAAACCGAGCTCGAAAATTTTAATGATTTGATTAAAGTTCGGTCCGAAAATTTTAATGATTTGATTGTTAATTAAAGAAAAAGGACTAAATCATAAAAGATGCAAAAATTAATCGCTATTAGTTTATAAGGGCTAAATGGGTTCAATTTAATTGTTGGATGGTTTTAAATGGCAATTTAGCCATAATTATATCATAGTGGACGGTTTGGTGTAGAAATAAATTGATTATATATTAATTTTATATTAAAATGCTAAAATAATAATTTAATAAAAAAAGAAAAACATGACATTTGATAAGTCATCTTTTTCTTCTATTTTTCCCAACCGAACCAAAAACATGAAAGAAAGCCATTGTTGAGTTAAGGTTTGGCCAAGCTTCAATTTGTGCATGTAAGTTCGTTTGAATTCCGTTTCTTGTAACTTTTATGTTTTTGATAATGTTGTGGCTTAGTCTAGCTAATTCGAGGGTCAATTCATAAAACTGTTAAAAGTTTAGGGACTTACCATAAATATTTTAAGTGTGTTTTTGAATTTAATTGATAGAATATTAAGCTAGGTTGATAGTTAAGCGTACTTTGTTAAGTGATTTTTAGTAATTTTAATGTTTAGGGATTAAATTGTTTAAATAGTAAAATTCATTGAAATAGTGTGAAATGATGAGAAATATGGGCTGTAATTGACCCCTACGAAAATCGGCTAGCATGGTCTTTCATTAATTGTGGTTAATTTGTGAGTTTCAGGTTTAGGGACTAAATTGTATAAAAGGTAAAATATTGGGGGTAATTTTGTAAAATGATGTTGGAAGGACTTAATTGTATAAACCTGTTTATTTGAGTTTTGGAATTGTATTAATTGAATGAAATTACTGTCTAGATCAAGAAATAAACCAATAGGATTTAAATTGAGGAAAAGTTAAAGTTTTGGACTAGTCGTCGGGTTTGATTTTGCAACCGTTTTAGTCGAGGTAAGTTCGTAAATTGATTAAATTAATTATTTGTTGTTTTTTTATTTAATACATATCTATTTATGTTGTAATTGAGTTTAACTTTTTGAGATTAGTATGTGATGAGTTGGACTAAGTTGTGATGCTATTTAAGTTGAGTACTATGATTGGAAAATGTGAAATACATGGATGTGAGTTTGAAATGGTATAATGGAAACGAAGTTAAAGGATTCAGATATGAAATGTGTAACAGCCCGATTTTGACCCTAGTTGGAATAGTGGTTTCGGGACTACAAATCCGAGTCTGAAAAATATTTTAAAATTATTTTCCGTGTTTATTATGTGTGAATTTGTTTGTGTTAAATTTTCGTGAATTAATTTTGTCGTTTAGGTGTCCGATTAAATAAAAGGACTTAATTGCGTAAAATGTAAAAGTTATAAATTAAAGTGTAAAGTGCTTATTTGATAGTGGCTTTTTAATATGAGGTCCTTAAAGGGAAATTAGCCCATTTAAGGAGATAGTGGACGGCACTAGGTTAATATTATATAGTTTTCATATTAATGATAAAGGTTATAATAATAAATAATATATTATAATATTGTTATAATAAAACAAACATAAAACAATTAAAAGCCATGTTCATCTCTTTTCTTTCTTATGACCGAAACACAAAGAAAAGAAAAAGAAATAAAGAAGCTTAGGGTTCGGCACTTTTGAAGCTTGATTCAAGGTGAGTTCTAGTTCTGTTTTTGATAATTTTTACGCTTTTGAGATCGTTGCTAAGTTATCTACAAGACCCATGCTTGAATTTTTATTTTGGTGAATATTTTGAGTTATGATATTGTTGAAAGTTTGTGATTTTTGTTGTTTGATGGTAGAAAATAAAAGATATGTGTTAGATTAACAAGTTTTGTCTTTGAATTTTTGATGAAATTGAGTAATTAGGACTAAATTGCAAAAATAAATTTTTGAGGGACTAAAATTTGAAATAAATGAAATGTATGGACTTGTATGAGGACTAGGAATATTCGGCCCTTAAGGTGTATAGTCAGATTTTATGTATTTTGTGTTTTGTGTAAAAAGGACTAAATTGTAAAAAGTGTAAAATATTAGGGGCAGAATTGTAATTTGTCCATTTATGTGTTTTTAGACTAAATTGAGTGTAAAGGTGTTTAAATAAGCTTAATTTGAATATGTTTAGATCAAGAATTAAAAAAATCAGAATTTGATCGGGGAAAGACGAAAGTGGTCGAGTAGCTGATTTAATAGTCGACGACATCCGAGGTAAGTCAATTAGCATTTAAATTTTGAAATAACTATAGATATGTATTTGTTATGTATCAAAATGAATTATTTGAATTTATATATGCTATGGCCGAATATGGGTATTATGATTTGGCTAACTTCTGAGCTTTATTCGACTGAGATTTGACGTCCGTAAGCCCCGTACGAACCTTAGGAATAGATAGGATATATATGTCATGACATAAGATATCCGTTATGTGTTATCGTGTAAGACCACGTCTGGGACGTTGGCATCGATTTGTGTTTACGTGTAAGACCCTGTCTGGGACAGTGGCATCGATATGTTATTACATGTAAGACCACGTCTGGGACGTTGGCATTGTACGAGCTTCCGACTATCCGAGTATCCTTTTTAATTCCAAATGGTTCAACGGGCATGTGTAGGTGAAGGCCAAATGTGAAATTCGAACTAAAAGAACCCAGGTACGTATATAAACTGTGTTATAAAGAGAAAGGTAAGTTATATGTTTAGTTCATTGTACCAAGGTTAATGTATAAACATGTGAAAAATGTATAATTATTCAGCTATGTGTATTCGGCCAAAGGGTATATTGTGTGACTTTGATATTGAAATTCGAGTAATTATTTGTGATTGTATACAATTTACTACTTGATATAACTTTGTATATTTGATTTTGCTAAGCTGGTTGATAATACTTCGCTTTTGACTTACTAAGCTTAAATAGCTTACTTTGTGTGTGTTTTTGTTTATCTTTGTTTTATAGATTTTAGATTCGCGTTACGAGCTTGGGGATCGTCAGCAAAGCCTATCACACTGTCAACTATTTTTGGTATTTTGTTAAGTTTGAAATTGAACTTATGGCATGTATAGTCTAGTTGAAATGTTTGAATTTCGGGCATGTATATATAAAGCCATGCGAAAATGGCTTGCTCATTTTGTTTAAGCTTGGTTTATATGTTTATGGTTAAATGCTTAATGAGTTTGATTTCTAGGCTTGAGTTTAATTATATTTGATTATGGTTTAAGTCTGTTTGAGAAGTAATATCATTGATATATAATATGGTGCTTGGTTAAATGTTTTGGCAATAAGATATGTAGTGAATGTGATTTGAATTTGGCTTATTATTGACTCATTTATAAAGTATAATTTATTTTGTGAATAAGCTCGAAGGTGATAAACAATGTGCAGATATATTCAGCTAATGATGGGTAAGACTAATAGATATATCTACGATATGTTTAATTGTGGTTCATTATTTAAAAGTTCAATGATTGATTACGAAATGTGATAAATATGAGGTAGTAAATTCGGCCTTAGTAATTGATTTAATTTGACAAGTATGTAAATTTTATAGGTAATTTGATAGCCGATTAAATAGGGAGATGTATGGTTGGGTATATGAAGTTTTGAATCTATTATTGAACATGTGAATTGAGTGTAACATGATTTGCCTATTCATGACTAAATATGATTAATAATAGTACTAATGTAAAATGTATATATATATGATTGGTAATGAATAATATATTATTAGACTAATTGGTAATGCTTGCTAATATTATATGTATGGATACTGAACACGCTAAATTATATGTTTTGTTTTGGCTTAATGAGTGAATTTGCATAAGTACATAGATTGATATGTTTGGTATTTAACTTTTGAAATGGATGTTTATAAATAGGTGGATTTATGTATGCGGTATATATGAAATATAATAGAATTGATGATTGATTAAGAATTCGAATGTCATGAACTTTGGTCATAATATTCGGCTATTGAAGTTACATAGTATATGTGTTATGATATGATGTAAATTAGTTGTGTTGAATAAATGATTAAATTATTATTAATGTTTATTGATAAACCGTAAAAGTAACATATTTTAATCCCACATTTAGCATACTTTTGGATGATTTATCCCTTGATTTATGTAAAAGGTGCTCTTAATCCTTTCTTTTCATGTTTTATACTCGTGAAAGCACCGGAGGATGGAAAGAACGAGAAACGGGCTCAAACGGACCAAATTGGGCCAAAGTGAAAATCGACACGGCCGGACTTGAGCCAACACAAATTGTGTCTCCTTGCTAGACTAGAACACGGCCGATCACGATTTACACGCGTGTCACCTCATTAAAAGTCCGAACACGGCCTAAAAGACGATTCACACGCGTGTGCCATGGCCGTGTCCCCGCTGTGGAGAAGAGCAATTTCACTCGGAAAAGGATATTTAGGGGCAAAGAAACCTATCTCACGGGCCTATATAAACACCCTAAGTATAACCTAGAAGAGGGGGGTGAGCTAGGCCAAGGAGCCGAGCCGAAAAGGTCAGATTTGTGGGAAACACTCGAAGATAGCCAGTTGATCCATCTCAAGAAGCCGAAATTCTACTCAAGATGGCGGATCTCTCCTTCAATTCCTTCAGGGGGTTTTAAGGATTTCTTATGTTTTGTTTTATCTTTTCTTACGAGATGTTTTCTTTTATTATTATGAACTAAACCCTTCGGATACACAAGGGGATGAAACTTAGATGAATCTTGTTATCGTTTATTTGAACTATATGATAAATACTTGATTTGTTCTTAATTATGTGTTCTTAATTCTTGTGATAATATTTCTGGGATATTGATTCAAGTTTGATGTGCTTAGGTGGAGGAGCAAAAGTCCCTGCTTAAGAGTAAATCTAGCATAATTAAGCGGAGTTGATCGCGCGCCTAGAGATAGGGTGACGAGATTTTGCCGAATTAGGGTGAAACCTAATATGGGAGTCCATAGATCGAGTTAATGCAATTCTAGGGGTTTTAATTAGAAAGAGATTTCAATTAATCAACCTAGGGTTAGACGTTATTCGCTTCGAGAGAGGGTTTAATATACATTAGGAGTCTTACGGATCAAGTCAAGTGAATAAATCGTCTCAGTTCGAGTTAGATAACAAGTGAAGTCTAGGTGGATTCTTCCTAAGGGTATCGTCTTAATCAACTGAGTTTTTCCAACAGTAGTTCCCCAATTCATTCTTTTTGTCTTTGCGTCTTTAGCTTAGTAGTTAGTTAAATTTAGATTAAATAACAATTTCACTTATTTTAGGCTAGATAATAAAAAGAAAGTTAGTATTAGTACTTTTGGTTCCTTTGGGTTCGACAATCCGGTCTTGCCTAAGCTATACTACTGTTCGATAGGTGAACTTGCCTCAATCGTTGTTATAGTTAGTTCCAGGTTCGATCATTATAAATTTAAAACTCAAAATCAACGATCAAGTTTTTGGCGCTTTGTTGTTTGGGAACTAAAATATTAAGAAAGCTCTATTTTTATTACTTTAGCCATTATTTTCCGCAATTTACTTTTATTTTTATTTTTTATTTTTGTTTTGTTTTTAACTTTGCTAATTTTTTTTTTCTTTTCCTAGCAGGTACCTCTAGTTTATGACTAGAAGGAAACCGAGAGGACCACTAGTATACGACAGTGATATTGAAGCTACCGCTCGCAGGAATCGCAGAGAAATTAGGCAAGCCCTAAATTACATAGAAAAAGAGCGAGAAGGCAGATCCAATCCCACTGAAGGGATGGACGAGAATAATCCACCACCACAAGATATGGCAGAAAATAATGCTCCGCGTACTATGTATGATTATGCTAAACCTCATTTAACAGGAGCAGAATCAAATATTGTTAGGCCTGCTATAGTTGCTTATAATTTTGAGTTAAAACCTAACACTATACAAATGATTCAACAATTTGTTCAATTTGATGGTTTACAGGACGAAGACCCAAATACTCATATAGCTAATTTTTTAGAGTTCTGTGATACCTTCAAAATAAATGGCGTTTCTGATGATGCCATCTGTCTTCGGTTATTTCCCTTTTCATTAAGGAATAAAGCCAAACAGTGGTTAAACTCGTTACCATGAAGGTCAATAACTACATGGGATCAAATGACCGAAATTTTTTTATTAAAATATTTCCCACCGACCAAATTACGGAATGATATCTCTTCTTTTGTGCAGATGGATTTAGAGACATTATACGACGCATGGGAGAGATACAAGGATCTCTTGAGAAGGTGTCCGCACCATGGTTTACCCTTGTGGCTCCAAGTCCAAACTTTCTATAACGGTGTAAACCCCTCAACGAGGAAACTAATTGATTCACCGCCTGCAGGAACCCTAAACAACGTAACTCACGAAGCGACCTACGAGTTTATTGAAGAGATGTCACCGAATAACTATCGGTGGCGGTTACAAGGACAAAACAAACAAAATCAGTAGGAGTTTTCAACCTCGACGCAAAGAACCATGCTATCAACACGGTGAGATGATGAATAAAAAGCTTGATAGTTTGTGTTCTTCGCAGTACATCCAAGTCTGCATGCGGCGACGCAAGTGGAACTGTGGCGAATCCTGAGTTCCCACCCTACCAACCGGGCACAGAAAGTGAACAGATGAACTATATAGGTAATAATTTCAGATCTAATAATAACTCTTATAGTAATACTTATAACCCAGGTTGGAGGAACCACCCAAATTTTTCATGGGGAGGACAAGGAAATCAAGGAATTCAAAGACAACAACCTTCTCAAAATTTCCAAAATCAGCCCTATCCACAGGAAAAGAGGCCGAACCTTGAAGAGATGCTGACAAAATTCATGGCAGCCACAGATAACCGTCTCCAAGACACTGAAACCCCCCTTAAGAATCAACAGGCATCAATTAAGGGGATCGAAAGTCAAGTTGGGGAGCTTACTAAGACAGTTGGACAACTTGCAAAGATAATTTCCGAACGACCGCAAGGGCATCTACCAAGCAACACTGAGATTAACCCAAAGGAGCAAATCCAAGCTATCACAGCTCATGATAGTATAGGGTTAGATGAACCCAATCTAATACAAGAAAATGAGGTAGAGAAAGGTAAAGTTGAGGTAACACAAGAAAATCCAAAATCGATAATCAAAAAGTACCAACCTCGCATTCCTTATCCCGAAGCGATGAAGAGAGACGATACAGAGTAACAGTTCGATAAGTTTCTTAAACTTTTAAAGAAATTACATATTAACTTACCGCTACTTGAAGCCCTTTCGCAGATGCCAGATTCTAGAAAATTTTTAAAAGAGCTTTTGACGAACAAGCGAAGGATAGACGAGGCATCACACGTGGAACTAAACGCAATGTGCTCGACAATATTGCAAAATAAACTACCACAGAAATTAAAAGATCCAGGGAGTTTTACGATTCCATGTTTAATTAGTAGTTTACCTATTGATAATGCGTTAGCTGATTTAGGGGCAAGCATAAATGTCATGCCTTATAAATTGTTTAAACAACTAGGTCTAGGAAAACCCAAACAAACTAGGATGAGCATTTAACTAGCTGATAAAACTGTTAGAATTCCTAGGGGTATTATCGAAGATGTTCTTGTAAAAATTGATAAATTCGTTTTCCCAGTAGATTTTGTTGTCTTAGACATGGATGAGGATAATTCGATTCCCTTAATTTTAGGAAGACCCTTTTTAGCAAATCAAGCAGAACAAAAATTGATGTTGGTACAGGAGAACTCATACTTCGTGTAGGTGACGAATCGATCAGTTTACAAGCTCTTGACTCGACCAGGACAACAATTGATGAAGGTGAGAAAGTAAATTCAGTTGATAACCAAGTTATTCAACTTTCACCACAGGAAACACCACAAGGTTACAAACCTGAGCCGAATCATGGACCCCATGACAACAAAGAAGAATTACATAAGGAACGAAGCCTTAGGGTCGACAAATTAGAAGAGTGGAAAAAATAATTCAAAGAAGAACCGGAACCACACAAAGTAAAACCGAAGGAGCCCCCAGAAGAGCTCATAGGAACAACAAACCACTTCAAAATAGGAGACCAGGTACTGTTAGATAAAGCAGATCCTCGCCTCATCACATCAGACCTGAACACAAATGAAGAAATTCCTCTTGAGGTACACAATATTTTCCCATATGGAACAGTCGAGGTAAGTAATCCTACTTTTGGTACTTTCAATATAAACGCTTATCGACTTAAACTTTATCAAGGAAATAGAACCCGATAGCATGAGGAAGATATTCAAATTTTTAAACCACCACGATTTTTGCGAATACGAGGAAAGTCTAGCTTAAGACTTTAAGCGAGCGCTTCTCGGAGAGCAACCCAGCACTAACCCTAATTACTTTCGTATTTGTTTTCATTTTATTTTCTTCTCTTCTCTTAGTCTTAAACACCTAGTTTTAAACTAACCAAAAGTGCGATTTCCACCCACACGGCCTTGCACACGCCGTAGTGGTACAGGCCGTGTGGAGGTACATAATCTCCGTACTGATAATGGCAGAAGAGGTACAAGTCAGAAAGAATCAAATCTTCAAGTCACGGACTCCAACCACCACCCCACGGGCACCAACAAAACGCCACGGCCGTGCGACGCGGCCGTGGACGACACTGACTTATCACCAACGGGCGTGGCAATCTATAAAATGGGCGTGGGAGACATGAACGACGCTCAACATGGCCGTGCGATGCGGCCGTGGTCGACACTGGTAGTTTACACATGGGCGTGGCAACCAGAACATGGGCGTGGGAGAAACGATACGATGGTGAATCAACACGCCCATGGTACACGAGCGTGGGATTGCACCAGGCCTGAAAATCTATTTAAACCCCCTCCCATCTCTTCCCTTACTCACCTTCCTACTCCCCATCCCCTTTATTCTATCCCATTATTCAGACCTCCCCCTACTTTTCTTCCCCAATACATTCCCAAAACCCTTGAGCTACACCAAATGCCGAAGAAGCGGAAGGAATCAAGCATAGTCTCCCAGAGGGAGACCGATCTATATAAGTTCATGCCGGCCGCTTCATTCATTCGACAAGCCAAGGACATTTGAGGCCATTTAGTTCTTACTTCGTTTTTCTCTTTTGCTTCAATTTCCTTATCTTTACTTCTCTTCTGCTTAACTTAGTTTATATTATTTTAGTTTCTTGATTTTAGGTTCTACAGGCTGCTAGGGAATCACACCACGACCACCACGATAACCTCAGCCTTAGAAATCACACCCAATAATAAGGACTCTACGGTCCATTTATCTTTTCCTTTAATGTTATTCTATTTTTTTATTTTCCTTCACTTTAGCTTACTTTTCTTTAATTATTTAATTAGTATAGTTTTAATTATTATTATTATATCCTGGCTAATCCTCCATGAGCTACCCAATTTCTTTATCTAGCGTAGGATCGTCATCAAGAACGAACCCTCCAACTTATCTTTCACCTCCAACGCAAGGATTTCATCCATAATTCAGGGAGTTTCACCTCTCTCCATACCTTTTCAATTTATACTTAATTTTCTATATATATATCTTTGTACATTGAGGGCAATATACATCTTAAGTGTGCGGGGGTGAACAACCTAAAAAGGTGCCTAACTTTTTTTCATTATTCTCAAATTCCTGAAATTAGGTGCCAAACTTTTTGCATTATTCTCAAATCCCTGAATTATGCCTTGTCTTAAAGTAAATTTTTCATATTATCATTAGAATGAAATTTCCATGATTTATGATTTTTATTGATATGTTTTAGATTAAGTCATTGATAATTAAATTCTAAGATACTAGAGAATCAAGCATGATAAGTCTATTTTTTGGTATTAAAAATTTTTCTAGGTTGTCTACACCGAATTTGAATATTACTTTGAAGTTTGAAATTTACGAGGTGATATCAAAATACCCATAATTTTTGTGAGATTTTGAGCCTTATAAGAGCATATATCCTTTTTCATGCTCGCTTTTTGATTATGAGTGTGTCAACACCGAATCATTATTCTAGAACTTGCTGGATTATACATGTTGAGACCACATCTTTGATTTGATATACGAAATGATAAAGGCACCTAGGATTTAACCCACTTACTCCATAAAAAGCCTACCTTCATAATTAACCCCTAGTGAACCCCTTTGATCCTAACAACCCTTTTTATTGACTCACCCACTAATACTAACCCAAAACCCTTTGTATTTGTTATCACCATTCTTCTTGACTACCTTTTTTTGTCGAGATTTGATTTGATCAGTTGCCTAACTATGTTCTTTATTTCAGTTGTTAAAGTTCTTTACTATTACTTGATTTATTCTTATATATATATATATATATAGAAATATATTCAGTATTAGTATGATGAAAAGCGAGCTTATACAGTTAAAGCCTATTTATTGAAGAAGAAGCTCGTATTATTAGTTTCAAAGTTTTAATTCATGTAATTATTTATTTTTAGTTCGTTGTTTCTAGTTAGGTAATTTTTTTCAGTCGATCTCGATTCTAACCCTCTAATTCACCTTTATCCACACCTTAACCCAAGCCTCATACAACCCTTTCAAAGACCTTTTGATTTGTGCATCATCTCATATTATAGTGGTGGAGATTTGATTTTCATGCAAGCCTATGGGATTAACTTTTCAGGTTTGGCATTTGAGTTCTTAATTTTGAACCTTAAACACTTCGAGTGATTTGAGTGAATCTTTTGTGAGGATGTCAATCCTTGTAGGTTTTGGATCAGAGGTAATTATTTAGATGAGGGGAAACACCTATGTTTTGTGCTACAAATGTATGGCTTATATTGTTTGAATCTTCAGGACTCTTTGAGTTAAATTATCCATGTATAAATTATCTATGAATTATGATGAGACATTGTTGATAGGAGTATTGAATCATGGAAAGTTCGTTTTAATTGTAAGATGAGAATTTTGCTTGAGGACAAGCAAAAGCTTAAGTGTGGGGGTATGTGATAAACCGTAAAAGTAACATATTTTAATCCCACATTTAGCATACTTTTGGATGATTTATCCCTTGATTTATGTAAAAAGGTGCTCTTAATCCTTTCTTTTCATGTTTTATACTCAGGAAAGCACCGGAGGATGGAAAGAATGAGAAACGGGCTCAAAACGGACCAAATTGGGCCAAAGTGAAAATCGACACGGCCTAGACTTGAGCCAACACGGCCGTGTCTCCTTGCTAGACTAGAACACGGCCTGATCATGATTTATACGGGTGTGTCACCTCATCAAAAGTCCGAACACGGCCTAAAGACGATTCACACGGGCGTGTGCCATGGCCGTGTCCCTGTCGTGGAGAAGAGCAATTTCACTCGGAGAAGGATACTTAGGGGTAAAAAAACCTATTTCACGGGCCTATATAAACACCCTAAGTATAACCTAGAAGAGAAAGGTGAGCTAGGCCAAGGAGCCGAGCCAAAAAGGTCAGATTTGTGGGAAACACTCGAAGATAGCCAGTTGATCCATCTCAAGAAGTCGAAATTCTACTCAAGACGGCGGATCTCTCCTTCAATTCCTTCAGGGGTTTTAGGGATTTCTTATGTTTTGTTTTATCTTTTCTTCTGAGATGTTCTCTTTTATTATTATGAACTAAACCCTTCAGATACCTGAAGGGGATGAAACTTAGATGAATCTTGTTATCGTTTGCTGAACTATATGATAAATACTTGATTTGTTCTTAATTATGTGTTCTTAATTATTGTGTTAATATTTTCGGGATATTGATTCAAGTTTGATGTGCTTAGGTGGAGGAGCAAAAGTCCCTGCTTAAGATTATATCTAGCATAATTAAGCGGAGTTGATCGTGCGCCTAGAGATAGGGTGACGAGATTTTGCCGGATTAGGGTGAAACCTAATATGGGAGTCCATAGATCGAGTTAATATAATTTTAGGGGTTTTAATTAGAAAGAGATTTCAATTAATCAACCTAGGGTTAGACGTTATTCGCTTCGAGAGAGGGTTTAATATACATTAGGGAGTCTTACGGATCAAGTCAAGTGAATAAATCGTCTGGTTCAGAGTTAGATAACAAGTGAAGTCTAGGTGGATTCTTCCTAAGGGTATCGTCTTAATCAACTGAGTTTTTCCAACAGTAGTTCCCGAATTCATTCTTTTTGTCTTTGTGTCTTTAGCTTAGTAGTTAGTTAAATTTAGATTAAATAACAACTTCACTATTTTAGGCTAGATAATAAAAAGAAAGTTAGTATTAGTACTTTTGGTTCCTTTGGGTTCGACAATCCGGTCTTGCCTAAGCTATACTACTGTTCGATAGGTGCACTTGCCTCAATTGTTGTTATAGTTAGTTCCAGGTTCGATCATTATAAATTTAAAACTCTGAAATCAACGATCATTTATACGATTAAATTTTTAAGGCATGAATTGGTTATGTATTATAAGTAGTAAAGTATGTTTGATTTTATGTCGATCAGGTGTTATATTTGATAAAAAAAAATATAAATGTCTGTTCTGAGTTGTAATTTGCTTGGTAATACCTCGTAACTCCATTCCGGTGACGGATTCAGGTTAAGGGGTGTTACAAAATGGGTCCCATTTGAACCTTGCGAATACTTAGGATACAAATGACATGTCATTAAAGGGTTATTTACAGTTTTGGGTGCTGGTCTTGGGTGTCCTACCAGTGGCTGAGGTCATGCATTTGTTGTGGATTCTCCATAGCTCATGTGAGCAGCATCGTGTAGCCTAACATCCTGACCCACAGCTCATGTGATCAGGCCCATTTCACAGCTTGTGTGAGCATATACGGTTACATGTTACAATCACAGCTTGTGTGAGTATTTCCCGAGTATTCGATGTTATTTCATTTGGTTCAACAGGTGATAAAGGCTTAAACGAATATGTATATATATATATATATATATATATATGAAATGTTATATGGTCAAGACATGTGAATCGGAAGATGTTGATATAAACATTTGAAATGGGAAGCTATGTTTATCGAACATATGATGGATGTAATATGTACTTGTTGTGTTATTATTTCATGTTCCATTAATTGTTGGAATTATATGTTTCTTTGTGATACCTACTAACCTTGTGAGGTTGTGTTATACAGGAAAGAAATGTAAGTACAATATTTATGAATGACAATGTGTTAAATGGTAAAATGAAATGTTTAGATGAAATTGTTATACGGAATGTTTTTATGAAAGTAGATATATGAAATGGATATATGAAGTGTTTATACAAAAAATTTAAAAGAATATAAATATGTGAAAAGGGACGTTTGAAATATATACTTGAAATAATGATGTTAAATGATAAATTAGTATGTGATGGTTGGTTTATGTATCAAATGTGTTTTTAGGTGTATGTTTGATGACATGATAAAGTTACACGTATTATATATGAACTCACTGATCTTGTAAGACTTGTGATGCGTATATGTAACTAATGAACTCATGATCAAGATATTTATCTTGTAAAATGTTTTATTACATCCTTTTTGGTAATTTAAAGTTTAAGTTTATTACTGATGTGGTCTCTAACTAACTACGATCACAATAAAGGCAAGCGCATCCATCGAACAGTAGTATAGTTATGGTAAGACCGGAAATATCGTATCCATAAGGACCAAGAGTACTAGTAATTACTATCTTTCTATTATCTAGCCTAAGAATTGGAGTGATTTCTTTTTAAACTAAAAATTAATTAAAAGCACGACAGAGAATAAATTTAGGAAAATACTTTTAGACAACTTATATGATAAAGGCAATACCCAAGGAAGAATCCACCTAGAGTTCACTTATTACTTTTGATTCATATGATTTATTCACTTGACTTAATCCGTAGAAATCCCTAATTTATGTTAATATCTCTTTCAAGACTAAAAACAACTGACTCTAGGTTGATTAATTGAAATCTCTTTCTAATTAAAACCCTATTGTCGCATTAACTCGATCTATGGATTCCTTATTAGATTTGACTCTAATCTGCATTTTTGCCAGCCTCTATTTCTAGGGTTGCAATCAACTCCGCTTTATTGTGTTGATCTACTCTTAAACAGGGACTTTTGCTCCACTGAATAAGCACATTCGACTTGAATCAATAACCTGAATTATCAAAACAAGAATAAGAACTCACAATTAAGAATAAGAACAAGTATTTATCTTATAAATCAAATAATAATAAGATCCGTCTTAGGTTTTATCCTCCCTAGGTATTTAGGGAGTTTAGTTCATAATTGAAACACCCCAAACCTGGCCCACGAGATTTGCCCAGATTTGGTATGTTCCTCAAGTAAACCGGTTTCAAAATTCTTTCATTACCTAGAGAAAACTTGTGCGGTTTTAAAAAAAATTGTTTTGGGATGGGCTTGTGTTGAAAACGAATTCAATTCTTTATATTAAAAATTTTACTTAAACTTTAATAGGTAAAACTCATAATCATAATAAATAGAAATAAATGGAAAACAATCCAACTATGGCCTTATGGCCTTATTACATCAAATAATTTCCAAGTAATTCAAGTACTTAAATAGAAATAGTAGTTCATAAAATAAAAACTTCATGTTGAGCATGGCCACCACAAGTTCTGCCGTCCCGGTCCATCACCGATCATCACACGAAAAATATTCCCCAACGGGTGAGTCAAACAGACTCAATGTGTACACAAACACTAAATCAAAATAGAATCGGGCATACAAATGTTACGCATTCATATCATAGCATACAAATTATGATGCATTCCCAAACCCAAACCTAATAAGCCATCCGCTACACTCCCCGTACTAACTTTGTACATCGTGGGGACTACTAAGTTGACCCTCCTTCCGCTACACTCCATATCGCGGTCTTAGGTCACCGCAATTGTGGTCTTAGGTCACCACGTTCAGATTACTATGGTCTTAGGTCACCACTTTCGATTCTCGTGGTCTTAGGTCACCACTTTCGGATATCACGGTCTTAGGTCACCGTGTTCGTGGTCTTAAGTCACCACATTCACTTCCCTTTCAAACAAACCCATATGCCCCATATAATGATGATATGCATAAATATGCGAGTTCACATTATTATCATATTCTCATGTTACTAATGACCTTTTTCATATTCTTTGTAGAAGTAGGAAACGCGTGCACGAGTACTTAGTACCATAACATGGTACCCTAGCCACTTTCATATTCTTAATATCACATATTTTAATAAAACAGGCCAAGAAAATATTAAGAAGTAGTGTAAATACACACTGATTTGCTTAACCACTTCACCAAATCCCAAATATGATCAACCGCCTTAGATCTTAAGTTCCTACAATTGATTAATCACTTACTATTTAGCACAAAGCCTATTCGGCTAGAAAACCAAATCCTAGTAGGATTTGTATTCTTAAAGCTTACCTTGGTGTCGATTTGATGATTTAATCAAATCCCGAAACTCATATTTTTCCCCTTTGAAATCGGCTAGTCACTAAATCCCTTAAATTGGTTAGTTTTCGCTTAAAACACATAATAATAGATCTACTACTAAAATAGGCCTTGGCCGAATTTACCTTTGTTCTTACCTTCCAAATCTTAAATCTGAATTGGATCCTTGCTTCTTTATTGCTTGTGTCGAATCCCTATGTACCCATGTTAGATCCAATCTAACATTAAATCATAATAATATAGCTTATGGCCGAATGGTATTCATAACTTACCTTAGATCTTAGAAGTTCCGAAAGATACCTTCTTGTAGTTGACAATTTCTTAAATCCCAAAAACACCCTTCCATAACTCGGCCAAAATCCATAATAGAGATTAGTCACTAAATTTTAGATAGGTTTAAAATATAAAAGAATTGAAACCAAACTTTGGATCTTACCCTTTTTAAGAAATCGGTAGCACCCTTGTTAAAAGCCCCTTAAAGAATCGGCCTTGATGACTAGATGATAAAGTTTCGGCTTTTGGGATTTAATGGAGAAGTCGACTAGAGGTTCTCTTGGGGTATTTGGTTTCCACGAAAATAAGGAAAAGAAACTTGAGAATTTTGGCAATGGTGGACTATAGATTCGGCTTGACAAAAGAAAAAGAGAAGAGAAGAGAGGAGAGCACTCAGAAATTCGGCAGAGAGAGAAGGAGGAAGAAAAATTGATGAGTAGCCCTATTTCCTTCCTTTTATAGCCGAAACTACTCCTCAGAATCCCTTACTTGGCCACCACTCTTCTTTATTTGATAGCTTTATCTCATAATTTAAAATAATTAGAGAATACTCCTTTATTATCTCTTCAAAAATAATCCAAATTAAATCCCTTATTTATCACCTTATTAATCGAATATTAAAGAGAATAAACTCCTCCTTTCTAGAAGGCTTGTGCCGTCCACCTTAGAGCTTCTGGAAGCAAAAATAAAACTTCTTTTATTTGCTTCCCAAGTGACTCGAACCCAGGCCCAACACCTTGCATGTGGCACCATTTCTAGAGGCCCTAAGTGGTATCTTCAGGCCACTTTTCCAAGCCTGTTTGTGTGTCAAATTTCACAAACTTTTTCTTTTAAGGCCACCTTGCCTTAATTTCCTCTTTTAAACTTTAAAACTCGACATTTCTAAGTCATTTCTAAGTTTCCAAAAATTTTCGTTCGGCTCTGTAAACTTGACATTTTCTTACATTTCCAAGTTTCCAGAAATGTGCACTTTCCTATTTTGAATCATTTCTAAATCATTTCCATCCATTTCCAAGTTTCCAAAAAAATGTTCACTTTCCATTTTTTTTTAACTTAACATTTCCATACATTTTCAGGTTTCCAAAATTGTTCAAAATTTATTCTTAGTACATAAAACATGTTACTTCGTACAATTAAACCGAAACGCATAGGCCCTTTCCCCTGGATGTTACAATTCTACCCCCTTAAAAATAATTTCGTCCTCGAAATTTTCTAACTAAAATAATTTAGGGTATTGTTGTCGCATTGCCTCTTCTGGTTCCCACGAAGCTTCTTCCGATCCATGATTGCGCCATAACACCTTGACTAGAGGAACCGACTTCCTCCGTAGCACTTTCACATCACGTTCCAATATCCGAATCGGCTCTTCCTCGTAGGATAAGTCCGGCCTAGCTCTACTTCTTGACAGGTACCACATGAGACGGATCCGATCGGTAACGACGTAGCATGGATACATGGAATACGTCGTGCATCTGCCACAACTCGGTGGCAACTCCAATTGGTATGCCATCGCTCCAACTCGCTTCATTACTCGATAGGGCCCTATAAACCTTGGGCTTAACTTCCCATGCGACCAGACCTCATTACCTTTTTCCAAGGCGAGACTTTCGAAAACACTTGGTCTCCCACTTCAAACTCTATTTCCTTCCGCTTAAGGTCTGCGTGCAACTTCGCCTATCGAGGCTTCCTTTAACCGTGCTCGAATCATCTCAACCTTCTCTTGATTTGGCCACTAACTCTGGACCCAAAACTCGACGTTCTCCTAACTCGGTCCAACAAGTAGGAGTTCTACACTTCCGACCATACAATGCTTCATATGGTGCCATCCGAATGCTAGCCTCGATAGGCATTGTTGTAGGCGAACTCAAACTAAAGGCAAATAGTCTTCCCAACTTCCTCGGAAATCCATCACACACCTCTCAACATATCCTCCAACACTTGTATAACTCGTTGATCGCCTGTCGATTGTGGATGAAAAGCGTAGTGAAGTCCAACTTAGTGCCTAAAGCTTGATGAAGTGCCCTCCAGAACCGAGACGTAAACCTTGGGTCTCTGTCGAAGATGATCGATACTGGTACACCATGTAACCTTACAATTTCTGCCACATATAACTTAGCCAGCTTCTGAAGAGAATAGGCAACTCTTACCTGGATGAAATGCGCGGACTTAGTCAAACGGTCCACTATCACCCATACCGAGTCCTTCTTAGTAGGCGTAAGGGGAAGCCCACTAACGAAATCCATGGTAATTCTCTCCCACTTCTATTGTGGTATCTCCATTGGTTGAAGCAATCCTGATGGAACTTGGTGTTCAGCCTTAACTTGCTGACACGTCAAACATTTCCCCACAAATTCAGTCACTTCTTGCTTAAGATCAGACCACCAAAATTGTTCCCTTAGATCTCTATACAGCTTAATGCCTCCGGGATGCATAGAATAAGGGCTACTATGCGCCTCCCGAAGAATCCTTTGTCTTACTCCTTGTCCTTCGGCATACAGATTTTTCCTTTGTAACACAATACTCCCTCATCATTAACACTATAATCCTCTAACTCTCCGTTCCGTACTTGTTGTAACTTAACACTTAGATCCTTATCAACCAACTGTCCCTCTTTCACCTCCTTCAGCCATGTGGGCTTGACTTGTAACTCGCCAACAGGCTTCCATCATCGTGACAAACTTAAGTGAGCGAACATAGCCCTTAGATCCGACACAACCTTTCCGACTTAGGGCATCGGCTACCACATTCGCCTTGCCGGATGATATTCTATCGAGCGATCGTAGTCCTTCAACAACTCCACCCACCTTCGTTGCCTTAAGTTCAACTCCTTCTTAGTCAACAGATACTTAAGGCTCTTGTGGTCCATGTAGATCACCGACCTTTCTCCATAGAGGTAGTGCCTCCAAACCTTAAGGGCGAAAACCACTGCTGCCAGGTTCCAAGTCATGAGTTGGGTAGTTAACCTCATGAGGCCTTAGTTGCTTAGAGACGCATAAGCGACTACTTTTCCTTCTTGCATTAGCACACATCCTAATCCCGTATGTGAAGCGTCCACAAGACACCATAAAATCCTTCCCACCCTCAGGTGAATAACACTGGAGCTTTCGTCAACACCTTCTTAAGGTTGTCAAAGCTCTTCATTTGCTTATCGGACCATTCAAAGGGTACTTCATTCCTTAGTAACTTTGTCAAAGCGCGCGGCTATTGACGAGAATCCTTCTCTGAACCTTCGTAATAGCTCACCAAACTTAAGAAACTTGAATCTCACCCACGGACCTAGGTGGTTTCCAATCCAACAACTGCTTGATCTTCCTAGGATCCACTCTTATACCTTCTGCGGATACCACATGCCCTAAGAATGCCACCTCCTTAAGCCAAAATCCACACTTGCTGAATTTGGCATAGAGCTTCTTCTCCTTAACACTTGTAGCACCACTCGGAGATGTTCATCATGCTCCTCTTGGACTTAGAATACACCAAAATATCGTCGATGAACACAACGACGAACCTATCCAAGTAGGGTTGAAAAACTCGGTTCATCATATCCATGAACGCGGTTTGAGCGTTTGTCAATCCAAACGGCATCACCACAAACTCAAAATGGCCGTATCTTGTCCTAAAAGCGGTCTTATGGATATCTGCCTCCTTCACCTTCAATGGTGATATCCCGACCTTAAGTCTATCTTTGAGAATCTCGCGGCCCCCTTCACACCGATCGAACAAGTCATCGATCCTTGGCAAAGGATACTTGTTCTTGATGGTCGACTTATTTAATGACGGTAATCTATGCACATACGCATAGTTCCGTCCTTCTTCTTTACAAAGGCCCGGTGCTCCCCATGGAGACATCTTGGGTCGTATGAACCCACGATCCAACAACTCTTGGATTTGAGCCTTGAGCTCAACTAACTCCTTTGGCGCCATTCGGTATGGAGCGATTGACACAGGAGCTATTCCCGGTAGTAAGTCTATTCCAAACTCCACCTCCCTATCTGGGTGTATTCCTGATAATTCCTCCGGAAATACATCTTCAAAGTCTTTCACCGTTCTAACTCCACTGACACCTTCTTCCTTTCCACCTAATGCACTTACGAAGGCTAAGAACGCCTTGCACCCTTTCTTAACCATTTTCTCAGCCTTTAACGCTGAAACTACGTTGGACAGGTAGTTTCTTCTCTCTCCGATCATTACTACTACTTCATCCTCTGGTGTCCTTAGTTCCATTCGTTTAGCCGCACAATCCAACACGGCTCGGTGCTCTACTAGCCAGTCTATTCCAAGTATAAGTTCAAACTCCCCGAAAGGTAGTTCCATTAAGTCAGCCCGAAATTTCACTCCCTGAATCTCTAGGGGTACATTCCGAAAGATCTTATCCACCACTACGGTTAGGCCTAATGGGCTTACTACAGTCGTCTGCCTATCAGAAGGTTCAGAGTCTAGGCCTAGTGTTTCCACTACACTACATGCAACATAGGAATAGGTCGAGCCCATATCAATTAGAGAAAAATAGGGCTCGTCAAAAATAAAGAACGTACCGGTTATAACGTCCGGCGCGTCTCCATCTTCCCTCCGGCGAACCGCATAAACCAAACCTGGTTGCCTTGCCTCAGCATTAGTAGCACCTCTGCCTTGTGTTCCACGGCCTCTGCCAGCACCATTACCTCTGTTACTCGAACCACGACCTCGTTGAGGCTGCGATCCTTCTCTACCAGTCTGACTAACATTCTGAGCTGTTGGTTAGCTTTCATCTGATTGCTTAGGACAATCCTTGATCACATGGTCCTTAGACCCACATCTAAAACATCCTCCTGTTTTCTTCCAGCACTCTCCTAAGTGCTTCTTTTCACACACATCACAAGGTCGATACCGCCCTTCTGAACCAACTTGCTGACCTCGCGGTCCATCAACTCTAGGCCTCTTATGAACCTTTCTAGATGTTCCAAAACCTCTTTTGGGCCTATTCCTATCCATAGCCTGCTTTGTAGAATCCTTGATTCCTCGACCACCTTGGCCTTTTCTACCAAAGTAGAAAACTCCCGCTCGATGCGGTGCTATCAACGATCTCGAGATCATCCCTTAGCCCGTCCTCAAAATGGACACAAAGCACTCATGCTCGATTTGCCACTACTCCTCAAGCATATCGGCTCAACCTCGAAAATTCACCTCATACTCCACCACGGACTTGTTCCTTTGAACCACCCGAAAATCCTTCCTTTGCTCATCAAGATACTGGTTCCCACATACTTCTTACGAAATACTTCCTTAACATATTCCCGTGTCGGATCCTCACCGTGTGCACCATCCCGAACAGTCAACCACCACCGATCGCTTCGCCAGCGTAATGGTGCCACCATTCCTTTTAACTTCTCCTCGGGGTCAAGTCAAGGTCATCCATGATGCGCTCTGTTGCTTCCAACCAAGATTTTCGGTGACCCCCGGGTGCCACACCGATACTCCACGAAACATTTCGGCTCCATTAGCTCGGAGCCGCTCGAGCACTGAACTTACGGGTTCCCGAATTTCCTCTGCGCACTGACCACCAACTCCAAAACTCGCGGCCGACGACTGCGACACAAAGATCATCCCCCGTCCGAGCTTGCTTTGCTCAACACCAACAAATTGTGGGGTGATGGTGGCGATGGTATCTCATTGTCGGACCCTTGACCCGATCTAACGGGTTCGACACCGTCATCCTTTCTATACCTCGTCCACGGTTTTACCACGTCCTCTAGAGCTCATTTCTAACGTCATGATCCGATTAAGAAGTTTTATGAATTAGTCTTTGTTTCACTTGATTACCCGCGAAGAAATTTTATGAAAAGAGTTTTAGGAGTGGTTCTTTCGTAATGCACACAGTCTTTCCATTCATTCATCCATACATCCATCAAACAATCATGAACTCTCGTTCATTCGGAGAAAGGTTGTAGTTTTCATTATTTTTGTTTTTTCTTCTTCCACTACCTAGGGTATTTTAGTAATTACATCCTACTGGTATTTTCGTAATTTTTCAAAAGGAAAAAGTTCCTTGGTGATTTTGTCACAAAGTATTTTGGTATTTTTAAATTTCCGGGGTATTTTGAAAAATTTTGAAATCTAGGGGTATTTCGGTGATTTTGGACCTCGGGGGTATTTTGGTGATTTTTTTTCCAAGTCGGGGTAAATTTGTAAAATCTTATAAATTAGGGATATTTCAAAGGTTGCAAAACTTTGAGGGTTCTTTTTGAGAATTGTACTTTTCAAAACGGTGATGTTGCAAAAATTTTGGAAATCAGGGTCATTTTGGTAATTTTATAAGTTAGGGGCAATTTTGAAATTTCCAAAATTCAAGGTAGTTTTGATAATTTGCAAATTAGGGTTTTTGAACATTGATAAAATAATGAAATTTTGGCAAAACTGTTGGGTAGTTGGTCATTTTATAAACCAAGGGTATTTTGGTAATTTTACCACTAGGGGCATTTTTGTATAAATCGAAAATCTTTCGGAAAATTTTTGAAAGATGGTTTTCATGAATTTAGAAGAAAGTTTTAAGAGTTCTAAAACTAGGGTTTTGTTATTTTTATAAAAACACGGCTAATTCCCTTTCGGGTTTTAGTTATTGTGTTTAGCCTATGGCCGAGTCCTCTTGGTCGGGGTGAACCAAAGCTACGCACTGAGCGAGATTCGTGGAGAGAGGAGGTGAGTCACGCGATCGCTTAAATACCAAGCTCCCACCGAAACCATTCCTAGACATGCGCATGCAGAGGTTGCCACACCTCTCGAGCCCTCTCAGGTTAGGGTGAGCCGAAGCTACGCACTGTAGGATTCTGTGAAGAGGAGGTGAGTCACTAGGATCGCTTAAATACCGTGCTCTTCCGGATCCAATCCTAGACATGCGCATGTGGGGTTACCACACCCTAACTTAGTGACTTAGCCATGGGTTTGTTTAACGTTCCTTAAGTCTTATGTGTTTGTGTTTGAGTAGACTAGTCCTAGGGTTCAAGTTCCTATCATGCTATTCTACGTTCCATTCCTTTTCTACCCTTCTAATATTCAAGTACACATAATCACACAAATAGTTAGGGTACTTACCAGTGGATCATGTTGGAGACTTTAGGTGCCATGCCAGAAAACCTGCTTGTTTCATAAAATATTTTCAAAAAAACTCATTTGGGCTCGCTTTAAAAACGTTTTGGGCCTTGGCCCATAGGCCGAGAGTTTTAAAACTGGGCTCTGATACCAAACTAAAACACCCCAAACCCGGCCCACGAGATTTGCCCAAATTTGGTATGTTCCTCATGTAAACCGGTTTCAAAATTCTTTCGTTACCTAAAGAAAACTTGTGCGATTTTAAAAAAAATTGTTTTGGGTTGGGATTGTGTTGAAAACGAATTCAATTCTTTATATTAAAAATTTTACTTAAACTTTAATAGGTAAAACTCATAATCATAATAAATAGAAATAAATGGAAAACAATCCAACTATGGCCTTATGGCCTTATTACATCAAATAATTTCCAAGTAATTCAAGTACTTAAATAGAAATAGTAGTTCATAAAATAAAAACTTCATGTTGAGCATGGCCACCATAAGTTCTGTCGTCCCGGTCCATCACTGATCATCACCTGAAAAATATTCCCCAACGGGGTGAGTCAAACAGACTCAATGTGTACACAAACACTAAATCAAAATAGAATCAGGCATACAAATGTTACGCATTCATATCATAGCATACAAATTATGATGCATTCCCAAACCCAAACCTAATAAGCCATCCGCTACACTCCCCCGTACCAACCTGTACACCGTGGGGACTACTAAGTCGACCCTCCTTTCGCTACACTCCATATCGCGGTCTTAGGTCACCGCATTTGTGGTCTTAGGTCACCACATTCAGATTACTGTGGTCTTAGGTCACCACTTTCTGATTACTGTGGTCTTAGGTCACCACTTTCAGATATCATGGTCTTAGGTCACCGTGTTCGTGGTCTTAAGTCACCACATTCACTTCCCCTTTCAAACAAACCCATATGCCCCATATAATGATGATATGCATAAATATGCCAGAGTTCACATTCTTATCACATTCTCATGTTACTAATGACCTTTTCATATTCTTTGTAGAAGTAGGAAACGTGCTGAGTACTTAGTACCATAACATGGTACCCTAGCCACTTTCATATTCTTAATATCACATATTTTAATAAAACAGGCCAAGAAACATATTAAGAAGTAGTGTGGGGTACACACTGATTTGCTTAACCACTTCACTGAAGTCTCAAATCCGATCTACATCGCTTTAGATCTCAAGTTCCTACAATTGATTAATCACTTACTATTTAGCACAAAGCCTATTCGGCTAGAAAACCAAATCCTAGTAGGATTTGTATTCTTAAAGCTTACCTTGGTGTCGATTTGATGATTTAATCAAATCCTAAACTCGTATTTTTCCCCTTTGAAATCGGCTAGTCACTAAATCCCTTGAATTGGTTAGTTTTCTACTTAAAACACATAATAATAGATCTACTACTAAAATAGGCCTTGGCCGAATTTACCTTTGTTCTTACCTTCCAAATCTTAAATTTCGAATTGGATCCTTGCTTCTTTATTGCTGTGTCGAAAATCCCTATGTACCCATGTTAGATCCAATCTAACATTAAATCATAATAATATAGCTTATGGCGAATGGTATTCATAACTTACCTTAGATCTTAGAAGTTCAGAAAGATACCTTCTTGTAGTTGACAATTTCTTAAATCCCAAAACACCCTTCCATAACTCGGCCAAAATCCATAATAGAGATTAGTCCCTAAATTTTAGATAGGCTTAAAATATAAAAGAATTGAAACCAAACTTTGGATCTTACCCTTTTTAAGAAATCGGTAGCACCCTTGTTAAAAGCCCCTTAAAGAATCGGCCTTGATGACTAGATGATAAAGTTTCGGCTTTTGGGATTTAATGGAGAAGTCGACTAGAGGTTCTCTTGGGGTATTTGATTTCCACGAAAATAAGGAAAAGAAACTTGAGAATTTTGGCAATGGTGGACTATTTCGGCTTGACAAAAGAAAAAGAGAAGAGGAGAGCACTCGGAAATTCGGCAGAGAGAGGAGGAGGAAGAAAAATTGATGAGTAGCCCTATTTCCTTCCTTTTATAGTCGAAACTACTCCTCAGAATCCCTTACTTGGCCACCACTCTTCTTTATTTAATAGCTTTATCTCATAATTTAAAATAATTAGAGAATACTCCTTTATTATCTCTTCAAAAATAATCCAAATTAAATCCCTTATTTATCACCTTATTAATCGAATATTAAAGAGAATAAAACTCCTCCTTTCTAGAAGGCTTGTGCCGTCCACCTCAGAGCTTCTGGAAGCAAAAATAAAACTTCTTTTATTTGCTTCCCAAGTGACTCAACCGAGGCCCAACACCTTGCATGTGGCGCCATTTCCAGAGGCCCTAAGTGGCATCTTGTGCCACTTTTCCAAGCTGTTTGTGTGTCAAATTTCAAAAAATTTTTCTTTTAAGGCCACCTTGCCTTAATTTCCTCTTTTAAACTTTAAAACTCGACATTTCTAAGTCATTTCTAAGTTTCCAAAAATTTTCGTTCGGCTCTGTAAACTTGACATTTTCTTACATTTCCAAGTTTCCAGAAATGTGCACTTTCCTATTTTGAATTATTTCCAAATCATTTCCATCCATTTCCAAGTTTCCAAAAAAATGTTCACTTTCCATTTTTTTTAACTTAACATTTCCATACATTTTCAGGTTTCCAAAATTGTTCAAAATTTATTCTTAGTACATAAAACATGTTACTTCATACAATTAAACCAAAAACGCATAGGCCCTTTCCAAGATGTTACAATAATGATATAGGGAAACAGAATAGAATAGGAAAAACAACAAAACATAAGAAAACCCAAAAACTTCTAAAGAACTTGATGGGAGATCTTCAGTCTTGATGGAGATCCTTCTTCCGAGCTGCTCCCGATGGCTGTCTTCGAGTGTTTCCTACCTTCTACTCTGCATCCTTCTTTAGGTTACTCCATAGGGTTTTTATATAGGCTTTGGAACGTCTTTCTTGGCCCACAAGTAGCATATTTCGAATAGAACTAGTCTTGGATTCGGCAGGGACACACCCGTGTGACATGCCCGTGTGGATTCCTTCGATCGTGCTCGCTTCTGCTCACCACACACGGCTGTGTGGTATGTTCGTGTACGTTGATCCAGGCCGTGTTTGATTCTACTCGTAACACACGGCCGTGTTTGATAGTCCAGGCCGTGTCGATTTCTAAGGTAGGTCCATTTTGTCCCCTTTTGGCCCGTTTCTCGTTCTTTTCGACTCCCTAAGCTCTCCTGAATGTAAAACATGAAATTAAGGGATTAGGAGCATCGAATTCATAAAATATAATGAGACTTCATCCAAAAATAAGCCAAGCATGGGGTTAAAATATGTGCAAATTATGATTTATTAAATATCCCCACACTTAAGAATTTGCTTGTCCTCAAGCAAAATCCTCAACTCACAATTAAAATTAACTTCCTTAATTCATAATTCTCATCAATAATGTCTCATCATAATTCATGGATAATTCATGCATTGATAACTTAACTAAAAGAGTTCTAAAGACTTAAACAATCCAAGTAAAAAAAAATTATAGCACAAAAACATAGGTGTTTCCCCTTACCTAAATAATCACCTTTAATTTAAAATCGACAAGAATTGACATCTGTCGGGAACAGCTTAGGAGAAGGATCTCCATCAAGACCGAGGATCTCCCATCAAGTTCTTTAGAAGTTTTTGGGTTTTCATATGTTTTGTTGTTTTTCCTTTTTTATGATGTTTCCCTCTTTTAGTATGAACTAAATCCCTTAAATACCTAAGGGGATGAAACCTAAGACAGATCTTGTTTTTCTTTGATTTATGAGATAAATACTTGTGCTTGTTCTTAATTGTGAGTTCTTATTCTTGTTTTGATAATTCAGGTTATTGATTCAAGTCGAATGTGCTTATTCAGTGGAGCAAAAGTCCCTATTTAAGAGTAGATCAACATAATTAAGCGGAGTTGATCGCAAACCTAGAGATAGGGCGACAAAAATCTGCCGAATTAGGGTCAAACCTAATAAGGGGATCCATAGATCGAGTTAATGCGACAATACGGGTTTTAATTAGAAAGAGATTTCAATTAATCAACCTAGAGTCAGTTGTTAGTAGCCTCGAGAGAGGTATTAATATAATTTAGGGATTTCTACGGATTAAGCCAAGTGAATAAATCGCATGAATCAAAAGTAATAAGTGAAGTCTAGGTGGATTCTTCCTTAGGTATTGCCTATCTCATATAAGTTGTCCAAAAGTATTTTCCCAATTTACTCTCTGTCGCGTTCATAGTAGTTAAATTAGTTAGTAAATTTTAGATTAAAAAATAAATCCCCTTAATTATTAGGCTAGATAATAAAAAGATAGTTAATACTAGTACTCTTGGTCCTTGAGGATACGATATTAGGACTCACCACGGTTTATACTCATTGTTCGATAGGTGCGCTTGCCTTTGTCGAAATAATAGTTAGTTTCGAGCTCCATCAAGTTTTTGGCGCCGTTGCCGGGGACTAATATATTAGGAAAACTAATTTTTTATTACTTTAGCCATTTTATTTATTTGCAATTTATATTTATTTTATTTTTAACTTTGCTAATTTTTCTTTTATTTGCTTCTGGCAAGTAATTCTAGTTTATGACTAGGAGGAACCTGTCAGGACCCTTGATTTTTGACAGTGATATAGAAGGTACCATTCGCAAAAATCGTAGGGAAATAAGGCGAAGCCTACAGTACATAGAAGAAGAGCAAGAGGATGATACCAACACTACCGAAGAGATGGCTAATAATAATCCGCTACCTCCTGTGGTTGCCGTAAACCCGGTGAATCAAAATCCTGCTCCTCGTACTATGTATGATTATGCTAAACCTAATTTAATCGGAACCGAGTCGAGTATTGTTAGACCTGCTATTACTGCAAATAATTTTGAACTAAAACCTAACACAATACAGATGATTCAACAGTTTGTTCAGTTTGATGGTTTGCAGGATGAGTATCCAAACAAGCACTTGGCAAATTTTCTAGAATTTTGCGACACTTTCAAAATAAATGGCGTTTCTGATGATGCCATTTGTCTTTGGTTGTTTCCCTTTTCATTAAGGAACAAAGCTAAACAGTGGTTGAACTCGTTACCACGAGGATCAATCACTACATGGGAGCAAATGACCGAAAATTTTTTGTTAAAATATTTTTCGCCGGCTAAAATGGCTAAGTTGAGGAATGATATCTCTTCTTTTGTGCAGATGGATTTAGAAACGCTTTACGACGCATGGGAGAGATACAAGGATTTGTTGAGAAGGTGCCCACACCATGGGTTACCTCTATGGTTACAAGTTCAAACCTTTTACAATGGTTTGAACCCCTCAACTAGGCAACTAATAGATGCAGCCGCCGGTGGAACCCTGAATAAAAAAACTCCTGAAGCAGCTTACGAATTCATTGAAGAGCTGTCACTGAATAACTATTGGTGGAAAGTGATGAGGACGAAGCCAACAAAAGTCGCCGGAGTTTTCAACCTTGACGCAGTGACAATGCTATCAAACCAGGTAGAGCTTTTGAAACACCCCACACCCGGCCCACGAACCTTGACCGGATCTGGTATGCTCCCCGAAGAAAACCGATTCAAAATTCATTTGTTACTTTGGAAAATGGTGTGTTTTGAAAGAAAGATTGTTTTGAGTTGGGCTCGAGTAGAAAACAAATTCGTTTTAATAATGGAAACCCTTTTTAAAATTTTAGGTGATAAAACATTTAGAGTACATTTAAAATAAATTACTTAACCTTTGACTTAATAAAAATTTGTAAACATAAAAATAAATGTAAATAGTTCAATTGTGGCCTTATTACATCAAAACAAACCCAAATAATTTAAAGTACTTAAATGAAATAAAATGTCCAAATAAAATAAACTTCAAGCTGAGCATGGCCACCACAAGTTCTGCCGTCCCGGTCCATCACTGTCCATCACCTGAAACATGTTCCCACAACGGGGTGAGTCAACAGACTCAATGTGTAACCAACACTAAAATTTAATAGTCAGGCATACATTATCATATTACATTCACATTCACAAAACAGATAGAAAAGTGATGCAACCCGAACCCAAACCTATATGCCATCCCCTACACATCACCCGTACCATCCTGCACACCGTGGGGACTACTAAGTCAACCCTCCATCTGCTACACTCCATCGAAGGCAGTCGCGGCAGTCGACGTGCTCATCGCCCTTGTAAATATTTGTGGTCTTAGGTCACCACATTCAGATATCGTGGTCTTAGGTCACCACATTTAGATATCGTGGTCTTAGGTCACCACATTCAAATACCGTGGTCTTAGGTCACCACATTCACTTCCCCTTTTCAATAACCCATATGCCCCATATCATACATATTATGCATTAACATGCCAAATTTCACATTCTTATCACTTATCACATGTTAAACATAACATATTTCATAATCCTAGTAGGAGTAGGAAACGTGCACAGTACTTTGTACCATTGCATGGTACCTTAGCCACATTTTACACGTTCATATTAACGCATGCATATAATCAATACCATAAAACTATTAAGGTTTAGTGTGGGGTACACACCTGATATGCTTAACGAATTCCTTGAAATATCGAAAAATCGATCTATTACTTTAGATCTTTTAAGACCCTTTAGTGCCGATTGATGTCTAATCAAATGCCGGAAACTTTGTATCCTTCTTTCTTGAAATCGACAATCACTAGATTACTTGAATAGATTAGTTTCGGCTTTTGAATAATTAATGAACACATATATTTACCAAACATGGCCTTGGACGAATGCTATAGACACTTACCTTGTGGATTTTAAATCCTGAAATTCACCGAATAACTAGGGAACACGCGGCCTATGGTGTACCTTCGAAAAAAGAACTTCTCCTTCCTTGTAGTCGACGCTTAGTAAATTCCGAAAGATCTCTTCAAAGTTTCGGCAACAAGATATTAATGGGGTTAGTCCTAGATTTCGGCAAATCTTAAAAGAAAAAGGATGAAACCGAATGAGATCTTACCCTTACTTTAAGAATCGACAATCCTTGCTTGAGCCTTTAACAACATTCGGCTATGTAGGCTAAAAAGATCTTGATTTCGGCTCTTTGATTGGTATAAAGAAATCGGCTAATGATGGTATCTTGAGTTTTCGACTTTGGCTAACAAAAAGAAGAAGAACAAATGCTCTAAGAAATTCGGCAGAGAGAGAAGGGTTGAAAGAAAGAATGAATGGCCCTCTTTTCCTCTAGTAGCCGAAATTACTAACTTAGAATCCCTTACTTGGCCATCACTTCTATTTTGATAGCTTTATCACCTTATTTAAAATTAATAGAAATAATCCTTTAATTATCTCTTATTAAAAATACCAATAATTATCCATCATGTATCCATTTATTTAGCCGAATTTTAAAGAGAATAAAACTCCTCCCTGGAGTTCCTTAGTGCCGTCCACCTCCTCTGCTCCTTGTAGCAAAAATAAAATCCTTTATTTGCTTCCCATGCGACTCGAACCGGGCCCCTCTCCCTTGCTTGTGGCGTCACTTACATCGGGCTTTAAGTGGCGTCTCCTTGCCACTTTTCCAAACCCGTTCTTGTGTCAAATTTCCTCTATTAATTTTCTTAAGGCCACCTTGCCTTAGTTTCCTCTTTTAAACTTTTAAACTTAACATTTCCAAAGCATTTCCTTACATTTCCAAGTTTCCAAAAATGTTCACAATACATTCATAACACATAAGACATGCCATTTCGTATAATTAAATCAAAATGCATAGGCCCATTTTCGTGATGTTATAGTTCTACCCCTTAAAATAATTTCGTCCTCGAAATTGCCTGGCTAAAATAAATGAGGGTATTGCTGTCGCATTGCCTCTTCTGGCTCCCACGAAGCTTTCTCCGATCCATGGTTGCGCCATAACACTTTGACTAGAGGAACTGACTTCTTCCGTAACATTTTCACGTCTCGTTCCAAGATCTGAATCGGCTCTTCCTCGTAGGATAAGTCTGGCCTTAGCTCCACCTCTTCAACCCATACTATGTGAGATGGATCCGATCGATATCGACGTAGCATGGAAACATGGAATACATCGTGCATCTGTTTCAACTCCGGTGGCAACTCTAACTGATATGCCACTGGTCCAACTCGCTTCAACACTCGATAGGGCTCTATAAACCTTGGGCTTAACTTCCCTTTGCGACCAAACCTCATCACCTTCTTCCAAGGCGAGACTTTCAGAAACACTTGGTCCCCCACTTCAAACTCTATTTTCTTCCGTTTGAGGTCCGCGTACGACTTTTGTCTATCGGATGCCTCCTTCAACCGTGCGGGAATTGTCTCAACCTTCTCTTGATTCGCCACTAACCACTAACTCGGACCCAAAACTCGACATTCTCCTAACTCGGTCCAACACGTAGGAGTTCGACACTTCCGACCGTACATAACGCTTCATACGGTGCCATCCGAATCTTTGGCTTGATAGTTGTTGTTGTATGCAAACTCTGCTAAAGGCAAATACTCCTCCCAACTTCCTCTGAAGTCCATCACCACGACCCCTCAACATATCCTCTAACACTTGGATTACTCGTTCGACCGCCTGCCGATCATCGTGGATGAAAGGCCGTAGTGAAATCCAACTTAGTGCCTAAAGCTTGATGAAGTGCCTTCCAAAACCGAGACGTAAATCTTGGGTCTCTATCTGAAATGATTAACACCAACACTCCATGTAACCTCACAATTTCCGCCATATATAATTTGGCCAACCTCTGAAGAGAATAATCAACTCTTACCGGAATAAAGTGCACGGACTTGGTCAAACGGTCCACTATTACCCATACCGCGTCCTTCTTAGTAGGCGTAAGGGGAAGCCCACTAACGAAGTCCATGGTGATTCTCTCCCACTTCCACTGCGGGATCTTGATTGGCTGAAGTAATCCTGATGGAACTTGGTGTTCAACTTTAACTTGCTGACACGTCAGACATTTTCCCACGAATTCAGTAACTTCCCGCTTAAGATCAAAGCCACAAAAAGCTGTTCCCTTAGATCCTGTACAACTTAGTGCCTCCGGGATGCATAGCATAAGGGCTACTATGCGCTTCCCGAAGAATCCCCGCCTTAGGTCCTTGTCCTTAGGCATACATACCTTTCCCTTGAAGCACAATACTCCTCATCATTAACACCATAATCCTCTAACTCTCCGCTCTGTACTTGTTGTAACTTAACACTTAGATCCTCATCCACCAACCGACTTTCCTTTACCTCATTTAACCATGTTGGTTTGACTTGCAATTCGCCAATAGGCTACCATCATCATCATACAGACTCAAGTGTGCGAACAACGCCTCGGATCCGATACAACCTTCCGCTCGGGGCATCCGCCACTACATTTGCCTTGCCCTGATGATACTCTAACGAACAATCATAGTCCTTCAATAATTCTACCCACCTTCATTGCCTCAAGTTTAACTCCTTCTCGAGTCAACAAGTACTTGAGGCTCTTGTGGTCCATGTAGATTACCGACTTTTCTCCATAAAGGTAATGCCTCCATACTTTCGAGCAAAGACCACGTAGCCAATTCCAAGTCATGAGTCGGATAGTTAACTTCATGAGGCCTTAATCGTCGAGACGCATAGGCGACTACTTTTCCATCTTGCATTAGAACACGACCTAATCCCGTATGCGGCGTCACAAGACACCACAAAATCCTTTCTGCCTCAGTGAATCGAATCGTGCCTCGGTCAAGACCCTCTTAAGCTTCTCGAAGCTCTCCTGTTTGCTTATCCGTCCATACAAAGGGTACTTCTTTCCTTAACAACTTTGTCAAAGGCGCGGCTATTGACGAGAACCCTTCCACGAACCTTCACGTAATAGCACACCAAACCTAAGTAACTATGAATCTCACCACGCACCTAGGTGGTTTCCAATCCAACACCGCTTCGATCTTCCTAGGATCCACCTTTATTCCCTCTCGCGGATACCACATGCCCTAAGAATGCCACCTCCTTAAGCCAAAATTCACACTTGCTGAATTTGGCATGAGCTTCTTCTCCTTAATACTTGTAACACTATCCGTAGGTGCTCATCATGCTCTTCCTCCGACTTTGAGTATACCAAAATGTCGTCGATGAACACAACGACAAACCTATCCAAGTAAGGTTGAAAACCCGGTTCATCATATCCATGAACGCGGTGGGCGTTCGTCACCCAAACGGCATTACTACAAACTCAAAATGGCGTACCTTGTCCTAAAGGCCGTTTTATGGATATCCGCCTCCTTCACCTTCAATCGATGATATCCGGACCTTAGATCGATCTTTGAAAATACGACGGCCCCTTAGGTGATCGAACAAGTCGCCTATCCGTGGCAAAGGATACTTGTTCTTGATGGTCACTTTATTTAATCGATGATAATCTATGCACATTCGCATAGTTCCGCCCTTCTTCTTCACAAAGCAGACCGGTGCTCCCCACGGAGACACACCGGGTCGAATAAACCCACGATCCAATAATTCTTGGATCTCGAGCCTTGAGCTCAACCAACTCCTTTGGCGCCATTCTGGTATGGAGCGATTGACACCGGAGTCATTCCCGTGTAGCAAGTCTATTCCAAATTCCACCTCCCTATCTCGGGGTATTCTGGTAGCTCCTGCGGAAAAACATCCACGAAGTCCCTTACCGCTTCTAACTCCACTAATTCCCCTTCTTTTGCGTCCACAAAGACTAACGAAGGCCGAAAATACCTTGCACCCTTTACGGACCATTTTCCCGCTTTAATGTCGAAACCACATTAGACAGGTAATTTCTTCTTTCTCCTATCATAATGACCACCTCATCCTCCGGGTCCTTAACTCTATTCACTTAGTCGCACAATCTAACACGGCTCGATGCTCTACTAGCTACCCATGCCAAGAATAAGGTCGAATTCTCCGAAAGGGAGTTCCATTAAGTCGGCATAGGAAATACTACGCCTTGGATTTCCAAGGGTACACTCAGAAGATCTTATTCACCACTACGCTTTGACCTAGTGGGCTTACTACGATCATCTCCCTATCGTAAAGTTCGAGTCTAGGCCTAGTGTTTCCACTACACTACATGCAACATAGGAGTGAGTCGAGCCCACATCAATCGAGAGCATAATAAGGTTTTCTAAATACAAGGAACGTCTGGGTTATGACGTCCGGCGTCCTCCATCCTCCCTCCGTGAATCGCATAAACCAAACCCGGTTGCCTTGCCTCGATGTTAGCAGCACCTCTCTGCCTGTTCCACGTCTTCTACCAAAGCACCATTACCTCTATTATTCGGACCACGACCTCGGCCGAGGTCTGCTGGTCCACCTCTACCGCTTGATTAACATTCGAGCTACTGGTCGATTTCCATCCGGTTTCATAGGACAATCCTTAATCATATGGTCCTTGGACCCACACCAAAACATCATCCTCTGTCTTCTTCCAACACTCTCCTAAGTGTCTCTTCCCACACTGCTTCACAAGTGCGATCTTCGCCTCCCTGTAGCGACTTTGCGACCTCGCGACCTATCAACTCTAGACCTTTTATTCCCAAATGATCCTGATGATCCAAAGCCTCTTTTCTGCCTGTTCCGGTCGAAGTTCTGCTTTGTAGAGTCTTTAATCCCTTCAGCTACCTTAGCTTTCTCTACTAAAGTAGAAAACTCCCATTCCTGATGTGGAGCTATCAACAACCTTAGATCATCCCTTAAACCTTCTTCGAACCGGACACACCGCTCATGCTCCGTAGCCACTACTCCTCGAGCATATCGGCTCAACCTTAGAAATTCAGCTTCATACTCTTCTACAGACTTATTCCCTTGAACCAGCCCCAGAAAAGCCTTCCTCTGCTCATCAGTATACCTTGTGCCGACATACTTCTTCTGATATGCGGCCTTAACATACTCCCAGGTCAGATCCTCAGCCGTGGCACCATCACGAACTGTGAGCCACCATTGATACGCTTCATCGCGTAGCAATTCCACCATTCCTTTCAGTTTCTCCTCAGGGGTCAAATCAAGCTCATCCATAATTCGTTCAGTGGCCTCCAACCAATACTCAGCGGTACTGGGTGCCACACCCGATACTCCTCGGAACACCTCAGCTCCGTTGGCACGAAGTCGCTCAGGTACCGACTTTCGAGCTCCCGAATTTCCTCCTCGCACTGTGCCACCAACTCAAGAACTTCGCGGCCACGACTGCGATACAAATCGTCTCTGTGCGATCTTGCTGCTCAACACCAACAGCTGAGGGTGGTGGTGGCGGTGGTATCTCATTGTCAGACCCTTGACCCGATCTAACGGGTTCCGACATGGTCATTCTACCTCTACCGCGTCCTCGTACGTTACGTCCACGTCCTCTAGAACTCATTTCTATCGTCGTGATCTCGATTAAAAAGTTTTATGAATTAGTCCTTGTTTCACTTATTATTCGCGAAGAAATTTTATGAAAGAAGTTTAATAGTGGTTCTTTCGATCAATCAAAGTTCAAATCTTCTATCCTAATTCGTAGAAGTACATTCATTCAAACATTCATTCAAAGACATCCATTCCATAGTATCTCCCATACACATTCACTCTTCTGACATTTCATCTGTTCCTATCCTGGTTATTTTCGTCATTTGTCCTACTGGTATTTTCAGTAATTTTCCAAAATCAAGGTATTTTGATATTTTACAAATTAGGGTTTTTGACATTTTATAAAGTAACGTAATTTTGAATAAGGATCTGTGGGTATTTTGGACATTTTATAAACCAAGGGCATTTTTGTAATTTTACCATTAGGGGTATTTTAGTAATTTTGCAATTCGGAAATTTTTCAAAATTTTTGTAAAAATAGTTCTCACAAATTAAAAAGGTAATTTTAAGAGTTTTTAAAACTAGGGTTTTTATAAAAACACGGCTAGTTCCCTTCGGGCTTTAGTTATTGTTTAGCCTATGACCGAGTCCTCTTGGTTAGGGTGAACCGAAGCTACGCACTGCAGGATTCCTGCAGCGAAGAGGAGGTGAGTCACTAGGGCTAGCTTAAGTACCGTGCTCTTTCGGATCCAATCCTAGACATGCGCATTGTGGGTTGCCACACCCTAACTTAGCGACTAAGTCACAGGGTTGTTTAATTAGGCACTTAAGTCTTATGTAAGTGTTGGGGAAAACTAGTCTTAGGGTTCAAGTACTTATCATACTAATCTACGTTCCATTCCATGTCTACCCTTCTACACATCATAATATAATCCACACAATGGATAGAAGTACTTACCTGGTGGACGTCGGGTCGGAGACTTAGGTGCCATGCCAGAACAACCTGAAAATTTCCACAAATTTCTTTTGGGCTAGATTTTGAAAACGTTTTGGGCCTTAACCCCAGGCCGAGAGTTTAAAACTGGGCTCTGATACCAAACTGAAACACCCCACACCCGGCCCACGAACCTTGACCGGATCTGGTATGCTCCCAAAGAAAACCGATTCAAAATTCATTTGTTACTTTGGAAAATGGTGTGTTTTGAAAGAAAGATTGTTTTGAGTTGGGCTCGAGTAGAAAACAAATTCGTTTTAATAATGGAAACCCTTTTAAAAATTTTAGGTGATAAAACATTTAGAGTACATTTAAAATAAATTACTTAACCTTTGACTTAATAAAAATTTGTAAACATAAAAATAAATGTAAATAGTTCAATTGTGGCCTTATTACATCAAAACAAACCCAAATAATTTAAAGTACTTAAATGAAATAAAATGTCCAAATAAAATAAACTTCAAGTGAGCATGGCCACCACAAGTTCTCGCCGCAGTCCCGGTCCATCACCGCCCATCACACAAACATGTTCCCACAACGGGGTGAGTCAACAGACTCAATGTGTAACCAACACTAAAATTTAATAGTCATGCATACATTATCATATTACATTCACATTCACATAACAGATAGAAAAGTGATGCAACCCGAACCCGAACCTATATGCCATCCACTACACATCACCCGTACCATCCTGCACACCGTGGGGACTACTAAGTCAACCCTCCATCCGCTACACACCATCGAAGCGATCATTGCAATCGACGTGCTCATCGCCCATATAAATATTTGTGGTCTTAGGTCACCACATTCAGATATCGTGGTCTTAGGTCACCACATTCAGATATCGTGGTCTTAGGTCACTACATTCAAATACCGTGGTCTTAGGTCACCACATTCACTTCCCCTTTTCAATAACCCATATGCCCCATATCATACATATTATGCATTAACATGCCAAATTTCACATTCTTATCACTTATCACATGTTAAACATAACATATTTCATAATCCTAGTAGGAGTAGGAAACATACCTGAGTACTTTGTACCATTGCATGGTACCTTAGCCACATTTTACACGTTCATATTAACGCATGCATATAATCAATACCATAAAACTATTAAGGTTTAGTGTGGGGTACACACCTTATATGCTTAACGAATTCCTTGAAATATCGAAAAACCGATCTATTACTTTAGATCTTTTAAGACCCTTTAGTGCCGATTGATGTCTAATCAAATGCCAGAAACTTTGTATCCTTCTTTCTTGAAATCGGCAATCACTAGATTACTTGAATAGATTAGTTTCGGCTTTTGAATAATTAATGAACACATATATTTACCAAACATGGCCTTGGCCGAATGCTATAGACACTTACCTTGTGGATTTTAAATCCCAAATTCACCGAATAACTAGGAACACGCGGCCTATGGTGTACCTTCGGAAAAAGAACTTCTCCTTCCTTGTAGTCGACGCTTAGTAAATCCCAAAGATCTCTTCAAAGTTTCGCAACAAGATATTAATGGGGTTAGTCCTAGATTTCGCAAATCTTAAAAGAAAAAGGATGAAACCGAATGAGATCTTACCCTTACTTTAAGAATCGGCAATCCTTGCTTGAGCCTTTAACAACATTCGGCTATGTAGGCTAAAAGATCTTGATTTCGGCTCTTTGATTGGTATAAAGAAATCGGCTAATGATGGTATCTTGAGTTTTCTGGCTTTGGCTAACAAAAAGAAGAAGAACAAATGCTCTAGGAAATTCGGCGAGAGAGAGAAGGGTTGAAAGAAAGAATGAATGGCCCTCTTTTCCTCTAGTAGCCGAAATTACTAACTTAGAATCCCTTACTTGGCCATCACTTCTATTTTGATAGCTTTATCACCTTATTTAAAATTAATAGAAATAATCCTTTAATTATCTCTTATTAAAAATACCAATAATTATCCATCATGTATCCATCTATTTAGCCGAATTTTAAAGAGAATAAAACTCCTCCCCGAGAGTTCCTTAGTGCCGCCCACCCTCCTCTCTGCTCCTTGTAGCAAAAATAAAATCCTTTATTTGCTTCCCATGTGACTCGAACTCGGGCCCCTCTCCCCTTGCTTGTGGCGTCACATACTGGGCTTTAAGTGGCGTCTCCTTGCCACTTTTCCAAACTCGTTCTTGTGTCAAATTTCCTCTATTAATTTTCTTAAGGCCACCTTGCCTTAGTTTCCTCTTTTAAACTTTTAAACTTAACATTTCCAAAGCATTTCCTTACATTTCCAAGTTTCCAAAAATGTTCACAATACATTCATAACACATAAGACATGCCATTTCGTATAATTAAATCAAAAATGCATAGGCCCATTTTCAGGATGTTACAGCTTTTAAGTAAAAAAATTGATGGTTTATGTGGTTCTTCGCAGGTACATCCAGTGATGCAGTGCGATACAAATGGAGGAGGGACGAACAATAGAGAATACCCACCCTACAACGCTGGCGTAGAAAGCGAGCAGATGAACTATATGGGTAATAATTTTAGATATCAAAATAACCCCTATAGTAACAATTATAATCCAGGTTAGAGGAACCACCCAAACTTCTCATGGGGTGGTCAAGGAAATCAGAGACAACAACCCTCTCTAGGCTTTCAACAGCAACCCTACCCGCAAGAGAAGAAGTCGAACCTAGAAGAGATGCTAACAAAATTCATCGCGGTGTCAAAGACACGTTTCCAAAACACCGAAACAGTGCTCAAAAATCAACAAGCATCGATTCAAGGGATCGAGAACCAATTAGGACAACTTGCTAAGATTGTATCTGAACGACCACAAGGCAGCTTGCCAAGCAACACTGAAACTAACCTAAAGGAGCAACTTCATGCCGTTTCTGCTCACGATAGTGAAGGGTTAGATGAATCAAAATTAAGGCAAGAGAATGTGGCAGAGGAGGGTAAGGTTGAGGTAAGCCATGATAAACCAAAACCGGTAATTACAGAGTACCAACCTTGTGTGCCATATCCCAATACGACAAAGAAAGATCGCACAGATGAACAATTCGGTAAATTTATTAAACTTTTAAAAAAATTACATATTAACTTACCGTTTCTTGAGGCCCTTTCGCAGATGCCAAATTCAAGGAAATTTTTAAAAGAGCTTTTGACAAACAAACGGAAGTTAGACGATATGTCGCATGTGGAGCTAAACGCAGTGTGCTCAGCAATTCTACAAATTAAACTACCATGAAAATTAAAAGATCCAGAGCGTTTTACAATTCCGTGCTTAATTGGTAGTTTATCTGTTAATAATGCTTTGGCTGATTTAGGGGCAAGCATAAATGTTATGCCTTATAAAATGTTTAAACAGCTAGGTCTAGGGAAACCCAAACAAACTAGGATGAGCATTCAATTAGCTGATAAGACTATTAGAGTTCCCAGGGGTATAATCGAAGATGTATTAGTAAAAATTGATAAATTCATATTCCCATTAGACTTTGTCATTTTAGACATAGATGAGGACAATAATATTCCTTTAATTTTAGGAAGACCCTTTTTGGCAACTGCTAAAACCAAAATTGATGTTGGTACAGGGGAACTCATACTTCGTGTAGGTGACGAAACGATCACTCTTCAAGCTCTTGACTCGGCGAGGACATCGAGTGATAAAGGTGAAAACATAAATTCTATTAATGACCATTTGGTTCAACCTTCTTTTTAGAAAGCACCACGAAATTACACATCTGAGCCACATCCTAGACCTCATGCCAACAAGGAAATAACTCATGAGGAACGAAGACTTCAGATCGATGAACTAGACGAGTGGAAGACACATTTCAAGGAGAAACTAAAAACACACGAAGCAAAAACGAGGCAACTCCATGTCAAACTTAAAGATGGGACATACCAATTTTAGATCGGGGATCAAGTATTCTCGGACAAAATAGATCCTCGAATCGCCACTTCAGACCTTAACACTAATAAAGAGATTCCTTTCATGGTAATCAATGTCTTCCCATACGGAACAGTCGAAGTAACTAATCCTAGATTCGGCACTTTTAAGGTAAACACCACTCGACTCAAACTATATAGTGATCCTAGAATTGATAGCAAGAGAGAGGAGTGTCAACTCCTCGACCCACCATGAGATATGCGAATTAGAGGTAAGTCTAGCTTAAGACTTTAAACGAGCGCTTCTCGGGAGGCAACCCGAGCACTAACCCTTTTAATTTTCATATCTTTGATTTTTAGCACCTAACTAAAACCTAACCAAGTTAATAAAGCGTAGGTTTCCGTACCATACGGCCATGCACACGGGCGTGGCCGTGGCCGTGTGGACATCACAGATTTGCACACTGGCGTGGCAGAGATCGTACGACCCAAGGATGAAAAATCTCCAAATCACAGACGTCGATAAAATGGACGGCCGTGGTCGACACTGAGAAAGTCACATGGGTATGAGACACGCCCGTGCTTTGAGGCCGTGGCCGACACTCAGAAAGATACACGGGCGTGGAAACCTCTACACAAGCGTGGGAGAAACGAACAAGCCACCACATGGCCGTGCGATATGGCCGTGTGACTTAACACGCCCACAGCACATAGGCGTGGGCAGCAACCAGGTCCCTGATTGCTATTTAAAACCCCCATTCTTCTCACTTTCTCCCCAAATTATTCTTCTCCCAACCCACAGCCACCACACCCCTTTCTCTTCTCACTATCTTCTCCCTTCATTTTCCTTTCCCTTTCCCCTCATTCTTTTTCTTTCACCATCCTCACCACCATCTCCATGTCGAAGAAGCGAAAGGACCCTAGCACGGTATCCCCGTGCACGACCACTCTACATAAGTTCATGCCGGCCGCTTCATTGACTCGACAAGCCAAGGACATTTGAGTCCATTTAGTTTTTCTTTTTCTTTTCTCTTCTCCTTTATTTTCCTTCTCTTTATCTTTCTTGTGCTAAATCTATATTATTATATTTTGATTTCTTTAATTTAGGTTCTAAAGGCTGTTAGGGAATCACCACACCACGACCCTAGTATCCACCACCACCGGCGTATCCTCTTCCAACTCGGCCAGAATTTCCCTCGTTTCTTTTCTTTGACTCCATCCAAACTTTAGGAAGTTTCACTTCTCTCCCTCTTATGATTTTCTTACTATATTGTGGATATCTATTTTTGTACATTGAGTATAATGTACATCTTAAGTGTGGGGGGTGAAATTTATTCAAGTTCCTAACTTTTTGCATTATTCTCAAATTCCTGAATTTTGTCTTTTTCTCAAGCCACTTTCTCATATCACTGTTAAAATGAAATTTCTTTTGATTTATGATTTTCATTGATATGTTTTGGATTAAGTCATAGTTAATTGTGCATTGATGATTTAAACTTTAAGATATTAGAGAATCAAGCATGATAATCTATTTTTCGTAATTAAAATTTCTAGGTTGTTTTCCTAAATTTAAATATTACTTTGAAGTTTGAAATTTGCAAGGTTGACATAAAAAACCATAATTTTTGTGAGATTTTGAGCTTTTTAGAGCATACTCTTTTCTTGCTCACTTTATTAATTATGAGTGTGTCAGCATTGATTTGTTATTCTAGAACTTGCTTCGGTCATACATGTCGAGACCATACCTATGATTTGATATACTAAGATGATAAAGGCACCTAGGTTTTAACCCACTTATTCCACTAAAAAGCTTACCCGTTTAATTAACCCCTAGTGACCCCTTTGAAACCTAATCAACCATTTCTTGACTCACCCATTAATATTAACCTAAAACCCACTTTGTATTTATTATCACCATTTCTCTTGACTACCCTTATATCAAGATTTGATTTGATCGGTTGCTTAATTATTTTCTTTATTTCAGTTGTTAAATTCCATCTTATTATTATTGTATGTGCTTGTGCAATAAAAAAAAACAAAGTATATTCATTATTAGTTCTATGTTATTTGAGCTTATGTGTTAATTTCACATTTTGAGAAGAAGCTCGTGTTATTAGTGATAAATTCTTAATTATTGTAATTATTTAAGTTTTAGTTATTTTTCTAGTTAGGTAATTTATCAATTCAATCTCGATACTAACCCTCTTATTCAGCCTTTATCCACACCTTTAACCCAAGCCCCATTACAACCCTTTTAAAGACCTTTTGATTTGTGTATCATCTTATTTTACAGTGGTGGAGATTTGATTTTCAGGCAAGCCTATGGGATTAACTTTTCATGTTTGACTTTTTGAGTGCTTAATTTGAACCTTAAACACTTTGAGTGATTTGAGTGAATCTTTAATGAGGATGTCAATTCTTGTCAATTTTGGATCAAAGGTAATTTATTTAGATGAGGGGAGACACCTATATTTTCGTGCTATAAAAATTTATGACTTAGATTGTTTGAATCTTTAGGAATCTTTTAGTTAAATTATCAATGTATGAATTATCTATGAATTATGATGAAACATTATTGATGACGATTATGAATTGAGGGAGTTAATTTTAATTATGAGTTGAGAATTTTGCTTGAGGACAAGCAAAAGCTTAAGTGTAGGGGTATTTGATAAACCATAATTTACACATATTTTAACCCCATGCTTGGCTTAATTTTGGATGAATATTCATTAGATTTGATGAATTCAATGCTCCTAATCTCTTAATTTCATGTTTTATACTCAGGAGAGCTTAGGAAATTGAAAAGAACGAGAAATGGGACAAAAAGGGACAAAATAAGCCTACCTTAGAGACTCACACGGCCTGGGGCTATCACCCACGGTCGTGTGTTTCGAGCAACAACTGAGAGACGGCCTGGATCAACGTACATGACCAGATCACACGGCCGTTTGTGGCGAGCAGGATCGACCACGGCCAAGAGAGTCGACCACGGGCGTGTCCCTGCCGTGGCCAAAATGAGTTTCATTCGGATTAGGATACTTTTGGGCCAAGTAAGGCATCTCAAAGCCTATATAAACACCCTAGGGGGCAACCTAAAAGGAGAGCTCGACAGGACGTCGAATAGACACCGAGTAGAAGGAGAAAATACTCCAAGACAGCCGTCGGGAACAACTTAGGAGAAGGATCTCCATCAAGACTGAGGATCTCCCATCAAGCTCTTTAGAAGTTTTTGGGTTTTCTTATGTTTTGTTGTTTTTCCTCTTTTATGATGTTTCCCTCTTTTAGTATGAACTAAATCCCTTAAATACCTAAGGGGATGAAGCCTAAGACAGATCTTGTTTTTATTTGATTTATGAGATAAATACTTGTGCTTATTCTTAATTGTGAGTTCTTATTCTTGTTTTGATAATTCAGGTTATTGATTCAAGTCGAATGTGCTTATTCAGTGGAGCAAAAGTCCTTGTTTAAGAGTAGATCAACACAATTAAGCGGAGTTGATCGCAACCCTAAAGATAGGGCGACGAAAATCTGCCGGATTAGGGTCAAACCTAATAAGGGGATCCATAGATCGAGTTAATGTGACAATAGGGGTTTTAATTAGAAAGAGATTTCAATTAATCAACCTAGAGTCAGTTGTTAGTAGCCTCGAGAGAGGTATTAATATAATTTAGGGATTTCTACGGATTAAGCCAAGTGAATAAATCGCATGAATCAAAAGTAATAAGTGAAGTCTAGGTGGATTCTTCCTTAGGTATTGCCTATCTCATATAAGTTGTCCAAAATTATTTTCCCAATTTACTCTCTGTCGCGCTCATAGTAGTAAAATTAGTTAGTAAATTTTAGATTAAAAAATAAATCCCCTTAATTATTAGGCTAGATAATAAAAAGATAGTTAATACTAGTACTCTTGGTCCTTGAGGATACGATATTCCAGACTCACCACAGCTATACTACTGTTCGATAGGTGCGCTTGCCTTTGTTGAAATAATAGTTAGTTTCGAGCTCCATCACACCACTATAAAATGAGATGATACACAAATCAAAAGGTCTTAAAAAGGGTTGTAACGGGGCTTGGGTTTAAGGTGTGGATAAAGGCTGAATTAGAGGGTTAGAATCGAGATGGAATTGACAATTTACCTAACTAGAAAAATAAACTAACACTGAATAATTACATCAATTGAAAACTTATCACTAAAAACACGAGCTTCTTCTCAGAATGAAATTAATCGCTTAAGCTCAAATAACATAGAACTAATAATGAATACTTTCAACTTTTTTTTAAGAACAAGAATTTACAGTAATAATAAGAGAAATTAAAAACTGAAATAAAGAACATAGTTAGGCAACTGCTCAAATTAAATATCGACAAAAAGGGGTTAATTCAATAGGGAAAATTCTTAATGAATCAAAAAGAGTGAGTTTTGGGTTAATATTAAGGGTAAATCAAGAAATGGTTTATTAGGATTCAAAAGGGGTTCACTAGGGGTTAATTATGAAGGTAGGCTTTTTATGGAATAAGTGGGTTAAAACCTAGGTGCCTTTATCATCTCAGTATATCAAATCAAAGGTGTGGTATCGACATGCACAATCAAAACAAGTTCTAGAATAACAATTCAATATTGACACACTCATAATTAATAAAGTGAGCAAGAAAAGAATATGCTCTGAAAGGTTCAAAATCTCACAAGAATTATGGTTTTTTTATGTTAACCTTGCAAATTTCAAACTTCAAAGTATTATTTAAATTTAGGGAAACAACCTATTAATATTTTTTATTATGAAAATAGACTTATCATGCTTGATTCTCTAATATCTTAAAGTTTAAACCATCGATGCACAATTACCTATGACTTAATCCAAAACATGTCAATAAAAATCATAAATCAATAGACGTTTCATTCTAATTAGTAATATGAGAAAATTTACTTAAGAACGAGCATAATTCAGCGGTTTTTTGGTAATGAAATCAATAACCTCCCCACACTTAAGATGTACATTGTCCTCAATGTACAACGATAAGTAATGACTAATAGTAAGAAAATCATAAGATAGGGAGAGAAGTGAAACTTCCTGAATTTTGGATGGAGTCAAAAAAAAAAGAAACCTGCTGAATTGGGTAGAGGTGGGGGAGGATACTCCGGTGGTGTGGTCGTTCCCTAATAAAAAATAGCCAGAGATAAAAAGAAATCAAAATATACTAATATAAATTAAAGACAAGAAAGATAAAGGGAAAGAATTTAAAAATGAAGATAAAAGAAAAAGGAAAAATGAAAAATGAATGGACTTAAAGGTCCATGTCTTGTCGAGTAAATGAAGCGGCCGACATGAACTTATGTAGAGTGGTCGCGCACGTGGAGACCGCACCAGGATCTTTTCACTTTTTCGACATAGGGATGGTGGCCTTGGTCTTGCCTCTAGTATTACTCATTGTGTATGGTGGCAAGGATGGTGGTTGGTGTGGTGGCGATATAAAGAAGGAATAAGGGAAAGGGGAAAAGGGAAAAGAAGGGAGAAGGATGATGGGAAAAGAAAAGGGGAAAATGGGGGTTTTTGGACTGAATGAGAGGTGGGAAAGTGGAGTAAAGTGAAGTAAGTGGAGTGAGGAGGCGGTGGCTGGGGGTGAAAAGGGAGAAAAGCTATGGTGGCTAGGGTTGGGGAGGAAGGGATATGGGGAAGAAAATGAACAGAAGAAGGGGGTTTAAATAGAAATTGGGACACATGATCGTGGCCCACGCCCGTGTGCCCTGGGCGTGTAGGTCACACGGCCAAATCGCACGGCTGTGTGATACTTCTTTCGTTTCTCCCACGCCTGTGTAGAGGGTCACACGCCCATGTTGATTGATCAGTATCAACCACGGCTTGTAGGGCACGGGCGTGTCGCACGCCCGTGTCATTCACTCAGTATTTCCCACGATCTTAAGGCACGCCCATGGGGATTTATCAGCACCCCGTGTTCCTTAGTCAGAGTCGACCACGGCCGCATCGCACGGCCGTGGCATTTTATCCCAGCCCGTGTTTTGGGAAAAAAAATTTTCCTTGACCCGTACGGTCTCCGTCACGCCCTTGTGCCTCCTCGTGGTCGCCACACGGCCACGGCCACGCCCGTGTGCAAGGCCGTGTGGTAGAGAAACCTGCGCTTATTAATTTGGTTAGATTTTAGTTAAGTGCTAAAAATTGAAATTAGGGGTATTAATGGGGTTAGTGCTCAGGTTGCCTCCCGAAAAGCACTTGTTTAGAGTCCTAAGCTAGACTTTCCTCGTATTCGCATAGTTATGGTGGTTCGAGGAGTTGAAACTCCTCATTTCTGCTACCAATTTCATTAAGATAATGTTTTAGACGAGTACCATTTACCTTGAAGGTTCCAAATTGAGAATGAGTTACCTCGACTGTACCGTATGGAAAAATATTAAGTACCGTGAAAGGGGTTGTTCCATTAGGTTCAGAAGTGGCAACACGAGGATCGGTTGCATCTAACAGTACCTGATCTCCAACCTTGAAGTGATTTGCTTTTCCTTTAAGCTCGTCATGGAGTTGCCTCGGTTTCGCTTCGTGTGTTCTTGGTTTCTCCTTGTCATGTGTCCTCCACTCGTCTAGTTCATCGATCTAAAGCCTTCGCTCCTCGTAAGTTATTTTATTGTTGACACGAGGACTAGGATGTGGCTCAATTGTGTATTTTCGAGGTGCTTCCTGAAAAGAGGGTTGAACCGAATGGTTATTAATAGAATTTATGTACTCACCTTTATTACTCGACGTCCTAACCGAGTCATGAGCTTGAAGAGTGATCGTTTCGTCACCTACACGAAGTGTGAGCTCACCTGTACCAACATCAATTCTAGTTTTAGCAGTTGCTAAAAAGGGTCGCCCTAAAATTAAGGGTGCGTTACTGTCCTCATCCATGTCTAGAACAACGAAGTCAACTGGGAATATAAATTTATCATTTTTTACAAGCACATCCTCAACAATTCCCCTAGGAAATCTAATAGTTTTATATGCGAGTTGAATACTCATCCTAGTTTGTTTAGGTTTCCCAAGACCTAGTTGCTTAAACATTTTATAGGGCATGACGTTAATACTCGCCCCTAAATCAGCTAAAGCATGTTTAACATTTAAGCTACCAATTAAACAAGAAATAGTAAAACTCCCTGGATCCTTTAATTTATTGGGTAGTTTATTCTGTTAAATGGCTGAGCAAACTGCGTTTAACTCCACGTGCGATGCATCATCTAACTTTCGCTTGTTTGCTAGAAGCTCCTTCAAAAATTTGACTGAGTTGGGCATCTGCGAAATAGCTTCAATAAACGGTAAGTTAATATGTAGCTTTTTTAAGAGTTTAAGAAATTTACCAAATTGTTCATCTGTGCGGTCTTTCTTTGTCGCATTAGGATATGGCACACGAGGTATATATTCGTTACTTACCGAGTTCTGTGTATCGTGGCTTACCCTAACCTTACCTTTACTTACCACAGGTTCTTGCCTCGGTTCAGATTCAGATTCTACTAACCATTCTTCGTCGCATACTGTGATGGCATGGAGTTTCTCCTTTGGGTTAGTTTCAGTGTTGCTTGGCAAGCTACCTTGTGGTCGTTCTGAGATCAACTTGGCAAGCTGACCTATTTGGTTCTCGAGCACTTGAATTGATGCTTGCTGATTTTTGAGTGTTGTTTCGGTGTTTTGGAAATGGGTTTCTGACACCGCGATGAATTTTGTTAGCATCTTCTCAAGGTTTGGCTTCTTCTCTTATGGGTAGGGTTGCTGTTGAAAGCCTGGAGGGGGTTGTTGTCTCTGATTTCCTTGACCACCCCATGAGAAGTTTGGATGGTTCCTCCAACCTGGATCGTAAGTGTTACTGTAAGGGTTATTCTGAGGTCTAGAATTATTACCCATATAGTCCATCTGTTCGCTTTCTATGCCAGGGTTGTGGGATGGATATTCTATATTGCTCATTCCTCCTCCATTCGTATCGCACTTCATCACTGGATGTACCTGTGAAGAACCACACAAACCATCAATCTTTTTATTTAAAAGCTCTACCTAGTTTGATAGCATGGTGACTGAGTCGAGGTTGAAAACACCGGCTGCCTTTGCTGGTTTTGTCCTCATAACTTGCCACTGATAGTTATTTAGTGACATCTCTTCAATAAACTCATAAGCAGCCTCAGGTGTTTTGTTGTTTAGTGTACCGCCGGCAGCTGCATCAATCAATTGCCGAGTTGAGGGGTTCACACCATTGTAAAAGGTTTGAACCTATAGCCATAATGGTAACCCGTGGTGAGGGCATCTTCTCAGAAGATCCTTGTATCTCTCCCATGCATCGTAAAGTGTTTCTAAATCCATCTGCACAAAAGAAGAGATATCATTCCTCAACTTGGTCGTTTTAGCCGGCGGAAAATATATAAGCAAAAATTTTTCGGTCATTTGTTCCCACGTAGTGATTGATCCTCGTGGTAACGAGTTCAACCACTATTTAGCTTTGTTCCTCAACGAGAAGGGAAACAACCGAAGGCGAATGGCATCGTCAGAAACGCCATTTATCTTGAAAGTATCACAAAATTCTAGAAAATTTGCCAAGTGATTGTTTGGATCCTCATCCTGCAAACCATCAAACTGAACAAACTGCTGAATCATCTGAATAGTGTTAGGTTTCAGTTCAAAATTATTTGCAGCAACAGCAGGTCTAACAATACTTGATTCAGTCCCTGTTAAATTAGGCTTAGCATAATCATACATAGTACGAGGAGCAGGATTTTCGACAACCACCGGGGGTAGCGACTTATTATCAGCCATCTCCTCGGTAGTATTAGTATTGTCCTCGTGTTCTTCCTCTATGTATTGTAAGCTTCGCCTTATCTCTCTTCAGTTTCTGCAAGCTATACCTTCTATATCACTATCGTAAAGCAAAGGTCCTAACGGATTTCTTCTAGTCATAAACTAGAGACACCTGCCAGAAGCAAAGGAAAAGAAGAGTTAGTAAATAAAAAAAATTGTAAATAAAATAAAAAATGGCTAAAGTAATAAAAATTTAGCGTTCCTAATATCTTAGTCTCCGGCAACGGCGCCAAAAAACTTGATGTGGTCTCTAACTAACTACGATCACAATAAAGGCAAGCACACCTATCGAACAGTAGTATAGTTATGGTAAGACCGGAAATATCGTATCCACAAGGACCAAGAGTACTAGAAATTACTATCTTTCTATTATCTAGCCTAAGAATTGGAGTGATTTCTTTTTAAACTAAAATTAATTAAAAGCACGACAGAGAATGAATTTAGGAAAATACTTTTAGACAACTTATATGATAAAGGCAATACCCAAGGAAGAATCCACCTAGACTTCACTTATTACTTTTTATTCATATGATTTATTCACTTGACTTAATCCGTAGAAATCCCTGATTTATGTTAATATCTCTTTCAAGACTAAAAACAACTGACTCTAGGTTGATTAATTGAAATCTCTTTCTAATTAAAACCCATATTGTCGCATTAACTCGATCTATGGATTCCCTTATTAGATTTGACTCTAATCCGGCAGATTTTAATCGCCCTATTTCTAGGGTTGCAATCAACTCCGCTTAATTGTGTTAATCTACTCTTAAACAGGGACTTTTGCTCCACTGAATAAGCACATTCGACTTGAATCAATAACCTGAATTATCAAAACAAGAATAAGAACTCACAATTAAGAATAAGAACAATTATTTATCTTATAAATCAAATAATAATAAGATCCGTCTTAGGTTTTATCCTCCCTAGGTATTTAGGGAGTTTAGTTCATAATGATAGAAGGAAACATAATATAATAGGAAAAACAACAAAACATAAGAAAACCCTAAAACTTCTAAAGAACTTGATGGGAGATCTTCAGTCTTGATGGAGATCCTTCTTCCGAGCTGCTCCCGATGGCTGTCTTCGAGTGTTTCCTGCCTTCTACTCTGCGTCCTTCTTTAGGTTACCCCCATAGGGTGTTTATATAGGTTTTGGAACGTCTTTCTTGGCCCACAAGTAGCCTATTCCGAATAGAACTAGTCTTGGATTCGACAGGGACACGCCCGTGGTGGATTCTTTCGATCGTGCTCGCTTCTGCTCACCACACATGGCCATGTGGTATGTCCGTGTACGTTGATCCAGGCCGTGTTTGATTCTACTCGTAACACACGGCTGTGTTTGATAGTCCAGGCCGTGTTGATTTCTAAGGTAGGTCCATTTTGTCCCTTTTTGGCCTGTTTCTCATTCTTTTCGACTCCCTAAGCTCTCCTGAATGTAAAACAGGAAATTAAAGGATTAAGAGCATTGAATTCATCAAATCTAATGAGAATTCATCCAAAAATAAGCCAAGCATGGGGTTAAAATATGTGTAAATTATGATTTATCAATTACAAACTTATTAAGCTTTAAGCAAGCTTACCTTATTTTGGTTTTTCTTCTTTGTAGATCGTCGGATATGAGCTGTCGATTGGATTGCTTTTGGAGATCACACTATCTGGTAACTATATACGGTAACTAATTGTTTATTTTAGTCTGGTTATAAGTGACATTATGGATATGTTTTGTGTTATTTGAAGTATGAGATGTGTATATTGATGTAAATCTTAATTAGTATTTTGGTTGATTGTGTTGGGTGATGGCAATGGTATGATTTTGGTTTTAAATGCATTTTGAAAGGTTGTTTTGTAATTGTTGAATTGGTGCAAATGCTTAGGTAACTTGGTAAATCTTGGTTGATGATTTTGGTCTTAATAAATGAGGTATATTTCATAGTTGAAGAAGTATGAAATGTTAAGTAGTTGCACTTGAATGAATTATGTTTTAATGTGTGAATTGTGGTGCCAAGTGATGGCATATTAGTTAGGCACATAGGATGAATGATTTGGCATGTTTTAGGTATGTTTGAATGTGTTTTAACCATGTGAAAATGATTGGAAAAGGTTTGGTTTGGTGTCTAAGAAATGGATGTTGATTTAGCTTGCATTAGGGGTCATTTTGGGTGTACACGGACTAGGACATGGGCTACCAAACGACCGTATGCCACACACGGCCACCTCACACGGTCGTATGTCTTATTAATTTTAGGTGCAAGATTTTTCACCCGGTCATAGTCAGTTACACAGTCTGAGCACACGGGCGTGTAAGATAGCCACACGGCCATGTCTCTAAGCCACATGGGCTGGCCTTTGTCACACAGTCGTGTGACCCCTGTTTTTAGTTTTTTCCACATTTTTGTGTTTTGTTTCAGATTAGTCCCTGTTTGTTTCTAAATTGTTTCTAAGGTTCCATAGGCTCGATTTAAGGCATTTTTTGTATGAATGCTATGATTACTGATTGGACATTGATTTATGATATTTAAATTGATTTTTGAAATGTTGTTAAATATTATCAGATATGTTAATCCTCATAATATCTCGTGACTCTATTTCAGTGACGAAGACGGGTTAGGGATGTTACATAAAGACATACAAATGCATATTCACTTCAACCCTATTATTTTTTTCTTTTTGACCAAATGTAGAGTGAAAATAGGTTCCATAATAAGCCATAACACTTTCAGTTTATATAAATGTCATGTTCTAACTACCTAATACTTCCAATCATCCAATCATTCTCACTAACTTACCTAATATTCGAAAATATACTAGATGCAAACCTATACATATTCTTTCATCACTTTATAATTAAACTACCATTTCATGCATCATTCCCTAATCCTACCATAGCAAATCCAAATTGCACATGTATGCACATAATGACATATAACATCAACCATTTGCTTGCTAGGTTCATACATTTCATTCAAGGTACCATCGCATATCTCATACCTTAATCAAACTATAAGAAATCTAAGTTGAATACATATATATATACATATACATGTCAACCTCATATATATCTTCTAGAACATAAAATGCAACATTTAGTTATAAACATCATTCTATCCCAACAAAAGTTAACCTATTAGGTGCATGCTAACCAATAAACATAAAAGATGCACAAACATTGTTGAGTCAGGTTCGGATTCTGGATCCTGAGAAGACCTCCTCACGATTTACCGTGAATCTAAGTTACCTATGCAAAAAGAAACAAAACCGTATGCTAAGCAAACCGCTCAATGGTAAATCTATAATTCAAGATGATATAATCAAGTTTATGGAAATTCACATATCTATACAAGTTTAACTCACAATCAAATACACATTCAATTTATACCAAGTCCTACCATTATCTCATTTCTTAACATTAACATGCCATTACACATACATACTTACTCAATTAGATGCCACCATTATACATGTACTCAACCATTTAAAACATCAATTATATGCATAAATTTTCAATCCCATATATTTTTTTTTAACATTTCCGAGCTCATTAGCTCATTGATTCGATTAGCCCTCTAGGCTCGTTTTCAACTCAATTCAAAATAACATCATATTTCATATTTCCATCTCATTTCATTCCTTAACCATTGAACCAATTCATTTATTTTTAAACCTATTAATTTGACACAAACTTGGCAGATACGCTAATCTGTCACCCCGGGTTGCCCAGCAACAATGACGCTATAATAATATATAATACCACCCCAGATTGCCCGGCAACAATGGTTTTCCCAACTCAATCAATTTGTCACCTTGGGTTGCCCAGTGACCTGCCATGAATTACACTATTATTTACATCATTTTTACACATAACGTTAGCTTGTTTAATAGTTAAATTGAAACATCTTAGTATATATTTAGGTTTACATGTTTAAAGTAGTAATTTATGCTTTTTAGTAATTTTTATTACATTATACATATCTAAATAAGGTTAAAGGGGCTTGTAGGACAAATCGGGAGCCAAAAATGCATATTCGAGCCGAAATTGATGCAAATGTCACGACAACAAGACACTGATGTCTCAACATCGAAGACAGAAGCCAAAAATGAGTCTTGGAGTGAAACTAACCTTGATGTTGCGACATGGCCTTCCTGCGTTGCGACATACTCCCTGTGGTTGGTTGCAACATCGCAAGCCTGTGTTGCAACCAAGCCCCTGCACAGCCTCAAAACTCCTGCACGTTTTAATTGCGTTTTTTAAGGAAATTAGGAGTATCTGTCCTAGTCGAACTCTAAGGACTTCAAGAATATTTTAGGCACTTTAATTGTAAAACCCCATACCCGAGTCTAAAGCTTAGACCGGATACGAGACATTACTATGCTTGAACTTGCTTAAACATGTACTTACGGGCTATAAAATTTCGTTCCGAATTAAAAACTTCTCTTTCTTAAACAACTCATACATCTCATTGGCCTACGAGGCCTTAAACTCACGTTCGGAAACTTTCAGAGTTCAATCAGGAACTTTTCCTCGAAACAGGGGTAACATGCCCGTGTTACTTGGGACACGCCCGTGTGTCCCTAAGACATGCCCGTGTCTTCCACCCGCGGTCGACACTGACTAATCACACACGGCCTTGACACGCCCGTGGACTTAAACCGTGTGCTAAACCTTGATATACTTGACTTCCTTACACGGCCTGGGGCACACACCGTGTCATAACCGTGTGTCATACACGGCATAAACAAACGGCCGTGGAATTATCCCGTGGTCTATCCTGACTTAAGATACAAAGGTGCAGGATGCACATGGCCTAGACACACGCCCGTGTGTCTATCCGTGTGGGCACTTAGAGGCTATCTACCAAGCCTTTTTACCACTCTCATTTACATAAATTCATACATCATCACATAACTCCACATAGCATCAATTTAACTCTTGAATTAAAGACATTTAATCATTTAAAGAGACAAA